>OY747126.1:52150739-54754739 GCA_963556465.1 Berberis vulgaris
AAGAAGGGAGAGTGGCAGATAGATTCTATGGGTGAAATGGGTCTTTTGGAGCCAAAAACTTTCACTCTTTGGATTCAAAATTTGGAGCCCAAATTTGGAGCGCACGTGCCTCAGACCCTCCCAGGCGCACGTGCCCAGGAGGGTCCAAGCAGCCTCCCAAGCGTGAAACCCAGGCTGTGTAGAATCTTTGATGCTAGAGCTCTCCCACAGGAGACACGTGATTTGTTAGATCTTAATGAGACTAAAAAAATATGAGTTTTGGTTGATTTGAATGAAGTTTAGGAGGTTACTGTTTTGTTAGAAACAGAACATAGGAGGATAGAACGGCTGTCGTAGTGGGGCGGCCACCTCAGTCATGATCATCTTGTGGAATGTGAATGGCGTAGGTTTCCATGCATTTCAGAATCTAAAGTTTCTCTTCCTATAATCCAACCCAAATATCCTATTAATCTCTGAAACTAAAGCACCTATAGCCAGGATGGAAAGTATTCGCCGGAGACTACGTTACAAACATGGAGTCTCAATTGCTGCATTTGGTCGATCTGGCGGAATCTCTCTCTTCTGGAAGGAAGGTATTAAGTTATATATTATTTCTTTTTGTAAATACTATTTCAACTGTACTATTGATGATTATTTTATGAATTGCTTCTGGTGGGCTTTATTTGTGTACGGAGAACCAAACCTGTCCCTTCGTTCCAATTTTTGGAATGACATGTCCTTATACTCCTCTCAAAATCTTTCCGGAATTGTCATAGGAAACCTTAATATCATGTTGAATTCTTATGACAAGATAGGCGAAAACAAACCTTCTCCATCTTCTCTTACCCATCTCCGCTCCTTTCTTGACAAGTTTAATCTTGTGGATTTTCCCTTCAATGGCTCCCAATTTACCTAGAACAATAAAAGGAAAGATAGAAATGACATCAAAGCCAAACTGGTTCGCATTCTAGTCACCACCGACTAGATGCAATGGTTCCCCTCAGCCATTGCTCACACCATCCATACTTCTTCTTCTGATCATAAAGCCATATTTCTTCAATTGGCGCCTAACCTTTGTCCTAAAGGGCCCAAACCATTCAAAAATTTTCATATGTTGACTAGAGACCCCATATGTCGTCTCATTGTTTCTTCTTCTTGGTCTCGTAGACTTCACGCAATGCCTGCTCGTAATTTTCACATCAATTCAAATCATCTTAGTCGCCCGCTGGAACACACTCGACTTTCGTAATATTCGGCATAACATCTCGGAGGTTCGTGCGGATTTGGATCATCTCCAAACCGCACCACCCTCACCGAAAAATGCTATTGAAATCAAAGTGCTGGAGGATAGACTTGATGAACTGTTTTGGCGCAATAAGTCAGGAAAATCCAGGCTTAAAGAGGGAAACAAAAATACCAAGTTTTTCCATCTCCCATCTCTTCTCAGGCGCAAGCGCAACTTGATCCTTCGCCTTAAGGACGAGTCCAATGTTTGGCATAATGATCATGTCTCGGTCGGAAACTTTTATCACTCTGATCCCAAAAGTAACCAATCCCATCTCCCCTAATAAATTTCGACCCATTAGTCTCTGTAATGTTATCTACAAGGTTATTTTCAAATTCTTGCAAATCGTTTTAATTTGTTAGAAAACATTATATCTCCAAATCAGGGTGCATTCCTTGAAGGCCGTTCAATTACTGATAATGTCAGTCTGGCCCATGAAACCTTATTTCAGATGAAACATTTTCGTAAAAATAAAATAAAAACAATGTTGGATGGCAATCAAGATAGACATGGCAAAGGCCTACGATAGAGTTGAATGGAAATTCCTTCTTCAAAAGTTTGAGAAACTTGGATTTTCCCCCTCCTGGATCCAAATGATTTCTCAATGTATTTCTACAACCTCGCTCTTGGTTATCCTTAACGAATCGCCTCCCCCCCCATCTTCCCCATTAGAGGACTTAGATAGGGAGACCCTCTTTCTCCGTATCTTTTCATCCTGGTTGCTGAAGCTCTCTCTTGACTCCTCAGGAAAACGGAGTTCTCTTGACTCCTGTTATTAGTCATCTTCTTTACGTGGATGATCTTATGTTCTTTTGTCGTGCTTCCCTTGCCGAAGCTCACGCTGTCAAAGATATCCTTAAGGTGTATTGTCTTGCCTCCGGCCTAGGTGTCAATTTTGACAAATCTTCTGTTTTCTACAGTTCAAATGTTCACCAACGCCACACTAAGATGATTAATGGAATTCTTGGCTTCAAATTCTGCAATCCTAAGGATAGATATCTTGGATCCCCTCCCATTCTTTCTAAACATAAAAGTAAGGACTTCCAATTTCTTGTGGATAAAGTTAATGACAAACTTTCTGCTTGGAAGTCCAAGGTTCTCTCTCAAGCCAGGAGAACGGTCATGATTAAAGTCATTCTCAACTCCATCCCAGTTTATACTATGCAAACTTTCCTTTGCCCTGCTCGGTCACCAAGAATCTCCATAATCTAGCTAGGAACTTCTGGTGGAATGGCACTGCGGAAAGTAAATCCAAACATTTGTGCACTTGGGATCTTATCTCTCGCCCCCGTCTTTCGGGTGGCCTCAAGATTCCTTGCTCTAGGAACAAAAATCTAGCTCTCATTGCCAAGAGCCTGTGGCAATTCTTCTCTTCCCCTAGCAATGCAAGGTCTCAACAATTGAAAGCTATCTACTTCTGCAATCTAACCCTTTCTCAGACCATCAAAGCTCCAGCCATTGCATTCTTTGCATGGAGGGGAAACATTTCAACACTAAAAGTAATGACCCAGCATTTACTCTGGAAAATTCGCTCGGGGTCTTCCATCGACCTTTGGCGGGATTGCTGGGTTAAATCAGGTCTCATCCTCTCTGAGTGTGTTCTTGTCTCTTTTATCAATGATCTCCCTTCGAGCATCACTGACCTTTGGCACTTGGATCATGAGTCGGAACCTTGTTGGAACTCTAATCTTCTCCATTATCTATTTTCAGGTCTAGTTGCCGAGGACATCTCTCAGATCATCATTCGACACTCGGATTCCCCTGACACACTTATTTGGCTTCCTGAAAAACTTGGGATTTTTTTTTGTCAAAAGTGCTGTCAAAACCTTTTCGAACACGCAACCCATTGGCTCTACCTCTACCTCTACCTTGAACTCTCTTCTCACTACATTTGAATACATAATTCTTAGTGATCTTTAGAGGATTAAGCACCTCAGAGTGTTCTCTTTACTCTTTGGAAACTTTCACAAAATCTTTTTCTTACTAGAGCCAATCTAGTGAGATTACATACCACTATTGAGGACTTATGTTCGTTCTGTGAGAACCATTCGGAGGAGGTGATCCATTTTTTCTTCCTCCGCCCGATTGTACTTCATCTCTGGCGGACTTCAATGACCCCCATTGATTGGCAAGCTGACATTTTTACACAGCCCAATATCCCATGTTTTTTCAATTATATGTGGAAATCAGCAAAAGCCCACCCAATAGCTAGAGAAGAAATGCTCTCACAATTTGTTGCGCCTTTCTCAGTACTATTTGGTCCACTAGGAACAACTGTGTTTTTAAACAACACAATTTTTGTCCTATTAAATTTGTTGAACGACTGCAACAGACCTGGAAGGCTTAGCATCTTACTCAGTTCTTTTGTGTACCTACCCTCTCCCCATAACCAATTTTTGTCCACAAAGTGTTAGAACATGCAATCACACATTCTCATGGTTCATACCCTAACACTTCACCTGATTCTAGTACATATCTGCATTTTGGTCCTCTCACCAGAACCGCCCAATCCTATGTGGAGATGATCAAAGCTCAAATCTTTTGCACCACAAATCACACCCTTAATTGCATTTTAGGCTCCCCTCGTCTTCTTCACAACTCTCTCCACCACGATACCATTATTGTTACCTTTGATGTTAGCTTTTTGGCTATTTCCAAACAGGAGATATTGGAGTTCATGCGGTCAATTTACGAGGATAGGTGGTAGCCACAGTGGCCAGCCCTATTCCAGGGATAGTGGTTGATAGCACAATGTCAGAAGCTTATGTAGCAGAGGTGGCTTTACTTCTTATCCAAGCTAGAGGATGGAAGACATGATTTCTCTTGGGTGACTTAGGGACTTTGATTTCTAGTTTGTACGACCCTATGACACAAACCCGTTGGGTTTGGTCATTTTACTAAAGTGACTCTGCAGTGCACTCTGCGAACAAATTTTTTTTTTCTTGTTCTGCGTGATTTTAGTAAAATAACAAAACTTGCTCATTTTAAAACATTTTTAAGTGATTAAAGTTGTGTTTATTAGATAACTGAGAGTAATA
This sequence comes from Berberis vulgaris, assembly GCA_963556465.1. Taxonomy (NCBI): domain Eukaryota; kingdom Viridiplantae; phylum Streptophyta; class Magnoliopsida; order Ranunculales; family Berberidaceae; genus Berberis; species Berberis vulgaris. Next base: position 52,155,042 of record OY747126.1, read on the forward strand.
CAACTTTTGTGTTTGATGAGCTTGAGAATCAGTCTCAATCGAGGGTTTAAATTGGTTCGAAAGTTACCCTATTTTTCGTTTTTCGTTTTGAGTTTGTCTATTATGTTAAGTTATGCATATTTATTGAGTTTTGGTTTAAGGGTTTCAACTTTAAGAGAATTTTGAGAGTTTTCTAGGGAGAGGGGGGAAATATGCAAGAGATTTGAGTGTGGGAAGAGATTTGCAAGAAATTTCGAATGGGGAAGGGAGGAACCATTGTCGATTTTAATGGTGAGGGGAAAAAATGAATGATTTTTGTTTATATAAGTGGTGTGAGAAAAAAAAGTAAGTAGTGTGAGAGAGAGGAAATCGTGATGCGAAGTAATCGTTGCCTTTGTTAAGTCAAACACAAAATTGATGGGGACGGAGAGACAAATAAGTACCATCTTTATCAATCTATTCAATTAGGAAGGTGACTTAGACTTATGCATGTTTAAGGTCTAACAACAATTGATTAATTTAAGGTCAAAAAATAAATAAGATACTCAACAAATACTTCAGTGATTAAGGGTGAAAATCAATATGGCACGAAGAATGAAAGAGCTAAGAATGCAAACAACATCAAACAAATATTCCTGTTTTCCTGTCAAATTTACTGCAACTCAAAGAGTCTAGGTTACAGTTACATTCCATCAACAATGTTACATAATTAATGTCAACAATTCCCTGACTCTCATCCAAGGATTGTGATTTCGTTTTTCAAGTTGATTTCGGTCCTCTGAATTTAAGAAATATTTCGTGAAACATTTCGTTATGTGTAGAAAAACGTAAATATTTCGGTTGTAATTTCCAATTTAACAATATAAATTATGTATTTTAAACTATTAATACTACATAAAAAGTCTCACACGACTCATAGTGTCATAAAGAATACATATTATATAAAAATCACTCACGTAATAAATTATTGATACTAAAAATAACATTATAGCATGTTAAAATATATGGAGATTAAAATATTTATTTCCTTTTCTTAAGAAAATTTCAACATATTTCTGATTTCGAAAGAGATTTCGGTAACTTCAAAATAATAAATATTTCTTAAAATTTCATGAAATCTCAAGAAATCACATTCCATGCTCAGCTAACAAAAAAATACCTAAAATGAAAGTCAAAACGTCACCATTCGGTTGTGGTCTCAGCTACAGCTGTCATTGCCATCATCATAGATTTAACTCGATCCTACCAAACATATAAATGCAGGAGCTTATCTAGAGAGCCAGGCCCCTAGTGCCAGATCCGCGCCAGGGAAGGCTCCCCTGCACATTTTTAGGAGAGAGATAGGAGATTTTAAGATCTTGAGTTCTTGAGGTGATCTTGTGGAGTTCTTGAGGCATTCTTGAAAAGATCTTGAGATCTTGAGGAAATCTCTCTCCTAAAAACATACAGGTGAGCCTCCCCTAGCGCTAGGGGCCTGGCTGTTAAGAATTTTTGTAAATGCTGAAATTCGTTTTTTAAAAGGTCCAAGTCTAAGCAATGGAGAATAAATGGAAATTGGGCATATAACCTGTAATCCATGGATTTTAATGATGGAAAGAAGGTTGAAAGCTACAGTTTTAAGCCCCAAAAAAGGTCACACGTTAACCCAATCGAACTCTTTTATAGCTTCTACTAAAAAACGAAACTGAATAAATAGAGTGGGGTAAACATAAAGATTGAACGACTTGGGTAATGCTGGTTCATTCCTCATTTGGTGTGTATATGTACTGGTGCATAGTCAAGATAATTGTGGCTAAAACAGTGCTAGTGTTCTTGGCAGTAAAACCAAACTTGGTATGGAAACTCCACTCTAAAGTTTTCTAACAGCTGTAAATCGAATCCCTTCCATCACCCTACCAAGCTGTTAATGTGGCTGCTGCTACAAATCATTGGATTCGGTACCAAAAGAGGCCATCAGCTTGTCCTTTGTCAGCTGCTCGGATCCTTCAGACTTCACAACAAATGTGTGGAAGACAGAATCCTTGCTTGTGGAGACATTTGAGTCAACCACAGAGACATGTGCCCTTTTGAATGCCTGCATCACTCTTGAGACAGGATGAGTATCCAAAGGGCAGCTCACTTGTACAACAACTTCATCCTGCATAGCTTGAATGTTGATTTCTGGCACATGATTCAGAATTTCTGCAGCCGAGCTAGTGGATCCAGAAAACACTGCATCTTCTCTTGATGCATCCCCAAACTTGTTGTCTCTCTCTGATTCCATGTCCTTAAGCTTGTTTTGAAGTTCCGTTATGTAAGTGATAGCATCGCCAAGCAAGGAGGCTTTATCCATCTTGGAGATGTTGGGCACAACAGCCCTTAGTGCGTAGAACCTCTGGTTAAGCTTTTCCCTGCGCTGACGCTCTGCCTCAACATGGTTAAGAGGCTCTTCTCTTCCATTTGCAGGTTTGCGGCCTCTCTTCCTTGGTCTTCGTTCATCAGTAGGAACCAACTGTTGTTCTTCCTTGTTGCATGATGCCTCCATATCTGATTGCTCAGATTCAACAATACTTGGTCGTGAGCTGGCAGAAGTCCGAGAACTAGCCCCTACAGAGAAATCAATTTGCCTTGGCATTTGCTTTGGTAATTGAAATTGATTAATCCGTAAGTCCTCCATGGCCCCATTACTGGGTATAAATGAGCAATGTGTTGCATCATTCTTATTGCTGATCACGACATTACTGCCTCCAAACATGTGATTTGTATTAGCTGGAATTTGAGAACTGTAAACATCAGTACTTATCCCTGGTCTTACACTGTGGATCATCTGTGGCCAATTAATACCCCTTATGCCTTTACAAATGTTTTGATATGGAAGCCTATTGTGTCCATTTTGGTAGGCTTCCCAGGGCCTCTCCTCCACATTTTCAACAAAGAGCTGCCTGTCATTGTAGCCTTGATTCGTACGATGACCATAAACTCTAGGATATTCATTGGTTCTTCATACTATCGTGGGGAGCTTGTGGGAGGGGAGGGTGGAGGAGAATGAAGATGATTGGGGATTGTTAAAGTGCTGCCATACTGGTGGTGGCGAAGATAAGCAGGAAGAAAAGAGAAGAGAAAAGGAGATGAGAAGAGAAATTGTGTGGATTGAGTGAAGAAGGGAGAGTGGCAGATAGATTCTATGGGTGAAATGGGTCTTTTGGAGCCAAAAACTTTCACTCTTTGGATTCAAAATTTGGAGCCCAAATTTGGAGCGCACGTGCCTCAGACCCTCCCAGGCGCACGTGCCCAGGAGGGTCCAAGCAGCCTCCCAAGCGTGAAACCCAGGCTGTGTAGAATCTTTGATGCTAGAGCTCTCCCACAGGAGACACGTGATTTGTTAGATCTTAATGAGACTAAAAAAATATGAGTTTTGGTTGATTTGAATGAAGTTTAGGAGGTTACTGTTTTGTTAGAAACAGAACATAGGAGGATAGAACGGCTGTCGTAGTGGGGCGGCCACCTCAGTCATGATCATCTTGTGGAATGTGAATGGCGTAGGTTTCCATGCATTTCAGAATCTAAAGTTTCTCTTCCTATAATCCAACCCAAATATCCTATTAATCTCTGAAACTAAAGCACCTATAGCCAGGATGGAAAGTATTCGCCGGAGACTACGTTACAAACATGGAGTCTCAATTGCTGCATTTGGTCGATCTGGCGGAATCTCTCTCTTCTGGAAGGAAGGTATTAAGTTATATATTATTTCTTTTTGTAAATACTATTTCAACTGTACTATTGATGATTATTTTATGAATTGCTTCTGGTGGGCTTTATTTGTGTACGGAGAACCAAACCTGTCCCTTCGTTCCAATTTTTGGAATGACATGTCCTTATACTCCTCTCAAAATCTTTCCGGAATTGTCATAGGAAACCTTAATATCATGTTGAATTCTTATGACAAGATAGGCGAAAACAAACCTTCTCCATCTTCTCTTACCCATCTCCGCTCCTTTCTTGACAAGTTTAATCTTGTGGATTTTCCCTTCAATGGCTCCCAATTTACCTAGAACAATAAAAGGAAAGATAGAAATGACATCAAAGCCAAACTGGTTCGCATTCTAGTCACCACCGACTAGATGCAATGGTTCCCCTCAGCCATTGCTCACACCATCCATACTTCTTCTTCTGATCATAAAGCCATATTTCTTCAATTGGCGCCTAACCTTTGTCCTAAAGGGCCCAAACCATTCAAAAATTTTCATATGTTGACTAGAGACCCCATATGTCGTCTCATTGTTTCTTCTTCTTGGTCTCGTAGACTTCACGCAATGCCTGCTCGTAATTTTCACATCAATTCAAATCATCTTAGTCGCCCGCTGGAACACACTCGACTTTCGTAATATTCGGCATAACATCTCGGAGGTTCGTGCGGATTTGGATCATCTCCAAACCGCACCACCCTCACCGAAAAATGCTATTGAAATCAAAGTGCTGGAGGATAGACTTGATGAACTGTTTTGGCGCAATAAGTCAGGAAAATCCAGGCTTAAAGAGGGAAACAAAAATACCAAGTTTTTCCATCTCCCATCTCTTCTCAGGCGCAAGCGCAACTTGATCCTTCGCCTTAAGGACGAGTCCAATGTTTGGCATAATGATCATGTCTCGGTCGGAAACTTTTATCACTCTGATCCCAAAAGTAACCAATCCCATCTCCCCTAATAAATTTCGACCCATTAGTCTCTGTAATGTTATCTACAAGGTTATTTTCAAATTCTTGCAAATCGTTTTAATTTGTTAGAAAACATTATATCTCCAAATCAGGGTGCATTCCTTGAAGGCCGTTCAATTACTGATAATGTCAGTCTGGCCCATGAAACCTTATTTCAGATGAAACATTTTCGTAAAAATAAAATAAAAACAATGTTGGATGGCAATCAAGATAGACATGGCAAAGGCCTACGATAGAGTTGAATGGAAATTCCTTCTTCAAAAGTTTGAGAAACTTGGATTTTCCCCCTCCTGGATCCAAATGATTTCTCAATGTATTTCTACAACCTCGCTCTTGGTTATCCTTAACGAATCGCCTCCCCCCCCATCTTCCCCATTAGAGGACTTAGATAGGGAGACCCTCTTTCTCCGTATCTTTTCATCCTGGTTGCTGAAGCTCTCTCTTGACTCCTCAGGAAAACGGAGTTCTCTTGACTCCTGTTATTAGTCATCTTCTTTACGTGGATGATCTTATGTTCTTTTGTCGTGCTTCCCTTGCCGAAGCTCACGCTGTCAAAGATATCCTTAAGGTGTATTGTCTTGCCTCCGGCCTAGGTGTCAATTTTGACAAATCTTCTGTTTTCTACAGTTCAAATGTTCACCAACGCCACACTAAGATGATTAATGGAATTCTTGGCTTCAAATTCTGCAATCCTAAGGATAGATATCTTGGATCCCCTCCCATTCTTTCTAAACATAAAAGTAAGGACTTCCAATTTCTTGTGGATAAAGTTAATGACAAACTTTCTGCTTGGAAGTCCAAGGTTCTCTCTCAAGCCAGGAGAACGGTCATGATTAAAGTCATTCTCAACTCCATCCCAGTTTATACTATGCAAACTTTCCTTTGCCCTGCTCGGTCACCAAGAATCTCCATAATCTAGCTAGGAACTTCTGGTGGAATGGCACTGCGGAAAGTAAATCCAAACATTTGTGCACTTGGGATCTTATCTCTCGCCCCCGTCTTTCGGGTGGCCTCAAGATTCCTTGCTCTAGGAACAAAAATCTAGCTCTCATTGCCAAGAGCCTGTGGCAATTCTTCTCTTCCCCTAGCAATGCAAGGTCTCAACAATTGAAAGCTATCTACTTCTGCAATCTAACCCTTTCTCAGACCATCAAAGCTCCAGCCATTGCATTCTTTGCATGGAGGGGAAACATTTCAACACTAAAAGTAATGACCCAGCATTTACTCTGGAAAATTCGCTCGGGGTCTTCCATCGACCTTTGGCGGGATTGCTGGGTTAAATCAGGTCTCATCCTCTCTGAGTGTGTTCTTGTCTCTTTTATCAATGATCTCCCTTCGAGCATCACTGACCTTTGGCACTTGGATCATGAGTCGGAACCTTGTTGGAACTCTAATCTTCTCCATTATCTATTTTCAGGTCTAGTTGCCGAGGACATCTCTCAGATCATCATTCGACACTCGGATTCCCCTGACACACTTATTTGGCTTCCTGAAAAACTTGGGATTTTTTTTTGTCAAAAGTGCTGTCAAAACCTTTTCGAACACGCAACCCATTGGCTCTACCTCTACCTCTACCTTGAACTCTCTTCTCACTACATTTGAATACATAATTCTTAGTGATCTTTAGAGGATTAAGCACCTCAGAGTGTTCTCTTTACTCTTTGGAAACTTTCACAAAATCTTTTTCTTACTAGAGCCAATCTAGTGAGATTACATACCACTATTGAGGACTTATGTTCGTTCTGTGAGAACCATTCGGAGGAGGTGATCCATTTTTTCTTCCTCCGCCCGATTGTACTTCATCTCTGGCGGACTTCAATGACCCCCATTGATTGGCAAGCTGACATTTTTACACAGCCCAATATCCCATGTTTTTTCAATTATATGTGGAAATCAGCAAAAGCCCACCCAATAGCTAGAGAAGAAATGCTCTCACAATTTGTTGCGCCTTTCTCAGTACTATTTGGTCCACTAGGAACAACTGTGTTTTTAAACAACACAATTTTTGTCCTATTAAATTTGTTGAACGACTGCAACAGACCTGGAAGGCTTAGCATCTTACTCGGTTCTTTTGTGTACCTACCCTCTCCCCATAACCAATTTTTGTCCACAAAGTGTTAGAACATGCAATCACACATTCTCATGGTTCATACCCTAACACTTCACCTGATTCTAGTACATATCTGCATTTTGGTCCTCTCACCAGAACCGCCCAATCCTATGTGGAGATGATCAAAGCTCAAATCTTTTGCACCACAAATCACACCCTTAATTGCATTTTAGGCTCCCCTCGTCTTCTTCACAACTCTCTCCACCACGATACCATTATTGTTACCTTTGATGTTAGCTTTTTGGCTATTTCCAAACAGGAGATATTGGAGTTCATGCGGTCAATTTACGAGGATAGGTGGTAGCCACAGTGGCCAGCCCTATTCCAGGGATAGTGGTTGATAGCACAATGTCAGAAGCTTATGTAGCAGAGGTGGCTTTACTTCTTATCCAAGCTAGAGGATGGAAGACATGATTTCTCTTGGGTGACTTAGGGACTTTGATTTCTAGTTTGTACGACCCTATGACACAAACCCGTTGGGTTTGGTCATTTTACTAAAGTGACTCTGCAGTGCACTCTGCGAACAAATTTTTTTTTTCTTGTTCTGCGTGATTTTAGTAAAATAACAAAACTTGCTCATTTTAAAACATTTTTAAGTGATTAAAGTTGTGTTTATTAGATAACTGAGAGTAATACAACTTTTGTGTTTGATGAGCTTGAGAATCAGTCTCAATCGAGGGTTTAAATTGGTTCGAAAGTTACCCTATTTTTCGTTTTTCGTTTTGAGTTTGTCTATTATGTTAAGTTATGCATATTTATTGAGTTTTGGTTTAAGGGTTTCAACTTTAAGAGAATTTTGAGAGTTTTCTAGGGAGAGGGGGGAAATATGCAAGAGATTTGAGTGTGGGAAGAGATTTGCAAGAAATTTCGAATGGGGAAGGGAGGAACCATTGTCGATTTTAATGGTGAGGGGAAAAAATGAATGATTTTTGTTTATATAAGTGGTGTGAGAAAAAAAAGTAAGTAGTGTGAGAGAGAGGAAATCGTGATGCGAAGTAATCGTTGCCTTTGTTAAGTCAAACACAAAATTGATGGGGACGGAGAGACAAATAAGTACCATCTTTATCAATCTATTCAATTAGGAAGGTGACTTAGACTTATGCATGTTTAAGGTCTAACAACAATTGATTAATTTAAGGTCAAAAAATAAATAAGATACTCAACAAATACTTCAGTGATTAAGGGTGAAAATCAATATGGCACGAAGAATGAAAGAGCTAAGAATGCAAACAACATCAAACAAATATTCCTGTTTTCCTGTCAAATTTACTGCAACTCAAAGAGTCTAGGTTACAGTTACATTCCATCAACAATGTTACATAATTAATGTCAACAATTCCCTGACTCTCATCCAAGGATTGTGATTTCGTTTTTCAAGTTGATTTCGGTCCTCTGAATTTAAGAAATATTTCGTGAAACATTTCGTTATGTGTAGAAAAACGTAAATATTTCGGTTGTAATTTCCAATTTAACAATATAAATTATGTATTTTAAACTATTAATACTACATAAAAAGTCTCACACGACTCATAGTGTCATAAAGAATACATATTATATAAAAATCACTCACGTAATAAATTATTGATACTAAAAATAACATTATAGCATGTTAAAATATATGGAGATTAAAATATTTATTTCCTTTTCTCAAGAAAATTTCAACATATTTCTGATTTCGAAAGAGATTTCGGTAACTTCAAAATAATAAATATTTCTTAAAATTTCGTGAAATCTCAAGAAATCACATTCCATGCTCAGCTAACAAAAAAATACCTAAAATGAAAGTCAAAACGTCACCATTCGGTTGTGGTCTCAGCTACAACTGTCATTGCCATCATCATAGATTTAACTCGATCCTACCAAACATATAAATGCAGGAGCTTATCTAGAGAGCCAGGCCCCTAGTGCCAGATCCGCGCCAGGGAAGGCTCCCCTGCACATTTTTAGGAGAGAGATAGGAGATTTTAAGATCTTGAGTTCTTGAGGTGATCTTGTGGAGTTCTTGAGGCATTCTTGAAAAGATCTTGAGATCTTGAGGAAATCTCTCTCCTAAAAACATACAGGTGAGCCTCCCCTAGCGCTAGGGGCCTGGCTGTTAAGAATTTTTGTAAATGCTGAAATTCGTTTTTTAAAAGGTCCAAGTCTAAGCAATGGAGAATAAATGGAAATTGGGCATATAACCTGTAATCCATGGATTTTAATGATGGAAAGAAGGTTGAAAGCTACAGTTTTAAGCCCCAAAAAAGGTCACACGTTAACCCAATCGAACTCTTTTATAGCTTCTACTAAAAAACGAAACTGAATAAATAGAGTGGGGTAAACATAAAGATTGAACGACTTGGGTAATGCTGGTTCATTCCTCATTTGGTGTGTATATGTACTGGTGCATAGTCAAGATAATTGTGGCTAAAACAGTGCTAGTGTTCTTGGCAGTAAAACCAAACTTGGTATGGAAACTCCACTCTAAAGTTTTCTAACAGCTGTAAATCGAATCCCTTCCATCACCCTACCAAGCTGTTAATGTGGCTGCTGCTACAAATCATTGGATTCGGTACCAAAAGAGGCCATCAGCTTGTCCTTTGTCAGCTGCTCGGATCCTTCAGACTTCACAACAAATGTGTGGAAGACAGAATCCTTGCTTGTGGAGACATTTGAGTCAACCACAGAGACATGTGCCCTTTTGAATGCCTGCATCACTCTTGAGACAGGATGAGTATCCAAAGGGCAGCTCACTTGTACAACAACTTCATCCTGCATAGCTTGAATGTTGATTTCTGGCACATGATTCAGAATTTCTGCAGCCGAGCTAGTGGATCCAGAAAACACTGCATCTTCTCTTGATGCATCCCCAAACTTGTTGTCTCTCTCTGATTCCATGTCCTTAAGCTTGTTTTGAAGTTCCGTTATGTAAGTGATAGCATCGCCAAGCAAGGAGGCTTTATCCATCTTGGAGATGTTGGGCACAACAGCCCTTAGTGCGTAGAACCTCTGGTTAAGCTTTTCCCTGCGCTGACGCTCTGCCTCAACATGGTTAAGAGGCTCTTCTCTTCCATTTGCAGGTTTGCGGCCTCTCTTCCTTGGTCTTCGTTCATCAGTAGGAACCAACTGTTGTTCTTCCTTGTTGCATGATGCCTCCATATCTGATTGCTCAGATTCAACAATACTTGGTCGTGAGCTGGCAGAAGTCCGAGAACTAGCCCCTACAGAGAAATCAATTTGCCTTGGCATTTGCTTTGGTAATTGAAATTGATTAATCCGTAAGTCCTCCATGGCCCCATTACTGGGTATAAATGAGCAATGTGTTGCATCATTCTTATTGCTGATCACGACATTACTGCCTCCAAACATGTGATTTGTATTAGCTGGAATTTGAGAACTGTAAACATCAGTACTTATCCCTGGTCTTACACTGTGGATCATCTGTGGCCAATTAATACCCCTTATGCCTTTACAAATGTTTTGATATGGAAGCCTATTGTGTCCATTTTGGTAGGCTTCCCAGGGCCTCTCCTCCACATTTTCAACAAAGAGCTGCCTGTCATTGTAGCCTTGATTCGTACGATGACCATAAACTCTAGGATATTCATCATCATGTTGTTCCCAAGCAACATTGGAGATGCAGTCATTTTCATTCATAGCCTGTATGGGTCTGGGTGGTATCGCTGATAGTGGCTTAACCTGGATGGGTGGAGGTACAGATGAGAAGATCGACCTTATGTTCTGCAACACGCCCAAATTCTCAGATAACATTCTCACCGATCCTAATTCAACTACTCCATTATCAATTGGGATGAGTACAACAGTCTCGATCCCTGCAGACCTAGCAAGGAATGATCTGACACAATATTCAGATGGCGAATTCAACCACACATGTTCCCCACACTGCAAAGCCTTACCAGGAGCACCTTCCCCTTTTGGGAAGCAAAAGTACATAGACACAAGGAAGAACATTTCCATGTTAGTAACTTGGTCCAACTCGAGAGCATAATTCTCCTCATCAGACCCCCCAAAGAAAGTATGGAGTTTCTGAAGCACCCTCTTCTTGGTCTTCTGTTGGGTATCATCATTATCAAGCCGGAGACTCAAAAGCCGGGTAGTAGCGTCCTCCTCCGATCCTTCCTCTCCTTCCTTGGCTTCCCTGCAATACCCATCTCCCCAAACCAAAACTACCAGATCCCCAAATTTTGACCTGGAAGTCTGCCAAAATATTGCATAATTCCAAGTGAAATTCGACGAGACTGGTTTATCCACCACGTCGGAAAGCTTGTTCTGGAGATTCTCATTGGTGGTTGTGGTTAACAAGCTTTCAAGGGCCACAGTTGAGGTTGTCAAATAGTCGAAAGCCCGAGCACCCAAAACAGCCACACCCATGGCCTTGTCTTCAGCATTCCACAACCCCTCATCCATATCCGGCTCAATCTTCATCGAATCCAATCAATTTGACAAAGGGGCACTGAAAATTGAATCCGTTTCTTCACCAATGCTAGAAAAATTCAAATCTTCTGTCCTTCCTTCCCTCCCTACGTACCCATCACCTAAAACATCAAAAAACACATCTTCCTTCTAACTCATTGGCCAAATTAAACAAAGAAAAGCTCACATTTATCGTCTCCCCACCCACCCACTGTTTCTTTCAGATCTAACACAACAACAACAACAACAACAATAACAACATACTAGAAACAATCTTTCTCTAATCTAAATCTACCAAATAGATTCAATAAACCAAACCTACAAATAATTATTCTATATTAACTAACTGAAACAAAGAGAAATAATAAAATGGTAAGAACAAACACACCTCCTATTTCAGAGAGAGATTCAAAGCCCAGAGAGAACAACAAGCAACACACAAATTCAAGCCCCCTCTCACCCTCCCTCTCTCTCTCTCTTGCACCTTCAAGGATTCAAGTGAGCTTGGGTTGGGTGTTCTCTACTTGTCTCTCAAAGTTTCTCAACTTTGAAGAAACAAAATAAAACAAAACAGAGAAGATGGAGAACGCGGTGGTGTGGTGTGGTGTTGTGATGTACTCTGCTCCCCTGATTTATATATATATATCTTGTTTAAAATAATTAACAGAAATTATAGGGAGCGAAGGTAACCACTCATCCTCTTCGAGATGAGCGCATCACCATTGAAATGCACGCTATCACTCATTTCGAGAAAAATGAGTGATTACACCCATCCCTCGCTCCTATAAGGGCTCAATAATTAATAAGCATGTTGGTTTAAAGGGCTTTTATTAAGGTAAGCAAAAGTGTGGTCAAAGTAAAAGCACATCTGAAAATGCTATTTTCGTATATTGAATTTAGGGAGACCAAACTGCTGTCCGAACATGTGTATCAAACAGTGTAATAAGCTCACATTTGTCTTTCCATTTCAGGAAAATCAACATCTTTTCATGTTACATGTTACATGTTACAATTTGACTTGATAAGGTTGTCTATCTTTTATTTTATTTTTAGGTTTTCTTCTGAATCAAACTATTGAATTTTGTAAAATACAACACAAAAATTTTAAAATTTTCATTCTTGGATGACCATTATTTATCCATGAGATTACTATCCTCCATAATTTTTATAATTTTTTATTTATTTATAGTTTTGTTCTCATTCAAAAAGTATAAATTACCATTTTTTCTTAAAGTGTTTTATTAGTGACAGGTAGTTGGATACTACAAATCAAATTGTGGAAGAGTTAGTCGGCTCCACTCGACTAAATGATGAACAATTGTAAAGAATTATATTGAAAATATTGTTCTCTATTCATTGAATAGAATACAAGCTTATATAGAGCTAACTTTAACATAACCTAATAGAAATAGGAAACCTAGCAAACTTAGGAAACCAAAATACAATAGGAAATCTAACCAAACTTAGGAAACCAAAATACAATAGAAAACCACCATACACTAGGAAACCTCCCAAACCAAGGAAACAAATTACTAGCCATCGGAAAGTTTCCTAACCCCATAAAACTTCTAACCCCATAAAACTTGGAACACAATATGCTAAAATATATTTTCCTAATAATAGGATGTATGTCCTAATATAGGATGTATTTCCTAATACCCCCCCTCAAGTTGGAGCATGAGGGTTAAGAATGCCCAACTTGCCAAGGAGATAATCGAACTGCGATTTGCCCAAAGCCTTTGTGAAAATGTCTGCCAACTGATCAGTCGTCGGCACATAAGAAGGAGCAATAAGACCATCCTGAATGGCATCACGAACGAAGTGACAATTAACTTCAATATGCTTCGTACGTTCATGGAAGACGGGGTTCTGCGCAATGTATATGGCAGACTGACTATCACAAAAGAGGGGAACGGCCTTGGGATGAAGTACCCCTAAACTCAATAATAAACCTTTCAACCATTTCAACTCACACGTTATGGCGGCCATAGAGCGATATTCCGCCTCAGCTGAAGAACGAGAAATCGTATGTTGCTTCTTAGTTTTCCAAGCAATCGGAGAATGGCCCAAAAACACCAACCACCCCGTCAGGGACCTCCGAGTAATAGGGCAAGCGGCCCAATCAGAATCACACCAACCTTGCAAAGTCAAGTCACTATTCGAGCGCAGGAGAATACCGTAACCCGGAGTACCTTTTAAATAGCGGACAACGCGCAATGCAGCATCCCAATGCTCCTGTCGCGGTTGCTTCATAAATTGAGATAGCACATGAACCGAGTACGTCAAATCAGGACGTGTAACCGCCAAATAGACCAAACGTCCCACCAGTCGCCTATAAGACTCAGGATCCGAGAGAAGAGAACCCGTGGCACGCGCTAGTTGATGGTTTTGTTCGATCGGAGACATAGCAGGCTTCGAACCCAAGAGACCCACCTCCGAAATAATATCAAGGGCATATTTACGTTGACAAAGAAACAACCCTGCAGAGCTGCGGGCAACCTCAATACCAAGGAAGTATTTAAGGACCCCGAGGTCCTTCATATGGAAACAGGAGCCAATGTAGCTTTTAAACAGATCCAAAGCAGCAGAATCATTTCCAGAGAGTATTAAATCATCAACATACACGAGCACATTAATTTGAACCGGCCCCTTCTTATAAGTAAAAAGGGAATAATCAGAATAGGACTGTAAAAAACCATACCCTTTTAAAGCTGACACGAGCTTAGCAAACCAACATCTAGGAGCCTGTTTCAATCCATATAGAGATTTACGCAACCGACATACCAAACCAGGTTCATCAGAGGTAAAGCCAAGAGGGAGTTTCATATAGACCTCCTCATCTAGATCCCCGTGCAGGAAAGCATTGTGTACATCCATCTGATGCAACTCCCAATTTTTAGAAGCCGCAATTGCAAGGAATGCACGAACAGTAGTCATTTTTGCCACTGGAGCAAATGTCTCGTCATAATCTATCCCTTCGGTCTGATGATTACCGAAAACAACCAAACGAGCCTTCAATCGCTCAATACTAGCATCAGATTTGTACTTTATCTTATACAACCATTGACTACCAAGGGCCTTCTTCCCTGAAGGCAACTTTTCCATAGTCCACGTCCCATTGTCTTCCAAGGCCCGCATCTCTGCTTGCATAGCGGCACGCCACCCTGCATCTTTTACAGCCTCCTTAAAAGACTGTGGCTCTCTTCCAGCTGTAATAGCTGCAATAAAATTTTGGTGTTTCACAGAAAAACTGTCACAACTAACATAATGTGCTATAGGATAAGGTGTACCTGAGGGAGGTGAAGATGTAGAAGCAGGTGAAGCGGAGGATGGACTATTTTTCTTCACCGTAGTGTGGGTAACAAAGTCACGTAGCTTAACTGAAGAATACTTTTCCCGAAAGCCACGACCTAAATGCTCACTTGGCGGAGCATCTCCTGACACTGCCCCCCCTGAATCATCCGTATGAGAAGGCATAGGCAACACCTGTGGCTGCGGCGTGGCGGTGGGTGGTGGCGGCTGCAGCTGTGTGGTGGACTGCGGCGGCGGGTCTGGAGCACCCCTGGGCGTGGGAGGGCGTACTGGCTGCACTTCCTCATCATTTTCTAAAAAATTCGGAAGATCCACAGCCACCCCGTCATGCAGATTACCATGCATGTCATTGCGAGCAGTAAAATTAGTAGCCTCAACATCAATATATGGGAACACATTCTCATAAAACGTGACATCCCTGGACACAAAAAAATCTTGGTTGTCCAAATCAAACAAATACCAACCTTTCTTGCCAAACGGATATCCCACAAATACACATTTACGACTCCTACTGGCAAACTTATCACCCTTTGCCTTCTGATTATGGGCGAAGCACAGAGAACCGAAAACACGCAATTCACCAAAGGAAGGCGGATCACCAAACAAGACTTCATATGGAGTTTTATTGCCAAGAATACTAGAAGGTGTCCGATTGATTATATGAGCAGCGGCAAGGGCACATTCCCCCCAAAAATAAAGCGGTAAACCACCCTGAAATCGTAGTGCCCGAGCAACATTCAAAATGTGTTTATGTTTCCTTTCTACTCGGCCATTTTGTTGAGGAGTCCCCACACAAGAAGTTTGAAACAGAATTCCTTTGGCCAAAAAATAATCCTTAAGGCAATTAAATTCAGTACCATTATCACTACGAACAATCTTCAAGTTCTGAGAAAACTGTCTATCAATCATAGCTATAAAGGACATAAACATTTTAAAAACCTCCGTTTTATCAACTAACAGATAGATCCATACAGCGCGGGAGAAGTCATCCACTAATGTCAAAAAATAGCGAGCCCCACAAGACGATGGTGTATCATATGGCCCCCATAAATCACAATGTACTAACTCGAAAATTCGAGTAGATTTATTATCACTTAACTGAAAACTATCCCTAGAATGTTTAGCACGGTGACAAATTTCACATGCTTTATTCAAGTGACCACTAGAATTGCTGAACAAAGGAAGCAACTTCACCACTTTCTCGGAAGGATGACCCAATCTGCGATGCCAAAGCTCCAAAGAAGGTGAAGGATTAACTGAAACTGCTTGTACCTTTGTCTCCTCTCGTAAGTAGTATAGTCCATCCCTTCTGTCACCTGTTCCAATCACCTCCCTCGTGTGTCGGTCCTGGATAGCACACAAGTCTGAGTTAGTTATGAATTCACAGTTTATATCATCACTCAATTGTGAAGCCGAAATTAAATTACAATTTAATTTTGGAACATAAAGAACATGGTTAAGGATAATTTTGTCAGTAAGTTTGACAAGTCCTTCCTTCAAGGCAACAACACTCTGACCATCCGGGAGGCCAACAGAGCAGGGAGTCACATTTCTTAAATCCGACAAATACGACAAATCTCCCGTAACATGATTGGAGCACCCAGTGTCAATAATCCACTTATCGTTCAACCGATGAGGGGAAGGGTGAGGAGTGCCGAAAGCGGCCATGAGAGCCTGCCATTGTTCGGCAGAAAAACCTGGTAGAGGTGCAGCCGACGAAGATCCTGGAGGTGCGATCAGGGCCTGGTCAGACGTGGCCTTGTTGGCCTTGACGTGTCCGCGGCCACGTGCAGCAGCAACTGGTGTAGCCCCCTTCGTCGCACTTTTAGCCCCATACTTCTCAATGAACCAATCTGGAGTGCCGTGCAGCTCAAAGCAGGTGGTGTCGGTATGACCCGTCTTGTGGCAGTGTGAGCAGACCAGGGCAGCCCTTTCGGCGCGAGTAAGGCGTGGTTTGGAACGATTGTCCATACGTACCGCAAAGCCCGCAACTTCAAATGCCTCGTCTTTAATGCGTGCTATCCCCCTAACTCTTTCCTCTTGAGCTATTGTTTGGAAAGCTCTATTTAGTGAGGGCAGGGGGTCTTGAGACAAGAGAGTAGAACGCAGGGAGGCATAATATTCGGAAACCAAACCAAGCAGGAATTGATGCAATCGATCTCCCTCACGCCTTTCCGCGTGTTGTTTACCTACACCACAAGTACATCTGCCACACTTGCAAGAGATTAAGGGTTCGTGTTTATCTAATTCATCCCACAACATAGTCAGTTTGCTGAAATAAACCGCAATGGGCATAGTTTTGGTCTGCTCACAGCGATTTATGTCAGATTTTAGTTGTTGTATTCTTGGACCATTGACAAGACAAAATCTTTCATGCAAATCATCCCACAATCGTTTTGCATCATCATAGTTTGATAACATAGATTTTACCTCCGAGTCGATCGTGTTCATGAGCCAAGAAACGAGCATGCAGTGAATTGTAATCCAATCATCCTTCGTGCAAGGGGGAACCAAGTCTTTAATGGAGCCATCAAGAAAACCAAATTTTCTGCGGGAAGTAAGAGCAACACGAATTGCGTGAGACCAATCATCAAAGTTGTCGAGTTTGAGGCGAATCGGAGTGATAAAATCCCCAGGCCTATCTTGCGGCCCTAGAAAGAATGGTGAATTAGCCTCGATCTTTGGAGGCTGTGATGGAGGAGTTTCTCCACCAGCCATAACAAGCAATCAAGATAGAAGAAAGTTTTAGGTAGGCTCTGATACCATGTAAAGAATTATATTGAAAATATTGTTCTCTATTCATTGAATAGAATACAAGCTTATATAGAGCTAACTTTAACATAACCTAATATAAATAGGAAACCTAGCAAACTTAGGAAACCAAAATACAATAGGAAATCTAACCAAACTTAGGAAACCAAAATACAATAGGAAACCACCATACACTAGGAAACCTCCCAAACCAAGGAAACAAATTACTAGCCATCGAAAAGTTTCCTAACCCCATAAAACTTCTAACCCCATAAAACTTGGAACACAATATGCTAAAATATATTTTCCTAATAATAGGATGTATGTCCTAATATAGGATGTATTTCCTAATATACATCCTATTATTAGGAAAATATATTTTAGCATATTGTGTTCCAAGTTTTATGGGGTTAGAAGTTTTATGGGGTTAGGAAACTTTCCGATGGCTAGTAATTTGTTTCCTTGGTTTGGGAGGTTTCCTAGTGTATGGTGGTTTCCTATTGTATTTTGGTTTCCTAAGTTTGGTTAGATTTCCTATTGTATTTTGGTTTCCTAAGTTTGCTAGGTTTCCTATTTCTATTAGGTTATGTTAAAGTTAGCTCTATATAAGCTTGTATTCTATTCAATGAATAGAGAACAATATTTTCAATATAATTCTTTACAACAATAAATAACGAATATTATGTTGTTATATACAAAATGAATAAATCAATATAAGCAAATGTCGCTTTTGTCTTTCACGATCTGTATAAAATCCTAAATATTCTTTAAAATTGACAAATAGTCGGCCTTTGACATACATACTAGTTAACTGGTTAATAGTTGATAATTATTAATGACGTATGTGCATATTTATGTCAAAGATCTGGTTCGATGAAGTAAGGTTTTGTGATACTTGAGTATATAGGAAAGGACACGAGATGACGTTGCATGATTTTTCTCAGTGATATGCCAAGAAACACATCTTTTTTGTCAAGAAAAAGGATCTACGAGTGGTATTGGACAAATGTTCAATACCAATTCCTGAACATAGTATTGCTCAAGATGACTAAGTCATTCAACTATTAATACACGTCAACTCTACTATTTAAAGTTGAATTTGGTAGAGAATTTAACTTTTAACTTTTCTAGAGAGCCAGCTCAGGCAAGCCAGGCTCAATACCATCCATCATCCTAGAGATGCATTCAGTGGTCCAATCAAACACAATCACACAGACAGAAAACTCCCTGTCACTGTATTGGCTCTAAGGGCCCAGCTCTCTAGATTTTTTGTTTAACTTTTTTTTCTTGGTTCCTGGAACAAAATGATTCACCTTATTGCTTGAGTATTCTTGTTTAGTGTTACCATCTCTCTTAAATGTTTAAGCACTACTCTTGTTGTGATGAACTAACCACACTGGAGTATTCTTCAACTATCCATCAACTGATCCATCAGTCCAATCCAGATATCTTCTATTTGTCAGAAATCAAAGTCGTTTTTTCTTCCATGGATCGCTTGCGCCGGAGACTCGGCTTCAGACACGGAGCCTCATTATAGCTAATGAACTTTCAGGTTGCATTGCACTATTCTAGAAAGAAGGTATTCATCTCGGCATCCTTTCTTCGTGTAAATATTATTTTAATTGCACTTTAGATGATTATTATACTTTATCTACCTGGTCGATTATTTTTGCTTTTGGAGAACCTAATCCTTCTCTTTGAAAACAGTTTTGGGATAATATGTCTACCATGTACACTTGTCAATCTCTTTCTGGAATTCTTATTGGGGATATAAATGCTATTCGTAGACCTGAGGACAAAATGGGAGGTAATCGACCTACTTTCTCTTCATTGAATCACCTCCAAACATTTACAAATACCCATGCCCTTTTAGACTTTCCTTTTAATGGCTCTAAATTCACATGAAACAACAAACGAAAAGACAGAAATGGAATCAAAGTTAAGCTTGACTGGATTTTAGTGACTACTGATTAGATGCATCTTTTTTCCATCTGCTATTGCTCGTACAATCCATACCTCTTCCTCAGATCATAGAACTATTTGGTTGCAACTAGTTACGAACTTCCATAGGGTCCCAAACCTTTCAAATTTTTCACATGTGAAGTAGAGATCCCAATTGTAGGAAACTTGTGACTTCTTCCTGGGCTCCTAGAGACATACCAGTCTGGACAATAACTTCCATCTTAAAACCAAAAGGCTCAGTTATTGTCTTTCTCGATGGAATAAAATTGATTTAAAAAATATGCAACTTTCCATACTAGAGACTCAAAGGGCTCTGGACAATCTTCAGAACGAGCACCCTTCTAAGAACAATGCTTTTCACAATTTCTATGTTGGATCGTATTTTTGAACTTTTTTGGAAAAATAAGTTTGGTCGATCCTGGCTCAGAGATGGAGATAAAAACACTAAATTCTTTCATCTTTCTGTTCTACTCCGTCGCAAAAAGAACCATATATTTTGCCCTAAGGATGAAAATAATGTCTGGCATTCTCACACTGCTGCGGTTGGGGGAGTTTTCAATAACTACTTTGGCAATATTTTCAGCTCTTCTACCCCTACTTCCAATTATGAGATTTTGTTTTTTTTAACTCCGGTCATTAGTAGGGTAGACAATGATGTTCTTATCTCTTGTCCTAGTGAATTGAAGATTCGCCGGGTTGTTTTTGATATGGGAAGTCATAAAGCTCTTGGTCCAGATGGTTTTCATGTTTTTTTTTTTTTTTAATACTATTGGGATTTTGTGAAGCAAGATGTTTGTGAGGTTGTTTAACATTTTTTCATCACTTGTCCACTACACCAAAAATGGCCATTAGCAACGGTTTTAAACCGTGGGGGTAACCCATTGGCACAGCTTAGAACCGTAGGCTATAGAGGCGTCGCTAAATCCCTAGTAACGGCTAAAAACCGTGGCTAAAATATTAGCAACGGTTTTATCTCGAGGACGATTGATGATTTAGCCACGGTTATAAACCGTTGCCAAATTCTTAGCCACGGTTCTAAGCCGTGGGTAGGAGTAGCCACGGCTTAAAACCATTGCAAGTTTGGCCACGGTTTTAAGCCGTTGCAATAGCTTTAGCAACGGTTTTAAGCCGTGGCCAGTACTAGCTACGGTTATAAGCCGTGGCAAGGTAGCCACGGGTTTTAGCCGTTGCAATAATTAGCCACGGTTTAAAACCGTGGCAAATTTTTTTTTTTTTTTTTTTTTTTTGCTGTCAAATGACTTTTTATTACATCTTATAAGTTTTATTTCTAGAAAATAAAAATTTTAATGTGCCAAACTTAAACATTTCCATGAATGAAGGGAAAGTAATGTAATTAATAAGATAATGTATTACATTGAGTCACAAAATCTATCAAATAATATCTCAAATACAATGACACACAAACAAACTTAAATATCTCAAATACAAAGAAAGTGGAACAATGTTGCTGCTGCTGCGAGAGACGCAATGCTGATGCTGCAAGGGACGATCTGCTGATGATGCGAGGTACGCACTGCTGCTGCTGTTGCGAGGGACGAACTGTTGTGGCTGCGAGGGACGAACTGCTGCTCTGCGAGGGACGCACTGATGCGAGCTTGCTGCTGGTCGCAAACCAGAGTGCGTTCTGTTTCACTGCAGAGTACCCACTATCCTGGCAGTTATGATCTGCGGATTTTTGAATGCAATCTGGGTGCTGCATTTCACTGCTTGCACTCATTCCTGCCGCAGGTCTTGGATTCCAAGCAAGTACATTACTTTAACATTTGGAGAACTATTAATAAATATGCAATACAAAAATGAAACAGAGAAAACTAAAGTTTCATCACCTGAAAACATTTGGAGTGTATGTTCACTTGTTTCAAATGAAAGAAACATGAAAAATTCATTCGAAAGATGCTATCATCAAATGCTTCTCTATAAACTTAAATGAGTTTGAGAATACCCAAGTTCTATTAACTTGACAACTGAAAAGTGTTCTATCATCAAATGCTTCTCTAGTTTGCCTGTACTTGTTCATTCTCCCCTCCATTTCTCTCACTGTTAAATCACCTCAGACTGAAACGGATCTAAAACAAATACATCTTAGTCACTTCAGCCTTCAGCTTCACATTTCATCATTAATCACAAGAAATACAATCTACCTAAGACTTATAACTGACTAGAAGTTCTATTGTCTCGCATTAACTAAAACCTAGCAAAATTTGCTTGCAAATCCAACTAATTGAATGAACTTCAGCTCATAATGTCAAATTCCATCAGTTCCTCTAAATAATAGCTCAAAAAGACCTATAAAACTACTATCTGAGCCTCATCAGATCTAATTTCACTCGCAAAACCTATTTAGTGATCCCATACAAAGGAATGCAACACAAAAACACTACAAATCAACTGTTCAAAACAGTTTTCAGTAAAAAAATATCCAATATGGAAGCTAAGTTGTTATTCTTTGACATTCATGGATACAAAAGAAGAATATCCAATATGTCTAGCAAAATGGCTTTTGACCAATGGAAGCTTGTCATCTATACAAAATATGATAGATTCATGCAATATAATATGATATGAGAGACGCAATGCTGACTAACCTGTGTTGATTCAGGTTTTCCCTCTTGGTCTGATTCTATGGGCAGGGCCAGGGACGAACTGCGGTTGATGCTGCTGCTGCTGCGAGAGACGCAATGCTGCTGCTGCAAGGGACGATCTGCTGATGATGCGAGGTACGCACTGCTGCTGCTGCTGCGAGGGAATCACTGCTACTGCTGCGAGGGACGAACTGCTGCTCTGCGAGGGACGCACTGATGCGAGCTTGCTGCTGGTCGCAAACTCGATGATTTCAGAGGGCTTGAACCCACCCATCCACAAAAAGCAGCGCTCCGTCGGAGTCTTCCACATGCCTGAAACGATATGAAAGAGATCGGCTTTCATGAGCATTGCCTTCAAGCCCATCATCTCATCCAAGTGTGCAAGGCAGTTGTCCACGTAAAGTTGCACAAATTAAACATTATGAAATTCAAATATAACATCCCCAATTTCTAACATGACCAGACAGGAATACCAATTTCTAATCCCCACTGTCACCAACAAAGCAATGTGACCACCCACAATTATAACATCCCCATTAGACATTACCACTCCCTAATCACTTTTTGGTTTTGCTTTGTGACTTGTGCATCCTAGCTTCAACCCTTTAGCAGGAACACATGTTCAAAGTTCATACTTTCAAGAAAAAGAAGAAGAAATCTGTGTATGTCAGGAAGAAAAGTAAATAACTAACATTCAAACTCAAATCATTAACATTCTATTTGTTATGATTCATTTCACACTTGAGTGGAAAAAATATGCAATAGTAAAAAAAAAACATGTAATGAAATGGGGTGTAAAAGAGATATGTTATAGTTTGGTTTCATACAATGTTTATATGGAGTACAAGTAATGAAACACATTTTGTAAAAGGATAAGAGAGCAGCCTCTTTTTTGTTCTCTTTCTTGCTTATAAAGATAGAAAGTTGAAGTTTTTATAATAAAAGTCCCCCAGTGGCAACAACTGGTTTTGCTTGTGTTGGAACATGGATCAGAATATGACAAATCACAAACAGCAGAAGAAAAAAAAAATAACAGCAGAAGAAGATAAAAAAGTAACAGAGTGCATCAGGACAGACCACTCTGTCAAAACAGAGCGTGCTGTCCAGTGTTGGACAATGACACGGGTAGCACAAAATCATGAAATTACTGAATTGTGATTGTGATGATCAGGACTAACAACTTTGTCAACCAATCTAAGGAATATGAAGATCAAGGCAGTTATAAGGACCAATGAGATAAAAAAAAATATGACTCAATCAAGTATAATCTCCTAATCAGGATGAATAAATTACCTGACTAATTCAGTTCCTTTTTGGAACTCCGAATAGGTTGGTGGCATGAAATCCAAAACGTAATCCATGCTCCTTGTGCGACGATAAAAACTAAGCACGCCACAGGGATTATGTTTCATGGATCTTAAGATTCTTAACAAGCTTCCTGGTAACACCAAAGAAACTATAAATTGGTAGTACGTTACATAAGAGTCAATGCTAGAACAACTTCTTCCAATGGATTCAAAAACTTGCTGTTACAGTTGCTGGACATAAATTTTGTAGCATGTTGGGACTTGGAAGCTTGATGCAGGAAGAGTTCAAATTAAAAACAATTAAAATTACAAGCACAAGGAAACACCAAAACCCTCATGCATTGCTTATGTTCAAGATTTCAATGCTAAGATATAGAAAACAAGATTAAAAAAAAAATACTATGAGAAGTATTCTGCAAGAAAACTGGCACTCCATACCATTAGAAGCGTGTGACCACTATCCTTGAAATTGTGGATTTGGCAATGTGGCAACAAATCATTAAGTCGTTTGGCTTCTTCTTCGCTTGGAAATAGAAGATCTCTTCCGCTGACATATAATTAATTTAGATCTAAATTAAAAAAAAAAAAAAAAAAAAACAACACATACTGGGATGCAGATATGGCAAGGTTATACTTGGAGGGGAGTGAGACAATGCTTGTGCACTCATATACTCTCAACTGATCATAGAAATTTTGCTAGTTGATTAGGAGGTCAGCTTTTAAGATTTTTTATATATTAATTTATCTGGCCGTGGATGTTACGTTGATTTTGATTCTTGCTGGATCACATAATTTCTAATTATTAAAAATAAAAAATAGAGAAGCTAGTAGTCAATCACCTGGCAAGGATCAAAACTTCAGCTTTGACCTTACGCAAACGGAAGTTGACATAGGATGAAGCTGATCGAAGCATCTGAAGCTTCCACAGAATTGACTCTCCAGGTAAAATGTCAGCCAAGAGTTGATAATCAAAATTGTACAAGTGTTTATTAACATATAGAACTTATATTTGATCATTTTGAATGATATATACTAGAATAACATTTTTCTGCCTCCCCACATAAATTTCAGCTACTTATGTGGGCGGTATTGACTATTGAGTGCAGAATTTACAAGCTCCTATCAGATTGTTTTGAAGCACTTGACCAGTAAATCAGGCCAAGGTACTTTCTACGAAGAAATGCATACAAAATTTTCTTATGACCAACTTACGTTAAAGGAGGGTAACAACGCAGCAACATTTTCTGATAGCTGTTGAACAGTCTTTTGAGGACAATTTCCCTTTTCTACACTAGCCATTGCTATCCTCAAGGGATCACCTGGTAATTTCATAGAGTGCACAAACTTGAGAAACTTCAAATTATTTGAAACAGATAAAAAGTTTTTTTTTAAAAAAAAAAAGGAAAAGGAAGCTTCAACATGCTCTGCCTCCTTGCCACACAGTGGAGTTCTTGAAAAACCACACTGATAGAAATAAAGATATGACTGAAACAAGACCACTGAAGTGCAAAAGAGCGTGAGTATCAAACCTGTCAGAAGACTCAGGATAGAAGGAACACCCACGTGGAGATTTTGCGGTGTAATTTCTAATAAGTAGGCAAGAGGTTGCAGCCGCGAGTTGCTGAATGAAGTAGCTGCCAACAAAAGTACAATGAGAATGGATATTACTTAAAATCATGATTATGCACTTTAAAACAGTAATTGAGTCATAATAACTTTGACTTTGAAATCGTACTCATGACTATGTGATTCCTAAACAACATGATTTCATCTACAAACACATTGCAACAAATAAATGTGTTTGTAGATGAAAAAAAAACAATACACAAAAAAAAAAAGAACAAAGGTAAAAGAATCTGGTTACTGGACTTCAGCAAATCAGACCCCACACAACCTCATTACCAGTCGAAAATAAATGTTAAAATTGATTAAGCTAACCAAATGGAGCTCACAGAACCACAGACAACCCCTCTCCCAATTTTTTTTTAATAATAATAATAATTTAGAAGCCGAACACAAAGAAGAGCAAAACAAAACATACCTCTAAAGCACCACACATCCTACAAATTCTTTACCAAAAAATCAATACAAAAATTCATGTGTAAGTAACAGGAACCTGTTCAGGAGACCCATATGATATAATGTCCAAAGCTTCATTCCAATCTGTCGGGGCATTTGGACTTGCCGGTGGGCGAGATAATGGATGCCTGTCGACATGAGGCTCGTAGTGACTAAGGTTTTCTCTAAAGACAAGAAATATGACAGTTATTACAAGTTAAAACAGAATCTGCAGTTGACGGATAAGAAAATATCTTATAATCTGAAAGCTAGCCATCAATAACTGGCTATCCAAGAATGGTGAATACCTGGATAAGACTGGGGCTGCCACAGATCGTAATAAATTTTCTCCACTCTGTTCTGCTATATCTATCTTAGAACCCATAATAATTAATATATCAGAAGCTAGACACTGGAGAGATCCGACAGATCGACAAAGAATAAAATTATTGATTATAAGACAAGTGGAAAATAGTAAAATTATTGCTATGAAGTTGTCAATCAGGAGGCAAAGTTCATTCAGGTACATAGAAGGAATCCATGAAAAGGAAAAGATGAGACACCCAACAATTTCCAAAAATCCAAAATGTCAACATCCTCAAATAGCAATCAAAAGGAAGAGACTTGTAAACAAGAGAGTATCTTGAACAATACACAGAGCTTTAAAGAAGGTACAAACCCATTTTCTCTAACCGAACGCCTCAAGACGGCTCTAGCTTCCCCAGGCTTCCCTTCCTTTCTCTTATACCTTGTTTGAATCTTTGACATTGAATAAGGCCTGAGACAGTACAACAAGATCCTGAACTGACACCATGGATTCTGGCCTAGATCCCTTCGAAGAATAACCTTTCTGTTGTGGGAAAAAAGATCATTTTAAGATCACAATTTCTAAAGTAGAAAAATGAAGGGCCTCGAGTAAGATACAAACCGAAGAAATAGCTTTATTTCCTTGCTTCACGGAGCGATCAGTGTAACCATTTGAACTCGACTTTGCAGTCTTTAAGCTGGTTTTGGAAGCCACGCCAGTAGAAACCCCTTTCGTTGATTCAAATGATTCTAAAAACAGTAAAAGTCAGCATTAAGACTGCATGAATGCAAAATATGGTTGTGATGGTTCGTTCACCTTGGATAGCCCCAGAAGGGTGCAACCGTTCTAAAACATGAGCTAAAGCTGGCCCACGTATATCTTTTAAATTTTTGGTCACCTGGAATGGCAAACAGAAAACAGTTTTCAGGTTAACAATTGTTGATATTTGAACTGATTGAATCTGATAAGAATAACCAAGATGACATATAGCTTCAGTTCCAGAAACTCTCAAGATTTCGCCTACACACGTCTCTGCTGCTTTTCGAACATCCGATGATTTATCCTAAATAAATATTGAATGTTAGAAAGACAAGGTCAACTTCAAAGTAGATTAAAAAACCTAAAACATATGATGTCATATGCTCAGATACCGCCAAAGCAGACGTAGCCGGCTTCAATAACTGTAAGGCATCACATGAGTTAGTTAGTCCAGAGAGTTGCTTCGACAACCAATCGAAAAGATCCTTCCACCCTTCCGCACCGATCTTGGTATCGGCTAAAGTAGCTGTAATGCATGGAACCTACAAATTCCAATAAGTGCATCATACTGACTGATATCTCCCCAAAAAAATAAGAAACATAATAGATTTAAAAGCCAAGTCGATCCAAGCAGTCACCATCTTATCAAGATGAACCGCTGCAACCCATGAATCTAGAGTATTCAAAGTACATTCTCTCATGTGCTTTTTATTGTCAGCAAGGCACTTCAAAATATCTGGCAAAATTCCTTGCAAGTGATCAAACTTCAAATAGTTAAGCTAACATCTCCAACCAAAAGGGGAGAAAATTAATGAAACAAATTGCATACAAAAAGATGATCCTGATTAAAAGTGACTTCCGTACCTTGCTTGATTTCTCAACCGCAGGACCCATCGCAGATGCAACTCCACCAATAGTAGACAAAGTTGCCATCACTAAATTTTTGCTTCTCTGCAATCATCTTTGCTTCTGGGTATCTAAAATCCCACTTATTTTTCACTCTCCCTGCACTCAAAGAACAAAAGGGTACTCAAATCCCATGGTTTGGGATCAAAATAGGAAATGGGGTCATCAGAGAAAAACTTATAATGGTCAATGGCTACCAGCTACTGGGATTCAAGACTAAACAATGGAAAGATCAATCAAATAACACAAATGGCTTCCTCATTACCTGGTGATATCATAGACAAGCAAAGCACCAACAACACCTCTGTAGTAAGACCTAGTAATAGATCTGAAGGATTCTTGACCAGCCTGTAAGTTGCATTGGAATTCGAACATCATAAGAAACAGAACAGTATATCACGTGACAGTACAAATAATTTGACTTTTCCAATCCATGAGCAATCAGAACAGACATGGTCAGTCATGGACTTACAGAGCAGTAACATCATATGTTAGGTTGGATAATTTCTAGCAATCCACACATGTCAATAGATTATCAAATACATACCGTCCAAGCATCCTGTTGGCCACATAACAAAAGCTCAAGCTCCTCCTCTGTGAAAATTTGAAGACTTTTTATGGGAAACACCTGAAGAATAAAGAAGAGATTTATTTAGAGCATGCAACGAAAAGCATTAGAGCATGCAATTAGAATACCAGAAATTATGAAGGAATCCAAACAATAAATCAAAATGGTGATTCAAGTTATATGATGAAAATTGATCTTTTATCTTGGAGTGATCATGTTTCACATCATCCAGGTTTAACTTTCTTTTCCAAATAATACCTTATAAAGCTCTACGAGAGTTATAAATGAAAACAACAACAACAGTTGACCGAAAGACATTGATATGTTGAGAAACAACCTCTTAAAGTGTCCACCCAGCACTACATAAAAGTAAGTTATCTTTTACATAAAAGCATCTCTAACAACAACACCAACCCTGATTTTTGAACCCAGAATAACCATAATAAACAACAATCAAGTTCCTCAATCAGGTGGGTGTAAACATGGTGAAAACAAAGAGAAAAAGAAAGGAAGCGGTAAAGTCTAGTCCTTGTTTGGTAAAGAGGTGCATAACACATTAATAACCGCGAAGCTCAAATCACAAATCACAAATCATATAAAAATCCTTCAACAGGAAGCAACTGAGACACAAACATAAAATATGTATAAGAATTTTACATTTAGCACACACTAAGGATAGGACACTAGATCTTACCTTAAACCTCCAAGAAGCAACTTAATTCTCTAAAACGAAATAAGAAAATATATAAAATTTTACACTTGGACAGCTGAACTACAAAATCTAGAAGAAAAAAAAATTCATTATCTTCTATCCGCAGACAAAACCTTTTAAAAATTCATTATCTTCCAAACTTGTCTCAGTGTTGATGATTCTTTGCACTAATCAGTCGATCTAGCAGTTCGAAAGAAACAAAAATATAAATTATTCAAGTGAAGGAATACCTTGCGTAACAACATTCTGAAGAAGAGATCATCACGCCAGACAACACCAATTAGTTTACAAGAACTGAAAACATGAAACCTAGGAAGAATGACCACTCAATATATTGCAGTGGATGAAGTTCTCTTCGCCTCTGATTTTGTAACAGCAAAAACATAAGATAAAAAACTTCAGATTATTCAAATTTTGAATAATTACTACAAAAAACATTGTATGGAACAAGGATAGAGGATTCAACCTGCAAACTCCACATCCATCACAGTGAAATTGCTTCTTTGAAACCTGAAACCTAAACCAAATTGTCAGCTATGTAAATTGTTCATTCCTGAAAAACTAATACTGCTTCTAAGTGAATGTCTTAAAACCAAATGTTGCCTAAAGAGTTGCAAGGTGAGTAGAAAGGCAGATTCTACAGTTTTCACAGGAGGAACAAATCTTGATTACAGAAACATAAGAGCAATCATGAGAGAAACTACACACACATTATAGAGACTTGTATAATCAATTATTGACATCTACTAAAAGAGAGGACTTTTGCTTGCTATAAAATTATATGCATTGTCCAAATTTTCATAGTTAAAATGAATTTTAAATCTTAAGAGTAGTCCACTTGTCATATTAAAATCGAAGTCTAAAGCTTAAATTTTCCCAACCCATGGATACAGCATATTGCTATTGAGGCCAATTGAGTATATGTTTCTTTGTTTCATTACCTCTTTTGCAATTAAGCTAAAAAACATTTAAACCAATTAAACTAGAATACCCAAATGATCATGCTCATAACAATACAAACACACAGACATGGCTAAAGAAGACTTTTGAGTAAATCATGTTGATGGTCTATACATAGTAGCAAACTCAAATCCCTCCAATTGAAATGTTCCCTTGTACATAATAAACATTAGTGCTTAACAAAAGTCTCAAAAAATTAAAGAAGACCCTATACTCACCAAGTAGTTCTTCTACCGCTTCTTCAATAGCAAAGGACCAACATTATCTCCAGTGTCTTTGTTGTGCTTCACATGAGTTCCATCACATAGAGGAAATGTACCTGACCTCCAACAGCTGCCAAACACCCCAACACCCCAATTAGAATCTCACCCATATGTTTCACAATCCAATGAGGCAATGAACAAAGACAGGAAATGAGAAAATGTTGAATAGCTTACCTGTTGTTTTGAGTGTTATCTTAGTCTTCTTCTTCTCCTCTTCAGAAATCGAGCTCGAGAAAAGAAGAAAGTGAGTTCTAGGGTTTGCTTTGCTGAAAGAAGAAAAAAAAAAAAGGAAGAAGAGATCAACAAAAAAAAAATCAAACTGTTTTGTTTTGCTTTGCAGTGGAATTTCAACACTATCCTCAAAAAGTATATTTACTAAATTACATTTTTTAATAAAACTAATAACCAGTCATGAACATCATCCTCATTGTACTCATATTCCTTTATATATTTCACATAAATCTTACCTGAACATCATCCTCATAGTTTCATTTTTACGTGGGTATTCCAACTTTTGTATCGTAAATTTTCTTTCTCCTTGCTCATAACATATTTGAATTGTATATTCTGAACATGAACAAATCTCAATATTTCGACATTACTGAAGAGTCTCTAAGGACAAAAATTAAAGCTTTCCAGCATATACATTCTAATCTTAGAATAGCTTAAACCATCCAAGTAGCTAAACCCAGTAAATGAAGTTGTAAATTCCCAAACTACTACTCTAAATATATTCACTTTTCAAGAAAGGAAACACCTCATATACAATATTTTAATACTGAGACTAACTAGAACCCTAAACGGATGACAACCTAATTCAATTCAAGCAAAAGTAAGGATCCTCAAATAAAAATAACTTTCCAAGACATCAAAATTTCCCAAGTTGAAAACCCACTCACAAGAATCATGATTGAAGTTGAACAACAGAAGAAAAAACTCAACTTGATTGTAATGAAATAACCGAAGATAAAACCAAGAATGAAAAAGAAGCTACCTTGTGATCTCCTCCACCAGTTGCAAACCTGATGCCACCAGGTTGAATATCAATGGAGAAAATCTGCATTCCTTCATGCCTAACCCAACCTGGCTTCTCTGCAATCATCTTTGCTTCTGGGTATCTAAAATCCCACTTATTTTTCACTCTCCCTGCACTCAAAGAACAAAAGGGTACTCAAATCCCATGGTTTGGGATCAAAATAGGAAATGGGGTCATCAGAGAAAAACTTATAAAGGACAAATTTTGTGTGGGTTCTTGAAGGATTTTGTTCTCTTGAAACAGATCTGAAGAAGAAGAAGAGATCTAAAGAAGAAGAAGGATCTTACCTGGAAGGAGATCTGAACCAATTTGATGTTCTTCTTCAGCTCGATTCTCTCAAGATCTAAAGAAGAAGAAGGAGAAGAAAAGTTTGAGAATCTGCTTCGGTTCTTCATGTTCTTCTTCAGTTCGTCCTCTCCTTCTTTCGTCCTTCTTCTCCTCTGCGCCAAACCTCTCTCTGATTTAGGTCGAAATTTTTTTCGCAATGACCGCGCAAACTGATCTAGGTCGAAATAGCAAATTCTTTTTCGCCAATTTTTCGCAATGACAACGCTAAATTTTTTCCCCAATTTTTTTCGCCAAAGCGCGACAGAGCGCGAAATCCACTCTCCCCCCATTTTCGCCAGAGCGCGAAATCCACTCTCCAAATCACTCACTCGCAGGAGCGCGGCACGTGCAAAACGGTTTAGTTTAGCAACGGTTTTTGGCCGTTGCACAATATAGCAACGGTGTTTGGCCGTGGCTAATGCACCCACGGTTTAGAGCCGTGGCCAACTATTTTTGTAGCCACGGTTTTAGGCCGTTGGCCACGCTATCCACGGTTTTTAGCCGTGGCAAATAAACCAACGGCTTAGAGCCGTGGCCACCTCCCCGTAGCTAAACAAGCATTTTGGTGTAGTGGTCAGATGAATCCTAAGCTCAATGAAACCTTCATTGCTCTCATTCCTAAAGTTGGAAAGCCTTTGACTCCGGACAAGTTTTGTCCCATAGGACTCTGTAATGTTATCTATAAGGTTAACTCGGAGATCTTGGCAAATCGACTTAAACCCCTTTTAGATGATATTATATCCCCCAATCAAGGAGTTTTCCTTAAAGGCTGATCAATAGCAGACAATGTCAGCATCATTTATGAAACTTTTTTTTTCAGATGAAACACTTTCGAAAAAAGAAACAAGGCTGAATGGCGATAAAAATTGACATGGCTAAAGCCTATGATCATGTGGAATTGTTTTTCTTGCTCCAAATTCTTGATAGGCTTGGTTTTGATCCTAAATGGATTCAACTGATCGAGCAATGCATTTCCACTACCTCTCTTCAAGTTTTGCTCAATGGTTCTCCTCTTTCACCTATCAAACTCTCTAGGGGTATTCGGCAAGGAGACCCCTATCTCCTTATCTGTTCATTCTTGTTGCCGAAGCCCTTTCTCGTCTTCTCGTTATCGTGCGAAATCCGAAGGAACCCTCAAGGGGATTGTCATTAAAAGACAATCCCCATCTATTAGCCACTTGCCTTATGCAGATGACCTCATGATCTTCTGTCGAGCTTCGTTGGCTGAAGCTCACTACGTCAAGGATATCCTTACCAGCATTGTTCTGCATCAGGACAAGGCATCAATTTTGATAAATCCTCAGTATATTACAGTTCTAATGTTCACCCTAAACATGTTAGAATGATCAACTGGATCCCCGGATCCAAACTTTATAACCCGAGAGATAAATACCTAGGATCCCTCTTTGTACTTCTCCAAAAAGAAAGCCAATGACTTCTAATTTCTCTTAGAAAAGATCAATGTCAAACTCTTTAGTTGAAAAATCTAGAGTGTTTTCTCAGGATGGCCGTAAGGTTATGATCAAAACGGTCCTCAACTCTATCCCAATTTACAACATGCAAACTTTCCTTCTCATTGTCTCTATGGCAACTAAAATTGATAACCTTGCTCGCAATTTTCGGTGGAATGGGACAACTGACAGCAAAGCTAAAAATTTGTGCACCTGGGATCGAATCTCTAAGCCTCGCAATCTGGGTGGTCTTAATATTCCCCTTACCGGAATTAAAAATCTGGCTCTGATGGCCAAAAGCATTTGGCAAGCACTCTCCTCCCCTATTAATGCGTGTGTCCAACATCTCAAAGCTTTGTACTTTTGAACTAAAAACATATCTCAGATCTCTAAATCCCCTTCAATTGCCTTCTTCTCTTGGAGAGGCAATCTCTTAGCTCTTGCCAAGATTAAACACTATTTTATTTGGCAAGTGTTGTCTGGTGAATCTATCAACCTTTGGAAAGATTGTTGGGTCAAGCCTAATTGATTCTGGCTGATTGTATTCCTAACTTCCAGGACCAGAACTTGCTTACCAGAATTCCAGATATTTGGATCATCTCTTCTTATCGACATCACTGGGATTCTGCTCTCATGAATTCTCTATTTCCTCCCCTGGTTGCTAAAGACATTCACAACATTCAGATCAGGCCATCTGAAAGTATGGATAAACTTATTTGGCTTCCTGACAAAAATGGAATCTATTCAGTAAAAAATGCAACAAAGACGTTCATCAATGAACAATTCGTCTCCTCCACTTCTTCTTCAAATGCTCAGATGTTAAATCCCAAGATTCTCAGGGAAATGTGGTGAATCAAAGTGCCTCCTAGTGCGCTACTCTTACTGTTGAAGATCAGTCAAAACATTATTCCTACAATGACCAATCTGCAATGGCTTCACACCCTTATTGAAGATTGTTGTATTTTTTGTAATAACCACACAAAGGGATACTACCATTTTTTCTTCCTTTGCCTGGTCATTAACCAATTGTGGCAGATATCTCCTATCCCGATTGATTGATGTAATGATAATTTTGCAAGTCCTACTACTCCTCTATTTCTCAATTACATGTGGAATACTACAAACATACACAAAGAGATCAAGGATGAAATGCTTGCCCAATTCATCGCCCTTTTCTTTATTGTTTGGCAAACTCAAAACAATCGAGTTTTCAACAATGTCAAATTCTGCCGTCAGCAGTTCCTATCTTCTTTTTATCATATTTGGAAAGATTGGAAAAATCAATGGTTTTCCACAAGCACCAATTCCACTACCCAAAATGCTGATACAATGAAATTCATCACCATATCCACAATAGTTACTGACTCTCGGTTAAACCAATTGTCCATTTCACTCGTTGAGCCTAACTCACTCTCCTCCTATGGTATTTTCACTGAGTCAGCCACAACCAGGATGCAACTTATTCTTGTTCAAATCTAAACAGCCAGAACTCACCCTCTTAATGCTAGATCACTACAGCTCGGGCCCATTCCTCACCATCAAGATCCAGATATGATTGTTGTTACTTACGATGCCAACTTCTTTGCCTCTTCACAATAAGGCGCTATTGGTGTTTTTGCGGTCAATCTCCAAGGCAAATTATTGCTTAGGTGGCATGCCCCATTGAAGGAAAGGTAACGGATAGTACGATGGTTGAGTGTCATGCAGCTAGGGCGGCTCTATTTTTTATTCAAGCACGACAGTGGGGAACATGTTTCTTGTTGAGCGACTCCAAACAACTTATTTCCAGTATATATGATGATTTGCAGCATCCTCGGGTGGACATGGATTGGGTATGGCATCCCCTCATCACCTACATCCTACGATTACTTACTAATCATCCCCTTTGGTTTTGTAATTTTATTTATAGATAGCTTAATTATGAGGCTCATAAACTAGCCATTACGGTAGGACATTAGTACTGTAATATATATTCTTAGTTTATATGCAATATGCTTTAAAAAAAAAAAAACTATCCATCAACAAACCCTAGCTTATTTTCGACACAATGAGCCATAAAAACCATTGCGTTATTATGACTAATTAAAATTATTCACCGAGACTTAGTTATGATTTTCTTTTTCAGATAAAAATGATATATGTCTTGCCTAAAATATTGCCTAGGAATTTTTAAAAGTTAGGCTCACGTTATTTGGATTAGTAAAATGAAATATACTCTAATGTTAAATAAACCATACAAGATGAGGTACATAAAAACATTGAAGGATTCAAAAATCTAATGAGGAAAATTAAGTAGTGTTGGTTGTTTGCAACTGGGATTTGTAAATCATAGTCCGAATATAAACTTGTAACATATTGGTGAGATCTCAGAAAAGCCACAAACCTCTTTATATGCCTTTTATGTAATCTTATCAGAAAATATTGGGTGGATGTCGCTTATCTCGAGGCAGATGGGTGGAAGGGGTGGCTTCCACCCATCCCTCGACCCCTAAATCTTTCGGTGATTCAAATATAGGATCTGATCAGTGTGTTAGATTTTGACAAATATAATTTAATGACTTAAAAAGCTCAAAATCTTATGTAGTCTTTAAACATTTGTGAGAGATGATTAAGCAATTGAACTTAAACTAATATATTTATAATACAAACAATTCTTCTCTCTAATCATGTGTGGGAGCGGAAAATAACCTTTAGCCCAATTGGATAAAGAAGCCCAAAGATTTGGGCCTTTTCTAAGAAACCCGAAGATTATCCACGAAAGCTTCAAGTATGGGAGGCCCGAGCCCGGGCCCAATACAAACTCAGTATCAGTAGAACACTATTTCTTCAATAGAGGAGAAATGTTCGGCGTCAACCACCATGCTCAGCTAAGCACGTGGGCTTGCAGAAGAGATATCTCAAAACAGGATGTTATAACCAATCATGAAAGTTACAACTGCCTGAAAGAAGTTGCAACCGCTTGCAAGTAGATAACCTACTAATCTGCCACGCGTCTTACTCATCAGCCACGTGTCTTGCTCATCAGCCACGTGTCTCACTCATCAGCCAACAGTTAATTCTTTCAGCCTCTATAAATAGTCAAATGCAAAACCTTTTGGAGGTAACACTTTCCTGACTTATAATTTTTTCTTCAAGTATAGAGAAATTTCTCATTTTCCTAAAAACATTGTTCTAACTTTGACATCGGAGTCTCCGTGGCAGGCACCACACCGGTGTCAAGAATTAATTTATACCTTGTGCAGATTACTCCTTGTGATCAGCACGATATCCTATCTTATGTAAATTGCTCCGCGTGATCAACACGTGATCCGACAGAAATTTGCATCCACAAATTGGTGCTTTCAATGAGAGCTTGAATCAAACTCATTGCATGCTCTCTTCCATTCACAAAAAAATTTCATTAACTCAGTTTAAATTTCATTCACAAACACTTTTTCAATTCCATACAATGGTGGGAACTCGAAAACAAACTAGTAAAAAGA
Source organism: Berberis vulgaris (assembly GCA_963556465.1). Classification (NCBI taxonomy): domain Eukaryota; kingdom Viridiplantae; phylum Streptophyta; class Magnoliopsida; order Ranunculales; family Berberidaceae; genus Berberis; species Berberis vulgaris. The sequence goes on from OY747126.1 coordinate 52,191,001, forward strand.
ATGTTACAAGGTATTCTGCTTGTACTAGGCTACAGTCGTCATCACAAGTTCAACCGTTACCAGCCGGACAACCACTAATAGTGGGTCTGCCACCGCCCGTTGACCATCAATCACAACCTTCTGCCACAAGCCAAATGGAGATGACACAACAAGAGAATCTTGCAGGTCAGATCGCCAATTTGACTAAAATATTGGAAGAACAAGCCCAGGTGGTAGAGCGATTAGTGAGCGAACAACCAAGGCAGATGACACATCGTCGTCTACCAGTAGATCATGTGCATAGAAGTGGAAGTGGTCATCCATCAAAGGGAAACAATCCCTTTGGAAGCATTTATTCTAGATTAGGGCCACAAGTAAGTGTGCACTCTAGGCTCGAACCTCAAAGGGGAGTCTTCTTAAGGTTGGGCTCCCAAGCAACCATTCACTCAAGACTAGGACCGCGGATTACACCCAATATAAGTGGTCAGTCCAGAAAACAGAATCTCGATGGATGCGAACATCGCAGAAGACCAGACCACTACACTGATTTGTCCCACGTCCCACACTCAGAGGCTTGTCAAATCAAGAGGAACCTTCAGGCGAATCCCATTGAGACTCTACCTCACTCACATGTAGGTAAGTCACAATCGAATTCGGAATGCGATGAGTCATCTACCGCAGATAATCATAACCGAAATCACCATACGACCAATCAGCAGGATACACACAAGCCCTTGGGAGCAGATGATGTGGCACGAATGGTCAAAGAGCGGTTGATGAATTTACAGGTTATGAGAAATCCAGATGATACTCTGCGCAGAGAGGTGGCCTTGGTGAATACTTCGCCTTTTACAGATAACATCGAAAATGCTCCTCCACCAGCAATGTTTACCACACCAACTGTTACCCATTTCAAGGGAGATTCTGATCCTGAGAGGCACTTGAAGCATTTTCGAAGTGTCATGACTCTGCACAAAAATGATGATCCGCTTATGTGCAAAATATTTGCTATGACTTTACAGGGAGTAGCCCAAGTTGGTTTCACATTTTGACTCCCCAGTCAATTAGCAACTTTGGAGATCTATCCCTTGTCTTCACAAAAGAATATTCATCTTACTGAACTGTCAAAAAGCATGCCGACCACCTCTTCAACATGAAGAAGAAGTCAAATGAATTGCTCAGAGACTTCATTAAAAGATTCAAGGCAGAAAAAACAAGCATAGTTGGGTGTGATGATCAAATTGCGTCCTCAGCTTTCAGGAAAGGTCTGTTCACAGAACACCCGTTGTATGGCGAGCTGACCATGAAACCAAGTAAAACTCTTGCAGAAGTCTTCACCATGGCAGAATGTTATGCATTGTGGGATGATGAAAAAAATATTGCTAAGGTATCTGATGTGTTCAAGAAGGATAACAAACCTACACAAAAGAATACAGATCAAAAGGAGAACAAGAAGAACAGGGGCGACAAGCGTAGAGCACGCTCTCCAGCAAAATACTCCTCTACCAGTAGAGCATACACAGAGTTCTCAGTTCCAATCAATCAAATTCTCCATGAGATAAAGAACCAACCTTGGCTGAAGAGACCGCCACCCATGAAGGGAGATTCGGCAAAAAGAAATCCGAATAAATATTGTGCATTCCATGGAGCCACTGGTCACTTGACAAAAGAATGTTGAGCATGGAAGGACCACCTTGAGGACTTAGTCAAAGCAGGACATTGCATAGAGTATGTAGCCAAAAAAGCCATTCAGCAAATTGAAGAAAGAAATGCAACCAAGGAACCTCCAAAGAAAGTCATAAGAATCAATGGAATTTTTGTTGAATCTGAACTTTTTGGTTTCACAAATAATGAAAGGAAGTGAAAGATCAAACAAGCAACTTCGGTTGCTCAAGTGCAAATCGCCTCAGTTGATGGCCCCACAACTAGTTCCTCAATCGAAAATCAGATGATCGGCTAAACTAAAAGTGACTTGCAGGGCCTTGATCTACCACATGAAGACACACTTTTCATCAGTATCCAGATCGCTCATGCAATGATTGATAGAATTCATGTAGATGAGGGAAGTGCAACCAATATACTTCAACTTTCGGCTGTCAAAAAGATGAATTTGGAATCACTTATCACCAAAAAGATAAAAGTCTTGACTGCCTTCAATGGGGCTACATCAGTAACAATTGGCACTATGATTCTAAACGTCTACTCACCACCAGTCATCTGCTCGTAGAACTTTATGATAATAGATGAACCCTCTCCCTACAACAGAATTTTGGGGAGACCATGGATAACTAAAATTGATGCCATCACGTCTTGTCTACACCAAAAAATCAGATATCCAATCCCAGAGGGTGGAGTTGGAGAAATAAAGAGTGATCAAGCCATTGCAAGGAGGTGTGCAGCCCGAGTCTTGAAGGAAATGAAACAGAAGGAATTTATTCCCGTTACTTCAGCCGAAGCGAAAGGGAAGAAGCCTTCTACCCCCCCAATAGCAATTACAACACCAGGATCAAGAAGGCAAAGTTCAATTCGAATCATCAGTTGAGGAGGGATGGAGACCAGAAGAAGACACATAACTTGTAATTCTTGATCCTAATCTGCCTGAAAGAAAGACGAAAATTGGCTCTCGCCTCAGTGCAGATGAGAAGGCAGAGCTTATTAGTTTCCTCCAAAACAACAAAGATGTGTTCGCTTTGTCAACCTCAGACATGCCCGAAATTGATCCAACTGTGATCTGCCATAAAATGCATGTAGACCCGACCTTTAGGCTTATCGTGCAGAAGAGGCAAAACTTTGCCCCGGAAAGAGTAGCAATCATTGAGGCCAAGATTGACAAGCCTTTGGCAGCCGATTTCATCGAGGAGGTAACCTACACCGACTGGTTGGCAAATGTGGTATTAGTCAAGAAAAAAGAAAAAGGAAAATGGAGAGTTTGTGTAGATTACATTGACCTCAACAAAGCATGTCCCAAAGACAACTATCTTCTGCCTCGCATTGATCAGTTAGTAGACTCTACATCTGGTAACCGGTTGCTTAGCTTTCTGGATGCCTATTCAGGTTATAATCAGATTATGATGTACGAACCTGATAAAGCCAAAACTTCATTCGTCATCGAAAGGGGTACTTACTGCTACAAGGTAATGCCTTTTGGTTTACAAAATGCCGGAGCGACCTATCAAAGGTTAATGAACAGAATCTTCATGCATTTAATTGGAATAACCATGGAGGTTTACGTAAACGACATGCTAATTAAAGGTCCTCAGTGGGCAGACACATCAGAAATCTTGAAGAAACGTTTGGAATTCTAAGGAAATATCGAATGAAGTTAAATCCAGAGAAATGCACTTTTGGAGTTTCATCAGGAAGATTTTTGGGGTACCTTGTCACCTAGAGGGGAATTGAAGTTCATCCAAATCAAATCAAAGCCATCCTTGACATGAAGTCACCATCAACTCCAAAAGAAATCCAAAGTCTCATAGGTAGAGCTGCCGTTTTGAATCGATTCCTAAGCAGATCAACAGACAAGTGTAAACCATTGAAAAAAGGAAAGAGAGACAAATGGGATGAAGAGTGTGAAACTGCATTTAAAAATTTGAACACTTACTTATCTTCTCATCCTCTATTGTCAAAACCTCAGCCGGAAGAGGACTTGTACCTCTACTTAGCAGTTTCAAATGTGGCAGTGAGTTCAGCTCTCACCAGAGAAGAACTGGGGGGAAAACTTCCTGTATTTTACATATCTAAAGCTCTTCTCGATGCTGAGACCAGGTACCCAACAATGGAAAAATTAATTTTAGCACTTTTAGTTTCTGCAAAGAAGTTAAGACCTTACTTTCAAGCCCATCGAGTGATTATCGTGACGGAATATCCTTTACGGTCAATTCTCCACAGCCCGGATGCATCTCAAAGAATCATGAAATGGGCCATCGAGTTAAGCCAATACGATTTGATCTACCGGCCAAGGAAATCTATAAAGGCTCAAGCCTTAGCAGATTTCATAGTAGAATTCACACCTTCCTCAGCCGCTGATACAAAGTCAACCAGCAGAATAGTGCCGCATCCCTCAACAGCAGAAGATTCCTTAGTTCACACTGGAACAGGGGTAGATCAGCACAAAGATATGTGGCACTTATATGTAGATGGGTCGTCAAACCACAAGGGTTCCGGAGCAAAACTTGTTTTATTCACGCCTGATGGAACCATGGTAGAACAAGCCATTACACTTGGCTTCAAAGCTTCCAATAATGAAACAGAATACGAGGCCTTGCTTGCTGGACTACGCCTAGCAAAGGAGTTGTCCGTTAAAAGGCTAGCCATCTATTCGGATTCTCAGCTTATAACCAGTCAGGCATCTGGTGAATACATTGCAAAGCACCCAAGGATGATTCTCTACCTAGACAAAGTCCAAGAACTTTTGAAGGTTTTTTCAATATTCGTAATTAAGCAGGTCCCTAGATCACTGAACTCTCATGCAGATGCATTAGCGAACTTGGGGCCAGCCTTAGATTACAATTCAAACACTCCATCCTAGTAGAGCACTTGGAGACGCCAAGTATTAAAGAAGAAGCCGAGATGATGATAATCGATGCTAGTCCTTCTTGGCAAGATCCTATTATCAATTTTTTACTAAATGGTAATCTGCCAACAGACAAGGTGCAAGCCAAGAAACTCCAACAGAAGGCTGCAAGATATTATGTAAAGAAATAAAAGCTCTACCACAGATCATAATTGGGGCAAGACCTCACCTGTATTAGTTTTCCAGCAGTACTTGAAGTTCTGAGTAGCATTCATGAAGGATCTTGTGGCAATCATTCTGGGGGAAAATCACTAGCACAAAAAGCTTTGAGTGTTGGTTACTATTGGTCAACCATGCATCAAGATGCGAGAGACTTCGTACAAAGATGTGACAAATGCCAACGGTTCAAACCAATTCCTACTCAGCCCGCAGAAGAATTGAATTCGCAGATCAGTCTATGGCCTTTCATGCTATGGGTAATTGACCTTGTAGGGCCAATGCCAATGGCCCCAACACAAAAGAATAAGATGATTGTGGCAACCGACTATTTCTTTAAATGGATTTAAGCTGAAGCCCTCGTTTCTACCAAGGAAGCAGATGTAAAAAAAAATTATTTGGCAAAATATAATATGCCGATTTGGTATTCCGCATTCCATTGTGACCGACGATGGTCTTCAATTTGTGGGAACGTAAATTACACTATTCTTGGAGAAGCACGACATAAAACGACAGAATTCAACTCCTAGGTATCCACAAGGAAATGGTCAAGCTGAAGCATCCAACAAAACTATTTTGGATTGCATCAAAAAAAGATTAGATAAAGCTAAAGGAAAATGGGTTGAGGAATTACCTGGAGTATTATGGGTTTACCGCACAACCAAAAGGAGACCTACTGGAGAAACACCATTTTCCTTGCCCTTCGGAACCGAAGCTATCATCCCACCCAACATAGTAGTCTCTTCCTTGCGAACGGAAGTATCAAGCTTAGCAACAAATATCAATGAAATGGCGACTAACTTGGATCTAGTAGAAGAGAATCGAGAGAAAATTATCACAAGAGTTGCCGCTTATCATCAGCAACTTATGTCCTATTACAATTAACGAGTCAAGATCAGACAATTCCAACATGGGGATTTAGTTTTGAGAAAGGCCTTCGTCACCAGGAAGGTATAATAGATCCTAATTGGGAAGGACCATATGTAGTGAGTAGAGTTGGCGGTTGGGGAAGCTATACACTGGACACACTTGAAGGCAAAGAAATCCCTAGACAATGGAATGCCAACAACCTCAGAAAGTACTATGTGTAACTCATCTTCAGCATAGGACCCTATAGGGGTGGGCATTTAGGACCGAAAACCCGGACCGAACCGACAATCGGACCGATCGGGTCGGTTTTTATTTATTAAAAAAATTTCGGTTGTAAAAGCCCGGGCCGGCCCGAAGTTTCTGGTCCGGGCCTCGGTTTCTATTTCTGAAGCCCGTCGGGTAACCGGCCTGGCCCAGTTTAAATAGTTAACTTAAAATAGTTTTACTTTAAATAGGTTAAAGTTAAAGAACATTGAGGATTTTGACCCATCGACTGCCGCCTACCTCTCCTCTCCCTCTCACAGCGAAGCCGCCTCCATCTCCTCTCCCTCTCACAGCGAATCCGCCTCCCTCTCCTCTCCTCTCCCTCTCACAGCGAAGCCGCTCTCCCTCTCACAGCGAAGCCGCCTCCATCTCCTCTCCCTCTCACAGCGAATCCACCTCCCTCTCCTCTCCTCTCCCTCTCACAGCGAAGCCGCTCTCCCTCTCACAGCGAAGCCGCCTCCATCTCCTCTCCCTCTCACAGTGAAGCATCGACCGCCGCCTCCCTCTCGAACGAGATCGACCGCCTCCCTCTCCGCTCCCTTCCCCATCTGATATCGGATCTGATCTTGATCAGATCTGATCAGATATTTGATCTCGGATCGGATCAGATCAGATCAGATCATATCTTGATCAGATCAGATCTTGATCAGATCAGATCAGATCTTGATCAGATCAGATCAGATCAGATCTTAATCAGATCAGATTTGATCGTCTGTAAGGTGGAACAAGATCACGATCGTTGGACAGGTGAAACAAGATCTTGATCAGATTTGATCGTCTGTAACCGGGTCGAAGTCGAAGATCAAGATTTTTTTTTTTTTTTTTGTAATTTGTTGTATTGTTTTTTCGGTAATTTTTTGATATAATTTTTGTATATGATGAATAAATTTTTTTTTTTAATACTGTAGAAGTATTTTTTTCTCTTAAGACCGAGACCGGCCCGAAACCGGCCCGTAAATCGGTTAACCGGGACCTTGGTTACCCAGTCAACTCGGTTTGGTTTCGGTTCTCATTAACATGGGCCCAAATTTTTCGGGCCGGTTTTCGGTTTTTAGCTTTTGGGCCGGTTACACGTACTTGCCTAGCCCTAGGACCCTATAAGCAGATCATTCTGTCATCGGCAGACTACCTATTAAGTAAATTATAGCATTTTAGCTTTTGAAAAATAAAATGCAATGTACATACTAAAAAGACTTGATTGTATTTACTCTTTCCAGTAGAGGAACATACCTATTGGAAATGTGTAAGCACTACACTTTTCTTTCTTCAGTCGAGGAATTAAAAGTCCTATAAAAGGTTGTACTTGTATTTTTTCGAATAAAAAACATATCTTTCTTCAGCAGATGAGAGTATGTACGATACAACCCAAGATTGAGTTCTCACTCACAATTCTACTCAAATTCCCCATTTGGGGGATCACAACTCAAGTTTGAAGTTCTTGTACAATATGGAACAACTATTCTTTCAGATAAGCAGAAGGTAGGACATCTCTCCTTATAAGCAAAGAATAGAATACCTCTCCTCAACAGGCGAAAGGTAGACCCTACTCAGCAGGTACATGAGATCAATCTCTCCTCAGTAGGTGAAGGGTAAAGTACCACTCTTTGGCAGAGGAAAGGATGCATCCTCTCCTCAACCGAATGTTACATCTTCTTCTCAATAAGTGAAAGGTACATCCATGCACATATGATAATTTTTTTATGAAAATATTTTCTAAGTTTATTACTCATGCATTGTTTTTGGTATGGGAGACGATAGTTGAACATACTAAAAACAAGGAAAGCTTGGATTCATAATAACCAAAATCGGTCAGCAGACCACAATTCAAATACATGAAAAAACAAAACAAAACTGATAAACAAAAACATTTTCAGGACTACATGTTCTTAGAAAGAGCTGACGGGCCAAGGTCATTAGAACAACGATATCTCCTTGCTCACCATGAGTAGAAGAACCGACAACCTCGCTAAGAGAGGCAGGAGTGGTCTACTCGTGGGGAGTAGATGGAAGATTTATAACTTGCAGGTGAAAATCAACATCTTCATCAGTTATTGCAAAAAAATGTGCACATCCTCTTTTACCCTCAATATAACCGAGCTTATATGAGTCTTCTTCAGTCTTTTCACGCTTCTCAACTGCCTGAATTGCCTCCAACTTGAACTCATTGCACTCCTTTTCAAGTAATTCATGGGTTCTTTTTAAGGTCTCCAACTCTTCCATATCTAGTTTCATAGTTTCATATTTCAGGGTAAGATCATTAAACTTGAGATTCAGAGAGACCAGCTCAGAGTTTTTATGAGACAGAGAAGTTTGCATATCAACACACTTATTTTCCAATTTGAGGATCTGGATACTCTTTTCTTGGTGTAACTGCTGCTTAGCTTCAAGCACCCTCTCAATACCTCCAAGGTTAGCCTTCAACTTCTCATTGTCTTCCTCCAACTTTTTCAGATGATCAACAGTAGGGGCAGTGACAGTAGCAGATTCGGACATATAAGACAAATGCCTCATAGCTCTTCAGCCAAAATGATACCTCTCAAAAGAGAGAATAACTCCTCTTCACGTAGCTCGGCGGATGAACTCATTTGAAACTTACTGAAGTCGGCTGATCTACGTAGACGTTCAACCAAGTTAGTACACCCAGATTTGTCAGCTAGAAGATCTTTTTTCAGTAGATCTGCTAAGGGAACAATATCTGCCGAACTGGATTCACCGTCGCTATCAATCAACATCGGTTCAGAAGGTGAAGGCATGATCTACATATCAACAAAAGAATATCAACAGGCAGATCAACGAGCAGAAAATATATATATTATTTTTTTTAACAAAAAAAAATCCTCAATACCTTGAAAGTGGGGGCCTCAATTGGAGTGTTCACACTAGCTTTCAATATAGGAGGAGACAAGACAAAGTTTTCATGTATAGGAAAGGGTCCTGGAACAATATTTAACTTAGAAGGAACATCCGTTGCAGGCATATCAGAACCAAGACTTTTCAGTTTTATATCAGGAGTGTCAACTCTGTTTTGCTTCAAGAGATCAAACTTTCGGGAGATCAGCATGAGCCTAGCTTCAAGAGGAGTACGAGTTAAACTTGTGACACGATCTTCAGTTACTTGAGATTTTGATGCACCAAGAGAAGGAATAACCTTCATGGCCAATGGAGGAGGAAGAACATCTCTTCGACTAGCAGATCTCTCAGTCGTGGCAGAACAATGTTGGGAAAAGTCAAGTTTCTCGGGGAGAGAAGAAGTAACTTTATGGCTAACAGATTTCTCGGTCGAGGCAGAACAATGTTGGATAGTCTTAGTATTCGGAATAGGAGGACGACCAGACGAAGAAGATGTTACATTCTTCAAACTGTTCTTTTTGGAAAAAGATTTTTCAGAAGAAACTCCAACTCTCGCGGATAATCCCTTTGCAACCAAGGGAGATAGCCTAGAAGTTTTATTCTTTTTAAGAGATTTAATATATATTTTCTCCCCAGTAGAGGAATCGGCCTCAACTCTAGCAGATTCCTGGGGACTCTTTTTTCTCTTTGAAGAAACCTTAGAAGGAGCCTCACTAATAGAGATGGAAAAGCCAATAAGATCAACAACATTCTTCTTCCAACTCTCTATGTCTTCAGCCGGAGGAAGACCATTCTCTTCATTTCTCAATGGGCTCAACAACCATGCTCAGCAGACGAGAAATGCTTGGCGTCAACCACCATGCTCAGCTGAGCATGTGAGCTTGCAGAAGAGATATCTCAAAAACAGGAAGTTATACCCAATCATGGAAGTTACAACTGCCTGAAAGAAGTTGCAACCGCTTGCAAGTAAATAACCTACTAATCTGCCATGCGTCTTACTCATCAGCCACGTGTCTTGCTCATCAGCCACGTGTCTTGCTCATCAGCCACGTGTCTCACTCATCAGCCAGCAGTTAATTCTTTCAACCTCTATAAATAGTCAAATGCAAAACCTTCTGGAGGTAACACTTTCCTGACTTACAATTTTCTCTTCAAGTATAGATAAATTTCTCATTTTCGTAAAAACATTGTTCTAACTTTGGCATCGGAGTCTCCATGGCAGACACCACACCGGTGTCAAGAATTAATTTTTACCTTGTGCAGATTATTCCGTGTGATCAACACGTGATCCTATCTTATGTAGATTGCTCGTTAACCTGAACTTATCAAAGAAAGCAGGGGGCATTCTTGACAAACCAAAGTCTTTAAGGAGGGGCATTTCGCAATTCAACAAATGGGATGGAGGGCGTTTTTGAAATTTCGTGATTGGGGAGGGGTAAATTCCGAATTTTGCGATTGAGTAGAGATAATGTTAGAATTTTCCGAGGGAGAGGCATCGTCGTAATTAAGCAAATGGGGGGGGGGGGGGGGGGGGGGGGGGTTGTTGGGATTTGTTGAAATAGAGAATCTGATTCAGTTTTTTTTTTATTTGTTGGTTTTCGGGTTAAGTTTCTCTTTTTATTTGTTTGGTATTTGGTTTCAAAGTCTTTGTTTTATGAAATTCGGGTTAAGTTTCTCTTTTTATTTGTTGGTGTTTGGTTTCAAAGTCTTTTATTTTTTTAATTATTTTTTAAAGAAATTTGTTGGTGTTTGGTTAAGTTCCTCGCCATTTAGAATCACCATTTTCAGAGATAATTAAGAGGTTTTAGACAGAGAGAGATGAGAGAAATCGAAGACTCCGCCATTTTGTAACGTTTTCTCTTTCTTCCTCTCTCTACAATGATGACTCTGTTTTCTCTCTTCGTTTATCAATCAATGTGAACTCTGAAACTTCTTTCTCTCTAGGTGTAATAGGAGGTTGCCACATGGCATAACAGATTGCAAAATGTGTCTTGTGACAGTTTGGCGACAGAGGGCTTTGATGACTTTTCGATAGAGGGGCATTTTAGGAATTTTACATACATGGACACACTTACATGCCACCGGCGTCAATTCTCATTAGAGAATAGACAAGGGTGTCCATGTGTACGTGCGTGAATATTCAATATTTTTATTTTATTTTAAAATTTTAATAATAAATAAAAATAAAAATTTAGGACTAAATATTACAATCACATTATTTTAAGGGCTTATTTATCATTTATAAATAATTAGGGGGCTTCAAACAAATTATGTTAGGCTTAGGTATAATTAATCAATGTTTGCAAGAAGTTGATTTTAATTGTAAAAAATACGAAATGTGGATGACAAAATGAAAAATCCAAAAGTTAGATGTAAGAGCCTGTTTATAATTTATAGATAATTGGGATTTCAAATATATTTTGTTAGGGCTTAGGTATAATTAGTAAATATTTAGAAGGGCTAGTTTTGATTGTAAAAAAATTGAAATGTGAAGTGCAAAATAGAAAATCCAAAAGTTAGATATAAGAGGCTGTTTGTAATTTATAGGTAACTGGAGGGCTTCAAATAAATTAATTTAAGGGCTTAGATATAATTAATCAATGTTTGCGAAGGGTTGGTTTTGACTGTAAATAGTTTGAATTTGAGACGGTAAAATGGTAATGTGGAATAGTGTTTTACATGTAAAAGACTAAACATCCATTGTCATCGTTCACCTATTGATTTGCATGTACTTATTAAGACATTAGGAGGCCAAAAAGGGAACCCAAAAATCAGGTTGAAGACATAATTACTGTTTAGTCAACCTTTCTATATTTTATATAATTTTTTTTAACCCAAATACAAATAGCATAATGAATTCATTGATGCTTTTAGATTCTCTAATTTCATTTCTTAAAGTATACTAGTATGTGTTCAAACAAAAAACACTATTACACTTTTTTTTTACTCTTTTGCCTCCAAAATTCAGATTATTTATAATCGAAGCAAGCCCCTCTCAATATACATTAATTGCACCTAAGCCCCTAATATAATTTTATTTGAAACTCTCCAATTATCTATAAATTATAAATAGGCTTTTACATCTAACCTTTTGATTTTTCCATTTTGACTTCCACATTTCATAATTTTTACAATCCCGACTAATTCCTCTTATACATTGATATATTATATCTAAGCCGCTAACATAATTTATTTTAAGCCCCCTAATTATCTATAAATTATAAAAAGGCCCTTATAAGTAAATTTTTTATTTTTCATTTTGCCATTCACATGTCATATTTTTACAATCAAAATCAGTTCTTATGAAACATTGATTAAATACACCTAAGATAATGCCTCAAAGTTTTATCCTGTTTTAAAATGCGTTCCTCAATAAACGCGTTAATAAAGAACAAATTTCGATCAACTTGCGCATGAACTATTTTTTTCTTTACTTTGTTGGAGCTAATTTATTATGCAACATTGCATATTAATGTTGGGATCATTGTTGAAGTTTTAGCTCAATACCATAAACTTTCCACGAGAAACGTGTAAAAAGGACAATTTCACCAAACTTGCCCACAAATTCTCTACAAATGAATCAAGAGTTGAAATTGAAATTCAAAATTTCAATTTGGAGATATTTCTTCATGATAATGAAATGTTCTCTTATGAGACATGCCCATGTGTTTGATGTACAAGTCAAAATGTGACAAAATACTTGTCAAAGTACTTTCCCCGTATGACTAAGGAATCTCCTTTATTTGAAATTTAGATCTGGTCCAAGCAAAGTTGACTTCACCACCTGAGTGGTCATTTCAGCAGGTGACCATTCTGATAAAGCAATTAGTCATTCTGAAAAACTGATAATGATGCAAGTGAAGTCAACTTCACCCTCATAAGTTAAGCCTATAAATAAGGCTCAAGATCATTAACTTGGATTTATCTCTCATGTTCTCAAATTCTTGAAGTTGTCATTTTATCCCCTTTTCGCCTTCCTTTGAGAGACCTATACACCCACTCAATACTAGGGTGTTTTAGGAAGAAACTCTTAATGAGTTATTTGAATATCTAAATAGAAGAGAGAAGAGAAGTGAGGAAAAAAATTGAATAATGTTTTTTTTACTATGTGCCTCATTTGAAAAGTTGTTGAGCTGTCAAGCACTTCATCTCACCCTTGAGTAAAGCTTTAATTGAGTAAGGGAGTCAATGTAAAAGACTTTTTAAGTATCTCTATCTGACAAATGAGTGTCACTAGAAGAAACAAACATTTTGAGTTTTAGCTTGCCTAAACTCATATTTACCCCATGTGGGTTCTTGAATTTGTGGAGTGGATTCAGATGGTAAGTATCACCCCGGTGATCCCAAGCAAGTGGTAATCCTTGGTTGTGTTGCATTCTATGATTGTGTGATCCTTGGCTAATCAGTAAGTTCTGCGGAGCATGAACATAAGACCAAGTTGCATCTTCAATACCCCAAACACACGTCCGTAAGGCTTGGTTGTGGTTGTATCCCATTAGTGATTGACAAGTGTTTCCAAGACTCGCGGAATAGAACACTTGGTTTGTGTTGGTAAGTCTTGTAGGATCACGATATTATACCTTGCGAGTTTTGGAATGTTAATTGAGAGTGGAGTTATCCTTTGATCAAGCAATAGAAACTCGAGGCTTGCAAACTCTTTCCACTGAGAAAGTAACTGGTCGGAGCTAATCAAACTCCAGCTTAAATGAATCTCATTATATTAGTTTTGTTTGGTTTGCTTTATTATCTCATTGATCCTATTTACTTTTCTTTGCATGCTTAGACAAATTGTCTTTACTTTCATTCTTATATTGTTTGTATGTTTAACTTGTGTGCTAAAGATTTCTTTAGGAGATTTTCCAAATTTTTTTTTACTTGGTGTTCACTTTCAAGTGAATCAACTAAACTTGTTAACCTTGTACTATGACTCTCCTTGAATAAAAAAATAAGATTTCAATAAGTTTAGGCGAAGACTTTCGCTTGTTTTTCAAAACAACTTCGATTATTTGAAAACAACTATCCAACCATTCTAGTCGATATTAGCCTAGTGTCAGCGCATTCTTAGTGAAATTGTTGCATATCTCATATTTTCAGTTTGTATTAGAGCAGAGTTACTAAAATTGGGCTTAGTAACCAAAGTTGATCCTGTGAGTGCATGCTACAACTAGTGTTTTTGGTGAATATCTTTTTTATGCTTATGACATGCTATGTGATTTTATTGATCCATTGATATATGATAGAAGTGCATACCACGCTACTAATGATAACGACGTTAATGATTTGCCAAGCTCCATTAATGATGTTGATGATTGCCACGTTCTATTAATGATGTACTCCTCATGATTTACATATTTTAAATGCTTCTTATGTTTCTTTTCGTAAATGTCATTTCAAAGGTCATATTGAAACTGTCATATCGTATACTTTTCATGATTATTATACTTATAAGCTTCATATTGTATACGATAAGTTGTTGGGTTCGTATAATGATCTTCTGAAACAAATTATAGTTCATGGTTTGGAATGTGAGAAATTGTTGGTGGAAAACATCGTAGTCACGCATGATGGTCAACAGGATATTGACTCCTCCAGTGATACAATAGAGAGTAAAAGGACAACGAATCTTGAGTCAAAGGTTAGTTCGTCTAGAACTAATCCCATGTTTGTGCCTATGATTGATCCTGATCAAGCAAGTATCTCATGCTTTTATTGCGAAGAAGTTGGTCATATTCGACAAACTTATAGAAAACGAGCACTTGAGTTATTTAATAACAATCAAAATCATTCTTCAAGGAAAGCTTGGAAAACAAAAGATCATTTGAAAAGTGAGGTTACATCTAACAAGCTAGTGGTTCCTCGAGATGGTACTTAGATAGTGGATGTTCTTGACATATGGCTAGAGGCAAATAAACCTTAAGGATTGGAAAAAATTATTTGATGGTGATGTGACTTTTGGAGATGGAGTCAAAGCTAAGATTATTGGCATTGGATACGTTGAGTCTAAGATTATTCCAAGAATTGATAGAGTTGTTCAAGTGGATAGACCAAACATAATCTTCTTAGTATTAGTCAGTTATGTGATGTGATGATACATCAAAATAGATCGACATTGCAGTTGTACACGTGGCAGAAAACATCCATCACGAGGATTTGGCGTTCCATCTTCTGGGCCAACTCGTAAAACCCAACCAGAGCCAACTCGTCAAACATGGCCAACTCGTAAAACCCAATCATAAAGTCCTAAACAAGGCCCATAAAGAAAGACGTAATCGAAGCCCAAATTCAGGCCCGCACAAGTTCTCCCATAAAGAAGAGGAATGTTGCACAAGAAAGAGTTGTGGAGAGAGTTACACTTCCACAGACGCATCTCCATAAAGGAGAAAACTGTTACGAGAAACGTCTCCTTTCGTTGCTCCTCACATGCTTAAGTCATGCAGAGAATTAATCCCGACCATTATAAAAGGTAAATGGAACATTCGACAAAGGTATGCAACTTTAACTGAGTTTTGTCTAGATTTACTTCCTTCTTCAAATAGAGTTGCTGACTTAAGCATCGGAGTGCCTTCGACCACCAAAAATGTGGTTTTTGGCAGTCTAACATCTGTTTTGCAGGTCAAATTCTTAGGAGGAAGAGATTTGGACACATCATGATGAATGTAAGACTTGTTTTTTTATTTTTATTTTTTACCAATAAAGACTATAAAGTTATGGATAAAAAGATTGTCATTCTTACTGGTACTCGATCATGTGAACACATTAATTATCAAAATCTTTTAAGGATTAGACACAAGAAGTGTATTAGAGATCGACCAAAGATGAAGACATGAAACTGTGTCTGACGCCTGACAGATAGAAATGCATATTAGATGCTCACACAAGAAGAAGAAAGTGATCAACAACTCTATGTCATTTGAACGTCTACATTGATGTAGTTGGTCATATGGGCACAAAAAACATAAGAGAAAATCATAATTTTTGCTGATGATAAATGATTTGTCTAGATATACTTGGGTTGCCCTTTTTAAGACAAAAGTAAGGTGCTTATGACTATTTCAAGAAACTTTGTATCGGATATATGAATGATAATAGTGTTTTTATTATATTCATTAGAAGTGAGTGTGGTGGTAAACTTGAGAATGAGAAATAAGCAAAGTTTTGTGATAACCGTGACATCGAGCATAAGTTCTCAATGCCAAAAACCCAACAACAAAATGAAATTTTAGAAGGGAAGACCAGAGTTATACAAGAAATGACTAATGTAATGTTGCACAACAAATGATTGTCCAAGTTTTTTTGGGTTGAAACAATAAATATGGCTTGTTATATTTCTAATCGAGTTTACTTGAGAAAAGGAACTCATAACACCCCATATGAATTGTACGAAAATAAATCTCTTTCAATCAAACACTTCAAAGTTTTTTGAAATTTATGCTACATCTACAAAGATAGAGATTATAGGATGAAGTTTGAGACAAAAACAGATCGATGAATCTTTATCGGATACTCTCCTCACAACAAAGCGTATTGGGTATTGATAATTCATACCCAATACTACTCCACGAACGCATCTCCAAAAAGAGTCGTGGAGGGAGTTACACCTCCACGGATGCATCTCCATAAACGAGGAGACTATTACGAGAAACGTCTCCTTCTGTTGTGCCTCACATGCTTAAATCACGCAAAGAATTAACCGCGACCATTATAAAAGGTAAAGGGAACATTCGACAAAGGTATGCAACTTTAACTGAGTTTTGTCTAGATTTACTTCATTTTTCAAACAAAGTTGCTGACTTAAGCATCGAAGTGCCTTCAGCCACCAAAAAGTTGGTCCTTGGCAGTCTAAAATCTGTTTTGTAGGTCAAACTCTCAGGAGGACAAGATTTGGTTGCATCAGTTTGGCGCTGTCCGTGGGGAACGATAAGTTGCCATTCTGAAAAGAATATCCACAGTGACAAAACTCACCGAGATCTGATTAACGATAAAAAAAGCTATCAAAGCCAATGGAATGCTTTACAGACCCTCAATCTAGCGATGGTTGTTGCAACATGTCTCATGATATCAGCCCAGCGACAGCCGTCAAACCAGCTGCACCGAAAAGAAGGGAACAGCCTCAACATATAACGATTCAGACATCTCTAACATCTTGGGGAATCCCCTTGGACCCTTGTGTAGAGCTGCTGATGACACAGATGAACCACATGATCAAAATGGTGAACAGACTCACCCAAAACCTGGCGGGCAACAAGCCTCGAGAAGAAAACACCCAGCTTAAGAGACATTAGACCAATAATAGTCCCGAATTCAACCAACGAAAGTATGGAAGGCTACAACCGAATAAGCCCAAATGTGAACGATTAACAGAGAAATCGTTTATGACCTTAATAACAAGTTGAGGCAAGGTCCTTAAAGCCATAGCAGAATGGGAAGACGTCAAGTGGCCACCAAAAATGAGAGGAGATCTAGAAAGATGGAACAAAAGCAAAATACTACTCATTCCACAATGACTACGGACACGATACCGAAGATTGTCACAACTTGAGGGACGAGATTGAACGCCATGTCATAGAATGACGACTTGGAGAATTCATTAAGCTGAGAGAGCCCGAATGCGAAATAATCACATCAGGAGAACAACCAATGGAGCTAATATACGTCTTGCATGGTGCAACTGGATTCCAGAATCGAATAGTCAGAAACTTACCAACAAAGATTAGATACCAAGAGCCGGTAGCACAACACGCAAAAATGATGCAAAGGACTCTGACCATCTCCAACAAAGACGTAGACGAGATTAACTTCTCGCATAATGATGCCTTAGTGATTTCAGTCCTGATAGCCAAGTGGGAAATCAAGAGAGTATTGGTCGACACGGGTAGTTTTGCTAACCTTCTATACCTAACGGTGTTCTGAAAGATGCGGTTCACTAATGAAATGCTCTCACCTAGCGATTAACTAATGGTGGGTTTCAACGGGGAACAATGTCGTCCGTTGGGATGATGCAATTACCAGTTTAAGTAGGAGAACCAGGGCAACAACGTGTGTTATTGACGGACTTCCTTGTCGTTGATGCTCCTTCTGCGTACAACATGCTACTCAGGAGGCCCTAGATACACAAAATGGGCACAGTCTCCTCAACTATGCACCAATGCTTGAAGTACCATACCGACAATGGTGTCGGGAGAAACAAAGGAGATCAATCAGTGGTCCGTGAGTATTATTATGCGACGATAAAAAAGCCCCACAAATAGCAATTATTGCAACGACCGGAAGAGCTTTCATAGCAATCTGGTCATATGAATCCCGACTTTTCGGATGATAATATGGCTCCAACAAGCCCACGTGATCGACTGAACACCGAACAGCCGAAAGAAGAAATGATCGTGGTCTACCTAGGTGATGATCGTGGCACAAAGATTCACCTCAAGGAACTAATCCAATTGCTGAAAGATAATCAAGAGATTTTTGCATGGACGATGAAGGACATGGTAGGTGATGATACATCAAAATAGACCGATCATCACGGCCGTACACGTGGTAGAGAACATCCATCACAAGGATATGGCGTCCAATCTATTGGGCCAGCTCATCAAACCCAAGAAGAATAAAGCCAATCATAGAGGCCCAGACGAGGCCCATCACTGATATGATATAAACAAAGCCTGAATCCAGGCTCGAACGAATTAAATCCCAAATCTAGGTCTGACACGAGTTTTCTAATAAAGAAGAGGAACGTTGCATAAAAAAAGAGTCATGGAGGGAGTTACGCCTCCATAGACGCATCTCCATAAAAAAGGAGACTGTTATGAGAAACATCTTTTTCCGTTGCGTGCTTAAGTCACGCAGAGAATTAATTGCGACCATTATAAAAGGTAAAGGAAATATTAGACACATGTATTCAACTTTAACTGAGTTTTGTCCAGATTATTTTCTTCTTCAAATAGAGTTGCTGACTTAAGCATCGGAGTGCCTTCGGCCACCAGAAAGGTGGTCTTTGACAGTCTAACATCTATTTTGCAGGTCAAACTCATAGGAGGACGATTTTTGGATGCATCAGTTTGGCGTCGTCCGTGGGGAAAGACGAGTTTCCTTTCCAAAAAGAAAGTTTAGTAACAAAGCTCATTGAGATTTGGCTAACAATCAAAGAACTATAGATCAATGGAACACTTCACAAATCCTAAATCTGGCAGTGAAAAAAACAACATGTCGCCTAACATCGATCCAGCGACAGCCATTGAATCAATCACACCTGTTAGAAAAGAGCTTCATTAGGTAACAATTCAGACGTCTCTGACATCTTAGGGAATCCCCACGGATCCCCGAGTAGAGTTGCTTATGGCTCAAATGAACCACGTAATCGAGATGGTGGATAGACTCATTCGAGACCTGAAGGGTCGCAAACCTCGAGAAGAAATCGCCCAGCTTAAGAAACATCGAGCAGATTCAATCAAGGAAAGTTTGAAAAACTACAACCAAAGAAGCCTAAACGCAAGCAAGCAGAAAAAATCCTTCGTGACCCTGATAGCAAGATTTTTAAAGCTATGACAGGAAGGGAGGACGTCAAATGACCACCAAAGATGAGAGGAGTTCCGAAGAAACGGATCAAAACAAATATTGCCTTTTCCAAAATGATTAGGCCATGATACTGAAGATTGTCATAGTCTGAAGGACGAGATTGAACGCCATATCAGAAAAGGATGACTTGGAGAATTCGTCGAACTCGAGGAAGAAACAATCATCTCAGGGGAGTGAGCAAAAAAGACAATATACGTCTTGCACGACACAGCTTGAGAAAAGGAGCAATCCAATCGATCCCGAAACCGTATAGTCAGAGATCTGCGAGCAAAGATAAGATACCATGAACCGTCAGCACAACGGACAAAAATGATGCAAAAGACTACTTTCTCAAATGAAGATGCAGATAGTGTTAATTTCCCGCACAATGATGCTTTAGTTGATCATGATAGCTAAATGGAAAATCAAAAGGGTGTTGGTCGACACCGGCAGCTCGACCAACCTCCTATACCTGACAACTTTCCAAAGGGTGCTGGAGGAGCCTCCACAACAACTTGATGAAAAGAGTTTGGATCTCCGGACGATAATACGACTCCAACCAGTCCGCGAGATCGACCTAACACCGGACAATCGGAAGAAGAAATGATCAAAGTCTACCTAGGCAAAAAACGGAGAATGCAGTTCGAATTGGCACAAAGATTCATCCTGAACTCGCCGAAGAACTGATCCAATTGCTGAAAGATAACCAAGATGTTTTTGCGTGGATAATGAAGGACATGGTAGGGATAGACCCATCCATCACCTCTCACAAACTACAACTGAACCCAGACAAGAAGCCAGTTCGAATAAAAAGATGATCGGTGGCCCAGGAGTGTAATCAGGCAATAAACGAGGAACTGCACCGACTATTCAATATAGGGATGATAAGAGAAGCTCACTACCCGGACTGGTTGGCAAACACGATGCTAGTAAAAAGAAAAATGGCAAATGGAGGGTGTGCATGGACTACACCGATCTAAATAAAGCCTGCCCTAACGACACTTTCCCACTTTCGCTAATAGATCAGATAGTGGATGCAACTGCCGGGCACGAAATGCTGAGCTTCATGAATGCATACTTCGGGTATAATCAGATACATATGTACCCTCCCGACCAAGAAAAAATATCTTTCATAACAGAAAGAGGTACATACTGTTATCGAGTAATGCTTTTCGGATTAAAGAACGCGGGAACGACGTACCAACGACTAGTGAATAGAATGTTCAAAGATCAAATTGGCAAAACATTGGAAATTTACATCGACGATATGCTTGTCAAAAACTCATGCCAAGCATACCACGTCAGAGATCTTGAACAGGCTTTTTCCTAGCTGCGAAAAGTATAAGATGAAACTGAACTCGGAGAAGTGCACATTTGGAGTAAAGTCAAGGAAGTTCCTCGGGTAAATGGTCAACCAAAGAGGAATCGAGGCCGATCCAAAACAGATACAAGCACTTCTCAACTTGTAGTCACCAACAAACGTAAAAGGTGTCCAAAGTCTTAATGGGAGAATAATAGCTCTGAACAGGTTCATTTCCAGATCATCGGACAAATGTCTGCATTTCTTCAAACAATTTTAGGGGAGCAAGACATTCTAGTGGAATGCTAAATGCGAGAAAGCCTTTAAAAGCCTTAAGAGGTACATGGGAAGCACAAAGCTACTAACGAAACCAAACACGGGAGAAGCACTGTATCTATATCTATTTGTGTCCGATCACGGGGTGGGTTCGGCATTGATATGGGAAGAAAAAGGCGTGCTAAAATAAGTGTACTACATCAACAAAACACTCGTGGAAGTAGAAATCAACTATCCGGCCCTAGAGAAATTGGCGCTCGCCCTAATCGTGTCGTCAAGAAAATTGCGACCATATTTCCAAGCACACCCAATCACGGTTATGATCGAACAACCACTCTGGTTGGTACTACACGAACCAGATCTATTGGGAAGAATGGTGATAAAACTCAGACAATTCGACATCAACTATGCCCCATAACCGCTATCAAGGCTTAGGCACTAGCATATTTCATCGCCGAGTTCACAGGAAGCAACAACTAACAGACAAAATATGAGAGCGGAAAAGAAATATCCAAACCAATTATTGACGAATGGATCCTCCGCTGTGATGGAACAACCAACAGGCAGGAAGCGGAGTTGGACTAGTCTTGTACAACGTGGAAGGCATCACATTAGAGAAGGCGATAAAATTCAGTTTCAAAGTCTCCAACAACGAAGCCGAATACGAAGCTGTGATAGCGGGGTTGCAATTAGCAAAACACTTGGGAATAAAAGACATTAGTGTTTTTACTGATTCCAAACTGGTGGTCAATCAACTAAATGGCGAATTTCAAGTCAAAGATACCCGAATGAAAGTCTACCACCAGAAAACCACAAAGCTATTAGGCTTCCGGAATGCTACCATTCAATGGTGTGCAAGGGCAGAAAACAAAAGAGCCGACAAACTAGCAAAAGAGGCATCGACAATTAAGGACAATTACAACCCACTCATCATGACACAAGGAAACTCCATACTTGAAAACCAAACGGAAGAAACATGTGTTGTGAATCAAGAAAACAATTGGAAAACTCCAATCTTGGTGTATATATTAAACGGAGAACTCCCAGCAGATAAGATGGAATCAAGATACACAATGATCAATGACAAACTATATAGAAGGTCTGTCACGAGCCCGTTGCTAAGGTGCCTTTCACCAGGAGATGCTGAATGCATTCTGAAAGAAATCCACCACGACACATGCGAAATTGATCTAGGGGGCAGAACGTTGGCCCATAAAGCTCTCACAATGGGTTATTACTGGCCAACAATGTAAGTAGATGCTCAAAAGCTCGTTCGCAAGTGTGAAAAAGGCCAAAGATTTGCCCCGTACACTCACATGTCAGGACAGATCCAGGGGCCATTAACACAATGGGAAATGGACATCGTAGGACCACTTACAACGTCCGGGTAAGAAGTTTCTCTTCGTAATAGTAGACTACTTTACCAAGTTGGTAGAAGTAGAACCCCTCACAAAGATAGGAGGAGCCCAAGTCGAGAAGTTTATTTGGAGAGACATCATATGTAGATTCGGGATCCCAAGGGTAATTGTCACACACAATGGGAAGCAATTCGAAGCAAGAAGGTTAAGGAGTTATGCTAAAATCTGAATATCCAACAACACTTCTTTGTGCCCGCTCATCCACAGGCAAACGAACAAGCCACGGTCACCAACAAGACAATCTTGGAAGCAATATAAAAAGGATTCAAGGTAGCAAAAAGATTGTGGACATCCGAGTTACCAAGCATCCTTTGGGTGTACAGAACAACAAAACGAACTCAGACAGGAGAAACACCTTTTGCCCTTGCATACTATTCAGAAGAAATAATACCCATGGAGATCAAAATGCCAACATTCCGAACTGATGAATTCTACATTGAGGACAACATCGAAGAACAGAGAATCGGACTGGGCCTCCTCGAATAGAAGCAACTTCCATCAAAACAGCAGCCTACCAACAACGTATGGCAGGATATTACAACAGGAAGGTGCGAATCCGCACTTTTAGGGCCGAAGACTGGGTACTACAAAAATTCCAACTCAACACAAAGTAACCTGGCACAGGCAAGCTAAACCTAAACTGGGAAGGACCGTACCGAGTAATAAAAATCAAAAGACAAAGAACATATTGGTTGGAGAGCAAAGAGGGCGAAATGCTAACTCGACCATGGAATGTAGAACACTTATAAAGATATTATCGATGAAATCTTTCGCTCCGAAATTTGAAATGACAAGAATTCAATCAGGACAATGAAAATTCTCGGAAAGGCTAGAATATAAAGCAAAAACAAATATATGTACTGGACGAATGAATCGGACATTAAAACAAAAACTTCTTGCCTGATCAACAACGAAGTAATAAAGTACCAAGACATAAAAGCTGGACTTTTTCTCGTCGACTGAATATAGAATCGGATTCCGTAAACAAGAGCTTCTACACGACTAGAATGTCAATCATCGAAGCCATTCGTGAAAATCTGGAT
This sequence comes from Berberis vulgaris, assembly GCA_963556465.1. Lineage (NCBI taxonomy): Eukaryota > Viridiplantae > Streptophyta > Magnoliopsida > Ranunculales > Berberidaceae > Berberis > Berberis vulgaris. The sequence goes on from OY747126.1 coordinate 52,214,281, forward strand.
GAACGAGTCAGAAACCTCCCAGGAATGTCATAAATAAAAGATGATAAGCTAGACATACTGGACACAACAAATGCGAAATAAAAAGTTTCATTGATCTTCTAAAAAAAGAGATTATAAAAATCAAATAAGAAAGAGAATCAACATTAGCAGCATCTCCAGATAGCATGGGCTCAGAAGGTTCTCCGACATCTGGATCACCTAGTTAATCCGGAATGACTTCCTCGACATCATTGAATTCATGCTCAGCAAAGCAACAATATTTGGACATGTCTAAACCTCGCGTCTCCAGGAAATCCAAGAAATCGTGGCGACCATCGACCACTCTTTTCCAATCCGTGGCTTCTTCTGCCTTCGGCCTTTTTAGTAACAGATGATAGCTCGGCTTGGGTTGACGCTAACTCTCTGTCAACATCTGCAAGTCTAGCAGAGACTGCAGACTTGGTATCGACAAACTCAAAATTCAGCTGAGCGATTCAAATAGAAAGAGCCTTAAGACTGGCAGAAGATTCCTCAGCAAAACGAATGGCCTCGTCACGTTCAGCCTTTCGGTCGGACAACTCTTTATCAGCTGCATCCAGGTGGGACCGCAACTTGCCCAATTCTACTTCAGATGTCTACAGGTAAGAAGCAAACGTATCACGAATAGCCTTTAGATCCCTCAACGATGTCTGTGCAAAATTTGCAGCCCTTTCATGTTCTATGCACTTTTTCCTTCTTCAAATCAAATCGGCGGAGAACATGAGAAAGGACTAGGATATGTCCTGGTAGTTTCCACTCAATGTGCACCACCTAGTCACGAGTAGCCTTATAATCTGACCCACCACGGCCGCATAAGTAAGGTGCATCATCCCTTCCATAAGTTTTTGGAAAGACCCTTGTCAATATGGCGACCAACAGACGTACGGGTATAAAAGCCCTATTAGCCAACCACCCATGACAACCATTAATGAGGTTGCGAGTGTTGGTCTAGCACATCAAACTCGGAAGGCCAGAAAACCTCCTTGAGCTCAGTCAAAGCAAGATGAGATGCGGAGGGATTAGCAGGCGATCCCGAGGTTCAGTCACGATAGTAGAAACAATAAGCTTGAAGTCTCGAGCTCGAGCAACAACTCGATCCTCCATTGTCGGATCATACTTGAAGTCATCCAAGGTCTTAGTACCCTTCAAATTATCTGACTACCAAAGGCCAAGCTGAAGCATTTTATTTTCAATAATGCGCGAGTCATCAATAGTCAGGCTGGCGGAGGCAGGCAAACCATAAGTGGCAACAAGATTTTTCTTATGGTCATCTTGAGGACAAAAAACCTCTTTCTTATTCCTTTCGAGAACTCGATTTACTTCCTCATCCTCTCTAGCAGAAGAATCATCTTCTGAACCACGACCTCTTTTTCGAAGAGAAGCAAGATGAGAGGGAGCTTTAGCAGTGTCAATAATTGAGGAAGCAAACTTCTTCCTCTTCGACATGGTCGGAACTGTCAGCCTGCATCTTGGAAGGACTGGGAGGCCTAGGAACTTCCCTTTTCCTAACAATCGAGCCGGTACTCCGAGAACCTCAGGCAACAACTGAAGTAACTCGGCCGACACACTCATCAACAGAACCCTCTTGGCAGCCGACGTCCACATCACCAACATGCGCAACAATCACCTCCAAAGCGCGACCCACTTCACCCGATGAATATAAGCCACTATGGATAATGGCATCCGTAGTAAGAAAGTCTTCCACTGAGACTCGAGGAAGATAGAAAATCGACTATAGAACTCTTGCCTTTCCAAAGATAACGACAACTCGACTCTCTTAGGCTCCTAGAATGATCGCATAATCTGATTTCTGCGAGACCTAAAGTAATTGAAAGAAAGAGATGCGAAGAACCAAGACCTTGACCAGCCCCCATACTCCTCTCGTAGATCCTTGAAACAAAAAGAAGAATGAAGACAACAAGTGCCATTGGGATTTACGCTAAACCCCACCAAATAATGCAATACGCTGGCGTTCATAGGGATACGAGTTGCGGCAGCCTTGCTAAGGTCAAAATCATTACTTTCCAACCATTAGGGACTGGTTGGTACGGGGCAAACCAACCAAATCCAAGTACTCCATGACAATTGCAGGAGCTAGAGTGGAACATACCGGGATACAAAGCGATGTACCCATGTTTTGGACGACAAGGATTGTCGCCCTCTTGGAGGAGAACGATTTTAAGATCAGTCAACAACGAGTAATCATGATGAATATTGTCTAGAGTTGCATGCATTGCACACTTAGGAAAAAAGAAAGCTTCACAAGCATCAAAAACATCGCCGCTCAAAACCCTGAAGTTAGACATGACTATAGAACAAACGAGAGAAATCAAGGAATTATCATCATCATCAAAGCCCATTCCCGATATTTTCGGGGTCGGCTACATGAATTTTGGTTCTCAAGCAATGTGGTCTTCCCACATATCCTCACCTAATCCAAGCTCAATGATGTCTTCATTCATTGCCTACATCCAAGATTTCAACAGTCATCCCTTCCGTCTACACCCTCCATTAACTTGCCAATCTAGACATGTATAAAAGGAATTAACGGTCGTCCCCTCCGCCTTCAAGTCTAGAAGAATTAACAACTAGGAAATGAAGAAGTACCAAAGAAACTAAAACACACTTAAACTTCTCCTTTTATAATAACGAGCAGTGAAAGGTTCGCTCATGGGAGAACGTGCTAGATATGACAACCGCACGAAATCCTAGAAATCACGCCAAAACGAGCAGGCGAATGGAACATCAGAGAGACAACAACAATAGATAGCAAGAGCACTAAATGTGTTGTAATGTTGAAATCGAAAACAAAACCGCCACATAGTTAGTGGATACATAAACATAGCCACTAACTAAGAGGGGAATAACTGATTATACATCAAAATAGACCGATCATCATTGATGTACATGTGGCAGAGAACATCCATCATGAGGATATGGCATCCAATATATTGGGCCATCTCATAAAACCCAAGAAGAATAAAGCCAATCACAGAGGCCCAAATGAGACCCACTAATGAGAAGATATAAACAAAGCCCAAATCCAGGCCCGAATGAATCAAAGCCCAAGTTCAGGCCCTCTCTCATCAAGAAGAGGAATGTTGCACCAAAAAAGAGTCGTGGAGTTATGCCTCCACGGACACATCTCCATCAAAGAGGAGACTGTTACGAGAAACATCTCCTTTCATTGCGCCTCACATGCTTAAGTCACACAGAGAATTAACCACGACCATTATGAAAGGTAAAGGGAACATTAGAAACATGTATGCAACTTTAATTGAGTTTTGTCCAGATTTACTTCCTTCTTCAAACAGAGTTGCTGATTTAAGCATCAGAGTGCCTTCAGTCTCCAAAAAGGTGGTCCTTGGCAGTCTATCATCTGTTTTCCAAGTCAAACTCATAGGAGGACAATTTTTTGACGCATCAGTTGGAATAGACCAGCCTGTTATTTCTCACAACTTACAACTAAACCCAGACAATACACCGGTTCGGCAAAAAAGAAGGTCGGTGGCTCCAGAACATAATCAAGCAATAAACGAGGAAGTGCAGCGCCTACTTAATGCGAGGATGATAACAGAAGCTTACTACCCGGACTGGTTGGCCAACACGGTGCTAGTAAAGAAAAAGAACTACAAATGGAAGTATGGGTGGACTACACCAATTTGAATAAGGCTTGCCCAATAGACAATTTCCGACTTCCACGAATTAACTAGATAGTGGATGCAACCATTAGAAACGAACTGCTAAGCTTTATGGATGCATACTCTGGGTATAATAAGACACAGATGTACCCTTCCGACTGAGAAAAAAATCTTTTATAACTAAAAGGGGTTCATACTATTATCAGGTAATGTCATTCGGATTGAAGAACGCGATAGCAACATACCAACGGCTGATGAACAAAATTTCAAAGATCAAACCGATAAAATGATGGAGGTTTACATCGACGATATGCTTGTAAAAAGCTCAGGCCGAGCAGAGCACATCACAGATCTCGAACATGCCTTTTCCCAACTGCGAAAGTATAAAATGAAATTGAATCTGTAAAAGTGCACATTTGGAGTAGAATCAGGAAAATTCCTTGGGTACATGGTAAGTCAAAGAGGAATCGAAGCCGACCCAAAGCAGATACAGGCGCTTCTCAACATGCAGTCGCTAACAAACATAAAAGGCGTGTAAAGTCTTAATGGAAGAATAACAACCTTGAACAAATTCATCTCCAAATCCTCGGACAAATGTCTACCTTTCTTCAAACTTTTGAAGGGAAGTAAGACACTCGAATAGAATGCGGATTGTGAGAATGCTTTTCAAAGCTTAAAAGCATATATGGAGAGCACAGAGCTACTGATGAAATCAAACATGGGGGAAGCACTGTATTTATATTTATCTATGTCCAACCACGCGGTAAGCTCAACGCTAGTATAGGAGGAAAAAGGTGCCAAAAAACCAGTGTACTACATTAGCAAAACACTTGCGGATGTGGAGATCAACCATCCAGCTCTAGAGAAATTGGCGCTCGCTTTGATCGTGTCATCAAGAAAACTATGACCATACTTCCAAGCGCATCCAATCATAGTTATGACTGAGCAACCACTTCGGTTGGTGTTACATAAACCAGATCGATTGGGAAGGATGGTGAAATGGGAAATAGAGCTTGGGCAGTTTGATATTAGCTATGCCCCCAGAACCGCTATCAAAGCCCAGGCATTGACATATTTCATCACCAAATTCACAGGAAGCAATGATCAACAGGCATAAAGCAATAACGAAGAAGAACAAAACAAACCGATCACAGACGGATGGATCATCTGCTATGACGGAGCATCCAACGAGGCGGGATGCAAAACTGGATTAGTCTTGTACAACTCAGAAGGCGTCGCATTAGACAAATCAATAAAATTCAACTTTAAAGCCTCAAAGAACGAAGTCGAGTATGAAGTTGTGATAGCTGGACTTTAGTTAGCAAAACACTCGGGAACAAAATAAATAAATGTCTTTATTGATTTCAAACTAGTGGTCAATCAATTGAATGAAAAATTCCAATTCAAAGATGCCCGAATGAAGGCCTACCACCAAAAAACCACTGAACTGATAGAAGGCTTCCAGACTGCGATCATCCAACGGTGTGCAAGGATGGAGAAAAAACAAGTTGACGAACTGACAAAGGAAGCATCAACAGGTAAAAAGAATGATAATCCACTCGTCATGATGCAAGGAAGCTCCACACGTGATAACCATGTGGAAGAAGCATGCGCCACAAATCAAGATAACAACTGGAAAACTCCAATCCTGGCGTATATATCAAACGGAGAACTCCCAATAGATAATATGGAGGCACGCAAAATACAAAATCGGGCGGCACAATACACAATGATTAACAATAGACTCTACAGAATGTCCGCCATGAGTCCATTACTAAGGTGCCTTTCATCTGAAGATGTTGAATATGTCATAAAAGAAATCCACCATGGTACATGTGAAAATCACCCAGGGGGCAGAATGCTGGCTCATAAAGCACTCATGCTAGGATACTACTGGCTAATGATGCAAACAGATGCTCAAAAACTCATTTGCGCATGCGACAAGTTCCAAATATTTGCCCCGTACACTCACATGCCAGGAATCTTGGTGAGTAGCCCCTGGCCATTTACGCAATGGGGAATGGACATCATAGGACCACTCCACGTGTCCGACAAAAAGAAGTTTCTCCTCGTAATAGTAAACTACTTCACTAAGTGGGTAGAAGTAAAATCCCTAGCAAAATAGGAGAAATCCAAGTCGGGAAGTTTTTTTGGAAAGATACAATATGCAGATTCGGGATCCCAAGGGTAATTGTCAAGGACAACAAGAAACAATTCAAAGGCAAGAAGATCAAAGAGCTATTTGAAAACTTGAACATCCAACAACACTTCTTGGCACCCGCCCATCAACAAGCAAACGGGCAAGCTGAGGTCACCAACAGGACAATCTTAGAAGCAATAAAAAAAGGCTCGAGAAAGCAAAACTTCAGCAGAAGAAACCCCTTTCGCCCTCGCATATGGATTTGAAGCAATGATACCCATGGAGATTTGTATGCCGATGTTCAGGACCAAAGAATTTCGCGCTGAAGATAATGTCGAAGCACTGAGAGTCAAGCTAGACCTCCTCGAGGAAAAAGTGAGAAGCGACTTCTATCAAATAGTAGCCTACCAACAGCGTATGGCCGGATATTACAATAAGAGGGTAAGAATTACACTTTTGACATCGGCGATTAGGTACTCCGGAAAGTCCAGCTCAACACAAAGGAACCAGTGTGCAGGCAAGCTAAACCCAAATTGGGAAGGACCATTTAGAGTGATTAAGATCAATAGACCAAAATCATACTGGTTGGAAAACAAGGAGGGTGAAAAGCTACCATGGCCATGGAATGTAGAGCACTTAAAAAAATATTATCAATAAACTTCTCGTTGAATTCTCCATCTCAAGTTCAAAATGACAAAAAATTCAGTCAGGACAAGGAAGCCAGATTGAAAATCTCACTCGTGAAAATATTCAGCACGGCTAGAGTATCGAGAAAAAATAAAAGTATGTACCAGATGAGTGAGTCGGACATAAACATGAAACTTCTTGCCAGATCAACCACGAAGTAATAAAGTACCAGGACATACGAGCCAGACTTTTTCTCGTCGACTATAATGTACGACATTGTAATCCAGATATAGAATTAGATTCCGTAAAAAGGAGTTTTTACACGACTAGTATGTCGAACATTGAAGCCATTCATAAAAATCCGAAAAACGAGTCAGAAATCTGCCAGGAATTTCGAAAGTAAAAAGTTGGTAAGCTAGACATACTGGACACAACAAATTCAAAATATAAAGTTTCCATTGATCTTCTAAAAATGAGGTTACAAAGGAATCACAAGAGACAATTAAGGAGGAACATCGGTGTTAGCAGCTACATCACTAGGTGGTGCAAGCTTAGACAAATGCTGAGAAGGTTCTCCGACAACTGGATCACTCAGTAAATCTGGAATGATTTCCTCGACATCGTCGAATTCTTGCTCGGGGAAGCAATGATATTCCGAGAAATCCAAGCCTTGCGTCTCTAGGAAATCCAAGAAGTCGTGAAAACCACCGACCACTTTTTCCAATCCGCTGCCTTTGCAGCCTTTACCCTTTTGGTAACAGATGATAGCTTGGCTCGGATCGACGCCAATTCATTATCAACTACTGTAAGTCAAGCGAAAACCGCTTACTTGGCTGCAATGAACTCAAAATTCAACTGAGCAATTCGAGCCACAGAAGCCTTGAAATTGACAGAACATTTTTTGGCATAACGAATGGCCTCATCACGCTTAGCCTTTCGGTCAAACAAATCCTTCTCAGTAACATCCAGACGGGACCACGACCTAACTAGCTCAATTTCAGACGTTTTGAGATCATAAGCAAATGTGTCTCGAATGGCCTCGAGCTCCCTCAACAATTGCTTGCTTTATGCATTGCGTTTTCAATGAATCCAGTTGGCAGAGAACGTGAGAAAGAACCAAGACATGTCTTGCCAGCTTCCGCTCGATGAGTGCCACCCGATCACGGGCAACCTTACAATCCGAACCCATCATGGCCACATAAATAAGATGAGTCAACCCTTCCATAAGGTAATGGAGTCCCTCATCAATATGGCGACGTGGAGGACGTACGTGCATAAGAGCCCTATTAGCCAACCACCCATAACAACCGCCAATGAGGTTGCGAGTGCTGTCCTGCACATCAATCTCAGAAGGTCAGCGGAACTTCTCAGACGCAACTGAGATAGGACTAGAAGTAGAGGGAGTAGTAGGTGATCTCGAAGTCTCAGCAACAACATGATAAATGGGGAGTTTGAAGCCCTGAGGTAGAATAACAACTCAATCTTCCAGTGTCAGATCGTACTCGAAGTCTTCCAAGGTCTTATTACTCTTCGGATTCTCAGATTGCCAAAGACCAAGCTGAAACATTTTATTTTCAATGACGTGAGAGTCATCAATCATCAGGTCAGCAGAAACGGGCTAGCCATACGAGGCGACAAGACTCTTCCCACAGTCGCCTAAAGGACGAGAATCCTCTTTCTTGCTCCTTTAAAAAACTTGATTTATTTCCTCATCTTTTTGGGCAAAAGAGTCATCCTTCGAACCACGACCTCCTTTTCAGAAAAACAGGAGGGAAGGAAGACCTAACGACATCACGATGTGGCGAGCTTTTTCTTCTTCGAGACGCGGCCATGACTAATTGCCAACATCTTAGAAGGGTTGGGAGGCTAGTAAACTTTCCTCTTTCTAACAATCGAACTAATACTCACATAACCTCTTACAGCAACAGATGTGATTCGCCCTACAGGTTTGTCAACAAAACTCTCTCTGAGGTCAACATCCACATCACCAGCACGTGCAATAGTCACCTCCAAAACATGACCTACGTACAATAGGCTCCGCTCGACCCGCCTCATCCGATGAATACAAGCCACTATGTATAATGGCATCCATGGTAAGGAAATCTTCCACCGAGACTCGGGGAAGCTTGCTAAACCAACTACAAAATTCATGTTCCTCCAACGACAGTGACAACTCGACCCTCTTAGGCTCTCAGAATGACCATTGAATCTGATTTTCGCGCAAACTAAAATAGTTTGAGGCAATGGACGCTTAAAACCAGGGCCTCGACCAACCCCCGTACTCCTCTTGCAGGCCTTTGAAACAAAATGGAGAGTGAAGACAACAGGTGCGGTTAGCATTTACACTAAACCCCACCAAGGAATGCAAGACCCTGACATTCGTAGGGATACTGGATGCAATAGCCCTTGCTTAGGTCACAATCATCACCTTCCAACCGTTAAGAACTAGTTGGGCGGGATCGATCCCAACAAAATCTAGGTACTCCCAAACGATCTTAGGATTCGTAAGCCTAAAGCCAGAATGGAAAATACCAATGTACAGAGTGATATATCCATGTTTTGGACGACAAGGAATGTCGCCCTCTTCATGGAAAATGATTTCTAGATCAGCCGACAACGTATAATTGTGACGAATGCTATCCAAAGTCGCATGCGGCGCCCGCTTAGGCGAAAAGAAAGCTTCACAAGCATCAAGAGCATCAACACTCAAAACCTTGAAGATAGACATGATTCCAAAGCAAAAATGACATATAAAGGAATAAAAAACTAGAAATTGAGTAGGTGTAAAAGGAAAAACCCCGAATTCAACTCATCCTTTTATAAGGACGAGCAACAAAAGTTCAGCTCTTGGGTGAACGTGCAAGATATGACAATCACAAAAAATCCCATAAATCACGCTGAAATGTGCAGGCGGATGGAACATCGGAGAGACAACAACAACAATAGATAGTAAGAGCACTAAATGCGCCGTAATGTTGAAATCGAAAACCCAACCACCACACAGTTAGTGGATACATTAGCATACCCACTAACTAAGGGGGGAGTAGTTGATGATACATCAAAATAGACCGACATCACAACTATACATGTGGCAGAAAACATCCATCACGAGGATCTAGCATTCCATCTACTGGGCCAGCTCATACAAACCAAGAAGGCAAAACCAATCATAAAAGCCTAAACAAGGCCCATTAAATGAAGACATATTTGAAGCCCAAATCCAGCCCCGCATGAGTTCTCTCTTAAAGAAGAGGATCGTTGCACAAGAAAAGAATCGTGGAGGGAGTTACGCCTCCACGGACGCATCTCCATAAAGGAGGAGACTATTACGAGAAACGTCTCCTTCCGTTGCGCCTCACATGCTTAAGTCACACATAGAATTAATCATGACCATTATAAAAGGTAAAGGGAACATTTGTCAAAGGTATGCAACTTTAACAGAGTTTTGTCCAAATTTACTTCCTTTTTCAAACAGGGTTGGTGACTTAAGCATCGAGGTGTTTTCGACTACCAAAAAGGTGGTCTTTAACAGTTTAACATTTGTTTTGCAGGTCAAAATCTGAGGAGGACTAGATTTGGACACATCATGATGAATGAAAGACTTGTATTTTTACCAATAAAGATTATAAAGTAATGGACAAAAAGACTGTCATTCTTACTGGTACTCGATCATGTGAACATTGCTATGTGATAAAGAATAAAACATTAAAGTGTTTTCTTGTGAAAGATGGTCTCTGTGAATTTTGGCACCATAGGCTTGGACATATTAATTATCAAAATCTCTTAATGATTAGACACAAAAAGTGTATTAGAGATCAACTAAATGAATACATATGAAACTCTATCTAATGCCTGACAGATAGAAATGCAAATTAGATGCTCACACAAGAAGAAGAAAAGTGATCAACACCTCTAGGTCGTTTGAACGTCTACATCGATTTAGTTGGTCATATGGGCCCAAAAAATATAAGAGAAAAATCATACTTTTTACTGATGGTAAATGATTTATCTAGATATACTTGGGTTGCCTTTCTAAGACAAAAGTTAGGTGCTTATGACAACTTCAAGAAACTTTGTATCATGATTATGAATGAGAATAGTGTTTTTATTATATTCATTAGAAGTGAGCGTGGTGGTAAACTTGAAAATGAGAAATAAGTGAAGTTTTTTGATAACCGCGACATCGAGCATGAGTTCTCAATGCCAAAGACTCAACAACATAATGAAGTTTCAGAAGGGAAGACCAGAGTTATACAAGAAATGACTAATGTAATGTTAAACAACAAATGATTGTCCAAGTGTTTTTGGGCTGAAGCAATAAATACGGCTTGCTATATTTCAAATTGAGTTCACTTGAGAAAAGGAACTCATAGCACCCTGTATGAACTGTAGGGAAATAAATCTCTTTTAATCAAACACTTCAAGGTTTTTTTGAAGTTTATGCTACATCTACAAAGATATAGACTATAGGATGAAGTTTGAGACAAAAATAGATCGATAAATCTTTTTCGAATACTCTCCTCACAACAAAGCGTATTGGGTATTGATAATTCATATTTTTACTCATCCCCAATGTAGGAATTTTCACATTGCTTGAGACACGATAGAGTTTGCCCCGGGCTACCTTCTAGTTGATAGATTTGGATGGACAGGCGAAGAGACCATCAGCTCACCTTTTTACCTGAGAGTAGGGCATTAGCAGGAGAAGCTCCGAGACATATTTTCACCCTCAATATTTGGTGCCATCCGTGGGAACTTTCGAAGCTAAGAAACCATGCCTTTCAAGAAAAATAAGAAGGCACTAGCTACTTTCCAAGTGGTACCAACTGACATCCTAGTGGAAGCCTCCGATCCCCATAGGGATCTCAAGACATCCAAGCAGCTTTGTACAACCCTAAACCAACTCCGGGACAAATTAGTGGTCGAAAGGGTTGCTTATGAGGCCGACTGGGTCCCATGAGGAGCATTCTCGAAGCGTGGTAGACCATTAACAAGGCTTGAATAGAATCCTGAATCTGCTCCCTGGAACGAGCATCTTGCTTAAGTTCCGACCTCAATTCCCGCCCCGACACCTCCTACCAATTGGTAACAATGGAGATGTTTTAGGACTTGCCTGTCAAGCACGACAAAAAGGGGTAAAGGGCAACAATTTTAAACCCAAACATAAACTCCTGAAGAAGTTCACCATGCCAACCTTCCAAAGGTACGATGGGGACTTAGAATCCTATGAGCATATTCTACACTTCAAGTAGATGACCATCCAGTGGGAAGCTCCCAAACATGACCATCGTTGCAAGATCTTCTCGAACAATTTGAATGATCCTCCTCCCCTTACAGGGTTTTATAACCTCAAGGAGACGTCCTTGGGGACTTCAAGACTTTCTAGTCTGTTTTCATCGGGCCCGACATATACTGAGAAAGAGAGTTTCCAATTTCACCAACCAGCTGACAGTGAAGCAAAAGGAATATCAGGGACCATCTGTTCCAATTCAAGAAAGAGGCCATGAAGTTGCCCAACTTCGATCACAAGCTCGATTGTCTCGCCCTAAGGCTCATAGTAGCTATAAGAACCTGAGATGACACCACATATGCTTTAAAAGAACCCAACACCTTGAAAAGGGCTTTTGACATAGTCGAGACAATAGTAAAAGTTCAAAAAAAATTTGTCTGAGAACAAAATCGAAGTCAAAAACCACCTAGATTGTTGCCTCAGCCCGTGACCAATCTAAGGATAAAAAGTCTAATCTAAAGACAAACCAAAGTCTTCCAAAAGAAAAAGAGGCCAGGCCTCAGACCGGTAGGGTAATAAGCTCCGCTCTGAGTTTAAGAAGATAACTCCCCTGAACAAAAAGCCATATAAAATTGTCAAGTTGATCAAGGGAGAACCTTTCTTCTTCAAACCTACCCCAAAACTTGATGAACAACCTAGAATGCCTTACTGTGAGTATCACAAGCTTAGGAAACATGATATGGACTCATGTATAGCGCTGACCTCCAACGGATGGTAGAGCAAGGCCTACTCAAGGAGTTTGTCAAGGTCACCGTGGAAATCCCTTCAACACCCAACCATTCTACTCTAGAGGCATCCCGTCCCAGGCAGATCATTAATGTTATTTACATGCGCAATTCCGAGTCGTCCTTGGAGAAAAAGAAGGTGATTCCTTGACATTTTTCTTGAGAAAAGACCCAGAGAAGGTGGCCGCCCCTCACATGGGCACACTGGTCATCTCCATCATCATCGGGGACTTACTCCTGAAGAGAGTCCTGGTGGATTGTGAAAGCTCCACTGAAATGATATTTTGTTCAACTTAAGCAAATATGAATCTAGAACCTAAGGTGCTCCAACTGCCAAAAGACCTATTTATAGGTTCAACGATCCCAACACCATTCCCAAAGGAGAACTGTATCTCATTCCTTTCATATGCCGAACATCGAAGAACTCGTCAACTGGGCAGTAGGACACATTCTTCTCGTTCATGGATGGCTATTCACGATATAACAAAATACCCATGGCAAAGAAGGATAAAGGAAAAACATATTTCTATGTTGAAAATGAAATTTATTGCTGCGAGAGGATGCATTTTCAGACTTGAAAATTTTGGGGCCACTTACTACTACCTGGTGGAAGGAATGTTCTGAGAACAGATTGGGAGCAATATCCACCATTTGACCAACCTAGGAGTCACATTTGGAATACTAAGTTAGTATGGCCTTTGGAGTTTTGTTCGGGAAATTCCTAGGTTACCTTGTATCCCGTCGAGGGACACAAGCCAACCCTGACCAGCTGAGAAATTTGATCGAAATGCCTTCTCCATCTTCCAAGAAGCAATTGTAAAAGCTGGAAGTATGGTAGCTGCGTTGGGCCGATTCCTATCAAAGTCCTCTGACCGATGCAAGCCTTTGTCCCAGCTATTCAAGGAGGTGAGAATTAAGTGGACTACCGAATGTGAATCATCATATCAGCAACTAAAATAATACCTTATCACACCCTCGTGCTTTCAAAGTCGATTGACTGGGAAGGCCTGTACCTCTACTTGGGAGTTTTTGACTTCTTAGTAAGTTTCATCTTAATTAGACTTGAGCAAAAAGTAGATAAGCCAATCAATTTCCAAAGAAAAACCTTGCTCGATGCTGAAACCAGGTACACTCAAACCTAAAAGAAAACCTTAGGTCTAAAGTTCTCTGCCCACAGATTGCAACCCTACTTTCAGTCATAAACCATAATTGTCATGACAAATTTCCCTTTATAAGAGTTGTACTGGACAGGCCGGTCAAATTGTCCAGAACGGAGAAATGGGTCATTATTTTTAGTGAATTCCAGATAGAATTCAAGACTCAAATAACTGAAAGGGACAAGTGATAAAGACTTTTTGGCGAATTTCCCCATGGAAGATCCCGTCTGGTTGGGTGAAAGATAAAAAAATCCAAGAAGTTTCGCGAGGATCCAAACCCACCTCTATGACAAAGAAATGGAGCGGAGATTCTTCACATACGAGTCTACTTCTATACATTGTTCCAAAATGAATCTTCTTGGTGAACCCGGACAACTCGAGGCTGGAACTGGCTTTCAAGCTAGAGTTTGTGCCACCAATAATAAGGTTGACTATGAGGCCCTGATTGCAAGACTTGACGTGGCCAAAAGCTTGCAAATTAAATAGCTCACGTCTGTATGGACTCCTAGCTGGTGGTCAACCATGTGAATGAGGAATATAGTGTCAAGGGTGTAGCATGATCAAGTACTCAGATTTTGTTAACCAGATGAGCCATGCCTTCACCTGACTCCGAATCTTGTACATCAACCAAGGAGAGAACCGACATGCAGATGCCCTGACATACCTAGCTGATATGTTCGAGTCAAGAGGCAAATAAACCATTGAGATCGATACATTACCCCGACCATCTTTCTTGAGAGAAGATATGAACATGGCAAATGCGAAAGTTTACCACTTGTATACCCCAATCCAAATTTACATAAAAAAAATGGGGAGTTACTAGAGGACATGAATGAAGTTATAAAGATCATCCAAAAGTCTAGGATGTATACCTTATGATAATGCATATTTTATATATCCCTGAGACATGATAGAGTCTGCTTGGGGCTACCTTCCAGCTAGTAGATTTGGCTAGATTCAACCTTATCACCACCGTGAAGATCACAGATGCAGAGATACAATCAAATGGGTAAAATTATAGGCTAATTTTTCTAGAGCAAGACACACAACAACCCCTTGAGCACAAAGATCTCTCTACGAACCTCTCACTTTTACCTTCTATAGCCCATTATTGTCTTAATCACCGACATCTCCACTTGAGCACCCCACTCGGATTGGAGTTTTTGCAAGTACAATGACTCACCTTCATGGCGGATAGCAGGAGAAGCTCCAAGACATATTTTCACCCTCAACACCCTACTTGACAAGAATTTTTACAGTTTCTTCGAGAGGACACCTCCTCAGGTGTGTCATAGTCGAAGAAACACAACATATATTGACTGAGATTCATGAAGGAAAATGTGGAAATAACGTAAGAGGAAGAAGCCTATCTCACAAGGCTTGGACCTAAATGTATGTTAAAAAAATGTGTCAAATGCCAGAGACATGCCCTGGGAATTTGAGCTCAAGCTGGTCTTTTACATTTTGTATCTAGCCTTTGGCTGTTCGCCCTTTGGGGCCTTGATGTGGTAGGCCACCTGCCTGAAAGCAGAGGAAAGAGATTCCTCATAATGGCCACAAATTACTTCGCCAAATGGATCCAAGCCATGCCCTTGCAGCGTGTTTGGGAGACCAACCTAATCAAATTCACGTGGAACAAATTGATAACCCGGTTTGGCCTGCTATATGCATTCATTTATGATAATTAATCTCAATTTTGGGAAGAAAGGGTACGAGAGTTCCTCAACGACTATTACTAAAATAATTATACAACAAAATCATTGTCAGAAACTTTTTATTTATATATTTATTTACTTTTTTATCCCTTAACCCTCCCACCCTAAATGTCGCCGCCAGCAGGGTTCGAACCTTGGACTTGTGATACCATCCGCCACAAGCTTACCAGCTAAGCTAGTACCCCATTTCCATTGTCTGAAACTTGAAAAAAGACTGGAATAACAAAATAACAGATGGGTCGACGAGTTGCCGAAAATGCACTGGGCTTATCCTTACAACATGACATGCAGCAGTTGAAAGTAGGTCCAACTTTCAATTTTCCGATTCCACGCAGACATGATTGGACCCCTGAGGGAAGCAAGTGATTAGTGCCTTGAGCAACATGCCCGAAACATCACCAAGTGGCATTCCAAGAAGTCTGACCAATGGTATTTCAATAAGAAGATCTGGTACTTAAAAAAGCTTTCCATAACACCAAAGCGCCTAATGCAGATAAATTTGGCATGAATTGGGAAGGACTGTACAGAGTGACCCA
This sequence comes from Berberis vulgaris, assembly GCA_963556465.1. Classification (NCBI taxonomy): domain Eukaryota; kingdom Viridiplantae; phylum Streptophyta; class Magnoliopsida; order Ranunculales; family Berberidaceae; genus Berberis; species Berberis vulgaris. The sequence continues at coordinate 52,230,130 of OY747126.1, forward strand.
AGTTGTTGGATTCGGCTAATATTACTTGCATTACTTATATTGGTCACCAATTGCAAATCTGTGGATTCCACAATTTGAAATACGGGTGGGCACGGGACGGGAAGGACCTCATCCCTATCACATTCTGTTTGTTCGGGATTGGGACGGGATAGACCTCATCCCATCCCAAACAGGTTCAGGATGGGATGGATGAACATGAATTAAATATTCCTCCAACGAAAAATAACAAAAAAATTTCACCTCACATTGATCACACACTAATAATGTTAAATTTATTTACATATATTTTCATCATAGAAGTATTAAATATTGTATCAAATTTGTGAAGGGTTACTTTATAATGAAATTAAGTTTGTCAAGTGAATGATGGGAGATGGATAGAGGCCTCCATAGATCTGTCTTGCATATTTTCGCAAGAGTGGAAATATCATTCCTACAATATACAATTAGGAGCATTGTTCTCCAACTACATGACTCAAAGTGCAAAACTAACTCAAATCATCATTTGCCTTTTTTTCTACAAGAATAAGTGTCCTATAACCAATCTAAAATGTTAAAAAACATAAATTTTCAGGGGTTCTATATGACCAAAAATATCCAAATTGAAGTTTCTACCTAAATGAAGATTACAAAATCAAGCAAGTAAATGTTTAATTTTGGTTTTGGCTTTATAAATTGTCGAATTCTCATAGGAATTGATGCATCCAAAATCCAGTCTCCAATAAGTAAAACCTGTAAAACAAATGTTAGATTGTCAAATATCACCTTTTTGGTGTCGAAGGCACTCCGATGCTTAAGTCAATAACTCTGATGGAGATGGAGATAAAACTGGACAAAACTCAATTAAAATTGCATACCTTTGTCGAATGTTCCTTTTACATTTTATAATAGTTGTTGTTAATTCCCTGCGTGACTTAAGCATGTGAGGAACAACGAAGGGAAATGCTTTTTGTAACAGTTTCCTTCTTTATGAAGACACATCTGTGGAGGCATAACTCCCTCCACAACTCTTTTTCTTTGTAACGTTCGTCCCCCTTAAGGGAGAACTTTATCGAACCTGGATTTGAGCCTCTGATTACGTTTTGTTATGATAGGTTCTATTTTGGCTTTTATGACTGGATTCATCTTCTTTGGGCTTTATGAATTGGCCTGGTCTTGGGATACTTGATCCTTTTGATGGACGATCTCTGCTACGTGTGTGGTTGTGATGACGGTCTTATTTGATGTATCATAAAAAATCATTTCTTATTTCTTCCAAGTAATCGAGTTGGAGTTTCCTATGCTCAACAACTATATCTAACTCAATCATGGTCTTTATGATCCAATATGTTCGGTGCTCAATTTCAACAAGGAGGTGACATGTTTTTCCATTGACCAACCTATAAGGTGACATGCTAATATGGGTTTAAGCATCCTGGAGTCTAAGCATCCAGTAGTTACTAGAGTTGACCATTTTCTCTAAAATATGTTTATTCCCTCTATTGGATACCTCAGCTTGACCATCGGTTTGTAAATGCTATCGTAGGGCTACTTTGTGCGTAATCTCACACTTCAACATAAGCTTCTCAAGGACTTTATTGCAAAAGTGTGAGCCATTATCACTAATGATTGCTTTAGGAGTACCAAATCTAGACAAAATCAAGTCTTTTAAGAATGAAACCACAACTTTATGGTTAGTGAACTTGGTAGCTAAGGCTTCAACTCATTTGGACACATAGATAACTACCCAAAGGATATAATAGTACCCAAAAGAAGGTGGGAAGGGACCCATGATCAAGTCAATGCTTCAAACACCGAATATTAAAATGCTTTTTGGGTCGCTCATTCCTTTTGGTGATGTTACCTAATTGTTGACATCTAGGGGATGTACGACAGTAAGTGATAGTGTCTTAAAAAGGGTCCGCCAATAAAATCTAGATTACAAGATTTTTCTAGCTATCCATTGTTGACTAAAATGGCCAAGCCATGTCATGACAAAACGACATTACTGACTCTTGTATGGGTCATCCCAAATTATTTGATCAGGACAATACATAAATTAGTAAGGGTCATCCCAAAAGTACGCCTTAACTGCAGCAAAGACCTATCTTTCTCTTACTTAGACTACTGGGATGGGATCTGATTTGGTACAATGTAGTTGACAATGTCTGCATACCATGGCACTTTTGTGAAATTGCAAAAAAGTATTCGACATGAAAATAATCAGAGATTCGTTGAGAACTATTGATCGATTGAACGGTTAGGCGAGATAAATGGTCTGCAACAACATTCTCTGATCCTTCATAATCTTGAATCTCAAGGTCAAATTCTTGAAGAAGGATCCAACATACAAAATGGGGTTTGGAATCCTTTTTAGAAAGATGTCTCAACACTACATGATTAGTAAAAATAATGACCTTAGACCCAAGGGGTTAAAAACGAAACTTGTTATTTCGTTCTTCGCTGCTCAACTCTATAAAAAGAGGCGTGATTGATTTGTTTATCTCTTTACGCTATCTTTGAAATTAGGGCTTATTCTTATTTATGCTTCTTAGTTTTCCTAACTATTTCATTCCTTAACGATGTCCGCTGGCAATATACTAAGCGGTGGGGCGTTTGCTGCTTGTGAAGCTTACATCTCGCCCAAGAAAGCTTCTCAGGCGACGTTGGATGATGTTCGCTCTGGCTATAATTTTCCATCTGACTTCAAGATAAATCAACCCAGGCAGAACGATAGTCCTTGTCGTCCAAAATCTAGATATATTGCATTCTATCCATGCATGTTCCATTTCGGTATTTGATTCCCAGTACTAGAGTTGTTTTGGGAATATCTAGATTTCTTAGGCATTCTTCCTGCTCAAATGGGTCCTAATGGTTGGAGGGTTATGGTTTTTGTTTATGAGAGAACCATTCTCTTGATTGTTAGGGTTCTGCATTCGGTAATTGGTCTGCAGGTAACCAAGGACACTCGCTTCCTTTGTTTTCCTGTCTGTTTTGGAAAGCTCAATGATGATATTAGAGATTAGTCGAGGTTCTAGTTTTATGCTTCTGCCATCTCTAGCTACTTCAAACCGTGAGGTCTTCCGATTGTGCGATCGTTACGAGCCCCTAACAAACGGAATAATCTGTAGTTAATTGTGGAAGAGCAGATGATCTGTGACCAGTTCTTGAAGCTTCGTGTTTCCCGTGGAGGCATTTCTCTCTGGAGACATCTTGGAGCGTATTGGTTTGTACAATATGAATGAGTTGCAGTGGGCTTTGCTCACTGAATCTCGTGCTGAGGAGATCACTGCTCACGTTGCTTCTGCTGGTGTTAGTGATGCTAGCATTGATTGGAAGTGAGTTCAGGCAGACATGTTACGGATCTCAATGCTCCTATTAGCATCAGTGCTGCTGGCCCAACTTCCAGGAAGAGGAAGCTTCTGAGGCTTGCTAGCCTATTGAAGCAATTTTTGATAAATCCTGGATGTGTTCTGAAAAAGAAACGACTTTATACTCATGGTGCTGCTCGGGCTGCACCTCGTTTGAGTTCCTCTAATAAGAGGTTGTGAAATAGGATCGCTTATCCGTCGATGAGGTCGAGGAGATGAACTTGGTATTGGAGAGGAGCAAGAAGAAAACTACTCGTTTGTTGGACGATAATGAAAAAAAGGCTTATTTTTGCCTATGGTGTTCCCGATGTTGCTGAATAGTCTAATGACGACCCTCGGGCTATCAATGACAAGATGTTCCAGCTGGCGGTGGAGTAGTCTAAGGATGTTGTTGACCGTGTTCAATATTTTGAGGTTCTTCCTCCTCGATCTCCTTCCATTCATGTTGATGATGTGGTCGGGTTCTTAGTCTATTCTCTTGCTCATTTGGATTCTTCTATTCCTGTCGTTACTACTACTTGTTTTATTTCTGCTACGACTACTCTGCACTGAGAAGGCAATAGTGGTTTTTCTGTTGTCACCGTTGTTTCGCTTGCTCTTCTAACTGTTGGGGGTGGTTCCTTTATGCTTCCAAATCCCTGTGTCCTCCATCCATGGATTAGTTGGAAGGAACCCAACCTGGAAGTCATCCGTATCAAATCAGATGGAAAGTTTTGTTGGTTTACTCAGCTTGATGTGCAGGATAGTTCACGTAGGTTGATCAATGAATGGCACAGGCAAGCAGTAGGAATGGTCTTTGATGCTAGTGTTGGATCCTAGCACTCAACTTGATTATGGTCTTAAACAAATAATGGACAAGATGAACCACCTCACTTATGCTGGGGTGATGGGGTCGGAGTACATGGCTGATCGTGGCCAGGTGGCTGCTCTAGAAAGGAAGTTGGCGGCACTGTTGTTGGTGTTTTCTCATGTCCTTTGCCGGTTTGATGTGGTAAATGCGCAGTGTGCAGAGCAAGAGAGGGCAGCTGGGGTTGCCCTGGCCACTTTGAGGGAAGTGGAAATTGCACGAAATCGGTCTGCTGCAATGCTTGAATCTTCAATGGCTACTTTAGACGGGGTTCGTGCACGTTTGGACGAGTTGGAAAAGGAGCAATCTGTTGAGAAAGCTGACCATGATGAGGCTTTGCGTTCTGTGATTGAGAAATCTGTCAGCCGTAGAATTGTTGAAGGGAAGGTGGAGCAATTAATAATTGCACTTGATGAAGTTAAGTCAGACATCTCTGTTGAACACCGTCGAAGGGAAGCTTATTTCCACTAGGAATGAGCTTGTTATAACAAAAGAAAAGTTGAAGATTGCGGAGGCGAAAGATTGGAAAAAGAGTAGTTGATGGGCAAGTTGAGCTTCTTGATTATATTGAAAGGCTTGGCGTTGATTTGTCCGAGTATCGTCATTTGGTCGACCAAGTCTACGAGGATGATGATAGTGAGGACAATACTTCAGATCCTTCAAACGATCCTGTAGATGAAAAATTGTCATTTCCTTACCCTTCTGTTGTGGTTTCATCGTCTACTCACATTGTTGACGAAAGAGCCTCGTCTCCTCTAGCATATTAAAATACATGCCAAACATCAAAATACACATCTGTGGCAAGTGGAAAATTATTATAACAATACTTGAACTAACCATATAATCTAATAATTACACTTAGAAAAGCCATGTTAGGAATGCACTTTTATGCAATGTGGTGGGTGTGACTTTTGACATTGACTCATTAGATTGGGGTTTGATAGGTTGTTTCTCAACTCTACATGGAGTAGGTGCAGTTTGAAAAGGTTTTAGGATTTGAGCAGTCTGCTTAACTTAAGTAATAGGTTACTCCTGGGTAATAGGGCTAACTTGATTATCTATTGTTTTCCAGACCTAAGTGTGATAATGGAATTAAGTCAGGAGTAGATGGGTTTCCTATTTGGTTCACTCCTCTTGCTTTAGGGTTGGTTTTAGGTTGAGTTGTTAGGGTATCCCTAGGTCGCTCATTTAATGCAACAGTTATCTGTGCAAGTTGATTCTGAACTTGGACATGGTTCTTGGTGATAATATTAAGATTTGTTTCCAGTAACTGAAATCTTTGGTTAGCTTGCTTATTATATTGGTCTAAGTTGAGTGCCAACATTCGAACTGTATCATGTAAGTTAGGCCCTAGACCGACTTGATGGACTAGAGGTCCAATATTTCCATGGGATCATGAATTAAATCTCTATTGGAACACATTTGTTGTTTGGGTGCAATGTGATTATGTTGAACCATCTGCCTTTAGGGTTGTGGTTGCCTATTTTGATTTCTCTGAAAACCTTGTGGACCACCTAAATTTTGTGAAGGAGAACGAGGACTACATCGAAAGTTTGGATGGAACCTTTGATCAGGTTGGTAAGTTTGACAAAACGAATAAGTCGTTGGTTTATGAAAGTTGGTATAGACACACACCTAAGCCTTAGAAGTGTATGTTGTGTTATAATCCTGACACTCATAAGCTTGTTGTGATATATTTGAATAACCCTGATTTGTTGTAGTGATATACATGACTGGGATGGGGTTGTTTGTAGTGGCCATTAGTAAAAAAGTGTCAAACTTGTAGATCAAGTTGATACCCTCAGCTAGTTTGTCCGTAACAGATTTCAGTTCACTTTCTACCTTGATTTCATACATAACTTGTTTTCTAGGAAGGAACTAATCCTAGAAAGTTCATCACTGGAACGGTTCTAATTTTGTGCATTTTCTGTTAACTTCTCTAAGAAGGCATAACATTGGTTGGGTGTTTGTGCCTTGAGTTTACCTTTGTACATAGATTCTATCATGGTTTGGTGCATGACAAGCAAACCCTTATAGAAAAAGTGGACTAATTAGGCCTTATCAAACCCATGGTGTGGGCATCTAATTTTCAAATCATGGAACCTTTCCTATGTTTCGTAAAACTCGTCTTCTGGTTTCCCTTTAAAGTTGCTAATTGCATCCCTCTTTGACTCAGTTTTCTGTCTCGAGTAATATTTGTTCATGAATTTTTAGATAAAACATCCCAAAAATGTATCGTGTTGGCAGGGAGGGATCTAAGCCATGTGTCTATTTTATCCTCTAAGAATAGGGGAAACAATCTAAGTTTGACATTGTCATCTAAATTCCGGTTTTTGAAAGTGTTACAAATATGTAGAAACTTCCTTGAATGAGTATAGGGTGCTACACTATCCATACCATGAAACTAGAAAACATATTGCTGGTCATAGATCTAATTTCTAACTGTTGACATTGTTGTCTTGGAGAACAATGCACTAAGAATGATGGTTGTGATGGGGTCAAAGTAATCATTAAGAGCACGTACCATTTTTTGGTGGAGATGAAAGTGAACTCAGAGATGAAGGTAGACTTGGTAATGTAAATGGTTTCAAAAAAGAAAATAAATGGTTGAACACTAACTATGGATCCCTAGGGTCATATACTAAACAAGGATCACTTAAGGAGTGAACTAGATGATGTCTGTCATGATCCCACACGGATATAAACTGCTAAAGAACCTAGATATAAAAAAGTAAAAATTGGCATCTCTAGTCAAGACTCCTAGGGTTAGTGTGACACCTAAGCCTAAAATGAAACTTAAACTATGATGGTGTAACTTAACAAAACACAAAAATGATGTTGTTTAAATTAGACTTAGCCTTTCTAATTTATGATGGTAACTTTTAGAAGACATAATCTTCAACAACTAGACCAACTCCCAACTGACCCGAAATAAGTTAAATGCTTACCAGTTATACTTTGGTAATGTATGAAAAGTAGTTAGCCTGGTAAGAAGGTGAAGTCTGCTTAATGGCGGCTCGACCCCCTTTCCTTAGACAAGACTCATTAGAGTGGCTAACAACCGCTTCCGTCCTAATGAGCTCGAATTTCCTAGGGCCAATGTCTAATAAATTTTAGTTTATATTGGGCTTGGGTTCGCTGGATGGTGGTTTTTGGGCCAAGGATGGGTGGTGAAATCCTGACCTTATCTGGTGAATTGCCCTTAAAGTTGGTTTAATGCAAAACATGACATAAGCCAATGCACAAAACAAAATAAAACAAGGCACAAACATTTATTTATTAATTTTTTTTTGTGTTTCTAAAATTAAAATAAAATAAAATGGGAGTGACCTAACTAGAAAATGCCATTAACAAGAGGGGTGCGGTGATTCAAGTGAACTTATTTTGGAAGCCATCCCATGTGCGCTACAAAAAAGAGTTAGGCTACAAGAGAAAAAAAACCCTAAGCATGCGATTCTATGTTACTTATGTGCAATTACTTGTGCCTATGTCAAACCTATAAATTATGATATATATTGATTATTTTGATTTTAAACCTAAACACATGAAATTTTTTAGCAAGTCTCCTTTTGTCTTCGTACATACCTTGAGTACTCCACTTTTACTTCGAAACTAGTGTTGCTTTACAATATAGCTTCAATAACCTGAAATTCAAGATTAGAGAAGGATTAGGAATTAACCCAAATAGAAACAACCACAATCCAACAAATTTCAAGTTTGACACAATTGTAGTAAACAATTCATTGCAAACTCAATATGTACTCTGTTGAAGCATGAGATGATGTTTTGGAAACTAATAGAAAAACATTTTTTATAAAAATAATTCGAATAAGAGAAATCATCAAAAATCGCAGTCAAACATCAAACATGGGTATAATTTCCAAAACTGCAATGCTTGAAATGAAAATTAATTCTAAATTCGTTACTCCACCAAAATTGGCAAAAAATATGCTTTGGAAAGCTAACCTATGTGCCTCTTATGCCCAATGTCTAGTTTGAGTATCCAATTAGGCTTCTATGACTCGTATGCCGAAGTCCTGGTTCAAGAAATTCCTTCTGAACCAAATAGCCGACCTCCGTGTCTCCTATGCCCAAGGTCTGGTAAGGGAAGTTCCTCATCGACAATCTAATCTGCCTCTGCGGCTTGCAGGCCAAAAGCAAGGTTCATGACATTCCTCATGAACTAAAAAAATTGATCTCCATGAGTCCTATGCCTAAGGTCCTGTTGGGGAAGTTCCTCTTAGACCAATCATTAGATCTCCGTGGCACTTATGCCCCAAACCTGGCTCATCAAGTCCTCATGAGCCAAACAGCCTGCCTTCACAAATCTTATGCCGAAAGTTAGGTCAATGAAGTTCCTTATGTATCGACTAGAACGCCTCCGAGGCACATATGCCCGAGGCCTTGACTCGGAAGTCTCTCCTTTTGCGTTCCATCTAGTCTCCTCGGCTCCTATGTCCAAAGCTCAATCAAGAAAGTTCTTCCTCAGTCGACCACTAGCTCTAACTCTCCATCGATCAAACAAAATTTCTAAGGCACAAAGGTTCGAGGAAGCTAATATGAAGCGACCATTTAACAGTTTTAAGTTCCTAAACGCAAAGCCCCTCGCAACTTAAAGGATACTAAGGGGGGTGTATTGTATCTGGATTTTGTGGGCAATTTAATAAATTCCATGGATTTTGAAAATCTAAGTGTATTCAATTTGGATTTTAAAAAGTCCACAAAAGTCTAGGGGTATTCAATCAGGATTTTAAAAAGTCTTTCTGAAATCCACAAAGTCTAGGGGTATTCAATATGGATTTCAGAAAGTCCACAAAAGTTTTAGGGTATTCAAAATATCATTCATATTTATGGATTTGGAAAATCATGGATTCTCATGGACTTTGTAGTGTTAGGTATAAATAACAAAGTTCAATAGTTTGCCAGCCTCCATATCAAAGATTTCAACGTGAAAAAAAGTCTCCCAAAGTTCTTCCTTGTGTCAGCCGTGAAGAGGTTGGTTCCCATCCCCTTGTTTTCTCGATTTTTTTTCTATCTTTGCATAAAGTGTTCATAGTTGCATCGTTGATGATTTTGGGTTAGGGTTTGGATTAGGGTCTATAAATCTGGAAGTTGTTATATATTTTATATTATTCAATCAATCATAGGTTTTTTGGTTTGCATCAGATTAACGTGCTTGTATGAACTCAATATCGCACACGAAACAGAGTAGTTTTTCAGCTATTGTTTTAATTTTATTTCATTGGTAAACTTCTACAAATGGTTTATACCAAGCAAGAAGCTACTGCATTGCTGATGCTATCATGTATAAAATACCTTAATATATTCTCCTTAGCAGCATCAATAACCCGAATGATACCATTGCTTCCACCAGCAACCAATAACGGACTTCCATCAATATCACATGCCCAACTCACTGTATAGAACGACTCTTCCTTCTGAACTAGGACGCAAATAGGAAACCCAAAACATTCTTTAGAAACACAAAAGAACAAACACATTATTGTTCACAATCTTATAAGTTCAATCAACACACTATAACTATAACAAGAACATTGACATGAATTTAAGCTATACATGCTTACATCTTCATCAACGTATGATTGTAAAACAGCAATTACACCCCCTTCAAGGCATTGATACACTGTCACCTTCACAAGAACAAAAAAAAAACTTATAAACAGTGATTGATGAAAATGCAGAGTTGCATTGTGAAATAATAGTAGAAATTAATGACCAGCAATCTAATTTGGTCCTGTTTTTATGCAACGAAAATGGATTGAATTCGAGAGAGAGTGAGATTACCCGATGGCCACCGACAGTTGCGAAGACATTGAAGTAACGGGAGTCAAGGAAGTTGAAAGTGATGGCATAGAGGGGGCGTTTGCCTTCCTGTAATTTGTTGGTGATTTTGTACTCTCTCTTCTTTGAAGGTGTTAATGACCCCACCACTGCTTCACACCCCAGTGGAGCTGTCTTTGCCATCACCCCCCAAGATAGATCAGATCAGTGCAATGGAGAAGAAGATCTATTTGTAAAGGGCGTGTGTGTGGGAGCTTCAGACTTTTAAATTTCCTCGACAAGGATTGCATAATTTGCAATAGAGAAGCAGATCTATTTGTAAAGGATTGCATAATTTTCTTCGACAAGAATGTCGTTCAGATGAATTTCCTCCTGAACCAGAAAATGATCCGGTAGAGAATGATGAAGATAATTTTGAATGGGATGATATTCAAACCCAAGAGCAGCAAAGAAAAAATGCTAATCAATGGAGAATGAGTATTGCTAATCAAATGTGGGCAGCAGCTCTAGCAAACGTCAACGTTGCTAACAATGATAATGAAGAAAGTGACCATGATCATGAAGGAGAAGAATGATCATAATACAATTTTATGGACGTTTACTTTTTATTTTAAAGATGTTAATTAACGACCTTTTCTTTTTCTAGTTTTTTTAGCACATGTATCTCTCACTTTTGTTAATTATATGCGGACGTTTTTTTGTTTCATCACTATTTACCAACTTTTTTTTTATCTTGCAAATAATTAGAAATCTGTCAAAGTCGTTCATACAAAGTCCGTGGATTTTCATAAATCTCTAGTAAGTCTGTAGCAAAAGTCTATGGATTTAAGAAATCAGCAGAAGTCCGTGGACAATTTAAAGAGTCTGTGGACAATTTAAAGAGTCCGTGGACTTTTCAAATTATTTATCAATTCCATAAGAATCCATATACAATACACCCCCCTAAAACACACCAGCATTCTAACATAAAAAATTGTTCAAAGCTAATTTTTTTCAGTTGAAAAAAGTTGATACAAAGTGTTTCGTAAGGTACTCTTAGTATTAAAATACCTCCAAATCCATTGAATAAATATTCCAATTACAATATGAAATATTGATTGCCCCAAAGGCTGACAATCCCAAGTCAACATGGTCCAATACACATTACACATCCTCATCTAGGCAATAGTGCACGTAGAAATGGAACTCGTCCTAGCAGACCCGAAATACTATTGTAGGGGTGGGGGTGTTCATACCCTTCAATCGACAAGTGTACATGCTTATGCATCAGCCCCCTAGCTCCCTCAACCAGGATGTTGACTCCTTCATCCACCTAGAATTAAGGGTAGTGTTGGAATTCTTCAGCCACGTTCTCTAGTCCGAAGATGCCTTCAAAATAACTATAGAGCATGAACTTCTGCCCCATAGCAACCTACCTGCAAAATAACTGAGGATTACAAATGCAAAATGACAAGGTTTTCATATATATCGTCTAAAGCATGCTTTGGAAGAAAACCATTAACAAGAAGGCCTGAGCACCCTTCCTAAGGGATGAAAACATTCAAAAAAAATCCTTTGCGAATGTCAATATCCAAATAATGGAAAAGTCTAAAAGTAATGTCAAACAAAAATAATAAAAGCCCGGGACAAAACTAAAGCAATTGTTTTATGCCGGCCTAAATATTATTGAACATTAGTCCAAGCTTAAAGAAAAGTCTCTCTCCTTCTCCAGTCGATGGGCCTCAACTTATTCTCGAGAGATATTGTATGTTTCCTTCTTGTCTTGATTGGCCTTGGACAGTCATGCTAAAACAGGAGATGTTCCAGCTTCTTCTAATTTTCCTGGTGCTTCTTCCATATTGTTTAGCTCATCTCGAGTCTGCTCCAGTTCCTTTATTAGATGATGAAGGATAGCCGCCACATGCACACAGGAGAAATCACTGAAAAGAATGAAACAAATTTACTCAAAGGAAATGGGTAGAATGGAAGTTACCTTAACTATGCAACCGATCATTGGACATTCTGTAAAGCAACCCAAAATCATTCACCAAGGTGATATGTTGCAACAATCCCACTGCAACCTTGGGATCCTTCAACTACGAATATTCCATCCTAATTTCCCGACCTATCTCCACGAAGGTGCGAGCCTTGCTGATAGAACATAAGGGAATGCTTGACACCATATGCCCTTGGCGCCAGCTGCCTTACTCTTACTCGGAAGAGACTCACCTTCGATGACATCATACTTGCTGGAGTTTTTGGTTGGAATTGCCCCGACTGAACGCCCAAGAAGCTCTGATGAACTCTCCTCTTGCCCGTGTCAACTACTTTCCCATCCTTAAGCTTATCAGTGGGGGATGGGGCATCTTAGCATATGGCTAGACAGGGGGGGGGGGGGGGGGTGGTCCCTCCCGACCCACGCATCATTCCCGAGCGAGGAGTGTTAGAGTGGTTCCTTGCTTGCTGTAGCTCGTGCGAGGGAGTCAACTTGGTTAGAACAAGGGAAGGCACTCTACCAAATGAAGTGTTCATCTCTACCTTGTGCCCAAAGGGAATAACAATGAGAGTAGGCTGAGCAAGTATTGCAGAATATCGCCTATCTCCACCTCTTGGTTCGTGCTTTCCTTCATGCAGTCTAAAGCCTCAGCCTTAGTTGACTCTGACGGACTGGAACCGGATGACCAACCCGAACGGGAAGACATATCTTCCGTCTCTTCTTCCTCTTCCTCCTAGCCTTCCACTTTGGGAGAAGCCAACCATTCCATTAGCTCAGTTGCAAACTCAAAGTCTTTCTGAACGCTAAGAAATGCATGATTCCACGATTTCAGTCAAAGGACAACCTCAAATTCTCTCCCTTTCTTCTTGACATGCTATAAGTTGCACTCATTCCTCTGGTTGACCACTTTGGCAGCCTTCATCAGAGTCGGCTCCCCTTTTCTTCAACTAGTTCTTGATTCCAAGGAAGTGGGCTCGAGCTACGACCGCTTCAAAACTTGTTTTGTATTGAATAAATGCCATCATATGAGGCTTCACAAGCTCTTTTTGCACGTCCTCCACGCTCGCGATGGGCTCACAAGTTAGCTACCTGAAGGGTGTAACCCCTACAATCCACCAATAGAAGTCATCTGGGAGACCAATTAATGTGCAAACGAATGCAGGGAGTTGTTTTTTATGTACCTCCAGACCTCTTATTGCCTTCAGGTGCTTATGGGAAAAAACCTAATAATCGAGTCAGGCCCAGGATAGTAAGTCCTAGTTTCTGGGTTGCACGCCTCTGAGTTAGGCTTCTTCCTAACAATGTACTAGGATCGGGCTAGTCCAAAGTCACTTCGACACCCCGAGCTTCGGAGATCCCATCAAATTTCCAAAGGTGTATCTGGAAGTACCCGTTCCCTTGACAGGGGGCAATCCTGTTGTAATTCATGATTTACACGCTCAACTAAGGCAGAGGAAAACTCAACCCTGGACGTAGCTGCCTCAAGATCACGCAGATTTGAAAGCCCGGAAGAGGTGTTTACCTACACATGTACATGAAGTTCATCGAGAAACCTAACCTAATTTCAGCGGGGAGTTTGAAAACCCCCCTGATCTTCTTCTCTGAGGGCCAAATATAGAATGTGGGTTCCTCCATCTCCTACTTAGAAGGCTAGTGTGGGACCAAATCTGTCCAAGCAGACTTCCTAACCTTTGGACGATCTAGCAAAGGGGCCCCTGTAGCCTCAGACATCCTTGGTATCCCGATCTAGCAATAAGAATAACAAGGGGGAAAGAATGATAAAGTATATTTTACACATTCACAGCCTAAGAATTCCTACATTCCCGAGACAAGATAGAATTCGCTCGGGGCTACCTTACCGTTTAAGATTTGGCAAGATTCAGCCCTATCACCACCGCGGAGATCACGAACGTAGAGATACGGTCAAATAGGAATAAATACAAGCTCATTTTCCAAGAGCTAGATAGATAATAACCCCCAAGTGCTCATAGGGCTATCTTTAAACCTCTCGCTCTTTCTCTCTTACCTTCTTAGCCCGATGCTAACTTGACCGTTGGAGTCTCCACCCGAGCACCACACATTGATTGGATTTTGTGCATGTACCAGCTGCTCACCTTCATGCCCGACAACAGTACCTTAACCGGAGAAGTTCCAAAACATATTTTTACCCTCAACATGTATGTAATCTTGAGTAGAGATAAACAAGGACAATTCATCAACTGAATTCATCCTAAAAAAGAATGCAAAGGCAAAAGATCTAGCAATATCTACAACAGATCAGGCTCCTCCCAAGATGGACAAATAGTATTACTCGAGATCAAATTATTGGTGATCTATCAAAACAGACTACAAGGGTCAGAATAATGAATTAAGTTTCATACTTGTGTTTCACTTCACAAGCCAAGCCACAGAATGTTAATGAAGCATTGATTGATGGGATATGGATTAATGCTATGCAGGAAGACATAAATTAGTTTAATAGATATGTTGTCTGGAAACTAGATGAGAGACCTACAGATAAACATGTGATTGCAACCAAGTGAATATACAAAAATAAAGTTGATGAGTTTAGAATGATTATTCGCAATAAGAAAGATTGGTAGCTTAAGGATATTCTTAGATTGAGGGTAATGACTTTGAAGAGACAACTCATTTCGCAAGACTTGATCGATCAGAATGTTATTAGTTGTATCTAATTGTCTAAAGTTTGAGCTTTATCAAATGGATGTCAACAATGCATTTCTCAAAGGATTCATCAATGAACAAGTTTTTGTTGAATTACCGACAGGGTATGTGAACCAAAATTTCCTGATCATGTGTACGAACTCAAGAAAGCTCTTTACAGTTTGAAGCAAACACCTCGTGCTCGGTATGCCCGTCTATGGTCCTTTTTTTATTGCAGTTGGTTTTACTCGCGGCAGTGTGGATAAGACACTTTTTTTTATTAAGAATACAAATAAGGTAATTTTTTTATTCAAATCTATCCGGGTGACCTAATTTTTAGTTCTACTAACAATTCTCTAGTGCATGATTTTTCAGAGACTATGAAACATGAGTTCAAATGAGTATGGAATGAGAGCTTAACTTTTTCATTGGATTGCAAATTGCAAAAAAAAAAAGACGCTAACTGATAATGCATATTATACATATCGTTGACCTAGGAAAATCCACATTGCCCGAGACATGATAGAGTATGCTCGGGGCTAGTTCCAGCTTGCTGATATGGATAGTTTCAACCCTATCAGCACTAAATTACGGAAGTAGAAATACGATCAAGCATATATAAAAACAAACTCATTTCCCAGCCAGACATACAACTACCCCTTAGCAAAATTGGATTTATCTTAACCTCTCTCTATCTAATCTCCTTAAGCCCATTACTAACTTGGCTGTCAGAGTTTCTGCTCAGGTACCCCCGGATTAGAGTTTGTGCAAATACCAGCTGATGTAGTCGATTCCTGCTCTCCTTTCTCACTGCTTACCTAGACCTGCACAAGTAGCACACGTGAGCCAAAGACCACTGTGTGGCGGCCGATGACACTCCGATGCTTAAGTTAGATAAGGCTTAAGAGAGGCTTAGCGCTGTAACTTTGGTTTATGTAGCGTACCTTAACTTCATTGACCTTATCTCCCTTTTATAATGTGAGAGTCCTTGTTTGGCTAGGCCTTTGGTGGCGTAGTTTAGGCAAAGAGATCTTGTTAGAGATCCTTTCCTGTTTAGGAGTTGCCCATGTAAGATAGTTTCCCTACACGACTTGTGTTCCTAGATTTGTGGGAGAGGTTTCCTTTTTCTTGAGTGTCGTCTATGCAAGAAAGTTTCCTTACCCGACTTATACTTTAGTATTTGTTTCCTAGTCGGAACCAATGTACTTTTGGCCTGCCTGTCTTGGGTCGGTCCCCCGGATACTTACCTTATCAGGGCTTACGAGTATTTGGCTTGACTGCGTAACGCGTGGACTTAGTGGCACATTGCAATTTGGGTCCAACATCTTGAAATCTGCCAATAGTGGGCTTAATTTTTTCTAGGCCTCGTTGGATCGAATATGCGATAAGGTCTGCTTTGTTATGCTGACGAGATTATCATGACACATGTACACAATGGCGGAGCCAGAAATTTCATTAAGGGGGGGGGGGGGGGCAAAGTGACAAAAAGTATAAAATAACTTAACAACATTTATTTGCATGAATCATGAGTTATATTGTTTATATTATTCTAATATCAAGATTATAAAAGTGTATTTTAGCTACCAATCAAGTTATTCATTACAAATATTTGGAAATTTTAATTGAATCTATTTGAAAATAAGATTGACGCTAGAGATTTAAGGTAAGATATAGATAGATTTTTTTTTTATAAGATGTATTTTAAGAATATTTTAGAAGACATTCAATGGGTTTTCAACTAGCTTGTCGTATTCAAAGAAAAATCAATCAAAATATTGTTACCCATCTATGCTAGTCACTAAGGGAAACCAATATACATGAAGCACAAAACTACATAATGTAATGTATTTGTAATAACTATTTGATACATTATATTAGATAGAGGAGGGAAAACGAGGGCTTGGAAAATGTTTGATAAATAAAAGGGGGCAATCTAACAAATCCCAAATAATTAGGACCCACTTACACCATGTACTACAAAGGATTTTCATAATTGAGGGGGCAATTTCAAAAGTGTGATAAATAAAAGGGGGCAATCTAACAAATCTTAAACAACTAGGACCCACTTACACCATGTACTATAAAGGATTTTCATAATTGAGAGGGCAACTTGAAAAGTGTGATACATAGAAGGGGGCAATCTTAACAAATTTCAAACAAATGAGATCCACTTATACCATGTAGTGTAAAAGATTTTCAAAATTGAGTGGGGGGGGGGAGGGCAACTGCCCTCCTTGGGCTCTATGTGGCTCCGCTACTGCATGTATGGTATTAATCAGAGGACAGTTTGATGTATCATCAGCTACTCGCCCCATTTGGTGGGTCGTCTTATCGGTCCATTAGGTCATTTCATGAAGCAACAGTGCAGTCATGATGGTTGAGTTTGAGTTGTTTCCTATAGCGGCGAGTTTCGTTAATTAGGCGTGTGCCAGCTTGAAAGAAGGAAAGGCGGGAGTTTAGTTTTCTATAAGCTCTCCTAGCTGTGGAGTGTAGCCTCTTTACTCTTTCGATCTCAGAGATTCTGCTTTGTCATTTCATATTCTGTGCTTTTGACTTTGTTTTACCTTCATATTCGAAAGTTAGTACTATTTATCATGGCGGACCGGAATCAGTTTTCTGAATAACTGTTCACTAAGGGCAACAAATTTTTTAAGGAGAGGTTGCTCTCTGAATCGGATCTGGAAGTCCTTCATAAGACATACGTGATTCGTGATGATTTGGTGCTTTGTACTCTGGGTGACTATCTGACGCTGTTGTCCCCTCTTGAGGGGTTTATATGTCTTCACTGAGATATGCTTTAGTCGGGTGTCCACTTTCCCGTTATCAAGGAGATTTGGGAATTCCTGGCGTACCTTGGCATTGCACCCACTCGACTAGCTCCAAACAGGTGTAGAACTATGCTCGCCATTCTTATTAGGCTAAGGACGTTGGTGTCAGAGTGAATTCGAGGGCGATGCAATTGCTTACTTTTCCTCAGATAAACGAGCACGTTGTGTGTGTGCTGACGTCGCTAGACTGCTTTGTAAATCTGCCCGATGATTTCAAATCCTAGCAGAAGTTCAATTTCATGGCTCCTACAGACTCGACATACTTTGAACTTGCTGGTCGTCCGGTCAAGCATGAATTAAGACCACTGATTAACTTTGACTCTTTTTCTATTCTTGCTTGTGTTAGCTGCATACTAGATTGACCTATTATGGTTTTCGCAGGGAGATTCCCAACTTCGCCATTTTCTGCTCAGGATAAAGCAACTTTGGATGCGTTTCGTGACATGCCTCGTCTAGGGGTAGAGGATGTCATTGAGTCTTTCAATGTCAAACGCAGTGGACTGTGGGCTGATTGGCATGTGGGTCCTACATTTTTCAGGTAAGAAGCCAAAGCCTGAAGGTGTGTCTGCTTCGAGGAAGAGGAAACTTCCCAAGATCAAGGTTCAAAGCTTTTTCGAGGGGTGTAGAAATAGATGAGGTGCTTCCTTCTCGTGTGCCTTTGAGTGGTTTCACGTTTTGCCTAGATATGTTCGCAAGTGCTTAGCTTCATCTAAAGGGCATGATGTTGTCGGGAAAGTGCTGGATGAGACTAGTATTTTTTAGGGGCGTGATGCTCAGGCCAAGGCCTTTATTTCCCTTCCTGACTTAGATAGAGAGTATCTGCGAATGGTGGGAGTGGAGGATGTAACAAAACTGAGTACCAAGTAGGCAAAGTTTCTGAATAAAATTCTGTTGTAGGCACGCGTGGAAGCTTCGTCTGGTCGTCCTTGTTCAATAAAAGACTTTGAGCTCCACCTTTCTGTAGATCATGAACCCGTTGAGAGGTATTCTTCGCGCTGCCCTTTCTGTCCTCCATTTCGTTTTCATCCCCATATTGAATTGACGACAAGTCAAAGTAATAACTCGCTTTCCTCTTCTCCGTCAACTGATTCAGGATTGGTGCATGAAAGAGAATCGGTTGTTGCGAGCAAAGGGAAAGTTGTTGATGAAGGCCCTGATGTAGTGAAGCCGGTCAAGGGCGGTGTTGGGGTGACTCCGGTCTCGAATGATCTCCATCTGGATGAGCGGATCAGTTTGTTTGCTCTAGACGTAGTAAGGATGAACAACCAAGCGTGGCATTAAGAGGTTGACATTTCTTACACTTTGACGAAGCATATCAGTAGGTGGAATGACTGGATGGTGAATTGTGCTCTGGAGACAGTTGGAGAGATGGTCGCAAACTGTGCTCTGGAGTTAGTTAGAGAGATGCTGGGGATGTCATATCTGAATCAAGTGGCCATAGCTGGAACTGAAGTTGAGGCCGCTCGTGAGAGAGTGTATATTATGGGGCGAGTCTTTGCAAACTTACATAAGTCATTCTCTGACGCTTTGTACGAGATTGAGTCATCGAGGAAGCAGCATGAAGCTTACTCAGATACTGGAGCGGAGTCCTGGTGTACTGGGTCAGAGACTGAGAAGGTTTGCTTTGAAAACGTTTGAGTCCGACCTGGCGGGGGCTATGTCTGCAAGGGATCGGTTCCAATATGAATTGAACCTCGCCCGTCGTGACATGCAGCTTGCCTGCGAGACTGTGGCTGGAGTTCAGGCTGAACTATAGACTCTACACACAGAGAAAGTCAAAAAGGAGTTTGAATGGATTGTTCGATGTTAGCAGTTTGAGGTCGACGTTGAATTTAATTCCAAGAGTGCGCGGACCGCTGAAAAGCAACTCCTTCTGGCATAGAATAAGCTGAGTATCACCAATGATAAGCTGGGTATTGAGCAATCCAAGACTGATTTGTTGTTTAGCAAGCTAGAGCGACTGGAACAAGAGCTCGCTGAATCAAGGGGGCACGAAGAAAAGCTTCTTAAGGCCCAAGGCACGTTTGAGTTCAGCAGAGTCATGCATGGAAGGCTGGAGCTGTTGCATCTAATGAAGGAGGAACATCTCGATTGTGATCTCTCTTAATATAAAGAGATTGCATACGTAGAGTTTGGAGCGGCCACCGATTCATCAGAAGAAGGCGATCCTGAAGATCGAGCGGCAGCACGTACCGATGTGTTTCCTGCTTCTTCCACTGCCAAGTCTGGTTTTGTTGTATTTGACTCTCATCCTGATAAGGGGTGAATCTTGTATTTTCTTTTTGGCTTCCAAATGAGTAGTACTGTGTACGTGTTCATTCTTACCTTTGCTTTACTGCTAGCATTTACCTATTTTGTCTTATTTTGACATTAACTGTCAGACGAGAGGCTCCGCTAGACCAGGAATATGATGTGTTTGTGAGAGTTCTGACTTCCTGTAATGCAATAGTTCGTGCAATTCTGGTCAGAATCCTTTTGGAGATCGAGGAGTGTATACACCCTTTGTCTGCACGGCTTGGATCTATGTTGAACCAACAGTTTTTGTTGCTTTTGTAAACGAATTAGTCAGACTATGGTCCCAGCGCGTGCACCGTTGTAGATGATTGGACAATAGTCCACGCGAGTCGTCTGGGTCGAGCTTCTAGAACTCTGATCGGGGGTTGTTATCGCCAGTTATGATTGACTAAACCATGGTCGAGTTTCGACGACCATGGTGGTCTCTGGCAAGCCATCATGATCAGGCGTCAAGGGCATTGACTAGACTCCCACTTTCCAACCCATCTAGATTCGTTCGTGGTGGACTAGGAATTGGAAAAAGCCTGGGGTTATCATCATCAGTCATTCTGACTAAACTTTGGCGATCATTCTCTATCGTTGGCAAATGATCCCTGACAAGCCGTCTTCACCAGGCTACATGAGCACTGACTAAGCTCCCACTTTATGGGCCGTCAGAATTCACACGCAGCAAACTAGGTTTCGAGCGAACCAAAGCCATCGTCACCAGCGGCCACTAACTAAGCTTTGGTCAGGGTTCGGCGATCAATGCTTGCGTACGAGCAGTGACCCCTAGAAATCCATCTTAATTAGACGTCTAGAGCGCTGACTAGACTCCCACATTCTAAGCTGTCGAAATCTGTTATTTGCGGACTAGGCTTCGAGCAGACCAAAAGCCATCGTCGTCGGTCGTCACCGACTAATTTTTGGTCAGGTTCGGTCACTATTTCCCATGTTTGGACAATGATTCCTAGCAAGCCACTATCTAAACCGTTGACACTCATTTAGTTTAACGAACTTGGCGTTAGAGCGTACCAGAAGCTCTCATCATAAGTCAAAATCGACTAAGCTTTTGTTAGGTTCGGCGACCATTATCTATAGTTGGACAATGATCTCTAGCAAGCCATCACGGTCAAGTACAAACGCTGAGTAAGCTCCCACTTTCTAATCCATCTTCACTCTCTTTTGACGGGCTAAGAGTTAGAGCGAACCATAAGCTATTGTAATAAGTCGGAGCTGACTAAGCTTTGGTCAGAATAAGATTTTGGGCATGTAAGTCTAACTTGGGTGTCCTGACTTACTTAGTTCACTTGGCAGTCTGGTTCCAGAGTCGGATTGATTGATCAGACTAATAATAGATTGATTGGCTTTAGTAATTAGCAGCTGAATAATAATAGAGTTGACGCCTTGGATTTAATGATAATACACTGTAGGCGCGCTCCTTATTCCATGGGTGCTCAGCGCCTTTGATGTTTGTTCCTTTGCATTTGCTGGGCTAGATTTGGCAGGGCATAAGCTTGGGCCCACTAGTAAAGGGGACTAATTAGAAAAAAATCTTTGTAGATCAGCGTGCCAAGAATACGACGCATATTGCAATACAGTTTAGTATCAATTACTCCCCCCAGTTAATGGGGCTGCTTGTAGGGTCATTAATTTGAAAGATGTGGACTTGTGCAGTTGTAATTGGAACCATCGTTTTCCTGTTTTCCCGTACTGCATTTAATGTTGAAGTGATTGTTGGGGTATGATGCTTCATAAACCATTACGCCTATATATAGGCTGGCTATTTTGCGTTCAAGCACTGCAAATGAGAATAGTAGAGCATGTTAATCAAATGCATCTTACCAGAGAGCTTGCTTTGGGTTTCCAAAGGCTGAAGGAAGATCTCATTCGCTGGAGTCTTTGAATGTTCTGATATTTACGCCGATGAGTCTTGATGAGATTTACTATTATGCGGTGCTGGCTTATTTGGGTGAGCACTTGATTGATCTCATGAGATCTTGTAATATATTCTTATATTTAGTAGAAGAAGTACAAACTGTTCCTCAGGAGATAGGCATGTCTTCCATCTTTTGTGGCTATCGAGTTCCCATTCGCTACTAGTGTTGGGCCATAATACTTGCAGCTAGTTTGTGGCGGTTGTTTCCTCTGTATGTGCTAGGCTTAACGCGTGACGCCACAACTAGAAGGCAGGTTGGTAAATTTCTGGTGAATCCGACCTTTTTTCCAGAGACGTTAGCTCGGCCACATCCCAGATACTTCCGTTTTGAGGGTTATCCTATCATCTGCCTCCTTCTGTTATGGTTATAGTCCCTCTTCGTAGGACAGGCCGGCTGGTTGAAGACGGTTGCGCTTCATTTCGAGGTTCGTGTTACCACCTTCAAATCATTCTTGTGGGGGGATTCGACGAAGCAATGAATTGAGTGTGTTCCTTCATCTTCTGTTGCAGACACTTTACTTTCATTACCTTATCTTCTGGAGGCGTTTTAGCATATCAGGATCTCTACCCTTGTTTTAGTGGATAGATACTTGCATCGAACTTAGATACTTGTAGTGTATGAATTGATATACTAGTTGGTCGACAAGATTTGTAATAACTCTCATTGTAATCAATAAA
Organism: Berberis vulgaris; assembly: GCA_963556465.1. Classification (NCBI taxonomy): domain Eukaryota; kingdom Viridiplantae; phylum Streptophyta; class Magnoliopsida; order Ranunculales; family Berberidaceae; genus Berberis; species Berberis vulgaris. The sequence goes on from OY747126.1 coordinate 52,252,487, forward strand.
ATCTGTTTTATTTCTGGAGTTTCTCTTGTACCAAAAATTCTTCTAACTTGAAATGAAAAACAGAAAACAAAAAATGAAATCAAAGCTACAAGATAATTTAACTCCGATCGGGGACCAAACTAATCCAGCCCTGAATGGAGGCTCATATGGTCCTGGCTCGGACCAAACAAAGTTACTGAATATTGGACTTTGTGCTGGCGAGTAGTTCCTTGCTGATTAAAAACTCCAGGAGTAGGTGCCCGTATGCTAAAGTATCGTTACTTTACTCTTTATTAGTCTGGGTTGTGCTACTAGCTCTGAATTATGGCTTTCACCATAACTGCATCAGGATTCCTCCGCCCTTATAGAGTGATTCTCCTCGTTTGTCAAGTCCTGGTGCCTGACATGTTGGTTCTGTGGACTCGAGCTGTAATTGGCAATAATTTAGTTGTTTCAAGGTTGCACTATGGCAGTCTTTTGCTGTAGGTTGATCTCCTTGGATAGTTCCTTAGGCTTGGTTGGTTGTATATTTTATACATTAGCGCAGATTGGAAACCACTACCTTCTTATGATGAAGCCACGACCTTCTAGAATAATGTTGTAGGTAGACGGAGCGTCAACCACCGTGAACTCTTGGATAAGGTACTTTCGTAATTGTGGCTCTCTTGCCACCACCATAAGATTGATCTTCCCAATGGGGAAACACTTTTCTCTACTGAATCCGACCATGGGGTGGGTGGCAGGGGTTAAGTTTGTCTCCTGTAGTTGCATGTTGCAGAATGCGCCAAGGAACATGACATTGAGTGAGCTTCCAATGTCTACCGTGGCCCACTTTACTTCCCATTTAGCAACACGGACGGAGATGACCAGGGCGTCATTGTGAGGAGAATGTACCTCCTGGAGATTCATTTTCTTAAACGTCAGTGATGGGATCGGGTTGTGAACTCATACATGCTGCATCTGTCAGTCCTCATACTGAGATGGTGTCTGCATCTCGGTCAGTCTCATCTTGTTGGACCTGTTAGATTGCTCCCCTTCGGGACCGACCCCGTGGAGGACATAAATAATGCTAGGAGTTTCTTTTTCAATCTCCTTGACAACATCTGCTCTTTTTTTTTGCTCGGCCTTGCATCTTGTATGAACTTCTTTAGCGTGCCTTTCCTGATCCAATACTCAACTTCTCTTCTAAGGTTTTTGTAGTTCTCAGTATTGTGTCCGCCTTCCTTGTGGTAGGTGCAGTATTTGTTGTTGTCGTGCTGAGCGGGGTCTCCTCGCTGCTTAAGCGACCACTTAAGATCTTTTCAATCCTTGATGGAATCAACGATGTTGAACAAACTGATGTTGATAGGGGTAACTGATTTGGACCCAACATAATTCGAGGCCTTTTCCTGCCTGGTGCGCCCCAAATCGGTCTTGCTATCAGTGCGTTTCCTCTTGTTCCCATCGACGTCCTCTTTCTTGTCCCTAGGGACAAAGGGTTTCTTTTCTGATTCCACTTCATTTTTGGCAGCCACCATCTCGTCTAGAGTGATTCTCTGGGCATCCCTAAGCAAGTCCATCATATTGGTTGGGGGGTCCAGGTTAAGGAAGTCATAGAACTTGCCTCTTCTCATACCCAAACTGAAAGCTATGACGGTGATGTCATCACTGTAGCCATCTATGAGGGCCAACTCGTCATTAAACCGAGTGACATACTTCTTCAATGTCTCGTTATGTTTTTGCTTTAGGTTCAACCGATAATAAGGGCCCTTTCTGAGCCGTTGGCTGACCATGAAGCTTCTGAGTAACGCCATCGCCAACGTCCAAAATGAATCGATAGATTTCGAAGGGAGGTTGTTGAACCATGTCAGTGCTGACGTCTAAAATCTGGCAGGGAATGATCTGTACAACATCAAACCCTTCCTTGAGTGTCATAACATGCTGAAAGTGGCGGAAGTGATTGGATGGGTCTAATATCTCGTCTTAATACTCCAGTTTCGGTGGTGTGTATTTCTTCGGTAGCGGCTCGTCTGTGATATAATCCATGAACTGAGGGACCGAGAGATTAAACAACACGACTAGATTCGTGGCCTCGTTACGGATGGGGTTGTGCGACGTGTCTGTCGACTCTAGTCGGTGGGTCTCCATGGCCACTCCACCTCTGGTTCACTGAAAAGTTGCAGGGGCAGCGCGACTCACATGAAAGTGTTCACTAGTGCTCATAGGGGATTAGGCTATTCGTTGCTCACAGTCTCCTTTTGCAGGTGGAGGGCTCTATTGTTTGAATGCCTCTAGTGCTTCTGTGATTTGCTGCTTCTAGGTTGATAGTAGGTCCACCCTTGGGTCTGCCGTGGCTGCCACCGGCGCGGGGGTCTGAGAAGGTTCCTCCCGTGGTGGTGGTGGAGCCGAAATGGGTGGTGCGCTACTAGTTCGAGCGTTCCACAACATCTCCATTGATGCGAGACCTTATTGTCACCATCTTTCTAGTTCTCTGTGAAGGGTGGTACTCTTGCCTTTTGTTGGAACTCTATCATTCCCCACAGACGGTGCCAAACTGATGTAATCAATTCCTGTTCTCCTTCCTCGCTGCTTACCTAGACCTGCACAAGTAGCACAAGTGAGCCAAGGACCACCGTGTGGCGGCCGATGGCACTCTGATGCTTAAGTTAGATAAGGCTTTGGAGAAACTTAAAGCTGTAAATTGGGTTTCTGTAGCGTACCTTAAGTTCATCGACCTTATCTTCATTTTATCGTGTGAGAGTCCTTGTTCGGCTAGGCCTTTGGTGACATAGTTTAGGGAAATAGATCTTGCTAGAAATCCTTTCTTGTTTGGGAGGTGCTTATATGGGATAGTTTCCCTAGACGATTTGTGCTCCTAGATGTGTGGGAGAGGTTTTCCTTTCTGAGTGTCGTCCATGCAATGAAGTTTCCTTGCCTGACTTATTCTCTAGTATTTGTTTCCTAGTCGTAACCGATGTACTACTGGCTTGCCTATCTTCGATCGATCCCCTAGATACTTTCCTTATCATGGCTTACTCTTGCCTTATCAAGACTTAAGAGTATTGGGCTTGATCGCGTGACGCGTGGGCTTAGTGTCACATTCCAATTTGGGTCCAACGTTCTGGAATCTGTCAATAGTGTGCTTAATGTTGTCTGCGCCTGCTTTGTTCTGTTGACGAGATTATAATGACACGTGTACGGGTGTTGATCAGAGGATGGTTTGATGTATCATCACCAGCGACTCACTTTCCTGTCTGACATCAGGTCCTTCAAAGGAGAAGTTCCAAGACTACTTTTCACACTTAACATTTGGCGTCGTCTGTGAGAACTTCTAATATTAAGAGACGATGCCTCCCAAGAAAAAAAATGAGGCAACAATACCTCTGAAGCAGGACAACTCGAGAAGAAGCTTTCGAGTCCCAAAGGGATCTCTAGATTCTCGAACAACTACGTGAGGTCCCAGCTAAGTTGCAGGACCTACTGATAGCCAAAAGAGAATACCAAATGGTCGATTTCAAAGCGGAGATGGCCCACATTTGTAATGTGGCCAATAGTTTGACAGGGTCCCAAGAAGGACAATCCCAAAGCATAGGGAACCTGCAACCAGGCCGAGCTCGGAATCCCGACCTTGCTCCCAAAGCATGATCATCCTACCTAGCAAGGTTCCAACCCAAGCTATTCTCCCGACACCACTCGCCAACTTGGTGATAGTGTAGATGCTTTAGACGTTGCTTGTCAAGCAACACAATGCTTCAAAAGTTTCTTGCCGAGCACGACAATAAGGGAGCCAAGGGAATTGATTTCAAGGTTCCCCTTGACCGACTCAATCGAGTTCCAGAAAATGGATTTCCTAAAAAAGTTCACCATTCCGACCTTTTAGTGGTATGATGGGGATACGGACCCCTGTGAGCAGATGCTGCACTTCAAGCAGGTGACCATTCAATAGGAAGCCCTGAAGCATGACCGACGTCGCTGAAAGATATCCCCAAACAATCTTAATTACCCTCTACTAACATGGTTATACTACCTAAAAGAGATGTCCAAGTCTATTTTCATCGGGCACTACATGCATATGAGAAAAGAGCTTCAAACTTTACCAGCTTACTATCAATAAAGCAGAAAGAAGGTGAAATCCTTAGGGACTACTTGTCCTGATTCAATAAAGAGGCTTGAAGATACTAACCTCGGCCATAAGCTAGGTCGTCTCGCCGTCAGTCTCGAGGTAGCTGATTGATCCAAAAAATGACATTATTGTTGTTGCATGATTTTTGAAATCAATTAAGAATATGAATTTGTAGTATTTTCCTTCGACCTACAATACACTTCAACAATGCATAGTGAAAGTTGGGGTTCTCAACTAATTCACTTGGATTAGAAGACAATACTTGATTTACAAATTAAAGAATAAAGGGAATAAATTAAATTAAAAAAATAGATGATGAAATGTTGAGATTATGTGATTAAAAGAAAATTATTAAATTTATAAATAAAATTGAAATGTGGAGAAATCTCAAGGGTATGAGAATCACCCATTCCAACGTAATGATGTAATAGGTTGTATTTTCAATTTCTCCCAAAATACTCAAATCACATGGTTTTTCAACCTACATGATTTGAGTTGTGGGATTTTAGAAGTAAAAATCTTTTCATTTCCCTCAAAATTTAACCAAATCTATTGTTTCATTTCTAAATCATCATTGGATTTTTGTTATGTTTTTCATTGAAAAAATCCTAAAAGGCATTGAAATAATTACTTCTTACAATTCATTGTTCTACTTTACTTCATAAAAATAAAATAAAAAAAAAAAAATCTATCTACCATTATATCCTCATGGGGTTTAATCTCTTCCTTTGAAAGGGGAGGATTAACTCTCCATGAATGATAAGCTAATTCTTAAAAGTGATGATTGAGAACAAGAAACTATTTTTAAAAATGAATTAAATGAAGACAAGAAAATGACTAAAAAAATGAAACTTCTACTTCAATGGAAACAAAATTGTCAGACAAATTAAAATCTTGAAACTTTTCTACAACTATTCGCCAAAAATAAAACCAAAATGAAAAATCTCTCATTGAATGGAAAAATAGGTTCTATCTATAGACCTATGGCATGTGCTTGGACGGTTGAGATGTAACTTCAAAATCTAATGGTGTTGACTTAACTCCTTGTGTTTGATGGCCCAGATTCATTTGTTTGATAAAGTGGAGGATTAGGGTTAAAGTGGATTGTTGGATGGATTTTATGGGAATAAATAAAATCTCTACAAAAATCGAAATTAAATAATTCAAAATTTTTGGGAGTGGTTTTAGAGGTATTTTTGAATGGATATTGATGGAAAATGCTAGTGGTACATTTGGGTATCAAATAAAAACTAAAATGGGATGTAGATAGGTAAAACAAAATGTGATTTTGGACTCAAAACATTGTATGGGTCATTAAAGATTATTTAGAATTGAGTTGGTTTTTATGTTTGATCTAGTTTGAATCTCTTCGTACATAATTTCTCCAATTGTTCCTCGACATGTAAATTAATGGTGAAATTTTCTTGAGTTTTCACGCATTTCTCGTTTTCTTGCAAAGTTTATGACAATAATAAAAGGTCGAGATAAATAGAGGCATTTAATTATTTTTAACCACAATTAGAGACTATTTGAAACAAAAGAAAATTCAAAATTGATGCAGTCATATTTCGCTCCCTGCTTTGACCTAGTCTTGCTGACCTGCACAAGGAACGCATGTGAGGCACAGACCACCGTTGTAATGGCCGATGACACTTCGATGCTAAAGTCAGACAGAGATCTAAGGAAGGTGTAATGTTGTAAACATGGATTTTGTAGTGTACCTTAGCTTACCAACCTCATATCTTATTTATAGTGTAGGAGTCCTGGTTCGACCAGGCCATCTAGGGCATAGTTTAGGAATGATATCTTCGTGGAGATCCTTCTCTAATTAGGTGTCGTGTTATAGAAGGGAATTCCCCTGTTAGGCGTGTGTTCCTAGATACGCGGGAGATAGTTCCCATTCTCAAGGTAATCCGTAAGAGGATGTTTCCCTGTTTGATATGTACTCTAGTATTTACTTCCTAATTGGAAGTGGAGAGTTTTTGTAGTTGCCTATCCGATGCTAATCCTCGAGATACTTGCCTTAACAGGGCTTACGGGTATTGAGGATATCTGTGAGATGTATGGGCTAAGCAAGTTGTGAGAGTTTGGGTCCATTTGGTGGACTTCATTAGTTGGGCTTAGAACCGCTTGGGCCAAGTCAGTGTAGGGATGATGCTAGGGCCCTTAATTCCTCGAGATCATCATGACACTTGTAGGGTCCAGGGATGTGACCATTTTGGTGTATCGCCAGCTACTCCCCCGAGTTAGTGGGCTGTCACATCAGTTCGCTAAGTCACCTCTTGAAAAGATATGCCGCTCGTGATGATTGAGTCTGAATCATTGCTTGAGCCGCACACTGCATTTATTGGATGCGCAGCGGTTCGGTAGAAAAGTTGCTAGAACCTAATCCCTATTTAGGTCATCCATTGTGCGGAGACTGACTTTTTTATTTTCTTAGCTTTTGAAGATATTGCTTTGTTCCTCTTGTGATTAAAAAGACTTTTCATATCCTTTATAACTCAACAAAACCTTATTGATGATGCAACCATGGCTAGGGACCTTGAGTTTTTCGAAGACATACTGATTTTTGAATCTAGCTTTGCCAAAATTCGTGTGAAGTTTCGGGTCCCTGAGGACCTGCCTTTGCATATTCTAAAGGGCAACCAAACGCCAATGTCACCACTGGTGGGGTTTATCTGCTTTCATCGGGGGATGCCCCAAACCGGAGTACGTTTTCCCATCCAGGATGTGATTTGGGACTTCCTGAACTTCCTTGGATTTCCTCCGGCCCAAATGGGGCCTCATGGATACAGGATCATCCTTCTTATTCTAATTAAGGCGAAGGAAGTTGCTGACTTCTCCTCGATTGAGGAGTAACGCTGTATGCAAAATGACATCTCCGATTTGCTTTGCGAATCTACCTGATGACTTCAAATTATGGTTGAAGTATTGCTTCTTGGCCCCGCAGACTCAAATTACTTCCAATTTGAGGATCATCTGCTCGAGCAGGAGTTCAAGACACTTCATAAGTACAGATATTTTTTTCTGATTCTGTTGCGCTTGATTGCATGCTAATCGTTGCTTGTGTTTCTTCGCAAGACGGTTCCCATACTACTCCTCTTACCCTAGAGGAGCAAAACACTATGAAGACGTTCCGTGGCTTGTCAAGAGGAACGTAGTGGATGTCATATGTGTTCCCAACTTTGTTCGCAGTAATATGTGGGACAACTGGCACATGGTCCCCCTCTTTACCGAACGTTGCCAGTTAAGTCAGAAGATGAAGCTCCTTCTAGAAAGAGTAAGTTCGCTGGGGCCAAAGCTCCTATTTTGTCTAATACGGAGGAGTCGTTTGAGACGCTTGCCACCTTTGTGAGTTAGAAGAGGACCCGCATTAGAACCGGGTCGACTCCAAAACGACTTGTTCCTATATGTGAAGTGTGTGAGTTTGATCGACCCGCCAAGGCGGAGGCCAATGTATCTGGCTTGGAGAAGGACCACCTTCGATTTGCAGGGGTTGAAGACATGTCGAACCTTAGTGATGCGCAGACGGAAGCTTTGAGCGAGCGGTTGATGTGGGCTGCAATGGCGGCTTCCATTGGTGCCGATTCGCATAGGACCGGTTCGATAGAAGGTTCTGATGAGGAACCGCTTGAGGTTCTGGAATTGGATCCTCTCATTGGTGGGCTGTCTGGTAGTGATCGTGGTGGCACCAACCAAGTTTCTCATAGTTTGCATTGTTCACCATCTCGTTCCAGGCCACGTCTCAAAGTGTTGGAGGGTCCATTAGACAACTCGCTTCCTCCCCTTCCTTAAAATCCTCTTAAGCCGTCTTGCACTGAAAGGTCGGTTGTTCGTGATAAAGTTAAGGCTGTGGATGAGAGCCTGGGAACAGTGGCGACTGCAAAGGGTGGTGTCGGTGTAATTCCTAATCCAGAAGAGCTTCATCCGGATGCGTGGATAAACTTGTTTGCCCCAGAATTAGTGAGGATGAACACTTAGGTCTGGTACCAGGAGGTCGACGTGGAGTATGCTTCGAGGAAGCATATAAGTGGTCGTCATAGTTGGTTGATGGATTGCACTTCAAAACCTGAGGAGGATACGCTCGAAGTGCGTATGGATAAGAGCTTAGAGTACCTTATTGTAACGACCCGATCCGCACAGTAAGATATTGTCCGCTCTAGGCCCAACTGGCCCGCACGGCTTTAAAAGGTCGCTTACTATGGGGATCCGACCTCGCACATAAGTAGATCATCCCCCTCCCGTACCCAGGCGATGTGGGACTATGTCCCCCTTTGTAGCTCGTCCAACCTCTCTCGGGCCTATTGGGCTCCAACCCTCACCCTCACCCTCAGGTCCGCGCACTCCAAGGTCTCATAGTCCACCCCCGTTAGGGCCCAACGTCCACGTTGGCACACTTCCTGCTGGGTCAGACTCTGATACCATTCTGTAACGACCCGATCCGCACAGTAACAATATTGTCCTCTCTGGGCCCAACCGGCCCGCACGGCTTTAAAATGCGTTGTTACTATGGGGATTCAACCTCGCACATAAGTAGCACATCCCCCTCCCACACCCAGGCGATGTGGGACTATGTCCCTTTTTGTAGCTCGTCCAATCTCTCTCGGGCCTATTGGACCTGTTGGGCCTATTGGGCTCCAACTCTCACCCTCAGGTCCGCCCACTCCAGGGTCTCACAGTGGCCTCTTAATCACTGGATCAGAGTTTGTTTCTCCACCACTCTACTGATCAACGGCGGATAAACTGCTAAACCCGCTATCATGCTGCCTTCTGTACTGAAAGTGGGCTGAACTGAAAATGAAACTAATGTCTAAAGTGTTCGGTACTCCTGAATCATCATGGTTGCCATCACTGCATGTCGCCTACTCAAGGCATCTGCAACCACATTGGCTCTCCAGGCTGATACTGTATCTCGAAGTCATAGCTGCTAAGAAAATCAACCCATCGTTGTTACCTCATATTCAACTCCCTTTGAGTGAATAGGTATTTCAAACTCTTGTAATATGTGAACAACTCGAAGCTCTCACCATATAGATAATGTCTCCAGATCTTCAAACCAAAGACTATGGCTGCCAGCTCTAAATCATGTGTCGGATATCTCCTATCATGGGGTTTTAACTGTCGCGACGCATAGGCTACGACCTTCTTGCCTTGCATCACTACTCCACCCAATCCTATACCGCAAGCATCAGTAAATACCACTAGTCGGCTACCAGGTGTCAGAATAGTCAACACTGGTGTTGAAGTCAACCGAAGCTTCAAAGTTTCAAAAGCTTCTTTACACTTCTCTGACCAAACAAAAGGAACATTCTTCATTGTTAACTGAGTGAGTGGTGCCACAATCAGTGAAAATTTCTCGATAAATCGTCGGTAATAACAGGCCAAACCCCGAAAACTACGAATCTCTGTCACACTACTCAATCATCTCCAATACTTTACTGATTCAACTTTCTCGGGATTTACTGTAATACCTCCACTAGCAATGACATGCCCGAGAAATCAAACTTCAGGCTCCCAGAAATGACACTTACTGAACTTCGCATACAACTGATTTTCGGTGAGTGTCTGCAAAACAATGCGAATGTGCTCTCTGTGCTCCTCTAAACTCCTTGAGTACACTAACATATCATCAATGAAGATTACCAAAAACTTGTCCAAGTATGGACTGAACAATCTATTCATCAAATCCATGAAGAAAATCGGTGCATTTATCAGTCCTAATGGCATGACTGAAAACTCATACAAGCCATAACGGATCCGAAAAGCGGTAATTGGAACGTAATGTTCCTCAACTCTCATCTGATGATACCCAGACTGCAAATCTAACTGTGAAAACACTACGGCTCCCCTCAACTGATCCAATAGATCATCAATTCGAGGCAACAAATACTTATTTTTTATGGTCACTTTATTCAGATCTCGATAATCTATGCACATCCTCAATGATCCATCCTTCTTGGACACAAATATTGTTGGAGCCCCCCAAGGAGAAGTGCTCGGCCGAATAAACCCCTTACGATGCAAATCATCAAGTTGTACTTTCATCTTTTCCAATTGCTTAGGTGCAAGACTGTACGCTGATTTAGATATAGGTGCAGTACAAGGAACCAAGTCCATCCGAAACTCTACCTAACGGTGAGGAGAGATACCAGGAATCTCTTGAAAGACACCAAGGAACTCACACACAACCTCTACAGAACTGGTGTCAGAGGCCTTTAAAACCGTGAGAAGGAGGGTGAGGATTGGTGCCCAACAGTCCTGTGGATCCCAAAGTGGACAGTATCATATCATGAGTGTCCGCTGCATACACTCTAATACGAGACCTCTGAAGCCCCAGTAGGTGGGTGGAAACAGCAAAACCGTGAGGGGGAGGGTGAGGGTTGGTGCCTAATAGGCCTGTGGATCCCAAAACGGACAATATCGTATTTGTGAGTGTCCGCTACGTACAGTCTGATACGAGGCATTTGGAGCCCCAGTAGGTGGGTGGAAAGAGCAAATCCGTGAGGGGGAGGGTGAGGATTGGAGCCCAATATGCCCAACAAGCCTATGGATCCCAAAGCGGACAATATCCTATCATGAAAGGGTGAGGGTTGGTGCCCAATAGGCCCGCTGTGCTGCCGTTGTGCCACACTATGATAAGAGGCCTTTAAAACCGTGAGGGGAGGGTGAGGGTTGGTGACCAACAAGCCCATGGATCCCAAAGCGGACGGTATCCTATAATGAGAGGGTGAGGGTTGGTGCCCAATAGGCCCGTTGTGCCACACTCTGATAAGAGGCCTTTAAAATTGTGAGGGGGAGGGTGAGGGTTGGTTCCCAACAGACCCATGGATCTCAAAGCGGACAGTATCCTATCATGAGAGGGTGAGGGTTGGTGCCCAATAGGCCCGTTGTGCTGCTGTTGTGCCATATTCTGATAAGAGGCATTTTAAAGCCGTGCGGGCCGGTTGGGTCAGGAGCGGACAATATCATACTGTGCCGGATCGGGTCGTTACAACTGTGAGACCCTGAGTTGGGCAGACCTGAGGGTGAGGGTTGGAGCCAATAGGCCCGAGAAGGGTTGGACGAGCTACAAAGGGGGACATAGTCCCACATCGCCTGGGTGCAGAAAAGGGATGATCTACTTATGTGCGAGGTCGGATCTCCATAGTAAGAGGCCTTTTAAAGCCGTGCGGGTCGGTTGGGCCCAGAGCGGACAATATCTTACTGACCGGATCGGGTCGTTATAGAATGGTATCAGAGCCTAACCCAACCAGAAGTGTGCAAACGTGGACATTGGACCCTAATGGGGTGGACTGTGAGACCCTGGAATGGGCAGACCTGAGGGTGAGGGTTGGAGCCCAATAGGCCCAACATGCCCAATAAGCCCAAGAGAGGTTGGACGACCTACAAAGGGGTACATAGTCTCACATCGCTTGTGTTCGGGAGGGGGGATATCTACTTATGTGCGAGGTCGGATCCCCATAGTAAGATGCCTTTTGAAGCCGTGTAGGCCGGTTGGACTCAGAGCGGACAATATCTTACTGTGCGGATCGGGTCGTTACAAAATAATTTCAAAAGCAAAACACTGTGCATGTCCGTTAGGAAGGTTCTTCGGCGTGAATCCGGGCATTGGGCTCTTGGGTGAGCTGGAAATTCGTGATTTCAGTGTTCTTGGACCTATTTTCGGCCTATTATGCTCTTCGAAGGAGATCAGACCGGAATAGGGTGGGTTTCAGTGAGATTTGCTGAATTTTGGGTGTTTGCCGGATTTAATTTGCCGGTAAGTTTTTCTTTCACTCACGCGCCGGTTATTATTTATTTTATTTTCCAGTTTTCGGCTAGTTTGCTCACTTTTGAGTCCGCCTTACAGTTTTAAAAAAAAAATTTCCTTGGTCCCGCATTCGTTGTTTCGCAAGTTGGGAGCTTTGATTGATAGGATTTGGGTTTTGAAAACCCATTCCGCTCAGGTGAGTGTAACTATAAAATTTACCCTGAGAAATATTTATTTTTAATCTGGAATTAAATTTTTACATTATGCCGTCGATTGTGTATAATTGAATTCAATTCCAAATTTCAGGTTTTTTGGAGTTCGATTGTTGTGTTGGTTTTTTTGTGAATGAATTTATGTATTGGGTTTTCTGATAGCATGATGTACTTGAATGAAATAGATTAGTGGTTGAATTTGGGTGTGATTAGGTTTTGGTGTAATGGCATTGAGCTTGTATATTGCGTTTTACAGTAAATTGCCGAGTCTTGAGCATGTATGATAGTTCGACTCAAATGAATTTATTGTGGTGAATTGGGTCATGTTGGGACCCTAGCGTAGTCATGGATTTATGAAAATTGCCCAACTGATTATGGTTACACGTCTGGTACATTTGATTATGTACAGACTCGTAGTATGTGCATGTTGATATTAGTGTGTCTTTACCCCGTTGTAATGCCTATTATGCCGATGCTTAGGAGCTTGCTCGCATCGTGAGTTTGATGGTGCTTGAGATGACTCGCACCTACAAACATTAAGGACGCTATTGCATGTGGCAAACTTGCTGAGGTGCAGTGAGCTCCCACAGGCACTTGCCACTAGAGAGTGCAGTAGGTCGGGTCCCGGATGACGTTCTTTTGAGATTATTCGCTGATGCAGGAGGATTTCTAGGGTTCCTAATTTGGGTTTCTAGGGTTCCTAATTTACTATCAAAGTTATTTACTAAATAATTATTCATAATCTTTCAATTTAATTAAGAGTCTTTTTAGTTTTCTTTTAGGATTAGGCTTTACTTTTTATTTTAGGAATAGACTTTTTGTTATTTTAGTATTTGATTCTATTTTTTTTCTTTTAGGAATATGCAATTTCCTTTTAGGATTAAGCTTTACTTTTTCTTTTAAAAATAGAATGCTTGTTATTTTGGTATTTGATTATATTTTTTCTTTTAGGAATAAACTATTTATTATACAAGTTATTTGAGCACTATAAATAGAGCTCTTCCTAAATATTGTAATAGACTTTTTGATTTGAGTAATTTGATTGAACATTAGAGTTATTTCTATGTGTTTTGGGCTATTCTTTTGTGTTATTCCCTGTCAATTATCTGTTGCTATTAGCCTGTAGAATAATCGCTATTATGCCAGGCGTCAGTTGGTATTAGAGCTTCAGCATTTTCATGGGGTGAGATTTTATCAGTTTCTATGGCTGGTGGTCGTCGCGGACAGGTTCCGAATAAGGAAGCCCTAAACCATGATCGTAACGTTAAGAATATGATGATTGAGGATTTACAGAGGCAAGTTGCAGAGCTAACCCGACATCTAACGGCGCAGGATTTCGGTAATCGTGAGATGGAAGATCACGATTCTGATTCTAGTTTCGAAAATCCGTATCACAATCATACTCGATTACGGGAGCATGGAGAGTCTGTGTATGACGATGAGGAGCTTGGAGAGCCTGTATATGAAAATGAGGAGCTTGAGGAAGACGTGGTAGACAAAACTGAAGAGTTTGGAGAGCCTGTGTATGACACTGATAAAGAGTTGTATATTATTGATGCAGATGATTTACCAGATAGGAAATATGGAGCCTATGAGATTAATGAAACGAATGTTTTTATTGTCACTAAAAGAGCAGCTATTAACCTTGCCTATAAAAAATTGTCCGGATTTCCAATTCCAGATGGGCCGACTTGCTTGATTGAATTGATTGGTCATGATTTGATAGGTTTGCCTTTAAGGTCGCCATTGTCATGCAATGAGATAATATACTCACTTCCTATCCTTACCATCTTAACAGACAAGGGTACAGGGATTGTAACAAGTGTGCCAAGTGATTCCCCTGATGATTACATGGCTTTACAAGATTTGAAATCAAAATCGGCTCTCAGGGCCAAGTTCGGTGTGAAGGACGGAACAGAGGAAGTTCAAGCAGTTGACCGAAACAAGGGCCCACCAGCTTTTGTTGTTACACCTGAGCTTGTGCCCAAGAAACCGACTTTTCCAGAGAACTGCAGGACATTGATGGATATATTGGTCTCTCTTATTTACAAATATGGGGATGAGCGGACGAAAGCACGTGCAATGCTGTGTGATATGTATCACCACGCTATCAAGGATGATTTCTCAACTGCACGAGATCTGTTGCTAATGAGTCACTTGCAGGATGGCATTCAGCATATGGACTTTTCAACTCAGATACTTTATAACAGTGCCATGGCTCAGCTTGGTCTTTGTGCATTCAGAGTTGGGATCACTACGGATGCACATTATTGTCTTTCTGATTTATATGCAGGGGGAAGAGTGAAAGAGTTGCTCGCACAGGGTGTTTCTTACAACCGTTACAATGAAAAGACTCCAGAGCAGGAAAAGCTGGAAAGGAGGTGGCAAATGCCCTATCACATGCACATAAACCTTGAGCTCCTTGAAGCAGTCCATCTAATATGTGCTTTGCTCCTGGAGGTTCCAAACATGGCAGCCCAAACGACATGTTTGCTGGAGCTTCAAGACAATGAAGCTGCATTCAGTGTATGTATCGTCAATTTCCATGATAAGGAGTATGGAACTTTTCTTGCTGTTGGTACGGCAAAGGGATTGCAATTTTGGCACAAGAGAAGGGAAATTGAAGACAATCCAGTACGCCTGCAAGAACTAGCAGAGTTTTCTAACCTGGTGCTAGAGGATCTTCCTCCTGGGCTACCGCCAAAGGATTCTGATGAAGCTGTTGTGAACTCGAGGACGAATTATTTTCAACACGGGGTGACTGATGCAGGAGGATTTCTAGGGTTCCTAATTTGGGTTTCTAGGGTTCCTAATTTACTCTCAAAGTTATTTACTAAATAACTTATTTGTAATCTTTCAATTTAATTAAGAGTATTTTTAGTTTTCTTTTAGGATTAGGCTTTACTTTTTTATTTTTGGAATAAACTGCTTGTTATTTTAGTATTTGATTCTATTTTTTTCTTTTAGGATTAGACTTTACTTTTTCTTTTAGGAATAAAATGCTTGTTATTTTAGTATTTGATTATATTTTTTGTTTTAGGAATAGGCTGCTTATTATACAAGTTATTTGAGCACTATAAATAGAGCTTTTCTTCGATATTGTAATAGACTTTTTGATTTGAGTAATTTGATTGAACATTAGAGTTATTTCTATGTGTTTTGGGCTATTCTCTTGTGTTCTTCCCTGTCAATTATATGTTGCTATTAGCCTGTAGAATAATCGTTATTCTGCCCGGATAATCACAACAGATAATTGACAAACTAATTAACAGATAATAGCAACAGATAATTAACAGATAATAGCAACAAACAATTCTACAAGCTAATAACAACAAATAATTGACAGGAAAGAACACAAGAGAATAGCCCAAAACATATAGAAATAACTCTAATGTTCAATCAAATTACTCAAATCAAAAAGTCTATTACATTATTGAAGAAGAACTCTATTTATAGTGTTCAAATAACTTGTATAATAAGCAGCCTATTCCTAAAAGAAAAAATTGAATCAAATACTAAAATAACAAGCATTCTATTCATAAAAGAAAAAGTAAAGCCTAATCCTAAAAGAAAATTGCCTATTCTTAAAAGAAAAAAGTAGAATCAAATACTAAAATAACAAGTAGTCTATTCCTAAAATAAAAAGTAAAGCCTAATCCTAAAAGAAAACTAAAAAGACTCTTAATTAAATTGAAAGATTACAAATAAGTTATTTAGTAAATAACTTTGAGAGCAAATTAGGAACCCTAGAAACCAAAATTATGAACCTTATAAATCCTCCTGCATCACTCGTTTTCCCTCCTAGCGTGCTTGAGTTGGATTTGTGTTAGGTTGGCAGTGTTAAGCCAGTCGTTCGGGATGTTTGAGTTTGTATCCAGGCATATGGCACCCCATTAGGATACAAACAAGCCCGAAGTGGTACTGGTGCACGTTGTGGGATGTGTCTGGGTGAGACACATTCGTAGGGTATGCAGATACCTACGATATGAGACACTTACGTAGAAATTTTTATGGTTTCGACTTGATTGCAATACCTAGGAGGCTATGTAGGATTACGATATTGTCTTTGCCTTCATCACTTGATATTTACCATGTTTGAATCACCTGTAATACTATTAGACCCTGGAGTGGGCGGACCTGAGGGTGAGGGTGAAGGTTGGAACCCAATATGCCCAACAGGCCTGAGAGGGGTTGGACGAGCTACAAAGGGGGAAATAGTCCCACATTGCCTGGGTGTAGTAGGGGGATGTGCTACTTATGTGCGAGGTCGGATTCCCATATTAAGAGGCCTTTTAAAGCCGTGCGGGCCAATTAGGCCCAGAGCGGACAATATCTTACTGTGCGGATCGAGTCGTTACAGAATGGTATCGATCAGAGCCTGACCCAGATAAAAGTGTGCCAACGTGGACATTGAGCCCTAATGGGGGTGGACTGTGAGATCCTGGTGTGGGCGGACCTGAGGGTGAGGGTTGGAGCCCAATATGCCCAACAGGCCTGAGAGGGGTTGGACGAGCTACAAAAAGGGACATAGTCCCACATCGCCTGGGTGCGAGAAGGGGATGTGCTACTTATGTGCGAGGTCAGATCCCTATAGTAAGAGGCCTTTTAAAGTCGTGCGGGCCGATTGGGCTCAGAGCGAAAAATATCTTACTGTGCGAATCGGGTCGTTACACTTATGTTGGGTATGTCTCATTTGAGCAAGGT
This sequence comes from Berberis vulgaris, assembly GCA_963556465.1. NCBI lineage: Eukaryota > Viridiplantae > Streptophyta > Magnoliopsida > Ranunculales > Berberidaceae > Berberis > Berberis vulgaris. The sequence goes on from OY747126.1 coordinate 52,269,234, forward strand.
GGCTATTGCTGGAACATAAGTCGAAGTAGCTTGTGAGAGGGTGTATACCATGGAGCATGTATTCTCGCACATGCAAGAGCTGTATTCCGATGTGCTTTATGAAATTGAGTGGCTAAAAAAGCAGGTTGAGGAAAAGAAGTTGGAGCAACAGCCATGGTTTCTGAGACTCAGAGGTGGTGCCTGCGAGGAACAGATTCAAGTAGAAGTTGAATTGGAGCCGTCGAGACATGGAGGTCGTGCAAGAAGCTGCGGCTGAGGCACATTTTGCATTGCGGTATCTCGTCCTTAAAATAAGCTATTGTGGGCTTATCTAGTTGTTTGATTTGTCGGCTGCAGCCACCATTATAGGCGAGTTGTGATAGCCGAGTGTACGCATTAGAGTGTTTGTACCGAGTCAGGCGTCATAAGCTTTGGTTTGCATTCTATGTAGCACCTGTTCGCGTGTTGGCTGGGTGATTTATGTGTTGGCGTGAGTGGCCTCTGTTTATAATAGAATGCCAGATCATTTGAGCATAAGGACACTGACTGAGTTATGATTTATCTTTGCGGATGCTGCTTCGAAATAAAGCGGTGATCGCGTAGCGAGCTTTTTAGGGCTCCCACCTTCTAAACCATTTATGTCCATAAAGAGTGGACTATAGGTTTGGGGAATAAGGATTTGGCGGCCATGCTAAAGAGTAGTGGTCTCGTGGCGAGTCGTCGACATCTGTTAAGGACTGACTAGTTTCCAACCTTTCAAACCATTTATACCCTCGCAGGGGTTCGACGACTAGGCTAAAAAGCAGTGGCCCTGTGGCAAGTCGTCAAAATCAGTTCGGGACTGACTAGGCTCGAAACTTTCAAATCATCTACACTCATGCGCATAAAGCTACACATTGAGGATTTTCGTCGGCCATGCTGAAGAGCAGTGGTCCAGTGGCAAGCCGTCAAAATCAATTCGGGACTGACTAAGCTCCCACCTTCTAAACCATCGACACCCGCGTAGTAGGGCCTACAAGAGGGTTGGTAATTCGGCGGCTAGGCTGAAAAGCAGTGGTCCCACGGCGAGCCATCAGAATCAGTTTGAAACTGACTAGGGTCCCGCCTTCCAAACCCTTTACGCTTGTGCAGTGAGGGCTACAGGTTTGGGCTTTGTTCAGAAGCTTTCGTTGCCAGTTGTCACCAGCTAGGCTTACCTGATCAGGTTTAGCGAACATTGACCGCGAAGGAGGCAATGATCCCTGGCGAGTCATTGTCACATAACGTGATAGCGCTGATTAGACTTCCACTTCCTAAACCGTCAAGATCCGCATTAGACAGACTAGGTGTCGGGATGAACCAAAAGTCATCGTCATCAGCCCTGAGCTGACTAAGCTTGCCTGGTTGGGGATAAGTTTTGCCTGCTTGAGGGCGTGCAAACCTGTGTCCACGGGCGTCGTGCATTGTGTGGATAAAATTACTTTAAATTAGTTGGTGATCCACAAGTATGATCCGAGTGTCAAAATTGACTAGGACTTCTAGTGCTCATGTTAGGCATGTAGTAGGATACTGTTTGAATAGTGTGCTTGGCCCATGGGCCCACAGAGGGAGAGCTAGGGTTTATTGTACGAATTACACCACGCATACGGTGTAGATCGCATGGTAGCACGTGTACAACATAGACTGTGAGACGGTTGTACGGCATAGACTGTGGAAAAGTTGAGTATCAGTCACTCCCCTTCAATTGATGGGGTTGCGTACAACACCATTAATTGGATGACCATGGTCTGCGCGGTTTCGTTTGGAACCATCGTCTCCTCATTTCCCATATGTATTCAATATTGACAGTGAATGTTGAAGCCCCCGTTTGGTTAACCCTCATGTCTATATAATGGTGTTCCTCAATTGTTGTAGGCACTACCTTCTGCAAAGCGTATATCCTGTAATGTTCTTGTCTGAAGAAAATGCTTTGAATTTTCCAAAGGCTGAAGGGAGATCTCTATTATTGGAGTCTTCGAATGTTCTAACATTTGCAATGATCGGACAAGATGATAATCATTGTTATGCATGGTCATCTGTTCTGGGTGGGGGCACATAGTTGATTTTCTGAGATCTCGTAATTTTTTCTCATATTGCGGAGAAGAAGTACGCCTTTCCTCCCAAGGGAGGAGCCTTGGTATTGCCTTGTGCCGCTATGCTCGCGTGTATGCGGTTCCCGCTGCTAACTTATGGTTGATCAAAGTGTTGGTGGATGCGCGATGCTTCTCATATTTATTCTCTTAGTCACCCCGAATTTCTCGCATGGGAAACGTGTCCTCGCTTGACAACATTGTGAGACCTTGACTGTTTCGTCACTTACGGCCATCCTCATCTGCCTTCTTTTGTCTTTTTCAGGAGTTCGGATGCCGTTTGAGGAAGTCTGCAAGGAGGTAAGATGTCATTTGGGGGAGTCAGCAGCCCGTTGTAAGGTTTGCATTACTGTCGGCGGGTCACTTTTTTGGGGTGATTCGACAGAGCAATCGGCCATTCTGTGTTTTCAGCGGACTATTGAACTTTGTTGATGTCATAAAGGCTACTGAAGAGTAACCCTTGTGGGGGAGTTAATCTCCAAGCTGACGAAATGTTAGGGGTTGTACTCCTGCTTGTAATAATCTCTCCGTTCTGCTGGTTTGAAAAGCGAATCGATCCAGTACCACTTGATTGCCCCGTCTCTCTTAAGCGAACCACTGTTTTTGGGATCTCGGGCTAGTGAAGTGATGTGGCTACAGTCACTAGGCCTGGCTCTGGTTTAGATTGCACTGTGGGATTCGGCTGGATCTGGGAACATTCTATTTGCTTCAGCGCAGCATAATGGCAGCCTCGTGCCGTAGGTTGCACTGCAACACAAATGCTCATTAATAGCGTTTCAAAAACGCTATTGTAGGATACCATAGTGTTTTAGAAAACGTTATGTCTGCCAGTGCTATAATAGATACAGGGTTATTTATAGTGTTTTAGAAACGCTATTGTAAGTAGACCATTTATAGCGTTTCTGAAACGCTATAGTAACTGTACAATAGCGTTTCTAAAATGCTATTGTACACTATACAATAGCATTTCAGAAACGCTATTGTCTTCTCTCACGTAGCATTTAACAAATGCTATTATATTAGTTTCTATAGCGTTTCTCAAGGCCCTTTTTTGTCTATAACACTCATCAAGTGCTATCAAATGACATTTTATAACATCTTATAAATTTTCTTTTTAGAAAATAAAAATCTAAATGTGCCATACTTAAACATTTCCATATGAATGGAGGCAAAGTAATATAATTAATAAGATAATGTATTACATCGAGTCACAAAATCTATCAAATAATAAAGATCAGGCTACATTTATTTCAGTTGAATAATAAAGATAATGTATTACATTGAGTCACAATCCTTTGGATACACTTTCTCAGGTATCTCAAACCTCAGTTCTTTGGTCCTCCAAATGTTTCTCCCTGTCCTTAAGTTGTAGATGTTGTTGTTCCTTCAATGGTACTTAACTTCAATGGTACAACTCTACAACATGCTTGAATTGGCTGGATTGCTATGGTCATCGAAATGAGAGAGCTTTAATCCAGCAGATCATAGTTGAGATGAGTGCCATCACACAAATGGTATTAAGCTCAAAAAGATAGAGAGAGAGAACATACTGCTCCGAGAGTTGAAGGTGCAAACAACCTCTTCAAATTTAACTTCTCTGCAATCATCCCTAAATGTTGTCTGAACTTGACGAAAATTGACACCTGCAGAGAACTAAAAGAAATTAACCGATGTATAGTCCGACATTTTGTGGGTCGATGCATCCCAAACTAACTTTAATTGTAAATGTCACATGTCATAATGTACCGCAGCATTATCATGAATGCTACTTTATAAATAACATGCATCATACATAAGAGTGATGGAAATGTGGACGCATTGATGATTCATGCATGGAGTTTTTGATGGGAGTATCTATGAGTGTCAACATGTGTATCCGACACAATACTTGTCTGATACACTTTTTATTTGGGGTATAAATAGTGTCTTTGATACATAGTCAGAAACAAAGTCTTACATTAGAGTATATAACTTGAAGAAATACGATTTATTTGGTGTTCTTGTTGTAAAAAGAGAACCCAACATATTCTTTAAATAATAAAAAAATTCGATGAGAAAAACATTGTGATACCTCGAAGAATAATACTTCTACCATTACAGATAAGGTGAAGCAAATTACCATGCCTCTTCCCATCAAATTCTAGGAAGCTTTTAAGTTTTAATATGTTATGGATAAATAGTCCAAGACTAATATAATTGAGATGGAACTAGCAATCTGGTTTAGAATTTGTGAAGGGAACATTTTTCCATATAAAAATAAAACATGTTTGGAGCATAGGGTTCACAGAAAACAGGACTAACCTTTGAATTTGCATCAGCTTTACTGTAAGGTAGTGCATATTTTGCATATTCCTGAGTAGCCATGTCATCTTTTGACGGAAGTAGTGCTTTTTTGTAGCTATCTTGGAACTGTTTTGAGGTTTCTCCAGCAAAGTCCAAACGATCTTTGGATACACTTGCTTCGATTTCTTTAGTCTTCTTACTTGAATAAATCCGCACTATATTGAACACATAACTCCACAAATAGATGGCTCCAATCTGAATAAGTCATAATAAAAAAGTTCAACTGAATCCTCCACGATCTATTCAAAGTGAATAAAATGTGTTTTCCTTTTGTAATGATAAAAATGACCAAAATGCCCAAGTAGTTTCGAGAGGAGTTACTAGTCAACTTGCCAAATCAATTTTCACAGCAAGCTGATTAATGATTCATATCAGTTCTCTATTTACTTAGTTGAAGTAAATAATAAACTCCTAGATTAGTAGTTAACATACCTGAGTTTGGATCATAAAATCGTTCAACCATGGATATAATAGTGTTCTTCCCAGATCCACTAGGGCCAACTATTGCAAAGGTCTTCCCGGCACTAATTGAAAAGCTCAAAGCTTCAAACACCATATTTGATCGGGATGGGTAAGCAAAAGAAACCTCAAAAAATTCAATTTTCCCACTCAATTTTGACAAAACTATTCCATTCTCTAACTGTTTAGATGAACTTGCAACTCTTCCAATCATGTTCATAATGTTGCCTACAGCTGCCGAAATTTTAGCCAGGCCAGCGAGGTTTGGAGCAGCTTGGCCAAGGGCACTGCAAATACAAAAAGGAATCTGTTTAATAGAAGAACTGATTGAGGATGCTGAAACACAGTAGATATGCTAAAATCGTTTAGAGAAATTTACAATCCACTGAAGATGGCGTTTACAATGGTATCAAATGCTTTAGCACCACTTGTGGTTTGATGCCTGACTAGAACACCAGAGTACCAGAGAAGCAATGCCCAAGCACAAAATAACACTCCATATGTAATGCCAACACCAATTCCTTTCATGAATCCACTCCTTTTTCCCAACTTCAAGGCCTTTCCAAGAGAATTGGTATAGGCTTCAAAAGCTTTTTCCTCCCCAACAAATGAGTACACAGTACGGATTTGTGAAATAATCTGGTCCATATAGAAAAAGATATCAGGTTGCTGCTGTAACAATTCATAACAAAAGAAAAAAGAAGAGAGAGAGTTTAGATGGATCTCTCTTGATTTTTTAGAACAAGGACTTTCTGACATTCCCCAAAAAGGAAATAATTCGAGTTTTTAAGGTTCATGTTATGTACAGTCACCCTCAATCCCCGTGTTGTAGTTGATACTTCCAAATAGCGATTCACATGTCAGATATTATTGGATGAGAAGAAAAAAGGTAAGAACATAAATGGATAACCTCAAACAAATTTACAGACTATATTGCATTGATCCTCTGATCAGGCCTCCTGGTTTGATGCAAAAAGATCAGTTTCACTAACACTGTTGATCTTTTTTATTTTTTTGGTTATTGGATCAATTACCTAGGCAGTCACCTAGGCACCAAGCAAACTAGGGAGACTTGAGTCCACTGAGTAATGACCTATCCATCAAGAGACAGATAGACCGCCAATCACCAACTGCACTAGGACGTAGTGTGTTGATCTTTCATTTCATTTTTAGTCAGAAATAAGAAGCATCGACAAATGAATCGCAAGGAAATGGAGAGATATACACAATACTTCTTCAGCCACCTTCCCAGCTTCAGCACTTGCAACCTCACCCTTTTTTGAAAAATTAGACATGATTATTGCATATGTTCCTCCCACTATAGCAATTAATGGCACAACAACCATTGTAAGAAGTGTTAGTTTCCATACTGAGGTAAACCCTACAGCGAACCCAGAGAAGAATTGAGCAAGGTATCGCAAAAAATGACCCATCTGCATGTCATGCATAAGGAAAAATATTATAGACATGGATGTGAGTTAAGTAGCAATCATATATCTTAAATTGAGGAGATAACTACCTTATCACCTATTGTATCCCGCACAAGAATTGCATCACTCGAAATGCGAAAAATAATGTTTTCATCCCTTGCTTCATTGTCAAAAAAGTTAATATCTCGTTCCAAGATTGATCTGAGATACTCTACTCTCAGTCAAGTTGTCTGTCTCTCCCCAGTTTGCATCCAACAAGCAACACCTGAGAACTAATACACGAGTTAGGACATTATGTCTTCGATAAACATGAGGCAGATTATCAATTGGGTGCTCCTATGGAAAGGGAAATAAATATCAGTTGGGTGCTCCTGCATGAAATTACTTTTGTTGTTAGAAATTGTATTAACACTTTTAGAAATAGTTATTCCTAATTATAATTCTCCTTCTTAAGCTATTATGGAATATTGTGCATCAATTTTATTCCTTTTCTTCATAGTGGAATGCTATTAAAGTAATGTATTCAAGAGGACATCTTACTGATTTTGTTTTCCGATCAATCTGACGTGGCAACCGCACCACTTTTGTTTTCCTTCCCGAAAGCACATCCATGAGAGTTGTTTTTCCAGCACCACTGATACCCATCAGTGCTGTGAGAACACCGGGCCTGAATGCGCTGGTGACATCACAAAGAAGTTGGAGATTTTTCTAGCCTAATTCGCTTCTCATTTCCTTTACAGAAGAGGAAAAGAAAAATGTTACTGAAATTGGAGATGGCTAACAGCCAGACATAATATGGAAATGAGTACCATCATCAATACCTGAGGGGCCTCTACAAAATATTGCACATTCTGAAATGTTAGCGTGAGGGGCTCAAAAGGAAGGGTCATCCTCCCTGTAAAAAAAATGACGATATTTTAAAATATCTAACTGTATTATAAACACAGTTGTCACTTGTCTAAGCAAACTACAGGAGAAACTACAGATTTTACATCGAGTAAGAAATCTGGAGAGACAACAGATACTACTAACTATCAAAAGCCATATCATATCAATTTTACCCAATATTGATGGCAGACTCCATCTTGTCTCCAGTCAAAACCCAATCTTTATCCCAGCTTGAGCAAGTTTGTCAATACATTCTGGAACCTGAAAGAAAAAACCAGAAAATCAGATCATAAATTCCATACAATATTTACAAGATCACTCAAATGACCATGATTGCCGGGTGGGGAGCGAAGAGACCAAGATTAGGTCTTGATTTCTTACTTTATGTAGCCCTACATTATGACTATAGTTATTAAAAGGAATTAGTACACAGTAGTGTAGAAATAGAGATGAAGTGGAAATAAAAAGCAATAAATACAAAAGAAGTAGAACCAACAACATCAAGACGGATAAAGAAGTTGGTTTTTTTTCTTTCTTTCAAACCTCTCTTCTATTTTCAAGTTCTCTTGTTAAGCTCAAATGGGTATCTGTTAGAACCAAAAACTAAGGCTTCTAAGCACCAAAAGTGGTGGTGGAGGTGTGAGGGGTGTTTTGGGATAAACTTGAAGAACAAGTGAGAAAACTTTTCTTATTATCTCTGGCTAACCATTTTAGATAATTAAGGTCCTTTAGCTTGAATGGGTATTTGTTAGATTTTGTAGTTGGAGAAGTAAAAAGAACCAAAACAAGGCTTCAAAACACCAAAACTAGAGGTGGGGGGTGTGAGGAAACTTGGAGAGGAGGATATAGGAGAGTGAGAGTTTGTAAGTTGTTTGAGTTTTTTCAGTGAGTGAGTGTGTGTTTTAGCAAAGGGGGTGGTGGGGGTGGTGTGGTGACCAAGTGATGCGTGCAGGAGGTTGTACAGTGCAGCAGACCCTCACATCAGAGGCTGCTTCTGTCCTCAAACACTCCCTGAGTTTGGCAAGGAGGAGGGGCCATGCTCAGGTCACCCCACTCCATGCCGCAGCAACTCTACTCAGTTCAAGAGTGAGTACGTTGAGAAGGGCATGTCTCAAATCGCACCCGCATTCGTCGTCGCATCCACTTCAATGTAGAGCACTAGAGTTGTGCTTCAATGTGGCTCTTAATAGACTCCCAACTTCCCCATCTCTACTTCTCCATGGCCAGCCTTCATTCTCCAATGCTCTCATTGTTGCCCTCGAAAGACCTCAAGCACATTAGAGGAGAGGGTGCATTGAGCAAAAATAACAACATCCTTTATTGGCTATTAAGGTTGAGTTGGAGCAACTCATTATATCTATCTTGTATGATCCAAGTGTTAGTAGAGTAATGAGAGACGCTGGGTTTTCTAGTACTAATGTGAAGAACAACTTGGATCAACTTCTTCTGTATTTCAATGTTATACTACTAGCCGAACTCTGTTACTTCTAGTGAGGCTCCTCCTCACACAAGTTTCTGGCAGATCCATTTCTTGAATTGCTCTTCTGACCAAAACCATATTTTCTTTTCCACACCTAAGAAGACCCTTTTGTCAGATTCAAAGGAGGAGGACTTGAGGTTGGTGTTGGAGGTGTTAGGAAGGAAAAAGAGGAGGAATACTGTGATTGTGGGGGATTTAAACCAGAAATTTATTGATCGTAGAGAAGTCAAAAGTGAGTGAGACACTCACCATCCAAGGGAAGCATAAAAATAGGAAACATTGCAATAACAGGAAATTAAACCATCCAAATATAAACAAATCGAAAAAACAAATTTTGATGATCTTATGGGATGTCTTCTTTCAAAGAAATGAAACTATCATCCAGGGAGAGTTATTTCCCTTCAAAACAATTTTTTAAGTTTTTTCAGTCCTTGATTTCAGTGATTGAAAAGTTGACAAGTCCGGCCCTTAAGGGGGGAGGTTCGTTCGTAAAATTATAATGCCCCTGATCTCAGTGTTTGGCTTGGTCGTTTGTGACAAAATTGTTTGCTATCTAAGTACCTGGAAGTTGGAACTACCTTCTCTATGGAAAAATTCAATGCCAAAGATAACATACTACTTTATTATTTGGGGAAGCTCTATATGAACTTGGGAAGACTTTACTTTGTTTACTGATAGGACAATGACCCATTAGAATGTGGAATTGTTCTTGGATTGAATTAGATGATTGTGCACAAGGAGGCTTTATCTTAACAATAAATAGAACAATAACTTAGAGTCGACTTTAAGTGATCTTTAAAGGGTAAATTTCATACAAGAGACTTGTTCATACAGGAGCAATAGTTCCTCCTATTTCATTTCAATGGTAATGACGCAAAAAGTATGTTAGCAACATCAATGCAAATCCTTCTTAACTAAAGGAGACACAGAAAACTTACAACAAATGTGTTAACGCATATAATGTAGACGCACCTTCCTATTAGTGTCACAGACCACATAAGCTCAGCTGTTTCATTAGTCAGTGGTGTGATGAGATGTTCCACAACACTAGTTTTAGCCTGTTTTCTACACCTGTACACAGTAATGCAAAAAAAGTCATTTCTTCCAAATATAGTCAATTTGAAAAGAAAAAACAATATTTTGTCTAAAATGTCTCAAACATAAAAAATGCAATTCTGTCAACAACCAAAAAAAAAAAAAAAATCAAAAAAGCTTTAACAAAACTAAATGCCCTTGCACATTATACACATCCTGTCTTCCTTAAAAAAATTTCCATGTTTCTTCACTGTGATATAAAATTGAAGAACAACACAACTCAAAATGAAGAACAACACAACTAAACCAAATTAATACTCTAATAAGGAAATCAAAGAGGAAAAAGAAAAAATTACAATTTCTCTCCCCTAAAAACATCCATTACTTATGAAAAAATTGATCCTTCAAAGCCTTCAATCTACCAATCCATAACATCCATTACTTCAAAAACTGATACAAAAAAATTGTTAGGGCTTGCGGTGAAAGAAAATCAAAGCAAAGCAAGAGAGAGTGAGTGTGTTGAGAATAAGAGACCTAAAACGGAAAGGGATAGCACGGCCAGAAGTAGAGCACGTTGGAGAGGGAGAGCACGGCGAAACAGGAAGTCAGAGAGGGGGTTGACAGCTAGAGGGAGAGCGATCGAAGAGGGATAGCAGAACGGAGAGGGAGAAGTAGATGAGAGCAGTCAGAGAAGGAGACAGAGAAGTAGATTCACTTCGGCTTCTGTTTCCTTCCATATTTCTTTGTTTTTTTTTTTTTTTTTTTGGATCGAGCAGGCACTTTGGCGCCCAGCGAAATACAACTCCCGCCCAGCCTTTGATAGCATTTCACAATGTGAAGAAATGATACAAATTGAACAAAATTTGGCCTTTTCAGCTCTTTATGAAAAAATGCTATTGTCATATGCTATTAATGAGCATTTGTGTTGTAGTATTGGTCTCCATGTATTGTTCCTTCAGAGTGGTTAGTAGTGTACTTAACACACTGGTAAAGAGTGAAGACCACAGCCTCCATCTGGTGTAGCCATGGTCTTCCAAAGATATGGTTGTAAGTAGATGGTTCGTCTACTACCATGAAGTTTAGAAACATGACTTTTCTCAGTTGTGGTTCTCTTGCCACTACTGCTAACCTTATCTTCCCGATTGGAAAACATTTCTCTCCGCTGAATCTAATCAGCGGGTAGTCTGAAGGTGTCAGGTTCTCCTCCTTGAGGCCCATATTGCAGAACGCGTTGTAGAACAGGACGTTGAGCGAGCTCCCTGTGTCCATCAGGGCTCTCTTAAAATCCCACCTTGCAATAGAGATCGAGATGACTAGGGCATCATTGTGTGGCCTCAGACTCCTTCGAGGTCCTTGTCCGTAAAGTCAAGGTAGGAATGGAGCTTTGAACCCTCGTGTAGCAAATGCGTATGTCCTCGTCTGCGGATTGTTTTCGCATTTCCAGTAGAGTCCGCTAGCGGGATCTGTGCAACTTGTCTTCATTCGGTCCAAGTCCATGAAAGACATAGATTATGCCTGGGGTCTCCTTCTCTATTTATTTGACTGACTCCCCTCGGTCCCTAGATCGCTCTGATCGCTTTTCAGGGTTTAGAAGTTCTTTTAGCTTGCCCCTACGGATCCAGTACTCAATCTCATACCTCAAACTCTTGCAGTCGTTGGTATCATGGCTTCCATCATTGTGATACGAGCAGTATTTGCAGTTGTCATGCTTGGAAGGGTCTCTGCGATGCTTTGGGGGCCACTTCAGATCTTCTTAGTTTTTCATGGAGTTCAGTACATCCGACAGGCTAAAATTGAGGGGTGTCATGGCTCTGGATCAAACGTAGTTGGCTGCTTTTTCTTGCCTAGCCCGGTCAGGGTTTGACTTGTCGTCATTACGCTTCCTCTCGCTCCTTTCTTCATCCACTCGTATTTTTCCTTCCTTCCTATCTTTAAGAGCGGAGGGCTTCTTCTCACCTTCGGTTTCCATTTTAACGGTCCTCAACTCCTCTAAAGTAATGTACTTTTGGGTGCTCTTGAGGAGTTCCGTCATGTCTAAAGGGGATTCCAAGGTGAGGTCTTCGTAGAGCTTTCCTTCCTTTAGGCCCGCGATAAAAGTTGTTATGGTTGTGTCATCGCTACAACCGTCAATGAGTGTTAGCTTGTTGTTGAAGCGCGTGACATACTCTCTGAGTGTCTCATAAGATCTCTGTTTTAGAGTATGTAGTGTGGGACTTTTCGGAAACACTAACTTCCGACGAAACGCGTCAGGAACTCCTTCGCCAGCGTCTTGAAGGAGTCAATCGACCTCGGCGGGAGGTTGTGGAACCATGTTAGTGTTGTCATCTTCAGGCTAGTGGGAAACGTTTGGCACATAATTGACTCGGATCCTTCCTTGAGGGCCATTACATGCTGGTAATGGCGCAGGTGGTCGAATGGGTCGGTTGTCCCGTCGTAAAAGTCAAGCTTCAGATGTGTGAAATTTTTCGGAATGGCCTCTTTCATAATACGGTCCATGAAAGGTTGGACTGAGAAATGGTATAACACATCTGGGTCATGTACCCCTTTGCGGACGGGATTCTGAGGGCCGAGCCTCTCTGCCCTAGCAATAGATTCCACGTTAACTGCGCCACCTCCTTTGGTCTAGTGAGAACTAGCAAAGGCCTGACTCTCCTGTGCTTGCTCTTTGTCGTCCTCAAGAGATATAGGCGTGTGCTACTCTTGATCTCCATTAGCGGGTGGAAGGTTTTGTCGAGCGAGGGCCTCCACCATTTTGGTGATTTGCTGTATTTGAGTTGACAACATATCTATCCTGGGGTCCGTCGTTGCTATTGCTGGCGAGGGGGCGTTCGTCTATTGCCCATTCACAATCGGTATCGCAGAAAGCGGGATATAGTACTAGTTGGAGCATTTGAAGTGTCCCCTTGTTCTACATTGTTGCGTGAACTAGTGGTCACCATCTCTCCATAATTTGAAGGGAAATGATGCTTGTGAGAGGTTTGGAACTTTATCGTCCCCATGGACGGCGCCAAAGTGATGCAGTCATGTTTTCCTCCCTACTCTAACCTAGTCCTGCTAACTTGCACAAGGAACTCACGTGAGCCACGAACCACCATTGTGGTGACCGATGGCACTCAGATGCTAAACTCATACAGAGATCTGAGGAAGGTGTAATGTTGTAAACAAGGATTTTGTAGCGTATCTTAGCTTACCAACCTCAAGTCTTATTTATAGTGCAGGGAGTCCTAGTCAACCAGGCCATCGAGGGCGTATTTTAAGAAGGAAGTCTTTGTGGATATCCTTTTCTAATTAGGAATGGTGTTGTAGAAGGGAATTCCCTGTTAGCTGTGTGATCCTAGATACGCAGGAGATAGTTCCCAATCTCAGGGTAATTCGTAATAGGATGTTTCCCTGTGTGATATGTAGTTTAGTATTTAGTTCCTAGTTGGAAGTAGAGATCTGTTGTAGTTGCCTGCCCGAAGCTGATCCTCGAGATACTTTCCTTAGGCTTACGGGTATTGAGGATAGTTGTGAGACGTATGGGCTAAGCAAGCCGTGAGAGTTCGGGTCCATTTGGCGGACTGCATTAGACGAGCTTAGAACAGTTTGGGCCGGATCATTGTAGGGCTGACGCTGGGACCCGTAATTCCTCGAGATCATCATGACAGATGTATAGGTCAGGGATGTGACCGTTTTGGTGTATCATCAAGAACCAAACATCAAAACCTTCCTCAAGGACTTTGTTAAGGAAATTAAATCTAGTGTTACGAATTCGTTGACCATCATTACTCCATCTCTCTTTCAAGGTAGTTTTTCAAGGAATGATCATAATTTACGAAGAATTGAATGACTATGAAAAAAATAGTTTCAAAGTCCTTATCTTGATTTTGCATAATCCTCTATTGTCCATTTTTCAATTTGAAAACTTTGATTCATTGGTTGAATATAGGATTAATAGTAATTATACAATTTTTTTTTTTTTTTTTGTGTGTGATAAAAACATATATCTAAATCATTCAAATAGGTTTCATCTCCTATCCTTGAGATGTGAGGTTTTAGCCTACCATTGTCATTATGATGAATTGTTCTAAGAGTAATTTGTAGAACTAGGAAGAGAGATGAGGAAATAAACTAAATAAATTGAAAATAAACTACTTCATAAAATAAAGGCAATTGAATTAAAAAGAAATAACTTTTATTGAATTCAAAACAAAAAACTTACACGTAATAACCTTGATTTGAATTATTGCTTCAACAAATGAATGAAATACAAAAACTAATCTAAGTTATGCTAAGAAATGAAAGATGTATGAGATGCCATTCTCCAAGAGTTTGATGACCTATTTATAACGTTCCCCTCAAAGGTTGAAAATGGGAAAAATCTCACCAATACCTTGATTATGTTCCAAATCGCATTATATAAAATCAAGAGAGTCATAATTAGGGATATATAAATCAGAGAATCCTATTTAGAGGTACATACATTTGCACATGTGTGCATTGTGGTACAAAACTCAAGGCAATAAAACATTATTTGTCTTGGAATATGCTTTGAGTTAATGTTTTATTTGCCTTGGAATATGCTATGAGTTTATGCTTTATTTGCCTTGGAATATGCTTTGAGTTGATGTTTTATTTGCCCTAATGATTGCATGTTCTAGACTTGAAGTTCTTATCAATTTGCCATGTCTCTAACATAAGTTACCACTAATTGGAATCAAACCTTGACATCTATCATATGGTCTTGAAATGAAATTCTTAATCCACATGTGCCATGAACATGCCCAAATGCCTCGAATTTTGTACTTTTCATTGATTTTGTAATTTTTCAAATTGCTCATCATCACACAAATTTATGGTGGAATTGTCTTGAATTTCGCACATTTATCTGTTTCTTAGAAAATTTTATGACAATAATCAAATTCGAGATAAATATTGGCATTTTAATTAATTTTATGCAAAATTGGAGACTATTGGAAACAAAAGAAGATTCAGAACCAAACATCAAAGCCTTCATCAAGGACTTTGCTAAGGAAATTAAATCTATTGTTACGATATCTCTCTCCCAAGCCAAAGAGCAAACTTCCAACATTGTACCTTTTGCCTTAAGTTAGATGATATAGATTATAATTGTCCTTTACATCTAGCTGGCAATGAACCTGAAGAAGTGATGTGTGTTTAACAGTGAACGTTAGTCCAACACAGTTGGTCAAAGCTACACATCTGTAAATCTAAGTCACGCTAACCTTTCTTATTGTGGTAAGGTTTATGATCAACCACCCAAGAGTTCATGGAATCCTCTTGGTTTTCAATAGCCTAGGAAACCTAGTGGACAAGCCTACAATTCTCGTACCTATCCTAGGCACAATCAACATGGATATCAATCTAACCAGCGAGAACAAAATCAGTATCCACCTCGAGAAGGACAACTTCCATGCTAGCAGAATTAGCCTTTGAATCTCTTTATGGTTCCTATCCCTCATAATTCCTATGGTCAACCTCAAGCAATTCGCATGACTTGGTGCCTCAACTCAATATACTACTCTTTTACTACCTCCAAAAACCATCATTGGAAGATATGATGCACCAATTAATGGCAACCAATGCTAATCGCCAAGCCATCCAACAGTTTCATCACAATTGCAACAATTGACCATGGGAAGGAAAAATGAATATTCCCAAGCCAACCCATCCCAAATCCAAACGGTACTTCCAAGCCCATGTTAATGAAATTGGAAGTAGTTTTGGCTCACATGGAGAAGTTAAAGCAGTCACCACCTTTCATTCTAGGCGAGCAACTAATAATGGTGTAAAACAACCTAAGAAAACAGATAGGAGTTCCAAAGAGAATATTTGTAAACCTACTGAGAAAACTAAAGGTTCTTCTCAAGCCAGTTTAGACTCACCCTCTCAGCTTCCCTTATAGTCAATAAAGTATATACCTAATCAACTTTTCCCAAAGCTGATTCAGGTAACTAAAAAGAAAAGAAATTTAAAGAAATCCTAGAGGTTTTTAAAGGACTACACATCAGAATCCCTATTTTGTCAGTTATCCAGCAAGTACCGGTCTATGCAAAAATTTTCAAGGACATTTAAACTAAAAAGATATAAATCATTTTTTCAATAAACTGGAGTGCTTAAGTACAGAAATGCATGAAGCCCTAGTTGTACCATGTTTCATTCAAATTTGGAACTTATGTTGAAGAGTTGCTACAAATGAAGGTAGTTCTTAAGCTAGCAGATGAGTCAAAACGGTACCCAAGAGGAATAATAGTAGATGTGATTGTACAAGTTGCAGATTTTTATTATCCAAATAACTTTATCATCCTAGACACTACCCCGAGCCTACATAATCAAATTCCTATTATCTTAGGGTGACCTTTCCTTGCCACTTGCGGAGACCAACATCAACTGTAGAAGTGTTAGCATGTCTATTTCCTTTGTGAATCTTAAAGCTGAGTTGAATATTTTTTAATGTCGTTCAAAAAACAGATGAACTTGATATGATTGAGGATGGGGAAAAAGAAGTGTGTATGATTCAAACTTTTGAGTCTATGACTCAATCATCAGTAGATAATGATTGCTTCGTTGTCTATCACACTTTGGTATGGATATAGATATTGGTGAAGATGTTGAAGAAGTCAGCCCTATGTTGCATAGTGTTCTTATACTGCATATATTGTGCATATACTGAGTCCGAGCCATTATCTCTTCATGAATTTGAGGAAGAGTTGTATTCCTCAACTTCCTTCCCAGTTCAGTCACTAGAGAGTGACTCATCCACAAGTTTTCCTCAATCATTAGAACTTAAGTGTTTTGCCAAATGAATTGAGATATGCATTTCTCAGTCCCAAGGATAGTTAGTTAGTGGCTTTTGACTTAGATCTCATTGAGAAACAAAGTGACAAGTTGTTGGGAGTTCTTAATGCTCACAAGTTAGCTATTTCTTTGAGTATTCACGACATCAAGACTGTTGACCCTACTGTTGTGAGCATCATATCTATTTGAATATGAAACCAAAACCTCCAGAGAGCCTCAACGATGCTTCAATGCCATTTTGAAATATTCATAAAGGAAAAAATATTGAATCTCTTCGATGCAAACATCATCTATGCTATGTCTGATAGCATATGGGTTAGCCCAGTCCTTGTGGTTCCTAAGAAGTCAGGAATTACAGTTGTTAAAAATGAGAACAATGAACTTTTGCCACAAATAGTGAAAGAAGGATGGAGGTAAACTGAACTCTAATACTCGAAATGATCACTTTTTCTTCCCTTTATTGATCTGATGCTTGAGATGTTAGCGGGTCATCCATATTATTGGTTCTTGGATCAATATTCTAGATACAATCAGATACCTATTGCACGCAAGGATAAAAAAAAAACCACATTTACTTGTCCTTTCGATTCCTACGTTTATCGTCGCATGCCTTTTAGGTTATGCAACACACCCACGATATTTCAAAGGTGCATGACTAGCATATTTAGTGATATGGTGGAAAACTTTCTTGATATCTATATGGATGAATTTTTAGTATTCTTTGGACCAATGTCCAAATCACCTCTCACTTGTCTTAAAGCTTTATGAAAAAACACCTCGTTCTAAATTGGGAAAATTGACACTTCATGGTGAAGCAGCGCATTGTTCTTTGGCATGTTGTCTCTTCAAAAGATGTGACAAATGCAAAAGGCCTGCCTCGGAGATCGGGTCCCTATCATGCCTTTTGGATTCCATCTACCCTTGGCCATTTGCCTTTCGGGTTCTACACGTGGTGGCCTTCTACTTGAAAGGAGTGGGAAGATATTCCTCCTACTTGCCATAGACTACTTAACCAATTGAATAGAATCCATGCACCTACAACACGTGAGGAACAACGACCAAATGAAGGTCCTATGGAACTAAGGGATAACCCGACTCGGCCTGCCATGTGCCTTCATTTTTGACAACGACTTTCGATCTGGCGGCAAAGGGTATGAGAGTTCCCGAAGGCTATCATGTGAAACAACTATACTCAGGCCCCATGTACCACCAAACAACATTATTTGAATCCTCCAACAAAACCATTGTCAAAAACCTGAAGAAGTGGTTGAAACAATAATATAATATATTGGCCAATGAGCTATAAAGAACACTCTGGGCTTATCGAACAACTAACATGACTGCCAAAGGAAACTCACTTTTGTCACGGCCTTTAGTGGAAGTAGTGATACCGAACGAAACAATCATCCATATAGGAAGACATTCAGTAGTTGAAAATGGTTCCAACTTTCAATTTTTTTCATTCCATTCGGACATGACCGAACCTCTAAGGGAAGCAACTAAAACACGCATTGAACAACATGCTCGAAACGTCATCAAGTGACATTCCGAAAAGGTCTGCGCTAGAGTCTTCTAAGAAGGAGACCTTGTACTCAAAAAAGTCTTCCAGAACTCAAAAGTGTTGGCATAGGAAAACTGGGTTCAAAGTGGGAAGGCCCATACAAAACTGGCCAAATTGAAAATTCGACTTTTACCAGGTCCAGTTCTTAGACGAGTTACCAATTGCAAATCCTTGGAATTTCTACAATTTCAAGCGCTAATACTAGTAAAAATACTATTCCATTTTGCAAATCCGTGAAATGTCCAAAATCAGATAAGTAAAAATTGCCCATTACTTCGGCCAATCCACACATTTCAACAAAATAATTATCCAAAATTCATATTGTGCTAATGTGATGTAAGTTGTGGGTCTGATTGACATAAAATGTCTCTATTAATAGAAAAATTTAGTAACCAAACTTTCCTTAATGAGTAGTTACGTTCCACATTTTCAGTGTTGAAGACAAATCGTCACTTGGGCAGGCAATGCTAGAAGGTGACATGATCGAACGACCTGGATGTGTTCTATATGCATATCAAGGCTACGTTCATGAAGTTCTTTATGAACTTACTAGTAAGCTTACGTGGCTCTTATGCCCAAGGTAAGGTCGGCGAAGTTTTTTCCTTGACCGTTTCATCCAGCCTCTGTGGCTCCAATGCCTAAGGCTTGGTCAGGAAACTCTATCCTTGGCCATTTTACTTATCCTCTGAGGCTTTTACGCCCAAGGCTAGGTCCATGAAGTTCCTCATCGATTGACAAACCAGCATTCGTGGCTCCTACGCCCGAGGCTAAGTTCACGAAGTTCCCCCATAAACTAACAACTAACCTCCGCGGCTCCTACGCCCAAGGTCTGGTCTCAAAAGTTTCTATTTGACCGACCCATTGGCCTCCAAGGGTCCTATACCCAAGCCACAGACTTAAAAACTCCCTCATTGTTCATCCATTATAGCTTTCACAGCCTAATGGAGTTTTTATTAACCTAAATTAATAAGCTAATAAACCCTACTTGTAATACCGCAAGTGCACGGCTGTCCAACTAGTAAACAGTGGCAAATATGGGTCGATCCCACGAGGATTGAAGAGATAGTCGAATTCTGAGACTTATTTAAACTAATTTAGAGTTGGGGTGCAACAGATGAAAATTACTAAGTTAAGAGAACTAAATTGACAACTAAAATTAAACTAGTAAGATGATATGAGAGTGGACCGAGACATCGAATCCACCACAGGTTCTTTGAGATTTGTGTAATCCAAAATATTGTTTTCAAGAATCAACACGACTAGCCTAAAGATTAATCTAAATTCTCAATTGATTTCATCAATTGATTTCATCAAAGGCATAAACCCCTAGCATTGCATGTCTTCTTACGGCACACACAATCACAGATTCAGATTAATTGATTAAAGTAGACTTTGAATATCAATAAAGGGAACTTCTAACTACCGATTAGTCTAGATAATTATTCCTGATATAATTGGTGAAAGCAAATTACTGAAATTCAGAAATCAACTGTGTTAAACATTCAAGCATATAGAAAACAATAAATTTAGATACGACAAACTCTAGGAAACCCTGTGGCTTCATCTTCCCCTCGGCGTGGGGTGTAGAAGATCATGGTGGCGGTGGTCATAGCATCAGTGGAATCCATCTCAGCACGAACACACATCCCGAGAAACTATTACAAAGCTCTGTGGTGGCTCAGACAGAAGTCGGGTGCGAATAACCTGAGTTGAAACAGTGACTGTGCAGTGGTACATAGCAAAACCGCAAGGTGCAAATAACCGACTGATTTGAAAATCAGTTGGTTCCCACCAGAAATCCTGCACTTTCACTGCGTCATCGTCCCCAATGAGTCGCGCCTTGCGTTGCTCTGATCCAAGCGTCTCCATTTTTCTTTGTCTGCGTCGTCCTGCTCTGGAACCTGCAAGCAAGAGAGAGAGATGAAGAAAGGGTGAGAGAAAGAGGGAACGAAGAGATAAACAAGGGAGGAGCTTCTGTTGCGTCTATGTTCTGTGACGGGAACAGTAGAGAGAAAGATGGACGAGGGAGAGGAGGGAACATGGAGAGAGGTTGCAATGAGAGAGAGGGAACGAAGAGATGGTGATAGGGCTCTGTCACTAGCTCTATCGCAAGGTGGAACAGGGCGGTGACGTGGGTCTGTGACTCGGCCGCGAGGGAGAGGGAGGTGATGAACCGTCGTGGTGGTCGGTGGGGTTGTGTTGGCTGCGAGCTCTGTCACGTGATGGTGAACACTGATAGGTAGAGAAACATGGATGGTGGTGACGTGCAAAACAGGGAGGATCTTCCTGTTTTGTGTGCGAGGACGTGAGAAATAGGATGAGGATGTGCTGGACGGTGGTCGGCGTTGTTATGGTGGTTCGTTAGTGGCGAGAGACGAAGGTCTCTATGTCTCTGCCAAGGAGGAGAGGAGAGGCGTGGTGGCTGGAAAAAGGTGAGAAAAAACAAGAAAAAAACTAGCCAAAAGAGAAATCCCATATTCTAAATAGGTTTTCTCTATTTTCCTATGTTGGGTTTGGGCTTTAGGTTAACTTTCGGACTTGGGCTTAGGTTAAATTATGTGGACCTAGGTTTGTTTGGGTTAGGTTTAGACATGTGACCCGCTACTTTGTACCACGATTAGAATCAATCAATTTATCGTTCCTCAAATTGTCGCCATAATGCGATTTCATTGTTCACGCTCAAATTCCTACAAAAACATGAAAATGAAATAATTAGAATAAAATATACTAATTGAAACACTAACATATATAAATTAAGGGATATATTATGTAATAATTACGTGATTATCAAATACCCCCAAACCTATATTTTGCTTGTCCTCGAACAAAACAATAAAAATAAGATTCTAACTCACTTTCGCAGGAATCATCGGTTGCACTTACCTTAAACGTGCAACAAGGCTGTAAACCCCTAGATTACCTCTAGTAGACGAGTTATAGTCTCGTGAGGGTTTCCAGAAATGTTACCCACAAACATTATGACTCAATAAATTTCCAAAACATGGTAACTTGGTTACTCGATCTGTTATCCTTAGAGTAATAATCTAATTGCCAAAATTTTTAGAAAAC
This sequence comes from Berberis vulgaris, assembly GCA_963556465.1. Classification (NCBI taxonomy): domain Eukaryota; kingdom Viridiplantae; phylum Streptophyta; class Magnoliopsida; order Ranunculales; family Berberidaceae; genus Berberis; species Berberis vulgaris. The sequence continues at coordinate 52,290,384 of OY747126.1, forward strand.
AACTAACAGTGTCACAATAATATATCAAAGAGTCTAACAACGATTTAATAATACCCAAAGGTTAAATAAATTTCATCAATTATTCTCAACTCGAAGTGTGTGTGTGCATGGCCTTATCAACATAACTTTATTTTTCTCAGCTAAGATATGACTAGATAACCTTTAAATTGTACGCTTCGACTACAAATCTCTCTTGTCACTCAGAGATTGGTTAGTTATCACTCAGTTTATATGTGAGAAAGAAATTAAATTATGGAAACACAAATATCTGACATATAATAATCATGAAAAATAGACTTTTAAGAGAATGAAATGAATATGATCTCATGGACAGGAATATCAAGTACTTTGAGAATGTTGAATCATACGCCATAGTTATTGTCAATTTAATCTCCACATCTATGAACCAGACTTTTACTTAAGATCAATTAGGTCTTTATTACGTTGTAATGAGGCTAAGATTTTGGCTAACAAGAATGGAAAAGGATACGAGAAAATTCTCTGAGAATGGATATACCATTTAATAAACACGTTGAGCTATGAAGAATAAACTAATGTTGTACACCATTAATTTTTCTTCCTTCGAAATTCTTCATATTTTTTTTCAAAGCATCAATCTTTTTTTTTTCTTTTATAAGATCAACAACATGCTTTCCCCTTTTGCACAATGAAACATGTCAGTACCGAGGATTCATGGAATATTTAGTTTCAGATCTTTTTATTTGCCCATTCTAAAAATATATCAACCATACACATTCTCAGAGACATTGGGAAAGTATAAAAATAGTATGAGATATTACTCCCTAACTGGAGTAGGTAATGGAGATGGGGTTAGCAAAGAAAAAGTTTATTTAAAAGCTCAAAGGGTTGCAAACGGATATTTATTATTAGGTAGGCTAAAAGGCTAAAAAACGGTTCAAAGAAAAAAATTGCCTATATCACTTCTTAAGCTCTAGTCGGTATTATGACATCTCAACTAAATAAATCAAGAAGTTCTAGTGTAATAATTCAATTTTAACGACATTCTCAAAGCAATCAATAAAATAAACAAGAACAATGAGATCATCAACGAGATAATGCAGATTCAAGAAAAGTCAGAGTTTATTTAATAACCCTCAAGAAAAATAGAATGTCTCGAAACTCGCAAGGGTTTAGGTCTCCACTATTATTCTAAGGTTTTCTAATTAATATCTTACTGATTAACTTCAAATTATTCTAACTCGGCTTATAGTGCAAGAGTGGTCGAGTCGAAAAATATCATGAAATATATTTAACTTAAAGATAATATCAAACCATATGTTTTACTATTGATATATAAAAGTGACAAGTGAAAGCATGCATTTCTCGAATTTAAAGGCATACTTGAAAGCATATTCTCATCATTGGAAAGGAGTTTAGATTTTGTATGCATTTTCAAATCAAAAAATTCCACACATTCATAATTAACTATGTATTCAATGGAGATTGAGTAGAATACAATAGTCAATTGTGTTAAAAAAATTTGAAGAATGCAGAAAAACTCATAAACCTCACCCCCAAACCTAAACCAAACATTGTCCTCAATGTATAAAATGATGATCATGACAAATGTAGGAAAAAGAAAACATGAGAGTTAGAGTGATATTACCATGGGAAAGTTTTTACCAATTTCGACGAAATCATCCACCAATGAACTCTCAAAAACATAAGAACTGTGGACTCATCATAATAAATTGATAAAAACAATACATGATACAAAAAAATATACAAATGAAAAAATGAAAAAAAATTAAATGTATCAGTTGTAAGTCAAAATTTTTATGGAGCTAACGAGTATGAGAGAAATGCAACTAGAAAAAACTCGAAAATCAATCCAGACTAACCATAATGACACAACTAAAGCTAGGCTGCCTCCTAGGAGCGCTTGGTTTAATGTCGTCAGCACGACATATATTCTTCCTCATAAATGATGTACCATGAAATGACGAGGAATATATATATAGCGAATACTGTCCTCAAAAAGGGGCAAGGAATCATATAGCAACAACCTAAAAAGTTGAGGATCTGTCCAACAAATAGTAGCAAGCACATGCGACACAACGTATACTAACACATCCCAAAAGCTACGAAGGCGCCATGAAAAATCATAGAGCAAATGCATATGAACTCGCATTCTTAGAAAATCCGTGGGAACCTTGAGCAGAAAGGGGTCACAAATAATGATATCCAGCAAATGACTCCTACCTACTCCTAAAAAGGGACATCCTAAGTCAGGTTGCAAATCAGAAGATTGAATATGTATCACAATAGGGTAGTCAAAACTAAAATCATCTCTTACAAACAATGGATCCACATAGGTAGCATCAGTCAATATGATAAAGATGGAAAGAGGTATGTCTATAGATATATCAGGTGGTACAGGTTCATCATAACAAAATAAACTACACCAATATGATGAGTTAGAAAACGCAACAACACCCCCAAACCTAGAATTAGCACTACCTATGGCATGTAGTTTCTCATTAGATGCGTCCTCCGATAACAACTTGACTATTTCTTGAATTATGAGGTCATTCGTATCGTGAAAATAGTCAATGCTTGACTCCAAAAAACATTGAGAATTAGACTTCATGCAAGAGTCACTAGGAAGGCATATGTCGAGTGGGTTATAATGAAAATGTGGGGAAGAGAATGGGTCATGAAGCAAAGTAGTTTTGATCACATTATCCTCAAAAACATCATCTGACTCGGGTTCCGATGTGTTACTAGTTATGAATTGACCCTCTGAATTTTGAACAAAGTGACTAGGAACTCTTCCTAACTCACTTTCAGATAATGCCTCAGTAATATGATCCACAACTATCTCAAGTCTATTGATGGCTTGAGATTGGAATTGAATCATAGCTTTTGACTCTAACATATCCTAAGAATCATGTTCAAGCAGTCGTTCTGTGCGCTACATAAAACGGTTAATCGTTTCCTCTAAACTTGATGTGTTGGATGGAGGAGCTTGGTTAAATTGAGGCATAACATGATTAGGGTATTGAGGAGCCTGAGAGAAAATATGTCCCCCTTAGTGTGAGTTATGAGCCCCGGAGAGATTTTGATTATTGGCAAAACTAGGGCTGTAATAGTTGGACTTTGAATTATAACCAGGTCGCCAATTAGCATTAAAAGAATGGATTTGCTCAGCGAAATATTCAGGATAATCATATTGCAAATCACAATCAGCTGTAGAATGACTAGGACTCGAACATGCAACACAACCCTCAAATGAAACATTAGTGGAGGTAGGGGTTGAGTCAAATTCATAATTGCATCTAATTTCTGAGTCATCGTCATAAGAACTGTTTCAAACCTTGAGGTAGAAGGGGAGAAGTAATCCTTAAAGTCTTTCTCCTCAGCCATTTCCTTGGTCTCAAGATTTTTTATTTTTAATATATGCACGCCTAACTACTATATGAAGATGACCTGACTCTAAAAAAATAAAAATAAATAAAAATAAAAAGAATGGAACCCTAAATGACACCTAAATGATGCACAAATAAAATGAATGGCAGACGACCTTAGAGCTTTTCTTTACTAATGCAGGGCTGAAATTCAATTAAATTTACCTAACCGTGGGGGAGGCACGGTCATTTCCAATCAATCCGCCACTACAGAGTTGCTCCTACCTCTTTTTCCACTCTCTAGCTCAAAGTGAAATGCCAATTCAAGAATTGTTCCCAGATGGGATGTGTTCCTTTACTCGACCACTTTAAGCTATCAAACGTCCAAAAAGGGTTCCTATGAGCGTCACACTAGTCCTAGATAAATATCTTGCTAAAAAATTTAAATAGTAAAGGCCTAGGTTCCTAACCCTAAAATAGATGGTGATTAACCTATCCGCGGGAGAGGGCACAAAAGTTTCAACTCAATCCTGCCACTATTCAAATTTGCATGCAATACTACCTAGAACAAGCTAAACACAAGTGATCACACAGAAACCGCGTGCAGATGCGGTGGGTAGAAGTTGCCTCCGGCGTGAACCTCTTTCGGGTTACTTGCGACGTCGGGTAGAAGTCGATTTCTAAGAGTTCCTTGCGAATCTCAATATTTCACTTCGTTACCACTTGAGCTCCTATGTGTGTGACCGCCTGAAAGATAAATGCAAAATTAATTCAAACTCAAGCAAATAAAACAAATAAGAAAGTGATGGCAAAATTAATTCGTAACACTGTTTCTAAAAAGAAAATTAAACCTAATTTATAAACTAGCAAAAACAACCCTAGATTTTGATTGTACCGTTACAATCCCCGGCAACGGCGCCAAAAACTTGATGGAGTTTTTATTAACCTAAATTAATAAGCTAATAAACCCTACTTGTAATACTGCAAGTGCACGGCTGTCCAACTAGTAGACAGTGGCAAATACAGGTTGATCCCAGGAGGATTGACGAGACAGTCGAATTCTGAGACTTATTTAAACTAATTTAGAGTTTGGGGTTGCAGCAGATGAAAATTACTAAGTTAAGAGAACTAAATTGACAACTAAAATTAAACTAGTAAGATGATATGAGAGTGGACTGAGACATCGAATCCACCACAGGTTCTTAGAGATTTGTGTAATCCAAATTATTGTTTTCAAGAATCAACACGACTAACCTAAAGATTAATCTAAATTCGCAATTGATTTCAGCAAAGGCATAAACCCCTAGCATTGCATGTCTTTCTACGGCACACACAATCACAGGTTTATTTTAACTAATTCTAAACCCCTAGCATTGCATGTCTTCTTACGGCACACACAATCACAGAATCAGATTAATAGATTAAAGCAGGCTTTGAATATCAATAAAGGGAAATTCTAACTACCGATTAGTCTAGATAATTATTCCTGATATAATCGGTGAAAGCAAATTATTGAAATTCAGAAATCAACTGTGTTAAACATTCAAGCATATAGAAAAAAATAAATTTAGATACAACAAACTCTAGGAAACCCTGTGGTTTCATCTTCGCCTCGGTGTGGGGTCTAGAAGATCATGGTGGCAGTGGTCACAACATCAATGGAATCCATCTCATCATGAACACGCATCTCGAGAAACTGTTACAACGCTCTGTGGTGGCTCAGGCAAAAGTCAGGTGCGAATAACCTAAGTTGAATTAGTGACTGTGCCGTGGTACAGAGCAGAACCGCAGGGTGCAAATAATCAACTGATTTGAAAATCAGTTCGTTCCCACCAAAAATCCTGCGCTTTCACTGCGTCGTCATCCCCAACGAGCCGCGCCTTGCATTGCTCTAATCCAAGTGTCTCCGTTCTTCTTCATCTACGTTGTCCTGCTCCAGAACTTGCAAGCAAGATAAAGAGATGAAGGAAGGGTGAGAGAAAGAGAGAACGAAGAGATAAACTAGTGAGGAACTCTTGTTGCTCCTCTTTGTTGTGTTTATGTTCAGTGACAGGAACGGGAGAGAGAAACATGGACGAGGGAGAGGAGGGAACAGGGAGAGAGGAAAATAGAAAGGTTGCAACGAGAGAGAGGGAACGAAGATATGGTGATGGGGCTCTGTCATTTACTCTGTCGTGAGGTGGAACAGGGCGGTGACGTGGGTCTGTGACTCGGCTGCGAGGGAGAAGGAGGTGATGAACTGTCGTGGTGGTCGGTGGTGTTGTGTTGGTTGCGAGCTCTATCTCGCGATGGTGAACACTAATAGGTAGAGAAACATGGACGGTGGTGACGTGCAAAACAGGGAGGTGCTCTCTGTTTTGTGCAAGAGGACATGAGAAATGGGATGAGGATGTTCTGGAGGGTGGTCGGCGTTGTTATGGCGGTTCGTTAGTGGTGAGAGACGAAGGTTTCTATGTCTCTGGATGAAGGTTTCTATGTCTCTGGATGAAGATGTGCTGGACGGTGGTCGGCGTTGTTATGGTGGTTCATTAGTGGCGAAAGACGAAGGTCTCTATGTCTCTGCCAAGGAGGAGAAAAGAGGAGAGGCGTGGTGGCTGGAAAAAGGTGAGAAAAAACCAGCCAATAGAGAAATCCCATATTCTAAATAGGTTTTATTTATTCTCCTATGTTGGGTTTGGGCTTTAGGTCAACTTTCGAACTTGGGCTTAGGTTAAATTATGTAGACCTATGTTTGTTTGGGTTAGGTTTAGACATGTGACCCGCTACTTTGTACCACCATTAGAATCAATCAATTTATCGTTCTTCAAATTGTCACCTTAATGCGATTTCATCGTTCACGCTCAAATTCTTACAAAAACATGAAAATGAAATAATTAGAATAAAATATACTAATTGAAACACTAACATATATAAATTAATGGATATATTATGTAATAATTACGTGAATATCACAGCCTGTATGCCCAAGGCTTAATCGAGGAAATTCCTCATTTGCTGACCACTAGTTTCAATTCTCCAACAACTAATCAAAGTTTGTAAGGCATGAGGCACGAGGGAACTAATATAGAGATAAAGTTCAACTGTTTTAAATTCCTAAAATGCAAATTCTCGAACAACTAAAAGAATACTAAATAATATTCTAACAAAAAAGTTTGTTCGGACGTAATTTTATTTAATCAGAAAATTTGATACAAAGTTCTTCTAAAAGACACTTTGAGTATTAATGACCTCCAAATCCATCAAACAAACATTCCTATTACACTGTGAACTATTGATTGCCCAAAGGGTTAAAAGCCTAAGTCTATTGCGCCCAATACGCATTACACATACTCATCCAAGCAATGGTCCACACAGAAACATAATTAATCACAACGCCACCTGAAGTACTCTTGAAGGGTCTGGGGATGTCCATATTCTTTGATGGACAACTCCCACGTTCCTTTTGCAAGGATGTTAAGACCATCTTCGTCGGTCCCAAGGTAAAGGTAACCCAACAACCACATCTTCCATATCAAAAGTGCATTCAAAATACCTTTAAAACACGAATTTGCACACCGTCGCTAAGCATCTGTAAAACAAACACAAGGATTACAAGTGCAAGATAAATAAATAAAATCCAAATATCTAGTCTATGCATGCTCTGAGCCAAAACCTAAACAATCAATTCCAAGCACCCTCCTAAGGGATGCAAATATTAGGAAACACCCTCTGTGGGTGCCATTATCTAAAGTAAGCAAAGTCTAAATTTAAAGGCAAACAAATGGAAATAGAAAATGCTTGAGACAAAACTCAAACAATTGTTTCATGCGAACCTAATATCGAACTTTACCTTGACTTAAGAGGAAAAAAATTCCAATGCAAACTAAGGTCTATGGAGGTCGGGGGACAATGAAGTTCTCATCGAGAACAAATTCCATCTCCTGATCAGAGTCAACCTCATAGTCGTCCTCCACGGGTCCAACTCCATACTTTGGTAGCTCGACTAGGAAAACATCAACCTGAAAATGTATTTGCAAATTGATGAAACCAAATCTCATCTTCCTGTAAGTTTGACCTGCAAAACAGATGTTAGATTGTCAAGGACCACCTTTTTGATGGCCGAAGGCACTCCGATGCTTAAGTCAGCAACTTTGTTGAAGAAGGAAGTAAATCTGGACAAAACTCAGTTAAAGTTGCATACCTTTGTCGATTGTTCCCTTTACCTTATATAATGGTCGCGGTTAATTTTCTACGTGACTTAAGCATGTAAGGCGCAACGGAAGGAGACATTCATCATAACAATCTCCTCCTTTATGAAGATGTGTCCGTGGAGGCGTAACTACCCCCATGACTCTTATCTTATGCAACGTTTCTCTCCTTTATGAGATAACTCGCTCCGGCCTGGATCTGGGCCTTAGTTATGACTTCTTATGATGGGCCTTGATTAGGCTTTTATGATTGGTCTTGCCCTCTTTGGGCTTTATGGATGGCTCGATTTTGGGATGATAGTTTATTTTGATGTATCATCAGCTACTCCCCCTTAGTTAGTGGATATGCTGACGTGGTCAATAATTTCGTGATAGTTGGACTTTCGATTCCATTACTGCCTCGCATTTAATGTTGTCAACAACTTTTGCTTAGTTGGTGTTTCAATTTCTTGTTCATCCGTTCATTTTCTCTCACATTTTTGGGATTTCGTGTAGACATCATATCCCGCACGTCATCCCATGAGCAGTCCCTTCGTTGTTTCGCTCTATAAAGGGGGGCGTGATGGGTTTGTTTCCATTTTACCCCATCTTTGAAATTAGGGTACTTTCTTCTTCGTTTTTCTTGCTCATTTTTTTTTGTTTTTCTTGTTTGTTGCCTGCGAAGCATACGTCTCTCCCAAGAAGGTTTCTCAGGTGACACTGGACAATGTTCGCTCCAACTGCTCTTTGCCCTCCGATCTTCAGATCATTTTAGCCCGGCAGAGCGTTATTCCTTGTCGTCTGAGGAATGGGTATATTGCACTCTGCCCGTGCATGTTTAACTTCGGCCTTCGATTTCCAGTTCTAGAATTATTTGGGCGAATTTAGACTTTCTGAGTATCCCTCCTGCTCAGATGGGCCCTAATGGTTGGAGGGTTATGGTTTCCACTTCTGCGAGAACCATCCTTTTTGGCATTTTTGTGACTGTTATGATTTTGCACTCGGTGGTTGGTCTGTTGATGACCAAGAACATTTGCTTTCTTCGTTCTCCGACATGCTTTGGTAATCCTAACAATGATATTAGGGGTCGGTCGAGAGATTGTTTTATGTTTCTATCTGCTCTGACTTGCGAGGTCGTCAAATAGTGAGGTCTTTCCAAATTCTTAACAAGCGGAGGGATCTGCAATTGACTGCGGAAAAACAAATGGTCAATGAGCATTTCTTGAAGCTTCTCGTGGTTCCTTTGGAGGCATTCCTTTCTGATGTCATGGTGGAGCACAGGGGCTTGTACAACATGAATGAGGTTGAGCGCGTTTTGCTAATATTAAGGCGAACTGGGGAGAATTTTGCTGTCGCAGCTTCTGTTGGTATTGGTAATGCTAGCGGTGATGGGAAAGTGAGCTCAGATGTTATAGATCTCGATGCTTCTATTAGTGTTGGGCCAACAACACCAAGCGAGGGCCAACATCTGGGCCAACAGATAATGAAAAGAAGCTCATTTGTTAGCATTGGTGTTGGAGAGGAGTGAAAAGAAGAATATTCGCTTGTTGGATGATAATGAAAAGAGGCTCCTCTCTGCATATGGCGGACATAACTCTATTGAATGTTCTAATGATGATCCTCAAGCTATCGATGAAAATATGCTTCAGCTAGCGGTTAAGCAATCTAAGGAGATTGATGATCACAGTTGGGATTTTGAGTCGCTTTCTCTCCGATCTCCTTCTACTTATATTGACCACGCGACAAAATTTTTACATTCTTTTCCCATTCGCTTGGATTCTTCTACCTCATTGGTACTACTACTTGTTCCACTCTTGCTGCGACTACTACGCAGCAAAAGGGTAAGGATGGTTTTTTTGTCGTTACTGTTGTTCTGTCTTCTCTTCCGATCATTGGAGGTGGCTCCTCCGTGCTTTCGGATCCCGGCGTCCTTCATCCGTGGATTAGTTGGAAGGAACCCATCCTTGAAAAGATTCGTGTCAAGTCGGATGGGAAGTTTTGTTGGTTTATCCAACTTGAAGTGCAGGATGGCGCATGTAGGTCGATCAACGAATAACATAGGTGGTTCGTGGAGAGGCCTTCAATGCCTGTGTTGGATCCGAGCACTCATCTTGACTATGGTCTTAGGCAGATAATGGACGGGATGAATCATCTTACTTATGCAGGGGTGATGGGTTCGGGTTACTAAGTTAGTCGTAACCAGGTGGCTTCTTTGGAGAGGAAGTTGGCGGCACTGTTGCTGGTATTTTCTCACATCTTTTGTCAATTCAACGCGTTGGAAGCACGAAAAATAGGAGAAAATCGTCGGCGCTGTTTGAGCCTCATTGATTTGGATGGGGTTTGTGCGCGTTTGCACAATATGGAAGTGGAGCTATCTGCTGAGAAGGTGGCTCATGATGAGGCCGCACGTGCCGTGGTGGAGCAGTCTATTAATCATGATGTTACTGATAAACATGTAGAGCAGTAAATAGATGCACTCGACGAGGTCAATGTAGATACTTTCGCGATGCTTACCACCCCTGAAAGACAACTTATTGCGGCTAAGAACGAACTTGCTACCACCAAGGACGGGTTTTGTATTACGAAGGCGGCAGATTGGAAGCGAGTCATGGATGGATGGATTGAGTTTTTTTACTATATCGATGGGTTTGGCGTTGAGTTATCCAAGTACCGTCACCTGGTTGATCAAGTTTTTGAAAATGAAGATGGTGAAGAAGGTATTCTTGGTTCTCCAAATGATCTAGTGGTTGAACCATCGTTTCCTTCTCCTTCCAAAGAGAGAGCTTCATCCCCTCCTGTGAATGATGTGTTTGCCCTTTGTCCATCAGATGGCGATGTTGTGATTGCCTCCATTTTATCTCCCACTTTTTTAACTTCTTCCTCGGATGTAATAGAATAGTTTTATTAATGAAAATAACTTTTCTTTTTGGTATTCTTGTTTGCATGTTTTTTCCATTGTAGTTGTAATTTATCTTGGGTTGTGTGTGTTGACTCATTGCATGCGTCATAGTATATGGATTGACTCATACCTTTTTACTTTTAGGTCCGTCGTAGTTGTTGAAGTAAGTTGTATTGCATATTTCTAGTTTTTGCTTCCCAGTTCGACTTTTTGATTGACCAAGAGGCTTTTACGGATATATTTTGAATCATGTCAGAATTTATTGATTCGATGTATAGGCCTGAATAAGTTGATTCGTTCGTTGTAGCCTGTTTTGTCTGACGCGTTGGTTGACCCAAAGTAGGTTGACTTTATTCTTTTTTTTGACGTGCCAATTAACTGGGAGCTTATTTGAGCAAGTTGACTTTTTCGTCTTGGATTTTACTTCGTTGGTTCACATCTTTAGTCAATTCAAAGTGTATAAGTTTACTCTTTTGTCCCCACTTCTATGTCGTTGGTCCGACGTATCAATCGGCCCAAAGTTTTTTACATATAAGTTGACTCGTTCGTCCAACATTTTTACTTCGTTGGTTTGATGTATTAGTTGACCTAAAGTTTTTATGATTAAGTTGACTCGTTCGTCCAACATTTACTTCGTTGGTTCGATGTTTTAATCGACCCAAAGTTTTTATTTTAGTAAGTTGACTTGTTCATCCAACTTTTTTGGTTCGACATATTAGTCGACCCGGAGTTTTTATGAGTAAGTTGACTAGTTCATCCAACATTTTTGCTTCGTTGGTTCGACATATTAGTTGACCCAATGTTTTTATGAGTAGGTTGACTCGTTCATCCAACTTTTACTTCGTTGGTCTGACTTACTAGTTGACCCAAAGTTTTTATCTTAGTAAGTTGACTCGTTCATCCAACATTTTTACTTCGTGGTTGATCAGACCATAAGCTTATTGTGTATATCTGACTCATGTCCCGATTTTTTTTGCTTGATATGCCAATTACTCCGTATTATCGAGCTATGATGCCTTGATTTTGTTGTTCGCGCACAAGATTGGAATTTCGAACTTGTAGTTTAATTGATATTCCCCTTATCGGGTATTCTGACAAACCCTAGTGGTTGTTATTTCTAAAAAACGTTATACTGAGTTGTAGAGTCCTCTCTGAAAAGTTAGCTTCGTCTTTCTGACCTTTGTTCGGTTGATGTCAATCCTTGTGTTGTTCGAGGGTTACGTCCTTGTTGCTTTGTTCTGTATCATCTATGTCTTCAAGCTACCAAATTTTCTATTGCTTTAATTTTTTTGTTGCATCTCGTTGTTTGTTGAATATGTTATTGTAGCTAAAGGACTCGGGGTGCTTTCTAATTCAGTAGCTGAGTAGTGTTGAATTGCCCAATCATGCTCACATCAGTGCCAAATTTTCCAATCATGCACATCAGCGTGAAATTGTCCAATCATGCTAACATTAGCACTAACTGCTGAGGTCTAATCGAGTCTGTTGTCGTCAATTGCATCGTTGGTAATACCGGTTAGGCTTGCATTTGTCAGTATGGTATTCAAACTGTGCTATTTGGCTGATGCAAACTTCTCCATGTTCTTTTGCTGTGAATCGCTATATTTGTTGGTCTGGTTTCATTTGAAAGCGTTAATAAAATACTCCTATTTTGATATAGATCTGCTCGAGTGGGAGGTGTTATCGGTTGCTTCTTCAGTTGGGTTGATTTTTTTCTCCCTTTGGCTATGCAGTGTAAGGCGTATATTTGTTCCATGGGTTGTTCTTTTGATCCCATAGTGGTGTCTACCTCTTCCTTTCGTTTGGGCTGCTTATCTGGCATTTCGATGAATTCGTCGAGTCGCCCTTTTGATCCCAATGCTCTATTCATCTTTTAGATTGTAGCAATCTTTGGTATCATGTTCATGATCCTTGAGCAAGGAACAATAGTTACTCTCATCTCTTTCTTTTGGGTCTCCTCTCATTCTAAGTGGCTAGTTGGTGTCCTCCCATTTCACCATGTGTTTTAGTATATTGGCTCAGATTATTTTCAAGGTTGTGTACGGTTTGTATGTCTTTTTCATCACACTTGTTACCCGTTCATGTTTGGGCCTTGCCAACTGCAGCTTTTTGGACCCTTGCTGGTTGGATTCGGGCCTCCCATTGGTCTGATGCCTCTTCGACTGAATGCTATCCTCCCGGTGTCCGTCGTCCCTTCTTCTTTCCTCCCTCTATTCCCGCTTCATTGTGTGGCCTTCCCTATCGTTATAATTTTTCTTCCTAGAAACTTTCATATCCTTGAGAGAAATGTGTTTTTAGGCGGTCTTCAACAAAATCGCCATTTTTTTTGGGTTTACAGGTTGATAACATAAATAAGGGTCCTTTTTTCAGTCCGGTGGTGAAAGTAGCGGGGGTTGTGTCATCCCTGAATCCGACGATAATTGTCAGATCATTAGTGAAATGAGTGACGTATTCCCTTATCGTCTCCTCAGGCTTCTGTTTGAAGTAAAGCAGGTAGTGTGGTGTTTTCCTCATTCACTGACTACCGATGAATCTTGTGATAAAGGTGGTGGCTAGTGCCTGGAAGGAGTCTATCAACCTCAGTGGTAACCTATTGAACCAGCTCATTGTGTAGAGGTAAAACTATTTGCAAACATTCTGCATAAGATGGCTTATGTACTCTCCTTTAACGCCATCATGTGGTGGAAATGTCACAAATGGTCTGTTCGGTCAGTAGTGCCATCATATGCCTCAACCTTTGGTGGGGTAAACTTCTTTGACATAGAAGTTATCAGGAGGGATTCAGAAAATGATGGTTTGGCTAGCTCGTACAATACATTAGGATCTGTGACTCCGATCCTGAATGAGATTTCAACAGGTGTTCCATGACTATGTGGAGACTTATCTTGGGGAGGTTCATTGCTTTCAAGATTCCCCTGTTGAGGTTTTGCAGGAACCTCATTGCTTTCCCAGGCTCGATTAGTAGATTTTTGTTGGGGGGCGCTTGGATAGGGTCGACTTACTGAGTGCGCTATTGAGTGAGTTTCTCCATTATCTTCATCATGTGGTTCATCTGGGTCATGAGCAAATCTACCTGAGGGTCCATAGCAATGTCGCCGGATGTCTGGGTTGGTTTAGCTACTGCATGCTGTAGATTTTGACCGTCGGGTGCAATTGGCCTGGTGGTTATCGCTAAGTCTCAATCGTGAACTGCTGGCAATGTAGCATCACCAGTAGGAGGGTTAATGTGATTGTTGTTGGGTTGAGGGTCCATGGAGTGTTCCATCTGTTCTGATTGGCTCTTGATCATTGATCAGATTTTAGCGAGTTTTGTTACTGTAGATCTTCTTTTCAAAAAGGAAACTTCTTCCCCACGAGCGACACCAAACTGATGCGTCCAAATCCCGTCCTCCTATAAGTTTGACCTGCAAAATAGATGTTAGACTGCCAAGGACCACCTTTTTGGGGGCCGAAGGCACTCCGATGCTTAAGTCAGCAACTTTATTGAAGAAGGAAGTAAATCTGGATAAAACTCAATCAAAGTTGCATACCTTTGTCGATTGTTCCCTTTATCTTATATAATGGTCGTGGTCAATTCTCTGTGTGACTAAAGCATGTGAGGCGCAAGGGAAGGATATGTTTTTTGTAACAGTCACCTCCTTTACGAAGATGCGTCCGTGGAAGTGTAACTCCATCCACGACTATTTTCTTATGCAACGTTTATTTTCTTTATGAGAGAACTCGTTTGGGCCTGGATCTTGGCCTTAGTTATGACTTCTTTCAATGGGCATTGATTGTGCTTTTATGATTGGTCTTACCCTCTTCGACCTTTATGGGCTGACCTGATGTTGGGCCTGATCCTCGGGATGGACGATTTCTACCACGTGTATGGCTGTGATGGCGATCTATTTTGATGTATCATCACAAACTATGCCAAAACAATGTAAAATATACAATGAAACTATAAATTGTATATAGAGTTATTGAGAATAGGTCTATGCATTGTAAAGATCATTGCATTGATGTCTAACTCATAAAGACCAAAGGATAAGAAAATTGGAGTCAACTCGTGAAGACAAGTCCAAGCTATGAAGACCAAGGCAAGGCAAATATAGCTTATGGATGGGCATAATTCAAATGAAGCGCCAAAAGTTATTTGCTAAGTGCATAAAAGTGCACTCTTAACATCGCTTATCTAAGTTTAATTATTATATTATACAGTTAATTCAATGGTTTTTATAATAATTTTCTACTTAAATATATGATGTGCATTTTGATGTTGGGAGACATTTTAATGATATGCTAAGGATAAATTAATGAAATAATGTCACGCGCAAGCCCCTGTTGTTAAAGATGCAAACCCGATTTAGAAAGGATTTTTGAATCAAAGGCTACTGGGAAAAAATGCATTAAAAAAGAAGAACATAGGGGTTGCGTTTGAGGGAGGAAGAGCTGAGTTTGAAGAGAGGAAGGGTTGTGTTTGCAGTTGCGTGAGAAATTGGCAGAGGCCGTATTTAGGAGAGGGGAACCTGCTGCTGACAAAGAAAAGATAATTTGTCCGATTTGTTTTCTTGTCGCTGCTGCGTTATGAATGGGAGGAATCTCCTGTGTTTGGGGGAGAGGAATCTGCTGCTACTGCATTTGGAGGACAAGAAGAAGTTGCTAGATGGTTGCTGGGCTCCAAAGAATTGTTGTCTATTGCGTTACAAAGAGCTTGTTGTTGAGGCAAATTGTTGTTTGTTGCGTTACAAAGAGCATGTTGATGTTGCAAATTACTGTCTGTTGCGTTACATTGAACCTGTTGCTGCTACGAATTGTTGATCTGTGCATTGCTGTCGGTGAGTTGTTGTTCTGTCGCAGAGTTGTTCTGTTAGGAACCCAGCTCCAGTACGTTATTCTATTGGTAACAAGTCCTATTTTAGTAAGAAGTCCTGTTAAGGTATGTCAGTAGGTGAAGTCCTAATTTAGTTGAACTTCTATGTTAAGATGAGTTTGGTTAGGAATCTAGGACGTATAATTCTCTCTATATTCTATCGAGTTGTAATCAAAGTTAATCAATCAAATAACTTTCTAAACTTTGGTGGCTGATCTCCAATCAAAAGATCAATAGGTGGTTCGATCTCCAATCAAAAGATCGATTATATTAGCTTACGGTATCGGATCCTATCATCTGGTATCAGAGCATCGGTTCTACCCTACCCATCCCTTCAAATTTCTCTTCTCTCCCGCCCATCCCTACACTATGACTGTCAAAGACCTCGAAGAACAAGTTGTTGCCCTTAACGCCCAATTGGGAGCAATGGCTTCGCATATCAACACCCTCCTCCAAGATCGCCAAGCTCAGTTACAGACCAATGCCCAAATATTACAAACTCTTCAATCTCTCCACTCCACTGGGTCCCCACGATCATAACCTACTCACCAAACCCATCCGCTAGGCACCAATTTACATGGACGACCCCTTCGTACTGATTTCCCTAAATTTGATTGCGGCGATCCCGAAGGTTGGCTTTTCCAAGCCGAACAATCTTTTGAGCTTAACCGGGTCGTCGACAATCAGAAGGTCACATTGGCTGAGATTCACCTTAAAGGCGATGCAATCGCTTGGTATCGCTGGATTCGACAATCCATCGGTGAACTCTCCTGGGAACAATTCTCCAAGGCGATCTGTTCCAGATTTGGTTCCCGCAAACATATTGATCCGTGCAGCTCTCTTTCAAAATTAACCCAAACAGGGACGGTTCGTGAGTTTATTACAGCCTTTGAGAATCTCATCAATTTGGTTCCAGGATTGCTCGAACCTCATCAAGTCAGTATGTTCCTCTCAGGATTACGTGATGATATTCAGTCGGGCGTGCGCTTGCTTAAACTTGCGAGCTTGACCCAAGCTTTTGATTTAGCGTTATGCCAAAAGGACGCTATCACTACGACTACAACTTATTCCTCGTCTAAAGGGTTCTACAAACAGCCTTCGTGTCTTGTGGCTCCTCAGCCTAATTTTAAGACCCCTATCCCTACTCCCGCCTTGCATGTTGGCATGAAGCGACTAATTTGGGCCGAACAACGAGAACGGGGCGAGAAAGGTTTATGTTTCAACTGCGATAAAACCTTTAAACTAGGTCATCGCTGTCTTAAACCGCAATTGTTGTTACTGGATGCTTCCCTCGATGAGTATTCTCCGGATGACAGCGTCGCTCTTTCAGATGCAGACCCTGCGATGGAGATTTCCCTCATGCTCTTATGGGATCGACCTGGCCAGAAACCATGCGAGTCACTGGTAGCTTGAAGCAACGCCAGATTTCCGTCCTCATAGATTCTGGCTCTACGCACAATTTTATCCATCCGAGTGTTGCAAAGCAATGTGGTATTCCAATTGCATACTCCAAGGATTTTAGAGTCATGATCGTTGATGGTGGCTATTTGTCTAGTCGCGGTTCTTGTCAGAATCTCGCGATGACTATTCAGGGTTATGAGCTCTGTGCTGACTTCTCGCTTCTTGCTATCATGGGTTGCGTTATGGTATTGGGTACTCAGTGGCTTCACACATTGGGTCGCATTGTTTGGGACTTCAGTAAGTTGGTCATGAATTTTACTGTCGCCGATCGTGTTTATACGTTGGTGGGCAACAATTCTCCTATGGTTATGTTTATGAACAGCGAGAAGATGACTCGCACATTACGTCACTAACAACAGGGCATCCTTTTCCACATAAGGGACCTCGACATCCAGCAGGAACCACTAGCCAACGTTGTTGTTTGTGCACAGCGAGCAACCCAGGGGAGCCTGACCAAATCGTTGTTTCGAAGCAGCGAACAAGACAATTTCACGGTCACGCAACTTCTTTCCAAATTCTCCGATGCATTTGGACTTCCTCAATCACTTCCTCTTCCACAGGAGCATGATCATCGCATACCACTCCTACCAGGCGCTGCCCCGGTAAATATTCATCCATACCGTTACCCCCATTTTCAGAAAGCAGAAATTGAAAAAGTGGTTCACGAGCTTCGGGATGCTGGTTTTATACGACCAAGTCTGAGCCCGTTCTCTTCTCCAGTGTTACTCGTGAAAAAGATGGCTCCTGGCGCATGTGTGTAGATTATCGCGCACTTAATAAAATCACTATCAAGGATCACTTTCCTATACCAGTCGTGGATGAGTTACTCGACGAACTACAGGGCGCGACCATTTTTTCTAAACTCGACCTTCGTTCCGGCTACCATCAAATCAGAGTACATGACGAGGATATTTCCAAAACAGCGTTTCGTACTCATGATGGCCACTATGAGTTATTGGTGATGTCGTTCGGCCTATCCAATGCCCCGGCCACTTTTCAGAGTTTAATGAACGATCTATTTCGCCCTTTTCTCCGCAGGTTTGTCTTGGTGTTCTACGACGATATTCTGATCTACAGTGCTAATAATGACGATCACCTTCATCACTTGTCAGTGGTTCTGGGAATACTGCGAGCCAACAATCTATTTGTTAAGGAGTCTAAGTGCTCATTTTCCCAATCTTCCATTGCTTACCTCGGGCACATCATTTTGGTTGCGGGAGTATTTGTTGATAACGACAAAATTGTTTCGGTGACGAATTGGCCTCTTCCATCTTCTATAAAGGATCTTCGTGGTTTCTTAGGCTTAACCGGATACTACCGCAAATTCGTCAGAGATTACGAAAAGATCAGCGCTCCACTTACTCAACTTCTCAAGAAAGATTCTTTTAAGTGGACTGAGGATGCTACTCTGGCCTTCACCAGGTTGAAAGCAGCGTTGACCGCCACTTCGGTGCTCGCCCTCCCTGACTTCGCACTACCATTCTGCATTGAAAGCGATGCTTCTGGTCATGGCATTGGTGTCGTTCTTATGCAGCGAGGACATCCCATCGCTTATTTCAGCAAGGCTCTTTCAGGCAAGCACTTTCACCTCTCAGTTTATGATAAGGAGATGATGGCCATCGTCGCAGCCGTTCAAAAATGGCGACCCTATCTCTTGGGTCGACATTTCAAGATTCACACTGATCATCGCAGGCTCAAATTTTTTCTGGAACAACGACTCTCTTCTCTTGAACAACAGCAATGGGTTACCAAACTGTTGGGATATGATTATGAAATCTTATACCGCTCTGGCTCTAGTAATCAGGTCGCTGATGCTCTTTCACGGGTACCTCACACTGGCTCTTTGCTCACCATAACATCCCCAACCTTTGACAGTCTCGCGGAGATATGTCGAGAGTGCCATGCCGATTCAGCTATGAGTTCCATTATTACTGCTGTGTCACAAGGTCCTTCGGCCCGAAAGCATTGCTCTTACGAACAGGGGATCCTGGGATATAAAGGCCGTATTGTCGTCACTCCTTCTTCACCACGGTGTGTTAAGATTTTGCATGAGTTCCATTCGTCGCCAACAGGGGGTCATTCTGGATTCCTGCGTACTTATAAGTGGCTCCAACATAATTTCTATTGGCCTGGAATGAAGAGTGCGATCAAAACATTTATTCCCCATTGCGATGTTTGCCAGTGCAACAAGGCTGAGGCTATCTCCCCGCCTGGCCTGCTTAGTCCTCTACCTATACCTGAGGATGTTTGGCTCGACCTCTCAATAGATTTCATTGATGGCCTGCCCGTTTCGCAGGGGAAGACAGTGATCCTTGTCGTTGTGGATCGGCTATCTAAATATGCACACTTCAGCGCCTTAGCTCACCCGTACACAGCTTCATTAGTCGCCGAGACCTTTATCCGCGATATTGTCTGAATCCATGGCATGTCGCGCTCAATTGTTAGTGATCGCGACCCCATCTTCATTGGTAACTTCTGGGAGTCATTTTTTGAAATACAAGGGACACAATTGTGCCGCAGCTCCGCATATCATCCTCAATCCGAGGGTCAAACTGAGGTCACGAATCGCACACTGGAATGTTATCTACGCTACTTTGCAAGACACCATCCTTCCAGTTGGGTGCTATGCCTACCTTGGGCTGAATGGTGGTACAATACCATCTACCATTCTGCTATTAAGATGACACCTTTTCAAGCGGTTTATAGTCGACCACCTCCATCCATTTCAACCTATATCCCTGGTTCTACTGCTGTGCATGTCGTTGACATCGCATTGCGTAACCGTGATCATACTCTCCAAGTTTTAAAAGATGACCTGGTTGCTGCCCAAGCTCGGATGAAGCTTTATGCCGATGGCAAACGAATAGAACGCCACTTTGATCTTAACGATTAGGTATTTCTGCGAATACAGCCTTACCGACAGTCCACTGTCTCCTCTCAGCAGTACTCCAAGCTTTCTCCGCGATTTCATGGACCTTTTCGCATCATTGAAACGATCAATTCAGTTGCATATAAATTAGACCTTCCTGCAGGTTGCCGCATTCACCCGGTGTTTCATGTCTCCGCCTTAAAGAAAAAATTGGGCATGGGTAATATTGTCTCAACCAGTCTTCCTACTCGTCTCGATGTTGATGAGTGGATTCCTGAACAGTTACTTGACCGAGGCCTCGTCAACCGTCACAATCGAGTTGTTACTCGCTGGCTTATCAAATGGAAAGATCACCTAGTTGAAGAGGCTACATGGGAAGACTATGAAGATATTCGTCGTCGGTTCCCTAGTTTTCAAGGTTGAGGACAAGCCATGTTTCAAGGGGCTCGGGATGTTAGGAACCCAGCTCCAGTACGTTACCCTATTGGTAACAAGTCCTATTTTAGTAAGAAGTCTTGTTTAGGTAAGTCAGTAGGTGAAGTCCTAATTTAGTTGAACTTCTATGTTAAGATGAGTTTGGTTAGGAATCTAGGACGTAGAATTCTCTATATAGTCTATCGAGTTGTAATCAAAGTTAATCAATCAAATAAATTTTCTAAACTTTGGTGGCCGATCTCCAATCAAAAGATCAATAGGTGGTTCGATCTCCAATCAAAAAATCGATTATATTAGCTTCCGATATCGGATACTATCATGTTCTATCGCTGAGTTGTTGTTGCTGTGTTGTTTTGCTGCCGATTTCCTGCGGTTGTTCTGCAGCTGATTTGATGCGGTTGAGGACTGCCGGAACCCTAATTGATCTATCTGATCATCAAAGAGTCTGCCTATTTTCTCATTTATCCAATGTTTTATTTTAATATCCAATGTTTTATTTTAATAATAATTTTGCTTGTATTTTGTGTAACTGAATTATTTAGTTAGTGTTAGATTGAAGCCTTAGTTACGACTCCTAAACGATTTTGACATGCCTTACTACAATTATATTTTGTGATGCATAATTGATTAGTTTCTAATTTTATTTCACCATTCACGTGAACTATGTATATGATTAATCACCATATACATGATTTGTATGGAGATTGCTACATAGGTAAATTTAGATGACCAAGTCTTGTGCTTAAGCCAAGTGGCAAAAAGTGCTAAGTAAGTTTGGTTCTCAAACTTTAAATGATACTCAGCTTAATTATTCTACTACTTAAAAAGAATTGTTAGCTGTCATATTTGCTTTAGAAAAGTTTTGGTCATACTTGATTGGTTATAAAGTTATTATATTCATTGACCATGCTGTTTTGACATAATTGTTTGCCAAAAAAGATGCTAAGCCTAGATTGATTTGATGGGTACTATTGTGACAATAATTTGATATTGAGATTAAGGACAAGAAAGATAATGACAACGTCGTGGCAGATCACTTTTTCAGGCTACTTCATGATTAAGAAGGACATGTGCTTCCCTTGAGTGAAGTATTTTCGGATGAACAATTATGTATGGTAGAGGTACAACTTCCTTGGTATGCAGATATTGATAATTATGTAATTACTAAGGTTTTTCCTCCAGGGATATCTAGTCAGGAAAAGAAAAGGTTGATGTCAATGTCAAGGTAATACCATTGGGACGAGAAATACTTTTTCAAATTTTGTCCTTACCAGATTATTCGAAGGTGTGTTCTAGAGGAGGCACATATGAGTATCTTATACAATTGTCATCAGCTTGCATGCGGAGGGCACTTTGAGCCAAGAAAATAACACTTAAGGTATTCCAATCTGGTTTCTATTGACCTAGTGTGTTTAAATATGTTTTATTCATTTTGCAGATCTTGTGATAGAGGCCAGTGGTCAGGAAACATCTCGTCCATGAATCAGATGCCACTGCAAAACATTCTTGTGGCAGAGCTTTTTGATGTGTGTGGTATTGACTTCATGGGTCCATTCCTAACTCATTAGGTTACTTATATATTCTTGTAGGTGTGGATTATGAGTCTAAATGGGTTGAGGTTGTCCCCTCAAAGGCTATTGATCACAATATTGTTGTGAATTTTTTCAGGATAACATCTTTTATCGTTTTGGAAAACCAAAGGCAATAGTAAGTGATGTAGGTAACCACTTCAATAACCAACCTTTTAATTCCTTGATGAAAAAATATGGGATCACACATAAGGTTGGCACTTTAGATCATTGTCAAACTAGTGATCAGGTAGAGATAAGCAACAAAGAGATCAAAAAAACCTAGAGAAAGTGAATAATCAAATAAAAGATTGGTCGCTATGCATGAATGATGCATTGTGGGCCTATAAAACTTTTTACAAAGCCCCTATTGGCATTCTCCATATCGAGTGGTTTTTGGGAAGACATGTCACCTACTAGTAGAATTGGAACATCAAACCTACTGGGCTATCAAGAAATTCAACTTTGATATGAAATAAGTGGGTGACAAGAGGAAGCAACAGTTGAATGAATTAGAAGAATTGAGACATGATACCTATGAGAATGTCAAGCTATACAAGGAATAACCAAGGCATATCATGTTAAACACCTTATCAAGAAGGATTTGCGAGTGGGACAAAAGGTGTTGGTTTACAATTGAAAATTGTGACTTTTACTGGGAAGCTCAATATTTTCCCTCATGGAGCTATGGAGGTTCGTAGCTAAGAGAAAATGATAATATTCAAGGTGAATGAACATAGAGTGAAGCCCTACATTGAGATGAACTTTGAGCCTAGAGATGAGGACTTGACTCTCAACTCCGTCCAGTACATGGCATGAGAGTCACACAGTTTACCAGAAGACTATAAACTTTAGCACTCCTTCGAAGGTAACCCAAAGAGCAAAGGAGAACTTCATGCTAAGGCGCTCATGAATTATTGAATTCCCGCTAAGTCTTTCCCTTACTTTTTATTATTTATGTATTATGTTTTGCTAGGTTATTAGATCATTTTCTTTTTTCTCCTCATCATTACAACCAATTGGTTTAACATTGAGGACAATGTTAGATTTAAGTTAGCGTTGTAAAAAACTGGTTGCGTTTCTTGTGTTTATGTTGTGATTAGCTGTTGGTGGAATTGAATGAAAAAAAATATAAAATATTTATAAAATAATTTTTTTTGCAATAATGTCTTGGCATAGTTATGTTGAACTTAATGACGGATAAGTTGTTTTTTAGAGTGTTGTTGAACTTTAGTTTTGATTCAAAAATTCATTAGCGAGTTTAAAATGGTGACACATATAGGAAATATGAACTTGTACTACTTATTTTTGGTTAGTGAGTATTTCACTTTGAATTTAGCACAAGCACAATGGCACATGGTGTGTGGTATGAAAAAGTGAAACTAAATATGCATGCTTATATCTTAGGTTCAATTGGTAGATTTGTTGGATGAGTAAAAACTAGTTTAGCTTCGTAGTATTTTACTCAAGTTAGTAAACCCGTAGAGGTGTTATTACACCTAATACCCTAAAACCATCTTGTTTGAGAGTCATTGGTTTAAAGCTCGATAAATGTGTCAACTAAAAAACTTAAGGGAGATAAACTTTCACCTTTTGACCTAGATGTTAAAGATGTTTGGAGTAAAGTTGTAGCTAGTTTAGTTTTTGTAGTCCTTTTTACTCGAGTTATTAAACCTACAGAGGTATTTTTACACCTAATGCCCTAAAGCCATTTGGTTTGGGAGCCATTATTCTAAAGCTTGATAAATGGGTCAATTAGAAAACTTAAAGGAGCTAAACATTGCACAATCCACATATACATCCTTAAAAAAAAAAAAAAAAAATCTTAATTTGTGTTAGTATCTATTGCCTTGGTTGTTTCATAAAATGGAAACATTTTATTATACTTTACTCTCGTTGACAATTTGTGGTCTATGTTGAATTGGAAGTCAAGACTGAGCAATTTGTTGAAAATAACATAGTATATGTGGGTATCACTAGGGGTGGGCAAACGGGTTGAGGCACCGCGAATCCAAACCGAACTGAACCGTTTTACTCCAAACGATTCGATTTTTATTTTATAAATTATGCAACGATTCGGTTTGGTTCCAGAACCGTTCTAAAATGGTTCGATCCCAGTTCCTAAATTATTGTTTAAAACGGTTCGATTCTGATCCGATTACATAAACCTCTTTACACGTTCCTTAATGTGATTGGGTAGAAAAAAATGGGTTTCTAACCCTAACTAACACCCCCATTCATCTCATTCTCGGTCTCCACTTCACCCAGCCACCCACCACGATCTCATTTTCCACAAGCACGACGACGACGCACAAGCAGTGAGCAGATCTGATCTTCTTCCCACAACCACCCTCGTCCTCTCTCACTCTCCACAAGCATGACAACGACGCACAAGCAGTGAGTAGATCTTATCTTCTTCCCACAGCCTCCTCACTCGATTGATTTGAAGATTTGCTTCCTCAGATTCAGGTTAGTTTGGATTCATGTGCTGATGGAGTATTTATAATAGAGATATGTTTTAAAGACAAATTAACTTTCTCAAAGATTACTGCATCACATCATGCTGGGTTGGAATACTTGTTTCTAAATGTTTTTTGGTTCATTTTGAATGAAGTAGAAGTTAAAAATGATGATTTAACAAGAGTGAGAGTGAGCTCTTTTTGATGTTGTTGTTATCTTTGTTTTGATATTTGATGAGTCGTGGTTAGAGTTTAGACCCACCCCACAACTCGATCGGTCTTGCAGAGTTGCAGGAAGATAAAAGAAAAACTCAATTTGGAAGCTGGGGTGCTAGATTTTATAGGGTCTGATTGGTTGATAATTTGGATAATGTGTTTTCATAGGGTCTGTTGGATTTCAGATAAAATTGTAAGCTATATATTGTAGCTACTCCCCTTACTCATTTTTGTGAGGCATGTTTTTGTTAATGCTGATAACAATGGTTTCTCTTGACATAATGCCAGTGTTTGTTCTCTGGCTTTGGAATTTGAACAATTCATGTTCTCTGGCTTTGAAATACAATTGAGCTTTAAACTTGATGATGCATGTCTTGAAGAAATGTTTTACGCAAATGTTGTTGTTGATGTTGCATGGGTTTAGAACTCAAATACTATATCGAATAATCCCAGTGAAAATCTTTATTTCTCATAAGTAGGGTTTATGTAGAGCATTACAAAGTTCAAATTGTAAAGTTTGCACAATCATACTAGGCAATCTAATAATGATTTTTATACATTAAAGAATTGGCTTATTAGATATCTTGCACTGGTACAAGTGTCTGTTTACCACCATATACATCTGGGAGGTGGTTCTCGTCAATGTCTTGAAGTAGTGTTTGTGACTTTACAATTACAGTTGTTTTTACTATGAAGTTGGTTCGCCAAATAGGCGTGAGACCCTGTCAAATATAACATAATTTGACTCTGAAAATTGAGATGTAGCAAACATGAAAAATTGATTTTTCTGTCCCACATAATTTAATTCACATTTCTTCAGTTTGAAAAGATCACATTTCTTTATTTTTTTATTAATATTTTTGGAGATATATAATACAGGAACCGTTTGGAACCGAACCGTTGTAAACGATTCGAGTTAGGTTCGGTTCCAACGATCAAAATGGAAGAACCGATCCGAATCGAAACCGTTAAAATTTAAACGGTTCGAGTTAGGTTCCTAAAAATTTGGAACCGATCCGAACCGTGCCCACCCCTAGGTATCACTTTGGTAAACCCTCACGAGACTATAACTAGGGACATCTAGGGGTTTAAAGGCTTGTTGGATTCGCTAAATACAATCAAAAGTTCCAACTAAAGTGGTATAGATAAGAGTTTTATTTCAATTGTTTTCTTTTCTTGAATTTTTTGTTTTCTAAATTAAGTTTTAGTCTCTTGAATTGCTAGAACTGTTGTTTTGTGCGGTGTTGTAGCTGAGTTATTGCTTTGTTTGCTGAGTTGTTGTTGTTGATCCATGTGTTGTTGTTGTTGATTTGCTGCAGTTGGAACACCAATTGATCAACACTCTAATCATCAAAGAGTCTGTTTATTTTCTCATCTATCTAATGTTTTATTTGAATAATAATTTTGCTTGCATTATGTGTAACTAAATAATTTCGTTAAGGCTAGATTGAAGCCCTAGTTATGACTCCTTAATGATTTTGACATGCCCTGTTACAACTATTTTTGTGATGCTTAATTGATTAATTTCTAATTTTATTTCACCATTCACATGAACTATGTTTATGATTTATCACCATATACATGATTTTATGGAAATTGTTACATGGGCAAATTTAGAATTGAGTCTTATGCCTATGCTAAGTGACAAAAAGAGCCAAGTTAGATCAGTTCTTGAAATTAATCAGCATGAATGACCGAAATAGATACCATGCTTTGGGTTTTGTGTTTTTATCAATTTCCATGATTTATGAATCCTTGAGGTGCAACTTAGTAGATACAATGCTAAATACCTTGATAATGTAAAATATTAGAGTAGACACCCATACCTAATTCATTGTTCAGGAAAATCAATAGCTTAAGGAGTAGACAACATTACCCTTAGGTTGGCAAAGTTTGAGTATTGGAATTTAGTTTGTATCATTGTGTATGTCGTTGTTTAAATGAAGATGCCTAGTGGTGGATGTTGAATCGCTAACTTATTAGATTCCATTGAAGTAGAAGTGTTAGGAAAGATGGTTTAAACACAATTAATCCAATTCTCATGGAAATGTTCTCGTTCTTGTTACATATACTATTTGTATGATCTTGTGTAGTTTCGAGTTAAAACGTACATTTAGAAGCTTATTAATTAGGTTACTATTTGTACAACACTATTTGGGGGCAAAAATGAGTAAGAACTAAATTTCAAAGTTTGAATTCGAGTTTTCTCCCATTTGAGAATAGATATTTTGTTGAATATTTCCTTCTTTAGATAACCCCATGTGTTAAAAGGAAATATCCAGATTAAGTACGAACACATGTAATAAAGGAGAAACCCTTTGTTTTTAAAAAAATGTTCTTGGCCGGCAAAGTTGACTTCAGCCATTGACAGATCATTTTTAGCACAAAGTCATTCCCCTTTAGACTTCACTATGACCAGACTGATTCTATAAATAAGAACCGAGATCCATATTTTTGGATCATCTCTCAAACCTTTCTAGTTTAAAAATCAGTGAAATCTTTCTCCTTTTGCCTTCCTTTTGAAATATCCATTTACCTACTCAAAACCCATACCCCTTTGAGAGATCCATGTTGTTTTTAAGGAAAAAACTCTTCCTCTCCTCATGAGCTATTGGTTAAATAAAGAGAAGAAAGAAGAAAGAAGAAAAGTGAGTAAAAATAGTTGAAGAGTGCTTTGTATTGGAATATGCCTCTTTCGAGAGTTGTTGAGCTTTCAAGCACTTCATCTCACCCTTGAGTGAAGCTTTGATCTTTCATTGAGAAAGGGAATGAAGGTAAAAAAGCTTTTAAACCTCTCTATCCGACAAGAAATTGTCACTAGAAGAGAGAAACCCGTTGAGTGTTTGCTTTGCCCCTAAACTCACTTTCACCCCATGTGGTTTCTTGAATCCTGGAGTGGATTCCTACAAGTGTCGCAGGTGATCCCAAGTAGGTGCTAAGACTAGGTTATGTTATATTCTATTATGGTGTGATTCTTGGCTATTCGGTAAGTCTTGTAGAACACGAATATAAAACAAGGTTGTATCTTCGAGGTCCCGATAACATGTCAGTAAGAATTGCTTGTGGTGCATCCCATGCGACTGCCAAAGTGTTAAGTAAGACTCGTGGAGCAAAACACTTGGTTTGTGTCAATAAGAAGGATTAGACCTTCCGTGGTTGTTGAACGTTGATTGAGCTGGAATTCTCCTTTGATCAAGTAATAAAGACTTGAGGATTGCAAGCCCTTGTCGCCAAGGAAGTAATTGTTGGAGTCAATCAAACTATGGCTTAGGTGAACCTTGTTATATTGGTTTTTTTGTCTGCTTTGTTTTCTTCTCCCCATGACTCTATTTATGTTTCCTTGAATGCTTAATTAAGTTGTCTTTACATTGTTATATTGCTTGTATATTCAACTTGCTTACTTAGGATTTCTTTGGGGATTTTGCAAAAGGATTTTAATTGGGTGTTTCACTTTCAAGTAAATCAATTAAACTTGTCAACACCATAAACCTTCAAAAGTTTATGCGAAGAATTTCAAAGTCGAATACTTCCACTTGTTTTTCGAAACAAATGTGATTTTTGAAAAGTGACTATTCACCTCTTTTAGTCGATATTAACTAAGTGTCAATGCACTCTTTGTGAGTATTATAACATACTTCACACTTTCAATTATTATCAAAGCCAAGTTGCCCTAAGAGCTGAGTTGCTCTCATTGGGTTTTACCACCGGAGTTGATCTTGTGAGTGTACACTATGGCTAATTTCTTTGCTACATATCTTTCTTATGCTTATGACATGCTATTTGATTTTACCGATCCATTGATATATGATAGAAATATGTCATGTGCGATATGATAACGTTGTTGATGATTTTCCATGTTCTAGCCATGATAGAAATAATATGCCAAACTCCATTAATGATATGTCATGCTTCATTAATATGTTGTTGATGATATACCATGCTCTCTTAATGATGTACCTCCTCATAATTTACATGATTTCCATGTTTCGTTCATTTCAAAATTCCTATTGAAACTGTTATTCCATATACTTGTCATGATTATTTTACTAATGAGTTTCATTGCATATGATGAGTTATTGGATTCTTATGATGATCTTTTGGAATGAGCTAAAGTTCATGAGTTGGAATGTGAAAAGTTGTTGGAGGAGAACATCAAAATCTAACATGATAGCCAACTAGAAATTAACTCCTTATATGGTACATTAGAAATTCAAAGGACAAGGAATCTTGACTGAATAGTTTATTCGTCCAGAATAACTCCTTTGTTTGTATCTAAGATTACAAAGATCAAGCAAGTGGGTCATGCTTTTATTGCTGAGAAGTTGGTCATATTAGATAGCTTGTAGAAAATGAGCAGTTCAGTTATTCAATAATAATCACATCACTCTTCGAAGATAGCTTGGAAAGCTAAAGGTTGTTGGAAAAGTTTGGTTTTATCCAATGCTTTCAAAGCTAGTAGTTCCTCGAGATGATATTTAGATAGTGAATGTTCTCGACATATGAATTGAGATAAGAGAAACAATAGGGATTGAAAAGAATTATCTGATAGTGATGTTACATTTGAAGATGGAATCAAAGCTAAGATTGTTGGCATTAGATATGTTGAGTTTGAGATTATTCACAAAATCAACAAAGTTGTTCAAGTGGATGGACTCAAGCATAATCTCCTCAATGTCAGCCAACTATGTGATGAAGGTTAAACTTGTTTTTATTTATTTATAAGGATTGTACGGTAATGGACAAAAAAAAATGTCATCCTCACTAGTACTCAATCTCGGGATAAAAAAAAAAACTCTTGAATATCCGAAGGTAGTTACCGGGAAAATTGCTATGTGATAGAGAATAAAACAACCAAATGTTTTTAGTAAAAGATGATCTCTGTGAATTATGACATTATAGGTTGGACATATTAACTATCGAGATCTTGTTAGAGACCTACCAAAGGTGAATATGTATGAGACTGTGTGATGCCTCCTAGATAAGAAAACATATCAGATGCACACACAAGAAAAAGAAATTAATCTACACCTCTAGGTCACTTGAACGAATCCACATGGATTTGGTTGATCCTATGGACACCAAAAGCCTACGAGAAAAATCATTATTTCTAATGATGGTAGATGATTTCTCTAGACACACTCCGCTTTCTATTCTAACACAAAATTCAGATGTCTATAACTACATTAAGAAAATTTGCAGATTAATCATGAATGAATATGAAGTCTTTATCATATGCATTAGAAGTGATCAAGGTGGAGAATTATAGAATGAAAAGTATGCTAAGTTATGTAACTAACGCGATGTCAAGCATGAGTTCTTAGTGCCGAAGACCCCACAGCAGAATGAAGTTGCAGAAATGAATATTAGAAGTATTCAAGTAATGGCAAATGTAATGTTGCACAACAACGGATTGCCCAAGTATTTTTAGGCTGAACCAGTGAATACAGTGATATGCACCCAAAATATTGATTTTTTCGCCCATTTAGCTTTTTATTATTTTCTATTTGTGCTTAAAATTAATTAAATGCCTCTATTTATCTCGAATTTGATTATTGCTATAATTTTTGTACAAAATCGAGAAATATGGGAAATTTGAGAAATTCCGCCATTAATTTGCATGTTGATGAACAATTGGCAAAATTAAATATGAACAGATTCAAGTTAGACCAAGCCTAAGAACCCAATTCTAAATACTCATTACTGACCCATACAATGTTTTGATCCCAAAATCACATTTTTTTTGACATATCCATTTGATTCCCAAATAATCCACTAGCATTTTCCATCAATATCATTTCAAAAATCCCTCCAAAACACTATTAAAAACTTTGAATTATTTAATTCTGAGTTTTTGAAGATTTTATTTATTTATTCCCATATAATCCATCCAACAATCCACTTAAACCCTAACCCTAATAAATCCCAACCATCCACTTTATCAAACAAATGAATTTGGGCGGTCAAACACAAGGAGTTAAGTCAATGTCATCAGATTTTGAAGCTACATCTCAACCGTCCAAACACATGCCATAGGTCTATAAATAGAGACTATCTTTCCATTAATGGTAGCTTTTTATTTCAGGTTTTATTTTGGAAAGTGTAGAGAAGTGCAAGTTTTTAGTTTGTATTCCAACTTATTTTTTCCATTGAAGTAGAAACAAGTTTCACTTTTATAATACTTCCTTGTTTTTCATTTAATTTATTTTTAACAATTGTTTCTCCTGCTCAATTATTTCTTTTAAGTATTAGTTTATTTTCATTATTCATGGAAAACTAATCCTCTCCTATCAAGGGGAAAAAGTTGAGCCACATAAAGATATAGTGGTAGATAGATTGGATTTTTTTTTTTTTACTTATGAAGTAAAATTAAATAGTTAATTGTAAGAAATATTTCAAAAGAATGTTACATTTTCTAAACGGATAATATTTTTGATCAAAAAAATTAATTTATTTCCATGTCTTTTAGGATTTTTTCAAGAAGAAACATAACCAAAACCCCATGATGTTTTAGAAATGAAACAATAGATTTTGGTAAAGTCAAATCCCACAACTCAAGTCATGTAGGTTGAAAAACCATGTGATATGAGTATTTTGGGAGAAATTGAAAATACATTTTTGATGAAACACCAAACCATCATCTTATCAGCACCGTACATGTGTCATGATGATCTCGACAACAAAACAAAGCAGACCCGACTGCATGCTCAATCCAGCGAGGCCCAAACAACACTAAGCCCATTGTTGGCAGGATCCAGATAGTTGGGTCCGAGTTGCAATGAGCCATTAAACCCACACGTCGCACTATCAGGCCCAATACTCGTAAGACCTCTAAGGCAAGTATCTAAGATACCTATCCAAGATTGGCAGGCCAGTAATACATTGGATCCGACTAGGAAACAAATACTAGAATATAAGTCAGGCAAGGAAACTTCCTTGCATAGACAACACTCAAAAAAGAAAACCTCTACCCCAGATCTAGGAGCACGAGTCGTGTAGGGAAACTATCGCCCATGGGCAGCTCCCAATTAGGAAAGGAACCTCAACAAGATTCCTTTCCTAAACTACATCACCAAAGGCCAAGCCGAACAAGGATTTTCACACTATAAAGAGAGATAAGGTCAATGAACTTAATGTATGCAACAGAAACCCAATTTACAGCTTTAAGCTTCTCCTAAGCTTTATCTAACGTATACATCAGAGTGCCATCGGCCGCCACACGGTGGTCCTTGGCTCATGTCTACTACTTGTGAAGGTCTAGATAAGCAGTGAGGAAAAAGAGAAGGAACCTACTATATCAGTTTGGCACCGTCCGTGGGGAATGACAGAGTTCCTCGAAGAAAGCAGTATCACCACCTTTCTCCAAAAAATAAGAAAAATGGTGACAACGAGATCGCACAACAATGGAGATGCAGCAGAACCCTCGAACGCTCAAATCGATAGAGCCGGCCGTTCCACCACCGCCATGGGAGGAACTGCTTTAGACCCCGCACCGATGGCAACCGCAGTAGACTTAAGGTGAATCTACTATAAATCTGGATACAACAAATCATACAAACAGTGAAGAGACTTGAATCCCTCAAGCAGAAGTCAAATGAGACATTGAACGAGTAATTTGCGCGCTTCATCAACGAGTTGAGCCTCATCAACGGTTGCAGCGATGAAATTATCGTCACAGCCTTTACCGAAGGTCTGAGGAATGGCAAGTTTTATAACTTCTTTACTTTGGACCCCCCCCCCCCCCTCCCGGTCAAATATGAAAGACCTGCTAAAGGAAGCACATAACTACATCATTCTAGACAAAATGCTAACCGCCAAGAACAAGGCGGGATCTGAGAAAAAACCTTTTGTCCCCAAGGATGAAAAAGAGGAGAAAAGCAGGAGCACTACAATGAAGTGTGTGTCCTGCAGGGAGTATACTAAAAAATAGAACAATCCAACCGCTCCAGAAAAAGGTTGCTCCGCAAACTACGGACCAAGTCAGTCTACGAGGACCAACGGATGCAGCACACTCACTTTCAAAGCCCGATCCTGCCCTTAACTTTCACAAACATGGACCTCCAAGGCGTTCACACTCTGTATAATGATGCCCAGGTGATATAGGTTTCCATAGCAAATTGAGAAGTGAGAAGGTCTTTAGTAGACATTGGAAGTTGTCTAACATACAACCGAAGGAAGAAAACCTAAGCCTCTCGACAAATCCCCTGGTCGGACTTAGCAAGGAGAAGTACTTCTCTATAGGGAAGATCAAATTAACAGCAGTGGCAAGAGAACCACGACTCCAAAAAGTAATCCTTCCGAAGTTCATGGTGATCGATGCGCCGTCCACCTACAACATCATCCTGGAGACACCCTGGCTTCACCAAATGGAGGCGGCGGTCTCCACTTTACACCAGTGCGTCAAGTACCCTATCAATCATGAAGTAGGCACAATACGAGGAAATCAGCCGGGTGCTAGAGATTGCCACTACGCAGCACAAAAGTTTCTCGACAACCGTCAACTACAGATTGAGACCACGGCTGATCCGCCCCTAAGCTCGAGTCCAGAGTTGAGCAAGGAATCTCCCCACCCACCCAGGCGAGGAGGCCCCTGTCAACCCGAGGGGAAGACCCAACGTCGAACAACCTGAATAGGAACCAGTGACTGTGTATCTAGATAGTCCTAGTGATAGTAGAGCCATCCAAATAGGCTCCCGCCTAAGCAAAGAGTTTGTGGAACAGCTGATAACACTGCTGCAACATAATCAAGACGTCTTCGCTTGGACAATGAGGGATATGGTTGGAATCACCCATCGACTAACTGTAGACCCAACACGAAAACCGATCAGAAAAAAAAAAAAAAAAAAAAAAAAAAAAAAACTTGTGTCCTCCGAGAGGAACCAGATCATAAATAAAGAAGTGTTGAGGCTACTTAATGCTGACATGATCATAGAGGCTCAGTACCCAAATTGGATGGCAAACACCATCCTGGCTAAAAAGAAAAATGGAAAGTGGAGAGTCTACGTAGACTACACCGAGTTGAACAAGGCATGCCCGAAGGATAACTTTTTGCTTTGCCGTCTCGATCAAATTGTAAATGCCACGTCCAGACACGACCTCCTAAGTTTCATTGATGCCTACTCCGGATATAACAAGATACAGATGCACCCCCTCAGATCAAGAGAAAACGTCTTTCATAACCGAAATAGGGATATACTGCTATCGGGTGATGCATTCGGCCTTAAGAACGCGGGTGCAACATACCAACTGCTAGTGAACTGGATGTTCAAAAATCAAATCAGAAGGAACATGGAGGTCTACATAGATGACATGTTGGTCAAAAGCCTCCATAGCCCATGTCACATATCCGATCTTGCTGAAGCATTTGGCCAACTCTGCAAGTGTCAGATGAAACTCAACCCACATAAACGCACGTTTGGGGTTGAATCGGGCAAGTTCCTAGGTTACATAGAGAACCAGAGAGGAATAAAAGCAAATCCAGGCTCTTTTCGATATGAAGTCCACGACCTCCATCAGGGAAGTTCGAAGCCTAACTGGGAGGGTGGCAGCACTTAATAGGTTTATCTCCAAATCATCAGACTAGTTCCTCCCTTTCTTCAAGATTATTATAGGAAGCAAGGCCTTCAGCTGGAACGAAGAGTACAAGCAGGCCTTCTAGAACCTAAAGTCATACACGGGAAGTACCGAGCTATTCTCGAAACCAACCCTGGGAGAAATGCTTTATTTGTATCTAGTCATCTCAAATCAAGCCATCATTTCACCTCTTGTACAGGATGATAAGGAGACACAGAGACCAATATATTGCGCCAAGAAAACCTTTGTGGAAGTTGAAACAAACTATCCGGATCTAGAGAAGCTAGCTTTGGCATTTGTCATATCTTCCAAGAAGCTGAGGCCCTATTTTCAAGCCCACTCTATAACAGTTCTGACCAAACACCCACTTCGCACAGTGCTACAAAAGCCAGAATCATCATGCAGGATGGTTAAATGGGTTATTGGAACTAAGGTAGTTTGACATCAACTACGCTCCAAAGACGGCTATCAAAGCCCAAGCATTAGCAGACTTCATCGCCGAATTTACTAGTGGTGGGGAACAGAAACGAACAACTCAGATTAGAGACCAAATGAACAAGGTTGGATCCTGCGCTGCGAAGGGTCAGCCACACAGAAAGGAATGGGTGTCAATATCACACTCCACTTTCCAAGCGGTTTCGTCTTGGAAAAGGCGGTCATGTTCGGTTTCCCAGCCTCAAAGAATGAGGAAGAATACGAGGCCTACTTGTTTGGCATGAAGCTAGCAAAAGGAATCGAGGTAATTGTGCTAACTGCTTATGGTGACTCACGTCTAGTAGTCAACCAGGTTAAATGGGATTTTAACAACAAATATCCAAAGATGATAGCCTAGCACGAGAAGGTCAATAGCGCAACATGCCAATTCTAAAGATTTGAACTCTTGCAGTGTCCGCGATATGACAACAAAAGAGCCGACACACTAGCCAGGCAGGCCTCAGCCACTACAAAGATCGCTAATGGGCTCATTGAATTCCAAGAGTAGTAAAGGCTAGTTGAAGATGAGGGTAATGAGCTTTACGCAATTGAAGTGGCTTCAAGCTGGATGAATCCCATTATTGAATACATCAAAGATGGGACCCTTCTGGCCAAAACAATCAGAGGCCAGAATACTGAAAATAGGGTAGCGCGGTACACCCTCCTGAATGACAAACTCTATAAAAGTTCAGCCACGGGCCCCTTTCTCAAAAGCCTAGCCTCCTCGGAGGCAAATTGCATCCTTAAAGAGATCCATGACGACATTTGCAGGAATCACCTAGGTGGTAGGACCCTGGCCCATAAAGCCCTGACTCTGTGGTACTACTGGCCACAAATGTAGCAGGATGCGAAAGACATCGTTTCACAAGTATGATAAGTGCCAAAAGTTTGCGCCGTATACTCACACGCCCGCTCAACCCTTGACTTCGATGACCAACCCATGGTCATATGCGCAGTGGGGAATGGACATCGTCGGACTGCTCTAAGCCTCAACCAATAAGAAGTTTCTCCTTGTAGCAGTTGATTACTTGACTAAATGGGTCGAAGCTGAGCTTCTGTCAAAGATAGGATAGGACCAAATTGAGAAAATCATGTGGATGTTTGTTGTCTGCAGGTTTGGTATTCCAAGGGCGCTAGTTAGCGATAACAGAACCCAATTTGAATTCCACAAAGTCGAAAAACTATGTAAAGACCTCGACATCAACCACCATTTCTCCTCGCCAGGGCATTCGCAAGCCAACGGCCAGCGGAAGTCACCAATAGAACCATCTTGGAGGCACTCAGAAGGAAGCTCGACTGGGTAAAAGGGAAATGGGTCGTGGCTTGGCCAGGAATACTTTGGGCATATCGGACCACCAAAAGGACACCCACCGGAAAAACACATTTCGCCCTAGCCTACGGGTCGGAGGCAAAGGTTCCGGTGGAACTCAGAATAACAACTTTTCGAACAAAAAAATTCAGACCGGAAGACAGCAACGAAGCCTTGCGTGTCAATTTAGATCTCCTCGAGGAAAGGTGAAATCATGCCTCTACTAGAATAGCCGCCTACCAACAAAAGATGGTTCAGTACTGCAACAAGAAAGTCAAGCCACAAGAATTAAAAATCGAAGATTGGGTACTAAGAAAGACTCAGTCGAACACTAAGGAACCGGGAGCAAGAAAGCTAAACCCGAATTGGGAAGGGCCCTATAAAGTGACCGAGGTCAACAGGCCAGAGACGTATTGGTTGAAAGACATGGACAGTGGAAGCCTTATGCGGCCATGGAATGTAAAACACCTTAAAATATATTACCAATAAACTACTTTTTCTTTTTCCAAACTTTCTCTACTTCCAATCAGTCTTCCGTTGTTCGACTCCCACCTACTAAATAAAAAACATAAGTTAAGACCTCCAAGTCACACTTTTCGAGTAATCCAGGATGGCCAAAGTCAGACTTATCGCGAAAGTCAGAACGACAACAATCAAGCTTGTACTCTATGAACACAAGTCAGGACGGCCACGGTCAGGCTCACACTCTTTAAACATAAGTCAGGACCCCCAACTCGGACTTGTTGAGTGAGCCAGGACAACCATAGTTAGACTTGTACTTATTCCGACCGAAGCTTAGTCGGTGATTACTAATGATGATAGCCTCAGGTCTGCTCAAAGCCTAGTCCGAATATAATAGGCGATGACAGCCTAGAAAGTGGCAGCTTAGTCAATACTCATGTAGCCTGGTGAAGAAGACTTGCCTGGGATCATTGTCCAATTATAGATAATGATCGCCGCATCTTTATACTCAAAAGCCTAATCCGAATAAAATGAGCGATGATGGCCCAGAAAGTGGAAGCTTAGTCAGTGCTCATGTAGCCTGGTGAAGACATCTTGCCAGTGATCATTATCCTTCCGCAGACAATGATCGCCAAACCTTATCGCTTAAACACCCCATCTGCAAATAACAGATGGCAATATAAAAAAGGGAGCATAATCAACACTCATACAGCCTGACATATGCTTGACCAAATAGTTGTACTCTCGAAATCATGCTTAGCCAGCTTCGACTACTGCCGATAGATCAAGACCGAAGCTACGACCCAGTACTTAAGAAAGTCAAAAGGGGTCAAAGAAAGAAAAGTGCAAAACGTCAGAATCAAGCATGCAAACAACAGACTGGCTCAATAGCATGATA
This sequence comes from Berberis vulgaris, assembly GCA_963556465.1. Lineage (NCBI taxonomy): Eukaryota > Viridiplantae > Streptophyta > Magnoliopsida > Ranunculales > Berberidaceae > Berberis > Berberis vulgaris. The sequence goes on from OY747126.1 coordinate 52,327,390, forward strand.
ACACAATTTAGGAAAAGTTCTGAGCATTTTCAAGCAAAAGGCGAACACAGGAGTATATAGGAAATCCTAAATCATGCGATACTCTAAAACTGGATGTTGGCCAAATTTGATGGAACAAAAAAAAGATGGAATGAGAAAAACAGTTTTGATAGAATGAGAAGAAAAGAAGAGAGAAGAGCCTAATTCCTTGATAAACTAGTATGTGTAGCCAACATATTCTTATCTGCATCACTTGGATACCTGATAAGAAAGAAAACGACATCGTAAGCACGCTTTCTTTATAAAGAAACTCAGGCATTGAAGAAGACAACTACACGCACAGATCCATTTGAAAGAGAGATTATATGGTTATGTATATTAAAGTGTATTTTATCAGTAGAAAGCAATGGGTGAAGAAAAAAGAACATTTCTTCAGCTTTATTGCTGTACAAAATCTCTACCTTGACCATCGTAACATTGTTTTACTAAAATCATACATGGCACACTTATAAGCACCTTATACTAGCTTAACACTACTAATGGATCTAAACAAACTTCATAATTTTTTCAAAATCATCGGATTCAATGAGCACATTCAAGATACTTATCGAATTCAAATGCAAAATCATTCTATGGTCTAATTTAGATTACCCCAAAAACAAGGACTTGTTAATGAGCTTAAAAGGTCTTTCAATGTTCCAAGAAAACACCCTACATGGATGTTGATAACATCCAATTATTTTTGCAAGCAAATTTTGGTCAGAACTTTTCAAACTCCTTGGGTCCGAACTCAACATCATCACCAGTTAATTACCACCCACAGTTGGGATGGCACCAGACAGAAAGTTTCAACTTAGTGATGATCATACATGCAGGCCAAGTTTATTAACAAAAAATATAGCCATCCAGCTTACACCCCAAATTTTAATTGTTGTCTCTGTTTTTTACACACGTCTTCTTGAATTCTTCTCTACTTTAATTGCTAAAACTCTGTCTGACAACCAAAAAGACTATGCCCAACTAGGCCATACATTTGGATTATGAGAACCTAAAATCTCACTATCAACATTCAGTGGATTAGAGAATGTTGCACTGATTGTACATATAAACTAATAGGCTGTCAACTATCAACTAATAGGCACTGATTAGAGAATGTAAGCCTAGAATCTAAACTATCCACTGATTATGAGAATGTACAACAGAACTATCAGACTTAACAAAACAAAAAAAAACAGTTATCAACTTCAAGCCAATGGTCCATACGAAAACCGTACATATGGAAAAGTTCATGAAAGTATTCACGCATACAGAATAAATTCTTCAGTTACTATGTCATGAAGAATATCTAGGTGGGATATCTTTCATCTTGTTAAAGCACGGAGACTATTTTGTTATCAGCAATGAGATATAACAAAAGCTAATGAGTTAGAAGTTAGCTTCTAAGCACTTAAAAAAAACAAATGCCCTTTAAGAAACAAAAAATCCTAATAGTCATGTGGTACAGTGGTATTAGTTTTAGTTTCACTTGAACCAACTTGTATTTCCCTTTTCATTCGCTGAAAAACTAAGTGCTATAAGAAGCTTCAACTCTTTTAGAGAATATGCAGAGTTGCAAGCAAGGGTAGCTTACCTTCAGGAAATGGCAATTCTCCTCAACACCAGGAGTGTTGAATGTATTCGAACGAGCTCCCATGGCTATTACCAAATAGTCATAGTCAACAATGAACTCTTCTTTCCCTCCTAAACTTGCTTGTTGCGTAGAACGACAGTACACACTTTCTTTTTTTTTGGATCAATTTTATAACATTCAGCTTCCAAAAACCCAACTTCTCCACTTTTCTGTCAAAAGAAAGAAAAACAAGCCTAAAAATAGATCACGAGCCTATGACAGGATTAAAGTCATTAAACTGACAAAGTATTAGTGCAAGTGAGAAAAAAATTGTAAACAACAGAAACGAGCAGAACACATTACCCTATTTGAGTCCCATTACACGTGAAAATATATAAGCACTTAACACTTAAAAGTAAGACACTTCTTGTTTTACAATCGAAAGAACTAGCACATAATTTGCTCATACTAACGAGATATAAGAAAGAAAGGAACAATGACAAAAATAGGAACAAGGAATCGTTAAACATTCTCATAAAACATAGTCATATATCACACATACTAAACCTCATCAAAATAAGAAAAGTCAAACTTCCAAGGCACACATCTCTTTATACAGATAAAATTTGCAAAATGCACTTAATAGCACCCCTCTTTCGTAAATCAGTCTAATAATATCTCAAATAAGCGAGGAAGGAATTACACATAATTCTCTTTCCAAATGAAAGTGACAATTGTCACCCAGAATCATTTGAGCCAAAACGATGTCACTGTACCACATTAGTTAATACATCATCTAGTTTATCAACAACACCTACAACTTATATTTGCCAACGTATCTTACAATAAAAGAAGCCTTAATTAATCAAGAAATGGAAAAACAGATAATCATGCCACTATCAAAAAGCATTAAAATCATGGCAAAGATATGAAGGATTCCTCCCATCCTCTAACCTACTCATGAATGCCCAAGATATAGAATGAAACTATTCTCAACATCTTCCAACATTCTAACTGAACAAGTCAAGTAGATATAGATACAATACTATAAAACACAAGGAAACGAATATATGAACAATCTATTCCAAAAAAAACTCTCACTAGAATGCCATGCCATTAAAACAAAAGAGTTCAGCCTATACCATAGAAATTATTACATTACTGTTTATTTAGACATCTAGAGTTATAATTCCATCATGTATTTCATCAATACCACCAAAGATCAAACTAAAAAGCATTTATGCAGGTACTGTACTGAATTTAAAAAGTCTAAAATATTGTCAATAAATTAAAGGGCACAACTATTGAGTATTATCATGCACAAATTAGAATTTCAGAACATTCCCCACAGCATTCTCTGCCCATCAGACTTTATAAAAGTTCCCATCATCTTCCAACCATAGCAAAATGCATCAAGCAAATTAGGAATGCAGTCCTTGGTAACTATGTAAATCCCCAACTCAAAAGGAACTCATTTTCTAAGATTAAAAAAACAACAAAAATGCCTCAAACATCAAAAATGCAATTCATAAGGAAATCAAAGAGGAAAAAAAATTAGACCTCCTCTCCCCTAAAAACATTGAAAATTACCTATCTGAAAAAATTGATCCTTCAAAGCCTTCAATCTACCAATCCATAACATCCATTACTTCAAAAAAAAAAAAAAAATTGTTAGGGTTTGCGGTGAAAGCAAAGCAAGAGATAGTGAGTGTGTTGAGAATGAAAGACCTGAAACGGAGAGGGAGAACACGGCGAGAAGTAGAGCACGTTGGAGAGGGAGAGCACGGTGAAACAGGTAGGGCGTTGACAACTACAGGGAGATCAATCGAAGAGGGAGAGCAGAACGGAGAGGGAGATGAGAGCAGTCGGAGAGGGAGATGAGACTTCGGCTTCGGCTTCTGCTTCCTTCCTCTTTTCTTTGTTCTGTTTTGTTTCTTCTTCTTTTTTTGGTTTGGATCGAGCGGGCACTTTGGCGCCCAGTGAATTACTCCCGCCCAACCTTTGATAGCATTTCACAATGTGAGATAAATGATACAAGTTGAGCAAAGTCTGCCCTTTCATAACACTTTATAAAAAAAACGCTATTGTCATGTGCTACCAATCACCATTTGTGTTGTAGTGTTTAATACATTTCCCGACTTTTAATCCTAACCATCTTTTATCTCTAATTCTTTCGATTTGGCTTTGTCCCAGTCAGCAATAAATAGTAAAACACCACTCTGAATTGTAATATAGATTTGATGTGATGTATGCTTTGGTTTCATTTCATGTCAATGAATACAAACAAACCAAGGGAACCCATGTGACATGGTGATGTCAGAAAGACATGCCGGAATCATATTTTTGTTTTTAAATTTCAATAGTGTGTCCCTTATAAGCCAGAAGAAAACCCACTTGTTTTTTTTACTAATATCAACTACGGTTACTTATACATTGGGAAGGACCACACTTGCCAGATTTTATATTTACTAAAATGGTATTTGGTAAGTAAGTATGAATAAAAAGTAAGCTTTGGGAGTGACTCGCGTGTGAGAAAAAGGCATTTTCTGCAATTTAACATCAATTTATTATCCCTGGATTGTGATGTGTGAAATGTTTTGTTTTGGTTTTCAATTTTTTTAAAGAGCCAGACTCGCACAGTCAGGCCCATGCCAGGCCAGCCCAATATCATTCATCATCCTAGATATTGGGCCATTTCCAACATTTCTAGGATGATGGATGGTATTGGGCTGGCCTGGCGCGGGCCTCGCTCTCTAGAAGTGTTTTTTGGTTTTACATGCTTGGATCATCTATATATGAACTCTTGTTTGTGGACAAAATTTCTCATAGTACTAGTGGTATGGTGATAGAGTATATAGAACTCTACTTTCTATTACTTGTTTCACTTGTCGTGATAAATATCAATTGAAATTAAAATTTGCTGACCAAAAAAATTAGTGATTTTCATTACTGGAAGGAACTTGCAATCAATTAGCAAGAAATAATCAGCAAATACCCTGAGTTCACAAAGTTTAAGTACATTAAATGGTATCCCTTAAAACTACCACACCTTTTATTGTTTTATGATATCCCTCTCCTATAGAGAAACTAAGTAACCTTCGGGTTGGGTCTTGCGGAGTAGACAACTCTTTTCTTAAATAGAAACTAAGTAACCTTTGGGTTGGAGTAAGCAACGCCTAAAGGAGGCTTGATTTTTACCTGTCCAAAAATGTGATGTGAGACTTTATGCACACTGATAGCCCAAATGTGGCTTTTATGTTACTCATATAGTTAAGAGTATCCGGTGATGTATGCCTGTATGTGATGTGTCCCAATGGATTTCATGTCCTGAATTCGGGGGAAACGGATAATCCTACAAGGGCTTATTGAACTACCTACAAGATGGTCATGAGCAATTCTTCGTTTGCCATGGCCGTCAGCATGGAAGTAATTATTCCGACCGAGATGACAGTCCCAATAGGAAGGCCCTCACTGGTTGAAATTGATTCCAACTTTCAATTTCTCCCATTCCAATCAGACATTGTCAAACTCCCGAGGGAAGTAGCTGAGATACGCCTTGAGCAACATGCTCGGAACGTGATCAAGTGGCATTCCAAGAATATCTAAAATATGGTATTCCAGGAAGGAGATTTTGTACTTAGAAAAGATTTAGAGAATACCAAAGTGCTCGGCGCAGTCAAACTGAGTCTGAACTGGGAAGGCCCATACGGAATCGTGCAAGTTGGAGGATCCAGATATTACTATCTACAGTACTTAGACGGGCCACCAATCATAAACCCCTGGAGTGTTCACAACTTGAAGTACTACTACCAGTAGAAGCATTTATTCCATTTAGAAAGAAAGATAGATAAGTAATTCTATTTCTTGTACTTCATGCAATTAAGTAAAGCCCAACCTACCGGAATTGATTACATCATAATGTTCCTCCATTAGTGAGTTATGAGCTTAAAACAATCTAGTCCGAGTTATAAGCTCAGTATTGCCTACTCCTACTTCCGCTCTAGATGTACAATGTTCCTCTTTTAGCCTTTAATCCTGAGCAAAAAAAAAAAAAAATCACCTAACTTATGAGGTGATCAATCTCAAGTGCAAGAATCCCCCCCAAGATCATTGAAACATGGGACTCCGAGGAAAGGGATCTTCAATCCCTTTATTAAATATCTTGGCCAAGATGATCAAGAGAGAACCTCGAAGTAGGGGATGCCAACACGATGATATACACATGAGAGGAAAGAAATACCAGATATCTCTTCCCTGCACAAAACATGTGTTAGACCATGAGATAGAGACTTGTGGCCTACAACTGACCTTACATGAGGTCGAAGCAGTTTGAAGGGCGACATACGATTGTTTTTTCCTCCAATGGAAGAAGTCCTTCAAAAACGAGTAAAAGAACAGTTGGATGGTGGTCATTCGACCATTATCCAACACAAACCACAAACTTAAGTACTCTCGTTGCTCCACCAAAAAGGACTCCCGAGTGCCTCCAAAGTGCCCATAAGTACAAGGTTGTAGCTCTATGAATTGGGGGAAGCCATCCATCACTTCGGACAATCCACACCTTCTAGTAAAATAATCATCCTGAATTTCAATCGAATTAATGTGATGTAAGTTGTGGGTCAAAATGACATCATACATCTCTATTTATAAGAAAATCTGGTAAATGAACGAACCGTTACCATTAATGAGGCGGTTACAACATTAAATATGGAAGGTGAACCATCGTTATATGGGCAATGCCTAGGGGCAACATCATCATACGACATGAGGGTGACTCATGCTTATGTTGAGGTTCCCTAATGCCTGATCTTGGAAGTTTCTCCTTAACAGTCCTATTGGCCTCCATGACTCCTACTCCCAAGGCCAAATCTCAGAAGTTCTTCCTAGACTGTCTTATTGGCCTCTGTAGCTCTTACTCCCTAGGCCTGGTCTCAGAACTTCCTCCTTGATCGTTCATTTCCCATCGTGACTCTTATTCCTGAGGTCTGGTCTCAAAAGTTTTTCCTTCACCGTCCCATTGGCCTCTTGTCTCCTATGCCCAATGTCTGGTCTCAAGAGTTCCTCTTCGACCGCCCCATTGGCCTTTGTGATTCTTATGCACAAGGACCGTTATCAAAAGTTCCACCTTAACCGTCAACTGGCCCCCATAGCTCGTAAGCCAAAGGCTCAGCCCAAAAATTCCCATCCAAGACCGATCGGGCTCCATAGTTGGCCTCAAATCCCTATGGCAAGTGAGTCCGAGCGAACGATAGTGATAGTGCTTCCTATTCTTTTTAAGTTCCTAAACAACTAAAAGATTATGCTCATATGCGTATTTGAGAAATACCAAAAGTATTCTAAGGAACAATCCGTTTTAAAAATAATTTTATTCAAACAAAAACTTAATACAAAGTGCTTCAAGAAGTTTTCCTAGTATTCACGAGCTTTAGAATCCTTTGAATAAATCATCTATGATAATTACCTAGGAGCTATTGATTGCTCGAATGCTTACAATTCTAAGTCCACCAAGTCCAGCACACTGTACACAACCTCATCCGAGCAATGGTTCACATAGAAACTAAAATCGTCTCAACACCTACAGAAATACTCCTGATTGAAAAACCATTCCACATGCTCCTGTGCCAAATCTTGAATTCCTAAAACTAGGAAGCCAAGACTTTCCTTGCCAGCCCCATAGTGGATGTCTTCGAAATATTTTTGCAGCACGGACTTCCCCACCATTATAGTAAACCTACAAAAATATCACAAGGAGTACAAAAAATGCAAAATATCCAAGTCCACCAGTGCCAATATCCAAACCAAAACAAATGTCTAAAGCAAAGGCAAAAGAAACTGAAATAATAAAATCTCAATTGATTGTCTGCTTAACATCACCGCATTTTACTTCAAATCAGAAAATAAATAAAATAAATAAATAAATACAAAAGCTCAATTGATTGTCTCTTGAGGTTGGGGAACAGTGGGGTTATCATCTAGAGCTGCATCTGTTTTGTGCTTGTGGTTAGCTTGATGGTCCTCCTTTTCGGGTACAGCTTCATACTTCGCCATCTTAGCTAAGAAGGCACCATCCCTTTTTTTTCCATTCGGTGAGCTTCACCCACTCCCGAGAGACCTTATACACCTCCTCCTTGTCTCAGTTTGCCTTGTCAAAATCATCCGCAAGTGTCACCATGGTCACCCAGAGACACTTAACTCCTTGGCATCCTTCTAATGCTTCTTCCAGAGCTTTGCATGAAGTTTTTCCCTTTTCAGCTTCTTTTTTGACTGGTCTCGTTCCATGATCAATTGGGTCTCCTGATCCTTTATCAGGGCTTGTCCCTGGTCTCCAGAGATGAGGTGAAGGATGACCGACACCTGAGAATGGGAAAAATCAGTAAACAAAATGAAACGGGACTGTACAATTAAAGAGAATGAGGAATTAGCTTGACTAACTCTTGGTTGCCCTCCTCATACAACTGATCGTCGGAGAAACTCTGAAGTGACCTCCACTCATTCACTATTATGATGTGCTACATCAGCCCCACGACAACTTTGGGATCCTTCTGCCCTGAGTCATCCGTTTTAATCTCTCGACCATCTTCACCCATGGTGAGAGCCTTGCTTGTAGCACACAAAGGAATGCTTGACACCATTTGTCATCTGACTTTAGCAATCTGAACCTTACTCGGGGGAACCCCACCCTCTATCACATGGTCTTTCCTAGGCTGCTTGGTAGGAGTAGATCCAACCAAACGCATTGGAGATTCAGTAGTAGACTTCTTCGAACCCCGCTTCTGACTCGACTCAACCGCCTTCCCATCCCTTGCCTCCTTGAGCTTCTTAATATGAGACACAAAAGGCTTAGTGTGTGCCTCGACCAGGGGCATGGTCATTCCCGACCCACGTACCGTCCCAAGAAGAGTGTTGGGTGTGGGCGGGAGTCAGCTTGGATCAGGTAGGGTGAAGTACCTTTTCAAAAGGAGTGCTCTTGTCAACCTTATGTCCAAACTTAGTAGAATTGGGATTGGGTTTGATAATTCATAATTTATGCATCCCCGAACTAGGAATACCCACATTGCCTGAGACATGATTGAGTATGCTCGGGGCTACCTTCCAGCTAGCAGATTTGACTGCGGAGATCATAGTAGCAGATATGGTAAAACATGTATAAAAATAGGTTCATTTTCGGAGGGCAAGACACACAATGACCCTCCCCCCCCTCCGAGCAAACAATGTTCTCTCTGAACCCCTCACTCAAACCTTGTTTGCTCGTTACTGAGTTGACCGTCAGAGTCTCAGGTAGGCACCTCGCTCGGGTTGGAGTTTGAACAGGTACCAGCGATTCATCTTCTTGTCTGACATCATGTCCCTAATAGGACAAGTTTCAATCACTTTTTTACCCTCAACATTTGGCGTCGCCCATGGGAAACTTTCGAAGTCAAGTGACATTGCTTCCAAAAAAGAACAAGAAAATAACGATTACCTTTCAAGCGTGACCAACTAATACCTGAGTGGAAGCCTCTGAGTGCCATAAGAATCTCGAGACATCCAAATAGCGTGAGGCCCAAAACCACTACCAGGACCAACTAATTTATGAGAGAGAATCTGATGGCCGAGAGAGTTGCCTGTGAAGCCGACATGGCCAACATCAAAAAGTGGCCAATGACCCAATTAGGAAATAATCAAGAGCAAGGATGAACCAGGAATCCCGAACTTGCTCCCCGAAACTAGCATCCTGCTCAGTTCCTGACTCAGGTTACCGCTTGGGCACCTCCTGCCAATATGGTAATAGTGAAACTGCTTCAAGATTTGTTTGCTGAGCATAGTAAGAAGGGAGCGATGGGAAGCGATTCTAAGGGCACCCTTGTTCATCTCAATCTATTCCCTCTTTCATCCGAGATCCAGAACATGGAAGATGTTTACCATGCCAACACTTTCAACAGTATGATGGGGACTCAGACCCATATGAGTACTGTGAAACAGGTAACAACATGTTTTGTGAAACAGGAAACTGTTTCACAAACAGGAATAGGACACATAACTGTTTTGTGAAATAGGAAACGTGTTTGAAACAGGAAACTGTTTGGACTCCTGTTTGAAATAGGAAAAACTGTTTGGACTTCTGGAAACTATTTTTTGAACAGGAAATAAATTCTAGGAAACAGGAAACTGTTGTGAAACAGGAAACTGCTGCGAAACAGGAAACTGTTGTTCCTATATATACTAGGAACTATAGGTGTTTTTATTATGATGATTGCTCCATAGAGAAAAAACTGTGAAGCACAGGGAATAGAGAAAGACAATTGCTGAAATTGTTTCATCTCTTGTTGAGAGATTGTGTGAAGATAATTCCTTGAATTGTTTCATCTCTTGTTGAGAGATTGTGTGAGAATTGTCATCTTCTTGTACCTTGTTCTTGAATATAGTGGAATCATCTCATCGTGGACGTAGGCAATTTGCTGAACCACGTAAACCTTGTGTCTCTTGTGGTATGTTCTTAATTTTCTCTAATTTCTTTCATTGCTAGTTGCTCTATTTAATTGATTGGATCGTTGTGGTACTTGTGTGCAATTGTTGGTGTCTACCCGCTTCCGCAATAAGGCGCAATCAATTGGTATCAGAGCACTAAGGGAAATTGATCTTGAATTGTTCTACTCAAGATTGTGAATATTCAAAAGTGCTAGGATTTGTTTGTGCACAAGTTGTTTGAAAAAAAAAAAAAAAAAAAAAATCTTAGTGAAGCTTCTTGTCTAGAAAGTCACAGGTTTTGTTTGCAATGGCATCCAAGGTGAGCAAGGTACATGTGGAGAAGTATGAAATTGAGAATGGTGATGTGTCTTTGGTGAAAGTACACACAAACGACAACCCTGCTGATATGTTGACAAAGGTTGTTCCTGGAGTTAAGTTCCAACATTGTTTGGACTTACTCCACATTGACTCATGTTGATTGAGGGCCCTTTGGGGCGTTGCCCTTCGGGGCGGTTTCGTGAGGTGACAAAGCTATGATGGAGTGTTGATCAGTTTATTCTCATGCCTTGTTTCGGCTCATTTTTTCCTTATAAAAAATTTGCCGAGGTGGAGAATTGTGAAACAGGTAACAACATGTTTTGTGAAACAGGAAACTGTTTCACAAACAGGAATAGGACACATAACTGTTTTGTGAAATAGGAAACGTGTTTGAAACAGGAAACTGTTTGGACTCCTGTTTGAAATAGGAAAAACTGTTTGGACTTCTGGAAACTGTTTTTTGAACAAGAAATAAATTCTAGGAAACAGGAAACTGTTGTGAAACAGGAAACTGCTGCGAAACAGGAAACTGTTGTTCCTATATATACTAGGAACTGTAGGTGTTTTGTTAAGGTGATTCCATGTAGACAAAGTGTGAAGCACAGGGAATAGAGAAAGATAATCCCTTGAATTGTTTCATCTCTTGTTGAGAGATTGTGTGGAGAAAGATAATTCCTTGAATTGTTTCATCTCTTGTTGAGAGATTGTGTGAGAATTATCATCTTCTTGTACCTTGTTCTTGAATATAGTGGAATCACCTCACCGTGGACGTAAGCAATTGCTGAACCACGTAAACCTTGTGTCTCTTGTGGTATGTTCTTAATTTTCTCTAATTTCTTTCATTGGTAGTTGCTCTATTTAATTGATTAGATCCTTGTGGTACTTGTGTGCAATTGTTGGTGTCTACCCGCTTCCGCAATAAGGCGCATCAAGTACATATTGCATTTCAAGCAGATGACCACGCAGTGGAAAGCTCCAAAGCTGGACCGTCTACGCTGCAAGATCTTCCCGAACAGTTTCAAATATCCTCCCGTGACTTGGTTTTACAATCTTAAGGAGAGTCCATTGGATACTTCAAGAGTTTCTAGTCCACTTTCATTGGGCATTAATTGTACTTGAGAAAGAGGGCTTCGAAATTCACCAACCTACTGTCGGTGAAGCGAAAAGAAGGCGAATTCCTTAGGACTATCTGTCCAGATTCAAAGAGGCCATGAAGATACCTGACATTGATCACAAGCTAGGCTGCCTTGCATGAGGCTTAGAGTAGCTACAGGGACCCGAAACCACACTAAGTTTTCCTCGAAAGTGCTTAGCACCTTTAAAGCTGCTTTTGACATATTCGAGATAGCGGTAAAGGAGGAGGATGAGGTTCATCTAAGAACGGAGTCCAAGCCAAAGACCACCCAGATGGTCACCTCAACCCAGAACGAATGTAAAGAAAAGAAGTTTGAGCCAAATGACAAACCCAAGTCGACAAAAGGGAAGGAAGTCAGGGCTCAGGCAATCTGATTCCTTACTAACTTCAGCCTCCATGAGATCAGAAGTGATAAAATCACATCCTGGGGTGCATGAAAACAGTCGAGTATGAGCCCGAGGATGCCCTTGCATAGCAATCAACTCTGCCCCTGCCTACCATTCCCGAGCCAACCAAGACATTCATCTAGGTGAATATAGGAAGGGTGGGCCCAGAAAGGCACACCTTCATAGGTGCTGACCTTGAGCCAGAGTCCAAAGCTGGCCTGATTAACTTCCTACGGGTGAACTCAAACTTCTTCGCATGGACCATGAATGACGTGCACGAGATCCCCGAGCAATTTGCTTGCCATAGGATGAATATCCATGAAGGAGGCACGTGGCCTATAATATAAGAAAGGTTGTTCCTTGCTTCGCTGAAGGCCTGAAACAAGAAGTCCAGAGATTGTTGGACACCAACATAGTTGGTAGCCCAAATGATCAAGTGGATCACCAACATAGTTGTTGTTCCCAAAAAGACTTGAAAGGTCTGAGTCTGCATCGACTTCACGGACCTCAACAAGGCCTGCCCAAGACATCTTCCCCATACAAAAGGTTGAAGAATTCGTCAACTGGGCTGGAGGACACAAATTCCTCTTGTTCATGGATGGCGATTCCAGATGCAACTAAGTGCCCATGGCAGAATAGGACAAAGCAAACACATTTTTTATGTTGAAAATGAGATTTACTGTTACGAAATGATTTTTTTTGGACACAAGTACGCTAGTGGCACTTACAAGTGCCTGGTGGAAAAAATGTTCCGAGAACGGATTGGGAAAAACATGGAGGTATACATTGATGATATGCTTGTCAAAGGAATAGACAATATCCGACCGAAGAGTCACATTCGGATTACTTAGGCAGTGTTGCATGAAGTTGAACCCGAAGAAATGTGCGTTCAAAATTTCATCCATGAAATTTCAAGGATATCTAGTGTCTCGACGAGACATAGAAGCCAATCCCTAGCACCTGAGGGCCCTGATCGAAATGCTAGTGCAGAAGCTGGATGGGATAGTAGCTATTGATAAGCACCCAAAACATTGATTTTACATGAAATTAAACTTTTTATTAGTTTCTTGTTGTGGTTAAAATTAATTAAATTCCTCTATTATCTCGAATTTAACTATTGTCACATTTTTGCAAGAAATTTGAGAAATGCATAAAATTCGAGACAATTCCACCATTACTTTGCATGTCGAGGAGCAATTGGAGAAATTATGTACGAAGAGATTCAAGCTAGGCCAAGCCTAAAAACCAACTCATTTCTAAATAATCCTTGATGACCTATATAAATTTTTGAGGCCAAAACATATTTTCTTGTCCAATCCAGCATTTTCCATCAATATCCTTTCACAAATCCCTCCAAAGCCACTCTTAAAATTTTTGAATTATTTAACTTTGAATTTATGGAGATAGTTTTTATTTATTCCCATACAACCCATCCAACAATCACCTTAAACCCTAACCCTAATAAATTCCAACTATCCACTTTATCAAACAAATGAATCTTTTGAAGTTACATCTCAACCATCCAAACGCATGCCATGAATCTGTAAATAGATGTTATTTTTCCATTCAATGGAGCTTTTTCTTTTAGGTTTTATTTTTGGAAAGAAGTTCTAGAGAAGTTTCAAGATTTTAGTTTGTATTACCACTTTGTTTCCATTGAAATAGAAGTAAGTTTCATTTTTTGAATCATTTTCTTGTCTTTCATTTCCTTCATTTTTTTTACTACAATTTCTCATTCTCAATCATCTCTTTTAAGTTTTAATTTATTTGCATCATTCATGGAGAGCTAATCCTCCCTTCTCAAGGGGAAGAGATTGAACCCCATGAAGATATAATGGTAGATAGATTGTTTTCTTATTTAAGAAGTAAAGTGGAACAATGAATTGTAAGAAGTACTAAGAAAGAAAGCTTTATTTGTTAAGCGGATAATATTTTGATTCGAAAGAAGAAATTTATTTCCATGTCTTTTAGAGTTGTTTCCAATGAAAAAACATAATCAAAATCAAATGATGATTTAGAAATGAAACAATGGATTTTGTTAAAGTTTGAGGGAAATGAAAAAAATTTAATTCTTAAATCCCACAACTCAAGTTATGTAGGTTGAAAAACCATGTGATTTGAGTATTTTGAAAGAAATTGAAAATACATTCTATTACATCATTATGCTAGAATAAGATGATTCTCATACCCATTAGATTTATCCACATTTCACTTTTATTTCACAATTTAATTATTTTGTTTCAAATAACATCAACTCTCAACATTTCCCTGTAGTCTTTAATTTGTGAATCAAGTATTGTCTTCTACTCCAAGTGAAGTAGTCGAGAACCCCTACTTCTGCTATGCATTGTTGAAGGGCATTGTAGGATGAATTTGTTTTTGTTTTTATTGATGCCAAAAATCATGCAATGACTATAATGTCGATTTTTGGCATCAATCAACTAAACTTACCTGAATCATATCAAAGTCGTCCAATTGATGCAAGCATTTGTTTCGCCTTCTCAAGAAGGAAATAATGTTCAAATGGACTTTCAAGTATGCGCATTCCTTACAACAACTGAAGCAATACCTCAACTCACCCCCCGTGCTCTCATAATCGATTGACGGCGAAGACTTGTACCTCCACTTGGGAGTCTCTGACTTCTCGGTGAGTTCCATTCTGATCAGAATCGAGCTGAAGGTAGAAAAACCAATCCATTTCCAAAGCTAGACATTGCTCGATGTTGAAACCATGTACACCCAAACCGAGAAGACAACATTAGCTCTGGTGTTTTCCGTGCACATCTTATTGCCCAACTTCAAGTCCCATATCATAATTGTCATGAAAAGTTTTCCTATAGGAGTCGCACTGGACAAATCCATTAAGTCATCCAGTATGGATAAATGGGTCATTACTCACAGCGAATTCGAGATAGAGTTCAAGGCCCAAACAACTGAAAATGGACAAATGATAGTTGACTTTTGGGCAAATTTCTCCGTGGAAGATCCATTCTGCGAAGGATAAACAAAGTTTGAGCTCCCTAAGGAACCAGACACCTATGAAGAAGCAACAGGGCGAAGGCTATTCACAGACAGGTTTGCCTATATACATGAATCCGGGATAGGAATTGTTTTGTCAAACATGGACAACACAATATTGGAACTAGCTTTCAAGCTAGAGTTTGTGACCACCAACAATGAGGCAGAGTGCGAGGAAATAATTGCAGGAATTAACTTAACTCAAAGCTTACAGATCAAGGAGCTGACAATTTTTATGGACTCCTAGCTGGTGTTCAATCATGTGAACGAGGAATACACATCTCAAAACGCTACCATGATTAAGTACTTGTAGCTTGTTAACCAAATGAACAATGTCTTCACTTGACCTCTTATATTGCACTTCAACCGATGAAATGGTATACCTAGCTGCAATGCTCGGTTCAAAGGGAAAACAAACCATTAAGATCATCACAATGCCGCAACCAGTATTGTTGGGACAAGATGTGAACATGGTAGACGCAAAATTTTACCACTGGTATACCACGATCCTATCTTACCTCACTCAGAGGAGTTGTCGGATGATAGGAATGAAGCCTAGAAGATCATCCAAAAATATTAAAAGTATACTTTACTAGACGAAATTTTATACAAAGTGTCCATGGGAAGACCCCTCATCCGATGTGTCACACTCGAGGAAGCACATTAGATATTGACTAAAATCCATGAATGAGAAGGTGGAATTCATGTAGGAAAACAAAACCTAGCCCACAAGGGTAATTTTTGGCCTCTCATGTTGGCTGAAGCCAATATATACGTGAAAAAAATGTGACAAATTCCAGAGGCACTCCCAGGGATCAAAGCCCCAGCCAGTTCTTTGCATTCGTCTACAACCCCTGGTCTTCGCTCTTTGGGACCTTGACGTGGTAGGCCCCCTGCCCGAAAGTAGCGGAAATAGATTCTCCTAGTAACCACGGACAATTTCACCAAGTGGAGAAAAGTCATGCCCCTACAGCACATTAAGGAAAATGATCTAAGCAAATTTGTGCGAAACTAAGTGGTAACTCGATTTGGCTTGCCATATGCCTTCGTTTCTGACAATGGCTCACAATTCCAGGGGAGAAGGTACGAGAGTTCCTCTATGAATATCAGGTGAAACAACTATATTATGCCAAAATGTACCGCAATGCAATGAACTAGTTGAGTCCACCAACAAAACCATTGTCAAAAACATTGAAAAAAAATAGAACAACAAAAGAACAAATGGTCCAACGAGCTACCAGGAATGCTATGGGCCTATTGAACTACCTACAAGACAACCATGGGAACCTCACACTTTTCCATGGCCTTAGGCATGGCGGCATTAATACCAACATAAATGACCATCTCTACAAGAAGACAAACAATAGTTGAAAGTGGTTCCAACTTTCAATTTCTCGTATTCATTCGGATATGACCGAACCCCTGAGGGAAGCAGTTGAAACACGCCTTGAACAATATGTCTGGAACGTCACCAAGTGACATTCCAAGAAATTCCAAACTAGAGTTTTACAATTAGGAGATTTGGTAATTAAAAAGTCTTCCAAAACACCAAAGTGCCCGATACATGCAAAATGGCCCGAACTGGGAACGACCGTACATAGTTGCCCAAGTTGGCAGGTTCGGTTGTTACTACTTATAGTACGTAGACGGGTCACCAATTGCATGTCCATGGAATGTCCACAATTTGAAATGCTACTACCAGAAACGACACTATTCCTACTAGTAAAAACATCAGATAAGTAGTTTTATTTATCGTATTCCGATTCATTTAAATGAAGCCCAACCTACCGCAATTGATTGCATTACATTGTTTCTCTCTTAGCTATTTACAAGCTAGTATTCATTGGTTCGAGTTACAAGCTTGACACTATTTATCTTGAGTCACAAGCATAACACTCATTGTTCTAAGTTACAAGCTTAACACTATCTATCCTGGGATATAAGCTAACACTCATTGCTCTGAGTTACAAGCTTAAAGCTATTCATTATTGTCAAGGCACAAACCTAGTACTATTTACTCTTACTTTTGCTACTGAAAAATTTGCAGATCTGCCTGAAGCCCAAATCAGCATTCATAGCAGTTTGGCCCCTATCGAAGCCCTTGCTGAGATCATCAAAACATGGATCTCCGAGGAAATGAATGATCAGCCCTCTCTTTGAAGATCCTTACCAAGATGATTAAAGAAGGACTTCAAAGTGGAGAATCCGATGTCGTGATTTGACTTGAGTGGAAGCAAATACAAGATGCTTCTTTGTTGCGGGTTTAACTGGCCTAAACAAACATGTTAATTTGACCCACTTGTAATAACCGCAAGTGCACAGTGTCTAACTGGTAGACAACGGCAAGTACGGGTCGATCCCACGAGGAAGGTGGATTAAATTGAATTTAATAATTTACCTAAACTAATTTGGAGAAAATGGGGGTTACAGTGTTTAAAAATCCGAGTTAAACAAAAGTAATAAAAATAACAATAAATAAAAGAAAAGAGTTGGAGGGAAACCACAATTTGCAAAATATTTTTCAAGCTCCTAAAATTATATTCAATTTTTCTTATTATTCCAATTTCAAATAAATGACTCTAGCAATGTATAAACTCCTAGCATTAATTGTCTTTTTAGGGCACAATTAATCACAAGTTTTATTATTCAATTAAAACATGCTTGATTTATAACATAATATTTTTCTAACAATCTAAGATGCATGACATATTAGGTGTAAGTAAAATATTATAAATCGTGAATCAATTAATATTAATCATGAAATAATAAAGTAAAATGAAATTAATTCTAGAGTTTGAGACTTAATTCACTGTGGTGTTACAGAGCATTCAGTAGGGTGCAAACAGGAACAGGTCCAGTGTGGCTCAGCAGATCCCAGTGGGTGCAAATAGTTTTGATCTTTCTCAGGCGAGGTGCTCTCAGCAAGGTCCACTGGATGCCACTAGCATCAACTTGATTTAAGTCTCTGTAGTGGTGCGTGGTGCAGCCGGTGACGGTGGTTGAAGATGAAGTGAAACAGGGTTGTCACGCCCCTGTTTCGATGGAGTGAAGGAGAGAAAACAGAGATGGATAGGTTGTGGGTGGTGATTTTGCTTGGTTGGGATGGTGATGAGAATCACAAATTGTGAAGAAGAGGTTTTGGTATTCTGTATTTTTTTTTTTCTTTCCATTCTCTTCTTCCCCTTTCTTATTTATTTCTATTGTATTTATAGAGAAATAAGAAAATGAACTTGCACAAGTTAAGGGGAGGGTTCAATGAGTAATTTAAGGCTTAAATCAAACTAGAATCTTGGATAATTAAGAGAATATGCTTTGGGTTTGAGAAAATGAACTTGGACAAGTTAAGGGGAGGGTTCAATGAGTGATTTAAGGTTTCAATCAAACTAGAATCTTGGATAATTAAGAGAATATGCTTTGGATTTGATTGGGTTTTGCATTGGGTTTGGGTTTACGGATTTGGTTTTGGGTTTGGTTTTGAGTTTAGGTTATGGGCTTAGGCTATTCTCACCTCCACTTCCTCTGAAGTCACCGTCTGTGATTTATTCATTGCATTTTTCTTTGATTTCTTCGTTATTGCTCCGAATTCTACAAAAACACAAAAATTTAATAATTAATTTAAAATAAAATAAAACAAGGATTAACAAAAATATAATAAGAGGTAAAAAAATGTTATAATTATGTGATTATTGAATACCCCCAAACCTATATTTTGCTAGTCCTCGAGCAAAACAAAGAAGAAAACCGAAAAGAAAATCCTAACTCACTTTCGCAGGCATCGTCGATTGCACTTACCTTTGAAAACGTGAAACAAGGCCTTGAACCCCTAGATTACCTCTAGGGGACGAGTTATAGTCTCGTGAGGGTTTCCAGAAAATGTTACCCACAAACATTACTGACTCAACAAAACTTGGTCAAACAGTGTTTATTTTAAAACTTCAAGATATGCAAGAAACCAACAGTGTCATTTTCGTGTATCAACAAATCTCCAAATAATTTAATATTCTCCAAAAGTTAGAAAAAATTCATAATCATCCTCAACTCAATGTGTGTGTGTGAAAAGCACTATCAACATAACTTTTCATTTCAAAGTAAAATAATGACTAAATCTCCTGTAGAAAGTTTGTTTTGACTTCAAACCTCTCATGTCACTCACAATAAAGCACTCAGAGATTTGGTATTTCACTTAGTATATATGTGAGGAAAGAGTAAATAATGGAAAACAATCATCTCACATATAGTATTATGAAGAATGGACTTTTCAAGAATGGAATGAACATGATCTCATGGACAGGAATATCAATTACTTTGGGAATGTTGAATCAAACACCATAGGTCTTGGTTATTAAATCTCCACATCTACGGAACCAACCTTTACCTAAGATCAACTAGGACTTTGTTGGGTTGTAACGGGGCTTGGGTAATGGTTAATAAGGAATGTCAAAGAATCTAACAAAAATTTCTAGGAATGTATACACCCATTCAACGAACAATTAGGGCTGTCAAGAATAAACCAATGTTGCGCACCATCAATTTTTTCTTCATTCTCACATCTCTATCCTCATTGAAGAATCATTAATTTTTTTTTTCCATTTTCTTTTTTTTTCATATAAAGGATTTATGAAATATCTCATATTTTGCTCTTTAATGCCCTTTTTACACCAAGTATATCCATCCATACACATTCCCAAAAAAGTTGGGTAAAGGTTAATGGGTTAACAAATAAAAGTTATTCTAAGGCTCAAAAGGCTATAAAAAGGTTAATGTTATGGGTAAGTTAAAAGGCTAGTTAATGGTCTAAAGAAAGAAAAGGAAAAAAATGCCTAGATCATTTCCTAAATTCGGGTTAGTATTATGACATCTCAATTGAATAAGCCAAGAAGTTCTAGTGTAATAATTCAATTTTGATGTCATTCCCAAAGCAATTGATCAGAAAAATGAGAATAATGAGATCATCAACGAGATAATACGGACTCAAGAAAAATCAGAGTTTATGTATAACCCTCGGAAAAATAGAAAGGTTCAAAACTTTTAGGGTTAAGTCTCCACTATTATTCTAAGGTTTTCTAGTATATACTTCACTCATCAACTTCAAGTTATTCTAACATGGCTCATGGTGCAAAGATAATCGAGTTGAAAAATCTTATGAACTAGATCTAACTTAAGGATCATACTAAACTTTCAGTCTTTATCAATATACCAATATGTCAAGTTGGCTTGCATTTTCTTGAGCATAAAAGCACTTTTTTTTTTTTAAGAAAAAGAAAAGAAAACACTACGAAAAATTCACCGACTCATGAACCCTACCCCCAAACCTAATCCAAACATTGTCCTCAATGTTTAACAAAATAATTCTTACAAATGAATGAAATAAGTACATGAGAGGAGGTTAGAACAGTATTACCGCGGTAAAGATTTTACCAATTTCCACAAGTAATCCACCGATGAGAGCTCAAAGACAAAAGAATTGTGGATTAGTCAATAGAAATAGATAAAATACACACTCAACATGCACTCTTACAACAAAAGGTGGGCTGCCTCCCAGTAGCGCTTGGTTTAATGTCATCAGCTCGACAAAACCCTAAAGATCCTCAATTCTGATACACAAGGTCCTCTAATAGAATCACATCAACCTCGACTTCTAATCGAGGTAACTCTAAGAATGGCTTAAGTCGTTGACCATTTACCTTAAATACATGGCCATCCTTAGGGTTAACTATCTCTACAGCTCCATGTGGGAACACTGCTTTCACAATATAAGGTCCAGACCACCGAGATCTCAACTTTCCAGAAAAAGTCGTAACCGAGAGTTGAACAACAAAACTTTTTGAGACGTTTCAAAGGACTTACGAAGAATGGATTTATCATGAAATATCTTCGTTCGTTCTTTGTAGATTTTGGCATTGTGGTACGCATCATTTTGGATCTCTTCCAACTCATTAAGTTGAAGCTTATGATGCGATCCAGCCTTGACCATATCAAAATTGAACGTCTTGATGACCCAATATGCACGATGTTCCAATTCCACAGGCAAATGACATGTTTTTCCAAAGACAAGCCTATATGGATTGGGGTCTTAAATGTTGTTCTATAAGCCTAGAGAGCATCACTCAGACGTTGAGACCAGTCTTTACAATCTGGTCTGACTGTCTTCTCTAGAATGTTTTTAATCTTTCGATTGGAAATCTCAACTTGCCCACTTGTTTGTGGATGATAGGGGGTGCCAACTTTATGAGTGATTATTTTTTTACTAATAACTCGAATGGTCTATTGCAAAAATGAGAACCACCGTCACTTATAATGGCAAACGGAATACCAAAACGAGAAAAGATATTATCTTTCAAGAATCTTACCACAACCCTGTGGTCATTCGCTTTACATGGTATCGCTTCTACCCATTTGGACACATAATCCACAGCAACAAGGATGAAAAAATTGCCAAACGAAGGTGGGAATGGTCCCATGAAATCAATACCCCAAACATCAAAAATTTCAACCACAAGAATATTAGTAAGGGGCATCATGTTGCGACGAGAAATGGAACCCATTCGTTGGCATCAATCACAAGTGGTGCAAAAGGCATGAGTGTCTCGAAAAAGGATAAGCCAATAAAAACCACTCTGCAAAACTTTTGCAGCTGTCTTTCTAGAGCTAAAATGACCACCACAAGCTTGCTCATGACAAAATGAGATGATGCTGTGAAATTCACTCTCAGGAACACATTCCCTGATAACCTGATCAGGACAATACTTGAACAAGTATGGATCATCCCAGAAGAAATGTCTAACCTCAGCAAGAAATTTGGATCTATCTTGTTTAGACCACTTAAAAAGAAGTGACCTGTAACAAGATAGTTCACGATATCTGCATACCAAGGTAATTGGGAGAGAGTAAATAATTGCTCATCAGGAAATGACTCATTCAATGGTAAATATTCGCTAGATGACTCTACCAAAAGTCTAGATAAATGGTCAGCTACAACGTTTTCCAAACCTTTCTTGTCTCGAATTTAATATCAAACTCTTGTAGCAATAGGACCCATCGAATTAAGCGAGGTTTAGCATCTTTTTTAGAGAAAAGATACTTTAACGCCGCATGATCAGTAAAAATAATTACTTTGAATCCTATAAGGTAAGACCGAAATTTGTCTATAGCAAAGACTACAGCTAATAACTCTTTCTCAGTGGTGGAGTAATTAAGTTGTGCGTCTTGTAGAGTTATACTAGCGTAATAAATGACATGTGGCTTTTTGTCCAATCGTTGTCCTAGGACAGCTCCGAGTGCAAAGTCGGAAGCATCACACATAAGCTCAAAGGGAAAGTTCCAATTAGGAGATTGGATGATTGGAGCTGAAGTCAATAATTGTTTAAGCTTCTCAAAAGCTTTCAAACAATCTTCATCAAAAACAAAAACCGCGTCTTTAGCAAGTAAATTGCATAAAGGACGAGCGATTTTGCTAAAGTTTTGATGAATTTTCGATAAAATCCAGGATGGCCTAGAAAATATCTAATTTCCTTAACCGTCTTTGGAGGCGGAAGACTCGAAATTAAATCAATTTTGGCTTTGTCGACTTCAATTCCCTTGTGTGAAATTACATGTCCAAGAACAATGCCCTGTCGTACCATAAAATGACATTTCTCCCAATTTAAGACAAGATTTTTCTCCACACATCTATTTAACACTAAAGTCAAATGATGTAGACATTCATCAAATGAATCACCAAATACTGAGAAATCATCCATAAACACCTAGAGGAACCTCTCAACCATATCGGAAAAAACACTAAGCATGCACCGCTGAAAAGTAGCGGGTGCGTTACACAATCCAAAGGGCATTCTCCGATATGCGAAAGTACCAAAGGGACAAGTGAATGTGGTCTTCTCTTGATCCTCGGGTGCAATGGGGATTTGGTTATAACCGGAATACCCATCAAGAAAACAATAATAATCATGTCCGGCTAACCTTTCAAGCACCTGATCAATGAAAGGAAGAGGAAAGTGATCATTCCTTGTGACCAAGTTCAACTTACGGTAATCAATACATACTCGCCACCTCGTGGTCAAGCGGGTTGGTACTAATTCATTCTTGTCATTCTTGATTACCGTTACCCCTGACTTCTTTGGGACAACTTGAATAGGACTAACCCAAGGACTATCCGAAATTGGGTACATTACACCCACATCCAACAATTTAAGCACTTCGGCTCGGACAACTTCCTTTAGATTAGGATTAAGTCTACGTTGCATTTCAAGCGATACTTTGGCATTATCTTCGATATGAATGCGATGCATGCAAACGATTGGTCTTATTCCTTTAATATCCGCGATAGTCAACGCAAGTGTTGTTTTATGTTCTTTTAAAACATCTAACAATTTTCCTTCCTGTTCTTCAGTCAGTGCAAATGAAATAATAACAGGTAAGGTATTGTCAACACCTAAAAATGCATACTTGAGGTTGTCAGGTAATACTTTTAGGTCGAGCTCTGGTGGTTTTTCAACAGAAGGGACTTGTTTTGACTTACTGAGTGGAAGAGGTTCCACCCTAGGCTTCCATTTATAACTGGTTTCCATTATAGGGGTAGAGTCAAGCAAAGCATTGACTTCCCTGCTGGAATCATTAATATCGAAGTCTAAATTAAAATGAGTCAAACAAGCCTCTAAAGGATCATTAAACTGAGGAAATGAATGTTCCGCCAAACTCTCAATCATGTTAACCTCAAAGGAATCCTCAAACTCGGGAGGTTGTTGACTTACATTGAATACGTTGAGTTCGACAGTCATGTTACCAAATGATAATTTCATGATTCCATTTCGGCAGTTAATGATAGCATTGGATGTGGCCAAAAATGGACGACCCAAAATAACTGGAATGTGACTAGAGCGATTCTGAACAGGTTGTGTGTCAAGGACTATGAAGTCCACAGGGAAATAAAATTTGTCAACCTTAATGATCACATCCTCTATCACACCGCGGGGGACTCGGACAGATCTGTCTGCCAATTGCAGTGTCACTTGAGTTGGTTTCAACTCACCAAGACCCAATTGCACATATACTGAATATGGAAATAGATTAACACTTGCCCCTAAATCTAACAGTGCCTTCCCAATCATATGATCACCAATCACACATGAAATAGTTGGGCAACCAAGATCTTTGTACTTAGGTGGGGTTTTGTGTTGAAGGATGGAGCTGACTTGCCCAGTTAGGAAGGCTCTTTTGTGCACATTCAGTTTTCGCTTTTGTGTACACAAATCCTTCAAAAACTTGGCATAAGAGGGAACTTGCTTAATGGCCTCGAGTAATGGAATATTGATTTGAACTTGTTTAAAAAATTTCATTATATCGTTGGCATTTGTTCCTTTCTTCGCTGGAACTAACCGCGATGGAAATGGTGTTCTAGGCATATAGGATGCCTTGGTGGGATCAGAGTCAAGATGATGATCCTCTTGAGAAGATGAGGCTTTATCAGTCTCCTTCTCAGATGGAGGTGTGACTTGCTTTGGCATGGATTGGGATTCAGGATCAATCAAATTAGGCATTCTAATTTGGTTGTCAACTTGTTTTCCACTCCTAAGGGTGATGATAGATTTGATATCTTCATTGCGTGGCTGAGATGCACTGCCTATTTCGAATTGGCCCTTAGGATTTTGAATGGGTTGACCAGGGAATCTTCCTGCTTCTCTTTCAGGAAAGGATTTTGCTATTTGACTCACAGTCATCTCAAGCTTTTGGATGGCTTGAGATTGTTGTTGAGAAGTAGCTCTTAGTTCGGTGATAGCCTGAGAGTTTTGTTCGAGCATGGTTCCTGTTCTCTGCATAAATTGGTTCACTGTATCCTGTAAACTCTGAGTGTTAGAGGGACGTACATCTTGATTAAATTGAGTCCTATTAGTAGGAATTGGAGCTCGAGGAGCTTGAGGGATAACAACTGAGCCGCCTTGATGTTGACCATGGGCCCATGAGAGATTAGGGTGTTTGGCTAAACCTGGATTGTAAATATTTGAGTGTGGATTATAACCAGATTGACTAAAGGTATTGAATGCATTGACTTGCTCAGGAAAATAAGCAGGGTACTCATTTTTCAAGTGACAGTCTGATGTGGAATGACTAGAACTTGAACATGCAGCACAGACCTCGGATGGAACATTGGTTTGGACTGATGGCTGAGACTTTTCCAGATATGCATCAATCTTTTGTGCCATTGTCATTACAACTGCTTCCAACCTTTAAGAAGGAGGAAGATCGATGAGGAGTAGATGATGTATCCCTTACTTCATACAAACCACCCTTTTGCGTATCCGAGTCTTTTCTTGAATAATCCCATTGTTGAGAATTTTCAGAAATAGCTTCAAAGAATTCCCAAATCTCATTAGCACTCATCTTCATAAGTGGCCCACCACTAGTGGCGTCAATCATTCAACGGTTTTGAGGGGTTAACGCGTCTTGAAACTATTGAACCAAGCGCCACTTTTCAAAGCCGTGATGGGGACACCTAGCAATGAGTTCATTGAATCTTTCCCAACATTCATAGAAATGCTCACCCTCTTTCTGTTGAAAATTAGATATATCTCTTCGGATGGCATTTGTTTTATGAATAGAAAAATATTTTGTCAAAATGTTTCCTGATAGGGCATCCCAACTGTCGATGGTTCCAGTTTCTAAGGAGTTTAACCATGACTTCGCCCTATCTTTTAAAGAAAAGGGGAACAGCCTAAGATGAACTGAATCATTAGAAAAATTGGGATATTTCAGAGTAGCACAAATGTCAAGAAACTCTTTGACATGAAGATAGGGATCCTCTTTTTCTAGACCATAAAAGGAAGGCAAAAGGTGGATAATTGATGGTTCTAGATCCTCTTTTCCCTATAATTTCTTTTGACTCAGATAATTTTGGGTTTTTTTTTTAAAAGTGATTAAAAATGGAAAACAATAGAGTTTACAAAAATTATTACACCACACACTCGTAAAACGAGGTGAAAATATAATTAAAACTCCCCTCACAAAATAAAAATATTTTAATTAAAATTAAAATTTGCTTGATGTTTGCATAATCGTCCAATTTCCTCGAGAAGCGTGTATTCTGCAAAATCAAACAAATAACACGAAATGAGTGTAAAAAGAACTTAACAAAATAAAAATAAAAATTTGTTTTTTTTTCTGGAATTTGTTTTTAATTAGTGAAAATAAATCTTAATTCAATTACACCGCTACCTTCCCCGGCAACGGCGCCAAAAACTAGTTGCGGGTTTAACAGGCCTAAACCAAAAAGGCTAATTTGACCCACTTGTAATAACTGCAAGTGCACGGTGTCTAACTGGTAGACAACGGCAAGTACGGGTCGATCCCACGAGGAAGGTGGATTAAATTGAATTTAATAATTTACCTAAACTAATTTGGAGAAAATGGGGGTTACAGTGTTTAAAAATCCGAGTTATACAAAAGTAATAAAAATAACAATAAATAAAAGAAAAGAGTTGGAGGGAAACCACAATTTGCAAAATATTTTTCAAGCTCCTAAAATTATATTCAATTTTTCTTATTATTCCAATTTCAAATAAATGACTCTAGCAATGTATAAACTCCTAGCATTAATTGTCTTTTTAGGGCACAAATAATCACAAGTTTTATTATTCAATTAAAACATGCTTGATTTATAACATAATATTTTTCTAACAATCTAAGATGCATGACATATTAGGTGTAAGTAAAATATTATAAATCGTGAATCAATTAATATTAATCATGAAATAATAAAGTAAAATGAAATTAATTCTAGAGTTTGAGACTTAATTCACTGTGGTGTTACAGAGCATTCAGTAGGGTGCAAACAGGAACAGGTCCAGTGTGGCTCAGCAGATCCCAGTGGGTGCAAATAGTTTTGATCTTTCTCAGGCGAGGTGCTCTCAGCAAGGTCCACTGGATGCCACTAGCATCAACTTGATTTAAGTCTCTGTAGTGGTGCGTGGTGCAGCCGGTGACGGTGGTTGAAGATGAAGTGAAACAGGGTTGTCACGCCCCTGTTTCGATGGAGTGAAGGAGAGAAAACAGAGATGGATAGGTTGTGGGTGGTGATTTTGCTTGGTTGGGATGGTGATGAGAATCACAAATTGTGAAGAAGAGGTTTTGGTATTCTGTATTTTTTTTTTTCTTTCCATTCTCTTCTTCCCCTTTCTTATTTATTTCTATTGTATTTATAGAGAAATAAGAAAATGAACTTGCACAAGTTAAGGGGAGGGTTCAATGAGTAATTTAAGGCTTAAATCAAACTAGAATCTTGGATAATTAAGAGAATATGCTTTGGGTTTGAGAAAATGAACTTGGACAAGTTAAGGGGAGGGTTCAATGAGTGATTTAAGGTTTCAATCAAACTAGAATCTTGGATAATTAAGAGAATATGCTTTGGATTTGATTGGGTTTTGCATTGGGTTTGGGTTTACGGATTTGGTTTTGGGTTTGGTTTTGAGTTTAGGTTATGGGCTTAGGCTATTCTCACCTCCACTTCCTCTGAAGTCACCGTCTGTGATTTATTCATTGCATTTTTCTTTGATTTCTTCGTTATTGCTCCGAATTCTACAAAAACACAAAAATTTAATAATTAATTTAAAATAAAATAAAACAAGGATTAACAAAAATATAATAAGAGGTAAAAAAATGTTATAATTATGTGATTATTGAATACCCCCAAACCTATATTTTGCTAGTCCTCGAGCAAAACAAAGAAGAAAATCGAAAAGAAAATCCTAACTCACTTTCGCAGGCATCGTCGATTGCACTTACCTTTGAAAACGTGAAACAAGGCCTTGAACCCCTAGATTACCTCTAGGGGACGAGTTATAGTCTCGTGAGGGTTTCCAGAAAATGTTACCCACAAACATTACTGACTCAACAAAACTTGGTCAAACAGTGTTTATTTTAAAACTTCAAGATATGCAAGAAACCAACAGTGTCATTTTCGTGTATCAACAAATCTCCAAATAATTTAATATTCTCCAAAAGTTAGAAAAAATTCATAATCATCCTCAACTCAATGTGTGTGTGTGAAAAGCACTATCAACATAACTTTTCATTTCAAAGTAAAATAATGACTAAATCTCCTGTAGAAAGTTTGTTTTGACTTCAAACCTCTCATGTCACTCACAATAAAGCACTCAGAGATTTGGTATTTCACTTAGTATATATGTGAGGAAAGAGTAAATAATGGAAAACAATCATCTCACATATAGTATTATGAAGAATGGACTTTTCAAGAATGGAATGAACATGATCTCATGGACAGGAATATCAATTACTTTGGGAATGTTGAATCAAACACCATAGGTCTTGGTTATTAAATCTCCACATCTACGGAACCAACCTTTACCTAAGATCAACTAGGACTTTGTTGGGTTGTAACGGGGCTTGGGTAATGGTTAATAAGGAATGTCAAAGAATCTAACAAAAATTTCTAGGAATGTATACACCCATTCAACGAACAATTAGGGCTGTCAAGAATAAACCAATGTTGCGCACCATCAATTTTTCTTCATTCTCACATCTCTATCCTCATTGAAGAATCATTAATTTTTTTTTTCCATTTTCTTTTTTTTTCATATAAAGGATTTATGAAATATCTCATATTTTGCTCTTTAATGCCCTTTTTACACCAAGTATATCCATCCATACACATTCCCAAAAAAGTTGGGTAAAGGTTAATGGGTTAACAAATAAAAGTTATTCTAAGGCTCAAAAGGCTATAAAAAGGTTAATGTTATGGGTAAGTTAAAAGGCTAGTTAATGGTCTAAAGAAAGAAAAGGAAAAAAATGCCTAGATCATTTCCTAAATTCGGGTTAGTATTATGACATCTCAATTGAATAAGCCAAGAAGTTCTAGTGTAATAATTCAATTTTGATGTCATTCCCAAAGCAATTGATCAGAAAAATGAGAATAATGAGATCATCAACGAGATAATACGGACTCAAGAAAAATCAGAGTTTATGTATAACCCTCGGAAAAATAGAAAGGTTCAAAACTTTTAGGGTTAAGTCTCCACTATTATTCTAAGGTTTTCTAGTATATACTTCACTCATCAACTTCAAGTTATTCTAACATGGCTCATGGTGCAAAGATAATCGAGTTGAAAAATCTTATGAACTAGATCTAACTTAAGGATCATACTAAACTTTCAGTCTTTATCAATATACCAATATGTCAAGTTGGCTTGCATTTTCTTGAGCATAAAAGCACTTTTTTTTTTTTAAGAAAAAGAAAAGAAAACACTACGAAAAATTCACCGACTCATGAACCCTACCCCCAAACCTAATCCAAACATTGTCCTCAATGTTTAACAAAATAATTCTTACAAATGAATGAAATAAGTACATGAGAGGAGGTTAGAACAGTATTACCGCGGTGAAGATTTTACCAATTTCCACAAGTAATCCACCGATGAGAGCTCAAAGACAAAAGAATTGTGGATTAGTCAATAGAAATAGATAAAATACACACTCAACATGCACTCTTACAACAAAAGGTGGGCTGCCTCCCAGTAGCGCTTGGTTTAATGTCATCAGCTCGACAAAACCCTAAAGATCCTCAATTCTGATACACAAGGTCCTCTAATAGAATCACATCAACCTCGACTTCTAATCGAGGTAACTCTAAGAATGGCTTAAGTCGTTGACCATTTACCTTAAATACATGGCCATCCTTAGGGTTAACTATCTCTACAGCTCCATGTGGGAACACTGCTTTCACAATATAAGGTCCAGACCACCGAGATCTCAACTTTCCAGAAAAAGTCGTAACCGAGAGTTGAACAACAAAACTTTTTGAGACGTTTCAAAGGACTTACGAAGAATGGATTTATCATGAAATATCTTCGTTCGTTCTTTGTAGATTTTGGCATTGTGGTACGCATCATTTTGGATCTCTTCCAACTCATTAAGTT
The DNA here is from genome assembly GCA_963556465.1 of Berberis vulgaris. Classification (NCBI taxonomy): domain Eukaryota; kingdom Viridiplantae; phylum Streptophyta; class Magnoliopsida; order Ranunculales; family Berberidaceae; genus Berberis; species Berberis vulgaris. The sequence continues at coordinate 52,357,207 of OY747126.1, forward strand.
GAAGCTTATGATGCGATCCAGCCTTGACCATATCAAAATTGAACGTCTTGATGACCCAATATGCACGATGTTCCAATTCCACAGGCAAATGACATGTTTTTCCAAAGACAAGCCTATATGGATTGGGGTCTTAAATGTTGTTCTATAAGCCTAGAGAGCATCACTCAGACGTTGAGACCAGTCTTTACAATCTGGTCTGACTGTCTTCTCTAGAATGTTTTTAATCTTTCGATTGGAAATCTCAACTTGCCCACTTGTTTGTGGATGATAGGGGGTGCCAACTTTATGAGTGATTATTTTTTTACTAATAACTCGAATGGTCTATTGCAAAAATGAGAACCACCGTCACTTATAATGGCAAACGGAATACCAAAACGAGAAAAGATATTATCTTTCAAGAATCTTACCACAACCCTGTGGTCATTCGCTTTACATGGTATCGCTTCTACCCATTTGGACACATAATCCACAGCAACAAGGATGAAAAAATTGCCAAACGAAGGTGGGAATGGTCCCATGAAATCAATACCCCAAACATCAAAAATTTCAACCACAAGAATATTAGTAAGGGGCATCATGTTGCGACGAGAAATGGAACCCATTCGTTGGCATCAATCACAAGTGGTGCAAAAGGCATGAGTGTCTCGAAAAAGGATAAGCCAATAAAAACCACTCTGCAAAACTTTTGCAGCTGTCTTTCTAGAGCTAAAATGACCACCACAAGCTTGCTCATGACAAAATGAGATGATGCTGTGAAATTCACTCTCAGGAACACATTCCCTGATAACCTGATCAGGACAATACTTGAACAAGTATGGATCATCCCAGAAGAAATGTCTAACCTCAGCAAGAAATTTGGATCTATCTTGTTTAGACCACTTAAAAAGAAGTGACCTGTAACAAGATAGTTCACGATATCTGCATACCAAGGTAATTGGGAGAGAGTAAATAATTGCTCATCAGGAAATGACTCATTCAATGGTAAATATTCGCTAGATGACTCTACCAAAAGTCTAGATAAATGGTCAGCTACAACGTTTTCCAAACCTTTCTTGTCTCGAATTTAATATCAAACTCTTGTAGCAATAGGACCCATCGAATTAAGCGAGGTTTAGCATCTTTTTTAGAGAAAAGATACTTTAACGCCGCATGATCAGTAAAAATAATTACTTTGAATCCTATAAGGTAAGACCGAAATTTGTCTATAGCAAAGACTACAGCTAATAACTCTTTCTCAGTGGTGGAGTAATTAAGTTGTGCGTCTTGTAGAGTTATACTAGCGTAATAAATGACATGTGGCTTTTTGTCCAATCGTTGTCCTAGGACAGCTCCGAGTGCAAAGTCGGAAGCATCACACATAAGCTCAAAGGGAAAGTTCCAATTAGGAGATTGGATGATTGGAGCTGAAGTCAATAATTGTTTAAGCTTCTCAAAAGCTTTCAAACAATCTTCATCAAAAACAAAAACCGCGTCTTTAGCAAGTAAATTGCATAAAGGACGAGCGATTTTGCTAAAGTTTTGATGAATTTTCGATAAAATCCAGGATGGCCTAGAAAATATCTAATTTCCTTAACCGTCTTTGGAGGCGGAAGACTCGAAATTAAATCAATTTTGGCTTTGTCGACTTCAATTCCCTTGTGTGAAATTACATGTCCAAGAACAATGCCCTGTCGTACCATAAAATGACATTTCTCCCAATTTAAGACAAGATTTTTCTCCACACATCTATTTAACACTAAAGTCAAATGATGTAGACATTCATCAAATGAATCACCAAATACTGAGAAATCATCCATAAACACCTAGAGGAACCTCTCAACCATATCGGAAAAAACACTAAGCATGCACCGCTGAAAAGTAGCGGGTGCGTTACACAATCCAAAGGGCATTCTCCGATATGCGAAAGTACCAAAGGGACAAGTGAATGTGGTCTTCTCTTGATCCTCGGGTGCAATGGGGATTTGGTTATAACCGGAATACCCATCAAGAAAACAATAATAATCATGTCCGGCTAACCTTTCAAGCACCTGATCAATGAAAGGAAGAGGAAAGTGATCATTCCTTGTGACCAAGTTCAACTTACGGTAATCAATACATACTCGCCACCTCGTGGTCAAGCGGGTTGGTACTAATTCATTCTTGTCATTCTTGATTACCGTTACCCCTGACTTCTTTGGGACAACTTGAATAGGACTAACCCAAGGACTATCCGAAATTGGGTACATTACACCCACATCCAACAATTTAAGCACTTCGGCTCGGACAACTTCCTTTAGATTAGGATTAAGTCTACGTTGCATTTCAAGCGATACTTTGGCATTATCTTCGATATGAATGCGATGCATGCAAACGATTGGTCTTATTCCTTTAATATCCGCGATAGTCAACGCAAGTGTTGTTTTATGTTCTTTTAAAACATCTAACAATTTTCCTTCCTGTTCTTCAGTCAGTGCAAATGAAATAATAACAGGTAAGGTATTGTCAACACCTAAAAATGCATACTTGAGGTTGTCAGGTAATACTTTTAGGTCGAGCTCTGGTGGTTTTTCAACAGAAGGGACTTGTTTTGACTTACTGAGTGGAAGAGGTTCCACCCTAGGCTTCCATTTATAACTGGTTTCCATTATAGGGGTAGAGTCAAGCAAAGCATTGACTTCCCTGCTGGAATCATTAATATCGAAGTCTAAATTAAAATGAGTCAAACAAGCCTCTAAAGGATCATTAAACTGAGGAAATGAATGTTCCGCCAAACTCTCAATCATGTTAACCTCAAAGGAATCCTCAAACTCGGGAGGTTGTTGACTTACATTGAATACGTTGAGTTCGACAGTCATGTTACCAAATGATAATTTCATGATTCCATTTCGGCAGTTAATGATAGCATTGGATGTGGCCAAAAATGGACGACCCAAAATAACTGGAATGTGACTAGAGCGATTCTGAACAGGTTGTGTGTCAAGGACTATGAAGTCCACAGGGAAATAAAATTTGTCAACCTTAATGATCACATCCTCTATCACACCGCGGGGGACTCGGACAGATCTGTCTGCCAATTGCAGTGTCACTTGAGTTGGTTTCAACTCACCAAGACCCAATTGCACATATACTGAATATGGAAATAGATTAACACTTGCCCCTAAATCTAACAGTGCCTTCCCAATCATATGATCACCAATCACACATGAAATAGTTGGGCAACCAAGATCTTTGTACTTAGGTGGGGTTTTGTGTTGAAGGATGGAGCTGACTTGCCCAGTTAGGAAGGCTCTTTTGTGCACATTCAGTTTTCGCTTTTGTGTACACAAATCCTTCAAAAACTTGGCATAAGAGGGAACTTGCTTAATGGCCTCGAGTAATGGAATATTGATTTGAACTTGTTTAAAAAATTTCATTATATCGTTGGCATTTGTTCCTTTCTTCGCTGGAACTAACCGCGATGGAAATGGTGTTCTAGGCATATAGGATGCCTTGGTGGGATCAGAGTCAAGATGATGATCCTCTTGAGAAGATGAGGCTTTATCAGTCTCCTTCTCAGATGGAGGTGTGACTTGCTTTGGCATGGATTGGGATTCAGGATCAATCAAATTAGGCATTCTAATTTGGTTGTCAACTTGTTTTCCACTCCTAAGGGTGATGATAGATTTGATATCTTCATTGCGTGGCTGAGATGCACTGCCTATTTCGAATTGGCCCTTAGGATTTTGAATGGGTTGACCAGGGAATCTTCCTGCTTCTCTTTCAGGAAAGGATTTTGCTATTTGACTCACAGTCATCTCAAGCTTTTGGATGGCTTGAGATTGTTGTTGAGAAGTAGCTCTTAGTTCGGTGATAGCCTGAGAGTTTTGTTCGAGCATGGTTCCTGTTCTCTGCATAAATTGGTTCACTGTATCCTGTAAACTCTGAGTGTTAGAGGGACGTACATCTTGATTAAATTGAGTCCTATTAGTAGGAATTGGAGCTCGAGGAGCTTGAGGGATAACAACTGAGCCGCCTTGATGTTGACCATGGGCCCATGAGAGATTAGGGTGTTTGGCTAAACCTGGATTGTAAATATTTGAGTGTGGATTATAACCAGATTGACTAAAGGTATTGAATGCATTGACTTGCTCAGGAAAATAAGCAGGGTACTCATTTTTCAAGTGACAGTCTGATGTGGAATGACTAGAACTTGAACATGCAGCACAGACCTCGGATGGAACATTGGTTTGGACTGATGGCTGAGACTTTTCCAGATATGCATCAATCTTTTGTGCCATTGTCATTACAACTGCTTCCAACCTTTAAGAAGGAGGAAGATCGATGAGGAGTAGATGATGTATCCCTTACTTCATACAAACCACCCTTTTGCGTATCCGAGTCTTTTCTTGAATAATCCCATTGTTGAGAATTTTCAGAAATAGCTTCAAAGAATTCCCAAATCTCATTAGCACTCATCTTCATAAGTGACCCACCACTAGTGGCGTCAATCATTCAACGGTTTTGAGGGGTTAACGCGTCTTGAAACTATTGAACCAAGCGCCACTTTTCAAAGCCGTGATGGGGACACCTAGCAATGAGTTCATTGAATCTTTCCCAACATTCATAGAAATGCTCACCCTCTTTCTGTTGAAAATTAGATATATCTCTTCGGATGGCATTTGTTTTATGAATAGAAAAATATTTTGTCAAAATGTTTCCTGATAGGGCATCCCAACTGTCGATGGTTCCAGTTTCTAAGGAGTTTAACCATGACTTCGCCCTATCTTTTAAAGAAAAGGGGAACAGCCTAAGATGAACTGAATCATTAGAAAAATTGGGATATTTCAGAGTAGCACAAATGTCAAGAAACTCTTTGACATGAAGATAGGGATCCTCTTTTTCTAGACCATAAAAGGAAGGCAAAAGGTGGATAATTGATGGTTCTAGATCCTCTTTTCCCTATAATTTCTTTTGACTCAGATAATTTTGGGTTTTTTTTTTTAAAAGTGATTAAAAATGGAAAACAATAGAGTTTACAAAAATTATTACACCACACACTCGTAAAACGAGGTGAAAATATAATTAAAACTCCCCTCACAAAATAAAAATATTTTAATTAAAATTAAAATTTGCTTGATGTTTGCATAATCGTCCAATTTCCTCGAGAAGCGTGTATTCTGCAAAATCAAACAAATAACACGAAATGAGTGTAAAAAGAACTTAACAAAATAAAAATAAAAATTTGTTTTTTTTTCTGGAATTTGTTTTTAATTAGTGAAAATAAATCTTAATTCAATTACACCGCTACCTTCCCCGGCAACGGCGCCAAAAACTAGTTGCGGGTTTAACAGGCCTAAACCAAAAAGGCTAATTTGACCCACTTGTAATAACTGCAAGTGCACGGTGTCTAACTGGTAGACAACGGCAAGTACGGGTCGATCCCACGAGGAAGGTGGATTAAATTGAATTTAATAATTTACCTAAACTAATTTGGAGAAAATGGGGGTTACAGTGTTTAAAAATCCGAGTTATACAAAAGTAATAAAAATAACAATAAAGAAAAGAAAAGAGTTGGAGGGAAACCACAATTTGCAAAATATTTTTCAAGCTCCTAAAATTATATTCAATTTTTCTTATTATTCCAATTTCAAATAAATGACTCTAGCAATGTATAAACTCCTAGCATTAATTGTCTTTTTAGGGCACAAATAATCACAAGTTTAATTATTCAATTAAAACATGCTTGATTTATAACATAATATTTTTCTAACAACCTAAGATGCATGACATATAAGGTGAAAGTAAAATATTATAAATCGCAAATCAATTAATATTAATCATGGAATAATAAAGTAAAATGAAATTAATTCTAGAGTTTGAGACTTAATTCACTATGGTGTTACAGAGCATTCAGCATGGTGCAAACAGGAACAGGTCCAGTGTGGCTCAGCAGAACCCAGTGGGTGCAAATAGTTCTGATCTTTCTCAGCCGAGGTGCTCTCAGCAAGGTCCACTGGATGCCAGTAGCGTCAACTTGATTTAAGCCTCTGTGGTGGTGCGTGGTGCAGCTGGTGACGGTGGTTGAAGATGAAGTGAAACAGGGTTGTCACGCCCCTGTTTCGGTGGAGTGAAGGAGAGAAAACAGATATGGATAGGCTGTGGGTGGTGATTTTGCTTGGTTGGGATGGTGATGAGAATCACAAATTGTGAAGAAGAGCTTTTGGTATTCTGTATTTTTTTTTCTTTCCCTTCTCTTTTTCCCCTTTCTTATTCATTTCTATTGTATTTATAGATAATTAAGAAAATGATCTTGGACAAGTTAAGGGGAGGGTTCAATGAGTGATTTAAGGCTTAAATCAAACTAGAATCTTGGATAATTAAGAGAATATGCTTTGGGTTTGATTGGGTTTGAGAAAATGAACTTTGACAAGTTAAGGGGAGGGTTCAATGAGTGATTTAAGGCTTAAATCAAACTAGAATCTTGGATAATTAAGAGAATATGCTTTGGGTTTAATTGGGTTTGGGTTTACGGATTTTGTTTTGGGTTTGGTTTTGAGTTTAGGTTATGGGCTTAGGCTATTCTCACCTCCACTTCCTCTGAAGTCACCGTCTGTGATTTATTCATTGCATTTTTCTTTGATTTCTTCGTTATTGCTCCGAATTCTACAAAAACACAAAAATTTGATAATTAATTTAAAATTAAATAAAATAATGATTAACAAAAATATAATAAGAGGTAAAAAAAATGTTATAATTATGTGATTATCATCCTTCCTCATACAAAATATATGTTGAACCATGAGGTTCTGACTTATGGCCTACAATTGGCCTTACATGAGATCAAGCCGGTTAGGAAGAAGAAGTCTGACCGCTCTGTTCTCCAAAGCTTTTGCAGTGAAATGGAGGAAATCCCCCAGAATGGGTGAAAGAGTTGTTAGATGGTGGTCGTCCAACCATTATTCATTATGAACCACACACTTAAATACTCTCGTTACTCCACAAATAAAGATTCCTGAGAGCCTCCAAGGCATTCATAAGAATAAGTTTTTGACTCCATGAAAATAAGTCATCCATCACCTTTGCTAACCCGCACCTTCGAACGAAATAATGATCCAGAACTCCCATCGGAAAAGTGTGATGTATGTTATGTGTCCAAATGACATTAAAAGCCTCTATTTATAGAAAAATTATAATTGCCTGAACCGTAGCCATCAATAAGGCGGTTACCACATTAAATGCACAAGATGAACCGCCGCTCAATTAGGCAATGCTTGGGGTTGACATCATCATACCACCTAGGGGTGACTTGTGCGCATCTCGAGGTGATCCAAGGTCTGTCGGGGAAGTTTCGCTATGCCATTCATTAAGCTTTTGTGTCTTCTACGCCTCAGGTCTGGTCGGGGGAGTTCTTCCTCAATCACCCAATTGGCCTCCAGGTTCCTGCGCTCGAGGCCTGGTTTAAAAAGTTCATTTTTAAGCAAATAGCCAGCATCCAAGGTTCTTACACTTAAGGGCTGGTCTCAGAAGTTCCTTTGGACCGTCCCACTAGCTTCCGAGGCTCTTACACCCAAGGCTCGATTTAGAAAATTCCTTTTGAATTGAACAGCTGAGCTTCGTGGCTCCTACGCCTTAGGTCTTGTCAGGAAAGTTCATCGTCAACATCCAATCTGCCTCAACGGCTCGCATTCCCAAGGCCTTGTTTGGAAAGTTCCTTTTAAACTAAACAGTAAACCTTTGTGGCTCCTACGCCCAAGGTCAAGTCAAGGAAGTTCCTCCTCGACATCAATTAGGCCTTCGTGACTCTTACGCCCAAGGCCAGGCTCAATAAGGTTCTTTCTAAAAGAACAACTAGCCTCTGCGACTCTTATGGCCAAGGCTAGGTCGGAAAGTTTCTTATTGAATGTTCCACTTAGCGTCCGCAGCTCCTACACCCAAGGCTCAATCGAGGAAGTTCTTCCTCAATCAATCATAGCCTCGAAATTTTTGACAATTAACCAAAATTCCCAGGGCACTGATGCCTGGGAAACTAACACGGTGATGCCATTTAACCGTCTTAAATTCTTAAGACATGATACCCGAACAACTTAAAGGATACTAAAGAACACTAGTATTCAAGCATAAAATTTTGTTCGGATATAAATTTATTCAATAGGAAAACTTAATACAAAGTCCTAGTAAGGTTACTCCTAGTATTAAACAACCTTCGAATATATTGAATAAACATTCAAATTACAATGTGACCTACTATTTTCCTGAAGTCTTACAATCCTAAGTCTAACAGATCTAATACACAATACACATCTTCATCCAACTGATGATCCACATAGAAACAAAACTCATCTCAACACCACTTGAAGTACTTTTGAAGGGTCGGGGGCGTCCGTCATCTTTGATGCATTGTTTTACTTGCTCCCGTGCAAACTCCCATGTGTTCTCGAAAAGAGTGTTAAGACCTTCTTTATCTACACCAAACTAGCAATGACACTGAAATCCGTCCACCACATCTTTAAGTCTGAAAGTGCCTTTGAAATACCTTCCAAGCGCAAACTTCTACACCTTTGCGACCTACCTACAAAACCATCAAGGATTACAAGTCCAAAACGATAAATATCCATATATGTAGTCTAAAGAACGCTCTGAAGAAAAACCATAAATAAGCAGATCTGAGCACCCTTCCAAAGGGATGCAAATATCCAAAACACCCTCCACAAGTGCTAATATCCCAGCAAAGTGAAGTATAAAAGTAAAGGCAGTGAAACATAAATAATAAAAGCTAGGGAAAGAAACCAAGCAATTTTTTCATGATGGCCTAACACTGCCAGACCTTACTTCAAACTTAAGAAAACTTTTCAAATTCAAGCTAAGGTCTCTGAGGCTTGGGGTCAGCGGGGTCCTCGTCGGGAACAATGTTCATCTTCTACTCGGGGTCAGCATCTTGCACCTCCTCCTCGAGTTCTAGTTTCGTACTTCGCCAGCTCGTCCATGAACGCGTCAGCCCTCTCCTTCTCAAGCTGATGGGCCTCCACCCATTCCCGAGAACTTTTGAATGCCTTTTTTTTTTTATCTTGATTGGCCTTGTCAAGAACATCCTCAAGGATAATCATGTTGGCCCGGAGATGCTCCAGCTAATTCTCATTCCCCTGATGCTTCGACCAGATCTTGGAGTACAACACCTCCCGAGTCTAGTCTAGTTCCTTGATCACACAAAGCTCCTTGCCATTTAGAAATGCTCGTCCCTGCTTTCGAGCAACAAATGGTGGCATATAGCTACAACTTGCACATGAGAAATTCCTAACGAAGACTGGAATAGAGTTAAACAAGTTAAATAGGTAGAATGGACTACCTTGACTATCCCCCTGGCAACCCGGACATTCCAAGAAGTGACCTCATTCGTTCTCCAAGGTGACATTTGAAATAGTCCTACTCCAATCTTGGGAACTTTCAGCCTCGAATCTTCCGTTGATCTCATGACCACTCCCCTTGAGATGCGAGTCTTGCTGATAGAACACAAGGGAAAGCTTGGCACTATTTGTCCCTTAGTATCAGCTGCCTTTGACTTGCTCGAATGAGGCCCACATTCAATCACATGATACTTTCTGGGGTGCTTGGAAGGAGTTGTCCCGATTAAACACTTGGGAGATTCCACTGGTCTCTCCTCTCACCCGTCTCAACTGCCTTTTTGTCCCTCGCCTCCTTGAGCTTTCAGCATGGGACGGGACATGCTTAGCAGATGGCTTGCCGAGGGTGTAGCCAATCCCAGATAACATACCCTTTTCAATCAAGGAGTATTAGGGCGACTCTTCATCCACTCTAGTTCATGTGTGAGAGTCTACTTGGTTCGAACAGGGGGAGGTACTCTGCCAGTTTGGGTGTTCATCTCTACCTTGTGTCCAAAAGAGAATGATGTCGGACAAGTGCTCAATAGAGGATCCTTCCGGAGAACCTATTATCTCCATCTCTCGGGTTAAGTAGTCTACCACAAAACCTGACGCTTCACCCTTCGATGCCTCGAACTGATTAGAATCGCATGATGAATCACAACTGGAAGGCGTATCTTCCTCGTCTTCCTTCTCTTATTCCTTTTCCTTTTCTTCTACTTCATCGTTATTGATAAAAGGTAACCTTTCCTCTAGCTCAGCCGTGAACTCAGAGCGCCTGGTCTTCTGACCTTAGTTGAATGACAACCTCAAGGTCTCTCCCTTTCTTTTTGACAAGGTTGGTTTGCTTCTTGGGCTTGCTTCAAGTTGGGATCAATTCTTCTTAGTTTTTGTTGGTTCCTGATGACAAGGAAATTGGCTTGGGCTACAACCGCCTAAAAATTGCTCTATAATTCAAAATAGACGCCTTCACGTCAGGTTTCGAAAGCTCTCGCTGCATGTCATCCTTGCTTGGGATGGGGTCACGGGTTAGCCTTCCAAATGGTGTCACCCCCACAATGCGCCTATTGAAGTCATCTACGAGACCAACTAATGTGCAAACAAACGCAATAAGTCGTTCTTTGATTTCCTTTAGTATCTATGACTTGCCTGCAAATAAATCAAAAAGTCAAAACACTGAGAATAAGGGTAACCCGTAAGTGGTTTCGGATCTTACTTGGACGATTCGCTCCCACCCAACAAAACATGCCACATGTCCCTTAGGGTAGAAAAAATGGTACTAGGTCGGGGAGCCGTGGCCCTTAAACTTCCTTGGTACCTGATCCAACAATCGCAACGCCAAGGAGGGGCGAATGATAATGCATATTTTAGATTACCCTGACCTGGGAATACCCACATTGCCCGAGACATGATGGAGTCTACACGGTGTTACCATCCAGCTGGAAAATTTGGAAATATTCAGCCCTATCACCACCACAGAGCTCACAGATGGAGAAATACGATCAAACAAGTATAAAAGTAACCTCATTTCCAATAGCCAAACACACAACGAACCCCGAGTAAACAAGGTTCGCTCTGAACCGCACTCTTTCTCTATTTTACCTCATTTGCCAGTTACTGACGTCAGAATCTCCGTCGTGGCATCCTGCTCGGATTACTTTTCTACCCTCAAAGGGAAGGGTGGACCTAGAGAGGCACCCCATTGTAGGTGTTGTCCTCGAGCCAGAATCTAGAACCAAGCTAATTAACTTCCTACAAGTGAACTCATATGTCTTCGCATGAACCATTATGAATAACATGCATGGGATCCCCGAGCAATTTGCTTGCCATGGGCTGAACATCCGAGAAGGGAGTAAGCCTATGGTTTAGATGATAAAAAAAAAGGTTGCTCCCTACTTTGCAGAAAGTGAAACAAGAAATCCAGAGGTTATTGGACACAAGGCACATTTGGGTAGCCCAAATGCCCGAGTGGATCACAAAATAGTTGTCGTTTCCAAAAAGAACAACAATATCTAATTTTGCATCGACTTCACGAACCTCATAAGGCATGTCCAAAAGACAACTTCCCAATGCCAAAGGTCGAATAATTCGTAACTCATCATCCAGGAAGCAAGACCCCAAATCCTCTCTTTCATGGATTGCCATAAAGTTACAACCAAATACCTATGGCAGAGAAAAACAAAGAATAAACATCTTTCTATGTAGAAATGAGATTTATTGTTACGAGATAATGCCTTTTGGACTCAAGAATGTTGAGATCATCTATCGGCGTCTGGTGGAAAAAATGTTTCGAGAACATATTGGGAAAAAGATGCAGGTCTATATTGACAATATGTTTGTCATAGGAACAGACAAATCCACCACTTGACCAACCTAGGAGTCACATTCAGAATACTAAGGCAATATAGAATGAAGTTAAACCAGGAGAAATATGTTTTTGGAGTTTTGTCAAGGAAGTTCCAAGAATAACTAATGCCTCACCAGGGCATAGAAGCCAATCCCGACCTGCCTAGGACCTTGATCTAAATGTCTTTTCCATCCTCTAGGAAGCAAGTGTAGAAGTCGGTCGGGATGATAGTTGCACTTGATGCACTAAGGATTAGAGGGCTCGCAAACTAACGCTAAGGGTAACTTAAAAACAACTAACAAACAAAATAAGAAAATGTTGGGGGATTGGATTTTTGTAATTTTAAAGTAAGAAAATTACTAAGAAGATTACTGTAAGACTAATAAAAACCTAAGAAAATAGATGGTGAAAAATTAGCTAAGGGTTTTATCTTCACACACTAAACATATGCTCATGAACTAAACTATAATAATTCCTTTACTAACTCGTGAATGACAATGCTCAAGATTAACCGTGACCTCACTGCATCAACCTTGTTATTTTTCCAAATTCGTTGAATTAAACTCAGCGACGCTTTCATACTACTTTTTTGTGCTATCTAATCAGGAATCACAAGTTACACAAACAATCCAAGATCATTAAGTTCTATGGAAAATATTAACATTGACTAGGCAATTACAAGTATGAACATCATCTTGTTCTTAACCTAGGTTCTTACTTAACCATACCAATGTTCCTTGGTATTTACTACTTGTGAATATGGGATAATAACTATTAGGTGAAACTCTCCCATATTCTAGCACCAAATCCTAGCATGCTTACTAAGTTGGTCACCTTAACAAACATTCAAAGATAAGTTCTCTATAAAGCAGTTAAGCAAAATACATTCATTAACTAGCAAGGACAGATGGAATCTAATTAATCCATAAACACATGTTTAGGGTTTCAAATTCACCCCTAGCTAAAAAGAATTTAGCTAGACATAGTAATCATGTTTGAACAACAATCCATAATTAAATATCCAACTAAAAATAAGAGAAAAGTTAATAGAAGAAGTGTTGTCGTCTGTGCGTGGTAGTAGAGAGTGAATGTTGGAGTGTGGATAACACATGAAATAGATGAGACAATCCTTCTTCCTCTGATCCTCTACTTTGCGATTTTCTATGTGTGTGGGTTCTGTGTGACAAGAAGAAGAAGGTCAAATGAGACGGAGCAGGCAATCGATATGCTTCTCTATGTTGGTGAGAAAGAGAACATGCAATAGAGATGGTGAGAGGGACTGGACTACGTGTATGGCGATAGGTCTGTTACGATGGAGACAAGATGGTGGTGATACAAAGGGGAGGAAGGGGTTGATTGATGGTTGGGTTTTGTATTTGTGTGTTTGGTTGTGGAGAATGAGCAGGGCGGATGGTGGCTTGGTGTGAAATTGCGAGAGAGAAGTTATATGGTGATAGATGTGAGGAAGAAGATGATGTATGTGCATGAGATGGAGATGGGTTTGTGCGTGAAAGGTCTGATGATGAGATATGGACTATCAAAAGAAGAGATGGAGGGCGACAATAGGCGATGGTGACTGTGAGGTTGCCAGTGGGGTGTCCTCCAAAGGTTCGTCTCCCTCTCCTTGTATAAATTCTTTGTAGGTCTCTCGGTTGATGTAAACATCCTTGTTTTGCTGAGTCTTTCCAGATAAAATTAATTTGCATCTTTTAGCTTCTTATATGGAGTTTTGTTATTAGAACCTACAAAACCACAAAAGCATAATTTAATACCAAAACTAACACAAATTAGCTAAATAAGTATAGAGAAACACGATAATAAATTGCATAAATATGCTCATATCAAATTTCCCCACACTTATATGTTGCTAGTCCTCGAGCAAATCAAAGAAACAATAATAAAAGACTCAATGACTCAACCTAAATTTTCCAACATTTGTCTCAAAGATTTTCAACAAATCATGACATGATAAGATTATTTACAAACACAAGATTAAATCCACATCATTGGAAAACATGTTCACAGCAATGATATAAAATTTCACAATTAAATCAATCCATGCAACAGGTAAAACTCAAACACATGCCAAAAAGAATTAACCCAAAAATCTCACTGGATGCACTCTTTTTTTTATCATTGATTGTCTAGTTAAATCACTATTCATATTCTAGTTATACTTAAGAGAATTGATGCAAAAGGGAAATAAATTGCTCACATATGATATTTTCGGACTTTTTTTTTTCTTTTTCAGATATATTATCTCATGGAAGGAATACTGCTATTTGAATGCAAGAACTAGTGGCACCATAGTGACATTGCACAAAACGCTCAATCAAAATGTCTTAATTTAGGTTGTAATGGGGCTTAGGGGTCAAGGGAAAGAAATAACGGATAAGGAAGTTACAAATGGCTTAAGAAAATTGTGAAAACATGCATTGAAATCAGAGACATTAGTAAGGAATCACATGGTTCAAGACATACAACGTAAATGCAAAACCGATACATTAGCTCATGTAGGAAAGGGAAGAGGTGGCCTACTGAAAATGAAGAGTTTCAACCATTATTTGTATCGATTGATAATGAAAAGAACTGGACTATTTGTATAGTACTGAAATACTGAATGAATATAGACAAATGCGTGTATCCCTTTTGTAACTGTATACCAAATTTTGTTTTTTGTTTTTTGTTTTTTTGCCTTTTGCCTTTTGCTTTTGGCTTTTTTTCTTTTTGTTTTATTTTTTTAAAACCTTTTTCATTGGCAACTCTTTCTTTTTGAACTATCTACCATAAGGGCCTTCCCCCACAAATTTTTTTCAACATACCTTAAACAATAAAGTCTCTGCAAATCAAATTATGTTTCACTATTCTGATTAAGTTAGTATGAAAAATTAGGGTAATGAAACAAAAAGGCTTAATAACATACTCAACAGGGGTAAGCCTAAAGGAAAGATATCATGGATACAAGTTTATTTGGCAACAGTGGAAACTAGGTGCCTTTTATCATGTCAAGCATGTCATGCAATTCAATATAATGCATGTCGTGCAATTCAATATAATGCTTTGAACAAAATTAATACAAGTTATAGTGTTTAGTTCTAAATTATGAAAACAATCCAAGTAACAACCAAAGCAAACAAAAATGAAATCATGCAACGAATTATTATGGACAAAAAAATAAAATATGAACTAACTAAAAACCCACAAAATCAAAGAACAATAGGCTCAAAACTCACACAAGGATTATATTGAATTAAATTCAATTAATCATGTTATGAGTACCAATTATTCAGTTGATTACATGTGAATTTGCATATGATAACCATGAATAAACATTAACAAATAATAATGTCAAACAGTAGTTATGCTTATAAATCACTTAACATTAAAATCCAAATGTCATCATTGTGTTGGAAAGTATCCTAAGACTCAAAACACATACGTAAATCTTTTTTTTTAACTGACACCAATACCAACAAAGAAAACAAAAATCGGCATTTTTTTATTTTTTTATGGACTGACAATTTTTTTTCAAAACATAAACAACATTGTTCCCCCCACACTTAAACCTAACATTGTCCTCAATGTTGACAGATTACAGCAGATGTCCCAAAAGATTTAACAAAAGGAAAAACAAACAACAAACACACTAAAACAAAAATAACGAAAATGAAATAGGGGGATAGCGAAATCAAATATGACTAGGTTGCCTCCCAAGTAGCATTTGTTTTAACATCGTGCAGCCTGACGGTATCTCTAATTAGTCCTCAGAATAAGCGGGAATATAGAGTGATACGTCCTCCACATCATGCTCCACAAATGACTCATAATAGGGTTTAAGTCGATGTCCATTTACCTTGAACTCCTTACCGATTGTAAAACTCTTAACATATACAGCACCATGGGAAAAAAAACATTGGTAATAATGAAATGACCAACCCATCTAGAACGTAACTTACCGAGAAAAAGTCGAAGTCTTGATTGGAAAATTAAGAGTCCAACAACAAAAATCTTCTCACGGATCATCCGATCAAGAAAAACTTTGGTTTTCTCTTTGTAAATGTTTTTACTCTCATATGCTTCATTCTAAATCTCTTCAAGCTCATTCAGCTTAATTTCTTACGCTTGTTTGTGTCATAGGGAACTATACTGCTCTCATATCCGACGGCAATAGTGATGATGATTTCAAGTTCATCCTCTTTCCTAACGTCTAACCATTTTTGGCCAAATAGTCAATCACATTAATAAAGAAACAATATTGATTATCAATAGGATACCTCATAGCTTCAAAAAGGTTGAAGCCAATCACATCATCATCAAACTCTATGGTCAATTTCTTTGCATATACATCAATCTTTGTCCTTGCCATTTTCATGAAAGGACTACCTAAAATAAGAGGCAAAGTTGCTAAAAATGTCAAATCATCCATCTCGAGAACATAGAAATCAGTCGAAACTATCAAATGATTAACCTGCACCAAAACATCTTCCAGCAAACCTCGAGGATATGTATTAGAACGGTCAGCTAATTGAATAATAACACCATCATTTTTAAGCATACTAAGATTTATAAAGCGATAAAAATATGACATAACATTAATGGAAACACTTAAGTCTAACATCGCATGTTCAAACAGACTTCCTAATCAAAACTAACTATGATAATTTGCAAAATCTTAATATAAAAATGTATTATAATTTCATTAGTTTACTTTAAAAAATTTAGATTTTTCCCAAAAATAACAAAAAATTTCAAGTATTATTTTTTGAAAATTACGATTTTTTTTTTTGAATTTTACATAAACTAAAAATCTTTAGAAATTTACAAAAAGACTTCTCTAATAGTAATATCTTGAGAATTTTGAATTTTTGTAAAAATTAAAATAGATCGAATAATGTTATTTAATACGTATAACATACTTGAAGATCAACAAAGGCCAAAGATTTTTAACTTTAGATACCAATCATTATATTCGGTATGTATGAGGATGATTTATATAAAATATTAGGTATATGGCCATGATGAAAATAATTTATGTGCTAAATTAGTTTTCGAGTCGAGTTGAATCCTTTAAGATCTATAAGGGCAATAGATTTTTTATATCCAATACCAAGCATTCTATTTGGCATGTAAGAAATTGATTTTGATAATTATGATAATATTGTGTATATTAGTCAAGGAGAATAATTAGAGGATCTTGAATCGGTAAGAATCATGACATACATTGATCCACAATGTTTGATTGACATGTCGTTGAAGAACCTGAACCTAAACTCTAGTAATCACCAAGCCTAAAGAGTGAGGAAATGAGTATCTAACTCTTGCTCTCTTCTATGATACAATTATGTGTTGTGCACATATACAACAATTTCTTATAAAGTTATGCACATATACAATTTCTTATACAACAATTTCTTATACAATTTCTTATACATAATTGTGCACATATACAATTATGTTTGTATTTATAGTAGAATCGATGATGATTTACTAATTGAACAATAATTCCTATTTCTCATCAAAGTAGGACAACAATTATGGAAAACTTACCTCCAAGAAATGTGATTTCTTGAAATATGTCGAAATTTCACGAAATATTTTCTATTTTGTAGTTACCGAAATATCTTTTGAAATAAAAAAAAATTTCCTCAGGGAAGTTCCCCTGAAAAACAAATAAATATTTCAATTTTCGTATATTTTAACTAGTAATTTTGTTTTCAAAAGTTTGTTGTGTGAGTGATTCTTATTTAATATATAGTTTGCATGACAATATGAGTTGTGTGAGACTTTTTATGTAGTATTTAAAAGCTTAAAATGTATAACTTATATTATTTAATTCAAAATTACAATCGAAAGTTTAAGTTTTTTTATACCAAATAAAATATTTCTTAAAATTGGGGACCCAAAATTAACTCAAAAAATGAAATCATAATTCTTACGTACTACTCCTATTGCCAATAGTATTTATATTATGGTTGTATTCCTTCTAAGGTAATAACCCATTTATTTAGAAATACTTAAATGTAAAATACATTTGAGCTACATAATAGAAATTCTTACGTTCACCCACTTGGCCCACATGATAACTTTTTAAGAAAAAAATGATTTTATTTAAGAATTCCATAAATAAATAAAAAATTATCGACTCATCATGGATTTTACTCCAAAACAATTGACATGCGATAGCTATTTGAAAAATAGTGAATCCATATGTTATCATCAATTGACCATCATAATGTCATTAACAAATAACTTATTAATGTAAGTCATGGCAGTCTTATGTCATACGCGACACATTCTCCACCATTTACCACCTGCTTCACATGATCTATAAGTAAGAGTATAAGCTAAATTTTATTTTCTTATAAAAAGTCTAACGAGAATATTTTGTTTCATTCATAATAAGATAAGGGTAAATGGACCTATACCCTAACTTAATTCTTTCACTTGATCCACATTTGGTGATGGTGTCTCAATCTCTTTAATAGACACATTTTGCGGAACATCACTCTCATTGAGTCATTGATCAAGTGAGTTATGCATAGATGCAAGAACAGTTCAAACTGTTGTCAGATTTATTAATAAATCTACAAAACTTTTATAAGTCTTGCAATCAAACTTCCAAAACCTACATTAATTATGATATTTTTTTCAAAAGCTTAATATAAAAGAAATTTTGACATAATTTCATTAGTTTACTTCAATTTTTTTAGATTTTCTTTCCTAAAAATCAAAGACAGTTCTAAGTATTATTTTACGGAAATTATAAAAAAAAAAAAAAAAAAAAAAAAATTTACATGAACTAAAAATCTTTAGAAATTTGCAAATTGACTTCTCTAACTGTAATATTTCCTACAATTTTCAGAATTTTTCAAAAAAAAGTATTAATTAAAATAGGATATGAAACTAACTCGAATACTATTAATTTAAATGGATAACATATTTAAAAATCCATAAAGGAATTTTTATTTTATTTTTACTTCCGATGTCAATCATTATATTTGACATGTATGAAAATGATTTAGATGATTGTGAAAATATTAGTTATACTAGTCAAGGTGGAAATAATTTATGAACCAAAACTAGTGATAGAGACGAGTTGAATGCTTTAAGATCTATTAGGGCAGTGGGGTTTTCACTTCGATATCAATTGTTATAGTTGGCATGTATAAAGATGACTTGGATAATTGTGATGATACTTGGCAAGGTAAAAACATTTTTTGCGTCAGTTATTGTTCGAGCCTATATAACCATTAAAGATCCTCAAGGGTAAGAGATTTTTTTACTTTCGATGTCAATCATTATATCGAACATGTATGAAAATAATTTAGATTATTAACATAGTACTGTGTTAATAATCAAGGTGGAAATAATTTACTCGATGATATGTGCCAAATCAGTGATCAAGTGAGTAGTTATGCATAAATGCAAGAATAGTTGGGAATGTCCTCAGATTTATTAATAACTTTTGAAAACTTATATTAGTCTTGCAAACAAACTTCCAAACCTCCATTAGTTATGATGTTTTTGTAAAAGTTTATATATATTAAAAAATTATTATAATTTCATTATTTAGTTATTGTAGGTTAATTCTTTGTAGATACTAATTCAGCCTTATGTAATTTTATTGCTTCTTGTGAGAGATGTAGAAGGGCTCTACAAGTGGAAGATCTTTCTATTGTGTGTTGTTGTGCTCATGATGATTGTTACGTAAATTTTTAGTCAACGATTTCATGTGTGCATTGATTCAAGTTTTTTTCATTGATTTTTACATATGATCTTGGTAAGGATTTATTTAAAATCCCTACAAAATCATACTTTTTGTCCATTTCTTATTTATCCCTGGCAAGAACTTAGCAACTAAGGGTGTGTTTGGTAGGATCTTATTCCATGGAAATCTATGAGATGATCCCTAAATTTAAAGCTAAATTGAAATAGTACTCATTATTTACCATTATATTTTATGATCAATGGTGGGAATGAAAGTCTTATGAACATAAGAATCACATTTCTTAGTCCTCCAAAGCATGTCATTCTCATGTTCATGAAACTTTCATTCACACTATTTATCACAAAATCTAATGATGGATTAGTAACTGAACCTCCAATTAACTTAAATATAGATTGTCCCCTCACGGAATCAAGATTCCATGTAACCAAAGACGCCTTAAATTTGGTACCTTGACACGTAAGAAAAAGTAAGGCCAAACATATCAAGAAGGAAGCGACTATTTAACACCACAGGTTCTACTATACCACACCACCAAACTATTTTTTTCTCTCCCACACCACTCCCTTTCTATCCCACATCACCACTTCTCTTCCACGCCACCAATAGGAATCCACATCTTTTAGAAACAGAGAACCCAAACCCCCCAATGGAAACCACCTCCAACATCAAACCCCCCAATAGGCTGAATTGGTATCGAACATGTATGAAAATAATTTAGATTATTAACATAGTATTGTGTTAATAATCAAGGTGGAAATAATTTACTCGATGGTATGTGCCAAATAAGTGATCAAGTGAGTAGTTATGCATAAATGCAAGAATAGTTGGGAGTGTCGTCAGATTTATTAATAACTTTTGAAAACTTATATTAGTCTTGCAAACAAACTTCCAAACCTCCATTAGTTATGATGTTTTTGTAAAAGTTTATATATATTAAAAAAATTATTATAATTTCATTATTTAGTTATTGTAGGTTAATTCTTTGTAGATACTAATTCAGCCTTATGTAATTTTATTGCTTCTTGTGAGTGATATAGAAGGGCTCTACAAGTGGAAGATCTTTCTATTGCGTGTTGTTGTGCTCATGATGATTGTTACGTAAATTTTTAGTCAACGATTTCATGTGTGCATTGATTCAAGTTTTTTTCATTGATTTTTACATATGATCTTGGTAAGGATTTATTTAAAATCCTACAAAATCATACTTTTTTGTCCATTTCTTATTTATCCCTGGCAAGAACTTTGCAACTAAGGGTGTGTTTGGTAGGATCTTATTCCATGGAAATCTATGAGAGGATCCCTACATTTAAAGCTAAATTGAAATAGTACTCATTATTTACCATTATATTTTATGATCAATGGTGGGAATGAAAGTCTTATGAACATAAGAATCACATTTCTTAGTCCTCCAAAGCATGTCATTCTCATGTTCATGAAACTTTCATTCACACTATTTATCACAAAATCTAATGATGGATTAGTAAGTGAACCCCCAATTAACTTAAATATAGATTGTCCCCCCTCACGGAATCAAGATTCCATGTAACCAAAGACGCCTTAAATTTGGTACCTTGACACGTAAGAAAAAGTAAGGCCAGACATATCAAGAAGGAAGCGACTATTTAACACCACAGGTTCTACTATACCACACCACCAAACTATTTTTTTCTCTCCCACACCACTCCCTTTCTATCCGACACCACCACTTCTCTTCCACGCCACCAATAGGAATCCACATCTTTTAGAAACAGAGAACCCAAACCCCCCAATGGAAACCACCTCCACCATCAAAACCCCCAATAGGCTGAATTAGTATCGAACATGTATGAAAATAATTTAGATTATTATCATAGTATTGTGTTAATAATCAAGGTGGAAATAATTTACTCGATCATATGTGCCAAATAAGTGATCAAGTGAGTAGTTATGCATAAATGCAAGAATAGTTGGGAGTGTCGTCAGATTTATTAATAACTTTTGAAAACTTATATTAGTCTTGCAAACAAACTTCCAAACCTACATTAGTTATGATGTTTTTGTAAAATTTTATATATATTAAAAAATTATTATAATTTCATTATTTAGTTATTGTAGGTTAATTCTTTGTAGATACTAATTCAGCCTTATGTAATTTTATTGCTTCTTGTGAGAGATGTAGAAGGGCTCTACAAGTGGAAGATCTTTCTATTGAGTGTTGTTGTGCTCATGATGATTGTTACGTAAATTTTTAGTCAACGATTTCATGTGTGCATTGATTCAAGTTTTTTTCATTGATTTTTACATATGATCTTGGTAAGGATTTATTTAAAATCCTACAAAATCATACTTTTTTGTCCATTTCTTATTTATCCCTGGCAAGAACTTAGCAACTAAGGGTGTGTTTGGTAGGATCTTATTCCATGGAAATCTATGAGATGATCCCTAAATTTAAAGCTAAATTGAAATAGTACTCATTATTTACCATTATATTTTATGATCAATGGTGGGAATGAAAGTCTTATGAACATAAGAATCACATTTCTTAGTCCTCCAAAGCATGTCCTTCTCATGTTCATGAAACTTTCATTCACACTATTCATCACAAAATCTAATGATGGATTAGTAGCTGAACCTCCAATTAACTTAAATATAGATTGTCCCCTCACGGAATCAAGATTCCATGTAACCAAAGACGCCTTAAATTTGTTACCTTGACACGTAAGAAAAAGTAAGGCCAGACATATCAAGAAGGAAGCGACTATTTAACACCACAGGTTCTACTATCCCACACCACCAAACTATTTTTTTCTCTCCCACACCACTCCCTTTCTATCCCACACCACCACTTCTCTTCCACGCCACCAATAGGAATCCACATCTTTTAGAAACAGGGAACCCAAACCCCCCAATGGAAACAACCTCCACCATCAAACCCCCCCAATAGGCTGAATTAGTATCGAACATGTATGAAAATAATTTAGATTATTATCATAGTATTGTGTTAATAATCAAGGTGGAAATAATTTACTCGATCATATGTGCCAAATAAGTGATCAAGTGAGTAGTTATGCATAAATGCAAGAACATTGTCCACTAGCTATACAATTTGAAACCCAAAATACTCAGGATACTTCACAACAAGGCGGAGGGAAACCAACATTAGGTACCAAGGGTTTGAGCTGGGCATCCTTATTTGCAAACCGTAACTCTGGATGAGTCACCAAGTTAAAATACATCCCACCATCTCTGGTCGAAGGCAAGAACATAGTTCATATTCGAAGATCAGATCATGAACAAAGATTCAAGGAATGTGAAAAATACCTTATAGGTAACTTTGTTTGCAAGAGATTAGCATTTACCTTTGTCAAAGATAGATTGAAAAAGCTATGGAACCTGAAAAGCGACTTTGAAATGTCGATCTATGGAGACAGAGCATTTGTATTTCAATTCAAAAATGAGGAAGATAAGATGAAGGTAATGGAGATGGGTCCGGTTCATATTGCGAGCCGCATTTTTATCATCAGGCAATGGGCACCTTATTTGGAGGAGAATGCTGAAGTTATAAATTCTGTGCCCATATGGATAAATTTGAGAGGTGTTCCATTGTTTCTATGGAGTCCAGAGGGACTGCAAACAATTGACAGCGCCATTGGAGTCCCACTTATGCTGGACAAGCAGACAGAGAGCAGAACTAGATTGGCGTTTGCGAGAGTTTGCATTGAAATAGATACAAATAGCACATTCCCAGAAAACATACCTATTATGATTGATGATGGCAAGGTTGTTCAGATTGGAGTTGAATACTCATGGCGCCCTATCAAGTGTAGCCATTGCATGGGGTTTGGTCATGCATCACTTAGCTGCCCAAAAAACAGGAAAAACAAGCGTCAAACCAGAGTTTGGAGGGCTACTACATCTAAGGGCAGTAAGAACATAGTTGATAGACAAGCAGACATTGAGGTTGAGGAAGGTTGGACGATTGCAGGTGGGAAACATTCCTTTAAACAAAGGGAGAATCAAGGGGAAGACAGCTCTATGACAAAGGGGCCAGCACAACCTAACAGGAATAGCAATGAGAAGGGGGACGAGCCTATGGTTCAGGAGTCAGGAAACACTGAAATTTTGCTACAGAATTTACTCCAAATTGAAGGCTCTGAGCCAACTAATTCAGATACAGCAGGTGACAGGCCTTCTCTAGCTAGACAAATTCAGGTTACAATGGGGATGCAGACACAAAAAAATAATAACACCTACTATAGCACCCCTCTTACAAAGGTTCAGACAGATGTGGGGATAGAAACTCAGGACTATGAGCATTCAGAACAACAAAATACTGCTCCGCAGCCAGAAGCAGGGATGACCATTCAGACAATTAAGAATCAGAGTACTGCAGTAGCTACAAAAAAGAAGAAAACAAAGGGCTCTAGTAGTATGCCAAAAATTATTATCAGGAACACACAACCTCACACAAGACAGCAAATAGCCACAAACAGAATAGCAAGTTTTCAACATGATGAAGTGGAAAGAGAAGTTAGCCTGACTCAAGGTATATCCAAACCTGCTCAATCTAGTTATAAGAGAGGCGAAACACATAGCCCAGACCAGGGTGATGATATTATCCCTAACATACCCCAATGATAAGAGTCGCTTGCTGGAATATTAGGGGTCTTAATGACCCCCTAAAACAAAATGAAGTTAGGAAGTTTATAGTTAAACAAAAAGTTAGTATGGTCGGGTTAGTTGAGACCAAGGTCAGCAATGAAAAGAAAGATCAAATTCAAAGAGACATATTCAAAGACTGGTTAGTTGTGGACAATAATGACTTGGTTCAAGGAGGTCGTATATGGGTAGCGTGGGATGCTCAAGCAGTAACTGTCAATATAAAAGCTCGTTCGGATCAATCCGTAACGGTGGAAACTATATGGCCTAATGGTTACACATGCATTCTGAGTTTTATTTATGGTAAAACCAATTACATGGAGAGGAAGAGACTGTGGAAGGAGATTGAAATTATGGCCAGCACTATCAAAACTCCTTGGGCAGTTATAGGCGACTACAATTCCATTCTAAATTCTCAAGAAAGAGTTGGTGGTGAAGAAATCAGACCTTTTCATTTTGTGGACTTATTGAACTGTGTTCAAAAGACTCAGTTGTATGATTGCAAGTTCAAAGGGTGTTTTTTAACTTGGTGCAATAAACAGGTAGGTTCGAAAAGGATCATGTCAAAGCTGGACAGAGTCATGGTGAACAAAGAATGGATAACCAATATACCGGACTCTGAAGCAGACTTCCTAACAGCAGGTATCTCTGATCACTCCCCAGTGGTTCTCACAATCTATGATCATCAGAATGTAGGTCCGATCCCGTTCAAATTCTACAATTATTGGGTCCAAAGCAAAGCACATGCAGGTGGGGGATGAGAATGTAAAGTATTTCCATGATTATATCAGGGAACGCAAGAAAAAAAATAGGATTCTTTCTCTATACACTGACAGTCAGGAAAAAATTGAGGACATTGAAGCAATAGGAGCAAAGTGCGTGAGACATTTTGAAGGAGTCTTCGGAGGTGACCTTGAACCTTATGATGCCAGTATTATTGATAATATTAATTTTGACAGAGTGGTCACAGATGAGGAAAGCGAGGCTCTTACAAAACTGGTTACTCGCAATGAAGTTACAGAAGCTCTTTCCATGATTGACTCTGACAAATCCCCAGGCCCGGATGGATTCTCTTCCTTCTTCTTCAAGTCAGCATGGCGTATTATTGGAGATGATTTCTACAAAGCAGTCAGAAACTTCTTTGACAGAGGAAAGATAGTGCTGGAGGTAAATGCAACATGTGTAATTTTAATTCCAAAAATTACTAATGCAACCTCGCTCAATGATTTCAGGCCTATTTCGTGTTGCAATGTTGTTTATAAATGTTTAACAAAGATCGTGAAGAACAGGATGCGAGCAGTGGTGCAAAGGCTGGTTAGTCCAAACCAATCAGCTTTCATCAAAGGCCGCCTCATTCAGGATAATATTATGCTTGCCCATGAGCTAGTAAGGAATTACCATAGAGATCAAGGGCCTCCTAGATGTGCGGCGAAAATAGATCTACGCAAGGCGTATGACACAATCAGATGGGAGTCTATATCTCATATCTTGAAAAAGCTCCAGTTCCCTCCAAAATTCATTAATTGGATTTTCGTGTGCATCTCAACTCCAAAATACTCTATAGCAGTGAATGGCTCGCCAAAAGGTTTCATTAAGGCCACGCGAGGAATCAGGCAAGGCTGCCCAATGTCTCCATATCTTTTCGTTTTGATCATGGAACTTTTTAATTTGCTTCTGAAGGAGAAAGCTTTGCAAGGGGATTATAAACTACATCACAAATGTAGAGACCCCCAAATTACTCACCTGAGCTTTGCGGATGATCTAATGGCCTTCTTCCATGGTGATGCACAATCAGCAACAGCTCTTGCCCAAGCCCTGGGAACGTTCAGAAAATGTACGGGCCTCACTGTTAATTGCAACAAAAGCAACATATTTGCAGCAGGAGTTCATAGTGGAGAGCTTCTTCGTATCAGTGAAATTCTCCAATTCAACACTTCAGAGCTTCCAGTGAGGTATCTAGGGCTCCCCCTCATATCCACCAGGCTTTCATACAATGATTGCTGCCCTCTTATTGACAGGATCAGAAAGAGAGTGAGCTCCTGGAAAAATCGATCCCTTTCCTATGCTGGTAGGCTCACTATTATAAAGGTTGTGTTAAATAGCATGCATATTTTTTGGAGTTCATGCTATACTTTTCCTCAAGAAGTAGTGGTGGAAATCACTTCTATTATGAGAAACTTCCTATGGTCGGCATCAGACAAATATCATTCAGTCCCACTTGTTAACTGGAAAAAAATCAGCCACCCCTATAATGAAGGAGGGTTAGGAGTGAGATGCATCAAGAAAGCTAACATGGCAGCCATGACAAGGTACATATGGAATATTGTATCGAACAAGGACACCCTATGGGTCCAATGGACCAAGAAAAATCTGATCAAAGGTAGGGATTTCTGGTTGATGGGGATCCCAAAAGACGCCTCGTGGTGCTGGCGCAGCATTCTCAATTGCAGGGATCAAGCCAACACTTTAATCACCCATGCTATTGGTGATGGTAATGACACTTCTTTATGGAAAGACCCGTGGCATCCAAAAGGAATTCTGATGAACAGGTTTCCTCAACACCTGACTTATAACTCTGTTCTCCATAAGAAAGCAAAGGTCAAGGCATTGATCAGAGGAGGTAAATGGTGTATAAGGGATGACTTGAAAAACTCAATTACTGAAATATGGGAGGACCTCGAGTCAGTGGAGGTAGACTGCAACTATAAGGATGAAGTTATCTGGAAGGGAGGCTCAGATAAGGAATTCACTAGCAAAAGTGCATACCAAGCTCTCAGAAGTAAAGCAACGGCCCCCCCTTGGACAAAACTTATTTGGTTCACAGGGCGTATTCCTCGTCACAGCTTCATTGGCTGGCTAGCAATGAATAAGAGTTTAAAAACTCAGGACAAGCTGCTCAAATGGAGGAAGATTACCAGCTCCAAGTGCTGCCTATGTGACCTGCATCCAGAGAATGAAGAACATATTTTCTTCGCCTGCGGCTACTCGAACATGGTCTGGTCCTATATGCTTCACTTCATGGGTTACAACCGCCAACCGCTAGGCTGGACAGCAGAATTACAGTGGTGCAGTCTTAAGTTTGCAGGGTCTGGAACAGCATCTATGGCGAGGAAGCTTGTGTTTAATGCAACGATATATCATTTATGGCTGGAAAGAAACAGAAGAATTTTCGATAAAAAAAACAGGGTAGCTCTGGATCTAACAGCAATGGTAATCAGAGATGTCAGATTAAGACTTCTTGTCCTGGATCCAAAAGTGGAAGACAATCCTCATACTCGCAGTTTCTTCAATAGATGGAATTTAGAGCTTAATTACCAGCTAAAGATCAGCACTTGGTACACCTGGGATCGTCCTGAACAAGGTTGGATCACGGTGAATACTGACGGAACATTGCAAGGAAATCGAGGAGGATATGGAGCAATTATTAGAGATCATAGGGGCAATGTCCTTGCAGCAGCAGCAGGCACTCAAAGAGGTCAGTCTGTTATTTTGCATGAGCTTCAGGGAGTTCAAATGGGCCTGAATATGGCAAGCAGAGGGCACCATCAAAAAGTTATCATGTGCATAGACTCAGCCAATGCAGTAAACTATATCAATTCTAGCAAGTCCCCTCCATGGGAGGCGATTCATACTACTAGAAGAATCAAAGAGATGCTCAACTTGTTCGAAGACTGCAAAGTTAAACACATTGTTCGTGAGACGAATAAAGCCGCGGACAAGCTGGCAAGTCTGCTGCCTAATGTGGAGTTTTTTGAGGTGGTTCCTAGCTCTTTTGCGGAGGACTTGAAGAAGATCATTTTCGACGATGCTAGGGGTAAAAAATATTTGAGAATGTAATGCTGTAATCTTTTTCTTTCTTTTTTCTGTGGTCTAGGGAGCCCATATACACCCCATGCTTGCCTTTCAAAAAAAAAAAAAAAAAAAAAAAAAAAGAATAGTTGGGAGTGTCGTCAGATTTATTAATAACTTTTGAAAACTTATATTACTCTTGCAAACAAACTTCCAAACCTCCATTAGTTATGATGTTTTTGAAAAAGTTTATATATATTAAAAAAATATTATAATTTAATTATTTAGTTATTGTAGGTTAATTCTTTGTAGATACTAATTCAGCCTTATGTAATTTTATTGCTTCTTGTGAGAGATGTAGAAGGGCTCTACAAGTGGAAGATCTTTCTATTGCGTGTTGTTGTGCTCATGATGATTGTTACGTAAATTTTTAGTCAACGATTTCATGTGTGCATTGATTCAAGTTTTTTTCATTGATTTTTACATATGATCTTAGTAAGGATTTATTTAAAATCCTACAAAATCATACTTTTTTGTCCATTTCTTATTTATCCCTGGCAAGAACTTAGCAACTAAGGGTGTGTTTGGTAGGATCTTATTCCATGGAAATCTATGAGAGGATCCCTACATTTAAAGCTAAATTGAAATAGTACTCATTATTTACCATTATATTTTATGATCAATGGTGGGAATGAAAGTCTTATGAACATAAGAATCACATTTCTTAGTCCTCCAAAGCATGTCATTCTCATGTTCATGAAACTTTCATTCACACTATTTTTCACAAAATCTAATGATGGATTAGTAAGTGAACCTCCAATTAACTTAAATATAGATTGTCCCCCCTCACGGAATCAAGATTCCATGTAACCAAAGACGCCCTAAATTTGTTACCTTGACACGTAAGAAAAAGTAAGGCCAGACATATAAAGAAGGAAGCGACTATTTAACACCACAGGTTCTACTATCCCACACCACCAAACTATTTTTTTCTCTCCCACACCACTCCCTTTCTATCCACACCACCACTTCTCTTCCACGCCACCAATAGGAATCCACATCTTTTAGAAACAGAGAACCCAAACCCCCCAATGGAAACCATCTACACCCCCCCACCCCCCCCCCCCCCCCCCCCCCCCCCAAATCCCTCTCTCCTCCTTTTTCATATTAATTCGGCTACCAGAGGGGTGGTAGTGATGCCCACGATCGCCTCTTAAGCTGCAACGTCTTATCTTCTATCGAATACAATGATCCAGTTATCCCAGAGTTCTGAGAACATTTGATCTAAACAGATTAAAATGAAAGATGACAAGTGATGTTGAGGAAGGATTACCAATGAATACAGATATAGACTGTCACAGAGACCAGTGGGTTGAAGAAAGAATTTTTGAAAATTAAAATGAGGATTTTTCAGAAGAAAAAACAAACTCTTCAATTTTTCATTCAAAACATCTAACCACCTATGGAATTATCTTACTCCATGAAAGATCTTACACCACTAGCTCGTATCACAGCGACAAATTGACACTTACCCCACAACTTCTCTTCACTCCATGTTACTCACTTGGACTTTTACCCATATCAGGTGTCTTCTCTTCAAAGAACTAATACTCTACTACTGTGGACTGCTACAATACTATGACTTCTGCTCTGCTCTGCTCATGCATTGGCTACTCATTCACTAATGATACAAACTCGTGACCATATTTACTTTTTTTGGGCCAACAACTTCACACTACGAGAAAAAAGTGTGGTAATCTTTGTTATGGTTTAATGTAATGTTCATGTGAATTCACCAAAAATCAGGGGACAATCCCCGAATGATGCTAGAGAACTGCTGGACAGAGAAGAAACCTTGCTATCTTCCTCCAAGGAGTTTTCATGTTGAATGGCTCTCTTGCAAAGCATTTGTTACATACAACCTCAGCCTGGGTCAATTAGATGATTCATTCTATCTGTCAGTGAAGCTAAATTAATTAACATTAATAAGCAGGAAGACAAATTTTAACCTGAACAAATCTGGTCACTCAAATGCTGTCAATGCAGTCAATTTAAGTATAGATACAATATTTCCTTGTATACTCTACGAGACTATATGAAACAAATTGATTCAGTTGGTTATAGAGTCGAAACAACTAGGAACATTTGAACTTTACAATGGATCCCTTGTATGAACATGAAGATAGAAAGTAAGTATTTTGTTAATCTATTGTATTTATAAATAATATTTACAGTGCTCTGCTAATATTATCCCCTGGAACACTCAAAAAACATAGGTGCACAATCAAGTGTAATCATCAAGGATGCAGTAACTCGATCAAAAGAATTGACTAATAATAAATAATGGAAAAATAAGGAAAAGAAAGAATACTAGCTACGTATTTGATCAACTAAAATGACTACAAAAGGGCCTTCACACAGGGTGTAAGGGAATTGTCAAAATTTGGCATGATTTAAAACCTCACTTGACGTATGGTGAATCGAAAAATGCCCATTCAAAGATCTGCTCGTACTGAGAAGCAGCCTTGTCCCAAGTGTAATCTCTTTCCATCCCTCTCTTCATCAATCCCTCCCAAGATGACTTGTGTTCTCTATAAGTTATGATGGCTATTCTTAATGCCTGTAACAAAACACGTGCAAATGGTAATAGCATAAGTTTTTGCAATAATAATTTGGACACAAGCAATAGTAAAAGATGAACCACTCAGAATTATCAAAATAGGAAAGGAGAATTTCAAAATGCTACCCTTCTAACTATTAACGAAGAGTTGCCAGGGTCAGAGGTGAAAGGCAACCCAGTATGTCATGCAAACAGGTTTTGTTGGTCAAAACACAGATGAAAAGAGACGAAGCCACCACCAGCACTTCTCACTCAATCACATATAAGATTATAAGAATTACAGGCTGATGCTCAATGGTTTGTTGTGCAGATGGTTTCATATTACCAACAATATGATCTGAAAGACATTGGTTCAGAGCTTACACCACCTAGTACCCAAACTTTGCCTGTACAATCGGGAATCTGCTGTAACATACTTTTTTTACCTAAATCATTGAAAAAGAAAGCCTCTCTCTTAACATTTGCATTGGTATTACAGTTTTCCCTAAGGTGCAATTGTTGGCACACTGACAAGTGTTGGAGATGTGGCTTGGTTTGAGTGTGCAAGTTAGTCTCACATGGGATTAAGGAGACACCTAAGTTGAAGCTAATGAGTATGTATCATGTCTTTCACGAGAAATTATGCATTGAGATAAAACCCCACCTGGAGGCCAGAGATAGGGTGGGTGTTTAAGTTGGTCTTGTAATGAAGGCATGCACAGAGGCCAGCAATTTCTTGTTCATGTTGTGTGGTGGTTCCCGGGGTCTTTGCTGTTTTCTCCCCAGGACCTATGAAAGCGAATTGCTTCCACACTCTAGACGTGACTTGCACATGCACCAAAGCCCATGTGGTGGGTAGCCACAACTGGCACCTGATTGACATGAAAAAGTGTCACATGGTCACATACAGAACTAGGCTCCAATAAAAAATATCTCATCCTCACGTACCAACCAAGAACGATTGGTGATACTCTCTGATAATGGTTTACAGGTGCGTCAAGAAGCTAGGTCTGAGACAACCATGACTTGTCATACAGCATATTTGACATGAAGTTTCTTGTACATTTAATCTTCTGGCATTTAGAGGTATTGGGTAGGTGCAGTGGCAATACTTATCTGGTTGGGTGGGTATAGGCAGTGACTGAGGAGCAAGAAATGTAAGAAAAGATTCGGCAAGTAGTGAGCATAAAGGTGCAGGTATAAGGCCCAGGGAGCTGATATAGTGTGACCTGCTGCCATTAAAACCCCTCAATACTATAGTAAATGGTTGATTCCTCTTCTAGATGAACTCTACTCTCTCATCCCTGGCTCTCTGCCCTATTTGTTTCTTCATCACTGTTATGGCCTACTTTATCGCAAGAGCTCTGGTGGGCATATGTCCACTTTACCATGTTCATCCCCAGATCAACTCAGCACTGAGTAGAGTACCAGTTCATCTAAGGGCTCCCATCTGAGTTGTGGGAAAAAGTTATATCTGCTGATTGCAGTAAGGGCTCTTCCTACAAAAGCAAGATGTATCATTGCAGTAGCTGCTCTTCCTAATCTATTGCGTTCTTAATTCCGGAACATAAGCAAGAATTCTGTTTTCATTTCTTAGGATCATTTTTCCTGAAAATCTTGGTTTATTTGTTCAAATAAGAAATGAACATTACCGCTAACATACTGTCCGTTGTCAATGGAGAAAAGGCCCACCTGTCAAACAACACAAAAATATGACTGGTAAGATTCCTTATAAAACGGACTCATAAAAAAACAGAAAAATAATTATGTCAACTTTTCAATATTAAGATGAGAGGAGAGAGAAGTGTGGACGTGTTTTTAGTAATAGTACTAGTTCACAGAAGTGCATGGAACTACACATTTTGAGTACATATGAAAAGAATAAGCATTCTTGCGAAAAATCTAGTTGATTTGTCACTACTTCCCTGATCCCAATGAAGTTATCTTTTTCATCAACTACTTCATACTACAATTTCAACTATTGACTGCAATAGGACAGCAACGGTTACTGGAAATCATAGTCAATCTGAGCCTTAAGGTATCCTTATCTTATTATGATAATCAGAAAAGCTGTGATCCCTTGGGTTATTAATTACATACCCAGTACCCTCGCCACTGCCTTCTTGAGCGAACGGGTTGAAAGTCTCCACTGTATCCTGCAGTAAAGGGACAAGAACTCAAAATGATATTTGACGTCTCTGATCATAGACTATGAACTTAGTACAAAAGCAAATGCAATTTTTTCTAGGTTAACTTACTCTAAGACCTCCAGTGCAGTGAACTACAGGAATAGTTCCATAACGCATTGCATACAACTGATTTAGACCACAAGGCTCGAATCTTGAAGGCATCAATAGTATGTCACAGCTGTGTATTTTCAAATATATTAACATTATTGAAAATTTTGAAGTGAGAACATTGCACTTTAAAAATGAATAGTAACCTACCCAGCCGTTATCCTGTGAGAAATAGGAACATTAAATCCAACCCAACCACGGAACTTGTCCTTGTAAACAGCCTCCGTAGCTCTCATCCAGTTTTCAGTTTGTGGGTCCCCTGACCCAAGCATAACCTGAAAAAGGTAAGATAGCTCAAGTCAGAAATAAAATACACATTTTGTGGAACACAATCTACAACCCTATAACTGCAGAGACAGAGAGCAAGTTTAAGAATTAATATAACCACATAAAAGACAACCGCGCTGTCTAATTGGGTGACTATAACTACATTGTGTAATTTCATGAGAATAGAAAAGGCAGAGTGCTGATGATAGAGGATGGCACAAAAACAACTATAAAAGGAGAAGCGAATTACTCTTATTGAAGGGATAAGGTGAAATAAAGCTAAATAACACATCAATAATAAAAATATAAGCTTACAAATTGGACATCATCTTGCAGAAGATCTGGCATTGCAGCTCTGATCAGATCAATTCCCTTTTGATAATCCAGTCTTCCTATGAATCCAATCTACGAAAATCATTGCAAAATAAGTTATAATAGAAAGAATGAACTATTTCAAATTTTCAATATTGAAAGAACTAGAATACAGAATTTAGATCTCACAATTGGACAGTCCGGTCTGATAGGGAGCCCAAGTTCCTTCTGCAGATCCGTTTTACAGTTAACCTGCTTCATACAATATATACCCAATTAAAGAGAGAGGGGAAAGAAAAAAAAACACTGCAATCACGGCACATATATAGATAAACTAGGAAACATGAAGATTAGAGATCCATTGCACCTTTCCAGAGAGATCTTCGATGGAGTAATGGAAATTAGTATGTTCATCTGTTGCTGGGTTCCACTCGTTAATATCGATTCCATTTGTTATTCCTGGTTGTGACAAGAAATTACCAAGGGAACTTCTTTCAGAAAATTGAATTATTTCAAGCTTCCAAGAAAGTCTTTTTTTTTCCCAAATACAATGTCTTCATGATGTAGGTTTAACATATACCATTCAGAACACTCTTTCTACTGCTTAGGAGTTCATCAAGTCCGTATCCACCTTCTACAGTTGTTATTTCCCACGAATAACCCTGTAAGAAAGGTTAAAGTTGAAGAAAAAATATCATGAAGAAATGAAATATTTCTTAAGAAATCCTCTGACTATTATATATAAAAGTGCGTTATTTATTTACCTCTCAACATGATGCACACCCGTTACTGAATCATCTTCAATAAATAGAAATTGATGACAAGGATTCATAATGAAGTATACTAACCTGACTAACTGTCAAGATGCGATCGGCTGTTACAACTGCACCCTTAAGAATATTAACAGCTTCACCTGTGTCCAGAGCATGTGCTCTTGCCCAGGTGGGGAACACCCATTCCAATGCTCCATACCATTCAGCTGGTAATCCCAAATTTTTGTAAGTAACTCCTGGCTCCACTCCCTTGTAAAAACAAAATAACATCTATGAATAACAGTTTAAAAGTAAACGTACATGAGAAGAGACAACTCTAAATCAAGGAAGTATATTATTTGAAGCTACTCAGCTGAAAAGAGTCTCTAGGCAGAACAAGAAAAAAATGCTACACATCCTGACGCATCTTGCAGATCATATATAAGTATAACCCCCACGTGTAGCTTTGCAAGACCCTAGTAAACTGGTAGGCCTAAGTCTACACAAAGAGTGTGGAGGCTGGTTGTGAAGGCAAAGGATGAGTCAAGGCGCACTAGTATACTGGTTTCCATCATGCCTTGGGGGTACAGGAGGTTCAAGCCATAAGGTCTAAGAGAAAGGAGGGCGAGGTTTACAAATGTTCCAGCTATATTTGCTTGCAAATGGATTCACATGTATTGCATGACATCACCCTTGCCATATCTTATGAGCCCACCATAATCTGAAATTCGAGGGTAGCCTTCCCTACTCCTTTGAAGTTCATCATGTGATTTGAAGAGAAAATTTCCATAAGATTGAGATAGATGTGTTTGAATTTTAATAAAATAAAAAGTAAATCTTGCAATAAGATCAGTGCAGGTTTTCTAAAGCAAACTCTTAAATTGTGACCATCCAAATGCAGCTACAAAGAAATCCAACAGATCCCACAGACCCGACAATTATTCAGCAAGAAATGCATGCAGTTAGAACCTATGCAAAGAAGGGCTAGATTTTAAGCTATTCCCGCAAAGGAAAAGGCAAATGTAGGATGATTGGATCGCCCTTCAACAGATATCTTCCTAGTATTGAGGAATATCATAGTGACATCCACATAAAGCGAGATATCGTAGCACAATTGACTGGGGAATAACAATGTCCCATCTAACATAAAAAAAAAGGCCTCCATAAAACCCCTACTCAAAACCTCTGATGCCAGGGAAAAAACTAAAGGTGATAAAGGGTCACCTTGCCTTAAGCCCCCCGTAAGATTTCAAAAACCCCTCATAAACCCCTCGCAACAGGATGGAGAAACCACAGTTGAAATTACTTTTGTTACAAAATATGGAACCAAAGCCATGCCTTTCTAAGCCCCTAAATCAACGAGATCCATTTTCCTAATTCTGTAAACAAGAAGTGTGGACATTGTATCATCGAGTGAGTTGTCCTCTAGAGGTTTTGAACGATCCATAAAGTCAAAAGTCAAAACAATGTTCTCAAATAGTGGTTGCTATGAACATATCAAACAATGTTCTTTCACTTACCTCGCCAATCTTTGCATCTCCGAGTGTCCTACAATTTTTTCATTTCCAACCTTCCTAGACTTTTATTTTGTATATTTCAAACTTCCTCAAAGAAAATATACAATATCAAAAAAATGCAGTCCCTCCGGTTATGCTTTTGTCATTTTTTGTTATTTTCTTGGTTCCTTTATCTTTTGTATATTTTAATTTTTAATTTTTTCTCAAAATAATTAGTTTTATTTTCAAGCATAGGTTCGGTATGCCACTTTTAGTGAAGTGGTATGAGAACTCACCGTGTTTTGAGTTGAAGTTCTCGGATTATGGTCTAAAGGGGTTGTGGAGTATAAGGCACTGGCTCTAAATCTCATTAAGGTGGAGATTGTTAGAAACTTGGTCCAAGTTGTGTAAGATAGTCCCCATGTGACTAGGATGGGACAAGTCTCTTCTTTCAAGACAAAAGCCCGTGATGGGTTTGGTCCTCTTCGGATGTTCTAAGTTGGGGACAATTCTAAGCCTGTGGTGGCACATGTTTGGCCTGCAGTTTCAAGTGCACATTGCGTGGTGGCAATGGGGAGCTTTGCACTTTCACCCTCGGACCCAACAGGTTTTTGGATCTTGTATCAAGGACTATCTTATGTTTTCATGGGGTTTATACTTATATTCCAACGTGGGAGTTATCAATTGTTCCAACAGCTCAAACTAAGGGAGGAACCACGACTTACATGAGATCCCATTAGGATTGTTAGAACAACTAGCTTCTCCAAATACTTGCACTGTCAATATCAAGAGAGCTTCTATTGTGACATCCAAATCTACAAAACAATTGAGTTTGAGTTTTTCTAATATCAAAGGACCCCTGAGGATTGTTATAGGACAATGTGACATTCCTGTGCCTAACACAAAATGTGGCAAAGATGTTCCCTAGGCTACAACATGGCACCCAATGTTGCTATATGCTCGCTCTAAACCGATAATAACTCGTCATTTTAAGTTCTCGTAGTAAATGTCTGTTTGGCACATCATGGAATTTCCTGCTACATTTCCTAGATTTATCATCCAACCTAGATCCCCAATTTTTTACATTTTTTAACGGATCTAGGGTTTTACATGTACGTTTATTGAGTATCAACCCTTCCAACACTGAATTTGCACTGAATTTTACTGATTCAATGGAATTTGATTATCATTTCGTTTACTTGTGGGGTTCTAGTTATTGTCATTTTTGTTAAAAACATTGATGGAGGGTTTGTAACGCCAAATTCCTGATTCTCCTTTAGTCATAAAGTTGAAAGGAAACTGCGAAAGGAGTACTCTTCTTTCAATATTTTTTCTTACTCAAATCAGCCTCTCCAACTCAGTACTCAAATGATCAACTCCTGCTAATCATTTGATAACATTGTAATCTGAAAATTAGCATGTAACTTGAAAATTGTGAGTGTCCTAAGTAGCTAAGAAGTCATGCTCTAGAAATCAGGTTTACATGTCCCTGATCCTTGAGTTATTGTTGTTGGTTTTTTAGATCATAGTTGTCTAAAATTATTTCAGAGTTGAGAAAAGAGTCTAGTGAGTGAAGTTGGTGTATAAATCTGATTTCCAAGTTATCCTAGAAGCAAGAAATGAAGTGAAAAGTTCAGAGTTTGGAGCCATTGCCTTGTATGTTTTATCAAACTAAAAACAACATTTTCAGCTCACATCTGCTGCTTCTAACATCATTGTCCCAAGATCAATATATCTTGCAAAATCTAATTAGAGGGAGTCAAGAAAAATATTGATATCTTGAAAATCTAACTAGAGGCAGTCAAGCAAAATATTACCTGATGTGCAAGGTTATGTATGACAAGAATACTACGAGCATCCTTATAAACTCCATAGGGACGATACTTCGCTGCCAAAAGGCTGAAACACATTGTATTAGAGAATATCGTGTAACAATTAACATTTCAAGTTTACATGAGATGAGGTGACAGTTAAATTACATACACTGGTACAAGACCTGCATGCCAGTCATTAACAAGGAACATACACTTTTCACCATAGGTGAATCCTCCCAAGGGGATCACTAGTGGTGCTTCACATGCTGCATGGCTAAGTAAAGTGAACCGAAACTGTAAAACCAAACATAGAGTATCATTTAGTGAGAAATATAGGCATCACAAAATTTCTAGCTCAAGTAGTATATCAGCAGAATTAAGAGCAGCAAAACACCTGATTGTCGCCATAAGCTCCATGACTATCACCATAAGGATTACCAGGTCTGTGATAAGAAGGGTGATCAACAAATACCTAAGACGAGAAGACAAAATCTCAATGTGTTAAGGCTCAGCGTCTGAATTATATACGAGATAATTTTTAGGAAGCTTCTCCAATTTTGAAATATACAAAACAATGAAGTCAAACAAAACTGAAATGGACTGTGCTATAGTGCTTCCACCAGGGCATTAAATTAAAACACAAACTTTGTCAAAGTTTTAAAGACTGTTATCAAGATTGTGGCAAAAGTGGACTAGTGGAGAAAAGAATGAACTCAAGAGTAAGATCACAAAATACACAACACAAAGAAGACATGCTATACGTGGAAACCCCAAAGTCCAGCGAACACGCACAGGCAACAACGATAAACAATTCCCCAATCAAAGTAAAGAGAATAGAACTTCATAAGCCTACACTGACTCTCTAATCCTCTTTCTACTCTTACATAATAAGCATGTGTAGTTAAATCATTAAACGGCCTATATTTTATAAACATTTTTATTTATCTTTCTAAGAGTCATGTTACTACAAGAAAAAATAAATAATATAATGTTTAATGAAGTAGTAATTTTCACATGCCACAATTTAAGCAAATATAACAAAATAAAATGTTTAATGACAAATAAAGGTGTGACACTAATATTCTTTAGTTTTGCTTGTTTTCGTTTGATCCTTTTATTTTCTATTCTTTTACACACACATACATATGTATTCTCTTTTGATCTTTCTTTCTCTCTAGCCTCTCAACACACTCTTATTGACTTATGAGTAGGGTATTGATGAGGTTATGGAAAATTTTAAAATTAAAATAACAATAATTGCAATAATAATAATAATTTTTTTTTCGGATTTGTTTATAACATTATATTTAATAGGTAATCTCCAATTATTCGGAAAAACATTGTTCAAACGATCAAGTCAAAGATCGTACCGCTCTACTAGCGAGATAATCACAAAGTAATCACCCATCAAGCACCGATTTAATAACATAGCTACAAACCTCAACAAGAAGTACTAAGATCATTTAAGGAACTGAAGTATTCAAGTGTAAATGGAAAGATTGCACAAAATACGTACCCAGTCAACACCTTCCCTATACTCGTGAAAGAATGCAACTTCCTGTAGTCCACCAAAACAAGGGATATTGATGCGGCAATCAAGATCAATAGCACCTGCATATTTTTTGTCTGCAGGACTACCGTTCAGATATCGTGGAGAGATCACCATTACACGGTGCCCACGAGAGGCAAGTGCAATAGGTAAAGAACCGCAAACATCTCCTAACCCTCCTGTTTTTGAATATGGTGCAGCTTCAGATGTAACAAAGACAATGTTATGGGTAACTTTAACCTTAGATGTATCCTC
This sequence comes from Berberis vulgaris, assembly GCA_963556465.1. Lineage (NCBI taxonomy): Eukaryota > Viridiplantae > Streptophyta > Magnoliopsida > Ranunculales > Berberidaceae > Berberis > Berberis vulgaris. The sequence goes on from OY747126.1 coordinate 52,396,386, forward strand.
TCCTTCAACATTTTCGGACTTTTCTATTTGATTGACTGCATCAGTACTTGAATCTGCAACTTGCTTGCTTTGTCCTCCAATATTCACTGTTTAATAAGCAAATGTTATTTCAGAAATTTTGTAAATCAGACAGAGTCATTGAACATGAAAAAATAAAATGATATAACTGATTACTTGTGCAGCTGAACCCATCATTAATCATTTTAGAAAATAGAAATATTCAAAATATCCTTGAACTCTATAAACAAGAAAAAGAATGTAGACCATGTATGTGGTTCATCAGGATAAAAACAATCCAATGTTTAGGCAGTTGCAGCAAGATTATCATGATGATAGCCTCACAAACATACTAGATTGAAAACTGTATTATAAGAACCTTCCATAAGATTGTTTTCTGTCGTTCAAAATTTGATTTTCAGCATTTCTAAGCATCAGTATCTCAAATGTTGGGACACCTGTACACCAATGCCCCTATCTAGCTTAACAACCTCCTTAGAGCACTGATTGATTAAAATACAAATTATTTTATGGCATAGTTTGGGCGACATTAAAACTTCCAAGAGCATCCGAAAATACTGCCATTGAAGTTCTCCTATTTTTTTTGGAAAGCATGGCACTGCAGGGGCTCAGTAGGAAACATGAAAATATTTTTGACAGTGAATACTGCCATTGCTTACTCTCTCAATCAATGGTTAGTCTCCTGGTCGACAAGAGCATTCAATGCTACTGGCAACTGGTTGTGGGACATATTCCAATTGACACAATTTGGTTTCTCTGAAAGGAAATAAATGCTCGTGTATTTAAAGGGAAATTTAGATATTCTGAGATGAGTTGAAACAACACCAAGATAATGGTCTGGCTTTGGGACAGAAACTGGGATATCCTTTGGCAATCTCATATGGATGTTTGCTTTTTAGATTGGGGTATTTCGTTCTTCACATAGATACGTTTTTTGTAGTTTTTTGGAGAGGTAAGCTCTCTTGCAAACAACTGTACTAGCTAAACTTACAATTTTTGCTGAACGATTTGAAATCCTTTATCCTAAGTCTAGTGTTGCTCAAACAGTATTGGTGATTTCTAGATTAATTGAATCCTCAATTGCAGAGCTTTCAAGTCGTTTCATGCTTTATTTAATGGAGAAAAAACAACTCCTGAATTCAAACAAAAATCAAATTTAAATACAGCTCCATTTCAATATAAACCCTATGAAGTAAATCCCTAATAGCAGTAAAAGAACTTCTACCACTGAGTCTCAGCTCAATTTCAACTAAAGTTAATACCTTAACTTCAATTACGATTCTTTCTGTTTACTCTCCTGTAAAGAATAAAATATGAAACGCAGGAACTAAGGAAACCAGATAACTGGAATCATAATATAAAGAATGACACAAGCCCAGGTTGCAAAATGGTTAGTTTTGGATGTGAAACAGAGTTGAGGCAATAAGAAAACCCCAGTAGTGCAATTTGCAACAAAACCCATAGAAATTGACAGAAACCCAAATTGCAAAACAGAGAAATAGATGATACCGGGTTGAGATTGAGGTCCGATTTGAAAGCCAAGTACATAAGCATCCCTCTCTGCCCCTAAAAGCATCTCTTGCGTATCCTTTCCATCTTCAATAGTAGAAGACCCATCTGGAAAACTATTGACCACCATGGATTTTTTCCTCAAACACCGAAATCCATGTCTGAGGGAGTGTTTCCTGCAAAAGGAAGAGAAACCCACAGTCTGGGTCTGGGTATTCAAGAAGGATTGATTGATTGGTCGTTGAGTCAAGTTTAGAGAAGTTTGGGAGGTGAGAATACGAGAGAACTGCAAAGTCACCATGACTGACTGAGCCAGAGCGAGCAAGCGATCGAGAGATTGAGAGAGAGAGTTGTGTGTTCTCTTCTTCTTCTCAATCTCCAAAGAGAGGAAAAAGGAGAGAGACTGAAAGTGAAGCAAAGTATCAAGTGATCTGAGAAAAGCGATAAGGAAGAATGTAGAGTGAACTGTGCGCTTGCGTTTTGCCGATAATGGATATTTAAAGGACACTTGGCGTCCAATTCTACACCATTACGTGGCATCTTTTGTTTTGGGTGTTCGTGTAAAAGGAGATGTTTGTTTGTTTTGTTTGGTCTCTCTCTCCCAAAGAAGCGGTCTTTTGAGGATGTGGAGTCGTAAGATTTGTTTCGATTGATTCGGATGATCCGGTAATTTTAAGGATGGCTTCACGTGATGGGATGCGGCTCTTTAGCTGGATTCAAGTTGTGGACGTCAAAGGGAAGAGAGGCATACCAAGCACTTGAAATGAACGGGCTCCCCAAACCATCATAATTACCAACGATTGTGATTTCGCAAATATTATACGAAATTTCTTTCCAAAATTTTAGTTTTTTTGAAATTACAAAAAGAAATAGGATAAAAGAAAAAATGACATTTTTTCGAAAATTTTGGAATTTTTTCATAAATTTCGAGTTTTTTTTTCTTCTAATTATCATTTATTTTAATTATTTATTAATTTTTTAAACCACTCCCTAATTTCCTAAGGATCGCTTATTCTACTTATATATTGATTTTTTAAACTATTTCTTGACTTTCTAATTATAGCTATTTTGGTTTCATTTAATGTGTTTGATACATTTATTTACTCGCATATTATTTTTTCATATATTTAATATACCCTCGAAATTCATTATATATTTCTTATATTCTCGAAATTCTTGCGTTTGTTCTTTACACACCAAAATATTTCTTAAATCAGAAAACTGAAATTAACTCGAAAAACAAAATTACAATCCTTGATAATTACTATCTAATTCAAGGTTTTATTATTTTGAAATCGAGCGTGCCCATTTAGGACCCATGAGAGTTTGGGTTCGACCAAGCACGAGCTCAATGGGTTTCAAAGGTGAGATGTCATTTTTTTAAGTTCAGTTCAGGTTTTTTTTTTTTTTTTTTTTTGTTGGAGGGTGGGGGGGAGGCGATGGCATTTCGATGCTAAAGTCAAACAAGGCTTGATAAATGCGTAAAGTTGTAAATTGGGTTTTATAGCGTACATTTGTTCATCAACCCTATGTCTTATTTATAATGCAAGAGTCTTTGTTTTGCTAGGCATTTGGTGGCATAATTTAGGGAAAGATATCTTGCTGGGAGATCATTTCCTAGTTAAGAGTCCTCCATGTATGAGAGTTTTCCTACACGATTTGTGCAGCTAGATTTGCAGGAGAAACTTCCCTTGTGGAGTGTTGTTTATACAGAGAAATTTTTATGCACGACTTATACTCCGGTATTTGTTTTCTAGTCGGAACTAATGTATTGCTGGTGACGATACATCAAAATAGACCGATTATCACGATCATACACGTGGTAGAGAGCATCCATCCCAAGGATATAACATCCAATCTATTGTACCAACTCATAAAACCCAAGAAGAATAAAGTCAATCACACAGGCCCAAACGGGGCCCACCAATTAGAAGATATAAACAAAGCCCGAATCCAGGCCCGAATGATTTAGAGCCCGAATCTAGGCTCGATACGAGTTCTCTCATAAATAATAAGAACGTTGCACCAAAAAGAGTCGTGGAGGGAGTTATGCCCCCACGGACGTATCTCCATTAAGGAGGAGATTGTTACGAGAAACATCTTATTATGTTGCGCCTCACATGCTTAAGTCACGCAGAGAATTAACCGCGACCATTATAAAAAGTAAAAGAAACATTCGACACAGGTATGCAACTTTAACTGAGTTTTGTCCAGATTTAGTTCATTCTTCAAACAAAATTGTTGACTTAAGCATCAGAGTGCCTTCGGCCACCAAAAAGGTGGTCATTGGCAGTCTAACATTTGTTTGCAGGTCAAACTCACAGAATGACGATTTTTGGACGCATCAGTTTGGCATCGTCCGTGGGAAACAACGAGTTTCCTTTCTACAAACAAGACCCAGAGTGACAAAGCTCACCATAATATGATAGAAGATCAACAAGCCGTCAGAACAATTGACGCACTCTACATATCCTCAACCCAGTGATGATCACGACAACTTTCCTACTGGCAACAATGCATCACAAACAACTCACGATTAAAAATCAGCCTGATTCGTCGGACTGATGGCACCCAAGAATCCGGATCTACAACACCCAATGGCCCAAACAACCCAAACATCTGGCGACACTGCCACAGATCCTCGGGTACACCTGCTCATGGCCAGATGAACTACATGGCAAAGACGCTGGAAAAAATCACCCAAAAGCACATCTAGCCAGCTGACCCTATTCAGGCACTGCCCCAACAAAACTCCGTCAACTGAACTCAAGGGAGTGACGAAATCCCAGCAGAACCCCAACAGGGAAATTTCGAGAGCAATGAGCTCATCCAAGCCAAGACTCCACAGTGTGACGGAACGCTTGCTGAAATTCCGTTCAGAGTTGGAGTCACGGATCCCAACATACTATACGAGTTAGCCAAGCCGCAATTTTTTGACGCCCTCGTGAAAAAAGCAATGCCAAAAAAGTCACTCCGCCAAAGTTCAAGTGTATGATGGCAACACCGACCCAACAGATCATCTGAGACACTTCCACCACATGATGGGCCTAAAGGAAACCACAGAGTCGATCCTATGCAGGACATTCCCGACCAGCCTCACTTTCACAGCGATGAATTGGTTCAACAGCTTATCAACGAGGTCGATAGACGCCTTGCAAGTTTTAGCCATCGCTTTTATCACTAAATTCATCGAGAGCCAACAGATGAGGAAATGACCACACTATCTCCTTACATATCAGACAGAAGCCTGAAGAGATAATACGGAAAAATGTCACTCGCTTTATCAATGAATTGACAATGATCGATGGATGTAGTGACGACACAGCCGCTGCAACCTTTGTAGCCCGACAGAAGAGAGGCCCCTTCTTTGATGCCCTTAACCCGAAGTCTCCAAAAGGTATGGTGGTCATGTTGAAAACAGCACAAAAACACATCTCCCTTGAAGAATTGAAAGTTGTAAGATAGAAGAATGAACAAGAAAGGGAAAACCATTCAAGGAAACGAGAAAAGAAATAAGAAAGAAGGCAAAATGATGGACCATGGGAAGATAACAATATTCAAATAAACATCAAAACGACGGAAGAACCAAGTCCAACCAGTGCAAATCTAGGAAGTCACAATCAACACGGCCTAATCACAAACGGATAACCAGCGTAATGAAAAAGGGATACAAACCATACACGGTCCTAAAGACAAGCCGGACCAGCATCTTGAAACACATGGCGAATTGGGACAACGTCAACTAGCCACCCAGAATGAGAGGAGACCCGAAAGGAAGACACAAAAACAGGTACTGCTCCTTTCACAAGGATCACAGGCATGATACCGAAGACTGCTACAAGCTGAAAGAGAAAATTGAGCATTGGGTCCAAAGAGGACGACTTGATGAATTCATCGAAATACCAGACAAAACAACTCAAAGGAAAAGAAAAATCAGATACCACCGCCATAGGATTGAAAAAACGATCTAGGGAACTAATATACACTCTACACTACATTTACCCTAGCAAAGAAGCATCTCCCACTCGAACAAACCTATATCGATGCAGAAAGATTAACACCCTGAAGACGGCTGCACTGACCAACTCGGGAACTCTATCATCGGATACAAATCCAATCCAAATTACCAATAAAAGAATTAGCGACGACAAACTTTATCAAGCATCAGCGAGTGATGCCAAGCGAAGAGCAATAACGGGTCAAACAAAGGAGGTCATGAATTAAACAAGAAAGAGCAGCAAAGGCGCGAAACACTAATGCAAGGATAGACATCAGCCACGCGATGAAAAAAGAAAAATTGTTCCACAATGTAGCATAACTGCTCCAAAAAACGACTGTTAAAAGTGGTCAGAACATCCAAACAAGAAAGTCAATAAAATTTTAAACTCGGAATCAACATCTCACGAAGGTGAACAAGTTCAAAGTGAAGCCATACAACACAATCAACATATAAAGCCAAAAGGAATCAGGATGCAAGTCGGATATATATAATAAACTTTTGATTGGATCAACCAACGAAGTAAGAGTTGGACGAACAAGTCAACTTAACACAGAAATTTCGAGTCGATTGAGACGTAAAGTTAACGAAGTAAAAGTTGAATGAACGAGTCAACTAAGTAAAACGACTCCGGGTGGAACAAATGAAGCCAAAGTGGACAAACGAGTCAACTTAACATAAAAACTTCGAGTCGACTGAGACATCGAGTTAACGAAATAAAAGTTGGACGAACGAGTCAACTAAGTAAAAAAACTTTGGATTGACTAGAGCGTTGAACCAATGAAGCCAAAGTGGACGAACGAGTCAACTTAACATAAAAACTTTGAGTCAATTGAGACGTCGAGTTAACAAAGTAAGCTTTAGACAAACAAGTCAACTTAACACAAAAACTTCGAGTTGACTGAGACGTCGAGTTAACGAAGTAAAAGTTGGACGAACAAGTCATGTCACGCAGCGATTTTCAAAGAAAACAAAAATCCTAAAATCCACGTAGGATTATCCGTTTCCTCCAAAACTCAGGACGTGAAAATTCAATAACAACAGAAACAAATAGCAGCAACAACTAAACATAATTTTATTACAGAAACAAATAAAACTCTAACCCGAAGAGACTCTGACGTTGCTAGCTCACTAGCGAAACTCCAATAACGCAACTCAAAATCTCTAAACCTGAAAGGCTAATCGGCTACACTCCAAAAGGAATGTACCCAAGAAGCAAAAGCTCACTTGGGTCAGCAATAAAGCTGGTGTGAGAAATCTTCATCCAAAAAATCAATAAATTCACACATGATAGCATCAAGCTAAACACAAACAATAAACAAACACACCAACAGGTAGTTCCTCAATGAGGCAAAGGTGTCCTCATCCTAATAAATAAATATGCATTATTTATTACTAATAAATAAAATTTATGAGTTATCAATCCTCATAAATGCAACAACAATACAATTCATAATCATATTAGACTATTATTGAAATATTAACAAAACACATTTTTTTCTACCTTTAGGAAGACATATAGTTCTCATTCAATGGTTGAATGAGCATTTAGTTTCTTCCTTTAAGGTAATTATGCACATACACCAAACGAAATCTCGCTTCTTTTCCACAATCGCATTATCCTCCTTGTGCCGAACACACCTCACCCAGGTGTGCCTCCCTTGCCTTCGAAACCACTCGGAGCGTACATGTTCCAAGTGGGGTGCCACATCGAGGAACATGTCATCTCACCCGAAGTTCGATCCATGGCAAGCATTCTTCCTAAATCTACACGTACAACCGAACTCAAATGGAACAGTGCACCGATATGCAAGCAAGTCTGCATACCCATAATAATATCACACGTATACAAGCAAGTCTGTATGCAAAAAATTTCTTTTCTTTACACATTTTTTTTTTCTTCGGAGTTGTGGAAAAGAGCATAAAAAAAATATATCAACTAAAACTCAAAACTCTTTTATGGTGACACTTTGTCAACCATAAGTAAATTAACCACAGTATCCACCATTCTTTTGGGGAACAAGTAATATTTGACACATTGCCAATTCACACATCTCATCTCTTTGCATCATATGAAAAAAAATATACATACCAATTCGCATAAAAATACTAATACTCAAGCTAAAACAAGTGCGTAGTTAAATTCCGGCCAACATCTATTACTAAAAAATTTTCTTCTAGACCTAAACTAAATAAGGGTTTAATCATACCTAAAACTGATATAGACAAGACATTATCCCATAAGCTAACACTTCTAACAGGTTGCAGAGAATGACAGGGGCAACAGATATTGTCTAGAATGAAATGTTGAGCTTACGAGCGCTACCAAAAAGGTAAAACACTGCTTACAATGTCAAGTTGAAGTCCAGATAGCCATATCAAAGTTTTCGTAGATATTTCCTACTACATAATCAAATGAGAAAACAACAGTTTTTATATCGTACCCTAGTTGGTTACAAACGATGAAACTATGATGGGACCTTGGCAACTAGGTATACTCCAGGATGCAACATGGAAAAGCTCATTAGGCGACCACTTCATATGAATTTGTTGGATGAACTATCAAAAGAGAATACATGCTAACAAGCACTCAAGGTACATACAAGAAAACAAAAACATTTCTCAAAATGGGGGATTCAGATTCACTAAACTGACCATGGAGTACTGTCACTTCTTATTTTGTACTAACGAAAATCAAACAGGTTACATCACAGACGGAGGTGGAATTTAGTTGTTTGATGTTAAGGGGCAAGTCTTAAGTATCTTGAATTTAGTGGAGGCTACTGAAAAATATTTCTTCTTTTTCGTTGTTCTCACGTAAACTCATGTTGTGGTTTACTAGTTCTTTTTCTTCTGATTCACATTTCGAAACTGTGGGTGATCCCAATAACCCCACAAGGGAAACAACAAGTAAGTGACTTGTTTGATCTCTCCATAACAAAACTATCATCTTTGATCATTTTCTCTTTTACCAGAATTGGAACTTTAACCATAGCTAGCAGTAGATCAACAATGGTGGTATTCTAGACCAATTTTAGCAAAACTATTATCAGCAATAATGAAATTTAAGACCAATTTTCACAAAAACTCAAACCTACATAAGAGAATCAATAGTTCACTAACTAATCTTCATTTCTAAGAACAAACTAAGTATAGAATAAACATTCAAACACCCACAAAGATTTTGCTTTGCAGACTGTGGGATGGGTGATCTACACTCTTAGACCCCAAATACACAGAAAACAGAAGATGGGTTTCTGAAACTCTCAATTCATCCAAAATCAAACCAAACCCACAATCCAAAATCATCAAAGACACACAAATACATGTCACCACACCACCAAACCAATATCCAAATCATAACCACACATCCTCACAACAAAACTTACAAACCCCATCACCAAATCCTCAAAAATCACTAATTCAGTCAAAAAACAAGGATTGCAAGATACAGGGAATAAGAAAACTCACTTGATGAAATCACCAATGATTTGTGCAACCAATCCACGTCCACACGATTCCACTTCTTCTTCTCAACCACCCCAACAATAGCTCATCATCCCCTCGCCCGTGATTCTCGTTCGTTTGAAAGACCGACAACATCCTCCATTAATACTCCTCTGAACATTGCGATACATTCTCCCCTGACCAAAATCCTGAGAGGACTGTAGGTGTTGAAGGCCAGCGGATTGAAGCCATCGTCCATTTGGAAGAGGAATCTAAGAAGTCGTCAGAGTACTGTCGCTGGTGATGCACTGTAGTCGAAGTTCCAGATGATCTCTGCATCTGTCTTCCCACCGCGTTCATCTCCGTCTTACTCAACCTTCTCTGCAGATCTCGATCTCCAGATTCACACAACTCGCTCGCCTTAGCCGGCTCAACAGTTTCGATATCCATTCGATTGAAGGCGAGATCAGAGAGGATCGATGAGAGCGAGAGAAAAAGAGAGGTCAGAGAGTGTTTGAAGAAATTTGTGTGAAGCTATAGAAGGAAGTTGTAATGGTAATGAAATGTAATGGAGCTTGGTGGTGTGTTGGATGGGTTTTGGAGAACAGAGAGGCGAGAAGAAGACGCTCATGGACTGTGGCTCTGATCGAGCTTCGCCGCCAGATGAGAAGAAGAGAAACATGAAGAAGAAGAAAGAATGAAAAAGGGTTTCTTCCTCTTTATAGGGTAGGTGATTATCCGTCTCCACTGAAATTCAAAAGGCAGTCCGTCTTTTAACTTCACAAAATAAAACCCTAATCATTAGTTTATAAAAGCCTAAAACCAAGCCCAAATACAATAACAACCCATCAACATTAGGGTTTATAAATTTTAGCTAAACACACACACACCTTATTCAATTTAGCCATGGGAAACAAAACAAATCTTTTTCCAAATAATTGAGATTACAACATATGCCATAATTAATAAATAAGAAATTTTTATATTTATTTAATTAGGCGGGTATTACAATATATACAACTCAAAAGAATCTCGTCCCGAGATTCGGTAGAGGAAAGTAAGTAGGAAATTAATTCTTAAATAAACAAACTACACATCACATGGACAAACAAATAGCTCATACGTATGCTAATAACTTAATGAAGACAATCACACAAAAATATATAAAAATTTCAGTAAGTACAAAAATTACGGGGTGCTACAATATATACAACTCAAAAGAATCTCGTCCCGAGATTCGCGAAAATGGTTAACTAAAGATTCAGGATAACAAACCGCTACAAGGAAACTACACGGAGTAATGTCATCCACTATTGACATTAAAGTCAGTTAGTCAAAGAAATCTCATCTCGAGATTCACGAAGAAAAACAAACAATAATAAAAGTTCAAGGTTCACCCTTGTCACTTTCTTTCTAAACATTCACACTACTACTCTCCCATATCCACATTTCGAGGATCACCTAGACTCTACCCCAAATTAGGCTACCCAAATGCTCTGATACCAAACTGTCACGCCCTGATTTTCAAAGAAAACGAAAATCCTAAAATCCACGTAGGATTATCCGTTTCCCCCAAAACTCGGGACGTGAAAATTCAATAACAACAGAAACAAACAGCAGCAACAACTAAACATGATTTTATTACAGAAACAAATAAAACTCTAACTCGGAGAGACTCTGACGTTGCTAGCTCACTAGCGAAACTCCAATAACGCAGCTCAAAATCTCTAAACCTGAAAGGCTAATCGGCTACATTCCAAAAGGAATGTACCCAAGAAGCAAAAGCTCACTTGGGTTAGCAATAAAGTTGGTGTGAGAAATCTTCATCCAAAAAATCAATAAATTCACACATGATAGCATCAAGCTAAACACAAACAATAAACAAACACACCAACAGATAGTTCCTCAATGAGGCAAAGGTGTCCTCATCCTAATAAATAAATATGCATTATTTATTACTATTAAATAAAATTTATGAGTTATCAATCCTCATAAATGCAACAACAATACAATTCATAATCATATTAGACTATTATTGAAATATTAACAAAACACATTTTTTTCTACCTTTAGGAAGACATATAGTTCTCATTCAATGGTTGAATGAGCATTTAGTTTCTTCCTTTAAGGTAATTATGCACATACACAAAAAGAAATCTCGCTTCTTTTCCACAATCGCACTATCCTCCTTGTGCCGAACACACCTCACCCAGGTGTGCCTCTCTTGCCTTCGAAACCACTCGAAGCGTACATGTTCCAAATGGGGTGCCACATCGAGGAACATGTCATCTCACCCGAAGTTCGATCCATGGCAAGCATTCTTCCTAAATCTATACGTACAACCGAACTCACATGGAACAGTGCACTGATGTGCAAGCAAGTCTGCATACCCATAATAATATCACACGTATACAAGCAAGTCTGTATGCAAAAATTTCTTTTCTTTACACATTTATTTATTTTTCTTCGGAGTTGTGGAAAAGAGCATAAAAAAAATATATCAACTAAAACTCAAAACTCTTTTATGGTGACACTTTGTCAACCATAAGTAAATCAACCACAGTATCCACCATTCTTTTGGGGAACAAGTAATATTTGACACATTGCCAATTCACACATCTCATCTCTTTTCATCATATGAAAAACAATATACATACCAATTCGCATAAAAATACTAATACTCAAGCTAAAACAAGTGCGCAGTTAAATTCCAGCCAATATCTATTACTATAAAATTTTCTTCTAGATCTAAACTAAATAAGGGTTTAATCATACCTAAAACTGATACAGACAAGACATTATCCCATAAGCTAATACTTCTAACAAGTTGCAGAGAATGACAGGGGCAACAAATACTGTCTAGAAAGAAATGTTGAGCTTACGAGCACTACCAAAAGAGTAAAACACTGCTTACAATGTCAAGTTGAAGTCCAGATAGCTATATCAATGTTTTCATAGATATTTCCTACTACATAATCAAATGAGAAAACAATAGTTTTTATATTGTACCCTAGTTGGTTACAAACGATGAAACTATGATGTGACCTTGGCAACTAGGTATACTCCAGGATGCAACATGGAAAAGCTCATTAGGCGACCACTTCATATGAATTTGTTGGATGAACTATCAAAAGATAATACATGCTAAGGTAGTTCACAACCACCATTATTATATCAGACATCACAACACCATTTCATTTTCCTCAGAGAAATTTTAACAACGAAAAATATTTCTTCTTTTTTGTTGTTCTCACGTAAACTCATGTTGTGGTTTACTAGTTGTTTTTCTTCTGATTCACATTTCGAAACTGTGGGTGATCCCAATAACCCCACAAGGGAAACAACAAGTAAGTGACTTGTTTGATCTCTCCATAACAAAACTATCATCTTTGATCATTTTCTCTTTTACCAGAATTGGAACTTTAACCATAGCTAGCAGTAGATCAACAATGGTGGTATTCTAGACAAATTTTAGCAAAACTATTATCAGCAATAATGAAATTTAAGACAAAATTTCACAAAAACTCAAACCTACATAAGAGAATCAACAGTTCACTAAACTAATCTTCATTTCTAAGAACAAACTAAGTATAGAATAAACATTCAAACACCCACAAAGATTTTGCTTTGCAGACTGTGGGATGGGTGATCTACACTCTTAGACCCCAAATACACAGAAAACAGAAGATGGGTTTCTAAAACTCTCAATTCATCCAAAATTAAACCAAACCCACAATCCAAAATCATCAAAGACACACAAATACAGGTCATCACACCACCAAACCAATATCCAAATCATAACCACACATCCTCACAACAAAACTCACAAACCCCATCACCAAATCCTCAAAAATCACTAATTCAGTCAAGAAACAAGGACTGCAAGATACAGGGAATAAGAAAACTCACTTGATGAAATCACCAATGATTTGCGCAACCAATCCACGTCCACACGATGTCACTTCTTCTTCTCAACCACCCCAACAATAGCTCATCATCCCCTCGCCCGTGATTCTCGTTCGTTTGAAAGACCGACAACATCCTCCATTAATACTTCTCTGAACATTGCGGTACATTCTCCCCTGACCAAAATCCTGAGAGGACTGCAGGTGTTGAAGGCCAGCGGATTGAGCCATCGTCCATTTGGAAGAGGAATCTAAGAAGTGGTCAGAGTACTGTCGCTGGTGATGCACTGTAGTCGAAGTTCCAGATGATCTCTGCATTTGTCTTCCCACCGCGTTCATCTGCGTCTCACTCAACCTTCTCTGTAGATTTCGATCTCCAGATTCACACAATTCGCTCGCCTTCGCCGGCTCAACAGTTTTGATATCGATTCGATTGAAGGCGAGATCAGAGATGATCGATGAGGGCGATAGAAAGAGAGAGGTCAGAGAGTGTTTAAAGAAATTTGTGTGAAGCTTTAGAAGGAAGTTGTAATGGTAATGAAATGTAATGGAGCTTGGTGGTGTGTTGGATGGGTTTTGGAGAACAGAGAGGCGAGAAGAAGACGCTCAGGGACTGTGGCTATGATCGAGCTTCGCCGCCAGATGAGAAGAAGAGAAACATGAAGAAGAAGAAAAGAAGAAAGAATGAAAAAGGGTTTCTTCCTCTTTATAGGGTAGGTGGTTATCCGTCCCCACTGGAATTCAAAAGGTCGTCCGTCTTTTAACTTCACAAAATAAAACCCTAATCATTAGTTTATAAAAGCCCAAAACCAAGCCCAAATATAATAACAACCCATCAAAATTAGGGTTTATAAATTTTAGCTAAACACACACACACCTTATTCAATTTAGCCATGGCAAACAAAACAAATCTTTTTCCAAATAATTGAGATTACAACATATGCCATAATTAATAAATAAGAAAATTTTTATATTTATTTAATTAGGCGGGTATTACAAGTCAACTAAGTAAAATGACTTTGGATCGACTAGAGCGTCAAACCAACGAAGCCAAGGTGGACGAACGAGTCAACTTAACATAGAAACTTTGAATCGACTGAGAGAACGAGTTAATGAAGTAAAAGTTGGACGAATGATTCAACTAAGTAAAACAACTTTGGGTCGAATCAACGAAGCCAAATTGGACGAACGAGTCAACTTAACATAGGAAGTTCTAGTCAACTGAGACATCGAGTTAAAGAAGTATAAGTTAGATGAACAAGTCAACTTAACACAAAAACTTCTAGTCGACTGAGACGTCGAGTTAACGATGTAAAAGTTGGATGAACGAACCAATTAAGTAAAAACAACTTCGAATCGACTAAAGCATCAAATCGACTAAAACGTCAAACCAACGAAGTAAAAGTTGAGCGAACGAGTCAACGAAGTAAAAACAACTTTGGGTCAAACCATCAAAGCAAAACTCGAAGGAAACAACTTCGAGACAACCGAATCAACAAACCAACTCGAAAGAGGCAAATTCTATTTTGATCAGACAAACAAAGCAAACAACGACGGAACAAGTTAGTGCAACTCAGAAGATCCTTGGATTAACTAACACACCAGATCAACAAAGTAGAAGACAAGCAAACAAAACAACTTTCTCACAAAAGCTCTGAGACAACAAACACAAGGTTGAGACATACGTACTGAAGCGTAGGAAAATTCAAATCAGACGAACGAAGTCAACAAGGCAAACCACGACCGCGAAGAAAAACAAAGGAGAAAATTCATGTTCTTTAATCAAAAGCTACTCTATTACATACAAAGATAACAAAGGAGTAGAAGATCAAGGGGAAAAATCTATAACATCCCCAGCGATACCATGTGCCGGAAGAGAAGTAGCCATATCATTGACATGGCTCTCTCTTCAAGAGGAGAAGGTGGCGACTCTTCAGCCATTGGATCACTCGGAGGGTCTTCAACACTGTTTTCATCCTCGAAGGTCTGATAGACCAAATGACGGTATTGAGACATGTTAAAACCAAGACCCTCAATATAATCCAGAAGCTAATTTCGACCATCGACAACCTGTTGCCAATCCGCCTCTTCCATAACACGAAACATGTCCTTAACAGAAGCAAACTCACTCTTGGCCTCTATAAGTTGGCTCTCAGCAGTAGTGAGCATCTGATGCAAGAGGATCCGAGTCAAATGATGCTGAGTTGTCAAATAGCACGTTGTTTGTAGATCAGCGCAAAGATAGCAGAAAATCGTGATCTTTTTCTTAATTGGGGTAGTTTTGGGTGCGTTTCAGTATTTTGGCCATAACTTTGGCTACGGGTATCAGAATCGCGCATATGACCCCAATTCGGAAAGCTCTTTTTGGCGCGCACGTCATAGCACTCGTTGCACATTTTTCAAGGCAAAATCCACTGTTTCCCCTTCTGAATCCACAATTTTAGTAATTTTTTTCCCTTTATGGTAATATTTCATTCATCGTTTAGGAAGTGATTCTGAACCCGATTTGGGCCAAATTTTTGGCAGATTGTTTCTTTTATTACGTATTTTGTTTTAGCATGATTATTGGGATTTTCTATTTTTTGTAAAATTTTAATAATCATGAGTTTTAGCTATAAAGCCTGGCTTGTGGCCTGATTTAGAGATACTTTTGATTTGAATAATTTTAATTGAACATTAGAGTTGTTTCTCTGTGTTTTTTGGGCGAATCTCTTGTGTTATTTTCCCTATGAATTATCTGTTGAACTAGCCTGCAGAATAATCGCTATTCTGTTCGGCGTCAGCATCGCTGAGGAATTAGTCTTGACCTCATCAAGTGAAGCCAATAATTGCTCCACCATTTTTTTGGCAATGTTGCGATTTTTAGAGTGCTTTATCACGACACACACGACCTCATCATGGAGTGCCTCCTCGGCGGACAACTATTTCTCCACATCATGCAAACATGAATGAATATCGTCTAGTTCAGCTCTTAAAGATTTGAGCGCGGTCACAGACCGATCCCGCGCATCCTCTACATCGACCAACGAAGCTTGAACAATCCCAGCCGCTTTGATTGACTCAAACATCGTGCTTTTAACGCGTCGTATTGATAAAGAACATGGGAAAATACCAATAGTAGTAAGGAAAGCTTCCTCTCCAGAGAAATCACAAGATTACGATTGGCCTGATGACCCGAACCCATCACCCTTGCGTAGGCAAGATGAGTCATCTCGTCCATTACAAGCCTAAAACCATCATCAAGATGAAGGCTCAGATCCAGCACGAGCATCGGAGGCCTCTTCACCAACCGTCTGTGTCATTCATTAATCAGCTTACGCACACCATCCTCCATGCCAAGCCGAAAAATTCTGCCAAACTTCTCGTCCGATTTGACCCGAATCTCTTCGGGAGTAAGTTCATTCCAACTAATTCGCGAATGAAGAACGTAGGGATCCAGAAGTATGGAGGAACCACCACCCACAGCCGGGAAAGAAGAAGGAACAATAGAACCATCTTCACCCTCTCGTTGCGCAACAAAAGCGGAACGACTAGTAGTCCCAACAAGAACCTAAGTAGGTTGTAAAAGGCGAGACCTCCACCCCATCATCAACATGAGGAGAAAGAAAATGAAGAGACTGCATCTTGGGAACTAGATCACAACTACTAAGCTCCTTAGACTGGAAAACAACCACTTGGAGCATCTTATCGTCTAAGGACCGAAGATCCTCATTGGAACACTTAGCAGCGTCAAGAATACCGTAATAAAAAAGGAATCTATTTTCACTCTTCTTCATTGACAACTTTATCTCTTTCGCCTCTTGCAGAGAGCAGTGATCCTCCCTCGCATGTTTTCTATCAACAGAACCCGAGTAAAGACAAGCACGACGAACAGAGTCAATGAGCCATTTTCTTCTTCGGAACATGGTAAGAACTCAGAAACAACCGCTTCGACAGACTAACAGGCCTCTATACTTTTCTCTTACTGAAATTCGAAAAGGTAGTAGTGCTAATAAGAGCATTGATATCTGTAACATCCGAGCTCACTTTTTTCGATCAATGACAACGTTACCACCATCGACAATGACAATACGAACAACAATCTCTACACCTTGCCTCTCAATTAGCAGAGTGTACTCGGCTATATTCATGTTGTACAAACCGATGTGCCTCACCATATCATCAGTGAGATACATGTCCAAATGAACTACCGAAAGCTGCAAAAAACGCTCGATGATAACCTATTTTTCAGCAGTCAACTGTATATTCCTCCGCTTGATAGGAACTCAAAAAGACCTCACTATCTACTGACCCTGTAAATTGAAGTTGCCAGAGTGGACAGACACATAAAACCAATCCCGCGACCAATCCCTGATGTCATCATTAAGGTTGCTAAAACACGCGGGAGAAATGAAGGAAACAGGTGTGATTGGGTTTCATGCTGAACCCCACCAAAAAATGCAAAGGGATACCAGAAAGGATGGCCTTGACATACGTGGAAACCATAGCTCTCAACCGTTTGGGCTCATCTGAGCAGGAGGAATACCCATAAGATCTAGATAAGACCAGAACAGCTCCGGAATTGGAAATCGAAGATCGGCATAAAATATATGCGAATAAAACGCAATATATCCATTCCTCGGACGACAAAAACTGTCATTTTCACGAGCAGAATGATCTCAAGGTCGAAAGGTTAAAAGTAGTTGGAAAGGACGCTATCCAAGGTAGCCTGAGAAGCATTTTTTGGGAAAAATGAGCTTCGCATGTACATCATGAATAGGTAAGAAAGGATGAAAAAAAACAATAGGAAAAAAGAAATAACCCTAATAGCAAAGATGGCGTAATGGAGGAAACAAAGTTGTCCTAGCACCCTTTATACAACCGATCAACAAAGAGACTGCTCACGAAGTTACATATGGGACATGTGTGAAAAAAAGACAACGAAGTAATCGAGACGATCGACCGACCGAAATTATTAACAACATTAAGTTCAATGCAAATGTGTGATTGAGATACCAACTGTCACACAATTAGTGGATACGTGAACATACCCACTAACTGAGGGGGGAGTAGCTAATGATACATCAAAATAGATCGATTATCATGGCCGTACACGTGGTAGAGAGCATCCATAATAAGGATATAGCGTCCAATCTATTGGGTCAGCTCATAAAACCCAAGAAGAATAAAGCCAACCACAGATGCCCAGACGGGGCCCACAAATGAAAAGATATAAAAAAAAACCCAAATCCAGGCTCGAACGAATCAAAGCCCGAATCTATGCATGACGCGAGTTCTCTCATAAAGAAGGTAAACGTTGCACCAAAAAAGAGTCGTGGAGGGAGTTACACCTCCACTGACATATCTCCATTAAGGAAGAGACTGTTACGAGAAATATCTCATTCCGTTGCGCCTCACATGCTTAAGTCTCTCGGAGAATTAATCGCGACCATTATAAAAGGTAAATGGAACATTTGACACAGGTATGCAACTTTACCTGAGTTTTGTCCATATTTACTTCCTTTTTTAAACCGATTTGCTAACTTAAGCATCGGAGTGCCTTTGTTCACCAAAAAGGTGGTCCTTAGTAGTCTAACATTTATTTTGCAGGTCAAACTCACAAGAGGACGATTTTTGGACGCATCAACTGGCATGTTTGTCTTAGGTCGATCCCCCAAATACTTGCCTTATTAGGCCTTATGAATATTGATGTATGGTCTTAGTGTTAGGTCGATCCCCCAGATAGGGCGCTGCAATTCGAGTCTAACCTTCTGGACCTTGCCAAAATGGGCTTAATGTTGTCTGGGCTCTGCCAGATTGGATGGCCAATAAAGCCCGCTTTGCTCTACTGATGAGATTATCATGACACATGTACGATGCGGATGAGGACGGTTGGTGTATCATCAAATAGGATAAACTATCTTAGCATCTAAGAATCTGGTCCATGTCATCTTTTTTATTTAAAAATTTTTTTTGTTCCTTATTTTCTCGTATGCAACTTGTGCATGAAACAACCTACTACAAACCTATATTGGTCTCTTGTACTAATAGGGTTGATGATATTAGTCATTCTTATAAATTTAATTTAAGTTTGGTCCTTCACCGTCAGTTGATCATCCATATCTGACATGTGCATACCATGTTTGACACCATACACACAATAATTTCCTAGTATGGTATGCATAGTCTACAGAACTAATATGCACCTTGAAACATGCAAATTCAGGGTCAATAAAAGACATAATGAATATAAAGCACATAAATATATGAACACAATCCAATATCTAATTTAAAATGATCATTATCAAATATAAAATTAGAGTTTAAAGAGTATTAATGACCTGCCAATTGCATAAATCACGACTTTGTGTCATGAGGCAATGTCTCTTACTCTAAAGAAAATACAGAGACTCATAAATTCCTAGGACATTGCATAATGACAAAAGCTACATTTGTTCCTTGACATTGTCTTTCACTAATACTAGGGATTCTCTCAGTCCTTGACCTTCCAGGATGTACCCTTACATCAAGAGGAAGCAATTCTAACTCAAATGGAACCTCATGTCACGAGCCATCTCTAAAAATATCCCTCACCAAGGCAACAAGGCATCCAAGGCATCATATGGGCACTGGCAGTAGGCCCGCAAAGGCCCGATGGTGCAGCAAGCTTTTCGAGATCCTCCGGAAGGTTCTAGAGTGCTCTTGGACATTCTAGCTTAGCTTTCTCTAGAGTGTTCTAGCATGAATGACTCTAGAACACCCTTGTACAGATTTGTGTAGTATTTTCTAGAAGCCTCCTTGTAATTTCTGGTTCCTTTGGAGGTGGGAACTTTCTAGATGCATAGAGAATACTCCTTTGAAGGAGGATTGTGGAAGGTTCTAGGCTAGAAGCCTCTAGGACTTTAAGGGCCTATAAATAGGCCTTGGCATTCATTTGTAGAGATCATAGATAAAACACTTGTACAACTCTCTCAAGCAATACAAAACATTCTTTCAAAAAGCCTAAACACTTGTGCCTTAGCATTTTCCTCACTTAAGCTTCCGTAGCATCACTTAGCATTAGCCAAGCATCGAAGTGCCTTGACTAGTTAGTCCGACGGGAGTGTGACGCTAGTGGGCAGCGTGTTAGCCAAAGGAAAAAGGTCAGCACGTGACACGTGGTATCAGAGCAGCGACGATCGTAGAGGCGGTCTTGCTGACGTTGCGTTGTGCTAGCTGCTGTGTGTACGAAGGTTAGGTGCGGAGCAATCTGATCATGTCGGGAAAAAAAAAGAGTGTTGTTGGAGGGTCCGTGGTCGAGGAGACTGGAAGAAAGACTAGTCGGACCAGCATGCTTGAGGATCGTATGGCCAAGGTGGAGCTGACCGTGGGCGATCTCCAGGACAACGTCGGGGAGATGGAACAGAAGGTTGAGTCCTTCAATGGGACGTTGACTAGCGTCACTATGGATATCGAGCAACTCGATAGCCGCGTCCATGACCTTGAGCTTGGCACTGTGGAAGCCAAGGACGAGACTCAACTTCTCGTCAACCAAGTTGCGGATGCTATGCGCAACGAGATGGGCCAGCTCAAGGACACGCTGATGGGGCAGCTCCAAGCTATCCGGGAGCAGGTTGAGTCCTTGCAATCGGACGTCAACCTATGCAAGGCGGCTGTGGCAGGTAGTGCTACTGTACGAGAGGGACCAAGAATGAAGGTGCCCGAGCCGCCAAGGTACCATGGGAAGCGCGATGCTAGGGAGCTCGACAACTTCCTATGGAGTATTGAAAAATATTTCGACGCGATGCGCTTGGACGACGATGAGTCCAAGATCACCACCGTCACCATGTACTTGGGTGATGATGCCATCCTTTGGTGGAGGAGGCGTGAGTCGGATATCAAGAAGGGTCTTTGCTCGCTTAAGACTTGGGACGAGTTCAAGGCGGATTTCAAGCGGCAATTCTATCCGGAGAATGCGGAGGAAGTTGCTATGAAGAGGCTGCGTGGACTGAAGCATACGGGGTCGATCAAAGAGTACGTCAAGCAGTTCACTTCTCTTATGCTTGAAGTCTCGGACATGCCGGAGAAGACTCAGCTCGTCTACTTCATGGATGGACTACAACGATGGGCTGAGCAAGAGTTAAAGAGTCGCAACGTTCAATCGCTTGCGGAGGCCATCGCAGTTGCCGAATCCTTGTTCGAATACAAGGCTGATTCGAAAAGCCACAAGGGCGGCAGCAAGAGTGGCGGCGGTAGCAAGGGAAAAGGTGGGGGAGCAAAACCCACCGAAAGAAGCAGCAGTAGCAGCGGCGGCAAGCAGTTCGAGAAGAAGGACAAAGCCAAGCAGTCCTTCTCGGATAACAAGGTGAAAAACCGCGACTGCTTCTTGTGCGGAGGGCCGCACTGGGCTAGGGAGTGCCCACAGCGACAGAAGCTCAATGCGATGATCGCCGGCAAGAGTGGATCATCCAGGGAATCATCGGGGGACGAGGCGCAAATGGGGACTTTGCGCTTGCTAAGCAGCGTCAAGGCTACGGTGGAGCAAAGCAACGTGGCTAAGGTAAGTACGCTGCCCCGTTCGAAGAAATCCGCTCTTATGTTTGTGGAAGCCAAGGTAAATGGCAAGGCTTCAAAGGCACTCGTCGACACGGGTGCAACGCACAACTTTGTTGCTTTGAAGGAGACAACAAGGCTGGGCGTGCAGTACACCAAGGAGCCAGGCACCTTGAAGACCGTCAACACAGCACCGGTGCCTATCCATGGTGTAGCACGAGGCGTCTCCCTTCATTTGGGCGAATGGAAGGGGACGGTGGACCTGACTGTCGTCACGATGGACGACTTCTCATTGGTGTTGGGCATGGAGTTCATGGATACGGTGAAGCCATGGACATTAGAAAGGGACGGGTCGATGACTATTGCAAAGGATCGAGAAGCATGCTCTGTCCCTGTCACTCGGGAAATCGTGGAGGCCAAGATGTTGTCAGCCATTCAAGTAAAGAAAGGCGTGCAAAAGGGGCAAGCAACATTTGTGGCCACGTTGATCGAAGATGGGCCTCAACCCAGCGAGGTTCAGAAGGAGGTAGCTGCGGTTTTGAAAGAGTACAAAGATGTCATGCCTCCAGAGCTACCCAAGAGACTTCCTCCAAGAAGGGAAGTCGATCATATGATCGAGCTGGAGCCAGGGGCTAGGCCTCCAGCCATGGCGCCTTATCGGATGGCACCGCCAGAGTTGGAAGAGCTACGCAAGCAACTCAAGGAGCTGCTGGACGCAGGGTTCATTCGGCCATCCAAGGCCCCATTCGGTGCACCAGTATTGTTCCAACGCAAGCACGACGGGTCCTTGCGTATGTGCATCGATTACCGAGCACTTAACAAAGTAACCATCAAGAATAAGTATCCAATTCCTTTGGTTGCCGATCTTTTTGATAGGCTCGGTAAAGCCAGGTACTTTTCTAAACTGGATCTCCGATCAGGGTATTGGCAAGTGCGCATAGCCAAAGGAGATGAGCCAAAGACGGCATGCGTCACTCGCTATGGGTCTTATGAGTTCTTGGTGATGCCTTTTGGTCTCACCAATGCCCCAGCTACTTTCTGCACTTTAATGAACAGAATCTTTCAGCCTTTCTTGGATAAATTTGTAGTCGTCTATCTAGACGATATCGTCGTGTATAGCGACAACTTGGAAGAACATTTGCATCACTTGCGACAGGTTTTCCAAACATTGCGGGAAAGCGAGTTGTACGTGAAATTAGAGAAGTGCTCGTTCGCCCAAGACGAGGTGTCTTTCTTGGGGCACCGCATAAAGGCTGGAAAGATCATGATGAAACGGGACAAAGTGCAGGCCATCAAGGAATGGGAGCCACCCAAGAACGTTTCGGAGCTACGTTCTTTCCTTGGGCTGGCCAATTATTATTGGAGATTCATTTTGAGCTACTCGGCGAGAGCAGCCCCACTGACCGACTTGCTGAAGAAGAAGGTGCAATGGCATTGGAGTGAGAAATGCCAAGAAGCGTTCGATGATTTGAAGAAGGCAGTCACCGAGGAACCTGTCTTGGCCTTGCCCGATTATGCTAAGTCGTTCGAACTTCACACCGATGCATCAGACTTTGCCATCGAAGGGGTGCTTATGCAAGAGGGGCATCCCATAGCCTATGAGTCTCGCAAGCTCAATGATACCGAGAGACGGTATCCAGTGCATGACAAGGAGATGACATCCATCATTCATTGCTTGCGGACTTGGAGGCACTATTTGCTTGGGAGTCGGTTTACCATCATGACCGACAATGTGGCTACGAGTTATTTTCAAAATCAGAAGAAGATCAGCCCCAAGCAAGCTCGGTGGCAAGATTTCTTAGCGGAGTTCGATTATGTCATGGAGTACAAGCCGGGCAAAGTTAATGTTGTTGCTGATGCTCTCAGCCGAAAGTCCATGCTCGCTAGCGCAAGCAGCGCCGCTAGCAACCTTCTTGATCGGATCAAGGAGGGGACTTCTCAGGACCCCTTGGCCAAGGGACTCATGGAGATGGCCAATGAGGGGAAGACTCGACGGTTTTGGGTAGAGGATGGGGTGCTCTACACCGTCGGTCGTCGCATTTATGTGCCTAAGTGGGATAATCTTAGGCGAGACATCATGAAGGAGTGCCACGATTCAATGTGGGCTGGCCATCCGGGGATGCAGCGGACATTGGCACTCTTGGAGGTGAACTACTATTGGCCTCATATGCGGGACGATATCGAGGCCTATGTGAAGACTTGTCTTGTGTGCCAACAAGACAAGATAGAGCAACGTGTACCGGCAGGACTATTGCAGCCTTTGCCGATTCCAGAAAGGCCATGGGAGAGTGTATCGATGGATTTCATATCGGCCTTGCCCAAGTCTAATGGATATGGCTCTATTATGGTGGTGGTCGATCACTTTTCCAAGTATGGAACTTTCATACCTGCCCCACGCGATTGCACGGCCGAGCAAGCCGCCAAGTTGTTCTTTCAGCATGTGGTGAAGTATTGGGGCTTGCCTCGGAGCATCATAAGTGATCGGGACCCAAGGTTCACAGCAAAATTCTGGACGGAGTTATTCAAGCTCTTGGGTTCGGGTCTACACTTCTCAACAAGCTTTCACCCGCAAAGCGATGGGCAAACAGAGAGGGTGAATGCCTTGTTGGAGTTATACTTGAGGCACTTTGTGGGTGCCAACCAGAAGGATTGGGCCAAGTTGATGGATATGGCTCAATTCTCATTCAACTTGCAGCGGTCCAAATCGACGCAACAAAGTCCGTTCGAGATCATCATGGGCCAGCAGCCCTTGACTCCACAAGCCGTTGCGTCGGGCTACACGGGTAGCAGCCCCGCTGCGTACAAGCTTGCTCGAGGGTGGCATGAACAGCTTGATATAACGAAGGCGTACTTGGACAAAGCGTTTAAGAAGATGAAGAAGTGGGCGGACAAGCATAGACGCCCTCTCGAGTTTCAAGTGGGCGAGATGGTCATGGTCAAGTTGCTGCCACAACAGTTCAAGGTCTTCCGCTCGGTGCACAAGGGACTAGTGCGGAAGTACGAGGGGCCATTTCCCGTCCTACGGAAGGTCGGGAGAGTTTCTTACAAGCTTGAGTTGCCGCCCAAACTCAAGATTCATCCGGTGTTCCATGTGAGCATGCTCAAGCCCTACCATGGTGATAAAGAAGATCCAACGAGGGGCGAGTCACATCGGGCACCAACCGCGGTCGTGACTTCCTTTGATCGAGAGATCGAGAGCATCGAGGCAAAGAGGCTCATCCGACGGAGGGGTGTGCCAAGCTATAATGAGTATCTCATTCGGTGGAAGGGACTATCGAACAGTGAGGCCTCATGGGAGAAAGAGGGCGACCTATGGCAATTCCAGGGCAAGATCGCAGAGTTCGAGGCACGGTCTTGACGGGGTCGTCAAGGACTTGGGTGGGGGAGAATGTCACGAGCCATCTCTAAAAATATCCCTCACCAAGGCAACAAGGCATCCAAGGCATCATATGGGCACTGGCAGTAGGCCCGCAAAGGCCCGATGGTGCAGCAAGCTTTTCGAGATGCCTCCGGAAGGTTCTAGAGTGCTCTTGGACATTCTAGCTTAGCTTTCTCTAGAGTGTTCTAGCATGGATGACTCTAGAACACCCTTGTACAGATTTGTGTAGTATTTTCTAGAAGCCTCCTTGTAATTTCTGGTTCCTTTGGAGGTGGGAACTTTCTAGATGCATAGAGAATACTCCTTTGAAGGAGGATTGTGGAAGGTTCTAGGCTAGAAGCCTCTAGGACTTTAAGGGCCTATAAATAGGCCTTGGCATTCATTTGTAGAGATCATAGATAAAACACTTGTATAACTCTCTCAAGCAATACAAAGCATTCTTTCAAAAAGCCTAAACACTTGTGCCTTAGCATTTTCCTCACTTAAGCTTCCGTAGCATCACTTAGCATTAGCCAAACATCGAAGTGCCTTGACTAGTTAGTCCGACGGGAGTGTGACGCTAGTGAGCAGCGTGTTAGCCAAAGAAAAAAGGTCAGCACGTGACACTCAACTGACTTTCATCTAACTCAAATAGGATATGAATACGACTCACGATAGCTATAACACTGAAAGTAATGAGGAACAATTGAATAGACGTCATCATAAAGCGACTGCGCGCAAATGAACGCATGCGAACAAGAAAAACCATACACTTGTCATTTGTTGCACGAACATGTCATGGAACGAAAGTCTAGATGATGCACCCTGTTTACAAGTTTGAACCCTTCTTTTCATAAGCTTAAGATGTACAATTTAAACAACTTGATAGAGTTTATATCAGAGTCTTTTAAAGGCCCTATTAATAAATAAAATAAAGTTTGACATATTGACGTTGAGGTATCTACTTATGATTGGGTGTTGAAATAAACATATGACATGCTGCAAGTGTTTTTTTAATAATAATAATAAATTTTGTTAAATTGTAAAACTAATATAAGTTGAATAAATGAGTATTATTGTATAAATGTGCGACTGAAATTTAAAGTCACACTTTTTTTTTTTTTTAAATAAAATAAAAATGTAATGATCAATCCAGAAGCACCAGTTGAAGTCAACTAAAAACTAAATTCAAGCGAAGAATACCAAAGTCAAATACATGAAGACCTGGTCAAAATGTCGAGAAAATTGAAGTAAAAAAGGTCGAAAAAATCCAAAGAAGATTTGACCAAACCCTAACCAGTCGACTAGGCTACATAAATCTAGTCAAAAGTCAATCAAATGAACTAGATGTCCTTATAAAATCGTCATTGAGTAAAAATGCTAATGAGGGACAAGCCTAGTCGACTAATGCCCCTAAATAACTCTATAAATACATGACCATCGTCTTTGCATCAAGCAAATCCATCAAGTGGAGAACTCTCAAACTTTTTTATTTAGTAAGCTTTCTAGAGAAAAGAAAAAGGAAAGGGTTGTTATGTGTGCTTAAGTGAAATCAAACAACTCCTTTGTTTGAATCCATGCTCTAAGGAGAAAAACTCCATCTCACCCAAACTTCCATATTTGTAAGGATTTATATTATTAAAAAGTGAGAAATAGCTTAAACCTTCTCTAACCTATTTAGTGTTGGTCCTTTTCAATCACTTGTTGAAGCCTCTAACATATTCACTTGTTCAACTCCTAGTGTTTGTACAGTTGTATTCGGATCATTTGTAACCAATTGTAGGGAAGTTCCTCCTCCAACGCCACCATGTCCGGAGGAAAATCAGTTATGAACCCATTTATATTTTGCCAAATAAGACGGGCCTAATGGATAAGGTTGTATAGTTCAAACTGATGGCCAAGAATTTTTAATAAAATGAAGTAAATGTCTACTTTAGCAAAATCTAAATTATGATGACATGCACATCAAAGCACATATGTCACACCCCAATTTTTGAAGAAAACGAAAATCCCAAAAATTCACGTAGGATTATCCGTTTCCTTAAAACTCGGGACATGAATGTCATTCACTACAAGTAACAGTTGACATCTACGAGAAATAATCAAATGTACAATTTATCAGATCAGATGGAAATACTACAACTGATCTAAAAAAACTCATAAAAAGAAAGGAAAATATATTAAATCTCGTAGAACCAACTCTAACAAGTTCAACTAATCACGAATGTATCTCCCCCAATAAATATGAAATAAAAACTCCAAGTTCTATTACAAAAGGTTAAACTGTCACCTAACAAACAAAATGTCCTAGACTCTCGAACAACGTGCAACTCCCAGCAATGCTCGTCAAGTACGAAAGGAACTGCTCTAAGCTCGCCCAAAATTACTAAATCTTGAAACAAGCTAATCGGCTACATTCCCAAAGGTATGTACCCAAGAAGCCAAAGCCGACTTGGGTCAGTAATTAGTTGGTGTGAAATTGTTTTGTTCCCAAAAATCAATAAAAGGAATAGCATGGTATGACAGAAAAATTTAGTACGACAAAATAACAAAAACAGGCAGGTAGTTCCTCCACGAGGCAATCATGTCGTCCTAATAAATAGATACATTTTTTTTATCGGTACTTACTCTATAGATGTTGATTATGACAAGTCTGACCTGCCGAAATATTAGTGAACTTGTCATCCTGCATGGATAGGGATATAAACAATATAAATGTAATTTAATAATTAAAACAGTTATCTTCGTACATTATTTGACTTGAGCATATTATTCATTTTTAACGGATTGATCAATTAGACGATACCACATTCGCACCACCTCCGTACCAAACATACATGCTCGTATGCCTCTCTCATATAAAGGAGGACTTCTCCGTCATCCACGCCCAAGTGGGGACACATCACATAAGGCATGCATCACTAGATACTCCTAACTATATGAGTAACAAAAGCCACTCTTGGGATATCAATGCGCATAAAATCACGTCACATTTTTTATGAATAAATATCAAAACCTATCTTAGGCATAAAAGTTCACCTCATTTCCGCAAGACTAACCCGAAGGTTCTTTTAGTTTCTCTATAAGAAATAGGCGCCCACCTCCGCAAGATAACCCGCAGGTTATTTAGTTTCTCAATAAGAAAGGGGAAATAATAAATAAAAAAAAAGAGGTGTGGTAGTTCTAAGTGATACAATTCCAGGTGATTAAATTTTCAGGAATCAAAATTTATCAATACCATTTATTTTTGATATCTCATGATTTCTCCACAATGACATTTTGGAAAAATGTAACCATTTCAGATGCATACATTCAGTGTTGGCAACAACATGAGCCACACACTCACCATCCTATAATAGCATAACTAAAATATTAACCAATAGATTAGTATGACTTAACAAAACAATAGCTTAGGATGTACAATGGTAATTTTAAACAAAACAGTGGTAACCACCACTCCAACATGATTCAATAAAGTATTCACACTACACCAAAAGGCTTGATTAGCTACACGGAGATGGCCATGGCTCAAAACCGTTATTTTATTTGCTACGGCCAATAAACCGTGGCTAAATAATCTACCGTGGCAAATGTAAATAAAATGACTTTTGATAAAAGCGTGTTTTGAACTGCCAAGGGCTTAAAACCGTGGCTAAACAAGAGTGTTTTGCACGCGCCTGTGTGGAGAGAGGAGTTTCGCGCTTTGGCGAAAACAGTTTCGCGCTTTGGCAAAAAAAATTGGGAAAAACAATGTGGCGCGGTCATTGTGAAAAAAGTTTCGACGTATTGCGAAAAAAATTGGCGCAAAGGAGAGATCGAGGAGCTCCATTTTCGTTTCAAATCAGATTGTGGAGAACACTTTCACGGTTTGGCGAAAACACTTTCGCCTCCTTCCATTTTCATTTTAGGGTTTCTTAGAAAATCAGAGTGAGAGAGAGGAGCAGAGGAGAGTGTGAAGAGAAAGAAGAAGAAGTGAACCAACCATAATCAATCAGTGGAGGATCTTTCGGGCCGGGGAACGGCTTGGTCTGGTAATGAATTTGTTTTTTACTTCTTGGGTTCTTAAATGTTTTTTTTTGAATTTTTGAATTTTTGAATTTTTGAATTTTTGAATTTTTGAATTTTTGAATTTTTGAATTTTTGAATTTTTTCAAGACATGTTAGATTGAAGTAATGTTTTAGCCTTTTGTTGATGCATGATTCTGTTGATTGTTTGAGAAACCTTTGTTGATGCATGATTCTGTTAGACATGTTAGATTGCTTGATTTTTTTTTTAAATTAATAAAAGTGAATGTAGTTGGATTTTCAGGCATCTTTTATGTCTGCAATATTAGAAGATTAATGAATGAAACGAAAATACACATATCAAAGTAGCTAGATTTGTGGGAAATTTCTTTAAGGATTCCAAAGGGTTGAAGTTTAAGTTCAAATATCAACGTCAAAGGACTTTTTGAGGTTGTGTCAGAATTATGAATGTTTAGAGGATCAGATTTCTAGTCACTAAAGGAGATAATAATGTGAAGCAATTCAACAAATGAACTAAATGTAGAGATGAATCTTAGTAGAGATAAATTATGGTTGTCAGTAATTATAAATGAAATAAAGATAAATCCACATGCTGAGACAAAATTTGTTGAGATGGAGTAACACACTATAGTTAATGTTAAACGAAGACAAGAAGAAACTGATGCAACAAGGATTTGCTGGGACAGAATTTGTTGAGGGCTCCACGCAATCTGTCAGTGCTCCCCTAGAAGAATGAAAACTCAATCTGTCAGGGCTCCACGCAAGCCAGACTTGCATCCCTTCCTCTTAGTCCCACCGCTTGTGTGGCAGTGAAGTACCTATTGATTTGAATTGTTATCCATAAATACACTCATTGCAACAACACCAAATGCATGAATTATTCCGTGCATATCCTTGATAACTCGAACCAATTACCTGAGCAGTGGGTATAAGGAAAAATGTGGCAGTAAACATGAGGTTTGGAAAAGATGATATAATGCGGCAGTAAACATGGAAGTTTGCAAAAGAAGATATGGAAAAAATGAGGCAGAAAACATGAGGTTTGCGAAAGATGCGACACCAATGATTAAAACATAGACAAGCAGTCTCTCTGGTAGGAACATCAAAACATCAAACTCATAAACAGGCCAAATCTTCCAACAAAACATCCAACCTATTCAACTGAAAACTGAATTCAAAAGATAGAAATCCTGGGACGATGCTTGGGCAACTAATTGGGGTTCCATTCGAAGTAACTTACCAACAAGTTTTTTCACCATCGCTGCTAAGAAAAGATGAGCACAATCTCAGAATTTTTCAACAAGATGAAGGATCCCATGGAGCTTATACCACATAAGAGGATTCAGAGAACGAAAATCCAAGAGTTATCCAATCTCAATGACAGCCACACGACATTAAGTGGAAGAAGAATGATAACGGATTTGAGGTTAAATCTTTTACAAATTTCAGATGAAATCTCTTATACCCCAAACCACCATTCAACATAGGATCTCAACAAAAAGATATGAATCACCAAACTGCCCCCAGTCAGTTTTCTTTCTTTCAACAGCATGTGACAATCAACAACCTAAGAAGATGAGGGAATGAGGGATGCATGCAGATCATAAACTTCTATATCCTCTGTGGCTTCAACAATGAATCAGTTGATCAAATAGTACGTGATTAGCAGTTCATTCTCCAATGTACCTGGGCAAACTGATTGAGGTTCCATTCATGGTTGTGGGCAATGGAGAAGCATCTCTTATAGCAAGCCAAAGTTCAAACTGTTGGGATTTAACCAACTATGTGAATGAAAAAGAATAAGGAAAACAAGAGAGATTGTAATCTCTTGATAACACTAGAACTCTTATGTGTAGAGAACTCACTTGATTCACATTGATTGAAACCAAATAATACATGGGTTTAAATAGGACTCACATGACCACTTAGTAAAAGACACATCTCTTAGTAAAAGACACTTAGTAATACTAAAAGACACATTGGAACACCAAAAGACACAACTCTTCTAGAACTAGTCTAGATTAATTCTCTAACATCCCTCCTTAAGCTAGACTATCACCATTCCAAGCTTCTTCTTCAATTTGTTGAATGTGTCGGTCTTCAAAGCTTTAGTGAAAATATCGGCAACTTGATCTTGAGATCTGCAAAATTTCACATTGATATGTCCCTCCTTAACCAAGTCTCGAATGAAATGATATTTGATCCTTATATGCTTGCTTTTGCCATGAAAAACCGGATTCTTTGTAAGTGAAATAGCCGAACTGTTATCACAAAACAGTGTAGGAGAACTAACAGGTCCATGCTTGAGTTCACTCAAAACCCAAATCAACCAAAGTGCTTGACAAGATGCAAAAGCCAGTGAGACATATTCGGACTCGGTTGTAGAGAGAGTCACAATAGCTTGCTTTTTAGATGCCCATGAGATTGCGCCGGAACCAATATTAAAAACATATCCGGAAGTGCTTTTACTATCATCAACACTTCCTCCCCAATCACTATCACAATAACCTACCAAACTTGGTTCTTCCACTTTCGTGAATTGAATGCCTTCATGAATTGTTCCACTCACATACCTTAAGACTCTTTTTCCAGCTTCCCAATGATTTTGCCTAGGAGATTCCATGAATCTACTAAGCATACTCACCGCAAACATAAGATCGGGTCTAGTGGAAGTCAAGTACATAAGACTACCAACAAGACTTCTATAAAGAGTTCCATCAACATGCCTATTGTCTTCACATTTGCTTAGCTTCAAACCAGCCTCCATAGGTGTGCTAATTGGTAGTGCGCCCTCCATTCTAAACTTTCTTAATAACTCTTGTGCATACTTCCGTTGAGTGATGATAATCCCATCTCTTTGTTGTTTAACTTCAATGCCCAAAAAATAATGGAGTAGTCCCATATCGGTCATCTCGAACTCATTCATCATAGCTTTCTTGAAATCTTCATTCATACTTGAACAACTTCCGGTGAAGATTAAATCATCAACATATAAGCATACTATCAAAAAATCATTATGAGATCCTTCCTTGGTGTATAGAGTATGTTCAAAGGGACATCTTTTAAAACCATTCTTCAAAAAATAGCCATCAATACGACTATACCATGCCCTTGGTGCTTGTTTAAGCCCATATAAGGCTTTTTCCAAATGACATACTTTCTTTTCTTCTCCAATTTTCACATAACCAGGTGGTTGAGTTATATAAACTTCCTCCTCAAGAAAGCCATTCAAGAATGCCGATTTGACATCCATTTGATAGACTTTCCATTCTCTTTGAGCTGCCAATGCAAGTACTGTTCGAATTGTTTCAAGGCGAGCCACGGGTGCAAATACTTCTTGGAAATCAACACCATACTTTTGTTTGTAGCCTTTCACCACCAAGCGTGCTTTGTGCTTATCAACCTCGCCTTTTGAGTTCAATTTTGTTTTGTAAACCCACTTCACATCAAGGCTTATAATAAGTTTCTTGGTGAGGGGATTATACAACTTGTATGCCTTGGAACATTCACTATATCCAACAAAAATGCATTTCTCGGACTTGTCATCTAGCTTCTTCCTTCTTTCATCCGGTACATGTGAATAGGCAATGCTTCCGAAAATTCTCAAGTGATCAACACTTGGTTTGTGTCCGCTCCAAGCTTCTTGTGGCGTCTTATCTTGCACACTTTTAGAAGAGGAACGATTCAATAGATAAACAACACATGCTACCGCTTCCGCCCAAAAGGAATTTGGCAATCCCTTGGCCTTCAACATACTTCTAGCCAACTCCATAATTGTGCGATTTTTTCTTTCGGCGACTCCATTTTGTTGTGGGGTACCACGGACTGAAAATTGATGTCGAATACCATGCTCTTTTAAGAAATCTCGAAGCCCATGATCAATATATTCTCCCCCTTGATCCGAGCGAAGAGTTTTCAATTGGAAACCACTTTGCTTTTCAACAAAAGCCTTGAAATTTTTGAAACAACCATATACTTCCGATTTTTGTTTTAGAAAGTATATCCAAGTCTTCCTACTATAGTCATCAATGAAGGTAACAAAATAACGATTACCGCCAATTGAAGTAGTATGCATTGCCCCACAAAGATCGGTGTGCACAAGCTCAAGTGGCTTTGATGCTCTCCATGCCTTCCCACTAGGAAAAGAATTCCTACTATGCTTACCCAAGACACATCCTTCACATACTGTATCTTGAAGTTGAATTGTAGGCAAGCCCTCCACAAGATTCTTCTTGCCCATAAGAGATAGAGTTTTAAAACTCAAGTGACCATATCGATAATGCCATAGCCAAGACTTGTCTTGAGTAGTATATAAACAAGAATTAATGTTACTTTGGAAAGATAAAGGAAACATTTTGCTTTTGGTCATTCCCACCTTTCCAATGATAACATCATTCTTATCTTTGATCTCACACAAAGCTCCCTTGAAATTGACTTCATATCCCTTCAAAAGAAGTTGCCCAACACTTAAGAGATTGTGCTTAAGGCCTGGAACATAAAATATATTTGAGATCCGCTTTATTCCTTGCTTGGTTTTGACAAGAATATCACCCCTTCCTTTGACATGAAGCTTGTTGTCATCTCCGGTTCTAACTTCACTTTGAAATGTCTCATTTATCTCAACAAAGGCCTTCTTGTTCCCGGTCATGTGGTTGCTACAACCACTATCCACGAACCACACATCTTTTAAGGAAGCGCCATGAACATTGCATGTAAGGAAAAGATTGTCTTCTTCCTCCTCATGCATAAAATTGGATTCTTTGTTGTCCTCCTCCATCTTCTTTCTACAATATTTCTTGACATGGCCATACATATGACAACGATAGCATTGAATATTTGATAAGGAAGATCTTTCTCTCCCTCTTCCTCGATAAGATGAAGCCTCACCATCATGAGATTTCTCTTGTCCACCATAGCCTATTCCTCTACCACGAGAAGTGGCTCTTCCACGACCTCTTCCTCTCAAGCCATCTTTAGAGGTATCTCTAAAAGAGACTTGCGTTTGAAAGGCTTGTTCAATAGAACTAGAATCATATTGCTTCATTCGTAGTTCATGGGATTGTAGTGATCCCAATAAACTCTCCACCGACAAAGAAGATAAATCCTTGGATTCTTCAATAGCAACAACACTAGACTCAAATTTTCGAGTCAAACTCCGAAGGATCTTTTCGACAATTCTTTGGTCTTCTAGATTCTCACCATTCAATCTCAATTGGTTGACAATTGAGATAACCCGATTGAAGTAGTCTTCAATAGTCTCGGACTCCTTCATTCTTAGTGTGTCAAACTCCCCTCGAAGAGTTTGTAGACGCACCATCTTGACTTTGTCATCTCCTTTGTATGAAGAATAAAGAATATCCCAAGCTTGTTTAGCCGTTGTGGCTACTGAAATTCTGTCCAAAATAACTTCATCTATTGTTTGCATAATGAAATACTTGGCTTTGTAGTCTTTCTTGCGGTTAGACTTCAACTCGGCCAAGTTTTGTGCATTAAGAGTTGTTTCATCTTCGGGCTCTTGGAAACCAATCTCTACGATCTCCAATAGGTCTTGTGAACCAAATAGGGCCATCATCTTCATTCTCCAATGATTGTAGTTTTTACTGGTAAGAAAAGGAAGTGGAGGTTGGACGGAATTGTTGTTGGACGCCATGGTTCTCTCAACTAGGCTCTGATACCAATTTGTTGGGATTTAACCAACTATGTGAATGAAAAAGAATAAGGAAAACAAGAGAGATTGTAATCTCTTGATAACACTAGAACTCTTATGTGTAGAGAACTCACTTGATTCACATTGATTGAAACCAAATAATACATGGGTTTAAATAGGACTCACATGACCACTTAGTAAAAGACACATCTCTTAGTAAAAGACACTTAGTAATACTAAAAGACACATTGGAACACCAAAAGACACAACTCTTCTAGAACTAGTCTAGATTAATTCTCTAACACAAACAGCACATTGCTTTTGTTTTTGGTGAGGGCAACACAAAATATTTTTGGGACGACAAATAGATCTCCAACCTGCCTACAAAATTGAATTCCCAGTGATTTACAGACTTGCAACAAGAAACAAGGAATAGTAAACAACCTCTATTGTAACCAAGGCCTCATGCAAAGCTGGATTTCCTAATGTGATGCCACCTAAATGACTGGGAAATGAATTTGATCCCCAACATCCTAAATCGTCTCAAATCTTTCAATCCCGTTGATGGAGCTGATCAAATAGTGTGGAAAGACAAAGAAGATCCTTTCACAGCTAAGTCCTTCAGTGAGGAACTGTGCCAATATGAGAATCAAACAACTGCTGTTGTTGACTCAAGGAGAGGTTCCACCGTGAGTTAGTTACAGTCGGTTTACTATGCAAAGGAAAACATTGACCAGGGAGAATTTTATTAAAAGAGGCATCCAAGTAGCAATGAGTACAATAATTTGCAATGACCACGACAAATCGATTAACCATCTTTTCTTCCATTATGGGTTAGAGTCCCACATGCCATTCTTTGGCTGATTTGGAAGTAAATTCTCCTTAAGATTAAGTTGATTATGTGGCACCGAGTCTTCCATTGCGGTGAATGCATTGGCGAACATGACAATAGACAATTTCATGCTTTCCTAGGGGTCTTTTATTTACGAAGAAAGAGTTGGGAGTATGGCTATGTAGTTCTCTTTTAATTTCCCTCTTTTTTCTTAGTCGGAGATCTCCTTCTTGTTTTGCTTGAGATAAATAATTAATTAAAGAAAAGGCCCACCTTACCTACAAGTTATCAGCATCACTGCTAAGAATCTTGGAAATTATCAACTACGAAGAAGGATCTCATGGAGCTTACACCCGATAAGAAGGTTTAAAGGATGACAATCCAAGCAAGAGTTATCCAGTCACATTGGCATTTTTTAATGTCAACGACAATTTCTGACAACTTTAAGTGGGAGGACAATGACACAGGATTTATTAAATCCTTCTACAATATTCTGATGAAATCTCTAATGGCAGCCCCAAATCTCTATTTAACTAGGATCTCAGCAAAATGATATGGATCAGCCAACATAGCTGGACAGCCTTCATGCAGTAATCCGTCGTCATCCATTCTCCCATTTCCTTTTCTGTATCTTTGCAAGTAACAAGAAGAGAGCATTCCAGACCAACCCTCCTCAGTTGAAAGGACAATTCTAAGCATTAAGGCTACAATTTGGAGCCACTCCTTTTCTAGTTTGAATAATATTCATGTCCAAGGAGGCACCTTGTCATGAGATAAGACCCCTTCCATTGTATCTCATACTTTTGGCATTCTTCTAACTCACGGTTCTACTTATTTGCTTCCTAGACACCCTTAGTTTATCCGCAAACTATTTCCTCCTGCCACATTTTCACTAATCATTTGCAACCATAGAAATGTATAGGTTTCAGTGAGGATGTTTACGCAGAAAATTAATCAACTGTATAGGACATCATGTTAGGAGGCTATATCCATGATCTAAGCTATTTAACTGAAAGTGAACTCGAGGACAAACATTTCCTAGGATGACGGCATGGGCAACTGAGGTTCCACACAAGTTTTCAGCTTATCTGCGAAGTGCTAAGAAAATGAGCACGATTGCAGAACTTGTTGACTACAAAGTATCAATATTTAATTGACTATGCTACAATATTTTTTGATACATTTCTAATGCTATTTTAGTCATCATCTTTGGTTGAGACCAATTATTTTGTCTTTGTTTCTTATTTTGACTTTTGAGTTGGGAAAGGGAAGCTTTGAAGCTAAGTATTCAGATTGGCTTTTCCAATGCTTTATAAAAATCTATTTGTGGTGATATGTTGTGGAAGGAAGCTATCTATAAATGTAGTGTATATAGTTGTTTCTTATTTCTTTTTGTTTGATAATGGTTAATATCTATAATGTCATTGATAGAAATGGGTAGTACTCGCGGCAATCTCTCCACCAATGATGTCACTACATCTACAAATGATGACAGTGAAGTTAAAAAGACCATACAGTTCAATGTCCATGGTTTAGCAGTTTGACCTGGTGATAGAAATTTCAATAAACGCATTGGAAAGCTTGTTGAAACACTTGTGCCCATCAAATTCAAGGGTTGGCACCATGTTACTGACAACTATAAAGAGGATGTGTGGAATGGCCTCAAGGTGAGATTTTACATCATTGATTTTCATAATGTCTTATTTTATTGTCAACAATTATATCTCAATGACTTATTTGCAGCGTGAATACGACATCCCAAATTATGTGAAAAGGAGTGTGCATTTGAAAATGCCAAAATATTTTAGAAGGTTCAAGGCAGATCTTAGGAAGGACTATTTGGATAAGTATCCTACCATTGATGAACAAGAGAAACATGTTCCAAAAGGTGTAAGAGAGGAGGATTTGAAGGAGTTTGTTCGCTATGAGAGCACCCCTGAAGCGAAGGCAATTAGAGCCCAAAATGCCAAAAACAAAAAGGCTTCAAAGTATGTATGAGAGGGGGGGGGGGGGGGGTGGCCAAAAGAGTGCTGCAGAAGTGGAGTATGAAATGGTAATTGATTTTCTAGCTACTAGTACAATAATAACCATTTAACTATATAGGCTGAGACTAATCTTTCAAGTATATAGGTTGAGAAGAACCCTGATGGGGAACCAGTCACACGCACTGATATATGGATTGTTTGTCACACGGGAAAGGATGGAAAACCCACGCATGGTGCTGAACTATACACAATTCTTAATTTACTTTGTAGTTGTTTGAATATTATTTGTGTCTTGTGTTATTTTATTTTTTCATTCTTTTTAAGGAACAAGTTAAAGCAAAAAAGGCCGCCTTGCAAGAATCTTCAACCCAGGGTACCACTGATCTCACTATTGATAATGATCCTATAAGCCAAGTGTTTGGCCAAGAAGAAAGGGGACGTGTTCTTTGTGTTGGAACCACAGTCTCTAAAAGGAAGTATGATGCTTCACTTCCCGCTCGTTCATTGCTTTTGGATAAAACATTGGAAGTAAAAAAATATGATAGATTGGAAGAAAATGTTCAATGGATACGTGAGAGACTTGAAAATGGAACTTATGTGAGACTATCAACAAGTGAGGGAACACAAGGAGGGACACAAAGAACTGAAGATACACCTTCATCCCGTGCACAATCGACAAGGCCACTAGAAAATCCATTACCTCCATCTCCATTACCACCATCTTCTCATGGTGTTGCAGGGTTTCCTTCTCCAAGCAATCATGTTCCTTCAGTGTCAAGGACTTACAAAGTTTGTGATTGGCATAAGAATGTCATTGCAATAGCAAAAGAGGTTGTTGATCATATCCATTGATTTTCTTGCGATTGCCATGGATCATTGAACCCTGCAACAAAGATCAGACTTTCCTTATGCTTCAAATATATGACTGAGGTGAAACTTTACAAGAGTGATCCAAAAGGAGACATAATGGGGGATTTGGACGTTGGTGATTTCTTCGTATGGTGTAAAAATCATGTGGAACTTGATGATTGATAGTTACAACTACCTTGGTAGTTACAACCTTGAACGATATCTTTGATGCTTGCTATTTTTGTGGACTTGCATGCAATACCGTAGTACTTAGTAGTGATACGTTCATTTTTGTTTTTTGACTTACACACTCCTGGCTGATTTGGTTTTGGTAGTCCAAAATCTGTAATTTTAATTTGGATTTGGTAGTCCCAAATATGTAATCTTAGTAGTGTTGTTTTCTTGTTGAATATATATATATATACTTAATTACCTATGTTTTTTAAATTTATAACAACCCTTTTTTAACTCCGCCAATGTAAAAGTTCTTTTTTACATTGCCGGTCCCAAGCCTGGATAAAGGAGGAGGGATGAGGGTATGTTTACCTTTATCAACTTTTGTGTCAAGTTTCATT
The DNA here is from genome assembly GCA_963556465.1 of Berberis vulgaris. NCBI lineage: Eukaryota > Viridiplantae > Streptophyta > Magnoliopsida > Ranunculales > Berberidaceae > Berberis > Berberis vulgaris. The sequence continues at coordinate 52,435,045 of OY747126.1, forward strand.
ATATTTTATTCATTTTGATATGGTTATCTGGTTCTTATATATATGCAGCAAACTCAGCAGACTGAAACTCAGCAGGTGCTAGTGTGAAAAAGATTCCTCTTTACAAGGTACATAAATTTCTCCACTCTTACAGCGTCTTCTTCCATCTTTCGAGTGTCATTGCTGCTATAACTATTAAATTACTGTGGGCTGCTTTGTTTCCAGTACATTATGCTAGAGTATATGCATCATACACTTCCAATCATACAACTCTTGTTGCATCCTACAACTCTTGTTTACTGTCGGCAGATCATCCATCTTACAACTCTTGTTGCACCTAACTGTTCCTACAGAACTGTTCCATTCTCTGCTTTCCCATCGACACTTCCAATGGTTGTACTCTTATATGTGATTTTGGCTTGTAAATTTTACTCTTAATATTTCTGTGTATTAACTAAAGGATAGATGGTTCTTAACAAACTAGTTTCTGATATTTGGTTATAGTAAGAACGTAAAATATCCATTTATTCTACTCTTTAACTTGGACGAGTGTTAGGCCGACGTGTTCTCTGCATTTCATCGGTAACTCACTCCTATTGGTTTTTTCAACATTGTTTTCATTTGTTTCAAAATATTCTTGCAGATGAAATCCTTTTGAATGAAGTTAATGTCACATATAGGGTATTGGGCTACCTTCTTCTTGGTATTGTCAGAATATATTCGAAGAAAGTTGAATATCTACACAAGGAATGCAGTGAAGTTCTCATTAAAATAAACACTTTTGTACCTCCTCAGAAAGCTAGCGTCGTTAAGAAAACAATGTGTGTACAATATTAGTCAATCACTTTGCCAGAGAGGTTTGAACTTGATGCTTTCGTTTTGGATATCCCTGACGATTTTAGCAGGTAAGAGTCTGAATGTGTACTACTGATTTAGAATATCTCCTTTTCTTTTTCCTCACTATTCAACGCCCATGTTTGCTTGTTGGATTTTTCAGGGATAGCATGGAGACCAATCAACAAATATCACTTGAAGTTGTCATATTTAGCGCTTTCTGAATAGTCGAAATTCATGTTATTTCTTCTGGTTTTGCATTATATTCCTTTAATGTGATCTTGTTTTTTTTTTCGCTCCTCTCTCTTTGTGAAGAAACAGAAACATCAGAAGCTGCAGGAAATGAACATGACACTATGAACCAGGTACATATACATCATAACGATGTTACACTAAAATTATTCCGCCTTCTGAAGGAATAGTCCCTTTCCCTACTCCATATATTTCCTTCAGCTTTTGTTTCTATCGTATAAAGGATGAAATCGAATCCACTGGCCTTGGATATACATATCTTTTTATAAGGATGAAATCGAATCCACTGGCCTATGGGATCGGCTGGGATGAGGTAATCTGTTTTGTTATCCATTTGCATCTGTCTATGTGCGCACCCTATTCTAATATAACCAAGGGCATGCTTCATTCTGTTTCTTTTGCAGGTCATTGCTGATCCTTCATTGATTTCTAAACAAAGATCTCTTGTAATTGATGCTGCACGAGCCCTTGATAAAGCAAAAATGATGCGCTTTGATGAGAAAAGTGGCAACTTCTACTGTACAGAGCTTGGTCGTATTGCAAGTCACTTTTATATTCAGTAATCTAGCATTGAAACTTACAATGAGATGCTTCGGCGCCACATGAGTGAGAGTGAGGTAGTTGATCGTCTAGTCTGTATTCTTTTATTTCCACCCCCTGGTCTGTTATGAAATCTGAAGTGCCTTGTCTGAGGATAAATAGCAGTTCTAGGTTCAGAAGTCAGGGTTGCTGCATTAAATTTTTAACTTGCCCAAGCTTGCATACTAGGTTTTTTTTTTTTTTTACTTCTGTTTGTTTGCCAATGATTCTTTCTTTTATAATTTTTGTCCCTCCAGGGTCGCAAGTACTTTGGGGGCAAAGTCTTATGTGGCCTCTTTGTTTTGGCTTTTGAGATACCTATCACCTCGATGTCTCCTTAAGGAGCTGTTGATTTTTTTAGTGATGTTCTTGCGGTCTTTTTTTGCTTCCTTTTCTTGGACTTTCATGTATTGATTTGGCTTGCAATTAAATTTAATATTTTCTGAAAAATTCTTTTCCCTCCAGGTAATCAACATGGTGGCCCATTCTTCCGAATTTGAAAATATTGCTGTTAGAGATGAAGAGCAGGAAGAATTAGAAAGGCTGGTCCGGACATCATGTCCTTTGGAAGTGAAGGGTGGCCCTTCCAACAAACATGGAAAAATTTCAATACTTATTCAGGTTTGCTTGCTTTCAGTCCAACATTAAAGTTGCTTTCCACTTCATTCAATAAAATGACTGACTAACTTCAACTTGTTTTTATATGGCAGTTGTACATATCACGTGGCTCATTAGATAGCTTGTCATTGATTTCTGACGCAGCATACATAAGTGCAAGCTTGGCCCGTATAATGCGGGCATTATTTGAAATATGCTTGCGCAGGGGGTGGTGTGAAATGACCTCTTTCATGTTGGAATACTGCAAAGCTGTGGATCGACAAATTTGGCCCTATCAACATCCCCTACGGCAGTTTGACAGAGATCTATCAGCAGAAGTTTGTCTAGCATCTTAACTACTGTGTACTTTGATACAATTAGACTGTTCTTTCTGTCTAGTAAATGTCATTTTGTTATTCTCATCATTGATTTGTATCAGATATTAAGGAAGCTTGAAGAAAGAGGGGTTGATATGGATCGTCTCCAGGAAATGGAAGAGAAAGATATTGGATTACTGATTCGTTATGCAGCTGGAGGAAAGGTAAAGACATTGTGTAATGACACCATTTCTTAACAATCATAATGTTTGTGTATGCATGCTTCTCACATTATTTGCTTTTTACTTTGTAAGTTGGTTAAGCAGTATCTTGGGTATTTCCCATGGATCCACCTGTCTGCTACCGTAAGTCCAATAACCAGAACTGTTCTGAAGTTAAGTTTATCATGATTATTTCTGTAGGTACCAATTTCTTAGTCTAGTCTCCGGGATGAATTTCTTCTGCTATGCAACTTATTTTCAGGTTGACTTGCTGATAACACCGGACTTTGTTTGGAAGGATCGCTATCACGGGACCTCTGAGCGTTGGTGGATTCTCTCATTGGACTTTAAACAGGTGGTTGTTCAGACGGATTCGGCAATTGTTTGTGGATGGTTTAAGGGCAATTTCAAGATACCGTGGCATTTGGAGAATATTTTGAAAGAAATCAAATTTTTGGCGGCACAAATGACTTTAGATTGTTCCCATATTTATAGAGAAGCCAACGCGGTGGCGGACGCTTTAGCAGATAGAGCTCAACGAGATCATAGGACTGTCTTTTTCACGGCGAATGATCTTCCTAGGAGAGTGGCAGGATTATTAGTGCTAGACCGTTGGCATACGGCATACATACGTCACGGGGAAGAGTAGACGCCGCAAGAATGGGCATTGATAGGCTCTGGAATCGAGAATTGGAAGGATACTCTGCTGTAAAACAGAGTATACCCTGTTTTTCAGGGCAAGGAGAGGTTGCTGAGTGTATGGAATGGGCGGTCTGGGGGCTGTTTGCTGCGGTCTTGCTGCTGCGGACTGTGTTGCGGTTAGGGCTGCTGGTAAGGCAGGGCGTGATGGAGGCTGCGGTGCTGAGTGGCTGCGTTGCAGTGGCCTGTGTGTTGCTGCTGGGCGCTGTTGCGGATTGTGCTGCCTGCTTGTGTTTGCATACTTGTGTTGATGCTGGATGCTTGTGCTGCCTGATTGTGTTGCTGCTGGATGCTTGTGCTGAACATTGGCATTGTGAGAAGATGCAATTTGGTTTTGCAAGTTGGTTTTGCAATGTTTTAACAAGATGCAATTTGGTTTTGCAATTTGGTTTTCACAAGATGCAATTTGGTTTTGCAATGTTTTAACAAGATGCAAGTTGCAATCTCTTTTTAGTTGCAAGTGTTTGAATTTTATAGCTATTACAATTTGCACAAGGCATGTTGTGGATTTGGCCAAGTTGAAAATAGAACAATCTCAAGTGGTTATGTCACTTTGGGGGATGTTGGCCTAGGCTAGTGAGTTATGGACGGTTTTCTTGTTTTTTATAGTTTTATGATGTTTGTCCATTTGGTTTTTATTTCTCGGGTAAAGTTGTCATGTACCCCCGATGTTTTGTATCAGAATTTTTTCCAAGTAATTAAGGTCTGGCATCCCATAGCTGCCCCTCCCCACTGGAGGTTCTAATAATAATAAAAAAAAACCGTGACCAATGCTTATTGAACACTTGTACTAATAATTCAGGTGTTCAAACTTGATCTTCTGCAACTGACATAGGTTTCCAATTGGCTCAAATTCTTTAACATTTTGAGCAGGACTCTGAGAATGATCACATTTACCATTCTGAGCTCTTTACGCTGACTAAGCGGATGGCAAGAGGAGAACCACATAAGCTCTCTTTCACTGTACCAATATTTGAACCGCATCCACCTCAGTACTTCATTCATGCTGTTTCTGACTCTTGGTTGCATGGGGAGGCTTTTCACACTATTTCATTTCAAAATCTCGCCTTGCCAGAGGTGATATCCTTCACTATGGTATGCGAAACCCTGAGATCTTATAGAACCGTTCAATAGGCTTGCGTTTCAATTCTGAACCGGGAGAACCAATCCAGGTTGGATGGTGGTCAGAAGCATTTTTGTTCCACTTTATGTTGCTTAAAAACTGTCAGTTATCAGGTTCTGATTTCAACTTTCATATTGCAGGAGAAAGTGTCACTTTCAAAAAACATTTACCGGTGGTCATGGGCTTATGGTGCAAGGGTATTATCCTGTAATAAAGGCTCTTGCAAAAGACATTGACATACGACTCAACCATAGGTATGCTTGTGTACATCACTGTAGCAATGCTTGTTAGAGTTGAGAAGACTAAAGAGCTTTTTGCTGTCAAATTCTTCATTGAGAGGGGGAAGAAAATAAACTAATGAATGTTCTTTATCCTTTTTTTTTTTTTTTTTTTAATTTCCATTGATTGATTAAATGGAATGAAATGAGGGGTGGGGGTTTTTAATGTACTTCTGTTTGGTTCTTTTGGGGTTCATTGGAGTTTTGATTTGATTATTGATTGAAATGAGATATTGGGTTGTCTTTTTTTTCACTATGATTGGAATTTAATCAGTTTTGTTGAAATGGGTATTTATCTTCCAATTTGAATTTGTTGTTGTTTTGTTCCTACATTTTTTTGTGTAGGGTTTGTCCTCTGGTTATTAGTCACTTCATTGTGATGCATTTGTGTGTGTTTTATCAGATCTCAAACATGAAACCATTTTTGAAATTTGCTTTGATTGTTGTATAGTAGGTTTAGCTTCCCTAATTTAACTTCATGTGTTATAATTTTGGTTCAGATTAATGAGAAAGTTCAGAGAGAGATTATCAACCATAGGTCTCTAAGGCATCCAAACATTGTTCGATTTAAGGAGGTAATAAGTAGCAAATTCTTTTATTGTATTTGTTCTAAATTCTAGGTTTTTAACTTTATTAGTTGCATGAGGAAAGATTAAATGATAGAATTGTCAAAAGATGAAGCAAGTTAGCATATTATACGTGGTTCGTGTGGCATAGTGAGACTCAAACACGCAACCTCCCACATTGAAGAGAGATGTATGGTCGTTCGCTATGATGGGTTGACAATTGTGTTGCTTTATGTAGGTACTTAAACTTGTTTTATTTCAGCTTGATCCTGTGCTTCTCTCATGCAGGTTTTGCATCTACCTAAATAAATATAATTTGACCAATAAATTTATATATTGATATAATGGCATTAACACTATTTGAAAACAAGTAAAGACATGAAGTATTTCTTATCCTGGCAGGTCTTGTTAACCCCTACTCATCTTGCTATTGTCATGGAATATGCAGCTGGTGTTGAACTCTTTGAGAGAGTGTGCACTGCAGGCAGATTTAGTGAGGATGAGGTATATACTATGGGCATTGAGGATTATAACTTTGAGATATTTGGTTAAGACCATTTTGAGGGCGACCAATTTTCTATGTCTGCAGAATTTCTCTTCACTTTGTTTTTTACTTAAATTCATATGAACAAATCTGTAAGTACAGATTCTTATTTTTTTCAAAGCAAAACATGGCATTATATTACTTAATATATACATTTCTAGTGAAAAAATTAGTTCTAAAATTTTTTGAGATTAGCATTTTTCATATTTTATGGGAGTAGCATTCACCACGTTCTCACCAGGAGTACTCTCTCTTTCACTGTGGTTCCTATGTTGAACCAAATGTTTTCTTTTTTTCTTAGATAAGATAAAATTGTTAAGGTTCAAAGAGAATACAACTGTGATTTTGCAGGTGTGGGGCTGTGATTTTGCTGCAGCAGCAAAAAAAATGTAATTATTTTTTCGATTATATTAATTTGCAACGGTTTCAAACCCTCGCAACAAACCAGATTTTTTTTCATGTTTGCCACGGCTTAAAACCGTGGCCATCACCTGTCACGGCTTAAAATCGTGACCATCATGTTTTCAACGGCTTAAAACCGTGGCTAAATGCAGAAAATCCTTGAGCATAAAACCGTTGCTAATATGTGTTGCCACGGTTTATAGCCGTCAATGGTGATTTGGCGACGCCTCAAATGGCCAGGCCTCTAAGCCGTGGCAATAGCTTACCCCCATGGTCCCAAACCATCGCGGATGGGTATTTTTGGTGTAGTGTCATATTTATAGCACCACTCCAACATTTCACTATTAGCTACATATTTACAAAACAACAGAAAGCACACAAACTGTCTTCAAACAAATCATAAGCATACAATCACAATTCAAACCATTTGACCACATAGTAAACTTGAAAATGGGAAAAAATTATATGTATATATATATATATATATATTTTTTTTTTTTTTTTTGGATGAAGTATACCATTCCATTGAGCAAGTAACTGATTCAATAAGAAAACAACTCACCAACCTTAGAAGTTCATTACCAACACTACCTCTCCTTCAATCTACCAATTCTACTTTGTTCTCGAGTTTCCCAATCACATAGTTTCTTAAAAAGATTGCCCAAGTGAAATCAACAGTTGGGATAATTTACCAAGCTCCAAAGGAGAAGATAGGACGATAGTAGTAATCCCTCAAGAAGAACTAAATTACTTTTGTTTCTGTAATAAATCCACTCAAACAAAAGTAAGGAATGGAACCAAACTAGCCAAACCCACCCTTCACTGATCAAATCAAGAAATAGAGTGAAATCAAGACAATTTATTAGGGCATTCAATCACAAACCCACAGTAATACAGAAAGAAAGACAGGTAAAGAGAGGAAAGAAACATAGAAATTGGATCTATACCATCTTGTCTTATTGTTGTGCTCTGAAGATTAAGCAATCAAATCATCAATGCAAAACCCACGAAAGATTTGAATGCAAAACCAATGAGTGAGTTTGTTGCTTACCGTTTTGGAAGAGAGCAGAGGATTTGGGTGAAGAAAAACTATCTGAAGCAACCCAAATAAAAATCAATCTTATGCAAACCCATCACAACAGTGATTGATAGAAACAGTGAGACACTAAACGGGACGAAACAGGAATCAATCGTCGCGTACCATTGGAAAAGAAAAAAAAATTCAAACTAAGTGACCCCAATCCATAAAAATTGAACCTTTATGAAAACAGTAGCAGTTCTAATAAAAATGATGGAAAGAAAATCACCTTTTACTTTTCTATTCCTTTCCCTTTTTCTTTCTTCCTTTTGTTCTTTCTCTTCTTCTCCTTCCCTTTTTTTTCTACAGAATTTTTTTTCTATGCGGTTGAGAAGAACCCAAACCTCGATTTAACCAACCTAAAGACAAAACCCTACAAGGTTAGGGTTTGCAAAAGGTTATAGTGACACCCCCTTATTTATTTAGTTATTATACACTACTACAAATATAGGCTTGCATAGCGCTTAAAAATAGGCTTAGATAGCGCTTTTTAGCGCTATCTAAGCTACCGCTATGGTAGCTTAGATAGCGCTCAAAAAAGCGCTATGCAAGTCGCGTACTTGAATAGCGCTTCGTTAGATAGCGCTTTATTAAGCGCTATCTAAGCGTTTTTTTTTTTAATTAACTTACATAGCGCTTTAGAAAGCGCTATTTAAGTTCGGTGAATTTTTTTTTTAAATTAGCTTGAATAGCGCTTTTATGAGCGCTATTTAATTTTGTTGATTTTTTTAAAAAAAAAATTTTTTTAATTTTTTTTTTTGATTTTTTTTTTTTTTTTAATTAGCTTCTAAAGCGCTATTTAATTTCGGTGAATTTTTTTTATTAACTACCATATAATATTTTTTTATATAATATTTAATATAATAATGACAACGTTCAATCAATCAATAAAGACACAACATGATAACTAATTGTTTCTCATTCATTCAAAATATAATTTAAGCATTCATACAAAATTGTTAATATGCTATCATATATATACACCAGCTTTTTTGGCCACGAAATGAAATGGCCAACAGTTTCTCATACAGTCCTAACTTCGTCTGTACATTGCGGCACCGCTGAATGTTTCTCAGATTCTACCGCCACTTCAAATTGTATCCTCGCATAACCTGAAATTGCATCATGGCATTGTATAAGTATAACAACACACACACACACTAAGTCGGTATATAAATCTTAACCTGAAATACAAGAACACACCTAAAAAAAACAGTGGTTGTTAGAACTTACATATTTTTTACAAAATATCTTTATGAGCATCATAAATAAGGATTTAACTTTAACCACAGTGATGTAGAGGGAAGGAAATGCAGACACGGAAAAATGAATAGCATACGTACAATAGAAGAAGTCAAACCTGACATCTGCATCATTTTCTGCCTCCCCAATTTCCAGTGGCAAGATAATACTTAAGGCCACTTGTAATTGTTTTGGCATTGATTGCCATTCGCAGGTCAACATCTTTTCCCTTGTCAAGACACTATTTATTCACATAAATAAATTAGCTACAAGAAAACCTATATTACAAATAGGAACATCTTCGTTCATGCATTCATGTAGTGGTAGAGGGTAGAAAGGGAGGGAGAGAGTCAGCACCTTCTGAATGGATGATTTAACATCCCTTGTCAACTTTCTAAATAGCTGCATTCATAGACAACGAAGTCACACATGTAGTTAAACATCATAAAAGTCTGAATATCTCCAAAGACTTCACGATAAACAAACCATTCGGAATAGGCCTCCAAGTAATGGGCCAGCAAGATCCAGCCTCTTGTTTCCGTAATGATCCCTGTCATCTTCGAGTCTTCGGCCAAGAGCACAGAGTAAAAGTTGGTGGATGATATATCTGGAAGCAATACCAAAACTCTCAGATATGCTTTGTGAGACATCATGATCTAAAAAATTAAAAGAGGCCACAACCTACCCAAAATAGTAGCCTTTCTTTGTTTCACAATATTCCCCCACGCCAACATGAGGAAGCATTTCTTTTTGAAGTATCTCTTTAGCATACCTGTACAGATATAGTAAGTAATTCTCACAGTGAATTCAAACATCTTTAAAGAGAAGGATCTATCTGGAGTAAAACAGCATCCTTTCATTCACATGCATAACATAATTATGAACATAGAACCTACTTAATCCTCTTCTCTTTCGTCACACCTATAGTTGATCCTCTTTTACCAATGTAGTCTAGTGCGACCTACAGAAAAAAAAAAATTTGAAACAAGAAAGCCACGTGCTTAGATCCTAAGTTACTGAAGTAACATAACTAAATAAATAAATGAGTAATGGAATTACTAAAAATGCAAGGAATCACAGGTTTGCATGCAGGACATTGATTCACACCTTATGCTTCTTTTTTACTGGATCAAAAGAATCAATAATGCCTTCATAAAACCTGCAACCAGAAAAGAGCAACAGAAGCAGAATGACTCATTAACTGAATACATGAAAAAAATTGCCAATATCCAAAATTTGTGACACATCTTAACTAGCTGCAGGCTCAAATTTCTTCATTCCTTTCTTTCCCTATCAGATCGATCTAAACAACAGAAAATGTTGTAACAACTAACAAGGTTATGTGGGTAAATCGACAAGTTCTATGTGGACAAAATAAAATGTGTATCACAACTCTTACTATTTGCACATGTAAATGTACAAATACGCAGAAAAATTCTGATGCTTACATCTTATCCATTGGCCACCAGACTATAACTTTTATACCGACAAGGTTTTCTTCGAAATCCTCAATGGGATGCGCTCCGATAGAAACCTGAAATGTCAAGATAAACAACTCGAAATTGGCATATGGCCACCGGTAAAATAGAAAAACTTAAAGAGGAAGGAGATACAGTAAAATGGAAGGGGGAAACTAATGACATAGGTGAAAAAGGTTGCAGGAATTTAAAAAATCACTGAAGCTCAATAATCCAGAAAGAATGACATTTAGAAATGACAATGATGATCATAACAGTATCAGTGTGGCCATTAGATATGCCAATAACCTATATGCAAACCTCATTTCTTAGGCTGTATCATGAAAAATGTAGGGCAAATTCACCAACACGTAAAGGTGATCCAGAATAATGAAAATTTGCCCCCTCCCCTCAGAAATGGGGGCTCCCAGGTAACAACACCTTCTAAGGTTCCATTAATTACCACTCCACCAGTAATGAGTCCATAAAGATATAATGAACAGACATTTAAAGATGTTTATCTACAGAAATCATGTCTAAAGTTCCATTTTTAACAAGACTCTAATTGGTACAAGTGTTTATTCAAAGAAGATATATCATCAGCTAAACAAATGTACAATACTTATGAATTTCAGATAACATTCAAAACTAGGGCATTGATTATGAATAAGAAATTCAGAAAATCTTAACAAGATGTAGATCCAAATCAAAAGGAACCTTGACGAAAACAACAATTAAATTGCTGACGGTGGTGGCAGTAAGGAACAAGGAAATTCAATTATACAAGCAATCTGACTCGAACAATCATGAGCAGCTGAGCACAATAAAAAATTTGAAGGTTATAAGGCCCTCTCAGATTATTGCAATTAATTGCTAGGCTTCAATCTTATTGGTACAATATCTCTTTCCCAACGAGAAAAACACATTTCATATGCATGGATTTAGGGAAATTAACAGCAACTAAGTTGAAAGGCAAGTCAAGATGACTTGCAAGAATACAGAACATGCAATTCATTTCAATACTCTATTAGATATGAACCACCCACGTCAACGACAAAAATAAATGGGTAAATAACACAGGAATTATCCTCCATTTACAATTGGTCTTTACTCAACCTAAAAAGAATAAATTGAACGCTGAGAATCACTGGAAAAGAACCTATCCCTTCTTACTCACTGACCAGAAACAGCAGCAAAGTGATGAACCCTCCAATTTAACCTATATTACATTCCACAATAACTTCCCAAAACATCTGTAAGCATAAGTCACCATACTTGATGGCGAACCTAGACCAATTAACATAAGCCTGATTAACAGAGAACAACATAGTGATTTCTATGAAGTCATTTCAAAATCTCTACATGATTATCTCCAACAAAATAATGTTAAGTACCTAACAAATGCCCATGACAAATGCCCATGACATTGCAACTAAATGTGGACCAATAAAGTGCACAGCAGCCATTAGGACTATCCAAATAGGTGCTTACTCATGGCACAAAACTTCAATTGGTGACACAACACAAATCCTTGAAACACATTGAAGTTAAATGTTTTGTAAGACAAATTGGGTTCACCATCTCAGAAACACTGTAATAGACCATCTAGGTTCAGAATATTATACTTCATGACGTTGAGTTTGTAGATTATAAAGAATGGAGATAAGCTTGAATGAAATCTTGAGCAATCAACTTTATTTAATCAAGGTGCTGCTATTGTTTAAGCAGATCAATGAAGTAACAACTGAACTTAATCATTCAAAATGTAGTTAAGTATTCCAAATTAGTTTGAACTCTGTAAGTTGTTTATTGTTCATTCAAGTTGTTTCTAAATGAATGGAAGGAGAACCAAGCTGCACGCAATATCATGAATTGACAGCCCCATTAGAGTTTGTATCAATGAGATGTTTCTTACTGATGTTAATGGTGATTATTATGGTTGTTGGGTGATTACATTCGTTGGTTGAATTGTGTTTTCAATATAGGAATGCCTCCACCCAAATCAAGTAAAGTAAATATACATTCAATAACATTATGGTCCAAAAAAGATTAACTTTTAGATTCCTCATAGTAAAGAAACCAATTACATTTCCCCTCGAATTTCAAACACAATCTGACATAAGAAACAAAATGAGAAAAACTTACCAGAACCATTTGAAGACGTATCCGCAGTAGTCTCTTTACCATTCTGACTGTTGCTCTTCTCTTTTCTTCTCCCCTGTTTCTTCACCCCCCCACCTTTAACCAGAGGTCTCAGAGCAAACACCCTAACCCCATTATTCTCTCCCAATAACAAATACCCCAAAGAAACACAAATCGAACAAATGGATATCAAACAATCAATAACAGCACACTTGATTAATTTCAAACTTACACAATCCTCCTCACCCTCCAAAGCCTTCCCAGCAAAAACCCAAATTTTCTGAGCAGAGACGGAATGCAAAGCAAAGACATTATCCGACCCACAAAGCTTCACTGAAAATCCATGTGAGAGAGAAACAACAACCCCACCAAGTTTCTCATCAAACCCAAGATCCCTTTGGTTACACTTCACTTGAGCTTTGGAAAAAAGTTGGGTCTTTTGTATAGGACCCAGAAACGGAGAAGAACCCTCGAGTCCTGGCCACTGCGGGGGGCAGCGGAGACGAAGAGGACATGGGTAGTTGGGGTTGAATGGAGGCGGAGGAAACATGTGGAAGTGGGGAATTGAGGAATTAGAGTTTGGGGTGGTGGAGAAGATGAAGGAGTGAAAGGGGAGATGGGGGAAGAGAAGGATTGAAGAATCTGAGTGCATCAGAGCTAATGAGTTGGAGTTTGGTTCGAAGAGAAGACAAGTTACCTCCACAGAAGAAGAGGGTTGCGAGTGGGAGGGAAGGTTCAGTTAGAGGCCTGCATAACCCCAAAGCTCGAAAGCCAGAGAGAGTGAGAGCGGTGGAGTGAGGGAGGCAGGGAGAGCAATGGAGAGAGTGAGAGCAATGGAGAGAGGGAGGCAGAGCTACGCACAGAGGGGGGACGAGAGAGAGAAGGAGGCGTTGTTCTCCCCTTCTAGGTTAGATCGAGCGGGCTTTGAAGCGCTATCCTAAATGTAAGTTGCATAGCGCTTGCATAGCGCTATGGTAGCTTTGGTAACGTTTTTTCGCATAGCGTTTTTTAAAGCGCTATCTAAGACATAACTAAGATAGCGCTTAACTGAAAAAAAATTTAAAAGCGCTATTGTAGTGTTTTTTTTTTTTTTTTTTTTTTTTAAGACAAATAAGCGCTATCCTAGTGCCCACTTGGATAGCTCTTTAAAAAAGCGCTATCTAAGTGGCGTTACCTAAGCTAATATTTGTAGTAGTGATATGACTCAACCTCAAATTTAATAAAGCCCTAAAAAAAATTTATAATGTGCATTAATTAGGGTCGTTACATTATACACACCTCAAAAGGAATCTCGTCCCGAGATTCACTGGATGAATAGCTCTGGGTGCAACTATTTCACCTTGTCCTCTAGCTCCCAACTTACATCATTCTCTTTTTCACTCCACTTGATTTTCACCAAATTCACTATCCTTCTACGGAGTTGTTTCACATCACGATCCACAATCTTGATCGATCGTACAGTTGGGTGAAGTCGTCATTAATCTCAATTTCTGTGGGTTGGACGATGTGAGTAGGATCCTTCACACACTTCCTCAGCATGGAAATGTGAAACACATCATGAACAGCTGATAAGCTCGGTGGCAAGGTGTCTATAGGCTAAACTACCTACTCGAGCAATGATCTCAAATGCTCTCACAAATCTAGGACTTAACTTCCCTTTCTTACCGAACCTCAATACACCGCTCATAGGTGACAACTTGATAAACACAAGGTCCCCAACCTGAAATTCTACCGCCTTACGCTTCCGATCAGCATAACTCTTCTGTCGACTTTGAGCAGTTTTGTTCCGCTCTCTAATAATTTGCACCTTTTCCGATGTCTCCCAGACCATCTCTGGCCTCAGCAAAACTATGTCACCAACCTCCGACCAACAAGATGGTGATCGACAAGGCCTCCCATATAAAGCCTCAAACGGGGCCATGCCAATACTAGAATGGTAACTGTTGTTATAAGCAAACTCGATGAGAGGTAAATAATCTTCCCAACTACCACCAAAATCAAGCACACATGCCCAAAGCATATCCTCTAGAATCCGATTCACCCACTCGGTCCAACCATCAGTCTGAGGATGATAAGTTGTATTCAAATCTAGTCCCGTCCCCATGGGTCGCTAAAAACTCTCCCAAAACTCAGCTGCAAACAAGGGATCTTTGTCAGACACAATGGACATTGGTACTCCGTGAAGCCTAACTACCTCACGGATGTATCGTCTGGCTAACTATTTGGTAGTGTGGTGCACACCAACCGGAATAAAATGCGCGGACTTAGTCAAACGGTCAACTATAACCCAAATTGACTCGTTACCTTGTCGGGTCTTCGATAAACCATCTACAAAGTCCATAAAAATATTCTCCCATTTCCATATAGGAATTTCTAATGGCTGCAACAAACCTGAGGGCCGCTGATGCTCGGCCTTCACTTGTTGACAATTGAAACACCGTAATACATAATCTCCCACATCATTCTTCATACTGTCCCAACAAAAAGTTTGCTTCAGATCATGATACATTTTTGTGCCTCCCGGGTGAATGGTAAAATGTGACTTATGAGCCTCATCCATAATTTCTTTCTTCAATCCCTCAATCTCGGGCACACAAAGTCTCCCATGAAATCTCAAACCACCATCAGACTCAACTGACCAATCTGAGGGACAATCATCTAGATGATCAAGCACTAAATCCTCTAATTTGCTCATCAAACTAGAATCCTTATGTCGCTCCTCTAAAACTCTACTGATCAAAGAAGGTCAAACATATAAACTACCAACATAAGCCGTGTTTGCTCCCTGGACAAACTGAACATCACAAGAAGAAATAGCCTCAAGAGACTTCCATTCCTCTACCATGAGTGAAGCCATAATAGTGTGTTGCTGACTAAGAGCATCGGCTACCACATTTCCCTTACTAGGGTGGTAAAGGATCTCAAAATCATAACTACTAATGAACTCCACCCACCTTTGTTGTCTCATATTCAGCTCCTTCTGCGAAAACAAATACTTGAGACTCTTGTGATCCGTGAACAACTCAAAATGCTCCCCATAGAGGTAGTGTCCCCACATCTTCAAAGCAAACACAACTGCCACTAATTCCAAGTCATGGGTAGGATATTGCCTCTCATGAGGCTTCAATTGTCGTGAGGTGTACGACACAACCTTCTGATTCTGCATCAGTACACAACCTAGACCGGTGCCACCAGCATCAGTGAAGACCACCGACTTCCCACCTTGAATTGGAATGGTCAGAATGGGAGCAATGGTTAATCGGTGCTTCAACTCCTGAAAAGCCTTTTCACACTCATTGGTCCAAATAAACTGAACATTCTTGCGGGTCAACTTAGTCAAAATGGTAGCAATAAGAGAAAACTTCTCGATAAATCTTTTATAGTAACCAGCTAACCCTAAAAAGCTTCTCACATCCGTTGCATTAGTAGGTTGTTTCCAATCCTTCACTGCTTTCACTTTATCAAGATCAACTGCTATACCTTGACTAGAAACAACATGCCCTAAGAATTTACCTCTTTCTCCCAAAAATGGCACTTGCTAAATTTCGCATACAATTTCTGATCTCTCAAGATATGCAACACTATTCTGAGATGTTCTCTGTGTTCTGCTTTACTACGGGAGTAAACCAAAATGTCATTGATAAAAATAATGATGAATTCGTCCAAGTATGGTTGAAAGATCCGGTTCATCAGGTCCATGAAAAAGGCTGGGGCATTTGTCAATCAAAAAGGCATAACAGGAAACTCATACAATCCATATCTCATACGAAAAGTCGTGAGAGGAATACTATCTTCTTCAACACCCATATGATGATATCCAGTTCTTAAGTCAAACTGAGAAAACACCACTGCTCCCCTCAACTAATTAAGAAGATCACCAATTCGAGGCAATGGGTACTTGTTCTTGATAGTCCTCTTGTTTAGGTCCCTATAGTCAATACACATCCTCCAGGTACCATCCTTTTTCGAAACAAAAATTGCGGGTGCTCCCCATGGAGAATTACTAGGACGTATGAACCTGGTTCATACACACCTCAAAAGGATTACACATATGTACATTAACATGAATAAACATGTCAATAAGTATATTTGAATAAAACAAAGCAAAAACACTAAAATTATCCTTTTTGCAACATCTCATCCAACTGGACTTTCATCTCGTTCAACTCCTTCGGTGCCATCCGGTACACAACCTTAGAGATAGGAGTAGTTCCAGGTACTAAATCGATTCGGAACTCAACTTCTTGCCTAGGTGGCAAGCCAGGAATTTCCTGAAATACATCATCATAATCTCTTACCACTTCTACATCTCTGATTTCTCCCTCCGACGTCCCCATCGAGTAAAGAAAACTAGACATCACCGACTCTTCACAATTTCCACAAGTGTGAGAAACAGGGGGCATGCCTGGAGCATGAATGGAAACTATCTTCTTTGCACAATCCAATGTGACTAGGTTCTTACACAACCAATCCATTCCCAAAATCACACCAAAGCCCTCAAACTCAAGCACAATCAATTCGACAAGGAATACTTTGTCGAGGAAGGAAATCTTAAATTTTTTACATAATTCATTTAATATCGTTGAGCCTCCTAAAGGGGTGGTAACACATAATGGTATAGCAAGTGGCAAAGTTTTCAACATTTTTCGATTAACCAAACGTCGAGATATGAAAGAATATGATGCACCAGTATCAAATAAAACCTTCATATTAGAGATAGGAAAATCAGGAGTACCTTGAAAGTTTTCCTGATCTGGTAGGGCGGCAAATACACCCCCTTGGGTGGGTTGACCTTGCCTATTCTGGGGTGTGTTCCTATCATTAGGGAAATCTCGCATTCGATGACCTGGTTGCCCAAAAGTGAAGCAGGGCATGCCCCCCCCCCCGATGCTGCTTGGGTAGTCTGGTTCCACTGACCCTGATAACCTTGTCTCTGGTTACCCTGACGATGGAATTGGTTCCCATTCATCCTCTGATGTTGATTACCATCCTGTTTCTGGGATTGATTATACTCCTGTCTCTGGAACTGATTTCCACCCTGGCGGTGGATCTGGTTTCCTCCCTGCTGTTGGTTCTGGTAACCACCTTGAGATCTCTGGTTCTGAAACTGTTGACCCCTTTTCCCTTGATCATAATGACGAAAACGGCTATGGTCACTACGATAATCACGCGATGCACCCTGGTGACGAGTGTTTCCTGACGCCTCACCCAACTTCTTCTTGCCTTTTTCCCTACTCTCATGATACATCTTGTTTTGTTCCTCGTATTTCAATGCCAAATCCAAAACTCTGTCAAAACTCTCCATGTCAGCGGTGAGAAGAGCCCTCGATAGGTAGTGTTGCAAAATCCCAATAATTTTGACATTTTTCTTTTCTGGTGTGTCCACCAAATACGGAGCATAACGCGACAAATCGTTAAACTTCGTGACATACTGATCCACAGTCATATTCCCAGTTTGCTTCAACATATTAAACTCAGAAGCCCATTGCGCATTAACTACGTTAGGCACAAATCTACTCTCAAACCGATCGTTGAAGTCGTCCCATGTCATAACAGCAACATCAATGGAGGGTAGTAAAGCCTCCTACCAGTAACTGGCAGCACCATCCAGATGATGTGCAGCTAATTCCTGTTTTTGGACTTCAGTCAGTCGTATCCTCCTGAACACAGTCTCACAGCTTTGGACCCAGGCATCTGCATCTCTCGGATTATCTCCGGTAAACCTCTTACCACCCAATGTCCCAAACTCCTTAACCCTTCTAGCAAATGGGTCACCCTGATTACTATTCTGTTGCAATCCTTGTAGCAACTGCATCATCATAGCCTGACTCAACTGGATCGTATTCTCACCATGACCATTTCCATTTCTATTGCCATCTCCATTTGGAACAACATTTTCACTGCAACCGCTACCGTTCCTATTTGGGTTTTGACGAGTATGTCTTCCAGCCATATCCTTCAAATAAAATAAAAAAATGGCAACGATTAGACTCTCCATAAGATCCACAAAATACTCTACAGCTTACCCATAACCACATTCCCAGGATCCCCTAGACTCTCCCTAGCCTAGGGTAAACTGTGCTCTGATACCAAAACTCCTAAAAATCCACGTAGGATTATCCATTTCCCCAAAACTCAGGACATGAATGTCATTCACTACAAGTAACAGTTGACATCTACGAGAAATAATCAAATGCACAATTTACCAGATCAGAGGGAAATACAACAACTAATCTAAAAAAAATCCATCAAAAAGAAGGAAAATATATTAAATCTCGTAGAACCAACTCTAACAAGTTCAACTAATCACAAATGTATCTCTCCCAATAAATATGAAATAAAACTCCAAGTTCTATTACAAAAGATTAAACTATCACCTAACAAACAAAATGTCCTAGACTCTCGAACAACGTTCAACTCCCAGCAATGCTCGTCACGTATGAAACGAACTGCTCTAAGCTAGCCCGAAATTACTAAATCCTGAAACAAGCTAATCTGCTACATTCCCAAAAGAATGTACCCAAGAAGAAAAAGCCCACTTGGGTCAGCAATTAAGCTAGTGTGAAATTTCTTTATTCCCAAAAATCAATAAAAGGAATAGCATGACACGACAGAAAAATTTAGTACGACAAAATAACCAAAACAAACAGGTAGTTCCTCCACGAAGCAATTATGTCGTCCTAATAAATAGATACGTTTTTTACCGGTACTTACTATGTAGATGTTGGCTATGACAAGTCTGACCTGCAGAAATATTAGTGAACTTGTCATCCTGCATGGGTAGGGATATAAACATTATAGATGTAATTTAATAATTAAAACAATTATCTTCGTACATTATTTGACTTGAGCATATTATTCATTTTTAACGAATTGATCAATTAGACGATACCACATTCGCACCACCTCCGTGCCGAACATACATGCATGTATGCCTCTCTCAGATAAAGGAGGTCTTTTCCATTATCCATGCCCAAGTGGGGATACATCACATACATGCATGCATCACCGGATACTCCTAACTATATGAGTAACAAAAGCCACTCTTGGGATATCAATGCGTATAAAGTTACGTCACATTTTTTACGGATAAATATCAAAGCCTATCTTAGGCATAAAAGTTCACCTCATTTCCGCAAGACTAACCCGAAGGTTATTTTAGTTTCTCTATAAGAAATAGACACCCACCTCCGCAAGATAACCCGCAGGTTATTTAGTTTCTCTGTAATAGAGGGGAAATAATAAACAAAAAAAGTGGTGTTGTAATTCTAAGTGATACAATTCAAGGTGATTAAATTTTCAGGAATCAAAATTTATCAATATCATTTATTTTTGATATCTCAGGATTTCTCCACAATGACATTTTGTCATTCATAAGCAAATCAATCCACCCATTATTTTGATAAAATGTAACCATTTTAGATGCATACATTCGGTGTTGGCAACAACATGAGCCACACACTCACCATCCTATAACAACATAACTAAAATATTAACCAATAGATTAGTATGACTTAACAAAACAATAGCTTAGGATGTACAATGGTAATTTTAAACAAAACAGTGGTAAACACCACTCCAACATGATTCAATAAAGTATTCATATTTATTGCACCATTCCAACATTTCACTATTAGCTACATATTTACAAAACAACATAAAGTACACAAACTGTTTTCAAACAAATCATAAGCATACAATCACAATTCAAACCATTTGACCACATCGTAAACTTGAAAATGGGAAAAAATTATATACATATTTTATTTGGATGGAGTATACCATTCCATTAAGCAAGTAAATGATTCAATAAGAAAACAACTCACCAACCTTAGAATTTCAGAACCAACACTACCTCTCCTTCAACCTACCAATTCTACTCTGATCTCGAGTTTCCCAATCACATAGTTTCTTAATAAGATTGCCCAAGTGAAATCAAGAGTTGGGATAATTTACCAAGCTTCAAAGGAGAAGATAAGACAATAGTAGTAATCCTTCAAGAAGAACTAAATTACTTTTGTTTCTGTAATAAATCCACTCAAACAAAAGTAAGGAATGGAACCAAACTAGCCAAACCCACCCTTCACTTATCAAATCAAGAGATAGAGTGAAATCAAGACAATTTATTAGGGCATTCAATCACAAATCCACACTAATATAGAAAGAAAGACAGGTAATGAGAGGAGAGAAGCATAGAAATTGGATCTATACCATCTTATCTTATTGTTGTGCTCTGAAGATTAAGCAATCAAATCATCAATGCTAAACCCACGAAAGATTTGAATGCAAAACCAATGAGTGAGTTTGTTGCTTACCATTTTGGAAGAGAGCAAGGGATTTGGGTGAAGAAAAACTATCCGAAACAACCCAAATAAAAATCAATCTTATGCAAACCCATCACAGCAGTGATTGATAGAAACAGTGAGACACTAAACGGGACGAATCAGGAATCAATCGTCGCGTACCATTGGAAAAGAAAGAAAATTTCAAACTAATTGACCCCAATCCATAAAAATTGAACCTTTATGAAAACAGTAGCAGTTCTAATAAAAATGATGGAAAGAAACTCACTTTTTACTTTTCACTTCCTTTCCCTTTTTCTTTCTTCCATTTGCTCTTTCTCTTATTCTTTTTCCCTTTTTTTTCTACAGAATTGTTTTTTTATATGCGGCTGAGAAGAACCCAAACCTCTATTTAACCAACCTAAAGACAAAAACCCTACAAAGTTAGGGTTTGCACAAGGTTATAGTGACACCCCCTTATTTATTTAGTTATTATATGACTCAACCTCAAATTTAATGAAGCCCTAAATTTTTTTTATAATTTGCATTAATTAGGGTCGTTACAACATAATCATCACTTAATACTTGTGCCATTTTAAGTGCTTTTTCCTCTTCCAATGTTTCTTAGTCTTTTTATCCTATGTGCTTTTTCTTCTACCCATTGTTATTTTATTTCTTTTCATTTGTACTCAAAGAGAGAAAAATGTGTTAATGCGAAGAGATACATTGAGTGTGGCTCTTGTTGATAAGAAGATAGATAACGAGCATGGATTTTGCTATTAGGCATAGAGAGATCACAACTCTATTGTCAGGATTTTGAAAGGTACAAAGTTGTCATGTGTAGGAAGCTCAAAGGATTCTTCTTCATCTCAACATTTTTGTTCTTTGCAAGTTGTGGAAGTTGTTTTTGTTGAAGTAGTTATGAAGGTTTTTTTTTTTTTTGAACCAATAAGGAAAGTTTTTGCACCCTACATGCTAGTCAAGTTTCTGGTGGGTAAACTAAGTAATGGATAAAGAATATATGGTGATGTAGATCAAAATGTCCCCTTATGGTATCATAGCATCAGTGTGATTGTTGAAGCCTAGAAGCTAATCTGATCAAAACTTTGAGTGTTGTAGGGGGCAATTATGTATTAAGAAAAAATGTGTCCAACACATGCTTGTGTCATAATGAGGGCTTCTTCAATTTTCCTTTATTTTTTTTTTGAATTGATATATATATATTTTTACCACATGTTTACTAAAAGAGGAATTCTAAATGTAGAGGAAGCCAGCGAGGAAATCAGCGAGGGAGGGAGGGAGAGCGTCGACCGTCCATTCCTCTTGGGATGCGCGCATGGAAAATGACGACGCATATCCCGAAGGGGATGGGCGGTCCCCGCTCTCTCTCTCTCTCCTTCCCTCGCTGATTTCCTCGCCCGCTTCCTCGCTGTGTAGAAGCGCTCTTACTAAAATCACCTTGTTACTAAAAGAAACTCATGTATGGGATTATATTTTCTAAAAACACCCGACTCAAACTTACACCCCCAACTCAAACTAACAATTACCAATTCATATATATTTAACCTGAGACCAACCTTTAACACAGAAATCAAACAAATTCTTTGCCATCTTTTCATATTCAAATGTAAAACTCAACATCTTTGATTTCATTTCCAAGATATCTTTCTCCCTCCCTCCTTCTCTTTTACTCCATCTTTCTATCTTTCTCTCCATCTGTCTCAACCCTTTCAATTATGGAAACACAGATGACTTGAAGTATAATATTAATTATTTGTGTGAACAAGATAATGATTTTTCATAATTTCTTTCAAAAATCAGTTTGTAATTTTTAATATATTGTTAGAATATGTAGAGCCTGCACTCAACAAAGCCAAGCCCAAGTCCAAGATTGATTCACCCCTACAAGAAAGAAAGCCAGAATAGTTAAATACGGAAAGTTCGAATAGGAAATCAAGAATAGTTAAATAAGGAAAATCAGAATAAGAAAGTTAAAATAGGAAAGTCAGAATAGGAAAGTTAGAATAGGAAAGTCAGAATAAGATTCTATTTTGTATAACAAGTTTTAAGCTTCATGTTTCCACAAGGTTAGGTAGAAGTTATCTTATATAAGCTAGTATTCGATCAAAGAATCAATAATACAATAATACAATTCTTCAAATATTTTCTTTACATGGTATTGGAGCGGTGATCTTGAGATCTCACTACAAGTAAGACTCCGAGCACTCATGTTTTTTCCCGCCTCCAACGACTATGCACTTTGACCGTAGATGCAAGAGGTGGGGAAGGGAGACCACCAAAATCTTTAACCAAGGAATATCTCCGATCGCTACTCTTTCTCTACCAACCCAACACCAAATCTGATCAGCCAATGAACATCACCATGAATACCCCATCAAGAAATTTCAAAAAATCAATTGCTGCAATTGCGCCTTCATCAATCACTGGTTCGCCTTCATCTTCAAGGCCAAAATCCACCACCATCACTATCATTTTACCGAATCAGAACATCACCACCACCCTTCACGCCATCAACAAATACCACCGTCTCTTCAATCTGAATCTCCTCCATCTCGCCAATCTTCATCACGTTTTGACCCCTCTCGTTTCGAGAGAACGACCAGATCTTCAAATCGATTGATAAGGTCTCGACCGATCTTTTTTTCAGAAAATAGCAAACAAATTGGAAATTTCAGCAAACAAATAACCAGCCACTAGTCCATCTCCTTCGTCTTTTTTTTCTTCCAAACACAAGAAGAAGACAAATTTGTTTCCAACAACCACGCAAGCACTACCATCGCCTAATATATCACCGATCGATAACCGTCCACCTCTCTCATCGACAACCTATCTTCCTCCCCTTTTCAAACCGCCTCACAATCACTTTGACAACTACAATTCAATCGACCCTTAGCTTTCTCACAACAGACAATCTCGTTGTCTTCTCGCCACAACCAAATACGCCACTTTTCTTCCTCTCTGCTAGCAAACACAACTACCATTCACGATCGCCCCAAATCACCAACATGCTCCCTTCAAACAACAACAACTTCGCCCAGCCAGACCCTCCACTTTAACACTGAGCAACAAGCGCAAGGAGAGCTCACAAAAAAATCCCAATGGCAGCTCACTCCGAGCTCTTTCCTACCTGAGACACAACCACAAAAATACTTTCCTCACGTTAGAAAGATCTTGATTCCCTTCACACTTGCTTCTTGTTCTCGACATTGCATCCACCAAACATAGAACACACCTCTCCTCATCGCTTCTCTCTTTCACACCCTCTTATATTTTTTTATTTCTCTTGGCCAACGCAGGTACAACAGGACGAAGTGGAGAAGTCAAGAGGAAGGAAAAGTTTTGGGGAGGGAAATAATTGATTTTTAAAATCAGGCTATTTGCACCCTGAACCGATAGTCAGTACCACCACAACTTAAAAAACCATTACCAGCTCAAATGCTGAACAATTTTTATCCAGAATTTTATCCAAAATCATCCAAATTATTCAGAATCATTCATAATTGTCAAAATTATCCAGAATCATCCAAAATTAGACAATCATGATGCCTCGAGTCAAATCATTAGCAGTTTCACTCGAGAGTCATGATTTCTTCATACCAAAATTATTAGAATCGGATAGTCATGCTGACTCGAGTCGAACCATTAGTAGTTTCACTCAACAGTCATGATTTCTTCACCAAATTGGCCTTCAAAGTTTCAAGCTGCACATTTCATTTGTGTCTACATGCATGTCCAGTTTGCATGGGCATGTTAGAATATGTAGGGCTTGCACTCAACATAGCTAAGCCCAAGTCCAAGATTGATTCACCTTTATAAGAATGAAAGCCAGAATAGTTAAAGAATAAAAGTTAGAATAAGATTTTATTTTGTATAACAAGTTTTAAGTTTTCTGTTTCCACAAGTTAGGTAGAAGTTAGCTTATATAAGTTTGTATTTGATTGAAGAATCAATAATATAATAATACAATTCTCCAAATATTTTCTTTACATATGCTATACATACTGTTGTTATGATCAAACATTCAATTGATCCCAATAAGTCCATTACCAATGAGTTTGTAAGGAACACTTGGATCCCAGTAAGTTTGTAATGTTAATGTCCAAAAAATAAAGGAATGCATATTATTATTATTATTTTTTTTAAAAAGGGATGGTGCTTTGGGTTTTGCTTTTTATTAAGGACCATAAGAGTCAAGTTGTTCTATTCAATTTTTTTCGTTGACGAAAATAAGGGTTATGGAGCCTTGCTAAAATGACATAAGTTGGTCTTTTTGTGAATAAAACAATAACCCACCATAATCACTTTGCCAAGAATGATCAAGGTCAGTCATTTGACAATAATGTATAGTGTAGTCATTTTGACAAGAAGAAATTGACCCAAGTTAGTCATTTCGACAAAGAAAAGAGGGTTATTTTGTAAAGCCATAAATAGAAGCATACGATACAAATCCCGTCCATTTTCAGATTGGAGAAAGGTGAAGTGTGGTTTTGGGTTTACCCACGTTTTGTATTTTCAATCTTTGTGAGTTTTTGGTTGCTGAAAAGTTTTTAGCTTTGGAAGTTTTTTTTAGTTGTTTGGGTGTTTTTATAAAAACTAACTTTAAAGATGTGGATTTGTTGTTGTTGTATTTTTTTTTTTTTTTTTTTAAAGTTATTTTTGTAAAACATGAGGTGAAAAAAATAACAACCCTTATTATTATCATTTCATAATTCATATTAATTTTGATAACTCTCCCTTCCACTGGTAACATCTTGAACGAGTTCCACATGACTTGATTTAGTTGATTCAAGATATAGCAACAAGACCCAAACAAAAGGAAGAAATACAAGAGATAATTGATATATCAATGTAGGAATAAGATATAGAAAACAAATGAAAGGGATGCAGCTTGTTGATGTGCACCTAAAACATTGCATCTTCTTGACATGTCGGATTCAAATTGTTGCTCTAGTTATTTTCTTTTTGTTGTAACACAAATTAACATTGTTTCTTTGTGATCTCTATCTTTGTTAATCATCATCCGCCTCATATATAAAAACTTATCAAAATATAAACCAAGCACAAGGCACACGTACAACATGTAATATATAATGAAAATGCTAGCTATCAGAAGATGGTGTAAATTTTGGCTGCAGTCTCGGTATAAGATTCAGTGACAAAGAGGGCACTGAATTAGACCATTCTCATTGCACTTAGCACAACGTTCCTTCTTATCCTCAATCACCACTTTACAACTTCCTCCACATTCCAAACAGGGCACAAACCTGGCTCCTCCACATCCCTCACACACACCACCATCCCATATCTCATTGTTTTTACCCACTGAGTTGAGTATCTCATTGAGTCGACTCGTCTCGTTAAGCTCCACTACTTCATCCACGCCACCTATGTACCTCCCCTTCACAAACAATCTTGGCACACTAACTCCTTCGCCCAACAACTCCCTCAGTTCATTCAAGAATTCCCCATGAAGCGAAACATTGCGTTCGTCAATCACAACTCTATGTCCATCAATTATGGACCTAGCACGTGTGCAATCCTCGAATGTCCTGCGCACCCCACGTAACGTAGTTGTGTAGAGTACAACCGAGTCAGACCCACCCGGTGGACATTTCTCCGGGTAGTCACTGAGTGGGTCTCTTCTGAACTTCACCACCATTTTCTTCCCTTCTCTTTCCCTTTCTAGTCTGTCTTTCATGATAAACAAGTTCTGCGTCAATGGCTTGATACCTTCGATGGCTGGCGGTGGTACATCCATGACTCTAGGTTGTGATTGTGGTTCACTTTTCTTCTTCACTGGCTCATCAGTTTTCATGGACATGTTAGATGATAGTTTAGAGTCGAGTTCCTCTAGTGTATGAACCTGACTACTCTTGCTCTTATTGAGTTGTACATGGTCATCAAGGAGAGGAGGAGTTTTAGTATTTGGGAGAGTCTCAGATTTGGTGATAAGGGGCGTTGGATTGTTGTGGAAGCTGGGCTTGAGGTCCTCTAAGGCTTTACTGACTTCTGACCAAGAATGAGCTCCATCATCCAACTTGTCAAGCTTATCTAGTATAGGGACATGCACAACTATCTGTTGTTGTTGTTCTGGTTCTTCCTCCTCATTATTGCACTTAACATTATTAACTATCCATGGTTCCTCCACCGAGTTGATGTCGAAGAGCGCAAAACTTGTAGGGGCAGGACGGTAGACGTCAGTCGCATCCTCGATAACCTTAGACTGGGTGCACCCCATCCTTCTTCCTCAGATTTTGCTTTAGAGTAGCTAATAGTTTCAGTAGAGCAATACAAGAAAGAAACTTATCGACTGATGTTGTGGGTAGAGAGCAAGTTAGGGGTGAATGCATTGTGTGGTGCTTTGGAATTTGTCTCTATCTAGTTTGAAATTGTAGGCCTTAAGTTTGATGAGTGGTGTTGAAGCAGCCAGGTGAGGTGGTCCACTGGTTGGTGTGGAGGGATTTGAGATATAGTTGGCTTTGAAAGGTGTATTAGTCTCTATTTTGTTCAGTTCTCTATTTCTAGCTATAGCTTTGCCTTCCACAAGATTAATGCATGGTCGAAAGGTTTCAAAATCAGGCACTAGAATTTTAAAATTCTTAATTGAAAAATAAATAAAAAATCAATTTTTTTCTTCACAGTGTTGGTTCCTCAGCCACATGTTCGATGATAAGATCCAATTTCATCACAAATTTTATTAAATCCCTAGCGATACTGTCCTCCACATTTTATAACCTGGGTAGTCTACATGCTACTTGATAACGACACAGTCAAGGAGCAAGTAGCGAATTTACTGAATACTCCGGAAATAATCGACAAAAGTTGAATGATTAATCCCAATAAGAATTTATGTATATCTATGCCTAAAAACACTTAATTAGCTCCATGAATATCAAGGATTTCAAAACCTATACTAATATAACATTACCATTGCCCAAATAAAGTTATGCTAGCTATAAAATACCCCAAAGTATTTCAAATTGTCAAATATAACTAGCTTATTATATAGCACAACCTATGCTTAAAATTTGAAAAAAAAAACAAAGAGTCCCAACTGAGTTAAATCCAGCTACCTGGCCAATATTGAGTTAAACCCAATTACTCGGTCGGGTTTTTATTACTTGGAGATAAGAATAAATGGGACCAAGTTCCATTTAAGAATAGCCCCTCCACTTTTATTTTATTTTTTTACAAAAAAAAAAAAAAAAATAAGAAGCAACAAACCTATTTTCTTCTGTCAATGGTTTTGTAAGTTCAAATAGAATTGGTGTTAGAACATGCCTTAAAGTTCAAATTTAAATTTTGCACTTGCCATTTGTAGGTGCTTTTAAAAAATGATACAGAAAACCTAGAGTTTGGAAATTCCTTTGATAAGAAAACCATAGTAGCCCAGGCTGGATCACGTTGGCGTGAACAAGCACTATAGGATGATATGATGTCATCCTCGTGATCAGAAACACATTGCCCATGCACCAACCAGATGATATTACTCGGCGAGTAAGAGTAAATGGGACCAAGTTCCATTTTTAAAATATGCCCAAGTGGTTGTTACCGAGTAAACTACCCAATTTATAACCCACGATAGTTTCATCACCAAAGTCAGAGTAATCTACCGCCTATTCATCATCCCTTAATAAGCACTCGTTTGGACTAGACACGTTCTGGAAAGGGTCTATCAGGATTGGAGCCTTCTTGGGAATGTGGAACTTCCTCTTTCTTGCAATTAGCTTATCATTTCAAGTTTTTAACTCGTGATAGTTTCATCACCAAAGTCCATTGCAAGCAAATTTTTGAGGTTTAGGAGGATCCCCTCCACTTTTTATTTTATAAAAAAAAAAACAAAAACAAACCAATTTTCTTCTGTCAATGGTTTTGTAAGTTCAAATAAAATTGGCTTTAGAACATGCTGTTAAAATTCAAATTTAAATTTTGCACTTTTCATTTGTAGGTGCTCTTAAAAATAATACAGAAAACCTAGAGTTGGAAATTCCTTCGATAAGAAATCAGAGTAGCCTAGACTGGAACCAGAAACCAGATCACATTGGTGTAAACAAAACAAGCATTCAGGGATGATATGATGTCATCCTCGTCATCAGAAACACATTGTCCTTGCACCAGCCAAATGATATTATAAAATAGATATCCAGTAGTGCCTGGTATGAAAATAAAAACAAAAAATCAAGGAAATGATAAGAACGGAAGAAAAGTTCAAGACCATAGACAAAGAGTGCATATGAGATTGAGCACTGCATATAAAATGAAACATAGACGACATTGACATCAAATACTCTCAAGCAAACCACCATACCACAACTAACTGCTATAGCCTGTCATGCTTATAAAAGTAATTGCTATTGAAAAAGTTCTGAACTTTTTTTAGGGTTCCCAGCAAGTCTAACTTAACATAACATGAACAATCAAAACACGTAAAAATGGAATCATACACGTAGAATCTTTGAACATAAATAGAAGTAAATTTGTATCATCCAAAATCAAGATAAACATCATTACAATATCCCTACTTAGAATCAACAAAGAATCAAACACATACAATCATTTCATATATCCACTAAACAAATTGACATTTTTGTAACAACACCAAAAACAGTAATACTTTTGAACTATAACAATTTACAAAGCAATTTTACACATTTTCACAAACAAAGTGATAAAATAATTGTATCACCATGAAGAGTATGAGCCAAAAAGTGATACTATTCATGGTGATCTAATTTATTGTATCATTTTTTTTTTGTAACTATTTTTCATTTTTTTTTTACTAAATCTAGTTTTGACTTGAAATTATTTGGTGAATTGTTATAGCTCAAAAGTGTTACTATTTTGGGAGTTGTTACAAATATGCCAATTTGGTGTAGTGATCATTACAGAATACTACTTATTGCTTCATTGATAACCATTTTGAGGAGCATTACAAAAAATCGTCAAATCGGAAGAAGTGCAGGACACATCACTTTTCTAGACAACTTTTCATTTCTAGGTATTCTACAGCAATCACAACATTCTAATTAGTAGCACAGCAAGCAGCCTTAAAGGCTACAATAACTCGATAAAACCATCATTATATGTAGTGTGATCCCTTGCATTAAATATTAACAATTAAATTGATCATACACGAAATGATTCTTTAGCAAAGCCAAAATGTCTCGTAAACTGATAGTAATATTTGATGATCGGCAAATGCACTTGCACAACAACACCTGGAGAGTGGCTCACCCCAAATTAATGCTCCTTCTTGATGTCTAAGGGGGTGGTATTCAACTAGGTCCCTCAAACCATCTACTTCACATCCCTTCTACTCATTGATCTGCTACAAACTTCAATTAAAAAAGAATATAGATAATAAAAATCTAATAGATTAAAAAATTAACATCTAATAGATAATAAACATCTAATAGATTAAAATTAACTATTAGATTATGATAGTGTGTAAGATTATGATAGATTCGCTAAAAAAGTATGAGAATGCTATAGAGTATAAATAATTTAAACATTTGTCGTCTCCTTCAATGACAGACACCTCTCGTAATTTCTACAAAATTCAGTTACATCTATATTACAATTCATTTTTTACAAAGACAAACGTTGGGAAAGATGACTAAGATTGAAAGTTAGGAAAAATGTTGAGGGTTGAGATTCATTTTCTATAATGGCATATTTGTAAATATAAACATCTATATTACAATTCATAGCGGTGTTTTATTGTTCACTGGTGACTGGGACAAGGGTCAAATCATAAATAATTGGAGATAAAAAATGGCTAAGATTGAAAGTTGGAATATATGTTAAGGGTTGAGATTCATTTTCTATAATAGCATATTTGGAAATATAAACATGTAAAAATATCGACATTGCCAAAGCTTATGATAGGGTCTAATGACTGTTTCTCTTACAAATCATTGAGAGTTTGGGCTTTGCGGCTGAGTGAGTACAGATGGTTAATCAATGTATCTCCACCTCTTCTTTACAGGTCATGCTCAATGGCCTTCCTCAGCCTCCTATCTTCCCTTCCCAGGGTATTAAACAAGGAAACCCCATTTCCCCGTACTTCTTTATTCTGATAGCGGAGGCTCTATTCAGACTTATTGCCAGAGCTGAATCTCAGGGTATGGTCAAAGGAATAAATATCAAGACATTCTTCAGCTCTCAGTCACATTTTTTATGTTGACGATCTTATGATTTTTTGTCGAGCTTCTTTTGCAGAAGCCCATAATATCAAAGACATCTTGGTCAATACTGTTGATGATACACCAAAACGGTCACGACCCTGAGCCATACACGTGTCATGATAGTCTAGAGGAAAAATAGACCCTAGCGTCAGCGCAACACTGATTCGGCCCAAGCGGTTCTAAGCCCGCCCAATACAGTTTGCCAAACGGACCCGAACTCTTACAGCTCGCTAAGCCCACGCGTCTCACATCTATCCTCAATACACGTAAGCCCTATTAAGGAAAGTATCTCGATGATCAGCTTCAGATAGACAATTACAGCAGCTCTCTGCTTCAAACTAGGAAGAAAATACCAGAGTACATATCACATAAGAAAACTTCGCCCTACGAATTACTCTTTGATTGAGAACTATCTCCCGCGTATCTAGAAGCACATGGCTAACAGGGAAATGCGCCTCTACAACACAACTCTTAATTAGAGAAGAATCTTCACGAAAACCTATTTCCTAAACTTCGCCATCGATGGCCTGGTTGAACCAGGACTCCTGCACTATAAATAAGACATGAGGTTGTAAGCTAAGGTACCTTACAAATTTCTTGTTTACAACATTACACCTTTCTCATATCCATGTTTGACTTTAGCATCGAAGTGTCATCGGCCACCACAACGGTGGTTCGTGGTTCTCGTGCATTCCTTATGCAGGTCAACAGATTTGCAAGTCAAGGTCAAAGCAAGGAGCGGAAAACGACTGCATCAGTTTGGCGCCGTCCATGGGGACGTGTAACACCCCTACTTTTTCAATGACAATAAAAATTTATGTACCTAAAATTCAATTGAAATTTATATTTTAAAATCTTCTTTCGTTTGGCAAGTCGCATTTTTTTTCCGAAATTCAGTTAATTTTCTTACCTTCCGAATCTCGGGACGAGATTCCATTTAACGTGTGTATAATGTAACACCCCTAAATTTCATAAAACCAATTTATTTTATTTTGAATTAAATAAAATAGAGTTACATTTAATTGAATTTAAATTTCAAAATTTAGGGTTTTATTTCGTGAGTTTAGAGGGTGGGGGCCCTCGAAAAATTCAGTGGGGGCAGATAGCCACCCACATTATAAAATGAAAAAAAAAACCCTTCATTTCTTCTCGTTCTCTTTCCCTTAGGTGTGCCTCTTATTCTTCTCCGACGAGGAGCTCGGCCCGCAATCGAGTTTTGCAGTTTCACATCCCCAAACTCCTTATTTTTTTTCTTCCTATATCTCCTTCCACTATCTTCCCTCTCCTTCCCATTTCATTTCGGTGCCAGAAAATAGAGCAATGTCAAGAGAGATGGAAACTGGCGGTGGTTTTGGCTATTGGGAGAGATGGATGTAGGTGATGGACGGTGATGGTGGTGTGTATGCCATAAGAATTAAAATCAGTGAGTTTTCTTCATACTATTTCATATTTCTTCTCTGTTCTTCTTTGATTTTAATCTGCTTGAGCTTTGTGAGTCTCACAATTTTGTTGAGTGAAGGTTGTGTTTATGTGCATCTATTTTTACTTGATTTTTTTTGGTGTGGAATCCGTGTAAATAGCTACAATTGGGATTGTGGGGGTGTTGCTCTGTTGAGTTTTAAGTTGGGGTCTTTGCTAACCTTCTAGGTGAGAAATGAATTATACTTTACAATTATCAAACTTTTGCTTTTATAGTTGAAATTGACACGTATTATGAGTTAGGAAACTATTGCACTTATAATTGAAAATTAAAGCCTATTATGGCATAAGTGGTGGTGCTTTGCTAAGTCATTGATTGGGTGAACTAATTTATAAGCTGGATTCTTTTACCTTTTGATGTAGGTTGAATGTTGGTTGACTCTTAAATTCCACAAGATATTTACTTTCTAGTATACTGGCTGTGCTTCTTACAACTTTGGCTAATGTTCCATGAATCCTTTTATTGTTTATTTTTGTTTTAGTTCTGCATTTGTCAGATCATTTTGTTTATTCTTCTGCATGTACTGTAGATGCTAAAATGCTGCATCATGAGAATTTGGTAACTGAATAATTAAAGTGGCACATAAGTTCTATATAACAATGGTTTTAATATAGATCTAAACTCTTTTTTTGTTTTTTTTTTCAATTTAACAAGTAGTTTCTTACTATGGTGGTTTTGTTTACTGCAAAAAGTTTGGAAGATTGTAGTGGCGCTTGATTGCAAAACGAATAAAGTTCTGTGTTATAACGAAGCTCGAAACAAACTAGGATTGTCCTAGATTAGAACTGAAACAAGACCTATTTTGCAGAAGGTTTGGTGACCAAACCTTCCCTAAAACATATAGCTGAATTGGGTTATGTTTCATCGCCAAATATGGTGGTTTGTAGGGTGATTTGCAGGGTTGTTCGGGCTAGCAGTTTGGGACACTTTGCTAGGTTTGGGTTTGAGAAATTCTGATCATCTAATATGCACCTGCTTGTGTTGCATCCTGTCCAGATGTTGCAGTATATTCTTGTAGACTTTACTGAATACAAAAACAGTGTGGCATAGGTGTTAGGTCCAAATGGTGGTGGCTCAAGAAACTCATATTCAACATGGAGGAAGAAAGCTTACAAAATATTGTGATTTGCTTCCTGTATTTTTTTTGCTACCTCACTAGATTTGGGTTTTTATAAATAAGTTTTGAAAAAAAAAAAAAAAAAAACTAGAACTTCTTGTGTAACACGATTTTTAATCTATGTGAATCAAGCTCCAATCATTTAACATTTAGACAAAAAAATAGTAAAGAGAAACAAGTGAAAGAAAATATGGATCAGAGAGGGTCCATGTTATGTTATATAGTTTAACCATTTGTGAAGTTAGCTAGTAGTACTTCTATTATTCTGGCTACTGAAAGTGGCGGTGTTGAGTTTTTGTCAGATAAGCTTATAGGTAGTCTAGGCTTTATGGGCTCATGGAGTCAAGTTTCCTTATTAATATAATATTTAATTATATATAGGCGCGATGGAGTTCAATAAATGAGTCTAAACTTTGGGTTTGTGTCTTTATGTAAAAAAAAAGGTGTGAACTTTACACCTTTGATTTATGAGGATAGTATGGAAATGATAAGTTTCATTTCGTGTAATTTGTTATGTGATTCTAGGCATGTTTTATAATGAGTTTGTGTTATTTGTGGTGTTTTGTGTCACAAATGTATGAACTTTACTATTTTGATTTGTTTGATGTGTGACTTTTTCCTAGTTTGGTTTTTCTCTCATTAAACTATCATTTTCAGCTAGTGTTCTGAGAATTTGTTTAGGAAATGCTAGGTTGTTCCCCAAAATAATTGGATGATATTGTGGTTAAATTGTTTATGATTTGGCAATGTGTCAAATGCTATGCTTCCTAAAAGATTGTGGTGAATCGATTTATAAATGACAAAGTGTCATTGTGAGAGAAAATTGAAATATCAAAAATAAATGATATTGGTAAACTTTGACTCCTGAAAATTTAATCACCTGGAATTGTATCACTTAAAACTACCACACCTCTTTTTGTTTATTATTTCTCCTCTCTTATAGATAAACTAAATAACCTGCGGGTTGTCTTGCGGATGTGGGGCACCCATTTCTTATAGAAAAACTAAAATAACTTTCGGGTTAGTCTTGCGGAAATGTGGTGGTTTTGGAATGCCTAAAATAGTTTTGATATTTATCTGTAAAAAATGTGATGTGACTTTATACGCATTGATAGCCCAAGAGTGGCTTTTGTTACTCATATAGTTAGGAGTATCCGGTGGTGCATGCCTGTATGTGATGTGTCTCCACTTGGGCATGAATGACGGAGAAGTCCTCCTTTATATGAGAGGGGCATATGGGCATGTATGTTCGGCATGGAGGTGGTGCGAATGTGGTATTGTCTAAGTGATCAATCTATTAAAAATGAATCAAATTCAAATAAAAAAGAATAATATGCGTAAGTCAAATATTGTACGAAGACAACCGTTTAGTTAATAAATTACGTTTCTATTGTTTCTAACCCTTTTCATGCAGGATGGCAAGTCCACTAATATTTTTGTAGGTTAGACTTGCCATAGTCAACTTCTACAGTGTAAGTACAAGTAAATGCATATTTACTTATCAGGATGATGACAGGATTGCCTCGTTGAGGAACTAAATTCTTTGAACTGTGTTTTTCTTGCATGACACATTTGCCTCATTGAGGAACTACCTGTTTGTGTGGTTGTTCATTTTTGTGTTTAATTTTATGTTATCACTTGCTGATGTGTTGATTTTTGGAATGAAAATTACTCACACCAGCTTTATTGCTTACCCAGTGAGCTTTTGCTTCTTGGGTACATTCCTTTGGGAATGTAGCCGACTAGCCTTTCAGGTTTAGAGATTTTTGAGTAGCGTTACAGGAGTTCCGTTAGTTGGACTAGCAACGCCATAAATTTTTCCTGGTTAGAGTTATTTTTTTATTCGTTTCAAGTTTTTTTTAAATCATGTTTAAGTTGTTGTTGCTGCTAAATGTTTCTATTGTTATTGAATTTCACGTTTCGAGTTTTGGGGAAACGGGTAATCTTACGTGGACATTAGGTTTTCGTTTTCTTGAAAAACTGGGGCGTGATAGGATGACAAAGTTCCTAACCTTTCACTAGCACCATTGAGTGTAGACGCATCGCTCTATTCACGAGATCTCAACAGCGGCGGCTCACTTCAGAGAAATGGGACAGTCAAGCGGTGCAGGAGCGACCTGCTATTCAACCCAGCAGAACGAAAAGATCAATGCAAATGGGAGTACAACCCCCGACATTCCGTCGGCGCGAAGACTTACTCCCCCACAAGGCTTACATTTCAGCAGCCTCTGTGACATCAGTGAAGCTCAATAGTCCGCTGAGAGTATCAACGACCCAACAAGGGCCATCCGAATTCACTTCAGGGCCAGGGTCAATTTCTCTCCAACAACAATTAGTCTATTCTAGTTGTTTATTTTCCTTTCCATAGCCAATGTAGAGTTTTAGTTCTTAAAAACTTATGTGATTTGCAATCATTTAAGAAATAAATAAAGAATTATGCAAACACACTTTATTGATTACTGGAAAGATATAACAACGGGCGCCCAGAGGTGAATACAAAAGACTACATAATACAAGCATTTAAATCCTATGCGACATAGAGTAAGGAATTGCTCAAACAATCCGACTACGTAAGAAGATCCAAAGAAATTCCAAGTAAACTTTGCTCGACCCCTTCCCAAGATCAAGGACAAAGGTGCGAGAGGGGGTTGAGGGTACAAAAGCTCTGCTCTTCCAAACCTCCCTCGAAATATGACCCGACAATAACACAGACCTAGCAACGAGTTGTAGACTTCCTCAAACAGCTTCCAGCCTTCCGAAGGAGGTAGAAAAAGGCAAATGAGGATGGCCGCGAGCGATGGAGCTGTCAAGGTTTCACAATGCTGCCAAGCGAGGACACTTTTTCCATGCGCGATACTCGAGGTGACTGAGAGATACCACCCCCAGAAGCATCACGCATCTGCCAACACTTCGATCAACACTACAAAAAATGCATTCTAAAACGACACTTTCAAGACGACGTTTTTACAAAAGCACCGCCACTGCATAACATTACCGGCGCTTACAACCATAACGCCGCTTAATTAAACAACATAATAACACTATAGAAGAACGCCGATAAAACCATACACAGTAACAACGTTTCTATTAGTAAGCGCTGCTAAAGAACAAAAAAAAAGCTTGCGAGCACTTCCCGCAAATTATATAAACTCGAGTTTTATAAAAATGCCATAAAAGAGACTTAACCCACCAGTACTTCCCTCAATCCCTCCTCATCTATTGTTCTCATCTCTTCTTCTCTCCCGATTTACAAAACTGAAAAGTTAGGGTTTGCTTCAAACGGTGTTACTCCTCCCCAAATCTTAACCCTTGTCTTCTCTTCTCTACCAATTTGGCTTCTCCACTCGAAATCCAAATCGCCATTGAAGCCATTCCAAGCAATTGGGGTATTCTCCTTTTTGATGGTCTAGGTTGCACAATCAATTAAGGTCAGTCCTCTCTCCATAATATTTTTTTGTTCTGTTCTTTCTTCTTCTTTGTTATCTGTTTCTCCATAATAATTTGGGTATTCTTATACTTTGGTTATTCTCTCTTTCCATAATAATTTGGGTGTTCTTATACTCTGTCTCTCCATCGCTTTCCTCATCTTCCTCCAACATTCTCTCCTTCCTGTATCGTTTAAAGTTACCGACTTAATCGGTCAAGCTTCAACCATTCTTCACTCGATTCATTATCTCTCATTTTATTTTAGATTAACCATTTTGATGATTTCTCTACCAAAGAGTTGTTGATTTGGCATACTAGGTGGCAAGCAAATGACCTGGTGTGGCTGTAGAAGATAGCGGCAATCAGTTAGATGATTTTTGCAAGACGAATCCAACAGAGGAGGAGTGCAAAGTATATGAAGCTTAATTGTTCAAACAATTTTGTTCTTATTTCAAATTCATCTCTTGACAGGTATGATGCTTTAGATGAAAGGATTGCGATGTTCCATTCCAAAATGTTTGTTCTGTATTTTGTAATTTGAATTTGGCAAGACAGAATCTGTTCATTTGTTTAAGGTTTGTTGAGTTTTGGGTTTTGGCAAGTTCTCAGTTAGGCTTCCATTTGATGGAGCATGGCAACTGAGGTAAATCAGAAGTAATACATTGACTTACTATGCTTTTATCAACATAATTGTTTTTTTTTTTTTTAATTTTGATCTGCATAATACTTGCATTTAAGCTTCACCTCGATGACTCACAAAATAATCTTCTGAAACTATATTTTCTATTGCTTATTGTGGTACTTAAATAAGTTATCTAAATAAAGAATAAAATTGTAAGTTATGATTCAGTGTTACCCAAATAAAAAATTCCTTTTTTTCTTACAGAACTTCCAGATGGCAATATTGTTAGTTCTATATTTTTATTCCTTTCAGGCTCATTTGACATCATGATAGTTAAAAAAAAGTGCCTGTGGTTAATATTTTGATTACCTACCAAATAATGCATGCACGCGTGTACATTTAAAAGTCAATGCATAAATCATACTCACTTGATTGAGGTGTCGATCTCCCTACAATTTTCTTTACAATTATTGGGATGCCAAATTGGTATGGTTCTGTAATCTAGGGTCATTAATATTGTAAATTATGCAAGGGTTGTAGAGTGGACTAATGAAATGCATCACTAACCTCCAAGAGGAGAATTATTACAGGTTTGAAATCTAGGGTTCATTCATTTTGTCACGACAAAATACAATTAGTCTATGCATATTGCTGATGAGATTTATGTTGAATTTTCTACCTGAGGCATGTTGTTGGATTTTTGTTTATTTATTATTGTTTTTATTATTATATTTATCTTTTGTCGGTAATAAATTTCTGGGGTTCCATTTGGAGTGGCGACTCAATTGTGTTCTTTCTATCATTTGGTTCTGTTTATGGTTCTTGTTCATCCCTCTCGAATTGGGTTCCATTTTGCTGAAACACAATA
Source organism: Berberis vulgaris (assembly GCA_963556465.1). Lineage (NCBI taxonomy): Eukaryota > Viridiplantae > Streptophyta > Magnoliopsida > Ranunculales > Berberidaceae > Berberis > Berberis vulgaris. The sequence goes on from OY747126.1 coordinate 52,473,358, forward strand.
GAGACATATAGGAAACCCCTTCTCAAATTTTTGTTGAAATTTCCTTATATAAATTTCAGTGCATTAGAAGATTATGGGTGCTTGGGAACTTTAGTTGGAGGGAGGGTAACTATTTAAGTTAGTTATTAGTTGGGTTATTGTTTAAAGTTAAAGGCATCTTGAATTGGCATTTTCATGGCTTAGTAGGATTTGTTTTCTGTTGTTTTTGTTATGTTTTTATTTTTCTTCTCCATTTGTAAATTGATCCCGTTTGTGGAATTGCAAATGATAGGTGTAAAGTAATAATTCGCTAAGCAAAAAAAAAAAAAAAAGGAAAAAGAAGAAGAAAAAACTAATAATTGAATTAGTTGGAGACAAAATCTATAGTGCACATTTCTTTGTTTTTTTTTTAATGTTTTTACGAGTTCAGTTTGCCTTGGGCTAGAAACAACTACCATTAGTGTTGTGTACTTCTGGTAGATGTTGTTATGTTTCATTTATCAGTTGATATTCAATTTAGAACATCACTGAATGAAGTTATAAATTTATATAAAGGTTTCCAAAAAAAAAATTTATAAATTATTTAGCAATAACAAATTTACTTAGTAAACATCACGTTGGTTATTTGTCCAATTTGTGAAGATATAAGATCATTTCTAGCCCTTCAACAAAAACTACAAAAACTTTAGTTGCAATCCACCTATACAACCACTACACTTGTAAGGTATAAGATAATAAATTACTATACAGTAAAAAACGACTAATATACTCAAATCAGTAAAAAAGGATTCAATACATAACTCAAATCAGTAAAAAAGGATTCAATACATCCATCGAAGCAATCGAAAGACGATGAACCGCTTGAACCTTTTATTTTTATGTTTTACAAGTATCTCTCATTTTTAACCCTTATTTTCCTTTGCAGCTATTACAAGGATTGACCGACTCCTCGTCATCTCTTACATCTCGGTAAGCTTTTATGTAAATCCCCATTTCATTTCTCTTGACATATATGTTTTGTTCAATGAGCTTGTAATTTATTGCGAAAATTAGAATGTAAGAAAAACTGTTGGGATGGAGGAATCTCTTTCTCTTTTACTGTTAATAGAGCTTCCATTGACAAGGTTATGATTTAAGTTGTGATCAAATCATGAAACAAATTATAGTCAGCAACTTCTATTGGGAATTTTTTTTTGACAACATTATAGTCGGTGTTACGGTGTGTATATAGTTGTCAATAGGCTGGCAATTAGGCTGTCAATTAGAGATTCTAATTGATATAGTTTCCTAGTTTAGATTTAATAGTTTGTATATAAATACATGTAATACTTCGATGAAATACACAAGAAAGTATTCTCTTAATATCTTATAACATGGTATCAGAGCCACTTAGGGTTTGAGATTAAGATTCGAAGTTTGAAGTTAGGGCTTAATATTCGAAGTTTGAAGTTTGGTTCTCACCGCAGTTCGAACTCCCAGGCCACCGATCTATCTTCCCAGGCACCGGTCAAAGACCGTTCGACCTTCCCAGCAACAGATCGACCCTCCAACAGGCGTCGACTTCGTCCTCCAGTCACCGATCGAAGTCGATCGACTCTTTCAGCCGTCGATCGAAGTCGATCGACCCTTCCAGCCTCAGTTCGACGTCGATCGACCCTTCCAGCCGCCGTTCGAGCCTTGCAGTCACCGATCGACTCTTTCAGTCGATCTAAGCTTCCAGTCGACGCTTCCAGTCGATCCAGTCGATCGAAGCAATCGATCCATCCTCTGCGTGTCTGCTTCCAGTCGACTCTTCCAGTCGATCTAAGCTTCCAGTCGATTCAGTCGATCGAAGCTGCTCTTCTCTGCTTTTCAAGCCTCTTTTCAAGCCTCTTTCCTGATTTCTCTTGATCTGGGGGAGATTTTGTACGATTTCTGACAACCCAATTTGTTAAAAAAAAAAAAAATTGATTTTGGAGGTTTTAATTCCGAGTTCTGACCTATTTGACCTGTTATGGCTGAAACAAAGTCAGTCGTTGTATCTGATCTGGTTCCTGTGATGCCTAAAATTACGGCCCATAAGCTTAGTGGTGCTTTGGTAAGTCGAAATAACAGCTACGCACCTGGGAGACCGTCTAATCATATTGCGGTCACTACTGATGCCTCTGACAAATCGGTCCTTATCTCTGCTGATGAATTTGCCAAGTTCTCACAGTATCAGGAATCACTCCAGTCTTCATCTCCTTCTGTCACATCTATTGCTGATTCAGGTAAACCCGATGTATGTCTTCTTTCATCATCCTCCAAGTGGGTCATTGATTCTGGTGCCACAGATCATATGACAGGTAATTTTAGTCTATTTTCTTCTTTTCAACCCTATACTTCTACTTCTACCGTCACTTTAGCCGATGGGTCACCATCTTGTGTTCGCGGGTCTGGCACCATCAACCTTACCCCCTCGCTATCTCTGTCTTCTGTCTTACATTTACCTAATTTATCCTTTAATTTGCTCTCTGTAAGTCAGCTTACTCGTAATCTTAACTGTTGTGTCTCATTTTATCCTGATCATTGTTTATTTCAGGATCTTATGACGAAGAAGATTATTGGTAAAGGACATGAGTCTGGAGGCCTCTACATTCTTGATACATCGGTACCGCGTTCTATTGCTTGCTCCAGTGTCACGTCTCCTTTCGAGGCTCATTGTAGGTTGGGTCATCTGTCTCTCCCTTTACTCAAAAAGCTTTGTCCTCAATTTAATAAGGTGTCTTCATTAAATTGTGAGTCATGTCAGTTTGCAAAACATCATCACCTTAGTTCAAGTCCTAGAGTCAATAAACGTGCTAGTGTTCCTTTTGAATTAGTTCATTTTGATGTTTGGGGTCCTTGTCCTATTTTGTCTAAACCTGGCTTTCGGTATTTTGTTACATTTGTGGATGATTATTCTCGTGTCACTTGGTTATATCTCATGAAACGTCGTTCTGAGTTGTTTTATCTGTTTTGTGCTGAAATTAAAACTCAATTTAATGTTTCAATTCGTACTTTGCGAAGTGATAACGCCAGAGAATATACTCAAGCTTTATTTCAGTCTTATATGACTCAGAATGGCATACTTCATGAAACTTCGTGTGTTGATACCCCATCCCAAAATGGTGTGGCAGAACGTAAAAACAGACATCTTCTTGAAACGGCACGAGCTCTCTTATTTCAAATGAATGTTCCTAAACCTTTTTGGGCCGATGCAGTGTCTACAGCATGTTTTCTCATTAATCGCATGCATTCCTCTGTTCTTCATGGTGAGATACCTTACCAAATCTTTTTTCCCAATAAGCCATTGTTTCCTGTTGACCCGAAAATATTTGGTAGCACTTGTTTTGTTCGGGATGTTCGTCCGCATGTCACTAAATTAGATCCCAAGTCTTTGAAATGTGTCTTCCTTGGTTATTCTCGTCTTCAGAAGGGTTATAGGTGTTATTGTCCCAATCTTAACAAATATCTAGTCTCAATTGATGTTACCTTCCTGGAAGACACACCTTATTTTCCGTCTTCATCCGTTCCCACTCGCCAGGGGGAGGATGATGATTTGTTAGTCTATTCCATCACATCCTCTGCACCCGTCTCGGCACCAGCACCTGTCTCGGCACCTGTTTCGGCACCAGCACCTGTCTCAGAACCAGCTCCTGTCAAGCCTCCTATTATTCAGGTTTACTCTAGGCGTCCACCTATTGATTCATGTCCTGCACCTGCTCCTTCGTCATCAGATCCAGTCCCGAGCGATGATCTTCCTATTGCATTGCGCAAAGGTAAACGTCAGTGTGCTTATCCTATTTCTTCCTTTGTTTCTTATGATAACTTGTCATCTACCTCTTGTTCTTTTATTGCTTCACTTGATTCTATCTCTCTTCCTAAAACTGTTCATGAAGCCATATCTCATTCTGGTTGGCGTAATGCAATGATAGAGGAGATGAATGCTTTAGATGACAATGGTACTTGGGACTTGGTCGATTTACCTGCAGATAAAAGGGCTATAGGTTGCAAATGGGTCTTCGCTGTTACGGTCAATCCAGATGGGTCAGTTGCCCGATTGAAAGCCCGTCTTTTGCAAAGGGCTATGCTCAAACCTATGGGGTTGATTACTCTGACACTTTCTCTCCTGTTGCAAAGTTAACCTCTGTTCGGTTATTTATTTCCATGGCGGCTTCCCATCATTGGCCTTTACATCAGCTTGATATCAAGAATGCTTTTCTTCATGGTGATCTTAAGGAGGAGGTGTATATGGCGCAACCTCCTGGTTTTGTTGCTCAGGGGGAGTCAGGGCGAGTTTGTCGTCTTCGAAAATCTTTATATGGTTTGAAACAGAGTCCTCGTGCTTGGTTTGAAAAGTTTAGTCAGGCTGTTGAGAAATTTGGTATGAAGAAAAGCAAGTCTGACCACTCTGTCTTCTACAAACGATCCGCAGCTGGTATCATTCTGTTAGTTGTGTATGTGGATGACATTGTAATTACTGGAAATGATACTAGAGGAATCTCATCTCTTAAATCTTTCCTTCACACTCAGTTTCACACGAAGGATTTGGGGGTGTTAAAGTATTTCTTGGGAGTTGAAGTCACTCGGAGTAAACAAGGTACATTTCTATCTCAGAGAAAATATGTCCTTGACTTATTATCTGAGACAGGTAAATTGGGAGCAATGCCTTGTAGTGCTCCAATGACTCCAAATGTACACCTTACAGAAGAGGGGGAACCATTTGAAGATCCTGAAAGATATCGAAGGTTGGTTGGGAAGTTGAATTACCTTACCGTGACTCGTCCAGATATTGCATACTCAGTCAGTGTTGTCAGCCACAATCCATCATTGGGCCGCGTTAAAACAAATTTTAGGTTACTTGAAAGGAGCACCAGGACGAGGTATCGTGTACAAAAGTCATGGGCACACTCACATTGAATGTTTTTCAGATGCCGATTGGGCAGGTTCCAAAATGGATAGAAGATCCACTTCAGGTTATTGTATCTTTGTTGGAGGAAATTTGTTCTCATGGAAGAGTAAGAAGCAAAGCGTTGTGTCAAGATCCAGTGCAGAGTCTGAATATAGGGCTATGGCACAGTCTGTCTGTGAGATAATTTGGATATATCAGCTCTTGACTGAAGTAGGAATTAAAACTACAGTACCAGCGAAATTGTGGTGTGATAACCAAGCTGCTCTTCATATTGCATCTAATCTTGTGTTTCATGAACGGACTAAGCACATTGAAATTGATTGTCATTTTATTCGTGAGAAAATTCAACAAGGCTCGATTTCTACTGGTTATGTGAAAACTGGAGAACAACTAGGGGACATCTTCACGAAAGCGTTACATAGGGTTCGGGTTGACTATCTTTGTAACAAGCTGGACATGATTAACATTTATGCTCCAGCTTGAGGGGGAGTGTTACGGTGTGTATATAGTTGTCAATAGGCTGATAATTAGGCTGTCAATTAGAGATTCTAATTGATATAGTTTCCTAGTTTAGATTTAATAGTTTGTATATAAATACATGTAATACTTCAATGAAATACACAAGAAAGTATTCTCTTAATATCTTATAACAGTCGGCAACTTCTAGGAGGAGGAATTAGTGGCAGAATTGATGTGATGATTCTAGGTTATGCAATGAACTCCTTTTGTTACAGAAAGGGAGATTTGGGGAAGGGGTGTTAATTTTAAACAATCATTGCAATAGCTCTTCTTGTTAAATTCACATCTTGTGCAACGTACTCTGTTTGTGAAATCCTGAATTATCTAGCTGCTAACTTCGTATTATTGGTTGGAAGAAAACTAGAAAGATGTTGTGATAGATATGATTATATAGTTGATCTTGCTATGTTTGCAGGTGTTTTAGTGGTAGAGTTAATTTTTCATACTTCAATCATCAAAGAAGCTTTGCCTTACCATTTTTTCTCATGATTTCCATGCATGTAATTTAGAAGAAAACCATGATGCATACACTACTAGTACTGTACGATGGATCATTGGGTCTTTTGCTTGGTACTTGCTGGTTCTTGTTGATGAGTTGTTTGCTTTTAGATGATCAACAATAAAAGAATATTGTTGTTGACCTTAGAACACGAAGTTGTGACTCGTCTACGACATAGAATTTTGGTATGATTTTTTGATTTAAAAGATTGGGGTTGAACACAAAATCTGAGTACTATGCATAATGAGTTTTTGGTATTTGGTTGAACAATTTTTACATTATATATGCATACTTCATTCTTGACATGGTTCTCCAAATCCGCTTTTAATAAATTCAGAAATTGTGTGATAAGAATAAAGACAGGCGTGACATACAACAAATGCTTCATCGTGTAGGCAGAAAATTCTTCACCGTAATTTAGGATGAAGAGGTTAAGTACACAGTGTTTGAGATTTTGAGTTTGAATATAGTTATTCATTTGTGTACGTTTTCTATTATTGCCTGATGAAAATGACACGAGTTCGCCCCTCTCGTATTAGGATGTTTGAGTTTTTTTTATACAAGCAAAGATGGATCATATTCAGATGTATTCACTCAAAGAAAGGCGGTCAATTTTTTTTTCTATTTTAAAATTGTTGGTATCCATTACCATTTATATTCCATATTCACTACCTAAATGTGCCTCTAAATGTAGGAAGAGATACGAAATCTTACTGTGGAACGAGAAGAGGGATTACACTCCTTAGATGACGACCACATTTTCGCTCAAGTATTTGGGCCAGACAGACCTGGATGTGTACGTTGTATGGGACATGGGGTCATGCCAACATTTGAAAATGACACGAGTAGTCTCTTTGGATTTCTAGCTGTAGAAGAAGCAAGGCGAGAGATTGAGATTGCAAGGAAAGAGGTTGCATAAGCGAAAATAGAGTTGGCAGACTACAAGAAAGTGGCCAGTGATGAAATGAATAAAATGAAGGATGATATGGCTATGATGATGCAAGCATTGAGGAGACTAACTGATCAAAACAATGGTGGATCTGAGACACATTAGCGGTGAGTTTTTTAAAGTGATAATAACTAGGATGTGTTGTATGCCATTAGTGATAATAGTTGTTTTCATATTTGATCCATATTTGTTGTTTTTTCCTACAATAATTTCGAGTTTTGCTATTGAAATCTCCATGGTTAATTAGCTAGAGAGCTGCAAAGCTTCAACTGAGTTTTGGTTCAGTATAATTGTTAATTTTATTACTTGTTGTCTACAAGTTTTAAGTGGCTGGCAATGTGCTGTACTTGGATGTATATATATCTGGATGCAAGGCTCACTTATGTTGGTTTTTCTTACATGGTGGTTAAGACAGAGGATCCTATTTTGTTTTTAACTTTTTTGGATTAGTCGTGCTGTTATAAGAGAATGTGGTATATGTTCTTCTTACAAGCTTTCCATGGTTGAACATACTGTTTTACCTATAAATATATTAAAGAGTTACGTTCCTTGTGTTGCTATTTTATTTGTTATATTTTCTGTGAAGTTTAAGTTGTTGATAGGGTTGGCAATGAATACAATATGGGTTCATGGCAAATTTGCATAGGCAATAAGTTTTAAATTTAATGCTATCGATGTATTTATTTTAGTTGTAATCAACATTTTTATTGATGCAGGTTGAGCTGCCTGAAACTGATTTTTGTTTATGCAGGTTTGTTAACATACCCGGCGCTTCAAAGCTCCATTACAAAGTTATGTAATACGACGTTTGTGTCCAAACTAGAATTGACATATGCATTTGTTTACAAAGTTCCATATGCATTTATATAAGTTATTACGACGGTTTACAAAGTGCTGTCAATGTAACCTTTTTATCGGCACTTCATATAAAGCGTCGTTAATCCTTTGGCGACACATACTATTTTTGGCTATTTCTAAAATGTCGGCAATGAACTAAACCAGCACATATATATATCTATACCGGCGCTTTTGGAAGCGCCGCTTAAAACAAATTTGTTGTAGTGTTAGCAGCAAGAACTGCATACATGCGGGCATAACGGCACAAGGGAACACTGAAGTGCAGGCGGATAAATGACAGACTCCTCCCTTGGGAGGAAACTCGTACTTATTCTCCGCAACATGAGAAGAAATTACAAGATCTTAGCAAATCAACTACGTGTCCACCCAGAACAGGTTACCACGCATAACAACGATTATCATCGTGTCTGATCGATGCAAATGTCATAACGTTCGACGACTCCAATAGTGAAGATATCCTTTCATCCTTTGGAAAATTCAAAACATTCTCTTCAAGCAAGTACATTACAGGAGATACGCTCTGCAGAATGTAGTGCCTACAACGATTAAGAAACACCATTGTATAGACATAATGGTTCAACAAACGGGGGCTTCATCATTAAATACCATATGGGAAACAAGGAGGCGACGGTTCCCAAGGAAACTGCACAGAACACGTTCATCAATTTAATGGTGTTGGATGCAACCCCATCAATTAAGGGAGAGTGATCGATATTCAACCGTTTCGCAGTCTACGCTGTACACATGCTACCATGAAATCTACGTCGTATGCGTATAGTACTTTGTGCAAGAAACCCTAGTTCTCCCTTTGCAAGCCCATGGGCCCAACCCACTATTCTAACAATATTCTACCACATGCCTGACACGAGAACTAGAAATCTTAGTCAATTCTGACACACGAATTATACATGCAGATCACCAGCTGATTTAAGGTACTCCTGCTTCTTCAAAAAAATTTCGTCCGCATAATGCACGATGCACTATGCCCATGGACACAGGTTGGCACGCCCTCAGCAAGCGGAGCCTTTACCTAACTAGGTAAGCTTAGTCAGCCTCGGCTGATGATGACGACTTTTGGTTCATCCCACCACCTAGTCCGCCTAGTGCGGATCCATATGGTTTATGAAGTGGGAGTCTAATCAACGCTATCACGCCTGGTGACAACGAATTGTCAGGGACCAGTGTTCTAAAAAATACTAGGCGGTGGGCGGGCGGCGAACATGTGCCTAACGCCCAGGGGCCTAGGCGATTTTAGGTTTTGTATTATAACTTTTATAATTTACAAAAGTTAAGCATATAATTAATATAATATGTCTATGTTGACATCTCTGTAATTTTTTTGTGTTATTTTAGTTTTTGCAGAAGATCAAAAAAATCAAAAAAATATTTCAATTTCAATCTAATTTAAGTTCAATCAAATAATCAAACATGCACAAACTCCATATTTATATTACCAATTTAAGAAGATTGGAAATTAATAAATAGAATGAAAATTTGGGGGAGAGGTCAGATGATGATGATGATGCAGTGACAAGTGATGTTATGGTAGATGAAAACACAAGGACAACAATGGTACTAGTTCAGCTACAAATAACAGAGATAACAAATTCAATAACTATATATTTTATTTTATGATGTTGGCTTCAACATCATTTCTGTCACTGGAACCTATGGTACAACATCAGTAAATGAAACAAGGCAAGTTCTAGATACCATGGATAGTGTTTTGAAAATCAGTATCGAAAGCAATTTAGATGCAAAACTTCTAGCGGCTTTAACGGCTACATGTTGGATATAGATAAATGTTGGTGAAAGTTCTCTCTTGTGTGTTTGATGAGATGGAAGAAGAGAGAAGATAATACCTGTTTGCTGTGGCTGGAACTGGAGAGAGCTCGGAGTCACTGGAAAGAGATCGACGGACAAGGAAATGCAGAGATTCTGGACTGAGCTCTGAGTCGCTGGAGCATCTGGAGACTCTGGACTGAGCTCGGAGCGTCTGGAGACTCTGGATTGTGCTTCCTCGGAGTCTTCCTTAGACTCTCTTATCTCTTATTCTTCCCCTTCTTCTTTTTTCTCTTCTTCTTCTTTTTCTTATTTTTCTTCTTCTTCTTATCCATCTTATGCTTTTCTTCTGTTTTGCAATTGTAAAACCTAGATCTTGATGGGAAGTGATCGATGGGGGTTGGTTATTTGCAACCAGGGAAAAAACCCGCTTAGATTTAGATTCGTCCAGATCGCCTAGACCACCCAGAACCCGCCTAGGAGCCTACTCGATTTTTCACCCCACCTAGGCCATTTTTTAGAACACTGTCAGGGACCATTGCCCCCTTCGCGGACAATGGTCATCGAACCCGATCAGGTAAGCCTAGCTGGTGACGACTGGCAATGACAACTTCTGATAAAAGCCCAGACCTGTAGCCCCCACTGTGTGGGTGTAGATGGTTTGGAAGGCGGGAGCCTAATCAGTCCCGAACTGATTCCGACGGCTGGCCGCGAGACCACAACTTTTCAGCCTGGCCGCCAAATTACCAACCCTGAACTTGTAGCCCCCACTGCGTGCGCGCAGATGGTTTAGAAGGTGGGATCCTAGTCAGTCCTGAACTGATTCCGACGGCTTGCCACGGGACCACTGCTCTTCAGCATGGCCACTGAAAACCCCCAAATTTGTAGCTCGATGCGCACAGTTGTAGATGATTTGGAAGGTGGGAGCCTAGTGAATCCTGAACTGATTTCGATGGCTTGCCATGGGACCACTGCTTTTTAGCCTGGTCGCCGAATCCCATCATCTCGAACTTGTAACCCCCACTGCGCGGGTATAAATGGTTTGAAAGGTGGGAGGATAGTACGTCCCTAACTAATGTCGACGGCTCGCCATGGGACCACTGTTCTTCAGCATGGTCGCCAAATCTTTGTTTCCCGAACCTGTAGTCTACTTTGTTATGACATAGATGGTTCGGAAGGTGGGAGCCCTAAGCAACTCACCACGTTACCACCGCACTCTTTCGAAACAACAGTCGTAAAAATAAATCACAACTCAGTTAGCGTCTTTTAGCTCAAACGAGCTGGCATTCTATTATCAGAAGTTGCCACTTTTGCCAACACATAAATCGTCCAGCCAACATGTGGACAGGCGTTACATAGAATGCCAGCTCGAAGCTTAACCTATGCCAATCCGAAGCTTAACCTGACTCGGTACAACCGCTCTAATGCATGCACTCGGCTATCACAATTCGCTCACGCCAGTGGCCGCAAACAACAGTCAGACAAGCGAGATAAGCCCCCGGCAGGCTACCTTAAGAATGGTGATATTCACATAATACATCCCTTAATTTATATTTGTTAGTGTTTCGATTATTATAATATATTCTAATTATTTCATTTTCATGTTTTTGTAGGAATTTGAGCGTAAACAATGCAATCGCGTTAAGGCGGCAATTCGAATAATGATCAACTGGTTGGTTCAAATGGCGGTACAAAGTAACAGTTGACAAGTTGACTATCACATGCCTAAACATGACCCAAATAAACCCAAATTCACCTATTACATAAGCCCGAGCCCGAAAGTTAACCTAAAAGCCCAAACCCAACCTAACTAAGAGAATAGAGAATAAAACCTATTTACTTAGAGATCCCTTTCCTTTTCACGCTATCTTCTGCAGACTCTCTTATTCCTTATCTCTTTTTCCAACCACCACACCACATCCACCCTGCCGGTGATCCTTGTTCGATAGTAGGACAGGCAGCACACCTCACCTCACCATCACCACCATCACCGTCTCCTCTCTTCCTCCACTTCCCTGTTTTCTTCTCCCTCACCACCGTCCAGCCCCTGTTTCTCCCTCACAAAGCAACAGACAACACGAGCTAACACGACCACCACCATGGCCATCACGAACCTCGCAACCTCAGTTTCTCGTCTCCCTCTTACTTATTCTCGCAACCAATAACCACCACGTCCCTATTCCTCACATCCCTCTCTCCACCTTCATTATCTTTCTCTCCCGGATTAAGCCACATACACAACACCAGCAACAGTGAACAGCCCATGCATGCCACCATCCATCCATCATTGTGCCACCACTCCACATCTCACCCATCTCCTTCTTCCATCTCCCGTCCCTCTTTCTCCTTCTCTCTGATTTCTCTTTCTCTTGCAGATTCAGCGAAGAAGAGGAACGCAAGAGCAGCAGAAACAGAACAGGACGAAGAGCCTGAGGTAGGGGACGACCTTCAGGCATGAATTAAAACTAATTTTTGAATCAGTGTTATTTGCACCCTGGTTATTGATTCTGTACCACCATAGTACACTAGCAGCCCTTCGCGTCGCATGTTCATGCTAAGATGGATTCAACCTATACCATTTTTGTGACCTCATCCCCCATGATCTTCTAGACCCATCGCCGAGGCGAAGATGAAACCACAGGGTTTCCTAGAGTTTGTCGTATTTGAATCACTGAATTCTATATTCTTGAATGTTAAATACAGCTGATTTCTGAATTTCAATAATCTGTTTTCACCGATTATATCCATTATAAGAATCTAGACTAATCAGTAGTTAGAAGTTCTTTTTATTGATATTCGAAGCCTGTTTTAAGTAATTAATTTAAATCTGTGATTGTGTGTGCCGTAGAAAGATATGCAATGCTAGGGGTTTAGAATTAATTAAGTAAAACCTATGATTGTGTGTGCCGTAGAAAGACATGCAATGCTAGGGGTTTATGCCTTTGCTGAAATTAATTGCGAATGTGGATTAATCCTTAGATTAATCGTAGTGAAGCTCATAAATAGTGATTTAGGTTACACAATTCTCGAAGAACCTGTGGTGGATTCAATGTCTCGGTCCATTCTCTCATTGTCTTATCAATTCAATCCTCTTTTTTTTCAATTTAATTCTCTTAATTTAGTAATTTCCAATTGTTGTGACCCCCACTCTAGATTAGTTTAAATAGGTTTTTGAATTCGATTGTCTCGTCAATTCTGGTAGGATAGACCCATATTTGCCACTATCTACTAGTTAGACAACCGTGCACTTGCGGTATTACAAGTAGGGTTTATTAGCTTATTAATTTAGGTTAATAAAATCTGCATCAAGTTTTTGACGCCGTTGTTGACGGATTGTAACGGTATTATCGAAATCTAGGATTTGTTTTTATTAGTTTATAGATTAGGTATAATTTTCTTTGTTTAGGAACAGTGTTAGGAGTCACTTTTTTTTTATTTGCTTGAGTTTGAATTATTTTTGCATTTATTTTGCAGGTGGTCACACACATTAGAGTTCAAGTGGGAACGAAGTGAAAAATTGCGATTCGCGAGGAAACTCTCAGAAGTCGACTTCTACCTGGCGTTGCAAGTAATCTGAAAGAGGTTCACGCCGGAGGTAACTTCTACCCACCGCATCTGCACACGGTTCCTGTGTGATCACTTGTGTTTTGGTTATTTTAGGTAGCAATGCATGCGAATTTTGAATAGTGGCAGGATTGATTTGTAACTTCCGTGCCCTCTCCTGCAAATAGGTTAATCACCATTTCTTTAGGGTTAGGAATCTAAGCCTTCACTGTTTAAAATTTGTAGCAAGCTAATTATCTAGAACAAGTTTAACGCTCATAGGGACCATCTTTGGAAGTTTGACAACTTAAAGTGGTCGAGTGAAGGAACATATCCTATCTGAGAACTGTTCTTGAACTGACATTTCACTTTGAGCTAGAAAGTGAAAAAAGGTAGGAGCAAAATCGTACCAGAACTTTTCTAATGATTCAGTCCTTCTCAAGTTGTTTCCCTTTTCTTTGAAAGATAAGGCAAAATCGTGGCTAAATTCATTAGAGACGGGATCCACCACAACGTGGGATGCGTTGTCAAGAAAGTTCTTGTCTAAGTATTTCCCCATTCATAAAACGAATGCCCTCCGATGAGATTTATCTAATTTTCAACAAAAAGAGGGTGAACATTTTTATGAATGTTGGGAAAGGTTCAATGAACTCATTGTCAGGTGTCCCCATCACAGATTTGAGAAGTGGGGGCTAGTTCAATACTTCCAAGACGGTTTAACCCCTCAAAACCGTCGTATGATTGATGCCACTAGTGGTGGGTCACTAATAAGATGAGCGTCAATAAGATATGGGAGTTCTTTGAAACGCTTTCCGAAAATTCTCAGCAATGGGATTATTCGAGAAAGGAGTCTGATAGGCATAAGGGCGGTATATATATAAAGTTAGAGATACATCTGTTCACCCCCTTCTGCCTCGAAGTTAGAGATAGTTGTTATGACTATGGCTCAAAAGATAGATGCATTTTTTAATTTGACTCAACCTGCACCTCCCGCAAAAGCTTCATTTGAGGTCTATGCTGCATGTTCGAGTCCTGGTAATTCAATAGCTAATTGTGACTTGCAAAACGATTATTCTGCATACTATGCTGAGAAAGTCAACTCTTTTAATGCTATGTGGTGACCTGGTAATAATTCACAACATAACTATTACAATCCAGGATTCACCCAACATTCAAATCTTCCTTGGGCCCATGGGCCACACCAAGGGGGACCTATTGTTGTCTCCCAAGCTCCTCAAGCCTCTAGCCCTGTTAGGCCTCACTTTAATCAAGGTCTTCTATCCAACACATCCAATCTAGAGGAAACGGTTAATCGTTTTATGCAGCGCATAGAGAGTATATATCATAGTTGAAAGGCACGACTCAACACCAATCTCGAACCATCAATAGACTTGAGATAGCTGTGAGTAAGATTGCTCAGTCATTATCTGAGAGAGAGTGAGGAAGATTTCCTAGTCAACCGGTTCCAAACCCGAAGGGTCAATTCGTAGTTTGTAGTACATCTGAGTCATGCCATGAAGATGTCCAATCTATTACTACCCTTAGGAGTGGAAAACAGGTTGACAATCGGGTAAAGTGCTTGATTTGAGTGTCGTTGCATCTCCGTCTAAGTCAAAGCAGGTTGCATATCCATCTGACAAGGAGGCTGATAAAGCCTCACCTTCTAAAGATGTTCCTCTTGACTCTGACCCCACTCAGGCATCTTTCTTGCCTAGGGAACCATTTCCATCACGATTAGCTCCGACAAAGAAAGGAACAAATGCTAACGATGTACTGAAAAATTTTAAACAAGTTTATATTAATATTCCATTGCTCGATGCTATTAAGCAAGTTCCTATCTATGCCAAATTTTTTAAGGATCTTTGCACACAGAAGCAAAAGCTACATGTGCAAAAGAAAGCCTTCCTCGCTGAGCAAGTGATCCCTTAGCGACATGTTTGACTCATTTTGGTTTAGACTTCGATATTGATGATTCCATTAGGGAAGTGAATGGTTTGCTTTATTTAAGCCCTATTATGGATCCTGGTTACACATGGAAACCTAAAATGAAACTCCTTCCACTTAGTGAGTCCAAACTGACCCCTTCTGTTGAGACTATTGTGGTTTTTGACCCATTCCCTTCCCCACCTTTTCATGAAAATCCATTCGACATATGTCTTCCTAGTGACTCTTGCATGAAGTCTGATTCCCCATATTTTTTGAAGTCCTGCCTCGACTATTTTCATGATACAAATGTTCCCATAATTCAAGAAATAGTCAGGTCGTTATCGGAAGACGCATCTAAGGAGACACTACATCCCATAAGTAGTGTTGATTCCAGGTTTTGGGGTGTTGGTTAGTTGTCTAGTTCATCATCTTTGAGCAATTTACTTTGTTATGATGAGCATGTACCACGTAATATATCTATAGACATACCTCTTTGCATCCCTTTCACATCAACTGACTCTACTTATATGGTTCCTTTGTTTTTAAGGGATGATTTTAGTTTTGACCATCCTATCATGCAACACATTAAATCTTTTGATTTGACACCAGGCTTAGGATGTCCTTATTTAGGAGTAGGCAAGAGTCATTTGTTGGATAACACTGTTTGTGACATCTTTCTGCTCCAGATCCCTATGACTTTTTTACGATTGCGAGTTTGTTTGCATTTTCTTTATGATTTTGCTTGGCGTCTTCGTTGTTTTAGGGGTGTGTTAGTTTCTGTTGTGCCGCATGTGGTTGCTACTATATGTTGGACAAATCCTCAACTTTATAGGTTATTGTTATATGATCTAGTTAACATCATGGACTAATTGTCTAGGTTTGGGGGTGTTCGCTATGTTCTTCCTCGTCATTTCATGGTACATCATTTATGAGGAAAAATATGTGTCGGGCTGACGACGTTAAACCAAGCACTCCCGGGAGGCAGCCTAGCATTAGTTGTGTTATTATGGTCAATCTGGATTAATTTTCGTGTCCTTTCTAGCTGCTTTCCACTCATACTCATTAGCTCTGTAACAATTTTGACTTACAACTTGTATATGCATTCCTTTTTTTCATTGGTGCATTTTCATATGTTTTATCAATTTCTCGGGAAAAGTCCACAGTTCTTATCTTTTTGAGCATTCATGGTGGATGATTTCGTCGAAATTGGTAAAAACTCTCCCATGGTAATATCCCTCCAACTCTCATCTTTTTTTTTTCCTTCATTTATCATGATCCTTATTTTGTATATTGAGGACAATGTTTGGTCTAGATTTGGGGGTGAGGTTTTTGAGTTCTTGTGCATTTTTCAAAAATTTTGAACTGTAATGTATTTCACAATTTTACTAATTGACTATTGTATTCTACTCAATCTCCATTGAATACATAGATGATTATGATTGTGTGTAAAAAGTTTTTCGATTTGAAAATGCATTAAAAATCTGAGTTCCTTTCCGATGAAGAGAATGTGCTGTCAAGTATGCTATTAAATTTGAGAAATACATGCTATCACTTGTCACATTGATATATTAATTGGAAAACATAAGGTTTGATATTATCTTTAAGTTAAATGTATTTCATGAGATTTTTCGACTCGACCACTCTTGCACTATAAGCCAAGTTAACATAATTTGAAAGTAATCGGTAAGATATTAACTAAAAAGTCTTAGAATAATAGTGGAAACTTAACCATTGTGAGTTTCGAGACATTCTATTTTTTTAGAGTTATTAAATAAACTCTGACTTTTCTTGAGTTCGCATTATCTTGTTGATGATCTCATAATTCTTGTTTCTTTTATTGATTGTTTTGACAATGACATTAAAATTGAATTATTTCACTAGAACTTTTTGGTTTATTTAGTTGAGATGTCATAACACCGACTAGAGCTTAGGAAGTGATATATGCATTTTTCTTTGAATCGTTCTTTAGCCTTTTAGCCTACCTAATAATAAATATCCGTTTGCAGCCCTTTGAGCATTTGAATAGACTTTTTTTTGCTAACCCCATTCCATTACCTACTCCAGTTAGGGAGTAATACCACATATTATTATTTGTATCCTTACCCAAAATCTCTGAGTATGTGTGTGGTTGATATTTTTTTGAAATGGGCAAATAAAGGAGTTGAAACTAAATATTTCGAGAAGGAAATGTTTCATTGTGCAGAAGGGGTAAGCTTGTCATTGATTTTATAGAAAAAAAAAGTAAAAAAAAAAAAAAAAAAATTATTGATGCTTCAAAAAATAGGAAGAAGGATTTGGAATGAAGAAAAAATTAATGGTGTACAACATTGGTTTATTCTTCGGCGCCCCATGTGTTTATTAAAAGGTGTATTCATTCTTAGAGAATTTTTGCATATCCTTTTCCATTCTTGTTAGCCATAATCTTAGCTTCATTACAACCTAATAAAGACCTAATTGATCTTAAGTAAATGTTTGGTTCATAGATGTGGAGAACCATAGTGTGTGATCATATTCATTTCATTATTTGAAAAGTCTGTTTTTCATGATAATTATATGTGAGATGTTTGTGTTTCCATAATTTATTCTTTTCCTCACATATAAACTGAGTGATAAATAATCAATCTCTGAGTGATTCATTTCTAAGTGGCAAAAGAGATTTGTAGTCGAAGAGTACTTTTTAAAACTGATCTAGTCGTGTTTTTACTGTGAAATGGAGAGTTATGTTGAAAAAGCCATGCACACACATACTTCAAGTTGAGAATGATTGATGAAATTTATTTAACCTTTGGATACTATTAAATCGTTGTTAGACTCTTTGATATATTATAGTGACACTGTTAGTTGTTTTTTGAAATTTTCGGCAATTAGATTATTATTTTGAGGATAAAAGATAGAGTGATCAAGTTGCCATGTTTTTGAAATTTATTGAGTCATAATGTTTGTGGGTAACATTTATAGAAACCCTCACGAGATTATAACTCGTCCGCTAGAGGTAATCTAGCGGTTTAAAGCCTTGTTGCATGGTTAAGGTAAGTGCAACCAATGATTCCTGCGAAAGTGAGTTAGGATTTTATTTTTGTTGTTTTGCTCGAGGACTAGCAAAATATAGGTTTGGGGGTATTTGATATTCGCATAATTATTACATAATATATCCCTTAATTTATATTTGTTAGTGTCTCGATTATTATATTATATTCTAACTATTTTGTTTTCATGTTTTTGTAGGAATTTGAGTGTAAATATTGAAATCGCGTTAAGGCGGCAATTCGAAAAATGATCAATTGGTTGATTCAAATGAATGTACAAAGTAACAGGTGACAAATCGACTATCACATGCCTAAACATGACCCAAATAAACCCAAATTCACCTATTACCTAAGCCCAAGTCCGAAAGTTAACAAAAAAGCCCAAACCCAACCTAACTAGGAAAATAGAGAAGAAAATCTATTTAGAGATCCCTATCCTTTTCACGCTCTCCTCTACTGACTCTCTTCTTCCTTCTTTCTTTTTTCCAGCCACCATGCCACATCCACCCTGCCGTCGATCCTCGCTCGATAGGAGGACCGACAGCGCACCTTACCTCGCCATCACTACCATCACCGTCTCCTCTCTTCCTCCACTTCCCTGTTTTCTTCTCCCTCACCACCGTCCAACCCTTTTTTCCCTCACAAAACAACAGACAACACGAGCCAACCACCACCATGGCCATCACGAACCTTGCAGCCCCTGTTTCTCGTCTCCCTCTCACTTTTTCTCGCAGCCAATAACCACCACGTCCTTGTTCCTCGCATCCCTCTCTCTGCTTTCATTCTCTTTCTCTTCTGGATTAAGGCACAAGCATAGCACCAACAACAGTGAACAACCCAAGCACATCACTGTTGTGCCACCACTCCGCATCTCACCCATCTCCTCCTTCCATCTCCCGTCATTATCTCCTTTTCTCTGATTTCTCTTTCTCTTGTAGGTTCAACGAAGAAGAGGAACACAACAGCAGCAAGAACATAATAGGACGAAGAGCCTAAGGTAGGGGATGACCTTCAGCCGAGAATTAAAACTGGTTTTTGAATCAATGTTATTTTCACCCTGGTTATTCATTCTGTACCACAACAATCCACTAGCAGCCCTTCGCGTCGCGTGTTCGTGCTGAGATGGATTCAACCTACACCAGTGTCGTGATCTCATCCACCATGATCTTCTAGACCCCACACCGAGGCGAAGATGAAACCACAGGGTTTCCTAGAGTTTGTCGTATTTGAATCACTGTTTTATATATGCTTGAATGTTAAATACAATGGATTTATGAATTTCAATACTTTTCTTTCACCGATTATATCCGGTATAAGAATCTAGACTAATCGGTAGCTAGAAGTTCTCTTTATTGATATTCGAAGCCTGTTTTAAGTAATTAATTTAAATGTGTGATTGTATGTGTCGTAGAAAGACATGCATTGCTAGGGGTTTAAAATTAATTAAGTTAAACCTGTGATTGTGTGTGCCGTAGAAAGACATGCAATGCTAGGGGTTTATGCCTTTACTGAAATCAATTGAGAATGTGGATTAATCCTTAGATTAGTCGTAGTGAATCTCGAAAACAGTGATTTAGGTTACTCAAGTCTCGAAGAACCTGCGGTGGATTCGATGTCTCGATCCATTCTCTCACTATCTTATCAATTTAGACCTCTATTGTTCAATTTAATTCTCTTAATTTAGTAATTTCCAATTGCTGCAACCCCCACTCTAATTTAGGTTAAATAGGTTTTAGAATTCGATTATCTCATCAATATTCGTGGGATCGACTCGTATTTTCCATTGTCTACTAGTTAGACAGTCGTACACTTGTGGTATTACAAGTAGGGTTTATTAACTTATCAATTTAGCTTAATAAAATCTGCATGAAATGGCCCAAAGCCATGCAGCATAGCCTGCTTCTGAACCATTAATGGAACGCCCACCATTGGACATGACTATGCAACAGTGACTCCAGTCACTCGAACGGTCAATCAACAACAAACAGACTACTCGACTTCCTATTGATCCAATCAACCTATGCCAAAATAAAACGACAAGGCGAAACGAAAAACACACAATGGGGATAACGAGCAAAAAATGGATACAAAGTGTACTTAACATAAACTCGTTTTCATTAACAATTGAAACAAAAAGGGTACTAGTGTACAAAGTTTACTCTTTATCAGGAGAAAGTACATAAACATAGGAACTAAGCTTAACGGTGGAGGGAACAGGAGTTGCATCCGCACATGCCACGACCTAAGCATTAGGGTCCGTACCGCCCTCTTCGTTTGATGATGCAAAGGAAATGGACAAGTCTACATACGACATCTTCTAATAGCGATCAAGATCCCATTCCAGATGTTCCTCATTCATCAGCGCCAGCAGCCCCAGTCTGCCGTGTACAACCCAACAAAACTCGCATTTGCCTTGTTCTTGCAGAAGATCTTCCTCACGTGCATTCGGTTCAGCAAGTTCACGCTCCAAAAGCTCCAACTTGCCTGTTGGCGCATCAACCTGAGACTGCTCTGTAGCCAAACTACTCTTCACAGCACCGAGCTCATGTTTATTCAATTCGAGCTGGTCCTCGGCCTTCCTCACCTCCTGAGCATTGAACTCCACATAGGACTCCAATTGTTGTTTCTAAATAGCCCAATCAACCTCCTTCAAGGCATCCTCCTCAGCATGAACCGCAATTTAGAATGGGCTTCAGTTGCAACTTCCAGCACAACCTCCAGATCACGGCGGGCCAGATCCAACTCCTGCTGGAACCTGTCTCTCGCAACCCTCTCCTCTGCTAAATCAAACCCAAGGGCATCCAGACGAACCTTTTGAACATCAACAGTAACGGCTTACCGTTCCAGCCTCCTCTCCTCAGCCTGCTTCCTCAACAGCTTGATCTCAAAAAGTGCATCAGAATACAACACTTGCATGTAAGAGAAGACATGCTACATGGTGTACACCCTCTCACGAGCCGCTTCGACTTCAATCCTAGCAACATCCACCTGGCTTAAGTGAAATATCCCCAGTATAAGGTACTTTAAGCCATTATCCATATGCCCTTCTAGAGTATCCTCCCCGGGTTTTGGAACGTGATCCATCAGCCAGCTATGACGCCTGCTTATATGCTTCTTTGAAGCATAGTCCACATCAACTTCCTTGTGCCAGACCTGAGTGCTCATCTTTACTAAGTTCGAGGCAAACAAACTTATACGCGCATCCAGACGAAGCTCTCCCTAATGAGGGATTACTCCAGCACCACCCTTTGTAGCCACCATTGTTCCCAGACCCTCTTCAACATGATCTGGAGGAAGGGAAGGAAGCGAGTTGTCTAACGGACCTTAAAACACCTTGAGATATGGCTTGGAGTGAGACATTGAACAATGTGGACTATGAGAAACTTGGCTTGTGTCACCACGACCACTATCAGACAGTACACCAATGGGACGATCGAATTCCAGAATCTTAGACAGATCCTCATAGGAGCCTTCTATCAGAACGATCATGTGCGAATCGGCACTAGCAGAAGCTGCCATTGTAGCCCGCATCAACTGCTCACTCAGAGCTTTCGCCTGCGCGACACTAAGATTCGACATGTCTTCAAACTCTGCTAACTGCAGGTGGTCCTTCTCCTAGCCGGATACATCGGCCTAACGAGCCAATCAGACTCACGCTCTTCACTTACTGGAGCAGATCATTTTGAAGTCGAACCGGTTCTAATGCGGGACCTCTTCAAACTCACAAAGGAGGCAAGCGTCTCAGACGGCTCATCTGTGTCAGACAAAATAAGAGCCTTGGCTCCAGCGACTTTCCTCTTCCTAGAAGGGGCCCCATTTTCAGACTTAACTCGTGACGTCGGTAAAGAGTGGGGGCCACATGCCAGTTGTCCCACAACATATTGTGAATGAAGTTGGGAACACATATGACATCCACCACATTCTTCGTCGGCAAGCCGCGAAATGTCTCTATAATATTTCACTCCTATGGGGTATGAGGAGTTGTGGGAAACCGTCCTACAAAAAAACACATGCAACATCAAGCATACAATCAACGTAACGGAATCAAAAGAAAAAACTACACTTAAGAAGTGGCTTGAACTCCCGTTCGAGCGGATGACCCTTGATCTGGAAGTATTTTGAATCCGCAGGAGCCAAGAAGCAACACTTCTGCTAGGACTTGAAGTTGTCGGACAAATTTTCAAAGCAAATTGGCGACGTCATTTTACAAACAACGTTATTGTTCAACTGAGGAGAAGTCAACAACTGGATCACCCGCGGAGTCACGCGGACACCAGCTTCCTTCGCCCTAATCAAAATGAGAAGAATGATCATGTACCCATTAGCCCCAACTGGGACGGAATAATTCCAAGAAGTCCCATATCACATCCATAACAGGAAAACGGATTCTAGTTTGGAGCATTCCGCGGTGCAAGTAGATGAACCCCGCCTATGGCAACATTTGCGTCTGACCGTCCTTTAGAACAGTCAATGGCAGGTCCTCGGGGACCTCGAACTTTGTACAAATCTTAGCAAGGCCAAATTTAGAAAGCAACCTGTCTTCAAAAATTTGGCCCCTAGCCAAGGGTGCGTCATCAAGAAGGTTTTGTTGAGCCATAAAGAATATGAACAATCTTTTCAATCAGAAGATGAGCAAAGCAATATCTTTAAAAGTAAAAAACAATAGAAAAGTTAGTCTCCGCACAATGGATGACCTAATTAGGGATGGGATTCCCGCCTCTTCTCCGCCGAAACGATGCACGTTCAATTAATGAAGCGCGTAAGCAACGATACAGACTCAATCATCATGAGCGACATATCTTTTCAATAAATGACTTAGCGAACCAATGTGATGGCCCACTAACTCGGGGGGAGTATCTGATGATAAACCAAAACGGTCACGACCCAGAACCATGCACGTGTCATAATGATCTCGAGGAAAGATATGCCCTAGCGTTAGCCTAACACTAATTCGCCCCAAGCGGTTCTAAGCCAGCCCAATGTAGTCCGCCAAACAGACCTGAACTCTTACAACTCACTAAGCCCATGCATCTCATAGCTATCCTCAATACACGTAAGCCCTACTAAGGCAAGTATCTTCAGGATCAGCTTCGGACAGGCAATTACAACAGCTTTTCGCTTCCAACTAGGAAGCAAATACCAGAGTACATATCGCACAGGGAAACTTCCCTCTATGGATTACTCTCTGATTGGGAACTATCTCCCTCGTATCTAGGGAAATGCCCCGTCTATAGCACAACTCCTAATTAGAGAAGTATATTCATGAAAATCTCCTTCCTAAACTACGCCATCGTTGGGCTGGTCAAACCAGGACTCCTGCACTATAAATAAGACACGAGGTTGGTGAGCTAAGGTACGCTACAAATTCCTTGTTTACATCATTACACCTTCCTCAGATCCTTGTCAAAATTTAGCATCGTAATGCCATTGGCCACCACAACGGTGGTCTTTGGCTCACATGCGTTCCTTATGCAGATTAGTAGGTTTGCAGATCAAGGTCAAAGCAGGGAGTGTAAAATGAATGCATCAACTGTCTTGCCTCAGGTCAAGGGGTGAATTTTGATAAATCTTTATTCTTTTTCAGCTCAAATGTCCACCCTAGACATGCTAAGATGATTAACAGAATCCTAGACTCCAAATCTTTCTCTCCCAAAGAAAAATACTTGGGATCTCTTCTGCTCCTCTCCAAGAAAAAAAAAACTAGTGATTTCCAATTTCTCATTGACAAAATCAACGTTAAACTCTCTAATTGGAAATCTAAGGTGCTCTCCCAGGCAGACACAACAGTTATGATTAAGGTTGTTCTCAATTTGATTATGTTTTATACAATGCAAACCTTCCTCCTCCCCAAGGCTACTTCCACCAAGATTGATAATTTGGCTCAAAATTTTTGGTTGAATGGCTCTTTAGAGGGAGGAGCCAAACATATATGTACCTACGATCGAGTTTCTCTTCCATATTCTTTAGGTGGCCTTAATATTCCTACTTGTAGGAATAAAAATCTTGCCTTGATGGCAAAAAGTGTTTGGAAAACCATCTCTTCCCCACATCTGGTTCGTTCTCTTCAGTTGAAAGAGATGTACTTCAACTCTAAGTGTCTATTTGAAATTAGTATTCCCCCATTGATTGCCTATTTTGCCCGAAGAGGAAATCTATCAGCTTTGGCTAAATTGAAAAGGTATCTCATCTGGCAAGTTCTTTTTGGCAATAACATAAATATTTGGAAAGACAATTGGGTTAAACCTGGCTTCCTTCTTGCTGAATGCACTCCTTCTCTCACTCAAGCTGATCATCCTAACTACATGTCAGACCTTTGGTCTCATTCAACTAGTCATCAGTTAAGATGGAATTCAAATATTTTTTACTCCCTCTTCCCATCTTCAGTTGTCAAAGACATTTTGGAAATTATTTTCTGCTCAACATCTTGCCCTAATAAACTTACTTGGCTTGGTGATATTCACAAAATTATTACATAATATACCTCCTAATTTATATTTGTTAGTGTTTCAAATAGTGTATTTTAGTTTAATTATTTTATTTTTTTATTTTTGTAGGATTTGGAGTTTAAATGACAAAAGTGCATTAGCGTGGCGAATTTGGAAATTCATAGACAAATTGACGAAGTGGAGCGAGAGACACTAAGCCAAGGAAAAAAAAAAGAGAACCAAAGAAAAAAATTAAGGAAATTAGTTTAGAATTTTGGTGGAACAAAGGAGTAATATGGATGAACATAGCCAAACCCACCTTCACAGTTATTAGAACAAAATCTAAACAAAGGGGTGGGACCCCTTTGGTTCCTTTTGTTTTTGGTTTCCAATTTGTATTTTGTTTTCAATTTGTATTTGGTTTCCAATTATATTTGGTTTCCAATTTGAATTTGGTTTTCAATTTGTATTTGGTTTCCAATTTGTATTTGGTTTTCAATTGTATTTGGTTTTCAATTGGGTTTCCAATAAGGAGTTGTTTCTTTCTACCATAAATACAGCAACACACAGGAAAGCAGGGGAACACACAACGCATCAACAGCAGAGAGCGCATCGCTAATCCAACACGCGTTGCCATGAAGCTTCACACCGCTATTGCTGTCATCACCTTCACCATGTGTCACTAAACTCCACGCAAAGGCGAAGAGATGAACTCCTAGATGTAACGCACTTAATTGGTATTTGATTCGTTTTATGCTTTCACGATGAATAATGGTATTTATGATTTACTTTTATTTAATATAGGAGTTTATGTTATTTTAGTGACAAAGATTTCATCAACTTCTTCGTAGATTATTATTCCGGTGGTTGTCTTTTTCTTCTCCATTTAAGTCTAATCATGCTTTTCTTATGTGTTGAATTTTAAAGATCAATTAATTCCGGTAGGTTAGTTATATGTGATTGTCTTTTATAACGTTATTGTCTCCGGATATATCGTAAATTTAGGATATCATATATGACCAATCTTTGTGCTTTATCATAGCGAATCAATACTAGTTGGCACGTGAAATCTAGGAGGGATTCTTGGAACCTTGTGATTTTTCTGAACTTGATTTTTATTAAACTAAATTCAATTTCATATTTTAAAATTGCTAGAATTTCTTAAATTTAGTTTCGCGTAATTCTTCTTCCTTGACCTTGTTTTGTAGATCGATTTTCCTCCTGGGATTGACACCCCAATCTTTACTGCAATTAACCGCGTGTACTATTTGGGCGTAAACAAATTTTGGCAACGTTGCCGGGGACAAGCGTCATTCTACAAGGGGGGTTTCGGGTATTATCTTTCTTTCTCATTGTTTTATTTTATTTTTAGGTTTTAGGTTCAGTTTATTTATTTTATTTTATTTCTTAAAAAATTTGCAAAAAACAAAAAAGGACATTGAGGGAGTGTGAGTTGGAATAGAGACCACTTAGGGAGACTAATTAGGGTCCCAAATTTAGAACACCCACAAATTCACATTGAGACCAAATTAAGTCCTACTTCTAATTCTAACACCATGAGTAATCATGAAGATGACCTTGTTCGGTTGCTAAAGGATTATCTCCACCCCGTGCACACTGTTACTCCATCATGTATCATGTTTGCACCAAATTACACCAAAGCTAGATTTTAAGCTGAGTTTGATACAATTATTACCCACTTTTCATGGCCAAGAGAATTAGAATCCATATGTTCACATTAGGGAATTCGAGGAAGTTGTGGCCACTTTCCACAGCAAAGTTGAGGCTATAGACTCGGTTAGACTAAGATTTTTTCCTTTTCCCTTAAGGAAAAAGCGAAGAGTTGGCTATACTCTTTGCAACCAAGGTCTATAGGTTCGTGGGAGGAGATGACCCAAGCATTTTTTAATAAATACTTTCCTCACCACAAAACCAACGGTCTAAAGAGATAGATTTCTACATTTACCCAAAAGAATAGCGAGACATTATATAAGCACGGGAGAGGTTCAAGAATCTCTTGAATACATGTCCACACCATGGGTATGAGAGTTGGCGCCAGTCAATTACTTTTATGAGGGGCTCACTAGTAGTGAGCATCAGTTCGTTGAGATGATGTGTAATGGAAATTTTTGCATAAGGACCCTGACGAGGCCATTGAGTACCTAAATGACTTGGCTGAAAAGGCTCACACTTGGACTGGTCCAAGTGCTACTGAGAGCACGGATAGAACACGCCCAGCTGGAGTCTACCAACTTAGGGAAGAGGACAACTTTAGAGCCCAATTGGATAGAGTGATAAGGGAGTTAGAGGCACTTAAGGCCAAGGATGGTAGGCCCACACATACTGTTGCCAGAGTTGAGCTATAGGATGCCTGTTTGATATGCGGGGGAATTGAACACGTAGCACAAGATTGCCCGACCTTGACTGAGATGAGAGGGGTTTATGAGGAACAATGTAACCCCTTAGGGATGTACAAGAAGCCTTACTCACCATTTTCTAACACTTACAATTCTGGCTGGAGATCACCCTAACTTAGGCTGGAGGTCCAAAGCAGACAAACTTACACACTCACAGGCACAACCACCTAGGTCATACCCTGCACCTCCATACAATGTGCAATCTAACAGAAGTTCCTTATCATACACATTACATGCATTTATAGAGGCACAAGGTAAAACTAAAAACAATTTGAGGTTGCATTAACACATTTGACAGAAGAAAACAAAGAGATCAAAAGCCAGATAACCAAGCTGACAAGTTCATTAACAATACAAGAGCGGGGCCAATTTCCGTCACAGCCTCAAGCAAATCCGAAGGGCCAACTTATGGCACAAACCTCTGCTTCAGACTCTCAGAATGTCAAAGAGGTTAATGCCATCACTACTCGGAGTGGTAAGATTTTAGACGGATCAAGCTCGTCCACAACTATAGGCTCCTCCCCATGTGCAAAGGAGAACATCCCTGAAGATGAGCCCAACAAGAACATTCCAGTCCCAGTTCCTTTTCCTCAAGCACTACGACCTACTGGAAAAAAAATTCGGAAATGCATGGTGAGATTCTAGAACACTTGAAGCAGGTTAAAATTAACTCACCTTTGCTACATGTGATTAAACAGGTATCAACTTATGCGAGGGTCATCAAGGATTTATGCACTATCAAGAGGAAGCATCATGTTAAGAAGACTGCCTTCTTGACAAAACAGGTAAGTGCGGTGATTGAGCAGAAAACACAACCCAAGTACAAAGATCCAGGGTTTCCTAAAATCACCTGCCAGATTCGGACTCATGAGTTCGGCCAAGCCTTGTTGGATTTAGGAGCAAGTGTAAATCTGATGCCATATTCCATTTACTTGCGACTGGGTCTAGGAGAGATTAAACTCACATCCGTGGTACTACAATTGGCCGATAAATCAGTTAAGAAGCCAAAAGGAATAGTCGAGGATGTCTTGCTGCAGATTGATAAGTTTTACTCTCTCGTCGACTTTCTTATTTTAGATACTCATTCTGCGGTTAATATTGAGTCTACAGTTTCGATTATTTTAGGTAGACCTTTTCTTGCCATAGCTAACGCTCTTATCAATTGCAGGAACGATCTAATGAAGCTGTCTTTTGGGAACATGACTCTGGAGGTCAACATATTCAATATTAGCAAGCAACCACATGATGATGATGAGTGTCATCATACCTACATGATAGACACATTAATATCAGAGGAGGCGCTCCTGAGCGAAAATTATGAAACCTTAGAGTACCTATTTTCTATTTCTGATTCTGAGAGTTCACTTTATCCTGACAATGCTTTTGATATTTCTATTGTTTCAAGGTTAAAGGATAAAGAAGGACGACAATGGCAACCATGCTTTGAGGAGTTGCTAAAGGAGAGACAGAAACCACAACCATCCACCGTGGAAACTCTGAAAGTTGACCTAGCTCCACTGCTTGAGGGACTTAAACATGCATTCCTCGAACTAGGTGATACCTTTCATGTTATTATTTTTTCTGTGCTTGATGGCTCACAAGAAGAAGAATTGATTAATATGTTACGTGAGCAACAATCTGCATTAGGTTGGACTATAGCTAACATCAAAGGTATTAGCCCCTTAATATGTTCCCAAAGGATTCACTTAGAAGGAGCTAACCCCCGTAGAGATCCTCAAAGACGACTTAACCCCACTATGAAAGAGGTGGTGAAAAAGGAGGTCTTAAAATTGTTAGATGCAGGCATCATTTTTCCCATCTCTGATAACAAGTGGGTTAGTCCAACTCAAGTAGTTCCCAAGAAATTTGGAATAACAGTGGTGACTAATGATGAGGGGGTGCATGTTCCTACTAAGGTAGTGACAGGGTGGCGCATGTGCATTGATTATAGGAAACTTAATTCTTCCACCCGCAAGGATCACTTCCCACTTCCATTCATAGACCAAATCTTAGAGCGAGTAGCTGGTCATTATTTCTATTGATTTCTAGATGGGTATTCAGGATATTATCAGATTGAGATTGCATTAGAGGATCAGGATAAGACTACTTTCACATGTCTTTTTGGTACTTATGGTTTTCGGCGTATGCCATTTGGTTTGTGTAATGCACCGACTACTTTTCAGAGATGCATGATGTGTATTTTTAGGGACATGGTTGAAAAATATATGGAAGTATTCATGGATGATTTGACTATTTTTGGTGATTCCTTTGATTCATGTTTACTTCATTTGAAGGTTGTTTTAAGTAGATGTGAAGAGAATGGTCTGGTGCTTAATTGGGAAAAATGTCATTTCATGGCTCTCTATGGAATAGTTTTGGGACACATAGTTTCTGATAAAGAAATCGAGGTTGATAAAGCAAAAATTGAATTGATTTCTAAATTACCTACACCTAAAAGTGTCAAGGATGTGAGATCATTTCTAGGGCACGCGGGTTTTTATAAGAAGTTCATACAAACTTTTTCTGCCATCTCTAGACCATTAAGTAGCCTCTTGGTCAAAGACGTCGTGTTCCAATGGACTCAAGAGTGTGAGGACGCCTTCCGAACACTCATTGATAGGCTCACCTCTGCCCCCATCATGCAGCCACCGGATTGGAATTTACCATTTGAGATAATGTGTGATGCAAGTAACTATGCTGTGGGGGCCGTCTTGGGACAACAAAGGGAAGATTGTTGTTTATTATGCTAGTCGAACACTTAATGATGCTCAAATGAATTATTCGATTACTGAAAAAGAGTTGCTAGCCGTAGTTTTTGCTTTAGATAAATTTCGTGCTTATTTGATTGGTACACCTATCACAGTTTTTACTGACCATGCGGCTCTTAAGTTCTTTCTTTCTAAAAAGGATGTTAAGGCAAGATTGATTAGGTGGATTTTACTTCTGCAGGAATTTGATCTAACTATAAAGGATAAGAAGGGGGTCGAGAATGTTGTGGCGGATCACTTGTCTCGTCTGAAGTTCAATGACTCTGCCAATGGCCCACCCATCCGTGATGACTTCCCGATGAACACCTATTCGCCGTCACTCAAGTACCATGGTATGCGCACATTGTTAATTACTTGATTTTCGGCGAAGTTCCGTCATCATGGAGTTCTCAAGATAAGCGCAAATTTTTTGTCAAGGGAAGAAATTTTTATTGGGATGATCCTTATCTATATAAGTATTGCCCCGACCAAATCATGAAGCGCTCTATCTCTGAAGGTGAGATTGAAAGTGTCTTACATTTTTGTCATAGTGCAGCTTGTGGAGGCCATTTTTCTATGAAAAAGACCGCTGCAAATTTTTTACAATCGGGATTAATTTGGCCTACATTGTTTAAGGACACTAACAATTATTGTCATTCTTGTGATAGATGTCGGAAGTTAGGTGCACTGTTCTGGAGACACATGATGCCCCTTAACCCCATCCTAGTCATTGAGATATTTGATTGTTGGGGGGTTGATTTTATGGGACCTTTTCAACCTTATTTTGGATATTTGTATATTTTGCTTGCAATGGACTATGTGTCCAAATGGGTAGAGGTTGTGGAATGCCGGAACAATGACAACAACAAAGTTGTCAGGTTTATCAAAAAACACATTTTATCCCATTTCGGTACACCACGAGCAATTATTAGTGATCAGGGGACTCATTTCCATAATCGCTCTTTTGAGGCTTTGATGCGCAGGTATGGAGTTCATCACAAGGTCGCCAATGCCTATCATCCGCACACAAATCGCCAAGCCGAGTTGGCAAACCGAGAAGTGAAACAAATCTTGGAGAAGATGGTGAATCCTGATAGGAAGGATTGGTCCTTGCACATTCCTGATGCACTTTGAGCTTACCGTACCGCTTATAAGATAATTCTCGGGATGTCTCCGTATCGGCTTATTTATGGAAAAGCCTATCATTTACCTGTTGAGTTAGAACATCGCGCTTATTGGGCTATCAAAAGCATTAACTTTGATCTCAATGATGCAGGTATTCAGCGAAAATTTCAGTTAGCTAAAATTGAGGAGTTGCGGAATGATGCCTATGACAATTCCCGAATATACAAGGCGAAGATGAAAGCGTCTCATGATAAACAAATTCTGAGGAAACATTTTGAGCCCAATCAATGAGTCTATCTCTATGACTCGCGACTTCATCTTCATCCTGGCAAGCTAAGATCGAGATGGACGGGCCCATTCATGGTAAAACAAGTCTTTCCCAATGGTTCCATAGAAATTGAAGATCCAAAAGATGGAAGAGTATTTAGAGTAAATGGGCAACATTTTGAAGCACAATGTGGAGCGAGTAGAGGTGCCAGAGGAGATCTCTCTGGTTGCCCCTGTCTACTTGATTTGATGTTCTCCACCATATCTTTAGTTTAGTTTTTTTATTTTATTTTTTAGTTTAGGTTTTTGCTTTTATGTTTTTCTTTTAGTGTTTCAGGTTATTTTAGGTGTTGCAACTGGAATCACTCGAAGCCCCTCATCCCATGTTTTCCTTTCTCCCGTCGGTATGATTTTCTTATATTTTGGTGACTGTGAGGACATTGTCTATTTGAAATTGGTAAAGTTTCACCATGGTAATATCACTCTAACCCTCCTCTTTTTTGTTTTTCCTTCATTTGTCATGATTATTATTTTATACATTGAGGACAATGTTTGGTTTAGGTTTGGGGGTGATGTGGGTTTATTAGATTTTTTGTGCAATTTTCGAAAATCTTTGAGCTTAAAACGTATTTTACAATTAAATCGTGTCATTTTTTTTGTGTTCTACTCGATTGAATACTTAGATGATTACGGTAATTGTGCAAAATCTTTATGAAAATGCATTCGAAATCTGAACTCTTGGAGAATATTTTTGTTGCCTTTAATTTTCAAAAAACACATACTAACACATGTCTTGTAGTTATATTAGTAGAAAACATGATATTTAATATTATCCTTATGTTAGATGTATTTCGTGAGACTTTTCAACTCGACTATTCGTGTACTATCAGCCAAGTCAACATGATTTGAAGTTGATTTGTGAGATATTGAACTAGAAAACCTTAGAATAATAGTGGAGACTTAACCCTTGTGAGTTTTGAGTCATTCTTTATTTCTTGAGGGTTATTAAATAAACTCTGATTTTTCTTGAGTCCGCATTATTTCGTTGATGATCTCATTATTCTTGACTTTCTTATTGGTTGCTTTAAGAATGACATAATTTTTACACTAGAACTTCTTGCTTTATTTAGTTGAGATGTCCAAGTACCAACTAGAACTTTTGAAGTGATATAGGCATTTCTTTATTTAAACCATTTTTTTAGCCTTTAAGCCTACCCAATAATAAATATCCATTTGCAGCCCTTTAAGCCTTTAAATAGCCTTCTCTTTGTTATTCCCATTCCCATTATCTACTTTAATCAAGGAGTAATACCTCTATTATTTTATCTACTTTTATTCCCATTATAGTGAGATATATTTATAGAATGGGCAAATAGAATAAGTTGAAAATAGATATTTCATGCGCCCTCGAAGTAAAAGTGTTTGATTGTATAAACGGAGAAAAGCATGTAAAAAAAAGGTTGAAGAATAAAAAAAAGGGGTTGAAGAAGAAAAAAATGAAGAAAAAGTTAATGGTATACAACATTGATTTGTTCTTCAATGCCCTATGTGTTTATTCAAGGGTGTAGCCATTCTCAGAAAATTTTTGTATCCTTTTTTGTCCATTATTGTTTTTCATAATCCAAGCCCCATTACAACCTAGTAAAGACCTAATTGATCTTAAGTGAAAGTTGATTTAGTAGATGTGGAGATTTAATAGGCAAGAACTATGGTGTTTGATTCAACATTCTCGAAAGTAATCAATATTCATGTCCATGAGATCACATTCATTTCACTATTTGAAAATTTTGTTTTTCATGATAATTATATATGAGACGTTTGCATTTTCCATAATTTATATCATTTTCCTCACATATAAACCGAGTGCCCAGTCTCTGAGTGTTTTATTTCTGAGTAACAAGAGAGATTTGTAGTTGAAGCGTACTTTCTAAGGGTTATCTCGTCACATCTTTACTATGAGATGAAGAGTTATGTTGATAAGGTTTCTCACACACACACTTCGAGTTGAGAATGATTATGAAATTTATTTAACCTTTAGATACTATTAAATTATTGTACTCTATTGATATACTATTGTGACATTTTTTTTTTTGTTGTTTTTCTTTAATTTTAAGCAATTAGAAAATTACTCTAAGGAAAATAAAGGAGAATGCCCATGTTTTTGCATTATGTTTTTAGAAAATAGATTTTGTTCTATTGAGTCAGTAATGTTTGGGGGTAACATTTCTGGAAACACTCACGAAACTATAACTCGTCCACTAGAGGTAATCTAGGGGTTTAAAGCCTTGTTGCGCGTTAAGGTAAGTGCAACCATGATTCCTACGAAAGTGAGTTGGGATTTTATTCATAATTTTGTTTTGCTCGAGGACTAGCAAAATATAGGTTTGAGGGTATTTGATATTCACATAATTACATAATATACCTCCTAATTTATATTTGTTAGTGTTTCAAATAGTGTATTTTAGTATAATTATTTTATTTTTGTATTTTTTGTAGGATTTGGAGTTTAAATGACAAAAGTGCATTAGCGTGGCGAATTTGGAAATTCATAGACAATTTGTCGAAGTGAAGCAGGGGACACTCAAGCCAAAAATAAAAAAAGAGAACCAAAGAAAAAAATAAAGGAAATTAGTTTTGAATTTTGGTGGAACAAAGGAGTAATATGGATGAACATAGCCAAACCCACCTTCCCTGTTATTAGAACAAAATCTAAACAATGGGGTCCACCCCTTTGTTTCCTTTTGTCTCTGGTTTCCAATTTGTATTTGGTTTCCAGTTATATTTGGTTTACAATTTGTATTTGGTTTGCAATTGTATTTGGTTTTCAATTGGGTTTCCAATAAGGAGTTGTTTCTTTCTACCATAAATACAGCAACACACAGGAAAGCAGGGGAACACACAACGCATCAACAGCAGAGAGCGCATCGCTAATCCAACACGCGTTGCCATGAAGCTTCACACCGTTATTGCTGTCATCACCTTCACCATGTGTCACTAAACTCCACGCAAAGGCGAAGAGATGAACTCCTAGATGTAACGCACTTAATTGGTATTTGATTCGTTTTATGCTTTCACGATGAATAATGGTATTTATGATTTACTTTTATTTAATATAGGAGTTTATGTTATTTTAGTGACAAAGATTTCATCAACTTCTTCGTAGATTATTATTCCGGTGGTTGTCTTTTTCTTCTCCATGTAAGTCTAGTCATGCTTTTCTTATGTGTGGAATTTTAAAGATCAATTAATTTCTGTAGGTTAGTTATATGTTATTGTCTTTTATTACGTTATTGTTTCCGGATATATCGTAAATTTAGGATATCATATAAGACCCATCTTTGTTCTTTCTAGAAAAAGTGAAATCTAAAATCCATTTACATTAGAATATATTGGTGAATTAAAGACTATTTTTCCGATTATGTTGTTTGGGATGAGAAACACGTAATTGAGTTATCATAGCGAATCAATACTAGTTGGCGCATGAAATCTGGGAGGGATTCTTGGAACCTTGTGACTTTTCTAAACTTGATTTTTAGAAAACTAAATTCAATTTCATATTTTAAAATTGCTAGAATTTCTTAAATTTAGTTTTGCGTAGTTCTTCTTCCTTGACCTTGTTTTGTAAATCGTTTTTCCTCGTGGGATCGACACTACCCCAATCTTTATTGCAATTGACCGTGTGTATTGTTTGGGCGTAATCACTTGGGGATAAAAAAAAGGAGAATTCTCTCTCAAGAGTGTGACTCACACTTTTTCCAGTGAAAGTAAGGGTAGTTCTTCCTCATCCCCCACTAGTCTTGCTTTTGGAGCCAAATGCTCAAAGAAATGTGGCACATTAAAGCACCCCCTAATGCTATCTTCCTAGTTTGGAAACTCAATCAAAACCTTCTCCCCACTAAGGGCAACCTCGTCAGGTTACATACGCCCATCGAGGATTGTTGTGTTTTTTGTACAAACCATATGGAGGATGTTTGCCTTCTTTTCTTCCAATGCATGATGATTATCTAATTTTGGAGGATCTCGATCCTTCCTATTAATTGGCACATCTCTGGTCTTTCCTCCCTTCGGTCTCGGGGTGTTTTGACTTTATGTGGCACACTGCGAAAGCTGATCCTTCTTCTAAAAAGGAATGGTTGTCCCAATTTTCCACTATGCTGCTCACGATTTGGCAAATCCAAAACAAGTCAATCTTTGAGCATGCCCCCATTAACCCCCACTCTTTTCGTTCCATCCTTTAAAAAATTTGGAATTCTTAGCAGATGAACTGGTTCTCCACTGCTTCATTCCCAGTTTCTCATTCTGAGTTGGTTTGCTCAAAGTTCACTTTGATTCCTAACATTTTTTAGTCAGCTGTGGTTAATAGTCATGACACCACGCTCTCTAGTTCCATGCATACAAATAGGTTTTTTGGCCCTCTCTCTGATAGTGCTATCTTCCGTGTCGATAGGATTCACTCGCAACTCCATAAGATGAAACACCATAGATTAAACTTTTCAGCTAACCTTGCTAGACCCTCTCCCACATTCTTTGACCATGATATGGTTTTTGTTAATTTTGATGCAAGTTTCGATGTTATATCTAAACAAGATGTGGTAGGTGTGACAACAACCAACTGGCAAGGTCAGACTATCTCGACAATAGCAAGTCTGATTTATGGGGTGGTCTTGGATAGCACAATGGCGGAATACTACACTAATGAGGCAACTTTGATTCTCATTCACAACCAACAATGGAAGTCATGTGCTCTTTTTGGTGATTATCGATCCTTATTGACATCCTTCATGATGGAGGCAATAATCCTTCTTTTGCTTTTGATTGGATTTGGAGGCCGACTATCTGTAATATTAAACATCTATTTCTTTTGCTACCCTTATAGACTTGTAATTATGTGTGTAGGGATCTCAATATTGAGGCCCATGAGTTAGCTTCAGTTGCAGGGCGACGTCTTTGTAACTGATTTATTATATGTATATGCCTTTGGCTTTAACAAAAAAAAATGTAGAATGAAAGTTAAAAAAATTGGTGGAATGTACATATGATGGAAAGAGAAAGTATTGTGTTTTCTTATTTCACAAAATGAAAATTATTATAACTATCTAATTAGTTGTCAGATTTTGATAAATTTGGTATCGTTGATATGCATTTTTGAAGATCTTTCCAACAAAACCAATGATCAATACAACCACTTAAAATATTAAAATATATTTTATTATTAAAAATATGTAAGTATTTATTATATTTTCATGCTTCAAGTATTTTAAATAATTTTCAAAGAAATGGATGGGCATTTTTAATGAACATTCAAACAAAAGACCAGGAACATTCAATCAATTATAATTTTAACCGAGCTTGACTCTAAACAAAATTAGTATTTTTACTGTAAAATAGGCTTGCACCTAAAAAAATTAGTTTACATTTTAAAATATTAATTTTTATGGAACTTATTAAGGGCAATGGTGGAGATGGTGGTGAGCATGTCCAATGCATGATAATTAGCAACAAAAAAGTGTAATGTGAAGTGCCAACCAGGGACGGACTTACTAAGGGGCGAGGGGGGCAGCTGCCTCCCCTCCCCCCTCAACTTTCAAAATATATTTACTATATGTTTGTCTTACAAAGAAATTTAATTATATAATGTATAATGCAATAGCATAATTGTTCATTCATTCTTTTGAACATGTCTTTGTTGATGTAGTGGTCGGAAGTTTATTAGTTTTAGTAAACGCCCTGAGTTCGATACTCTTAAGATTTCATTTTTTTAAATTTATTTTTCAATTTTCAATGCAACTTTATTAGTACTTGCAAACAATAAAAATTGTTTAGTTTAATACAAACTTATTTTTTGTCATCTTGGTGCATTTGATTTCTTTATGACTATTAACAATTACTACTTTTGTCATTGTGACCTGCCTCTCCTTTTTGTTTTCAACGGAATTTTATGTAATTGCAAATAGTAAAGAAATGAATTGCTTGTTCACAAGTTGTATAAAACCTCCAACAAAAAATATTTGAAATTAATATATAAAATAATAACTATAGAATTCAATGAAAATATATACCATTTGCAAATTCGTATAAAATTTGAGCCTTATATAAATCATTTTTTCTATGAAATTTTATTAGGATCATATTATATTTGCAAATTTCATATTTTTTTTAGCTTCAATACTTATCCTAATTATTTTGTGATTTCAGTTATATATTCTAGTTATTACGCTCGTTTCCCCCTTGCTAAGGTTATCGATATTGCGACCCTATTTTGGCTTAAAATTGGACTACACTAGATTCAATTTGGTATATGCAATGTATTATTTACAGTTGTATTTTTTATTAGTTATTAGCTTAGGTTGGAAAAAAAAATTTGCTCTACCCTTGATAATTATTATTATCAACTAATAATTATTTGCCATTTCGACCCCCCTGACTAAATTCCTGGGTCCGCCACTGGTGCCAATGACACGGGTAATTTGCTAATCTATATTACAATTCAAATTGGTGTTTTACTATTCATTGCTTTTTGGGATCATAAGGAATTGGAGATAAAAATGGCCAGGATTGAAAGTTGGGATTAATTTCCTATAATGATACGTTTGTAAATAGAAAACATGTAGAAAATAAAAAAAATTTGAAACAATTGTGAGTAAGGTTGGTAGATTGAATATGTGGTGGAAAGAGAAAGTATTGTATTTTTTCTTTTTATCAAAATGAAAATTATCATAACTAGGAGTGGGCACGGTCCGAATCAGTTCCAAATTTGAAAGAACCTTACTCGAACCGTTTGAATTTAATGGATTCGGCACGGATTATCTTATTTTGAATATTGGGACCGAACCTAACTCGAACCATTTAGAACGATCTGGTTCCATGATAGTAAAATAAAAGTCATGATACTATGATATATATTAAAGTACTCTAGAAAAACAAAAAGTTTTCTGAACAAATAGGAATTGAAGAATACAACTTTCAATATCTTGATATCAACCATATAGTCCTTAATGCATTTATCTACACATCAGTATTAATGCATAAATCTGCACAAACTCGTCAAAGAAATCATCTTTACAGTTTCTTAGGTCCATAAAGTTCATCTTCCAATTAAAACATCTAGTATCCATAAATCAATGAACAAAGTCAACTAGGCCTCTAAAATTTTCCTCTTTGTTTCCAAAAACCACCAAAGAGATCTCAAACACAACCAACTACATCTATCCATAATCCATACAATATAAGAAACCCATTAAAGAACCAACTTAACAACCCACTACCAAACACCCATTAAGCACCCGAACACACCAAACAATTAGATTTCACATATAAACAACCCATTTCCAACAAAACACAAACCCCATTTCATATCACAAACAAAACTCCATGAAAACACAAACAAAAATTGGATCTTTCATGAAAAAGCAAGACACAAAGGTGAAATTTTGAAACATACCCTTTGTCGATATTCTAAAATAAGGATATGGGGTTGGAGCAAATTGAACAGAGGTTTTGGGGCCTGAGAGAATTTTAGACAAAAGTGATGATGAGATCACTATTTTTGTTGGTAGAAGGTGATGCATCCAAAAATCGTTCTCTTGTGAGTTTGACCTGCAAAACAGATGTTAGACTGCCAAGGACACTTTTTTTGGTAGTCAAAGGCACTCCAATGCTTTAGTCAACAACTCTGTTTGAAAAAGGAAGTAAATCTGGACAAAACTCAGTTAAAGTTACATACCTGTGTTGAATGTTCCTTTTACCTTTTATAATGGTCGCGATTAATTCACTGTGTGACTTAAGCATGTGAGGTGCAACGGAAGGAGATGTTTCTCATAACAATCTCCTTCTTAATGGAGATGCGTTCATGGAGACGTAACTCCCTCCACGACTCTTTTTGTTGCAACGTTCCTCTTATTTATGAAAGAACTCGTGTTGGGCTTTGATTCGTTCGAGCCTGGGTTCGATCTTTGTTTATATATTCTCATTAGTGGGCCTTGTCCGAGCCTCTGTGTTTGGC
Organism: Berberis vulgaris; assembly: GCA_963556465.1. NCBI lineage: Eukaryota > Viridiplantae > Streptophyta > Magnoliopsida > Ranunculales > Berberidaceae > Berberis > Berberis vulgaris. Next base: position 52,512,334 of record OY747126.1, read on the forward strand.
TTTATTCTTTTTGGGTTTTATGAGCTGGCCCAATAGATTGGACGCCATATCCTTTTGATAGATGTTCTCTGCCACGTGTACAGCCATGATGATTGGTCTATTTTGATGTATTATCAGCTATTCCCCCATTAGTTAGTGGGTCGATTCATGCATCCACTAACTATGTGGCGATTTTTTTATTTATTTCAACATTATGGCACATTTAGTGTTCTTGCTAACTGTGGCTGTTGTTGTCTCTCCGATGTTCCATCCGCCTGCTCGTTTTGGCACGATTTTTGGGATTTTGTGTGGCTGTCATATCTTGCACGTTCTCCCAAGAACGGACCTTTCACTGCTTGTCCTTATAAAATGAGAAGTTTGAGTGTGTTTTACTTCCTTTTGCACTTCTTCAATTTTTAGTTGTTAATTCTTTGATTCCTCCCGTTCATTCCATAGTCATGTTTAACTTCAGGGTTTGAGTGGCGATGTTCTTGATGCCTGTGAAGCTTTGGCAATGTTTTTGATGTCTGTGAAGCTTTCTTTTTGCCTGAGCGGGCAACGCATGCGACTCTGGACAACATTCGTCATGATTACTCATTGCCGACTTATCTAGAAATCGTTTTCCCCGAAGATGGCAGCAGTCCTTGTGGTCCAAAGCATGGGTACATCGCTTTGTATCCTGGTATGTTCCACTCTGTTTTCAGGCTTCTAACTCCAACAATTGTCTGGGGGTACTTGGATTCGGTTGGTATTGCTCCGGCCCAACTGGTCCCTAATGGTTGGAAACTAATGATTTCAACCTTAGCAAGGGCTGTCGCAGTTCGTATCCCTATGAACGCCAGGGTTTTGCATTCTTTGGTGGGGTTTAGCATATACCCTAATCACACCTGTTGTTTTCGTTCTCCTTATTTTACGGACCTGCAAGAGAAGTATTGGGGCTGGTCAAGGTCTTGGTTCTACGCATTTTTTCCAATTACTTTAGGTTTCGAAAAAATCAAATTCTGCGGTCATCTCGGGAGCCTAAGAAAGCCAAGTTGTCGTTGTCTTTGGAAAAGCAGAAGTTCTGCAGTCGATTTTATGATCTTCCCCAAGTCTCAGTGGAAGATTTTCTCACCACGGATGCTACTATCCGTAGTGGCTTATATTCATCGGGTGAAGCGGGTCGCGCTTTGGAAGTGATCCTTGCCAGCGTTGGTGATGTGGACGTCAGCCACCAATCTATTGATGCGTGCGTAGGATGAGTTATTTTAGTCGCTGCCTGAGGTTCTGGGAGTACCAGCTCGATTGTTAGGAAAATGAAAGTTCCTAGGCCTCATTGTCCTTCCAAGATGTTGGCTGTCAGTTCTGGCCGTGTGTCGAAGAGGAATAAGCTTGCTTTTTTAGTTCATGACACTAATAGGGTTCCCTCTCATCTTACCTCTTTTTGGAAAGGAAGTCGTGGTTCGAAGGATGATTTTTTTGTTTGAGAGGACGAGGAGGTAAACCGAGTTCTCGAAAGGAGTAAGAAGGAAGTTTCCCATCCTCTAGATGACTACGAGAAAAATCGTGTTGCCTCTTATGGTTTGCCCGCCTCCGTCGGTCCGTCGATTGATGACTCACACATTATTGAGAATAAAATGCTTCAGCTTGGTCTTTGGCAGTCAGAGAATCCGAAGGGTACTAAGACCTTGGATGACTTTGAGTACGATCCGACAACGGAGGATCAAGTTGCTGCCCGACCTTGAGACTTCAAGCTTACTATTTTTTCTGTCGTGGCTGGGACCTCGGGATCGCCTGCTACTCCCTCCGCGTCTCATCCTGCTCTGACTATGCCTGGGGAGATCTTTTGGCCTTCCAAGGTTGATGTGCAAGACAACACTTGCAACCTCATTGGCGGTTGTCATGGGCGATTGGCTAATAGAGCTCTTATGCCCGTACGCCCGCCACGTCGCCATATTGACGAGGGTCTCCAATACCTTATGGATGGGATGATGCACCTTACTTATGCAACCGTGATGGGGTTGGATTGTAAGGCTGCTCGTGACCAGGTGGAGCATATTGAATGGAAACTAGTAGGACATATCCTGGTCCTTTCTTATGTTCTCAGTCGATTTGATTTGTTGAAGGCGCAATGCACAAAACATGAAAGGGATGCGGATTCTACGCAGACGTCACTGAGGGAACTCGAGGCTATTCGTGATACATTTGCTTCTGACCTTGAGACATCTTAAGCAGAATTGGGCAAGTTGCAGTCCCGCTTGGATGATGCTGAGAAAGAGTTGTCAGACCGAAAGGCTGAACGTGATGATGCCATTCATTTTGCTGAGGAATGTTCTGCCAGTCTTAAAGCTTCTGTTATTCAAATTGCCCAGCTAAATTCTGAGTTTGTCGAGACCAATCTGCGGTCTCTGCTAAACTCGCGGATATTGATAGAGAATTAGCGTCAACCCGAGTTCAGCAGTCATCTGTTACAAAAAGGCTGAAGGCGGCAGAGGGCGCGGATTGAAAAAATGTGGTTAATAGTCACCACGATTTCTTGGATTTCCTGAAGATGCAAGGTTTAGACATATCTAAATATCGTTGCTTTGCTGAGCAGGAATTTGATGATGTCAAGGAAGTCATTCCGAATTCACTAGGTGATCCTGATATCGGAGAACCTTTTGAGCCCATATTGCCTGGAGATGCTGCTGATGTTGATTCTTTTTCTAATCTCCTTTTTTAGCAGATCAATGCAAATTTTTTATTTCGTATTTGTTGTGTCCAATATGTGTAGCTTATCAACTTTTATTTACGACATTCTTGGGAGGTTTCTGACCTGTTCGTCCAGATTTTCACGAATGGCTTCGATGTTTGAAATTCTAGTCTTGTAGAAGCTCTAGTTTACGAAATCTGATTCTATATTCGGATTACGATTTCGTACATTACAGTCGATGAGAAAAAGTTCAGCTTTAATGTCCTGGTACTTTATTACTTCGTGGTTGATCGGGCCGAAAGTTTTTGTTTTTATGTCCGACTCGTTCGTCTAGTACATATATTTGTTGTTTCGAATTTGGGAGTGAAAGATTTAATCGATAATATCTTTTCAAGTGTTCTACATTCCATTATTGAAGTAACATTTCGTCCTCTTTGTTCTCCAACAAGTATGTTCCTGGTTTGTTAAATTTTGTTACTCGGTATAGTCTTTCCCAGTTTGGGTTTAGTTTGCCTGCGCCTGGTTCCTTCGTGTTGAGTTGAACATTTATACTACCCAGTCTTCGACATTAAAAGTGTTGATTTGCACCTTCTTGTTGTAATATCCTGCCATACGATGTTGGTAGGCTCCTGTTCTGATAGAGGCTGCTTCTCACTTCCCTTCGAGGAGGTCTAGTCCGACTCTCAGTGTTTCGATGTTGTCCTTAGCGCAAATTTTTTTTGTTCGGCACATTTGCATTCCGATCTCCATGGGTATCATTGATCTAACTCGTACGCGAGGGAAAAATGAGTTTCTCTTGTCGGAGTTTGTTATGTGTCCTATACGCCCAAAGGACACCGGATAACTTGGATGTTCACAATCCTTTTGCTACCTCAAGTCTTATTTTGATTGCTTCCAAGATTGTTTTGTTGCTGGATATTCAAATTTTTGCATAACTCCTTAACCTTGTTGCCTTCGAATTGATTCCCACTATTTGTGACAATTACTCTTGGGACCCCGAATCTGCATATGATGTCTCTCCAAGGAAACTTCTCGACTTGGGTTTCTCCTTTTTTTGTGAGGGGCTCTACTTCTACCCACTTGGTGAAGTACTCTACTGCTACGAGGATAAACTTCTTCTTATCGGACGATGGGAGTGGTCTTACGATGTCCATTCCCCATTGTATAATTGGTCAGAGGCTGCTCATAGGGTTAGGTTATGTCCCGGCATGTGAGTGTATGGGGCAAAGGTTTGCCATTCGTCGTACTTGCGAATGAGCTTTTGGGCATCTACTTGCATCGTTGGCCAGTAAAAATCGAGTGTGAGAACTTTATGGGCCAACGTTCTTTCCCCTGGATGATTTTCGCATGTGCCATGGTGGATTTCTTGCATAACGTATTTAGCATCTCCTGGTGCAAAACACCATAAAAACGGGTTCATGGCAGACCTTCGGTATAGTTTTCCATTGATCATTGTGTATCTTGCTACTCGATTTCGTAGTTTTTGGGCTTCCATCTTATCTACTGGGAGTTCTATGTTTGTTGTATACGCCAAAATTGGAGTTGTCCAATTGTTTTCTTGATTCACGGCGCATGCTTCTTCCGCTTGGTTTTCAAGTATGGATTTTCCTTGTGTCTTGACGAGTGGGTTGTCATTGTCTTTAGTTATAGATGCCTCATTTGCTAGTTCGTCGGCTCTTTTGTTCACTACCCTTGCGCACCGTTGAATGGTAACATTCCGGACGCCTTCTACTAGCTCTGTGGTTTTCAAGTGGTAGGCTTTAATTCGGGTATCTTTGACTTGAAATTCATCGTTTAGTTGATTGACCACCAGTTTGGAATCAGTAAAGACCATAATGTCTTTTATTCCTAAGTGTTTTGCTAACTGGCCCTGCTATCACAGCTTCGTACTCAGCTTCATTGTTGGAGGATTTAAAGATGAATTTTATGGCCTTCTCTAATGCAATGCCTTCCGAGTTGTACAAGACTAGTCCAGCTCCATTTCCTGCCTCGTTGCATGCTCCATCACAGTTGAGGATCCATCCGTCGGTGATTGTTTGGATTGTTCTTATCTGCTCTCGTTTTTCGTCTATTGGTTGTTGATTTTTGTGAACTCGGCGATGAAACCTGCTAGTGCCTGAGCTTTGATAGAGGTTCTGGGGCATAGCCTTTCTAGTGTCAAATTGTCCGAGTTCTATTACCCACTTCACCATTCTTCCCAATAGATTTGGTTTGTGTAGTAACGACCGAAACGGTTGTTCGGTCATAAGCGTGATTGAGTGTGCTTGGAAGTATGGTTGCAATTTTTTTGACGACACAATTAGAACAAGCACCAATTTATCTAGGGCTGGAATTTGATTTCTGCATCCACGAGTGTTTTGCTGATATAGTACACATGTTTTTGCACACCTTTTCTTCTCATATCAACACCGAACTCACCACGTGATCAGACAAAGATAGATATAGATACATTGTTTCTTCCGTGTTATGTTTCGTTAGTAGTTTTGTGTTTTTGATGTACGTGTTAAGGCTTTGAAAGGCTTCCTCGCATTCAGCATTCCACTCGAATGTCTTGTTCTCTTTCAAAATGTTGAATAAAGGCAGACATTTGTTCAATGATCTGAAGATGAACCTGTTCAGGGCTGTTTTTCTTTCATTAAGACTTTGAACACATTTTACGTTTGTTGGTGACTGCATGTTAAAAAATGCTCATATCTGTTTTGGATCGGCTTCAATTCCTCTTTGGTTGACCATGTACCTGAGGAACTTCCCTGAATCTACTCCAAAGGTGCACATCTCTGGGTTTAGTTTTATCTTATACTTTCGCAGCTAAGAAAAAACTTGTTCAAGATCTGACGTGGTCTACTTTGCATGAGCTTTTGAAAAGCATATCGTTGATGTAAACTTCCATTATTTTGCCGATTTGATCTTTGAACATTCTGTTTACCAGCCGTTGGTACGTCGCTCCCGCGTTCTTTAATCCGAAAGGGCATTACCCGATAACAGTATGTACCCCTTTTCTGTTATGAAAGATGTTTTTTCTTGGTCGGGAGGGTACATCTGTATCTGATTATATCCGGAGTATGCATCCATGAATCTCAACATTTCATGCTCGGTAGTTGCATCCACTATCTGATCTATTCGCGGAAGTGAGAAACTGTCTTTAGGGCATACTTTATTTAGATTGGTGTAGTCCACGCACACCCTCCATTTTTCATTCTTGTTTTTACTAACACCGTGTTTGCCAACCAGTCCGGGTAGTGAGCTTATCTTATCATCCTCTGCATTGAGTAGTCCGTGCACTTTCCCGTTTATTGCCTGATTACGCTCCGGGGCCACCGGTCTTCTTTTATGTCGAACCGGCTTCTTGTCTGGGTTAACTTGTAGTTTGTGAAAGATGATGGATGGGTCTATCCCTACCATGTTGTTCATTGTCCATGCAAAAACATCTTGGTTATTTTTCAGCAGCCGGATCAGTTCCTTGGCGAGTTCAGGATGAATCTTTTTGCCAATTTTGATTGCTTTCTCCGCTTCATTTTCTATGTAGACTTTTATCGTTTATTCTTCCGGTTGTCCGGTGTTAGGTCGATCTCGCGGAGTGGATGGAGTCGTATTGTCGTCCGCAGATTCTGAACTATTTTGATCAAGTTGTTGTGATGGCTCATTCAGTCGTCACAGTAATTGCTATTTATGGGGAGTTTTAATCACTACAAAATGATACTCACGGGCTACTGGTTGATCTCCTTTGATTCTTCCGATACCATTATCGGTATGGTACTTCAAGCATTGGTGCGTAGTGGAGGAGACTGCGCCCATTTTTTGTATTCATGGTCTTTCGAGTAGCATGTTGTACGCAACAGTAGCATCGTCGAAAAAAAAATCTGTCAATAATAGTCACTGCTTTCCTGGCTCTCTTGCTTCGACCGATAGTTGAATCATTCCCAATGGATGACATTGTTCCCTGCTAAAATCCACCATAGATTGATCGCTAGGTGAAATCATTTCATTGGTGAACTGTATCCTTCGAAAAGTTGTTAGGTATAGGAGGTTGGCTGAGCTGCCGGTGTCGACCAACACCCTTTTGATTTCCCATTTAGCTATCATGACCGAGATCACAAAAGCATCAATGTGCGGGAAATTAACCCTGGCTGCATTTTGTTCAAGAAAGTTAGAATCCTCTGCATCGTTTTTGCACGCTGTGCTGACGGCTCTTGGTATCTAATATTTGCCCGCAAGTCTCTGACTATACGCTTTCGGGATCGATTGGATTGCTCATTTTCTCCAGCTGCACCGTGCAAGACATATATTGTCTCTTTTGCTCGCTCCCTCGAGATGATTGTTTCGTCCTCGAGTTTGACGAATTCTCCGTATCGTCCCTTTTTGATATGGCGTTCAATCTCATCATTCAGACTATGGCAATCTTCAATATCATGGCCACAATCGTTGTGGAAGAGGCAGTATTTGTTCTTGCTCCGCTTTTCCAATTCTCCTCTCATTTTTATGGCTATTTGACATATTTCCTTCCTGTCATAGCTTTAAGGATCTCGCTCTGACTCGCTATCAAGGTCACGAAGGATTTTTCGCATTTATGCTTCTTTGGTTGTAGTTTTTCAAACTTCCCTTGATTAAATCCGAAACGGTTATTGGCCCGATGTCTCTTAAACTGGGCAATTTCTTCTCGAGGTTTGCTGCCCTCCAGGTTTTGGATGAGTCTGTCCACCATCTCGATTACGTGGTTCGTCTGAGCCATAAACATCTCTACTTAGGCATCCGAGGGGATTCCTAAAAATGTCAGAGACGTCTAGTTGAAGCTCCTTTCTAATAGTTGCGGTTAATTCAACGGTTGTCGCTGGATCGATGTTAAGCGACATGTCATTTTGTTCACCGCCAGATTGAGGATTTGTGGAGTGTTCCATTGATCTTGATAGTTGTTTGATTGTTAACCAAGTCTCAGTGAGCTTTGTTACTGAATTTTCTTTTTGGAAAGAAAACTCATCGTTCCCCACGGATGGCGCCAAATTGATGCTTCCAAAAGTCGTCCTTCTGTGAGTTTCACCTGCAAAACAGATGTTAGACTGCCAAGGATCACCTTTTTTGTGGTCGAAGGCACTCCGATGCTTAAGTCAACAACTCTGTTTGAATAATGAAGTAAATATGGACAAAACTCAGTTAAAGTTGCATACCTGTGTCGAATATTCCATTTACCTTTTATAATGGTCGCAGTTAATTATCTGTGTGACTTAAGCATGTGTGGCACAACAGAATGAGATGTTTCTCGTAACAGTCTCCTCCTTAATGGAGATAACGCCTACATGAATTTTTTGTGCAAAGTTTATCTTCTTTATGAGAGAACTTGTGTCGGGCCTGGATTCGGGCTTTGATTCGTTCGGGCCTAGGTTCGATCTTCATTTATATCTTCTCATTAGTGGGCCTTGTCTTGGCTTCTGTGATTGACTTTATTTTTATTGAATTTTATGAGCGGGCCCAATAATTTAGATGCCATATCCTCATAATGGATGTTCTCTACTGTGTGTACAGCCACAATGATAGGTTTATTTTGATGTACCATCGGAAGGAATATGGAAGTTGAACAAAAGAATGTGTCTTGTGTATGCTAATCTTCTATATAACAATAGAGTGTTTTACTGTGCAACAAAACTTGGTCCAAATCTTCTCGAATAAAATAACAGATTATCGAATTCGAATGGTTGAGATATCTTCCCTAAATATGGTAACAACCATCTCTATTATTGTGTCTCTCTATCATCTCTATTATTGTCTCTCTCTCTTGCTGAAACCCCTGCTCTCCCTTCCTACCAAGGCTAACATGGCACACTAATCTTCTCCCCCAATGACATCTGCACACCGCTCTCCCCTCCTACGAAGTCTGCACACAACTGACCCTTTCTCTCCCGAGTCCGTGAGAACTATTTGGATCACTCAAATTCTTCTCATTGCATGAAAAGAAAATCCTAGTTTCTAATTTCTCATGTTATAGTTATGGTCAGATGTTAGATTTCGTGGGGATTAAGAGTTCTTTCAAGTCTCAATCTCTCATTTCAAAGGATATGAGAAGGGAAACGCAACCAGTGTACCACCCTTTCCCTACCAACGCCTATCACTCAAATGACAAAGTTGTATTGTAGGATTGGTTTTACAATAAGATTACTGTTATTCTTAGTGATTTATCCATGATGTAGTTCCAAGCCAAGGTGGTTTAAATATGTAAATGTAAACGCACAGAGGGTTTCAGAAAAACATATCTTCTGAATAGCTAGTGAACCGGTATTTGTAGAAAGAGTTACAATCAGAATACAACACAATCTCCTTGAAAGAAGGAGAGCTCCGAAACATAAACAATCATATCCTAACTAATTCAAGTGCAGCAAATGACCATACAAATAGGAACAACCAAAGACTAGTTCAACAGAGATATTCGTTGGCTTCTATCATGCCCCTTCAAGATGGACGGCAGTTGTGAAGTCCAATCTTGTCTTTGAGTAAGCAAAAACGTTGGCGCGACAAGGACTTGGTCAGGGCGTCAGCAAGCTGATCACTTGAAGACACATGAGATATTCGCAAAGCGCCTGATTGTACACGTTCCCGAATGAAGTGAAAATCTATGGCAACATGTTTCATTCGAGAATGAAACACATGATTTGAACATAACTGAGTGGAACCTATATTGTCACAATAGACAACCGGTGCATGACTGACTGATCAATGAAGATTAGATAAAAGAGAGCAAATCCAGTTGATCTATGTTGATGTGTCCGCCATTGATCGGTATTCCGCCTCGGTGGAGGACCTTGCGATCGTTTGTTGCTTCTTGGATGACCAAGAAATTAGATTATGACCTAGATACACAATATGAGCACTGGTTGAAAATAAATCATCTTTGTTTCCCCCTCAGTCTGCATCAGAATAAGCATGAACTGTGGGAGGGGAATGACGGTGAAGAAGCAGACCTTCATTTAAAGTCCCATTCAGGTAGCGCAGGAGGCGTTACACTGACTGCCAGTGCACATCAATAGGTTTATGCATAAACTGCAATAATTTATTGACAGCAAAATACACATCAGGCCAAGTCAGGGAGAGGTATTGAAGACTCCATACAGTAGCACGGTATTTAAAAGGATCAGCTAAAGGACTTCCCATGGCCAACGTGAGATAACAACCAGGTGGCAACGGAGTGGAGGTTGGTTTTGCATGAGTCATGTTGGTCCGATGGAGAAGATCCTGGAATATAACGTTTTTGATTCAACAACAATCCCTGAGAATGTGACTGTACTTCCACTCATGCAAAACCAAACTCCAAAAAATAAGCTAGAAGACCAAGGTCATTTAATGAGAACCGGTGAGCTAAGGAAGCAATAAACCGATTGACAACAGCTTCATCATCCCCTGTGACAATGATGTCATCAACATAAACTAACAAATAAATTAGATGGGCATCATGCCTGAATATGAACAATGATGTATCGGCTAAGGAATTGTGAAAGCCCGAGGACAACAAGAAAGTCCACAATTCATGGTACCACGCTCGTGGTGCTTGTTTGAGCCCGTAGATAGCTTTTCTCAGCTTGCAAACATAATTGGGATTAGCATGATCTAGGAAACCCAGAGGTTGGGCCATATACACGTCTTCAGTGAGGGTTCCCTAAAGGAATGCATTATTGATGTCAAGCTGTCGCAGCTTCCAGCCTCTGCTCACAGCAATGCTAAGAACAAGCCTGACCGTTGTGGGTTTGACCACAGAGCTAAAAGTTTCATGATAATCAAGGCCAGGTCTCTGATTAAATCCTTTGGCCACTAACCTGGCTTTGTATCTGGCAATGGACCCATCCGAATTCCTTTTAATCCGGGAGATCCATTTACACCCCACCACATTGGAATTGGACATTGGAGGTACCAAATACCAAGTTTCATTCCGAATTAAAGCTGTGTACTCATCACTCATGGCTACACGCCAACTTGGATCTTTCAATGCTTGAGTGACAGTTGTAGGTTCAGTAGGGCCAGTGGTTTGGAGGTGAGTATGGAAAGTGAGTTTTTGAGTAGGCTTATGTATGTAGTTCTTTGATCTGGTGGTCATAGGATGGATTGAAGTGGGTGGGGGTGGCAGAGGGGGAGGAGGATTTTGAGAGGGCATTGGGTTGGTTTGTGGAGGAAGAGAAGGTGTGGAAATGGAGGTGTTTGTGTGTGATGATGTATCTGAGTCAGAAGTTCTTACCGAGGAAAGTGAATGATCGATTGCAGAGGGAGACGTTCGGTTGTGAAAATGCTCCACAGGTTGGGCCACAGAGAGGCGTGATGAGTGAGAGGGCCGAGATGTTTCCACGGTGAGGTGAGGAGGAAGCCACGTGTCAACAGAGTCAGAGGAAGATGTGGACTGTTTTGTGAGATAAGAACTGTAAGGAAAGATGGATTCTTCAAAAGACACATGGCGAGACACAAAGATTTTGGAAGAGGTAGGCTCAAAACACAAGTATGCACTTTTGGATAAGGAATATCCCAGGAAAATACACGGATTGGACCGTGGATCAAGCTTGTGGGTTGTATATGGACGCATCCAAGGATATCATAAGCAGCCAAAAGTGCGCAGTTTCTCATAGTTGGGTGCATGGTGAATTTTTTTTCATATGGTGAACAAATTTTTTCCGAAGAAGTAGGCATCCTATTGATTAAATAAACTGTCGTGGAAAAAGCATAAGACCAGAACTTGCGGGGTAAACATGAGTGAGTTAAAAAAGAGAGGCCCGTTTGAACGATGTGCCTATGACGACGCTCAGCAAAGCCATTGTGTTCTGGTGTGTGGAAGAGTTGTGAGATGCCATTAAGGGCAAAAAAATCTTTGAGGGCAACATATTCTCCACCATTATCCGAATATAGAGTTATGATTTTGTGTTTGAAAAAAATTTCTACACTGGCTTTGAAACGTATAAACACTTCCTTGACCTCAAATTTTTTTTTAATGGATAAAACCATATATACTTAGTGAAGTGATCCACAAAGATTAGATAGTATTTAAATCCATCAAGAGAAAATAAGGGAGAGGTCCATACATCTGAGAAGATGATTTCCAAAGGATTATGAGAAACAAGTGAAGTAGTTGAAAAAGGCAATTTGTGACTTTTATTACACTGGCATGCATTGCATACAAATTCATGAGACAAAGATTGGGAATTTAACTTATGCTTGGAGACAATATTTTTGAGAATTGGAAGTGCAGGGTGGTCTATGAAAGTGCCAATTTATTGGTGCAATTTTCATACTAGACAAGACAATAGGAGGGACGGAGAAGGATGCGAAGCCAGGCCACTCATACACGCCATTTTTGGGTTCACCTTGAGCTCGAACTTCCCCGTGAGTAGATCCTTCACAAGAAAACACCACGGTAAGAATTCTATAGACACATTATCGGCAACACAAAACTGATAAATAGATATTAAATTTCTTTTAATTTCAGGGACACAAAGCACATCAGTGAGATTAAAAGAATGATTAGACGATGAGAATTTAGTGGACCCTGTGTGGGTAATACAAAGTCCTTTACCATTTCCAATCATGACGTTGTCAGTTCCTGTGTACGGGGTATGAAGAGCCAGATTGTTTAGGTCAGCAGTGATGTGGTGGGAAGCCCCACTGTCTAGCAGCCACAAATTGTTGGGTGGGGCAGTGGCAGCAGCCATGTGTGCTTGTGGTGGGCCTGAAGGATAATGGTTGTTGTTGTTGTTGTTGTTGCCGTGAGGAACCATTTTGAAAGATGGGCATCTCTTGGCCGTGTGGCCCTGAATGCCACAGACTTGACAATGGCCCAAATAAGGCCTAGGTGGCAGCCTGTTATTTGAGGACGAGGGAGTATTGTTCTGCCCTGGAGGCCGGTTTGAAGATTGATAATTGGAACGTGAAGTTGATGATGTGTTGGTGCTGTTGGGGGAAGAACGCCATGTGTTTTGGTTGGATGGCCTGTTGGTCTAGCGGTAGGATGAGTTGTTGAGGAAATGTGGGTGGGGACTTTGTTGGTGACCTGGAGTGCTGCTTCAAAGTTGAGAAGCTTTTCATGAAGCTCTTCAAATGTGATGGCGTTGTCCCTGGCTTGAACTGCTCGAGCCAGTTCACGGTAGTCTTCTCCAAGTTCCTCTAATATTTTGTCAGTGATATCCTCACTGTCAATCGATGCTCCAAGAACAGCTAGTTCATCAGCTTTTGATTTTACTGACTGTAAAAATTCAGTAACGCTGAGGGATCCTTTGGTGAGAGCCTTAAACTTTGCTTTGGCCTGTTTGATGCGGCCCCTGGAAGGGGTGGCATAGATGCTATTGAGAATGGTCCATGCTTCGCGAGATGTGGATGCTCGGGAGATGAATGGGACGATGGTAGGTCCAATGGATCCAATTAATGCATTGAGGATCAACTGATCCTGGCGTACCCAAGCACGATACGCAGGATTTGGTGTTGACTCAGTAGTTGTGTCGGTGCTGGTGGTCAGCATCTGTGGTGGGCATGGTTTTGTTCCATCGGTATACCCTTGTAGGTCATATCCGATGAAGAGGGTCTGGAACTATAATTTCCAGGACAGAAAGTTGTTGTTGTTTAGCTTGATAGGTGTTTGGGCTGTGACATTAATGGTCACAAGAGGAATATCATTGTGGCGGGTGGGGGAAATGTTTGTGGTGTTGCTCATGGTGACTGACTGAAAAAAAAAATTATTGTGGAGGATGCTCTGATACCATGTAAACGCACAGAGGGTTTCAGAAAACATATCTTATGAATAGCTAGTGAACCGGTATTTGTAGAGAGAGAGTTACAATCAGAATACAACACAATCTCCTTGAAAGAAGGAGAGCTCCGAAACAGAAACAATCATATCCTAACTAATTCAAGTACAACAAATGACCATACAAATAGGAACAACCAAAGATTATTTCAACAGAGATATCCGTTGGCTCCTATCAGTAAATGGAAATAATGTTGGAGGAGAGGATGGTTCAATGGTCACTTTGAATGGAAGACCTGGAAAAGTAATGATACAAGTTGAGCATGAATTCAATGAAGATGGGCTTTCAGTGGTGGTGTTGCTGCTAAGTGAAAGGGTTTTCTTATGCAATTTTATTAGGATTATTGACTTTTGTGGTTAGGTTTGAGAATGGTTCAAGGTGTAAGAATTGGCATGTAGAGTGTTTGAAGAAATTCTCATTAAAAAAAAAGTGCATCTGTATCCTGATTTTGTGTTTCCATCTTAGTAGGCTCTAATCTAAACATCATTCCTCATTTATTTTTGTATAATTTTAGAGTCCCAACAAAGTTTTGAAAAACTGATTACCAAGATCGATGAGAACATTTAATAACCAATTTAATGTAATTTTCTCTTTTATCATCTTAAAAGTTGTAAGGATAAAATAAACCGTCTCAATTTGAGAGAGAAGCAAGGGAAAGTCAAATTGTTTGTAATGTTTATTTACTAGAGTATGCCACGTACCGTTGGCAATTCATATAATTTTATTTTTGCTAAATATTTTGTAATAAACACCTCTTTCACTATCCCCATTTTGGCTCTGAATCAATATTGAAGTGTAAGCTTATATATATATATATAAATTTTAAAGTTAGACAGTCAAATTTGAATTAGTTGGGGAAAAAATGTAAACGCCAAGAATGAGTTCTCCCCCAATCTTTGAATTCACCAAAATATGAAGTTTAGAGTTTTTGTTTAAATGTGCATTAAGATGCCCGACTCATTTTTTCTGGTATGATCGACCCGTCTCATTGCTTTAAAAAATATTAAAAATGTGAAATACTTTATATGTTTTTTAATTATAGAATATATATATTTTTAAGATTTTAGCGCTCGTGTTGATCATTGATTTTTTTGGAAAGATCTTAAAAATGCATTTCAACGATATTAATATTACCAAAATCCAATAACAATGTAGATAGTTATGATAATTTTCATTTTGCTAGGCAAAACACAATATTTTCTCTCTCCACCACATGTACATTCTACAAACTTTTTTTAAAAGTTTTTCATTATTTTTGCCCTTCTACATGTTTTATATTTACAAATATGCCATAATGGGAAATGAATCTCAACCCTCAAATTCAATACATTTCCCAACTTTTAATCCTAACCGTCTTTTATCTCTAATTCTTTCGATTTGACTTTGTCTCAGTAAATAATGAATAGTAAAATACCACTCTGAATTGTAATATAGATGTGCATTGGATTACCTTGGCAACCCATCAATTTCAACATTTGTGTTCAAAGAGAAGTTTAGAGCGTCTTCATCCATGTGTACAAAGCTAAAGCAAAAAAAAAAAGCCTTTTTTTTTTACCTTTCCATCCATGTGAGATGAATAATTTCATGTTCCCCCAACAGCTGCAAATGGTTTCTAGGGTGAAAAGCTAAATTTAATGTTTTCCACCCCATGCCCCATGGGTGGAGATGCTCGCACACAGGAATCCATTGAGGTTTATTTAGTCCCTAAACGTATATTTATAATAGTTATTGTCCTCAATTACACAAAATTAAGTGCCAAATCATCTTGCATGAAACTTAAAATGGTTATGAACTTGATGTATGTTTGTATCCAAATATTTTATATTTTTGTGAATAACAATTTGAAATCTTAATAAAGATATTGAAGTTTTTTAATTGTTACTGATTTAACTCTCAATTTATAGTCATATTGAAAACTCCGAAAGATGTCAGAATGATAATATATATGAATAATATTCTTCAAGATTATGACAAGATTAATCATGAAAAAGCAAAGTGCAATTTTGTCAAAATTGTTAATTATTGAGTCAGCAATTGTGCAGAAGGTTGTTGTTGGGTACTATGGAAGGCGCAACCGAACCACTTGTATGACATACCAAAGGAATAGTAGGGTAGTCGTGCCGCAGGCATGAGTACACGCTATCGAGGAGTGTCGAAGGCTAAACAATCAAAGTGGCGTGCCGACGGCATGCCAAAGTAGTCGTGCTAAAGGCATACATATACGCTATAGGAAAAAAAAGTGTCTACGTGCCAACAACATGAGTATATACTAGTATACAACATAAAGAGTTAGGAGAACATCTTATTTAACCTTGAAATCCACCATTCTTACGAGATTCATAATCAGCTGCCAAGATTAAAAAAGATTTATCTTCCGCTCGGGGCCAATTGTTGGTCATTTGAATTCAAAAGGGACATATTCATCCTCTCCTTCAAGATGTGTCTATTGTTGCGCATAGAAGCGTTACAAATGCCGAAATGCGAAGTTACCAAACAAAGATAGAAAAATCGAAGACAATGAATATATGTGGTTCGACAAACTCACCTATGTCCACGATAAATAACAACTCCTATTGCTTCAAATTCAGATTACAGACAGATTACAAACACCTAGTACAAATTGGTTTCTCAAAATAAACCCAAATACGAAACCAAAACAAAACCCCAACAAATAAGCAACTGAAAATCCAACCCAAACAAAATAAAGCTAATCCGATGTTTGATTTTCCAAAACAAATTCCGGATACGTACGTCTCACAAACTCATTCTTAGTGAGGGGTGATTACCAAGTATTGATTCGCTTATAACTAAGCTCTCTGATGGGTCCTTATATAGGCCCTTGAGAAGGTGAAATAGGCAGCAAAAAATATTTCAAAAGCCCATTGTGAGTTGTCCATATAGTTGGCAACAACTTGGGATGTGGAAACCTTCATCCACCCCCTCTTATATTTGCTTCTTCACTAAGCATAAAAAAAGACAACTTGCTCAACTAAAGTGGTGCGGGGGTGGAAGCTTCCACCACTTCCTCACCTATTTTTCAACAATTCTCCACCTCGCTGAATATTTAACAAATCTGAGTTGATCCTAACAAACACAAACAAACATATGTCACATCTTCAAAATACAAACACAAACTTCAAATCTTCAAGCACATTCATATGTGCCATACTCCCGAATTTGCCATATACTAGAACATGCTCAAGCTAACAAACCAACTCCACCTTGGCTAGGATGGAGTTTTGAATCAAAACTTTCAGAAACACAATGTTCACAAACATCCATGTTGCAAAACTTCATATCTTCTACCAAATGTTTCATCAACAACTCGAGCAGAACCTTCTCACCATTACTTCCTACACGCAAATGTCAAACCCTCAAGGTATCCAAACAAACATCCTTGGAGCTTGATGTAGTCGATTCCTAGTCTCCTTCATTGCCTTTACTTATACATGCACAAGTAGCACATGTGAGCCAAATACCACCGTGTGGAGACTGATGTTACTCCGTTGCTTAAGTTAGATAAGGCTTAAGAAAAGCTTAAAGCTGTAAATTGGGTTTTTGTAGCGTCCCTTGGTTCATCGACCTTATCTCCCTTTTATATTGTGAGAGTCCTTGTTTGGCTAGGCCTTTGGTGGCGTAGCTTATGAAAAGAGATCTTGTTGGAGATCCTTTCTTAGTTGGGAGCTATCCATGTAGGGTAGTTTCCCACGACTTCTGTTCCTAGATCTGCGAGAGAGGTTTCCCTTTTTGAGTGTTGTCCATGCAAAGAAATTTCCTTGCTCAACTTATACTCTAGTATTTGTTTCCTAGTCAGAACCAATGTATTATTGGCATGCCTGTCTTGGGTCGATCGCCCAGATACTTGCCTTATTGGGGCTTACTCTGGCCTTATTAGGGCTTACGAGTATTGGGCTTGACTGGGTGACATGTGGGCTTAGTGGCGCATTGCAATTTGGGTCCGACATTTTGGATCCTGCCAATAATGGACTTAATCTCGTCTGGGCCTTGCTAGATTGGGCATGCAATCAGGCATGCTTTTATCTGTTGATAAGTTTATCATGACACACGTACGGTGTTGATCAAATGAAGGTTTGATGTATCATCAACTACCCCCCCCCCCAGAGTCAGTGGGCCATCTCATCGGTCCACCGAGTCATTTCATGAAGCAACTGTGCAGTCATGATGGTTGAGTCTGAGTTGTTTCTTCGAGCGACGAGTTTCATTAATTGGAGGTGCGTCTGCTCAAAACAAAGAAAGGCAAGAGTTCTGTTTTCTATATAGATCTCCTCTCTATGGAGTTTGGTTTCTTCACTCTTTCGATCTCAAAGACTATGTTTGTTGTACCGCTTTTTGTGCTTTTAACATTGCTCAGCTTCCATATTCGAAAGCTTGAACTATCTTTCATGGCGAGCTAGAATCAATTTTCCGATGAACTGTTCGCTAAGGGCCGCAAATTATTTGAGGAGAGGTTGCTCTTCAAATCGTATCTGGAAGCCCTTCATAAAACATACGTGATTCCTGATTATCTGGTGCTCTGCACTCTAGGTGCTGATTTGACGCCATGTCCCCTCCTGAGGGGTTTATCTGTCTACACCGAGGTATGATTCAATCAGGTGTCTATTTTCCTATTATCAAGGAGATTTGGGAGTTCCTGGTGTACCTCGGCATTGCACCCGCTCAATTAGTGCCGAATGTGTATAGGACTGTGATTAGCATTTTGATCAGGGCTAAGGATGATGGTGTCTGAGTATCTTCGAAAGTGATCCAAATGCTTACTTCCCCTCGGATAAATGAGCATGTTGTGTGTGTGCTGCATCGCCGGACTGCTTTGGCAATTTGCCTGATGGTTGTAAATCCTGGTAGAAGTTATGTTTCATGGCTCCTGCGGACTCGAAGTATTTTGAGCTTGCTAGTCGTCCGGTCGAGTGGGAATTCAGATAACTAAGTAAGTTCAATTCTTTTTCTGTTCTTGTTTGTGTTAACTGCATATCAGATTAATCTTTGCATTTTTGTAGGGAAATTCCCAACTTCACCACTTTCTGCTGAGGATATAGCAACGCTGGATGTGTTTCTCGACATGCCTCGTGTACGGATAGAGGATGTTATTGAGTATTCTAATGTCAAAGGCAGCAGACTATGGGCTCATTAGCATGGGGCTCCCACTCATTTTAGGGTTTTGAAGCCAAAGCCTGAAGGTTTGTCTGCTTCGAGAAAGAGGAAACTTCCCAAGAATAAGGTTCCAAGCCCTTCAAAGAGGGCAAAAATAGATGAGTTGCTTCCTTCTTTTGTGGACCTGAAGAAGCCATGTACTTTGTATAAACCCGTCCGCAGGCGCTTGGCTTTGTTGGAGGGAAGTGTTGTTGTCGGGCAAGTGCCTGATTTGTCCGCCAGGGCGGAGACTGCTATTTTCGAAGGGCGTGATGCTCAAGCCAATGCCCTTATCTCACTTCCTGACTTGGAGAGTGAGTATCTGCAAATGGTGGGCATGGAGGATGTAACAAACTGAGTATAGAGCAGGCAGAGTTTCTGAACAAAACGTTGTTGCGGGCGTAGAAGCTTCGTCTTGTCGTCCCTTTTCAATGAATGACTTTAAGCTCCGCCCTTCTCTGGATCATGAACCTACTGAAGAGTCGTTCGATCTTCGACCTTATGGTGAAGGGTCTCATCCGCGTCACCCCTACTGTCCTCCATCTCGTTCTCGTTCTCGTCCCCACATTGAATTGACTATGGGTCCAAGAAATAGCTCGCTTCCCTATTCCCCGTCAACTGATGTTGAATCGGTGCGTGAAAGAGAGGCGATTGTTGCGAGCAAACGGAAAGTTGTGGATGAGGGTTCTGATGTAGTGAAGACAGTCAAGGGCCGTGCTGGGGTGATTTTGGTCCTGAAGGATCTCCATCCGAATGTGCGGATCAGTCTGTTTGCTCAAGACGTAGTAAGGATGAGCAACCAAGTTTGGCATCAAGATGTTGACATTTCTTATGCTTCGAGGAGGCATATTAGCAAGTGGAATGACTAGCTGGCGAACTGTGCTTCAGAACTAGTGGAAGAAATGCTGGGAAAGTGTATGGATAAATTACAAAAACATCTCGTGTTGGGGATGTCATACCTGAATCAAGTGGCCGCAGTTGGAACTGAAGTTGAGGCTGCTCGTGAGAGAGTGTATACTATGAAGTGAGTCTTTACAAACTTGCCAAATTCATACTCTAACGCTATTTATGAGATTGAGTCATTGAGGAAGCAACTTGAAGCTTACTCAGATAATGGAGTGGAGTCCTGGTGCACAAGATAAGAGGCTTAGAAGGTTCGTTAGGAAATGTTTCGGTCCGATCGGGTGAGGGCAGTATCCACGAAGGATCGGTTCAAGAATGAATTGAACCTCGTTCGTCGTGACTTGCAGCTTGCCTGCAAGACTGTGGCTGGAGTGCAAGATGAACTGTAGGCTCTGCATGCAGAAAGGGTAAAAAAAAGTCCGAATGGATTATCCGATGTCAGCAGTTGGAGGTTAACGATGATTTTAATGCTAAAATTGTGCGGGCCGTTATAGAGCAGCTCTTTCTAGCACAAAATGAGCTAAGTATTGTTAATGATAAGCTATATGTCGAGCAGTCCAATAATGACATGCTGTCAGGCAATCTGGAGCGGCTAGAGCACGAGCTTGCTGAATCAAGGGTACGCGAGGAGAAGGTTCTTAAGGCCCAGGGCACATTTGAGTTCAGTAGAGTCGTGCATGGAGAGCTAGAGTTGTTGCATCTGATGAAGGAAGAGCATCTCAATTGGGATCTCTTTTATTATAAAGAGGTTGCATACGCAGAGTTTGGAGTTCGTCCGAATAAGATGGCAACCTTGATGAGGGTGTGATCAAGAAGCAACACGTACGGATGTGTCTCCTGCTTCTTCTCTTGCTAAGTTCGGCTCTGTTGTATCTGACTCTCCTCCTGATGAGGAGTGAACCTTATTTTATTTTATTTTGGCTTGCAAATGAATAGTATTCTATACATGTTCGTTTTTCATTTATTTTTCTGCTAGCTTTTACTTGCTTTGTCTTATTTTGACATTAATTGTAAGACGAGAGGCTCTGCTAGGCCAAGAAGCTTTATGATTGATATGTTGGTGAGAGTTCTAATTGCTTGTGCTACGATATTTCGTGCAATTCTAGTCAGAATCCTTTTTGAGATCGAGGAGTGTAATTCACCCATTGTATGGCGGCTTGGCTTTATGTTAAACTAGCAGTTATTGTTTGCTATTATAAGTGAATTAGTCAGACTGTGGTCCCAGCACATGCACCATTGTAAATGATCGGACAATAGTCCTCACAAGTCATCTGAGTCGAGCATCTAGAGCTCTGATCGGATTTTCGACTCGTCTTTACCTGCTATTTGTGGAATAGGCTTAGCTGGAGTAGAGGTTGTTATCTCCAGTTGTAACTGACTAAACTGGGGTCAGGTTCGATGACCATGGTTGTCCCTAGCAAGTCATCTTAATCAGGCGTCGAGGGCTATGACTAAACTCCCACTTTCCAACCCATCTTGAAATGCTCTTAGCATACTAGGAGTTGGAATGAGCCTGAAGTTATCATGGTCAATCGTTCTAACTAAACTTTGGCAGGGTTTGGGGATCATTTTCTGTAATTGACCAATGATCCCTAGCAAGCCATCGCGGTCAAGCGTCGTCACACTGACTAAGCTTCCATTTTCTAGGCCGTCGGAATCCGCGTGCAGCGAACTAGGCTTCGAGTAGACTAGAAGCCATCGTGATCGGTCATCACTAACTAAGCTTTGATAGTGTTCGATCACTATTGCCCATGTTTGGACCATGATCCCTTGCAAGCCGTCTTGGTCAGGCGTAAGGCACTGACTAAGTTTTTGCTCTCTAAACCATTGACACCCGTTTAACGGAATGGGTGTTAGAGCGTACCAGAACCTATCGTCATAGGTCGAAACCGAATAAGTTTTGGTTAGGTTTGGTGACCATTATATACAGTTGGAAAATGGTCCCTAGCAAGCCATTGCAGTCAAGTGTTAAAAACACTTACTAAGCTCCCATTTTCTAACCCATTGTCGTCTGCTTTTGGTTGGCTAGGTGTTAGAGCGGACTAGAAGCTATTAGAATCAGTCGGAGCTAATTAAGCTTTGGTCAAAATAAGATTTTGGGCATGAAAGTCTAGCTTTGGTGTCCTGACTTACTTAGTTCACCTAGCAGTCCAATTCCAGAGTCGGATCGATTGATCAGACTAATAATAGATTGATCAGCTTTAATGAACAACAACGAAATAACAATAGGCTGATGCCTTGGATTTACTGATAATACTCTGTAGGTGTGCTCCTTATTCCATGGGCGCTCAAGGCCTTTGTTGTTTGCACCTTTGCATGAGTTGGGCCGAATCTGGCAGGGCATAAGCTTGGGCTCATTATCTGAAGGGCCCAATTAGAAAAAATCTTTGTACATCAGAATGCCATGTGCATGACGCATATTGCAAGATGGTTCAGTATTGGTTACTCCCCCCAGTTAATGGGGTGCATGCATGGTCATTAAGTCGAAGTATGTGGACTTGTGCAGTTACAATTGGAACCGTCGTTTCCCAATTTCCCGCACGACATTTAATGCTGAAGTAATTGTTGTCTGACGCTGCTTCATAAACCATCACACCTATATATATAGGTTGTTCATTCTTTGTTCAAGTATTGCAATGAGGTCTTATAATGTCTTCTTATATTGCGAAGAAGTACAAACTCTTCCTTAGGGGACAGGTCTATCTTCCATTTTTTGTTGTTCCCGAGTTTCCATTCGCCACTGTTGTTGGGTGATGATACATGCAGCTAGTTTGTGGCGGCTGTCCCCTTTGTATTTGCTGGGCCTCACGCGTGATGCTACAAACTGAAGAAATGTTGGCGGAGCAAAGCTCTAATGATGCGACCTTCGGTTCTGGGTTAGTCACTCTGCAACACCCCAACCACTCCTTTCTTGATATGCATCCTCATCTACCTTCTTCTGCTCCAGTTATAGATCCTTTTCGCAGGGCAGGTCGGTGGAGCAAGGTTGTCTGCATTTCGTTTTGAGATTCAAGTTGCTACCTTCAAATCATCCTTGTAAGGTGATTCGACGGAGCAATGAATTGATTGCACTTTTTTGGCTTCTTTATCAGACACTCTACTTTCACTACATTATCTTCTGGAAGCAGATTGGCAAAGTGGAATCTTTATGCTTGTTTAAGCAGATAGATACTTATGTTGGACTTAGATACTTATAGTGTATAAACTTCTGTACTAGTTGGTAGGCAAGCTTTGTAATAACTTTCATTGCAATCAATAAAATCTATTTTATTTTTAGAATGTGTGTGGTATGAACAATTTTTCTAAACTGAAATCAAAGCAACAAATAATTTAAGTTTGAGCAGGGACTAAGCTAACTCGGTCTTGAAGGAGGCACATATGGTCCTGGCTTGGATTGCATAGTCCCTATGGCAAAGTGTCTTATTTTGCCAAACCTAGCAAAGTTACGGAATAGTGGACTTCGTCCTGGTGGGCAGTTCCATGCTGATTATCAACTCCTGGAGTAAGTGCATGTTTGCTAAGTATTGTTACTTAGTTCTTTATTGGTCTAGATTGCGTTGCCAGCTTTGAATTCTGGCTCTCTACATAGCTGCATTTTGGTTGTCGGGGCTACTCTCTAGGCCCGGTGTCTGACATATTTGTTTTGCGGGCTCGAGTTGCAATTGGCAACAATTCAGCTACTTCAGAGTTGCATAATGACAGCCTATTGTTGTAGGTTGATCTCCTTGAATAGTTCCTCGGGCTTGGTATGTTGTATATTTTATGCATTGGTACAGAGTGGAAACTACTACCTCCATATGATGAAGCCACGACCTTCCCAGAATAATATTTTAGATGGACGGAGCGCCAACCACCATAAATTATTGGACAAGGTACTTCCACAATTGTGGCTCTTCCACCTCCACCATTAGATTGATCTTTTTGATGGGGAAACACTTCTCTCCACTGAATGAGACCATGGGGTGGGTGGCGGGGGTTAAGTCTTTCTCCTGTAATTGCATGTTGCGAAATGCGCTAAGAAACATGACATTGAGTGAGCTTCATGTATCCACCAAGGCCCTTTTTACCACCCACATAGCGATGATGATGGATATGACTAGGGCATCAGTGTGAGGAGAATGTATCCCCTAGATATCCTTTTCCGTAAACATCAATGGTGGGATAGAGTTGTGAACTCGTGCATGCTACACCTGTCAGTCCTCACACTGAGATGGTGTCCACATCTCGGTCAACGTCCTCATGGGGAACCTGTTAGATTACTCCCCTTTGGGACCGACCTCGTGGATGAAATAAATGATGCCAAAAGCTTATTTTTCAATCTCCTTGAAAGCGATGCTCTTTCCTTTGTCCTGCTTTGCCTCTTGTCCGAGCCTAGGAACTCCTTGAGCATGCATTTCCTGATCCAATACTCGACCTCTCCCTTGTGGTAGGCGTAGTATTATGTTCGCATTCCTCAGTATTGTGTTCGCATTCCTTGTGGTAGGCGTAGTATTTGTTGTTGTTGTGCCGAGCAGAGTCTCCTCGCTACTTAAGCGGCCACTTCAGCTCTTCTCAATCCTTGATGGAATCAAGGATGTCGGACAGACTGGTGTTGAAGGGAGTGACAGATTTGGACCCGACATAATTAGAGGCCTTGTGCTGCCTCTTGCGGCCTGGGTTTGTCTTGCTGATAGTGCGCTTCCTCTTGTTCCCGTCATCGTCCTCTTTTTTCTCCACCTATTTCTTGTCCCTGGGAACAGAGGGTTTTTTATCTGATTTCGCTTCATTCTTGGCGGTCAAGATCTCGTCTAGAGTGATATATCTTTGGGCATCTCTCAGCAGATCTGCCATATTGGTTGGGGGTCCAGAATAAGGAAGTCGTAGAACTTGCCTCTTCTAATACCCAAAGTGAAAGCAGTGACGACAATATCATCACTACAGCCATCGATGAAGGTCAACTCATCATTGAAACGAGTGATGTATTCCCTCAATGTATCTTCTGTTTTTGCTTTAGAGTCATCAGATAAACGGGCCCTTCCTGATTTGTTGGCTGGCCACGAAGCGTGTGAGGAACTCCATTACCAATGTCCGAAATGAATCGATAGACCTCGGAGGGAGGCTGTGGGACCAGGTCGGTGCTAACTTCTTTAGGCTGGTAGGGAATAATTGGCACATTATCACATCATACCCTTCCTTGATGCCATAACGTGCTGGAAGTGGCTCAAGTGATCGGTCGGGTCTCCAGTCCCTTCGTAAAAGTTCAGCATTGGTGGTGTGTACTTCTTCAGTAGCGGTTCGTCCATGATATGATCCATGAACAGAGGGACCGTGAAATTAAATAGCACGTTTGGGTTTGTTGCCCTATTCCCGGATGGGGTTATTAAAGACGTGCCTGTCGGTTCTGGACGTTGGGTCTTTGTTGGCCGCACCTCCACTTCTGTTCCATTGAGAAGCTGTTGAGGCAGCGCGACTCTCCTAAACGTGTTCTCTGGAGCTTTTAGGAGACTGGGCTCTTTGCTGCTCGTGGTCACCTTCTATAGGTGGAGGATTCTGTTGTTTGAGTGTCTCCATCACTTGTGCAATTTTTTGCATCTTTGTTGATAGTAGATCCACCCTTGGGTCCACCGTGGGGGTCTGAGAGGGTTCCTCCAGCGGTGATGGTGGAACCGGAGCGGGCAACACTCTACTGGTTCAAGTGTTCGAGGTACTGCAACATCTGCATTGTTGCGAGACCTTGTTGTCACCATCTTTTTGGTTTTCTGGGAAAGGTAGTACAACTATTTCTTCTGAGGAACTCTATTGTTCCCCAAGGACGGCGCCAAACTGATGTAGTCGATTCCTGCTTTCCTTCCTCACCTTTACCTAGACCTGCACAAGTAGTACACATGAGCCAAAGACCACCGTCTAGCGGTCGATGACACTCTGATGCTTATGCTAGATAAGGCTTAAGAGAAGCTTAAAACTGTCATTTTGGTTTCTGTAGTGTCCCTTAGTTCATCGACCTTATCTCCCTTTTATAGTGTGAGAGTCCTTGTTCGGCTAGGCCTTTGGTGGCGTAGTTTAGCGAAAGAGTTCTTGTTGGAGATCCTTTCCTAGTTGGGAGCTGTCCATGTAGGGTAGTTTTCCTACACGACTTGTGCTCCTAAATCTGCAGGAGAGGTTTCCCTTTCTGAGTGTTGTCCATGTAAGGAAGTTTCCTTGCCCGACTTATACTTTAGTATTTGTTTCCTTGTCAGAACCAATGTATTGTTGGCATGCCTTTCTTGGCTCGATTCCCCAGATATTTGCCTTATCGGGGCTTACTCTTGCCTTATCAGGCTTACGAGTATTGGGCTTGACCACGTGATGTGTGGGCTTAGTGGCGCGTTGCAATTTGGGTTTGACCTTTTGGATCCTGTCAATAAGGAGCTCAATGTTGTCTGGGACTTGCTAGATTGGATGTGCAATTAGGACTGCTTTGTTTCGTTGACGAGATTATCATGACTTGCGTTCGGTGCTAATCAGAGGACAGTTTGATGTATCATTAGTGCTATTTGTAACTCACCAGAAGCAACTTCTTCATGGCCTTCAACAATACAAGTTGTTCCACCAAATTAAACTTTCCAATTACCTATAATTGTACTCCCCTGCAAGAAGTATAAGTTGCCCTTCCGAACAGCTTTCAAAACTACTAATGCACCATAAACTACTTTTAGTGTTTCACCTTATATCATAACCTTATAACCTTTGGATTCTGAAGCACTAATGAAGATTAGATTCTTCTTCAAATCGGGTACATGTCGAATATCATTCAAAATCCAAACAAGTCTATTATACAGCTTCAACTTGATTTTTACCTATCCCGATAATTTTGCATTTATTATCATTGCCCATACTGACAACACCGCCATCCATCTCTCTAAAGTTAGGAAACCAGTCCCTGGGAGGACACATATAGGTAGAACCCAAATCAAGTAGTCATTCATCAAGATGACTCATCAATGCTGAAGTTGTAGACAACGAATACACATCATCATCATCATCATCATCAATTTTTCAATTCATCAAGCAGCTTTCAATTTTTCACAGTTAATCTTCTAGTGGTCCTTCTCAGGACAATAGGCACATTCATCCATCGACAAAAACCTTCTGTTTACACTTTTTCCTCTTGACTACGATATTTCTCTGGCAAAATCTTATAACCATTTGTATGACGGTTGGATGTTGGATACGAGAGCTTCGCATCATATGTGTCACATAAGGGAATGGTTCAACACTTATTGCAAGGTTAAGGGCAAATCAGTTAAAATGGGTGACTCTCTGCCTTGCAAGACAATGGGTATTGGTACAGTTAATTTCAAATGGCAGATGGGTCATGTAGATAGTTTACCAAGGTGTGTCATGTTCCGGCTTTTTCAAATGGGTTGATTTCTTTTGGAGTGCTTGAAGCTCAGGGCTACAAGTATATTGGTGAGAATGTGTATTGTAGTGTTTACTTTGGTGACAGGTAGCTTATGACAGCGGTTAGGCATGCAAATTTGTATTTCCTTCAAGGCAATGTAGTTGAATGTGGAGCTATCGTTTCTACAGTTGTTAATGAGAAAAGCTTGATGCGCACATAGTATGGAACATGCGATTAGGGCATGTAGGTGAGAGTGGACTAAGAACTTTAAGCAAGCGAGGCTTGCTTGGCAGTGATAAAATGACAAAGCTGGATTTCTGTGAACATTGCATCTATGGGAAGCAACGCAAAGTCAGTTTTGGTGATGCTACTCATAACACCGCGGGGATTGTGGATTACATACACACTAGTGTTTGGGGACCCTCTAGAGTCGCATCCAAAGGGGTTCCAGGCATTTTGTGTCTTTTATTGATGACTTCAACCGGATAGTATGGGTGTACACCATGAAACATAAAAATCAAGTCAATGATATCTTCAAGAAGTAGAAAGCTATGATTGAGAAACAAATTATGAGGGTGATCAAAGTAGTGGGATTTGACAATGGCGTATACTGAGGATCCATTGAAGCAGTTTTGTTTGGAACATGGCATTATAAAATACTTCACAGTGAAGTCAACACCACAGCATAAGAGGTTAGTAGAGCGAATGAATTGTACCTTGTTGAAGAGAGCATGGTGCATGTTGTCCAATGCAGGTTTGCGCTGAAAATGGTGGGCTAAAGCAGTAAACACAGTGTGCTTTCTCATTAACCGCTCTCCTTCATCGGCTATTGAGTCACAGATTCCTATAGAATTATGGTCTAGTATTTCTTTAGATTTTTCTAACTTGAAAATATTTGGTTGTCCAACATATTAATATTTTCATGTTAGGGAGGACAAAATTGGAGTAAGGGCCAGAAAAACTATTTTTTCTCAGTTATCCAGATAATGTGAAAGGGTATAGATTATGGTGTCCTAACTTGCAGAAGTTTGTGATAATCCGAGATGTGAAGTTCCATGAGGACCCTTTGTTACAGGCAAAGTGTGAGAGATACAAAAATGGTTCCCCTATTTGGAGGGTGATAGCTATGATGAAAATGAGGATGCTGGAGATTCTCTGTAGGTGGAGCTTGGAGCTCCTAGATCTCATTCAGAGCATGATGTTCCTTCTATTGAGGGAAGAGGTGATACAAATATGATGCATGATTAGACAGTGGCAGAAGATGAGGTTCTTACCGATGGGGACATGGATCCTACACAACAACAGGTTCAACAGTTACAAACATCGTCTTTAGCAGTAGGCAGAGAACCTAGAGTTAGATGTGCACCACTTAGATTTGGCAATGAGGATGATGCAGCTTACACATTCTCAGCTCTTGATGGGTATGATGATGTTCCTAGCACATATACGCAGACGCAGACATTGCAAAGTGTTCACAAAGAGGAGTGAAATGAGGCTTTGGATGAGGAGATGTGATCTCTTCAGAAGAATCATACATGGGAGCTTGTGACACTCCCTAAAGGGAACATGTTGATTGGGTGTAAGTGGGTTTTCACAGGTATACGATACAAGGCAAGATTGGTAGCTAAAGGATATGCACAACAAGAAGGTGTGCACTACAATGAAGTATTTTCTCCGATGGTAAAATACACTTATGTCCAAGTCCTTTTAGCTTTAGCAGCTCAGTTTGACTAGAGCTCGAGCAACTTGATGTCAAGATTGTTTTCTTGCATGGAGATTTGGAGGAGAACATATACATGTCTCAGCCCGACGGATATGTTGTTGTTGGAAAGGCAAATGTATGCAAACTAAATAAGTCACTGTATGGGTTGAAACAATCTTCGAGGCAGTGGTACAAGAGGTTTGATACTTTTATGATTGAAAAGGGATATGCGAGGAGTCAGTATGATCCTTGTGTTTTTGCCCATAAGCTCAAGGATGGGTCTTTCGTGTTTCTCTTACTTTATGTTAATGACATGCTCATTGCTGCAAAGAGCATGAAAGAAATTTATAAATTGAAGTTGAAATTTACCATGGAGTTTGAGATGAAAGATCTTGGTTTAGCGAAGAAGATACATGGGATGGAGATAGTGAGAGATAGGAAGAAGGGGAAACTGACATTGTCACAAAGACAATACTTAGATAAGGTTATTCATCGTTTTGACATGGATATGTCCAAGCCAGTAAGTACTCTTTGGCTGCTCACTTTTAGCTCTCGGGTAAGTTGTCTCTTAGCACAGAGGATGAGAGGGAACACATGTCATATGTTCCCTATGCTAGTGCAGTTGGTAGTCTAATGTATGCCATGATCCGCACACGTCTGAATATCACTCATGCAGTCAGTCTGGTTAGTAGGTTTATGTCAAACCCAGGAAAACAACATTGGCAGGCAGTGAAGAAGATATTGAGATATCTTCGGGGTACACTGGATGTTGGTTTAGTATACGAGGGGGGATATGTGTCAAATATGATCCGAGGTTAGGCTGGTATCTTGATAGGTGTCGATCGACTACAAGTTATTTTTTAGATTGGCGATGGTACAGTGAGTTGGAAGTCTCAGTTACAGTCTACAGTTGCTTTGTCTATCACTGAAGCAGAGTACATGGCTCTATCAAAGGCGATGAAGGAAGCCATTTGGCTTCGGGGCTTGGTTAGTGATTTGGGTGATACTCAGGATCATGTGACAATCAGAGTGTTATCCATTTGGCAATGAACCCGGCTCATCATGCCTGGATGGAACACATTGATGTGTGGTATCATTTTTAGAGGACATCATAGAGGATGGCGAGGTTCTCTTGGAAAAGGTGAGCACTCAAGAAATCCGGCTGACATGTTGACAAAGGTAGTTCCAAGGATCAAGTTTGAACATTGTCTCAACTTGTTCAGGCTTTCTCAGTGTTGATGCCACAAGTGGCAAGACCCTTAGGGGCTTGACAACGATTCTCGTAACCGAGAAATGAATCTTGACGGTTTTTTCATGCCAAGGTGGAGATGCTTATGTGTGGTAGTTTGTGACGTTTGTGTGGTGGTCTGAAATTGTTCGACAAGGTGGAGATTGTAAGACAAGGACAAAGACTCAAAGTCTTTTTATTGTTTTTTTTATTTTGGTTGGCTCCCAATTTGTTGGGAAGAATTAGAGAAGCACTCAAGGTCCTTTACAAACAAGGACTTTGATATTCACGTAATTATTACAAAATATATCCCTTAATTTTTATATGTTAGTGTTTCGATTATTATATTTTATTCTAATTATTTCGTTTTCATGTTTTTGTAGGAATTTGTGCGTGAAATCGCATTAAGGCGACAATTTGAGGAATGATCAATTGGTTGATTCAAATGGTGGTACAAAGTAGTGGGTCACATGTCTAAACCTAACCCAAACAAACCTAAGTCCACCTAATTTAACCTAAGCCCAAGCCCAAAAGCTGACCTAAAAAACCAAAACCCAACCTAATAAAAAAATAGGAGAACCGTATTTAGGCTTCTTCTCTCTCACGTTTCTTTTTCCTTCTCCTCCCTTCCACGCCTCTCTTTTCCTCCTTGGCAGAAACATAGAAACCTTCGTCTCTCGCCACTAACCAACCACCATAATGTCCCTTTCTCCTTATCTCTTGTTCTCCACACCATCACCACCATCATTCTGCTGGCGATTCTCGCTCGATAGAAGAACCGGTAGTGCAACCACCATAACCTCGCCATCATCACCATCTCACAACCTCTGTTCCTCTATCGTGCTTTCTTGCAGCCACTGAAACTAAAACAGGGAACACGACCACCATCATCCCACCATCACCACCTCCTCCTCATCACCACCATCAGAACCTCCACCATCACCATCCTCGTGCACAAAACAGGGAGCACCTCCCTATTCCTCTTCCTCCACAACATCACCGCCCACACACCTGCGCACCACCACCGAAACCTCCTCCTCACTCTGTTTCGCACAACCGTAGACCGCCATCAGCCGTCTTCTCTCTTCTTGTGTGTCCCCTCTTCTTTCTCGCAGCCAATATGACTCACGCACACCACCGCCGAAACAAAGCAGCCCCTACTCTTAGTCCTTTTCCTCCCCGTTCCATCACGCCAAACAGCAGCCACACCGCAACCATTTTTTTTCCTCTCTCGTCTCTCTGTCTGCATGTTTTTCTTCTTCAGCAACCCACGCCACCTCGTGACAGAACGGAGCAACCCAGACACAGAGAGCACACAGATCAACACCCTCTGCTTCACCTCCTTCGTCCTCTTCATCCTTCGTGTCTCTTCGTTATCTTTCTGTTCTTCCATCTCTCCCTCTCTTTTTCAGGTACCGGAGTAGCTCGCAGCAGAGAGAACGGAGAAACAAGAAAAGAAGCTCGCGAGGAAGAAACGCAGGAAAAAAAGGGCGGGTGAAAACTAATTTTTCAATCAGCCTATTTGCACCCTAGGTTTCTGTCTGAGCCACCATAATCCACCAGTAGCTCTTTTTCGAGATGTGTGTTCGTGCTAAGATGGATTTCACCTCCATTGATGTCGTGACATCATCCACCATGATCTTCTAGACCCCGCGCTGAGGCAAAGATGAAACCACATGGTTTTCTAGAGTTTGTCGTATTTGAATTTATTGTTTTGTATATGTTTGAACATTAAACACAGTTGATTTCTGAATTTCAATAATTTTCTTTCACCGATTATATCCGAAAAATTATCTGGACTAATCGATAATTAAAAGTTCCCTTTGTTGATATTCGAAGTCTGCTTTAATCAATTAATTTTAATCTGTGATTGTGTGTGCCGTAAGAAGACATGCAATGCTAGGGGTTTAGAATTAGTTAAAATAAACCTGTGATTGTGTGTGCCATAAGAAGACATGCAATGCTAGGGGTTTATGCATTTGCTGAAATTAATTGTGAACTTAGATTAATCTTTAGGTTAGTCGTGTTGATTCTTGAAAACAATAATTTAGATTACACGAATCTTGAAGAACCTGTGGTGGATTCGATGTCTCGGTCCACTCCTTCATCATCTTATCAATTTAATTTTTAGTTGTCAATTTAGTTCTCTTAATTTAGTCATTTTCATCTTATGCAACCCCCAACTCTAAATTAGTATAAATAAGTCTTAGAATTCGACTATCTCGTCAATCCTCGTGGGATCGACCTGTATTTGCCATTGTCTACTAGTTAGACAAACGTGCACTTGCGGTATTATAAGTAGGGTTTATTAACTTATTACTTTAGGTTAATAAAGTCTCCATCAAGTTTTTGGCGCCGTTGTCGGGGATTGTAACAGTACAATCGAAATCTAGGGTTGTTTTTGTTAATTTATAAATTAGGTTTAATTTTCTTTTTAGGAATAGTGTTACGAGTCACTTTCTTATTTGTTTTATTTGCTTGAGTTTGAATTATTTTTGCATTTTGATCACACACATAGGAGCTTAAGTGGGAACGAAGTGAAATATTGTGATTTGCGAGGAAACTCTCAGATTTTGACTTCTACCCGGCGTCGCAAGTAACCTGAAAGTGGTTCACGCCGGAGGTAACTTCTACCCACTACATCTATACGTGGTTTTTGTTTGATCACTCGTGTTTAGCTTGTTCTAGGTAGTATTGTATGTAAATTTAATAGTGGCAAGATTTAGTTGAAACTTTCGTGCCCTCTCCCGCAGATAGGTTAATCACCATCTATTTTAGGGTTAGGACCTAGGTGTTCACTATTTAAAATTTGTAGCAAGATAATTATTTAGGACAAGTGTGATGCTCATAGGGACCTTCTTTGGACGTTTGATAGCTTAAAGTGGTCGAGTGAAGAAACATATCCCATCTGGGAACAGTTCTTGAACTGGCATTTCACTTTTAGCTAGAGAGTGGAAAAAGAGGCAGGAACAACTCTGTAGTGGCGGATTGATAGGAAATTACCGTGCCTCTCCCACGGTTAGGCAAATTGAATTGAATTTCAGCCCTGCATTAGTAAAGAAAAGCTTTAGGGTCATCTGCCATTCATTTTGTTTGCGCATCATTTAGGGTTCCGTTCTTTTTATTTTATTTTTATTTTTTTAGAGACATGTTATCTTCATATAGTGGTTAGGCGTGCATATATAAAACATAATAAAAAAAATTAAAATTAAAATTAAAATTAAAAAATATATATATTGAGATAAGGTAAATGGTTGCGGATAAAGACTTTAAGGATTACTTCTTCCCTTCCACCTTGAAGCTCGAAACAATTTTTATGACGATGACTCAGAAATTAGATGCAATTATGAATTTGACTCAACCCCTACCTCTCACTAATTTTTCATTTGAGGGTTGTGTTGCATGTTCGAGTCCTAGTCATTCTACAACTGATTGTGATTTGCAATATGATTATCCTTTATATTTCGCTGAGAAAATCCATTCTTTTAATGCTAATTAGTGACCAGGTTATAATTCAAAGTCCAACTATTACAACCCTGGTTTTACCAATAATCAAAATCTCTCATGAGCTCATAACTCACACTAAGGGGGACATATTTTCTCCTAGACTCCTCAAGACCCTAATCATGTTATGCCTCAATTTAACTAAGTTCCTCCATCCAACACATCAAGTTTATAGGAAACGGTTAATCGATTTTTGCAGCGCTCAGAAAGTATAATTGAGCAGAATTCTAAGGACATATCTGAGTTGAAAGCCACGACTCAACACCAATCTCAATTCCTCAATAGACTTGAGATAGTTGTGAGTAAGATTACTCAGTCTTTTTCTGAGAGAGAGCCAGGGAGATTTCCTAGTCAATCTGCTCCAAACTCGAAGGGTCAATTCGCAGTTGGTAGTACATCTGAGTCACGCCATGAAGATGTCCAATCTATTACTACCCTTAGGAGTGGAAAACAAGTTCACAATTGGGTACAAGTGCCCGATTTGAGTTGTCGTTGCATCTCCGTCTAAGTCAAAGCAGGTTGCATCTCCATCTGACTAGGAGGTTGATAAAGCCTCACCTTCTAAAGATGTGCCTCTTCACTCAGACCCCACTTAGGCATCTTATTTGTCTAGGGCACCGTTTCCATCACGATTAGCTCCAGCATATAAAAGAACAAATGCTAACGATGTAATGGAAAATTTTAAACAAGTTCACATTAATATTCCATTGTTCGATGCTATTAAGCAAGTTCCTATCTATGCTAAAAATTTTAAGGATCTTTGCACACAGAAGCGAAAGCTACATGTGCAAAAGAGAGCCTTCATCGCCGAGCAAGTAAGCTCAATTATTCAACACAAAACTCCGCCTAAGTATAGAGATCCTGGGTGTCCGACTATTTCTTGTGTTATCGGTGATCATATGATTGATAAGGCATTGTTGGATTTGGGGGCGAGTGTTAGTTTGTTTCCATACTCCGTTTATGAGCAATTAGGTCTCGACGGACAAAAATCGACTAAAGTAACACTGCAATTGGCAAATAGGTCAATCAGAATTCCCCGCGGTGTTATAGAGGATGTGATCATTAAGGTTGAAAATTATATTTTCCAGTGGACTTCATAGTTCTTGATACATAACCTGTTCACAACCCTTCCAGTCACATTCTAGTTATTTTGGGCAGTCCATTTTTTGCCACATCTAATGCTATTATTAACTGTAGAATGGAATCATGAAACTATCATTTGGCAACATGATCGTCAAACTCAATGTTTTTAATGTAAGCCAACAACCTCCTGAGTCCGGGGATATTTGTGTTAACAT
This sequence comes from Berberis vulgaris, assembly GCA_963556465.1. Taxonomy (NCBI): domain Eukaryota; kingdom Viridiplantae; phylum Streptophyta; class Magnoliopsida; order Ranunculales; family Berberidaceae; genus Berberis; species Berberis vulgaris. The sequence continues at coordinate 52,546,887 of OY747126.1, forward strand.
GATTGAGAGTTTGGTGGAGAATTCCTTATTGCAGTCTGCATCAGATGATCCCTTAGCAGCATGTTTAACTCACTTCGGTTTAGACTTCGATATTGATGATTTCATTAGGGAAGTGAATGTTTTGTTGGCTTTCTGACCCATTCCCTTTCTCGCCTTTTCATGATGACCCATTTGACATATGTCTTCCTAGTGGTTCCTACATGAAGTCTGATTTTCAATATTCTTTGGAAAGAATATATCCCATAGATAGTGTTGATTCCAGGTTTGGGGGGTGTTGTTGAGTTGTCCAGCTCATCATCTTTGTGCAATTCATTTTGTTATGATGAGCCTGTACCACCTGATATATCTATAGACATACATTTTTCCATCCCTTTAATAATGACTAACACTACCTATGTGGATCCCTTGTTTTTAAGGGATGATTTTAGTTTTGACCATCCTATTGTGCAACACATTCAATCTTCTGATTTGACACCAGACATAGGATGTACCATTTTAGGAGTAGGAAAAATTCATTTGCTGGACATCCATGTTGGTGACAACTTTCTGCTCCAGATCCCTATGACTTCTTTACAACCGCGGTTTCGTTTGCATTTTCTCTATGATTTTGCATGGCATCTTCGTCGTTTTAGGGATGTGTTAGTTTCTATTGTGTTGCATGTGGGTGCTACTATATGTTGGATGGATCCTCAACTTTTTCGGTTGTTGCTATATGATCTAGTCAACATCGTGGACTAAGTGTTTAGGTTTGGGGGAGTATTTGCTATGTTTTTCCTCGTCATTTCATGGTACATCATTTATGAGGAAGAATATATGTCGGGCTAACGACGTTAAACCAAGCGCTCCTAGGAGGCGTCCTAGCTTCAGTTGTGTCATTATGGTCAATCTGGATTTATTTTCGAGTTCGTTCTAGTTGCATTTCGCTCATACTCGTTAGCTCCATAACAATTTTGACTTACAACTGATGCATGTAACTTTTTATTTTATTTTATTTGTATATTTTTTTGTGTCCTGTATTGTTTTTATCAATTTATCACGATGAGTCCACAGTTCTTATGTTTTTTAGCGTTCATTGGTAGACGATTTCGTTGAAATTGGTAAAAACTTTCCTATGGTAATATCACTCTAACTCTCATCTTTTCTTTTTCCTGCATTTGTCATGATCATCATTTTATACATTGAGGACATTGTTTGGTTTAGGTTTGGGGGTGAGGTTTATGAGTTTTTCTGCATTCTTTGAAGATTTTGAACTGAAATGTATTTCACAATTGATTATTGTATTCTATTCAATCTCCATTGAATACATAGTCAATTATGATTGTGTGAAATTTTTCGATTTGAAAATGCATTCAAAATCTAAGTTCTTTTCCTATGAAGAGGATGTGCTTTCAAGTATGCCTTTAAATTTGAGGAATGCATGCATTCACTTGTCACTTTTATATATCAATAAGAAAACATATGGTTTGATATTATCTTTAAGTTACATATATTTCATGATATTTTTCGACTCGACCACTCTTGCACTATAAGCTGAGTTGGCATAATTGAAGTTAATCGATAAGATATTAATTAGAAAACCTTAGAATAATAATGGAGACTTAACCCTTGTGAGTTTCGAGACATTTTATTTTTCTTGAGGGTTATTAAATGAACTCTAACTTTTCTTGAGTCCGCATTATCTCGTTGATGATCTCATTATTCTTGTTTATCTTATTAATTGCTTTGAAAATGACGTTAAAATTGAATTATTATACTAGAGCTTCTTAGTTTATTTAGTTGAGATATCATAATACCGACTAGATCTTAAGAAGTGATATAGGCATTTTTTTTCTTTGAACCATTTTTAGCCTTTTAGCCTACCTAATGATAAATATCCGTTTGTAGCCCTTTATGCCTTTAAATAGACTTTTTCTTTGCTAACCCCATCTCCATTACCTACTCCAGTTATGGAGTAATATCCCATATTATTTTTATCCTTACCCAATGTCTCTGAGAATGTGTATGGTTGATATATTTTTGGATCGGGCAAATAAAAAAAAATTTAAACTAAATATTCCATGAATCCTCGGGACCAAAATGTTTCATTGTGCAGAAGGGGAAAACATGTCGTTGATCTTATAAAAGGAAAAAAATAAAAATAAAAATATATTAAGAAGAATTTCAAAGGAAGAAAAGTTAATGGTGTACAACATTGGTTTACTCTTCAAAGCCCCCACGTGCTTATTAAAGGGTGTATCCAGTCTTAGAGAAGTTTTGCATATCTTTTTCCATTCTTGTTAGCCAAAATCTTAGCCTCATTTTAACCTGATAAAGACCTAATTGATCTTAAGTAAAGGTCTGGTTCATAGACGTGGAGATTAAATAGACAAGAACTATGGAATTTGATTCAACATTCTCAAAGTAATTGATATTCATGTCCATGAGATCATATTCATCTTATAATTTTAAAAGTCTGTTTTTCGTGATTATTATATGTGAGATGTTTGTGTTTTCATAATTTGTTTCTTTCTCACATATAAACTGAGTGATAACTAGCCAATCTCTTAGTGATTCATTTATGAGTGTCAAGAGAGGTTTGTAGTCGAAGCGTACTATCTAAAGGTTATCTAATCGTATATTTACTGAGAAAAAGAAAGTTATGTTGATAAGGCCATGCACACACACACTTCAAGTTGAGAATAATTGATGAAATTTATTTAACCTTTGGGTATTATTAAATCGTTGTTAGCCTCTTCGATATATTATTGTGACACTGTTAGTTATTTTCTGAAATTTTTGGCAATTAGATTATTACTATGATGATTATTGATAGAGTGATCAAGTTACCATGTTTTTGAAATTTATTGAATCATAATGTTTGTGGGTAACGTTTCTGAAAACCCTCACGAGACTATAACTCGTCTACTAGAAGTAATCTAGGTGTTTAGAGCATTGTTGCACGTTTAATGTAAGTGCAATCAATGATTCCTGCGAAAATGAGTTAGAATTTTATTTTTATTGTTTTGCTCGAGGACTAGCAAAATATAAGTTTGGGGGTATTTGATATTCACATAATTATTACATAATATATCCCTTAATTTATATATGCTAGTGTTTCAATTATTATATTTTATTCTAATTATTTCGTTTTCATGTTTTTGTAAGAATTTGAGCGTGAACGATGAAATCGCATTAAGGCGACAATTTGAGGAATGATCAATTGGTTGATTCAAATGGTGGTACAAAATAGCAGGTCACATGTCTAAACCTAACCCAAACAAACCTAAGTCAATCTAATTTAACTTAAGCCCAAGCCCAAAAGCTGACCTAAAAACTCAAACCAAACCTAACAAAAAAATAGGAGAACCCTATTTAGGCTTCTTCTCTCTCACGTCTCTTTTTCCTTCTCCTCCCTTCCACGCCTCTATTTTCCTCCTTGGCAAAGACATAGAAACCTTCATCTCTCGCTACTAACCAACCATCATAACATCCCTTTCTCCTTATCTCTTGTTCTCCTAACCATCACCCTGCCGGTTATTCTCGCTCGATAGAAGAACCGGTAGTGCAACCACCATAACCTCACCATCTCACAACCCATGTTCCTCTATCGTACTTTCTTGCATCCACTGAAACTAAAACAGGGAACACGACCACCATCATCTCGCCATCACCACCTCCTCCTTATCACCACCATCAGAACCTCCACCATCACCATCCTCGGGCACAAAACAAGGAGCACCTCCCTGTTCCTCTTCCTCCACAACATCACTGCCTACACACCAGCGCACCACCACCGAAACCTCCTCCTCACCCTGTTTCGCACAACCGCAGACTACCATCAGCCGTCTTCTCTCTTCCTACGGGTCCCCTCTTCTCTCTCGTAGCCAATATGGCCCATGCACACCACCACCGAAACAAAGCAGCCTATGTTCCTAGTCTTTCTCCTCTCTGTTCCATCACGCCAAACAGCAGCCACACTGCAACCCTTTTCTCTCTTCTCTCGTTTCTCTCTCTGCCTGTTCTTCTTCTTCAGCAACCCATGCCACCTTGCGACAGAACCGGGCAGCTCAAACACAGAGAGCGCACAGACCAACACCCCTTGCTTCACCTCCTTCGTCCTCTTCCTCCTTCGTGTCTCTTCGTTTCTCCCTTTCTTTTACATGTACCGAAACAGCTCGCAGCAGAATGAATGGAGAAGTAGAGAAGAAGCTTGCGAGGTGCTCAAAAAGGAAGAAACACAGGAAAAAAAGGCTGGAGAAAACAAAATTTTCAATCAGGCTATTTGCACCCCAGATTTTTGTTTGAGCCACCACAGTCCACCAGCAGCTCTTTTCTCGGGATGTGTGTTCGTACTGAGATGGATTTCACCACCATTGATGTTGTGACATTATCCACCATGATCTTCTAGACCCCGCACCGAGGCGAAGATGAAATCACAGGGTTTCCTAGAGTTTGTCGTATTTGAATTTATTGTTTTTTATATGCTTGAACGTTAAACCCAGTTGATTTATGAATTTCAATAATTTGCTTTTCACCGATTATATCCAAAATAATTATCTAGACTAAACTGTAGTTAGAAGATCCCTTTGTTGATATTCGAAGCCTGCTTTAATCAATTAATTTTAATCTGTGATTATGTGTGTCGTAAGAAGACATGCAATGCTAGGGGTTTAGAATTAGTTAAAATAAACATGTGATTGTGTGTGTCGTAAGAAGACATGCAATGCTAGGGGTTTATGCCTTTGCTGAAATCAATTGCAAACTTAGATTAATCTTTAGGTTAGTCGTGTCGATTCTTGAAAACAATAATTTATATTACACGAATCTCGAAGAACCTGTGATGGATTCGATGTCTCGGTCTACTTCTTCATCATTTTATCAATTTAATTTTTAGTTGTCATTTAGTTCTCTTAATTTAGTAATTTTCATCTGCTGCAACCCCCAACTCTAAATTAGTTTAATAAGTCTTAGAATTCGACTATCTTGTCAATCCTCGTGGGATCGATCTGTATTTGCCACTGTCTACTAGTTGGACAACCGTGCACTTGTGGTATTACAAGTAAGGTTTATTAACTTAATAATTTAGGTTAATAAAGTCTCCATCAGACTTCAAGTCTTATTCTCTCTTTTAAACAAGCAACATACACAATGTGTGAACAAGGCAGCACATACAACGTGAAACAGGGCAGCAACACGGCGTGAAATAGGCAACGAGTTCGGCGTGAATCGGTGTGTGTGGCTTGAAACAGTGGCCATGTAGAATGGTTGAAATCGGGTGATTTCGGGTGTTCATTGTTTACGTAGTTTTGCCAAATCTTTAGGGTTCCTTTTGGGTTCTACTTCCATTATAGGGAGGAGTGAAGGAATGAAGATTGAGAAGAAACTCTTGTTACTTGGTGGTAATGTTGGCTTGAGATTGGTTAATCTCAAGGATCATTGCTTGACAATGTTGTAATGTTCAGTAAGTGTTTCCATATCAATAAGATTGTTATAGAGTCATCGTCTGTGGAGTAGGCAAAGTCAAACCACGTAAATCCTGGTGTGATCTTTACTTTTCTGCATATTACATATTGTTTGTTGTTTGCTTATTATTTGCATAACATTTTCAATCATTCACTTTCACCAATTAGGACTTGGCCTTGTGTTTAGTTTATTTCCAGCAGTTAGCTTTGAGTTGATTGTTTCAGGTTTTTACTACATCTATAACATACCTCACAAGTGTTTACTAGTAGTTTGAGATATGGATTCACAGTGGAGAGTCTCAATAGCACAATGAATGCTAATCTACTTGAGAGAAGGAATGCATAGAACATTTGGATGAAATACACAATAATCCGTATGTGATCTAATGTTGTTAGCTTCATTGGATATCCACTCCATCTTTATATATAGCAACATAACCACTTTGTTTTCATCATTTCAAAACTTCAGTTTGACAACTATTGGCTAATCTGAAAAAGCATTTTTTTAATGCTTTGCATTAACTATGGTCTTTAGGATGTTTCTGTGATGAGATGTAGAATCAGTTGTAAGCCAATTATTTGACTTGGATGAAATGGGTCATGCAAGAACAACATGATATTTATATTTTTCCTGTAGTTATACGTTTTGAGCAGAAATATTTTGGTTTTGGTTTTCTTTGATCAGGTGTTGGATCGACTATTGGAGCAGGAGTTTATGTTTTGTTTGAACAGTTGCTAGAGTGCACTCTGAGCCTGCCCTTACTATTTCATTTCTTATAGCCGACACTTTCAGCATTTTGTTATGCAGAACTTGCAAGTCATTAATTGTCCATCTGCTGGAAGTGCTTATCATTACTCATACATCTGTGTTGGAGAAGGGTACATATAGCTCCTATCATCGTCTTGATTTCCTAATTATACTCATATTTTACATGGTAGATGCATCATATAGCTCATAGCTTTTGTATACTTCTTTTGTGTTTCCATTTTCAATGAGCATAAAGTCATAATTCTTTTACAGCTTTAAGATTTCGCTGATCATATGGGCTTGCACTCATAGTTTATGTTTTTTCTTGAGGATTTTTATTTCCCTTCATTCAGTAATATTAATTATTTAAGTGTTGGCAGTGTTGCTTGGCTGATTGGTTCTGATCTTATTTTGGAATGTACAATTGGTGCCTCGTTTGTTGTCCGAGGCATGTCTCCAAATATGGTAGAGTACATTACTGTTATCTTGCATGTTTGTCATTTCTAGTGAAATAGGAAGTATCATTTTTGTTGCATTTCGAGTTTCTTTTTTATTTGTAATGTAATGCGCTTATGCTAGTGTTTTTTGAAAAGTTAATATGCATGTTTTTTAGGCGAACGCGTGACAATGATGATCCCCAGTTTGTTTTGCCCATATTGGGTATATACAAGGCATTTGATGGAGTTTGTTGGGAACAGAAGTAGTTGGCTTCTTCGTCTTCAACCCATTTTATGTGTTTTAATTAGTAATCATGAAGTTAGGAAGTCTAGGTTTTGTTTAATTAGTATTTGGGAGCATGGGATTGTGGGTGATTTGGATATTCATTCTTATCTATTCCTTTATGTTACCCATTCTTATGTTATAATTTGTTTGTATTGTAGAATCTTTGATTTCTTCTATAGTTAATGTTTGAATGAATCACATTCTTCATGCTATATGCAAATGAAAACTTGATTGCTTATCATAGTTGGGATTATTGGGGACTAGCAATTTGTGTTTGTGAATCTCCGGTTGAAGAGCCATGCTTGTCAGCTGGCAAGATGCGGGTTTAAATACAGTTTGCTAATGTATTGTGCGATTTGATAAAAACTTTAAAAACAAAAGCTGCAGTTACATAAGAAAATCTGTAAATACTGATATTATGGTCCATAAGAGAGTCGCTGCATCCAGGTTTGCATCAGACCATCACATTGGCCAAAACTGATAGACAAGTGCGTTCAGGGTTGCATTAAAAACTGTGTTGGTGGCTGGCTTGCAAGACAACAATTCTAACATTGAGTATGGAACCTTTTGGTAAATCAGAATTCTAATCAGGTTCGGAGATTGTACACAGCTCTAACAGTGGGTTTGCAGCTAATGCACAACAACCACAGTTTCTTGCATCAATTTCTACTATAAATTAGCTATGTTTTCAATCTTGAAATGCTATTCATGAAAATTTGGTGATTGTAACTTATGACGCTGGCTTCTACTTGTTGACAAAGCAAGGGGCAGTGGGTGTTTTTGCGGTGGATATTTTTGTAACATTTCTTGCAAAGGTTGCTTTCAAGTTTGCAGATAGAATTAGTTGGGAAAATTGTGGGATTTCCATAGTTTTAAAAAAAAATTTCCATTATTACTTTTAGGAATTGGAATTGGAATCCAATTCCCATGAACAACCAAACAACAAAATTGGCCAAGTTCATGGCATGGGATGCCATGGAATTGGATTACAATTCCCATCTTAAGATTCCATGCAGCCAAACACACCCTAAAGAGAGAGAGTTGGGTAAACTGATGCAATTGTAGCCTTTTTGGTGAATTTAGCAGTGAAGGAATTAACAACACAATGACGGAAAAAAACAATGAAAACATGTTATCTTGAGGAACATAAAATTTGTAGTTATGGGTTGACGTGCAGATCACACCTTTTTTTTAAGGTGTTAAGCGCGTCTTTGTTCCTCAATTGTAGTAGAAGAAGGGCTTCACCTCCAGGTTACAACTCAGGCCAGTCATGAGGTTTGGGGGCCAATGTGATTCCTCAATTGTAAGCCCTGAGATTTTGGGGGCCAATGTTATTCTTCAATTGTAGAAGAGGATGGGCTTCACCTCCAGGATACAACTAAGGCCAACCCTGAGGTTTTGGGGGCCAATGCAAGGTGCAAACTGTGGCCCAGTTTCCTTAATTGCAGAAGAGGACGGGATTTACCTCCAAGACACGACCAAGGTCGACCCTAAGGTATTGGGGATCAATGCAAGGTACAAAGTGTGGCCCTCAAGTTAAAAAATTAATAATAAAATAGTAGAGAGGAGACGAGAATTGAAACCCTAACTATGATCATTATAATTAAGTTAAACAAAAAATTACTACCACTTCAACAGTTGGATAAACATAACATTAGTACCAGTCAATGGTAGCCTGGTTGGATGGTTAAGACTGTGGTGGTTTAACCCCCACGTCTTGGGTTCTATACCCACCGGCGGCACGCTTGCCTTTCAAAAAAAAAAAGAAAAAAAAAAAAACATTAATACCACTTCAACAATTGGATAGTTGTGACTATGAGAGTTGACACCTGAATCTGTATTATTTCTTAAAGTCGTGGGCCCCAAAACTAAAAATTTAGGGGCCTAAAATTGTAATTTTTTACGGAGCTTGAATGCATTGCATCCCATCAAGAATGACTCTGGATACAATAACCCTAGAATCAGAGTACGAACCTTGTTGATTTGCACTGAGACAAATAACATAAAAATACTACACGGAAATTGTACAGTATGCCCAAAAGTCAAAATTCAAAAACATTGTAAAAGCTTTGTCAAAACATTCGAAGAAGAAGGAATATAATAGTACACGGAATAGTTAAACACCCCCCCCCCCCCCCCCCCCCCATTGATGCAGTAAAGGAAGAGACTGTTTAGAAACCAAAATGCTCGCATAAAAAAATAAAATGCCCCAAACCTGACTTAATGCAGAGTCGCACTGCAAACGTGTGATTGTAAGCTCAAGTGTGTCATCCCTCTTCCACAAAAATGCACAAATCAATTTAGGGTTTGTTTTGACAAAAGGAAAAATCAGGCAAATAAAATTTATCTAAAAAGAAAAGGTGTGCACAAGAAAGTACCCCAAGCCTGACCTAGTGCAGGGTGGCACTGCACGTGTGATTGTAAGCTAAAGTGCATCCTCCCTCTTTTACAAAAAATGCACAAATTAGGTTAGGGTTTGTTTTCACAAAAGGAAAAATCAGGCAAATACACATGTGATTGTAAGTTCAAATGCGTCCTCCCTCTTCTTCATAAATGCACAAATTAGTTTAGGATTTGTTTTGACAAAAGGAAAAATCAGGCAAATAAAATTTATCTAAAATATTAAAGGCAATAAAAAGAAAGTACCCCAAACCTCGCCCAATGTGGGGTGGCACTGTGCACATGTGCTTGTAAGCTCAAGTGCTTTCTCCCTTTTCCACAAAATGTACAAATCAATTTAGGGTTTTTTTTTACAAAAGGAAAAATCAGGCAAATAAAATTTATTAAAAGAAAAGGAATGGACAAGAAAAGTACCCTAAGCTTGATGGTGGCACTGCGAATGTGTGATTGTAAACTCAAGTGTGTCCTCCCTCTTCTACAAAAATGCACAAATTAGTTTGTTGTTTGTTTTGACAAACGAAAAAATCAGGAAAATACATGTGTGATTGTAAGCTCAAGTGTGTCCTCCCTCTTCTACAAAAATCCACAAATTAGTCTAGGGTTTGTTTTGACAAAAGGAAAAGTCAGGCAAATAAAATTTATCCAAAAAATAAAAAGGCATGCAAAAGAAGTACCCCAAGCCTGACCATGAAGTTGGTCAAGGTACTGCTATCCAACCTTCTCTGAAAATATGACAAAGTGCAAAAAAATTGAAGCTCTTCTTTAGCGATGACAATGCCAAAATAACAAGTCTGCTCATTTTATTCATTTTTTATGTTGATCATTACGAGCCTCTTGAATTTTCTCGGTATCCGAAATATAGAAGTATGGGAATTGATAAAGAGATGGTCAAATCAAAATAATTACTTTTTTTAGTTCTAGTTCTGTCAAGGGTTAATATAAGTGTTCTATTTTTATTTTCTTCCAAATTGAGAAAATAAAAAAGAAATAGAGGAATCTTAAGATATAACACTTTTCCTGTATCATAGAAATAGTCTCGACTTCTATTCTATTGCTTTTGATTCAATAACAAGTATTTTAGTTTTAAAATCTCATAAATGATTTCATCAATGATTCATTGGAAGAAAACAAGAAAAAGCTTGGCTAGGTACTCACCATGCCAGACAAGGGAGTAAAAGAAAGGATTATTCCGATGAAGTCACAAGGGTATTCTTTTATTTAAATTTCACTTTTTTTTCTATTGGAGAAATTCCCCCTACCTACTTATCTAAATAGAATTAGAATTGTTCCGATTTCGCAACTGTTCCAACGAATAATAGGGAGGCACACAAAGTAAGAATTTTGAAATTGACTCACGCTCAGGATTACGCCTGGATCGCTAGATAAGAACCGAAGATGAAGAGAGAAACAAAGAAAATCACTACTGTGTAAACGGAGAGTTTGATAATAACATGCCAAAAGGGCTGCAATCGAATTTGAAAAAGGTACTTATCGTGATTTGGAACCTGTTATTTTCATGACCATCTTAATTGAGACAATAGATCAAATGTCTGAAGTAGGAATCCGTTTGATTCTATGAGACGTATTGGGATTGGGTTTAGATCATACTTTAAAAAATTTCTTTCCAAGCATATATGCCATGGTTCTTTTCTTCGACAACATACAAATAACTAACTTTGATAGGGTATAAATATCAAATTTCACCCTTTTAGATATTTTTTCAGACCTATTTTCGATACCGATATGCGTGTGAAATAGATATCCAAGTTATTACATATATCAACATCATGATCAATATAGAAATGGATCGAGTCATCTACTCCTTTGCCGAAGAAAAAGCTATTTCTATTTTGCATAGTCCAATCATTCATCCCTAAGAATTTCTATAATAAATTTGGTAGATTACTAGTATATTTTCCTATCCACAATTCTACTAAAAAAAAGAATTGACACTTTAGGTATTCTAAATATCTTGTAAAAATGGAGAGGACATATGTGGTATATATCCATCAATGAATTGCAAATACATCAATGATAGAATCATTTCTAATTGGAACAAATGTCAGTCATCTGATAGAGATAAAGAATATAGACATATAATTGTCACTATAAATAAGAACCATTATTCCAACAGTAGCAATTAATATTAACATAATGAACGTAAGTGGATCGATTAAGTAACCAAATTCTAAATAAAAATCATTATAAATAGTCCAGGACTATACGTATTGATGTATAAAATTGTCATTCATTTGTTGAATAGACAGATCTGGAAAAAATCATAATGATATCCATGTTCAACTTCTAGAAGAAGTGGAAGGTTACATCGAAACAATTATTTTTTTAGAGTATCTCGTCTATTTATAAATAGGGAGCGTGGGGGAAAATGACAAGAAGATATTGGAAGGTGAGTCACGGCCTAAGATCAGGCTTAAATAAGAGCATAATGAATATAGACATATAATTGTCACTATAAATAAGAATCATTATTTCAACAGTAGTAATTAATATTAACATAAATACCAATTTCTATCCATGATTGCTAACATGAGGTAAGATAGACACAGATAGATATAAAACACAGATAAAATGCAGAAATCAGAAAAGAATTGAAATACAAAAGCTGTAATACAGAGATTCTCAAAATTATCTTAGAGATCGATACAACCTCAAGTCAATTTCTTGGTTTACACTTGGGGATTAACTGTAAGATCAAGCTAGATAGTTTATTGAATTAAAATTAAAAGATAGAAATAAAAGATAGATATGATTTATTGAAATATACATAAGATAATATACAAAAGATAAAAGATAGAAGCTTACATGAAAAAGGCGTAAGGATTTCACACTCGAAACTCGCTTACCCTAAACTTGGAAACAACTTACTTAAATAGAGAGGTTCCAAACGAAGATAAGCCTCGCTGGAGGATAAGGTTGGTGGACAATTTGTCCTTTGTAAACATGTGACTGTCGGCAGATACTGTTTTAGATGCTTAGTTGCTTTTGTAGTGGGTGAGCAGTGACTTCACGTGGATGCCTTTGTAAGAGAGATGATGGGTCCATCAATCAAGTGGAGAGAAGACGTCATAACAGTCATCCTTATTTAGTGGAACTGTTGGTTCATCGTCTTCATCTGAATCTTCTGAATAAATATTTGAGTAACTAAATTCTAAAGAAAAATCATTTTAAATAGTCAGGACTATACGTATTGCCGCTTATGCTTTTAAGTAGGGGTGGGCATCCCATCCCGCAATCCCGTTCCCGTCCCGATTTTTTCGGGTCTTAATGGAATTGAATAATTTCATCTTGATCCAGTCCCGTCCCGATCTAGAATGGGATGAAGATTTTCAATCCCGCCAATCCCGTCCCGTCCCGAAATAATTTATTAATATTTTTATTTAATTATTTATTTTAGAATTGTGGATGCCCATACAAATATACTGATGTATATACTTACCAGTTAAGGATTTCCTATATTTCGCTTAAGTTTGGTTTTATACATCCACCATAATAAGAGTTTGGATGTTGTTATTCTTAGAAGCCAAACTCAAGCAATCTAAAAATCTAATAGCTTAAAATGTGAGTATCAGATTTTCTTACTTTTGCCTTCATAAAACCCAAATTTCTTAACTTGATATTGAACCCCAGACCCATTCCTCACCCAAAGGCTTTAGCATTTCAACATACCTGATAACTTTTTTTTACTGAAATGTGTAGAGTTCAAAACAATCGAATACAGTAATAGGTCCTCTCATTGCTATCACAGGGCATGCAAAAATTTCTCACCAGCTACATAAATATTCTGATCTGGAAAACTACTAGATGAGAATCTTTTTCCGGATCTGTTTGGATATTGCAAATAAATATAAGGATCTTATTTGATTCCGAACTCTAGGTCCATTTTTGTACTCTTTTAATGCAAAATGTGTCTCTAAAGTTTTCGTATGCAGCACACCAGTAAAGTCAACTAAGATAGTTCTTCGCTATACATATCGCCATTCATTCAAAATGAAGATAAACTAGACAGAGCAAAAGAGAGATGAAACAAAGAAGAGAGGAGAAGAGATGAGATGATTTTTCTACTCACTTTAGTGTTGAAGAAGAAGTTTGTCTCTTTGGATCTATCTCTCTATCACTCGTACTTTGTCAATGTGAGCTCTTCTGTTCACTATATACTATTTTATTCTGTTGTTGGTGTTTGCATATTTGGAATGGAACCAACGTTTAAATAGGGGATGAGTGAATGAATGTATTCTCCAGATTATCACGCTGATCTCGTCCCGAACCCGTTTGAGATGGGACGAGGTCAAATCTCATCCTGTCCCGTCCCGATCCGGTATGAACGGGATGGGATAGGGATGGGTATATCTTGTCCCATCCCGTCCCGTGCCCACCCCTACTTTTAAGGCACAATCAAAACTTTTTCTTATAACTGCAACCAAGGAGGTTTTCACACCGAATGTGGGACTATCTAAAGCACATACAAATAGGGGATGATAGAGTTCTTGGGTTCAAACCTCGGCATAAACATTTTTAATTAAATACAACAAAACACACAATGGACAGCTCATGTTTAATTAAATACACAACAAAACACACAATGGAAGCATGATGAAGTTGACAACGATAATGTAGGGAGGATCCATCCATGAATTAAATTAATTAAGGTTGATACTGAGGGTCGGGGTGTTTGTTTAGCCTCTTAATTCGAGATACATGTATGAATGAAAGGTGGTCAATTTGGTGGGTTTTTAAATTTTATTTATTTATATCCAAATAAACTGTGCTCTTAAACGTTAGTTTGGTTAGAAAGTATTATACTTCTTAACAACCCTTTTTAAGTAAGTGTTTTAACTGAATCGCAGAGAGCACTTTTACTATACCACTTTTTAAAGATCTTATATATACTTTAGCTAGTCGATCTATGTTTTTCTTTAGATTCCCTTTTCTCACTCTAATAGCACGTTGTAACACACATAAATCAAAGGGACCATTTGACATTAGTGGTTGATCAATACTCTTCTCTACCTTCATCATATATTCTATGTACCACACTAGGTATATATCATATTCAGCTAACTAGCATGTAATTCCATGATTCCCATACGTCTTTACAGTTATAAAACATGGCTAGCAAAGAGATCCTACGATCACATTGGACCATGAAGAGCATGTTGCAGTCACTCTTAGTAAGAAGATGAATAGTAATTGCTTGGGCTATAACTCTAGCCGAGTGTTTACAACCCCAAACCATGCAATCAGGGGCGGACCCAGGATTTTAGTCGAGGGGGGAGGAGGGCGAAATCGAAAATACTTATTAGTTGATAATAGTAGTTGTCAATGGTAAAGCCAAATTTTTTTTCTACCGAAGCTAGTAACTAATAAATAAAATTCAACAATAAAAAATACAATGCATATATCAAATTGGATCCAAGTGTAGTCCGTTTTAAGCCAAATTAAGGTCACTATTGATGACCTTAGCAAAGAGAAAACAAGCATAATAACTAGAATATATAACTAATATCACAAAAGAGTTTGTCTAGGCAGCCAGACTTTAAAGCCATTTTTTGACCAAGCTAAAGCATTTTTACACCTTTACCCATTCTCTTTAAAATACAATCACAAACATTATCTATAGAAAGGATAGAAGTGTAAAAAACTTAAAACCTGACCAAAAAGTGACTATAAAGCCTGGCTGTCTAGAATTGAGAATCACAAAATAATTAGGATAAGTTATATGTGAAGCTAAAAAAAATTTGAAATTTGCGAACCTAATATGATCATAATACAATTTCAAAGAAAAAATAGTTTATATGATGCTCAATTTTTATACGAGTTGGCTGATGGTATATATTTTCATTGAATTCTATCGTTATTATTTTAGATATTAATTTTAAATATTTTTTGTTAGAGGTTTTATATTACTTGCGAAAGAAAAATCATTTATTTAATGTTAATAAATTTTATTAAACTAAACATTTTTTAATGTTTGTAATTACTAATAAAATTGCATTGAAAATAAAATAAAAAATTCACTCGAAGAGTTTCTTCGAACTCAGGTATTTTACTAAAAATGATAAACCTCCAACCAATACACCAACAAAGACATGTTTGAATATTTGCATAAACAAATTTCATATTGTATTCTACATTATATAATCGATTTTTTTAAGACTAATATATATACTAAAAATATTTTAAAAGACCATCCCCCCCCTTAGTAGGTCCGCCCATGCATGCAATGTCAGTAGGATTGATTGCTTAAGCAATCATGCATTCGTAGGGATCGATAGATAGCTTGATGGCTGGATCATATGCATGAAACAGACTACAGTGAAGACCAATACTACCTGTCATTCACCCAAAAGTCCAAAACTATACGTGCATGAAGTTTGATGACTTGTTGGGACACGATCAGCTTGTGCAGTGCATACATGGGCCAAACTGAAGGTGTACATGTTCATCTACCTCTCATTCATTCAAGGGTCAGGACCAACTTGTGGTCTCCATCACCACCCCAGGCCCGACCAAAGCCTATTATAACGCAACTGTCCTTGAATCCAAACACCCATATCTCAGACCTTCATTGCAATGCTCACCACTGCTCTAATAACTCAATCCATCAATCTCCACTAATATCAATAAGCTGTACCCTTTTTTTTCTTTTGTTTTTAAGTTAAGTTCAATATGTGAGTTGATAAAAAAATTAAATATTGGAATTTAAGAACAAAAAAAAAAAAGGGTAACTTTCAATCTTCAATAACCGCATCTAAAATATCTTGAACCAAAGCATCTAGCAGGGACCAGTAAACATATCACAAAAGCCTTGCCACTACAAGAAAACAGGATTTTAGCGACGGTCGCAGAGGCGTCACTAAGGCGCTCAGCGACGGTTTTCAGCAACCGCTAGCATAACCACCACTAAATAAAATGTAGCGATGGTTTTCGACAACCGCTGGTAAAACCGTCGCTAAACAAAATATAGCAACGGTTGAAAACAGTCGCTAACTATGGGACAATGACGAGTGGATAACATTCTACGACGGTTTCATCCGTTGCGAAAACTTGTTGAACCATAGTTTTTTTGCCTTTTAGCGACGGTTCCCAACCGCCGCTAAAACCCATGGGGTATTTTGCGACAGTTTTCGACTGTCGCTAATGACGGTGACAATTCTAATATGCTTATATAACCGATATTTCGACAGGCCATTGGATTGCCTTATCATCTACAATTTTGAAATTTCCATGTTCATTAGATCAACATAATCTCAATTAACACCAAGTAAATGAATACATTTAATGAAATAAACTTTTCACTTCACTAACAAATATTTTTGACTTGTACAAGCACCTTGTGCTTAGAATCACAGTCTAAAACAATCAAAATTTAAGTCGAACACAAGAAAAGTAAACATCAAGAACCTATTGAAACTAGGACAAGTGGTTTGAATAGGAAACAAAAGAAAGTTAGTTTTACATGCCATAGCAGATGAGAAAGGTAAACTGAATACAAGACCCAGATGATGCATTCTCCCCTTACTATGAACAATAGCTAGCCTTTTGTGCAACAGATTGCCCACGAATTTGCATGTTGGGGGCCTTGCGCTATTCATGGCTGGCTGGCTAGCCATCCTGCGATAAATCAATGGAAGATGAGAAAGAAGTTCATGAGTGACATCAATATCTCCAACAACAAGTTTAATACTGTTCGGAAATCAATTAACAACAACATTCAGTTTTCCTAGATGCATCTACTTTAAGATGTGCACAACAATTCTGAAAAAAGTCAAAATCTTCTAAAGATCGAGTATTAGATTCAATTGCAACACTAATCAGGAACTCTGATGATTGGTCGAGGCAGCGCAACATCAAAACTAGTTCCATGCAGTTATATGGTCCTATTTCTAGTACAATAAAACAGAATCAATACATGGTCTTGATTTCAACAGCCATAGCCATGAAAGCTTGTTCCACATTTGTCGCATTTTTGGCACTTGTTTCCATGAATGGGATCCCAATTTCATCAGCAAAAGCCTTGACAAGGACATAATGGATTCTAAATTAGTAAAGGTTATCAACCTAGCAACACATCAACTTTGAGATTGCGTTATAACTTTAAGTAAAGGAAACTTTGGCACTGAAGAAAAAAAGGACTAAATGAAACTAATATTGACAAAAATGTTGGTTTGAATCACTGAGGTTGTTCTTTGAGGATGACTTTGTCTATTCATTTCTTTTATGGGCTCTGGGTGTAAATTCTTCTTTCATTTTGCATATTGCTATCCAAGAGTTATTGTGATACAATGGCTCGGTTCTAACCAACAGCGAATGAAAGTGATTGAAGAAATATTCATCAGAAGCTTTTGGGTGTACCTTCATAAGGGGAACCTTGATTAGCTAGAACCTAAATGGAGTCTATGGAAACTAACTCAAGCTAAATACTGCTATGATTTCGACATGGTAATAGAAAATCAAGCAAAATAGGGTTATTCATAAGAAGACACAATACCTACTTAAGCTAATGGCTAGGATTAAGGAAAAGAAATATAAGCAATTGACCTTTTACTAATTGCAGCATCTTCAGCTTGTTTGACTAAGGTGTTACCTTCTGCAATTATATGCTACACCAAAAAATAAATAAATTCAAAAGATGAACTGCATGTTCAAATTTATTTTGAAATCATTATAAACATGTCTTACCTCCAAAAGTAACAACACAATTTAGCAGAGTTTTCACAGTGCATACCTTGTCATGCCCAAGTAATGCATTACAACCAGAGTTTTCTTTTTCGAGTAGTTGGTTCCCGCAAACAGTTAACAATTCATATTCAACTTTCTGTAAAATGAAACAAAAATAACAACTTAAAAATTAATTATGCACTCACCTGAAATAACTGTCTGCGCACCTCTTCATTCTATAGTCTATTGAACTGAAGAAACAATAGCATGTTTATTTTCCATTTTCATTCTATAGTCTATTGAACAGACCTCCGTATCTAAATCTGAAGAAGAATCAGAAGCAGAACTTGGAGAACCAGTGAGAAAAGTATTGAGGGATATGGAACCAGAAAATTCTCTACTTCTCACCAATCCAACTCTCAGATTCAATGGTTGCAAATCCAGGGGCCATCCATCTTCCTGCAATCCAAACCCACACAAATCTTCAGAAAAGAAAAAATAAATAAATAACATTTGTTAACAAAACTCATAAACTCTTCACAAGAAGCAACAATATCAAGAAGTCAAGATGAATAGAGAGACCCATCAACGGCATTGGAGGAAAAATCAGACTTCCATGTTTAAACAACTAGAACAGAATTTGATAAGAAGAGACGACAAACACATATCCTTTGAGCCATAGCTTCCAAAATACTTCAAAGTCACTTCAGAAAAAGAAAGCAAAACTCTAAGAGGCTGTGGGACTGATTGATTTACTAGGAGAAGAAAAGTCTCACTACCTCATTGAAAGAAAATTTAAACCAACTTGGTCACGGAAAGAAAGAAAGATCAGTCATTTCTCATTGAAAAAGCTGCAAGTAATAGTAATGGTAAGCTTGCATTAGTGAAGATGACCAACGGGTGAGACTGAATTCTTCCATTTATAAACACTTATGGACTGAATTCATTCTTTGTTATTAGGAGGAGCTCTGTTGGAAGTGCCTCAGAACATAGAAGGAAGCAAGTATGATTTTGTTGTTGTAAGGTGAAAAATAGGGTGATATGCAGCAGGACTGTATTCTTCAAGAATTACCATTTACCCCTTCGTCATGAATGGTGAAAAACTTTCAAAGATTTTACAACGCACAAAAGTCCCTATTGAAACAAAGGAAAGGACAGAGGAATTGCTTTCGTGATAACTGTAACTTCCCTATTTACGTTGTGCTTCAAGTACTACACTACTTCTTCTTGCACATATGGTTGAGGTGCAAACATGTCTGGTTTTAACTTTCAAGGGAGGTCTGTGCACATGGTGATCTGATAGAACCATGAACTATGGCTCCTTACCTCTCATGGACAAGCCCATACATACCAACCACTTGTCCACTCACCATTCATGTCTTTTGGATCTGAATGAAATAATGGCCATGGCCAAGGCCAAGTATAATTCACCAACCTATGTGTTAAACAAATCAGTGTAGCTTATTCGAAATTTACCTTTCATCTGCGCCATTCAAGTTTTGCAAACATGAGATTGCTACTGAAAGGTCCCTTCAACACTCAGTGACCTAGAACTGACTCGTCAAGGCTCCCATTCATGTGAGTGGTTATGTAAATGACCCATTGGGAAGAAAATATGAAATCACCCCATTAATAGATATGGAATGACCTTCACTAGGTGCTACAATTAGCAACCTACAATTTGCAGCCAATTTAAACATGAAAATTTAGATTGCATAGAGAACTTCGATTAATCTGATCTCTACAACAAACTGTCAAATACCTAATGGGCACTTCAGAATACAAGTATTTGACTCTAAGCACTTCACCTAACAAACCCAAATCTGAAACATACATACCAGAGATTTCCAATTGGCTTATGCATCTTTCTTCTGCATATTGAGTGTGGAATCGTCCTTGAAAATAAAACCCAAAATCGAAAATACAACAAAATTATCAGTTTCTACAAAAAATGGATTGGGGATTCAGAATAAAAAAAAAAGATGTATGAAAACCTGATGTTGGGAAGCACGAGTGTAGGTGAGATGATCTGGGATGTCCCGAAGTGAAAGAGAAGATGGGTCGGTGAGATCGATATCCCATTTTCGTGAGTAAACACACCCTGAAGAAGAAGAAGAAAGATAACTGATGAAAAAGAAGAAAAAAAAAAAAAAAAAGAGTTGATGAAGAAGTGAAAAACTCACCTGATGAATAAGTGAAAAAATCACCTGAAAAAGAAGACACACGCAGAGATAGCGGGGGCTGAGTGGGTGGAGGCGATGGAGAGTAGAGAGAAAATAAGGGATAGGGTTTTCACATTTGGAAGGTCTGAACATTTGTTAAAGAAATTGATGTTTTATTTATAACGACGGTTAAACTGTCGCAATTAACTATAACCGCTATTAAATAATATTATTGCGTGACTGTTGATTAGTCGTCAAATAAAGTACCTAGCGACGGTTTTAAAAGAACGTCGCTAAATAAACGCCGCTATATTGCCACTTACTTGTAGTGTGCCAACATATAAAAGTCATGGACTATGTATATTGTGACCGACTCCATTTTTTTTTTTTTTTTGAAAAGCAAGCGCGGGGTATAAATGGGCTCCCCAGACCACAGAAAAAGCGTTACATGTTATTGTTTGATATATGTTCTACCTCTAGCATCATCATGAATAATGTCTTTTAAATCGTGGGCAAAGGAGCTAGGAGTAATTTCTAGGAATTCCTCGCTGGGCAATAGGCTTGCGAGCTTATCTGCTGCCTGGTTGGTCTCGCGAAATACATGTGTGATCTTGTATTCTTCAAAGTCCGAGAGAGCTTCTTTAATCCGTCTGGTGATATGCCTAGCTTCCCAGGGAGGAGGCCTGGTAGTAGTGATGTACATATGCGCATTTGCAGAGTCCATACATAGTTCGATCTTCCTGAGGCCATGTTGCTTTGCTAATTTGAGTCCCAAGAGGACCCCCTGGAGTTTGTGACCGAGTCCATTCAACTGAGTCAGAATAAATTTCTTAGGTGTGAGTACAAATGAGCAAGGATTAAAACCAAAAAGCTCTCCACCTAAGTAGAAAATGAATAGAAAGCGAAAGGTAAATTGAGGTTGCAGATAAACATCAAGTGTCAAGTTTTCTCCGGAAATGGTTGATTTTATTGTGTTATTAACAGTTAGGGTAATCAGGAGACAGAGCGCAGGAATAGTTAAAGTATTCAACTATTGCTTCTTTTTTTTTTTTTTCTTTAAATGTTTTAAGAATTTTCGTAATGAAAGAATCCAGGGGAGCAGGGTAGGCAGACGGTGGCCAGTTCATTAAAACATCAATTGGGACGGATCCGGGGGGCTCCTGCGCACAAAGCACAGGACGTCCTCCAGAGGAGCAGGGTAGGCAGACGGTGGCCAGTTCATTAAAACATCAATTGGGACGGATCCGGGGGGCTCCTGCGCACAAAGCACAGGACGTCCTCCTGTGCACATTTATCAGCCGTCGGATTAGATTCGACGGCTAAGATTCATGGATTTCAAAATTCAAATTTTTTTTTTTTTGAAATCCATAAATCTGAGCCGTCGGATCTGCACAAAATGTCCTCCTATGCTTCCTGCGCATGACCCCCCCCCCCCCCCCCCCCTCTCAATCCCTGACTGTAACCATCTGGTGAACAAACGATAAAAAGAGAACAAACACAATATTGATTAGATTGAAAGTTTCAACCCATCCTCAAGTTTGTTAAAAATAAAAATAAAATAAAAACAAAAAAAAAACTAGGTTTGTAGTGAATATCCACCACAGGCTCTAGTGAGATGTGATTTGAGATAGAAAATCAATTATTTGTTAATACATTCTTAAAGTCAGGTTTGGGGTTTTTTACACTTTTCTATCTCTTTAAAACACAACCACAAACATTGTCTATAGAAGAGGTAGAAATGTAAAAAATCAAAAATTAAAAAAAAAGTTGCATAAAAAGGCTGACGGTCTAGAATTGAGGAATTGTGATCTATATTACAATTCAGAGTGGTGTTTTACTATTCATTGCTGATTGAGACAAAGTCAAATTGAAAGAATTAGAAATTATAGATAGTTAGGATTCAAAGTTGGAAAATGTATTGAATTTGAGGGTTGAGATTTATTTCCCATGTTGGCATATTTGTAAATATAAACATGTAGAAGGGCAAAAATAATGAAAAACTTTTTAAAAAAGTTGGTGGAATGTACATATGGCAGAGAGAGAAAATATTGTGTTTTGCTTTTAGCAAAATAAAAATTATCATAATTATCTATATCGTTATCGAATTTTGGTAAAGTTAATATCGTTGAAATGCAATTTTAAATATCTTTCCAACAAAATCAATGATCAATACGAGCGCTAAAATTTTAAAAATATATATTCTATAATTAAAACATATAAATTATTTCACGTTTTTAATATTTTTCAAACAATGAGACGGGCCGATCATACCAGAAAAATGAGTCGAGCATCTTAATGCATAGTTAAACAAAAACTCTAAACTTCATATTTTTGTGAATTCAAAGATTGGGGGAGAACTCATTCTCGGCGTTTAAATTTTTTCCCCAACTGATTCAAATTTGACTGAGTCTAACTCTAAAATTTATAATATATATTTTTACCTTAAAATAAGCTTACACTTTAATACTGATTCAGAGCCAAAATGGGGATAGTGAAAAAGGTGTTCAGTACAAAATATTTAGTAAAAAGAAAATTATATGGAGTGCCAACGGCACGGGGCATACTCTAGAACACTTACAAGTTGCATAAAAGTTCATTTTTAAGCCATTAACTAGTGCCACTAGATCTTAAACTACTTACAAGTACTTGACAATTAAATCATGCAAACAAATATCTCCTTAATCACAATATGCATATTTATCGCAACAACTGTTGAGATACAATCCACACACATCATATAAAATTCGCAAGCTAAAAAAAATTGCATACACACTTTCAGGCACATGCTGGCACTAGACCTAGCGGCAGATCTATTATGGGGCGAGGGGACAGCTGCCCCCTCTCGACTTTCTAAATATTTTTATTAAATACTTAGTTTTACAAAAAAAATCAATTATATAATTATAATACAATATGATAATTGTTTATTCAAATATTCCAAAAAAAAAATTGTTGATGTAGTGGTTGGAAGTTAATATTTTTGAAAATGACCAGAGTTCGATACTCTTGGAGCTCACCTGTTTTTTTTTTTTTTTTTTTCAATGCAATTTTATTAGTAATTGCTAACATTAAAAAATTATTTAGTTTAATAAAAACTTATTTTCAGTCCTTTTGGAGCATATGATTTTTTATTGCTATTGACAATTTAATATTTATGTCATTGTGACCTGCCCCTATTTTTTTATTTTTCAATGAAGTTTTATATGTAATTGCAAAAAAAAAAAACAAAAACGAATTGTTTGTTCACAAGTGGTATAAAATCTCCAAAAAATATTTGAAATTAATATCTAAAATAATAACTATATAATTCAATGAAAATATATTCCATTAGCCAACTCATACAAAATTTGAGGCTCACATAAACCATTTTTTCTATGAAATTGTATTAGGATTTTGTTATGTTCACAAATTTCAGATTTTTAAGCTTCAACTAGATACTTATCTTAATTATTTTGTGATTTTAATTATATATTCTTGTTTTTGCCTTTGCTAAGGTTATCGATATTCTGACATCATTTTGGCTTAAAATTGAATTACATTGGATTCAATTTGGTATATGGAATGTACTTTTAGTTGTGATTTCGGGTAAGAAATTTTTTTTTTGCTCCACCTTTGATAAATACTGTTATCAACTAATAATTATTTGTCAATTGACGCAAACTAAAATCCTGAATTCGCCGACGAAGTCATGTAGAGCATCGGATCACAACCACTCTAATATGTGGATGACCTACAAATTTATTAGAACCAGAATCTTTAATGAAATCAATGGAGACAAACTAACTCATCTTAAAGTATTCAAAAAAAAAAAAACAGCATTAGCAACACCTTCATTCATCTCTTCATAACAAACCCATACCTCTCTTTCCTTCTAGTTATCAACTTTAACCACTCCTTGATATCTCCTTCTCCTTCCCTCCAACAACCATGGAATTCTACACCGATAGAACACTTTACAACTTCAGTGATGAAGATCATAAGATGATACATTCGCCCCCTCGCCGCTCATTTCAACATCATTTGATGTCTGAATCAGATCTACCATTTAGTCCTCGAAGGCATTCTTCAGCTTCTATCCCACCTCTAAGCCCACCAGATTCACCATGGACTCTCACCCCTCTCCACCCCATGCCATCACCATCGCCATCTCTTCTCTTCCAATGCATCGCTTCCCTACACCGTCATGAAGGAAACATCTACTCCATTTCTGCTTTAAAGAGTACTGTCTTTACCGGCTCCGAGAGTAGTCGTATTCATGTATGGAGGCAACCAGAGTGTGTTGAGCGCGGATACCTTAAGACCAATTCGGGCCAAGTTCGTTGTATCTTAGCTTATGGTAACATGCTCTTTAACTCTCATAAAAACCGTAAAATTCGTGTGGAGCGTTTCCAAGAAAATTGCAAGTATTCCTAGATGTAACTCATTTCATGAGCTCTACTCAAAGAATAAAGCTATCAAACACAAAGATTGTGTGACATGTCTTGCTTATTACCATGCAGAAGGGCTACTCTACACTGGCTCATGGGATAAAACTGTGAAAACATGGAGAGTGACTGATCAAACATGTGTTGACAGTTTTGTAGCACATGAAGATGCTGTGAATGCAATTGTGGTCAATCAAGAAGATGGGTGTGTGTTCACTTGTTTGTCTGATGGGTCTGTTAAGATATGGAGGAGGGTGTTTGGGGAGAATTCACATACTCTTACAATGACACTGAAGTACCAACTTTCTCCAGTAAACGCTCTGGCCTTGAGCTATTCAATCAACACATGTTATCTCTACTCTGGCTCCTCCGACGGATTCATCAACTTTTGGGAGAAGAAGAAGGTTTCGGGGAGATTTAACCATGGTGGATTCTTACAAGGTCATAGGTTTGCTGTCCTTTGTGTCATTGCCGTGGAAAAGTTGTTGATTAGTGGATCAGAAGACACAAAAATAAGGGTGTGGAGGAGAGGAAGGGAGTAGGTTTCATGCTTGTTTGGCTGTGCTGGATGGACACCGCGGACCTGTGAGATGCTAGGCTGCTGGTTTGGAGATGGAGAATGTTGTAATGGGATTCTTGGTGTACAGTGCAAGCTTGGATGGTACATTCAAGGTGTGGAGAGTTAAAGTTTTTCCAGAGGAGAAGAAGGTGAATGTAGAAGACACAGTTAAGTCTGATAAGAAAACAACAACCATTGAATATGCAATGAGTCCAGTGCTATCGCCTTCTTGGGTAGAGAAGAAGCGTCAAGTTAACTGTTTATGATGGAAGTGATGGATGATGTTCTCATTGTAACTTCTAATTAACAAGGACTTTGCTTCTGCAAGTTCACTAGTAAGTAAGCTTTAATTTAGGACTAGAGAGTGAATTAGTTCTAGTTTGATCTTATAATTTATGTGTTTTATTTCTGGTAAATGAATAGGAAAAAGGAACAATTGTAACCCTGATTAGCTATCGTCTAATATGAATTTTTCTTAAATGATTTGTTTGTTGATATATCTGATCAAAAGTGGCTTGTCATTTTTTTAGCCAAGTATGGTGGGATCTATATATGTTGAAAGCTATTTTTTCCTCTAGTCAGCATCTTCTAAGGATCTAGAATTTTACATCGGTGTTACTTGAATTTAAGTTTATGTGATTAATAAATGGTTCTTCTGACAATCTTTATTGTTTAGTTGTTGTTTAATTACAACGAGCATAAAATATAAGGCAATGCTATGAAACTATATTTTTGCAATTGGTTTTGTAATCATGGTGACGCGGCGTGATCTTACATAGCAATATAGCATCATGGCCCCAAGGTAATTGAACTGCTATCACTATAATCACTTACTCTAAACCGTGACTGTTAGGATCGTCCTCGCCTCAGCATCAATGCACATCCACTTTACCTCACGAAGACTGGCTTTTCACTTGACCTACCCGCCAGCTAATTAAGTATTACCCACTAAATTTGATTCTTAATTCTTCTGCTAGTCCATTTCTGTGGACTTGTTAAATGGTTAAAGTTGAAACCATGTGTGAAAATAGTCTTTTATTTTAAGACATGTAAAATCTCTTAGTCATGATTAGGAGTGCTGATGCTAGAACAAGCTGGTGTGAGGTTTCAAGTTGTTCATGCAATGCCAAGGATTAAAAAGGGTTAGATCAATGGGCTTGTCAGCCGGCTTATCTAAGGATATGTTTGGAAAGCAAACAACAGGATTCAACTATTGGTGACATTTATCCACATTGGTAGCAAACAGGTAGAATGAACGGTAGACATTTAGATAAGCAAATATGGATTCGTACCTCTCGATCCTTTGAGTACTCTAAAGAGACCATAGTGATTTTTTCTTCCAAAAGACTTCAATTCGGTTCAATGTCATGATAATGTTGCTTCCATGAAACTTGAAGTTTTACGCACAGATTAGACAATGCTAGTTTTAATGTTGTCCTCTACTAGTCCTCACTCCCCCTTTTAAACATCACTGATGAATCAAACAATTAACCAATCATAGCTGAACATGTGGCACAGACAGACGCTAATACAAAAAAGTATGTCTAGACACTAATAGGCCCAAGCCAGGACCATCTCAGGCCCAGGCTAATTATAGTTCAGCTTGTAAATCAGACGCCCAAGCCCAATGTGACATGAATCTTGAAGTTTGGCCCAGGACAATAAGGTTCGAACACAGATCTTTGGGCTATAGCAAGCCCAGGTTCCATTTGTACAACTCCGGATTCAATCAAGTATTGGATCCCAAATAAAACCAAGTGCAAAAGGGGACTCAATCATGGGCAAGTAAGATTCTAATTAAGATCTCCTCCCTCCATCACGCCCTTAATGGTAGAGTCAGTGAAGGAGTAAAATACTCACTATCAAGGATTATGATTTTGCGAAATTACACGAAATTTCGCTGAAATTTTCGTTTTTTGAAATTACAAAAAGAAAATATTACATTTTGTCGAGGGTTTTTTCGAAAAATTTTGAAGTATTTTTGTAAAATTCTATTTTTTTTTCCCTAAATTTCGTAAAAATACAAAAACCAACTACTAAAAATTACATTTTTTTGGGATTTGTTTTCGTAAATTTCGAGATTTTTTCTAATTATCATTTATTCTAATTATTTGTTTATTTTTCAAACCACAACCTAATTTTCTAATTATCACTTCTTCTACTTAAATATTGATTTTTGAAACTATCTCTTAATTTTCTACTTATAGGTATTTATGTTTCATTTAATGTGTTTAATACATTTAATTACTTGCATCTTATTTTTTTCACATATTTAATATACCCTCGAAATTCATTATATATAATTCACGTATCTTCAAAATTTTTACATTTTTCTTTACACACCCAAAATATTTCTTAAAATCAGGAAATCGAAATTAACTCAAAAAGTGAAATCACAATCCTTGCACCTATATAAGGTGAACAAATGGATGAGAAAGGCACACACATGCAACCCTAATTATATCAGTATGTCTCCATCATGGTTCAGTGCCTAACTTTACCATCGGAATGTCTTTCGCAGCCACAATGGCGGTATCTGGTTCACTGCTATTCTTTTTTGCATGTCAGAAATCAACAGTTACGGATTTGGACACATCAGTTTGGTGTCGTCCATGGGGAACGATAAGTTTTCCTTAGAACAAAAGCACAAATTCTATCATAGAAGAGTTGTGAAACATGGTTACTAGCACCAAATCACGAGCTAACAATAATGGCGAATCCGATAGTGCTCCGGCTACCCGCAATAGAGCCGACTTGTTCCAATGGCGAAAGCAGAATAGTCGCAAGGCCCCACCAGTGGAGCGGCCGCAATAGACCCTACATAGATCAAATTTTGTTCCATATGTGCTACCTCATGAAGGTGGAAGAGAGGCTCACCCAGGGTCGACAACTGCCATCAAAAAATGACAAAAACCCAGACATGTTTCTGGCCCAGGAGGATTCCAGGGAGTGCGTTCATCAGAGCGACAACGCCCCCATTGAGGACCATAACGTCATCCACGAGAGGAACCTAAAAGATGCAAGAGCCCAAGGGGACCAAGCTCCAAATTTGAGAAAACGAAACCCTTATGTCCACGTAGGATTATCCATTTTCCCAAATTCGAGACATGAAAATTCAACTACAACATAGCAAAATTTAACAACAACTGTAACATTTATTAAAAAGTTGAAGAAGACAAAAAGACTCTAACCAGAAAACTCTTTGACATTCGCCCCAACTATAGAAAACTCCAATGACTGCCCACAAACTATCTTACCCGAAAGGATAGTTGGCTACATTATAATAAAAACATACCCAAAAAGTATAAACTTACATAGGTCTACGATCTAGCATACGATAATATGAATTTACATGCAAAAGAAAATAACAACTAATAAATATTAGTTCCTCAACGAGGCAAACGTGTCATTCAAATAAGTCCCTATCGTATTTAACGTAAATATTTATTTTACTTGTACTTATGCTGTGGAGTTTGATGATGGCAAGTCTCACCTGCAGAAATGTTAGTAGACTTGTCATCCTACACGAATGGTTAGAAATAAGTAGATGAATTTAAAATTTCTTACTGCGTTAGAATTTTATGATTTATGACGAAACCAGTTAGAATTTGGGAAAACTCAAAGAGTAAAAAATGTTTAGAACGTCGTCTTTTACTACAAATCTCGAAACTAGAAATTGATACCAAACTGAGTTACCAATTGTCATAATTTATCAACTAATATTGTCATTTCCTAATGAATTGTTCTCCTTAGATTATACCACATTCGCATCATCTCTGTGTCTAACATATATGCCCATATACATCTCTTATATAAAGAAGAACTCGTCCGTCGTCCATATTTAAGTGAGGACACATCACATACGAACATGCATCATTGTATACTCTTAACTATATGAGTAACCACTACAAGAAAAATGCCCATTAATAGCGTTTAAAAAACGCCATGGTAGGATACCATAGCGTTTTAGAAAACGATGTGTCTGTCGGAGCTATAATAGACCCAGGGTCTATTATAGCATTTTAAAAACGCTATGGTAAGTTGGCCTTTTATAGCGTTTCAAAAATGCTATGGTAGAGTCTACCATAGCATTTTTGAAACGCTATTGTAAGTATACATAGCAATTTTTTTTTTTTTGCTATCAAATGACTTTTTATTACATCTTATAAGTTTTATTTCTAGAAAATAAAAATTTTAATGTGCCAAACTTAAACATTTCCATGAATGAAGGCAAAGTAATATAATTAATGAGATAATGTATTACATCGAGTCACAAAATCTATCAAATTAATAATAAAGATCAGCTCTCTGTATTACATCGAGTCACAAAACATTTTCAGTTTTTCAAAACCTAAATAAAAAAATAAATATAAAGTACCACAGATCTCTGTATTAACACCTTCACTACAACACAAATGGTTATAGATAGCACATGATAATAGCGTTTTTTTTAAGAATGCTATGAAAG
Source organism: Berberis vulgaris (assembly GCA_963556465.1). Taxonomy (NCBI): domain Eukaryota; kingdom Viridiplantae; phylum Streptophyta; class Magnoliopsida; order Ranunculales; family Berberidaceae; genus Berberis; species Berberis vulgaris. The sequence continues at coordinate 52,576,491 of OY747126.1, forward strand.
GTATTTTCGCTGGAGGCGCCAAAGTGATTTTGGTCAATTGATGGATGGGATTTTTAAAAACCGCTATGAAAGCTGGGGGCGCCAAAGTGCCCGCTCGATCCAAACCAAAAAAAAAAAAAGAGAAATAAAACAAAAGAGAGAAAGAAGGAAGGAACGAACGAAGCAGAAGCCGTATCTCCCTCTCCCTCTCCGACTGCTCTCATCTCCCTCACCGTTCTGCTCTCCCTCTTCGATCGCTCTCCCTCTCCGATTATCACCCTGTGCTGTCAACGCCCAACCTGTTTCGCCATGTTCTCCCTCTCCAACGTGCTCTACTTCTTGCCGTGATCTCCTTCTTCGTTTCAGGTCTCTCATTCTCAACACACTCCTTCTCCGAGATCTGATCTTCTTTAGCTTCGTCAACTCCCGGAGCAACTTCAATTTCATTGAGAACAACATCGAATGTCACCGATTCGCGACTTCACAGATTTGATCTCTGTTTCATTAAAAGACGCAGGTGAGTGTGCGCTTGTTTTCGTTCGTTTTTGCAATTTTTTGCTTGAATCGGTTCGCAATCTGAGCTTTAGTAACTCTTGCTCAGTAGCTCAGGTATCTCTTTTATTGATTTTTTCGATATAGATTAGCAATGGCAGTGATTAGCTAGGGTTTCAGGCGCTATGAAGATGAAAGCCACCACAAAGCCATCTGTTTCTGCTGCTGTTAGTTCTCAATCTGTCCACCTGAACGCCTTGGAAGCTCGATTTAACGAGCTGTGCGAGGTTTCCTCTGTATCTGTCTCTCCTTGTTTTCAAGTCATTTGTACTCATTTAAAAAAATGGATTTATTGTGGTATTTTTCACCGTTAGTATTATCTTCGATGCACTGCTTTGTTGTGCTCAAATCATGGATCAGTTGGTCAAATGGTATGCAGTGAAAGCTGAAAATGAATGCCACTAATGGTTGCAGCTGAATGTACACATGGTTCTTAATATTTGTTTCATGATGCATTTAGTGGTGTATCATGAATTTTGTTTTTGTGTGCTTTCCACATGCTAAGTTGTAGTTTTAGGCGCCACGATGAGCAACAGCTTTGTCTTGAATTCTGCTTGTGTACCTGCAACATGCTCTAAGTTGTAGTTTTAAGTGTCATTGTTTACAAGAGTCACGATCCTTTTAGATGTGATTGCATTGGATAGGGAAAGTATTATTAATCTAGGTCATACACTACTTAATTTTAATTCGCTGACTTTCTCTTTCAGAATTGATTCCCAGTCGCGAGTTCACACGTCGAGTAAAATTAGTGTCCATGGCAAACTTTATTACATCAGAAGTTAGTGCACTTCAAGCTGGTGGAAATGAGGTATAGATGCATATTCTATCACTTATTTTCTGGTACCTTGCCTGCCAATAAACCCCTCAGTGTCAGGTTTTGAAGTATGAACTCTGTGTTTCTTGTCTTACACAGCGTGCAAGGGAGATTTATTTTAAAGAATTCGATCCACAACGCCATTCTATTCTTGATAGCAGGTTATTTCATGGCCCTTATTATCTAGTATTGATTCTTAGTGATTGGGTTCTTTCTGTTCAAATGTTCACTCACAGTAATGTTGTGAGACTCTGGGACTTCATTAAAAATGTCTACGTGGATAGAAGATACACTAGTGAGAGGCCTGTTGACAAGCCTCCAAGGATAAGGATGGTATATCTCACCCTTCCCTTTTCTGCTGTAATTTTTCCTGATGGTCATTGTTTGAAAATTAATGGAGTTACGTGTTTGTGATGTACAGACCGACAAAGTGGATACTTATGAAAGCAGAAAAATTGATCCATATCGTGGTGGTTCTAGGAGCCCACCTTTTGAAAATCAGTGCTACAATGAAAGGCCTGGCATTGGTGAACTCAACGTCACTTGGGCATGTCCCTAGTAGCGGTTTGGACGAGATTGGTGGGTAGGGATGTGTCCCTTCGGTTGATCAGTTGGCACTTCCTCAAGAAAAGGCAAGTACTTGCAGCCTTGCAGATGCATATTCTCGACTGCCCTTTCATGAAAAGATTGACTACGATCGTGTTTTCGACTGCCCTATCTCTCTATGATTGCATGTATATTTCAATGCCTTGAAAGCAAGAAAGATAACATCATCAAAGCATCATATCTTTCTGCAATGATAGCTGATTCAAAAAGGCTTTTTAAGATGTTATTTTACTTCTAATCTTAGACTAAAACCAATGTCTTAAGCTAAATGAAAAGAATTGGTTTAGTTGCTCTTTGCAGAAAATTGGAAGCCATGGATGATGATCAAGTGCCTCTGGTTCGCGAGGATTCGCCAGTAGAAGTTCCTAAGAATCACAGTAGAGATGTTCACATTTTGAGTTGCGCGTTTTTGTTGGTCTTTCTTGCTTATGGAGCTGCTCAGAATCTGCAGAGTACAGTCAATACAGTGAGATTTTCTTTAATTTTAGTTGGAATGTGAATTGGGTGTTTTTTGTGTAATTTGAAAGTTTTGAACTTGGATTGAATTTTTTGTTTGCAGGAGGGAAATCTAGGTACGACGTCGTTGGGGATATTGTATGTTTCATTTACAGTGTTCTCTTTGGTGGCGTCGTCCGTGGTTCGGTGGCTAGGATCAAAGAATGCTTTGATACTTGGTACTAGTGGGTATTGGTTGTTCATAGCTGCTAATTTGGTACCTTCATGGTAATGCTTGTGCACTATTTTTATTTTTTATTTTGTGTTGAATTTGAATGACTTATTTTTGGCATTTGGAAGAGCTTAAACTATAATATGAATGAAAGGCATATAAATTTAGAGTAGACATCTGGAAATCTTAACCTTAAATGGTGATTATAGAAAGTTGGCGAAAGACAATTCACTTAGTATGAGTGAGTTTTATTCAATTTGAAGAAGCTACTAAGACTTGTGTTGTATGTAAGGCACTCAATTGAAAGGAGCTCATGTTTAATCTTTCCCAATGGGACCTTAGCGTTTCTTGTGTGTTGCCATCTATTGCTAGAAATAATATATTTTCCCTTGTGGCAGTTAAGTTTGTATTACTAGGGCCAGATTATCACACGAAGGATATTCATAGACGTAGATTTAATGGGCATTATGGTGACTATGACCATAGGTAAAAAGTCAGGGAGTCTCAATTGAAATGCGACCAATGATAACAAGAACAGCAAAGAGCCTAGCTCTATAAACACGAGCTATCCATCTAATGTCTGAAGTTTATAGGCAACATGTTGCCAATCGGTCCTCCCAACGACCTTGTTAATGACATTTAAGATCAAGCAGGCTTTCAGATTAATGTGATAAATGATTATTAAAGAGCCTGCTTAACACTTAGGATTGAGCATTATGTGTGCAATGCTAATAATATCCAAACTGAATGCTATTGAACTTTCATGCCTTAGTTTTGAAATTCCTGCTGATGTTCAATATTCTTGGACCTCACTGCACGGAGGGACTACCAGTGGCACAACCTTATTATTTGTGGTTTTCCTTGGAGCATGACTTTAGGTACCATTCTAGTGTGCTTCTTAAGTAAAAGGGATGGTAAAGAAGAAGAACAAGAAAAACCTTCTGGCAATTTCTATTCTTCTTTAGTGTATCTTTCAAAGTTGGTTATTGCTCCTATGTTCGACAAACGGTTGTTGTTGATCATTCCTCTTATCATCTATTCAGGCTTGCAACAGGCATTTGTGTGGTAAATACCTCAAACAGTACTGCATGATTGATGTCATTCTTGATACTATCAATCACTTAGTCATTTCACCGTGATTTCCCCTTCTTTTTTCTTTTGTTCTTCTTAACTTAATGTTGCATCTGTCTACATCAGGGCTGAATTCACCAAGTATATTGTACAACCAGCACTTGGCGTATCAGGTGTCGGTGGTTCAATGGCAGTATATGGAGCTTTTGATGCATTGGTAAGTATAGCAATAGAGAAGATATGTATTACTAAATTTACGTGCGGTCAGTTTATATGAGTTGCCCATGAGACCTGAATAATGGCCTAATCTCTCTTTAGAAGTTCCTTTCTGTTTGGCTCTCAAGGTTCTCTCGGCATCACGAAGGATTCTTTTGGTATTTTGAGAATCTATTCTATGCATATCATCTTTGGCTTATGTTTTTAGACCCCTTCTCATGTTGGTTTTGCAGATAACTTGATAACAACCATTTCGATGGGACAATTCCAGCTTCCTATGGCAACATGTCGCATCTGTTGAAACTGTAAGTTTCTTACGCAGTCAAGTCTTTATTCTGTCAGCTGAAAAATATAAGAAGGCCTTTGTTATGTATGCATTAAGGCAGCTGGTAAACAATAAAGAATTTTTAATAGTTTATATGGCATAAACAGTACTATGGAGAATTGTTGTTATTTTTTTTAGTTTATATGGCATAAACACTATGAAAAAGTGCTTTTTTTTATATAATAGGAGAAAGTGTTGTTACGTAATTGCTCATGTCTGCATTCCCATGTATTTCTTATTTCCCATGTATTTATAAAAAATTAATAAGAAATACATAACTCATGAATGTTTTATGTTTAAATTTTCTAAATACTCCATCGAAAGCCGTTATATATTGCTCCCTCTAATGGAGTACTTTAGTGATCATAGTTTCCTAGGGGTGCAAATATCTGGTTTTGCCTGTGTTTACAGCCTCTTATAATTTATAACTGATAATTATGTCTATTTAAATTTTACAACCACTATGCCACTTGTAAGTGGTGCAAAATCTCGAATAGTGCATGTAGAATGTGGTTTTATTTCTGTCTTGTTTGGTTTTTACAGGAGTTTAAGGAACTGCAGCTTGCAAGGTCTAGTTCCTGACCTAAGCACAATACCAAAGCTTGGTTATTTGTAAGTTCATGAGTCTTGCTTGTTGGGAAAATTTATTTATTCATTTGGCTATTATTGACACCACTTGAACTTTTAATGGTTACCGATAGGAGGTATTGTTCTGATGACATTCACATTGCAGAGATCTCAGCTAGAACCAGCTAAATGGATCCATACCATCAAACAGGCTTTCTAATAATATTACTACTATGTATGTACTGTGGAGTTAACTATGTATTCATTTTCTTGGCTTAGATATAACGAAGACACTGATCCTGTTGAATACCTATGCAGTGATCTATCTTACAACCAACTTAATGGACAATTTTTCAGGTTTTCCTCTGCTGCAGAGATTGTAAGTTCTATCACCTCCTCCCACGAACTTTATTGTTTTTTTAGGCTGGTTCAACATTCCCACGTGTTTCCATTGCAGGTCCCTGGCAAACAATTCATTAAGTGGTGATGTTCCATCCGACGTTTGGCGAAATAGGATTCTAAATGGGAGTGAAACTATTTTTGTGTATGACCTAAAACCATAGATCTAAATTTCCTCGTGTACTTGTTATTGTTTTTGTTTGACTGTCCTTGCATCATCCCATATGTATTAAGCGGCTTATCAAAGCTCCTATGCCATGTTCTCTCACATTCTTTTGGGATGAATATTAACTATCATTGTTGAGGAGGGATTTTATTATGCTTTTATCTAGCATGGTTGTATGTGAATATGCATAATGAATTTTTGCTATGAACTTCTGTTTTGCAGGGATTTCCAGAACAACTTGCTTTCAGATATTTCTGCTACTCTTGAGCCCCCTACAAATGCTAGTATTAGGTGTGTCTCAACACTCATTTATATTATGCATATTGACTGTTTTTACTGGAAACTTTCTTCAAGTTGTCTTGTTTATGCTAGATTGAAGATTTCAATTCTAGTTTGGCATTTGCTTATATCAATTGCTTCTGATTAGATAATTTTTGCTTTAATCTTCATCATCATTACTTTACTTCATGTTAGAACTTTCAGATGTTAGAACTTTTTAAGTTGAAAGACACCTTAGACAATTCAAAGTATGTTGTTTTGACACTTTGATTGAGCCATCAGATTAATTGAAAGTGCTTTTGCCTTGTTAACTTGTCAAGTTGTTTTTTTCCTTTTTTGTGAAGAAAAAGCATATGCATTTTGATGGTTAGCATCTATATTTCTAAATTTTGCGGTAGGGCACACCTACATTGCTCTGGCATTTATTCATTCATGATCATATAGTGAAGATGGAGGTTTCACAACTTGGTTCGTAAAATGGTGTCCAATTGCTCTGGCATTTATTCATTTATGTAACTTGTGTGTTTTGAAGATTAGATAGCCGATCCTATTCCTTTCGGGGTTGCAAGATGAGATGGTCCCACCATCCCACATGCAAATGCTCCATGATAGAGCAACCACTGATAACAAGAGCAGCCACTGATAACAAGCGATGCTTATTTGTTGATTTTCCAACTGGCATGCATATGGACACTTGGCTGGCTGGTGGAGACCACTACTGAAGAACAATTCAGCTTTTCTTGGAATAGAATGTTGAGAAAAAGAAAGACGAATCAAATGGCAATGTCGATAGTAATTAGTCCCAATACTAAATCTCCTACTTGTAATTCTATTTCTTTATGCTTGAATGTAAATGATAGCTCGTCTTACAGTGCTTGAAAGTGAAAAACAAACTGATTTGTTGAGCTTCAAATTATATTAGAATAGCCATTCCACTTTTACCGTTGATGTCTCTATTTGATGGAATTTACCATCTTCAGGGAAATCTGATAAATATATCATTCACCTCTCTGTTCAATTTTCTTCCAAACATAGTTTCAAATTGTTTAGCTTCTATAGTTAAAGAAATCAGTGTTATAATAGCGTTTATGAAATTTCAAATTGATAGCAAATGAAATTAAAAAAAAAAAAATTTAAAAAAAAAAAATTGCTATGTATACCTACCATAGCGTTTTTAAAACGCTATAAAAGGATCTACCATAGCGTTTTTAAAACGCTATAAAAGGCTAACTTTCTATAGCGTTTTAAAAACGCTATAATAGACCCAGGGTCTATTATAGCCCCAGCAGACATAGCGTTTAGCGTTTTTGAAACGCTATTAAAGGGCTTTTTTTTGTAGTGCTTAACCACCTCAACAAAACCACAGTCATCTTCATCAGTCCACCTCAACAGAGCGCTCCATTTTCTAGCAGGAGCTCGACCAATCATCAATTTGATCACATCGCCTCTTGCCAGCCTCACTCAATCAGCAAAGTCCCTGAAAATAATGTATAAGACTGTCAGATAGTTAAGGGAAAAGTTAATAGAAAATTTTATAACAAAAGTAACCATCTAAACAAAAATCTGAAGAAGCAACCAACAAGTTATATAAAAGCAACGGGACTTGTCTTGTAAGAAACTTCATGACAATGTCATAAAGGACTAGGTATATGCAGTCTCACCACGAACTAATTGACAATCAAGCTTAATCTATTAACTGGACCTAGCATTACATGGCTGCATAATCTATTACATCCAGACACCCACATTTCTCAAACTCTACATATTATAAGCTTAATCTATTGACATTCAACTAATTTTTTACACTAACAAGTAAAGGTGTTAAAGTATGAAATATTTACCCAACTAACTAAGCTCTGGTGAGATCCATCGACAGGTTTTCGTCCGGAGATGATCTCTAATAAAAAAACACCAAATGCAAATACGTCAGTCTTCTCATCAACAATTCCATGCATGAGATACTCAGGAGCCAAGTACCTGTCAAAACAACGTACACATCACAAAAACACACCAATGAGCCTATCTCCCTCATTTCAAAACCAAGTTCAAATGGACAGGAGAAATCACATACCCCAATGTCCCTTCAATTGGATGGATTGAGTGATGAGTCAATTCGGTTGGAAGCCATTTCGCCAACCCAAAATCCGAAATCTATTACATTCAGACAACCACATTTCTCAAACTCTACATACAACCATCAAAAGTAAGAACAATAACACTAATAGTTCAAGACAAAATCACACCTAAGGTTCATAATCTAAAGTCAAGAGAATGTTTGAAGCCTTAATGTCTCTATGAATTATTCTCATCAAGGAAACAAAAACCAGGGTCTTCATAATTGATAGACTTACCCCTCGCAGATTCTTTGCAAATCTTCGTTTGAAACTAGAGAGGATCTGCTTTTTGCAATTTTATCTTGATATTCATTACCTGTGTGAGCCAATTCAGCTACCTGCAAATGCATTAACATGTATTAGGTTATGAAAATAGTTGCACAAGTCACCAACTGTGACTGAAGATTAATGTCTAAATGAAGATTAGTGAAGTAACCAGGTTGTATGATAGCTTGCCTAAGAAATCTCAAATCCTAAAATAAGCAGAAAACCACATAGTACGGGCAAAACCACAATGGCAAACGTAGCTATATTTGAAAAAAAAGGGCTATCGAAAAATACTATGAAAGAGTACTATATGTAAAATAGGTTCTCATCAAAAAACAAAACAAAAAAAATGGTATAGTAAGAACACTAACATATTGTATCTATTCAGATCCAATACTTCTGTTGGTGAGAAAATAGTGTGTTGTCTTCTTTGTGTCAAGTTAACCTGAACTTTGCAAACTTTTCTTTCAACCTTTCCACATTAAAATGAAATACAAATTTTAAGCCTAAATGCCCAAACCAATTTTCTGCCCCCCACAAACCAGTTAAATATTTTGGCATTCCGGTAAATTATTTGTTTTCCAGGAAGTTTTGTTTTTGTTGAACATTTTACAGAAGATTGAGAAGAACACCTGACAAAACTAGCATGCACTTTTTTTCCCCTATATAAGATATATTTATATACGGAAAAAAGACAAAAAAAAATCAACCGACATACATTACCTGCGGCATTAGACGAGATATTAATTCTTCCTGTGTTTCTGCACAAAATTCCCAAGATTGTATCTGCCAAAAAATGAATGAACACTAGTTAACTGGTTAAAAAACACAATAATGACAGTGTAACTCGAGAAGGGTATGTACTAAAAAAAAATTGCAAAGTGTATTATCATTTGGGAGTTACCTTCAAGTCAGGAGCAAACACAACAAAAAGTTGACCCTTATGTTGAACACGAAGTCCATTACAACTAAATCTGTGAGAAGCTCTTTCATATTTTATCTTCATTTCTTCATAATCAAATTGAGTAGTTGAAGCATCAAGAAACAGAGTTTCAGCAGTCATCCCACCATCAAACTTGGCTTTATTAAGACCGGGGAGTTCATCAATAGTTGCCTCTATACCAATAAAACAAAGACATCAAATATTACCCCAATACATAATTGGGATTAGGATATATTTTCAATACATAATTGGGGTCAGGATATAGACTATAAATACAAACCCAACAAATATATTTGCAATGGAAAAACCTGGGTAGGATAGCGGACTTCCTAAGAAGCTGGCTATAGTAGACCAATCAAGACCAAATGAACCAATTCCCAAACCTTTTATGCCAGAACCTATTTGTTGTGCTGTGACTGAATCCTTCCATGTCAAACAAACAAATGATACAACACTGAGAGAAGGGAAGAGATAACTCGGGATGAGGTAATACGCAAAACTTGATATCATAACAATGAGGAAGAATTGCATCCTTGTTTTTCCTCCCTTAGGGCTAATTTCATTCTCATTCAATGCTCTACATTCATATCAAACAATAATGAGTAGGATGAATTGGAAGAGCAAAAGAGGAGTGCAAGACTAGAGGATTTGCGCGGAGGGAGGAGGCAAAGTACCTGAATAATGAAACTTGAACAAGGTTCGAAGGGCACCACATATAGGGAGAATCCACAAGGTACTTTCTAAATATGCCAGCCCATCCATATCCCAACATCTATATGACAAACATCATTAACATGAAATGTATATATTTTACAAAAGGCTATTGCTAATTTTTTCCTAGTATTCAGAGATGGTTAGAAATCTATATATCTTACAAAATTCAAAAAATAAAGTATTAAGCATACAGAATATAGAGCAGTATTCAGTAGGCGAGGAAGAGTACAGAATATAGAGAAGTGTTCAGTAGGCGTGGAAGAGACAAGTAAATTTTGATCGAAGATATTTGCCAGGGTTTCTGGGTCTTTATATATTTTGGATCATGTGTTTTGGTGAATTTGAGGACTAACTCATAGTTATGGCTCGATAAGGTAGGGATACATGCAAACATGCATTCACTACATATTAATTTAGTTAGAGAGGATTACTTGATCCTGCAGGTGTAAACAGATGGAGTCTTTCAACTCCTCTAACTGTGGAGCCTCCAAGGATGATCCTGCAGGTGTACTCCTCTGTCTTTCTCTAATATTTGGTCATTGGCAAGGCATGGAGAGACAAAACCTAGGGGAATGGTTAGTGTTACACTAATGTGATTGCACTGCAATCTCAAAAGACCTTCACATAGAGGAAGGAAAAAGGATCTCATTTCCATTCCATGTTCAAAACCTTATAGAAACGTGGAATTTAAAATTTTAGAAGTTAACTTGAAATCCTAATTCCTGCTACAATATGCATGGCTTATATTTTCCAATCTGTAGGGATATAACGAATCAGTAAGTAGAATAATTGTCAGAGAATTTCCAATCTGCTAAAATCTCCATGCTTCTTTAAGCACTTCATTTCCTATATGACCAAGGCAAAGTAAAATGAATGAAAAGCAAAATCTTGAAGAGAAAAGTGGAGCTTGGTAACACTGATTAAATAACAATATTAGATCTTTTCCATTTTATTGAAATCATTAGACAGCTGAGAAAATATTATGTATCATCTAACATGATCAGTAAACGGCATGAATTGTTTGGGCATCCACCATTTAGAATAAGATCTGCATCCTACAGTTCACTTTTCCATTATCTCAATCTCTTTTCCAATATTAGTGTTATCCCCATTTTCTCACCTAACTAAATATATAATTTGACAAATAGGGATGAAAGATGACCACTTATCGCTTCACATAGTTTACATGCAATACATCGCTCCTCTCCATTTGGATAACGGAAGAGTGCATGTTCTCCGCGGAAACGCGGACAAAAAGGACCCTTCTCGAATGGATAATTAATCTACCAACCAGGAACCCTTCTTGTTGTTGAAACGAGCAATTAGTGCATGGTTTTTTTGTTGTTGAACTTGAAAATTTCTATCATCCACATTTTGCTCATCTTTCCGTGAGAAAATATATTCATAACTCTTAATTGACTAAAAAGCAAAAATACACCAGTTTCTACTAGCTAGTCAATAACTAACCTTTGTCTCCGGGACCTACATCACTTGTGCACACCTCATCCATGTCTAATTCAGCCTGAAAATATACATTTTGGAAACACTAAATTATATTTTACCAAAAGTACTTCTCAAACAAACATAATGAACTAAACAAATAATAGCGATATATGGAGAGAAGTAGATTTATATTACCATGAGTTGACCATTCACAATTCTCCAAAGGATTTCAGAAAGCAAATTATACTTTAAAATTTCAAATTTATTTTCTTGATTTGCGAATGCTTCAACCTACAAAGAACCCAATAGAATGATTTGCTGTTGGGAACAAAAATAAAAGTTCGGAAAATGTTTACCATCAAATTGTTAGCTAAATTGAGTTTTCCTAAACACAATGTCATTAAAACGTGACAGTGAAAGAATCTAAGGGGAGCTTAATACCTATTCCAAGTGACCTTGGGGAAGATAAAATACTCTCTCCTTTACCTGAGGGGTAGTAACGAGAGGACCAACACACACATGCCATATTATGAAGAAACTCAGGATATTAAAAATAGAAATTAGGATACCCCTTTCTTTTCTCCAACCACTTTAATTGGATTCAAAAGGTACTTGAAAACCAAAAAATAATTACAAACACCTATAACGTTACACAAATCATGAACCGCATAAAGGAAAAAAAATCATGAACCCTTTACTGCAGCCTCTTCACTTTGCTTAGGTTCTGATATCGCAGTTTGCATACTTTCCTTAGATGTTTGTTCATCATCAACGTGTCCTTTTGCTGTTACTCTGCCACCTTCAACATTTAGTAATTCAGCAAAGTGGACTAAAATCTAAGTGGACATACACTCCCATGGAAAAGTATGCTTGCAAAAGTAATTGAACTATGTGAACAACACGCAATTGAACAAGACGAGACTTAATCAGTACTATGGTCCATGGAAGAATGACATAGCAATTGAATATGGAACAACTTGCAAAAACAAGAATATATTGTAAATAAGAATTGGCTACCTCATGTGAACTTTGCTGGCAATAGAGACATCTGGTTTTGGAGTACCAATGTGTGCGGCTTCTTGTTGCTCTAAGGCCTTTAATTCGAAGTACCCAAGCCATGCAGCAACATCCCGCAAGAAGATATTTCACAAGTTCATATAAAGTTTTAGAAAAAAGACCACAAGTGAAGCTAAGATATGAGCATCAAGCTTTGGTTATGAACTTACCTTTGTACGAAGGTCTTATTTTCCAATCTTTGTCTGCAGTATCTGTAGAGTGGTTTGTTCATGTTGAAGACTCCAGGAGTATTCATCCATTAATGAAAGAGCAATTGCAATGGCAAGATAATTGGCAGCAGTTTGTGTAAATATTCTCAGGAAAATTGATTAACATGATTGTTTCAGAAGCAAGTATTGTATAAATTCTTGGCTGTCTTGTTTTACGGGTAACTTCTCAAACCACATCTCATGCTCTATCTTTTTTCAAGTGATCCTATATGATGAAGATTCACCAAAACCACCATTTAAGTCATTCATTATGAGCAAAAGTAGTTAATTTGGTTAATGGGAGAGAAAGAGACTTGTATATGATCAACTCCAAGTAGCATTTGGTTACACTTGAGAGCCTCATTTAGGTATCTATTGTGATCAAATTTAAGTTAAAGTGATTGAACAAATCATTTGATCTTTATTATCTAAAAGTACTTTTTGGTTAGGGTAGAAACATTTAAATGAACTACTTTGTACTAGGAGGATACAGATAATGAGATGAACACAATTAGTAATGTGAAATTTACTTCATGGCCAATTTTGTGAAAATCAAGGAAAAACACAAAATTTTAGTCTTCAAACACCACCAATCATACTAAAATGTACACAATCAACAAACAGAATGACATTTGAAAAGTAGATCAAATATTAATATCCAAAACCATAAATTTTAACTAATTTTCACCCAAACTATCAATATCAAAATGTGGGTTTCATCCAACAACAGCTCAAATTCATCACATCAGTATGAAAACATAAAACCCAGAAAGTATCACCACTAGTAAAACTGACAGAACAAAAACCCAAATCATAACAAAATGTAAAAACCACAAATGCACATGTTCATGTCTTTCTCATAGTCTATGAGATTAAAGTTGATGTCTGCTATAGTCTCCCAAAACTTAATTGCAGCTATATCATACGCCCTGCAATCAAAACCCCACAAAAATCAAAACTCAACACATCATATCATAATTGAATCATAAATTGCAAAAACACAAGGGGATATGGATGGATTCGTGATCTGTTTGGTTGATTTGTAATCCTTACTCAAATAGATTTGCAAACCACATCGTAATCAGAGTTCCAATGTTCAATCTAACCTAACCCTAGAATCGTCTTGACTCCAAATTGATCAGAGAGAAGGAGAGTGATAGAGAATTGCAACAACAAAAGCAAGAGGGAAATCAAGTAAGAACGACAGAGTTAAAACAATAGCTCGTTCGTGAGACAGACAAAGAGAGGGAGACCGAGAGAGAGGCAAGAGCGATAGAGAAACAGAGAGCGAGGGAGCATTAGAGTGAGAGAAATGGGAGAATCGCAGAGGGAGCGAGGGAGAAGGAGTCACGTGTTTCTCTATTTTTAGCTGCGAGAGAGCGCGATCTAAAATTTTGGGCAAAATCGTGAACACTTGTACGTTTTTTATTTCCCGCTTAGTTTTTTAACAGCGTTTTCAAGTTATAATGTCATTAAAACTTTGTTTTTTATAGCACAAAGTGTAAAAGCGCTATTATCAAATGTTATAAATGAGGACATGTGTTGTAGTGACATAAAAACTACTCTTAGGCTATTAATGCGCATAAAGTCTCAACATCACATTTTACGGATAAAAAATCAAGCCTCCTTTAGACATAAAACCACTGCTTTTTCGCAAGATCAACCCGAAGGTTACTTACTTTCTCTATAAGAAAAAAGGTGCCCTCCTGCGCAAGATCCAACCCGAAAGTTACATAGTTTCTCTATAAGAGAAGGAAAATATAAACAACAAGAGATGTGGTAGTTCTAAGTGATACAATTCAATGTGATTACAGTTTATGAACTCAAGATTTTCCATATTGCTTATTGTGATGTCTCAAACTCTTATACAATTACATTTTGTCTATCATAAACAAATTTACCCATTATTTTGGGGGCAACTAGTACTTTTTGTAAACATATTTTCTTGTAACAAACCAGGGATTAAAATTAATTCAATATAAGGAATTCATGCTCCTTATCTTTCTCAAATCACTGAAATTTAACTTGCATTCAATAGCGTATGTTCTATATTCGAAGCAGTTCAAAAAAATATCTAAAGGGTGTGCTCAACATCGAGTGTTTACAGTAAATCAATAAATAAATGACTATGTATATAATATGCAACAAATAAACATTCCCAATGATTTCTACTTAACCACGGGATAGTCACAATAATAGGAGTAGTAATCTCATGACCATATAATAGTAACAATATAATAATATATAACAACAATAACAACCATTTGATAGATCTACTAACAACAATAAAAATATAATAACACATAATACTACTAATAATAATATAATAACACATACAACAATAATAGTAATATAATAACATATAATACTACTAATAATAATATAATAACATATAACTTTCATTCATATTAACTCTTAAATTCAACTATTATTTAGCCTGGTCCAAAAAGAAAATCTTTCAATAATTCCCACTAATTGTAAAAATAATCTCATAATATTTAATTGAATCAAAGTCATCCACGCACTTCTAAATCTTAAGTTTTAAATACTAAATTATGGATCCATGTTATTTGTTGTCGGCTTCCCAAAGAGTACAAACATCATCAACATCACGTGTCATCATTATCATCATTCATTACTAATAGAAGAACATAGTTCTTTAATAATAATAATAGTAATAGAGAAACCTCAAAAGGGATCTCAGATTATGAGTCATAAATCACAACCCAATAACCAAATTTTGGAAAACAATCTGGACCCAATCTTGGCTACTGAAATCAACAAACAAAGGGCTTTTGATATCCAAGATGCACTCATTAACATAATCCATTCAAGTATACTTCAAAAACTTTAATACGTGTGTAACACACAATTTAAATGAATTGTAATAGTAGCAAATAGATTTTAAATAATAAGCCACTATAGAGTTAAAAAATACTCACAAACACTTTATTTTTTTCGCAAACAACACTCATAAAACAAATAAAAAAACTATTAGTTTCAATTATATTCCTAGATTATTTTAAAACAAAAATAAAGGAGAATTGAGAAAAAAAAACTCATTATTTTGCAAAGTAGAAAGTCGAAAGTCATAACAAAAATGATGAATACTCGATCAATTTCTCAAAGCATGAACACATGAACATCACCCACACGTGCTGATCACAACCCTTTCTCTTTCTTTCTTTCTCTCTTTTCATTTTCTCTTATGTCATTTTTCTTCCTATCTTTCTCATTCCCTTTTGCTCTTTCTCTTCTTCATATTCTCTTATTCAATTTCTCGTTTCTTATTCTCTCCTCCCTTTCTTTCTTCGTTTCCACTCATTTTCTATTTTCTTCCCTTCTCCTCTCTTTTGTCTTCTTCTTCATCATCTCTATTTCTCATTGTTTTCATTTTCTCCCCCTTTTTAATGTATTTTCTTTATGTTCTTCCATTTTTTTCTTCATATCTACTTCTTCCTTTTATTTCATTGAAGAGAATCCCCAAAATCGCTTGGCCGCCACCAAAATTATGCCAAAAAATGGATAGAAACTCTTCACAATTAGGGTTTTAAGTAACTGATGCAGTCATTTTTTGCTCCTTGCTTTGACATGGTTCCTGCTGACCTACACAAGTAACAGACGTGAGCCACAGATCACTGTTGTGGTGGCCGATGGCACTCTGATGCTAAAGTCAGACAGGGATCTGAGGAAGGTGTAATGTTGTAAAAGAGAATTTGTAGCGTACCTTCGCTTACTAACCTCATGTCTTATTTATAGTGCAAGAAGTCCTGGTTCTACCAGGCCATCGTAGGCGTAGTTTAGGAAGGAGATCTTCATGGAGATCATTATCTAATTAGGAGTCGTGTTGTAAGAGAGAAGTTCTTTGTTAGCCTTGTGCTCCTAGATACGCGGGGGATAGTTCCATATAAAGAGCAATCCGTGGAAAGGAGTTTCCCTGTGTGGAATGTACTCTAATATTTGCTTCCTAGTTGGAAGTAGAAAGCAACTGTAGTTGCCCGTCCAAAGCTGGTCCTTGAGATACTTGTCTTTGTAGGACTTACGAGTATTGAGGATAGCTGTGAGACGAGTGGGCCTAGCATGTTGTGAGGGTTCGGGTCCGCCTGGCGGACTGAATTGGGCGGACTTAGAGCCGCTTGGGCCGGATCAATGTTGGGTTGACGCTGGGGCCCGCTTTTCCTTGAGATGATCATGACACGTGTATGGCTTAGAAGAGTGATTGATTTTATGTATCATCAGTTACTCCCCCTGAGTTAGTGGGTCGTCACATCGATTCGCTAAGTCCTCTCTTGAAGGGATGCCTCGCTCATGATGATTGAGTCTAAATTGTTGCTTGAGCCACACGCTGCATTAATGGAACGTGCGTTGGTTCGGCAGGAACCCAACTTCTATTTAGGTCATTCGTAGTGTAGAGTCTGACTCTTTTGTTTTTTTTGCTTTCGATGATATCACTCTGACTAGAAAAGATTGTCTATCTTCTTTATGGCCCTACAAAACCTTTTTGACGATGCAATCTTGGCCAAGGGCCTGGAGTTTTTCGAAGACAGGTTGTTGTTCGAGCATGGCCTTCTGAAATCCGTACGAAGTTTGGAGTTTCTAAGGACCTGCCATTGTATGCCCTGTCGGGTGACCAAACATCTGCTTGCATCGTGGGATGCTTCAAATCGGAGTACGCTTTCCAATTCTAGAAGTGATTTGAGAATTTCAGGATTTTTTAGGGATTCCTCCGGCTCAATTGGGACCTATTGGATATAGGATCATCCTTATGATTCTGCTCAATGCCAAGGAGGCCGGTGTCCCCGTGACTCCAAGGGTAATTCAGTTGTTAACTTCTCCTCAGCTGAAGAGTAACGATGTCTATAGGATGACGTCATCGGCTTGCTTCGTTAATCCACCTGATGACTTCAAGTTCTGGCAGAAGTACTACTTCTTGCCTCTTGCAGATTTGAAGTATTTTTGATGCAAGGGTCATCCACTCGAGTGATAGTTCAAGCCGTTTCGTAAGTTCAACCCTTTTCCTGTGACTTTGATATGCTTGATAGCGGGTTGACTAATCATTGCTTGTGTTTCCTTACAAGAAGGTTTTCTACTACTTTTTTTACCTTAGCAGAGCAAAACCCCATGGAGATGTTCTGCGACTTGCCGAAAAGGAATGCGGTTGATGTAATAAGGGTTTCCAACTTCATCTGTATTAAGCTGTGGGACAACTGGCACATTGCCCCCACTATGTATCGAACGTCGTGAATTAAGGTTGAAGATGGGGCCCTTTGAGGAAGAGGAAGGTTGTTGGGGCCAAAGCTCATGTTCTATCTTATGCGAAGGAGCCGTCTGAAATGCTTGCCTCCTTTTTAAGGAAAAAGTCTCGTGCGAGGACTAAGTCATTTTTGGCATGACCCACTCCAGTGAGAGAAAAATGCGAGTCTGCTAGGCCTGTTAGGGCAGAGGCCGACGTTTTTGGCTTGGAGAAAGATTACTTGCGGTTTGTAGGAGTTGTACATAGGTCAAGCCTTAGTGACGCACAGGTCGAAGCTCTGAATGATCGTCTGGTGCAGGTTGCAATGGCAACTTCTACCGGTGCTGATTTTCATGGGACTGTTCTTGTAGAAGGCTCCCGTTAAGATTTTCCTGAGGCTGTAGAGTCTGATCACCCTATTGCTTCTTTGCCTGAGAGTGGTCGCGACACTAGCCATGTCTCCTATAGTTCGAATTGATCACCGTCTCGCTCTAGGCCAGAGCTAGAAGTGTTGGAGGGTCCTTTGGATAATTCAATTCCTCTCTCCTTTTGGATCCCATTAAGTCGTCTCATACCAGAGGGCTAGCTGTTAGTGACAAGGGGAAAGCCACAGAGGAGAGCCTGAGGATGGTGACAACCGTGAAGGGTAGCGCCGGCGTAATCCTGACGTGGGGAAGCTTCATCCGGGTGCACAGATAGGTCGATTTGCATCGGACTTGGTGAAGATGAGTTCACAAGTCTGGCACCAAAAGGTGGACGTAGAGTATGTTTCGAGGAAACATATAAGCAGGCGTCACAGTTGGCTGATGGATCACGTTCCACAACTCGAGGAGGATACGTTGGAAGGATGTATGGATAAGGGCTTGAAGTACGTTATGCTGGGTATGTCTAATTTGAGCCACGTGGCCACTACTGGAATGGAAGTCGAGGCAGCCGCTATAAGAAGATGTCATATGTAGACTTGTCTGTTACCTCTGCGTCATCGGATGAGGAAAATAGTTTGGGCCCTGATGTCCAGGCTGTGGTGCGTGTGGACGCAACTCCTGTTCAATCTTCCACTAGGCTTAACTCTTCTGTTTCTGTAACTTCTCCTGATAAGAAGTAACCTTGGTGTGATTGTACCCCTTTTCGTTTTGATCTTTAATGAAAAATGTTTTATTAGTTTCGTGCGTGTTGTCTCTGTTGCATGTTTTTCATTTTGCCTTGTCGCCTTGCTTTGGCATAGGATGGTTGAATCAATAGGGCGTTGACAAGTCTGCCTGCGGTAGAGAGCTTGACCGCTTTGTATTGTGAACAACTCATGGTCATTGTTGTGTAGTCATGTCTGATAGGGGTCATTTTGCAGACAGTTTAGCTGGGGGTTGATTTGCTCGAGCTGTGTCTTGTACCCAAGGTAAGCTACTTGAGGCTCTCTTTGTTGGTTTGATCGATCAGCTACAACTGCTACTATGAGTTAGTTGCGATGGTCGAGTATATGTGCCATAGCGTTCGTGCCGAGTCAAGCACCGTAAGCTCGGGTTTGCATCCTAAGTAGCTCTTATCTGGGCATTGGTCATACGATATCTGTATAGGCGTGAATGGCCTTCGCTAATATTAGAATGTCAATCCGTTTGAGCATGAAGACATTGACTCAGCTAGATTCATGTTTGGCAACTAGGCTGAAAAGCAGTGGTCTCATAGCAAGCCATCGGAATCAGTTCAGGACTGACTAGACTACCACATTTCGAGTCGTTTATGACCGAGTAAAGCGGACTAAAGATTCGGGGAGTAAAAGTTTGGCGACCAGGCTAAAAAGTAGTGATCTCGTAGTAAGCCGTTGGAATCAGTTTAGGACTAACTAGGCTCCCACCTTCTTAAACCGTCGATGCCCGCACAAAGTGGACTACGAATTCGAGGAGTAAAAGTTTGGCGACAAGGTTGAAAAGTAGTGGTCGCGTGGCAAGCCATCGGAATCAGTTCATGACTGACTAGAATTTCTCGTGCTCGTGTCAAGCATGTGACAAAATACTATTTGAGTAATAGGCTGAGCCCATGGGCCCGCAGAGGAAGAGCTAGGGCACGGTGAGTTGTGTGTACGACATAAATCGCGCGGTAACACGTGTACGACGTAGGCTGTGTGACGATTGAGTATCGGTTACTTCCCCTCAATTGATGGGGTTGCGTGCAGCACCATCAATTTGAATGATGTGGTTTGTGCAGTTTCCTTGGGAACTGTTGTCTTCTCGTTTCTCATACTGTACTCAATACTTGGTAGTTAATACTAGAGTGCCCGCTTGGTGAACCATCATGTCTTTATAATGGTGTTTTCCAATCGTTGTTGGCACTATCTTTCGCTAGGCTTATCTCTTGTAATGTTCTTGCTTGAAGAGAATGCTTTGAGTTTTCCAAAGGCTGAAGAAAATGTTTTGAGTTTTCCAAAGGCTTCATGGATCTCCATCTTTGGAGTCTCCGAATGTTCTGACATTTTCACTGGTCAGGCATAGAGATACTTGTTGTTATGCGAAGTCACCTATTATGGGTGGGCACGTAGCTGATCTGTCGAAGTCTCTTAATTTCTTCTCACATTGCGAAGAAGTAGTACGAATTCCCTACCAAGGAAGATGCCTTGGTGTTACACCTTACCACTTTTGCCTTCGTGTGCTGGAATCCCACTGCTAACCAATGGCTGATCAAAGTGTTAGCCGATGTACGATGTCTCCGGGTGTGATATCTCTCAGTCACTCCTGGTATTGCACATGTGCAAATAGCCTCGCTTGATAGCACTGGGAGATTGTGACTGCGTTGCTGTTGTGGCCATCCTCATCTGCCTTCTTCTAAGCTATTTGAGGAAGTTGGAAGGGGGTGGGATGTCTCTTTAGGAAATCAGCAGCCCATTGTAAGGTTTACAATGCTCTTGTATTGTCGCTTTCTGGATTGATTTGGGGAAGCAATCTGACTGCTCAGTCCTTTCAATCCCCTCTACCACTTTGTCTTTATCTTGGGAAGGGGTCGAGCATATTCCGTTCACGTACTTTTGTTGTCACTTGTAGATTGCTCGTATTGGAGAGTATGCAAGTTTTCTTCGGACGCTTCTTGTAGTAGAATTGTCTAAGCGAGCCTTTTTCTTCATGGCATACTGTATTCAGATGCTTTCAGTATGCAGTTTTTTGTATCCGCCTCAAAGCGTTTGTAAAGCTCTTTGTATCTCCCTCAAGGTGTTTGTTGTTACATCTTTCCAATAATCAATATTACAAACTAAAACTCAATATTGACTATGGAAAGGGAAACAAATAACTTAAAACGAACTAACTATTGACGGAGATAAACTGATCCTGGCCTTGAATTGAACTTGGGTTGCTTTTGCGGATCATTTAGCATACTGTCGAGGCATTACATGGGTTACTAAAGAGTAAACCTTGCAGAGGGGTGGATCCTCGTGCTGACGAAATGTCGGGGGGATGTGTTCCTGCTCGCCATGGCCTTTTCGACTCGCTCGGCGGAAGAGCTTATTACTCCTGTACCGCTCGAAAATGATGTATCTGCTGTTGTTTGGCCTTGCACTGGGTCAAGCTACTCTGCGGGATATAGCTGAATCTGGGAACATTCTATCTATTTCAGTGTGGCGTAGTGGCATCCTCGTGTCGTACGTTGGTCTCCACGTATTGTTCCTTCGGAGCGGTCACTGGTGAAGGGTGGAGACCACTGCTTCCATTTGGTGGAGCCATGGTCTTCCCAGGATAAGATTGTAGGATGACGGTACGTCTACCATCATGAAGTCCAGGAATAGGACCTTCTTAAGCTCCGGTTCTCTTGCTACCGTAACTAAACTTATCTTTCCGATGGGGAAGCACTTCTCCCCGCTGAATTCGACCAGCGGGTATTTTGAAGACGTTAGGTTTTCTTCCTTGAGGTCCATGTCGCGGAATGCGTTGTAGAATAGAACGTTAAGCGAACTTCCTTTTTCAACCAGAGCATTTTTTACTTCCCACCTTGCTATGGAGACCGAGATGACTAAGGCGTCGTTGTGTGGCACTCGGACTCCTTCGAGGTCCTTGTCCATAAAGGTCAAGGTGGGAATGGGGCTTTGAATCATTGAGTAGCAGATGTGTCTATCCTCATCCGCGGGTTGTGTCCGCATATCAGTAGAGTCCGCTTGCAGGACCTGTATGACTGGCTTTAATTTGGTCTGACTCCATGAAGGACGTATATTATCCCTGGAGTCTCTTTCTCTATTTATTTAACTGACTCCCCATGTCCTTTGTCCGTTCTGTTTGCTTCTCAGACTTCAAGAACTCTTTCAGTTTGCCTCTGCGAATCCAGTACTCAACATCATACCTCAGACTCTTGCAGTCGTTGGTGTCGTGGTCGCCTTCCTTGTGGTACGCGCAGTACTTGTCGTTGTCACGCTTGGCAGGGTCTCCACATGTCTTTGGGGCCACTTCAGATCCTTCCAGCTTTTCATTGATTTTAGTATGTCCGAAAGGTTAGCATTTAGGGTTGTCACTGGTCTGGATCCAACATAGTTGGACGATTTCTCCGGCCTGAACCGACCAGGGTCCGGCTTATTGTCGCTGCGCTTCCTTTTGCTCCATTCCTCATCCTCCGGGCTCTTTCCTTCCTTCTTGTCCCTAGGAGTGGAAGGCTTCTTCTCGCCTTCGGCTTCCCTTTTAACGGTCCTCGACTCTTCCAGGGTGATGTGTCTCTGGACGCTCTTGAGGAGCTCCATCATGTCCAGAGGGGGCTCTAGGGTGAGGTCCTCATAGAGCTTTCCCTCTTTGAGTCTCGCAATGAAGGCCATCACGGCTTTATCGTCACTGCACCCGTCGGTGAGAGTCAACTCATTTTTGAAGCGCGTGACATACTCTCAGATTGTCTCGTCGGACCTCTGTTCAGAGAGAGTATGTAGTGGGGCCTTTTCGAAAACATTGGCTCCCGATGAAACGTGTCAGGAATTCCTTTACAAGCGTTTTGAAGGAGTCGATGGACTTCGGTGGAAAGCTGTGGAACCACGTCAATGTTGAGCTTTCAAGGCTAGTGCGAAAGGTCTTGCACATGACGGATTCAGATCCTTCTTTAAGGGCCATTACGTGTTGGTAATGGCGTAGGTAGTCGAAAAAATCTATGGTTCCATCGTAGGAGTCGAGCTTCGGGGGAGTGAACTTCCTCGGAAAGGCCTTATTCATGATCTAGTCTCCAAATGATGGGACGGATAAACGATACAGTACGTCTGGATCGTGCGTCCCTTTACGAGGGGGGGGGGGTTCCCTGGCCGAGCCTCTCTGTCTTGACGGCGAACTTAGCATTAGTCGCGCAACCTCCCCTAGTACAATGAGAACTAGCGGGGGCTTGGCACTCCTGCGCTTCCTCCCTATCATCTTCTAGAGGCGGAGGTTCGTGCTGCTCCTGGTCTCCATTAGCAGGTAGTGGATTCTGTCGCATGAGAGCTTCCACCGCCTTGGTGATCCGCTATATTTGAGATGCCAGCGTATGGATTCTGGGGTCCGTCGTTGCTACTGGCAGAGAGTAGTTGTAGTTCCCC
Source organism: Berberis vulgaris (assembly GCA_963556465.1). Taxonomy (NCBI): domain Eukaryota; kingdom Viridiplantae; phylum Streptophyta; class Magnoliopsida; order Ranunculales; family Berberidaceae; genus Berberis; species Berberis vulgaris. The sequence continues at coordinate 52,599,629 of OY747126.1, forward strand.
GTCTGAAGGTACTCTAATATTTGCTTCCTGGTTGGAAGCAGAGAGTAGTTGTAGTTCCCCGTCCGAAGGTAATCCTCGAGATACTTGCCTTAGTAGGACTTACAGGTATTGAGGATAGTTGTGAGACGTGTGGGCTTAGCATGTTCTGAGAGTTCGAGTCCTCCTGGCAGACTGAATTGGGCGGGCTTAGAGCCGCTTGGGCCGAATCAGTGTTGGGCTGACGCTGGGGCTCGTATTTCCTCAAGATCATCATGACACATGTATAGCTTAGAGGGGTGACCTTTTTATGTATCATAGAGTAACTATATATATTTGCACCCTTTTTTTAACTATTTAAACTAATCATATACAATTTAATAAAAACCAACATAAATAAGAAAAATATTGCTAATTAATTTCTATTTACCACAAAAGTAATGATTTTGTTAAACTATGCATTATTATGACACAATTATTCAAATGCCAAAAAAAATTAATTGGTTGCAATCTAAGTACGAATAAAATACAAATTTAAGTAGTTCTGAAAAATAAGGTTGTTACATTATACGGTAATAGCATTAAGTGAATTTCGAACAATACAACTTAGTAAACGAAATTAATATTTATATGCACTTTCAAGAAATAAGTCATGATTTTTATTCATAGAGTTATAATTCACCTCATATAAAGAAAAAAAGTAAATATGCAGGCGCATGTGGATACATCCTAAATATAAAAATATTTCAAGCGTTAGGAAAAACAAGGGTGGTACAATTTACCTTCTGCCTTAGAAGAGGTCAATTTTATAACTTTCTTACCCTAGAGCCCCAAACAGACATGGATGATCTATTGAAGAGTGTAGAAAATTACATCACCTTAGAGGAGATGTTGGAAGCAAGAAAAGGGGAAGAAAGCGAGACTAAGCACTCCTCAAAGACCAGGGACAAAGATGAAGGCAAAGAGGAAGACCAATTCAACATAAGGCGGAGTGACAGCCAGGTTGGGTCTTGCAAAACAAAGCCCAACAAAGCCAACAACTCCAAATACCACTCCTACACTCAATTCCAGTCATACCATCCTATCATGAAGAATTGGGAAGATATCCAATGGCCCTCAAAGCTCGTGGAAGATCTCTCAAAACGTGGTAAGAACAAATATTGTTCTTACCACAAGGAGGCTGATTACGATATCCAAGAATGCAAAAGCCTCAGAAACGAGATCTGATATTGGATCCAAAAAGGACAGTGAAAGATTTTGTCAGCATCGAGAACAGTCAGCCTCATGAAGTGGAACCTGTGCACGAGGCCAAAGATAGGATTCCAGACGTTATATGCATCCTGGGCGAGGCGAACGAAGAAGAGCAACACTGCAATTGGCCACTGAAGAGATTGATCCGGGAACTACATGTCAGATCCCACTACAAGGAACACCTTATCCATTATGTTCTAGGGGAAGTAACTACTCCAAGACTGACATTCACGGAGCGAGACATGAAGGGAATTTGCTTCATACACAAAGATGCCTCGGTTATCTCGATTGGATAACAAAGTGGGATGTAAAAAGATAATTGGCAGATACTGGCAGCTCAACCAATGTCTTGTTTCTGGATGCATTCCGAAAAAGGCAGTTGACAGAAGAAGACTTGATGCCCGCTAACCAAGCTATGTTTGGCTTCAACGGAACAAGATGCTACCCAGTTGGAACAATTAAGTTGCCAGTAGTTGAGTGGCAGCCAAACCTGCAAAAGGTTCTGATGACGGAGTTCTCGGTCCTAGACGGCTCTTCCGTACATAGGTGATCCTAGGCCGACCTTGGCTCCATCACATGGAGGTTTTGGTCTCCACACAACACTAATGTCTTAAGTACCCTACGGGTGATAAAGTATGGACAATCAGAAGAACTAGATCATAGCTCTGGAGTGTCATTGCATAGTAGCCAAATGACACGACAAAGCAATCTGAATGAAGGCATTCAGATGTGGGGGTTCCAAGTCTATAATCAACAAGCCCATCTCCATTCTCAGACGATCAACCCGATAGGAAGACGAAACGCAGGGCAGCCAAAGGAAGAGTATGTCACCATATACCTAGACAACCCAACTAACACTAAAGCTGTCCAGATAGGCTCCAGTCTTAGCAACCAGGCCATTAACGAGGAAGTGCAAAGGCTATTGAAAGTGGGCAAGATAAGGGAGTCGTGCAACCCGGACTGGTTGGCAAATACAGTCTTGGAAAAAAAGAAAAATGGAAATTGGAGAGTCTATATAGGCTACACGGACCTAAGCAAAGCTTGTCCGAAGGTAACTTTTCCTCTATTCCAATTAGCTCAAATTGTCGATGCAACTTTCGAGCATAACCTCCTCAGATTTATTGATGCATACTCTGGATACAATCAGATCGATATGCACCCACCGGACCAGGAGAAAACCTCATTCATAATGAACATGGGCATATACTGCTACCGGGTGATGCCATTCGGGTTGAAAATGCAGGAAACACATATCAGAGATTGGTGAACCAAATGTGGGAGACACATATCAAAAGATAATGGAGGTCTACATGGATGACATGCTGGTGAAAAGGCTCCATATTCTTGACCACTTTGCGAACCTCCAAGATGCCTTGACCCAACTCCACAAACACAGAATAAAGCTCAACACACAAAAGTGCACCTTCGGGGTATGTCGGAGAAATTTCTGGGGTACATAGTCAACTGAAGAGGAATAAAAGCCGATCGGAATCAGATTCAGGCTCTTCTTGACATGAGACCACCTACAAACATCAAACGAGTTCAGAACCTAACTGGGAGGATTGCAGCCCTAAACATATTCATCTCCAAATCCTCAGACAAATATCTCCCCTTCTTCAAGATCCTAAAAGGGAATAAATAATTTCAATGGGGCGAACGATGAGAACATGCTTTCCGGGATCTGAAGGCGTACATAGAAAGTACAAAATTGCTATCAAAACTTATTCCAAGTGAAACACTCTACCCGTACCTCTCAGTCTCAGAATGCGCCGTCAGCTCAACCATGGTTGGGAGAAGGGGAAACAAATGCTTGTCTACTACGTCAGCAAAACGTTACTCAACTTGGAGAAAATGACCTTAGCACTGGTAACCTCATCCAGAAAACTAAGACTTTACTCCAAGCTTACTCGATAACAATCTTTACTGGGTACCCACTTTGATCAGTATTGCACAAGCCATAACTATCGGGGAGAATGGCCAAATAGTCGGTGGAGCTGAGCCAATTTGATATCCATTATGCTTCGAGAATGACCATCAAGGCACAAACGCTAGTGGACTTCATCGATGAGTTAAGGGAACAGAAGAACCATATTCAAATGGCCAATAGGGAAGTGAGAACAATGAATCACTCACACAAGGATGGATCTTGCAATGTGACGGATCATCCAATGAGAAAGGTAGTGGAGCTGGCTTGTTATACCCCCAGAGGGAATCATCATTAGGAAGGCTATCAAATTTGGCTTCAGCGCCTCAAACAGCGAAGCGGAATATGAGTCCCTCATAGGCGAATTGAAGTTTGTTAGAGGGATCGAAGTAGAAGAAATCACAGTATTCAGTGATTCCTAACTGGTAATCAACCAAGTAAATGATGAATTCAATGTTAAAGACGCTCAGATACTGGCCTATTGCGAAAAAACAATTGACGCCAAAAAAGGGTTTAAGAAATTTCAACTTCATCATTGTTCTAGGACAGACAATGAGGAAGCTAATACCCTAGTCAAGATGGCATCATGCACAACAGACAATTCCAATAAATTTATAGAGTTCCAAGAAAAATCTGCTCTGGAGGAGAAGGGACTTCACAAGACTTTCTCTACAAATAAGGAGATTAATTGGATGAACCCCTCTAATCAACTATATAAAAGATGGAGTCCTCCCAATAGAAAGGATAGAGGCTTGTAAGCTGAAGAATAGGGCGGTATGATACACATTCCTTAATAACAAGCTCTACAAAAGATTAGGGACTGGCCCACAGCTCATATGCCTAACTCCCTATGAGGCGGACCATGTCCTAAGAAATCCATGAAGGAATCTGTGAGAACCATCCCGGAGGATGAACATTGGCTTACAAAGCCCTCACCTTAGGGTATGACTGGCCCAAAATGCAACAATAAGCTAAAGATCTGGTCCAAAAATGTGATAACTGCCCCGATGACCAACCCATGGCCCTTTGCACAGTTGGAAACGAGCGTCGTAGGCCCATTCCTCACCTTAGAGAAAAAGAAATTGCTTCTTGTGGTACTCGACTACTTTACCAAATGGATAGAGGTGAACCACCTTTCAAGATCGAACTAAGTCAGAATGAGAATTTCCTCTGAAAATTCATCATCTGCAAGTTTGGGATCCCGAAAACATTAGTCAGCGATAATGGGACCCAATTCAAAGTCAAAAAGGTTAAAAATAACTTTGCGCTAATTTGAACATCAGTCACCATCATTCAACACCAGGGCATGCCAATAGACGGAAGTCACCAACCGAACAATCCTGGAAGCAATCTAGATGAAACTTGAAGCAACTGAGGGGTTTTGGGTTCCTGAACTACCTAGGCATCCTTTGGGCTTATAGGACCAAGAAAAAGACTCCAACCAGATAGACACCATTTGCCCTTGCCTATGGGTCCAAGGCGATGGTTCGAGTGGAACTAAGGATGCCAACATTCAAACAGAGAAGTTCAAATTGGAGGACAATGATGAAGCTCTGAGAATCAGACTATATTTCCTCGAAAAACGAAGAGATGGAACTTCCATCAAAATGGTAGCCTACCAGCAATGGCCATGTAATACAATAAGAAGGTAAAGCCTCGAGAATTCAAAGTCGGCACTTGGGTACTCAGAAAAATCCAGCCGAACACAAAAGACCCAGGAGAGTCCAAGCTGAGTCCAAACTAGGAGGGTCCCTATAAGGTGACGATGTTTAATAGGCCTGGAACCTATTAGTTAGAAAACCTGAGTGGAAAACGTCTTAAAAGACCGTGGAATATAGAACACTTAAAGAAGTATTATTAATAAAGGTACTCTCTTTAAGAATTCCATTTCGTATAACTCTATGTACAATGGTAACTTGGTCCGACCAAATGACCATGATGGCACATGGCACTTGAGTCTAATTTTGCGATGGCTCACCATGCTTAAATAGCCTAGTCCGACCAAAGGTCCATGATGGCACACGACAGTCCGAGTCCAGTCTTGCATCAACTCACCCGCTTCAATAACCTAGTTCTTGGCCTATGCGAGAAGAAGAGAAAGTGGGATGATGATGGTTGTTGTGCGGCTGTTGCGATGGCCACCATCGCAACCCCATCTCCTTTATCTCTCGTCGTCTTTCACCGTCACTCACAATTGATTGCCCCTTTCCATGTTGTGTTGTTGTGGGAGAGGAAAAAGGGTAGTTTTTTTCTTTTATGGATGGTGTGGAAGAGAACTGTGGCGTGGAACAGAAAGTGTATGGTGTGGGAAAGAAAAAATTAGGTGGGTGAGGGTAAGTTGTGGTGTCAAATAGTCACTGCATTCTTAAAATGTCGGGTTGGTTCCTTGAAACCATTTATTGTAGTTGGAGTTTTGGGAAACCTCCAGAGTTTACCAACTGTCTAGTAAGTTATATAAAAGGCAACGACTACACCACACCACACCACCATTTCCTCTTTCTCACACCACCATTAAGTTTTTTATGTTTTTTTTTTTACTTTCTCACACCACCAATAAATATGCATAAAAGAGAAATCCAAACTCAAAAAAATAATGCAAAATAGGGTAACTTTTGACCAATTTAAACCCTCAATTGAGACTGATTCTCAAGATCATAAAAGCACATAAGTTGTAGTACTATGATTTATCTAATAAACACAACTTGAATCAGTTAAAAATGTTTTGAAATGAGCAAGTTATGATCATTTTACTAAAGTCGCGCAAATTTGTTTTGCAATAAAAACGGAATAGTGTTCTTGACTTTCGACCGACTTATGTGCTCGATCAAGATCAATTATCAAGTTTATTAAATTGCAAATGCTGTATTACTCTCAGTTATCGAATAAACAAAACTTGAATCACTTGAAAATGTTTTGAAATGAGCAAGTTATGGTCAATTTACTAAAGTCGTGCAAATCAGTTTGAAAAATGAAAACGGGATAGTGTTCTTGACTTTCGGCCAACTTATGTGCTCGATCAAGACCGATTCTCAAGTTGATCAAAACACAAAATTTGTAGTACTCTAAGTTATCTAATAAACACAACTTGAATCACTTGAAAATGTTTTGAAATGAGCATGTTATGGTCATTTTACTCGGACAAATTGCGCGACTTTAGTAAAATGATCATAACTTGCTCATTTCAAACCATTTTCAAGTGATTCAAGCTGTGTTACAACTTTATTGTTTTGATCAACTTTAGAATTGGTGTCGATCGAGCACATAAGTTGGCCAAAAGTCTGGAACACTATCCCGTTTTCATTGCGAAATAGATTTGCTCAACTTTAGTAAAATGACCATAACTTGCTCATTTCAAAATATTTTAAATTGATTCAAGTTGTGTTTAATATATAAATCATATTACTACAACTTTTGTGTTTTGATCAACTTGAGAATCGATCTCAATTGAGGGTTTAAATTGGTTGAAAGTTAACCTGTTTTGCATTTTTTTCGTTTTGAGCTTGAGTTTCTCATTTATGTCAAGTTATTCATATTTATTGAGTTTGGGTTTAAGGGTTTCGAGTTTGAGGGGATTTTGAGAGTTTTCGAGGGAGAGGTAGGAGATTTGCGAGAGATTTGAGTGTGAGGAGATTTTGAATTGGGGAGTTAGGAACCATTGTCGATTTGAATGGTGAAGGGAAAAAAATGAATGATTTTTGTTTATATAGGTGGTGTGAGAAAGTATGGTGGTGTGAGAAAGAAAGTAGATGGTGTGAGAGAGTAGAATGGTATGAGAGAGAGGAAATGGTAATATGGTGTAGTGGCCACCTATATAAAATTTGGGATTACAACTTTGTTTACTTGGAGCTTTTGCATGCTGGTATAGATTGGAGGCATGAATATCTCAGCGAAAAATTTCACATATTTAATGGCCTAGAATATCAAAAGTTAGCTAAACATTTTCGTAACAAATAATGATTAATAAATACATGTTGTGGACAAACAATGGTTGAATTTAAAACCGATAATAAGACTATATATTGTAGTAAAATGTGGATGTGGCAATATGTGGCAGTCTGGCAGACCTCTGTATTGGGGTCAAGAATAAAGGAGGCTTTGATGATTGGAGTGATGATAAATGGACATAAAGATTTGTCCTAATTGGATTATAACCAAGATCTAATCATGGGATCCACGCTACGCTCAACGAAGTACAACAATTATTTTGGGTTTGCTGTTCCCCACTTGTTTTTTCTTTTTCTTATTTTGGCATTTTCAAACTACTTCATTTTATTTTCAGAAATTGGATAAGAATAAAAAAAATTGGGGAATCTAAAATTGAAAATTCTAAAATAAGAAATAAAAGAAAAAAGAAAACAAGCTTAAAAAATAGCGGAGGATGAACGAGTAAGAATAGCGAAAATGTATGATAATATTTATTATGCTCAAGCATGACAAGGTTGTTTGTAACTAATCCAATCGATTCTTAGAAAATATATCATATTACCCTCAGTATATTATTTCAAATTCTCGAATGGCTCAAGGATTGGAAAGCGTGGAATAACGAAATGCATGTTAAATCTTTCTCGGCGAGACAATGGAAAGTACTGCTCCTTTCACAAGGGCAACGTCCACGTCGAAGCTTGCAAGAATCTCAAAAACGAGATTGAGTATTGGATCAAGAAGGGGAATCTCAAAGAATTCTTGAGCCCGAAAAAAATACAAGACCGGACAAAGGAAAAGGAAGAAGTCGTTAAAGAGATAGAAGAAAAGGCAGCTGGCGTGATATACGTCCTGTATGGGTATGCTCGGAAGGTGATCAATCCATCAGATCCCGTAAGAGGACGTTCCGCTATATGCGGACTCAGTTCACTTATGAAGACAAACAAGTGCAATACGCACATGTTCAGAACCTGATCCCATTGTTGACATTCATGAATAAGGACCTCCAAGGCAACCACTCTCTTCAAAATAACGCTCTGGTTATCTCAATCCTCATAGCAAAGTGGGAAGTGAAGAGGTCTTTGATAGACATAGGGAGCACTTTGAACGTCTTGTTCTTCATTGCGTTTCACAACATGCAAGTCAAAGAGGAGAACTGTCAGTCACCCCATGATCGAGTTTAGCGGGGAGAAGTGCTTCCCTGTCAGAAAGATTAGACTAACGGCAGTGGCAGGAGAGCCACAACTGCAGAAAGTCATGTTCTAGGAGTTCATGGTGGTTGATGCCCCATCCACCTACAATATCATATTGGGACGGCCTTGGCTCCATCAAGTGGAGGCGGTAGTTTCCACTTTGCATCAATGCATCAATTACCATGCCAATGAGGTGGAAGGGACCATTCGAAGAAACCAGCTGTAAGCAAGAGACTGCCACTATGCAGCGTAAAAATAGCTGGACTTTTAGCAATTATAGCCTGGGCCCACGGGTCAGACATCTCAGAGTTTGGGCCCAATGAGGAGAGAAGAGTCTCCCCGTTTGGGTGATGAGACTCCATTCAGTCCGAGAGGAAGACCCAATGTTCATCAGTTGGGGGAGTCAGTAGTGATCAACCTTGACAACCCCAATAACAACAAAGTTGACCAGATAGGATCCTGCCTAAGCAAAGAATTGATGGAACGACTAATAAAGTTGTTGAGGGATAATCAAGACATTTTCGCCTGGACGATGCGGATCATGGTGAGAATTTACTACCCCTCCGTGATCACCCATTGACTGTAAGTTGACCTTGAGCGAAAGCCGATCAAACAGAAGAAGAAACTCATGACCTCCGAACATAGTCGAATCATCAATGAAGAGGTACAAAAGCTACTTAACGCTGACATGATTAAGGAAGCACGGTACCCAAACTGGCTGGCGAATACCATCTTGGTAAGAAATAAGGGTGGGAAATGGAGAGTCCGCATGGATTACACATGCCTGAATAAGGCTTGTCCGAAAAATGACCATCCACTTCCTCTCATTGATCAGATCGTGGACACCACATCCGAACATAGGCTTATAAGCTTCATGGACGCTTATTCCGGATACCACCAGATACAAATGCACCCCCTAGACCAAGAGAAGGCCTCATTCATAACTGAAAGAGAAACATGCAGCTATCGGGTGAGGTCGTTCGGTCTAAAGAGTGAGGGAACAATGCATCAACGAATGGTAAACCGGATGTCGAGGAACAAATAGGCAGAATCATGGATGACTCATTGCATCTAACCGTTCCAGTTTATATGAACCAAGACAAGGCCCTGACCACCGAGACTGACGAATAGGCAGAGTCATGGATGACTCAATCCATATAACCATTCCAGTTCTTACGAACCAAGACAAGGCCATGACCACCAAGACTCAACTAAGTAATGAGTCAGAGTATGGTCATGAAAAGACTATCCGTCTGTCACTCTAGTTCTATTCAAAACTAAGTAGCAACACTTCGAAATACCAACGCCTACTCAAAAAGCAGACAACCGGCAAGAAATGGCCCTCTCACATAAATATTACTTTTCAGTGACTTCGCTATCATCAGCGAATCGTGCTAGTTTGTCAGGAGAACTACACAATCTAAGTCAGGACCACACGTGTTTCCTTCAGGGCCAGATTAGCATAGTCCCCGCTCAAAGTTAAACTGTCTCATTTTTTTTCAGAGTCTAGTGGAATTGTTTGCACAAGCCAATATGATACAGAATCATTTAGGGAATAAAAGAAAAACGAATTCTAAGAAACAAACTTTATTGATCACTAAAAATTTGTTACAAAGCTTGGCCGATTGGCTAGTACTAAAGTTTACACACTACACCATCTAAGCCTGGTACGAGTAAGGATTCGTCGGTATACACATCGAGACTTTGCTCCGCCAATCTGCCTTCAGAAGAGGACTTGGAAGTCAAGCAAAAAGTAGCGACCATCCAAAGTTGGCTATCAGTACACACGTTGATACTTTGCCCCACCAATCTGCCTTGAGAAGAGGATTTTTAAGTGAAAGCAAAAGTACCCAAAGTTGGTCTTTGGGGTAATCCCTCAGAAAAGGGATGCTTGGGGTGGAACAGAGTTATCACCCCAAGGCTGCAAGCCACGTCTACCGGAGCTCCGCTTTGCCAATCTACTTTTCGGATGTGGCAACACGCGTGAACCCCAAAAAGGAGCAGTGGGATTAACCAACCCAAGTTGATTGCTGGTGTTATCCCCATTCTGGATGGCAAAAGACGTCGTGGGGGCACCAAAAGATGGAAAATAAACTTGAACCTAAGGGGGAGCACATACTTCTTATTCGCGATGTGCAAAGAAATTACGAGGTCCCATGGAACCACTGGATGCTCACTCAAACCAAGTGGCATCACCCAATAGCAGGTCTTGTTAAGACTCGTCGCTGCAAATGTCAGAACATTCGAAAACTCCAGCAACATAGATCTTCATTCATCTTTTGGAGAGCCCAAAACACGTTTTCTGGAATGACACATCTGAGAAACATGCTCGAAAATGTTCATAACAATGCTTGAAACAACAAGACCAGCCTAAATATGCGAACGACGGTTCATAGAATGTGGTCACCCAGAAGTTGCATTACAATTAAATGCCACATGAGGAATAAGGAGGCGACGGTTCTAATTGCAACTTCCCAATTTCACATTCATCAAATTAAATGAACTGCACACAACCCCATTAACTGGGAGGAGTAACCGATACCAAAATGTCTCGTAATCTACTTTGTAGGTATGGCATGATGATCTTGTCAATTGGGCCTAGATAAGTGAATGGTTTGATCCAACCCAAAAGACAAAGAATGGCCCAATACTATAACAAGAGGGTCAGGCCTATAGAGTGACTAAGGTCAACAAACCAGGTATATAATGGTTAGAAAACATGAACGTCGAAAGCCTTCAGCGCCCACGAAATGTAGAACACCTACAGAGATATTACCAATAAATCAAAGGTATTGGCTTTATTAAAGTTCAGTTGTTGTTCATTAAGTCTGGTTGAAAATCAAACTGGTCAATTTATTGCATCTTTTAGTGTCGGACCACTAGGCGAAGTAAGTAAGTCAAGACACCCAAGTCAGACACATGCCCAAGGACGTACGATGGACGAACTTGGCCAAAGTTTAGTCAGTTCATTAAGATAGAGGAAGACAACTTCTGGTCCGCTCTAAGTCCTAGCCCGCCAAGAACGAGCAAATATGGCTTAGAAAGTGGAAGTCTAGTCAAGGCTCACGAACCATTATCAAGATGACTTGCGAAGGATCATTGTTTGACCATAGACAATGATGGCCGAACTCAACCAAAGTTTAGCCAACCCATTAAGACTGAAGAAGACAACTTTTGGTCCGCTCTAATGCCTAGTGCGCCAAGAACATGCAAAGAAGGCTTAGAAAATGGAAGTCTAGTCAAAGCTCATTAAGCCTGATCAAGATGACTTACCAGGGATCATGGTCCGACCATAGACAGTGATGGCCAAACATGATCGAAGTTTAGTCAGTTTGTTAAGACTGATGAAGACAACTTTTGGACCGCTCTGAAGCCCAGTCCGCTAAAAACAAACAAAGACTACTTAGAAAGTGGGAGTCTAGTCAGAGCTCACGAAGCCTGATCAAGATGACTTGCCAGGGATCATCGTCCGACCATAGACAACGATGGCCGAACTCAACCAAAGTTTAGTTAGCCCATTAAGACAAATGAAGACAACTTCTGATCTACTCTGGTCCGCCAAGATCATTTTTACTCCGCTACATAGAATTTAGTTAGCCTACAAGGTTTGACCAAGATAACTTTTGGATCTCTTAAAGAGTCTAAACCAGAATAGCTTGACTACAAGAGCAATCGCAAACTGAGCTTCAGATAGTTTCCTGACTTAGCAGAATTTCTTGTCTAAAGACCAACACCAAGGCAAGGCAACACATAAGATACTTAATAGGAAATGTCTAGAAAGTACAAAGTGTTACTTAACAAATCTTCTTTGATTTACGATTTAGAAAATATATAATTTACTCCTTATCAAGAAGAGCTTCAGATACAGTGGGACTGGGCTTAACAAGAGAAGAAACAAGGGATGGCTTCAAGTGCGCTATAGCTTCAGCACCCTGATCTTGGTCATCCTCATTTTGCAGTTGATTAGAAGCTTCTTCAAACTCAGCGTAAGCCACTTTTCTGTAGTAAGAGAGATCCCAATCAGCATGATCCTCTTCCATCAACTCCAACATCTCTAGCCTTCCTTTCACCACTCTGCTAACTTGGAACGTGCCTTGAGTCTTGAGAAGCCCATCCTTGCGAGCTTTTGACTTCGCGAGCTCTCGTTCCACCAACTCTAGCTTGGCTTCCAATGCATCGGCTCTAGATTGCTCAGTATGTAGCTTATTTTTTATAGGGCTGAGCTCATTTTGTGTCAAGAGGAGTTACTCTTCTGTTGTCCGTGCAAGCTAAAGCGATGTGGGCCTCCTACTGCTGACGTCGGGCATCCCATTCAGATTCCCTATTGCTCTTCTTAATGTTCAAAGCCTGAATATCAGGCTGCATCTTGGCCATGGCCACCTCGACAAGCTTCAAGTCACGCCGAGCATGATTCAATGCCTCAAACTCATCCTTCGCAGATGTCACATTGGGCAAGTCAGACTCGAGCGGACCCTCTGAGCATTCAAGTTTGTCTGCAAGGCCTCCAGTTGGACATCTGATTGAACGGCCTCCGGCTTGAAACAGTGCCCGTCTGATCATCCTAGCATTCAAGCTATTTTTTCAGCAATTCAATCTCGTGGAGAGCATCTGCATACGAATTCTGAAGATGTGCAAAAACTCGCTCCATGGTGTACATTCTCTCACAAGCGACCTCCACCTCCATCCCAGCAACGACAACTTGGTTCAGATACAACATCTCCAGCATCAAATGTCTCTGCCCCTTGTCCATACGCTCGCTTAACGTATCCCTTTTTGGCTTCAAAACATGATTAGCCAACCAATCGTTTTACCTATTAATATGCTTCCTGGAAACATAAGAAATGTCAACCTCCTGATGTCAGGCCTAGTTGTTCATCTTTATTATATCTAGGGCAAGGAGACTAATATGCGCATTTGGAATCAAGCCAGCACCGCCCTTCGACGTCTTTACCGCGTCAGGGGGCTTCTCCATTGCTTTCCTCTTACTCATAGCAACTGGCTCCCTCTCATCTGCCAATTTAGTAGCAGTTGAAGTGGAGGAAGGCAAAGAACAACTCTTCGGATCGACCTTGACCTCAAGCCAACGGTGAGAACCGGCAAGAGGGCGGTATGGACAACAATGAGGGGACTGTTCGCCGTAAGAATGGCAGTTTGGCGACTTTTTGCCAGTTTGAGAGGATTGTTGATCCAAGGAGGGGTCATATTTAAAATCCTTCAAAGAGAAAGGACGAGTCTGGCCAGCATCAGACGAAGCGGTCATTCCCACCTGCAGTAGAAAAGTGTACAAGATCTTCATATGCTTAGTGCTCAGCTTCGTCACATCATCCATCCCCACCATTTTCAGATATTTGTTTTCCAGGTCGGGAAGGGAAATGGGCACTTTAGCCTGAGCACCTTGTATCTCAGACGTAACAACTTTCCCCCCAACGGATACAGCAAGCTCTTGTTCTGCAATAGTTAACTCCCCCTCTAAAGGTGCCAATAGCCTGGAAGTAAGCTTAGCCACAGTTCGAGGCTTTTCTTAGAAAACAAAGACGATAGGAGTGTTGCATCTAACTCCTCCCTCCTCGACGAGCTAGGGATGTTGACCTTCGGGAGCTTCCTCTTATTCAAAGGAGGTTCGCCATCAGGCTTAGGTTTTAGAACTTTGAAGAGAATGAGAGCCATATGCCAGTAGCTCTACAGTCCGATGCGCTTAATATTGTCAGGCTGAACAACGTCTTCCACCCTCATGAAGGGCATGTTACCAAATTGATCCAAGGCTTATTTAACTTTTGGAAAAAGGGGTGTTGTCAAAACATTTCCTACAAAAAACATGGATAACAGTTCAGTATGCAATCAACCCTAGTGGGAGCAAGAAAATATCACACTCACTCAGTCGTTTGAAATTACGTTTGAGCGGATGACCGTCAAGCTTGAAATATTTCTTGTCAACATGTGCCATAAAACAATACTTTTGCCATAACTTGTAATCATCATGCAAAGTGCCCAAACACGCAGGTGACCTCAATATATAGACAACATGCTCGTTCAACCGATGAAATGTGAGTAGTTGGATCACCCTCGGAGACAGTCAAAGGCCAACATCCTTTGCCTTGATTAGAACGACGATCACGGTCCTATGCCCATTTGGCACCAATTGAACAGGATGAATGCCAAGATATGCCAAGAAGAGCCAAATTTCCTCGATAACAGGAAAATGAACTCCCAAATGAAGCATACCCTTGTGCATGCAAACGAATCCACTCGGGGGAGACAAGGGCGTTTGACCAGCTCCTAGGGTGAATAGATCCAGATTGTCAGAAATAGGGTGAAGAGATCCAAATCTTCAGGGATCCAATACCTCTGGCAGAGATTTACAAAATCCACCTCTGAAATCAACCTCTCCTCGAAAAATGCACTGCCTTTGGCGACTAGTTTATCAGGAAGCTGACGCCGATATGCCATTGAAGAATGTATGAACCTTCGATTAACACTTGCGAAAACGGAAGTTGAGTAAAACAAGAATGTAGGAGCAAAACAACAAAGCAGGGTCTCTGGAAAATTGCAGAAGTAAATAAACTCAACTCTGCAAAGACGAAAGCTTATATAGAAGCAAGGATTCAAGCCCTTTTTTAGCGATCGCATACCCAATTAATGATGTGCGTTGTCGAGGAGACACTTCTGACTCAATCATTATGACTGTCCAGTTCCCTCCTTAAGTGACTTAGTGGACCAACGATCGGACCCACTAACTCGAGGGGAGTAGTTGATGATACACCAAACCGTTTTCTAATTTACTCCATATACGTGGTATGATAATCTCGTCAACAAAGTAAAGCAGGCCTAGATGAACACCCAATCTGGCAAAGCCTAGATAACTCCAAGCCCACTGAGGTGGGTACCAAGAGGTTGGACCCAATCCGCAAGGCCCTATTAAACCCATAAGTCATACGATCAAGCCCAATACTCGTAAGACCAAATAAGGCAAGTATCTAGGAGTTTGACCTAAGACAGGCAATCTAGCAACACATTGACTTCTATCAGGAACAAATAACAGAGTATAAGTCGTGCATGGAAACTCTCTAGCATGGACAACGCTCTACAAGGAAAGGATCCCTAATAGATATTAGAGTACAAATCGTGTGTGGAAATTCTCCTACATGTAAAACACTCCACGAGGAAAGGATCTCTAGCAGATATTTCCTTAAACCATGCCACCAAACACATAGCCCGACAAGGACTCTTGTATTATAAATAGGGCACAAGGTTGAGGAACTAAGATATGCTACAAAATTCAATTACAAGCATTACATCTTTCTCAAGCCTTGTCTGACTTAAGCATCGAAATGTCATTGGCCGCCACAACGATGGTCTTTGGCTCACGTGTGTTCCTTGTGCTGGTTGGTTAAGGAGAACAAAAATTGATTCATCAGAACCCCAAAAAATAGTCACGCGAATGTCCCAATAGAAATAGTTGATTCCATTTAGATTTTTTATGGCCAATTAATTATAATCCTATGGAATAAGCAAGATAGAGGTCACTCTGTACTCAAGTGAATAAGGCTATGATTCAAATTCATTGAAAGTCATTCTTTAATCATTCCAAAACAAAAAATAAGATAAGATAATGGACTCCTGGCCTGCCCCTAGCCAGCATATTCGGGTCGGGTCAAGTACCTATTTGGTCAGGCCAAATTACATTACTCTTGGGTGGTTATTCTTGGAAATTGTTAAATACCACCACTTGAAACCACATGCATTGTGTGTGTCCTCACCGCCACTTGGATACAAATAAACTGCAAGAAGAACCTCCAAATACTACCATTTTCCTACCACCCCTCCCCTTTATTTCCTGCTCTCCACGCACAGAAGAAACCCTAAAACACCACCAATGGGTCAGAGACCCAAAGAAGCCGATACGACTTAGTTTCGCTACTGTAGGTGAGTCAACTCGGGTTCCTCACTTCGCGACCAGTTTCCCTTCTCTCACTTGCTCCAATTTCTCACTCTCATGTCATTTTCACGCTTTTTTTGCAAATGTTGGGGTTGTTAGAAATTCCCAACCTAAATATCAAATACAAACACACAATTTTATTATGTGGAACAACAACATTCACAAATTTCAACTTACAACTCACAAATTATACATGCAACTCCTCACAATCTCACACACTCACAACTCATAAAATGACCCAAGCTTAAGACTTCACTTCACTTACTTGGATGTCTTAAATGCAAAGAACCTATTACTATTTATGGATTGAACTAGAAAAGCTCTAGATAAATGATAGTTTTAAATATTTTCTAAAGCCACATGTTGGCTTTCTCTAGAATTCTCTAGGACAATTCACAAAAATCTTGGTTTCTAGATTAGTTTTGGTAAATGTCTAGAGAGTTGGTATCACCAACTTCTCAACATCCCCCATCAACACCAACTCGCCGTGATTCCATGGTGTTGCCTTGCACTTCTTAATTGAAACATTATTCTTATTGTTCCATGTCATGTCAAGTATTTCTGTTTCTTCTGCCATCAATGCGAGCTTTGATGTCATGTACTTCTTCTTCATTGCAATTTTCTCTTTCCTTTTATAGCTTTGTGACTTGACTTCCTTATTATGTCTTCCTTGGACATCCTCAAAGTAGTTTTCATCCTCACCAGTGATGTCCAACTGCCTAGTGGAGTCTTCAACTCCATCACTCGTATTTGCAAGTTTTGTTGTCTTGTCAGTTTCTTAGGCCTCAACATCCATGGCAGAGTTAACAACCTCTTGTTGTACCTCTTCAATTTCTTCCTCCCCAGCTTCAACAAACTCCATACATCTCGGGAGTGGCTCCGTATCAATTGGTGCCTCCACTGCATCATTCTGACATTCCTTTTTTTCCTCCACATATTCATAATCGACCTCCCAATCGGAACTGACTTCCCAGTCACTAGGGGTGTTAATTGGTTATTGAAAACCGACCGAATCGGCCGAATCAAATCGAAATATAACCAAAAAAGCCCGAACCGAGAAAAATTGAAATCGAACATTAGAAAACCGAACCGAGTTTGTTTGGTTCGGTTTCGGTTTTTGTTTTTCACACATCCGAAACAACCGAACCGAACCCTTCCTCTTATCTTGTTTTTAATCCCCTAACCCTCTCTCTATAATTTAATCCCCCACCAACCCACTCTTATTTAAATTCTTACCCCATTCCAATGCACCCCACGTCCCCACCCTCTTTCTTATTTCCCACTTTCTCATTTTCTTAATACCCCATTCAGAGAAATAGTTGAAAAAGTCTACGTACCTTCTCTATCTTATTTAAGCCCCACCCACCTCTCCCCACCTACCCAACTCCTCTTTATTTATTAATGTCATTTTTCTCTTTTTTAACTCTTTCTCTCTCTCTCTCTTTATCTCTATCCAACCACTTGCAAGTTGAGAAGGAGAGACAGAGTTTGACTCAATCTTGTTGAAGAAAATCAAACTTTTCACTTGCTTGCTTGCAGCAAAGATGAGCAATGGCGATGGCGACAACTTCGACACTTCTGATTTGATAAAAAAAACCTTATTGCAGGATGAAATTACGAGACTTGTCGAATCGTCATAGAAAGTTTCGGTCTTGTTCAGATCATCACATGGGTGTGGTGGAGATAGATTAAGATGCAAACAATGTAGTTGTGGTTATAGTTTTTTGTATGATGTTATAGTATTGTGTATATGAGAGACATGGCAAAAAATTTAATCTTATGGAATTATAAAAAAAAATAGGCAAGAAAAAATTGAAAAAAATCTCTATAAATGAATAGTCAAAGTCTTGAAACTCTCTGTGTTCATCTGACATTTGCTTTCCCTTTTCTCTCTCTCTTTTATTTTATTTGTACTCTCTGCCTTTGGGTTTTCTTCCTTTGCAAACCAAGCTTCATTTCCTTCTTTCCATTCTTTGTAGCTTTGACTTATTCCTTTTATGCTAGAGCCAACTCGGTTGTATGCAACAGTAGAAAAAATAAAAGAAAAAGAATAAAAAGGGAAAAAACGAAAATAACCGAACCAGAACCAAACCGATCGGTTTGATTCGGGTTTGTATTTGGTAAATGTAGAAACTAAACCGAACCAAGAACCGAATTCTTGGTTTGGTTTGGTTTTGGTCCAACTTTGAACCGACCAAACTGATTAACACCCCTACCAGTCACTTTCTTATCAATCTATTCTTCAATCATTGGTAGTGCTACGTGATCTTCTAGCTCCACCCATTCTTCATTACTGTCTTCATATGTCGTGAAGTCTATCTCTTCTTCAACGAAATCTTCCAACTCTGCTGTAGCAAATGCTACGATATCTCATTCATCTTCTCTATCTTGGTGATTGTTAGATGTCACCAAGTTACCTTCAACAATCTTCTTTTTCAACCAACAGTCTTTTACATAGTGACATCTCTTACCACAGTTGGTGCATTATTTTAAGATATTTTCATTGTAATAAAATGCTATATGACCTGGTTTTCCACATCTACAACATGTCCTTATTTTTTGCTTGACGTCACCATTGTCGTTTGATTATCCCCCTTGAACTCATCTTGTCGGAATTCTCTAGACCTTTCGCCCTTCTTTTTTTTTCAGAGTAGAGGGCTTCCTCATTGTCATCCTTGATTATGAATTTTGTCATTTGCTTTGCTAACGTGTCTTGATTTATCAAAAGATTTTCCAGCTCCAATAGTGAGGGTGGTATGGGCCACCCTCGAACTGCTGCAATAAACCCATTTTATTCTAGTCATAGCCCCCAAAAACTAATTCTCCTCATCCGGGCTTCACTAATCGTTGACTCTGCATCTAACTATGAAATCTCATGACATATATTCTTAATTTTCATAAAGTAGTCAGAGATAGACATGTTACCTTGTGCAATAATGCCAATCTCGTTCTCCAGCAACTGCAGTCAAGCATTGTTAGCTCTTGAAAATAATGCAGCAAACGTATCCCATGCTTCTTTCGGAGTCTTCACATCACGAATAGACTCTATCAAATCCTTCTGGATTGAAGCCTTTATCGCGAACATTACCTTTCTAGCCAGTATCTTCCACTTACGTATCTTCTCCACATTTGCTGGAGTATTTTCTGGTATAATAACATCATCTTCACCAACAATGTCCCACAAGTCTTGCCCTTGGAGATACGACTCCAAACACGACTTCCAATATGTATAATTAATATTATTCAACTTCTCAATCTCATTCTGTATGCCTGCCATAATTTGGGGATGACTCTTTTCAAGAGTAACCTTGCAATGAGGATGACTCTGATACCAAATTGTTAGAAATTTTCAATCCAAAGATGAAATACAAACACACAATTTTATTAATTGGAACAACAAACTCACAAATTACACATACAACTTCTCACACCACAACTCATACAATGACCCATGCCTAAGACTTCACTTCACACTTGGATGCTTTAAACATAAAAAAAAAAAAAAAAAACCTATGACTATTTATAGATTGAGTTAGAAAAACTCTAGAGAAATGATAGTTCTTAGATATTTTATTAAGAAAAATCTAGGTAGATAAATAGAGCCACACATTGGCTTTGTTTAGAATTCTCTAGGATAATTCACAAATTTTGGTTTCCAGATTACTCTTAGTTATGAGAAGTGTCTAGAGTTGGTGTTTCCGGTCAACCGAATGAGTGCCTCAAAATATTTCTAGGTATGTCGGGTTTCTTCTCTTTTGTTGTTTTGAACAAAAGACGTGATTTTTCTCTATAGGGTTTGTTTGATTTGGTGAACTATTGTGTAGTTAGTAACAAAGAGGAAGTGGGTGTGGAAGAAAGCCGTCGTATCAATCC
This sequence comes from Berberis vulgaris, assembly GCA_963556465.1. Classification (NCBI taxonomy): domain Eukaryota; kingdom Viridiplantae; phylum Streptophyta; class Magnoliopsida; order Ranunculales; family Berberidaceae; genus Berberis; species Berberis vulgaris. The sequence goes on from OY747126.1 coordinate 52,619,703, forward strand.
GATTGATCAGAAGTCTGAACCACTTCCCGAAAATGAAGGTCGGATTTTTGGGTACCAAGAACTGAAGGTGTGTTTTGTAGTGAGACCTAATTTTTTATTTGGTTTGTGTGTTGGAATTATGTCTTTCTTTATGTGTTTGAAGATATGTGCCACAGAACGTTTCAAAGTAGACCTTATGTGAGTCTTTATGAACATGTTGAGAAAAAGATAAGTAGCTAAGATGACATCAATTTTTTTGAAGGGGGAATTTAGTGGGCTAGACTTGAAATGATCTCCAGTCTGAACGATGAATCAGGAGTTTGATAAGGTTTAAGTGAGTTTATAGCAACTCCAAGAGAACTTGCCCCTTGGCACTCTGAATTATCTAGGATTTTTTATAAAAGCTTATTTGGTTGTATCTATTCAATTTTCACCGTATTTTACACATTTCTACTGGTGGTACACACTCTTATGAGTTATTATCATTTTTTTAGTAAGACTTTTGTTTCCCTGAAAAATTTGGTAAGAATGTAGATTAATCTGTTGGTCATTTCATACATAGATTAAGTTGTCAAAAATATTACTGTTTTTTTGGAGGTCTTCTCTCTGAATATTTATCCACACTTCCATTCTTTCATATCTTTGGTTTATGGAATGCTCTATTAAAGTATCACTGATATGTTTATGCCTTTGTACTGTTTACTTGTGTGATTTGTTAATCAGTCATCTCATTTTATGCAGATTAACATATTTTTTAGCAGCATTTCATTTCAAAGCACATCTGATGTAAGTATTGCCTCAGTTTTTTGTTTTGTATTGTTCTGGATACAATACTACCACTTAAGACCACCAATATCGTTCAAACTACTTACCTTGAGCTTACATGTGCAAATTTATTTTCTTGTTACTTCGAAAAAGTAATGAAAACTACTCAAGTTTTTTTCAATTGCAAAATTATAGATCTTCAAAGATTTAAACTTTGTGCTAGTGAAACCCTTTTTGGGTTTTAGCCCAAGTAAATTTCTTTATATTTACCAAAGTTAGGATGGTTTCATGCTATCATTTGGATAGTATGGATGGACAGAAACACGGTTGAACACATCATCCTCCAAACGAAGTCCATCCTTTGCTAATGGGGGAATGCAGTGGGGAAATTTGGTGATTTACATTTAGATAATCCAATGTTTAATTGGTGAAATTTTATATTTTATGTAAATTTCTAATTGTAGCTCTTTTGGTCTCACTAGTGTCTGTTTCTCACTTGAGATGTGTGTTATCAATAAAACTCTCTGTTGTCACTACCAATGTTAGTGAATCGTAAATCGTATTGTAAATCGTAACGTGTAAGATTTAGATTTAATTGTAAATCGTAAGATTTTTTTAATTATAATATATATATATATATATTTGCCTTCATTTATTGGGGTCGAATTTGCTCTTTATAGACAAAAACTCTCTCTGAAAAATAAGATTGTCTCTATTATATTAATCATCTTTGAGGGTTTAAGCATGATAATTAATAAAAAATAATTATTTAATGGTCCCTGACCCTCAGCCTCACCCTCACAACACAACACAACACAACAGACACACACACCACAAAAATCGATTCAACCCACACAACCGCACAACACAAAAATCGATTCAGCCAACACAACACACACAACACAACACACAAACGCAGAGAGGGATTCAACCCACACAACCGCACAGATGCAGAGATCGATTCAACCCACAGATGCAGAGATCGATCAATTCAACCCACAGACGCAGAGATCGATCGATTCAACCCACACAACCGCAGAGATCGATTCAACCCACAATAGAGAGCCAATCTGAGTCGAAAATAGCTCGATAGTGAGCGGATCTGAGCCGGAGTCGAGGGAAAGATGTCGTGACGGAGCAGATCTGAGCCATCTTTCTCAGATCTGAGCAGAAGCAGCGGATCGAAGCTTTTTGTTTATGTTTTTTTTCCCCTCTTTTCTCAATTCTTCCCCATCTTTTCTTGATTTTTTTGTATGTATTCATCTTCAACAACACTCGGACGATTTGTAACAATCGCGATTTGGCGATTTGCTCCGATTTGGGAGAATCACGATTTAATCTGTGATTCAAATCGATGGTGTACCGATTCGAGTCAAATCGGCGATTTGATTCGCGATTTGGACCGATTCGTATAACACTGGTCACTACAACATATTTGTTTTAAGCGGCGCTTCGCAAAGCGCCAGTATAGTGAAAAATGTGCTGGTTTAGATCATTGACGACATTTTATAAAGCGTCGCAAAAGCGCCGGAAAAAGTATGTGCCGCCAAAAGATTAACGACGCTTTATGTAAAGCGCCGGTTAAAACGCATAAAGCGCCTTAATAGCTTATATAAGCGCCGCTAAAGAATGGATATGTCAATTCCCAGTTGGATACAAACGCCGTATTTATAACCTTTTAATGGCGCTATAAAGTGCCGATAAAGATATTTTGCGACGCTTTTAAAGCGCCGGTTATGTTAACAAATCTGTAAGAACAATATTTACAACCTTTTAATGGCGCTTTAACACGCCGATAATGATGTTTTGCAACGCTTTTAAAGCGCCGGTTGTGTTAACAAACCTGTAAAAAACCACCTTTTAATGGCGCTTTAAAAGCGCCGGTTATGTTAACATACCTGGAAAAAAAAATTCAATTTCCAGGCACCTCAACCTGCATCAATAAAAATAAAAACTGCCATAAACCATGCAATAAACTTTCACACAATAATTTGGCTTTTGTTGACAAAAATAAGTAGTCTTACTACAAAATAAATTAAATAAGTAGCTTCGACAGACATGCTACTTCACAATGCAACTGTAACAATGAGTAACTGTGTGCATAAAGTTAGATTGAATGCAGTAGTATGAACACTTATTGAAATGAAGAGGTTAAACTTCAAATTCATCTCAGTACAATTATCAAGACTGAGGAAGAAAATACTCCCAGTGCAAACATTATAAGCTCTAATTTCACTGGACAAGTGCTAAGAAGTACCCAGAAACAAGCTTTGCACAGCAAATCAGTGATTTTCTTTATCTAGATTTAAACTCCACCAATTGATGTTTGTTTCTGCTTGATTGAAGTGATCTGCTTTCCGGGATTCAAGTCTTTAGGGCAAGCACGAGCGCAATTCAAAATAGTATGGCAGCGGTAAAGCTTGAATTCATCACAGATTGCATCCAACCGCTTCTTTTTGTACTCATAATGGCTGTCACGTATCTATCTGATGTACTAAGACAGAAGAAAATGTCAAAATTTTGTTTGATATACAAAACTATAAACACAAGAATAGTAAAATAGCTAGAATGTCATAAAAAGGTCGGTATAGGCTAACTGGCCAGCAGAAGTGAAACACATATCCTATTGAATGGAAAATAAATTTGGTCACTGAGGAAACTCTCACAAAATAATTCATGTAATTGGAGCATTTTATGTTTATTCCTCAACTCTCATATTAATATGTTTCAAATACAAAATACCAAAAAGATAAATCTAGCAATAAAGACATTTAGCTTCAATGAAAACACTCACAATGTCCAGATATACTAGAATGCATATTCACATGGCCACCAATACATCAAAAGATAATGTTAGAAAACAAGGGTCTCGCACACACCCACACGATTGTAAATGCCCTTTCTCCCCTAACAGTCTTTCTTTACCACCAAGGCGCTACTATAGAAAGTTTCCATTGGAAATTCGATTTTGACTCTTATCAGTTCCTGCAAGTCAAAGCTGATTCAAATGGAACACCTTCCAATTTGTTGTAAAATTTGATAAAGTTATGTAGATTTGTAACCCATATACTTAATGCTCTATTAATGAACAGTTCGATTCTGTATATATTGCAGCTTCCTCAAGTGTCATCTTGTATCTTAGCACCTATCACTTTTTACTAAAGCAATAAGACGGTGGAGAATTCAAAATGCAATGAGGATAATGGCATTCTTGACCATCATCTAAAATGCAGTTTGCAGTGTGTAGGTTTTCTGAAAAATATGGAGGCATTTTCTACAAATACAATTCAAGCATACCAGAAATTATTGCTTTGTTTAAGTTCTCCGCATCACAATGATACCTTGTGATTTTAATCCTTCTTCGGGTCCTAGTGTCAATTTATTGGCTACCCTTCAATCAAAACCCATCTGCTTTAGATAAGAAAACAAATCATCCCCAATTCACAAATTTCCACTCCACCCTTGAGAACTTTTCATAAAAATCTCCAGCTCAAGAAACCCACCTCAGAAACCGCATTTTCTCCTATAACGCCTTTCTAGGAGATCCATTTAATAGCTCCATTTAGAACTAAGTGGTCAAGCACTGACAATTGGACAAATAACCAACGTGATGTTTACTAAGTAAATTTGTTATTGCTAAATAATTTATAATTTTTTTTTTTGGAAACCTTCATATTAATTTATAACTTCATTCAGTGATGTTCTAAATTGAATATCAACTATAAATGTAACATAACATCTACCAGAAGTACACAACAGTAATGGTAGCTGTTTCCAACTGATGCAATTATCATTTTTTTCTTCTTCTTTTTCCTTTTTTGTTTGTTTGTTTGTTTTTTTTTTTTTTTTTTGCTTAGCGAATTATTACTTTACACCTATCATTTACAAGTCAAAAAACTGGATCAATTTACAAATGGAGAAGAAAAATAAAACATAACAAAAACAACAAAAATAGTTGGGGAAAATGCCAATTCAAGAGGCCTTTAACTTTAAACAGTAACCCAACTAATAATTAACTTAAATAGTTACCCTCCCTCCAACTAAAGTTCCCAAGCACCAATAATCTACTAATGCACTGAAACTTATATAGGGAAATTTCAACAAAAATTTGAGAAGGGGTTCCCTATATATTCTATCGTGTTTCAGAATGCAGGATAGAAGGTCTGCTCTATATTCTTGAAGTTAAAGAATGCAGGATAACATCAAGAAGGTCCCAGTTTGAATCAGATTCTGTAATGTGGGGAAAATTGAATACCGGATTCTTTATCTGCTTCAGTTGATTGCAATCGGTGTTTCATATAATTATTCATGAATAGTTCAAATTTAAAAAAAAAAAATTTGTTAAAGTAATTTATTGTTATTTAACTTTAATTAACTATGACTCATCACTCCGCCCCCCTTCAACAAAAATCCTGGCTCCATCACTGGCCACAAGAACAACCTTTGCTACACCCTGTTTCTCACTGTTTCCCCACCAAAAAACAGCCCAAGAACGACCTTATAACTTGTTCTTACGCCCTTTTTTATCCCTTAATAAAACAACCAAAGTGGTGGATTTACAACCTACAAGAGCAGCTAAAATCAGCTATTTCACGTTGCACAAGCTTTGTTTCACGCCTTGTATGTTGCCTTTTCCAGCCCTTGCACACATAAATTCAACAAAAAACCACTACTTGTTGCACGCTGTACATAGCCTAATTTTATGCTAATCTAAAACTCGTAGCCTATTTCACGTCGCACACGTTCTATTTCACACGTTGTGTATTCTTATATAAAGATAAGAGGACTTGAGTCCTTTTCTAACACTTCCCATATAATTGGGAGTTCAACTCCTTGTGTGATTGTGAGTCCCACATAATTGGTAATCCTTGTGTGTAGAGGACTTTGAATCCCTAAAAAATTGTGAGCCACATAAGGAATCTCCACTTCGGCGAACAATTTCAGGCCACCACACAAGCATCACAAACAACCACATAAGCATCTCCACCTTGGCATGGAAAACTGCCATGACCCATTTCTCAGTCACGAGAATCGTCGTCATGCCCCTAAGGGCCCTGCCCCCTTGGGGCGTCAACACTGAGAGAGCCTGATCAAATCGAGATAATGCTCAAACTTTATCCCTGGAATCGTTTTTGTCAATATATAATCTGGATTGTCTTGAGTACTCACCTTCTCCAAGAGAACCTCACCATCTTCGATGAAATCCCTCAGAAAATGATATTCCACATCAATGTGTTTTGTCCGGGCATGATGAACATGGTTCTTTGCCAAATGGATAGCACTCTGACTGTCACATAACACTGTCACCTCATCCTGAGTAATACCCAAATCATTACCAAGCCTCAAAGCCAAATTGTTTCATTCACCGCCTCTGATAGAGCCATGTACTCTACTTCAGTAGTAGACAAAGCAATTGTAGACTGTACCTAAGACTTCTAGCTCACTGGGCCCATCACCAATGTAAAACAATAACCTATAGTCAATCGGCGCCTATCAAGATCACCAGCATAATCTGAATCAACATAACGTCGGATCATATTTAACACATCTCCCCTCTCATATGCCAAACCAACATCCAGCGTACCCCAAAGATACCTCAATATTCACTTCACTACCTACCAATGTTGCTTTCTCGGGTTTGATATAAAACTACTAACCTGACTGACTGCATGAGCGGTATTTGGACATGTGCAGATCATGGCTTACATAGGACTACCAACTGCATTGGCATGGGGAACATGTGACATGTATTCCCTCTCATCCTTTGTGCTAGGAGACAACTTACTTGAGAGCTTAAAGTTAGCAGCCAAAGGAGTACATACCGGCTTATATATATCCATGTCAAAACAATGAATAACCTTATCTAAGTATTGTCTCTGTTACAATGTCAGTCTGCCCTTCTTCCTATCTCTCACTATCTCCATCCCAAGTATCTTCTTCGTTGAACCAAGATCTTTCACTTCAAACTCCATGTTAAGTTTCAACTTCAGTTTATCGATTTCTTTGATATTCTTCGCAGCAATGAGCATGTCATCAACATAAAGTAAGATAAACAAGAAAGACCCATCCTCGAGCTTTTGCGTGAATACACAAAGATCATACAGACTCCTCGCATATCCCTGCTCAATCAAAAAAGTATCAAACCTCTTGTACAACTGCCTTGAAGATTGCTTCAACCCATACAATGACTTTTTTTAGTTTGCATACATTTTCTTCCTTTCCAACAACAATATATCTGTCAGACTGAGACATGTATATGTCCTTTTCCAAATCTCCATGCAAGAAAGCAGTCTTGACATCAAGTTGCTCGAGCTCTAAGTCAAGTTACGAAAGGACTCGGATAAAAGTGTGTTTTACCATCGGAGAGATTACTTCATTGTAATCCACACCTTCTTGCTGTGCATATCATTTACCACTAATCTTGGCTTGTATCACATACCTGTACAAGTACACTTGGAATCTGGAATCCCGTCTTTCATTGTGAAAACCCACTTGCATCCAATCGTCCTTTTCCCTTTAGGGAGTGTCACAAGCTTGCATGTATGATTCTTATGAAGAGATAACATCTCCTCATCTAAAGCCTCCTTCCAATCCACATTGTTAACACTTTGCAAAGCCTGCGTATATGTGATAGGAACATTATCATACCCGTCAAGAATTGAGAATGCACAAGTTGTGCCCTCTTCATAGACAAATCTAAGTGGTGCTCGTCTGACTCTAGGTTCTCTGCATGATGCCAAAGGCAGTCTCTGTAATTGTTGAACCTGTTGTTGTGTAGGATCCATGTCCCCATCAGTAGGAACCTCATCTTCTGCCACTGTCTCATCATGCATCACATTTGTATCATTTCTTCCCTCAGTAAAAGGAACACCATGCTCTGTATGAGATCTAGAAGCTCCAAGCTCCATCTGCATAGAATCTCTAGCATCTTCATCTTCATCTTCATCATAGCTATCACCTTTCCAAATAGGGGAACCATCTTTGCATTTCACACTTGGCCAGTAACAAAGCCTCCTCATGGAACTTCATATCTCGGCTGATCACAAACTTCTGCAAGTCAGAACATCATAATCTATACCCTTTCACATTATCTGAATAACCGAAAAAAATAGATTTTCTGGCCCTTACTCTAATTTTGTCATCCCTAACATGAAAATATGTTAGACAACAAAATATTTTCAAGTTAGAATAATCTGAAGAAATACCAGACCATACCTCCATAGGAATATGAGACGCAATAGCTGATGAAGGAGAGTGGTTAATGAGATAGCACGACGTGTTTAATGCTTCAGCCAACCATATTCTGCCCAAACCTGCATCACCGTACTCTCTCCAATAGGGTATGGTTCATGCACTCTGCTACCCCATTCTGTTGTGGTGTCGACTTCACTGTGAAGTGTCTTCTAATGCCATGTTTCAAACAAAACTGCTTCAAGGGATCCTCAGTATACTCACCACCATTGTCAGATCTCAGTACTTTGATCACCCTTCCAATTTGTTTCTCAATCATAGCTTTCCACTTCTTGAAGATATCAATGACTTCATTTTTATGTTTCATGGTATACACCCATACTCTCCGGTTAAAGTCATTGATAAATGACACAAAATACCTTGAACCCCCTTTAGATGCGACTCTAGAGGGTCCCCAAACATCAGTGTGGATGTAATACACTATCCCCGTGGTGCTCTGAGTAGCATAACCAAAACTAACTCAGCACTGTTTCCCATAAATGCAATGCTTACAAAAGTTCAGTTTTGCCATTTTATCACCGCCTAGTAAGCCATGCTTGCTTAATGTCTTTAGTCCACTCTTAGCAACATGCCCTATTGGCACGTGTCATAATTGTGTGCGGGTCAAGTTATTCTCATCAATAACTATAGAAACCATAGCTCCACCTTCAACTACACTGCCTTGAAGGAAATATAGATTTGCATGCCTAACTGCTATCATAAGCAACTTGTCACCAAAATAAACATTGCAATACTCATTCTCACCAATATACTTGTAGCCCTGAGCTTCAAGCACCCCAAGAGAAATCAACCTCATCTGTCAATTGGAATTTGACTGTAACAACACCCACTGTCTTGCAAGGTCAAGAGTCGCCAATTTTAATTGAACATCCCTTAACCTCGCGATAAGTGCTGAACCATTCCCTTACAGGACATTTATGATATGAAGCTCCCGTATCCACATCCAACCGACATACAAATGGTCATAAAATTTTGTCATCAATGCATGTGCTAAGTCACCCCCGATTAGAATATCCTCTATCATATCCGGTGTTCAACAACATTCACTACGCCCTTACTCACATTCTCTTGCTTGTTGTGATTATTTTTCCACTCTGAACAATCCCTCTTATAATGCCCATTGTGTTTACATTTGTGATATTCAACCTTAGACATATACATACCTTTTGATTTAGACCAGTTCCTTCTGTAGTTGTTCCTCTTGTTGTAATTTTTTCCCCTTGTCACCGAAAGGCCATGTGCTTGAGCCTCCTCATTTGAAGCACTCTTTTTGAAAGCCTTTGTAGGTACAACTTGAACAATATCACTTTACACAAAATTTTCTTTCTTCAATGTTGTCAAATGGTTCCCATTCCAGTAACAACGAAATTAATAAGAATAATACCTTCTTACTATCTTCAAATTAGCTCCCAAGCTAACACAATCTGAGTATAAACATTCAAACTCATATTTCACTTCTCCTCGTCTTCTTTCTTCTCTATTTCACTTTTCCTTCATCATTTTGTTGGAAGTTTTGTGAACTGCGTATTTTTTCGTTCTTAGTAATTAGGGCTTCTTTTTGTTTTGATCTTGAAATTATTCTGCACTAGTTTTATATGTTCAATATGATATGCATGATGTTTCATGTGTTCAAAGTGTCAAGTTTGTTATTTAGTACTATAAAGCAATGTTATTTGTTCTGGTATCCACTCATGGAAAGCCATTGTTTTGCTTCTTCTTGTTAGAGTTACATGCGTGTCCTCTTTTTTCACAAGTGTGATATGTGTTTCTCTTTTTCTTTTCAGGCCATTGTCCAAGATAGTGAGATTCAATGTGTTGGAGGTGATTCCTACAAGGTCTTTTGTTAGTGGTGGAAAAAAAAAATTTGTACAGAAATCTAAGGTTGAATCTTATAATTTCTTGTCATCTTGTCACTAATAGCTTCTGAATGTATGGGTTAACACATACAGTTTGAATAAGGGCGTAAAGATTGAATAAGGATGGGTTAACACATGCAATTTCATTTGTTATCTTGTCACTTATAATATTTTTTCTGTATTCAATGGGCATAAAGATTGAATAAGGATGGGTTAACACATGCAATTTCATTTGTTAGGCCAGTAAGTCTGGCATTGCATATGGTGGATGTTTTCCGACTCTAATGACAGAATTTTATCTTGATAGTTATTCAGTAGCACTGTACTCTTATCAAGCTTGAATTTTTATTTATAGTTATTAATTGTATTACAAGGGTGTGTTTGGTTGCATGGAATTCTATATATGCCATAAGAATCCATTAGGGGACCACTTAAATCTAAGCTAATTTGTGGTTCACTCATCAATCCACTATTAGATTTTGTGATCAGTTGTGGGAATGGAAGTCCCCCGAAGCATGTGATTCCCATGCTTTTTTTTTTTTTTTTTTTTTTTTGGTAATGGTATTTTATTATAAACAAGCAAACCTATATATTACATAGTTGATGTCCTGCATTCGAAGCCAAAGTATGGGCTTCACTGTTAAGTTCTCTAGGAATATACTTACATGACCACTCAGAAAGGTTAGAAAGAAGTGACTTAATACTATAAAGTAAAGGTCGCCACATTCATCGAAGCTCCGGCTGCTAATCATCCGGGTCTGCTCCCAAAATTGAGTTCAGAGCGCCCGAGTCTCCTAGGATCAATCCAGTAGGCCAGTTCTTAGCCTGAACTAACAAAATAGCAGCTTCTACAACAAAACATTCCGCCATGGTACTATCATATACTCGGCCTGGGACCAAAACCATCCACTGCTAATAAAAAGCTCACTACTGTGAAGTGGAAAAAAAAGAGGCATCGTAAGTAACCAAAATCATCTCAAAGAGAAGAAAAGTGGGAGCTAAGTCGGGGTTCCTCGACATTGTGTTTATTCTATGTGTTCTAGCCACTAAAAGTTGTTGATTTATAGTATGGCATCTAGAGATTTGTATGCCAAGGTCAGGATCCGAGAACGGGCTTAGATGCTGAGCCAAGTTATAGGGGAGATTGTGGTCATGTGCCAAGTGTGTGGGGGGATGATTGGAAGCTAAGGTGGTTGTTTCAATCTCATGATGGAGAGTGGTGGATTAGGGTGCGGCATCGTAAGGAGCAGATGGAGTCATATACCATTGTTTATTCCAAATAGACCAAGTGTGAGTCGCCGATTGGATGAATTGGTGGAAAAATAACTTGGCCTTATGGAATATAAGGCTATTTCAGGTCTGCCATATAACAAGAATTATTGTTGTGATTTGAGAGAAAATCTCGTCCAGGAGGATCGAGTAAGTGGTAGCTGTATCCCAGAAAAAATTAAGGAAGCCAAAGATAGATTGATGTGAAACATTGGCATTCCTCCAGTCAATAGGCACCAGAGAAAAAAACCACAGTATGTCAACCATGGGGTAGAGGAAAAAGGAGGTGAAGCGTATCTTCTTTATTGCTCCGACAGAAGACACAACAATCTTCAATTGGCATATGAATACGCGTTAGATTTGACATTGTGAGCAAGATATTCTGTGAAACTTTCCAAAAGAGAATCATCGCAGTGGCAGGCGCCTTGATTCTCCAGAGACTTCTTAAGATCTTAGGTCTGAGTTGTCGATCATTAGGAGAGGAGGAGGAAGATTCTAGTTCGTCCGCGACAAAAGTGTTGGTGGCATTTTTAATCGAGAACACTCCTCTGTTGTCGTATTGCCAAACCAGGGAGTCTGAAAAATGTGAGGAGCGAATGCAAATATTTAAAATGTCTCTGGCCACTAGTTGTGGGAAAAGGGAAGAAACAAGTTCCTCGTTCCAATAAGGTCTTTGATCATTGAAGATCCAAAGATCTCGGACCATATGGAGGGAGGATGCCAGGCAGGAGAGAATCGCAACCAGCCAGGAAGAAATCTAATTTCACCCAATAATCATTCCACAGGTGTATCTCGTTTCCTAATTGGATTTGCCAGAGCAAGTGCTTACGCGTCTTAGCGATAGCCACCATGGTACCTCGCCATGCAAAGAAGGAGACTAGGGGAGGTTTGGAGATTTTGAGTACACTTTTGTTGCGAAAGTAGATGGCTTTAAGCTGCGTATTGGTGGGATTGAAAGGATTAGTGATAACATGCCTCACGTGTTTAGCCTTTAAGGCAAGGTTTTTAGTTCTGGCTGAGGGAATGTTGAGGCCAACCAGATGACATGGAAGGACGATTTTTTCCAGGAAATCGGATGTTTTGCCCTGCTGTCTTTGGTACCATTCCACCAAAAGTTCCTGGCAATATTATCAATTTGGTCGGTGATGGCACAAGGGAGAAAGAAAGTTTGCATTGCGTACACAGGTATAGAGTGTATCACCACTTTAATCATCACCGTTCGGCCTACTTGGGAAAGGACCTTGGCATTCCAAGAAAATAATTTAGCATTGATCTTATCAACCAGGAATTGAAAGTCGGAGGATTTTTTCTTGGACAAGAGAAGCGGTGAACCAAGGTATTTGTCCTCTGGATTATAAGTCTTAGAACCTAGAATGTGGTTGATCATTTTGGTGTGTTTTTGGTAGACATTCGAACTAAAGTAAATCGAGCTTTTATCAAAGTTCATAGCTGGCTCTGAGATCGCACAATAATTTGAAAGAATGTCCTTAATAGAGTGAGCTTCTGCCAGGGAAGCTCTACAAAAGATCATCAAGTCATCCGCATAAAAAAGGTGGTTTATTGAGGGGGAGTTGCGTTTAATCTGAATACCTTTGGTAATGAGAGAGGATTCTGCTCGCACAAGAATCCAAGACAGGGCTTCAGCCACTAAAATGAATAAGTAAGGTGATAACGGGTTTCATTGTCTCAGGCCTTTAGTAGGAATGATATTGGGGAGAGGTGAACCGTTAAGAAGGAACTTGAGAGATGAGGTGGAGATGCATTGTTCGATGAGAGTAATCCATTCCTTAGCAAAGCCTAGTTGTTTGAGAATCCGAAGTAGAAAAGGCCATTCCACTCTATCATATGCTTTGGCCGTGTCAATTTTAATGGCCATCCACCCTTGTTTTTTCCGTCAACTGTGTTTCATTTGGAAGAAGACCTCATGGGCTAAATTAACCTTATCTGAGATGGCTCTACCTTTAAGAAAGGCTCCCTGATTCGGAGAGATGATATTGTATGAAATTGGTTTAAGTCTATTAGCCAGCAGTTTGGAGATAACTTTGTAAATAACATTGCATAGCCCAATTGGTCTAAAGTTGTCCGGAGTGGAAGGGTTGGAGATTTTCAGTATTAAAGCAGTGAAGGTCTCATTAAGCTTAGGATCCATGGTTTTATGGATGAAGAAATTTGTGACCACATCGATAACATCCTTGCCAACAATATCCCAATAATGTTGGAAAAAGAATGCGTGGAAGCCATCTGGTCCAGGGGCTTTGTTGGCACCCATGCCAAATACAGAAGATTTGATTTCTTCCTCGTCGGGGATATTTAGAAGTTGGTCGTTTTCCGCTTCCAACACAACAGAAGAGAACAAACGGAGAATATGACGACTAGATTCTTGAAAAAGATCCGGATATGAAGATTGGAAAATGTGTTGAAAATAGTCATTCATGATTTGACAAATCGAGGAGTGTGAGTTATGCTAATTATTTTTTGAATCCCAAAGTTGAAGGACGTGATTGTGTTTCCTATGCAACAAGGTAGAAAGATAAAAAAAAAAACCTGGTGTTCTTATTGCCATCTTTCAACCAAGATTCACCCGACTTATTTCTCCAAAAGAGTTCCTCTCTATAATATAATTTCCATGTTCATGAGACTTTCATTCCCATCATTAATTACAAAATCTAATGGTGGATTGGTGAGTGAACGTCAAATTAGATTAGATTTAGGTGGCCCCTCATTGATTCCCATGGCATAGGATTCCATGCAACCAAACACACCTAAGTTTAAATACGTTGGAGATTAGTGTATTTGATGTTCACATTATACTTGAATATGATACATAATATCCAATTAGTTTATAACTTTAGGGGCATGGCTAAAAAAATATGATGCAGTCTTTTTTCGTTCCCTACTTTGACCTAGTCCTGCTGACGTGCACAAGTAACGCCCGTGAGCCACAGACCACCGTGGGGTGGCCGATAACACTCCAATGCTAAAGTCAGATAAGGCTCTGAGGAAGGTGTAATGCTGTAACAAGGAATTTTTCGTGTACCTTAGCTTACCAACCTCATGTCTTATTTATAGTGCAAGGAGTTATGGTTTTACCAGGCCATCGTAGGCGTAGTTTAGGAAAGAGATCTTCGTGGAGATCCCTCCCTAACTAGGAGTCGTACTGTAGGAGGGAAATTCCATGTTAGCTCTTTGCTACTAGATACGCGGGAGATAGTTTTAAATCCAAGAGAAATCCGTAGAAAGGAGTTTCCCTGTGTGGAAGATACTTTTGTGTTCGCTTCCTAGTTGGTAGCAGAGAACAGCTGTAGGTGCTCGCCCGAAGCTGATCCTCGAGATACTTGCCTGAAGAGGGCTTACGGGTATTGAGGATAGTTGTGAGACGTGTGGGCCTAGCATGTTGTGAAAGTTCGGGTCCGCATGCCGGACTCTAGTTGGGCGGGCTTAGAAACGCTTGGGCCGGATCAGTGTTGGGCTGCCTCTTGAGGCCGTGATTCCTCGAGATCATCATGACACATGTATGGCTCTGAGTATGATCATTTTTATGTATCATCAGCTACTCCCCCCGAGTGAGTGGGGTGTTAAGTAAGTCCACTAACTCTTTGAAAACAAAAATGTACCGTCGTGATGATTGCACTCGAAGCGTTGGTTTCGAGCGGCACATGACATTAAATGGGTACGTGACTGCTTGAGGAGAGAAAGTTCGGTTTGCCTCACTTATAAATATTTACTGCTCTGAGTAAAATTTCTCCATTGTTATCTGCACTATCTTTTAGAACCATAGTACTTGTTTTCCTTCCCAATGGATGACAACGTTAAACTTTCTTCCAAGGATCCATTATCCCTTGCCTGCATGAATTTCTTTGATGGTAGCTTGGTTGACAAAACTGAGTTGATCAGGCTCTGTAGTCTATACCGTATCCCTGGAGATTTGCAAACTGTTCCTGCGTTTGGAGTATTAGGTCCGACTGTGCCCCCTCATGGGTTTATAGGCTTGTACCGAGGTATGTTCGATTCCAGGCTCCGATTCCCGGTGCCGAATGATGTCTGGCGCTTCTTCACCCACTTTTGCATGCCTCCCGTTCAAATGGCGCCGAGTGGGTTTAAGATACTACTCGCAATTCTCCTGAGGGCTCATGACAATGGCTTTCGCTTGACTTCGCTAGAGATTCATCACTTGACCAATGCTCAGCTGGATTCCAGAAGTATCTGTATGCTGACTTGTCCTTCTTGTCTTCGACTGAAGGTGAACGACAACAAATCTTGGGAGAAGCAATGGTTATTGGCTTTGACGAATTCTGGTTACTTCAGGTTTGGGAGTTGCAGAGTGTCTCGGTACTTTTAGTTTGACCTCGGTGAGTCCCTTGGTCGTTGGTGCATGCATATCTTCATGTGCTTCTCTATGATACGGGTTCTGACGTTGTTTATTTGTTTCAAGGAAGTTCGTTATTCCATCTCTTAGTGAGGAAGAGATGCGGATAGAGAGGGAGTTTCTCGAGCTCCCTTTGAATTCTGTTGAAGAGGTCGTGATGCCAAGCAATGTCTAGTGGACTGTTGTGGTGCTCTTATGGTGCTCACCTCGTGTCAGGTTCACCGGTTGGGGGGTAGTGGCTTGTCGTGCGAGGAAGAGAAGCCTAGCCCCGCTCAGCCCTTCTAGGCTTGCTAAATTGGAGGCGAATATACCTCCAGTTGTAATCCCGAGGAAGAGGCAAACTTCTATCAGGGCGACTTCTCCCCTTAGAACTCGCGCCCCAGAGTCGCAGTGTCCTATCTTGCTGCACCTTGAAGCTCGTGGGAGGGTCCTTGCTTTGGAGAATGCCTTCGCTGATTTGCAGATGTCGTATTCGGATGCCCTCTATCGGGCGGAAGGTTCTAGCACTGTCGCGAACCGCGAGGGTGAGGAGGCCATGGCTCTCGTTACCGATGCGGCAGTTGCTGATGTGAGGGCTCGATTGAGGGCTATCGAGTCCGATTTGAAGTCAACTCGTGCTTATTTGAAGTGGACCAAGGCTGAACTAAGGCGTCTGGATGCAGCTGTGGATAGGAGGTCTTCTGAACGAGAGGCTCACGAAGCCGAGAGGAAGCGGGCGAAGGCAGAATGGGCTGTTGAAAGGTAGTAGTTGAAGGTCGCGTTTGATGAGGGACTTCTCCATGCTCTGGAGGCGGAGCGGTCGCTGGCGGATGAGCGCTCGCACTATGAAGCCTTGTTGGGCGCGGTGGACTTTGATGTGTCCGGCAAGAGGTCGCTGATCTCGTCTGAGGTCATTCGGGGTAGACTTGAGCTCCTGGAACTGATTAACGGAGAACACCCCGATATCGATCTTGATTTTGCTGCTTTTGGGCCGATCAATAGAGGGGAGGGCTCTGGGCTAACAGATGAGGAGGATGCTTCTCTTTAGATTGATTGTAATGTTCTTTCTTGGGCGGATATTATATAGACATGTTTTTTTAATGAAAGTGTTGTTTTTGCCCTGTATTGTCGTATTTGTTTTGGTTGCTTTGTAGACCGTAGAGTTTGTACTGCTAGGCGCAATGCCTATCTTCTTCGGTCAAACTATATTGCTATAGTGACAGATTAGGGGTTAACCAGTAGAAGTCGTTGTTGACCAACGGTTCACCAAATTCCCCCAGTCATTATCTGTAATGGTGCCTTTAGTGTTGGCAGACTAGCGCTGACTTCTTCCATTTGTTCGGCTGTTGTGACCCGCGAGGAGCGGATTAGGTTTGGCGTACCAAAAGTTGTTGTCTTCAGTCATGAACTGACTAAGCTTACCTGATAAGTTCGACAATCATTGTCTGTATTGAGAGCAATGATCCTTTGGTGTATTGTCATCATCAGTGGACAAACACTGACTAGACTCCCACTTCCTCAGCCGTTGCGACCCGCGCGGAGAGGATTAGGCTTTGGGCACTAAAAGCCGTCGTCATAAGTCGTGAATTGACTAAGCTTACCTGGTAAATTTGGTGATCACTGTCTGTATTGAGAACAATGATCCGTTGGCGATTCATCGTCATCAACGAACAAGCGCTGACTAGACTCCCACTTCCTCAGCCGTTGCGACCAGCATGAAGCGGATTAGGCTTTGGGCACCAGAAGCCGACGCCATCAGTCGCGAACTGACTAAGCTTACTCGGTAAGTTCAACAATAATTGTCTATATTGAGAGCAATGATCCCTTGGCGAGTCGTCATCATCAGCGGACAAGCACTGACTAGACTCCCACTTCCTCAGCCTTCGCGACCCTTGCGGAACGGATTAGGCTTTGGGCACCAAAAGCCGTCGTTATCAGTCGCGAACTAACTAAGCTTACCTGGTAAGTTTGGCATTCATTGTCTGTATTGAGAGCAATGATCCCTTGGCAAGTCATCATCATCAGCGGACAAGCACTGACTAGACTCTCAATTCCTCAGCTTTTACGACCCGTGCTGAGGGGAATAGGCCTTGGACACCAAAAGCCATCATCATCAGTCGCAAACTGACTCAGCTTACCTGGTAAGTTCGGCGATCATTGTCTATATTGAGAGCAATAATCCCTTGGCGAGTCATCGTCATCAGCGGACAAGCACTGACTAGACTCTCATTTCCTCAGTTGTCGTGACTCGCACAGACAAATTAGGCTTTGGGCACCAGAAGCCATCGTCATAAGTCGCGAATTGACTGAGCTTACCTGGGAAGTTCAGTGATCATTATCTGTATTGAGAGCAATGATCCCTTGGCGAGTCGTCGTCTTCAGGGGACAAGCATTGACTAGACTCCCACTTCCTCAGCCATTGCGACCTGGGCGGAGCAGATTAGGCTTTGGGGAGATATTCAAGTTTTTTCATAGTCGGGTTGGTCGAGAGCTGTAACAGACGGCAGTGGAAGTTTCAGTAAAAGCAAAATATTTTATTGATAATATTTTTTGAGGTGTTTTACATTCCATGGTTGTTTAAGCTTGTCGCCGTTTACTTCTTCCAGCTAGTATGTTCTTAGCCTATTGACGTTGGCAACTCTATAAGGTCCTTCCCAATTTGGATTTAGCTTTCCCACTTTGGTTTATTTATGTTGGGTCTTTCCGAGTACCCAATCCCCCACCTTGAATTTGCGTGGCTTGACCTTCTTGTTATAGTATTGCGCCATATGTTGTTGGTAGGCGGCTATATTGGTGGAAGCTAGATCCCTTTTTTGTAGAGGAGGTCTAGTCCCATGGGTAAGGCCTCATCGTTACCTTCTGGTCCGAACTCTTCCATTCGGAAGGTTGGCACTTCTAGTTCAACCGAAATCATAGCTTCCGACCCAAATGCTAGAGCGAAGGGTGTCTCTTCGATAGAGATTCTTTTAGTCGTTCAATACGCCAAGAGTATTCCTGGTAGCTTTGGAACCCAATTTCTTTTGGCTGCATCAAGTTTTCTCTTGATGGCCTCTAGGATCGTCTAGTTGGTAACTTCTTTTTGGCCATTGGCCTGGGGTATCCTGACGAGGAAAAGTGGTGCTTGACTCCCAGACTTTTGCACAGTTCTTTGACCATGCTACCTTCGAACTGAGTTCTGTTGTCACTGGCCAATACTCTAGGGATGCCAAATCTGCAGATGATGGTGGCCCATATGAATTTTTTGATCTAGACCTGCCCTATTTTGATAGGGGCTCTGCCTCGACCCACTTGGTGAAGTAGTCGACGGCGACTAAAAGGAATTTTTTACCAATCGATGCCGGGAGCGGCCCGACGATGTCCATTCCTCATTGTGAGAACGACCATGGACTAGTCATTATAGTCAGTGGCTGGGCCGACATATGGGTATATGGCGCAAACCTCTGACATTTGTCGCACTTGTGGAAGGTATCTTTGGCGTTTGCTGCATGTTTGGCCAATAATACCCTAAAGTCAGGGCCTTATGGGCGAGGTTTATCCCGCCTGAGTGATTCCCACAAATACCATTGTGGATAGTTTCCAAGACTTAGTTTGCTCTGAAGGAAATAGGCATCGGAATAGGGGCCCCATCACCGATCTCCTGTATAACTTGTTGTTTAGAAGAGTGTACCTTGCTGCTCTGTTTTTTAAGTCTTCGTGCCTCAACCTTCTCAGTCGGTAGGGCTCCCGATGCTATATATTCTAGTATCGGAGTCATCCAATTTGGTTGTGCTTTCGTGGCGCAGATATCTCTGTGCTCATCCTCATCGAGGCTTGACTTCTCTTGATACTCGATGAGGCCACTGGAGACTTCGTTGGAGGCTGAAGCTTCTTTTGCTAGCTCGTTAGCTCTTTGGTTATCGTCTTGGGGGCACTCTTGAATTTGCCCATTACGCCAAGTACCTTGTTGCGGTAGGCTATCATGCGGGGATCTTTGCTATTGAAATATCCTTTGACTCGGTTGACCACTAGTCTTGAGTCGTTGTATGCTAGTAGGTGATCTATGCCGATCCCGGAAGCTAGCTTCAGGCCGGACAGGAGTGATTCATATTTGACCTCATTATTTGAAGCGGGGAAGCCGAATCTGACGGCCTTTTTGATGGTCTAGCCACTAAGGGAGCGGAGTGTGATCCTTGTTCCGCTCGCCCTATTTGTTGAAGATTTGTCGCAGTATAGGGTCCATGTTTGGACATCTTACTTCAAGAGTTGAAAGTCTACCATTGGCTCTTCTCCGCCGCTAAATTCAACGATGAAATCTGCAAGCGCCTGGGATTTGATGGCGGTTCTTAGAACGTAGTAGAACTGCCCGAGCTCTATTGCCCATTTCACCATACTGCCAAACAGCTCAGGTTTATGCAATACCGAGCGGAGTGGATGTTTGGTCAGGACCGTTATGGAGTGGGTCTGAAAATAGGGCCTCAGTTTCAAAGAGGATACAACCAATGCCAGAGCCAACTTTTCCAGGTCTAGATAGTGTGTTTCTGCTTCTACGAAGGTTTTGTTGGTGTAGTATACTAGCCTCTGGGTTCCTTGGTTGTCTCAAACGAAGGCCGAATTGATAGCGTGTTTGGAAACAGACAAGTACATGTATAGTGTTTCACCTATCGCGTGCTTCGAGAGTAGCTCCAGACTCCCTATGTATGCTTTCAGGTTCTGAAAGGCTTGTTCGCATTCATTGTTCCACGGGAATCCTTTGCACCCTCTCAGTATCTTGAAGAATGGGAGGCATTTGTCGAATGACTTTGATATAAATTTGTTGAGCGTTGCTACCCTTCCAGTTAGTCTCTGAACGTCTCTGATATTGGTTGGGGATTTCATGTCAAGAAGAGTCTAAATCTGTTTTGAATCGGCTTCAATCCCTCTTTTGTTCACTAAGTAGCCCAGGAATTTCCCCAACTCGACTCCAAACGTGCACTTTTGTGGGTTGAGTTTCATCCGGTATTTCCTGAGTTAGTCGAATGCTTCGGCAAGATCTCATATGTGGTCGGGGCTGCGAAGGCTCTTGATTAGCATGTTGTCGATGTATACTTCCATATTTCTGCCGATCTGCTATTTGAACATTTGGTTGACCAATCGTTGGTAAGTAACCCATGCATTTTTCAAGCCGAATGGCATTACCTGATAACAGTATATTCCTCTTTCCGTTACGAAATAAGTTTTCTCTTTATCTGGGGGTGCATCAATATTTGATTGTAGCCTTAATAGGTGTCCATAAAGTTGAGTAGACTGTGTCTCGAAGTGGCGTCTACGATCTAATCGACGCAGGGGAGTGGGAAGTTGTCCTTTGGGTAGGTTTTTTTTAGGTCAGTGTAGTCTACGCACACTCTCCACTTCTCATTTTTCTTTTTCACGAGAACAGTGTTTGCCAGCCAATCGAGGTATCGCTCTTCCTTTATCATGTCCGCGTTGAGTAAACAATGTACCTTCTCGTTTAGGATTGGGTTTCTTTCGAGCACCACGGGCCTCTTCTTCTGCCTGACGGTTTTCTTCAAGGGGTCGACCTCGAGGCGATGAGTGATTATCAATAATTTGATCCCCACCATTTCCCGCATGGTCCAGGCAAAGATGTCCTGGTTACGTTGCACCAGCTCCGCAAGCTGTTTCGCCACTTCCTTACTTAGGCGAGAACCGATCTGAATGGCCTTGCTATTTCGAGGGCTGTCAAGGTAGACCATGATGGTTTCTTCCTTTGGTTGTCCGGCATTGGGCCTTCCCCGAGGGCTTAATGGTTCCTCATTACCGAGTGTTTGTTGCTCTTTTCCCGTGCTTAGGGTTGTTCGGAGGGTAGTCTTAGCCGTTGGATTTGCTGCCTGTTGAGAACTGTCGGGAGGCAAAGTCGCCATGTATTGGCATTCCCTAGCTGTCAACTGGTCTTTTCTCAGTGTACTGACCGCTTGGTTTGTAGGGTACTTGAAGCATTGGTGTAGGGTGGAGACTGCCGCTCCCATATGATGTATCCAGGGTCTTCCTAGAACCGCATTGTACGCCAAATGCATGTCGATCACTATGAATTCTTGAAACATGGCTTTATAAATTGGTTGCTCTCCCATTGTTATTGTCAGTTGTATCTTTCCCACTTCGAGTTGTTTCTCGCTACTGAAGCCAGTCACTGGAAGACTGTCAGAGGTCAATGTTGTTTCATCTAGTAGCATGCTACAGAACGTGCGGAGGAACAGGACGTTCATTGAGCTTCCTGTATCAACCAAGGACCTTCTCACCTCCCAGCCTGCCAGGAAAATTGTCACCACCAGGGCGTCATCGTGCGGGAATTGTATGCCATGGAGATCCTTCTGCGTAAATGCCAGTGACACGGATGAGCCTTGCCTCCGATAGTATTGTGGCAACTGCTCGCCACGTATAGCTTGAATCCTCATAACTCACAAAGCCATCTTTCTGGACATATTGATAGTTCGGACTTGGAATGTGCTCCATGAAACACATGTACACTGTTTACCGAAGGCTCACCGGGTTCGATTTTCGTCCGTCTTTCTCCCAGGACAATGAACTTTCGTGCATCCTTTCTCAGGTTCGTCATGCTTGCTGGGTGATGTCGGACGGTTGTAAAAATTTCCTTTTCGCAACCCGTTGGTAAAGGCCAAGATGGTCGTTGTGTCGTTGCTTACGCAGACGGTAGTCAACCCGCTGTTAAGGCGGGTTAAACACATCCCTAGGGTCTCGTCAGGGCTCTGCTTCATTGATTCGAGTGTCTTAATCATTGATAGAGCTTGGTGTATGAAAATAGACCGTACACCCATGGTTCAACGGTATTGTCGTTGGCGCGGGAGCGTGACTTAGTTGCCCATGCACGACAGGATCCGCCGAGAGAGGTGGTACAGGGATGGTCTGAGCTTTGGATGTGTCCCCTAGTTTTTTATTGTTGCGTGACCTGGTGGTCACCATGTCTCTAGGTTTTGATAGGGAACCACGATTAATGTAAAGTTATGAACTATGTCGTCCCCACGGACGACACCAAACCGATGCAGTTTTTTCTGCTCCGTGCTTTGACCTAGTCCCGCTAACCTGCTGACCTGCACAAGTAATGCTCGTGAGCCACAAGCCACCGTGTGGTGGCCAATGGCACTCTGATGTTTAAGTCAAACAGGGCTCTGAGGAAGGTGTAATGTTGTAACATGGAATTTGTCATGTACCTTAGAATACCAACCTCATGTCTTATTTATAGTACAAGAAGTTCTGATTCTACCTGGCCATCGTAGACATAGTTTAGGAAGGAGATCTTCGTGGAGATCCCTCTCTAATTAGGAGTCGTGCCGTAGGAGGGAAGTTCCATTTTAGCTCCATGTTCCTAGATAGGCGGGAGATAGTTCCTAATCCAAGAGCAATCCGTAGAAGGGAGTTTCTATGTGTGAAAGATACTCTGGTGTTCGCTTCCTAGTTGGAAGCAGAGAGCAGCTGTAGTTGCCCGTCCGAAGTTGATCATCGAGATACTTCCCTGAAGAGGGCATATGGGTATTGAGGATAACTGTCAGATGTGTGGGCCTAGCATGCTGTGAGAGTTCGGGTCTGCATGGCGGATTGTAGTTGGGCGGGCTTAGAACCGCTTGGGCTGGATCGGTGTTTGGCTGACTCTTGAGGCCATGAAACAATAAAATTTATGATAAAAGATAAAACCATAAAAATGTTATTTCCATTATATTTCATATCATAAGTTTCATACATGGGAAAAATAAGTTAAATTCACATTACCTACTACTCATATTGTACATTAAATGACAAAAATAAGTTTAAATCATCATATTACAAGAACTTTCTTACATTGACATAATTCTATTGATAGAATCATTCAGTCTCAATATCGAGGAATTTTGTCTTCAACCTGCAAGATTACAAACTATATAGAACTAGAAACTAAATATAAAACCATATTTATGATTAGGGATGGTAGTGGGTCGGATTTGAGCAAATCCATCCCCGCTCCGTCAGGAATAGCGGATCCCCAAATCTGCCCCAAAAATAGGGCTTCATTCACGGATAAGCATTTTATTAAGTGGGCTAACATTCATTTGGATGGTTATGATTGTTGATAAAATGCTAACATTTATTTTGTGTTTGTTGATAAAATGCTAATTAAGTGGGGAAAGCATGTTGATTTATATATGTATACTCCTTTGATAATTATTGATCAACCTGTACTTGTTTCCCTTTGATAATTATTGATCCACTTTTTTCTATGGCGTGTACTTGTGCCTTGCTTCGAAATGACCATTAAGATCTTTGGTTGTATTTTTTATTATGCATTTGCGACACTAAAACACTCCCATTGGCGTGCATTACTGATATAATATTATAATTACCCATGTTTCATTCAAATAAGGAGTTAGGTTCTATGTTTTATATTTCAATTAATTTCCAATTTAATAAACATTTTTTTTGACTGAGTTTCTTTATCATTGCAAAGTCGATTCAACAATGTATCTAGATCCGAAGAGGTCATTATGAGCTCATTTAGGTTATTGTTATGCATTTGCACAAACATGGACTGTTAGCTTACCTTGTTTTAACTTAAAAGAGTTTTAAAGTGTTTGCTTTACAATGTAGAGATTTAGAGTTTAACCATAGAAGAAATAAAATGTAGAACAAAATCACAAAAATAATAATTTAAACCCAATGATGTTAATATTTGTAATTGATTAAGAAGATGCAGTCAATATTTACTTGATAAAATGTAAAACTTTTTTTAACACCTGTAGAGCATAAAATAATTTAGATAATTTAGATGTTTCCTCTTAATAAGAGGTTAGACATCCTAATTAAATACACCAAAGAAAAAGGATGAATGAGTGCCCTTAAAAAAAGATGATATGAGATGAAATGAGTTGAAAAAAAAAACACTCATTGGATTGTCAACTTTGTTAAGGTTTTTCATGACAACATTACATGCCTGCATTTTGACATTTTTTTAGCAACTTATACACACATTCAAATGTTATTTTCAAGGATGGTGACCAAGTTATGGCATTCCGTAAATTAGGATGCTAGGACACAATTGATAGCCATAATTGTATTCCGTTTTTGGTTGTTTGGTAAAATTTATACAATGATATGAGTATTTTGCTACATATAAGGTGGTGTGATATGAAAGTTTTATCAGTTTTTGGATCTGATTTTTGTTCATCACATTGATTACTGAGATTTCTCTAACTTGTTTTTTCTTGTTTAATTAGCTAGCATGTTTTGCCTGACAACCATTAACATTTGACATCTCCAGCATGGAACCTCAAGTCTCATAGCTTTGTGTATGACTTTCTTTCTTTGATTTTTCTGGTTTTTTTTTTTTTTTTTTTTTTTTTTTTTTTTTGGAAATAATCTCTTATGATTTCTTTTGTTTTCTTGATGTGTAGAATATGGCAGGAGAGAGCCCCAAAACATGTGAATCTTAGCATTCTACCCCTTTTGGTGATAGTGGCTCTCATCCAACACCCGTGATTGCGAATAATTTACAGTCACCCGAGGTACAATCAAATTTCACTCCTCCCACCGATGTTAATAATACCGTTCTTGTACCACCACTACCCCCAAAAGTAAGTAAAAGAAAGTTAACATCTCCAGCATGGAATCACTTTACATTGATAACCATAAACGGTGAAGAAAAAGCTAAATGCAATTATTGTGGTGTTTTGCTTGGAGGGGAGACTAGGAATGGCACAAGTCATTTAAATGAGCATAATAAAAGATGCCTAAGGAAGAGGGGTGGTCAAGTTGACATTCAACAATCTATATTGAGTACTTCCACATCGACTGGGTCGATTGTTGTTACTGTTTTTGGCTTCGACCAAGAGCTTGCAAGAAAGGATTTTGCAAAAGCAATTATTTTGCATGAGTACCCTCTTGCAATGGTTGAGCACTATGGTTTTAGAATGTTGATGGGTGTTATCCAACCACAGTTCAAGGTAGTGTCTAGAAATAACGTAAAAAGTCATATCTCGAAGATTTATGATCATGAAATGGTGAAAACAATGAAATTTCTGGAGAGGAACAAAAGTAGGTTTGCAATTACTATTGATATGTGGAGTATGAGTAATCGAAAAAGGGGGTTTATGGCCGCTACAGCGCGTTTCATTGATGACAATTGGGCATTACAAAGTCGTATTATAAGGTATACATATATCCTTTCTATTTACATTTACTAATATAATTGTGTGTTAAATCATAAATGTTATTGATTAATAGTTCTACATTATTGCATATTTATTGTTAGGTTCATTTATATGCCATGCCCTCATACTATTGAAGTTCTTTCTGATGCATTGATGGATTGTTTGATGGAATGGAATTTAGACCGTAAGGTATCTGCATTAACCGTGGATAATTGTTCATCTAATGATAGCATGGTCACTTTTTTGTTAAGGAGGCTTAATTTAGGCACCATGATGTTAGGGGTGATTTATTCCACATGAGATGTTCTGCACACATTTTAAATTTGATTGTGAAAAATGGGTTGGAAGTTATAGGTGATGGTGTTGAAAGAATTCGAAATAGTGTTGCTTATTGGACAACCACGCCAAAAAGGGAAGAAAAATTTATGGAAGCAGCTAGACAGATGAACACTGGTTGTGGTAAGAAGTTGGCTTTAGATTGCAAAACAAGGTGGAATTCCACTTATTTGATGTTTGAGACTGCCTTGATTTTCAAGGGTGTTTTTCCTAAGTTGAAGCAACGAGATTCACAATATAAATCGTTTCCACGTGATGAAGATTGGTTGCTTGCATCTGATATATGTGAGAAGTTGAAATTGTTTTACAATGCAACCGAATTATTTTCTGGAACCAAGTATCCTACTGCCAACCGTTTTTTCCCTATGATTTGTTCGATTAAAAATTCATTAGTGGCATGACTCTAATTATCCAGTGGTAAGAGATATGGCGTCAAACATGGTTGAAAAATTTGACAAGTATTGGACTGCAATTCATGGGATAATGGTTGTGGCAACTATTTTGGATCCTCGATTCAAAATGAAGTTGATTGGCCATTTGTTTCCCAAACTCTATGATCAAGATGATGTAGAAGAAAAATTCCACAGAGTTTGGAACTTATGTTTTGACTTGCTAAGTGAATATATGAGCACAGGGTCTGAGGCAAGTTCTAGTTCTTCAAGGGTTAGTCAAGCTCAGGCATATGTAGGTCAACTATAATCTGTACCAGTTAATGATGTTCTTGGTGATTATTTTGTGGATTCTATGCGGAGCTCTGGGGGTGCACCAAGTAGTACCGTCAAGTCAGAGTTGGATTACTATTTGGTTGATGATGTTATTCATCCGGAATAATGGAAGCAATTATCCGACCTTGAATCGGGTTGCTAAAGACATTGTAGCGGTTCCAATCTCTACATTTGCTTAGGAGTCTGCATTTAGTATGGGTGGTAGATTTGTTAGCCCTCCTCGCAATCGACTTCATCCAAAGACATTAGAAGCTTTGATGTGTGCCCAAAACTGGTTATGGGTTGATATTAAAGGCAATAAAAAGTCTAGTTGTGAATATCTTTCTTATTTGTTTTATGTTTGCTTGTTTTTTTGAGTAAATTAATAACTTAGTTTGTTTATCTTATGACAGATGAAACTTTAACATCAACATATCAGAGGTCAACCTTTGAAGATGATGCAGATCCTCTTGAGGTAAATAAGTCTATAATGAACTAATGATATCTTAGGCTTTGCTAGAATGGATTATTTTATTTGTAGGAACAAAGTTGCATGTTGATTGCATGATCCAAAACTTTTTAATGTTTTTTATTTCAACGACTTGATGGAGGTGATGTAAAACAACACCAAATTTTCTACTTGTCTTCATATGCCTTTTTTTTTAAGAAACTAACTTAGTAATTTTTTATTTATTTCAAGTTGGCTAAGTTTTGCAACAACAAAATAGCAAAAGAAGGATCAATTGCCTTATGGTTTTTGTTATTTTCTTGGGTTAATGTGTAGGTTCTAAGACTTGGAATTCGGGTTTTGAGTGTATTGGGTGTTGTCTGCTCTTATTTTGGATTGTTATTGTTGTGTAATTCATGGTGCTTTCATAAAACTGTAGTTGAGCATCATTGATGTTATTGCATGGGTTAAGAGCAAACTATGTTTTGGTTGTTTAAGTCTAGGTTGTTTAATGTTGTATAGACATACATTTAACGTTATTTAAGTGATATTTGCTACACCTATTATTAGGTTTTGTGTTGTTATGTGTTATTGAATATATGATCAGGTTCAGGTTGTTTAAAGTTGATTATATTATCAGGTTTTGTGTTGATTATATTATCAGGTTAAGGTTGATTATAATGCACAGGTTACAAGCCTAAATAGATGACTAGGCTTAAATAAACAACATGCTGCAGGCCCAAATTTTCAACTACAAAAAATTTCAGGCCCAAAACAACATGGTGGGGCGGATCGAAGCAGGGAACCAACAACCCAACAGCGGAACCGCAAACCTGTAAACGGATTGGTGAGGCGGAGCGGATATCCGCCAATCCATGCGGGGCGATTATGGTTTTGAATTAAAATTATAACCGGATTGGCGGGGCGGATTTGGGTATCCGCTATTCCTGACGGAGTGAGGATGGATTTGCTCAAATCCGCCCCAATCCGCTCCACTGCCATCCCTAATCATAAATATGGTTTTATATTTAGTTTCTAGTTCTATATAGTTTGTAATCTTGCAGGTTAAAGACAAAATTCCTCGATATTGAGACTGAATGATTCTATCAATAGAATTATGTCAATGTCAGAAAGTTCTTGTAATATGATAATTTAAACTTATTTTTGTCATTTAATGTACAATATGAGTAGTAGGTAATGTGAATTTAACTTATTTTTCCCATGTATGAAACTTATGATATGAAATATAATGGAAATAACATTTTTATGGTTTTATCTTATATCAAAAATTTTATTGTTTCCAAGTTTTATGATTTGAAAGTTGTGATTGATTGTAGTGGGGAGGTGGTGGAATAAGTTAATAGCAGTATTCTAAAAAGCGTTAGGCGGTGGGCGAGCGGCGAGCAGGTGCCTAGCGCCCAGAGGCCTATGCGGTTTTAGGTTTTGTATTAGAACTTTAATAATTTACAAAAGTTAAATGCCAAGATACATATGCAAAATTTATAAACATCAAAAATTAACAATCATGAAAAAAATTTATTAAAACTCAAATGACTGAAGTTGGCCATGATGGGTACTTTATACAAAGTTGAATTTATGGACAAATATCCAAACCTACTATTTTATTTTTCTTCAAGTTGCATGAATGACCTCAGTCATGTTTGATAAAATCTATATTACTAAAATTGGTACCGACAGATCTTTTGAGAATTCCATTAAGTAATCATCAATGGCTACATTCAGACATATATTGAATAAAAAACAATTAAATTGTTTCTTTCCAAAAAAGGGGAAAGAAAAATAAAATAAGAACACAATCAGCCTTATTAAAAAAAAAAGCTCGCTAGATCGCCTAGACCCCACCCAGACCCGCCTAGGTGCCTACTCGATTTTTCACCCCGCCAAGCCATTAATCTGGGTGTTTCTCAAACGCCTAGCGCCTAGGCGGCCGCCTAGGCTGTCTTTTAGAACACTGGATAATAGTTGGTTGGTTACCAAAATTGAGTGGTTATGATGTCAATAGAGCACAGGAGGGTACGTCAATGGGTGGGATACCAGAAAAGATTTAGTTTTTAATTATAAATAATTAAATACGAAACACATTGCGCGTCCTAGGATACAAACATAATCTTTCTACGACATGCCATGTGCATCCTTAAATAGTCAGGCCAATGACTTAAAACCTCTTTAATGACGCACTCTGAGGATGTAAAATGCATTGACTTTCTGCACTACGAAAGGACGTGCAAATGAACATCATATCCATTGACAAATATTTGGAGCTAGCAAATATTACAATTAATGTCTTTTTCCAATCCTTCTATTATATTACTATAGCAAATATTACAATCTCAAGATCAATATCTTCTTCAGGCTCTAAATTTTGTTGTCTATGAAATATTACAATTGTCTCTCGAAAAAAAACTCTTCGAGAAGCTGCTTAACAAGTTGTCCCTCAAGAACAAACTCTTGCGACTCTGAATAGGCTATGGATCTACATCTATCTAAACCTGAATCCGTTAGATTCTTGGATCTATTGGATGCCAACAACCTACATATAAACACATTACATATACTAAGGGTGGAAGTGAACTACGTGCACGTAAATAGAAGAAGTGAAGATTACAGAGAAAGGGGAAGAAGATGGCCGACGGCGGTGGAGAAGAGGAGGAGAACGAATAGGGAAGGATATGACGAGGATATGATGGACATTGTTCAATTTGGGCGAGGGCAAATTTGAAAACTAAAAGTCCATTTGAAAATATACACTTTTTATTGTTCATTAATCAATGTTTAAGATGGGCTGGTTTTGATTGTAAAAATATGAAATGTGGAGAGCAAAATGGAAAATCAAAATGTTAGATGTAAGGGCATTTATAATTTATAAATAATTGGAGGGCTTGAAATAAATTATTTTAGGAGCTTAAGTATAATTAATGAATGTTTACAGGGGCTGGCTTTGATAAAAAATTAAAAATTAGATGTAGGGCCTTTTTATAATTTATAGATAATTTGAGGGCTTTAAATAAATTATGTTAGGGCATTGAGTGTAATTAATAAATGTTTAAAGGACTGGATTTAAATGTAAATAACATGAGTTTGGGAGGGCAAAATAAAAATTAATATTGAAATTCTAAACATTTAAATGTGTATATATAGCTTATAAATAATTATATCAGAGGCTTAGGTATAATTATATCAGAGGCTTAGGTATAATTAATAATATTTGAGAGAGGCAAATTTTTTATCGTAAATAATATGAATTTGGAAGGGTAAAATGGTATATATGTGCAATAATTTTTCATTTAAATGACAAAAATACCCTAGCCACTATTCACCTACCTATTAATTTTTGTTGTAATATGATAGAATTAGGAGGGAATTTTGGGCAACCCAAAAATCAGGTTGAAGGCACCCAAAAACATTGTTCCTGAGCCCAACTCTCATTATAAAGTTTAGATAATAAATAAGTCCAAATCAAATAAGGAAAATCTATTTCCAGTAGGAAAGTGTTTCCTATATCACTTTTCTTATCCAACAAGGAAATTTTTCATATTTTCAAATCAAACAAGGAAAACCTATTCCAAATAGAAAAATATTTCTATTTCACTTTTTTTGTCTCACAAAGAGAATTACTTTCATTAACTGGGTGATGTAGTCGAATCCTGCTCTCCTTGACCTTGACCTTGACCTGGACCTGCATAGGGAACGCAGTGAGCCAAGGACCACCGTTGTGATGGTCGATAGAATTCCGATGCTAAAGTCAGACAAGGCTCGAGAAAAGCTTAAAGCTGTAAATTGGATTCAGTAGTGTACTTTCTTCCTCAAACCTGTGTCTTATTTATAATGCGAGAGTTCTCGTTCAGATAGGCCTTTTTTGGTGTAGTTTAGGAAAAGAGATTTTGCTGGAGATCCTTTCCTAGTTGGAAGTCATCCATGTAGGAGAGTTTCCCTACACGACTTGTGCTCCTAGATTTGCGGGAGAAATTTCCTTTTTGGAGTGTTGTTCATGCAAGGAAGTTTCCATGTACGACTTATATTTCGGTATATGTTTCTTATTTGGAACCAATGTGTTGATGGCCTGCCCGTCTTAGGTGATCCCTCAGATACTTGCCTGATTATGGCTAACGGGTATTAGCCTTTACCATGTGATGTGTGGGCTTAATACGGCGCTGCAACTTGGATCTAACCTTCTGGATTCTGCTGAATTGGGCTTAATGTTGTATGGGTCTTGCTAGATTTAGTGGACAATCAATCCCATTTTGCTCTGCTGACAAGATCATCGTGACATGAGTATGGTGTGGATTAAATGACGGTTTGGTGTACCATCAGCTACTCCCCTGAGATGGTGGGCCAGTTCATCGGTCCATCAAGTCATGTCGTAGAAGACCTGAGCAGTCATGATTGGCTTGAGTATGAATCGTCTCCTCGAGCTGTGCACTTCATTAAATAGGTGTGTTTGCTCGAGAAAAAAATGAAATTTTGTTCACTATATAAATCTCTTTCTATGCAGAGTTCACTTTCTTTACTCTTCGATCTTGGAGACTGCTTTGTCGTTTCACTTTTCGTGCTTTTGATTTTATCCGACTTCCATGATCGAAAGCTTGTACGTTCTTCAATGGCGAGTCAAAATCATATTTCGGATGAACTGTTTTCTAAGGGTCGTAAGTTCTTCGAGGAGAGGTCACTCTCTGAGTCGAATCTGGAAAGCCTCCGCATGACATATGGGATCCATGATGATCTGGTGCTGTTCACATTGGGCGTCGATCAGACGCCGCTGTCTAATCAAGAGGGATTTATCTGCTTGCATCGGGGTATGTTCCAATCGGGCATATGTTTTCCTGTTACCAAAGAAATCTAGAGCTTATTGGTTTATCTCGGCATTGCGCCTACTCAACTAGTGTCGAACAGGTATACAACGGTGATTGTTATTCTAATTAGGGCGAAGAACGCTGGTGTCCGAGTATCTCTAAGAGTGATTCAACTACCTACTTCTCCTCGGATAAATGAGCATGATGTGTGCGTGTTGACATCACCGGACTGTTTCAGCAATTTGCCTGACGACTTCAAGTTCTGGCATAAGTATTGTTTTATGGCTCCTGGGGACTTGGAGTATTTTGAGTTTGTCGGTCATCCGCTCGAGCGAGAGTTTTGTCAACTGAGTAAGTTTAGTTTTGTTCTTGATTGTGTTAGTGTTAATTGCATATTGAATTGTTATCTGTAATTTTTGTAGGGAAATTTCCAACTAAGCCCCTTTCTTCTGAGGACGAAGCGACCATGAAGATATTTTGTGGCATGCCTCGGATGCGGATAGAGGATGTTGTTCAGTCTTCTAACATCAAGCGCAGCGGACTGTGGGCCCATTCGCATGAGGCTCCCACTCTTTTTAGAGTTTCGAAGCTGAAGTCCGAAGGCGAGTCCTCTTCGAAAAAGAAGAAGCTTCCGAGCTCATTAAGGAGGGCAGAACTGAATGAAGTTCTTTCTTTTAATACGTGTTCCAAGAATCCTCATGTTGTCACCAAAACTGCTAGTGAGCCTGTGGGGCAGGTTCTTGATTCATCCATTGGGGCAGAAGTTGTTGTGTCCGAGGGGCAAAATGCTCAGGCAATAGCCCCTATTTCCCTTCCCGACTTGGAGAAGGAATATCTGCAGATGGTGGGAGTCGAAGATGTAACGAAGTTGAGCACCGATCAGGCAAAGGTTATGAGCAACATGTTGTTGTAGGCATGCCTGGCAGTTTCGTCCGACGCGTGTTTGACTCGTCATTTCTCATTGAAGGACTTTAAGTTCAACCCCTTATAGGATTGCGAGTCCCCCAGCTCAATGAAAATTCATTTGATAGTCGCCTCTACAACGAGAAGTCTCTTCCGCGTTGGCTATATTGTCCTCTGTCCGATCTCGTCCCCATATTGAGGTGGTGACGAGTCCAAGAGATAACTTTATGCCTTCTTCCATGTCCACTGCTTTTGAGTCTGTTTGTGAGAGAGAGTCGATCATTGAGGACAAGGGAAAAGTGTTGGATGAGGACCCCAACGCAGTGAAGACAGTGAAGAGCGGTGCTGGAGTGACTCCGGTCCCTGAAGACCTCTAGCCGGATGCACGGATCAGTTTGTTTACTCTGGATGTGTTGAAGATGAGGAACCAAGCTTGGCACCAGGAGGTTGATATTTTTTATGCTTTGAAGAAGCATATCAGTAGGTGGAATGATTGGCTGGAAAATTGTGGTTCGGTGCCAACATGTGATATGCAGAGGGCGCAAGGGCAAGGGGTAGAAATATCTCGTCCTTGGGATGTCATATCAGAACCAAATCGTTGTTGCTGGGATGGAGGTTGAGGTTGCTCGTTAAAGGGTGTATACCATAGAGCGAGTCTTTGCACACTTGCTGAAGTCATACTCCGATGCTCTCCATGAAATTGAGTCAACGAATGAGCAACTAAAGGAAGGGAGGCCTGCTCAATCAACTGTTGATCAGGAGATCTGGAAGATAAGATCAAAGGCTCAGGGGATTCGCTTCGAAACGCTTGAGTCCGAGTTGGCTAAAACAACATCCGCGAGGGACAGGTTCGAGGGAGAATTGAACCTTGTCCATCGTGACTTACATTTTGCTCAGGAGGCTGTAGCCAAGTTGCAGGCTGAGGTGCAAACTCTGAATCCTGAGAAGCCCACAAAGGAATTCGAGTGGATTGCTCGATGTCAGCAGCTAGAGGTCGACGTTGACTCTAATGCCAAGAGTGTGTGGACAGTAGAAGAACAACTTCTTCAGGTGTAGCATAAACTAAGTGTTACGAAGGACAGCTTGAGTGTCGAGCAATCCAAAACTATACGCTATCGGGCCGGTTGGAGCAGCTGGAATGAGATATTACTGAGTCGACGGTGCGTGAGGAAAAACTCTCGAAGACCCAGGGCACGTTCGAGTTCAACAGAGTTGTGCATGGGCGACTGGAGCTGTTGCATCTGATGAGGGAAGAGCATCCCAAATGGGATCTTTCTTGCTATAAAAAGTTGTCTTACGTGGAATTTGGGGAAGCCTCCGACTAGTCGAAAGAAGAATAAGAAGGTGATCAGTTTGAAAAAGAAGTTGATGAAGACCAGGGCGTCCGAGTGGCGGCACGTGCAGAACACCCCTTATTTCCTCTCTTTCCAAATCTAACTCTTGTCTGAATCCCCTCCTAATGAGGAGTGAACTTTGTACTTTAGCACGTTAAACAACATTTTGTACTTATGCGTATCTTGACTTTCCTTGCTAGCTTTTTTTTGCTTTGTCTTACTACGCTACTAGCTTTTAGACAAAAGGTTATGCTGAGTCAAGAAGTTGTGTAATTGATCAGCTGATGGGAGCTTCGTATTTAAGATATGTTGTTACCATATGCGAGCCAGGTTGTGGATCGAACTAGCAATTGTCGTTGCTACTATAAGTGAACTGGTCAAACTATGGTCATGCGTGTGTTTTACTACAAATAATCGGACGAAGGTCCTTGTGAAAGAGATCAAAAGTTGTGGTCTTCAGTTATAACTGACAAAACCTGGGTCGGGTTTGGCGATATTGTCTGCAGTTGGACGATAATCCCTGGAAGGCCATCGTCATCAAGCTGGATGAGCACTAACTAGACTCCCACTTTCTAACCCATCGTCATCCGCGCTCGGTGGACTAGGATTAGAGCGATAGGGTTCGGCGATCATTGTCTGCAGTTGAACAAAGATCTCTAGGAAGCCATCGTCACCAGGCTCCGTGAGCACTAACTAGCCTACCACCTTCTAAGCCATCGTCATTCGTCCTCGGCAGACTATGATTAGAATGATAGGGTTTGGTTATCATTGTCTGCAGTTGGACGATGATCCCTTGCAAGCCATCATCATTAGGTTGCATAAACACTAACCAGACTCCCACTTTCTAAGCCATCGTCATCCGTGCTCGGCGGACTAGGATTAGAGCGGACCAAAAGCTATCATCATCAGTTGCCTACTGACTAAACTTTGCTCGGGTTCGGCGATCATCGTCTATGAAAAGACGACGACTCCTAGCAAGCCATCATTATCAAGCGTTGAGAGTGTTGACTAGACTCCCACTTTCTAAGTTGTCGTCATCCGTTATTGGTGGATTAGGCTTAGAGCGGACCATAATCGTAATCAGTCGTTACTGACTAAGTTTTGGTCAGGTGCGGTGACAATTATCCTTAATTGGAAAATAGTCCCTAGCAAGCCGTCTCGATCAGGCATTAGAGCGTTGACTAAGCCCCCACTCTCTAAGCCATCATCATCCACTTTTGGCGGACTAGGCATTAAAGCGAACCAGAAGCTATTATCATTGGTCAAAACCAACTAAGCTTTGGTTAGGATCGACAACCATTATCTGTAGTTTGACAATGGTCCCTAGCAAACAATCATTGTTAAGCATTAGAGCACAGACTAAGCTTCCACTTTCTAAGCCATCGTCATGCGCTTATGGCGGACTAGGGTTAGAGTAGATCAGAAGCCATCGTCATCAATCAGAGCTGACTAAGCTTTGATTGGGTTAGGCCTCCGCTTGGCCTTGGGCGTGTAAGTCTGCTTTGCCTAATTTTCCCGGTAGTCTGATATGAAAGTCGGATCAATAGTTATTGTTCTAAAGTCAAATCCCCATAAAAATTGATTGAACTAAGTTTTTCCAAGTTCAATGAACGGCGGACAATAGAGCGGATACCTTGGACTTGTTAATAATATCGTCGTTGGCGTGTTCCGAATTACGTGTGCACTTAAGGCCTTCATATTGTATGGGTAGGATCTGGTGGGATACTCATTTGGTCCCATTGGTTGGCGGGCCGTGTTGTAAATATCAACGTGCCAGATGTACGGCGTAGATTATGAGATAGTTCAGCGCCGGGTACTCCCCCCAGTTAATGAGGTTGTGTGCAGTGCCATTAATTCGATGAATGTGGACTCGTGCAGTCACAATTGGAACCGTTGTCTCCTTATTCCTCGTACAACATTTAATGTTGACCTAACTGTTGATTGATTTCATTTCATGAACCATCGCGCCTATATATATGTTGGAGTTCACCATTTCAAGCATTTCTATGTATTATCTAGATAATGTTCCTAAAATGCATTTCCTTAGAAAATATGTTTTGGGTTATCCAAAGGCTAAAAGAAGATCTTCGTTGTTGGAGTCTTTGAATGTTCTGACATTTGCAGTGATGAGCCTTGACAACACCTGCTTTTATGCGGTGCCACCTTGTTTGGGTGAGCATCCAATTGGTTCCATGGGACCTTGTTATTTCTTATTACATTGCGAAAAAGAGTTACGCACTTCCCCCTAGGGGTCAAGTTTGTATTTCATCTTCTGGTGTTCTAATGGCATCTCGCGCCATCCAATCTCAGGGATAACACTCGCAACCAACCTTGGGTGGTTTGCTCCTATTGTATCTACTGGGCTTCACGTGTGATGCCACAGCTGAAAGACAGATAGGCGGAGTGGAGCTCTGACGGGCGTGACCTGGGGCGTTGACTTTACGTCACCCTAGTCATCCTTTGTTGGGGGACATTCTCATCTTCCTTCTTTTGTTTCCTTTTGTTCCACTTCACGAGGCAGATTTGCGGGGCAAAGAATTAAGCGTGTACTTGCAGCCTTCTTCAAGTACTGTTCATTCACTTCCTAATCCTTTTCGAAGGTCGATTGGCGAAGTAAAATCTTGATGTGCATTTGAGCGGAGACATACTTGCGTCGGACTTAGATACTTGTAGTGTATAAGCTGTTGTACTAGTCAGTCAGACAAGCTTTGTAATGGTTTTCATTGTAATCAATAAAGTTTGTTTTATTCCTTGAATACGTCTTGTGCGAACAATTCTTCTAAACTGAAAGAAAAAAAAAAAACAAACAAACAAAAGAAATCAAAGCAATAAGATAGTTTGATTTTTTCTCAGAAACTAAGCTAATCTGGCCCTAAAAAAGACACGCACGGTCTTGGCTCCGACTGTGTAGCTCTTTGGCGCATTGTTAGGTGTCGCCGATGTCGGTGAAGTTACTGAAGAATGAACTTCGTGCTGGTTGGCCGTTCCTTGCTGCCTGTCATCGTTCGGAGGAGGCGCCTGATTGATGAAGTGTTATTACTTAGCTTTATGTTGGAATGGATGGTGCTTCTAGTACTAGATTTTGGCTCATCGGATAACCGAGCCTTAGTTGTCGGAGCTTTGTTACTGTCCACTCGGGATGGTTCTTCCCCCGATTCTAGGCCCGGTGTTTGATATGTTCGTCCCGTATGCCCGAGCTATAATTGTTAGCAATCTAGCTACTTCACCGTTTCGTAGTGGCAATCTCTCGCTGAAGGTTGATCTCCACGAATAGTTTCTTGGGCATGGTTGGTTGTATACTTAAATGCATTGGTGTAGAGTAGAAACTATTTCTTCCATTTGGTGAAGCTAAGGCATCCCAGTATGATGTTGTTGGCAGATAGAGCATCAACCACCATGAACTCCTGAACAATGTACTTTCGTAATTGTGGCTTTCCTGCCGCTACCATAAAGTCAATCCTCCTAATAAGGAAGCATCTCTCTCCGTTGAACACTACCATTTGATGGTTGGTGGGTGTTAAGTCCACCTCATTGAGTTGCATGTTGCGAAATGCATTGAGAAACAAGACGTTTAAAGAGCTTCCTGTGTCCACCATTGCCCTTTTTACTTTCCACTTTGAAACTAGGACCAAGATTACCAGGGTGTCATTGTGAGGAGAATGAACGCCCTAAAGGTCTTGGTCCATGAACATCAAACATCAGCGGTGGGATATGGCTCTGAATATGTGCATACTTACGTCTTTGCAGGTGGGTCGCTTCTGCATTTTGAAAAGCATCATCTTGTGAGACCTGTTTGATTGTTCGCCTTCGGTGCCGACTCCATGAAACACATATATGATGCTAGGAGTTTCTTTCTTTATCTCCTTAACGAAATCTTCCTTTTCCTTTGTCTGATCCTGCTTTTTGTTTGGGCTCAAAATCTCTTTGAGTTTCCCCTTCTGCATCCAATACTCTATCTCGTTCCTAAGGCTCCTACAGTTCAGTGTCGTGGCCACCCTCCTTGTAAAATGAGCAGTATTTGTTGTTATCGCGCTAGGAGGGGTTTCCTCGCTATTTCGCGGGCCACTTTAGTTTTTTCCAATTTTTTATAGAGTTGAAGACGTCGAAGAGATTGGAGTTGAGAAGAGTGGCGGATTTAGCATCTACGAAGTTGGAGGCCTTATCTTGCCTTGCACGGCCAGAGTCTGGCTTGCTTTCATTGCACTTCCTCTTTCTATCTTCATCATCATGTTTGTTCCCCTTCTTTTTGTCTCTGGATGCAGATGGTTTCTATTCAGACTCCACTTTCTTCTTGGCGGCCAGCATCTCATCGAGAGTGATGTATCTCTAAGCATTTTTCAGTAAGTATGCTACATTCTTCAGTAAATCTGCTATATCTGTTGGAGGATTCAGAGTGAAGAAATCATAGAACTTGCCTCTCCTCAAATTTGAGGAGAAGGTTGTGACTGCAGTGTCTACTACAGTCGTCGATGAGAATCAGCTCATTGTTAAAGCGCGTAACGTATTTTCGTAACATCTATTTTGTGTTATGTCCAAGGGTGAGTAGATAATGCGGGACATTCCTGATTCGCTAGCTATCGACAAAGTGTGTAAGGATCATTTTTGCCGGTGTTCGGAATGAGTCGATGAATCTCGAAAGGAGGTTGTGGAACCAGATTAGCACTGACTTTTTCAAGCTGGTAGGGAATGACTGACACATTATTGCTTTGGATCCTTCTTTGAGCGCCATTACATGCTGGAAGTGGCGCAAGTGATCGAACGGGTCCGTCGTCCCGTCATATAATTCCAACTTCAGCGAAGTGAATTTTTTCAGCAAAGGTTCGTTCATAATATGATCCATAATCGGTGGGACAGATGGGGTTCTGAGAGACCTGTCTATCAGCCCTAAACGCTAGGTTTCTGCCTTCGGTCCACTGAGAGCCTACAAATGCAACACGACTCTCCTGAACGTGTTCCCTTGTATTTTTGGGGACAGAGCTTTTCGCTGCTCCCGTTCTCCTTCTATGGGTGGAGGGTTCTGCTGGGTGAGCGTCTCCAGCGTTCATGCAATTCATTGCATCTGGGTTGATAATAGATCCACCCCGAGGTCCGCCGCTGCTGCCACCAGCACGGGAGTCTGATTTTCTTTTCCTTGTGTCGTTGGATTTGCCGGAATTGGTGGCACTCTCGTAGTACGAGCGTTCGAGGGCTCAAAGATGTTTCCATAGTTTTGAGATCTTGTGGTCACCATATCTCTGTACTGTGAGGCAGGGTGATATCACTGTTTTTCAAAGAACTTCGTTGTTTCCGACAGACGACACCAAATTGATGTAGTCGAATCCTGCTCTCATTGCTCTTGATTTGGACCTACACAGGAAACGCATGTGAGCCAAGGACCACCGTTGTGGTGGCCGATGGCACTCCAATGCTAAAGTCAGACAAGGCTCGAAAAAAACTTCAAGTTGTAAATTGGGGTATGTAACATACCTTTCTTCGTCAAACTTGTGTCTTATTTATAATGTGAGAGTCTCCATTCGGCTAGGCCTTTGGTGGCGTAGTTTAAAGAAAGAGATCTTACTGGAGATCCTTTCCTACTTGGGAGTCGTCCATATAGAAGAGTTTTCCTACACGACTTATGCTCCTAGATATGCGGCAAAAGTTTCCCTTTTCAAGTGTTGTCCATGCAAAGAAGATTTCATGCACGACTTATACTCCGGTATATATTTCCTAGTCGGAATCAATGTTTTGTTGGCCTGTCCGTCTTTGGTGATCCCCCAGATAATTGTCTGTTAACGCTTACAAGTATTATGCTTTACCATGTGACGTGTGGGCTTAATAGGGCGCTGTAACTTGGATCCAACCTTCTAGATTCTTTCAAATTGGGCTTAATGTTGTCTGGGCCTTGCTATATTTGGTGGCCAATCAAGCCCACTTTGCTCTACTGACAAGATCATCATGACACGCGTACGGTGTGGATTAAAGGACGGTTTGGTGTATCATCACCGGATAAGCTCATAAAAGAAGATATTCCTCTATCAATATGGGAAGAAATAAATCTTGGATTTTAGCTGAAGGAACGTTTTGTGTGCTTATGATATTTTTGTTCGTTTTTACTTTTATAGTGCGAATACCACGTGTATATTTATTGTGATTTTGATTGTTTGTATTTATTTCCAATTTAGTGATTTTACTTTCGCAAGTGACATCCCTAGTGCATAATATTTTTTCTTTGTAAAATGTTCAATATAGTATCTTAAATGGTGATGTTGGAAATTCATGATCTCTTGGCCCCTATGCATCAAATTGTATGCTTTCCTTCCTTGGATTTTCCATATTGAAAGTAAAGACTCATGTTCTTGGTTGTTTTCCTTGGTGGCCTTCACTAAGATGTCAATTTGTTGTCAACTTGCAAGGGGGTCACTCACTTGCTTACAAAAATGATGACAGTAATTCATACAACATAATCTAATATGTACACGTGTCATATGCTTTACCCATGTCTAAAGGTGGATGCAAAGGGGGCATTTGGGGTCCTTGGAGATGCTAGAGAATCTCGCATCCGCACTGCTGGATATAAGGCTCTTAATGAAGTTGTGAGGTGGTCAATAGATGAAATTTTTCCCTTGGTCATGCAACTGAGTCTTGTCA
This sequence comes from Berberis vulgaris, assembly GCA_963556465.1. Classification (NCBI taxonomy): domain Eukaryota; kingdom Viridiplantae; phylum Streptophyta; class Magnoliopsida; order Ranunculales; family Berberidaceae; genus Berberis; species Berberis vulgaris. The sequence continues at coordinate 52,660,482 of OY747126.1, forward strand.
TAATAATGGAGCTTCATAAACACTTGAGGCTTAGAAACTGTCATCAGACGAGAAGGAGAAGGAAACTGGCTTTCAAGGTCTTCTTTTTTGTTGATTGTACACGTGGCACGGGTAATGGGATAATCCTAATACGAGAAAGGCTTAAGCACGGTCACAAGTTGACTCATTCATAAATTCTTGTTCAGCCCGTAAGTCAGGTGCCCAAGCCCAAATCATGCCAGCTCAAGAGGCACATGCCTTGTGGCAGACCCGGGACAATAAGGCTCGAACATAAATCTCAGAGTTGTCATAAACCCAAGATCCACTCGCGCGAATCAACTCTTAGCCCAATCAAGTATTGAGTCCTAAATAGAGTCAAGTACCGAAGATACTCAGTCATGCATAGGTAAAATCTTGGGTGAGTTCTCTTCCCTCCATCACGCCCTCGACAACATGGACAGTTATAGAGGGAACACTCACTATAAAAGTGATGAAAGGGAAGAAGAAAGGTATGCATACACTTTGCCATTTGCATCTAGTTCTCACTCTTCCTTGTATCGTTACCTGACTAACCGTTGTTCATTTTTGCAGCTAGAGATCAGCAAGATCAATAAGGACAGATTTGGACACATCAATTAGGCATCGTCCATGGGATAGACAAGTTTTCCCTAAAACGAACACATCAAGTTCTTTCTAACTAAGCAGAGCATCGAGATATACTCACCAGCACTAGATCTCAAGCATAGTCACCACCACTAGATCTCAAACATTCAGTAACAATGCCGAAACAGACAACCCTCTGGCCAGAAAAGCCTAGCAACGAGCTGAGTTGACCCAGTTAAAGGAGTGGAACAGTCGCACAGCCCAGCCGCTGAGGCAACCGCGCTGACCTTCGCATAGACCAGATCTTGCTCCACACATGATCACCTAGCACGGGTGGTGGAAAGACTCACCTAAGATCGTCAATAACCATCCAAAAATGATGGAGATCCCACACCCGATAGGACGTTCGAGAGCGCATCTAGGAAAGCGAAAACCTCCCTGAATATGAGCAAAGAGCTAGCTGGCAGGAGAGCTTAAGGGATGACAGGGATCTCGGTGACCATGCTCTGAAGACATACTGGACAATGGTCAGGAATCCGCTCTGACCAAGGGCAACCAATCTAGACGTCCTGTACGACCTCACTGTCCTTTTGTTCTAGGAGGAAATCATGAATCCCTTGTAAAAGAAATTTGTACCTCTAAAGCTCAAATTCTATGACAAAACATCATATCCATTAGATCATCTACATAATTACCACCATGTAATGATGTTGAAAGAAAGTTCAGAAGCCACCCTGTGCAGAACTTTTTCTACCCGCCCGAAGAAGGTTGAGCTGACCAGGCTCCACAATCCTCAGCCAAGATCTATCAATTCGTTCTAGGTCCTGACAAAGGTATTCATCATCAAATTCATCAGAAGCTAGCAAACAAAGAAGGGGCCTCACTACCTGGTAAGTCTCTAGCATAAGCAAGGCGAGACCCTCAGAGAGTATGTTACTCGTTTCAAAGATGAGCCAACTAAAAAGTGCACAGAAAGTGCGAAGAAATATATCACTCTCAATGAAATGCTAGCAACCAAGAAAGGAGGTGAAAGCGAAGCCAATCAGGCCTCTAAGGCTTGGGACAAGGGAGATGATGACAAGTCAAATAGGAGGAAAATCAATAACAAAACCGAGTCTGAGAAAGCAAAACCCGATAATGCTACGTCGGCTCAAAGTACACTGAGTTCGCTCCCTTCAACTCCAGCTTTCCCAAAATCATCTCCGCCATGAAGATCTAAGATGACATCAAGTGGCCTCCCAAGCTCAAAAGTGATCCTTCAAGGCGTGATAGGAGCGAATTGTGCCTATCACAAGGACCACAGTCACATCATTCAGGACTGTTAGAATCTCAAAATGAGATATACAGGTTCGAATGGGAAAATTCGGAGAATTTGAAAATTCTGATGAGAAATAGACTCCACCTCGGTGCCCACCATACCAACATAGGTCAGGTGAGTCATCCCCTGATTAAAAAATAATGAACGGGTATAAGCCATGAAACACGATGGAAAACCAAGTGACAAATCAACTAAATTGTCAATTTACCATAATCAGAAGTTGTTGCCCACGATTAAGGAATGTTCCCACGGCCTCCTTCTCCAACGACAGTTAATCAACCAACCAAAAGAAATTCTTCTTCATCAGGTCTAACAGTCTTGTGATCATATATTGCTCGCAAAAACTCATAAAATCACCCACCGGGGCACGAGAACCAACCCCAATGTCAGTAAGGAGTATTCCAGAGCCAGAAGCCAATTCCTTCTCTGACCCACACCTCCTGAGGGAGAGAGCTCAACAATCTGCTTCCTCTTATCGGCAATAGTGGATGGAGGCTCAGACAATACTCCAGTTTCTGGACCAGTAGAAAGATCATGGGCAGTGCTCTCAAGAACAGATTTTTCCTCTACAGCAGATAAGCCGAAGTAGCGACCTCCAAAGCCGATTACTTTATTTCCGTTTCAGCATGAGCTGGGGCCTTTGACGATTCCTCATCAACGATCATGTCCACGACATCCCTCTCTACGCTCTGGGAAACAGTAAGAGGAAGAGTAGATGCCACGTTACTAGTCCTGCCGAAAAATAGACTACTATTCCTGTTATTATCCGGATGATTAACTTTCAAGATTGGCATCGACAGCAGAGCGAGGAAGTCAACTATCATTTTCTCCTATTCGGGAGAAATGACGACAGGATCATGCAGCCCCAATAAGAAATAACGAATAAGTCAGACAATGACAAATACTAAATAGTAAAGTAAAAGAAACTTAAGAAGGTTCCCAAAGAGGAGGAGGGCTTGCAAACCATCGAAGGTAAAATACCAAGACTTCACAGAGGCATAAAAGTAGTACATCTGCCAATCCTCTGGGTCCTCGAACTAACCAATGAGACAACGTGGCTTCACTAACCAGCAGATGCCACACTTGTTCATCTTGATGAAAGTCAAATAATGAAGCAATTTCATCAACAAGTGGAGCTCGACATCCTTTGCCCTGATTAGAATAGCAACCAGTATACTCCATCCACTCGGCACTATTTGAGTTGGGGCAATGCTCAAGTAAGACAAGTAGTGCTAGTTGGTGTTAGGAACAGGGAAGCGCAGGTCAGCATCAAACATTACCTTGTACAGGCAGATGCGCCCCTCCGTTGGAACAAAATGAGAGTCACTTTTCGAGAGGAGCGACAATCCCAAATCATTAAAACTGCTAACAAAGGGCAGCCAGGTCCTATCCGGACAACAGTGACCTTCTGAAGAAATCTAGACAGTCCTGGTAAGGCTCTCGCGAGAAATCAAGTTGCACAAACATGGTTGAATTAAAACTCAAGCTCAATCAAGTCGAAAAAGCAAAATATAGTAAACATAAAGCTCTAACAAGGTAAAAGTAAAATTCCCCCAAACTAGGCTTATCTAGGTTTAGCGCGAAGGGGAGATGATTACCTAACCGCTGCATAAATATTAAATCCGACGTGGAAGCCAAAAATGCGCCAAAAATATGCGATCATGGGACACCACGAGCCCCCACAGCTGTCAGTTAGTGGCCCAGTGCGCAGACCCACTAACTAGGGAGAGTAGCTGATGAGACATCAATCAGTCATATGATCACATCCGTACATATGGCATGGGAAAATCCTAACACGAGAAAAGCTTCAACACGGTTCCAAGCAGACCCATTCATAAACTATTGTTCAACCCGTAAGTCAGGTGCCCAAGCCCAAGCCACACCAGCCTAAGAGGCATGGACCTTGGGGCTTGTCCCAGGACAATAAGGCAAGAACATAATATTAGAGTTGTCATAGGCCTGAGATCCACTCGCGCGAATCAGCTCTTACCCAATCAAGCATTGAGTCCTAAATAGAGCAAATTGCATAAGAGATTCAATCATGCACATGTAAGATCTTGGGCTAGATCTTCTCCCTCCCTCCCTCCATCACGCCCTCAATAACAAGGACAGTTGAGGAGGGAACACTTGCTATAAAAGGTGATGAAAGGGAAGAAGAAAGATACGCATACACTTTGAAATTTACATCTAGTCTTCAGTCTTCCTTGCACCGTTATTTGACTTAAGCATTAGAGTGTTATCGACCACCACAACGGTGGTCACTGGCTAACCACTGTTCATTTTTGCATTCTCAAAATCAGTAATGACAGATTTGGACACATCAATCATCATACAAAAAATAGGAACATCGGAACCAACAAAATATGTTGTTATGCCCTTTCCGATCAAATGATGGGCATCTTCCTGAGGGTCTTTGCATGCCAAAGTGCCACGGTGAGGCCATGCTTGCAATTGTTGCCTTTGCCTATGCGACTAGTACTGAGTTTGCAATATGAAAATAAATTCTTATATATCTGAATTCAACATACTATATATGTGTGTGTGAATCTAAACTATATAAAATACTATGTTGTCTACAATATGGAATCATGGTCATGTGAATATATGTTTTAACAACAAAGTTGCTAGTGTTTTCTCATAGGTAAGCATCTTTAAATTCTAAATGGTGAGGAAGGTGGATGTGATCGTTCATTTTCCTCGAGATGCATGAATGTGTTTTAGAGATGTGCAACTTTACAAATCTCGAAAAGAATGAGTGGTCACACTCACCCTCTCGCCCCTTTCCTCGACGCTTAGAAGGGCTGATAAATAAAATACACAACAAAGGGCTTTTGTGAAAAAATCAAAAAGTGGCATTGATCGAAGACATTTCGTCTTTTTATAATATGATTTAGGACGTTTCACTGTAGAAACATGTTATCTTCTTACACCTCTAACGCGAATGTAGTGGAGGAATAGTATATGCCTGCAAATCCGTCTATATTTGAGATTTTCGATAACGCTCTCGCATAAAAATGTGAAACACCAAGCCATCCCCCTGTCACTTTCTTTTCTTCCCTCTCACTTACACCCCCTTCTGTAAACTCTCTCTCTATTAACTCTCCTCTCACAATCTTCTTCCTCACAACCCCTCTATCACACTTTCTCTTTAAACGCTACTTTCACCACAGATTTTCGTCCTCACAAACCCTCTTCCTCCTCCTCTCCCTCTCTGTTCTCCTCTCTTATCCACCCTATTTTCCATACGATGACGCACATAAACCCTTTCCGCTTGTTTTCTTTCTGTCCCCAAGTGCTTCTTCTCTTCCAGATCCATCTCGCCTCTCCCCAATTTCTTCCACCTCATCTCTACTCTTTCTCTTCCTCTTCATTCTCCTCCTCCTTTGTGATTTCAGCTTGTCATCTGCCACCTCCCAACTCCCTTTTTTCCTCACTTTCTTTTTCATCTCCTTTATTTCTTCTCTAAATCCCCTGTTTTCAAAGAAAATATTTTATTACAAAATTTTCAACTCAACTTATAGCCTAATTTATAAGAAACCCATCTATTATTTGATGCTCGAAATCAATTCCACCTTTAAGATTTCCTTTTTGGGATGATTTTGTTGATTTTGGGCATGTGGGGTTTGCTTAATTCTTTCCCATTTTCAAAACCCATTCATTATTCAATGCAAAATATATATATATATATATAAAAATTAAAAAATCCCTTCTTTTATGTGTGTGGGTTTGAGAGATCAACTAACTTTAGGTTTTGAAGATTTTGGTGTTTGGGGTTCGGTAGGGAATGAGATCGCACAAGGTGTTATTTTAAGAAGGATTTGATTTTCTTACCAAATTATACGTCTAAGCTTCCATATATAGAATTATCCACGAATTTACTCTTGATAGGATTTGGTTTCCTTTGGAAACATAAAAGATCGAATACTTCACATTGGGCAATCTGTGGAGTTGTTATGATGAATGGAGTGCTCATGGGGCTGGGTTAGTTAGAAACTATGAAGAATGAATAAGAGTGAAAACTCTGTAATTGTTTAACAGAGCAATACAGAGATATTTGTATGTATTTATAGATGTTTCATATTACATATTGGAATCAAGAATTCATACTAACAAACATAAAACAGACTCCAGCTCATTCTAACAGTTCTTGTTTATGTACTAACTGACTACAAGTATACTAACTGATTGCTAACACATTGCCTAACTGATTACTAACACATTTCTAACTGATTGCTCATTTATACTATACTGGTCTCTTATCAGGGTTTCCAGTTGCTTTAAGTAAGGAAGAAATTGTTGTTCAGTATTATGTTCCTTGCCTTTCTGCAATTCAGATTTTTACGCGCTTTTCATCTTTGGACAATTTTGGGTAAAATTTCTCATTTTCTCTAAAAATTGTATTTCGAAATATTTGCTATGCTTGTTGAAGTGTTGAAGCACAAAAATAGTATTTTTGTACAAATTTTCATTTAATTGTTATTGTCATCATAAGTTGGTAGTTTGTTTTTTTGTTGATTTTCAATTTATTGTTTCCGTTTTATGACAAAAACTCTAGAAGAATGAGGTTTTGAGGTATCTCAGAGAAAATGTCTTTTAGGCGTGCCTCACCAACATTCGAAATGTTGCAGGATGATTGATCCTTTTCTCAATGGTGCTAATTAGGCTCATCACACTCATTGTAACCTTAAAATTGTGAACAAACATGAGGTTCTCATGTTAATTACTTAAAGGGGTTGTTTCATAACACTAAGGCTAATAGAGGTGAATCCGAAAATGTACAAGAACAAATTGTACGACTTTCAGAGTTGGGGATCCTAAATTATTGCTTCAAGTAGACTTTGAAGGTTTGAGTTTTGTTTGGATTTCATTATTAAGAGAGAAATGTAGATCTTTTTCATGTTTTGTATTTTTCTCTTGGTTGTTAAATTAGTTGGGTACTCAATGGAAATAATTACTTCTAGACCTATTGGAGGAGTGCCGAAGACATGACCCAATGACTAGGGTAGGCATGGCAGTGGGGTGAATTTTCACAGATATTTGCCCCCACTCACTTCGAATGGAGCGGATTTGATATGCCTAAATGGATTTTGGGGTGGGTTCAGGGATCCAAATGGTATCCATCACAGATTAGGGGCGGATACGGATTTGGTCATATCCGTCCTGCGGATATCCATTTATATATTTAATTTACTAAAATACCCTTACAACAATATAAACCCTAAATTCTATAAATATCTTCATCACATATTCAGACAATCTGATTCCACTCCACCGCCTATCTTCGTCTCCATCACGCTCCCAAGCCTCCACCAAGATCATCACGCATCCATGCCTCCACCAAGATCATCACGCATCCATGCCTCCACCAAGATCATCACGCCTCCATCAAGCCTCTGGCCTCCGCCACCTCTTCTTCCCTAAATCAAGTTTGAAGAATTAGATCATCACAGATCCAAAGACTTCTTCCTCAAATCAAGCGTGAGGATGAAGATCACCAAAGATCCCACGACTTCTTCCCCTAATCGATCTTAAAGAGGAAAATCACCTCAGATCCAACGAAGTAATCAGATCGATGCTCCATCAAATAGTTTGTACTTTGTTTTTTGCCTTCTTTTCTTCTCCGTTTCATTTTGGCCACTTCAAACTCTCGCACTTGCAATGGGCTGCAAAAAGATGATAGCAGGAAACTTAAAAAAAGAGTGATGATTTTGAGAGGTGGGGGAATGCAATTTTGTGGCTCGTCAAATTTATCCTAGAAGTGTATAGGATCTATGTACATTAAGACAATGGTCTGCTTGTGAAAAATTGAATTCGATCATTTGGTACTATTATCTTTTCTTTTTGTGATTGATTTGTGTCATACCTTGTGTTTCTTCCCTTATCGTGGTGTTGTTGAGAAGAAGACAATTTTTTTTTTAATTTTAAGGGATAGGGGTGGGCACGGTCGGGGTTGAGGCCTATCCCGGTTCAGTCAACCGAAAACAGTCCGGGTCGGGAAAGTCAATTTTTTTGGGACGACCCGGTTGGACCCGGATTGTTTGGAACCGGGACAGTCCGGGTCGAGACCATGCCTACCCGGTTTGCTAGATTCTTTGAAGACGGCTGAAAAACTATGGTATGTCATCCTTCTAATTTACAATCAAAGTTGTTATACAATTTATGATTCTATACTGCATTGAGTAGTTCCTGGTGTAGTCCAGTGGCATACACTAATTTAAATAGTTGATTTTCAAGCCATTTATGAACTGGTAGCAAATGAATTTGAAATATTTCATTTATCGTTGGCACAAAGTTCACATGGAAGAGAGGATGATACAAATTCTGTAATTTCTCCTCACTATGAAGGCAATTCTATTTTTTAGATCAAGGGCTTTCATGAGAGGAAAGAAAACATGATACTCCTTTTTTTTATTCATCTTTTAGAACACTAAAAATAGGACATTCCAATTGGTAAAATAATGTACACTTCAGTTTATGCCACGAGACTCGATGAAACAACACTATTTTCCCTGGCCTTTTCTTCATCGATGTAATGAGGATACCTTAGATTTAGTTGGTTTGAATCTGGCTCGGATTTGTGCTGAGTATGGATTCTACCTTCTTGACATTAGATTCACTAGAGCTTGTTTTTCGTAGAAGGAACCCACGTCCCAATCCTTGGTAGAAGAAGAAAGAGTCATCAATGCTACCACAATGGATCTCATACTTGGCCTCAGTTGGGGATTCTCTTGTGTGCAAGCCCTGGAAAGATGTGCCATCTGCAATGAAAGATTTGGTCACCTGAAGATGTAGATTTCCTTGCATATGCTCTGAAAATCACTGGTACAGTTCTTGCAGCTAGAGCTAAAGTGAAAGCCCTCTTTGATAACACCCCTAATGAGTTGAGAAGAAGGGTTGGAGGCGAGACGAGAATAAGAAGGGTTGGAGGCGAGAAGAAGAAGGGTTAGAGGCAAGATGTGGCTACCCTGGTTCCCTCCTACTGTTGACTCTTTGCTAATTTGGTTTGGTCAAAACTCAAAACTCAAAACCCTGTTTTAGTGTTTGTTTTGGGCCTTTTGGCATTGGGTTGGGCTGTGGTAAAATATTGGGTTGGACTTTGGATTTAGATATTAAGTGCTACAGTAACCGGGGCGAACCGGAACGGTCCGAAATTGTTTTTGTTAAAATCGATTCCGTTCCGGTTCAGACTGGTCTTGGACCGGAACCGGGATAAAAACAAATATAGCCCGATTCGTCCTAATCTGAACCGGCTCGGAACCATACCGAAATGGGTCGGACGGGTCGGGATCGAGATTCTTGCTCTAGTATTAGACTTGATGCCACCAATTTTATTTTGTATATTTAGCTTTTAAAAATTGTTTGGTGTAATCAACCACATTTTATTAACCTAAAACAATTTGTTGATTGAGGACTTTGTAGAAAGCATTCCAATAATAAATTTTTGGATGTAGAATTTTTTGGGTTTTAAATACATTTTTTTTCGAATTTAAATAGTTGCAATGATTTTTTTAATTGATGCAGTCATTTAAATATTATTTATTTTTAATACATATTGATGAAGACATTGTACTTTTTGCACTTTAGATATATGCATAGAAAAGAGAGAATTTGTTTGCAATGTGGTTTTAGAAGATTTTTTAAGACATAATTCTTATTTCTATTATACAACCTACTATAGTGTTACTATTTATTGTATAATTTGTGATGATGATTAGTGTATCTTTGATGTTTATTGTATGCAAATTTGAAAGTTAAAAATTTGTGGATGAAGTTTAGTTTTATCGATACATTTATTTTGTTCTTTAGTCAATAATAAATTAATGCACCAAATGGATTTTATTGATAAATATGGTAAGCAAGTGTTACATATTTAAGGTTGGTATAACAAAGTCGAAACATCATAAAATATTGGTGCTTCAAAGAGTTGGTGCAACCGAGCCAAAAAAACAAATACACGTAACAACTCCCTTTATTATTTAAGGGAGTTGCTACGTGTACCCGACTATTTGGTTCAGTTGCATAAACTCTTTGTTGCACCGGTAGTTTGGGATATTTCGACTTTGTTGCACTGATTTATTTATGTAACACCGACATGTCATTTTTTTTGTAATAATAATAATTATTTGGTGCAAAATTTTCTCGCTTAAGAGCGTTAGTTGGCTATTGAATGAAATAACAATAGTAACTGATGATACATAAAAACAGTCACAGTCCTGAGCCAAACACATGACATGTTGATCTCGAGGAACTACGGGCCCAAGCATCAGCCCAACATAGATCCAGCTCAAGTGGATCTAAGTTCGTTCAACTTCAGTCCGCAAAGCGGACCCGGACTCTCACAACATGCTAGTCCCACATGTCTCACAGTCATCCTCAATACCCATAAGCCCTCTTTAGGCGAGTCTCTCGAGGATTAGCTTCGGACGGGCAACTACAACTGTTTTCTGCTTTCGACTAGGAAGCGAACACTAGGGTATCTTCCACACAGAGAAACTCTCTTCTACGGATTACTCTTGGATTGGGAACTATCTCCCGCGTATCTATGAGTGCAGAGCTAACATGGAACTTTCCTCCTACATCATGACTCTTAATTAGAAAGGGATTTTCACGAAGATTTCCTCCCTAAACTACGCCTACGATGGCCTGGTTGAACCAGGACTCCTTGCATTATAAATAAGACATGAGGTTGGTAAGCTAAGGTACGCTACAAATTCTATGTTACATCATTACACCTTTCACAAATCTCTATCTCACTTTAGCATCGGAGTGCCATCGGCCACCCCATGGTGGTATGTGGCTAACGTGCGTTACTTGTGCAGGTCAGCAGGAACATGGTAAAAGCAGGGAGCGAAAATCGACTGCATCAGTTTGGCGTCGTCCGTGAGGGCAACATAATTCTTGACTTTACACTAAGCGTCGTCTCCTACCAAATCCCAGATAGATGGTGACCGCCAGGTCATGCAACAGCAGAAAATCAGAAGACACATCCAGCACTTAGGTTATCCCTACGGTTCCTGTTGAGCGCAGGCAGCACAGTCGCACCCCTGTGCACACAACAGCACCCTTGAATCTCGAGTAGGATGTACGATCTCTTCCCACACACCTGGACCAGGTAATGATTCATACGTTCATATTGATGAAGCGAAGTTCCGACGAGACGCAAGAGACGTATTTAACCCGATTCAACATTGAGTTAAACACCGTCTGCTCATGCGACGACGCAACGGCTGTCTTAACCTTCATTAATGGTCTGCGAAAAGGAAAGTTTGACAACCTTCTGACACAGGCTCCTCCGGCAAACACAGCAGATTTGGCAAATAAAGCAGAAAGCTTCGTCATCTAGAGAGAAGAACGAGAAAGGACCAAACCTGGGGAGCCTTCGGTCAACGGGATACATGCGCTTTACGGAGCACATTCAGAGTCTGAACTGTCCAACAAGTCCATAAAAATGGCTCTACGAGGCTTGAAGATTCAAGCTATATGCGATGGGCAGCCGACACCACATGGTCAGAAGCTGAGCTCATTCGCACCGCTGGCATTCACACAGAAGGACCTCCAGGGCATACAAATCCCACACGATGACGCCCTGGTGGTGACAATTTCCCTTGCGGGATGGGAGGTAAGAAGATCCCTTATTGATACTGGGAGCGCGATGAACGTCTTGTTCCTCCACACACTATGCATCATGCACCTGGATGAAGCAACCTTAATCCCTAATAGTCGACCAGTGACCGACTTTAGTGGTGAGAAACTGTTCCCCGTAGGAAAGGTACAGCTGACAATAACAACGGAAAATCAACTGACTCATAAAACCTTGTTCCAAGAGTTCATAGTGATCGACACGCTTTCAGCGTACGATGTGGTTCTCGGCAGACCCTAGTTACATCAGATGGGGGCGGCGGTCTCCACCCTGCACTAGTGTGTCAAGTATCCTACGAACCAAGCGATCAGTACATTGAGAGGAAACCAATTAATGGCTAGGGAATGCCAATACATGACGACTTGCCATCCGTTGGTCCTCAACTGGCAGTCAACCCAAAGGCCAAGGCTATCCTTCGCCCAACTCGAGGTCTAAGGGAAGAACAACCGACACTCGGCGACCAGACACCGGTAAGCCCTCGGGGCAGGCCCAATCTCGAACAGCAAGAAGAAGAAACCATAACGGTCTACCTCGACAACCCTTGGAACATTAGGGTCATCCAGATCGGCTCCCTCTTAAACAAAGAAGTGGCGGAGCAACTTACGGAGCTATTGCAGCGTAACCAGGACATTTTCGCCTGGATTATCCAGGATATGGTGGGGATCGATCTGTCAATAATCACCCATCGCCTCGAAGTAGATCCCTCAAAGAAAACTGTCAGGCAGAAAAAGGGTCGTGGCACCCGAAAGAAACGCTACCATAAACGATGAGGTACAACGTTTACTCGACGCATAAATGATTAAGGAAGCACGATACCTCGACTGGTTAGCAAACACCATTCTCGTAAAAAAGAAAAATGGGAAGTGGAGAGTGTGCATAGAATACACCAATCTAAATAAAGCTTGCCTCGAGGACAACTTCCAATCCCCCGGATCGATCAGATCGTAGACGCCAAATCGGGACACAGCCTCCTCAGCTTTATGGACACATATTATGGCTAAAAAAATATTAATGCACCACCAAGATCAAGAGAGAACCTCTTTCGTGATGGAAATGGGAATATATTGCTATAGGGTGATGCCATTCGGTTTAAAGAATGTTGGGGCTACTTATCAACGATTGGTCAACCGAATGTTTAAGCAACAGATCGGTAGAAATATGGAAGCATACATCGTTGACATGTTGGTTGAAAGCCTTCATAGTTCCGACCACGTACGAGACCTTGCCGAAGCATTCGACCAACTCAGAAAATATTGGATGAAACTCAACCGACAAAAGTGATCGTTCGGAGTCGAGTCTAGGAAATTCCTATGTTATATAGTTAACAAAAGGGGAATTGAGACCAATTCGAAACAGATTCAAGCTCTTCTCGACATGAAGTACCCATCTAACATCAGAGAAGTTCAGAGCCTGACTGCGAGGGTAGCAGCACTAAACAGATTTATATCAAAGTCGTTCGACAAATGCCTCCCCTTCTTCAAAATACTAAGAGGGAGCAAAGGATTTTTGTAGAACAAGGAATGCGAACAAACCTTTCAGAACTTGAAAACATACATGGGGAGACCAGAGCTACTCGCGAAGCCCACGATAGGTGAAACACTATACTTGTACCTATCTGTTTCCAAACAAGTTGTCAGTTCAGCCCTTGTACGTGATGACCATGGAACCTAGAGGCCAGTATACTACACCATCAAAACCTTCGTAGAAGCAGAAGCACACTATCCGGACCTGAAAAAGTTGGCTCTGGCACTAGTTGTATCCTCTGGGAAACTGAGACCTCATTTTTAGGCCCACACTATACTAGTCCTAACCAAACACCTACTCCGCTCGGTATTACATAAACCAGAGCTATCTGGCAGGATGGTGAAACGGTCAGTAGAACTTGGGCAGTTCGACATAAAATACGCTTCAAGAACCGCCATCAAAGCCCAGGCGCTCACGGATTTCATTGTTGAATTCACCGGTGGAGAAGAACCGAAAGTAGACTACCAACTCACGGAATCTGATGTCCAAGCTTGAACCCTGCGCTGCGCTGATCTTCAACTAATAAGGCGAGCGCAGCAGGGATCACTATCCGCTTGCCTAGCAGCTTCACCTTCGAAAATGCAGTCAGATTTGGTTCCCTGCTTCAAACAACGAGGTCGAATACGAAGCCCTCATGTCAAGCCTAAAGCTAGCTTTAGGGATCGGCATAGATCGTCTAACAACATACAACGACTCAAGACTAGTATTCAACCAGGTCAAAGGAGATTTTAATAGTAAAGATCTGCGCATGATAGCCTACCACAACAAGGTACTCGGCGTAATGAGCAAGTTCAAGAACTGTCAGCTCACACGGTGCCTCCGAGCCGACAACCAGAGGGCTGACGAGCTAGTGAAAGAAGCCTCGTCCTCCAGCAAAGTCTCCAGTGGCCTCATTGAATATCAAGAGAAATCAAGCCTCGATGAAGAAGTGCACAGCGCGGAAAGACAACCCAATTGGTTGACTCCGTTACTAGAATATATAGCATCATAGCCTTACCAACAGATAAGACCGAAACATGGAAACTTAAAAACAGAGCAACAAGGTATACCCTCCTAAACGACAAGTTATACAAGAGATCAGTAACAGGGCCACTGCTCCGATGTCTATCGCCCTCAAAAGCTAGACAAGTCAAGCTATCCACAGCGGCATATGCGGTAATCACCCAGGCAGGAGAACCCTTTCCCACAAGGCCCTGACTTTAGGGTACAAATGCCAAAGGTTCGCACCATACACCCACATGCCGGCCCAGTCACTAACTCCAATGACTAGTCCATGGCAGTTTGCGCAATGGGGAATGGAAATCGTCAGACCGCTCTTGGCATCAACTGGTAAAAAATTTCTTCTTGTTGTCGTCGACTACTTCACCAAGTGGGTTGAGGCTGAGCCCCTATCCAAAATAGGGTAGGTCCAGATCAAAAAATTCATATGGGCCACTATCATCTGCATATTTTGCATCCCCAGAGTATTGGTTAGCGACAACGGAACCCAGTTCAAAGGTAGCAAGGTCAAAGAACTGTACAAAATCCTAGGAGTGAGGCACCACTTCTCCTCGCTAGGACACCCCAGGCCAACGATCAGGCGAAAGTTACCAACCGAATGACTCTAGAAGCTATCAATAGAAAACTCTATGCAGCCAAAGGAAAATGGGTTCCAGAGCTACCAGGAATACTCTGGACATATTGAACAACCAAAAGAATCCCTACCAAAGAGACACCCTTCGCCCTAGCATACAGGTCAAAAGCTATGGTTTCGGTAGAACTTGAGGTGCTAACCTTCCGGACGGAAAAGTTCAGACCGAACGAGAATGGCGAAGCCTTACGCGTGGGACTAGACCTCCTTGACCAAAAGCTGGATCTGGCCTCCACCAAGATAGCCGTCTGCCAACAACTGATGGCGCAATATTACAACAAGAAGGTCAAACCACGCGAATTCAAGGGGGGAGACTGGGTACTACGGAAGACCCAGCAAAACATCAAAAAAGTTAGGGCAGGAAAGCTAAATCCGAATCGGGAAGGACCTTACAGAGTTGCTAAGGTTAACAGGCCGAGAACATACTAGCTGAAAGACACTGACGACGACGAATTAAAACAACCATGGAATATAAAGCATCTCAAAAAGTATTATCAATCAAATATTTTTCTTTTACCAAAACTTCCACTGTCGTCCATTACAACCCTCGTTAACCCCGGTTACGGCTAGACTCGGACATTTGACCAAAGCCTAATCCGCTATGCGCGGGTCGTGACGACTGAGGAAGTGGGAATCTAGTCAGTGCTTGTCCGCTGATGCCAATGACTCGCCAAGGGATCATTGCTCTCAATGCAGACGATGATCACCGAATTAGCCAGGTAAGCTTAGTCAGTTTGCGACTGATGACGATGACTTCTGGTGCCCAAAGTCTAATCTGCTCCGCGCAGGTCACGACGACTGAGGAAGTGGGAGTCTAGTCAGCATTTGTCCGTTGATGATGATGACTCGCCAAGCGATCATTGCTCTCAATGCAAATGATGATCGCCAAATTAGCCAAGTAAGCTTAGTCAGTTCGCGACTGATGACGACAGCTTCTGGTGCCCAAAGCCTAATCCGCTCTGGGCAGGTCACGACGGCTAAGGATATGGGAGTTTAGTCAGCGTTTGTCCGTCGATGACGACGACTCACCAAGGGATCATTGCTCTCAATGCAGACGATGATCGCCAAATTAGCCAAGTAAGCTTAGTCAGTTCGCAACTGATGACGATGGCTTCTGGTTTTCAAAGCGTAATCCGCTCCTCTCGGGACGCGACGGCTGAGGAAGTGGGAGTCTAATCAGCTCTTGTCCGCTGATGACGACGCCTCAAAGTCTTGTAGTTCCTCATGAAAATTTCATAAACAAGAAAATAATACTCAAAGTCTTGTAGTTCCTCAACGAGGCAAACATTGAATACTAATAAGTTTATCATGCTTAAAATAACATTTATTTTACCAACACTTACAAAGTGAAGATTGAATATGGTAAGTCCGATCTGCAAAAATTGTTAGTTGACTTACCATCCTGCACGAAACGGTTAGAAACAAATGAATAAATTTTATGAGTTATTAATTCTCATAAATGCAATTTATTTTCAAACAACGATACAAATCGTAGTCATAATAGAGTATTATTAAAATATCAACAAAACACATTTTCTACCTTTAGGAAGACATAGTTTTCATTAAATGGTCGAATGAGCATTTAGTTTCATCCCTAAAGGCAATCATGCACATACACAAAAATCTCGCTTCTTTTTTCACAATCGCACTATCCTCCTTGTGCCGAACACACCTCACCCAAGTGTGCCTCCCTTGCCTTCGAAACCACTCGGAGCGTACATGTTCCAAGTGGGGTGCCACATCGAGGAACATGTCATCTCACTCGAAGTTCGATCCATGGCAAGCATTTCCTAAATACTACACGTACTACCGAACTCACATGGAACGACATACCCGATATGCAAGCAAGTCTGCATACCAAAATTATATCACACCTATACAAGCAAGTCTGTATACTAAAATAATTTCTTCTTTTTTTCACATTTTTTTTGGACTTGTAGAAAAGAGCATAAAAAATCAACAAAAGCTGAAAACTCTTTTATTGTGACACTTTGTCAACCATAAATAAATCAACCACAATATTAACCCATTCTTTTGGGAAAATTAGCATTTTTCATATATAAAATTTCCATAACACAACAGGGATCAAACCCAATTAATACGAGGATACTTCTTAGCATGTCAATTTGCATAACAATCCAAACTACACAATCAGTACCAGTGCCAAAATCTTTAGTAGTCATTGCCTCAATTCGTGTATATGTAAAGAAAAATAATTCGGACAATATACAAAGAGTGTTGACAATCTGGACATGAGTAATAACACGTTCAACCCAAACTGCACAATTCATTCTACATGATGCCACAAGCTACAAGACAACAATACCAATTCCGAACCAACACACAATCATTATATATTTCCTATACCAAAAGTATTGTATCCCCACATATTTAGTGTACTTGAAGAAAACAAACATCAAGTCTTCGACGTTCTTCTACACACATCACCACTCCATGAAAATAAATCAAACAAAATAATTCATTCATAGAACAATCGAAGTCCTTAACTCCATTACCTATTCCACATCCAAGGAAGCGTTGAGGAAGATGATCGCTGCAACAATTCAAATCACACACTCCAAAGCATTCAACTATAGGTTCACTACTCAACCAAAACCTAGTCAAACCCTCTCCAAGCCTTCTGATTTTCTAATCAATTTAAACAGCCCCCAACTCAGTTGTAACTAGCCTAGTTTTAGTCGCCAAACAGTCAAGTAAATAACCTTCCAAACAATACCGAAATGAACAAGTTGTCCTAACTAGATAGCTTGACAAGTCATCACTCAAATGTACATAATTCTCACATTAGAACTCCAAATTGACTACCATTAAGGGCTATAGAAAGTAGACACAAAGAGGTTTCCAACCATATATAGCATACCTCCTGATTATGTCTATAACATTACAGATTTTACAAACAAAACAGGTCATATGTCAGCATTCATCCAGATTTACCTCTTGTCACTAAAACAAGTATATCTTTCCGCACAAAATTCAGATTGTTATATATAGCATGATACAGTACACTGTAAAGAACCCAATCAAAACCAACATAGAAAAACTGCACAGAATCTAGACTGATAGAATACACAAATAAGTTTCAGCTCATAATTGAAAAATGTTTCCGACCATGTTTTTTTTTTATCAAACAAGAAGACATTCTATTCTTACTGACAAGAAAATAAACTATCAAGATTTCTACAAATACAAATTTATTCCCCCCAAACATATAGTTGTAAATTGGCTCCAGCACATCAACAAACCAAAATTTTATAAACATAAGGGTTCAGGGAGAGAAGATTCGCTTGTGAATGGATTCAACTGCAAAGATTGGCGAGACGCAAACCAAGAAGAGAATGAACAGACTTTGTTGTAAACCTCTATCTTTCGATTTGTTTGATGAAAGCCTCCCCATCTTTTTCATGATTTCTCTTTTCTCTACTTGTTTTGTTTTGTTTACTCTTTTTTTTTTCAATGATTAGAGAAGATTAGAGAAAAAGAATCTCTTATCTCTCTTTTTGCTTTATCCCCTTTTTTTCTAGCTGCCACACACAAAATGAATAGACCCACTAACAAGTTAGGGTTTTTAAGAAAAATGGTAAAAATACAATAAGCTATTGGCTGCCAATTGTCATACCTTATTTGATAGAGGAGGTGATTAGGTAATTAATTCTACAATAAGCCAATAACTTACCAAATGAAACATCATTAGAGTCCAAATCATAAACCATTCCATTATAGATTTTCTGTTAACCCTCATTATTAAGAAAAAAACAACAAATCACATAGACAAACAAGTAGCTTATGCATATGCCCATAACTTCAGGAAGACAAACACACAAAGATAAATATAAAATTTAATAAGTATTAAAAAAAATACGGGGTGCTACAATATATACAATTCAAAAGAATCTCGTCCTTAGATTTGGAAGGTAAGAGAGTCCTGTGAATTTTGAAAAAAAATAAAATATAAACAACTTGGCACATGAAATTAGGATTTAAAAAAAATACATTTTCAAAGGAAAAATAAATATTCAAATCTTATACTCATAGAAAATTTTCACATCGTACCAAGCCACACATCAAACATGCATAGACACGAGGCTACTACATGTGTATACCTATATTATTTTAACAATAAACTAGAAATAATAAGTTGAAACTCCAAGTGGAAAAAAAATATATAAATATATATATATACACCTAATTAAAAAGTACGGGTATTATAGTGCCCTCATGAATTATCATGGAATAAAATTTCATTCAACCAAACACACCCTTAAGATGTTGTTGTAATCATTTCCATTATCAACATACTTACAATAGACAATAATTCTTGGAGGCGTCTAAACCAACGCAATAAGAACATACCTCCCCAAAATGATGATACTTTTTGTTGTTTTCGTTGTAAGTATTATTATTATTTTTTTTTTGAAAGGCAAGCATGCCGCCGGTGGGTATAGAACCCAAGATGTGGGGGTTAAACCACCACAGCCTTAACCATCCAATCAGGCTACCATTGGCTTCGTTGTAAGTATTTGCATTGGCTATAAATCTTGATGCTGATAATATGCCTAAGGGAGTTGCTAAGTGTATCCTACTGTTTGGCTTGATGCCTCCAACTTTATTTTTAGATATAATGTTTTTAAATTGTTTGGTGTACCTAACCCACATTTTATTAACCCTAAAATAACTCTAATTAATTACCAAGAGAAAAAGAGTACTCGTGTTATTGATTGAGGACTTTGTAGAAATGATTCCAATAATGAGTTTTTGGATGTAAGAACTTTTGGGTTTTAATAATTTTTTTTCAAATTTGTTATAATAGTTGTAATAATTTAATTTAATTGACGCATTCACTTAAATATTATTTATTTATTTATTATAATAACGATGATCACATTGTACCCTTCTGCACTTTAGATGTATAGGGAATAGAAAATAGAGAATTTGTTTGCAATGTGATTTTAGAAGATTTTTTAAGTCGTAATTCTTATTTCTATTACACAACCTGCCATAGTGTTTACTATTTAGTATAAAACTTGTGACCTAAGCCCTGATATAATTTATTTGAAGCCCTCCAATTATCTATAAACTATAAATAAGCCCTTACATATATCTTTTGAATTTCTCATTTTGTCGTCCACATGTCATACTTTACAATCAAAATCATTCATTCTCAAACATTGATTACTTATACCTATGCCCCTAATATAAGTTCTTTGAAGCCCATTATTTATTTATAAACAATACAAAGACCCTTAAAGTTATAATTATTTTGTTTAGAAATTCAATAATAATTTTTCTTATTATTGAATTTTTGTACTAAAATAAAGAAGTATTGAATATTCACGCACGTAGAGCGCATCGAGACCCTAATATACACATATACTTGATTCTAATCAATGTACTACGATTAAGTTTTATTGAACTTTTCTTCTCGGTTGATGCAAATATGTATGTTCCTTTAGTTTATAAACAAATATATATATGCGCAGTCTGGTCATTGTGCCATGTTAGTGCCTGGGGAGGGTGTGCAGCACGTGAGTGCCAACTTTATCCCTCTCTCCCCAAGCTCTGTAGAAATGTTCAAATTGAAAAAAAAAATTCAAGTCTATTATAAATTTGGTCTAGTTCAAAAATTTGTCAAGTTGATCATGTCTGTTCGAATGACGACTTTTCTTAAGTCCAAATTGAACTGCGGACAACCCCATCTAATACTAAATAATACAAGGTGGTTTTGAGCACAATATGATGTACAAGAAGATTTCAAGGTGACTTCCATTGTCAACATAGTTACAGTTGGCAATAATATGTTGAAAATCATCTAAAGTGATGCAAAGACATAAATGCTTATATGTTAATGGTCGTGATTTTTTTTTAATTAGTATTGCATCGCTTGTAAATTAATTTGGTGCTCATAAAGCCAGTCATATATTGTGTTTTGATGTTAAAGAGTTTACGTTTTTTATGTTATGAGAATGATATTTAATTTGAGAGTCTTTGGTCCTTCTGGCTCAATAATTATTGTTGTTATTATTATTATTATTATTATTATTATTATTATTATTATTATTATTATTATTATTATTATTATTATTATTATTATTATTATTATTATTATTATTATTATTATTGATGATACATCAAAATGGACTGATCATCATGGTCGTACACGTGGCATAGAGACTCATCACGAGGATACAACAAAAAACCTATTGGGCCAGCTCATGAAGCCCAATGGGAATAAAGCCAATCACATAGATCCATACGGGGCCCGCCAATTAGGAAAACAAATAGGACCTAAATCCAGACCCAAACGGATCAGAACACGGATTCAGGCCCAACACGAATTCCCTCATAAAGAAGAGGAACGGTTCACTGGAAAGAGCCGTGGAGGGAGTTACGCCTCCTCGAGTGCATCTCCATAAAGAAGAAAATTGTTACAAAAAAAATCTTCCGTTGCGCCTCACATGTTTAATTCATGCAGAGAGTTAACCATGACCATTATAAAAGGTAAATGGAATATTCGACAAAGGTATGTAACTTTAACTGAGTTTTGTCCAGATTTACATCATTCTTCGAACAGAGTTACTGACTTAAGCATCAGAGTGCCTTCGACCACCAAAAAGGTGGTCTTTGGCAGTCTAACAATTGTTTTGCAGGTCAAACTCACAAGATGACGATTTTTGGACGCATCAGTTTGGCGTCGTCTGTGGGAAACGACAAGTTTCCTCTTCTAAAAACAAAATACACAGTGACAAGGCTCACCACAACCTAACAAAAGATCGATAAGCCAACGGGTAAAATAAATGCAGTCTGTAGATCATGACAACACCCCATCTAATGCATCATTAACGGCTAGAGGATAGGATATAGTCCGGATCACCGAACCAATGCATCCGAGAATGCAAATCCACAACACATAGAAGTCCAGACAACCCAAGTATCTGACGACGATGCCACGAACCCTCGGGTGGATTTGCTTACAATCCAGATGGAATACGTAACAAAGATGTTGGAGAAGATTACACAGGAGCACACTCAGCTAGCTATTCCTGTTCAGGCACAACCACAACAAAACTCAGCCAATCAAGTTCAAGGGAGTGATGAAGTCTCAGCAGAACCTTAACAAGGAAACTTCGACAGCAGTGAGCTCCCACGAGGCAAGAACCCGTTGTATGAAGGGACGTTCACCGAAATGTCGCTCATAATAGGGGTCACGGATCCTAACATACTATACAAGTTGGCAAAACCACTATTCTTCGACGCTCTCATGAAAACGGCTATGCCAAAAAAGTTCACTCCATCAAAATTCGAGGTATATGATGGTATTTCCGACCCAACTGATCATTTGAGGCACTTCCACCACATGATGGCCCTGAAGGAGACATTGGAGTCGATCTTATGCAAGACATTCCCAATTAGCCTCACGTCTACAATAATGAACTGGTTCAATAGCCTACCACCAAGGTCAATAGATTCCTTTCAAGCCCTGACCATCGCTTTTATCACCAGATTCATCGAAAGTCAGTAGATGATGAAAGGGCCACACTACCTCTTGTACATTAGACAGAAGCCTGGTGAAACAATACGGGAATATGTCACCCACTTTACCAATGAATTGACAATGATTGACGAATGTAGTGATGACACGATGTTGCAGGTTTAACTGGCCTAAACAAACAGGCTAATTTGACCCACTTGTAATAACCGCAAGTGCACAGTGTCTAACTGGTAGACAACGGCAAGTACGGGTCGATCCCACGAGGAAGGTGGATTAAATTGAATTTAATATTTTACTTAAACTAATTTGGAGAAAATGGGGGTTACAGTGTTTAAAAATCCGAGTTAAACAAAAGTAATAAAAATAACAATAAATAAAAGAAAAGAGTTGGAGGGAAACCACAATTTGCAAAATATTTTTCAAGCTCCTAAAATTATATTCAATTTTTCTTATTATTCCAATTTCAAATAAATGATTCTAGCAATGTATAAACTCCTAGCATTAATTGTCTTGTTAGGGCACAATTAATCACAAGTTTAATTATTCAATTAAAACATGCTTGATTTATAACATAATATTTTTCTAACAACCTAAGATGCATGACATATTAGGTGAAAGTAAAATATTATAAATCGCGAATCAATTAATATTAATCGTGGAATAATAAAGTAAAATGAAATTAATTCTAGAGTTTGAGACTTAATTCATTGTGGTGTTACAGAGCATTCAGCAGGGTGCAAACAGGAACAGGTCCAGTGTGGCTGAGCAGATCCTAGTGGGTGCAAATAGTTCTGATCTTTCTTAGCCGAGGTGCTCTCAGCAAGGTCCACTGGGTGCCAGTAGTGTCAACTTGATTTAAGTCTCTGTGGTGGTACTGAGTTATAAGGTGGGGTGCAATTAGTACCCCAACCTTTCTTCCTCAATTCGAACAGAGAGAGAAAGGCGGGAAGACGTTGTGGGCGATCTGCTCCTGTTTGGTAGTGAGCAGGGACTGCAACAAGAGCTGATGTGGTCTTTCGGCGAAAGATGTCGGTGGTGGTTGATGGGCACTGTGATGAAGAAAATAAATGAGAGATGAGAACCGAGTGATGAGTGGTGAGTGGTGGTGATTTTGCTTGGTTGGGATGGTGATGAGAATCACAAATTGTGAAGAAGAGGTTTTGGTATTCTGTATTTTTTTCTTTCCCTTCTCTTCTTCCCCTTTCTTATTCATTTCTATTGTATTTATAGAGAATTAAGAAAATGAACTTGGACAAGTTAAGGGGAGGGTTCAATGAGTGATTTAAGGCTTAAATCAAACTAGAATCTTGGATAATTAAGAGAATATGCTTTGGGTTTGGCATTGGGTTTGGGTTTACAGATTTGGTTTTGGGTTTGGTTTTGAGTTTAGGTTATGGGCTTAGGCTATTCTCACCTCCACTTCCTCTGAAGTCACCGTCTGTGATTTATTAATTGCATTTTTCTTTGATTTCTTCGTTATTGCTCCGAATTCTACAAAAACACAAAAATTTAATAATTTATTTAAAATAAAATAAAACAAGGATTAACAAAAATATAATAAGAGGTAAAAAAATGTCATAATTATGTGATTATCACACGACCGTTGCAACCTTCGTGGTTGGATTAAAGAGATGCACCTTCCTTGACACTCTTAACCTGGAACTTCCAAATGAGCATGGCAATCCTGTTAAAAATAGCACAAAAGCATATCTTCCTAGAGGAAATGAAGGCAGGCAGGAGGGAAAATAATCAAGAAAGAGAAATTTTTTCAAGAAAACGGGAAAGAAATGAAGAAACAAGGAAGGATAACGGACAACAAGAAGGCAGCAACTCGTAAAAAAAACATCGAAGTGGCGGACGGAGCAATTCACGACGATAAGAATCAGGAGGTCACAATTAACACGAACTCGACACGAACGGGTAACTAGTGTAATGAAGTCCACGTACAAGCCATAACAACCTTGAAGACAAGTTGAGCAAATGTACTGAAACACATAGCGAAGCGAAACAATGTCAACTGACCGCTTCGAATGAGAGGGGATCTGAAAGGGAGAGACAAAAGTAAATATTGTTCGTTCCATAGGGATCAATGGGCATGGTACCGAAGAGTGCTACAACTTAAAAGACGAAATCGAGCACTGGACTAAAAAAGGACTACTCAACGACTTCATCGGAATGCCAGATAAACAAATAGCATGGAAGGAGAAAACAGACAATACTGCAGGATCAAAAGAACAATCCAGAAAGTTGATATGTGTTATGCACTACATAGCTAAGGGAAGCAGAGCACGCAAAATAACTGTGCGAACTCCTAACTCGAACCGATCTATATCGAAACAAGAGTACTAACGAAACACTTCACGAATGCACAAAACATGGAGAAGTTTGCATCAACCAATTCATACAAGTCAAAGGGCCCCATCACCAGTTGCTAGCTCAACCCGAATCACTAACAACATACGAGGACGAAGCAAAGAAAACAAAGCGACAAAAACACTAGCTCCCAATACAAGGGTTGACAACAAGCAAACGAAGACGAAACAAATCATACTCCGAACCAACACAAACACCATGACGACCAAGGTTGGTGACAAAATCAAAGAAATATCAATAAATATTATGAATTCAAAAACTCCAAATCTTCGCGCAGACAAATTAGATATGTAAATAAATTAGTCGTACAAAGCAATCAAATACACACAACTTCTGGTCTGATCAACCAAGAAGTAAGGTTGGACACCCGAGTCACCTAAACACAAACACTTTGAGTTGACTGAGATGTTGGACTAACGAAGTAAAGGTTGGACACCCGAGGCACCTAAACACAAACACTTAGAGTCGACTGAGATGTTGGACTAATGAAGTAAAGGTTGGACACCCGAGTCACTTAATCACATACACTTCGAGTCGACCAAGATGTCGGACTAACGAAGTGAAGATTGGACACATGAGTCACCTTAAACACAAAAACTTTGAATTGATCGAGATGTCGAACTAACGAAGTGAAGGTTGGACACCCGAGTCGACTAAACACAATTTTTTTGAATCGACCGAGATGTCGAATTAATGGTTGGACACCTATATCGACTAAAACACAAACACTTTGAATCGACTGAGATGTCGAACTAACGAAGTGAAGGTTGGACATCCGAGCCGACTAAACACAAAAACTTCGAATCGACCGAGATGTAAAACTAAAGGATTCCAATAGACAACACGCAAGAACCTTGAGTCTACCAAGATGTTGAATTAACAAAGTAAATGCCCAACAAATAGGTTAACAAAAGGACTCTGAACTAACAGACACAAAGTCAGAGCTAAGGGAACAAGTAAATGCGGTTTGAAAAGGTACAGGCGAAAGCAACCCTTTACAGCAAATTAGGAAGAACAACAACGACCCACCATTAGACAAAAAACAAGCCTATGAACGAAAGCAATTATAAGATAATTTGAGTCAAAAGCCATGATAGTTACAACATAACCAAAAAGAAGAAGAAAAACGACTAAAATCAATTTTTATTGATAACACTACTCTGTTACATCCGGAAAAGGTAATAAAAAAGTGGGAGAAGAAACAAAAGCAATGGCAGGATCAGTACTAGTTGGAACAGGAGAAGAAATCATTTAAGGAAAAGAGAGCGTTAAAGGCTTCGGAGTACTAGATGATAGAAAAGGCAATCACTCATCTGCTGCTGAAGCAGATTCCTAGACATCATTATCCTTAAAAGGCTTCACTGACCAAGTGACGATACGTAGAAAAGTCTTCGCCGAGACCATCAATATAATCAAGAAGCTCAACCCACCCGTCAACAACTCACTTCCAATCTTTGGCTTTGACCACACGAAGCCTGTCCTTAGCAGCAGCGAGTTCATTTTTCGCCACGGTGAGCTGCCCTTCAGTAGTAGAAAGCATACCAGAAGCATTTGCCTTGACATCATTAAGCGTAACAATTATCTGTTCCACCCGCCTCTCAGCGGCATCACACGTAACGGATTGCTCCAATTCAGAACGAGAAGCTTCATCGAAAGTCATTTTTTCAGTGAATAACTCTTTTTCTACGTCGCGAAGATGAGCGCAAACATCATCTAGCTTAGCTTTCAAGGAATAAACCTGAACAGACTTATCCCGCATATTCTTCGCCTCCGTCAAAGACTCCCGAATAGCCACTGCAGCTTTCTCCAAGCTCACGCATTGCATTTTCAACACATCAAACTGAAAAAAAAACATGAGAAAATACCAGCAATAACGCTGCCAACCTTCTCTCCAAAAGAACTACTTGATCACGACCAGCTCGATAAACCGAGCCCATTACCCTCGCGTAAGCGAAATGATTCATCCTGTCCATTATCCGCTCAAGACCATGGTCGATATGATCAAACGGGTCAAGCACGGGCATCAAAGGCCTCTCCACCAACCGCCTATACCATTCATTTATCAATCTACGTGCACCATCCTACACGTCGAGCTGAGTAAACCAACAAATCTCGCCCTCATACTTGATATAGATGTCCTTCAGCCCAAGCTCAATCCAACTAATCCATGGATGGAAGATGCGAGGATCCGAAAGCACCGAAGAACCACCTCCGACAGCAAGGAAAACATATGGATTAATAGTAACAACAAAAAAACCACGTTTACCCTCCCATCGATAAGCATCCACGGCAAGGGAAGGACTGATGGTAGCAGCAGGAGTAGGAGAAACCTATCGAACAGGAGAGGAAAGTAGGAACCCGACTGCTTCGCTGACATCAATAGAATGAGAGGGGGAATGATCTCTGAAATGCTGACCGCCAACAATGTCTTTAGACCGTTCCACTATCAGCTGGAGCATTTTCTCATTAATGACTCGAGGGTCGTCATTAAACAACTCAACAATATCCAAAACACCATAAGCAGAAATAAGCTTCATCTCGTCGTCATCCAGTGGACGAATAGTCTCCTTCTAGCTCATTTTCATGCGAGCCTTAGCTCCTCAGCATCCTCAAGAGATTCACGATCTCCTTTTGCAGCATCGTGGGAAGGGCTTGGGCAAGAAGCAATATCCCAAACAGCCCGAGGAGTCAAAAACCGAGCAGAACTACTATTTGAAAGTCGTTTCTTCCTTGAAACTTGACCAGGATCTACCGGCAATCGCCTTGATGGACTCTTAGACCTTGCAAGTTTTCTTTTTCGTGAAGCAAGAGCGAAAGCAATAACAGGAGCATTGAGATCTATAACATCTCGGACCGAACTCACTTCCCAATCAATGCTAGCATCACTAACGCCAGCACGAACAACACGAGCAACATAGGCCTTAGCACAAGACTTGGTAAATAAAACTCTTTCCGCTTCACTCATAGTATATAAACCACTATGTTCCAGGATG
This sequence comes from Berberis vulgaris, assembly GCA_963556465.1. Taxonomy (NCBI): domain Eukaryota; kingdom Viridiplantae; phylum Streptophyta; class Magnoliopsida; order Ranunculales; family Berberidaceae; genus Berberis; species Berberis vulgaris. The sequence goes on from OY747126.1 coordinate 52,688,049, forward strand.
CCCTCAGAAAGAAATGCCTCCACAGAAAAATGGTAAAGCTTAGATAATCGTTCATTGATTTTCTGCTTCTCTGCGGATAAGAGAATATTTTTCGCCTATTGGGGACTCAGAATGATCGAAAAATCAAACGACCTCACCATCGGAAGTAGCCAGAATTGATGGAAGCATAGAACCAAGACTGCGACCAATTACGAATGTCATCACTGAGTTTCTCGAAACAATCAAGAGAACAAAGGAAGCAGATCTCCCTGTACACCAGACAAAGTGGCCCTCGCGTAAGAAAAGACCATCAATTTCCAACAATTAGGACACATTTGGGCAGGAGGAATGCCTAGGAAATTCAGATACTCCCAGAACAGCTCTGAAATCAAGAAATCGAAAGCCAGAAGAAAACATGCATGAATATAGTGCGATGTATCCAGCCTTCGGGTTACAAGGGCTGTAGCCCCGTCCGGGCAGAACAATCTTGAGGTCAGGCGAAAGATTATAATTAGAACAAAGAGTCTCCAGAATCAACTGAGAAGCTCTATTAGGAGAGTAATGAGCCTCGCACAGAATTTGCAACTTACCACTTAACTTGTCACCAACAAACATCGTTGAAGAGCAAAGGAGCAATGAAAATTAAAAAAATGAAAGAACAAACAAACCCTAAATTCAAAGATAGCGTGAAGAGGAAAAACGTGCGAGATATGATAGCGTGAAGAGGGAAAACGTCACATTTCTTTTTATAAAGCCCAACAATGAAGAGACGGCTCATGGGACAGCGTGCGAGATATGATAGCCATGAGAAATCCCAAAAATGTGCGCAAAAGACGAACGGGCAGGCAAGTGATCGAGACACCAACTCACGAAAAACAATTGACAACATTAAATACAAGGTAATGATGAAATTGAAAGGCAAACCATCACCAAAATTAGTGGCCACGTCATCACGCCCACTAACTAAGGGGGAGTAGCTGATGATACATCAAAATAGACTGATTATCATGGTCGTACACGTGGCATAAAGACTCATCACGAGGATACAGCGAATAACCCATTAGGCCAGCTCATGAAGCCCAATGGAAATAAAGCCAATTACACAGGCCCAGACGAGGCCCACCAATGAGGAAAATAAACAGGACCTAAGTCCAGGCCCAAACGAATCAGAACACGGATCCAGGCCTAACACGAGTTCCCTCATAAAGAAGATGAATGTTACACCGGAAAGAGCCGTTAAGGGAGTTACACCTCCCCGAATGCATCTCCATAAATGAGGAGACTGTTACAAAAAACATTTCCTTCCGTTGCACCTCACATGCTTAAGTCACGCAGAGAGTTAACCATGACCATTATAAAATGTAAAGGGAATATTCGACAAAGGTATGCAACGTTAACTAAGTTATGTCCAGATTTACATCCTTTTTCTAACAGATTTACTACTTAAGCATCGGAGTGCCTGCGACCACCAAAAAGGTGGTCCTTGGCAGTCTAACAGTTATTTTGCAGGTCAAACTCACAGGAGGACGATTTTTGGACGCCTCAATTATTATTATTATTATTATTATTATTATTATTATTATTATTATTATTATTATTATTATTATTATTATTATTATTATTGTGTCGTTTCTTTCAATATTCAAATTGTCATGTTAAATGAATTGGTCCTCAACCGTTCTTGCAAGAAGAAAAATAAGTTACAGATTGCCTTGGAATATTTGATTATAACTCAAGTAATTGAATTATAGATTACATGTCAATTAATGACAATATTTTGATAGCACAATTGCATTTACAAGGTGACTGCGTAAGAAATACTAAAAAAAAAATGTATAATTTGTAAAAATGCAACCATGACAACATGAGAATTTAACATTGCCACTAAATTAATGAGGAAACAAAATAGTAGCTACACTAAGGATGAAACCAGATAGAAGCTAAACATTGCTACTAAACTTGTAGATGCATAATGTGTTTTCCTTCTGCGTCCAAATTTGTCCTCCTAGCTGACCTACAAAACAAGGTTAGACTGACAAAGATCACTTGTTTGGTGGCCGAAGGCACTCTGATACTTAAGTCAGTTAATCTGTGGGAGAAAATGAATTTGGACAGAGTATAGTTCAACTGTATTTGTATACCTTTCGTGAAATCTTCTCTTTACCTTATATAATGTACGTAATTAACTCTCTGCATGACTTAAGCATGTAAAACGTGATTAGAGGAGACGTTTCTCAAAACAGTATCCTCCTTCATTAAGATGTGTCCTTGGATGAGTAATTTTTTCCATGACTTGTCTCCTTCGTAACGTCTCTCTTCTTTAAGGGAAGAGACCCATTGGGCCTGGACTTGGGCCTTCAATTATGGTTTGTTATTAAAGACCTTTCTGGGCTTTGAGACCAGACATGTCATCCGTGTTGAGATTGAAGTGTCGGTTCCTCATAATAGATGGTCTTTGCCACATATACGGCCATGATTAGGGATTATTTGATGTATCATCACCTTCTTTTGTTGTCCCATATTAGATCTACATTCCAAATCTCTTCCAAAGTTCTGATCTTCTCACATCAAAAATGTAAAGGGAAAAGTTAGAGAGGGATTCAAAGAAATAAAAGCAACAAGCAGGCAGATAGGAGATTTAGCGTTTTCTTTCATGACACTTAATACCACCAAAAAATCAATAAAGAAACTCCCTTGTCTAAAGAAAAACATCTTAATCAATTTTGATGTCTTCTTCTTCAACAATGGCTACTCACTGCACCATTAACCACCACCATCAACTCACTTTATGGGAAAAAAATTTGTCATACAACTTTAGTTGTCACTTTCCTCATTTTTTTTCTTTGCAATTACCATATTTAAAGGTATGTTAATATTGTTGGATCATAGTTTCTAATAGCATTGTAAAGTTTCATCAAATGGACTAACATTGTATTTATGCATCATTTCCTTGGGAGTGCATGGAAACATTATTGTCAACTATGGAATAGTTGCAAATAGAGGTGGGCACGGTTCGCATCGATTACAAAATTTGAGGAACCTAACTCAAACCATTTAAATTTAACGATTTCGGTTCAGTCCAGATTCCCTCATTTTGAACATTGAAACCGAACCTAACTCAAACCATTTAGAACGGCCCGGTTCCTACGGTTCCTGCAGATAAATTTATTTGAAGTTCTAAATGTGTGAGAGAGTAAAACATCTTCTGTCCCATTAGCTCAATAGTAAAATCAAACAATACAGATGCACCAATAAATCAAGATTCCTAACATAAAAAAAAATGCAGCAACATCCAGAAAATGATTCTGATGACAGTGATATGTAATTAGTAAAGTATCAAAAAAATTCCTTGAAAGAAAGCCCAACCTATCAAAGTCTAATAACAATAAAAAAACCCCACCAAATCAGAAATTGAAAGAATTGAATTACTAAATTAATTTGTCTATCACAGATTCACAATCACCATCATTAGTGGAGTTGTTCAATTTCTTGGCTCTCCAAGCATGAACATATTCTCCAAGAACAACACATTCTCTAGCTGCCTGGTACCATGCCTGGATTGTACCAGGCACATGCCACTTGATGAGGTGGCAACCTCATCAAAATCCAAAAAAAAAAAAAAAAAAAAAAGGAAAAAAGTGAAGAACTTGCTCCCCTCCTCTCCAGACGCAGGGAAAAAAAATTTAGGGCTCCAAACGCCACCTCCGCTACCTCCGCCTCCTCCACCCCCACTACCTCCGCCGTCGTCCTCCACGCCTCATCAAAAGCATCGACAGAGAGAAGGTGTCACTGGTGGTGTTAATATTTGAGAGATGGTAATGCAGATGGTTCTTCTCTTCAAATACCCCCTATTCCACTGCTTTCTTGTTTGGATGTAGAAGTAATTCACTGAATTACTTTGTGAATGTTTTATGCTTGATTTTGCTGTCTTTTTTCCGTATTGACCGTTAGATGGCCTTGTATTTCATAAATAGAAAAGAGAGATTCTTTCATTTGTTGAGCTCAATCTGTATTTAGTGGGATGGCTATCATTTAGATAGATTGGATGTATGTAGGTTACCAAACTCGTCTCATTTTCTGTTCTATTCTAGGCTCGTCCCATTTTCTGTTCTAATCTGATTAATCTTGTTAAAGTTGAAATGCTGAGGGGTCCAGATGATAAGAATATTTTGAGTGCTTTTTGTTACAAGTTCTATGATCCATATTGAATCCAATATGGCGAAAGAATATCTATCATCATATCTGCTGTTTGTGGAGTACTAGGTAAGTGTTTTCTCAACTTTGCCACAAGTGTCTACTGACCAAGCCTAGTTTGCAACATTTTGACTTGTATTTGAGTACAAATCTTCAAATAGTGTGAACTTATTTGTATTCTATGAAAGCTAATGCTATTGAAGGCTTGCAATTTGATATTAAAAGCTGTGAACTTATTTGTAATCTTTATACCACAGTAAACGAAGCTCAATTGTTATAAACAATAAATGCCCGAAAAATGAGACGTCCATTGTTGTTCAAGGGATTGCTACATTCCATTTCAGGTTACAATGTCATTGTATAACAATTCTCAGAGACAAAAAAAAAAAAAAAAAACAACAAGGAAGAACTGCTTTGATCAGCTAAGGCATGACCTACACAACATTATATACCTGCAATAACTCTGATATTCAAAATCTCAGATGATCTCAAATACACAAGGAAATCAATGACCATCTATGGACATTACCTGCTTCAAACCATACAAGAGGGTACCACATGATGTTCTATATAAATTCCTTTGAAATGTACCTCTAACTTACAACAAATAGCAAGGTGTTAACTGCTTGAAATGGACTTCAATTGCAGATAATATCCTTAATTGCTTCCGCGCTGGCTAACAAGTTCATATCTAAAGCATCTAAACAATAACACATGATCCAACCCTATCAATTCAGAATTCAGGCATATTGACATGGATCTTCACTACTATACAATGCACACGCGCAGGAAACATGGATGCCGAAGGAAATACGGCGGATGAGGCCTATTGACATGGATCTTCTCTCTGTCGATGCTTTTGATGAGGTGTGGAGAATGACGGCGGAGGTGGCGAAAGTGGCATTTGGAGTCCTAATTTTCTTTTTCCATGCGTTTGGAAAGGAGATGAGCAAGTTTTTCGCTTTATTCCTTTTTTTTTTGGGATTTTGATGAGGTTTCCACCTCATCAAGTGGAACGTGCCTGGTGCCATCCAGGCATGGTACTAAAGTTGACCACTGATTATTACAACCCAACCCAACGGCTTAGATCCACTTCCCCCCAAGATATTCGTCAATCTTGAACACAAATATGCCTTCTCTGTTCCAACATCTCCTCCACGTCACTTTCACGACTTCAACGACCCCCACCTTCTCTACCATCTCCATCACCAATTCACTTAACTTCACCCAACTTCCCTTTCACAATGTATCATCTATTCTCCACTAACCCATCTCTCTAACCACCATTTCTAGGGGGCTTTTTTCACCATCATGAACTCCCCCTCACCACCATTCGCGCACCAATCAAATGGACAACTTTCTCACACACAATTTCTCAAACACCTGGTACGACTGGGCGCCACCTTCTTGACATCAACTTTGATCAATTGGACTTCACAGATCATCGCCAATTCACCCTCCTAAACTAGCCGCCACTCGATGCACTTCCAATCCCTCAACAACCCATCACCACCTTTGTTGAACCCGATCGTGGGGATCGGTGGTGGAGAGGGTCAGGAAGCGGGACTCGAGGTTGAGATCGATCTAAGATGAGGTGAGAAGACGGAGGTGAGATCAATCTAAGACAAACTAGCAGCTTCGAAGAACTCAACTTCAGTCTAGTTAAGGTCGATCTGGTCCTTCGAAGATGAGGTGAGATCGATCTAAGACGTCATTAGGTGAGATCGAGATGGATGGATGGATGGAGATGGAAAAGGAGGCAGAGAAGAGAAGATGAGGTGACTTTGGTCTAATAGGAGAAAGGATGAGAGAAGTGACGCTAGCACAAATTGGGGTTTTTAGGGTTAAGTGTTATAGAAACGGATCGAAACCGAACCGATTCATTTCAGAATTTTGGAACCGGACTCGAACCGTTCTCACAACGGATCCAGACCATTTATTAAATTATAAAATCCAATCCAGATCGTTTGGTGCAAAACGGTCCGATTCAATTTGGATCCGTAGTTCCTCGACTCGTTTGCTCACCCCTAGTTGCAAAAGATCTCCCTCCCAAAGCACCATTATTACTCGTGTTAGGCTCTTCGATTACAACCCTACTACATTGCGAGCCTTTGCTCAAACCGGGATAGCTATTGCAATTAATGTGCCTAATGATCAAATACCTAACCTCACCAAGGTTGCGTTTGCCCGAGACTGGGTCAAAACTCATGTCATCCCTAATTTCCCCGCCACCAACATTGTTCAGATTTTATTAGGGAACCAGGTTTTATCAACGGCTAACAACTAAACAAAGTGTTAATAGTGGGCCTTGTTCCAGCAATGCAAAACCTACATAAAGCCCTCGTAGTGGTAGGGGCATCGTTGGACCGCAGAATTAAGGTCTCTACTCCACATTCCCTAGGAATTTTAGCCAGTTCTGATCCCCCATCAATCGGGAAGTTCAGAAGAGGCTACGACAATGTTATGCTCAAGCCATTGCTTAAGTTCCTGAGGGGCCAATGACATGACAATTCAATGGTTAGAGCTTGGCGGATGGTACCACTAGGTCATGGGTTTGAACCTGGCATATTTATCAGTTTATGGTGTGTTCACCAGGACTTTGATAGGAAAAAAATTTCCTGAGGGCCACCAGTGCCCCTTTTATGATCAGCCTATATGCTGACACATTTGATTATGCCCTATTTCGGCCCAATGCTGGTGTGTTCAACATGTAACATCTGGTCTTGGCACACCACTCATGCCCAATCCGACATTTGAGACGTATATTTTTGCTCTGCTCAACGAATATTTAAACCCCAGGCACAACTTGTGAGCGAAACTTTGGGCTTTTTCAACCAGATATGATACCTGTTTACGACATCGGAATCTTGAGACCCAGTGTAGTTTATGTATCGGTTTTGCTAACAAACCTATCCTTGTCTTCTCACATGCGTATGCATTTCTGTTATTGTACTTTACAACACCTCAATTTTGGGCAGGAATGTCCAGGATCTGGACTAGCTCAAACCCCTCATAGATGTTCCGAAGCTTGAACAGATCTTATGAGTATCAATTATGTTTAAGCGTGAGCTTATCAATTTGCAAGCCAAAAATTGAAACATTATGATACCTATGAAGTCAAGACTATATATATATTTGCTACTGGCTTTCTTCTCAGATTATGGACTCTAATATCTTCTCATGTGATTCCGTTTTTTCATTATGAAAAGTGAAAACAGAGAATAACTTGATGATAATTTAGATTGCTCGGATGACTTAAATGGGTTCGATTGTTGCAGGCTAGAACGCCGGTGCCTACGAATCCAAACCCAAGTATTACTCCAGCGAGTCCAAACCCTCCAAGCCCAAGTGCTACTCATGTGAATTCAGACCCCAGTCCAAACAAGGGAAAGCGATGGTGCCTTCCGGCAACGGGTGCAAATGAACATTCCTTGCAAAACAACAAAGATAGATTATGTATGTGGGCTAGGTATTGATTGTTGAAAAATCCAAGTTGGAGGGCCATGCTTCTTCCCTAACACGGTTAGAGCTCATGCAATGAATGCCTACTACCAAGCTCTATGATTGTGACTTCAGGCAAACTGCAGCATTTGCAACCGTTGATCCAAGTGCCCAAAGAAAGAAGAAATCAAAGCAAAGCATACATGTGAATAGGAATGATCTTCAAATTCATATTTTTTCTTTTGAACCTGGCATATTTATCAAAAAATATTATAGACTGTCTTGCCTTATCAAAAAATAGATACATATTATAAATGTTATAGGCAATATTACCATCCCAACATGTAGTAGAAATCTGTTGATTTAGATGATACTATTGATCAACAGTTGTGTTGTCAAGATACTGATATAATGTTTGATTTGTTGTTCACTTTTCAGTTCAAACCCTTATATCATCAACCTAGCCTGTATTCAGTCAAGGAAATTTTAGTTAAACATTCACTATCTTTGTTTATAAGAAGTATATCACACCGCTTTAAAATTTCAACATTATGGAAATAGATGGTAATACATCCCTACAGGCACGGATTCACGTGGGGGCAAGTGCCCCACTTGCCCCACTTACTTTTGAGAAATTGTTTATTTTTTATTTTATTTGTCCCCTAATTAGTTTTTTTATTTGCCCCTCTATTCTCATTTTTCACTTCAACCAGAACTTCATCCTTCAAAATCATGTACATATCAAATCCAAACACTACTTTTAGAGTTAGAGATAGAGGTTAAATCCCTCAAATCTCTCCAAGAAACCAAAATCCACAGTTTCTTCTTCACACTTCATCGATTGGATAAGATGAGGGAAACCCTCATATTTCATCATCTTCAAAGATCTATAACTATTGAGTTATTTGAGCTCATCTTCACAAGATCCAGCAGGGTCCAAACCACCTTATTCTTCTTCTTCTAGGTACCAGGTGCTTTCATTAATCACTGTATTGGTCATCTCCACAAAAAAATCGTAAGCAACCCAATCTCCTCCTCCTTTTCTTCATGTAGTAGTAATCAACGATTCAAACCCTTCTTTTGTGTTGTGTTTCTAGAAGTAGTAATAATCTTCAATGAATATAGTAGAAATCATCTTCAATGAATGTCTTTATTGTACTCCCCTTTTTGCTGTCATCATCATTCATCATTCATCATCATCAAAACCCATTCCCGAGATTTTCGGGGTCGGCTACATGGATTTTGGTTTTCCAAGCAATGCGATCTTCCCACATTTCCTCGCCTAATCCAAGCTCAATGATATCTTCATTCACCGTCTTCATCCAAGTTTTCAACGGTCGTCCCCTCCGTCTACACCCTCCATTAACTTGTCAATCTAAACATTTTCTAATTGGCGTCGTGCTTGGTCTCCTCCGCACATGACCAAACCAAGTTAAACGTCTTTCTCTAATTTTTTCCTCTATGGGCGCTACACCTAAGTATCTCCTAATTCTTTCATTTCTAATTTTATCCTTACGAGTTTTACCACACATCCACCTTAACATACGCATTTCTGCTACTGCCATCCTATGCGTATGTTGTCCCGTAGTAGCCCAACATTCTGAACCGTATAGCATAGCTGGTCGAACAATTGTCTTATAGTATTTCCCTTTTAGCCTTGCAGGCGTCCTTCTATCGCATAATACTCCCGACGCCATTCTCCATTTCAACCAACCAGCTTTAATCCTATGATCTACATCTTCTCCAATAGCCCCATTCTTTTGAATTATAGATCCTAGATATCGAAAAGCCTCACACTCTGGGACCTCGACACCTTCGATCTCAATTGCATTACTTCTCCCTCTTGGTTCACACCCAAAGTTGCACACTAGATACTCCGTCTTCGAACGGCTAATTCTAAAACCTTTACTCTCAAAAGCCTCCCGCCACTTAACTAATTTCTGACCTAAACCTGCACTAGTCTCATCCATTAAGACAATATCATCTGCAAATAACATGCACTAAGGTACATCTTCTTGTAGATGTCTCGTCAACTCATCCATGACCAAAGCAAAGAGATATGGACTTAACGCCGACCCTTGATGTAGTCCTACTGACACTGGAAATTCACTAGACATCCCACCTACTGAGCGAACACTTGTTACAACCTCTTCATACATATCCTTAATGATATCGACATAACATTGAGACATTTTCTTCCTTTCAAGCACCCACCAAATTAACTCCCTGGGGACCCTATCATATGCTTTCTCCAGATCAATAAAAACCATATGCAAACTCTTACGTGCCTCTCGATATTTTTCTATAGTTTGCCTAAGCAGGAAGATGGCCTCCGTATTAGACCTACCCGGCATAAATCCAAATTGATTCTCCGAAACCGTGGTTAAACTCCTAAGTCTTTGTTCTATAACTCTCTCCCAAAGTTTCATCGTATGACTCATAAGCTTTATCCCTCTATAGTTCGAGCAATTCTGGATATCCCCTTTGTTCTTATAAATTGGTACCACAATGCTATGTCTCCATGAATCTGACATTTTTCTAGTTTCCAAAATCCTATTAGAGAGCTTAGTTAGCCATTGAATCCCAGCTTCTCCCAGACATTTCCATGCTTCAATTGGGATATCATCCGGTCCAACGGCCTTCCCTGTCTTCATTCTTTTTAAAGTTTCTCTCACTTCTGTGGCACTAACTCTGCGATGGAACACGCGATCTCTCCCTTCCTGTGAAGCATACCCCTCCAAGTTTAACTCCCCTACATGTGTTCCATTGAGTGTGTTCCAAAAGTAATCCTTCCATCTATCTAAAATAGCTTTATCCTGCATTAAAACTCTTCCATCCTCATGCTTAACACACTTAAGATGACTCAAGTCCCTAGTCTTTCGTTCTCTAGCTTTAGCTATCTTGAAAATATCATTCTCCCCTTCGTACCTAGCCTATTATAAAGAGCATCATACGCTCTCTTCTTAGCTTCCCCTACTGCTCTACTACTCAACTTCTTAGTCTGCTTATAAAGCTCATAAGACTCTAGGCACCTATCTTTTTGCCACACCTTAAAACATCTTTTCTTTTCCGCAATGGTTTGTTGCACATCCGCGTTCCACCACCATGTCTCCTTACCATAGAAACCTCCTCTTTTGGCCTGTCCTAACTCTTCCTTCGCACATCTTCTGATTCGGTTTGCCAAATGTTCAAAAAGATCCGCGCTACTAGTCCGATCCTTTGCTTCTAGATTCTCCCAACCCTTTGAAACAGACTGGCCACCCAAAATCCTCTTTCTAAATCTTTGGCACACATCTCCCTGTAAGGTCCACCACTTAATTCTCGGTCTAACCTGTTCTATAGTAATACGACCCCTACTCTTAAGACAAAAATCGAGAACTAACAGCCTATGTTGGTTTGTCAGACACTCCCCTGGTATAACCTTACAATTTTTACACCTACCTAAATCGTGTCTCTTCACAAGAAAATAATCAATTTGACTTCTATTACGCCCACTCGCAAAGGTCACCAAGTGATCTTCCCTCTTCTTATAAAAAGTATTTATGATCCCAAAATCCTGAACTAAAGCAAAATCTAGAATAGAAATCCCCGCAGTGTTTCGATCCCCAAAGCCTTGACCTCCATGTACCCTCTCATACCCAACTCTATCCTTACTGACATGGCCATTCAAATCCCCGCCTAGGAAAACCCTATCGGAAGAGGGAATTCCAAGAACTAACTCCTCTAAAAATTCCCAAAAATCCTTCTTAGTCTCCTCGTCCAAACCCACTTGAGGTGCATACACACTAATAACATGCACTATCTCTAGTTCTAAAGCTAATTTAATACTTATGATTCTATCCCCAAACCTCCTAACGTCGACTACTGCATCCTTAAAAACTTTACCTACCACTATTCTCACCTCGTTCCTAATGCCATCTTTACCAGAATAGAAGAGCTTGAACCCTCCTCCTAAATCTTTAGCCTTGTTCCCCTTCCATTTTGTCTCTTGAAGACAAACTATGTTTACTTTCCTCCTACGCAGGGCATCCACTAATTCTATTGTCTTTCCCATCAAGATTCCTATGTTCCAAGAGGCTAATCTAATCATTCTATCTCTAGCTCTAACCTGGACTAGCTTCTTTACTCGCCCCCGTCCAGAATGGTGCGAGAACCTTTGCCTATTTAACACTACAGCCGAGCGCCGCTGCAGCGCGCCTTGCTCATTTGTCACTACACCCGAGCGTAGGTGCAGCGCGTCGCTTATAGCGGGGGACGTTCTATCCTTCTGCATTAATCTTTTTGAACCAATATCCATGAAAAATGATGTGATGGGTTTTTTACGGTTGGCTATCACAAGCCTAACACCAACCCTCCTCCTTTATCCGGGCTTGGGACCGGCCGTTGCAACGGGCGGAGTTCCCTTTTTGCTGTATTTTAAAAAAAAAAAAAAAAAAAGTAACTAATTTTTATATTATATTTAATTAATTATGACATCACTCCGTCCCCTTCAACAAAAATCCTGGCTCCGTCACTGCATCCCTAACGTGTATACTTGATGAAATACATTACAAAGAAAACAGTTTGATTCGTCTCAGCTTTTCAATATATCATGAGATTCAGGGAAGTTAACTAATGTACCATTAACATATCATGCTTGATCACATTGTTTAACATCCTGATGAGCCAGTAATAAAGCTGAGCAAAATGGAAAACTCACTCTAAAACAAACTGAAACCAGGGACCTCGCCTTCAAATCTACAACATGAATGAAGTTGAATTTTCAGATTTATTAAAGTTTCTCCCACTGCATCTAAGACACCTAACAAGAATTCCACTTACGTTACCAAGAGCAGTGAACGTGTGCAATTGCATATGAAACACGGTATACACTTGATTCATTTCTGTAGATGAAAAAAATCAAAATATGAACCATTAAGCAAAACTGAACAATTCATTGTGTGGATGTACCCAAAGCCTCGACAAAGGTAAGCTATTTATATATACATACAGTATTCTCCAAAAGGTTATCATGCTTGGGGTTCCCAAAGCGTTGACAAGGGTCAGCTATATATATATATATATCCAGTATTCTGTAAAAGGTTATCATGCTTGGTGGTCAAGTATAAATGACATGTGAAACCATCTCTCAACTGATTTACCCAATGATGAGTGATGCATCCAAGGCCAGTTTGATTCACATATATCACCTGGGGAGTTTCCATCGGTGTCCTTCAAACTCGTATCAGCATTTTCATTCAGAAGAAACTCAGCAATGGTTTCTCTCTCACACATGGCTACATAGTGCAATGGTGTTTGCCCTTCGTTGTCCTGCATCAGGGGCAGAAGGTACAAAGTTCTTAAGAAGTTTTCATCAATATGCAAAAGGTTGAAAAGAAACTATCAAAGAAAATATAGTAAACATTGAAAGATTATATATCATGTAATTATAAATTTGTAATGGAATGCAGAAAGCTCATTAAATTGTTAGCATTATCGACTGGTTTTTCATAAAAAAAAAAAAAAAAAAAAAAAAAATGCAATGATGATGAACCTCCTTCATGGCCACCTGTTGTGGCTTATATAGACATCTTGTCAGAACCATAATGGTCAGAGTTTACAAGAAATGCGTTTTAACCAAAAACAAGTGCAAAACAAATAAGGGACATTATTGTTACCATAGCATTCACATCAGCCTTCTTGCTAACAAGCAGCTCCACAACGTTAAGGTGACCACGGTCTACAGCCCAATGTAATGGGGTCCTTCCCTCGCTGTCTGCAATTATTTCAAATGAACAGATTAGAACTAAGATGACTCTCGACTAAGGCTCCTTACACTTCCTGCACTATTCATGAGTTACATTGAGGATACGCTATTCAGACAAAAGAAAACAGTAAAGCAAAGGCAGATATCAGTGAAGAACCCAAGGAAAACCATAACAGTCAATGAGATGGGAAACACAAAAGAGCTTTGGTAAACATGAAATGGACATATAGGGAGGGGGAAACCACCAATGACCATTCTTTGATCATCAGTAACACCAACTGCAAGGCATAGGCCATATAGCAATGCTCCATCAACACTTTTTTTCTCCCACCAAATTTGTTGAAACGCAGCTTTCTTATTAATCATCTACCTCATTCATGTTTTTGTAAAAATGTAGTATTCCCATCACAATTCAATATAGTAAGCATATACGCTAACCAAGGTTGTCACGGATGGATGAGGAAAGAATTACCTTTACATATAATTTCTCCTGCATTACACGGTCTACACTAGCAGTAATAATATGAAAAATTAATTACCTAAATTAAATAACCACATAGATGAACTTTGTGTTATTCCAGAGTTATATTTTGCAGTGCAACCACTTCCTAGCACCAATAACAAGAGCACATACATTTACATGTACTAACTTGTGTATAACTCCAAATGTGTTATACTTGCTAATTGGAAAGATTCTCATAAAATTGAGATTAGAAATTAAATAATCAAATAAAGTAGCAAAGAAAACTAAAATATAATAATAGAGATGTAGCATAGGTAGATTGTGAAAAGCATAACCTTTTAGATTCACTGAAACCCCGATGTCTACATGTTTGAGCAAGTTATCTCTTTCTCCTTCTCTGGCGGCAGCATGTATGGCATCAAGCATCCTGGGAACATAAAAAAAAGGAAATTGGTCGTTATCCGCATGAAAACATAAAAAAGGAAATAGGTAGTCTTCCTAAAGAATTTGCTATTACAGAGAAACGGCCAAGGCTCCAGCTTAGCACATGTAATTTACATATGCATTTTGCAAACTAACGCATTTGCATTAGTTTGCATATTGCAATGCATTACTTTACTGTTGCTTAGAACTAATTAAGGAAAAATCAATGCAAAGTTCAAGTATTTTGATTTATCAACATGTGGTAGTGACACGCTGACAGCCTGGCATGGTAATGGTGGCGGTGGGGGTTGTAAAGGTCGTGATAGTCAGTGACGGAGCCAGGATTTTTGTTGAAGGGGGGCGAAGTAATGAGTGATAATTAATGATGATAGAATATAATAATTAATCACTTTAACATTTTTTTAGTTTGAACAATACATAAATAACTATACAAAACACTAATTGTTAAACAAAACTCCATCTAATCTATGGAGAAGAAAATGGATCCAACAAGCTATACTTTGTAGGAACACAAAAGATAAATATATGCAGGCAAATCAAATTGGTATATAAAATTAAAGGGCAAAATTTGATTTCAAGGGTAAATTTATATTTGGACAAAAAAATTGGGTTAAAAATGTGTTGACTGTAAAAGGCTCCCATTGATTACCAAAATGCCCTTCAAACTATAACCCACAAATGAACCTCGAGATACAAAAATGTATCTTGAGCAAAAATTAATTGGATCAAAATTTTCATGTATCTCCAGAAATATCCTATGAATAAATACAAAATTAAACCTTGAGATATGAATTCATCTCGAGAAAATACTTAAAAAAACATTCTTCTTCTTCAAAATAGGCAAGTGAGATTAGGGTTGTTGGTAGCTGGTAGTGATGGTGGGAGGGGACTAAACCAAGCAAGACAGGGAGAAAGGGAGGGAGAGGAAGAGAGGACAAGGCGAGGGTTGCCAGTGTCGCATTAAATAGTGAGGGGGAGCAAAAAAGATGAAATGGGTGGGGTGGGGTCGTCAGAGTCGCAGATAATATAAAAAGAGAAAGGGTGGGGTGGAACGACGTCATCGGTGTCGCAAGGGTGAGGAAATAAAAAAATAAATCAAAAAATTCAAAAGTTAGTGGGGGCAAGTGAGTGTAGTCAAGGCGATCGCCTAGGTGCGCCTCAAGGCATTTTCACAGATTACCGACTCAAAATGAGGCAAGGCGACAATTGAGCCGTATCCCCTTGGACCACCTCGTCCTGCCTCATGCCTCAGACCAGAAGAACAACCCACTCTATAAATGCCAAAGCCCAAAAGCCCAGTTGCAGCCTACTATCTATTAGGGTATTAGACATATGAGTCTTGGTTGTTTGGGGTTAGAGTCTTGGTCGCTGTTGTGAAGCTTTTCTCCTTCAAATCAGGTACATCTCCACCTTTCTCCTCTACTCTTCCTTCGGTCTCCTCTCTTCTTCTTCTCTTGTCTTCTTCTTCTTCTGCCACTGCCTTTTTTCCCCTCCTTTCCCCTTCATCTTTTTTTTTTTAGTCTTGCTGCGAGCCTGAGTGTGACAACTGCGTTTATTGCGAGCCTGTGAAGCTGAAAGTCAGATCTTCACTTCGAATCAGGTATTCATCTCCACCTTTCTCCTTTTTTCTTCATCCGGTCTCCTATGTTCTGTTTTTTTTTTCGTTATGTTCTTCTTCTGGTTTTTTTTTTTTTTTTTTTTTCTGTTTTGTTCTTCTTCTGCTACTATCTTATTCCTCTATCTTCTTTTGCTGCTGTTGTTTTCTTTCTTTTTTCCACTTTCTTCTATTTTTTATGATCGTCACCGCCTCTTTCTTTTTTTCCTCTTTTCCCTTTTATTTTCTATTTTTTTTTAATGATTGTCACCACCTGTTTTCAGGAGTTCCTTTGATTCCAGCTTGTGAATAAACTCCAGGACATACCTAGAAGACCTAAATCAGTAAAATCAGTAAGTTTTTCTTTTCTGTTTTTGTTTTTCTATTACATTTTCAATTTTCATACACCTGTTTTTTTTTTATTCAGTCATTGTTTATTTGGTAATTGCTATGTAATTATGCAACTTTATTATGTTTCCATTTTGATTATAAAAAGTTGTGTATATTTGCTTATGATACTTATCAAAACGACGATAAGTATATTACTATGCTTATGATACTTATCAAAATGATGATGTATATTACTATGTTGTATGTTTCAATTTATTATAATAATAAAAATCTTAAAAGAATGTTAAGACCGCCTCATTGAAGTAAGGTGTCTACCTCGCCTACCCCCTTGCCTCTGAGGCGTTTTCAGGCTCGTTCGCATCAACGCCTTAACTACAATGCCCCCACTTGCTCAAGCAAAATAATTCAATGATTTTTTCCCGCATTAGAATGCAAAACTTTATCAAAGAAAACACGAAAGTTCAGTAAATAACAATAAGCAAATCTTTACAAAATGATTGTTTGGTATCCTGTAAACTAATGCAAATGCATTTGTTTGTGGGTTAGCCCAAAACTTTTGCGCTTGGTATTATTTTGCAGAATTTGATTATCACATTCAGGTACCCAAGCTCAATGTTTTCTTTCATAAAATTATGCATTCTAATGCGGATAAAAAATCACAGAATTACTTTGCAAAAGCCAACTCATTATTTCAGCTTTCAATATCCACCATTATTAACCACTATATCCTTGCAACCTATGTTCTTAAATTCGACCTAGGTGACCGTCTAGGTTGCGCCTAAGCGCTAGTCAGCTGGGAAATGCCTAGGCAGGCGGACTTTTGAAGTTTTTATTTTTATTATTTCCAGTTCAAAAGAAGAAACAAACTAAGACTCATTAATTTATATAGTGTGTTTATTTTTTCATATTTATACATTTTGCATATTTATCTTGGCATTGAATTCGAAGTAATTTATATGATATTATACTTACTTTTTATAAATTACAAATTATAATATAAAATAAACCGCATAGGCCCTGACTAGGTCTTTGGGCGCTAGTCCTAGTCGCCGCCCACCTAGCTCCCAACTATTTTTAGAACATTGGTTACAACTACCACTTCAACTCCATAACTACACCACAACTAGTACCATGCCATAACCACCACCTTCACAACCACCCCTACTACAACCACGCACCACCCATAACTATTGTCGCTACCATCGCAACCACAACTACCATTTCCACCCACCATAATAACCATCATAGCATGATCGTCACTACCACTGCCATAATAACATAACCACCACCTATATTGTTCTATCATCACATTCACGCCATGCCACCACCACCACTACTATCATCACATTCACACCCTGCCACCATCACCACTACTACTACCACAACTAAAGTAGCATAACCACCTCACGTTCACAACCACCTGCACCACTACCACCGTTATCCAAACTTTTATAGCACAACCATTATCACCTTTCACAGCCACCATTGCCCACCACCTTTATAGCTATGCTATAACCACCACAACACCACCACCACCACCATCTCCATCGCCGCCACAACCATTATAGCATAACAACCACCACCATCTTCACAACTACTAGCATAGCAACCACAATCGCCACTACCACCACTTACACATCACCGCCACCACCACCTTCACAACAACCACAATCACAACACCACCACCTCCACCGTTACCACCACCCACAACAACACTATATTAAATCTAAATAAACCAAATAATCATTGGATCTTGCATTGATTTTTTTTAATTGCTACCAAGTGATTGTAAAGTACCGCACTGCATTAGTTTGCAAAATGTGCATTAGTTACAGTGCACCAAGCGCTAAAAGTTGTTGGTTGACTCGTAAACAAATGCATTTGCATTCGTTTACAAGATACCATGACGAGCCTAAGTGCAAAAACTATAAAAAAAAAAATTTAAGTCAACATATATCACTTCAACCTTGCTCCACATAATCTTTAGTCAATGCAACAAAACGAGTAACGAGACGAGGGAAAGAAACCAAGTACATTGTTGACAGGATATATGTATTAAAAAAATATTATAGGTTGTAAATAAGAAAATAGAATATTCTATTATTTCAAACATATTCTGCCAACAATCTGCAAATCTTGTATAAATCCAAGGCAAAATTCCCATCACATTGTCTCCGATTGACAACTTTCTCAATTTGAAAATCTAATCATATCAACCAAGTGTCACTAATTAGTTTTCTGAATGCTTGATAGAGGAGTATCTTCCTCTTAGGAACTTAGGTTGTACTTGATTTCTAGGAAATGTTTCAAAGAAAATTTGCCAAAAGTGGGAAGGGTGAGTAGGATAAGAAGAGAAAGATGATCACTATTGATGATACATCAAACTGTCATCTCATCAGCGCCGTACACATGCCATGACAATCTCGTCAACATAATAAAGCAAGCCCGATTACATGCTCAATCCAGCGAAGCCAAAACAGCACTAACCATCATTGGTAGGATCCAGACAGTCGAGTCTGAGTTGCAATGAACCATTAAGCCCACACGTCACATGGTCAGGCCCAATACTCGTAAGACCTCTAAGGCAAGTATCTGAGAGATCTACCCAAGATTGGCAGGCCAGCAACACATTGGATCCGACTAGAAAACAAATACTAAAGTATAAGTCGGTCAAGGAAACTTCCTTACATGAACAACACTCGGAAAAGGAAACCTCTTCCACAAATCTAGAAGCACGAGTCGTGTAGGGAAACTATCTCAAATGGACAACGCCCAATCAGGAAAGGATTTCCAGCAAGATCTCTTTCCTAAACTATGCCACCAAAGACTAGCCGAACAAGGACTCGTACACTATAAAAAGGAGATAAGGTCAATGAAATTAAGGTATGCTACAGAAATCCAATTTACATCTTTAAGCCTCTCATAAGCCTTATCTAACTTAAGCATCGGAGTGTCATCGGCTGCACAGTGATCCCTGGCTCATGTGTGCTACTTGTGCAGGTCTAGGTAAGCAGTGAGAAAGGAGAGCAGGAATCGACTACATCAGTTTGGCGTCGTCCGTGAGGAATAATAGAGTTCCTAAAAAAAAAGCAGTACTACCTTTTCCAGAGAATCAGCGAGATGGTGACAACAAGGTCACGCAACAATGGAAATGTTGTCGAGCCTTCGAACGCTCAAACCGACAGATCGTTGCCTGCTCTACCACCGCCATGGAAGGAACCCCCTGAGACCCCCGCGCCGGTGGCAGCCGCAACAGACCCAAGGGTGGACCCACTTTCAACACAGATGCAAGAAATCGCATAAACGCGGAAGTTCTCAAACAGCAGAGTCCTCCACCTGCAGAGGGAAATCGTGAGCAGCAAAGGGCCCGGTCCCTAGAGAATTCAAGAAAGCATGTTCAGGAGAGTCGCGCTGCCCTAGCAGCTTCTCAATGGACAAGAGGCGAAGGAGCGGCTAACAGAGACCCAGCGTCCAGAGTCGACAGGCACGTATCGCACAACCCCATTCGCAACGGGGCCACAAACCCAAACGTGTTGTTTAATCTCAGGGTCTCTCCACTCATGGACCATATCATGGATGAATCACTGCCAAAACATACACACCACCGAAGTTGGAGTTTTACGACAAGATAGGAGACCCGACCGATCAATTGCGCCACTTCCAACACATAATGGAGTTCAAGGAAGGGTCTGATGCAATAATGTGTCGATCATTCCCTGCAAGCCTGTAGATGTCAGCACAGACGTGGTTCCACAACCTTCCTCCAAATTCCATTAATTCATTCTGGACGTTGGCATTGGCGTTCCTCACACACATCGTGAGCAGCCAACAACTCAGGAAAGGCCTGCATTATCTGCTGACCCTAAAGCAAAAACAAAACGAGACGTTGAGGAAGTACATCACTAAGTGGGAGGTTAATAGAGCATTGATGGACACTGAAGCTCACTAAATGTCTTGTTGCTCAATGCATTCCGCAACATGCAGCTACAGGAGAAAGACCTAACGCCCGCCACCCACCCTATGGTCGGATTCAGCGGAGAAAAGTGATTCCCCATCGGGTAGATCAATCTAATGGTGGTGGCATTAGAGCCACAGTTACGGAAGTACCTTGTCCAAGAGTTCATGGTAGTTGACGCCCCGTCCACCTACAACATTATTCTGAAAAGGTCGTGGCTTCATCATATGGATGCAATGCTCTCCACCTTGTATCATCATCATCATCATCATCATCAAAGCCCATTCCCGAGATTTTCGGGGTCGGCTACATGAATTTTGGTTCTCCAAGCAATGCGATCTTCCCACATTTCCTCACCTAATCCAAGCTCAATGATATCTTCATTCACCGTCTTCATCCAAGTTTTCAACGGTCGTCCCCTCCGTCTACACCCTCCATTAACTTGCCAATCTAAACATTTTCTAATTGGCGCCGTGCTCGGTCTCCTCCGCACATGACCAAACCAAGTTAAACGTCTTTCTCTAATTTTTTCCTCTATGGGCGCTACACCTAAGTATCTCCTAATTCTTTCATTTCTAATCTTATCCTTACGAGTTTTACC
The DNA here is from genome assembly GCA_963556465.1 of Berberis vulgaris. Taxonomy (NCBI): domain Eukaryota; kingdom Viridiplantae; phylum Streptophyta; class Magnoliopsida; order Ranunculales; family Berberidaceae; genus Berberis; species Berberis vulgaris. The sequence continues at coordinate 52,708,817 of OY747126.1, forward strand.
ACACATCCACCTTAACATACGCATTTCTGCTACTGCCATCCTATGCGTATGTTGTCCCGTAGTAGCCCAACATTCTGAACCATATAGCATGGCTGGTCGAACAATTGTCTTATAGCATTTCCCTTTTAGCCTTGCAGGCATCCTTCTATCGCACAATACTCCTGACGCCATTCGCCATTTCAACCAACCAGCTTTAATCCTGTGGTCTACATCTGCTCTCCACCTTGTATCAATGCATAAAATATACAGCCAACCATGCCCAAGGGACTATCAAAGGAGATCAGCCAGCAGCAAGAGACTGCCATTATGCAACCCTGAAGCAACTAAATTATTGCCAGTTACAGCTCAGGCCCACAGAACCAACATGTTGGGCATCATGCCCAAACAAAAAAGGAAAATCACTCTATGAGGGCGGAGGAGTCCAGATAACCAAAGTGCAGCTATGAAGTCAAAGCCAGCAACGCAATCCAGACTAATAAAGAGCTAAATAACGACACTTCAGCAAACGGGCACGGGGACCAACTCTAAGAGCTGTTAATCAGCAAAGAACTGTCCGCCAGCACGAAGTATACTATTCATTAACTTTGTTAGCTTTAAAAAAAACTTCGCTAGAGGGACCACGCCATTCGAGCTAGGACCATTTGCGCCTCCTTTATGGCTGGATTAGCTCAGTCTCCACTCGGAGTTAAATTATTTGTTGCTTTGATTTCGTTTTTTTTTTTTTTTTTAAGTTTAGAAGAGTTGTTCGTACATGACACATTCCAGAAATAAAACAGATTCTATTGATTGCAATGACAGTTATTACAAAGCTTGTCGACCAACTAGTACATCAGTTTATACATTACAAGTATGTAAGTCTGATGCAAGCATCTATCCACTAAACAAGGGTAGAAACTCTGATCTGCTAACCCGTCTCCAAAAGATGAAGGTAGTAAAAGTAAAGCGTCTGCAAAAGAAGGCGAAGGAACGCACTCAATTCATTGCTCTGTCAAATCACCTTGCGGGGATGGTTCAAAGGTGGCAACATGAGCCTCGAAACAAAACACAGACGTCTTCAACCCGCCAGACTACCCTACGGAAAGAGACGAAAACTGGAGTAGAAAGAGGCAAATGACCCTCAAGACAAAAGTGTCTGAAATGCGGTTGGACTAACGTGAAAAAAAAGGTCGCATTCATCGAAACTCCGTTACGCCAACCTGCCTTCCGGTTGGGGCGTCACGCGTGAAACCCAGAGCAAACGAACGCCACAAACTAGCTGTTAGACCCAACAACATTGGTGAATGGGAACTCAGAAGCAGCAGAAGATGGAAGACAAATTTGCCCCTTGAGGAACAGTCCGTACTTCTTCGAAATGTAAGAAGATATTACAATACCTCATAGGATCAACCTGGTGCCCACCCAGACCAGGCTACACCGCATAATAGCAATTCTTATGAAGAATCGTCGGCGCATATGTCAGAAAATTCGAAGACTCTGGTAAGGGAGATCTTCCTTCAGCCAGCCTATTTATAGGCGAAATGCTCTACTATTCTCATTGCAGTGCTTGAACGCAAAATAGCCAGCCTATATATAGGCAAAATGGTTCACAAAGAGGCGTCAACAAGTAGTTACTTCAGCATTGAATGTCGTACGGGAAATTGGGAAAACGAAGGATCCAAATGCAACTACACAAGTTCACATCTTTTGAATTAATGACCCCGCAAATAGCCCCATTAACTGGGGGAATAATCGATACTGAACTGTCTCGCAGAATACGTCGTATCCCTGGCACGCTGATCCACAAAGATTTTTTCTAGTTGGGCCCCTCAACTAATGGGCCCAAGCTTATGCCCTGCCAGATTCGACCCAGCACACGCAAAGGAACAACACAGCAAAGGCCCTGAGCGCCCACAGAATAAGGAGCGCGCCTACAGAGTGTTATCAGAAAATCCAAGGCATCAGCTTCACTTTTATTTAGTTGTTCATTAAAGTCGGTCAATTTATTATTAGTCTGATCAATTGATCTGACACTGGAATCAGACCGCCAAGCGAGCTAAGTGAGTCAGAACACCCAAGTCAGACTTACACGCCCAAAATCTCATTCTGACGAAAGCTTAGTCAGCTCTGACCACATCTAATTCACAAGATTTAAGATTAATTTTCATGAATAAAATGTTAATGTACCTGAACTGCAAGAGTGTAAAGCAAAATCCAAGTAGTCCTTGTCCTCCTTAGCTCTTCTTTAGTCACGTGATTTGCAATCTGTATATAAAGTAACGAAGAAAACTGAGTTATACATTAATCCCTTCAAGTTAAGCAGAAGAACTAAAATCTCAATGAACACAACAAATCCTGCCTGAAAAAAAGTAGTTTCTAGACTACCCCAATTCAAGAAAGAAAACCAGCTACCTGAAACAGACATGGACGATGACCTACCAATCAAGAACTAAACTTTTCACACGAACAACTTCAAAAATTCAATCTTTTCTCTCAATAAAGGTTTGGGGCGTTTAAAAAAATTCAATCTTTTTTAACAAAAACTTCAAATTCAACTAAAACAAGGAAAACCCACAAAAAATGAAGGTATGCATTCAATTAAAAGCAAAATGCTATTCAATTGAAGCAAAAACATTTTTAGTTGAGGACATGAAGAAACTCTTACACAGTATATACATCGATTAAAAGAAAAGGATCCCCAAAAAAACATAATCAGCAGAAGGAAAGAACTTAATCACAATGATAAAAATGAGTTGAAAACATCAAACCCCTAAGAAAACTTTATTTATAATTAGTGGATCTAGCCCACCCAAAAATCTTCGAGACAGACTAAACAGAGATAAATGATTGATTAGCATGAAAGTGGAAAGCCTTTTCTGTTTGCTAATATCAAAATTAGGCTTAAGGTTTATTAGCAGTGAATCATAGCAAAGTTCCTCAATCTTTTCTCTCAATAAAGGTTTGGGGCGTTTAAAAATTTCAATTTTTTTAACAAAAACTTCAAATTCAACTAAAACAAGGAAAACCCACAAAAAATGAAGCATACCCAAATCCATAAACACAATGAAAATGAATTCTGAATGATGAATTGGATAAAATATTATGTACTACTGACCATTTTGTTCTTGGGAATGGAAGATCTTCAAGAGAGATAGATAAAATGGGGTTTCTTCTCCTTAAATACGCTGCCCCACCCACTGATAGTGTTTTTTTAAGCTCTGGAAACTTGTAATGTTCAACTGAGGAGGCTCAGGTGCTCACCAGTTCTTTCTCTTCGCTGCGAGTTTATAGCTTTTAGCTCCAACAGATACGAAAACCTACCCAGTTTTTTCAAGAAACAAAATCAATTAATCTTAAAATTAACATTCTCGATCTAATCACTTTTCAGCAAGCATTTCTCACAGATCCATAGGAATCGCAATATGAAAAATCAAGACAATATCGATACTGGAATCTAGCGAGCAAAGAAATCAGAGATGAAGAAAATCAAATATCAATGAGATTTCTAGTTTTTTTTTTTTTTTACCTTGAGAAATCTTGGAGACGAACCGATACGCAGCAGAGGATTAACCGAAGAGGAAGAGATTTTAGTTCATTGAGAGAAAATGAACAACCGAACACTCGAACAGGGCCGCGTGAGAGAAGACCTTGCGCCTTGCACCGCTGCTTTGTGCGGCTGTGTGAGAGACTCGAGAGAACAGAGAAGGGGAAGCCCTAATAGTCAACTATTTTTTTTTTTAAATATGAACCAAATTTTTTTTTTAAATTTTTTAAAAGTTCAGGGGGGCCAGTTCCCCCCCCCCCCCCCCCCCCGATCCCTGAATAGGTCCGCCCATGGTGGTGCCATCAACATAGGTAATACATGTATGCACAAAAAAATCCTTGCATAAGCTTAAGCAACTTTCGACTACAACAAAACAAGCTATATCATTTAAATTCAACTGTCTATGTGTGTGTATTTACCAAGAAAGTTCACCCAAGCAAGAGGATTGTACATAAATGGTACATGTCATCAGTGTAGTTAAGGCGTTGAGACGGCGGACGCCTCACTTCACTGAGGCGGTCCTTAACATTTTTTTACAGATTTTTATTATAAGAAATTGAAACATATTTAGATAAGTAATATTCATCATCATTTTGATAATCATACTGATTTGGTTCCTGCAGGTACGTTCCATAGTTTATTCACGAGCTGGAATCCAATAAACTCCTGAAAATGGGTGGTGACAATCATAAAGAAAGAAGATGAAGGAGGGAAATGGCAGCAGGAAAAGAAGACAGCATAACAAAATGGCAGCAAATGTGCATATGTAAATGAAGTTTGGGCAGAGAAGAATAAAAAAAACAGATCAGACAGAAGAAGAAAAAAATGGCAACATTATACAAAAAAAATCATCAAAAAAAGGGCAGCATAAGAAGAGGGAAAAAAAAACACATACCTGATTTGAAGGAATCAACACCTAATTTGAAGAAGAGAAACTTGATTAGAAGGAAAGGAATCTAATTTGAAGAAGAAATCTTGAAAACCCACACAGTAGTAGCCACCAATTCTCTAGTCTAAAATTCTAAATACCCCGTTAACCCTAAAAGACAAGTGGGTTGCAATGGGCTTTTGGTTTTTAAGCTGCAAATTGGTTGAGGCGGTCCGAGGCGCTTGAGGCGGGTGACGCCTCACTTTACCTCTCCACCTCGCCCCATTTTGAGGTGTCCCTTTGCCAAAAGTGCATGTCATCTTACCTGATTCTCTTCTCTAGGCAAATGGGAATGTACGCCATGAGATATCACAATTATTCTGACATCTATATACCAAGGATACGCAAAATTTCATGGAAATTTCATGTTGAACCCATGTAACTGAAACCATGCATAGTTGATAATATTGCACATAACATTTACGAGGGTCATCGTGTTTAATGGCGGACCCAGGATTTTAGTCAGGGGAGTAAAATGACAAATAATTATTAGTTGATCATAGTAGTTATCAAGGGTGGAGCAAAAAAAAAATGTCCTAACCGAGCTAGTAACTAATAAAAAAATACAACTATTAAAAATACATTGCATATACCAAATTGAATTGTCTAATTTTAAGCCAAAATAAGGCCACAATATCGATAACCTTAGCAAGGGGCAAACGAGCGTAATAACTAGAATATATAACTAAAATCACAAAATAATTAAGATAAGTATCTATTTGAAGCTAAAAAAATCTGAAATTTATGAACATAATAAGATCCTAATATAGTTTCGTAGAAAAAATGGTTTATATAAGGTTCAAATTTTGTACGAGTTGGCTAATGGTATATATTTCATTGAATTCTATAGTTATTATTTTAGATATTAGTTTCAAATTTTTATTTTTTTGAGATTTTATACCATTTGTGAACAAATAATTCATTTATTTCATGTTTGCAATTACATATAAGGTAGAATGACTAATCATACTCCTCACCATATCCTTAAGAGTTTTGTTTCGTCTTTCAACGACACCATTCATGCTAGGTGAACCTGGCATGGTGTACTGTGGGACGATTCCACATTCCTATAGGAATTTAGAAAATGACCCTGGACGTTGTTCTCCTGAACCGTCATATCTGCCGTAGTACTTTCCACCACGATCAGATCGAACGCACTTAACTTTTTTTACTGAGTTGGTTTTCAACTTCAGTTTTGAAATACTTGAATACATCGAGTGCCGCTGATTTTTCATGAATGAGATAAAGGTACCCATAACGTGAGTAGTCGTCTATGAATGATATAAAGTATCGTTGACCATTCCAAGAAGCCGTAGGGATGGTCCACAGATATTCGTATGTATCAATTCTAAGACGTCTGAAGATCTATTAGCACCTAATCTCTTTTGTTTGGTCTATTTTACCTTGATGCACTCAACACAGACATCTAAGTCTGAAAAGTCAAATGAATCCAAAATGCCTTCTGACACAACTCGTTCAATTCTAGATTTGGATATATGACACAAACGACTGTGCCATAATTTCGCTGAATTTTCTTTGTTTAGCTTGCATTTAGTACCCCGTGAATCCACATGTAAGGTTTCATTATATGATGCAATAGTATCAAACAAATATAGGTTATCAAACATACTAAATGAATCAGTACCAATAATATTTGAATTCAAATAAAGACTAAACTAAACTGATTGTTTCCAAATGAACAATTATAACAAGATTTGTCCAATAAAGAAACAGAAACCAAATTCCGTCTAAAACGGTACAACAAAAGTGTCTTTCAAATCCAAATAAAAACAAGTTCTCAACAATAACCTAAAATGCCCTATTGCCTCAACATCCACCGACTTTCCATCGCCCACAAAGATGTATCTTTCAATATCATTTGGCTTTCGGTAGCTCGGGCAACCCTGCATAGAAACACTTATGTGAGTGGTAGCATCAGAATCTAACCACCAAGTGTTTAGATACTGAAGCTAAATTAACCTCAGAACAGACCAAAGTAAAGAATGTACATTTCTTGGCACGCCAAACATGATACTTACTACATTCTTTCTTTCCATGTCCCAACTTTTCACAAAAGAAACATCCTTGATTTTTCTTAGGTTTCTTTTGCTCTGGACCCTTAGCAGCTTCATTTTTCTTTCTTTTCTTGCCCTTATCCTTAGAGGTACTTACCAGATGAGTACTTTCAAATCTCTCTTACTTCAACCTTTCCTCTTCTTGCACACAATATGGAATGAGCTCGTTAAGAGTCCATTTCTCCTTTTGACAGTTATAACTAAGTTTTAACTGACTGAATTGTGCAGGAAGCGATATCAATACTAAATGCACGAGCAAGTCGTTAAACAACTCGAGCTTTAGTGCCTTAAGTTTGGAAGCAATGTGAGACGTCTCCATGATGTACTCCCTTATGTTTCCCTTGCCTTTGTACTTACTGAAATCAAGCTAGCTAAAAGCGTGCTTGTTTCAGCTTTATCGTTTTTTGCAAAACGTTTTTCAATTTCAGCAGGGAAATCACTGGCTTTAGTTACCCCTTCAGATATTGCGCCTCTAAAGGCTTTCGAAATGCCGCGCTTAATGATCATTAGACTAATGCGATTAGAGCGTTTCCACTTCTCAAAGTTCATCCTTTCTTCAGAAGAACTTTCAGCCATAAGAGTAGCGGGTTGCTCTATCCTTAATGCAAGGTCTAGATCCATGCAGTCAATAACGATTAAGACGTTCTCTTTCCAATCCTTGAAGTTTGTCCCATAAAGCATGGAAATACTGTTTGCATGAGCAGATATTGTAGTAGCAGACATAATAGCTGTACAGAAAATAAACCTAATGAGCATGCATGTTCACATCATAATCTTAATAAACAATCTTTAAATTTAAACAACTATGGAATACATCTCAAGATACCTAACATAACATTAATATCAAGTCTTTGGACAGTAATATTAACTTGTAAGTGGTACTCTTGGTGTGGTGATCAAATATTGACAATAAATCCTGTCAAACAATAAGTCTATCTTTGGATCGGCTTATTATTCACATGGAAACCTTATAATTGTCACATATTTATCACTACAGGTGTGTATGCAATTCGGCAAAATATTATCCTTCCTTTGGGCTGGGTAATATCCGCATGAACTCACAAACATAAACGTCTTAACATTCTAAATAAATTAATCTACATAAGAGAGGTCACTTTGGTGACATCTTATTTCAATTAGTTCAATCAAATGTTAGACAAACTAAATCATTCATTAGATGCATCCCAAAAAATATTTGAATTTTCAAATAAATTGCCTAGATAAAAAATAATGAATAAATAACGGACCTAAGTAATGTACCGGATTTACTTGAGGTAAGGTCAATTATTTAATTTCCTGAAAAAAAAAATTTTACTTATCAAGGTGGCTCAAACAGATTCTGTTGGGTGCAAAAGGCCAAAACAGGATGGACCGATTTTCTGAACTGGACCAGGGTGACCCATCTGACCCAGACCCAATAGCCTAAATACTTTTCAATTAAGTTGTGGCCCAATGAAAATTTCAAATAAAACTAAATGGTCAAATGCAACCTTAACTTAAAACTTATTATACACATGGGCCTAATTATGGTCCAACAACCTAACAGATCAAGATCTGATTCAGGCCTTAATAAAACTGAAGGATCTAATACACTAGCAGGCAGTGTTGTACGAATCGGTCCAAATCGCGATTCAAATCGCCGATCTAAATCGAATCGGCATGCAAACGGTTTAAATCGACCCAAAAATCGGAATTCATCCAAATCGGACTGAATCGCAACCGAGTCAGCAATGAAATCGTACATCGCGATTGAAGAACAAAACTACGATTTATATGTTTCGCACAAAAAAAAAAAAAAAAAAAAACCAATAGAAATCGGGATGAAGCAAACAGGGAATACCAATAGAAAAAAAAAAAAAAAAAACAGAAACAAACAGGGAAGAAGAAGAAGAAGAACCAACATACCTTCTCAGATCTGGATCTCGCTGCATCAGATCTGCTCCAGAAGAAGAAGAAGCACCAGAATCTGCTCCGTCACCTCGCTGCATCTCGACATCTCTCTGCATCTCGACATGTCTCTGCGAGACTGCGACTGCATCTCAACTCTCTGCTGCATATGAATCGATTGTGTGTTGAATCGATTTCTGGTTGAATCGATTGTGTAGGTTGAATCGATTTCGTTGTGTAGGTTGAATCGATTTCGATTTCGATTTCGATTTCGATTTCGTTGTGGGTTTGGCTCATTGGCTGTGTTGTTTGTTGTGTTGTGAAAATGGGAATAAAATTTTGATTTTACTTATATACAAAGGTCAGGGTCAGGGACCCCTAATGAATTGTTTGTTATTAATTATCATATTTACACCCTCAAAGTTAATTACAATATTAGAGAGACCCTTATTTTACAGTGAGTTTGTTTTTGTTTATAAAGACAAAACCGAGATCCTCATTAACTTTTATAAACCTAAACTTTAAAAAAACCCTACCTTTTGCAAATTCCATTTTTTTTTATGGCAAATCTCTTCTTTCAATGTCCTTCAATGGCTACCACCAACAAGTGATGGTTTCTTCCATAGTTTTCTACTTCAAACATTAAGTGTTTTCACCAAACAAAGGAGGTTTTGCTTCAACCAAAGGTAAAAAAGTTTACTTCTTATTGTATTTCCATATTTTTCATTAGATTACTTTACTATTATCACTATGCCAGATATAGCTTGGGAACATTGTGTTGCTGTGAATAATAATAAACAAAAGGTTAAGTGTAATTATTGTGGAAAAGAGATGTGGGGAGGGGTTTTTAGAATGAAAAATCATCTTGGAAGAACAAACAAGGATACTTCACCATGCTTGAGCAATTCAGATGAAAATTATTTACTATTCAAGAAGATGTGTACTGATAAAGTGGTTGCAAAAGTTGCTGAAAGGAAGGAAAGGAATGCTCCAATGTATGGGGATGATGGAAATGTTCTGCACAAACAACAATATATTGGAACTGATCAATTTTTTTGTAAATCTTCATCACACAAACAAAGTTGAACTTGGATTACATTCATTCATCTTCATTCTAATAATTTCTCTTCAATCGCAATGGTCGTTCTAATGGTCATCTCATTCGCACCTGCCACATCTATTGCCCCACTTTTATACTTTGATCAAGCTGAATACACTTCGAGTTTCAGGTAATTTTGAAACCTATAAAGAGTACAAATAATGTAAGTAAAAAGAAATGATATATTCCTAAATGAAGGAAAAATAAATAATATATATATATATATATAAATTATAATTAAAAAAATCTTACGATTTACGATACGATTTACGATTAAATCTAAATCTTACACGTTACGATTTACAATACGATTTACGATTCACTAACACTGCTAGCAGGTCCAACAAGCTAAACTAAACCCTATTTTTTAATCAAGATCAGAATGAAGCAGATCACGATGCAGATCAAACCAGAACGATCTGAGTGATCAAGATCTGAACGAAGTAGATCACGATGCAGATCTGAATGAACCAGATCATGCAGATCTGACGAAGTAGATCACGATGCAGATCTGAACGAACCAGATCATGCAGATGCAGATCTGAACCAAGCAGATCACGATGCAGATCTGAACGGAAAAAAAAACCCTTTTAAATAAATCCTACCAAAGAAATTTTTAAAAAACCTTGATTTTATGCCAAAAGTTCATCATAAATTTCATAATCTCTCAAAGAATCAATCATGGAGTAGGCTCTGATACCACTTATTAGATCTTTATTCTACAGATAGAGTTATGCTCCATATTGATTCAATGAGAAGAAAAATAATCAAGAATAAAGCGAAAGCGTACCTTGATCCATAATAGTACTTCAAATAAGGGATTAGTCTTGATCTTACAGTTGATAACATATGTTTTCAGTATATCTCTCAGTAGAAGGGAATTCCAGAAGAAACAAAAACTACGCTCAACTGGGGACTATAATCCTGTATTTATGACTGATTGGTTTATCAGTTATTCTTACCAATTTCTAATTTGATCCCTCATCAAAATAGAAATTGCTTAAGTGTATCTACACATTAAGCCCATGACATTTTAATATCCTAGCCCAATTAACCATATTAGATCACAATCCATTGGGCTATACTTTAAGATAACAATACACATTAAATACATATTTGTGCCCACACATGTTGGAAAAATCCAACATGGAGAAGATGAAAGGCATAGAGACGTGATGAAAGGGTTTAAGACTTTAGCTGATATCTACATCATCAACAACCGGTAGATCGTCTTCAACAGGTCGTCTTTAACAATCGTCCGCAATTGATCGTCTAGCAACAGATCGTCTTCAACAGCCGGCAAGCAGATCGTCTTCAACAGGTTAGTAGATTTTCTTTTCTCCTCTTATTTCTTCTTTTTCACCAAGAACTTCTCGATCTCCCTCTCTACAGTCTATGCGTTGACGATCGACTCCCTCGATCTCTCCGTCCCTCATCTCTCTCCCTTCAATCTCTCGTCTCTCTCCCTCCTTCAGTCAATCGTATCTCTCCCTTCACCCCCGATCTCCCTTCACTTCAATCATCTCTCTCCCTTCACTCTGTATGTGTCTGTGCGATTGAAACAATGAGGAACAGAAGAGGTTGAGACTGATATTTGCACCCAAATAAGTAAAAAATGCATTGATCGTGTCCAGGACATGTCTGAATTAGTCAACGAGTCCAACCTGTTGACCGCATGTCAAGTGCGTGTCGCACACAAATCCGTCTCCGACACGTATTTGCCTAAAAAATACTCATTTAACTCTTGGGTGTGTACTGTCTATTGTGTCTCTATTGTTTTATTTTTTTTACCCAAATTCAAACTACACATTTATATATTCCAAACAAATTTTTAACAATAAAGGTCATTGTAGTGAAGCTCTTGAAAATATACAATGATAACTGTAAAGGGAAAAGAATGACTTTTTGAGGCTACACATTGGGACTCACCACAGTTCAATGTAATGCAGTATGGAGATTTTATAAAAAATGTAATTGAGTTTCTAGTATTATTATTATATTGTAATAAAACCTCTTTAGTATCCGTCCAATTGAAACATTAGTTTCCTATTAGGTTTATGGTATGTTTCTTGTTAGAGAAGTTATGTCAGCTATAATTAGGAGCATAGATTAATTATTGTTATGAGGTTGGTTGATTGAATAAGTTTTATTTAGTTTATCAATTTTATCGTCAATTTATTTGCTTTCAATCATCGCATAGTTTTCAATTTCAGTTTATTTACAAGTTTAATTCTATCAATTTGTATCATAATCGAAAATGATTTTTGTTATTTGGCTTGATTTGAAAAGGAAAAAGAAAATTGACTACAAGCAGTTGAGACGTCGTACCTGATGTTCGCAGCATTCAGATAATACAAAAAACATCAAAGAGGATGTACCAAAGGATTGATAGGTTGGATCAGAAGTTGAACTCCCTCCCACCGGCAGCGCCAAGGCTCACATCCAGCACAGTCGATGGTGGCGCACAACCACACAATGATTTGGCATCGATCAAACAACCAAACACAGGTTAACCGCCCCGATCGCCTTACCCGTCCTGGCAGACGGCGGCACAACACAAAGTCAAACGACCAACAGAGGTCGATCAGCCACAAGCTTGACTGATTCCTATCAATCGACAGCCTATCTCGCAGCTTACTATTGATCAAAAGTCCGTCTCGCAGCTTCCTGCCAAACCAAACTCCTCCCTTGATCGACACCCACAATCGATCGAAACCCAAACAACCTCGATCACAAGCCCAGACCCCAAATAGCCCCCATTGATACCCCCACTGTTGCAACCTCAATCACTCGCCTTCCACAACTTTCCCCTTCCCTCGATCGCACCCCACCTCTCGACCTCCCTCGACACCCCCATCACAGTTCGATCGAACTTGTCACAGCCCCTATTCTAGTCTATCAAACCTGCCTCCTACACAAATCGATCACCTACTTTCGCCACCCTGACACCTCTTTCTCCCCACCGTCCTCCATCGAAACCCCCTTCACTGTCGTCGCCAATCCTCGCCGTCACAACAACCCCATCGCAACCCTCCCACAAGTTTCTGCTTCAACCTCTTTTTGTTGGTAAAGAGGATGAAGAAGGTGACATTTTCACCCAAGTCCCTCCTATTTCCACTTCAGTTCCAGATCACGTATATTTACTCAAGTCCTTTGACTAATTACATTCACTACACCTATCAATACAACCACATGCTTCTCACTCATTTTTTTCTAAGGATCGGGATATTTGCAGCCGGATTCATGGACATATACCGCCACGAGGATCTAATTTTTTTTTATTACGATGTTATAGTTATTAACCACCACAGGATGGGCAACGTAAAACGGTGTTTATGATCCAATTTAGGTCAATTTTATAGAGGATCAATATGGATACATCTTTCCTCTCAGGAAGTGGATTTACTTCGGACACAATATTCAGATTCGACTTTATTTGTTATGCCAATTCTTTGAGGTGCCAGCAATTACAGAGGCGTCATTCGTGGTCGACTTCTACCAAGACACTTCACCGCGTGCTCTCCCAGTGGTTGTTTGTGCTCATCATACTTCGACTTCAAGCTCAAGGACGAGCTTCTTCAATCCGGAGAGGTTGATGTAATTAAGTTTATTTTAGTAATAGTATTATTAGTTATATTGTAATAGGACCTCTCTAGTAACAATCCAATTAGAACATCAGTTTCCTACTAGATTTAGGGTCTACAAGTTAGGTCAGTTATAAATAGGAGTAGATTGTTTATTGTTATGAGGTTGGTTGATTGAATAAAGAGTTATTTTGTTTGTCAGTTTTATCGTCAATTTATTTGCTTTCAATTATTGCATTCTTTTCAATTCATGTTTATTTACAAGTTTAATTCTATCATTTTACCCTGACACAAGTAATTTGGGCTTAAATCTCACTACACCGCCTTCAGAGTGATCCATTGTTTTTTTGTAAATATCTTTTGTTGTTTTCAGCAAAATGTCCCTTGGAGATTTCCTTTGATGAGAAAATGGCATTAATATGCCTTAGAAAGTTCTCTTTCTCTAATCTCAAGAACGAAGATTGATATGGGTAGGCTTTCCCTGTTGGGGAAGGTCAACTCGGTGCCCTCCAATCTCAACTAAATCCACTTCTCCACTTCCATCATGGATTGAGGGGGGCTCCTGCGCACAGTGGGCAGGAGCAGCTCCTGCGCAGGCCTCCCAGCCGTTGGATCAGAATCCAACGGCTCAGATCATTTGAATTTGAAATTTTATTTAAAAAAATTTCCCGCCAAAATTTTCTCTCCTCCCAGATGATCTGAGCCGTTGAATTCTGATCCAACGGCTGGGAGGCCTGCGCAGGAGCTGCTCCTGCCCACTGTGCGCAGGAGCCCCCCTCAATCCCTTCCATCATATGCACTCTTCATCAATCATGTTCCCACCAATCTCTGTAATTTTCTAGTGAGATATGATGTAAGTCAAATCATATGAACAAATGTTCTATCAACTTTATTTGGTTTATTCCTTCATAAATATATGATTTTCTCATTTTTCGTTAACTCACTCTTTTTAGGACTTTCAACTATTGTTTCCCAAACACTGAGGCTTGCAGCTGATATGATGATTGCATTTTAAAACTAACTTAAGCATTATAATTATTTCTACATATATATCCCACCCAACAAAGAAAAAAGTTTAAACATTATAGACTACATAGCCAATTGGTGGGTTCTGCTATTTTATGATTGTTATTAAGGAGGTTTATGTTACTCAGACACATGCAAGAAAATGTGACGCCATTTTGAAGCAAAATTAGAAGAGGAATCATGAACACACCCACAAATTGAAGTATGAAATCTTTTAACCTTGATTTACATGAAAGATGCTTAATATAAACATAGATGTGAAGTCAATATGTAAATCCTGCGACTCGGGATGCTTTGGGATGCTTTGATTAATGATTAGTACTGGTATAATGTGGAGTATTGTTGCTCTATGTGTGTCAATGAAGTGGAGACACAAGATCATATTTTCCTCCATTGTGAGCTAGATGTGGAGACACGTACAAGATCATATTTTCCTCCATTGTGAGCTAGCTACATCTGTGTCGCACTATTTCATCGTTGCCTATGGGGCGGATTGGGTAAGGCCTTGTTCCACAGTGGACGTGTTTCATGAGTGCATATGCCAAGCATACTATGGAGGACAATGATACGTCATCTCATACCATATGCTATTGCATGGGTAATGTGACAACCTAGGAAGCACGGATTCTCGGTAAAACCCTCTGAATCCTAATAATACGCGCGTTGGATACGGATACGCGTGCGATTCGCGTTCGATACGTATCCAACACGCGGTCAACCTATCGGTCAACGTGACTTGGTTAGGATACGGCTTGACCCGGTCCGGATACGGTCAGGATTCGGTTGCTAATAAATTTTTTTTTTCAGATCTTGATAAAATAGGACGGCTGAAATCTACCCAGAGATCCATCGATCAGAGAAATCGATCGAGCAGGGAGATCCATCGATCAGAGAGATCGATCGAGCGGGCAGATCAGATCGAGCGGGGAGATCAGATCGATCGATCGAGCAGAGAGATCAGAGAGATCGATCGATCGAGCGGAGAGATCGATCAGAGAGCGGGGAGATCGATCAGAGAGCGGGTCGATCAGAGAGATCAGATTGATCGAGCGGGGAGATCAGATCGATCGGGGAGATCAGGTCGATCGAGCGACTGGGAGGGGAGATCGAGCATTTCACATCGCTGTTTCTTCAACCTCCTGCGCCTCCCATCTAATTGTTGAGGGAAATGGCGAGGAAAACAAGGAAATGGCGAGGAAAATAGAGGGGGGGAGGGAAATTGCTATTTATATGGATTAGTTGGGTAGGGTCCAAATTAGGCCCGGCCCATATTAGAATTCATTACCCTAATTTTCATTCATGTACCCAAACTTTTCATTCATTCAAATAATTTCATTAATTAAGCTCATTACATTTAGATGTTTTATATATTTAGATTATTAATTATTGTTTATGAGTTATGACATTATGTTAATAGTTTTTTAATAAAATATAAAAATAAAAATAAGGTTTGACGTGTCACCGAGTCCCCGAGTCCTAGTTTTTTGAAAATTGTCGAGTCGCCGTATCGTATCCGTGTCCGATACGATACGCGTATCCGAGTCCGTGCATCCCAGGTGACAACTGATAATAAAGAAATTGGAGGGTGTATCATGGATCTTCGTTTACTAGGGATCACACTGCGATGGAAGTCATGGGACTCCTATGGTATTTGTGTTCCCATATTTTGCTCAAGGTATTAGGTGTTCTCAGTAAATTGGGATATCTATATGAAGGTTCAATATTGCCTTACTTGTAAAAAGGGGCATTACTTGTAAAAGTCTTCAATATAAATAAGGTTCGTTCACAGTATTGATCCGGCAAACATAATAATTTTCAACAATGTAACTAAAATCCATGATCCTGACTAACACATTCCACCCATGGTTCACAAAGGTGGGAACACAGTTGTATAGAAGATTTGTTTGTATAGACCTCTGAATTCTGATTTTTTATTTTTCCAAATGCATTCAAAGCAAATTACAGATTAAATCTCATTGTAAGTTGCAATGACAACAGTTTGAATAACAAGAGTGTTAGTGAAGATATCACTTAGTGCGAGCCAGGGGCGGACCCAGGATTTCACTCCAGGGGGGCGAAATGACAAAGTAATATTCGTCGATAATAATAATTATCTAAAATAACCCTTTCCAAAAAAAAAAAAATTAAGTGACAAATTTAAATACTACTATTTACTTTCTTATGTTAAGCCATAAAATAAGATATTGTATTACTCACAAAAGATGGGAGAGGTGAGAGGAATTCACCTCGCCAATTTACAAAAAAATATTATCTATAAATTGCAACTATGCAACTCATACGTACAAAAAATATTATCCATAAAGGAATGTCCTTATAAGGACCCTTCAAAACACCTACTATTTTTTTCTAACCATATCATTTAACCACAATTTTACAAATCTACACGTCGCGATCTCATGTTCTGAAATTGTTGCATGATGGCTTCATTTTCAATGCTATCCAAAACATCCCTTTCAATGTATGTCACCAAACAATCATTCATCCAATCATCTCCCATTCAATTCCTTAGGCGACTCTTCACAATATGCATAGTTGAAAATGCTCTTTCAACTGTAGCAGTGGCAACATGTAGAATCAATGATAATGTGATGAGTAAATAAACCATAGGATATACGACATCCTTTTTTGTTTCAACCATCTTCTTAGCAAGACCACCTCTACCGATTATATTTGAAAATTCACTATTTGATCGCACATCCATAATATAAGTTTTCAATTGATCTTGAAACACCATCAAATCAAAATCTGAGAAATCCATTGGATAAAATTGAGCAAGACGGATCAACTTCTGTCTGAAAATGAATTGTTTGGGCTTAAGCATGTCATACACAAAAGTAACTCTGTATTCACCTCGTCAAAACGATTATTGAGCTCTTGAAGCTGCATATCTATGCACGTATAAAATAATTCAGCTCGATAGTGATGGAGATTTGTAACTACTTCTTGTCTACGCCGTGATCGCCCCCGAGGTACAAAGTCATCATCCATTCGAGGAATGGTAATATTATGTTTCCCACAAAATGAAGATACATCAGCAATGAGTGAATCCCATTCATTTTCTCTCATCATTTGGAACATTTGCTTAGATATTTCAACGAGATTGATGGCATTCACAACGTCTTGATCTTTTTTTTGCAATGATTTTGATAATTCATTGGTAATTCCTAATACATCCTTCATCATATGTAAAATCAGGATAAAATCAAAACATTGCATTGATTCTAGTAAAGCATAAGCTTCACCCCTTTGTTCTGAGCTGGTGCCATCTCCAACGACAATTTCAACTACATCTATCACCGAAGAAAACATAAGAATCAACCTTATTATCGTAGTATAATGAGAACCCCATCGAGTATCACCAGCTCGTGTGAGAGTAGTCTCTTGGTTCAACCCTTTACCAGTTGAAAGTTCACCAGTATTGAGTTTCTCAATAAGGTCAATAGTTTTTTATCTTGAAGAATATCTTTGCGTTTGCATGAAACCCCAACAATATTCACTGCTGTAGAAATTAAGTTAAAGAATAATGCGATCCGATGATGGTTTTTTGCGACATGTACCAGTGTCAGTTGAAGCTGATGCGCAAAACAATGGACATAAAATGCAGACTGGTTTTCTTTAATAATCAGTGTTTTAAGTCCGTTGAACTCACCTTGCATATTACTGGCCCCATCGTAACCTTGTCCACGCAACCTTGTTATGCTCAAATTATATTTGGAAAGAATTTTTCCTAGTGCCTTCTTCAGTGAAATTGCAGTTGTATTAGAAACATGAGTTATACTTGAGAATCGTTCAATAACACAACCCTTTTTGTCCACAAAGCGTAAAACAACTGCCATTTGCTCTTTGATTGAAAGATCATGAGATTCGTCAACCAAAACTGCAAATAATGCGTCACCAAGATCTTCAAGAATAACGTCGGAAGTCTTAATTGCAACCGCTTTTGTAATGTCTTTCTGAACTTTAGGTGAAATCAACTTGTGATTTTCAGGAGCATATTTTAAAACAACTTTCTTTATGTCTTCATTGTGATTAGCTGTATACTCCAAAAGTTCAAGAAAGTTTCCTCTATTCTTTGAGTCTTCAGATTCATCATGACCATGAAAAGCCAATCCTTGATGCAAAAGAAAGTCAATTGAAGCATTTAAACGGGTCTGATACTCAAGTTTAGCTTGGTCTGATTGCTTAACGAAAAATGTTTGGATATGCTGCTTTTGCTTCATCAAATTTTGACTCATTGTATAAGCTTCATAATGAGTCTTTCCCAAATGATCTTGTAATTTATCCGGTTTCTTCCAATTATCGAACCCTTCCACTACAAAAGTGTTGCCACCACTTTGATCCCCGAAATTCGGTTTGAAAAGATAGCAATGTAAACAAAATGCAGCATCTTTCTCTATGTTATGCTCCAACCAATCTTTATGTTGGTCGAACCAAGCTACATTAAAATGTCTCATCCCACCTCCCAGTTTCTTTTGTGGAAATTTGTGATTCTTAGGCTGACATGTACCCCTTTGTAAATATGCTCTTCTAACTATCTCCTGATTATTAGGATGATAATCTGAAATTCGAGGTCTTGATCCGAGATCTGTTGGAAGATTTGACATATCATAATCCACGTGAATTGGATTTGAGATTGGATCTAACTGACCACCCTCATTATTTTGTAAGCTAGGGGATGGTAACTCTGACACAGACTTTCTTTTCAAAAACTTGTCCATAGCTGGAAAAAATAAATAATATATTAAATAAGTAAATAAAATATTAATTAAGTAAATAAATATATAATATTTACTTTCAAGCATTGTTATCATGGAAAAACATACAAGCTCTAACAATATTTATGAAAACATCTAATTCACAAAATTTAAGATTAATTTTCATGAATAAAATGTTAAGGTACCTGAGCTGCAAGAGTGTAAAGAAAAATCCAAGTAGTCCTTGTCCTCCCTAGCTCTTCTTTAGTCACGTGATTTGCAATCTGTTTATAAAGTAACGAAGAAAACTGAGTTATACATTAATCCCTTCAAGTTAAGCAGAAGAACTAAAATCTCAATGAACACAACAAATCCTACCTGAAAAAAAGTAGGTTTCTAGACTACCCCAATTCTAGAAAGAAAACCAGCAACCTGAAGCAGACATGGACGATGACCTACCAATCAAGAACTAAACTTTTCACACGAACAACTACAAAAATTCAATCTTTTCTCTCAATAAAGGTTTGGGGCGTTTAAAAAAATTCAATCTTTTTTAACAAAAACTTCAAATTCAACTAAAACAAGGAAAACCCACAAAAAATGAAGGTATGCATTCAATTAAAAGCAAAATGCTATTCAATTGAAGCAAAAACATTTTTAGTAGAGGACGTGAAGAAACTCTTACATAGTATATACATCGATTAAAAGAAAAGGATCCCTAAAAAAACATAATTAGCAGAACGAAAGAACTTAATCACAATGATAAAAATGAGTTGAAAACATCAAACCCCTAAGAAAATTTTATTCATAATTAGTGGATCTAGCCCACCCAAAAATCTCCGAGACAGACTAAACAGAGATAAATGATTGATTAGCATGAAAGTGGACAACCTTCTCTGTTTGCTAATATCAAAATTAGGCTTAAGGTTTATTAGCAGTGAATCATAGCAAAGTTCCTCAATCTTTTCTCTCAATAAAGGTTTGGGGCGATTAAAAAAATTCAATTTTTTTTAACAAAAACTTCAAATTCAACTAAAACAAGGAAACCCCAGAAAAAATGAAGCATACCCAAATCCATAAACACAATGAAAATGAATTCTGAGAGATGAATTGGATAAAATATTATGTACTACTGACCCTTTTGTTATTGGGAATGGAAGATCTTCAAGAGAGATAGATAAAATGGGGTTTCTTCTCCTTCTTAAATACGCTGCCCCACCCACTGATAGTGTTTTTTTAAGCTCTGGAAACTTGTAATGTTCAACTGAGGAGGCTCAGGTGCTCACCAGTTCTTTCTCTTCGCTGCGAGTTTATAGCTTTTAGCTCCAACAGATACGAAAACCTACCCAGTTTTTTCAAGAAACAAAATCAATTAATCTTAAAATTAACATTCTCGATCTAATCACTTTTCCGCAAGCATTTCTCACAGATCCATAGGAATCGCAATATGAAAAATCAAGACAATATCGATACAGGAATCTAGCGAGCAAAGAAATCAGAGATGAAGAAAAGCAAATATCAATGAGATTTAAGTAGTTTTTTTTTTACCTTGAGAAATCTTGAAGACGAACTGATACGCAGCAGAGGATTAACCGAAGAGGAAGAGATTTTAGTTCATTGAGAGAAAAAGAACAACCGAACAGGGCCGCGTGAGAGAAGAGGAACAACCGCGAACAGGGCCGTGTGAGAGAAGAGGAACAACCGAACACTCGAACAGGGCCGCATGAGAGAAGACCTTGCGCCTTGTGCCGCTGCTTTGTGTGGCTGTGTGAGAGACTCGAGAGAACAAAGAAGGGGAAGCCCTAATAGTAAACTATTTTTTTTTAAATATGAACCAAAAAAAGTTTTTAAAATTTTTTAAAAGTTCAGGGGGGGGGCAGCTGCCCCCCTGGTCCCTGAATAGGTCCGCCCATGCTTGTGTGACATGCGAGTAACTTTTGCGGCGGTGGCCACGAAAGTAGTTGCAGCACTAACTCTTAATCGAGCTGAGTAGTCTCGACACCTTCCCAATCATCCTGATCCTCTCCCAAATAGCTATCACTAAAATTCAACTCCTTGTTTTTCTCCACAACTTCACCAAAAGACTCTCTTCCAACAAGTGGTTCCACCTCCTCATTATTTACATCATCTTCTTCTTGTTGGAGATTGGAAGTAAGCTTTTGATCCGATTCAAGATGTAAATCTGCTTTGCGAACCAGCTTGAGATTCTCTTCTTTGAATGAGAAGACCACCGAAATGAGCTTCGCAACGAGAAAGGAGAAAATAAGGCCGGTGAAAACCGACTGCCCTAGCTCTTGCCAGTCTGAGTCTCCTCCCATGGCCATGGCCAACTCTTGAGACACAAGAAAACCTAATTGCCCAATCCACCAACTAAGAGTGGCAGTGGGTGCAATCCAAGTTGGAGTAGTATATTTGCGGGCCAGATTTCCAAGAAGAGTGTCAAAGCTATAAGGCCTCGTTTGGTTACTCAATGGAATGGGAATGGGAATGGTAATGGTAATAATAATGGTAATATGTATGTTTGGTATACTTTTAAATGGTAAGGTGGTAATGTAAAAGTTATTTTCCAAAAATATCCTCACTTAAAAATCAAAAACCCCAAATCATCCTCCCACTATCTCTCTTTATACCCCTACTCTTTTTTTTTTTCCCATCTCTTGTCACAGGGAGAATGTGGGTGAAGTGGTGGTGGGGGTGGTGGATTTCTTGCCACATGGAGAAGGGTGGGTGAGGTGGTGGTGGGGGTGGTGGATTTCTATGACATGGAGAAGGGTAGGTGAGGTGGTGGTGGGAGTAGTGGATTTCTTGTCACAGAGAGAAGGGTGGTGGGTGAGGTGGTGGTGGTGGGTGGATTTCTTCACAGGGAGAAGGGTGGGTGAGTTGGTGGTGGGTGGCTGACGTGGTGGTGGCGGGTGGATTTCATGAAAGTCCATGGAAGAGGAAGATGATGGAGGTGGTTTACGACATGGTGGAGGATTTGGAGCTGGCAGTGGTGGAAGTGGAGTTGGAGGAGGAATTGGAGACGGTGGGAAAGATGATGAGAACAGAGGGAAGAAGAGATTACAGGGGGAGGGTGAGGAGGGTAAAAAAGGTCATTAGGAATCTTGACCATTACAATGACCAATGTAATGGCCATTCATAGGGGTGGAGGAAGGAATGGCGATTACAACCAAATCTGTAATGGAGATTACGATTACAATGGTTTTTTGCTTCACCAAACAAAGGAATGTAATTAACCATTGTAATAGCCATTACATTACAATGGTCGGGGTAACCAAACACGCCCTTAAAGCTCTTCTTCAAGTCAAAAAGAAAAGATTGATCATAGAGAGCGGGAATTCTAAATGTCGAGGGAATGAGCGAGGAAACGGGCGAGGGAGGGGGTGTGACCCTTCATCCCCCTTGAGATGCGTGCCATTGTGAATCTTGAGGGGGATGAGTGGTAAAACCCATCCCCCTCGCTATTTTCCTCGCCCATTCCCTCGACGCGTAAAAAGGTTCCATAGAGAAATAGATTGATTGATTGATAGATAGATAGATAGATAGATAGATAGATAGATAGATAGATAGATAGATAGATAGATAGATAGATAGATAGAAAAAGAAGCCCTGATTCTAAAGACCAAGGGCAGGGAGCGAGGGAGGGCCCAACACCGCCCACCCTCCTCAAGATGGGCGGTGATGCACATCTCGAGGAGGGTGGGCGGTGTTGGGCCCTCCCTCGCTCCCTAGACTTACTCAAGAAGAAGTAAAGATTAACCGAGACGTACGTAGCAGAGAATCGGATGAAACAAAAGCCCTAGAAATTCGGGGGGGGGGGGGGAGACTAGATATCTTTTTCGTTTATGGAAAAGAGATGTGTTTGGCTTGGTTTAAGATGCATGCGATCAATGCACTAAATTAAATCCCTATCTCGTCTTTAAATTCAAAATTTGCACAGCTATTTTAAGGCTCGCTAATTTGGATGGTGCATAGCATATTATGGCTGCAGTTAACTGCACCAAATCTTTCTGTTTGGTCCACCACATGGAACAGAAGACTTAAGCTCGGTTCAAGTGCCTTGGTCCTTCTGCAGTGGAAAGTCACTTCTTTGGACAAACTAGCACTTGTCATTGTTTACACTTGTAGTTGCATGTACGTATCTGAATTTTCATTACCATCAAATAAAGCCATATGGTTGTTACGCTACTATGTTATTCTACTATGTGTAGTCACAAGGAAGTACGGACTATTGGCAAACTTGTCGTATTCATGTCCAATACGTATTTGACATTGACACTCGCTTGACACGCCTCCGACACTTGGTCAACGTGTCGGTAGGTGTTAGAAAAATGGTCAATGTGGTCAACGTGTCAGACACACCTCCGATACATCCCAAACTTGGTCAGTATACAGTCAAGACTCGGCAACCGACTTGGTTTTATTTTTTAATTTTAGATATATGCAAATAATCATATTTTCCACCTTTGCACCTCTACTTCTTCTCTATTTTATTCTTCGTGTTTTTTCTATTTGCAACAAAAACACTCTAAAAAAATAGTATGACGTGCTAACGTGTTCACGAGTCCTAGTTTTTTTGGAAATTGTCAAGTCGGCGTCTCACGCCCGTATCCATGCATCGGTATTGCAACCACAAATAGAAAATAAACATTGCTATATGAGATGTCTCTGTTTGTGTTTGTAATTCTATTGACATTCAAAGTTTAGTACATCATATTCATGAATGTAGATCAAGGTAAAATTTTAGGTACATATATGATCTGAAACATGAGCATGTAAGCACTTCCATTTATTGCCACATCAAAGATTACATGCTAAAGGAAGTCACTACATGGAGAAAAAACCCTCAAGGCACAAACAGAAAATGTTACAATGTTACTTCGTTTTCTCCAGTATCAAGGGCAAAAATGAAGTAGAGGAGATTGAAACAATGAACAAATGCCCCATTCTCCCTCCCCTGTTTTTTGTAGTCTGTTTTTAGTCTAGCGGCTGAAATTTTTTACAAAGATTAAATGAAGAAACTATCTCATAATTCGTCATGAGAGTCATCATCTTCTGATCCACCTCCAGGTGCTCCACCGAATTTCTGGTATACAGTAGTGATGGTTAGGTTGCACACTGCTTCCACCTCACTTAGCTTTTCCTCATAATCCTCTTTCCCGACACTCTGGTTATCATCCAGCCATTCAAGTGCCTCCTTTACAGTTGTCTCAATCTTCTCTTTGTCCTCTGATTCAAGCTTGTCGGCCAGCTTATATTTGTCACTGATTTGGTTCATGTTGTAAATATATGTTTCCAAGTTGATTCGTGCGAAGATCTTCTTGTATTTCTCAGCAAACTCTTCAGCTTCCTTAACCGTCTTGTTAATTTCATCCTGACTGAGATGACCCTTGTCATTGGTGACGGGGGTGGATCTACCCTTTGGCTAAGGGGGTCAATTGCCCCCCTTATCTTTAAAAAAAACTCATTAAGGTATTCATATTTTTCATATTGCCCCCTTTTAAATTTGTAGGTTGCCTCCCTCACGTCCAAAAAAAGCTTTCATTCATTGAATTTTTGAACTTTTGATGGGCGCAATGATGTATTTTGAATCTTGGTTATTATAATTTCCTGTGGCCGCGTTCAAGAAATTCCATGGACGTCTCTTGGATCCTCATCTTTGCCACATCGGACGAATATTTAAGACTCCCAACTATTACTGCGAATGAACCAATTTTGTGCCTAATATGGGAGCACATGGTCACGCTCTACACTGGATCACTCGATGACAGGTCCGATGCGGAAGCCTCCCTCATTTCGCTTGCTCGTGACAACAATCGGTATGGGAAGCTAATAATTGAATAAGATGGAGTTGTGCCACTGGTGAAATTGGTTGTGTACCCTTGTGTGGGCGGATCTGAGGGGGAGGGTGAGGGAGAAGCCCAAAAGCCCATGGATCCCAAAAAGGTTGGCAAGCTACAAAGGGGAGATCATAGCTCCACATCGCCTGGGTAAGGGAAGGTGATGTACTATATATGTACGAGGTTGGATCTACAAAGTACTACGCGTTTTAAAGCCGTGCGGGCCTTGGGCCCAAAGAGGACACTATAGTACTCTGTGGATCGGGTTGTGACAAAATGATATCAGAGCCTGACCCAGTTGAAAGTGTGCCAACGAGGACGTTGGTTTCCGAGGGGGATGGACTGTGATACCCTTGTGTGGGCGGACCTGAGGGGGAGGGTGAGGGAGAAGCTCATAGATCTCAAGAGGGTTGTCAAGCTACAAAGGGGATATCATAGTCCCACATCGCCTGGGTAAGGGAAGGTGATGTATTGTATATGTACAAGGTTGAATCTACAAAGTACCATGCATTTTAAAGTCGTGTGGGCCTTGGGCCCAAAGCGGACAATATAGTACTCTGTGGATCGGGTCGTGACATTGGTATAGTTGAATAATTGTGTATTGTTTGCGCCCTTTTGTCTGCAATCTTGGCTCCGCCCCTGATTGGTGATAGTGATCTTCTCCGAATTACCACTGCCTTTGTCCTTTGTCTTGACTCTTAAGATACCATTGGCATCAACCTCATATGTAACTTCGAATGTTCCACCCCCAAGATCAAACACAAGGATGTTCTTCTCGCCACCCTTCTTATCCAAACCATATGCAATTGCTGCTACAGTCGGTTCGTTGATTATCCTCGCAACATTTAATCTAACTATCACACCAGCATCCTTAGTAGCCTGTCATAGGGCATCATTGAAGTATGTTGTAGAATTCATGACAAGCAAAATGAGCTAACCTTCAAGACAAGTCAAGCATAAAAAAAATCCCAAATTAGATTTCGGGATACAGAATTAGGAAACGGCTTCTCTTTACCAGGGACAGTGACAACATCATCCTTGATTTTCTTCCCAAGGAATGCTTCAGTTGTCTCCTTCATCTTAGTTAGAATCGTGGCAATGATCTCCTCAAAACTATGACCATAGTCCCTCCATCCTTCATCTTGACTTGTATGTTAGGCTTCCCATCCTTGATCACAATCTTGTATGGAACAAGTTTCATGTCCCTTTGAACCTATTTGTCTTCAAACCTGCCAGCAATTGATAATTAAGCAACTCTTCTTACAAACAATAAAAATGCAAGTAACAAGTTGAAAGAAGATATGAGATGTATTACTTTCTGCCTATGAGTTTCTTCACATCGAAGACGGTCCTCTCGGCATTAACAACTGCTTGATTTTTTGCTGCCTCCCTAATGACTTGATACATAACACAAAAGGGGGTGGTGAAAATGAACATAAAAGCTATATGGAAAAAAATTATTTATATTAACAATGGTAATCATATAGATAACTAATTTAAAAAAAAAAAAAAACAACAGCAACAATTGGGCTGTTCATTCCAAATTTTCCTTGTACTCATCAATTGGCCATGATAAAAGTTTCAAAATTTTCAAAACATGATCACCCTTTAGTTTTTCATCCTTTATACTTACATGCTTAATCAACACTATCAACAATTGAAGAAAAATAAATAAATATAAAAATGTTGGGTATGGGAATCGAACCCATGCAGTCTATGGTATCCCCGTGCCGTTGGCACGATAAAAGTTTAAAACTTGTCAAAATATGATCACCCTTGAATTTTCAATAGGGGTGGGCATCCCATCCCGCGATCCCGATCCTGTCTCGATCTAAAATGGGACAGGATCAGGATGGAGATTTTCAATCCCGCCTATCCCGTCCCGTCCCGAACTTATTTATTCAATATTTATTATTAATAATTTTAATCAAATTACTCTTCTAAAGGAAAATTTAGGATGTATTGAAATTAAATCAAAACATCTATTGTTTGAAAACTTGTTTGATTTGGTACTCTTTGTTTAGATAGAAAATTCATTTTGAATATTTTAGGTCAAATGGAACTCATAAAAATTTATGCTTTTTCACATTTTATATTGATTATAGGACAATTATTCTTGTAGAAAATAAAAACAAATGATGGTTAGTTTAGTTTTGCACTATAAGTTATGTAGTTGAAAATTTGGTCAATGAACAATATTTTTAATTTTTGAACTTATATTAAGACAATTTGAGAACTTATATCATTAATACAAGATGCAATTAGGACCAACGTGAGATAAATTTGTATATGACGTTTTATATTATTATGATGAAAGTTATATGTACATAAATTATGCATTATTAGTGTGTGAGCAATGTGAGATGAAATTTTTTTGTTATTCTTCATTGGAAGACTATTTAGTACATGTTCATCCTATCTCATCCCGTTCCATCCCAAACCCGTTTAGGATGGGACGAGATCGAGATGAGGTTCATCCTGTCCCACTCCCGAACAAATGGGATGAGGTCCATCCCATACCCACCCCTAATTTTCAACACCTCCATCATCAACAATTGAAGAAAATAAATAAATATAAAAAATGTTGGGTATGGGAATCGAACCCATGCACTCTTGGTGCTTTAAGTTCAATGTGATATGTTAGATTCATATATTTGGTTAAATCTCAGTCGTCTTTTATCTCCCACCCAAAACACCATCATGTTTTGTATATATAACTAGGGTATTTCCCGTGCCGTTGGCACGAAGTTTAACATGATAAATAGAGATAAAAAAAAATCAAAATATTGGGTATGAGAATCGAACTCATGCACTCTTAGTGTTTTAAGTTCTATGTTATTCTTTAGATTCTTATAGTTGGATAAATCTCAGTCGCCTTTTATCTCCAACCTCAAACACCATCCTTATTTGTAATATAGACTAGGGTATTCCCCGTGTCGTTGGCATGATAAAAGTTTAAAATTTGTCAAAACATTATCACCCTTAAGTTTTCATTCTTCATACTTAGATACCTAATTACCACCACCAACCATTAAGGGAAAATAAATAAATATCAAAATGTTGGGTATGGGAATCGAACCCATGCACTCTTGGTGCTTTAAGTTCTATGTGATCTGTTGGATTCATATATTTGGTTAAATCTCAACCGTCTTTTATCTTTCACCCCAAACACCGTCATGTTTTGTTTATATAATAATTATATGGCTTTTACACTTATATATAAAGTTTGGGCCTGAAAATGGAATAGACAATATTTGAAGGGGAACCTCTCAGGTTCAGCTAAATTAGACATAATGCATGAGTATCGAATGGAGCAAAAGAGTAACGCAATTTAGGTAATAACCAGGTTTGATGGCAACAATTAAAAAACTTATGTTTCGCTTCAGAATCAGAGATGAAAGTAAGTAAAGTTTAAAAGAGTCTATAGTATTTACTCAAAAGAAACATCAGAAGAAATAAAAAAGAACGCTAACTAACCACATAAGAAGAAGATTGTGAAGATGATCAAAGAGCCTCGGTTTCTCCACGAACCATCCATGACACTATACATGGTTTGCCAATTGCAATTGTGTCTCTCTCCTTTCTTCTTATAATGTATGATAAAGGTCCCGAAGATTGATTATTTATTTAAAAAAGCAAGTGTGTAATAAAAACAGAGCGTTAGTGTCGCGACCGCGGTTGTTAGAATATGTAGGACTTGATTCACCTCTACAAGAAGGAAAGTACAAGAATAAGAAAGTTAGAATAGGAAGGTCATAATAATTTAAGAATTAAAGTTAGAATTGGAAAGTTAGAATAGGAAAGTCAGAATAAGACTTTATTTTGTATAGGAAGTTTTAAGTTTCTCGTTTCCACAAGGTTAGGTAGAAGTTAGCTTATATAAGCTTGAATTTAGTCAAAGAAAAAAACAATAATACAATTTTCCAATTATTTTCATTACAGCGATGGATGGCCTAGACGAGCTTTGTTGGGTTGGGTTGAGTTTATATAGAGAATCATTAGTAACTCTGATTCTCACGACACGAAATCATCAACATTCCAAAATGCACCAACCAACAAAAGCAATGTCATACTTGATGTCGTGGACCAATCACGTTTCAGCAATGACGATCCTTAGCCAATCAAATTCAACATCTTGTGTTCGTTGGTGCCATCCTTTTCTTTTTTACTCTTAACCCTCCACACCCCATGCCGCCGGCCGAGTTCGAACCTGTGATGTGTAATTCCATCTGCCACACCTCTACCAACTCAGCTGCTGATACACTTTTAGCTGGTTGGTGCCATCCTGCTCTTCCTTTTAGCAATGCAATGCTTCTTGATTTTTCACTATGGGGCCCACGGGAACGCTTCAATTTTAATGGCCCAACCCAATTTTTTCTCTTTATTTTGGAAGAAAACCTATCCACTCCGATCTCTAATAGTATATGTACAAGTTCTAAACTTGTACATCTGAACTATATAACTCATCTTCCCCAAATGAATACTAAAAATATGTCTTCAACTCTAACTTTACTTTCTCATGTAGCCCTCCACTATTCTTAATAATTACATGTAAAATCAATAGACAATGAATAGTTTTTGGGGTATTTTTGTCTTTTAATTGAAAATACTATTACATTTTTTTTACTATTACATTTTTTTTACACTTTGCCCTCACAAATTTAGATTATTTATAATCAAACATAGTACACCTAAGCCCCTAACATAATGTATTTGAAATCATCTAATTATCTATAAATTATAAATAGGCCTTTACAAATGGAAAACATTATTACAAATTTTACCATTTTACCCTTCCAAAGATAAACTATTTAAAATCAAAACCAGCCCCTGTAAACATTCAATAATTATACCTATGCCCCTAATAATTTATTTGAAGCCCTTCGATTATTTATAAATTATAAATAAATAAAAATCCCTTATATCTAACTTTTGGATTTCTCATTTTTCCCTCCACATTTCATATTTTTACAATCAAAACCAACCCCTCTCAAACATTGATTATTTATACCTATATTCATAACATTAATTATTTGAAGCCCCTTAATTATTTATATACTATAAATATGCCCTTAAAATTGTATATAATTATTTTGTTTAGAAATTTAATAATAATTTTTTCTTATTATTGTGTTGTAATAAAAAATATATTGAATATCCGCGCACCGCGCATGTAGGGCGCATTGACACCCTAGTAAGTCTAAACATCCCAAGTTTAACTCAGACGACCTTTCATAGGTCATCGAACCCTTTAGTAATTCAATGACTAAAACCCAACATGCATGTAGGGTACGACAAAAAATCGACCAACCTTTAAAAATTCGTCTTCCCAAAACATTTATACATTTCTGAATGAGTTGTTGGAAAGCTTGAGATGTGTCAGATGTATATTTTTGTAAATATAAGTTATACATCCAACCATGTCAAGGATGTATAAGTTGAAAATTTCCATTTGTACTAGTTAAATTTGTGCTAGATGAATTTTCAGAAAGAATAAGACGTGTTCCATTCATTTGGGAGCAATGATATTTCTAATCGGCAGAAAAAAAAAAAAAAAAAAAAAAAAAAGGAGAATGTTTGGTGTTTAGCACAGAATGATAAGAGTGATAATGTGTTTTGAGAAGTAGCAGTATCCTAAGGGAAAATCAACGAGGGCCTTGAGAGGATATACAACCCCAATTTGGATTTGCTGTTTATATGAAAGCCAAAGCCCAAAGGGGAGGTGAAAAGTTGTGTTTATTAGGGGTGGGCAATGTCGGTTCTGTTCGGTTCGGTTTTGAGCCCCAAACCGATTTCATTTGGTTTGCCCAAAACCCAAACCGAAACCGAATTTTGTATTTGTAAACCGATGAATTCGGTTGAACCGAGTTTCAGATCGGTTCGGTTCGGTTGGGCCAAAATTTCAGGCTCAAGCATTTGAAAGACTTTTATTAAAACTTGTCCAATTTTTTTACAGGCCCAATTTTTTTACAGACCCAATTTTTAGCCAAAAATTGAAAACTTTGAGAGAAAGGGGTGATTCAGTGCAACAGAGTGTACTACAGTGCATTTGTTGCACTAATCAAGTATTGACACCTACTTGTTATTTAGTTATTTATATATATCTAATTAATTGGTCGGTTCAGTGGTTCAAAACCGTAAACCGATTTTGAACCGTTTATAATCGGTTCGGTTTGGTTTAAATTATTTTCTTTCTACTCATATTTCGGTTCGGTTACCGAACCGAATTTGAAAACCGATTCGGTCGGTTAACCGAATTTAAATCGGTTTTTACCCACCCCTAGTGTTTATGTTCAAATCCTTTAGATGGTGCCCTAGGTCACATGTGAGTTAGTTGGATTTGCCAAAATGATACAAATAGTACCTCTAAAAGTTATGCTCATAGCCTGCGATCATGAATGTATTGTCCAAGACACAACAGTCGTGAGCATTATGTAGTGCACTTAGTTCCCTGAGTTTTTTTTTTTTTTTTTTTTAAGGCAAGTTCTCTTAGCTTTGTGTAGTGCACCATAATTTTAATTATTTGTTGTTGTCAACCTAAATCCATATGCATCCCCCTAGCTAGTTTGGTACCATTTAATTACTCTTCCTTACATTTGTCAACGAATAAGATTTAGTTGTTTTTCTCATATACACCAAAATTTTGTGTCCAAACCTCCCTCCAATAAATGTGTAACTTTATACTTTCAACCATATAAGTTTCCCACATATTAGGGGTGGGCACAGTCCGGGATTGGGATTGTCCTAGTTCCGATTCTACAGTAATGGGACAGAACAGTCCACAATTGTCAATTTTGCAAAACCGGTTGGTCTCGGCCTGATATGAACCGAGAAGGAATCATGTCATCCCGGTTGAACATGGCCCAACCCAAGTCCATTGGGCTAATTCAAATTTGGTTAAGCTTGATCCAAATCCTTTCGTCTCTCTCACCCTAAATCTCAAATCAAAACCCTTAACACCTTAAATCTCTCTTCATCTACACCCAAATTGCATCTATGAATCAGATTGGGATTTGCTACTTGTGACGACCAGATCCACATGGTACAATATTGTCCGCTTTGGGGGGCCAAAGCCCATATGACTTTAAAACGTGTTGTAACAAGGTGATCCAACCTCGCACATATATAACATGTCCCCTTTTCTCACCTAAGCAATGTGGGACTACAACACCAAGGTAACTTGCCAGCCTATGAGCCCGTCCACACACAGAGCTGCTAGTCTCAAAGCCCGCCCACACAAGGTAGCCTGTCAGCCTCAGAATCAGCCTACACAAGGCCGTTACACAACTCCACCACCATCAAAAACTTGTTAAAAAAGACCTGAAAAAGGTTATCGTTAGAAACACTCATGAGCACCTCAGATGTGTTTTCATCTTTCAGGCCAAAGTAACCAATGTTTTGCTTCAACATTGCCTTCAGGTAGCTTGCCCTCATCCTTGAAGCTTGTCTTTCCCCTGCTCTTGTCCTACAATATCCCTCTACAAATTCAATGTTAGTATAAAGATGGTGCTTGTTACATTATTTTGGTAACATCTTCAATATTTGTTTAAGCTTACAAATAACATAGGTAATTGGTGAAATAATGAAGAATTGTAATGAGTGCAGTGTTAGCATCTATGCCATTTTAGATCAAATGACTATTTTGCTTATGAATTTTATCTAGAAAAAGGAAAATAAAGCCGCACATGCCACAAACACCAGGAACAATGCATTCTGTAAAGATATAACGATCAAACATCTGACGAGTTCAAATTAAAATGAAAGAAGAAACAACACAATTGTTGATGATCCCTTATTTCTTCCTTTTCCTTGAGACTCGAGCATCAAATAAAATATAAGAAAGTAAAGAAATAGAGGAAAGCAAATAGGTGGTGAATAAGAACTGAAGGAGTTTAATCAAAACCTTCTGGCAAGTATACTAGTTCGATATGATTCTAGAGCGGCCATCACAACATAAGAAAAAGAAGATGAAGAAAAATACTAATTCGAATTACTAAGTTACTGAGTATACTAAGTTATTTTCACAAGAGAGGCCCAATTTGAGTTGGGCTTGGGTTTGAAACAGATCCATTACAGTAATCATGACGGGTTGGGATGGACCAGGACTGCATTTGTGGAACTGGTTTCGTCTCAATTCCAACCGGTCCGGGATCGGGACCTAGATGAAGTATCAAAAACTATTTTGGGATGGTTCGAAACGTTTCAAAACTATATGGGTCTGAGTCAGAACGTGATGGATGAGATTCTTGCCCACCCCTACCACATATTGAAATAGTAAATGACAATTATGGCCAACTAAACAAGTACTTGATGCTAATGGGTCTGGTAGAGGCTCAGTAAGCAAACTATGGCATTGGTTCAAATTAGAATTAGGTATAAGTATATGAGTTACATTAAACAAGTTTTTGTCAACAGGTCACGGGCCGAAACATACTTTGAAGTGAAAAAACTTAGATGGTTAACAAAGTCAATGTGGTTTTAGGACCCAGACTCTAACCTAGAGAAAGTGAAAACCCATAAATTCGCAAAATTGGTAGAAATTATACGACCCGAAATCTACGAAGCCATTTTTTTTACAAACCACCTTCCACTAAATTAGAATATCACATTGTAGATAAATAGAAGTACGTCTTGCTCATTCACATCCCGGAAATGTTCCTCCATAGTTAGGGCAGTCAAACCAACTCTCATGCGAACTCCTGATGACTCATTCATCTATTATAGACTCGGGTGACTTTTGATTCTACAATATTTTGTTCATTAATCACTATGATTCTTTCATTTCCATGTAAAGCTTGTTTCCTTCACGAGTATGTTCGCCTACTCGGTTGTAATTATATGAGATTTGTTAATAATAGAATTTTATTAGGTGTGGCCGAGTGAGATACCGAATGGGGACTCGGATAGGGCTTGATCAATATATCTTGCCTGACCCATACCCCAATTGTTATCTTTGTCAACTATCGAAATCCTAGAGTTTAAAAGTTAACCATGATACAAGAGTACAATAAAATATTTTGGTCCATATTTTTGACACTTGAAATATAACATGACTTCGTAAATTGCACCCATGGAATGGTTATCCTATATATAGAGCCATAATTTGGCTACCCCTTTTTTATATCCTTTAATCGCCCCTCCCAGATGTCGCCGGCAGGGTTCGAATAATCTTGTACCTGTGATTCCATCTACCACAGGCCTACCGATGAGCTGGTACCCTATTGGCATTTGGCTACCTCTTAATTGTTATTTGAAAGAGCATTTGACTCCTTTAGTTATACATTTTTTTATTATTTTTATTATTATTATTATTATTATTATTATTATTATTATTATTATTATTATTATTATTATTATTATTATTATAAAATTAGAAAAAGGCGTTTAACAGGGTTTGGTCATGTGCGGAGGAGACCAAACGGCTCCAATTAGAAAATGTCTAGATTGGCAAGTTAATGGAGGGTGTAGACGGAGGGGACGACCGTTGAAAACTTGGATGAAAACTGTGAAGGAAGACATCCTTGAGCTTGGTTAGGCGAGGATATGTGGGAAGACCACATTGCTTGGAGACCAAAATCCATGTAGCTTACCCCGAAAGTATCCGAAATGAGCTTTGATGATGATGATGATGATGATGGTGGTGGTGGTGGTGGTGGTGATGATGATG
The DNA here is from genome assembly GCA_963556465.1 of Berberis vulgaris. Lineage (NCBI taxonomy): Eukaryota > Viridiplantae > Streptophyta > Magnoliopsida > Ranunculales > Berberidaceae > Berberis > Berberis vulgaris. The sequence goes on from OY747126.1 coordinate 52,743,158, forward strand.
ATGATTATTATTATTATTATTATTATTATTATTATTATTATTATTATTATTATTATTATTATTATTATTATTATTATTATTATTATTATTATTATTATTATTATTATTATTATTATTATTGATGCATCTAAATCTTGTCCTCCTGTGAGTTTGACTTGCAAAACTGATGTTAGACTGCCAAAGACCACCTTTTTGGTGGCCGAAGGTACTCCGATGCTTAAGTCAGCAGTTTTGTTTGAAGAAGGAAGTAAATCTGGACAAAACTCAGTTAAAGTTGCGTATCTTTGTCGAATGTTTCCTTTACCTTTCACAATGGTCGTGGTTAATTTTCGGCGTGACTTAAGCCTGTGAGGCGCAACGGAATGAGATGCTTCTCGTAACAATTTCCTCATTTGTGGAGATGCGTCTGTGGAGGCGTAACTCCTTCCAGGACTTTTTTTGTGCAACGTTCCTCTTCTTTATGAGAAAACTCACGTCGAGCCTGGATTTGGGCTTTGGTTTGTACGGGCCTAGATTTGGGTTTCGATTATGTCTTCCTTTAATGGGCATTGTTTGGGCCTTTAGGATTGGCTTTAACCTTCTTGGGTTTTATGAGCTGACCCAGTAAATGGGGCACCAAATCCTCATGATGGATATTCTTTGTCACGTGTATGGCCGCGATGTTGGTCTATTTTAATGTATCATGAGCTACCCCCTTAGTTAGTGGGTATGTTCATGTATCCACTAACTGAGTGGCGGTTTGGTTTTCGATTTCAACATTATGGCGTATTTAGTGTTCTTACTATCTGTTGTTGCTGTTGTCTCTCCGATGTTCCATCCGCCTGCTCGTTTCAGCGTGATTTCTGAGATTTCGTGCGATTGTGATATCTTGCACGTTCTCCCAAGAGCGGGCATTTTACTGCTCGTCCTTATAAAATAAGGAGTTGAGTTCGGGGTTTCTCCCTTTTACACCTTTTCAATTTCTAGTTGTTGATTCATTTATTTCTCACTTTTGCTTTGCAATCATGTCTAGCTTCAGGGATTTGAGTGGCAATGTTCTTGATGCTTGTGAAGCTTTCTTTTCGCCTAAGCAGGCGACACATGCGAGTTTGGATAACATTCGTCATGATTATTCGTTATCGTCCGATCTAGAAATCATTCTCCCCGAAGAGGGCGATAGTCATTGTCGTCTAAAGCATGGGTATATCGCTCTGTACCCTGGTATGTTCCATTCCGGCTTTAGGCTTTCGACTCCTAAGATCATTTGGGAGTACCTAGACTTTGTGGGCATCGCCCCTACCCAACTGGTTCCTAACGGTTTGAAGGTGATGATTGCAACCTTAGCAAAGGCTATCGCATCTGATACCCCTATAAATGTCAGGATCTTGCATTCCTTGGTGGGGGTTAGTGTAAATGCTAATCACACATGTTGTCTTTGCTCTCCATCTTGTTTCAAGGGTTTACGATAGAAGTATGGGGGTTGGCCGAGGCCCTGGTTTTATGCTCCCTTGCTTCCACTTATTTTAGGTTGCGCACAAATTAGATTCTACTGTCATTCAGAGAGCCTAAAAGGGTCGAGTTGTCGCTGTCATTGGAGGAACATGAGTTCTGTAGTCGGTTTGGCAAGCTTCCCTGAGTCTCGATGGAAGATTTTCTTATTACGAATGACATTATCTGTAGTAGCTTGTATTCGTCAGGTGAGACAGGTTGCGCAAAGCCTATTGTAGGTCGTGCCTTGGAGGTAACTGTTGCATGTGCTAGTGATGTGGATGTCAGCCGCAAAGAGAGTTATGTTGACGAACTTGTAGGCCGAATTGCTTATGTCATTTTCAGGGGTTCTGGGAATACCAACTCAATTGTTAGGAAGAGGCCAGGCTTCCCAGCCCTTCTAAGATGTTGGCAATTAGTTTTGGTCGTGTCTCGAAGAAGAAAAAACTCACCACATTGGTTCGTGATGCAGCTAGGGCTCCCTCTCCTCTTATTTTTCCTCGAAAAGGAGGTCGTGGTTCGGAGGATGACACTTCTGCTCGAGAGGATGAGGAAGTAAATCAAGTTCTTAAAAGGAGTAAGAAGGAGGTTTCCCGTCCTTTAAATGTCCGCGTGAAGAGCCTTGTTGCCTCATACAGTTTGCCTGTTTCTACTTACGTAATGATTGATGACTCTCGCATCATTGAAAATAAAATGCTTCAGCTTGGTCTTTGGCAGTTTGAGAATCCAAAGAGTACTAAGACCTTGGATGATGTCAAGTATGATCTCACACTGAAAGATTGGGTGCTACTCAAGCTCGGGGATTTAAACTCTTCGTTTCTCCTGATGTTGCCAAGACCTTGGGACCGCCTGCTACTCTATATGCTTCTCGTCCTATCTCGGCTACGCCCGATAAGTTTTAATGGCATTCTAAGATTGATGTGCAGGACAACGCTCGCAACCTCATTGGCAGTTGTCATTAGCAGTTGGCTAATAGGGCTCTTATGCTCGTACGTCCACCACGTCGTCGTATCGATGAGGGCCTCTGGCACCTTATGGAAAGGAGGACTCGTCTTACTTATGCAGCCATGATGGGGTCGGACTGTAAGGCTACCCGTGATCAGGTGACGCTCATTGAGCGGAAGCTAGCTGAACATGTCCTGGTCCTTTCTCATGTTCTATGCCAACTTGATTCATTGAAGGCGCAGTGCATAGAGCATGCAAAGGCTCATATGCTGCATAGACTTTGTTGAGGGAGCTTGAGGCCATTCAAGACATGTTTGCTTATGATCTCGAAACGTCTGAAGTTGAGTTGGGTAGGTTGCGGTCCCTTCTGGATGTTGCTGAGAAGGAACTGTTCGACCGAAGAACTTAGCGTGATGAGGCCATTCATTATGCTGAAGAATTTTCTATCAGTCTCAAGGCTTCTGTGACTCAAATTGCTCAGCTAAATTTCGAGTTTGTTGCGGCCAAGTCTGCGATTTTGGTAATATCTTTTTAAGTGTTCTACATTCCATGGTCGTAGTAGCTTTTCACCCTCCTTGTTTTCCAACCAGTACATTCCTGGTATGTTGATCTTTATTACTTTGTATGGTCCTTCCCAATTTGGGTTTAGCTTTCCTGCGTCTAGTTTATTTATGTTGAGCTGGACCTATCGGAGTACCCAATTGCCGATGTCAAAAGTGTGAATTCTTACCCTCTTATTGTAATATCCGGCCATAAGTTATTGTTAGGTCGTTGTTTTGATAGAAGCAACTTCTCACTTTTCCTCAAGGAGGTCTAGTTCGACTTTCAATGCCTCGATGTTATCTTCAACGCAGAATTCTTCGGTTCGGAATGTCGGCATAGATCTCCACGGGTATCATTGCTTCAGATCTGTATATGAGGCAAAAGGGGTTTTTCCCATTGGAGTTCTTTTTGGTGTTCTATATGCCCAAAGGACGCCAAACGTCTCGGATGTCCACAATCCTTTTGCTGCCTCGAGCCTTCTTTTGATTGCTTCCAAGATTGTACTGTTGGTGACCTCAGCTTGCCCGTTTGTTTGTGGATGGGCGGGCGCCAAGAAGTGCTGCTGGATATTCAGGTTTTCACATAGCTCCTTGATCTTCTTGCCTTCGAATTGTTTCCTGTTGTCCATGACAATTACCCTTGGGATCACAAATATGCATATTATGTCTTTCTAAAGAAACTTCTCGACTTGGGTTTCTCCTATCTTCGCTAGGGGCTCTACTTCTACTCACTTCGTGAAGTAGTCTTGCTACAAGGAGAAACTTCTTTTTGTCGGACACGGGGAGTGGTCCTACGATGTCCATTCCCCATTGCGCAAATGGCTAGGGGCTACGGACTCATGGCAGACATTCTGTAGAGTCTGTTGTTAATCATTGTGTATCGTGCCACCCGATTTTGAAGTTTTTAGGCCTTCATCTTATCTGTTGGGAGTTCTCTGTTTGATATATACGCCAAGATTGACGTTGTCTAGTTGTTCTCTTGATCGGTGGCTCATGCTTCTTCAACCTGGTTTTCAAGTATGGAGTTTCCTAGCATCATGACAAGATGATTATCATTCATTTTTGCTACTGCTGCTTCCTTTGCCAGTTCATCGGCTCTTTTGTTCTCCATCCTTGCGCACTGTTGAATGATCGCAGTCTGAAAGACTTATATTAGTTTAGTGGTTTTTTGATGATAGGCCTTCATTCGGCCGTCTTTGACATGGAATTCACCGTTTAGCTTATAGACTACCACTTTGTAATTAGTAAAGACATTGATGTCTTTTATTTCCAAGTGTTTTGCTAACTGTAGCCCGGCTATCACAATTCGTACCCGATTTCGTTGTTTGAGGCTTTAAAGTTGAATTTTATTGTTTTCTCCAACGCGACGCCTTTTGAGTGTACTTCTCCGAATTCAATTTCATCTTATTTTTTCGCAGTTTGGAAAAAACCTGTTTGAGATCTGTGATATGGTCTGCTCGGCGTGAACTTTTGACAAGCATATCATCGATGTAAACCTCCATCATTTTGTCGATTTGATCTTTGAACATTCTGTTCACCAGCCGTTGGTACGTTGCTTCTGTGTTTTTCAATCCGAAAGGCATTACCCGATAACAGTATGTACCCCTTTCCGTTATAAAAGATGTTTTTTCTTGGTTGAGAGGATACATTTGTATCGGATTATACCCAGAATATGCATCGATAAAGCTCAGCAGTTCGTTTCCGGCGGTTGCAGCCACTACCTGATATATTCGTGGAAGTGGGAAATTGTATTTTGGGCATACCTTATTCAGATTGGTGTAGTCCACGCATACCAACCATTTGTCGTTATTTTTCTTTACTAGCACCGTGTTGCCCAACCAGTCTGGGTAGTGAGCTTTTCTCATCTTCCCTACATCAGGTAGGCGGTGCAATTATTCGTTTATTGCCTGATTACATTTTGGAGCCACCGGTCTTCTTTTTTATCGAACTGGCTTCTTGTCTGGGTTCACTTGTAATTTGTGGAAAATGACGGATGGGTCTATTCCTAACATGTCCTTCATCATCCATGCAAAAACATTTTAATTGTCTTTCAACAGTTTGATTAGTTCCTCAGCGAGCTCAGGATGAGTCCTTGGGCCAATCTGGACTGTTTTCTCCACTTCATTTTCTAGGTAGACTATGATTGTTTCTTCTTCCGACTGTCCAGTGTTAGGTCGATCACGTGGGCTAGTTGGAGCCATATTATCATCCGGGAGGTCAGGATTCATCTAACTAGGTTGTTGGGAAAGCTCCTCCAGTCGTTGTAGTAATTGTTATTTGTGGGTAGCTTTTATCGTTTCCATATGACATTCACGGGCCATTGGTTGTTCTCCTTTGATTGCCTTGACACCATTGTTGGTATGGTACTTTAAGCATTGGGGCATAGTTGAGGAGACTGCGCCCATTTTGTGTATCCAGGGTCTCCCGAGCAGCATGTTGTGCGCCAAAGGAGCATCGATGATAAAGAAGTTTTCTTGGCTCTCCTACTTCGATTGGTAGTTGAATCATTCCCAGTGGACGACATTGGTCCCTTCTGAAACCCACATTGGTTGATCGCTAGGTGAGAGCATCTCATTAGTGAACTGCATCCTTCGTAACGTCATTAAGTATAGGAGGTTGGTTGAGTTACTCTTGTTGACCAGCACTCTCTTGATTTTCCGACCTAGCTATCATGACCGAAATCACTAAGGCGTCATTGTGCATGAAGTTGACCCCATCCGCTCTTCGTTGGAGAAGATCAGAGTCCTCTGTATCGTTATTGCACATTGTGCTGATGGCTTTTGGTATCAAATATTTGCTCGTAGGTCTCTGACTACTCGCTTTCAGGATCGGTTGGATTGCTCATTTTCTCCAGTTGCACCATGCAAAACGTATATTAGCTCATTTGGTTGGTCTCCCGATGTGATTATTTCGCCTTCGGGCTTTCGCAGGTTAATGAATTCTCCAAGTCATCCTTCTCTGACACGACATTCGATCTCGTCTCTCAGGCAGCGATAATCTTCAGTATCGTGTCCGTAGTCATCGTGGAAGGAACAATATTTATTTTTGTTTCGTCTTTCTGGATCTCCTCTCATTTTTGGTGGCCATTTGCTACCTTCCCTTTTTGCTATAGCTTTAAGGACCTCGCCTCGACTCGTTATTAAGGTCATGAACGATTTCTCTATTGGTTCACGTTTGGGCTTCTTCGGTTGTAGTCTTTTAGGCTTTCGTTGGCTGCATTTAGAGTTGTTATTGCTCTGATGTCTCTTAAGCTGGGTGCTTTCTTCTCGAGGTTTGTTGCCCTCCAGGTTTTGGGCGAGTCTGTCCTATTTTGTTCATGTGGTTCATCTGAGTCATGAGCATCTCGACACGGTGGTTCAAGGGGATTCCCCAAGATGTCAGAGACGTCTGAATCGTTATCTATTGAGACTCCCTTCTTTTCGGCACATTTGGTTCAACGGTTGTCGCTAGGTTGATATCATGAGACATGTCGCATTGTCCATCGCAAGATTGAGAATCTGTAGAGCATTCCATTGGCTTTGATAGTTTCTTGATTGTTAATCAGATCTTGGTGAGTTTTGTCACTGTGGATATTCTTTTGAGAAAGGAAACCTTTCGATTCCCCACGAACGATGCCAAATTGATCCTTCCAAATTTCATCTTCTTTGTGAGTTTGACCTGTAAAACAGATGTTAGACTGCCAAATACCACCTTTTTAGTGGTTGAAGGTACTCAGATGCTTAAGTCAGCAACTCTGTTTAAAGAATGAAGTAAATCTGGACAAAACTAAGTTAAAGTTGCATACCTTTGTCGAATGTTCCCTTCGCCTTTCATAATGGTCGTGGTTAATTCTTTGCGTGACTTAAGCATGTGAGGCACAACGGAAGGAGATGTTTCTCGTGACAGTCCCCTCCTTTGTGGAGATGCGTTCATGGAGGCGTAACTCCCTCCACGACTCTTTTTGTGCAACGTTTCTCTTATTTATGAGAGAACTCGTGTCAAGTATGGATTTGTGCTTTGGTTCGTGCGGGCCTGGATTTGGCTTCTATTATGTCTTCCTTTAATGGGCCTTGTTTGGTCCTTTATGATTGGTTTTAACCTTCTTGGGTTTTACGAGCTGGCCCAATAGATGGGGCACCAAATCTTCGTTATGGATGTTCTCTGCCACGTGTATGGTCGCGATGTTGGTATATTTTGATGTAACATTAATTATTATTATTATCAATGCAGTCGATTTTTGCTCCTTGCTTTGACCTTGACCTGCAAACCTGCTGACCTGCACAAGGAACTCATGCGAGCCACGGATCAGTGATGTGGTGGCCGATGGCACTCCAATGCTAAAGTCAGACAGGAATCTGAAGAAGGCGTAATGCGGTAAACATTGTAGTGTACCTTAGCTTACCAACCTCATATCTTATTTATAGTGTTGGAGTCCTGGTTCGACCAGGCCATCAATAGGGTAGTTTAGGGAAGAAAATCTTCGTGGAGATCCTTTTCTAATTAGGAGTTGTGCTGTGAAAGAGAGTTTCGTTGTTAGCCTTGTGCTTATAGATACGTGGGAGATAGCTCCCAATCCGAGAGTAGTCCATAGATAGAAGTCTCCATGTGTGACATATACTCTGGTATTTGCTTCCTAGTTGGAAGCAAAGTGTCGCTGTTTTGCCTGTCTAAAGTTGATCCTTGAGATATTTGCCTTAGTAGGGCTTACGGGTATTGAGGATAGTTGTGAGGCACGTGGGCTTAGTAGGCTGTAATGATTTCGGGTTTGCCTATCAAACTGCATTGTGCGGGCTTGGAAACGCTTGGGCCGGATTAGTGTCGGACTGACGCTTGGGCCTATTATTTCTTGAGATCATCATGACATGTGTACAATGTAAAAAAAAGACCATTTTGGTGTATCATCAACTACTCCCCCCGAGTTAGTGAGCCATTTTGTCAGTTCACTAAGTCACTTCTTGAAAAGATACGCCGATTATGATGATCGAGTTTGAATCCCTGCTTGAGCCGCACGCTTAATTAATCGAGTGTGCGTCGGTTAAGTGAAAAAGATGCTAGAAACCAATCCCAATTTAGATCCTCCTCCCTGCGGAGATTGACTCTTCCATTTGCTTGCTTTTAGAGATTCTTCTATGTTCATCTTTTGATTGAAAGCTTGCTCACCTTTGTCATGGCTCACCAATGAAACTTTGGCCAGAGGCCTCGAGTTTTTTGAAGATAAGTCGATTACTGAGTCAGGCCTTGGTGAGATCCGAAATACGTTCGGGTTCCCTGAGGACCTGCCATTGTATGCTCTAAAGGATAATCAGGCGTTGATGTTCCCTCTGGAATGGTTCGTTTGTTTGCACCGTGGAATACTTCAGACTAGGGTCCATTTTTCTGTTCTTGACGAGATTTGGGGCATATTGGATTTCCTCGAAATCCCTCCTGCCCAGTTGGTACCCAATGGGTACATGATCATCCTTCTTATTTTGATTAGAGCGAAGAATGTTGGTGTACGTGTGACTCCGCGGATGATCCAGTTGCTGACTTCTCCTCGGTTGAATGACCACGCCATTTGTAAGATGACATCGTCGACCTGCTTCGGGGAGTTGCCAGATGACTTCAAGTTCTGGCAGAAATACTGCTAACTGCAGCCGTAGTGGTTTTTGGGCCAACTGGCACGTGGCCCTCACTCTTTACTGAACGAAGAAGGTCAAGTCTAAAAGTGGAGCTCCTTCCAAAAATAAAAAGGCTTCCCAAGTTAAAGCTCTTACTTCGTTTGAAGAGGAGGGGCTTTTTTAGACACTCGCCATCTTTATAAGTTCAAAGAGGTCTCGTATTAGGATTGAGCCAATTCCCAAACGGTCTGCTCCTGTAAGGGAGGAGTGTGAACCTAGTTAGCTTGCTAGGGCGGATGCTGAAATATCCGACTGGGAGAGGGACCATTTACAATTAGCAGGGGTTGAAGATGCATCGAATCTAAGTATCGAGCAAGCTGAAGCTTTGAAAAGGAAACTGATGTCAACTTTTACTGGTGTTGCCACTTCAGAACCGTTCCATTGGAGATTTCTGATGAGGATTTTCCTGAGGTCCCAGAGTCCAATTGCTCCATTGATAGATCATCTGACAATGGTCACGGTGATATGGGCCATCCTTCTTGTAGTTTGCATTGTTACCATATCTCGTTTTAAGCCGTATATCAGGGTGATGGAGGGTCCTTTGAACAATTCGCTTCCATCTCTTCCTTTGGGTTCCGTTGAGCCGTCTCGCCATAAAGGGTTGATTGCTGGTGACAAAGGGAAGGTCGCGGAGGAGGGCCTGGGCTCAGTGGGGAATATGAAGGGCGATGTTGGAGTAATTTTGCGTCCGGGAGAGCTCCATCTGGATGCGCGAATAAGTTTGTGTTCTCCGGACGTAGTGAAGATGAGCAACCGAGCTTGGCACTAGGAGGTGGACGTGGACTACATTTCAAAAAAACACATCAGCAGGCGTCATAGCTAGCTGATGAACCACACTCCAAAAACCGAGGAGGATACACTAGAAAGGCGTAAGGACAAAGGTTTAAAACACCTTATGCTGGGTTTGTCTCATTTGAGCCAGTGGCCATTACTGGGACAAAGGTTGAGGGAGCTCGTGAGAGGGTGTACACCATGCGACGTGTCTTCTCGAATTTGCAAAAGTTGTATTCTGGTGCATTTTTTGAAATTGAGCTGCTGAGGAAGCAGATTGAGGAGATGAGACTAGAATAGTTAGTCGTTGGTGCTGAGGCTCAGAGGGTTCGTCTGGAGGCCTTTGAGTCTAATTTGGCAGAGGCGGTGTCAGCAAGGGACAGATTCAAGCGAGAGTTGGATCCGATCCGCCATGATCTAGAGGTTACGTGGAGTTGTGGTCTTTTGCTGAGGAGAAACCCATGAAGAAGATTAATTGGGCTGCCCAGAGGCAACAGTTAGAGGCCGACGTGGAATTCAATGCTCGAGTAGAAAGGAAGGCTGAAGAACAGCTTCAACTGGAGCAACATGAGCTCAGTGCTGTTAAGGGTAATCTGGCTACTGAGTAGTCTTAGGTTGATGCGCTGACTGGCAAGGTGAAGTTGTTGGAGCATGAACTTGCTGAAGCGAATGCACGTGAGGAAGAGCTTTTCAAGACGCAGAGCAAGTGTGAATTCCGTTGGGTCGTGCATGGGAGATTAGAGTTGCTGGCGTTGATGAAAGAAAAGCGTCTGGAATAGGACCTTGCGTATTATAAAAAGATGTCGTACACAGATTTAGTAGTGATTTCTGCATCGTCAGAAGAAGAGGGCGATCCAGATGATGCTTAAGCTGAGGCGCGTGCGGATGCAACTCTTGTTCCTTCCACCGTTAAGCTTAGTTCTCCTGTTTATATACCCTCCCCTGGAGAGGAATAAACTTGGTGTACTTGTACTTTATTGTTTCGACTGTTAATGAAAACATATTTATTTTGAGTACGTCTTGTACCCGCACTGTGTCCGGTCTCCCTGCCTTGCGCTTTCCATTTTGCCTTGTCATTTTATTTTGACACAGGTCTGGTTGGGTCAGTAGGAAGCCAAGTGGTTTGTCTGCTGTTGATTGTTTGACCATTTATGTCGCGGATGATTCTGACATGTTCTTCTGTGGGGTCTCAGAGTCACTTTCACTTAATTACACCCAATAGTGGGTGTTCTGTGGATGGTTTGGCAGTGGGCTAGGCTACCCAAGCCATGGCTCATCCTTTAGGTAAGCCTTTGGAGACTTAAGTCGTATACCTAACTGTCGGTTGCTACTGCTGGCATGAGTGAACTGTGGTAGCCAAGCACATGCGTTGTCTTTGAGCTAGAGCGCTTGTCCCAAGTCAGGTTTGGTAAGCTCGGGCTGGCATTCCATGTAGCGTTCGTCCGCGTGTCAGCGAGATGACTTTTAGGTCGGCTTAAGTGGCCACTGCTGATAGTAGTTAGCCAGCTTGTGTGAGCATGAAGATGTTGCCTGAGCTGTTGACATCAATTGGGGCTGACTAAACTCCCACCTTCCGAACCATTTATTCCCGTGCGGAGCGGATTATGGGTTTGGGATGTAAGAATTCGGCGATCATGGTCTGTTGAAGAGTCATGATCCTGTGGTGAGCCGTCGACATCAGTTAGGGTCTGAATAGGCTCCGACCATCCAAACCATCTACACTCACATGGGGCGGGCTACAAGTTTGGAATGAGGGGATTCAACGACCATGATCTGTAGAAGAGCAGTGGTCCCGTGGAAAGCCATCGAAATCAGTTCGGGACTGACTAGGCTCCCACCTTGCAAATCATCTACACCTGTGTACATCGAGCTACAAATTTGAGAGTTTTCAGTGACCATGGTCTATAAAAGAGTTGTGATCCCGTGGGGTCGGAATCAGTTTGGGACTGACTAGGCTCCCACCTTCCAAACCATTTACACCCGCGCGGAGCGAGCTACAAGTATGGGGTTGGTAATTCGGCGACCATGGTTTGTAGAAGAGCAGTGGTCCTGTGGCAAACCGTCGACATCAGTCGAAACTGGCTAGGCTCCCACCTTTTAAACCATCTACACCCGTGCAGTGGGGGTTACAGGTCTGGGCTTTGATCAGAAGTTGTTGTTGTCAGTCGTCACCGGCTAGGCTTACCTGATAGGGTTTGGCGACCGTTGTCCGTGAAAAGAGCAACGGTCCCTGGCGAGTCGTCGTCACCAAGCATAATAACGCTGATTAGACTCCCACTTCCTAAACCATTGACATCCGCGCTAGGCGGACTAGGCGTCGAGATGAACCAAAAATCGTCGACAACAGCCAAAACTGACTAAGCTTGCCCGATTAGGTCGGGACTCCGCCTGTTATGGCATGCGAGACTACATCCATGAACGGAGTGCATCGTGTAGACGAGTTTTGAAGAAACAGAAGTACCTTAAATCAGCTGGTGATATGCAGGTGTGATTCGTGTACAAAAAGTGACTAGGGTTTTTAATGCTCGTGTCAAGCACGTGGTAGAATACCGCTTGAATAGTGGGATGATCCCATGAGCCCGTAGAGGAAGAGCTAGGGTTTTTCGTGTGATTAAGGCGCTACATGTACAATGTAGATTGCCTGGTAACACATGTGCGATGTAGATCACGAGATGGTTGAGTATCGATTAGTCCCCCCCAATTAATGGGGTTGTGTGCAACATCATTAATTAGACGAATGTGGCCCTGTGCAGTTTCCTTGGGAACCGTCGTCTCATCGTTTCCCATATGGTATTCAATGCTGACAGTTAATGTTGAAACGCCCGTTTGGTGAATTAGTATGTCTATATAATGGTGTTTCTTCATTGTTGTAGGCATTATCTCCCGCAGAGCACACCTCCTCAAATGCACATACTCGAAGAACATGCATTGGGTTTTCCAAAGGCTGAAGGGAGATCTCCAACGCTGGAGTCTTCGAATGTTCTGACATTTACGCCAATGAGTCATGATAAGACTTGATGTTATGCGTGGTCACCTGTTCTGGGTGAGCACCCAATTGGTTCGTTCAAACCTTGTAATTTGTTCTTGTATTGCGAAAAAGAAGTACAAACTTCTTCCCAAGGGATGAGTCTGTCATTTATGTGATGGTGGCGCTCCGAGCACCTAGTTTCAGAAATAATACCAGCAGCCAAACCTTGGAGGGTTGCCTCCCTCCACCCTCGATTAGCCTCGCGTGTCGTGCTGTACTGGAATTCAGGATCGCGGGTTGGGGTGGAGTTGGACATGGCTTGTCGGAGTGGACCATTGACTTCTAGATGGCCCTCTCATCCCTTCAGCGGGAGAGTGCACTCAATTTGTTTCCACATGATACTTGTCCCAAGTTTGTCTGGTTGAGCAGATCGAGCGTGTAAGTTGGTTGTAGCTTCGGCTGACGTTTCGTGGGCCCCCTGTTGCTCATTTTGTTCCACCTCAAACCATATTTGAGGGGTGTGTCCGTAGAGGCATCAAATTGGACGCGTTATTTCATCCGGCTCTTCTCATGGAAAATTTTCTTTAGAGAGGTTGCGGAGTCTACTATCGGTACCTTTGTTGTCTTCTTCTGAGCCTCCTTCTGGAGTCAGACTATTTAAGCAAGTCTTTATTGTATGTTGCATCAGATTCAGATGCTTGTAGTCTTTTGTATCCGTTTCAGGGCAACCATTGTTACATCTTTCCAGTAATCAATAAAGCGAGTTTGGGTAATTCTTTTTTATTTCTTAAATGATTGCAGATCACATAAGCTTATAAGAACTAAAACTCTACATTGACTGGAAAGGAAAATAAACAACCGAATGATCAACTGTTGGCAGAGAGAGGTCAATCCGACTGTGAAGTGAATTTGCATAGGCCCTTCCTGGATTGTTGGTACCTTCAGCGAACTGCCACGTTTAACTGATGTCCCTGATGTTACTAAAAAGTAAACCTTGCGTGGGAGTTTATTCCGCCCTGACTGATTGCCGAGGGGTTGTACTCCCGTTTGCATTGACCTCTCCGCTTTGCTGGGTTGACGAGCGGATTGCTCCTATGATGTTTGAATGTTCTCTGTTTCTGTGTTGAGCTACCGCTGTTCGGATCTTATCTCCATGTAAGTGGAGTGACTCATCCACAGTCTCTGGGTCCGGCTTCAGTTCAAATTGCCCTGTGGGCTCCAGTTGGATCTGGGAACATTCTATCTGCTTAAGTGCAACATAATGGCAACCTCGTTCCGTTGGTTTGTCCCCACATATTGTTTATTTTGAGTGGTTAGCGGTGTACTTAAAACACTGGTGAAGGGTGGAGACTACTACTTCCATCTGGTGAAGTCGCGGTCTTTTTAGGATAAGGTTGTAGGTAGACGGTGCGTCTACCACCATGAAGTCAAAGAACATGACTTTTCTCAGTTGTGGCTCTCCTGCCACAACTGCTAACCTTATCTTCCTGATTGGGAAGCATTTCTCTCCGCTAAATATGATCAACGAAGAATCTGAGGATGTCAGGTACTCCTCTTTGAGGTCCATACTACGGAACGCGTTGTAGAACAAGACATTGAGGGAGCTTCTCGTATCCACCACAACCCACTTCACTTCCCACCTTGTAATAGAGACCGAAATGACGAGAGCGTCATTGTACGGTGCGCGGACGCCTTCGAGGTCCTTGTCCGTAAAGGTTAAGGTGGGGATGGGGCTTTAACTACTCGAGTAGTAAATGCGTTTGTCCTTGTCTGCATGTTGTATCCACATCTTCAGTAGAGTCCGATTACGGGATCTGTTTGACTGGTTTTCATCTGATCCGACTCCATGAAGGACATAGATTATGACTGAAGTCTCTTTTTCAATATCTTTGACTGTCTCTCCCCTGTCCCTGGGTCGGTCTGGCCTCTTTTCTGAACCTAGGAATTCGTTTAGCTTGCCCCCGCGAATCCAGTATTTGATCTCATACCTTAGACTCTTGCAGTCGTTGGTGTCATGGCCACCCTCCTTATGGTATGAGCAGTACTTGTTGTTGTCACGTTTGGAAGGGTCAACGCGCTGCTTTCGGGGCCATTTTAGATCTTCTCAGTTTTTCGTGGAATTGAGGTTGTCTGATAAGCTAGAATTGAGGGGGGTCATGGAGCTGGATCTAACGTAGTTGGAAGCTTTCTCTGACCTGGCCTGGCCAGGGTCTCACCTGTTGTCGTTGCGCTTTTGCTTGCTCATTTCTTCGTCCTCTCGTCTTTTTCCCTCCTTCATGTCCTTAGGAATGGAGGGTTTCTTCTCGACTTTTGTTTCTTTCTTTGTTGTTCTCATTTCTTCCAAGGTGATGTATCTCTGGGCGCCTTTCAAGAGTTCTACCATATCCAAAGGGGGTTCTAAGGTGAGGAAGTCCTAAAGCTTTCCCTCTCTTAGGCCCGCGGTAAAAGTCATCACTGTTTTGTTGTCGTTGCAACCGTCAATGAGCGTCAGCTCGTCGTTGAAGCATGTGACATACTCTCTTAACGTCTCATTAGATTTCTGCTTTAGAGAGGGTATGTAGTATGGGCTTTTCCGGAGATCCTGACTTTCGACAAGTGCGTCAGGAGTTCCTTGGCCAACATCTTGAATGAGTCAATCGACTTTGGCTGGAGGCTGTGGAACCATATTAGTGCTGACTTCTTCAGGTTGGTAGGGAAAGTTCTGCACATCACCGACTCAGATTCTTCTTTGAATGTCATTACATGCTAGTAGTGGCGCAAGTGATCGAATGGGTCAGTTGTCCCGTCATAGAAGTCGAGCTTCGGAGGCGTGAACTTCTTTGGAAAAGCCTTGTTCGTGATACGGTCCACGAACGGTGGAATAGAGAGGCGATATAGCACGGCTGGGTCGTGTGCCCTTTTGCAGGGTGAGCTTGTATGCCTTGAAAGTCAGGTCTGCGTTAGGTGTGTTATCTTCTCTAGTCCAATGAGAACTAGCAGAGACTTGACTCTCTTGTGCCTGCTCTTTATTGTCTTCCGGAGATGAGGGTCTGTGCTGCTCCCCTTATTCTCTATTGTTGCGTGATCTGGTGGTTACCATCTTCTTATATTTTGAAGAGAGATGATGCATGCTAGTGAAAGGTTTGGAACTTTGTTGTTCCCACAAACAGCGCCAAACAAATGCAATCAATTTTTGCTCCATGCTTTGACCTTGACCTGCAAACCTGCTGACCTGCACAAGGAACGCACGTGAGCCATGGACCATCGTTGTGGTGGCGATGACACTCCGATACTAAAGTCAGACAGAGCTATGAGGAAGGTGTAATGATGTAAATAAAAATTTCTAGTGTACCTTAGCTTACCAACCTCATGTCTTATTTATAGTGCAGGAGTCTTGATTCGACCAGGCCATCGATGGCGTAGTTTAGGAAAGAAGATATTCGTGGAGATCCATCTCTAATTAGAAGTTATGATGTGAAGGGGAGTTTCTCTGTTAGCCTACTGCTCCTAGATACGCGAGAGATAGTTTCAATCCGAGAGTAGTCCATAGATAGAAGTTTTCATGTGTGACATAATCTGGAATTTGCTTCTTAGTTGGAAGCAAAGTGTTGTTGTCTTGCCTGTCGGAAGCTGATCCTCGAGATACTTGACTTAGTAGGACATACGAGTATTGAGGATAGTTATGAGACACGTGGGATTAGCAAGTTGTACTGATTTCGGGTCCGCCTGGCGGACTGCATTGTGTGGACTTGGAAATGCTTGGGCTTATTATTTCTCGAGATCATCATGACACGTATATGGTGTAGATAAGAGACCGTTTTGGTCTATCATTTATTATTATTATTATTATTATTATTATTATTATTATTATTATTATTATTATTATTATTATTATTATTGTTATTATTATTATTATTATTATTAAAAGATCATTATATTGAAAGTCCAAATCGTAATGGCCTACATAGACATAAGAAAATAAAACGTGACACCAAATTTCTATGGTTAACTGTTGTTACAAAAAAAAAGGGATAAAAATACATGGTTGAGTTCAATTTTAAGGAGTCTGCAACATAAACCAATATTGTGCAAATGATCTCAATTCAATTGGCATATACAAATTTGTCTAAATAGATTGAAAAGGTTGATATTCACGATCATAACTCCAAATCAATGAGCATTCCTTAGTGCACTTTACTCAAATATGTCATGAACATCAATGTACATGCATGCTCGTGTTGGCATCGGAGAATTTTAAGAAATAGTAATTGTATACACAGAAGACTTTGATGACACTAGACAATGTTGTCAATTTTGGTCATAAATGGAATTTATTGAATTGAATTCGAGAATGTGCCACAACTAGGTATCGTTTTATATTCAAATATCGATTGAGATGATTGAACGATTGCAATTTTGGGTGAATTTATCAAGCCCTTTTAATGTAACAACCACATGATTTCTTATGTGTTGCTACATGTATCATACAATTTAGCTCGGGTGCACCAACTCTTTGTTGCATCGATGTTTTGTGATGTTTTGACTTTGTTACACCAACTTAAAATATGTAACACCTACTTGCCATATTTTATATAAAAGCCATTTGGGTGGTTAAAATTTCTAGAAGTAACCATAATCTATGAAATAATGTTCAATCATGTATTCGTTAAATTTCAAACATTACACAAACATTAAAGAGACTCTAACCACCATCATAAACACTTATTATGAAATTGATGATACACCAAAACAATCCCTCTTCTATACCGTACACGTGTCATGATGATCTCGAGAAATAATAAGCCTAAGCATCAGCCCGACACTAATCCGGCCCAAGCGGTTCCAAAGCCCGCACAATGCAGTCCGCCAGACGGACTCGAAATCAATACAGCCTGCTAAGCCCACACATCTCACAACTATCCTCAATACTCGTAAGCCCTCCTAAGACAAATATCTCGAGGATCAGCTTCGAACAGGCAAGACAGCAGCGCTTTGCTCCCAAGTAGGAAGCAAATACCAAAGTATATGTCACACAAGGAGACTTCTATCTATGGACTACTCTCGAACTGGGAACTATCTCCCGTGTATGTAGGAGCACAAGGATAACATGGAAACTCTCATTCACAGCACAACTCCTAATTAGAAAAGGATCTCCACGAAGATCTTCTTCCCTAAACTACGTCATCGATGGCCTGGTCAAACCAGGACTCCGACACTATAAATAAGACATGAGGTTAGTAAGCTAAGGTACACTACAAATTCTTTGTTTACAACATTACGCCTGTCTTACTTTCGCATCGGAGTGCCATCGGCCATCACAACGGTGGTCTGTGGCTCACGTGTGTTCCTTGTGCAAGTCAACAGGTTTGCAGGTCAAGGTCAAAGCAGGGAACGAAAATCGATTGCATCAGTTTGGCATCGTCCATGGGGACGACAAAGTTTCTAACATTTTACTAGCATCATCTCTCTTCAAAATACAAGAATATGGTGACCATTGGATCACGCAACAATGAAAAACAAGGGGATACGTCAAACGCTCAGACTGGCGCTATACTGCCACTCTCGGTGGTGCCGGTGACACACGGGCAACAAATTCACACCCACGTGCCAGCAGCAGCACCGACAAACCCTAGGATAGATTTTTTGTCATCTCAAATACAACAAATCGCCAAAGCAGTTGATGCTTTCATACAACAGAACCATCCACCTGCTAATGTTGATTAGGAGCAACACATGCCCCCATTTCCGGAAGACAAGAGGGAGAAAACATAGGAAAGTCAAGCCCCTACTAGTTCTCATTAGACTAGAGGAAGCGGCGCAGCTAATACGGAACCGACTTTCAGAGCAGACAGGCTCGTCCGGCAGAAGCTCTTCCGCGGAGGGGCACACAACCCAGACGTGTTATATCACTTCTCTGTTCCACTGTTCATGGACTGTATCATGAATCAGGCTCTTCCAAAGAAGTTCAGCCCTCCAAAGCTCGACTTCTATGATGGGACCACCGACCCATTAGATTACTTGCGCCATTACCAGCATGTAATGACACTCAAAGAAGGATCCGAGTTGGTGATGTGCAAAACTTTCCCTACCAGCCTAAAGAAGTCATCTCTAACATGGTTCCATAGCCTCCCACCAAAGTTGATCGATTCATTCAAGACACTGGCGAAGGAATTCCTTATGCGCTTTGTCGGAAGTCAGCGTCTTCAGAAAGGCCCACACTCAGCGTCTCCGGAAAGGCCCATACTACATGCTCTCTCTGAAGCAGAGATCCAATGAGACATTAAGAAAGTATGTCACGCGCTTCAACAACGAGCTGGTGCTCATTGACGGCTGCAACGATGACACAGCCGTGACGGCTTTTACCGCGAGCCTAAGAGAGGAAAACTTTATGATTTCCTCACCTTGGAACCCCCTTTGGATATGGCGAAACTCCTAAAGGGCACCCAGAGGTACATCACCTTGGAAGAGATGAGAACAACGAAAAAGGAAACAAAAGTTGAGAATAAGCCCTCGGTTCCTAGGGACGGGAAATAGGGAAGAAGGCGAGAGGACGTAGAAATGAGCAAGCGAAAACGTAACGACAACAGGTCAGACCCTTGCCGGGGCAGGCCAGAGAAAGCTTCCAACTACGTTGGATCTAAATCCATGACCCCTCTCAATTCTAGCTTATCGGACGTCCTGAATTCCATGAAAAATTGGGAAGATCTGAAGTGGCCCATAAAGCAGCACAAAGACCCCTCCAAACGTGACAACAACAAGTACTACTCGTACCATAAGGAGGGTGGCCATGACACTAACGACTGCAAGAGTCTAAGGTACGAGATCGAATATTGGATCTGTCGGGGCAAGCTAAAGGAACTCTTGGGTTCAGAGAAGCAACGAGACTGACCCAAGGACTAGGGAAAGGTAGTCAAGGATATTGAAAAGGAGACTCCAGGCATAATCTATGTCCTTTATGGAGTCGGATCAGATGAAGACCAGTCAAACAGATCTCACAAGCAATCTCTACTTGAGATGCAGACACAGCCCGCAAACAAGGACAGACGCGTATACTACTCGATGGTGCAAAGCCCCATCCCCACCTTAATCTTTACAGACAAGGACCTCGAAGTCGTTCGCACACCACACAATGACGCTCTCGTCATTTCGGTATCTATTGCAAGGTGGGAAGTGAAGAGGGCCCTGGTGGATACGGGAAGCTCCCTCAATATCTTGTTCTACAACGCGTTCGGTAGTATGAACCTCCAAGGGAGAAGCTGACATCCTCAGATTACCCGCTGATCGATTTCAACGGAGAAAAATGTTTCCTGATCGAGAAGATAAGGTTTGCAGTAGTGGTAGGAGAGTCGCAACTGAGAAAAGTCTTGTTCTTGGATTTCATGGTGGTAGACGCACCGCCTACCTACAACCTTATCCTGTGAAGACCATGGCTTCACCAGATTGAAGCAATAGTCTCCACCATTCACCAGTGCGTTAAGTACACCTCTAACCACTCAAAAGGAACAATACGTGGGGACAAATCGACAACACGACGCTGCCATTATGTTGTACTGAAGTAGATAGAATGTTCTCAAATCCAACTGGAGCCAACAAAGCAATATGAAATGAAGCCAGACCCAGGGATTGTGGATGAATGGCTCCGCTCACGTGGAGACAAGATCCCAATAGCGGTGGCTCAACTCGAAAATGGAGAACAATCAAATATCGCAAGAGCAATCCGCCCTTCAACTCAACAAAGCAGATAGGTCAATGTAGACGGGAATACTACCCCCGACAATCAGTCAACGCAAAAACAAACTCCCATGCAAGGTTCACTTTTCAGTAACTTCCTTGACATCAGTAAAGCGTGGCAGTTCGTGGAAGGTACCAACAATCCAGGAAGGGCCATGCAAATTCACTTCAGGGCTGGATCGACCTTTCTCCACCAACAATTAGTCTATTAAGTTGTTTATTTTCCTTTATGTAGTCAATGTAGAATTTTAGATCTTATAAGCTTATGTGATTTGCAATTATTTAAGGTATAAAAGAGAATTATGCAAACACACTCTATTGATTACTGGAAAGATGTAACAACGGTTGCCCTAAGATGAATTTAAAAGATTACAAACTACAAACATCTGAACCCGATGAAACATACAGTAAAAACTTGTTTAAATAGTCCGGCTCCAGAAAGAGACTCAGAAGAAGACAACAAAGGTACCCAAAACTAATGGCATGACAGCTCAACGGTTGGAGCTTGGCGGATGGTACCACTTGGTCTTGGGTTCGAACCCAGCTTGCGACATCTTTATCAGTTTATGGTGTGTTGACCAGTTCCGATCTTTAATGGGTTATGGGATCCTATAAAAACCCTGCTCGCCTTCCAAAAAAAAAAAAAAAAAACAAAGGTACCCAAAAGTAGACTTAGCGCTCTTCCGAAGAAGATGTCCCAAGATCAAGGACAAATGTGCAAAAATGGGCTGAAATGACAAACGCAACTGGTTGCTAATTGCTTCGCCAAATCACCTCAGAAAAATGACTCGCCAACGACAACGTAAACCTTGCAACGAACTGTAGACATCTTCAACCCGACATCCGGTGATATTCACATAATTATTACATAATATATCCCTTAATTTATATATGTTAGTGTTTCGATTATTATATTTTATAGTAATTATTTCATTTTCATGTCTTTGTAGGAATTTGAGCGTGAACGATGAAATCGTATTAAGGCGACAATTTAAGGAATGACAATTGGTCGATTCTAGTGGTGGTACAAAGTAGAGGGTCACATATCTAAACCCTTAAATCCAAAACCAAGGCCATAACTTAAACCCAAAACCTAACCCATAAACCCAAACCCAATGCCAAGCCCAAGCAAACCCAAAGAATATTCTCCCAATTATCCCATATTTAGTTTTGATTTTTTCCCTTAAATCATTCATTGAATCCTCCCCTTAACTTGTCCATATTAATTTTTTGCTAATTCTCTATAAATACAAAAATTTAATGGATGAGAAAGGGAAGGAAGAGAAGGGAAAAAAAAAGAGCAGAAAATAAAATCCTCTTTCCTTCAGAAAGTGATTCTCATCACCATCCCAACCAAACAAATCTAGGTTTTCTCTATTTCATCCCACATCCCACTAAAACAGGGGCGTGACAACCCTGTTTCACGTCACCTCGCCACCATCCAACAACACGAGTCGCCACTACCATCACCTCCCTGTTCCTTGCTAGCAACCACGTTCCTCACCACCTCCCTGCCCCTCTCCCTGTTCCATCATCCATCATCCACCATCTGTTACTCCGCCACCGTCCCTATCAATGCCATAACCACCGAGCACCACCTCGTGACAGAGCCGCCATCACCGCCACTATGAAACAGAGGAAGCAACAGTCAGCGCCGAGCTTCTCTCGACCTCTCTTTTGCTCGACCCTCCTTCTTGTCTCCCTCTCTCACGGTCACCAGCCATCACCCGAGCACCACCACTGCCACAGGAGCAGAAACAGAGGAGTCCTTGCATCTCTCTCTCTCTCTGTTTTTGTGTGTTTTCATTGCACCTCTCTCTCTGTTCTTCCATCCCTCTCTCTCTTTTGCAGGTTCCAGAACCGGTTGGAGGACGAATGAGCTCGCGAGGAGCGGAAACGAGGCGCAACGAGCGGCGCTGCTCGCTGGAGACTATGACCAGAGGAACGCGCGACTGTTCTGGCGGGAGATTGATTCAAAAATCGATTTTAGTTATTGGCACCCCGAGCATTCCTCTGAGCAGTCACATAGCGTTTGTAACATTTTCTCGGGATTCGTGTCGTAAATCAAGTTGACACTACTGGCACCCACTGGGATCTGCTGAGCCACACTGGACATGTTCTTGTTTGCACCCTGTTGATTGCTCTGTAACACCACATTGAATTAAGTCTCAAACTCTAGAATTAATTTCATTTTACTTTATTATTCCATGATTAATATTAATTGATTCGTGATTTATAATATTTTACTTTCACCTAATATGTCATGCATCTTAGGTTGTTAGAAAAATATTATGTTATAAATCAAGCATGTTTTAATTGAATAATTAAACTTGTGATTAATTGTGCCCTAAAAAGACAATTAATGCTAGGAGTTTATACATTGCTAGAGTCATTTATTTGAAATTTGAATAATAAGAAAAATTGAATATAATTTTAGGAGCTTGAAAAATATATTGCAAATTGTGGTTTCCCTCCAATTCTTTTCTTTTATTTATTGTTATTTTTATTACTTTTGTTTAACTCAGATTTTTAAACACTGTAACCCCCCATTTTCTCCAAATTAGTTTAATTAAATTATTAAATTCAATTTAATCCACCTTCCTCGTGGGATTGACCCGTACTTGCCATTGTCTACCAGTTAGACACCGTGCACTTGTGGTTATTACAAGTGAGATTTATTTGCTTATTAATTTAGGTTAATAAAACTCGCATCAAGTTTTTGGCCGTACTTGTCGTTGTCTACCAGTTAGACACCGTGCAGTTGCGGTTATTACAAGTGAGATTTATTTGCTTATTAATTTAGGTTAATAAAACTCGCAACAAGTTTTTGGCGCCGTTGCTGGGGAAGGTAGCGGTGTAATTGAATTTAAGATTTATTTTCACTAATTTAAAAAAAAAATTCAAAAAAAAAACAAAAGTTTATTTTTATTTTATTAAGTTCTTTTTACACTTATTTTGTGTTTGATTTTGCAGAATACACGCTTCTTGAGAAAATTGGACGATCCTGCAAACATCAAGCAAAGTTTTTATTATTTTTTTTTATTTTGTCAGGAGAGTTTTAATTTTATTTTCACCTCGTTTTACGAGTGTGTGGTGTAATAATTTTTAAACTCTAAATTCTCTAAGTCAAAAGAAAATATAGGGAAACAATTTTAATTGTTACCCAATAATTTCTTGTGATTTAAAAATCCGACTTCTAAGACCAAGACCAGTAATTTGATTGCATGTGCTTGTGTGTTGATTGAAACGGATAAAAAAAAAGTCGGACATTTTTTTTGAATTGTGCTAACTTTTTGTGCAGAACGGAATGCGCAGATTGTAAGTATTTCTATCACACGCAATGTATTACCGACCCGGGTGCTTTATGTAATTGTTTGCAATTGTGTGTTGGTTGTTTAAATTATGTAATTGTGGATGCTAAACTTTAGTAATTCATAATAAACATACCCAGCTTCTAAATAGAAATTGGTTGGACTTGATATCCCACCTCATCACTCCAGCTGTGTGCAACCAATAGTCTAACATAATTAAAATCAATTAGCAAGTTAGATAGAGCCATCTTTTAGGTACGATGTTCATAAGACAACCAAGACCAAGGTGAATCCAATAATTTTTGTGTTGACCGCTGCTAAAAGAGACGATGGGTTTAATCATTCAATGAACTCTGAGAGGTCACTGCCACAAGTACCCTGTACGCCGAGTCATAAGTAAGCTACGATCCACATAAAGAATTGGTGTAACCAACAGTTTTGGTTAGGAACACAAGCCTCAAGTGTACATCTAACGTCACATCGTTCTCACATTTACTGGCTTACAGAGCGGTAGCACAAGGAAGTACTTAATTGGACCATTGTGACCTCCTTCTCTTGTGCGATAATCCGGTTTCTTTGAAACAAAACTCTAGCCTGCTGATTTTGAACTTTGCGGTGTAAAGTGTACACTCTTAGGATCAACTTGTAGCACCCATTGCTCTGTCATAAAGATTACATAAGAAATAATTGTCCCACAAAGATAAAAAGATAATTGATCTAAAAAACGTTGATTGCTTAGGGAGGCATGTTTCTTGTGCATTTATTGGTTGCTGATTGCGTGTAAGTCTGTGTATATTTTTTTTTTTCTTCTGAATTTCGTAAGCTCGAGCTGATTGCGCGGGTGTAGATGGTTTGGAAGGTGAGAGTCTAGTTAGTCTCGAATTGATTCCAATGGCTTGCCATGGGACCATTGCTCTTCTACAGACCATGGCCGCCGAAAACCCCTAAATTTGTAGCTCGATGCGCAGGGGTGTAGACGATTTGGAAAGTGGGAGCCTAGTCAGTCCCGAACTGATCCTGACGGCTTGCCACGGGACCACTGCTCTTTTATAGACCATGGTCGCCGAATCCCCTCGCCCCAAACTTGTAGCCTGCTCCGCGTAAGTGTAGATGGTTTGGAATGTGGGAGCCTAGTCAGTCCCAAACTGATGTCGATGGCTTACCACGGGATCATTGCCTTTCAACAGACCATGATCATCGAATTCTCACATCCCAAACCTGTAATCCGCTCCGCACGGGTATAGATGGTTCAGAAGGTGGGAGCCTAGTTAGCCCCGATTGATGTCAACGACTCGCCACGCAATCACCGCTCCCTTGCAAAACAGCAGTCGGCGAAAGAAATCACAGCTCAGGTAGTGTCTACATGCCTGCGTAAGCTGATATTCCAATATTAGCAATGGCCACTCGAACCGACCTTAAAATCATCCCACTGACACGTGGACGAACGCTACATGAATTGCCAACTCGAGCTTACGAAACCTGACTTGGGACAAGCGCTCTAATTCAAAGACAACACATGTGCTCAGCTACCACAATTCACTCATGCCAGCGGCGGCAACCGACAGTCAGGTATACAACTTAAGTCTCCAAAGGTTTACCTAGAGGATGAGCTACGACTTGGGTAGCCTAGCCCACTGCCAAACCATCCGCAGAACGCCCACTATTGGGTGTAACTAAGCTAAAGTGACTCTGAGACCTCACAGAAGAACAAGTCAGAACCCTCCGCAACGTAAATGGTCAAAATCTCAACAGCAAACAGACCACTTCGCTTCCTGCTGACCCAACCAAACCCGTGTCACAGTAAAATGACAAGGGCAAATGGAAAACGTGAGGCAGGGAGACCGGACACAATACGGGTACAAGACGTACTCAAAATAAACTTGTTTTCATTAACAATTGAAGCAAAAAAGTACAAGCACACAAAGTCTATTCCTCCCCAGGAGGGGGTACATAAACAAGAGAACTGGGCTTAATAGAGGAAGGAACAGGAGTTGTGTCCGCACGCGCCTCAGCCTGAGCATCATCCGGATCGCCCTTTTCTTCTGACGACGCAGAGACCACTATTAAGTCTATTTATGACATCTTCTTATAATACTCAAGGTCCCATTCCGGATGCTCTTCCTTCATCAGCGCCAACAACTCTAATATCCCATGCATGACCCAACGGAATTCACACTTATTCTGTGCCTTGAGAAGCTCTTCCTCACGCGCATTTGCTTTGGCAAGTTCACGCTCCAACATCTCTAGCTTGCCAGTCAGCACATCAACCTGAGACTACTTCGTAGCCAAATTACTCTTAACAACATTGAACTCATGTTGCTCCAGTAGAAGCTGGTCTTCAACCTTCCTTGCTACTCGAGCATTGAATTCCACGTCGGCCTCTAATTGCTGCCTCTGGGTAACCCATTTAATCTCCTTTCATGGCTTTCTCCTCAGCCAAATACCACAACTCAGAACATGTATTAGCCACAGCTTCATGCGCAATCTCTAGATCATGGAGGGCCAGATCCAACTCTCGCTTGAATCTATCCCTTGCGGACACCGCCTTTGCAAAATCAGACTCAAGGGCCTCCAGGTGAACCCTCCGAGTCTCAACAACTACGACTGACTGTTCCAGCCTCCTCTCCTCAATCTGCTTCCTCAATAGCTCAATTTCAAAAAGTGCGTTAGAGTACAACTTCTGCATATTCAAGAAGACACGCTCCATGGTGTACACCCTCTCACGAGCCGCCTCGATCTCCATCCCAGTAACAACCACCTGGCTCAAGTGGGACATCCCCAACATAAGGTGCTTTAAACTTTTGTCCATACGCCCTTCTAGCGTATCCTCCTCGGGTTTTGGAGCATGGTCCCTCAGCCAGCTATGGCGCTTGCTTATGTGGTTCTTTGAAGCATAGTCCACGTCAACCTCCTAGTGCCAAGCCTGGGTGCTCATCTTCACTACATCCAGAACAAACAAACTTATCAACGTGTTCGGATGGAGCTATCTCGGATGCAAAATTATGCCGATACCGCCCTTCGTAGTCGCCATTGTGCCCAGACCCTCCTCAGCGACCTTCCCTTTATCACCAACAGCCAACTCTTTATTGCGAGACGACTCAGCGGAACCCGAAGGAAGAGATGGAAGTGAACTGTCCAACTGACCCTCCATCACCCTGATATACGACCTGGAACGAGAGGGGGAATAATGCGGACCACAAGAGGGATGACCCACATCACCACAGCCACTGTCAGACGATCTATCAGTCAAGCGATTGAATTCTGGGACCTCAGGCAAATCCTCATCAGAAACCTCCAAGGGAACGATTTCGGAGTGGTCAGCACCAGTAGAAGCCGCCACAACAGCCAACATCAACTTCTCGCTCAAAGCTTCAGCTTTCTCGATACTCAAATTCGACGCATCTTCAACCCCTGCTAATCACAAATGGTCCCTCTCCTAGCCAGGTATTTCAGCCTCCACCTTGACAGACTGACTACGTTCACACTCCGCCATCACTGGAGCATACCGTTTGGGAGTCGACTCAGTCCTAGCACGAGACTTCTTCGAACTTACAAAGGAGGCGAGCATCTCAGAAAGTCCCTCCATGTCAGATGAAGCAAGAGCTTTAACTTCGGCGACCTTCCTCTTTCTAGAAGGGGCTCCACCTTCAGACTTAACCTTCATCATTCGGTAAGGAGTGTGGGTCGCGTGCCAGTTGGCCCACAAACCACTGAGGCTGAAACTAGCAGGACATATGTCTTCCCCCACACTCATTTTCGGAAATTCACAAAATGTATTCATAGTATTTTGCTCCTTTTTGGAAAAAGGAGTAGTAGGGAACCTCCCTGCGAAGAAACATATGCAATGATTAGTGTATAATCAACGCAACGAATCCAAAAGATGAAGCTATACTTACGAAGTGACATGAACTTTCGCTCAAGCGGATGACCCCTGAACTTGAAATACTTCAAGTCTAAAGGAGCCAAGAAACAATATTTCTGCCAGAACTTGAAGTCATCTGGCAACTTCCCAAATCAGGTCGGCGACGTCATCTTACAAACAGCGTGATCATTTAGCCGAGGAGAAGTATACAACTGAATAACCCGCGGAGTCACACAGACGCCAGCATCCTTCGCTCTGATCAAAATATGAAGGATGATCCTGTACATGTTGGGTACTAACTGGGCAGGAGGGATTCCTAAAAAGTCTAAGAAGCCCTAAATCTCGTCAAGAACAGGAAAACAAACTCCAATCTGAAGTATTCCACGATGCAAACAAACGAGCCCTTCCGGAGGGAACATAGTGTCTGATCATCCTTCAGAGCATACAATGGTGGGTCCTTAGGGACCCCGAACATCTTTCAAATTTCACCAAATCCCCGGCTCAGAAATCAACTTATCTTTAAAAAACTCGAGGTCCCTGGCCAAACTTTCATCATCAAGATGGTTTTGGTGAGCCATGACAAAGGTAAACAAGCTTTTCAATCAAAAGATGAACATAGAAGAATCTCTAAAAGCAAGGAAATGAAAGAGTCAATCTCCACAGAAAGGAGGGTCTAAATAGGGATTTATTTCCCGCCTTTTCTCCACTGAACCGTCGCACACTTAATTACTGAAGCGCGTGGCTCAAGCAACGATTCCAACTTGATCATCATGAACGGCGTATCTTTTCAAGAAGTGACTTAGTGAACCGATGCGATGGCCCACTAACTCAGGGGAGTAGTTTATGATACACCAAAACGGTCCCTCTTCTATACCGTACATATTCATGATGATCTCGAGAAATAATAGGCTCAAGCGTCCGCCCAACACTGATCCGACCCAAACGGTTCCAAGCCCACAAAATGCAGTCTGCAAGACGCACCCTAAATCAATACAGCCTGCTAAGCCCATGCGTCTCACAATTATCCTCAATACCCGTAAGCTCTGTTAAGGAAAGTATCTCGAGGATCAGCTTCAGACAGGTAAGACAACAACACTTTGCTCCCAACTAGGAAGCAAATACCAGAGTATATGTCACACATGGAGACTTCTATCTATGGACTACTATCGGACTGGGAACTATCTCCCATGTATCTAAAAGCACGAGGCTAACAGAGAAACTCCCCTTTACAACACAACTCCTAATTAGAAAAGGATCTCCACGAAGATCTTTTTCCCTAAACTACGCCATTGATGGCTTGGTCGAACCATGACTTCAACACTATAAATAAGACATGAGGTTGGTAAGCTAAGGTATACTACAAATTCCCTTTTTACAACATTACGCTTTCGTCAGATCCCTGTTTGACTTTAGAATTAGAGTGCCGTCAGCCACCACAACGATGGTTTGTGACTCACGTGTGTTCCTTGTGAAGGTCAACATGTTTGCAGTTTAAGGTCAAAGCAGAGAGCAAAAATCGATTGCATAAGAAATTATAACTTAACAACGAAGTTATATAAACAAGTAGTATATATCAAAGTACATTTTGTTTTCGATATATACTTAGGATGTCCGAGTAATTAACCCTACATGTTCACCCACCAACTTTGTTAGTTGCTTAGTAAAACCAACCATTATTGATTGGAATATACGAGTAGAAACCAAAATATGATTTCGAAGGACTTCACATGCAAATCTTGTCCACCACCATATGGTATAAGCACATAGTAGGGAAACCTCTCTTTTTTGTACATCTAATTTAAAGTGTAGAATAATACAATTAATGTGTTCATCAAACTTAAAGAGGCTGAAAAATCAATACGTATAAAAAAATAATTAATATAAAAAAAATGTAAGCGAGTATATGAATTTCAAAACTATATGCAACTATTATATCATATTTCGAAAATTACATTTATTACACAAAAAATCCTACACACATAAATATGCAATAGGAATCCTTCATGCAAAGCCCTCAATCAACAATGTGAGTAATCTAATTTTGATTTAGGGTTAACAAAATATGGCTGCGTACACCAATCAATTTTTAAAAGCGAAATCTAAAAAATAAAGTTGGGGCGTCGAGCCGAACATTCAAGTACACGTAGCAACTCTCTATTTATTATAGCGGTATTACGTTATTATGGGAGCCACTTTCATTTAATCTTTTCGTTATGCTTATGAAACCCTTTCCAGTGTTCTTCGTAAGTTTGAGAAAATAGAAAATCTATCATCTTTTGTCATTTAGTAAGGTTTTGTGTGTAGAGACGTTACAATATTATTTGAAGTAGCTAATCGAGACAAGCTCCAGGTAAAGAATTTGGAAATAATCACTAATTGTTGGCACACAATATATCCACCTTTGCCATCGTTGCGCCTTGTGATTATTGAGTTCTCCACTTCTCTTTCTTATTTTTACTCATTTCATTCATTTATACCAAATTCAAAAGGCAATAGTGCCGGGCCTCACCATATTGTTTTTTTTTTTTTTTTTTTTTTTTTTTTTATAAATTTAATAGTATTTGTATGGGTCCAATGCCAATATGTGTAACAAATGTGGTTTCTTAACATTAACGTACACAGAGATAGGTTGCAGAGCAAAGAGCGGGGGGGAAGCATGGAAATGAAGTTAGAGAATCCCCCGTTTGTCTCGTCTCATGTGGTAGCAGGTAAAACAAGGTTGAGGTTTGCCCAAGTAAAACACCCGAATCGTCTCCTTAGCCTGAAAAATCTAGTTTTGGGCACCCAACTCGGTCGCTGCGCTGGTAAAGTAAATTAGAATACCATTCCATTCCAAGTGGGCCATAACAAAATCAAATCCACCGTTGCATTTGCATTGCAGTTTACTTCCTCTCGCTCTTCGTTCTCACTACTTTCTACTTACTAAAGTTCCTTCCCCTCCTCCACACCCAAGTTTAGGTTTGTTCGCTGCGTTCTGTCTCTGTCTCTGTCTCTGTCTCTCCAAGGGATCCTTCCCGTCTCTCACTTTCTACGACTCACTCACTCATTATCCCTGTAAGTCATTTCCATCTTATACCCCATCTATCACGTTTACTTCCAGTTCTCTTTGTGATTACATACATTATAGGATTTTTTCTTTGTTAAAGATTGTTTATTTATTTTTTTTTATTTTATTATTATTTATCTATTGACCTGTTCATCTGATTTAGGGCTTTCTTTGTTTTGGAGATTATGATTTAGGGTTTTTGTTTCTTCTTCACTCAATCAGTGATCTTATACTCTGATTTTGATTCTCATATTCGTCCGATAAATGGATGGTATAACACTTTGCTCTTTGTTATTCCAAGTGGTGATTGCTTTAATTGATCTCTTCAACTTCAGAATTTTTTTTGATTTATTTATTAGCTGTGTTTTGAAATCTGTTTGAGAGTTTTCTCAGCCTGTGCACTTCATTGCTTGATTGAACATATTGTTTCATTTTATTTGAGTTAACTGCTTTGTAAAAATACATTGCAACTGATTATTTTCAATCCTCAAATCCAAACAACCCCGTGCTCTATTTTAATTTAATTTCATCTACGTGAAACGTGAGAGCCCAAATAAAGCTTTTCACTAACTGACTACAGGAAAAATTTGTAAACTTGAGTAACCCAGACACCTAAGATGCCGTAAAAAAGTATAATTTTTATCTCTTCAACAGCGGACAAAATTATCTTTAATTGAATATTGTTCTCATCATTGAATATGCTGCTAATAGTTCCAGGATATTGTTTTCTATATCAAAGACATCTGGTTTTCAGTTTGATTCATGTGAAAAAGTGACAACCCAATTAGAGCATTCGTCAACCTTAAATGTCATGAAGTCACTCCTGCCAACAAATTAGGAGCTATACTCGGTAGGAGAAATTTGTTCATTTGACATAAGGACCTGAATCTGAAATTAAGTCTACAAGATTTGATAGGCATCAAAATGTATTGCATATCGGAAACCCGGTATCGTATATTGTAAGATATTTTGATCAAACAAATGTGTATCTATATATGTGTGTGTCATTCATCATTCATGTCACTATGTATTCACTAAGATAAATATCTAAAGTATGACCTTAGGCACCAAAAAAATTGCCTTCATTGACCTCCAAACTTTCGAGTGAACACACATATGAGGAGCTCATTCGAAAAAAAAACCACAAATTGCTAATCCAAGTTGTGTAGAGAATAATGATTGATTTTAGTGGCTTTCTTAAATTGAGTTTTTTTTTTTTTTTTTTGTAAAAACACTCTTAGAGAATCAATGTTTTAAAAAGCGTTTTCCAGACTGGAGGCAATTAGGCTTTTCTCAATGCAAAGCAGCGCATTGATGGTTAACAAGTCATAACGAGGCGCACGCCTCGACTTTTCAGGAAAAAGAAAAATGATGAAAAATATAAAAAAAATCATAAACAAATTAAAAAAAATGAAACGATCATGAATGAAAGAGATAACATTAACCAATCATAAAAGTAGTTGAGGTGTTAAAAGAATAAAACAATCACCATGCACATTATAGCCAACTTTTAACTCGTAAGCACTGAAGCGATTTTGGATGTTTCACATCAATGCAATCGCCTTTTTAAAACAGTGTAGAGAATACAAAGTGTTTGATGTTAACCCAAAAAGGGCAGATAAGAAATACTAAAAAGGTAAAAAGGTAAAAAGGGGATAAAGTATTTAAAAAAAATGACTTTTTGAAATTATGTGATATATTGCCTGATGCATATGATATTCGTGGTATGTATCGTACAATGTATCCGGTAAGGTGTAAAAATGATAAATGGGGCCGAATATACCATTTAGGAACCGGTATGATACATTTCGCGATATATACCGTATATATTTTATAATATTGATAAGTATGAATCATACTCTAAAAAATTTGAAGGTTCAATTCATAGTTATCAAAACTTTTATCGTGTCATATAACAAAAACCTAAATTTAAGATACATATATAAGATATGGTGCAAAGTATATATATATTTGAGCATATAAAAGACATATAAGACTTATTCAAGCAAGGAGGTCTCATAACACTTTTAGTAATATTGTTATACAAGGACGCTGCATCTATGAATCATCTTGTATCGGTATATCGTAAGATATATATAAATAGGAATAAGCTTTAAATTGTAATAAGTTATAGTTTCTTTAGGTTCCGTCTTAAGAAATTTGCCTCCACATGGTATGTCAATCAGATGAAAATTTTGTATGCAATTTCACAATTAAATTTTAAGATTAAATAAAATATTTCTCAAATGTTGTCTGAGACAATGATTTATTATTTACAGTACGTAATAACTCGTCAAGGTAGGCACCTGGTTGTTGAAACCAAAATGTTTCCAGCTTCTCAAACATGTTTATACTTGCATCTTGTGGATAATCTCCTTTCACTTCTTGCCTAATTGCAACAATAATTTATTCTTCAGTACAAATAAAAAATTGACACGACTTGTTTCACAGATTAGTCTAGTGAAGTTGTCGAAATCTGATAACTCAATTATTCAATAACTCTCCCATTCTCCGCCCTTATAGTTATAAAATTGGTTTGGTCCCAACATTATTACTATAGAGAGGTTTTACTATAATTCTTTCTTTCTGTCGTTTGCTCTGTGATCTCCTTTAGCCAGCTCTGTATACTGTAATTGTAATAGCAATTGGCAGGCTTAAGACTTTTTTTTGATTAATTGTTTTTTAGGGTTTGTTATTGAGTTTTATCTACCAAATGGAGTGACTTTGCTTCTCAGAATTGGGTTATACACTGATTAAATTTTTACCTTTCAGCTATAAGATGGCTATGGAAGTAACACAGGTGCTTCTTAATGCACAATCAGTAGACGGTAACGTTCGAAAGCATGCCGAAGAAAGCCTAAATCAGTTTCAAAAGCAAAATCTCCCTGCTTTCTTATTATCTCTTTCTAGGGAACTGGCTAATGATGAAAAGCCTGTTGATAGTCGTAAATTAGCGGGTCTGGTTCTGAAGAATGCGTTAGATGCCAAGGAGCAACACAGGAAATATGAGCTGGTACAAAGATGGTTGTCTTTGGATTCATCTGCAAAGACCCAGATCAAGGCATTTTTATTACAGACCCTCTCTTCCCCTGTACATAATGCTCGCTCAACTGCGTCACAAATCATTGCAAAGGTTGCAGGCATAGAGTTGCCACATAAGCAGTGGCCTGAGCTAATTGGATCACTTCTAGCAAATGTTCACCAACATCCATCTCATGTAAAGCAAGCAACACTTGAAACTCTTGGTTATTTGTGCGAAGAAGTCTCGGCAGATGTTGTAGATCAGGACGAAGTGAATAAAATACTCACAGCGGTTGTTCAGGGTATGAATTCTTCTGAGACAAACAATGATGTCAGACTTGCTGCCACTAGAGCCCTGTATAATGCTTTGGGCTTTGCTCAGGTGAATTTCTCTAATGACACGGAGAGAGACTATATCATGCGAGTTGTTTGTGAGGCAACACTGTGCCCTGAGGTGAAAATAAGGCAGGCAGCTTTTGAGTGTTTGGTTGCTATATCGTCAACTTATTATGACAAGCTTGCTCCATACATTCAAGATATATTTAACATTACAGCGAAGGCTGTGAAGGAGGATGAAGAGCCTGTTGCTCTTCAGGCTATTGAGTTTTGGAGCTCAATCTGTGATGAGGAGATAGATATTTTAGAAGAATATGGTGGTGATTTTAGTGGAGATTCTATTCCTTGTTTTTATTTTATTAAGCAGGCACTTCCTGTACTTGTTCCTATGCTATTGGAGACACTCCTTAAGCAAGAGGAGGATCAAGAACAAGATGAAGGGGCTTGGAATCTTGCCATGGCTGGAGGAACATGCTTGGGTTTGGCTGCACGGACTGTAGGAGATGATATTGTTCCGCTTGTCATGCCATTTATTGAAGAGAACATAACAAAACCTGACTGGAGGCAACGAGAAGCAGCTACTTATGCTTTTGGTTCCATTTTGGAGGGTCCATCACCAGACAAGTTGACATCTACTGTTAATGTTGCTCTAAACTTTATGCTCACTGCCTTGATGAAAGATCCAAACAACCATGTGAAAGATACCACTGCCTGGACCCTTGGGAGGATATTTGAGTTCTTACATGGCTCAACCATGGAAACACCCATAATTACCCCAGCAAATTGCCAACAAATTATCACGGTTCTTATCCAGAGTATGAAAGATGCTCCCAATGTTGCAGAGAAAGCTTGTGGTGCACTCTATTTCCTTGCACAAGGATTTGAGGATGAGAGTTCAGCGTCCTCTCCTTTGGCTCCTTTCTTCCAGGATATTGTTCAATCCCTTCTCATGGTGACACACAGAGAGGATGCCGGAGAATCTCGCCTCCGCACTGCTGCATATGAGGCTCTTAATGAAGTTGTGAGGTCGTCAACAGATGAGACTTCTCCCTTGGTCATGCAACTGAGTCCTGTCATAATGATGGAGCTTCATAAAACACTCGAGGCTCAGAAGCTATCATCAGATGAGAGGGAGAAGCAGGCTGACTTGCAAGGTCTTCTTTGTGGTTGTTTGCAGGTCATCATACAGAAGATAGGAACACCGGAACCAACAAAATATGTCTTTATGCAATTTCCAGATCAGATGATGGGCCTCTTCCTGAGGGTCTTTGCATGCAGAAGTGCCACGGTGCACGAAGAGGCCATGCTTGCCATTGGTGCCCTTGCCTATGCGACTGGACCTGAGTTTGCAAAATACATGCCTGAATTTTACAAATATCTGGAAATGGGTCTACAAAATTTTGATGAGTATCAGGTTTGTTCCATTACCGTTGGTGTCGTGGGGGACATTTGCAGGGCATTGGAGGAGAAAGTTCTACCTTACTGTGATGGTCTCATGACGCAACTCCTCAAAGACTTGTCGAGCAACCAGTTACATCGGTCTGTGAAGCCACCTATATTCTCATGCTTTGGGGACATTGCTCTGGCCATAGGAGAAAATTTTGAGAAATACCTGATGTATGCCATGCCAATGCTCCAAAGTGCAGCAGAGTTATCTGCGCATACGTCAGGTGCTGATGATGAAATAATAGAATACACAAATCTTCTGAGAAATGGGATCTTGGAGGCTTACTCTGGGATCTTTCAGGGATTTAAGAATTCTCCAAAGACACAGCTGCTGATGCCTTTTGCACCACACATCCTGCAGTTCTTGGATAGCTTGTATTTACAGAAGGACATGTAAGTTTTTCCTAAATCTCTGTAGCTTGCCTTGATGTGCATTCTTGATTTCATTTAGTTAGTCATATTCTTTCATTTTGTTTGTCAGGGATGATGTGGTGACTAAGACTGCAATTGGGGTACTAGGAGATCTAGCTGACACACTGGGTAGCAATGCTGGTCCTTTGATTCAACAATCTGTTTCAAGCAAAGATTTTCTAAATGAATGTTTGCAATCGGATGACCATTTGGTGAAGGAATCTGCCGAATGGGCTAAGTTGGCCATTAGTCGAGCTATTTCTGGTTGAGGATCCTGCATGGCTGTATTCTTTTTTAGAAGTCCCTGCATTGCATACCATGTGTCAGGTCGTCATTTTTTTTGCACAGCAGAAATTGGGTCGTCTGGTTGTCATTAACGCATGTCTGATCATACTGATTTTTGCACGGCAGAAATGGGTCGTCTGGGTTGTTAACGCATATGTCGGGTCGTCAAGATTTTTGCACAGCAGAAATTGAGTTGTCTGGGTTGTCGTTAACGCATATGTTGGGTCGTCAAGATTTTTGCACAGCAGAAAATTTGGTCTGTCTGGTTGTTGTTAACGCATATGTCAACACTATTGAGTCGTGATTTCTTTCCTAAAGGAAGTGGATAGTGATGATGGACATGCCTCTGCTAACTAAGCAGAACTGGCTGAAGATACACAGAACAAATATTAGCAGAGAATGAGGGAATGCAGGGGAGAGGAGCTGTCTTCTGCTTGTGGACAGCTGTGATCATTTGGCCAATCATCAATTCAATGAAGTGGCCACAGGCTTCTCATCCAATCCTTTACCAGTTTGTATATCTTTTGACTAGCAAGTGACATATGACATGCAGGATCTGGATCCATTCTGGCACAGCAAGCCAGCATGCTGTGGTAAAGCGCACATTTCTTTCTTCATTCTTGCCTCATTTTCTTTAATTTCTGTTTATCAAGTTTTGTATCAGTCTTCCATTTTTTTTTGTCATCCATGTAGTAGTTGGTTGCCCTTCGTGTTCATATTGTAGACTCGTATCGTTACAAGGGACTTCCCACAAATTTGGGCATTCTATGTCAGGATAAATGAGCATTCATTGAATGACACATTCATCACATTGAGTGCTCTTAGTTCGGGATAGTTTCTGTGCGTGTCGGTTGATGCCTTTTTATGCTATTTTTTTGATGATGGTTTTTATTGAGTTTTTCCTGGATGCTATAGTTTCTCTCTAGGAACGGTATCAGTTGTTAATTGTCAATATGCATTTATGAATATTGCAAATGGTCATTTTATGGGGAAAAAAGCTTTTGATGTTGAGAGTCCCAAATAGGCTGATTGTTTGTCGTGATGATTTCCTCATTCAGCATATTTTTTAATACTAGTCCAAACTCTACAGTGCCTTCGTGTACCCTGTTGATCAAGTTAAATTTATAAAACCTCTTTGAATTTGGTTCCTTTTATTGTTCAAAATCTTTTTGAGCATTCATCAGCTTTCAAACCCAAGTCATCAGAGATACAGCAGGACCATTGTTAGAATTTTCAGTCTTTTGAGTTAGCTGTTACCGATCCTACCAACTAATCCAAAGCTACTTTCTCAAAACAAATTAGAATTTATGAAATGCCCCTGTTAAATAACACCACCACTTCTACTGATGGACACCACCACTCACCCTTTTTTTGGATCTACTAAAGGACACAACCATTATATAAACAAAACAAAAAATCCTAACCCTTCTTCTCTCTCCTTTTCTTTTCCATCACTCACAACCGCCACTTCCTCCTTCCCTTCACCCCACCACCTCGCCACCGCCATGTCTCCTTTTCCCTTTCACCACCACCACCTCGCCACTGCTCCTCTTCCCCTTCACCACCACCACCACCTCGCCACCACTCCTCTCCTTCACCACCACTACAATACAAATGGTCATTAATAGCATATGACCATTGCATTTTTTCATAAAGTGCTATGAAAAGGCCAAACTTAATTTGTTCAAATATTTGTAAAATGCTATCAAACTTTGTAAAATGCTATCAAAGGCCAAACTTTGTTCATTTGTAAAATGCTATGAAAGGGTAGGCGGGAGTTGTAATTCGCAGGGCACCAAAGTGCCCGCTCGAATCGAAAAAAAGAAAGAAGCAAAACAAAGAAAGAAGGAAGCCAAGTTCTTCTCCTTCTCTGTCTCCCTCTCTGACTGCTCTCATCTCTCTCTCCGTTCTGCTCTCCCTCTCCGATCGCTCTCCCTGTAGATGTCAACCCCCTCTCCGACTACTTGTTTCGCCGTGCTCTCCCTCTCCAATGTGCTCTACTTCTCGCCGTACGTGTTCTCCCTCTCCGTTTCAGGTGGGTCTCTGATTCTCAACACTCTCTCTTGCTTTGCTTTCACCGCAAACCCTAACGATTTTTATTTTGTATCAGTTTTTGAAGTAATGGATGTTATGGATTGATAGATTGGAGGCTTTGAAGGATCAATTTTTCAGATAGGTAATTGTCAATGTTTTTATGGGAAAGGATTGTAATTTTTTCTTTTTCATCTTTGATTTCCTTATTAGAGTATTAATTTGGTTGAGTTGTGTTGTTCTTCAATTTAGGACTTTTGTATTCATCAGATTCATAACCTTGTTCTTCAATTTTAACTGGGTCATAATTTTACAGACCTTATTGACCTCAAATCATGTTGTTGCATTTCGATTATTACAGGTCTGTTTTGGGAAACCTTGTCAGTGGATGGATTCCCAGTGAAATTCTCTCCTTTAACTTGTATGAGGTACCAACATCCCATGGCTTGTTATTTATATTGTTTTGAGGCTTTTCCTTTCTTCTGATTTTGATCTTGACTCGGTTCTTCTTGATGTCTTCAATTATTGATTACGCTCTCACAGCTGATATGTATTGTTCATTTTGGGAAACTGTTGGAGTAGTGTCTTGGTGTCATTGTTGCAGGTGACCGAATAGTCACTGGAACTGTTTTTTGTATTAGTTGGATTCTTCGGTGTATTTAATAGCTATAAGTGTTCTGTCTAGTTGAACTGATGTTTGAAAAAAAAAGCCAATCCGGTTACCAGTCCAGATTTCAAGCTTATCACTCTTTCCCAGATGCAGACCATACTTCTCTTGGACAATGGTTTTCCAAAAGCATTTTTTTCTTGGCCAAAACCTCCAAAGCCTTTTGGAGCAAATCGCTTGATTAAACTGCTTGAATCTTCTGATGCCTAGACCTCCCTTAGCTATAGGCTACATATCTCCCTCTAATTAACTTAGTGATAGGATTTGTGATTATCAGTAGTTCCTACTACTGAAGATGGCATGGTGCAAGTTGGCATCATAAACACTGGTATACCAGATAGAGTGCTTTTGATAAGTGTGAGTGACCCTTCCTGCCTTAGAGATGTATTTTCTTTTTTGAAACTCTTGGCATGCTGTTAACTTTATCAATACTAGGTTCTACTTGGTTTAAAACATTATTTTGATTTTATAATCAGTTGGGAGAATTTTCTTTTGGCATAGAATTTGTAGTGTTAGCAAGCCCTGTAGTCTTTAATGAGTGTCTTCCTCACTATTTGCTTTTAGTATTATCTTTTTTTTTTTTTTTTTTTTTTTTTTTTTTTTTTTTTTCTCGTTCAAGATCAATTCAGTCATATTTACCATTTATTATCGAATTGGATAATGATTTTGGCTTTAGTACCCTCACTTAGCTTAGTTTTGGTGTATCAATCCTTCTCACTGTAGATTGTCATAGGTTCGTTTTGGTTGTCACGCCAGCTAGGCTACCCTTTTAGCCAAATGTAGTCAAGGCACTAAGGGCTCGTGCTTGAAATTGCCTAAGGCACAAGGTGAAGCATGTGCCTCAACGACGTATTACATTTAAAACAAAAAAATTTCTCCCCTTAAAATTGAAGCATTCACGGAACAATAGTTAAAACTTACATAAGTTTTTTACGATTGAGATGAAATCATAATAAGGCTACACTATATTTCCAAATAATCTAATCCATGTGCATCAAGTAACTTGCAAGTATCCATTCAATCATATCAACCATCGTTAGATAAAAGTATTTAGCGGCGGGTTTTCAAAAACGTCGCTAAATAACCGCTGCTATTTTGCGAATTTCTTGTAGTGACACACTCAACAAGTGATCACTAGGCTATAGATGTAAATTTTTTTAGGTCAATTATATATGCATGGAAATGATATTGTAGAGGGGATACTATTCAAAAGTTATGTAAATTCTGTTATTTGAGTAATACAATTTTTTTATTTTTTGAAAGATGGTGTTTTGATTCATTTTCTTGGTTGATGTAGTTATAGTTTTTAGGTCACTGTCATGTATGCAATGAAATGATGTCATAGTGGGTATCATTCAAAAGTTTCTAACATATATTCTGAACGGATTATAATTACGATTTATTTGAAAAGATGACATTCATTACTACACAACAATTGCTCATTAATAGCACATGACAATAACATTTTTTCACTTAATGCTATGAAAAGGCCAAAATTTGTCCAATTTGTACCCCTTCATCACATTTATGCTGTAGCGTTGTCTGAATTTAATTTTTGTCTTTGTATTTGACATTTATGCTGTCAGTTTGTAATGCTTTTAGAACGGATATGCATTGTTTTAAAAGGTGATTGAGGCGTATGCCTTGAAGCACGAGTCGAGGCGGGGCACACAGAAATCGCCTCTGCGCGTACGAGTTGAGGTGCCAATTGAAGGCGAACGCCTTCATGTTCCAAGGCGTACGCTTTT
Source organism: Berberis vulgaris (assembly GCA_963556465.1). Classification (NCBI taxonomy): domain Eukaryota; kingdom Viridiplantae; phylum Streptophyta; class Magnoliopsida; order Ranunculales; family Berberidaceae; genus Berberis; species Berberis vulgaris. The sequence goes on from OY747126.1 coordinate 52,783,361, forward strand.
TCAGTTCTTCTTCTTCTTTTTCTTCTTCAGTTCTTCTTCTTAAGTTCTTCTTCTTTTCTTGTTGCATCCTCTTCCAACTTTCACTTGTTGCTGTAAGTGCCGATCCGCCTTACAAAGCTGTGAATCTTGGAGGTTGGCTTGTTGCAGAAGGCTGGATGTCACCACCAGAGCTCTTTGATGGTATACCTAACAAATATCTTCTTGTATGGTTTATAGCCTAATTGTCCAAAAATAGAAAGTTTAGTTTGTTTTCCTTTGTTTGTGCTTAGTTGTGTTTTGGGTCTCAAATGCATGTATAGTACTATTAATTCTAGTCACATGCTGGTGCTCGACTTCGAATGCAGTTGAGTTTGGCACAACCTATGAAACTTTATAGGCCACATATTGGTCATATGAAGCTCACCTTTGAATTCTATTGTTGATGACTTCTCAATATAGATGAGGGCATGAGGCCATGAATACTAATGTTAGTCTGATAGTCTCAACTTAACAAACAATACATGTAGGCACATAAATACTAAAATACTGAAGTACATAACTCATAAGGTGATAATGGTGTGATTTAATTTCTTTCAGTATAATGCTATATTGCTATTTCACTCGATAATTGATTTTATTTTTCTTTATTTGTTTGAATTTTTTATATATATTTTCACTATTTTTTACAAAAAACACCTTGCTACGCCTCGAGGCTACGCTTCGCCTCGGAAAAAACTTGATCGCCTCGAGTCTTAAAAACGCTTTTTAAAACATTGCGCATATGAATATCTATTTAGTATGAAATTGGACTTGTCTTCAAGTACTACTTATATATATATGAAACTTTCAATTACTCCATGAAGATTTAAGTAGTTATTTGTTTGAATTTTAGAATTTGTTGGGCTAAGTACTACAAGAGTATATGATACAAGAATATATGATGCTGGATAAAGGTTGGGCGGGTCTTCACAGGTACAAAATTAGTTGTGCGTAGTTAGATATTTATTATAGAATTAGAAATGTTAGAGGTCTAAGAGCAATAGGTTTTTCTTGTCTTTCTTGTCATAGAGCTGATTCTGAGTACAAGAAAGGAGCATGAAATTTTGTGAAAATGGTTACAAACAACTTGGAAAATCCTAAAATGATCTTATGCCCTTGCATAGATTGTCGCAATGTAAAGCATCAGTGTGGCAGTATTGTTGTTGAACATTTGGTTACAAGGGGAATGGATGCGAAGTACAAACAAAGTAAAGATTGGTATGAGCATGGGGAGCAGATAATTATTGATGACAACTTTCCTGAAAAAATGTGAAACGACGAGACATATAACTTATATAGAGCTGTCAGTGTTTAAAAAAAGCGATTTTGACTCGCGAGTCGCCCCAACTCGCTGAAAAATCGCCCCATGCTCGTACGAGTCAAAGGGGTATATATGAGGCGTGCGAGTTATTAAGATGACTCGTACGAGTTGATTCGTTTTGAGGCGTACGATTTAACATAATTGCAATCTGTTTCTTTATGATCTCGAGAATAATCTAACGGATATTATTTGAGCCCTAATTCGTTGTGTTGTTTGTTTCCTTTAGAATCAGACAGAGAAGGAGAGGAGAGGAGAGGAGAGGAACTGAAGGAGGAACCGAGGAAGTAAAAGAAGAAAAGAAGAGGAGTGGAGGAGAGGACGATTGTGATTTCTGACAAAGGAGGAGGCCGATTTAGGTGAAGAAGGAGGAGGACGGTGGTGCCATGGTGGTACTCTGATTTGCAACAACTTCACAGTGAGGAGGACTCGACTCTCGACTGCTCGATCGACATCGAAATCGAACTAATGTAAGTCCTCCTTCTTTCCTTCCTTGAGTTCCTTCCTTCTGCTCTTTCTTCCTTCCTTCCTTCTTCTAGCTTCTTCCTTCCTTCTTTGGTTTCTTCCTTCCTTCTTCTGTTCATCTGTTCTACTCTACACTTCTACTTTTGTTGTTCTACACTTGCCAAGGAAGAACAAGGGTCACTGTATGGAAGTCCCGCCACAAGGGTCAGGATAGAGTTGTGAGCCATTCCACCACTTGCTGAATACTCACTGCCCAAAAGAGAGAAATGGAGAAGGAGATCGAATGGGTTTATCTAATTAAGATGTAATAATAATCTTAATGATCTGAAATCTGATTTAATCCCTTGCTTCTGTAATCCCTCTTCTGTTGTTCTACATTTTTTGAACTCTGCGTTTGAATATTAAGATGTAATCACTAGCAGATTCAAAGGGGTATATTAAGAATGTGATTCATTGGCTGATTTAATCACTTGCTTCTGAAAAATGAGTTTTTGATTCACTGCTTTTGATATTAAGATATAATCACAAATTCACAGTAATCTAATCACTAATCACTGCTTTTGAACTCTGTTTATGAACATTTTTTTAAGCTAATATCATGTGATTCATGATCATTAGATTAGATCAGACAAGTGCATTACATACGACTTTATTTTTGGTTGAAATATGTTTTTTTTTTTTTTTTTTCTTGGATATTGTTCTGATAGTCGAGCTTTTCGGGTTTATAATATGCGAACTAAGACTATGATGGAATCAATCAATGTCAAGGTAGATGACAATTTTTTTTTTTTTTTTATACTTACAAATTTTGTTTATATATTTTAATCTTTGCAGATGAGACCGCGGAAGAGTAGCGATGGTGGTGACGACCCGTGTTGGGTGCATGGCAAGAAGGTAACGGGTCCAAACAATGCTACTTACGTGAAATGCAATTATTGTAGTCAAACCCTCAGTGAGGGAATAAATAGATTGAAGCATCATCTAGCGAAGACACATAGGGACTCAAAACCTTGTCCTAAGACTGATGGTGTAATGGATTACTTTAATTTAAGACCGTGTCTGATATGCAAATTGATTACTATGTTATTGTGTTATGGGATCTGAGATCTCAGCTGGTATTGTCTTCACTCTTCACCCCAATGACAGGTAAGTAGATCATTTGTATTTATATTGGTTGGCTTCATGTATATATGAAAAATTGTCTTCATTTATATATGGATCACAATGACAGGGAAACATATTGTGCGCTATGTTATTCAAATCAATTAAACTGTTTACATTGTTTTCAATCATATAACAAGTGCGTACATCGTACATTACATCTTAATGCAACTTATTTGATTCATCCAGAAAATCTCATTCAGCTTGAAAAAAGGTGTTGAGGACTTGAGGATGAGGATTTGTTTGGCACTTTGGCTGCTTGGTAGCTGATGTTGTGGCTGGCTGTAGGATCAAATAAGGTAACTTCATACTTTAAAGTTCAGTCTCCAATTCTTCTTCACTGCAAATTGCAACAGATATTCAGATTTCAGGTATGCATATTGCAAAAGATAATACATACATAAAACAAACTCATGTTATTTCTTGATTTGATTGATGATTGCTTCTTTTGTTTTGTTTTTTTTTGTAATTTTTTACTATTTTTTATCACTTTCTATGAAAAAACACTTCGCTTCGCTTCGGTACGCTTCGAGGCACCGCTTCGCTTCGGAAATAGCTTGACCGCTTCGCCTCGAAAATCGCTTTTTAAAACATTGAGAGCTGCTCACTTTTTGGATGAAGAATATATGAAGCCTACTCAGTTGGTTAATGAAGACTACATTGAGCCTACTAAATACATACATGATGATGATTTTATAGCAAAACTAAAAGATGCAGAAACCCCTTTGTACCCGAACTGTTCAAATTATAACAAGCTATCAGCCATTGTAGCTTTATATCGACTTAAAACTCAAAGTGGATGGTCTGATAAAAGTCTTAGTAAGCTTCTTGAGACATTGACATGCATGATTTCACAGGACAATGTACTTTTGAAGTCGTTTTACTCTGTTAAAAAGTTTCTCAAGTCATTTGAGATTGGTTATGAAAAGATTCATGCTTGTGAGAATGATTGCTGTCTATTTAGAAAAGAGTACAAGGACTTGGATAATTATCTTAAATGTGGTGCTTCAAGATGGAAAAAAAATAAGAGGACCAAAGAGATTAGAAAATGTATTCCAGTTAAAGTTTTGAGGTATTTTCCTATAATTTCAAGATTCAAAAGGATGTTTAGGTCTGAAAAGATGGCTGCAGATTTAAGGTGGCATTTCAATAATAAAAGCAAAGATGGAAAAATGCGGCACCCTGTTGATTCTGTAACATGGGAATTGGTTAATGATAAATGGGAATCATTTGCAGTTGATCCACGCAATCTCAGACTTGGTCTTTCTACTGATGGTTTTAATCATTTTTCTATGTTAAGCTCTAAATACAGTTTTTGGCCAGTGATGCTAGTTAACTACAATTTGCCTCCTGCGTTGTGCATGAAGAAAGAGAATATCATGTTAACGCTACTGATTCCGGGTCCAAAGAAACCTGGAAATGACATAGACGTCTACTTACAACCACTTATAGAAGACTTGCAACATTTGTGGCACAATAGAGTGGAGACCTATGATGCGTTTGGTGGAAATATTTTTAATCTTAGAGCAATTTTGCTATGGACCATAAGTGATTTTTCAGCATATGGAAACTTCGCTGGATGTTGTACAAAAGGTAAAAAGGCATGTCCTTTTTGTGGCAAAAATACGCATTACAGATGGTTAACGCACAGTAAGAAATTTGCATATATGGGTCATAGGAAATTTTTGTCACCTACAAATGAATATCGAGAAGAGAATGTTCGGTTTGATAACAATGTGGAACATGGAAGGAAGCCTAGAATCTTGACTGGTCGGAACATTTCTATTGCTCTTAAGAATTTTCCAAATGATTTTGGAAAATGTCATAAGAAAAAAAGAAAAAGAAATGATAATGCTAATGATGCTGATGCTGATGCTGATGCTGATGATAATGGTGATGACGATGTTGATGGCAATGACGATCATGATGAGCTATCAAGGTGGAGAAAAGGTCAATCTTTTTCGATTTACCATATTGGGAGGTTAGTTTTTATGTCTTTAATCGTTTTGTTTTTTTATACTCAGTAATGGTCTAAAAAAATAAGTATAAATGGTTACGTTCATGTTTTTGTAGGAACTTCCATTACGTCATAATTTAGATGTAATGCATGTCGAAAAAAATGTTTGTGAAAGCATTATAGGCACAATGTTGCACTGTGAAAAGTCAAAAGATGGGGTTAATGCTCGTAAGGATTTACATGATATGCAAATACGGAAGGACCTGCATCCACAACCTCATGGAAGCAGAACATACCTTCCACCTGTTCCATGGAAATTTTCAAGGTCTGAAAAGAAGAAATTTTGTAAGAGATTATATGACTTCAACAGAGCTGATGGCTATTGTTCAAACATTGGGAGGTGTGTATCTTGTGAGGAATGCAAGGTCATTGGCCTGAAGTCCCATGATTATCATGTTCTAATGCAACAGTTGCTGCCGGTTGCTTTACGAGGATTACTTCCAAAAGGGCCTAGAAATGCAGTACTTCAGTTATGTGCATTCTTCAATAGGTTGTGTCAACGTGTTAGAGACAGAGGGAAATTATAAATATTGGAGGAAGATGTCATTGAAACTGTGTGCATGCTTGAAAGGTTTTTTCCACCTTCCTTTTTTGATATTATGGTACACTTAACGGTTCATCTAGGAAGAGAAGCTAGATTATGTGGACCTGTTCATTTTCGTTGGATGTATCCCTTTGAGAGATAAGGAATCCTTCCTTTTTCTTTTAGTCTGAATAGTTCTATTTGAAGCATAATATGTTGAATAACTTATAAGTTGTTATTTATTTACAGATATATGAAAACACTAAAGATTACGTTAGGAACCTTGCACAGCTAGAGGGGTGTATTGTTGAATCATATTTTGTAGAAGAGAGCATAAGGTTTTGTAGCGAATTTTTGAAAAATGCAGTACAAGTGGAGGAAAAAGAAGTTCGCAATAATGATTTTGCGAATGAAGTTATTCTGGAAAGTCGTCCAATTTCTAGAGCCACATCGATCACACTAAGCGATAGAGAAAAAAAACTTGCACATCTTGTTGTGTTGATGAATACAGCTGTGGTGGATCCATATTTAGAGCAAGTAAAATGAAATTCACAGATGTTAGATCTCTATCATTACACCATAACCATTTTACTTATTCAGTTTTCTCTCCTACTAGCTTGCACTTGGAGGTTTTACAAGTATCAAACAAACGTCTTACACGCGATGCAACCTTACTTTGGAATAAACATATTGAAAAATTTGCAGAATGGATAAAAAATAAGGTTCAATTAAATTTTCCAGGTTTTTATTACCTTAGTTTGGGTTTAATTTGATAACTGCCTACTTACTTTGTATCTCTGCACTTTAAAATATTCCAATTGATTCAAAAGCTGACTCGGACACATTGAAATGAATTGCATATGGTTCACGGAATAGTGCATTGTCTTTTTCTGGGTATATTATCAATGTGTAGAGTTTTCACACAAAAGATGTCGACCGGGAAACCCAAAACAGTGGGATTATTTATGAGGCAACCACCATGTGTAGGAAAAGTGCAAAAGATACTGCACAAGTGCTTGATTGGGTTACTTACTATGGAATATTGACGGATATAATATTACTAAACTATCATGTATTATATGTTTCGGTCTTTAGGTGTCATTGAGCAAACAAAGGTAATGGTGTTAAAGTAGAAGATGGATTTACCCTCGTGAACCTCCATCAAAGTCAAATATCATTTGCAAGAGATCCATATATTTTAGCATCTCAAGCAGAACAAGTATTTTATTCAAGAGAAGACGATTCCTCTAATTGGTATGTTGTAATGAAGGCACCACCAAGAGATTTCCATGAGTTAGAGGCCGATGACGTAAGTGCAGAAGCTTCAATACCACTAGAAGTTGACGTGGACATTGAGGAGTCTAGTGGTGAAGTTAGATATGTGAGGGAGAATTGTGAGGGCATACTTGTGTAATATATGTTCTTAACCTTAATATTTATTTAGCTTGTGTTTTGGCTGTTTTATCAAAAGTGTCTTTGTTTTTATATATTAGCTACACATATGTCATATGTTGTCTTTTTTTTTTTTTCATTATATGATTAAGGTTATTAATGCATTACATATACTGAAATGATCAATTTTTTTTTCTTAAACAGGTGAACAACAATGGTTAATGGTTCCTGAAGCCAAGAAGAACGACATATCTCACAAAAGGAAACGTGCTTTGATACCCAAAAAAACATCCAAGGTCTCTAAAGGAACGGATAAGAATGTATCAGAATGTCCAGAAGCATGTCAACAGACTTTGATCCAACAACATGAGAGTCATGAACCTAATCTCCAACATATACAACCATCGGCGACCAAAGAAGTAGTCGAAAAAGATGCACCAGCATTACAAGAGTCGGTTGCAGACCCGATAAGACTTAAGAAAGCTAGGGGTCCAACCAAAATGAGAGATATTGCTGTAGAGGCTGGAAGTCGAGTTCATGTTGCATTTACTGATAAAGGTGAACAATGTGGAGAGAGGTCAGTTAGTTTGTCTTCTTATTTAGGCCCACTTGTACGAGAGCACGTACCTGTAACATTATGTGATTGGAGGAAGCTTGGTAATGACATAAAAGTAATCTTGTGGAGATCAATTCAGGTATTATGAACCATCACTCTATCCTCTCTCTTAACAATACTTTTGTTTCAAAGCAAAAATGCAAATGACTTTTCCCTTTTATGTGAACAGATATAATTCATGGCGTAGTTGTAGATATTTATAGCTAGTTGAATTTCTTGCTACACATCATCTTCAATGACATGTACATTTCAGTTTACATAAGTTGTGATAGAACTCTTACAGTAAAATTACCAGTATTGAGTTACTTAGTGATAATTTTATATAAACTCCAGGAAAGATTCGACTTGGATACAGAATGGCAAAAGCCTCAAAATCACGGTTAGTCAGCCAAATACAAGAAGCAACTAATGAGGAAGAAAGACTTGAGCTTCAGCCTAAAACCATTCAAAGTAGAGCAGAGTGGATAAAGTTTGTCAAGACAAAAACTAGTCCAACATTTAAGGTATGTTTTAAAACTAGTCCAACATTTAAGGTACGTTTTAAAACTAGTTGTAATATTATAATATATGGTGAAACATTATAATTCAGTTAAAATCATGCTAAAGTAATACAATTTCAGGCTGTAAGTGATAAGTATAAAGCAATCAGGCGTAAGCAAATCCCACACACATGCAGCCGAAAAGGATTGGCTCGATTAGCAGAAAATATGGTGATACCTATTTCATATTCATATGCATTCTTATGTTGTGGTCAAAATAATTTTGTAGGTCCATTTACTAATTTTTCAGAACCTGATATCAATTTCTTTTTATCATAGAAAAATAATAGTACCGAGCCATCTTCTGTTTTTAGGGTTAAAATATGGATTGAGTCGCGCACCAGAAAAGACGGTAAACCAGTAAATACAGGAGTTTCCGAAACCATTGTGAGTGAAATGTCATTTGTAATGTAGAAATATGTGTAATTTTGTATAGTTTCTGAACCATACACTATGTTATTATATGTGTTGAATTATATAGGAGAAGCTAATCGAAACTTAAAGTGATTCACCATCGAACTCGACAACAAATGTGATCGAAGATGCTCTTTCCAAAGTCTTACGAAATGAGAAACCTGGACGACTAAGAGGAATGGGAAGATGAATGACCATCAGCAAATTGACATTCTTTCAAACTAAGGACAAACATGTGGCCAAGACGCAAAAGCAACAAACTATCATGCATGACAGGATCCAACATTTGGAAAACTTGGTGAACACATTATTGAAAAACAAGGCAAGTTTGATACATGTTGTGATCAGTGAATAAGTAAAATTTCAGCTTAGTCATTGAATTTTTTTTATTAACTGTTTGCTATGTTGCTAGATTGAGCAAAGTGGAGAAGAGGACAAAACATCTGCAGTGGTACAATTAGTTTCAATATTGTGGCATTAATCTTCAATCTAAACTTGCTTCAATTGTAATGTTTGTATTGATTAATTGCAGTGTCAACACCAAGTCACTAGACAAATGCCAGTTGTTAGATTGGAGTGGAACCAAAGAAATCGATGCTGAAGGACATTTGTTATCAAGGGATCCAAAAGAGCTTGTCAATAAAATTCCTATGGGTCCTAATGCAATCAAAATCTGTGTTGATATCCCAACTAAATCAGATGCTTTCCTATGGAGGCCTACATCTAGTATGACTTATATAAAACAAGCTCAAGGTAAATCGATAGCATGGCTCGCCGAGAGAGTTATTTTGGAGTTTGATCAACATTCTGTTGGACAAGATAATATTGACACGCCTTTGGTAAGATAATTATTGATTGCTTTGGTATTTATATCATGTATTTTTGTAACTTAAATAGTTGTATTATTGTGTATATAATTCCTTTTTTTTATGCATTCTTTCTTGATAGAGTAAGTACAACAATTCAAGGAACAAGTGCACATTGTTTGATTGGATTGGAAAAGATGAAATAATGGCGGAAGGACGTTGGCATTCGAATGATCCAAAAACGCTGATCAATGATATTCCTCTTGGACTTAATGCCATGATTGTTTGGGTAGATATTTCAAAAAATCATGAAGCATTTTTATGGAGGCCTACATCTAATATGACGTGCATTGAAGATGCCGTTGGTTCTACTATAGTTTGGCCTGCTAACAAAGTTGTTTTTAAAAAAAGTACCTGAAAATCAGGAAGTCAAAAATTCATCATATCATGAGGTAAGTTAAATGTGATTGGCTTACACTAATGCATAATTGAAGTATATATATATCTTCAGGAATCTATTAGTAAAGTGATTCCTCAGTTTAATGTATTTGTCTTGTTTGACTTGTTGTTAGAGTGTGAATATCGGCTCCAACAAAAAGTGCAAGTTGTTGGATGTTAGTGGTTCGGGACAAGTAGTTGTTGAAGAACGTTGGTCTTCAAGTGATCCAGATCAGGTTGTTCATATTGTTCCCTTGGGTCCTAATGCTATTAAAATTGGGTAGATAGTCCAAAAGTTCCTACTGCATCTCTTTGGAGACCTACATCTGAGCTGGAATTTATTGAAGATGCCATTGGTACTACAGTAGCATGACCAACAGACAAAATTGTTATGATTTAGAGCTTCGGTAAGCATTGATCGAGACTTGTAATATATATTTGAATGCCTGAATGAATATCTCTCTTGGTCTTGAATTCCTGAATATATGCTTGAACTACTACCAATTTTGTAGATCCACTTGTATCCATGCATGTGTACGTATGTTATAGGAATGTTAATGTTGTAATGTTACTGTGTAATGTTGTTGTTACCGTTGTTGTTAATGCTGCTGCTGTAATGTTGTTGTTACTACTGTAATGTTGTTGCGTAATGTTGTAATGCTGCTGTTGCGTAATGCTGTAGAATACTGTTAAATGTCAGTTTATGTATTGCATAATAAGATGTTTCACTGCTTCCATTGTCAATTGATTTGCATTTTAGGGAGTTGTATTCATCTAAATAGGTTTTTAGGGAATTTTGAGAGATAGAACAATGAGGAGATTGGTTGGAATAATATCCATATCTGATCCGTTAAAACCTGGTGCTCACGAAGTCATTATTTCCATCCTCAAGTCCATGAATGTCAATAACATTATGGTTACTGGTGATAATTGTGGCACAACAAATTCCATTGCAAATGAAGTTGGGATTGATATTGTTATTGCTAAAGCCAAGCATGATGAGAAAGCTGAGAAAGTTAAGGAATTACACCACACTTAAGTCACAGGTGGAAAATTCTAGATGAGATTTCTCAAAAATGTTTAGAGTGTTTTATTAGGCGCTTAACTTTAAAGGATGAAAAGAGAGACAAATTGCAAAAGGAAATCAGGACACCATCTGAAGATTGGAGACTGAAAAATCAGCAATTGGAATCACAGGTCCACTTTTCTTATTGAGATTTTTACTTCAGCTTCAATTTGAGTATGAAATTCGGGGTTCTAATCAATGGGTTGTTCTTTGATTTCAGATACAAAAATAGATTGGGATGCTTACATGTCACAGGTATTGATTTCACAGCAACCCCATCTTTCAATTTTGATTTTCCTAGGTGTCATTTTTATCTAAAATTTTCAAACTTTAAGCTTAAGCGCCCTCATTGAGGATTTAGGTATGTTTCAATTTATACTATGATTGTACATAGATTGCCAAAGTATTTATACTTGTTTTTACATAGATTTATACTATGATTGTACATAGATTTATACTGCATGGGTTTTAGCCCAGATCTTAATTAGCTTGGCAAGGTTATAAATTGCAAACAATAATATCTTGTTTTTTCTCAAGAGAACTTAGAATCGGTATTTATTATAGGTGCTGACAAATTCTCTTAACGAGGTGGGAACTGATTTTTGACAGAGCTCTCATGTTGTCCTGATTGTGCTCTTATTGTTGCTGACGCTGGACAGATGTGAAGGTATCTTTGCCTTCTATGTTACTGATTAGGCTAGTAAGATAGTAGGAGAAAATAAAAGATGGTGCAAATTTTCAGTTTCATTCATTTGATTTTTATCTGACCAGATGACTACTTAGCGAACTTTATTTTCCCATTGTTCTCCCCTTTTTTTTTTTTGGAAAGCGAGCAGGGGTTATTTAGGATCCCCAAACCTGAAAAAATAAGTTGAAGTTACATCTGTAAATAAACTTTCCCTGATTTATCTTCATGTACAATATCTTTCAAATCTTGCGCAAACGAACTCGGTGTAACTTCCAAATATTCTGAGCTTGGGTGTAGGCTTGCAAGTTTGTCCGCGACTCTATTTGCTTCTCTGTACTCATGCATTATAGTAAATTCTTCCAACGCTACCAGCATTTTCCTGATCTTATTGATAATGTGTCTTAGGTTCCACGCAGTCTGCCTAGCATTGATCAGGTACTCACACACTAATATAGAATCAGTGCTAATTACTAGCTTTCTAATGCATCTTGAGCTGGCTAGTTGTAACCCCGCCCCAACTCCTTGTAGTTCATGCTTGAGTATTGTCTGGCCTGCACTCGAACAAGCACAAGCAGCCACAATGTCTCCTTGATCATCCCTAATTACAACGCCATAACCCCCTGTGAGGTATCTTAATGAACCAACAAAGTTGAGTTTATACCAACCAGTAGGAGGCTTCTTCCAAGAGCACACAATTGGGGTCCAAGTCCTGAACTGTGGTTCAAGTTGCCATCTCCCAAAGAGCTGTCTGTTGGCTGCATTGTCTTCAATGACTAGCTCATTAGCAGTAAACTTGAGCCTTATGTCACTGTAAATGCGCTTGACTAGATCAATACTTAAGCATTGTTGCTGTTGGTATAGTCTAGTGTTTCTTTCGGTCCATATGTAGTAGATAGCATTCAATGCGACCTTCTTCAACTGTGCATTGCAACTGTTACCTCTGAAATTGCTAGCGCACCATCTGATTACTTCTTCCCATCCTGTAATCTGCCTAGAGTAGCTCATAAAATGCAGCATTCTACCCCAAACAAATCGAGAGTATGTGCATGCAAATAAAAGGTGACTTTCAGTCTCGATTTTCTAATTACATAATGGGCAGAGATCCTGTTGAGCTTTGCCCCATTTCTTGAGTTTGCTTAGTGTCTTTAAGGCACCATGACATAGGATCCAAGTTATGAAGGAATGTCGGGGAATACACCCTTTAAACCAAACTATTTGAGCCCATTCCACTTGTCTGTTATGCTTCCTGATTGTTTTATAGGTTGACTTCAAGTGGAACCGTCCATTGTTCCCCCTTTAGCAAGTTTTACATTCCAGTCACCGGATTATATATCTTTTGCAGGCTAATTTGGGTTTCCTTAAGGTAATGGTGGCCAAATCACAAGCTGATGTGTTGCATATACACCTGAAAATTATGGTTGAAGGACTCTTGAATTGGAAAGATGAAGCAAAGACCCATTTTAAAGCAAAGGTTTGTATCTTCTATTATACTTGTACTTGGTTTTCCAGTTTTGACATTATTTTTATAAATGAGACTCTTTTCTTACTCCAAAACATTTTCTTTGTTGGACACCTTATGTTTGTTTATCATAAGCTATTGTAAGTTTCCTTTTGTGCTTTTCTTCCTACTGATGCCTTATGTTTGTTTATCATTAGAATGTGCATGGTTTAAAGCTTTGTGGTGCAGGGAATTAAAATAATTTTGCATGTAAATTAATGAGCTCCAATGTGTGCTTGGAAAGATGAACATCAAGTGAATGTTACCTTCAGTGGCTCACAAGTCTTGTGAAGAGTTGGTGAAAGAAGATAAAATAAAATAAGTGGAAAATAAACTTTTGTCTGGTAACTCTTTGGTTGTTTTTTGAACTACTGCATGCTCTATTCGGGCTTACTTCTGGGTATGTCTTACTTGGTACCATTTGCTGTGATTTTTTTTTGGATTAGAAAAACTAAGTCTTGATCCTTGTTTGGAATGGGTAGGTGGCAATTCCTAACTAGTCAACACAGAGATTGATAAATAAACTTTTGTTTGGTTTTGTCCGAGTTAGATGTCAGGACGAGTTTTGATGCTGAACTTGAAGGAATTAGCATAGATTGTGATTAGGTGAAGAGGCAGTTGTACAGGAAGGTGATTGTGCTTGCAGTCAGGATATGAGCTTTGAATGGAGACAAGATATTGCAAGAGCTTTGAATAAATTCAGAGATCGTCTTTCATGGCAGCAAACTCTACAATGGCAGCAAAAAATGGAACACATGCTGAACAGTGATTGTTTATAGTATGAATTTCAGTATTTAAATCTGATTTCATAATACCATAAAGCATGGCATGATTAAGGATAGGACCGTTAATTTGTGAACCAATAGCCACACACTTTATTGTATGTCATTTTGTATTTTTGGTATATAATGTGCTTATTTGTATGCTTGCTTGTGCTTGGTCTTTTTAATTTGTTTTGGCACATAACTCTTTAAGGTGGTTCCAGTCAAGCGGATCTATCAAAGTGTATCAACAGTCTTGAGAACTTGCTTGATTCAAAGGTCAGGTTTTGTGATTACTACTTTGTATCGTGGTTTATGTGCACCTCCCATATCTGTATTATTTCTTTTTTGAATAATTACAATGAAGCATACTTAGATTAGTTATTTTGTATAGGTAAAAGGGTATACCTGATTGATTAACATATTTTTCTCCATATGTGTAATTTCAACTTGGTGTTGGAACATGACATGAATACGAAAAAAAAAGAAAAAGAATCCAAACAAGCGTAATAACAACAGGTTTTGATTGATTGCTCATTTCAACATTGAAACAACATCAGTTTTGTATTGTTGATGTGGTGTGCACACACAACGTGTGATCTTGAGTTCAGGGAATTCCTTTTTTTTGTTCAAGGAATTCCTAAGACGTCTTTACGAGAGGTCACACATGCTGTTTGAGAGATTCACTTTGCTGTTTTGCACTGCGATTGTCTGGGCCTTTGCTACTATTCTGATAGCAGGTGGGGCTTACAATCATGTTCCTGAGCGGACTAAGTTGAGTTGCCGTACTGACCATGCTCAACTTATAGCAAAAGCTCCTTGGTAGAATCCAAACTATAGTTTTTCCCCTGATATTATTTTGTTGATCTTTTGATCTCATCACACGACGATTAACTTTACTATAGCATCTTATTTGGTCTGTTTTAAACTTCAGGATTAAACTCCCATATCCTTTTCAGTGGGGTGCACCCATCTTTAGGGTGAACCATGTATTTGGCATGATTAGAGCTGCACTTGTTTCATCAGCTGAGGTATTAGCTATTAATTGTATCTTCACTTAGTGCTAATAAAAAAACTTGCATTCAGCTAAGAATTACTCCTATTTTTTGTCAAATGCAGTCAACTGGAACCTATTTTATGGCAATCCGCCAGTTTACATCCAAGAAAATGGTAATGTAGTATTTCTAAACACCTATATTTCAAGAAAACAACATGAACAATTGTTATGCAAGTTCATCTTTCATGATGAGAAATCATGTATGTTTCAGGTCTTGCAGGACCACACAATGAGACGCTTAATGACACTGCCAGAATTGACTACATAAGTGGCTACATAAAAGGCATACACAGTGCAATTACTCAGGAGTAAGTAGCCCTCTTCTTGATATGTAAAATTGACTGCAATTTTGCTGTGATTGTTCATTATCAGGTGATTGCCGAGAAGACAAATGGAGGAGTGGACTGTAGGATTGAATGTACTGGAAGGCTAAATGATTTGGCATTGCTGCGTTCGAGTGAAAGTCGGGTGCAACAGGTTTGTTGCGGCCGGTCTGCGGGCTGTGTTGCGGTTTCTGCTGTTGAGGGTGCAGTTGCTGTGTTTGATGTTATTGTTGCAGGTGCACAAGTTGCTTTGCTTGGTTGTTTTGGAAAGTTTGGCGCAACTCTTGGCTGTGAGTTGCGCTAGCTGGTACGTGTATGCAAGTTGCAGGCTTGTGCTTGGTCGGTGATTGCAATTTGAACATTGTGACTGCAATTGACATTTACAGGAAACATTATCAGGTAATTACTTGAAACCTTTCAAACCAAAGTCGCATTTGGTTTAACTAGTTTCTCAAATGTATTAAGGTATATTTTCATTTCAATTGAATGCAGGAGGAACAAAAGGGTCAGATTGAGATAGTGGTGTATGCAATGATGTACGAACCACTTAACGACAATGTAATGGATAACGATGCTGTCAATAGAGATTTGGCTTTCAATGTACGTTCCATGGTAACTTTTATGTTCATCTTCTTCTTAGCCAAGTTTTCGAAAAAATTAAGTAAATGTTTGAATTAATTGCTTGTCTAGACAATATGGCAGAAAATCTTCACCAGGATACTTCAGATCTCACTACCACCAACAACGACTATGCAAGGCAGCGGTAGTGGTAGTTGTGCTCCTTCTCCTCTACTCAAAGTGAAAAACATTTCTCCATTAGTTTTTTCAGCTAATCATCATGAGATGATGAACCAACAGCAAGGTGATCATAGCTCCATGCCTAAGATCTCGTCCCCACGGAATCCGGGTATCAAGCGCAGGTAACGCCTTCATCAAAGTTGGTGATAACATTATATAACTCGTTTTCAAAACTAATTTGGAATCCCAATACATTCACACTTGTTTCTTAATCATCTTACATTGATCTACGCTACATGTAAACAAGAAAACAATGGAGCGCTCTGCTGTTTTCACAGCGAGCTGGACAGAGTGCTCTGCTCTGCCTTGTTTTCAGCCTGTTGTGTGGAGGGATATGGATGTTGTTATGTGTTTTTTCATATGCTGATTGGTCAAGTTTTTTGTTGGAAATTGAGCGGTTTGCGTTTTATAACGGCTTGGCAGGAGGTGCTTGCAAGTTGGTATGATGGCAATTTTCAAATTGTTTGGTATGTTTGCAATTTGCAATTTGAAAATACCTCAGTAAATTTGGAGTTTGTAAAAGTTTCAGCTTTGAAATGTTGGAAGTATAGTAACAATGGGTTTTTGTTTGTGTATAGATCTAGTAGATTTGGGAGGCTCCAAGGCATCCAATGTGCTATTGCTACGAAGAACTTGTACATGAGAATCACATGCAGCATGGGTGACGCAATATTGGGGATGAACATGGTATCTAAAGGCGTGCAAAACGTTCTAGACTTCCTTCAAAATGATTTCCCTACATGGATGTCATGGGTATCTTCGGTAAGATCCCCAACCTCCCTACTTATTCAACCATTAGTATTCATATGTTAACAAGTTATGCGTTTGGATTCTCAGGTAATTTCTGATCAGACAAAAAACCAGCTGCAGTGAACTGGATTGAAGGGCGTGGAAAGTCTGTCGTCTGTGAGACAGTTATCAAGGAAGTTAAGAAGGTGTTGAAGACAACAATTCCAGCATTGGTAGAGATAAACATGCTCAAGAGCCTCACTGGGTCTGCCATAGCTGGTGCTCTTGGTGGATTCAACACGCATGCTAGTAACATTGTCTCTGCAGTGTTCCTAGCTACTGGCCAGGATCCTGTTCAAAACATAGAGAGCTCTCACTGTATGCATCACCATGATGAAAGCTGTGAATGGCGGAAATGACCTTCATGTTTTTTTTTTTTGGAAATCAAGTGGGGTTATTTTGGATCCCCAAACCTATAAAAGGAAAGGATTTTCAATTACATTCTCCAATAGGTCTTCCCTATACTATCTTCCAATACAATGTCTTTCAAGTCTTGTGCAAAGGAACTAGGAATTATTTCCCTGAACTCTGAGTTGGGAAGTAGATTCGCCAGTCTGTTAGTTTCTCTGTAGTCATGGCAAATCTGATACTCCTCGAGCTGACCTAGCATGGTTTTGATTCTACTGATAATGTGTCTTAGGTTCCAAGCTGAATACATTTCTTTAGACAGATATTCAAACAGAGTAGTTGAATCAGTAGAAAGGACTAATTTCTGAAAATGATGCATCCTGGCCAGTATTAGCCCATATTCCACACCCTAAAGTTCATGTTTCAGCACGGAGTGCCCTGTAGTAGAGCCTGAGCAAGCTGCAACTACGTTACTCCTACAATCCCTGATCACTGCTCCATAGACCCCTCTTGTGCCCTGCAATGACCCGTCTGTGTTGATCTTATACCAATTTGCACTCGGTTTCTTCCAGTAACATTTGATTGGCCTCTTGATCTTGTACAAAGCATCCAAATTACAACTTTCAAAAAACTGTCTATTGGTTGCATTGTCCGCAACAACTAGGTCCTCAACATTGAATTTCAATCTTATATCTGTGTAGATGCATTTGGTAAGCTCGTCACCAGTGTAGCATTGCTGCTCATAAAGTCTGTTGTTCCTCTCCATCCACAGTGCATATATAGTTGCGTGGAAGGTGACCTTTCTGACCTGAGTTATGCAGGAGTTTCCAGTGAAATGTTGAGCGCGCCAATGTAGCTCAGTGTCCCAGTCAGATACTTGTCTAGAGTATTTTAGGTATAGCAGCATCTTAGTCCAAATAGGCTTTGAGTATATACACTAAAAAAAGAGGTGTTTTGATGTCTCTGGTTCCTGGTTGCATAAAGGACAGATGTCCGTTTGAGCTACTCCCCATTTCTTCAACTTACTTAGCGTTTTCAATGCATTATGAATAACTAACCATGTGATAAAACAATGTTTAGGAATGCCCCCTTTGAACAACACCAAGCTAGCCAAATCCACCATGGTATTGCGCCTCCTGATTGCTTCATATGTAGCTTTCATCTGGAACAAGCCCGTGTTTCCAGCATTCCAAAGCACCTCATCCTGCTTACTGTCATCTATTTCAATAGCATCCAGGCGACTAATGATTTCAGTGATTGAGTTCCAAGCACTTGGAGGAATGCTCCAAGTATTGTCACTGATGATAGCTGAGACTGTTGCATTCCTATGCAAGGTTGAGTCATATGTCAGTTCCTGTGGGAACTTGTCATGTAGAATACCCATAGGGTGCCAGGGATCTTTCCAAAAGCGAGTGCTCTCCCCATTCCCAATGGAGTGTACAATTAAGCGAGAAGCTGCCCCCCTCGCTCCTAAGATTCTTCTCCAACACCAAGAGGCTTCCTTGGGAACATTCATTAACCATAAACCTTTATTTCTTATCAAGTACTTCCATATCCATTTGACCCAGATGGAGTCTCTGCGTGTGACTATACTCCATAAGTGCTTCATATTGGCTGCCTCATTCCCACAACGAATATCTTTGATTCCTAGACCTCATTCCTTATATGGAAAGCAAATCTTATCCCAACTGACCATAGACTTTTTAGTCACGACATCACTTCCTGACCATAAGAATCTTCGTAGGATAGCACTGATATAGTCAAGTGTGTGTTTAGGCAGTCCATAAGAGGATGTCCAGTAGATTTGCATACTGGCCAAGACTGATTTGATGAGTACTAACCTTCCTGCGTAGGTGAGGAATTTTTTTTTCCATGAACTGACCTTCTTCCTTATCTTTTCTATAATTAGGTCACATTGATAGTGAGAAAGGTGGGAAGATATCATCGGGATGCCTAGGTATCTTACTGGGAGTGTGTCTATGTTAAACTGAAGATGCCCAACGATGGACATTTTCTCCTTAGCTGGGACACCTGATAGAAACAATGAAATTTTATCACGGTTAACTTCTAGCTCACGGCATACCTTGAATGCTATCAGAGCATCATGAAGAGCCTTGGCTGAGTGACCATCCCCATGGAAGAATGCAACCAAATCTTCCGCGAAGCATAAGTGTGTCACCACTGGGTCATGACACCTGTAATGGAGCTTGTACAGACCTTCCTGTACTTGTTTCTTGAGCATGATGTGAAGTATCTCCATAACCATGACAAAAAGGTAAGGTGACATAGGACATCCTTGTCTAATACCCCTAGTAGCCTTAATATAGCCTTTAGGTGAGCCATTCAGGCAGATGGAGAATCTGGGCGTAGTGATACATTCCTTAACCCATTCTATGAACTGATTTGGAAAGTTGAATTTATGAAGCATATGCAGTATAACATCCCAGCGAACCATATCATTAGCCTTCCGTAAATCGATTTTAGCTGCACACCTTGGGGGCCCTTTGTCTTTGTGATAGTTGCGTACAAGCTCATGAGCAAGCATTATATTGTCCTGAGTGTATCTCCCTTGTATGAATGCTGATTGGGAGTCACTGACAACCTGTTTAACAACCTCCTTCATCCTGTTTGTTAGGAGCTTAGTGATACACTTGTAGACAATGTTGCAACATGCAATAGGCCTATAATCACTGAAAAGAGATGCATTAGTAGCTTTAGGAATAAGAGTGACATTAGTAGCATTTACTTCCCTCAGCAATTTGGATGTCCTTAAGAAGTTTAAGACAGCCTTGACAAAGTCACTGCCCACTATGCACCAAGTAGCCTTGAAGAAGCCAGCTGAGAACCCGTCGGGGCCTGGTGCTTTGTTTGAGTCAATAGATGCCAGAGTCTTTATGATCTCATCTCGATTAACTTGTTTAGTTAACTCCATACCTATTGCATTTGAAATTGTGTTTTCGAATTGCAGATTATCTAGGATACCTGGGTCATAGTTTGTGTCATGAGTACCTGTAAACATGTTCCCAAAATAATGGATACAATTTGCTTCTATAGCATTTGGCTCCTCCAACTTCTCCCCTAGGCTATTGTATATGCTCATAATCGTATTCTACACTCTCTGTTCTCGTACCATGCTATGGAAGTAGGCGTTGTTTTGGTCACCAACTGAGAAGAGAAGGGACCTCGATTTTTGCTTAAGTTCAGATTCCTCATGTCTGGAAGCTAGTGCATAAGCTTTGACAGCTTGTCGTTCCTCCATCAGTGTAGAAACATCAGGTTGGGGAGCCTGAATTGTTGCTTGTGCATGTTGCATTCTGGCTCGTGCTTGTTCTACTGCTAAGGCAGCTCTATTGAACCCATTCTTGCACCACTCAGTTAACTTTATTTTCACATTTTCAACTTGTGCACCGGTCTATACATAGGTGTACCAATCACTCGCAACTTCCACGCGTCTTCTACTGTCTTGTAGAAGTAATGTTCTTGCACTCAGTAGTTAAAGAACTTAAATGGAATAGGACCTCGATTGCTATGTTCATATAAGGTTAAAGTCATAGGTGTGTGATCAGAGATACCTGAATTCAGGAACTCCGCTTCAGCATCTGGATACTGTTGTAGCCACATATTGTTGAGTAGAACCCTGTCGATCTTGGATGAGACTCTGCTTGAATCTGTACAATTGTTGCACCAGGTAAAGAAGTTGACTCTATAACGACAGTCATACAAACTTGCTTGGGTTACGCATCTTAGGAAGTCTTGGGAACCCCCTTGTTGAGTCTCAGCATGACCCATACGTTCCTCATCATGCAGTATTGCATTAAAGTCACCTAGTAGAGCCCATGGGGTGGTAATAGAGCTAGAGAATGACGTTAGTTCTTGCCAGAGATCCTGCCTCGTAACGTAACAATTACTTCCATAGATAAAAGAAATAGCACAAGTGAAACTAGTGGACCATTGTGCATTCACTGTAATAGCTTGGGCTGAAGTTGAGATGATGTTAATGGTAACAACGTTGGGATCACATCCAACCCACACACGACCTCCATTCACTACTGCATGGTTATCAATCCACATCCAGTCAGGCAACAATTGTTGTTGTAGTTTAGTTTTTTCCCCTTCTTTACTTTCGTTTCAACTAACCCGATTATATTCAGCTTTTGTTTTTTGACTAGTTCCTTCACTTCCTTCTGCTTGATTAGGTCATTAAGACCCCGAATGTTCCAACACCCCACCTTAATCATTAGCAACTTGCATAGTAGAAAGCTGCTTGACTCCCGAATGGCTTGTTCCTAAGTCAGACTTAGCTTGTTCAGCCATGTTCCTAATTCTAGCGACTAATCCTTCCATTGTTTGGGCTAGTTTAGGTATCTCAACCTCACTGGTGACCTGGGTACTGCTAGGAATCATTTGCATGTTACTTACTGCAGAATTAGGTATGTCAACCTTACTGATGATCTGAGTACTGATAGGGGTCAGCTGCATGCTGTTTACTGGTGCTCCTTGAGGTTACATTACATTTTGGACTATGTCCTGGTTATCCTCTATGTCCACGGAGTTATCCAAGTGTGACTTATCCTGCACCTTTCCAGCCTGTGCATCCTCTGCATTACGACGAGGCCTATGTGCTCGTTTACCTTGTACTGTGATCCATCCCTCACTACCTTGTTTATCTGCCGGAAGAGTCCTTCCTATTGGTTTCCAAACCTTAGATACTGGCTTGTGATCAGCATTACTCATGGGACAATGGACCTTTGAGTGCCCAAACACCGAACATGTACTGCATTGAGAAGGAATCCAGGTGTATTCTACCTCGACTACTCTTTTTAGTTCATCATTAATAATTACTGGAATCACTTTTGGAAACTTATGATTCGGCTCCACTTCCACGCAGACTCTAGCAGAAGCCAACTTAGTGCCATCTTCAGTGTCGTTATCCAGCATAATCGAAATCCCAATCGCACTGGTTGTCTTTTGAATACCTTCTGGGTTCCACAAGAATAAGGGAATTTTCTTGAGCGTAACACAGATAGGGATTGTTTTAAGCAGTTCCGCTTCCTCATCCATTGTAATTGACCATGCTCTGATAATAAATAGCCTACTAGCAATGTGTATGGATCCAGTCTCTAGGACCTTGTTCCTATCAGCCTCATATTTGAACTTGAATACGAAATTCTTGTCGCCATGGATGCTCATCTCAAAGTTCCTCGTCCCCCACATCTTGGCGACTGATTCCTTGACATAGTTATATGCTAACCTCCATGTTTCTATCACCATGCCTTCTATTGAGGTAAATTACTTCATTTCTTTGCATGTAGTCAACAGAATCAGTTCTTACTCTTACTTGATGCTTCTTCCTTGTTATCTTAAAATCATAACTTTTACTTGATACTTTGTGTTCTCGGGGCAGAGGACATGTGACTATCATCGCTATGCGATGACCGGCTTAGCAAATAATATAAAAGGAAGAGTTGATGTGTTATAAACTTATAAGATACGATGATACGCCTTACTATACATGATGTATTTTTAAGAATATTTGAATACTGAGATACCATCTAGGTTAGATGAATAGATACAAAACTGAATATGTACATTAGTATTTTTGCTACGATATAACAAAAGAATCTTTAATGGAGATCATCGGAAAGATCCCAAAGAAGCATTTCTAACGTATCCTTGAATGTTTAAAAATTAATAGTCAGTACGCATATTTTTAAATATTTTTATGTTTAATGAGCATTTGTGTTGTAATGACAATTTCAGGCCCTCTTCTACAGCTTTAATCTAAATGCATAGAATGTATCTGAAATTTGTCCCCACACTAAACATTAACTTTACTGTTCCTTTCTGACCTGCTTCAGTGGAGGATTGAAACGATTCATCAACACCGCAATGATCTACGGAATAACACCAACCATGATCTTGTTCAAAGCTCAAATGAGAATGTTGAGGAATTGAACCAACATCAACAAATGAAGGAAGGGGATAACCAAAGCAAGGAAGCTGGAAACTGGAAAGGATTGTGACTCGATGTAATACATTATCTTTATTATTCAACTGAAATGTAATACATTATCTTATTAATTACATTACTTTGCCTCCATTCATGGAAATGTTTAAGTTTGGCACATTTAGATTTTTATTTTCTAGAAATAAAAATTATAAGATGTTATAAAAAGTCATTTGATAGCACTTGATGAGTGCTATAGAAAAAAAGGGCAATGAGAAACGCTATAGAAACTAATAAAATAACATTTGTTAAATGCTACGTGAGAGAAGACAATAGCGTTTCTGAAACGCTATAAACTGTACAATAGCGTTTCTGAAATGCTATTGTATAGTATTGTATAGTGTACAATAGCGTTTCTGAAACGCTATTGTGTAGTGTACAATAGCGTTTCTGAAACGCTATGGTATACTATACCATAGCGTTTCAGAAACGCTATTGTACACTACACAATAGCGTTTCAAAAATGCTATTGTATAGTATACCATAGCGTTTTAGAAGCGCTATAAATGGTCTACTTACAATAGCATTTCTAAAACGCTATAAATAAGTCTGTATCTATTATAGCTCCGGCAGACACAGCGTTTGCTAAAACGCTATGGTATCCTACCATAGCGTTTTTGAAACGCTATTAATGACCCTGTTTCTTGTAGTGCATCACCGCCTCTTATCCCACCTCCTCCCATCATCTTTTTTCTCTGTTTTTTATTCTTTTCTTTATTTTTTTCTCCGTCGCCCTCGCGGAGGTTCCTGCGAGTGAGGAACTCACACTCATCAAAACCTTCGCGAGGGCAAAATAAATTGTCGATGGTGCAACAAGAACACAGTTAATGCCTCAATTTTGTAGAAAGAATGCAAAAAACACAAAGATTTCTCATATCGATGGTGCAGCAAGAACACAGTTACACCTCAGTTTGTAAAAAGAATGATATGAAATGTGTCGATGGTGCAACAAGAACAGTTACCACCTCAGTTTGTAAAAAGAATGCAGAAAACACTATTTTCGACTGTAAATGTTGATCTTGTTGATAACGATTTGTAAATGTCAATGTCTGATCCGAGATGCATATGTTTAGTTTGTATATATAGAAATTTTAGGATGTTGGTTATATAATACAGTTAGCTTGTGAATTAGCCTTCTCTTTATACTAGATGTCATCGCCTTTTGTGAGTATTTGCAATTGCATTTTCATTGCTTATAATATTTGCATGCATAACATATAAAAACACAACAAAAACACTTTCATTTGTAGATTCGCTTTGCACAATATTTTATTTTTCCCTTCAAATTCAAAAACTAAAATTCTGCCTTTTAATTCATGCTCAAGACTTCAGCTGTAAGAATGAATAAAAAAAGGGAGAGGGGTCTCCCTGTCTAAGACCTCTCGAGGATTTGAAAATAACCCTTGTAAGTGCCCTGAAACATAATTGAGTAGTAAGAGTTAACACCCAAATGCAGCGGCTCATGCAAGCCACATATAATCGCAGACTAAAATGCGAATATAATAAATAAAATTCTAGTGGCTCATGCGACCACCCTATCCAAACGCAAAGGTCACTGCGAATGGGATAGATATCCTCTCCTCGATTGCTGCGTTTGGACAGAAAACAGACTTTGTCCATTTATTTGATTTTGTGTATTTGAACATATATATATATATATATATTTTCAATTCCTATGGATTTGATACAATATTGGCTCATTTGATTTATTTTATTGCTAAACCCCACTTTTGAACACCCAAACTTGAGAAGGTCAAAAGTGGGGTTTAGCAATAAATCAAATATGTCAATAGTGTAGCAAACTCATGAAAAATGAAAAAAAGATTCAAATACAAAAAAAATAAAATAAAAAAATGGACAGTTTATGTCCAAACGCAGTGGCTCCTGCGAGGATGTGTCTTATCTTGGCATGTTCCGTTGCGTTTGGGCAAAAACTGACTTTGCTTCACACAATCGCGAAATTTTTGTGATTTTTTAAGATCACATTCGCATCATTTTTCTGCAAGTGTGATTATTGGGCTTGCCTTTGCCGCTGCGTTTGGGTATCATATGGAATGATTGGTCATTATCCTCCTATTATTTCCTCTTTTTCCTTTGTCTATGAGATTCAAGCAACCTTTTAGAAAGTGCTAATACATACATGGGAAAACCACCATGGTTGCATAATCACAAGAAAGTTACTTGGGAAGACAAATAAAATTGCTTGGGAAGACAAAGAATTGATTGGGAAGACAAATAGAATTGTTTGGAAAGACTTATAGTTAGTTGCTTGGGAAGACAAATGTCATTTAAGTTGAGCATTATAAAAGGGAAGTAGTCTATTACTATTCATCACCAATTCAAGAAAAAAAAGTGAAGATGAAGAGAAAATGCCAATGTTCAAAGAAGAAAACTTAGACGAAGATTGAGATGAAATGGGCGATCTGGAAGATGACTTTGTCTAGTATGAGGACCCCCATTCGTCATCGACTTCAGATGATGAGGAGGACAATGATGAGGAAGAACAGTCACATGAGGAAGAGGACAATGAATGTCACCCCCTGAAAGACTTTGTTGCACGACTCCAAGACAAATAATGTATTTTTTGTATTTTGTTTTGTAATATTTAAAATTATTAATGTTTAATGTTTGTTTTTGTGTTTTTGTATTGTAATATTTTTTCGTATTTCTAAAATTCCAATTTGTGTTTGTTAATTCTTGACATTTTGTTGTGAAGAAAATAAGAGAAGAAGAAGAAAATAAGAGAGGATAAGAAAAAAAAACACAAAAGAAAATAGGAGAAGGCCGGCGGTGTGGTGGTGTGGTCGATGGTGTTGGGGTGGTGATGGTTCTTGATGGATAAGAGAGAGAGAGAAGAGTAGAGAGAGAATGAGGAAGAGAGGAAAAGAGAGGGAGAGAAGGACATAGGAAATGGAAAATGAGGCCGACGGTGTGGTGGTGCGATCGGTGGTGGCGGGGAGGTAATGGTTATTAATGGAGAGAAGAAAATAAGATGGAGAGAGTGAGAGAGGAAGAAGAAAGGATAATGAGTTAATGTTTTTTTTTCCGTGTTCTTCAGCAGTGGTGGTGTCCTTAAAAAAAGTGGTGGTTTCCTTCAGAAAGTAGGGGTTGGTGGTGTCCATCGGTAGAAGTGGTGGTGTTATTTAGTAGGGCCCTTTGTGTGATGGTGGTAAAGAAAGATTGGTTAACCTCAGCTGAGATGCTCCCTCATGTGCTTCATTACCTCTAGCATATACAGGGAATCCAAATGAAATTACATGCAGTTGAGATGCCCCCTCATGTTCTTCAATGGCCGCAGAATATAAAGTGAAATCCAAATGAAATTTATCCAATTGAAATTCCCTCTCCTGTGCTTCACTTTTTGTAGCATATTACAGTGAAGGGAGGATCTAAAGACCCTGCAGTCGAATTATTCCTTTTTAGTCTTGTTTAGTACTATTTAGTATCTAGCAGTAGAGGTGGGCACGACACGGAATGGACTTCATCCCTATCCCATCCTGTTTGTTCGGGACCGGGATGGGATAAACCTAATCCCGACATCGTCCCATCCCAAACGGGTTTGGGACGGGATGAGCATGTACTAAATAGTCTTCCAACAAGGAATTAATAACAAAAAACATTTCATCTCACATTGCTCACACACCAATAATGCCTAATTTATGTACATATAACTTTTATCATAACTGATGATACACCAAACCATCCTTTAATTTGCACCGTACAATCTGGCTAAGCTCAGACAACACTAAGTCCATCTTGGCAAGGTCCAAAAGGTGGGACCCAAATTGCAGTGCCCTATTAAGCCAACACGTCACATGGTCAAGCCCAATACCCTTAAGGCCTAATAAAGCAAGTATCTGGGGGATTGACCTACAACAGGCTTGCCAGCGATACATTGGTTCCGACTAGGAAACAAATATCGGAGTATAAGTCGTGCATGAAAACTTCCTTGCATAGACAACACTCCAAAAGGGAAGAATCTCCCGCAGATATAGGAGCACAAGTCGTGTAGAAAAACTCTCCTACATGGACGACTCATATATATAACAGGGAAGTGATCTCAAACAAGATATCGCCACCAAAGGCTTAGCCGAACAAGGACTCTCGCATTATAAATAGGACACAAGGTTGATGAACAAAGGTACGCTACAAAACCCAATTTTCAGCATTACACCTTTCTCAAGCCTTGTTTAACTTTAACATCAGAGTGCCATCGGTCGCCACAACGGTGGTCCGTGGCTCACGTGTGTTTTCTATGAAGGTCAAGGTCAAGGAGAATAGGATTCGACTACATCAGTTTGGCGTCGTCCGTGGAGAACGACGAAGTTCCTTGGAAAACAATGATATCACCCTTCCTTATAGTCTAGAAAGATGGTGACCAAGGAATCTCGTAATAATGAAGATATCGTTGAGCCCTCGAATGCTCGAACCAGCCGAGCGCCACCAGCTTCGTCGGCACCGGCACCGCGAGGGGAACAACCTCAGACCCCCGCGCTGGTAGCAACCACGATAAACCCTAGGGTGGATCTACTGTCAACCCAGGGGCAACAAATTGCACGAGCGGTGGAGATACTCACTCAGCAAAACCCTCCACCCATCGAAGAAGATAGGGAGCCGAGAAGAGCCCCGTCCGCAAAAGATACCAGAGAACACGTCCAGGAGAGCCACTTTGCGCCTATCGTCTCTCGTGGACCAAAGGCGGAAGAACGACCAACAAACCTGCCTCGCGGAACCACCTCCGGCTTGGGGCCACCAATCCAGTCGTGCTGTTCAACCTCACCATCCCCCTATTCATGGATCACAAGATGAACGAGCCACTGCCGAAGAAATTTAGCTAGCTAAAGCTGAAGTTTTATAACGAGACATCGGACTCATCCGACCATTTATGCCACTTCCAGCATGTAATGGCGCTTAAAGAAGGATTCGAAGCAGTAATGTGCCGGTCATTCCCCACCAGCCTGAAGAAGTCAGCGCTGACCTTGTTCCACAACCTCCCTCCGAATTCCATCGACTCATTCCGGACGCTGGCCAAAGCGTTTCTTGACCGTTTTGTTGGCAGCAACAAATCAGGAAGAACCCGCATTACCTGCCTTAGCCTCAAACAGAAGCTGAATGATCCATTGAGAGAGTACGTCACACGCTTCAATGATGAGTTAATCCTCACCGATGACACCTCAGTCACAACCTTCACGTTGGGTCTGAGGAGAGGTAAGTTCTACAACTTCCTCACTCTAGAGCTTCAAACGGACATGGCAGACTTGCTGAAGAGCGCCCAAAAATACAATATCTCGATGAAATGTCGGCTGCCAAAAAGGAAGCAGAGGCTGAGAAGAAACTCTATGTTCCCAAAGACAAGGAGGGAAAGAAACAGGAAGACGGAGATAGAAAGAGGAAGCATAATGATAACAAGCTCGATTTTGGTTGCACAAGGAAAGATGAGGCCTCCAACTTCGTCGGGTCCAAATTCGCCACTCCCCTCAACTCCAGCCTGTCCAACGTTTTCTACTCCATTATGAATTGGGGAGAATTGAAGTGGCTCACGAAGTAGCGAGGAGATCCCTCTCGGCGAGATAAACATAAAGATTTCACCTTTCACAAGCACGACACTGAAGATTGCAAAAGTCTCAAAAGTGAGATTGAGTACTGGATCAAGAAGGGCGAGCTGAAAAAATCCTAGGCTCGGAAAAGAGACAATACCGGGCAAAGGAAAGGGAAGATGCCATCAAGAGATAGAGAAAAAGGCTTCTAGCATCATATATGTCCTTCATGGGGTTGGTTCAGAAGGTGAGCAGTCCAACATGTCCTGAAAAAGGACTCTCCTCATGATGCAAAAGCAACCCATTTGCGAGGAATGACAAATGCAATACGCATGCATTCAGAGCCCAATCCCACCACTGACATTCACTGACAAGGACCTCCAAGGTGTCCATTATCCTTACAATGATGCCCTGGTCATCTCGGTCCTCATAGCAAAGTGGGAAGTGAAAAAGGTGTTGGTGGACACAGGAAGCTCTCTAAACATCTTGTTTCCCAATGCATTCCGCAATATGCAACTCAAGGGTGAGAACCTAACACCCGCCAGTCACCCAATGATCGGTTATAGCGAAGAAAAGTTCTCCCCTGTCGGGAATATCAAATTAACAGTAGTGGTGGGAAAGCCAAAACTACAGAAAGTCATTTTTCCATGAGTTTATGGTGGTCAATGCCCCATCCACCTATAACATCATCTTGGGGAGGCCCTAGCTCCATCATATGGAGGTGGTAGTTTCCACTCTTCACCAGGGCATCAAGTACACTGCCAATCAAGTGGAAGGAACAACTCGTGGAGACCAACCTTCAGCGAGAAACTACCACTACGCAGCACTGAAGCAGCTGGATTGTTAGCCATTACAGCTCTGGCCCACGTGACAGACATATAAGAGATTGGGCCAAAATGAGAGAAAAGAATTGCCCCACGACGAGCTAGAATCCAACACTAAGACACCATCCGTCTGTCACTCCAGTCCAATACAAAGCTAAGTAACAACACTTCAACAAATCAGTGCCTACTCCAAAAGCTGGCAACCGGTGCGGAACGACTCGCCAGCACGAAGTTCACTTTTTAGTGACTTTGCTAGCATTGGTGAAATGTGACATTTTGCCAAGTGAGCCACATAGTCTGAGCCAGGACAATGTGCCTCTCCTTCAGGGCTAGATTAGCTTAGTCCCCGCTCAAAGTCAAACTATCTTATTGTTTTGATTTCTTTTATTTTTCAGTCTTGAAGATTTGTTTGCACAAGCCTATATGATGTAGATTCATTCAAGGAATAAAACATGAATTATAGAAAACAAACTTTATTGATTACTAATAAAGTTGTTACAAAGCTTGCCCGACTAACTAATACAAAAGTTTATAAACTACAAGTGTCTAAGTCCGATGCGAGGATTCGAAGAGGATTCGAAAGTGAAGCAAAAGTACCCAAAGTAGGCTACAGGCTGCCGGTACGCGGTTGATTATTTGCTTCGCCAATCTGCCACGCAAGGATGAAAGTGGCAACAAAGATACTCGAAACAAACTGTAGACACCTTGCTCCGCCAATCTACCTTGCAAAGAGGATTCAATAGTGAAAGCAAAAGAATGCAGATGAGGATGCCTCTCAAATGAGGGATGCCTGGGGTGATGTAGAGTTAGCACCCCAGGACCACATGACATGTTCAACTGACCTCTGCTCCGTCAATCTGCCTTCCGGCTGTGGCATCACGCGTGAAGCCCAGTAAATACAGTAGGAATAGTCACCCCAAAACTAGTTGCGGGTATTATCTATCAACAACAGTGGTAAGAGGCAACGCAGAAACAACAGAATACAGACTCCTCCCTTGAGGGAGAGTTTGTACTTTTTCTACACAATGTAAGAAGAAATTACAAGGTCCCATGGAACCAATTGGATGCTCACCCAAACCAGGTGGCATCACATAATAGCAGGTTTTGTCAAGACTCATTGCTGCAAGAACATTTGAAGACTCCAACAACAAAGATATTTCTTTAGGATTGAAGGGCCACCCACATCTGCAATGAGACATTTTCATATCTTCTTCACTAAGTATTCAATGTTTTACTTTTTGGTTGTGGATATTCTTCACAAATTTTCAATTTTTAGGGGAGGAAAGAAAGGTATAAGCTTTATCATTTAACATTGAATCAGTAAACCTTGGTGCGCCATATCCTCGACTTCAGTGAGTGTAAACTTCCCAATCCACTCTTGAAATCTTTAGTCGGATGGTCGCTTAAGCATGTGCTAGAAGCTAGAAAACTTTGGGTAGTTTAGCTTATGTTAGGATTCCTGATTCTAAAAGGAATAAGCTTGCCAGTAGGGCATATGAATGTGTATTCATAGGATATAATAAATTTCTTTTTATTTCAAGGAATAGTGGGGGTTATTTCAAGGAATAGTGGGGGTATATCCTCAAATAACGTGCATTTGATCAGGTCAAATGAAACTGATAAAGCCACAGAATCTGAGCCTAGGAGAAGTAAACGGAAACGCACTTCTACAAACGTTTGCCCTGATTACTATGTCTTTTCAGTCGAGGAGGATTCCTTTAGCTTTCAAGAAGCCTTATCCTCTATAGATGCCAATTTTTGGGAAAAGGCTATTGATGATGAAACGTACTCTCTTGAGTCTAATAGAACCTGGCATTTAGTTGACTTGCCACCAGGTTGCAAGACAATAGGATGTAAATGGGTATTTAAGAAGAAATTGAAACCCGATGGTAATGCTGAAAAGTTTAAGGCTCGTCTTGTAACCAAAGGGTATAGACAAAGAGAAAATGTTGACTTCTTTGACACATTCTCCTGTTACCCGGATTACATTATCAGAAGTTTCCCGCTGTCCTTGAAGGATATAGCGATGCTGATTGGAACACCCTCTCAGATGACTCCAAAGCCACCAGTGGCTATATTTTCAGTATAGCTGGTGGAGCTGTTTCTTGGAAATCAAAGAAACAGACAATTTTGGCACAGTCCATGATGGAGTCAGAGATGATAGCACTAGCCACGGCTAGTGAAAAAGCAGGTTGGCTAAGAAACCTGTTAGCAGAGATCCCTTTATGGGAAAGATCGATACCAGCTGTCTTGATCCATTGCGATAGTACCGAGGCTATTGCAAAAATACATAATCGTTATTATAACGGAAAGAGACGACAAATACGTCGTAAGCACAGTACAGTTAGAGAGTTTCAGTCTACTGGTGCTGTGAGAGTGGATCATGCATGTACGAACTGATGCGAACTTGGCTGATCCTTTGACGAAAGGATTAGCTAGAGAGAAGTTTTTCAAAACCTCGAAAGGAATGGGACTAATGCCCTTAGATTGATGAGTTATTCATGATGGTAACCCAACCTATAGACTGGAGATCCCAAGAAATAGGTTCAATGGGTAATAACAAGTCGTGAATGATATGAAGTGAATCCGGCTAACAAAATAGCAATCTCATTCCTAGATTAAAGCATGAGTTCCTGAAGCGATAGTAGGATGAGTTAAAAACTCTTAATGAGATCTATACTCTATGTGGAGTGGAGTACCTAGCTACAGGAGTACTCTTGATAGACTCACCTAAGTGATTGTGGAAGTTTGGCCGCTTCCTATGGAATTTGTGGGCAAAATTCCTAGAGCCTTCACTATACTGGGATATACGTGCATGGCCGTAAGGCATGGGCATTTTAGACTTCACCCTGGTAAGGTTGTGCGTGTAATGTATGTTAGAGATAGAGTTCAAAACTACGAGTTACTCTAGTATAATCTAAAGCATGAACACTACACAAGAGTTCAAGTCGAAAGACACTTTTGTTTATGCACAATCTTATATTTTTTTAGATTGCTCGATGAAAATTGTTTTTAAAAATCCAAGTGGGGGATTGTTGGAAATATGGCTTTTTAAAATAAAAGAAAATTGGTGTGTATCTGGTTTCGATCTCTGGATCTCTCTATAATTTTAGTCCCACATCTTTTATACAACTCATTGTGGTAGAGTTTATAAGGAGATTGTTTGGACTTGGGTTTGGACCCCTTGGGGTTACCACACTTTTGTGAGGAGGGGAGAGATAGACTCTCGCGCCCGCCGCCGTCGTTCGTCCGTCCGGTCGGGTCATTTAGAGAGCAACCCATTCTTTCTTTTTTGCTGAAAAAATTTATTTAAATGAAAATAAACTTTTTAATAGCTGCAGAGAGACTGAATCTAGTCGGGATTTTATCCATGTATCTAGACGTTTTCTTAAAACCCCACATTTTCCACATGTTTTTAATTGCGCTCTCCACGCGATGAATCTAGACGGGATTTTATCCATGTATCTAGACGTTTTCTTAAAACCCCACGTTTTCCACATGTTTTTAATTGCGCTCTCCACGCGATGAATCTAGCCGTGATTTTGTATTTCAATGAATGTGTTTTCTCCCTATAAATATAAACACAATTCAGAGTTTAGATATATAAGAAAAAACCAAAAACAGTTTGAAAACAAGAAAAGATTTGTTTTTCAGATAAGAGTTTTTGCATACAAAAACTTTAGTATTTTTCAATCAGAAAAGAGATTTTTCTTGTTATTGATCTATATACATTGTATTGGTGTTTCCGAGCAAACAAGAGATTAAGGGTGGATAGTATTCCGTTCATCAACAATGCAATTGTTTGAACGAGACAGAGAAGATTCTGGGCTGTTTTATCCTGGGGACGGCGAGGCTACTAGACTGCTTGCACAATTTTGGGTAGAGCCGCGAAGCGTCTTAAATAAAGCGACCTAGTCCGCTACTCAACCCAAGAACAATTGGTACCTTCGTTCCTATCTTTTAATTTGAATTCTTTACAGCATATACAATAGAAGAAGATAGTGAATCATCGTCCTCATCAGAGGACAGTCAAAGGAGGATAAGGACGATGATGATGGTGACTACTACTCCTCCGACGAAGAGGGTCGCGGACGTTATCCCCTCAAAAACTTTGTTGACTGTCTCCAAGACATATAAATGTATTTTTTATAATATTTTCAAATATTAATGAAAATCTAATGTTTAATGTTTGTTTGTTTTTTTTTTGTATTGTAATTTTTTTGTATTTTCTGAAATTCCAATTTATGTTTGTTAATTCATGACATTTTGTTGTGAAGAAGAAGAATAAGAAGAAGAAGGAGAAAATAAGAGAAGAAGAAGAAGAAAATAAAAGAGGAGAAAAGAGGGTCGGCGGTATGGTGGTGTGGTTGATGGTGGCGAGATGGTGATAGTTCTTGATGGAGAAGAGAGGGATAGAGGAGAAAAGAGAGAGAGGGGAGAAGAGGGGAAGAGAGGAGAAGAGGTGGAGAAATGAGAAGAAATGGAGAGAGGGGGAGAAAGGAAAAGAAATGGAGAGAGGGTGAGAGGAGGTTGATGATGCCGGCGGTGTCGTGGTTCGGTTGATGGTGGCCGGGTGGTGGTGGTGTGGTATTGACGATTGGTGACAGTAGTGATGGTAAAGAGAGGGAGAAAGGAAGAAGATAAGAGTTACGGTTTATTTATTTATTTATTTATTTTAATTTTTATAGGTGGTGTCCTTCAATAGTGGTGGTGGTTTCCTTTAGAAAGTAGAGGGTTGGTGGTGTCCATCAGTATAATTGTGGTGTTATTTAGCAAGAGCCTACCTAAAATTTGTTTTTTTTTTTCTCTAGGAGGATATAAAATGTAAAATGTGTATAACTAGAGTATGCCTCGTGCCGTTGGCACTCCACATAATTTTATTTTTGCTAATTATTTTGTACTGAGTATCTACGTCATTATCCTCATTTTCGCTTTCAATCAGTATTGAAGTGTAAGTCGATTACAAGTAGCATGTTCAGTCAAATTTGAATCAATTTGGGGAAAATTTTAAACGCCGAGAATGAGTTCTCCCTCAATCTTTGAATTCGCCAAAACATGAAATTTAGAGTTTTTGTTTAAATGTGCACTAAGATGCCCGACTCATTTTTTTCTGGTATGATCGACACGTCTCATTGCTTTTAAAAATATTAAAGACGTGTAATACATTATACTTTTTTTTATTATGAAATATATATTTTTTATATTTTTGCCCTTATATTGATCATTGATTTTGTTCGAAACATCTTTAAAAATGCATTTCAACGATACTAAATTGATCAAAATCCGACAATGATGTAGATAGTTGTGATAATTTTCATTTTGCTAAATGGAAAACACAATATTTTCTTTCTCCGCCACATGTACATTCCTCCAACTTTTTTCAAAAGTTTTTTCTTGATTTTTGCCCTTCTACATATTTTATATTTACAAATATACCATCATAGGAAATGAATCTCAACCCTCAAATTCAATACATTTCCCAACTTTCAATCCTAACCATCTTTTATCTCTAATCCTTTCGATTTGACTTTGTCCCAGTCAGCAATAAATAGTAAAACACCACTCTGAATTGTAATATAGATGTTTCACATTTTATTTGTGTCATCTATTTTCACTTGTGTGATTTGAGTTGAATCACTATCTTTACTTATTCAATTTTATTTTCTCGAATTTTGTAACGTTGTCTTAATGTGTGCGCAAACATTGAGTACTTCTTACAAGAAGAGGGCACATAATGTTTTGTGTGAAAATAACTCGTGCTTTTGATGACACAGATGTGCTTCCAATGACGCATGGAGTGTTTCTCATGGATAATGGCTCATGTTCTCTCAATGAGAATAGCTTGTGCTTTCGATGAGTGTGTGACCCAAGCACATGCTTTTGTCTATTGATATATTGTTTTCTCTCTAGACTCTTTACAACAATTTTTGCAAAAGCCGATCTCATCTCCTATTAAAGCATGAAACAAACTCACATCTTCCAAGATTTGATCAACCATTTAACCCATAATTGAATCATGTCATAATCTAGTTTACCCTCACCTATCTTTGAAGTGATTTTGTTGGTGTTTAGATCTAGGAGATTGAAGTGAAAATTGATTACTTTGTCTTAACACTATTCCTCAAAGTTTCTCAAGATAAAACGATTTTCAAAATATTTTCAGCCCCTTAGTCTTGCTCATCATATCTTAGGGCATCTTGTATCTTCACTAATACATTCTCAATATATATGATAGTCAGTCAAACATGAAATTTCAAGTTGTGTGAAACCAATGACTACTATACTAGTTTGTATGGTTAGTGTGAAACGCATATAATAATCATAAGCAAATTGTCCCCAACTTGCAAATGACAACCAAATTGTATCCCTAATTCTTTCGCCCACAATGAAATAGAAAAGTTACCATTTAAAATCTGATTGAAGCCTATAAAACCTAGTAAAATTGTAGAGGTATGAAGAGAAATTATAGAGTGAGATTAGCACCACATTTGGATATAAGATTGATGCTATGAACAAAATGGACAGAGTGAGAGTGAACAAGATCTGCTTGAAGTCTAGTGAAATGGGATGAACTTCATGAAGCTCACAAATGAAGGTGATATATAGAAGTTGAGATGGAAAAGGTGGAGAAGAAAATAGAGTCTAAAGTGGTGTTTGTTTTTTTTTAAAGAAGGAAGAAGGTTTATCTCTTACTCTAATAAGAACTTAGAATTTTTAAGTAAGCATTTTGTTTTTGGTTACTGGAGTCAGTTTTCACTTCTAATTAGAAGCTAGTCAGAAACATAAAACAACGTTCTGCATAGATCAAAGTTCTGATTTAGAAGTTTGCTTCTAATTAGAAGCAAAAACTAACACTCCCTAAGGAAAAAAATGGTAAAAACATTCAAAATATCTTGAATTGAAACGAAAACCAATTAGGTCTTGATAACCAATTCAGACCCAATTCCAAAAAAAATGACCTTTTGCACTTTGGCCCCAATAATTTTGGATAAAATGACTTTGCCTCTAGAATTATCAAAAAAATTGTTTTTGCCCCCCAAAGTTAGGCAGGCACGAGCCATTTTCTGAAATGATAATTTTGCCCTTTATCATTTTCCCTTATATTCAACTCACATAGTAACTCTGTGATTAAACCATTATTGTAGATCCCGAGACACTTTCGCAAATCAAGATATCCTTAATATTAAATCACTCATCTCGAGAAGACTTAACGACAAAGATTTAATTGCAAAATAAGAAGTTTCATCTTCCTCTTTTCCTCTGCCACCACCTGAAACATAAATAAAGTTTGAAGCTAAGCAGTCAAACACATTCCATGTAAGATATTGATTGATGGCATCTACTTCGAATGTCAAACTTCTCCTCAGTTTTTCCTCATCTCTAAACTCCAAATGCCAAATCCTAAAACCAATAGCTCCAAACTATTAGAAATTTATTTAATTCCTAATTAAATGCTATGATGTGGTCCATGTTAGGAATCTTGATTTAATAGGAAATATTGAAATAGTCAAGTTGTGGTTGTAGAACAAATTGGTTTCCTCCTCAATCTTACATTGTGATGGATAATTGAGATTGTGTAATTAGATTAGAAAACTAAGTCCTCTTTCTACCTATTAATAATGATGCATGCTCCATCGAATGATCATAACAATAAGCACATAATTGAGTTATAGGCTAATAGAGAAACCCTAGTTTCTCTTTGACGAAGTTCTAGAAGGTCTTGTTGAAGAATGATTTCCAAAAATTTGTTGAAGAATAAGCAATGGACTCAAATAACTTTTGTAAGATTGTTTAAATATTAAGTAATAGTTCATGAAGTTAAGATCTAGGGTTTATGTCATATTAAATAAAGATTTAATACAACCTCCAAATACCCAATTTGTAGGTCCAAATCAAGTGAACATTTGTCACAGTACCATTGTTCGATACTAATGTCATTGTTTCATTATAGTTTTCATTATTTTGGCTTGAAATCATATTTTGTACTACACTTTACAAACTGATACAGACAATTTCGACTCCCTACTTGACCTTGATCTACTGACCTGCATAAGGAACGCATGTGAGCCACAAACCAGCTTTGTGGTGCCCGATGACACTCCGATGCATAAGTCAGACAAGTCTCTGAAGAAGGATTAAAGCTATAAACAAGGAATTTGTAGCGTACTTTTATTCACCAACCTCCTGTCTTATTTATAGTGCTAAAGTTTTGGTTCGGCCAAGCCATCGGTGGCGTAGTTTAGGGAAAAACGAAAGAGATCTTCCTGGAGATCCTAATCTAATTATGAGTCGTCTTGTGGAGAGAAGTTTCCCTGTTAGACCTGTGCTCCTAGATACGTGGGAGATAGTTCCCCATTCGAGTGTTGTCCATACACGAAAGTTTCCACGTACGTCGTATACTCTAGTAATTATTTTCAGTTGGAGACAAAGTACGACTGGCTTGCCCATCCGAAGCTGACCCCCAAGATACTTGCCTCAATAGGTCTTATGAGTATTGGTGATGGTTGTGAGACTGTGGTCTTAACAGGTTGTAGTTCTTAGGGTCTGGCTGGTGGATTGTACTTCGCGGGCTTGATGCCGCTTGAGCCGGATCAATGCTAGATTGATGCTTGCGCTTGTTATTCCTCGAGATCATCATGACACATGTATGGTGTAGATGAAAGGATATTTTAATGTATCATCAGCTGCTCCCCCCGAGTTA
The DNA here is from genome assembly GCA_963556465.1 of Berberis vulgaris. NCBI lineage: Eukaryota > Viridiplantae > Streptophyta > Magnoliopsida > Ranunculales > Berberidaceae > Berberis > Berberis vulgaris. The sequence continues at coordinate 52,821,465 of OY747126.1, forward strand.
GTAGGCCACGTAGTCGGTCCACTAAATCACTTTTCAAAAAGATACACCGCACATGATGATTGAGTCTGAACCGTTACTTGAGCGGCGTGCTTCATTAATTAAGCGTGCACCGGTTTAGTGGAAAAAAAAGGTGCGAAATCAAACTCTATTATATCTCCCTTTCTGCAGAGATTGACTATTTAATTTCTTCGTTTTTAGAGATTCCGCTATGTTCAACCTTTAATTGAAAGCTTGTTCACTTTTTCCATGGCTCGCCCAAAGCAACTCGACGATGTGCTTCGTGCTAAGGGCGACAAGTTCTTTGAAAATAGGTAAACCTCCGAATCGAGCCTGGCAGAGATTTAGAAGACATATGGGGTCCCTGAAGACATGAAATTCTTCACATTGGATGCTGATCAGACACCAATGTTTCCTCCAGAAGGACTTGTTTGTTTGCACCATGGCATGCTTCAGACATGTGTTCATTTTCCCGTGATTGATGAGATATGGAGCTTTCTAGAATTTCTTGGTGTCCCGCCTGCTCAGTTAGTACCGAATGGGTACGGGATTGTCCTTGCCATATTGATCAGAGCAAATGATGTTGGTGTCTGAGTGACTTGGAGGGTGATCCAGCTATTAACTTCTCCTTGACAAAACAAGCACACTGTGTGTGAGATGAAGTCGTCGGCTTGTTTCGGAAAACTGTCGGATGACTTCAAGTTCTGGCAGAAACATTGCTTCCTACCCCCTTCAGACCCAAAGTATTTCGAGTTCAATGGTCGCTCGCTTGAGTGGAAGTTCAGGCAACTCCGTAAGAATAATTTTTTCATTTGCTTCCATTGTACTGATTGTATCCCGATCGTTACGTATGTTCTCTATAGGGAGGTTTCCCACTATTCCTCTTTCTTCTGAGGAGGAAGCTGTTGTGAAGGCATTCTGTTACATGCCTCTAATGAGAATAGAGGATGTTATCTGCACTTCCAATTTTAGTCGCAATGAATTATGGGCCCATTGGCATGTGGCTCCCACTCTCTTCAGAGTGCCGAAGGTTAAGTCCGAAAGCAGAGCTCCATAAGAAGAGGAAGGCCTAGAAAGTTAAGGTTTCTAGTCCACCAAACACAGAGGAGCTTTCTAAGACGCTTGCTTCCTTTATATGCCCGAAAAAGTCTCATACTTGGACTGAGCCTGCTTCCAAACGATTCATTCCGTTGAGGTGGAGCGTGATTCTAACCTGTCTACCGAGGCGGAAGTTGTAGCATCCAAGGGGCTCAACCCTCGGGTTAAGGCTCATCTTTCTATTCTTGATTTTGAGAAGGACCACCTGCGGCAAGCAGGGGTTGACGATGCATCGAAGCTGAGTATCGAGCAGGCAGAAGTTTTGAATAAGAAGCTGATATTGACAGCTGTGGCGGATTCAACTGATATTGACCAATCTAAGCCTATTTTACTGGAAGGTCTGCATAAAGATTTGTCTGTGATCCCCAAGTTCTCTTGTCCTATTGGTGGATCGTCTGATAGTGGTCATTGTGGCATGGACCCTTATTCTTGAAGTCCACGTTGCTCTCCATCTCGTTCTAGGTCGCATATCAAGACAATAGAGGGTCCGATAGACAATTCCTTCCTTATCTCCCTTCGGATTCTACCAAGCCAGCTCACAACAGAGGGTCGGTTGCTGATGACAAGGGGAAAGCGACAGATGAGGGCCCAGGTGCTGTGAAGACTATAAAGGGCATTGCCAATGTAATTCCGCATTCGGGAGAACTTCATCCAGATGTACGGATGAGTCTATTTGCTCCGATGTAGTAAAAATTAGCAACCAGGCCTGACACTAGGAGGTTGACATTGATTATGTTTCGAGAAAGCATATCAACAAACATTATAGCTGGCTGGTGAACCACGCTTTCAAGCCAGAGGAGGATACACTAGGAGAGCGTATGGATAAAGGGCTGAAACATCTTATGTTGGGGATGTCACATCTGAGCCAAGTGGCCGTCGTTGGGGCGGAAGTTGAGGCGGCCCGTGAGAGGATGTACACCATGGAGTGTTTCTTCTCTAATATGCATAAGTCGTATTCTGATGCACTCTTTGAGATCGAATTGCTGAGAAAACAGCTTGAAGAGAGGAGGTTAAAACAATCAGCCGCCGAGAGGCCCAGAGTGTTCGTTTGGAAGCATTTGAGTCCGATTTAGCATAGACAATGTCCGCAAGGGACAGATCCAAAGAATAGTTGAACCTGGTCCACTATGGCTTAGAAGTTGCGTAGGAAACGGCGGCTAAAGTGCGCTCTGAGTTGTGGTCTCTTATTGAGGAGAATACCAGGAAAGAATCTGGGCGGGTTGTCCAAAAATAGCAGTTAGAAGCCGACGTTGAATTCAACGTTCGCGAAGAAAGGAAAGCTGGGGAGCAGCTTCTCCTGGTGCAGAATGAACTTAGCGCAGTTAAAGACAATTTGAATACTGAGTAGTCCTAGACTGATGCACTAATAGGCAAGTTGGAGTTGCTGGAGCATGAGCTTGTTGAAACAAAGGTGCGCGAGGAAGAGCTTCTCAAGGCACATGGCACATTTGAGTTTCGCATGATCGTGCATGGGAGGTTGGAGCTACTGGCTTTGATGAAAGAAGAACATCCGGACTGGGACCTTTCTTACTACATGAAGGTATCCTTTGCAGATTTGGAGACATCTCTGAGCTGTAAGAGGAAGAGGGCAATCCGAATCATGGCGCTCAAGCTAAGGAATGCATGGACACAACTCCTGGTTCTTCTCCTGTTAAGCTCAGTTCCCCTGTATATGTACCTTCTCCTAATGAGGTGCAAATTTTATACATTTGTACCTTTTGTTTAGACTGTTAATAAAAATAGATTTTTTTTCGAGTAAACTTCGTACTCGTATTTTATCCGGTCCCCTTGTCGCATGTTTTCCATTTTTCTTTGTCATTTTATTTTGACGTAGGTTTTGTTGGGTTAGCGAGGAGCCGCGTGGTCTATCCGTTGTTGAGCGCTCGACCGTTTATGCCGCGAGTAATTTTGACTTGTACTTCCATGAGGTCTTAGAGTCACCATCGTGTAGTTATGCACAATATTGAGCATTCTGTATGATGTGGATAGTTTGGCAGTGGGTTAATTTACCCAGACTGCAATTCATCTTCGAGGTAGGCCGTTAGAGGGGCTCCGCCTATTACGGGCGTGTGAGCCTACTTAGGAAATCGAATTGCGTTGTGCGAGCTGGTTTCCAATAATTTCAATGAAAGTTATTTTAAAAAAGCAGGTACCTTAAATCAGCTGGTGATATGTAGGTGTGTTCCATGTGTCAAGAGTGACTAGGGCCTCTATCGCTTGCATTGGTGCATGTGGTAGAGTGTCGCCTGGATAGTAGGCTGAGTTGGTAGCTACATCCCTGGGTCCATATAAGAAAAAACTAGGTCATGGTAGGATCTTGTTGCAATGTGTACGGCGTAGATTGCGAGATGGTAGAGTATCAGTTACTCCCCCAATTAATGGGGTTGTGTGCAACGTCATTAATTGATTGAATGTGGACCTGTGCGGTTGTCATGGGAACCGTCGCCTCTTTATTTCCCATACGGTATTCAATGCCGATATTTATTGCTGACGCGTTACGTCTATATAATGGCGTGTCTTCACCTTTGTAGGTATTATCTTCTGCAGAGTGCACTCGTCAGATGCTTTTACTCAAAGAACATGCTTTGGGTTTTCTAAGGCTAATAAAGCATTTCTGTCCTTTAAGTCTCTGAATGTTTTGACATTTGCAGCGATGAGTCTTGAGAAGACTTGCTATTATGTGTAGTCAATTGCTTTTGGTGAGCACCTAATTGGTTTATTGATACTTTGTAATTTCTTCTATATTGCGAAAAAGAAGTAAAAACTTCCTCTCAAGGGACGAGTCTGCCTTTTATGTGCTTGTGCTCTTGATGGAGTTTTTATTAACCTAAATTAATAAGCTAATAAACCCTACTTGTAATACCGCAAATGCACGGCTGTCTAACTGGTAGACAGTGGCAAATATGGGTCGATCCCACTAGGATTGACGAGACAGTCAAATTCTAAGACTTATTTGAACTAATTTAGAGTTGGGGGTTACAGCAGATGAAAATTACTAAATTAAGAAAATGAAATTGACAACTAAAATTAAACTGATAAGATGATAGAGAAGGGACCGAGACATCGAATCCACCACAGGTTTTTTGAGATTTGTGTAATCCAAATTATTATTTTCAAGAATTAACATGACTAACCTAAAGATTAATCTAAGTTCGCAATTGATTTCAGCAAAGGTATAAACCCCTAGCATTGCGTGTCTTCTTACGGCACACTCAATCACAAGTTTATTTAAACTAATTTTAAACCCCTAGCATTGCATGTTCTCTTACGGCACACACAATCACAGATTCAGATTAATTGATTAAAGCAGGCTTTGAATATCAATAAAATATACTTCTAACTACCGACTAGTCTAGATAATTAATCTGGATATAATCGGTGAAAGCAAATTATTGAAACTCAGAAATCAAATTTGTTTAACGTTCAAGTATAAAAAAAAATCATAAATTCAAATACAACAAACTCTAGGAAACCCTGTGGTTTCATCTTCGCCTCGGCGCGGGGTCTAGAAGATCATGGTGGTGGTGGTCACAACATCAATGGAGGTGGAATTCATCTCTACACGAACACAAATCCCGAGAAAGAATGTTGATGGACTATGGTAGCATAGAGCAAACACCAGGGTGCAAATAGCCAAAACTGATTTTTGAATCAGTTTTTCTCCCACCAAAGTCGCGCGCTCTGCTCCACCGCTGCTGCTTCGTTTCGGTTCTTCTTCTTCAGTGAAACTCCCCTGCAAGAGAGAGAGAGATGGTGATAGAGACACGAGAGAGAGAAAAAGACGAGAAGGAGGACGAGAACGGCCGAGGTGGCGCGGGGAAACTCTGTTGCGAGGTGCTTGTGACTGTGGTCTTGAAAGAGGGAAACAGGAAGGAGGGCCGAGAGAGGGAGAGAAACAGGAGCGGTGCTCATTGTTTCTGTTGTTTTAGTACGAGAGAGGTGGTGCTCGGTGGTTTTGGCTGCTAGAGAAAGAAACAGAGAGAGGAGCGGTGGTTGTGCGCGAGCTGGTTCGTGGTTGATCAAAGGAGAGGGATTAGGGAGAGATGGAAGATGACGTGAGAGAGAGGAGCGAAAGAGAACAAAAAGGACGGAGAGAAACAGGGGCGGTGCTCCCTGTTTCTGCTCCTGTCACTGTGGTGGTGCGCGGGTCTGTTTCGGTGGTGATGGCATGGTGAGGCGGCGATGGCGGTTGGTTAGTGGCGAGAGACGAAGGTCTTTATGTCTCTACCAAGGAGGAGAAGGAGGAGTGGTGGCTGGAAAAAAAGAGGAAGAGAAAAAACGTGGAAGTAGATAAGGTTTCTACAAAAACGGGAGAACCTAAATAGGATTCTCCTATTTTCTTTGGCTTGGGTTTTTAGTTAGCTTTTTGGGCTTGGGCTTAGGTTAAGTTACGTGGACCTAGGTTTGTTTGGCTCAGGTTTAAGTATGTGACCCTCTACTTTGTACCACCGCTAGAATCGACCAATTAATATATCATTTCCTCAAATTGTCGTCTTTATACGATTTCATCGTTCACGTTCAAATTCCTACAAAAACATGAAAATGAAATAATTAGAATAAAATATACTAATTGAAACACTAACATATATAAATTAAGGGATATATTATGTAATAATTACGTGAATATCAAATACCCCCAAACCTATATTTTGCTAGTCCTCGAGCAAAACAATAAAAATAAAATTCTAACTCACTTTCACAAGAATCATCGGTTGCACTTACCTTAACTGTGCAACAAGGCTTTAAACCGCTAGATTACCTCTAGTGGACGAGTTATAGTCTCGTGAGGGTTTCCAGAAATGTTACCCACAAACATTATGACTCAATAAATTTCCAAAACATGGTAACTTGATCACTCTATATGTTATCCTCAGAGTAATCATCTAATTGCCAAAATTTTCAGAAAACAACTAACAATGTCAGAATAATATATCAAAGCGTCTAACAACAATTTAATAGTATTTAAAGGTTAAATAAATTTCATCAATTATTCTCAACTCGACGTGTGTGTGTATGACCTTATCAACACAGTTTTTTTTTTCTCAGTAAAGATACGACTAGATAACCTTTGAATAGTGCGCTTCGACTAGAAATCTCTCTTGTCACTCAGAAAGGAATCACTCAGAGATTGGTTAGTTATCACTCAGTTTATATGTGAGAAAGAGAATAAATTATGGAAATACAATTATCTCACATATAATAATCATGAAAAACGAACTTTTAAAAGAATGAAATGAATATGATCTCATGGACAGGAATATCAATTACTTTGAAAATGTCGAATCATACACCATAGTTCTTGTCTATTTAATCTCCACATCTATGAACCAGATCTTTACTTAAGATCAATTAGGTCTTTATTAGGTTGTAATGAAGCTAAGATTTTGGCTAACAAGAATGGAAAAGGATACGAGAAAATTCTCTGAGAATGGATACACCCTTTAATAAACACGTGAGGCTCTGAAAAACAAACCAATGTTGTACACCATTAATTTTTCTTCCTTCAAAATTTTTCTTCATTTTTTTTTCGAAGCATCAATCTTTTTTTTTTTTTTATATAAATTCAGCGACATGCTCTCCTCTTCTGCACAATAAAACATTTAAGTCCCGAGGATTCATGGAATATCTAGTTCCAACTCTTTTTTTTTCCCATTCCAAAATTATATCAACCATACACATTCTCAGAGACATTGGGTAAGGATAAAAATAATATGGGATATTACTCCATACTGGAGTAGGTAATGAAAATGGGGTTAGGAAAGAAAATGTCTATTTAAAAGCTTAAAGGGATGCAAACGGATATTTATTATTAGGTAGGCTAAAAGGCTAAAGAATGGTTCAAAGAAAAAAAAAAGCCTATATCACTTCTTAAGCTCTAGTCGGTATTATGACATCTCAATTAAATAAATCAAGAATTTCTAGTGTAATAATTCAATTTTAACGTCATTCTCAAAGCAATCAATCAAAGAAACAAGAACAATGGGATCATCAACGAGATAATGCAGATTCAAGAAAAGTCAGAGTTTATTTAATAACCCTCAAGAAAAATAGAATGTCTCAAAACTCACAAGGGTTAAGTCTCCACTATTATTCTAAGGTTTTCTAGTTAATATCTTACTGATTAACTTCAAATTATGCTAACTTGGCTTATAGTGCAAGAGTGGTCGAGTCAAAAAATATCATGAAATATATTTAACTTAAAGATATTATCAAACCATATGTTTTCCTATTGATATATAAAAGTGACAAGTGAAAACATGTATTTCTCAAATTTAAAGGCATACTTGAAAGCACATTCTCTTCATTGGAAATGAACTTAGATTTTGAATGCATTTTCAAATCAAAAAAATTTCACACAATCATAATTAACTATGTATTCATAGGAGATTGAGTAGAATACAATAATCAATTGTGAAATACATTTTAATTCAACATTTTTGAAAAATGCAGAAAAACTCATAAACCTAAACCAAACATTGTCCTCAATGTATAAAATGATGATCATGACAAATGTAGGAAAAAGAAAAGATGAGAGTTAGAGTGATATTACTATGGAAAAGTTTTTACCAATTTCGACAAAATCGTCCACCAATGAACGCTCAAAAACATAAGAATTGTGGACTCATCATAATAAATTGATAAAAAACAATATAGAATACAAAAAATATACAAATGGAAAAATGAAAAAAATTAAATGTATCAGTTGTAAGTCAAAATTGTTACGGAGCTAACGAGTATGAGTGAAATGCAACTAGAAAAAAAAACTCGAAAATCAATCCAGACTAACCATAATGACACAACTGAAGCTAGGCTGCCTCCTAGGAGCGTTTGGTTTAACGTCGTCAACCCGACATATATTCTTCCTCATAAATGATGTACCATGAAATTACGAGGAAGAACATAGTGAACACTCCCCCAAACCTAGACACTTAGTCCATGATGTTGACTAGATCATATAGCAGTAACCGAAAAAGTTGAGGATCCGTCCAACATTTAGTAGCACCTATATGCAGCACAGCAAAAACTAAAACATCCCTAAAATGACGGAGACGCCATGAAAAATCATAGAGAAAATGCATATAAACCCACGGTCATAAGGAAGTCATAGGGATCTGGAGCAGAAAGTCGTCACCAACATGGATATCCAACAGATGACTCTTTCCTACTCCTAAAAAAATACATCCTATGTCTGGTGTCAAATCCGAAGATTGAATGTGTTGAACAATAGGATGGTCAAAATTAAAATCATCCCTTAAAAATAAGGGATCCACATAGGTAACATCAGTCAATATGAAAGGGATGGAACAAGGTATGTCTATAGATATATCGGGTAGTACAGGCTCATCATAACAAAACGAACTACACCAAAATGATGAGTTAGACAACGCAACAACACCCCCAAACCTAGAATTAGCACTACCTATGGCATGTAGTCTCTCCAAAAAATACTGAAGATCAGACTTCATGTAAAAGTCACTAGGAGGACATATATCAAATGGGTCATCATGAACAGGCAAAAAGGGGAATGGGTAAGAAAGCCCAATAGTATCAACATAAGGGCTCAGTTTTGACTCACTGAGTGGTAGGAGTTCCACTTTAGGCATCCATGTGTAACCCGGATCCATAATAAGGGTTGAATCAAGCAAAGCATTCACTTCCCTAATGGAATCATCAATATCGAAGTCTAAACCGAAGTGAGTCAAACATGCGGCTAAGGGATCATCTGATACAGACTGCAATAAGGAATTCTCCACTGAACTCTCAATCATGTCAACTTCACAAACATCCTCGGGCTCGGGAGGTTGTTGACTAACATTAAAAACGTTGAGTTCAACGGTCATACTGCCAAATGACAATTTCATAATTCCATTCCTGCATTTAATAATGGCATTGGATGTGGCCAAAATTGGTCGACCCAAAATGACTGGAATGTGACTAGAGGGATTGTGAACAGGTTGTACGTGTATCAAGAACTATAAAGTCCACAGGGTAATAGAATTTTTCAACCTTGATAATCACATCCTCTATAACACCACGGGGGACTCGGACAGACTGATCTGCCAATTGCAGTGTTACTCTAGTCGGTTTTAACCCACCGAGACCTAATTGCTCATAAACAGAATATGGCAATAAATTAACACTCGCCCCTAAATCCAATAATGCCTTATCTATTACATGATCACCGATAATACAAGAAATAGTCGGGCAACCAGGATCCCTATACTTAGGCGGGGTTCTGTGTTGAATAATTGAGCTCAATTGCTCGGTAAGGAAGGCTCTCTTTTGCACATGGATCTTCCCCATTTGTGTGCAAAGATCCTTCAAAAACTTAGCATAGTTAGGAACTTGCTTGATAGCATCGAGTAATGGGATATTTATGTGAACTTGTTTAAAAATTTCCATTACATCGTTTACACTTGTTCCTTTCTTTGCCGGAGCTAACCGTGATGGAAACGGTGCCCTAGGCAAATAAGATGCCTGAGTGGGATCAGAGTCAAGAGGCACATCTTTAGAAGATGAGGCTTTATCAGCCTCCTTGTCAGATGGAGATGCAACCTGCGTTGACTTAGACGGAGATGCAACGACACTCGAATCAGGCACTTGTACCCGATTGTCAACCTGTTTTCCACTCCGAATGGTAGTAATAGATTGGACATCTTCATGGTGTGACTCAGATATACTACCAACTGCGAATTGACCCTTTGGGTTTGGAACAGGTTGACTAGGAAATCTCTCCGGCTCTTTCTCCAAAAAGGACTGAGTAATCTTACTCACATCTATCTCAAGTCTATTGAGGGCTTGAGATTGGTGTTGAGTCGTGGCTTTCAACTCAGATATGTCCTTAGAATGTTGCTCAATTATACTTTCTGAGCGCTGCAGAAACCGATTAACCGTTTCCTCTAAACTTGATGTGTTGAATGGAGGAACTTGGTTAAGGTGGGGCCTAACAGGGCTAGAGGCTTGAGGAGCCTGGGAGACAACAACAGGTTCCCCTTGGTGTGGGCCATGGGCCCAGGAAAGACTTGGATATTTGGCGAACCCTGAATTGTAATAGTTAGGTTGCAAATTATTGCCAAGTCGCTGCATCGCATTAAAAGAGTGGACTTGCTCAGCATAGTATGCAGGATAATCGTTTTGCAAGTCAAAATTAGCTATTGAATGACCAGGACTCGAACATGCAGCACAAACTTCAGATGAAGCGTTTGCGATAAGTACAGGTTGACTCAAATTCAAAAGTGCATCTATTTTGTAATACTGCCAAAAACTTGACGGAGTTTTTATTAACCTAAATTAATAAGCTAATAAACCCTACTTGTAATACCGCAAGTGCACGGCTGCCTAACTGGTAGACAGTGGCAAATACGGGTCGATCCCACGAGGATTGACGAGACAATCGAATTCTAAGACTTATTTGAACTAAGTTAGAGTTGGAGGTTACAGCAGATGAAAATTACTAAATTAAGAAAATGAAATTGACAACTAAAATTAAATTGATAAGATGATAGAAAGGGGACCGAGACATCGAATCCACCACAGGTTCTTTGAGATTTGTGTAATCCAAATTATTGTTTTCAAGAATTAACATGACTAACCTAAAGATTAATCTAAGTTCGCAATTGATTTCAGCAAAGGTATAAACCCCTAGCATTGTGTGTCTTCTTACGACACAAACAATCACAGGTTTATTTTAACTAATTCTAAACCCCTAGCATTGCATGTCTTCTTACGGCACACACAATCACAGATTCAGATTAATTGATTAAAGCAGGCTTTGAATATCAATAAAGGGTACATCTAACTACCGACTAGTCTAGAGAATTAATCCGAATATAATCGGTGAAAGCAAATTATTGAAACTCAGAAATCAAATTTGTTTAACGTTCAAGTATAAAGAAAATCATAAATTCAAATACAACAAACTCTAGGAAACCCTGTGGTTTCATCTTCACTTCGGCGCGGGGTCTAGAAGATCATGGTGGTGGTGGTCACAGCATCAATAGAGGTGGAATTCAACTCCACACGATTCCCAAGAAAGACTGTTGATGGACTGTGTTAGCTCAAAGCAAACATTGGGGTGCAAATAGCCAAAACTGATTTTTGAATATGTTTTTCTCCCGCCAAAGTCGCGCGCTCTTCGTCTCCAGCGAGCCGCGCTCTGCTCCACCGCTGCTGCTTTGTTCTGTTTCTTCTTCTCCAGTGAAATTCCCCTGCAAGAGATAGAGAGATGGTGAGAGAGACACGAGAGAGAGAAAAAGACGTGAAGGAGGACAAGAACGACCGAGGTGGCGCGGGGAAACTCTGTTGCGAGGTGCTTGTGACGGTGCTTTGAAAGAGGGAAACAGTGATAAAGAGAGAGGGAAACAGGAAGGAGGGCCGAGAGAGGGAGAGAAACAGGAGCGGTGCTCCCTATTTCTGTTGTTTTAGTACGAGAGAGGTGGTGCTCAGTGGTTGTGGCTGCTAGAGAAAGAAACAGGGAGAGGAGTAGTGGTTGTGAGCGAGCTGTCCGTGTTTGATCAGAGGAGAGGGATTAGGGAGAGATGGAGGAGGACCTGAGATAGAAGAGCGAAAGAAAACAAAAAGTAGGGAGAGAAACAGGGGCGGTGCTCCATGTTTCTGCTCCTATCGCGGTGGCGGTGCGCGGGTCTGTTTCGGTGGTGATGGCGAGGTGAGGCAGCGATGGCGGTTGGTTAGTGGCGAGAGACGAAGGTATCTATGTCTCTACCAAGGAGGAGAGGGAGGAGTGGTGGCTGGAAAAGGAAAGGAAGAGAAAAAAAGTGGAAGTAGAGAAGGTTTCTCCAAAAAGGGGAGAACCTAAATAGGATTCTCCTATTTTCTTGGGCTTGGAATTTTAGTTTGCTTTTTGGGCTTGGGCTTAGGTTAAATTAGGTTGACCTAGGTTTGTTTGGGTTAGGTTTAAGTATGTGACTCTCTACTTTGTACCACCGCTAGAATCGACCAATTAATATATCATTTCCTCAAATTTTCGTCTTTATGCGATTTCATCGTTCACGCTCAAATTCCTACAAAAACATGAAAATGAAATAATTAGAATAAAACATACTAATTGAAACACTAATATATATAAATTAAGGGATATATTATGTAATAATTACGTGAATATCAGTTCTATCAGTTCTTCGAACTATATAATTTCTGAGATAACACCAGCAGCCAACGTTGAAGTGGTTGCTTTTTTTCCTCATCAGCTAGCCTTGACGCGTTACGCTGAGCTGGAACTCGATGTTGTGGTGCAGAGTGTAGTTGAACATGGCTTGTCAGAGTGGGCCATTGACTCTTAGACGCCCCTCTCATCCCTCAACAGGAGAGTGCACTCGATCCATTTCAACTTGATTCTTGTCCCAAGTTCAGCTGATTGGGCAGATCGAGCGTGTGAGTTGGTTGTAGCTTTAGCCGACTTGTCGTGAAGCCTCGGGTTGCTAATTTTATACCACCTCAGGTCATCCTTGTGAGGTGGTCTGACGGTGTATTGAATTGAGAGCGCTATTTTTCCTTCTTTTTGTACATTTTCTCTTGTTCGTAAATCATCTTCTCCAAAGAAATTGCAGAGCGAACTTCCTAGTGGGTACCGTAGTCTACCTTTACCGTCACTTCTGAGTCCTCTTCTGAAATCAGATTGTTTAAGCGAATCTATAATGTACATTGCATAGGATTTAGATGCTTTTAGTTTGTAATCTTTTTTACCTGCCATTTGGGCAAACGTTGTAACATATTTTCAATACTCAATAGAGCATGTTTGCATAATTCTATTTTATTTATCAAATGAGTCCAAATCACATAAGTTCTTAAGAATTAAACTTCTAAATTGACTACTGAAGGAAAACTAAACAACTGGATAGATTGAATCTTGGTGAAGAGAGGCTGATCCGGCCCTGAAGTAAATCTGCTTGGCCCTTTCTTGGATCGTAAGTTCCTTCAGCGAATTGTCAAGTTTTGTCAACGCCGTTGAGATTACTGAAGAATAAACCTTGTGTGGGAGGGTCCTCTCGCACTGGCTGACAATTGTGGGATTCTCGTTTGTGACGACTTTTCTAATCGGCCAGACATCCCATCAACGCATCTGTAATGTTGGACTATCTCCATCGCTAAGTTGAGCCACTGCCGCTGGGTCTTTGTCCCCATCTGGAAGAAGCAACTCCTCCACAGTTTCTGCATTTGGCTTCTAATCAACTTGCTTGGCGGGCTTGAGCTATATCTGAGAATAATCTATCTGCTTTAGCACGGGGTTGTAGCAACCCCATGCCATAGGTTGGTCTCCACGAATTGTTCCATCTGAGTGGGTTGTGGTATACTTAACACACCGATGAAGGGTGGAGACGACTGCTTCCATCTGGTGAAGGCAACGCCTCCCCAAGATGAGGTTATCGGTTGACAGTGCTTCTACCACCATGAAGTCCCTGAACATGACCTTTCTCAGTTGTGGCTCTCCTGCCACCACTGCTAGCTTTATCTACCCAATGAGGAAGCATTTTTCTTCGCTAAACCCAATCAACAGGTAGCCGAAAGGTGTTAAGCTCTCTTCCTTGAGGTCCATGTTGCGGAATGCATTGTAGAATATGACATTGAGGGAGCTTCATGTGTCTATCGGAGCCCTCTTTACTTCCCACCTCGCAATAGATACTGAAATAACAAGAACGTCATTATGCGGTGCGTCGACGCCTTCGAGGTCCTTATCAATGAAAGACACGGTCGGGATTGGGCTCTATACTCGCGAGTAATACACGTATCGATCCTCGCAGGTGGGTTGTGTCCGCATCTCAATGAATGTTCGCTTTCAGAACTTGTTTGACTGCACCTATTCTGATCCGACTCCGTGAAGGACATATATAATGCCTGGAGCCTCCTTTTCGATTTATTTGACTGCATTTCCTATTTCCCTGGTCCAGTCCAGCCTTTTTCCGAGCCTAGGAACTCCTTCAGCTTTCCCTTTCGAATCCAATACTCGATCTCGTTCCTAAGACTATTACAGTTGTTGGTGTCATGGCTACTCTCCTTGTGGAACGAGCAATATTTGCTATTGTCGCATTTGGAGGGGTCTCCGCGCTGCTTCGAGGGTCATTTTAGATCCTCCCAATTGTTCATAGAACTGAGGATGTCAAGCTAGAGTTAAAGAGGGTTATGGTCCTAGACTCGACATAGTTGGAAGATTTTTCTAGTCTGGCACGGCCAGAGTCTGACCTACTGTCGTTGCGTTTCTGTTTGTTCCTATCGTCGTCTTCTTGTTTTTTTCCCTCCATTTTGTCTCTAGAACTGGAGGGTTTCTTTTCTATTTCAGTTTCCTTTTTGGCCGCTATCACTTCATCCAAAGTGATGTATCTCTGGGAGTTCTTCAAGAGGTCTGCCATATCAATGGAGGGTTCCAGGGTGAGGAAGTCGTAAAACTTTCCCCTAGGGTTCGCAGTAAAAGCCATAATGGATGTATCGTCGCTGCAACCGTCAATGAGCGTCAGCTCATTATTGAAGCCCGTGACATATTTCCTTAGCGTCTCATTTGGTTTCTGCCTCAAGGAGAGTATGTAGTGCGAGCCCTTCCTGATCCGCTGGCTGCCAACAAAGCGTGTAAGGAATGCTTTAGCCAATGTCTTGAACGAGTCGATTGACTTTGGTGGAAGGCTATGGAACCGGGTCAACGTTGACTTCTTCGGGCTGGTAGGGGACGTCTTGCACAACACTAATTCAGAACCTACTTTGACCTCCATCACGTGCCGATAATGGCGCAAGTGATCAAACGAGTCACCGACCCTCGTAGAACTCAAGCTTCAGGGGGATGAACTTCTTTAGCAGAGCTTTGTTTATGATGTGGTCCATAAACGGGGGAACAAAAAGACTGTACAACACATCTGGGTTATAAGCCCCTTGGCGGAAGGGGTTCTGCATGGCGGGTCGGTCGATCCTTAAAGATGGATCTTCATCAACTGCACCACCATTTCTAGTCCAGTAAGAACTGGGTGGATTAACTCTCCTGCGCCTAGTCTCTGTTGTCGTCTGGAGATTGAGATTTGTACTACTCGTGATCTCCATCAGCGGGTGGAGGGTTTTGCTGAGTTAGGATCACCATCGCTTTCGCGATCTGTTGTATCTGGGATGATAGCAGATCCATCCTGGGGTGTGTTGCCACCGCCGCTGACACGAGGGCGCGAACTTGCTCCCCCTGTGTCGTCGGTACCGCTGGAAGAGGCGGTACAACGCCAGTCTGAGCGTTCGAGGTGTCCCTTGGTCACCATCTTCTTAGACTTTGAAGAGAGATGATGTCAATGCTTTGCTAGGAACTCTGTTGTCCTCACAGATGGTGCCAAACTGATGCAGTCAATTTATGCTCCCTGTTTGTCTTTGATCTGCTAATCTGCAAATGGAACGCATGTGAGCCACAGACCACCGATGTGGTGGCCGGTGACACTCTGATGCTTAAGTCAGATACGGCCTTGAGAAAGGCTTAAAGCTGTAAACAAGGAATTTGTAGCGTACATTTATTCACCAACCTCCTGTCTTTTTTATAGTGTTGAAGTTCTGCTTTGGCCAGGCCATCAGTGGCGTAGTTTAGGGAAAGAGAACTTGAATGGGCTGGTTTGACTCTATACTTGATTTTGTTGTGAACCAAATGTTGCAAAGTAAACCTTTGCATTTGTAAGCTCTTTAGTTTAATGGGGAAGATGAAATGTTTTAGTTTTTATGATCTATAGGATTTTTATGTTTATTTAACGAAACACGCAAAGTTTGGTAATTCAAAATCAAACTTGAAATCTAATTCTACTCTAATTGCATCAAAAAATTGATTATTCCTGAAACACCTCGTACACATAGAAACTCGTGCGAACACAACAACCTTTACATAGGTCTCTGTGAGATACCAACTCGCACTCGCCTGTGCAAGTCCTTTTAATTGGTTTGGCAGGCCTATGGGAATGTTGGTGTTGTACTCGCTTGTTTTTTTTTTTATTTGTGCGATGCTCTATCTTTGCAAAAAAAATGTAATTTATATTTTTTTTTCAATATTCTTATAATGGATTATTTATATAAGTTTTTAAATGTATCATTTTTTCAATGTTCAGTATGGCGAAGACGAACAAGGACGTAATGCCTTCTTCGGTTGGTGGTGGTGATGATCTAACTTCTAGCCAAAAAGTGATTGCGGTGGGTAAACAAGAGATGGAAGAGAGAGAAAAAAATACGACAGAGGATTGAGAAAGTAGAGGCGAAGAAGATGAGAGAGGATAAAATGGGAAGCGATTTTATTTATCAAGACAAAGCTACAAGACAAATGATCCAATCGCAAAGTCAAAGTGGTGTGGATGATGAGGGTGTTTAACATGAGGGTGAGGCCGAGGATGCAGAGGAGGACGAGGACAGGGATGATGAGGAAACTAGCGATGATAAGAATGAAAAGGAATCAGTTGTTCCTATTGAACCGACTTTCGATGAAGAAGATGAGAGAGTTTCATATCCTGGGGGTCCCAGGATGATTCAATATTAGAGGATTAATGTTTCTCGCGCCATTTGGGATGGTGAGGAGGTAATTACAATAATTTTCAGTTCTTAAAATATCTAAATGTTCTTGTTTTTTTATTATTTAAACACTGATTACTTTTGTTATTGCTTGTTGCATTTAGGAACGAGGCAAATTGAAACGTTGAATCAATTGAAAACTTTTTAGATTGGAAGTTGAGAGAAGAGCCGAACGAAGTAAGAAAATCATCTATAAGAGTGGTTTACGTCTCTTGATCGACTATTGTAAGAACCATGTCGATAAGATGACAAATTTGTGATTTCATGGAGCGTTGGAAACCTGAGACTAACACTTTTTCACCTCAATTTTGGAGATATGACGATAACCCTTGATGATGTCAATCACATCGATGTCTGTCAATCGTTGGTAAACCAGTTATTTTGAAAGAAAAAAAAAAGATGAAGGCAGACGAATTTGTTAAACTATTAGTGAATGGTTTGGGCACTAAAATTGTGAAGAACAAAAGCATGTCCAAGACAATATTACTTTTGTGGAGATTAAATTTGTTAATGATAATTGTTGTGGAAAAGGGAAGGCAACTGATTATTTGAAAAAGAATAAGAAGTTACTAGGAACAAAGGTTCACACTGAATATTTGAAGTTGCTGAAGAAGTTGGATGATGTTGGGACGTTTACATGGGGCGTAGGTTCTTTGGTATTCTTGTATTGTCAATTCGGGTGTGCTCGCAAAGTAGGTACTAAGCAAATATTTGGATATTTTCCGATTTTTTAGGTATTTTTATACTTTATTCATAAGTTAGTTAACTTTAATTGTTTAAGATATTTAAATAATTACTTTTATGTTTTTTTTTCCTTTTATAGGGCTGGATATATGACCATTTTAAGTTTTGGGGTAACGCCAATGCTTCATGTGGAATGATATTGCTCCCACCATGGCTAAGTGGGAATGCCTCAAACTTGTAAGGGTTGTGAATGAAGAAGTCCTCACTCTCGAGGAGCATTTCAACGACGTCACCTGAAGAGATAAAATTTTGTAATTAAGTACAAGTTTGATCTCATGTTGTACTTTCAATTAATTATTTGATTTTTCTTTCATATCTAATAACTTTCATGTTTGTATGGTCAGGTCATTTGAGACCCTTATTTAAACTCGAAGCGAAGAAATCCGTTGCATGGCATCACATGGTTTCAAAGATGTTTATTGTGTCCCGACGTCGAATAACATATCATCTAGATAGAGTGATGAGATAGATGGGAAGAGTACATGTGATTCCAAACCTCCCCATTCGAACCAAAATGAAGAATAGAGGTTGATCCGGCAAAAGCTGCTTGGTGAAGCATGAAGTATTATCGTCATTCGCTAAAAATTGAGAAAATCATCTTGTGTCAAGTGACAATCAAGTTGCATCAGTGAGACATCCATAAAAGTGCAGTGTAGGCTATTTGGAGTGGTTTCATACTTTCATCATATTAGTCATCATTTCGTCCAACCACCAAAAAATGGGAGAATTCATTCCTAAGAAACAATTGTTTCTATCGAACAATACAATAATTTAACTATACTTGAACAACTTTGCAAAAATGTCAAATACAAATTTTCATTGTTTTAACAAAAATCAAATGTTTCCTTGCAAAACAAGACGGTGGATGAGGTTTTTAAGTTGCTCAAGGCTTCTGATGAAGACGAGAATGTTGATAGGGTAACCTTACTCTTGAGGCAAAAGAAAGTATGTGACTTGCAAGGAAAGTATGTGCCTGTGACCTTGGGAGACAAAGAGGAAGAACAATTGGAGTAAGGAAGTGCTTCAGGTGGTGGTGGTTGAAAGGGTGTTGATGGTGGAAAAGTGTTGACAGTGGTGAAAAAGGTGGTGGAAGAAGTGAGGTTAAAACCAAGAAGGCATGAACGTATCATTTCAATGCAACCTGGAAAAAGAACTAAGACGTTGTAATGTTGATGTTTGATTCTTCTGAGTATTCATTTTGGTTTAGGCGTTTGTTTTAGTATATTTTGTTTGATGTTAAGTATATTTAGTTTTGGTCTAGGATTTTAGTTTTTTATTTGTTCATCATGTACTTTGTTTGATGTAATGAAATTTAGTTAATAAAATGAAATATTGTTTCGAGTACATGAATTATTTTTCAAAGCACTTCTTTACGCTTACTTTACACTAATGGTCACAAAACATAAAATTTCAGGATCAAATGAATATAACATAGTCATGGCTAAAATTTATCATGTGAGTATGTAAAGAAGTTAAAAAAAAAAAAAACAGGAAATTTTGACACAAACTAAACTTTATAGAATTTAAAACAGAAACAAGTTCTGACCAAGTTTTCACAAATAAAAGCGAACCCAAGACAACCCCTCGCATAACCCACTGCAACAGAGATCAAAATGGTCACAATCGAACGCAAAAACCTTTGCGACTATGAGCTTTACAATTGCAGGATCCTATGCGATTGAGCAAAAAAACATGACTTTGAACTGTTTTTGAACTTTTTGTAATTTCTATGGTTTTTCTATACTAATAAGAGAGAAAATCCACCCTCCAAATACCTTTTTAACTCTCCCTTCAAATATCCATATTTTTCGCCTCTGAAGTCGATGTTTTCTAGTTTATGGAGGGAATGTTTAAAAACAAAAAAAGAATGTTTACAAAGTGTTTATTTACCATTGGGAAGCCATAAAAGAAACAAAAATAAGTAAATAAAAACTTTAAAAAATGGTTTCAACACCAGTCGCATTAGATACGATGAGGGTTATCACCAAAGTCGCATGACAGTCTACGAAGGTACCTGTACTGGCTTAAAACACCAGACACAGAGGATCCAACGAATAACATCTCATAACTTGCAGCGGTCTATGCAACTGGTGCTGAAACCACTATTTTTTTTTTTTAAAGTTTTATTATTCTTCTCGAATTTTTGTTTATTTTATGGCTTCCCTGTGATAAATAAAAACTTTGTAAACATTCCATTTTGTTTTTAACATTATCTCTGAAAAACTTGAAAAGTCATCTTTGGATACCCAAAAATATGGATTTTTAAGAAGAATGTCCAAAAGGTATTTGGAGGGTGGATTATCTTTTATAAGTATGGCAAAACCATAGAAATTACAAAAATAAAAAAATAAAAATTCACAAAAAAAGTCATTTTCGGACATAGTCCAGTTTTTTGCCCAATCACATAGGATCTTGCGATTGTAAAGCTCATAGTCGCAAAGGTTTCCGCATTTAGCTGTTTCTGACCATTTTGTTATCTCTCGCAGGTATTTGTGCGATTTCTTGTCTTGGGTTCCCCTATTATTCTACGAACCTGGATATAACATAGTAAACAACAAAATGTAGTACTTATCCATTGGGTCATCAATGTCTATACCAAACACGTATCAACTATATATGCTAAACAAGCATTAACCATCATTGTATGTACTAAACAACAGTACACCAATCCAAATAGTCTTAAAACAACGTTAAACATAAGATAAACAACACTAAAACACGCCATACCCACAAATAGAACATAGTAAAAACAAACAACACACCACAACATGCTCAACTAATCGGAATCTTAACTGCAATAGTCATCATACATGTCCCTTGGTTCATCAACGTCCAGATCTTGAATGCCATTAGTCATGTCATCCACCTCATCATCCATGTCAAGGATCATCTGTATGTCATTAAGATGCTCCCATGAGGTTTGAATGATCCTCGTTTTTCGAGTTTTCTTCCTTAGAGTCGTTGTCGCAACAACAATACAACTCCCCATCAATAGTAAGAGCAATGAACGATAGTCACGAAATCCAGTCAGCGGGGAATGGTTCGTCCCCTACCTTAGGAAGTGAGATGGAGTCCACCCTTGCATCAACCCATTTCATGCACTGTCTTGTATATTCCCCCTTCTTCCTCTGATAGGCTTGCCATCTCAGAGTAAAAGTCATCTTCGACAGTTGCAACTGTCGATGTGTCGTCCAAGGTAGCACCAACAACACCTTCCATATTTGTGGAAGGAGGAACACTATCCACACTAGCAGCAGGACGAGGAGAGTCGTCCACAATGCTAGCAGGAGGAGGGTCACTTGAGAAGAACTAGATGAAGGATCCACGAAACAAACAACTTGTTTGCCTTTACGGTACATTGTAACCATAACTACAGATGTTGTTTCTTTCTTTTACCTTAACAAATTTGGGAAGATGAAGTTTTATCTCCTTATTTGTATGTCGAATATGAACACCCCACTTTGAATTAACTTGGTCCACCAAATTTTACCTACAACCATAATGATGGTTAACTCTCCAGTCTTCCAATGATCACCAAAACAACCAATAAATTTTAGATTAGACATTCTGATTGAACGTTGCAAATGTGCATATTTATTACAATCAATATGTTGAGTATTGAGGTAGACTGAAAGTCGCACAGGATAATGCGAACCAAAGACCCATCCTCGCAAAAAACACTATGAAAACGACCAAAATGGTAAAAAAAAAAAAAAAAGGAGCCAAATGTATGGGCTAACGCGAGTCTAAGTCTTTCACTCGTATGACCCACTGTGATTGGGAAAAAAACTTGACTCTGTCCAAAAATGATTTTTTTAAAATTGTTTTTGTAATTTCTATGATTTTCCCTTACTTATAAGAGAGAGAATCCACCCTCCGAGTACATTTTTAACATTCCTTTAAAAAATCCATATTTTCGAGCTTTCGAAGTCAACATTTTCAAGTTTTTTGTAGGGATTGTAGAAAATGTATCTAGGTGGTGGATTCTCAATCTTACAAGTATAGCAAAAAAAAAAAAACAGTTAAAAAATAATCACTTTTGGACAAAGTCTAGTTTTTTTTTGCCCAATCGCAGTGGTTCATGTGGAATACTTAGACTCGCAAGAGTCATTGTGTTTGATTGTTTTTAACCCTTTTGGTCGTTGTTGCAGTGGTTTTTGTGAGGGTTTGCATAATACTGTGTGAACCTGGTCAGAAGGTTATGTTTCAGAATTGCAGGTTGAGTTTTTGTCCATTTTTTCGATTTTTTTTTAACTTCTTACATACTCATATGTTTAATACAAATAAAATTTAGCCATGACCATGTTGAATTCATTTCAAGTTGAATTTATGACCATTAACATGTTTTGTGTAACAAATGTTTTTGAACTTCTTACATTTTCCGGATTACGATGTTTATAAATATAAAAACAATTGAAATGTGAATGCATCATAAGTAAAATGAGTATTAAATAAATGGAATGTAAACTATATAGTAATGACATTTAATTATCACAGGCGTACAAGTCATCCATAAATACAAAAGCGACGACTTCTCTAACAACCGGATCATCATATATCACCAAAATAAAGATTGTTTATTCGAATCAGCATATTGGTAGACATACACATGTCAGTCACAAAATGTTTTAAAAAAAAAAACGTGGTTTGCTTATATCAATAGTGAGCTTGCCATCAAATGAACTATTCTGTGAGATTGCTTCTGGAAATAAGCGAGAGGTCAAGTAGGTAACGTCCAAGGCAATTGTGGTTTCAATGTCATATGAAGCAATACAAAGTGAGTACTCTTGGGAAGGGTGTCATGAAATATACCCATATGCCGTTCAACTGTGACGACGGCGTAACATACGATAAACAGTTAGTGCTTTGGTTCCCATGACACACAAACATGGGTAACAGTTCGCCACGAGCTCTAACATATTTGGTTTTAGCAGCCAATTTTGTTTGTCAATGTGTACCTTGCTTTCTGAAACCGTCAAAGCATCCTTGACCACCTTCACCCTACACTCATGGCACATTCAACCCACAACTTCTCATTGTTTGTAGCTCCATTAATAGCTATTTTCTTACCTGCTTCCAACCATTTTCCTTGTCGTAATCTAGGAAATTGGCTATGCATCGAAATCCATAATTTCCATCGGCAAGTACATTCTCAATGTTACATGCATAATCCTAAATCTACGACAAAATTTGTTTCATGTAAGTACTTATCCATTTATCCGGCTTAGAAACACTTGGTTGAATTTTTAGCTCCTCTTTAATGCCAGCGTGCTCATGACCCGATGGGTCCTTTTTAGTCGACTTCTCATACTTGGACAACTTCTTTTTAGGTCTCCTCTTGCCAACCACAAGTTCCGATGGTTCGATTATTAGAGTTGAACCCATGCAACTCAACTCTAAAAGCTTCCTCTTCAACACTAACTGCTGATCAGGAATGGATTCATTAAATCTATGCTTAATGGGGTCGATTACTAGCTTTTTAATCAGATCTACAGCTTATGGAATAGGTGTTTTGCTAAGATGCATCCAATGCATGTGTAAGGTAGCCAATAAAAGTTGTCTATTGGGGGATAGATACTCTCTCATTTCATGAGCATAAGCCAACCCATGAGATCACACATCCATACTTCACAAGGTCATTGCCCACCAATTCACACCTGCAAATTACCAATAACAACAGATCAAGAGCCTTGTGTGCCACAAACCCATGAACTTTTCCTAAAATATTCGACATATATTCATTCTTCACCTTCGTCAAACTTTGTTGAAATGACGTTTCAATTTCTATCAGTTGGATTTTGATCATGCTATGCATTTTTTTTTCTATACATTAAGAAACGTCCCTTTGAAACTTTTCAACATCTTTTTCAACTTGGACTCTTCAACGCGATCGATTGTCTGTTGGCCAAAATGCATGAAAGTATCGCTCCATACACTCACAAAGTACCTCTTTTGGATTTACCAACTTGTCCTCAAATAATCCAAACACTTTGGGTGTGATGCCCATTTTATCTCGTACTCAACAATGTTCCTCTTCCATTTTCCTCTATATTTGATTTATACAAATTTGAGAAAACTTTTATAAACTCGTTTCACCCCTCATTATCCTTAAAGTGTTTTTTACAGTTCTTATTAACTTTTGTATTGATGTGCCACATGCAGAACAATCTTCTTGTTTTAGGAAAGACTCACTTAATGGTTTTGATCAAACCTAACTCTCTATCAGTGACAAACACGGCTGGTAAGTTGTCTAGCTCAAATAACCTCAATATTTTTTTCAATTACCAAGCGTACGGCTCTTGTTTTTCGAAGACATAAAACTACATGCAACATTAAAAATCTTCCCCGTCAATATAACACTCAAATCTCAAATAGTGGCACCTGATGCGATAGGTTTTATAAGTGCAATTCATAAGCATCATTGATGGGGAACACTTGGCTAGTTGAGTTCACTCATGATGCGTTCTAGAAAATATTGGCCACTCTATTCTCGTTATCCTCAGTATGACACTCAATGTAATTATTCTTGTTCAAGTGCATGGTGTGTTGCAAAGCTATTCTCCCATGTAAATGAAGCGTCCTTAGCTTTTCAATGACATTGTAAATAGTCTTCAAGTAGAAGATATTGTTAGGAAACATCTCTTTCATACCGAACAAAATATACCAAGGGGGTGACAATCGACGTCAACATATTGTGCTAAAATATTATATTTGTTTCATTCAAGTTGCCCGCAAAAGAATGACCAATAATCGATTTTGCTTGAGGATAATTGTGGGTTCCACATGTGACTTGCTGCTTGCAATTGCTAACGATCATTACCCTATGACACCCCTCTCAACTGGAACAAGCATCCACATTTGTTTGTATTGCTTTATCGACCATTACCACTATCAACCTCATTCTTGCACTTTTTTTGGGCTTCCCTTCCCTTTCACATCTAAAATGGATTTAGTAATAATAATAATTGTGTTACAATCTCTACCAACGCCTTGGCACCAAGCTATCAAGGCCGACCGTAATGGAGTCACCTACAAAAAAAACGTGTTAGGAAGAGCAACAAACTTGTTAGGAAAAGCAATAAACTTGTGAAAATAGTCATACACGAATTAACCTTGTGAAAAGAGTCGTCATCTTCGACTATCTCCTCCGATGCTCTTTCCTCTCCATGGTTGTTGGCCCACGATTATCCTCACGAGTCTCAATATTTGTATCGACCTTCCTATCAACATGAAGAACATCCATCTACATTAAGTAAATCAAACAAATTATGGTTAAAATCATATATTACATAATGTAATGAAAAAAATGATTAAGGCAATGGTTACTTCTAAAAGGTTATCTCTTCCAAATAGGCTTAAACTAATTATGGGTTGTTAATATCGTCAGTAGGCATATATAAATTTATTACGTCTGATGTGTTCAGATCTGTCAAATGAGCAGTGGTTAAGCCAGGGACCACCGTTGTGGTTGCCGAAGGTACTCAAATGCTTAAATCAGGTTGTTGCAAGGAAAAGTGGAGACTATGTAAATTGCAATGTGTATGCGCACCTTTCTTCCTCTTTTTACCATTTCTTATAGCAAGAGTTCCCTCCCAACTGTCCCTGCGATTGAGGGCGTGATAGAGGGAGGAGATCTTGCATAAGATATCACCTGTGCACGATTGAGTCTCTAGATTAGGGTGTTTAAACTCCGCCCCATCGAACATTGTGCAGATGTAGTAGACGTGCTTCTGTTTCCTTTTTCTTCCCGAACCAGAGCTGAGTTGACAACATGCTTTGAGATTGAAAGGTATAGGTAGAATGTCTCACCCGGAGTAGGTTTCAAAAGTAACTTGGTGCTTCCCATGTATGCTTTTAGATCTTGGAAAGTCTATTCGCGCTGCTCTTCCCATTATAATTCCTTGTTTCCCTTTAGGATTTTAAAGAAAAAGGGCCACCTATCTGAAGATTTGGAGATGAACCTGTTTTAGGCTGCCACCATCCCAATCAGGAATTAAACTTCTTTAATGTTTGTGAGTGGTTTCATGTTGAGAAGAGCCTGAATCTGCTTTGGATCAGTCTCTATCCCCCTTCGGTTGATTATGTAGCCAAATAATTTCTCTGTTTGCACCCCAAAAGTGCATTTCTGCAGGTTGAGCTTCATTTGGTACTTCCTGAGTTGAGAGAATGCTCATTGGAGGTTCGTAAGGTGATTGAGATTGTGGAGGCATTTTACTAGCATGTCGTCTATGTAAACTTCCATGGTCTTTCCGATTTGTCCTTTGAACATTCAGTTCACAAAACACAGGCACGTTGCCCCCGCATTCTTTAGTCTGAATGGTATTGCCCGATAGCAGTATATAGCTCTATCCGTTATGATGGAGGTTTTCTCCTAGTCAGGCGGGTGCATACTAATCTGATTGTAGCTAGAATACGCATCCATGAAGCTGAGTATGTTGTGTTTGGATGTCGCATCTACGATTAGACCTATGTGAGGCAGTAAAAAAGTTGTCTTTGGACAGGCTTTGTTAAGGCCGGTGTAGTCCATGCAGACCCTCCACTTCCCATTTTTCTTTCTTACCAGGACCGTGTTTGCTAGACATTCCGAACAACAAGACTCCCTTATCATGCAGGTTTTTAGAAATCTTTGCAACTCTATTAATGCCTGGTTGCATTTGGGTACGACCGACCTTATTTTCTGTCGGACTGGCTCCAAGTCAGGATTGGCTGCCAGTCGGTGCGTGATATTTGTGAGGTGGATCCCCACCATGTCTTTCATTGTCTAGGCGAAAACGTCCTCGTTCTCTTTTAATAGCGCGTTTAGCTGATCTATCAGGGCTCTGTTGAGATTAGAGCCTATCTAGACTGCTATTGTAACGGTTTCTTTCGGCTACCCAGCCTTCAGTCTTCTCATTGAGCTAGATGGAGGTTTGAGGTTTGAAGGTGGAGGTGACTCATTACTATCTGGATTCGGAGTTTCCTTATCTAGATCCTGTTGTTCCGGCCTCTGTGCTCCATTATCCGGTTGCCCAGCTGTGGCGTAGTGAAATTCTAGAATGATAGTTTGGTTTCCTCTAATTGTCTCTACCTCGTCAGAGGGGTATTTGAGGCATTGATGTTGGGTGGAGATGACTGCATCCATGTAGTGTAACCAAGGTCGACCCAAGATTACATTGTATTTGGAGTGAGCGTCTATGACAGAGAACTCCGTCAGGAGGGTCCTCTGTAGGTCTGGCTACCCTGTGACCACCAGCAACATTATTTTACCAACCAAGTAGCAACTTTCTCGATTGAAGTCAAACATGGATTAATTTGAGGGTGTCATTTCTCCTGTCAGTTGCATTTTCAAGAATGCGTCTAGGAACAGTACGTTGACTGAGCTTCTTGTATCCACAAATGATCTTTTCACTTCCTAGTTCACTATCCTCACTGAGATTACTAGGGCATCGTTGTGTGGGAAGTGGACACCTTTCATGTCCCATTCTGTGAACGTTAAGCTCGAAGCTTTTCTCTCCTCACATATGTGTTGTACAAGGTGATCTCGATAATGGGATCTAACTCGTAGTTCCTATACCAATTTCTTTAGTCAACTAATTGAGTTTTGTCTCTCCTCGCTTGTCCCGTGAAAGACGCATACCATGTCAAGAGTCATGTCTCCCATTTATTGTGTCACTCCTTCGCCTTGAGGACGCATGTCCCTGAAATCGACGAACTCCTTTAGTCATTCCCTCTTAATCCAGTATTGGATCTCATCTCTGAGGCTCCTATATTCTTTGGTATCGTGGCCTATCTCCTTGTGATAAAAACAGTGCTTACTCTTGTCCCACTTTGAAGGATCTTTTTTTAGTTTCAACGACCACTTGATGTCTGCGCATTTTTCCATGGTGGATAAAATGTCGAGAAGATTGGAGTTGAGTGGGGTGTAATAAGGGTACCTGGAGCCGTTGGGCTTGAATTGCTTTGTTTGGCTAAGCCCGCTCAGGTTTTCGCCCCGTTTCCACTTGGAACTATCCCCCTTTTCATCCTTGTCTTTGGCTCTGAAGGAGTGCTTTGGCTCGCTTTCCCTCTTTCTAGCAGCCAACATTTCTTCCAGGGTGATGTATTTATGGGCGCTCATTAGCAAACCTCAATATCTGGTAGGGGCTCCAATGTGAGGTAGTTGTAAAACTGACCTTCTCGGAGACCAGAGGTGAAAGCGGTGACTGATGTGTCATCACCGGAACCGTCAACTAAGTTCAGCTCTTCATTGAAATGAGTGACATACTCCCTAAGGGTCTCACCATGCTTTGCCTGAGGCACATCAGATAGTGGGGCTTTTTCCTGATCCGTTGGCTCTCGACGAATCTGGTAATTAATTCGTTCGCCAGAACCTGAGACAACCCGATGGACCTAGGCTTGAGGCTATGAAACCAGGTCAGTGCAACCTTCTTCAGGCTAGTGGAAAACATTTTGCACAGGATTGCCTCTGAACTTTCTTTGAGCGCCATCACGTAGTGGTAATGGCGCAAATAGTCTGGCGGATCTGACCTTCTGTCATAGAACTCGATTTTCAATGGGACGAACTTCTTCAAAAAAGAGGCACTCATGATCTCCTCAAAGAGTAGAGAAATGGTGAGATCATACAGGACATCAAGGTCAGACGCCCCTAGTCGAAGCGGGTTCTCGACCATGATTCTCTCCTCCTTCTGGGCCTCATTCTCAGCAAGTTTTTAATTCCTTTGCAGGGGGGATGTGTTCACCCTCTTGCCCACGCTATTGGATCTAAGATCTTTTCGGATCTCGATCGGCCTCAAATTGTTGTTGTCGTTCTCATGTCATCCTTTCTACCACCCTTGTTATGTGATCTAGGTATATCAGGATTAGACTCATGTCTGGAGCAGCCACGGTGCCTCCGTGGCTGTTCAACGTCCTTGATCGGATCGATTTGGTCGTTTGGTCTATCATCACTTTTTCTGCTGACGAGATTATCATGACACGTGTACGACTTGGTGCAAATGACTGTTTGGTCTATCATCACTTATAATACGACTTTGCAATTTCCAATTGTCATCAATGAAATGCATTGTGACGACCATAACACCCCTCTTTTGATTACTTGCAGCCCACGTGTCAGTAGTAATTGCAACCATACTTTTGTTCCTCTCCAGCAATTTCATTGTTTTCACACTCATGACCATAAATCTTCGAGATATCACTTTTTATGGTATTTCTAGACACTACTTTGAATTGTGGTTGGATAACACCCATCAATATTCTAAAACCATAGTGTTCAACCATTACAAGGGGGTACTCATGCAAAATAATTGTTTTTGCAAAAGCATTTCTTGCAAGCTTTTGGTTGAAGCCAGAAGTACTAATAGCAATCGACCCAATCGATGTGGAAGTACTCAATATAGATTGTCGAATGTCCACTTGACCACCCCTCTTCCTTAGACATATTTTACTATGGTCATTTAAATGACTTATGCCATTCTTAGTCACCCTCCAAACAAAACACCACAATAATTGCATTTAGTTTTATCTACACCGTTAATGGTTGTCAATGTAAAGTGATTTCATGATGGAGATATTAACTTTATTTTTCTTGTTAGTGGCAGTGGTAGTGGTGGTAGAGGAACAATACTATTAACATTATTGTTTTCAACAGCAGCAGAAGTGGGAACATCAGCAGGAGGAGTGGGATTTGATTGTACCTCGAGTGATTGTAAAACATTTGCACCCACGGGTATTAGAGGAGTCATTACCATCCCAATAAAAAGGGGTAGACTGCTAAGATTCACTAAGTCTAGGATAGTCTCCTGCCATATTCTATACATCAAGAAAACAAAAAAAAATTTCAGATTGCTCGACATAGTGATAATTGATAAATCAACAATTTCAAGATGAAAATAACTAATTGTGTACAACAAAGAAATTTAATGTAATTCGTTGGAAATCATGTAAAAAAGAAAGTTGAAAGTGAGTGCAGATGAAAAGTGACTAGACAAAAAAATCTAACAAGTATGAATTTATTCAAACACATTGAACACCCCAAACTAAGAATTTAATACACCCAATGCAAAGAAGTTACTGGCATCTGATATTATTAATAGCTAACTAGAACATATTTCCGAGTAGTCACACTGAATGAATGATCAACAGATAGAATGACATAAAACTGATAGAAAAGAATAGCGGATTCATTTCTGTGATCATATCATTCACCACCATGCTTTGCACTAATAACACAAAAAGCGAAGATTCTTGAGTTTAGCTAAAGGGGCAACTTGTGTCGTGAGAATGCCTTGTATGTACAATGTCGCGCACAAGTAAATGGCGGACCATATGAAAACAAACTTTCTTTATATTTTCATTTACTAATCTCTGGGATTTGTCTGATTTGAACATCAAGTGCTCTACTAGGTCAGCAAAAAATTTTGTTGGGCTTGCGCTTATCATCTAGAGAGCGAGGAAACGGGCGAGGAAACGAGCGAGGAGAGGGACGTGGCGGGGTGGGAGCCGTCCACCCCGCTCGGGATGCGTGCCGCAATTTTTTGTGCACGCATCCCGAGCGGGGTGGACGGCTCCCACCCCGCCACGTCCCTCTCCTCGCTGGTTTCCTCGACATTTAGAATTCCCCTTCATAGAAATTCCATCAACAATATAAGCCTTTCAACTTGTAAATCAAAATCAAATTAAATATTTACATTAACATGAACAAAATGCTTTTTGTGAAGCTCTTTCAAATAAGAAAAATGTTGAACATTTGAAATAGAAACAATTATAAATACACAGTATGAAGGTTAAATGGAGTAGTGGGTTGTAGATTGTTAAGGAAATACGAAACAGAGTTAGAAACCAAATTTAACAGGGGGTATTCAATTATGGATTTTAATAGACTGTGAAAGATTTTAAACTCCATTAAAATATAGAGGTATTCAATTAAGGATTTAAAATAATACATGTAAATTCAGGGGTATTCAAATATAGATTTTAAATGATTGTTTTATAATCCATTAAAATTAGGGGGTATTCAATTCATGATTTTCAAAAGTCCACCAAAATTAGGGGGTATTAAAAAAACAGTGAATTTTGATGGATTTGTTGACTTGATGGACTTTGAAGGATTTATGTGTGAAAGGTATAAATATCAAAACCCTTTTCAAATCCAGTCTCTTCCCCTCGGATTTCAATTTCTCTCCTTCATCACTCCCACCAACACTGTGCGTTTTGATTTCTCCTTCAACTCCAATTTCTTTTTTATCTCAGGTATGTTTCCAACCTTTTCTCCCTTTTTTTATTATTGGATTTTCTCAGAGTGCAGTTGAGAAGCCGAATTGGCCATTAAGTCCCTCAATTTGTTGAACAATCTCAAAACCCTAATGGCAGATTGCAAGAGATAAGATATTTGATGTGTTGTTGAGATTTATGTGCCTGATTTGCTTTGTAGCCATGGCAAGGACTCATCCCGGATCCAAATTCGTGCCTTGCATCTTTATCTTCCACAAATCCACTGTCACCAACAAACCCACTTCCTAAACCATTCCTTCCAAAATCCCCCAAATGTCTATCTTTATCTGGCCACTTCTCTCCTCAAAATCAAATATGAGGAGTTGAATAAAAATCTGTAAACCATGGGTTAGTTCCTGCATCAATACATTTATGTCAACAGGTATGAAAAATTGATTGGCTTCAGATGCTCTGTCAAGATAGGTGATGAAAAGAATAAAGCTTTTATGTTTGTTGCAACCAAACCATGGATCGAACAAGATGAAGAAGAGGAGTTTTAGCAGTGGTGGTGGTTGTATTGTGAGATGAAGAAGATGATGTGTTGTTGTTATCTTTGAATGTTGAAAGTCTTTGGAGAGGTGAAGGGGAAGAAGAAGCTATTGCCGATGATCTCTGCATAGCTGCTGCTGACCATTACCATTACAGAGTGTGTATGTGTGTGAGTTCTTCTTCTTCTTCACTTGTCAATTCTCAGATATATCAGAATCCAAAGCATCTGCACCCCCCAAATCAAGTGCATTGAACACTGCACACCCCAAATCAAGTGTGTTGAACTACTCCTGCTAGTTTAGTTCCACTCCTTTTGTTCTTGGCACATCATTTAAAATGGTTTACAATATGAGCAGCTATAATTGTCTTCAATTTCAATAGTGTGATCAATTAACAAAGCATTGATGGAGTTCACAATTCTCCTGTGGTTGGCGAGAATATGAAAAAGTTTAGAACAGAAATCACCATGTTTACCCCATTGGATGCCAACTTTAGGTTTCCAACAGATAAATTTGCTTTTTAAGAAGTTTATTTTGCTCCACGTATGCTTCCATTTTGCTAATCCATTCATAATCAGTCAAGGTTTTGTTCTCTTCCAAGCTATCAAGAGCTTCCAACCTAGCTTTTGCCTTCAATGAAAGTGTTCAACTTGCCAAAGTGATTGACATTCCACTATGAGGTATCCTTTTAGCTCTTTCATTTTCTTCCAAAGCACAAAACCAGGAGGACCAGAGGCTTGAATAGCCTTCCAACTATCTTCCACCACTTTGAAAAGCACTCATCTTCAAACCACACGAGTTCCATTTTGAAATTGCAAGGTTTGGAAGTATCCTTTTAGCTCTTTCATTTGCTTTGGGTTAGGAATTGGGCTAAAATGGAGGGACGTATGTCAGTAGACGCACCATGGCCCAGCCCAAATGCAATGACCAGTACTCCAATTTACAGAAATTTATCAATAGAAATCCATAACAATCCTTTATAAAATTCAGAAAATCCAATAATAAAAATCCATCAAAATTCAGTAGATTTTGTAAAATCCACAAAATCCAGTCACTTAAAATATATCAAAGTTCAGTGGATTCTGTAAACTCCTTTGAAATATTTTAAAATCCATAATTGAATACCCCCCTGTAAGTTATGAGCATTGCTAAGGCCTTGTTTCCAACAATCTTTTTGTTTCTTCTCAAGTGAAACAAAAAACAAAGGGGAAAATTCAACCAAACAGACTAGCAAAGAAAGTTAAGCAAGAAAGTAGATGAATGTATAGAGAGAGAGAAAAGAGATCTTACCTCGGATAGTGAACGATAGAGAGTGAGAGACAGAGAAGACTGAGAGGCGAACAATAAATTCACGATAGAAAACTGAGAAACGAATAGTAGAAGTCTGAGAAGACACAATTTATGGAGACGAACCAGTTTCCAATCACATCCCACCCAAATCTTCAATATTGAACAGTAAATTCACAACCCTCCCAGTCGTAATTTCACATCTTCAGATCGATGGGTGAGATTTTGGTGTCGAAGAGGAAGAGAAGACAGAAAAACAGAGAGTCAGGGACAGATCAAGGTGGTCTGATCTGCGTGGAGGAGTGAGGGTTGAGGAGGTGGTGGTGTGGTCTGATCTGGCGTGGAAGACGTGGTGGTGGTCTGATTTGGCGTAGAGGAGGAAGATAAGACTGAAAGGCAAAGTAAAAAGTGGTTGAGTGAGAGATACATTGATGCAGGTAGAGTTAGGTTTTTTTTTTTTTTTTTTTCATTTTAATGGTATTTCATTATATTCTATGCATAAACGGATATTCGCGAGGTGGATATGGCCAAATCAGTATTCGCCCCGAATATTTGACGGATGTTATTTGGATATTCGTATCCGCCACGAAATTCACTTAGGCACATCCAAAACAACCCTATTTGGAGCGAACGGGACGGATATTCGTGAAAATCTACCCTACTGTCAGCCCTAGGAATTAAACATGATTTTACAATAATCACAACAACAAAAATAAACCTATGCAAGTTCAAGTGGAGGATGTTACTTCAAATGGAGTGGGTTGTTCTTCCTCTCCAAATTGTTCATCTTCATTGTTACCTCCTATGAACGAAGCATAATATACACCCTCACGGTCACCATTATCATCCTCAAGTCTACCATCATCAACTTTACTAAACCTATTCATTTCTACGTAAAAACTTCAACTAAACTTCTTTCAAACGAAGTTGAGGAACTAGAAAAGATAGATGATGAAAAACGTCGACGATAGAGTTCGTTCCGACAAGATCGCGATGAGGGAAAGAGAGATGTGCGAGGAAAACGATCACCCTCGCCTTAGTTCCTAAAAAAATTGCGAAGAAGTTGGCTAATATGTTTTAAACCTGAACCTTTCTAGAGAGCGAGGCCAGGCGAGCCCAATACCATCCTAGAGATTGGGTCATTTTCAGAATCTCTAAAATGATGGATTGTATTGGGCTGGCCTCGCTGTCTAGAATTTCTGTTTAAACCCTTTTCATGTGTAGTGTGGTTTAGTTTGTTAAGAAAAATGGTAGTGATGTCAAGGAGTCCTTCTAGGGAGCGAGGGATGGATGGCTCCTCGAGATAAGCGAGGGCGCGCATCTCGAGGGGGACGGCCTCGCTCCCTTTTCCTCGCTCTTTCCCTCGCTCCCTATAATTTTTGATAAAATAGATCAATGCACTAATGAGCACAAACGAAAATTCTAGGGGTCGAGGGAGGGAACGAGGGAGCCATCCTATCCACCTCGTGATGAGCGACATCGCGCATTTCGAAGTCGATGCGCTCATCTCGAGGCGGATGGGCGCCCTTTCCCTCGCTCCCTCCCTCGACCCCTAGCTCGAACACAAAATAATTAGTTGTAGAGAGAGAAAATCCAGCTCTGCAGTTTCGCCTCCTCTCTCTCTTTCCTTCGAATTGCTCTGCTCTGTCTCCGCTTTCTCTACTACCTAGGGTTTGACAGAGTGTTGTCGCCGCGTTCTCGCTCTCAATCTGGGATCCTTCTCTTCTTCGCTGATTTCTCTTTCTCGAATCCAATCTCTGTACTGTAAGTGATATTTGTTTCTCTCTACGTCATCATTTCTATTTTTTTTTTTTTTTTTATCTCTCTTAGGGCACTGTGATTTCTAGGATACTCTTTGTTGTATTGATGACTTAATTGGTGTTTGGGTTTCGATTTTAATCTTCTGTTATTGTCCTTGATTCGACCAATGTGTAAACTTGTTGATCTGTTTGATTTAATTCCCTTGTATTCGTTTACTGGTAGTAGTTTCTTTTATTTACTAGATCGATTTCATTGTTCGATTTCAATTGTTGCCCCTATAAAATCCAACCCGTTTCATTCTTATTAAAAACTGACGACCCACCCAAATCTAGATTTTTTACTTTGTTATCTTAAGCAAAATCTATAGATGGTAGCAGATGAATATCTTGAGGACAAGTTTCTAGATTTTAATGTGATATTTATTCCTCAACAATGCGAGTACACCCATAAAAGTTAGTATTGCTTGAAAACCTTATCTCTCAAAGTGCCCTGATTACTGCATAGGCCGTTTGCTGAGTATTATGTTCTAATGCATCATAACAATTACAACCCGTGTTGGTAGTTAGAATTGTTCTGATTATAATATATTTTGGTGTAATTTTTCATCTACTAAAAATACCCATTATGCATCTTGGGTTCAAAACCCAAATGTGTCCAAATTCTTCTCAGGCTGTTGATCATTCTATTATACTGCCTAATAACGATACTAATTGGTGATGGTAGTCAGAATTGTTTTGATCATAAGACGTCTTGGTTTAGTTTTTGTAAAATAGGGTTATTTTGTTTTTCAGTTTGTTTAGGTTGTACATTTTTCTAATCTGATTGCATCTTTTTGTATACTAGTTATATGATGGCTATGGAAGTAACACAAGTGCTTCTCAATGCCCAATCAGTGGATGGTAATGTCCGTAAGCACGCTGAAGAAAACCTAAAACAATTTCAAGAGCAGAATCTACCTGGTTTATTGTTGTCTCTCTCTGGGGAATTGGCTAATGATGAAAAGCCCGTTGATAGTCGTAAGTTAGCTGGTCTGGTCCTTAAAAATGCCTTAGATGCCAAGGAACAACACAGGAAATTTGAGCTTCTACAGAGATGGTTGGCCTTGGATGCTACCGCAAAGACCCAGATCAAGGGATATTTGCTACAGACTCTCTCCTCTCCTGTACCTGATGCTCGTTCAACTGCATCTCAGGTTGTTGCAAAGATCGCAGGTATTGAGTTGCCACATAACCAGTGGCCGGAGCTTATAGCATCACTTCTATCAAATGTTCATCAACATCCAGCTCATGTAAAGCAAGCCACACTTGAAACCCTTGGTTATTTGTGTGAAGAAGTCTCATCAGACATTGTAGATCAGGACCAAGTGAATAAAATACTCACAGCGGTTGTTCAAGGTATGAACTCTTCAGAGGCAAACAATGACGTCAGACTTGCTGCTACCAGAGCCTTGTATAATGCCTTGGGCTTTGCTCAAGTGAACTTCTCCAATGCTATGGAGCGAGATTATATCATGAGAGTTGTTTGTGAAGCAACAATCTCCCCAGAGGTGAAAATAAGACAAGCAGCTTTTGAGTGCTTGGTTTCTATATCTTCAACCTATTACGACAAGCTGGCTCCTTATATCCAGGATATTTTTAACATCACAGCAAAGGCCGTGAAGGAAGATGAGGAGGCTGTTGCTCTTCAGGCTATTGAGTTTTGGAGCTCTATCTGCGACGAAGAGATAGATATCTTGGAAGAATATGGAGGTGACTTCAGTGGTGATTCAGATATTCCATGCTATTATTTTATCAAGCAGGCACTCGCTGTTCTTGTTCCTATGCTACTGGAGACGCTCCTTAAGCAAGAGGAGGATCAAGATCAAGATGAAGGGGCTTGGAACGTTGCTATGGCTGGAGGAACATGCTTGGGTTTGGTTGCACGAACTGTAGGAGATGATATTGTTCCGCTTGTGTTACCATTTATCGAAGATAACATAGCAAAACCTGACTGGAGACAAAGAGAAGGAGCCACTTACGCTTTTGGTTCCATTTTGGAGGGTCCATCACCAGATAAGCTAACACCTATTGTCAATGTTGCTCTAAACTTCATGCTCACTGCATTGATGAAAGATCCAAATAACCATGTAAAAGATACTACTGCATGGACCCTTGGGAGGATATTTGAGTTCCTACACGGTTCTACCATGGAAACACCAATAATTACTTCAGTGAACTGCCAAGAGATTATAACTGTTATTCTCCAGAGCATGAAAGATGTTCCAAATGTTGCAGAGAAAGGTTGTGGTGCTCTGTATTTCCTTGCACAAGGTTATGAGGATGTTGGCTCATCTTCCCCCCTCGCTGCTTTCTTCCAGGACATTGTTCAAGCCCTTCTCACAGTAACCCACAGAGAAGATGCTTTCGAATCTCGTCTCCGGTCTGCTGCATATGAGGCTCTTAATGAAGTTGTGAGGTCGTCATCAGATGAGACTGCTCCCTTGGTTATGCAACTCCTTCCTGTCATTATGATGGAGCTTCATAAAACGCTCGAGGAACAAAAGCTAGCATCTGATGAGAGAGAGAAGCAAGCTGAGTTGCAAGGCCTACTTTGTGGCTGTTTGCAGGTCATCATTCAGAAAATAGGGTCAGGGGAGGCAATGAAGTATGTGTTCATGCAGTATGCAGACCAGATGATGGGCCTCTTCTTGAGGGTGTTTGCATGCAGAAGTGCCACAGTGCACGAGGAGGCCATGCTTGCCATTGGTGCCCTTGCTTATGCAACTGGCCTCGAGTTTGCTAAGTACATGCCTGAATTTTACAAATATCTGGAAATTGGTCTACAAAATTTTGAGGAGTATCAGGTTTGTTCCATCACAGTTGGTGTCGTGGGGGACATATGTAGGGCGTTGGAGGAGAAAATTCTACCTTACTGTGATGGTATCATGACACAGCTCTTGAAAGACTTATCAAGCAATCAGTTGCATCGATCTGTGAAGCCACCCATATTCTCAACCTTTGGTGACATTGCCCTGGCAATTGGAGAACATTTTGAGAAATACTTAATCTATGCCATGCCCATGCTTCAGAGTGCAGCAGAGTTATCTGCACATACGGCAGGTGCCGACGATGAAATGGTGGAGTACACAAATCTTCTGAGAAATGGGATATTGGAGGCTTACTCTGGGATCTTTCAGGGATTTAAGAACTCTCCAAAGACACAGCTACTGATGCCTTTTGCACCACACATCCTGCAGTTTCTTGGTAGCTTATATTTGGAGAAGGATATGTGAGTTTTACTGGAATCTGTCTAATTTTACTTCTGATGCATTCTTGAAAAAAAATTTGATTGTGTAGTTCCTGACATTCTTTCTTCTGTTATCAGGGACGATGTGGTGACTAAGACTGCAATTGGGCTATTAGGAGATCTTGCTGACACGCTAGGTAGCAATGCTGGTCCTTTGATCCAGCAATCCTTTTCAAGCAAAGATTTTCTTAACGAATGTTTGCAATCGGATGACCATTTGGTGAAGGAATCTGCCGAATGGGCTAAGTTGGCCATTAGTCGAGCTATTTCTGGTTGAGGATCCCGCCATGCTGTATTCTTTTTCAGATGTCCCTGCATGCGTCGGATGTGTTGAGTCGGGGTCCAGTATCACATACAATGTGTCAGATCGTCATGATTTTCGCACAACAGAAGTTGGGTCATCATGTTGTCACTAACTCATGTCAGCACCATTGAGTCTTGATTTCTTTCCCGAGAGGAAGTGGGTAGTGATGACCCAGATTCCTCTGCTAACTTGGCAGAAATGGCCGAAGGCTTGCAGTAGTAAGATGGGGGGTGAGAGGGAGTCCTGGAGGGGGAGGAGGAGGCTGTGTTCTCCAAATAAACACAGCTGTGATCGCTTGGCCTTTCATTAACTCCATGGAGTGGTCTTGATTCTTTGCATGGAGCATTGGCCCGTTGGTTCCTTGCCAGTGTTGATTTCTTTCGCTAGGCAAGCAAGCAGACGACATCCAGCTTCTGGCTGCATTAATGGTGCATTACACAACCCTATTGTGTGAATGCCTACATTTCTTTCTTTCATACATAAATTTGGGAATTTGGTTTTGCAATGTTCATATTTGAGCATTCTGAATATAGTCTTCTCTCCTATCTTGTTGATTGTTTTTGGTTTGTGTGCATGCACTTCTTTGTGGTGTATGTGCTTTTTATTTTGCGTGCCTTTGCCTTGTTACTGGATGCGTCTTATTTGATCTGATGTTTGACCTGTTTATTTTTTTCTGTCATACTTATCACACCTTTGCCGTGACACGGGTCCTTACAGCGAAGGGTAACACATTCACAGTTCTCTTCAAACCAACCATACCCCTCTTGCCCTTCAGCCTTCTCGTCAAATCTATTTGGAAGAGAGTTTTTTTTTTAGCAATTTAGCATTTCACTGTGCAGTGGAGGTTTCCAGCATGGACACTTCCAAATTCAGCAAAATGGAAGTAGAGTATCAATTATTTAGTAGTTTGTGTTATTTTGAATAGTACCCAAATGCACGCTACGCGTCTAGATATATGTATATACGTGTAGATATATGTATATGCCCCCGATATGATATTTAATTGTGAATTAAAATTTTTATATCATCAGTTTTTTTTTTTTTTTTTTTTTATCACATGCTAACAAAAATATTTTGAAATTAATGTAGTGTGGGCTCCCATTCACATACACTTATAATTTATAAATAGTAGGGGTCTTCATTCATCCATGCCTTTGCGTGTTATAATAATAATGCAGATTTTATTTTTCAAACACGTCTACGTTTGTTTTTATAGGCTTCTAAATCCTTTCAGATGTGCTGAATTCACAATAAGCTTTACAGTAAACTTAAATATGTTCTCTCAAAAAATTTGTAATCAAAATACAATTTACAAGCTTTGCTTGGTGACAACTTTAGATGCTTTTCCCTCCTACAATCACAAAGCATTGACAATGGTTCTGAATCAGGCCAACAGTTTGTGATTTTAGGGGATTCTGAGTTGGATGAAGGTGTTAGTTTCTCGTTCTCATCTAAGGACGTGAGAAACACACCATTTTTATTTGTTTAGGGGTGCCAGCTCTCTTACCACAATTATAGTGATCTTTAATTTGATGAATTCTTAAACAAGAAAATGGGCATTTTGAAAAAGGTGATTATTCTTAGTTGCATTAGGTTAGGAAATTAGGTTTTACAATATTATTTGAGGAGATTTTTTTACCACTTTGAGATACATATAAACACTTTGAAAATTTTTTCATTCTTTTAAGATCACGCCACATCTTCATGGTTGCTAAAATTTGATTTCCTAATATTTTCGTTTGTAAAATTTACGACACTTCAATGTATTTTCAATCGCACATCACAATTTCCTTTTTGTCATTAATAGTGCCACTATGCATGTGCTCCACTCCATAAATACAGTAAATTGCATTCAAGGGCTAATTTTTTATGCAAATCTCGAGATAATCCTAACGGTGATTTGAAAGGGTCAGGATTCGCAGCCTTAGTATTTTTTTGTTGCCTTTAATTATATCCATAATTATGAACCTTTGGATTCTTTTATATCAAACGGTAGAATATGAGGGTAATCTTATATAGACCCAATCTTTTAATTTTAGACCCCCCCCCCCCCCCCCCCCACACACACACACACACACACACACACACACACACACACACACAAAAACACAAAAAAAAAAAAGTACATAATTTAGTAAATGATACATAATTTAGTAAATGATAATTCGCAATTCAGTATGTTCTATATATAGTGATCACTAAACGTTAAGATTCTTTGAAGGCTTACTACGACATCTTTTCTTTTCAATTACTATTTTATTTGTATGTTCATTTACAACCTTCGCATGCGGGGAAAACTACTTTCTCTATCACATGTAAAAGGTAATTTAGGTATTCTTCTGTTTTCAACTTTATCAAACTTCTGAATGATGATTACAAAACCCATTTTCCTACCAACCTTTCTACACCACTCTAATACTTTATTTTTTACTAGTAAAGGCATGTGATTACACCGGGGAATTTATACAAAAAAACACCGAAAATAGTTTTTTATTAACAATACTCATTTTTATTAAAATAGAAACTATTAACAAACCTATTTATTAAAATAGTCTACATACATTGGTAGTTACAAGTGTAAAAGACGCATCGATCAGAGCAAATGACGACCCCTTGATGTAGTTAGTAGTTTGTATAAAATAAATTTGTGTAAATAAACTGACAACAATAACAAGTCGCCATGACAGTAATATACTTGTAAGGACCAACATTCTATCATGGTAATGTGACAGTCATAAAATTGTAAATCACAAAATCGTGATAGAACTTGCATATAGCAAGAAAAAGCATCACGATTTTAAAACTACTAGTCTGCACGATTTAACCACTCCAATATCGAAATTTTTTAAAACTAAATAGGTTTTGTTGTCAAATATATTCAAAATGTAACATCACACCTCTTTGTTTGGCAATTTTGTGCTATGTTCATCTTCGATTTGACTTGAAATGGATCGTCTTCGACAACATTACCATCTATTGGAACTTCAAGGATTATAAGTTCAAATCACCAAAATTCTCCAAAAGTTTGTCTTCTTCCACCGCTTTAAAAAAATTTCCACTTCAAAAGCTTCATTCTTATCATATCATTAAAGCTTCAAAATCTTTCGCTACTTAAAGTAGATGAGCTTTCACAATTAGAGTCAAAAGAAATTTTTATCTCTTACATTTTGCCCATTTGGAGCTTTGGGGGTATTTTTTGGAGGTGTAGGGAGGAGTCGTTAATATTGGGTCTCACTGGTAAAAATGGGGAAAATGAAATGAAGTTTATTTGAGGTGTAAATAACAAAATATCAATTGACCAATGAGGGAAATTGATTTATTTTTTAGGGTCTAAAATCTAAAGATTGGGGTCTATATGTGATTACCCTTGTTTAAACATGAAATTTATGATTGGCTCCAACTAATAGAGCTAGGGCATTCATGACTGTCAAGCAAATAGTAGGTAATTAAAGCAAATCTAACATGTGAGATAGCTCATACACTATAATGGCACCATCATTTTTCTAACGTGTATTCTTGATTTCACTAAAAGTCGTCACACTATTAAAATGCACTATTTATTTTATTATTATTATCAGTGTGTTATAATAGGCAAAAGATAACATTTTGAATTGCTAGTCTCATACCCACGTCGCTTGGACGAACGATAAAAGAAAATTGGTAATTATTATTAAACAAATTAACAGAAAAATTGGTATAGACATATTATCGCATCCGAAAAGGTAGCTCTCCAATTCTAGTTTTTTTTTTTTTTTTTTTGTGAAATGGGCATTTTAGTCCTTTGGTTTTTTTAGTCTTTTCCGTAAAGAGAAAAATAGTAATTTCACAAATGCTCCACTAGAACCTCCTATTGTTCTCGACCTTTTTAGTTATAATAGTAGATGGAAAAGAGTTCCAGCATAGAAAATGAAATGGTTGAACCTTTATACATCAATAAATGTGTCATATTTTATATTTTATGAATAAAATGAAAAATGGTTTAACCAGAAATGAATTCATTTTGATTTTGGCCGCCACTAGTTTATGAAGAGTCTTATCTACACTTGCCTCCATATAATTTAGCTTTTT
Organism: Berberis vulgaris; assembly: GCA_963556465.1. Classification (NCBI taxonomy): domain Eukaryota; kingdom Viridiplantae; phylum Streptophyta; class Magnoliopsida; order Ranunculales; family Berberidaceae; genus Berberis; species Berberis vulgaris. The sequence continues at coordinate 52,863,267 of OY747126.1, forward strand.
GATCTTTTTGAAACAATGATTGAACCAAAATAAGACGGTTGTTTATTTCATTTTGTCATGTTATACTGTACAAAGGGTCAAACATATGTTTTTTAAGGATAAGTCTGGTAGGTAATTTTCCGTGAGAAATGGGATCCAAATCCTAAAATTTCTTAGTTTCTCTCTTTCATTTATTCTCTCACATTGACTATGTTGTCTGGGCGTGAAGTGGGGCGAAATGTCGACCTTCGCTTCAAAAGTCATGAGAGTTGCGGCGGAACCATAATATTTTTATAAGTTTTATATAATTTATGAGTCATCACATATTAATAATAAACTATAATACAAATAAGACTATTGAATTAAGTATCAGACTACAAATAAAGTATGAGAATGTTATTAACAAAGTGGACTCTCATGATCGATTTAAGGTGGTTTTTTGGCCATTAGGTCCAATAGTTATATTTATATTAAATATTATTAGTTTTAATTAATATGAGTTTATTGAATAAATGATAAGTATATTATAAGTTATTATACTTATTTAAGTTGTTAACATGTTATTTACTGTCTAGTCCCAACTGATACGACAAATGCCAAAAACTTTTGAGGCTGGGATTTTCCTAAACAAAGTCGCACATTAAAAAAATATAGCTTCGAAAACCATGGCGCTGCCGAGGCAGAGCTTTAGAAAACATAGCACATTGATGAACAAGTGAAAAGTGTGGTTGTAAATAGCAACCATTTCAAAGGAGGGCAACCAAAATTAAGGGGTATTCTAATATGTGAGAAACGGTTTACTCCTTGGGTGAATATGCTCAAATCAGACTTTGAGTGGAGTCATGAGCTGCATCAAGTAAACAAAACGGATTGCTTGATTGTAGGAGTCCTGAAGCAGGAGTACCTGTGGAGGTGCGGTGAGGTAATGCAAATCTTATTATGAAAACTAGTGTACCAGCCTACTGTTGACACGGGTACAATGTCATGCCTTCGACATGCCACCTTGATCCTTGGGTCAAGCCTTCAACACTCCCCAAATAGGTTACTAAATTACCAAATATGAAACAAATTATCTAACTTTGATAGCAAAAATTCACTTGTTCCTATTATAAAGTAGATATTGTTTAAAACAAAAAAAAATGTTGATGCCTACAAAGAAATATAGGTATAAATAGGATGATGAAGTTTGTTAAAATCTAATGAGCTAGATCATATGGTAATGGGCTATTGAGATTGTTGGGTTAAGTGGACCAGTTGAGCTAAGTGGAGTAGTTGGGGTTAATAACTTGATATGGTTGGCTTTAAAGTAGATGAGGAATGTCATTTTCGATTTTGATGAATAAGATGGCATTTTCATAATTTAGGGAATGGAGAGCGTTTTCATAATTTGGGTAATGGGATGGGCATTTTGATAATTTAGCAAATGAGAAAGGGCATTTTCAAGATTTGGCTGATGGGGACAGGGTATTTTTATATTTGGCGAATGGATATGAGCATTTTTGTAATTTGAAAATGAATGACATTTTCATAATTTGGCAAATAGAAAGGGCGTTTTTGTAATTTATCAAATGAGCAAGGACATTTTCATAATTTGGCTAATGGAATTGGAGAATGTGGAAGGGAAATGTCATAACTTGACAAGGTAAGGGCATTTTTGTAATTTGAGAATAGGGATGAGAGGAGCACTTTAAAAAAAATTTAAATTTGCTAAAGACAATTTTGGTATTTAAAAATGACGGATTGACATCTTAACACACATTTCACTGTTAGCATACTAAAGTTGAATATCAAAGTAGATAAAAGGAAGAGCTCCAAAGATATTTACTTGGTCGTGGAAGAGCAAGATGAGAGGGAAAAAATGAGAAGGAGAGAGTCAGAGTAGCGAAGGAACCTGTTTTGAGCTTTTACTTGTTTTCACATCCAAGAGACTAATATCTCCTTCACTTTTTATTTTTATTTTATTTTAAAATCTCCTCCACTAACTATAAGTTACCCAATACATGGACATGTAAATCAAGCAGAGTATTCTCAGTTCTCAAACCATATTTTCTTAATAACTCAATAATTACTATGATGCAAATTATATACATGTACAAATCAATGTTCTAAAAAGCAGTGGATAGACGGTGAGCAAATGCCTAGCGAGCAGGTGCCTAGCGCCTAGGCAGTTTTAGATTTTGTATTATAACTTTAATAATTTACAAAAATTAAACATAATACCTTACCAATTACATCCAATTTAATGCTAAGATACATATGCAAAATTTAAAAACATGAAAAATTAACAATCACGAACAAAATTTATTAAAACTAAAATGACTGAAGTTGGTCATAATGGAAACTTTATACAAAGTTGAATTTGTGGACAAATATCCAAACCTACTCTTTATTTTTCTTCAAATTGCATGAATGATTTCAATCATGTTTGATAAAATCTACATTACTAAAATTGGTACCAACGGATCTTTTGAGAATTCCTTTAAGTAATCATCATTTGCTACATTTAAACATATATTGAATAAAAAATAATTATATTATTTATTTTCAAAAAAAGGAAAGAAAAATAAAAATAAGAACACAATCAGCTTTATTAAAATAAATAAATAAAACCTGCCCAGACCGCCCAGCCATTAATCTGGGCGTTTCTCTAACGCCTAGTGTCACAACTATCTTCTTGCCTAGCCAAGTGAGGTTGGCAAGTGTAAATAATGTAAAGTATTCCACATTGTTCTAGAGAGAGTTATCTAGAACCTCCCATAAAATTCCATAGAGTTCAATAGGATTCTAGTCCTTAGATATTTCTAAGGAAGTGTGTAGAAGTTCATTGTAGACCGTTAGATCAAATTGATCACCACCGTCCATTGAGAAGGTGGAGTTGTATAAATAGGCTAAGGCCTCATTTGTTGTAATCACCTCAGAGAATTCAAGCAATACAAGTTCTAGTTCTCTTAAGCTCTCTTGTGTGTTCGTAGCCTGCTTAGTTTTTCAAAGTCTACGTAAGTCTTTTGTGGGCAAGGCTGACTAGCTCTCTTTGATAACTCGGGGCAAAGTTTGCTAGTGTCGCACGGGAAGTACTTGTGAAAAGAAAGCCCGTGACAGTTGGTATCAGAGCAAAGTTTGGCAAGGTTAGTGAAATCATCCTACACAAGAGAGTGTCGTCAGAGGTCAACAACCCAGCAACTGGCAACAACGACAAAGGTGGGAAAGTCCGCAAGGACAAGTCGAAGGACATGATCGCTGCGATGGATGAAAGGTTGGCTAAGTTGTGTGCCACCATGTCCGACTTGAGGGAGAAAGTCGATGACATGGACCAACGCATCGAGGGGCAAGCGTCCAATGGGGAGGACCAAGAGCTTCGGGAAGAGATGCAAGGAGCCTTGAATGCAGTAGTAGACATGGTGTCCAAGAAGATCGAGTCCCTTGAAGCCCAAATTGTTGCCAAAGATGCTGAGATGTATGCTTACAGGGAAAGAATTGAGAAGTTAGAAACTCAACTCAGTGTGTGTATGGCTGCGGTAGCCAATGGTGGGACGACACCAGGGACAATCACTCACAGAGTCGAAGCTCCCAAACCTACACTACAAGAAAAATGTTGATTAATAGCGTTTCAAAAACGTTATGGTAGGATACCACGCTATGTCAGCCGGAGCTATAATAGACCCAGGGACTATTATAGCGTTTCAAAAACGCTATGGTAAGTTTACATAGAAATTTTTTTTTTTTTTTTTTTTGGGCCTGGCTCTTAAGAAAGACTCCGATATGAATGATATGCAATTCCATGTAGGCCTGATAATGTATGTTTCAAATAATCTTCTCACATATTCAAGAAAGAAATATGCCATTCCAGACACTAACCATGTTATCGGTTTTGTTCTTGACATTATGTTTCGTGTAACTTTCATTGTTCCAAAACATTCTCCCTATGCTGTTAAATATACTACAGAAAGGTACTTCATAATATATGGCTAAGTACACCCTTTACAATCATATTTTTCCAGAGTGGAAACTAACATGCACGCAAAGGCTTTACTTTTTCCCACATTTGAAGCCCTTGCAAACAGAAAGGATGATTATGAGGATCACAGCAATCAGAATTCCCAACACAATCAGCTTGATTTTCATATTCTGCAGCCACATCTTTCTTCGGAGAGTCGTTCCTCCAGTCCTGAAATCTTGTGCCTGCAGCAGAAAGATTGAATCTATAAGCATGATATATACTAAAAGGAAGCTGGGGTCTGCTGTAAGTTGGGAGATGATAGTGGGCACATGCAACTGCGTACCTCCTTGTGGCTATGAAGGGGCGTTCGGTTCAGGTTTGATGATTGTTGGGGTGTCAGACTGATGCGTATGGTAGATTGCCCGAGCTGTAGTGGAGAGTCCCTTTAATGAGGTTTCACACCTATCACAGAGCAGCGCTATTCACAACAGTTGTCTGATTCTTTGGCTGGATCAACCTGTAGAAATTATGCATATTATGATAGTGTTAGTATACAAGGCCTATAAGTATAATAAATCATTCACAAACCAGATCATCCCATAATAAGAAGGGCGTAAGTATGAGTGAATTGACTGCAAATGTTGTGGTTTATGCTATTGATCATGGTTTCCAGTAATATGTGTTGGTAGGCTCAATTTAAACATGAAGTTATGCCTGTGGTGAAACATTTTTTTGTCTTCTTCTCATCTCTTTCTTGTTATTAGCAATGCATGAGCAGTTGAGCTTCATAGTTCTTTTTTTTTTTACCTTCAAGTATCAATCATGTGGGCATTTTGAAGTAGTTGCCTAGCATTTTGAAGAACAGCATTGGTCTCTTCATTTGAGGCATCAATCAATCGCAGCTCCCTGATCTCCTCTTGAAATCTCTCCATTTGTTCCTTATGTATTCTGCAGAAAGAAAAAGTGAATAACAAAGTACACAGTTAAATCAATCAGGATATGTTCAATTTATTTTTCCAGTGTGTACTACATTTTGTTTCGACATTTGGACTTACGTTATAAGCCGCTCTTCAAAATTGTTACTCAAATCCTTGAAAAGTGTTTTCCCTGCATCCAGGAGCTCAGATACCTACATGAACACAAGCAGTACACTTCAAATCCATACTCTGCGAGAATCAATAACATAAGAAAAACTTCAGTCACAGTAGTTGAAGAGATATTATCACTGTTTTAATTTCTTTTTGGTTGTTTCTCAATTCTCCGTGCATGCATGCACAGTTTCTGAATAACTACTAGAATTTGTTTCAGCCATTTTGGTTTTTTCCCAATACTGGAAAGTGGATTTTCCATGATATTCTGAAGCACCCAATGTCAGATTTTCTATGTGTCTTCAGTTTTATTATGCTAACCTGATTGTGTAGATAATATCCATCTCTGTAACACCCCCTGGTATAAAAAATATAGAACTAGTAAGTAATAAAGAAAAAGGAAATAAACTTTGCAATACTACGTGACTGGATATAGACATAATATAAAAGAAAAAATCCAAAATCACGCGATCGAAAATGTATGAGTTTTAACAAATCGGCAAATTGTAGTTACCGGTATTTTAATAAGTACTTGATCTTATAATCCTCAAGAAGCACACATAAATCATTGGACCCTTGAAATAAGTTCACTAATTCCAATAACTAGTTACTTTTCCTAACTAAAACATAAACTGTTACTATAAGGAAAACTCTCACATTAATTTGCTTCCTAAACACCAAAAAAATAAAAATCTTTAATTTCGTGCGATTACTATGCAAAGATTTTATTACATGCTTAATTTATAACCGCAACATACATCTATAGGAAAGTATATATACGATTACGAACTGAAATCATTTAAACTATATTCTCTGATGCAAATTCATTGCATTATGAATTCACTTCAAGTTGAACCCCACCTTGTATTCAGGCATTTTCTTATAAGCAGCAATAATTAACCTTAAAAAGTTGACTGCACACTTTTTTTTTTTTTTGAGAATAAGCTGGGAAGAAGGCCCCTACCCTTTTATTAGAATGCACCGAACTATGGCGAAACTTTGTCTCTCTACTATGGCGAAAATGATCCCAGTGTTTATGTCAAATTAAGAGTTTTACATAAAGCAATATCTTCTTGTTTTTTACTTTCCAAAAAAAAAATCTTCTTGTTTATTTCTTAACACTAAATGTTTTAAATTTTCAAAGCTTCAATCTTCATCCTATATTTCTATCTTAGACATCATTTTAAAAGTTTATGCATCTTTATAATGAATCCAACAACAATATTTCCAAACTTTGATATTCAATATTCAGATTTTTTTCATTTTAGTATCAGCATTTACTAAATCCTTTAGTATCACCTATGTTAAGGCTTCATTTTTAGTGCTTCGAACATACATGTTCTAAACTCCACTCAGCTGCCCATGAGTCTGGACCAAGTACGTCATGTAGACTGAAAAGCCAATCAAAATTGTCCATGGCAACAAACCACTTTATCTTGCCTTCAAGCTTTTAGAATAGATGGCAATTTAACAAAATTTGATTTGTTTGAATACTATTTTCTCTAGCTATTATATTAATTCAGCCTTATACTATAATTTCAGTAAAAATGATATTATAATACATTATGAACGCTAGAAGACCTTTTATACTTTTCATTCATAAAGAAGAAGAAAAGCTTGATGTTACAAAGTGTTTGATACGATCAGCTTATATTTCCCATGCCATCAATCACTTTTCATGCACCAAAGATGCTGCGATTCCAAAGATTGAAGGAAAATATTTTCCTATCATCCAATCTGACAAGTTATGATTTATGTTTTTATCATTATATTTCCAAAAGCTGAAATTTCAATTAAGAAAGAAGGTTTTGTGACTCACTTGAACCCTAGCTCTTTGAAGCTCTTAAGCTCTTGTTCAAGCTCAGTGAGCTTGATCCTACTTGACTCAAGCTGCTGCACATAAGCCTGACAAAGACAAAAAAAAAAAAAAATACTCAATCAATAAATGTTGATCAGAGAATCACAAACAGTAGTAGAGTGTTGTACAACAACAAACAATTAATGGTTTATCATTGATGACTAGTCTACAAATGAACCTTCTTTCCGAGTCTGCTTAGCAAGCCTTCTCAATGTCTGCCGAAAACATAAATGCAACGTCAAATGATGTCTACAACAAAATCTGCAAAGTTTGAACACTATCTGTCTCATAAATGAGTGATCACGATGGAGATAATAATCAAAGTACAACATACCTTGGGGACTTGGGGACTGGTGTCTTGGGTCCTTCATGTTCACATCTTGATGTTGGCCCCTTTATGTTGCCTTCTCTCTACCAACAACAACCCCACCAAACTCAAATATTAGAAAATGGGATTTTGTTGCAGAAAAAAGTGTGTTTAAGTAGTTTATACTTTATACCTTGACTATTTTAGATTGTTCTTGATGAGGTCCGATGCAGCCTTGTTTCTTGTGCTATTTTCCATCTCCATGGATGGTTCCGAGGTCTTCTTCAAACCACTACTTGCTGGAGAGCACATACAACCACCACTAGATGTCGCCGGTTATTGCAAAATGCAAAGTAACTCAGCCAAACTCAGAATCCAAAAGTTTTTAGAGAGGCAATTTTGCAACCATCTGGCTTAAAAAAAAACAACAATGAATGCAGTGCCATATAACTCACCAGTTTGCATGGGGATAACGTTGATCATTGACTGGTTGATCAATAAGAGAATGCAACTTCTGCTTAATGTCTAGAATTGTTTCTGTTGGATCAGGTTGCACAAAATAGGTAGTCTTATCGCTCTTGACACGATACATAGCCTATAGTACAGATACAAGTTCATCAACTCGAACTCCAGAGATGCAAGTAAATAGGTTTCCACAAAATTTAAAGACATCGCAAGAAAGTGAAAATCATCTAGCCCTAAAGTAGAAAGATGTATCAAGTACTGGTGATTAAATATTCACCTATATCAATTATTTTGATAAAAGCTTTTCTGGATGCAGATTACAGCGTTAGTATCTTATGCTAAACAAGAAAGAGAATGCAAAATGGACAAATTGTATGTTTCACTTTCCTGCTTGAATTCATAAGTTCTCTTCTCGGTATGTTAGTGACCATAACTGACTAAAAATGTTGTCTGAAGCAAATTAGTTTTCTGCCTTTTTGTTTTGCACCCACAAAATTGACAAAGACAAACAACAGACTGAAAGTAAAGAGTTACCATTATAATGTACTAATTTTTTTTTGAAATCATGCATTGCTTATGTAAATTTACTCTATGCTTGGTGTCATGTATATACATCATAGCATTTGTCATACATCCATCCAAATAGAGAAAATAACCAAAAATAGTGGGGATGTAAGTATGTTTAGCTGTATGGTATTTTCAGTAATCTATGTATGTAAGAAGAATAAAAACTTTGATGCCCTGCTTTGGTTTGGTTTTGAATGAAACACTTGGTTTAACAAACAAAAGAACAAGAAAAAAAAATTCTATTTATATGAATATGGACCTTAGCATTTGTATATATTATACTTTTATCATCAACATTTATTAGAAACAAACAAACAAAATTTTGATAAGCTCATCAGGCATGTGCACAAAATCAGATCCGTAGAGTAGTGGCAGTGTATATAATTTAGATGCATGCCGGACAATGAAAATTCAAAAAGTGGGACTAATATAATCTTACCCAACCACGAAGAAGGAATAACCATCAAGATGGTAGCTCTGGAGAATGTTCTCGTAATTCTCAAATACAATCTCGACGAACGCTCTAAAATCAGCAGCCATGATTGGTGTGTCAAGGTACAACCCTTGTCCATGTGGGCTGTCAGAAATACCCCCAAGTTTATAAACACCACTAATCTTGAAGAAATCCAACTATCTCCCAAAGCAACTCCTGATTGAAAATGTGACAGGATTAATGTTAAAAAAGGGTGTATGTTGATTAAAAGTACTCACGTTAGGTCCTATAAAGTTTATGCCGTGCTCTCTGCACATTTCAACAAAAGCTGCATTCTCGGCAAGGAAACCATATCCAGGATGCAGCATGGTACATCCACGGCTGATAGCAGCAGATAAAACATTTGGAATCACCAAGTATCTGAAAGAACATTGAAAAATGAAGGTTATCAACTATCACAAGGATCCTATAGATAAACATTCCATCTGACAAAATAATTCTAGCTCGAAATGTGAAAACAAATAAAGTAGAAAAGGGAGTAACAGAAATTGTGAACATGAAGTAATTAGAGAAACAACATACACCATTCATAAAATTCATATTGAATGACTTCATAAAAAAAAAAAATCATATTGGCTGCCATATTGGAGGGATAGAAAGAGAGAGAGAAACCTGAACTGAAGAAAGCACTCCTGGTGAAAACCGCACATAGCGTTGGCTGCCATAGACTGCAGAGCTGACATCAAATCCACTGCCCACTTTTCCTTGTGCAATACAATGAGCACTTTGAGATACTATATGCACCAAATCAAGATCTGTGGTGTCCGCCTCTTGATGTGGAGCTTTGGCTGAAAGGGTTAGATTGACAACTCCAAGATAATGGAGGAGAGCAGCAACCACCGCTGTTGTCATTGCTGCAGATGAGCCCAATCCAGTTTTTGCGACTTCAGGCTTGCCCTTGTCTCCATTAGAACCCTCTACATTAAAGGTAATTGATGCAAAGGGTGGAAGTGAGGCAAATGAATCTGGTGTCAAAGGGAGCCCACATGCTTCAATCTAACATGCAAAAGTATGAACATTATTATCTTTGATCAATAAGGACGACGGGGAGATGAAATATTCTAACTAATAATAAGGTGTAACCGAAAGCTATTAAAATGTAATGAAGTACACTCCATTTTATAACATTGTGTCAATCATTTTTCGTGCTTAAAATGCCGGACATGTGCTCCATTATAATGAGGTGCCTGTCTCAAATCCATCCATGCGTGTGAGTCCAACCCGTCATCCTTGTATCAAAATAAAGTCACACATTGGAGAGATGAATCCTTTAGTGATTTTTTGTATGTGGTTTCTCTAGAGAGCTGAGGGGACGTTAGTTTTACATCTGTCCACTTCTGGAATCAAGCAACAAAATCATCAAATTCTATTCAATGCTTCTGGTAATCCTTGTTCTTCAAATAACTGCTGAATCTTGGTTAAATATTTTATCTTAATGATCAAGTTGATCTATTTACTAAAGCGAAGATGAATCATTTATCCTACTCCTACCAACGCTACGCAGTTTAGAAAAAAGTTTCAACAAGAAAAAAAAAATTAATTTATACTCCCTCAGTGACAATATTAATTAGTTCTACAATGAGTAGTACACATCATTTGAAAACATCGATAAAAATATTCAAGCTATTATGCACAACAAGATTTCATGGAGATCTACCTCGAAATTTATTCTTTTCTATTGTGGGATTTGGTAAAAGGAAAGTTTCCACTTGTATTCAAAAGTACTTAAGTACCGATTTCCCATCGTTGGAAGCTTCGGAAGATGAAGTCAAGGGCATCTCAATTCTGAAAAAAACTAGTTGAATGATCACACACCTATGAATCTGTGATACCTCCTATCAGTTTCATTTGTTTTAATAAATTTTAACACATGTTACTTTGCCTCCACCAAAGGCATGCATGTATCAGACTTCACTGATTCTGAACCCAAATAAAAAACAGCGGGACCACATACATTGGATAAAAACAGAATTTACCTTATAGAAGAAGAAGGGACATGAACCTCGCTACCACGTGAGGCCTCCATGGACATTCCTGGCGACAAGGATGGACCTGCAATGCAAGAAGCAGAACAACAGGACATGATCAGCCAATTGATAATAAAGACGAATTTACAAATGTTCATACTACAAGGTTCTTGGGTTGTAAAGTATCTCTTTTAGAAAGACCTACCTTCTCCATGTGCACGCAACGTAGGTTGTTCCTTTTTCCCATTGATGGAATGCTGCACCTCTTTTCTGAGTGCATTCACAACCTGCAAAGCAAAACACACCAAGCCAACCATTTCAGATTATAATCAGTTCCCTAAAAAAGGGGATTCACATTTGGAATTGGAAGCATACCGGTCGTGGTCCATTCTCTAGCATTTGTTCACGAAGAGATGAGTCCGGGTTTGCCAATTGTACTGATCTGCTAGTGGATCAAGTGAAATGGGGAGGAGAAGATCAGACAACTGTACAAGTTAAAATATACGGTAAAACAGAGATATACACACCCTGTCCCATGTGAAAATTGAGCTGAAACACCCATCATTGAAGCAGCATGCGATGGTATGTCATTTGAATGGGCTATTGTAGATGGTCGAGAAATCTTTGCACGATCTTCTAGAGACATTGAACTTCGCAGACTTAGGTCAAGTTTAGGATACCCAGCTGCATTAGATCTATCTGTACCAATTGATTCAGACAAAGAGCTCCGTTTCTCAGCTTCTGCAGCTGATCCTTCTAAGCTAGAAGAGATATCAATAGCTTCGATTGCTGAAGATGCATGTTGAGACAGGATGTTCTTGTCTTTTGGAGCTGCAGAATTGAATGATTGAGATGTTGAACAGATGGAATAAGTAAAGAATGAACTGTAACAATCAGGAATATAAAGATATGATATAAACCTTCAGCTGAAAGAGTAGGACTTATTATTGTTTCCTGCAAAAGAGAACGTTTTTCTTCTGAAGTTTGTTCTTCCGCATTGCTTTCATTGTTTGGTGACATTCTTGCCAAAGAAAACAAGGCTTCTGCAACTTCTTCCTCATCTTTGGTAATCATTGGTATAGTTACCATGTTACCTTTCGGTTTTTTTCCATTATTGATCCGAGACTGTACCATTCCAGTTGATGTATGGTGCAAAGGTGGAGAAAGAGATTCCTGAGTTCGCTTGTTCATAGCTGAAAAGATAAAATCGAATCACCCAAAACATTATATCTAAAGAATGCCTAACTTTACCTTTTATTTATACTAATACCATTTAAATACCTTTTGATTTTACTATCAGCAACACTTTTAAGAAAATCAAGTTAACATTTTGCAGATAATTTTCGAAGAATTATTTTATGAAAAGAAAATTCCAGCATTGTAATTTTACAATTCAAAGTATATAAGAATATATTCAGGATCTTCATTCCTATACTTTACTGATTCCTAACTTTCCAAAAGAACTCCCATTTCTTCTTAAACAATCAAGATAAAAAAGTAAAAGGAGTTACAAACTACGCACCTGATCTTAGCCTTCGAGGAACATTAGCAGGAGCTATCACATTGCTACCTTTGAATGACTGAAAAAGAAAACCCCAGATTTAATTAAAATACTAAAAGTGGATAAGTAATAGAATATTTTGAGATTGAATAAATGATAAAACAAACAACCTTGCTCTGCAGTCTAAATTTCTTAGTACTGTTCTTATTGTGTGGCGGCGAAGATTAGGGAAGCTCCTCGTCGTCTTCCCCTTCGCCTTCAAACCAACCACCACCCATTTGGCTGCTCAAATTCACTCTAGAACCTCTATCTTTATCTTTCTTCGATCTCTCCGAAACACCCACATCACCATTCAAAGCTGCTAATACAACAAAATAAATAAATAAGAGAATATAACAATAAAAACACCTACACAACCCAAGATAAAAGATAGAATTACTTAGAAGAAGACAGATAATAATAAATAATGCTGAGTTGGTTTGGGTTGGTTTGGGTTTCTCTCTGAGAATTTTAGAATCAAAACCAAGGAACACAAGTACTCCAAAGACAAGGGGAAAGAGAAAAGAGATGGATCACCCAAGAAGATATCTTGCTTCTTATGTAGTGGACCCCATCGGGCATTTGAGTGTCCCAACAAGGGGAAACTTGTCGCGCTTGTCATGGAGGAAGAAGCAAAGGAGGAAAGGAGGATCTCCTCAATGAATCTCCCAAGTGTCATTCAAGCTAAGGTCGAAGAACAATCACGTGGAAGAATGTACGTGGAGACCGAGATCGGGGACAAGACTTTGAAAGCTATGGTGGATACTGGAGCCGACACAGTCTACATGGCCAAAGACCTTGCTGAAGAAATTGGCCTATCATATACAAAGGAGAAAGGATATATCAAGGGAGTCAATGCTAAAAGTCTCCCAATTGAAGGAATAGCTCGTGGCACCGATATTCGGCTTGGACAATGGCGAGGTAAAGTCGACATAACTATTGCTCCAATTGACGATCACAAGTTCTATCTGGGTATAGATTTCTTGGACATGGTGAAAGCGTTCCTGGTCTCATATGCCAACACCATGTGCATCATGGAGAATGGACAACCTTGTGTTGTGCCCGTGGTACGGGAGATAAGGAGAGAATGGTGTCCGCTCTCCAACTTTCTAAAGGAGTAAAGAGGAATGAGCCTACTTACTTGGCTACTCTCAAGGAAGACGAAGGTCCCATGGATGGAGAGGTGAACGTACCTAAGACCGTCCAAGATGTTCTCAAGGAGTACAAGGATGTTATGCCTGCCGAGTTACCTAAGAAGTTTCCACCAAGGAGAGAGGTGGATCATGCTATTGAGTTAGAAGTTGGAGCAAAGCCACCCGCATTTGCTCCTTATCGTATGGCACCTCCTGAGCTCGAGGAGTTAAGAAGACAATTGAAGGATTTACTAGATGCTGGTTATATCCGACCCTCCAAAGCTCCATATGGTGCGTCGGTCTTATTTCAAAAGAAACATGATGGATCCCTACGGCTTTGTATTGACTATCAGGCACTCAACAAGGTCACTATCAAGAACAAGTACCCGATTCCACTTATTGCGGATCTCTTTGATCAACTTGGTGATGCAAGGTACTTTACCAAGCTTGACTTACGCTCGGGATACTATCAAGTCCGCATAGCCGAAGGAGATGAACCAAAGACGGCATGTGTTACAAGGTACGGGTCTTACGAGTTCTTAGTCATGCCATTTGGTTTAACTAATGCGCCGGCCACATTTTGCACCCTACTGAATAAGGTACTAGTTCCTTACCTTGATCGGTTCGTACTTGTGTACCTTGATGACATTGTGATTTATAGTAAGACATTGGAGGAACATGTGGATCACTTGAGGCAAGTGTTCCAAACCTTGAAGGAGAACGAACTCTATGTCAAAAAGGAGAAGTGCTTATTTGCCCAAGAGGAGGTGAAATTCTTGGGTCATATCATTGGCAAGGGCAAGCTTCGTATGGACAAGTCTAAGGTACAAGCCATCCAAGAATGGGAACCACCGACCAAAGTCACCGAGTTAAGATCTTTCCTTGGCTTGGTAAACTATTATAGAAGGTTCATCAAAGGCTACTCTTCCATAGCCGCTCCATTGACGGACTTGCTCAAGAAGCGACGAAGTTGGGATTGGAGTTTAAAATGCCAACACGCTTTCGAAGGATTGAAGAAGGCAATTGTAGAAAAACCGGTGATGGCACTTCCCAACCATTCTATGTCTTTTGAGGTACATACGGATGCTTCCGACTTTGCTATTGGTGGGGTATTGATGCAAGAAGGGCATCCTATTGCCTTTGAAAGTAGGAAGCTCAATGATACTGAGAGGCGATACACAATACAAGAGAAGGAAATGTCTGTGGTTGTGCATTGCCTGCGAACATGGCGACATTACTTGCTTGGGAGCAAATTTGTGGTCAAGATCGACAATGTTGCCACTAGCTACTTCCAGACACAGAAGAAGCTCACACCAAAACAAGCTAGGTGGCAAGATTTCTTAGCAGAGTTCGATTACACTTTGGAGTACAAGCCTGGCAAAGCTAATCTTGTTGCGGATGCTTTGAGTAGAAAAGGAGAACTTGCTGACATAAGTCAACCTCAAAGCAACTTGAAGGGACGCATAAAGGAAGGATTGGCACATGATTCCATGGCTCAAACCATCATAACTCTTGTCAAAGATGGGAAGACAAGACGGTTTTGGGTGGAGAACGGCTTGATATACTCTAAGAGAAGGTGAATCTATGTTCCACCTCATGACAACCTAAGGAAGGAAGTCTTGAAAGAATGTCATGATAGCAAGTGGGCGGGACATCCAGGTATACATCGGACTCTTGCCCTTGTGGAAGATTCCTATTATTGGCCACATATGAGGAATGATATCGAAGCATATGTGAAGACTTGTCTTGTATGCCAATAAGACAAAGTGGAGCAACAATCACCTGATGGCTTACTTGAACCCCTCCCCATCCCAGAAAGACCCTGGGAGAGTGTTTCCTTAGATTTCATAGTTGGGTTGCTCGCATCGGAAGGTTGCAATTGGATACTTGTGGTCGTGGACAGATTTTTGAAGTATGCCACCTTCATTCCCACACCCAAGGAGTGCACAGCCGAGCAAGCTACACATTTATTCCTCAAACACGTGGTGAAGTATTGGGGTGTGCCCAAATCTATCATCAGTGATCGGGATACTCGGTTCACGGGAAAATTTTGGACTGAGTTGTTCAAGTTGTTGGGTACCACCCTTAATTTCTCTACTAGCTTTCATCCTCAAACGGATGGTCAAACGGAAAGAATGAATGCCTTGCTGGAGTTATATCTTACGCACTATGTGAGTGCCAACTAGCGAGATTGGGCTAAGTTGCTAGATGTTGCCCAATTCTCTTTCAACTTGCAGAAAAGTGAAGCGACGGGTCGTAGTCCATTTGAGATTGTCATGGGACAACCTATGACCCCGAGCTCTATTGCCACTGGCTACACTGGAGTGAGTCCATCAGCCTATAAGTTTGCCAAAGGATGGAATGATCAAGCTGATGAGGCTCGAGCTTACTTGGAAAAGGCATCCAAGAGGATGAAGAAGTGGGCCGACAAGAAGAGACGGCCTCGAGAGTTCCAAGTTGGAGACGTTGTGCTCGTCAAGATGCATGCTCATGCCAGACTTTCTAGACTGCATCGTAGCCTTATCAGGAGATGTGAGGGTCCTTTCCCCATAGTCAAGAAAGTAACAAAGCAAGCCTACAAGGTCGAGTTGCCGCCGAGGATCAAGTTTCATCCAGTCTTCCATGTGAGCCTACTGAAACCATATAAGGAAGATCAGGATGATCCAAACAGAGGAGTTTCACAAAGAGCACCAATGGGCATGAGGATCCAACATGACAAGGAACCAGAGACTATCTTGTCAGATCGTGTGGTGCGTCATTCCAATCAACCTCCCACACATGAGCTACTTGTCAAGTGGAAAGGATTGCCAGAAAGTGAAGCTAGCTGGGAGCCAATCCAACATTTGTGGCAATTCAAGGAGCAAATCAAAGCGTACGAGGATTTGAAGGCAACGAGGACGTCGCCTGATTAGGTGGGGGGGGGGGGGAATGTCACAACTATCTTCTTGCCTAGCCAAGTGAGGTTGGCAAGTGTAAATAATGTAGAGTATTCCACATTGTTCTAGAGAGAGTTCTCTAGAACCTCCCATAAAATTCCATAGGATTCTAGTCCTTAGATATTTCTAAGGAAGTGTGTAGAAGTTCATTGTAGACTATTAGATCAAATTGATCACCACCGTCCATTGAGGAGGTGAAGTTGTATAAATAGGCTAAGGCCTCATTTGTTGTAATCACCTCAGAGAATTCAAGCAATACAAGTTCTAGTTCTCTTAAGCTCTCTTGTGTGTTCTTAGCTTGCTTAGTTTTTCAAAGTCTAAGTAAGTCTTTTGTGGGCAAGGCTGACTAGCTTTCTTTGATAACTCGGGGCAAAGTTTGCTAGTGCCGCACGGGAAGTACTTGTGAAAAGAAAGCCCGTGACACTAGGCAGCCGCCTAGACCTTTTTTAGAGCACTGGTACAAATTATAGACATGATTCATGTCAATTTATTTACACTGCCGATATACCTTCCAATTTATAAGGAAAGAAAATATGACATCCAAATTCCTAGAGAAACTACACCTATTGTTGCAAAAGCTTGGCTTAGTTCAAACACAAAATTGTGTTGCTGACTCGGCAAGCTGTGCCAATCTGACTTCCTATAAATTAAACAAAATCAAAATCAGTAAAAGGAAAGAAACAGAAGGAACAAAGAGATGGCAATAAAAAAGCTCAGCTCTTCTTAAGCTAACAATAAAAAATAAAGTTTATCAGAAGGAGGCAACAAATGCACAAGCGGTGAAGGAATTAGAACCTATTTGTTCACAGAGATTCATTTCCTCAGTATCTAACTCCGTTCAGTGGCATATGCGATTACAAGTTTGATCTAGAACACCCCATGAGAAATTTCAATTTTCTAGGGATAGAGATAAACAGAGTAAGCCTACTTAATAAGAGACCAAAGTATTCTGCAAATGAACCTTTCTTACATTCAAAGAATAATGATTGCTTTCCTTTAGATTGGAATGTGGAATTGATTTTAGTTGGCCATTTCTATGTAAATATTTTGTCTCAAAGCAAATGAATCCTTTAAAAAAAAAACCTCAACAATATTATCTAAAACCAATACATCCCCTCGACTAGTTTACATGGTTGTGCAGATCACTAAACAAGACCAAGCAATGACACTTCACTTAATATGATAATATGTAGTTGTGGGTGCACTAAGATGGATACTTGAGAATTCTTGCTTTTGCAGTAACAAGTGCCACCTAGGATGGTACACATACTTGGGAATTTGAAAACTAATATCTGAAATTACTTGTATACTATTAGGAGTGTCAGAGTTGATGATATGCCCATGTTACGTTTTCTCAGTTGTCCATATAGTCATAATCTTTACTTGCATTTCAGAAATAAAACTTACCCCAAATCTGCTATAACAATGCTAACATTATCTTGGGAGCGCCGATCCTGCAGGCCACATAAAGTTCTTGGTTAGTCAAAAAGTAACAACGAAGAAAAACCCAGAAATTATCAAAGACAAATTACCAAAGCTACTTCTGCTAGAGCTTCACAAGCTTTCTGAAGTGAAAGCAAGATGTATCAATTGTTAGTGCATTCTATAGGAGTTCAAGTCAAGTATGAAGATATGTAGCATATTTCTTAACACGTTTGTGGATAAGTACATTTCTAGAACCAAATAAAGTACCTGCACATTTCCATGTTCTCGAAGTTGATTTCTAACAAATGTTGCCGCATCCGAGCTGAAATATTAGAAGACACTATCAGCCGGTAGTTCATTCATAGTTTGAGACGAAATAAATCATAACAATAACAGTAAGGACAAGTTTAAAAGATTTCACCTGGTTGCTAGCGTTTTATTATAAAGGAAAAACAAAAACGATCATGCTTACCTGTTCATGTAGTCCCCTAGTCCGTCAGATGCTAATAATACAAATTCTGCATCAGATCCAAGTGCTAATTGATAAACATCTGGCGTAGCAGTAACAAGGTCTCCTTTGAACTGTACTCTGGTACAAAGTAAAAGCAATTGCAATCAGTAGTTACTGGTAAAGCATCAAATGGGCTCAGTGAGAGTTACTATCAAGTTCAACCACTGGTTAAGTAGCATCTGTATGAGAATAGCTGATTCTCTTGATGTTACTCTTACCAACTTGATAGTGTCATTCGAATAATATGAGAATAAAGAAATAACTGAAACATGTAAACAGTGATTACCGAGAAATAAATTTCTTGGACCATCTTCCCTCCTCAACTCCTTGCACCAGCATTCTATTCACACAAAAAATATGTGGAACACATCAGGATACACATTAGTTATGATCAAGACAAATAAAAATTCGCCCAAGTTATGGTTTCATATTTAAGAATTAAAGGAATGAGAAAAGTACAACAGACGAACTCATTCTTCTTTGTCTTGAATCGCATGTCACCAAATGCACGGGATACAGAGATGTCTCCACAAATCCTCCCATCCACGATCTATAGCACCAAATTATTGTTCATTACAACTAGGAGATGAATAATGTTGAACTCTAAAACATCAGAGCTATTTGGTTACTATTACATTAACTTAATGGAGCTCAGTGAATAGATTTGTGAAGAAGAACAGAAAGATCTTAGGCTATGTTAGGCTGCAAGGAGAAACTTTTTTTGAGAAAATGCTCAAATGTTTACAATATTCTACATGCAAATCCACTTGAAAGCCATATGTATAAATGACTTGTGCCTACAATTTTCATTTCTCAACTCCCCTAGTAGTAAAGAATCTGCAATGGAGATGAGAAAGTAAAGTAGGATTACCAGCCATTTTTACATATGTTAATAGCTTGCAATTGGATTTTCATAAGCAATCTTGTGAAGGTTTAAGCATTTTCTCAAGATAAATTTCTCATTGCCATCAAACATAGCCTAAGTTAAACTGAAGTATTAATTGCATGTCAGAGTACGTTAGGCACATTATAATAGAGAATATTTCTATTGAACAATGCACTAATTTTTAATGAAAAAATATCTGTAGCTCGTTTATTTGCATTCTTTATTTATCTTTTTATGGAGTCTGATCTAGGTTGTGACACAAGATTTTCAACAGATTAAGGCATGACTGTAGAACATTTTTTAGTAAGACTGTAGCTCACAAGGTACTAGGTTGAATGCATTTGTAGAACCAACAAAGTGCCTCGAAGAAGCAAAAGAAAGAAACACAAGGGGTAGGGCTGTCAATTGACCGGGTTTTATCCGAAATCCGACATGATCCTATCCAATAAAATTGGATTTGGACTTGAAATTTTCAAATTCGGATTTAAGAATTGAATCCAGGTTGCTTATCTGATTGGATACGGATTGCGTTAAATCCGATCCCATAAGAATCTGAATTATATATTTTTACAATTTTGCTTGAAAAATTATAAGTTACGTGTATTAATATTAAAGATGAAAGTGTTTTTGGTCATTTTAGCACCTAACTATAAGCAAATCCTAGATATATCACATGTTTATATAGATTTTTTAATAAAATTATAATTTTAAGTGATTCGGATCGGGTAAGGATTGTATTCGGATTGAGCACAACTTACCACATTCAGATTTGTACTATTAAATATATTTCCGGATTAGATTTAGATTTCCTGTGTCCATATCGGATTTGGATTTTAGACAATCCGGTCCGAATCCAATCCATTTACACCCGTAAACTACTATTGTTTGAGTAAGAAATGAGAGGAATCCTTATTACACTTCATATGGGAAGTTAATCATGCTGCAGAGCATAGCCATTTTTTAATTATCTTCCAAGGCAATGTTGGGTAGACAATAATTCAATTCCTTGGAAAATAGCCCATCTCAAAAGCTTCTGCCAGATGTGGTCATTGTTATCCTTAAGATTTCTGACCAAGGATAGAATCACGTTTAGAAATTTCTCACGAAATATGGAACTTGAATTATACGAGGGACGGGTATGTTTCCCACATAAATAGTGATGATACACAAAAGCGGTCCCAACTCTGCGACGTACACGTGTCATAATGATCTCGAGGAACAACGGGCCCTAGCGTCAGCCCAACACTGATCTGGCCCAAGCGATTTTAATTTCGCCCAATGCAATCTGCCAAACGAACTTAGATTCTTACAGCCTGCTAAGCCCACGTGTCGCACAATTATCCTCAATACCCATAAGCCTATTAAGGCAAGTATCTCGAGATCAACTTCCGACGGGCAA
Source organism: Berberis vulgaris (assembly GCA_963556465.1). NCBI lineage: Eukaryota > Viridiplantae > Streptophyta > Magnoliopsida > Ranunculales > Berberidaceae > Berberis > Berberis vulgaris. Next base: position 52,883,758 of record OY747126.1, read on the forward strand.
GTACAACAACTCTTTGTTTCTAACTAGGAAGCAAATTTCACAGTATGAATCACATATGGAAACTTCTACCTATAGACTACTCTCGGAACCGGAACTATCTCCCGCGTATCTAGGAACACATGGCTAATAGGGAAACTTTCCTCTACAACACGACTCCTAATTAGAGAAGGATCTCCACGAAGATCTTCTTCCCTAAACTACGCCATCGATGACCTGGTCGAACTAGGACTCCAACACTATAAATAAGACACGAGGTTGGCAAGCTAAGGTACGTTATAAATTCTCTATTTACAGCATTACACGTTCCTCAGATCCATGTCTAATTTTAGCATCGGAGTGCCATCAGCTACCACAACGGGGTCCGTGGCTCACGTGCGTTCCTTGTGCAAGTCAGCAGGTTTGCAGATCAAGGTCAAAACAGGGAGCAAAAAACGTCTGCATCAGTTTGGCGCCGTCCATAGGGACGACAAAGTTCCTAACCTTTCACTAGCATCATCTCTCTTCAAAATACAAAGGTATGGTAACCACTAGATCACGCATCAATAAAAAACGAGGGGACAAGTCGAACGCTCAGCCTGCTACTTCACCGCTCTTGACAGTGCAAGCGACGCACATGCATCAAACTCATGCTCCTGAAACAACAACAGCATCGACGAACCCCGAATCGGATCCAAGATCACTTTCTATGCAGCAAATCTTGTTAACGATGAAAATGCTCAAGTCGATGAAACAAAATCCTGACAAGACTCTGAAGGCGTATCTAATTCACTCAGTAGTGATCTAATTGCCATCAACGTGTGCAACAACACGAAGGCCATCTCAGCATTCATCAACGATCTGGGGAAATGTGAGTTTTATAACTTCCTAACTCTGGACCCACCAGTGGATATGGTAGACTTGGCTAGGGAAGCACAAAACTACATCACCCTAGAAGAACGGGTAACCGGGAGCACAGTCGGGCCCAGGGAGAAATCACCCGACAGGATATGCATGCTTCATGGAACCCACTCCGAGTCCGAACTATCAAATAGGTCCAAAAAAAAGGCTCTCCGAGGCATGAGGGTCCAAGCAATATGCAGCAAACAACTAGCATCGCGCGCTCTGAGGCATGACCACTCCGTGCCACTAACGTTTATGGACGAAGACCTCCAGGGTATCCAACTCTCGCATAATGACGCTATGGTAATAGCAATCTCTCTTTCGGAAGGAGATCCCTAATAGACACTGGAAGTTCATTGAACGTCATGTTTCTCCGCACGTTCCGCAGCATGCAACTAAAGGAACATGCACTGACCCCCGATAACCGTCCGATGCTCGATTTCAGTGGCGAAAAGCGTTTTTCGATGGGAAAAATACAACTGACGATAGCAGTAGAAGAGAAGCCAACTCAAAAAATTGTCTCAAGAGTTCATAGTGATCGACGCACCTTCAACATATAATGCAGTCCTGGGGAGACCCTGGATACAACAAATGGGAACGACTATCTCCACCCTACACCAGTGTATCAAGTATTCGATAAACCAAGCGGTCGGTACATTAAGAGGCAACCAGATGATTGCCAGAGAATGCCAGTGCATGACGGCGCTGCAACCAAGCGATCCTCAGTTAGCAGCTAGCCTTGTGACCAAAATGCCTCTTAAGTTCGCCCGAGGAACAAAGGGAGAGCAGCTTATCCCAGACGACGAGGCCCTGTAAGCCCCCGGGGCAGGCCCAACGCAGGCCAACCGGAGAAAGAAACCATCACGGTTTACCTCGACAACCCTCTCAACAGCAGGGCTATTCAAATAGGGTCCCGTTTGAGCAAAGATTTGGCGAAACAGCTCGCAAAGCTACTACATCTTCGCCTGGACCATGTGAGATATGGTGGGAATCGACCTGTCAATAATCACTCACCACCTAGAGGTGGACCCCACAAGGAAAACCGTACGACAAGAGAAAAGGCCCGTGGCCCCAGAAAGAAGCGCGATCATAAATGAGGAAGTGCAATGGTTACTCAACGCGGACATGATCAAAAAAGCACGATACCCAGACTGGCTGGCAAATACCGTTCTTGTAAAAAAGAAACATAGAAAATGGAGAGTATGTGTAGATTACACAAACCTGAACAAAGTCTGCCTGAAGGATAACTTCCCGCTCCCTCGCATTGATCAGATTGTGGATGCCAAATCCGGGCACAACTTACTAAGTTTCATGGACGCCTACTCAGGCTAAAATCAAATATTGATGCACCCCTTGGATCAAGAAAATACCTATTTTGTAACTAAAATAGGGATATATTGTTATAGGGTGATGTCATTCGGCTTAAAGAACGAAGGTGCTACATACCGACTGGTGAACTGAATGTTTATGGAACAGATCGGCAGGAACATGGAAGTCTACATCAATGATATGCTGGTCAAGAGCCTCCGCAGCCCCGACCACATAGGAGACCCCACTAAAGCGTTCAACCAGCTCAGGAAATACAAGATGAAGCTCAACCCACAGACGTGTACGTTTGGAGTTGAGTCTGAAAAATTCTTAATCTATATAGTAAACAAGAAAGGAATTGAGGCCGACCAAAAGCAGATTCAGGTCCTTCTCGACATGAAAGACCCCGCCAGCATCAAAGAAGTTCAGATCTTGACTAGGAGGGTAGCAACACTCGACAGGTTTATATCTAAATCATTTGACAAGTGTCTTCCTTTCTTCAAAATACTAAGAAGAAACAAAGGGTTTTCGTGGAAGTACGAACAAGCCTTTCAAAGCCTATAAACATACATGGGGAGTCCAAAACTGCTCTCAAAACCAGCAACAGGGGAAGCACTCGACTTATACTTGTCTGTTTCCAAGCACGTCATGAGCTCAGCCCTCGTACGCGACGACTGGGGAATCCAAAAACTAGTGTATTAGCCAGCAAAACCTTTGTGGAGGAGGCACACTACTCGGACTTGGAAAAGTTAGCCCTAACGCTGGTCGTATCCTCTAGAAAATTGAAGCCCTATTTTCAGGCCCACTCTATAACGGTTATAACCAAACGTCCACTCTGCTCGGTACTGCATAAACCAAAGTTATATGGCAGGATGGTGACATGGTCAATAGAACTCGGGCAGTTTAACATAATCTATGCCCCGAGAACCGCCATCAAAGCCCAGGCCTTGGCAGACTTCATCGCCGAATTCATTGGTGGAGAAGGGCCAAAGGCAGATCACTAGACCTCGAATTCAAACATCCAGGAATGGACCTTATGCTACGACGGGCATCAACCGAAAAAGCAAGAGGAGCAGGGATCACACTCTGTTCTCCCAACAACTTCGTACTCAAAAAATTCGTTAGATTCGGCTTTCTCGTTTCAAACTTGGCTGAATACGAGGCCCTCATATCTGGCCTGAAACTAGCCTTGGGGATTGGGAAAATCACCTAACGACATACAGCGACTCAAGACTGGTAGTCTACCAAGTCAAAGGAGATTTCAATAGCAAGGACCCCCGCATGATAGCCTACCGCGAAAAGATACTCTACGCAATGAACGGGTTCAAGAAGTGCAAGCTCGAACAATGCCTTCGAGACGACAATAAAAGAGCTGACGCGCTAGCCAGAGAAGCCTCTGCCTTTGCCGAAGTCTCAAGCGGTCTCATTGAATACTGTTACGGTGTGTATATAGTTGTCAATAGGCTGGCAATTAGGCTGTCAATTAGAGATTCTAATTGATATAGTTTCCTAGTTTAGATTTAATAGTTTGTATATAAATACATGTAATACTTCCAATGAAATACATAAGAAAATATTCTCTTAATCTCTGTAAACATGGTATCAGAGCCACTTGGGGTATGAGATTAAGATTCGAAGTTTGAAGTTAGGGCTTAATATTCAAAGTTTGAAGTTTGGTTCTCACCGAAGTTCGAACTCCCAGGCCACCGATCTATATTCCCAGGCACCGGTCAAAGACCGTTCGACCTTCCCAGCAACAGATCGACTCTCCTAGGCCACCGATCTATCTTCCCAGGCACCGGTCAAAGACCGTTCAACCTTCCCAGCAACAGATCGACTCTCACAGGCGTCTTTCGAACCTCCTAGAAGCCGTTTGACCCTCCAACAGGCGTCGACTTCGACCCTCCAATCATCGATCGAAGTCGATCGACTCTTTCAGCCATCGATCGAAGTCGATCGACCCTTCCAGCCTCCATTCGACGTCGATCGACACTTCCAGCCGCCGTTCGACCCTTCCAGTCACCGATCGACTCTTCCAGTCGACGCTTCCAGTCGATCCATCCTCTGCTTGCCTGCTTCCAGTCGACTCTTCCAGTCGATCGACGTTTCCAGTCGATCCAATCGATCGAAGCTGCTCTTCCAGTCGATCCATCCTCTGCTTGTCTGCTTTTCAAGCCCCTTTTCAAGCCTCTTTCTTGATTTCTCTTGATTTGGGGGAGATTTTGCACGATTTCTGAAAACCCCATTTGTAAAATTTGATTTTGGAGGTTTTAATTCCGAGTTCTGACCTATTTGACCTGTTATGGCTGAGACAAAGTCAGTAGTTGTATCTGATTTGGTTCCTGTGATGTCTAAAATTACGGACCATAAGCTTAGTGGTGCTTTGGTAAGTCGAAATAACAGCTACGTACCTGGAAGACCGTCTACTCATATTGCGGTCACTACTGATGCCTCTGACAAATCGGTCCTTATCTCTGCTGATGAATTTGCCAAGTTCTCACAGTATCAGGAATCACTCCAGTCTTCATCTCCTTCTGTCACATCTATTGCTGATTCAGGTAAACCCGATGTATGTCTTCTTTCATCATCCTCCAAGTGGGTCATTGATTCTGGTGCCACAGATCATATGACAGGTAATTCTAGTCTATTTTCTTCTTTTCAATCCTATGCATCTACTTCTACCGTCACTTTAGCCGATGGGTCACCATCTTGTGTTCGCGGGTCTGGCACCATCAACCTTACCCCCTCGCTATCTCTGTCTTCTGTCTTACATTTACCTAATTTATCCTTTAATTTGCTCTCTGTAAGCCAGCTTACTCGTAATCTTAACTGTTGTGTCTTATTTTATCCTGATCATTGTTTATTTCAGGATCTTATGACGAAGAAGATTATTGGTAAAGGACATGAGTCTGGAGGCCTCTACATTCTTGATACATCGGTATCGCATTCCATTGCTTGCTCCAGTGTCACGTCTCCTTTTGAGGCTCATTGTAGGTTGGGTCATCCGTCTCTCCCTTTACTCAAAAAGCTTTGTCCTCAATATAATAAGGTGTCTTCATTAAATTGTGAGTCATGTCAGTTTGCAAAACATCATCGCCTTAGTTCAAGTCCTAGAGTCAATAAACGTGCTAGTGTTCCTTTTGAATTAGTTCATTCTGATGTTTGGGGTCCTTGTCCTATTTTGTCTAAACCTGGCTTTAGGTATTTTGTTACATTTGTGGATGATTATTCTCGTGTCACTTGGCTATATCTCATGAAACGTCGTTCTGAGTTGTTTTCTCTGTTTTGTGCGTTTTGTGCTGAAATTAAAACTCAATTTAATGTTTCAATTCGTACTTTGCGAAGTGATAACGCCAGAGAATATACTCAAGCTTTATTTCAGTCTTATATGATTCAGAATGGCATACTTCATGAGACTTCGTGTGTTGATACCCCATCCCAAAATGGTGTGGCAGAACGTAAAAACATACATCTTCTTGAAACGGCACGAGCTCTCTTATTTCAAATGAATGTTCCTAAACCTTTTTGGGCCGATGCAGTGTCTACAGCATGTTTTCTCATTAATCGCATGCTTTCCTCTGTTCTTCATGGTGAGATACCTTACAAAATCCTTTTTCCCAATAAGCCATTGTTTCCTGTTGACCCGAAAATATTTGGTGCACTTGTTTTGTTCGGGATGTTCGTCCGCATGTCACTAAATTGGATCCCAAGTCTTTGAAATGTGTCTTCCTCGGTTATTCTCGTCTTCAGAAGGGTTATAGGTGTTATTGTCCCAATCTTAACAAATATCTAGTCTCAATTGATGTTACCTTCCTGGAAGACACACCTTATTTTTCGTCTTCATCCGTTCCCACTCGCAAGGGGGAGGATGATGATTTGTTAGTCTATTCCATCACATCCTCTGCACCCGTCTCGGCACCAGCACCTATCTCGGCACCTGTTTCGGCACCAGCACCTGTCTCAGAACCAGCTCCTGTCAAGCCTCCTATTATTCAGGTTTACTCCAGGCGTCCACCTATTGATTCATGTCCTGCACCTGCTCCTTCGTCATCAGATCCAGTCCCGAGCGATGATCTTCCTATTGCATTGCGCAAAGGTAAACGCCAGTGTGCTTATCCTATTTCTTCCTTTGTTTCTTATAATAACTTGTCGTCTTCCTCTTGTTCTTTTATTGCTTCCCTTGATTCTATCTCACTTCCTAAAACTTTTCGTGAAGCCATATCTCATCCTGGTTGGCGTAATGCAATGATAGAGGAGATGAAAGCTTTAGATGACAATGGTACTTGGGACTTGGTCGATTTACCTTCAGATAAAAGGGATATAGGTTGCAAATGGGTCTTCGCTGTTAAGGTCAATCCAGATGGGTCAGTTACCCGATTGAAAGCCCGTCTTGTTGCAAAGGGCTATGCTCAAACCTATGGGGTTGATTACTCTGACACTTTCTCTCCTGTTGCAAAGTTAACCTCTGTTCGGTTATTTATTTCCATGGCGGCTTCCCATCATTGGCCTTTACATCAACTTGATATCAAGAATGCTTTTCTTGATGGTGATCTTAAGGAGGAGGTGTATATGGCGCAACCTCCTGGTTTTGTTGCTCAGGGGGGAGTCAGGGCGAGTTTGTCGTCTTCGAAAATCTTTATATGGTTTGAAACAGAGTCCTTGTGCTTGGTTTGGAAAGTTTAGTCAGGCTGTTGAGAAATTTGGTATGAAGAAAAGCAAGTCTGACCATTCTGTATTCTACAAACGATCCGCAGCTGGTATCATTCTGTTAGTTGTGTATGTGGATGACATTGTAATTACTGGAAATGATACTAGAGGAATCTCATCTATTAAATCTTTCCTTCATACTCAGTTTCACACGAAGGATTTGGGGGTGTTAAAGTATTTCTTGGGTGTTGAAGTCACTCGGAGTAAACAAGGTATATTTCTATCTCAGAGAAAATATGTCCTTGACTTATTATCTGAGACAGGTAAATTGGGAGCAAAGCCTTGTAGTTCTCGAATGACTCCAAATGTACACCTTACAGAAGAGGGGGAACCATTTGAAGATCCTGAAAGATATCGAAGGTTGGTTGGGAAGTTGAATTACCTTACCATGACTCGTCCAGATATTGCATACTCAGTCAGTGTTGTCAGTTAGTTTCTGTCATCCCCAACAATTCATCATTGGGCAGCGTTAAAACAAATTTTGGGTTACTTGAAAGGAGCACCAGGACGAGGTATCGTGTACAAAAATCATGGGCACACTCATATTGAATGTTTTTCAGATGCCGATTGGGCAGGTTCCAAAATGGATAGAAGATCCACTTCAGGTTATTGTATCTTTGTTGGAGGGAATTTGGTCTCATGGAAGAGTAAGAAGCAAAGCGTTGTGTCAAGATCCAGTGCAGAGTCTGAATATAGGGCTATGGCACAGTCTGTATGTGAGATAATTTGGATATATCAGCTCTTGACTGAAGTAGGACTTAAAATTACAGTACCAGCGAAATTGTGGTGTGATAACCAAGCTGCTCTTCATATTGCATCTAATCCTGTGTTTCATGAACGGACTAAGCACATTGAAATTGATTGTCATTTTATTCGTGAGAAAATTCAATAAGGCTCGATTTCTACTGGTTATGTGAAAACTGGAGAACAACTAGGGGACATCTTCACAAAAGCATTAAATAGGGTTCGGGTTGACTATCTTTGTAACAAGCTGGGCATGATTAACATTTATGCTCCAGCTTGAGGGGGAATGTTACGGTGTGTATATAGTTGTCAATAGGCTGAAAATTAGGCTGTCAATTAGAGATTCTAATTGATATAGTTTCCTAGTTTAGATTTAATAGTTTGTATATAAATACATGTAATACTTCCAATGAAATACATAAGAAAGTATTCTCTTAATCTCTGTTAACAAATACCAAGAGCGATCAGGCCTCGACAAAGAAGAACCTAGAAAGGTTTGCGCTGGAGATACATTACCAAATTTGACGACTCCGATCCTCGAATACATCGCAACCAGAGTCCTAGCGACTAAGAAGGTCGAAGCCAGAAGACTTAAAAACAGAGCAGCAAGGTACACTATCCTAAACGACAAGTGATACAGGAGATCAGTGACAGGACCCCTGTTCCGATGTCTTTCACCTTCAGAGGCAAGTCACGTCCTGGGAAAAATTCAGTGTTCTAAAAATCGCCTAGGCGCTAGAAGGTGGAAAACCGCTCAGATTAATGGTTGGGCGGTTCTGGGCAGTCTGGGTGGGGTCTGGGCGATTTTTTTAAAATTGTTTTTTTTAATAAGGCTGATTGTGTTCTTATTTTATTTTTCTTTCCTTATTTTTAGAAATAAACTATTTAATTGTTTTTTATTCAGTATATGTCTAAATGTTGATTACTTAATGAAATTCTCAAAGGATCTGTCGGTACCAATTTTACTAATGTAGATTTTATCAAACATGACTGAGGTTGTTATTCATGCAATTTGAAGAAAAATAAAAGAGTAGGTTTGGATATTTGTCCACAAATAAAATTTTATATAAAGTACCCATCATGACCAACTTCAGTCATTTGAGTTTTAATAAATTTTGTTCATGAATGTTAATTTTTCATATTTTTAAATTTTGCATATGTATATTGGCATTAAATTGGATGTAATTGATAATGTATTATGCTTAACTTTTGTAAATTATTAAAGGGCAAAACCTAAGACCGCCTAGGCGCCCGCCTAGGCCCCTGGGTGCTAGGCACCTGCTCGCCACCCGCCCAGCGCTTAGCAATTTTTAGAACACTGGAAAAATCCACGACGGTATATGCGAAAATCATCCAGGCGGGATAACCCTCGCCCATAAAGCTTTAACCCTAGGATACTATTGGTCGACGATGCAACGAGACACCAAAGATATTGTCCACAAGTGCGACAAATGTCAGAGGTTCGCGCCATACACACACATGCCTACTCAGCCACTGACACCGATGGCAAGTTCGTAGCGATTCGCGCAGTGAGGGATGGACATCGTCGGACCGCTCATACCTTCATCCAGTAAAAGGTTCCTTCTTGTGGTCGTTGCCTACTTCACCAAATGGATCAAAGCCGAGCCCCTATCCAAGATAGGGCAAGTCCAAATAGAAAAATTCATATGGGCCACCACTGTCTGCAGATTTTGCATCCACAGAGTATTGGTCAGCGACACCGGAACTCAGTTCAAAGGTATCAAAGTTAAAAAACTGTGCAAAAGTTTAAACATCAATCACCACTTCTCGCCAGGGCACCCACAAGCCAACGGTCAAGCAGAGGTTACCAACCGAACAATCCTAGAGTCGATCAAAAGAAGCTTGATGCCGCTAAAGGGAAATGGGTTTCAGAGCTACCAGGAACACTTTGGGCATATCGGACACCTAAAAGAATCCCTATCGGATAAACACCTTTCGCCCTGACATACGGGTCAAAGTTAATGGTTCCGGTAGAACTCAAAGTGCTGGTCTTTCGAGCGAAAGAGTTCAGACCGGACAGATAATGACGAAGCCTTACGCGTTGGACTAGACCTCGAAGAAAAACGAGATCTAGCCTCCAAAATAGTTGCCCATCATCAACGAATAGCGCAACACAACAAGGTCAAGTCACTCAAATTCAATGTGGGAAGTTGGGTACTCAGGAAGACCCAGCAAAACACCAAAGAAGTTGGCGCGGGAAAGCTAAACCAAAATTGGGAATGACCCTACAGAGTAACCAAGGTCAACAAGCCGGGGATGTACTGGTTGGAATACGTAGACGGCGATGGACTTAAACGACCATGGAATATAGAGCATCTCAAAAAATATTATCAATAAAAATATTTGCTTTTATTAAAACTTCCAGTGTCGTCGGTTACAATCTCTGACCATCCTAGTTATGGCCAGACTCGAATATCAGCCAAACGCCTAGTTCGCTATGTGCAGACTACGACGGTCGAGGAAGTGAGAGTCTAGTCAGCGCTCGCTCGCTTGCGTCAATGGATCATTGTTCTCTAACAAGCAATGATCGTTGAACTTACCAGGTAAGCTTAGTCAGTTTGCGACTGATGACGATGGCTTCTTGTGCCCAACGCCTAGCTCGATGCGCAGACTACGACGGCCGAGGAAGTGGGGGTCTAGTCAGCACTCGCCCGCTTAATGACGACAACTCGCCAAAGGATCATTGTTCTCTAATATGCAATGATCGCCAAACTTACCAGGTAAGCTAAGTCAGTTCGCGACTAATGACGATGGCTTCTGGTGCCCAACACCTAGTCCGCTACGCGTGGACTACAACGGCCGAGGAAGTGGCTGTCTAGTCAGCGCTCGCTCGCTTGTTGATGACGACTCACCAAGGGATCATTGCTCTCTAACAGGCAATGATCGCCGAACTTACCAGGTAAGTATAGTCAATTCGTGAATGATAACAATGGCTTCTGGTGCCCAACGCCTAGTCCGTTGCGCACAGACTACGATGGTCAAGGAAATGAGAGTCTAGTTAGCGCTTGATGACGACGACTCGTCAAAGGATCTGTGCTCTCTAAAAGACAATGATTGCCGGACTTACCAAGTGAGCTTAGTCAGTTCACAACTGACGACGATGGCTTCTAGCGCTCAACGCCTAGTCCGCTGCGATCGGACGACAACGAACGACAGTGGGAGTCTAATCAGCGTTCACCTGCCTGATAACGACGACTCACCAAGAGATCATTACTCTTTAAACAAACAACGATGACGATAGCTTCTGGTGCCCAACGCCAAGTCCGCCACGCCAATGACGGTGATTGACGGAACCAATGTCCCGTCTACATCCTTGCGCACGACATGATGACCCAATGAGCGATCAATGCTCTCTGAAGGATAACAGTTCTTGGAGTGTCACAGCACACGATCTGCAGTATGCAGACATCTACCCATAAACAACAGCAGACAAAAGTAGTCAGTTTCGATACAACTCAACTGATAAAAGCGGATATCCAGCAAGCAGCCAGTCCAGATAGTGCTACTTCTACAATCTACAAAGCTTCTAAAAAAAACACAACAATGCAAGACAACAATATTTTCATTAAAAGTTTGGTCTGTCCCAGAAAGGACGTTACAACTATTTCAAGGGGAAACATCATCCTCAGCAGCCCGCCTTGCGAAACCAAGATCTTCTCAATAGATGGGTCCGAAAGCAGCCCTCCTATAACGGGCAAAGTCAAGGTCGATGTCGAGATGCTATTATCTGATAAGTTCCAAAAGCTCTAATCTGCCCCGAATGACATCTGAAGAGATTACCAGCCTACGGCCGGAGATGTCGAAATCTATCGCGCCTACCAAAGCAGAATAATGCGAACGCTCCTCCGACAATAAGCGTTCCGCCTCGCAAACGCGGCGAAGCCCCTCATCGACTTCTAACTGCAGCTGTCGTCGTACGATGACCCATTTTATTTCTGTCCGCTTTCTCTCAGCATTTTGGACCTGCAGATCGGATGACCAGTTATCCACAACCGCATCTAAGCGCTCTAACTCGGCCCTAGTCCGTTCCAGTTCAGCATGGGTTGACGCCAGATCCAATTTGGTTAGCCTCAGTTGTGATCTTATGTTCGCAAACTCCGCTTCAGAGGGAGAAATTGCGGCCTTCATGGCCCCAAGTTCACGGCAGGAACCAGAATTCTGTAGCTAACCAGTCAAGGAATCCACTTGGTAGAGAGCATCTGAGTACAACATTCACAGGTCCACGAAAGCCTTCTCCAAGGCAAGGAATCGCCGCGAGCTTCGGGCAGCAGCGCAATAGGACTACGTGATTCAAGGACGCGTACGTCTGCCTCAGACCCATGATGACATGAAATGTCAACACGCGGTCCAATATTTTCTTCCTCAAGTCAACCGAGGGAGTAGCATCATCAAGCAGGAGACGACGACCCCCTGAAGTTGCTACCTGAGCAGAACGCGACAACCCAAGGGTAGAAGCCGCACGATTAGGGGACTGCCTCCTTTTCGGAACAACAACAGGAGGCATGCTTGCCTCCAATTTTGCTAACCTAGTCGGGCTAGGCATAGATAGACTTATCTTCCTCGAACGACTGACAACCCCTTCAGTCGACGAACCCGGTGCAACGAGAGCGTCATGAGAACACCGTAGCAACCCGCTACGCACAGCATTGTATGGCATTATGACCTCCTCGACGGACATCTGTGGGAGTTTGATGAGCTCCTTCTCTATCCGTCTCTCCTCCTCAGTAAGAGTCGGAGCTGCAAACATCATTGAAAAAAGAATTGACATCAAACTAGCATCACACCTGGGATTGAAAAAATAAGCCAGCAATTAAGAAACTTACGAAGGTTGAACTGAAAGTATCTTGGGACTCTACGACCACCAAGCTTAAAGTACGAAAAATTCACCGAAACCAGGAACCAATACCTCTCCCAGGGCTGTGTCATCCGCTACTGAATGCAAACAAGCAAGGCAATTCAGTATGTAAAGGCCCCTAGAATCTAACTGAGCGGTGGTCATATAATGGATTATCGTCGGAGTCAAATGAAGGTCAGCATCATACGCCCTCAGAAGAATCGCAAGCAGAACCTTGAACCCACTAGAAACCATTTGAGCGGGAGGCATGCCGAGAGAGAGAGAAAGAAACGCCATACGACATCCAGTACTGGGAATCGGAGCCCCAACTCAAACATGCCCCGGTGCAAACTTATATACCCCTGGAATACGGTACAGACTTCGAAGCCTAATGAATTCGATTTCATTGACCAGACTATCCTCGAAGAGCTTGAGGCGAGTGAAGGACAACAGATTCTTAGAAGAAAGTTCAACATTGTCTGCCATTAATAAGGACAAATTGAACTCTACAACAACATGATTACTTGAAGAAATCACACAGATAAAAATGAGAGAAATCATCCTCGATGTGGCTGATATTTATAGAGAAGACAAGTCGTATCTTTTCTCCTTGAACAGTCGTGTACCCATTAAAGCTATGCGCCACAAGAGACAACACTTCAGGTTTAATCACACCGACTAAACGCCCCACTTACTCGAGGGGAGTAGTTGATGATGCACCAAAGCGATCCCAATTTTGTGATGTACACGTGTCACGATGATCTCGAGGAATAACGAGCTCTAGCGTCAGCCCAACACTGATCCAACACAAACGGTTTTAATCTCGCCCAATGCAATTCGCCAAACGGAGTTGAATTCTTACAGCCTGCTAAGCACACGTGTCGCACAACTATCCTCGATACCCGTAAGCCCTATTAAGGCAAGTATCTCGAGGATCATCTTTCGACGGGCAGGTACAACAACTCTTTGTTTCCAACTAGGAAGCAGATTCCAAAGTATGTATCACATATAGACTTCTACCTATAAACTACTCTCAGAACGGGAACTATCTCCTGCGTATCTAGGAGCACATGGCTAACAGAGAAACTTTCCTCCACACACAACTCCTAATTAGATAAGGATCTCCACGAAGATCTTCCCTAAACTACGTCATCGATGACCTGGTCAAACCAGGACTCCAGCACTATAAATAAGACATTAGGTTGGTAAGCTAAAGTACACTACAAATTCCCTATTTACATCATTACACCTTCCTCAGATCCCTGTCTGACTTTAGCATCGGAGTGTCATCGGCCACCACAACGGTGGTCCGTGGCTCATGTGCGTTCCTTGTGCAGGTCAGCAGATTTGCAGGTCAAGATCAAGGTCAAAGCAGGGAGCGAAAAACGACTGCATCAAATAGCGATGTCATCTTCAACCTCACTTTTCACTTTCCTCCTATGAGTCCTATCCATTCCACTTGATAGTGCTAAACCATTACAAGAATTTCAGGTACAGAGAGTCGTGGACTCAATATGCAAATGCATTATAGATCTGAACTTGACTCCCACCTTTGCAGATCTATGGGTTTGTGAGGTTAGTTCTGACGGGCTTTCAAAGTTGATTTGAAAATATAAGTAGATTTTACATAATTAGGAAGTTTTTTTTTCTGATGATTTTATTTCATAGACTTTCTCGGAAAAGAACAAAATATAATCATATGGAAATAAGAACAGAAAAAACACACCCATCCACCTGCTTCTATGATCCTTTTAATCTCTTGAAGTGAAACTTTGTTCCTTCCAAATGGTCTATAAATTTCATTTATCTACATCTCTTCTTCTTCATTAACTATCGGATTAACTAGAGCTCTACAAGTAAAAAAACAACATTAATCTACACAAGCATTCACCAATGGCCAGACATCACAGAAATTTCATGACATGAATGACACTGGCATCACTTCGCCATGCATCATGACTCATTGCAACAAATACAAGGAGAAGATAACATCCTAGGATGCTAGGAGCTCAAACCACAGAGCTCCTTCACATGATACAGGAAGCTCGACTACATATTTTCAATCTAGTGAGCTAATGATATTTCTATAGAGGTATTTACCTCTTCATCTTACCAGTATACCACAGTGTTCGGGTGATTTGCGATGATAATAGCTTCAATATTTTAACCAAACAGGGTTTACAGGGATAATAGCTTTTTCCTCGAGCAACAATGTCAATCTTTTATGCTCATCACATGATATTGACATAATGAAAAAAAAAAAAAAAAAACAGAGAGCAGAAATCGCAGAAAAAAAAAAGGAAGGAAGATGGAAGAAGGAAGAAGCAAAATAGAGAATGAAGAAGCAAAGCAAAGCAGAGACAGAGATCAGAGAAGGAAGAAGCAAAGCAAAACAGAGAAGAAGGAAGATGGAAGAAGCAAAACTAAAATTACTTACAGAGATGAGAGATCAGCAGCAGGCAGATCGATCCTTCCTCCTTCTCCTTCTTCTCTTTTCCTTCCCTTCTCTTCCCCTCAAACATATCAAAGGGTTCAATCGATCGAAAGGGGTTCGATCGATTGAAAGGGATTCGACTGTTTCTCTCCCATTTCCTCTTCTTCTCTTCTCTTTCCCTTCTCTTCCCCTCAAACAAATCAAAGGGTTCGATCGATTGATCGAAAGGGGTTCGACTATTTCTCTCTGCTAGCGCTAGGGTTCGACTGTTTTTTCTCCCCTTTCCTCCTCTTCTTCTTCTTCCCTCCTCTACTTCTTCTTTCGTTTCTCTCTGCTAGTGCTAGGGTTCGAGTTTCTCCCTTCAAATCTGCAATCAGGAGAAGAAAATAATAAATGGGTCAGTATGGACCGTGTCCGAGTTGGTCAACGAATTTTGACCGTTGACCCCGTGTCAAATACGTGTCGAGCGCGTGTCGAACGCGAATCCGTGTCCGACACGTATTTGACACGTGATACGGAGGTTTTCCGGAGAGTCGGTGCATTAGAGCCAGTCACGAGCAATCGACCTTGTAGGTTTGCATCACACTCTTTGTATAATTGATCCCTGATTTGCATATAACAAATAACAAAATGCAGATAGAGTACCAAATGAATAAATTTTCCTCAGTGTGTTCTGTTTCTAATCAATATCCAGGTCTTAAGATCACCAGTAACAAAATACATAAGCTAGTTTTAGATGCTAAACATAAAATGAGTATTTCAAATCACCTCTGAAGTCTGATAACCATAACCTCTTCTATCGTGAGTCATACCCTCATCGAATATCCACATTTTTTTTATCATAAAAACAAATATTGTAATAATTCAAAAGAAAATAGGGGAGGACAGTGGGAAAAAAAAAGAACATTGCTTCCCCACAAAAGTATACATCAGGGAATGCTACGAACAATGGAGGCCCAGTTAAACAATATTCAGATCTCCTCCACTACACTTTCTTTGCTTGCTTCTGTTTCATTTCATCTTCTCCTCATTTCCTCTTAAACAGAGAAGTGGGAAAGTTGTCTCTAGCTCCCAGAGGGATTTTAATCCACCCTTTGACCGCACCATCTGCATCCACCAACATGAGTCTCTGTCAAATTTCCGGCATCCTCCACCTCTCCTTCATTAAGATGTCTTCTAGGGTAAAGATTTCATCCTCCCCTATTAGCACCTGCCACAAATAAGTCTTGCACCTTACCATTGTCAAGCAAAGGAACTTTCTACAGCCTGGGAAAAAAACATACATTTCTCAACTCTATAGTCCTCATAAGATGAAGTCGTATCACTAGGTGGATCCTTGTGAGATACTTAAATGTCCTCTGCTCACAGATGGTGTTGCAACAAAAAAATCCAAAAAATAGTTATTCCCTTACAGCTTTATGGAAAATATTGGTTCACCCATCTTGTCACTCACATAGCAAAAGACATGTTTTGTTCAGCTACAGGGGCTCTAAGCCTGTAACTAAGTGAATCACCAAACCAAAAACATACACCCAAACACAAATGTGGGTTTTGAAGCAATAGGGGAAACCATAAAAGAAAGAGGTTTTTGAAATGGTTCAAGTGATCGGAAATTAAGAAGGCCTATGGAAAACCTCCCCATCAAACCATTCAATAAGTCCCTTCATGCATGCCAAATCATGGAACAAGCCGAAACCACCAAAGTATAAGGTTCTTGTTAAAAACGTCTTAGACCAAATGAGAGACAAATAATAGTTATAGTGTGATATATCAACGAATGATTTTAGGGTAAAATTTTGCAAACATTTTTGGATTTTTCATCATATATCATGATGTGGTGGAGATCCATTGGCTAAGTCGGGGGAAATATGGATACAAGAGCTTTTAAGCATACCTTAGGACCCGCTCACTCCTCTCTCATTATTAGAAAGCCACGGACTTTCAATTTATAATTGACATGGTGGATGCAAAACTTGCTAGCTGGAAAGGTAGGGTCCCGTCTCAAGCAGGCAAAACAATTATGACCAAAACGATGGCCAATCCCATTCCTCTTTACACCATGAAGAACTTCTTGCTGCCCGTTTTCTCTGTCAAATCACATTGATAATTTAAATAGGAACTTCTGGTGGATCGTTTCTGATACTAGTATGGGGATGCACCCATACAAGTGGGATTTTATTGACAAAACTAGAAAGTCTGGGTGGGCTTAAAATGGTGTTCATTAGCCTGTTGAAGACATTTCCATACCTAGCTCCTCTTCTTCTTCTCCTAATATCCCAAATAAATTGCACAAGGCAATGTGGAAGCTGCCTTCCCTGCTTCTTCTCAAATGTTCCTTTGGAAGCTCTCCAAAAACTTGCTTCCTACTGCCAACAATCTTGTTAAACACCATCTTCCAGTTGTTGATAATTTCCACCTTTATCGACAACACGGTGAGACCTCCTTACACCTTTTCCTTACCTGTCCTGCGACCTCTAGATAGTGGTTGCTTACTTCATGTCCTATTATTTGGGAAAATCTCCATATTGAAACTGTTAGCCAAGCTTTGGTGTATATTTTGAGAACTAGATCAAGTGATCCTTGTTGGGAATTGGTTTTATAACTCAAGTCATGGCAATTATGCATATTATTTGGAGAATGATTCAGTGGCTTTGGAAGATACGAGGCATTCAGCACATCTCTTCCGGGCAAGATTTTCAAAATTTTGGAGCTCATGGCTGAATGAGTTCCAAACACTTTTTGACCATCTTACATCCGACCCAGTTGTTACAAATGCTTTGGATCCTCACACGGCTTTTTAGATGATAGCTTTCATTGCGACATCTCTGATTTTGTGCATCAAGGTACATTTCATTGGCTTGCTAAGTTGTGAGTTTTTGTTGAAATTAGTTGTCATGTGCATGATCATCGGCTGAGTCACAGGAATTATTCTGCTTCTTCTCATTTTATTCAAATTCCCATCAATGTTGTTCTTGTTTTCGTTATGCAAGTGTTGATATTCTTACTAAGGAAGGATCTCTAGGGAAGGTGTAATGACCCCCTCCACATGACACCATATTGTTCGCTCTGGGCCCAACCGGCCCGCACGGTTTTAAAACGCGTAATATCATGTAAAGCGACCTCGCACACTTAAAGCATATCCCCCTACCACACCCAGGTGATGTGGGACTGTCCCCCTTTGTAGCTCGTCCAACCTCTCTCGGACCTATTGGATCTGTTGGGCCTATTGGGCTACAACCCTCACCCTCACCCTCAGGTCCGCCCACTCCAGGGTCTCACAGTCCACCCCCCTTAGGGCCCAGAGCGGACAATATTGTGTCATGTGTACCGGGTCGTTACAGAATGGTATCAGAGCCTGACCCAGCCGGAAGTGTGCCGAGGTGGACGTTGGGCCTATGTGGCCAACGAGGACGTTGGACTCCCAAAGGGGGTGGACTGTGATACCCTTGTGTGGGCGGACCTGAGGGAGAGGGTGAGGGTGAGGGTTGGAGCTCAATAGGCCCAACAGGCCTGTGGATCCCAAAAGGGGGTTGGACGAGCTACTCAAGGGGGATCATAGTCCCACATCGCCTGGGTGTGGGAGGGTGATGTGCTTTATATATACGAGCTTGGCTCTACATGATACAACGTGTTTTACAGCCGTGCGGGCCGGTTTGGATTCAGAGCGGATAATATCGTGTCATGTGGACCGGGTCGTTACAGAAGAGGGTGAGGGTTGGAGCCCAATAGGACCAACAGGCCCAATAGGCCCGAGAGAACTTGGACGAGCTACAAAGGGGGACATAGTCCCACATCGCCTGGGTGCGAAATGAGGATGTGATATATATGTGCGAGGTTGGATCCCCATAGTAAGGCCTTTTAAAGCCGTGCGGGCCGGTTGGGCTTAAAGCGAACAATATCTTACTGTGCGGATCGGGTCGTTACAGAATGGTATCAGAGTTTGACCCAGTCGGAAGTGTGCCGACGTGGACGTTGGGCCCTAAGGGGGTGGACTGTGAGACCCGGGAGTGGGCGGACTTGAGGGTGAGGGTTGGAGCCCAATAGGCCCGAGAGAGGTTAGACGAGCTACAAAGGGGGGCATAGTCCCACATCGCCTGGGTGCAGAATGGGGATGTGCTATATATGTGCGAGGTTGGATCCCCATAGTAAAAGGCCTTTTAAAGTCGTGCGGGCCGGTTGGGCCCAGAGCGGACAATATCTTACTGTGCGGATCAGATCGTTACAGATGGTGTCTTGAAATTTGGCAGGAACTGAGCTGATCATTCACGCGAATCTAGTGCATACCTTGATATTTGGCAGGACCATGTCAAAGTTATGCCATCAAAGCTGGATTGATGTTGGCAGTGAAGGAACAATGGCAATCTGGTGTGTTTTGACTGATTCTCTAGTAGGTATTAAATTTATTAACTACAAAGAACCAAATCAGATATGTGGGGTTTTGAAACCTCTTTTAAATTGTATTTTATGTAGGAGATTGGCAGGTTATGTATATAAAGATCGCTGAATTTGAGGGCTCTAGAGCTGCACAGACATGTAATTATTATTGATGCTTTTGGCCGTGCTAGCCTTTTATAACTATTATTCATATCACTAAAAAAAGTTAGGGGAAATAAGTGTGACATGTGAACATGAATCAAGACAAGGCTAGCAGAAGAAGGCACAATTGCATTATACACATTTACTTAATGTCTTCTTCAACATAAGAATGCACAACTTGCACAGGAAGGCACATTTGCATCCAATTCACAAACAAATAATCCCCCTGTTATCCTCAACATTATCAATATGGCCACTCAACCTTTAACGATTGTGTGATGCCAATCCCTCAAGAACATTTGAAATTTTTGCAACTAAGAGGGGGAAAAGAAAAATATTGAGATGAGGATGGGAAGGGTAGAGGATTGTAGAGTTCCAGCACTAAGTCTTACCTGGTAGATTAACAATCAAAGAGCGAGGACAAAACGTGTCCCTCCAAAAGTTCCCTTTTTAAATGGTAACTTTCATGGAACTGCAGGGTGTTTTGGTGATAGGGTTCGGATGTGGGGTTGAATTGTGCTAACTACTATGTGCATTGGTAAGATGGAGTCATGAGACCATCCACTTCTTCATTGCAATCTTACTTTCTTCGTAATTGTGGGGTTGTTTGAGTGATGTCATGATCCATTGATGTGTTGCATGATTGGAAATGGCAGGCCTTCTCTAATGGTAGATCAAAGTGTTATTGTTTCTCATCATCCTCATTGTTTGGGTTTTATTACAAGAGAGGGAAAACCAGATTTTTATTGTGTCACATCTGTGGATCACATTTGTATGGATGTTATGGGTTTCCTTTGGTATATATGCACTTGCATTGTAGCTCCAAGAGGTTTCACTTTGAATAGTGGAATTTAGGTAGAATCTCTCATTATGGTTCAATGATATTTGTTATTGTAAATGGGCGGGGTTAGGCCTTGTATGTTTAGTCTTATTATTGAATAAAATTAAACCTTCTCTCGGAAATATGGCTTTGGAATAATATTGTACTCTGGGTAGTTAAATCGCTTCGCGGTCCAGGACCGAATTAAGATTAATCGGGAACAATCGGATTTAATCGGTATTTCTTTAAATCATATATTTTTAAAATTTAATCATAGTCATATACAAAAATAAATAATTAATCAAGATACTATAAATTTATAATTATATTACTTTACTAATTAATCAAATGAACTTAATTTTGCAGGTTGGAACAATTATAATTACCTGGAGATGTTTAGAAACAACTCAGCAACAACAGAAAAATAGATCTAAGAAAAGAAAAAATTCACAAGTCTGTTGCATGTTATTATATTTTCTTATGCATCTAAAGATAGATATAATTTTACTACAACAAAAATTGGTGAGAACTTTTCAATACAATTTTGTCACATTTGTACATGAATGAAAACTGCAAGTATAGATTCTACTAATTCTTACCAGGGGTGCGAACAACTGGGCCAGATAAACTGAGATGATAAGAAGAACAAAAAGGGTTTCCTTCAAGTTCAAGAAAAACAAAAACCAATTAGATAAAATTCTGATTTAGGTGTGAAATCTGGATTACTAGTTCCTCTTTATAAATTACAACTTCGAAACCTCTTTACAATAATTGTTTTGCTTTGCCGAAAGAAGAAAAAAAATCTGTAAAGAAGGAAAAAAAAAATCTGAAAGAAGAACATATCTTACCTAGAAGGAGGAAGAAAATCAGTTCGTCTTCTTGTTCAAGGAGGGAGGAAATCAATTCTTCAACTCCGAAACCAGCACGAAATCAGTTTGTGTTCTTCAATCGTCAATTCGTTCTTCTTCTTCCAAGGTAAGTGCTTCCTCTTCTTCTCGTGTTCTTCCGTTCTTCTTAGTTCCCCTTCTTCTTCTTTCATTCCCTCTGCTTCGTCTTTTCTTCTTTTTTCTCTGCAAATAGGAATCGAAAGAAAGAGTTAGATTTTTTTTTTTAATACAGACGATAAATCGGCAAGTCAACTCAGCCGATTGTGCGACGACTCGCCGATTTAGCTAAGTCCGCGAAACCCTACCGATTTTTGCTCAATCCGGAACGGTCTAGTCTCGAATAACGATTATTCAGCCATTATTCGACGATTATTCACCGATTTAATAACACAGATTGTACCACATGTGAAAAAGACATGGTAGCGGTGGAACTCATGGTGGAGACAATGGTCATGGCTGAAGCTTATGCGTTTACTTCTCCCACATTCTCTGACACTTCTCTGTGATTAGTGCTTCCCATTGGGATGAACCCGAAAATTTCAAGCTTCCTAATAAAAAGAGTAACTTTTGATCCCTGCATTCTTCCTCTGAAATTCCCTCCCAACTTTCCCAATGTAAATAAGCTGAAGATTCCAAGGAAAAATAGTGGAATATACTATATTCCAACCATTCTACTTTGTGTTTGCTCCGTGATTCGGACACAGCAAATCTAATTGTGTTTTGATATCACTTCACTTGCTAGGAAAATCCCCATCAGAATTCACAAGAAAAATAAAATAAAAATAAAAATATTAATATTAATAAAAGCCAACCCCTATATGTCCCTAAGCCGGTATCTCCCAAGTCACAGTATAGTGCCACCATATCCCAAGTACTGAAATACAACACTTTCATCCTGTTTCTAAAGGTAATTATTGTTCTCAATTTATGGTAACAAAAACTAGATTATTAGGTTTGTACGTGTATTGAATTTACACTTGTGTATTCTAAGTCAGAAATCTTACGTACCAAAGTGAAGAAGTCAATTCAATTGCCTTAGGTCATTGATCTCACCTAAGAAATTCAACAGATGAAAAGCCAGCATGGCCATCAAACACAGCAGCAAATGAGAATCCACCGAGAAGCTGGAGCATTGATTGCTGCTATTGCAGAACAACATGGGCTTCTCTCCCCCCTCCTACTCCCAATCTTCTTCTTCTTTAGTGTGTTCGAGTCATTGAAGAGGAACTTCTGTAATTGTTGGTTCAGCAACGCCATTGAAGGGTTAGGGTTTTGCCTGAGTTGAGTTACCACTGCTCTCTCTCTCTTCTTCTTTGTCTCGTGAACTCAACTGGTGGCTGTTGAGTTTTTGGATGTTAAAAAAGGGATAAGAGGAGATTAAGTATACCTCTAAACTGATTAACGGATTAGATTTTCTTCATATCACCCGCCACATATTAAATCCCTCTTCTTGCACCATCCCCCACTTCCTCTTCTAGCGTCACCCATTATATAAATGGGATGGCAACCTCATATGGTAGAATAATTCTAGGGAGCCCGCCTTGGTAGCCTGGGAAACTATCCGGATCCTCTCGGGCACGTGCCTGGGAGGGTGTTTGGCACATGAACCCAGACCCTCCTCTGCTTCCTCTTTGGCAAGCTCCTTCAGCTCTTCTTGCAGCTCGTTCTCCCTTTCCTTGGATTCGCGAAGCAGTTCTCTGAGATGATCTAGCTCTAGGAACAAATCACGAGATGACGACGAGGACTTGGTAGTGTGTGTTGGGTAAACTTGGGAGGCATTGTTAGCTGAACACGCGAACTCGCCGAGAATGGACCGTTTAATGCGGTGATTGTTGGAGATAGTGGAGGATGCGGAAGTAAGCGGGGGCTTCTTCTTGCTTGGAACTGTTGTTGTTGTAGAAGTTTTCTGATGTTGTTGTTTGGAGTTGGAGTTTGAGAATCCCTTTACTATGTGAGAGCCCCAAACTGAACCAGACTTTAGCTTAGCTTTAGTACTAGTTGTAGTTGTAGTGTTGAAGAAGGAAGCAAATGGCAAAATGTTGCAATTGGGGGAAGAAGTAGGAGAAGAAAGAGAGACAAAGGTCAGCTTTCCTTTCGTTTTTCTTCTTTGGAGCCGAGGTGTTGTACGTGCCAAAGAGGAAGCAGAGGAGGGCCTGGCGGCTGATGGCACTCCGATTAGGAAAGGCTCACATGGATAGCTCCCAATTAGGAAAGGATCTCCAACAAGATTTTTTTTCCCTAAACTACGCCATCGTGTGGCGGCTGATGGCACTCCGATTAGATAAGGCTTAGGAAAGACTTAAAGCTGTAAATTGGGTTTTTGTAGTATACCATAAGTTCATCAACCTTATCTCCCTTTTTATAGTGTGAGAGTTCTTGTTTGGCTAGGCCTTTGGTGGCACAGTTTAGGGAAAGAGATCTTGCTGGATATCCTTTCCTAATTGGGAACTATCCATGTGGGATAGTTTCCCTACACGACTCGTACTCCTAGATTTGCGGAAGAGGTTTCCCTTTTTTAGAATTGTCCATGCAAGGAAGTTTTATTGTCCAACTTATACTCTAGTATTTGTTTCCTAGTCGGATCCAATGTGTTGCTGATCTGCCAGTTTTGGCTAGATTTCTTAGACATTTGCCTTAGAGGTCTTACGAGTATTGGGCCCGACCGCGTGATTTATGGGCTTAATGGCTCATTGCAACTCGGATCCGACTATCTGGATTCTGCCAATAATGGGCTTAGTGTTATTTGGGCCTCGCTGGATTGAGCATGCAGTTGGGCCTGCTTTGTTCTGCTAACGAGATTATCATGACACACGTGTATGGTGTTAATCAGATGACGGTTTGGTGTAATAATAATAATAATAATAATAACATTTTGATATATATGGAAATTACTATGCTCATCGTACTAAAATCCTTATCTCGCCCTAGTCTATAGCAACCCTAGTAAAAATTCAATTTTCCTTCTCCCACCCTAGTACAACAACAATAACATCAATCTCAAAACAAAACTTTTGGTAACACCCTACCTCTCACAACCCAAAACTTCTTCTGACACCCTACCTCTTACAACCCACCCTCCAACTTCCTTCATTTCTCTTCTATCTTCCCCTTTCCCTCTTATTTGTCTATCCACCATAGCCACCACCCACTTCTATTGTCTTTGTAAATCAACCATCATCGCCATCTCCTTTTCTTTCCCACTTTCTCTATAATCAATCTCAACCACTGCCGCCATTGATCACCTCTCATCTCATCGTCGCCAAGCTCACGCTCTTTATTTCATTTTCTCTTTTTCCATCCACCTCTATGCTTCTTCTTATTTGATTAGGAAATGAGGATAAAAGGTGGTTGTTGTCGACCGACGGAGAGGAAAATAGGGTGAGGGTGGTGATGGCCATGGTCGATTGACGAAGAAGAAATATGGTTCAGGGTGGTCGGCTAAGAGATGAGAAAAAGGAAAATGTAAATTGTTTGAAAAGAAAATTGATAATACATATCAACTTTTAACCTTAAAATTGATTGGTTCTTGTCGATTTCAATTGATTTCCAACTTGAGTCATTACAATTAACAAACATCTATCAATTTTGAAATTGCAAACTGATGGGCACTTATCATTTTTCGTTGTTGTGAAATGATCGTTAGTACCCCAACTCTGGAAAAACTTGAACTCGACAAATACCCATCGATTTTGAAATTGCAAATTGATGGACAAGTATCGATTTCCATTGTACAGGAGTGATCAATAGTACCCAACTCTGGAAAAACTTGAACTCCACAAATACCCATCGATTTTGAAATTGAAAATCGATGGCAACTTACAATTTTAGTTAAGCCAAATCCAATTTACTAAAGATGGGAGGTGATTGAGCTTCTCTTTCTCCTTTATTTCTTCACACGGTGAGGTGGGTGGCAGTGGCGGCAGATCGACTAACAAAATAGGAAGGGGTGAAGAGAGGATTGCAATGAGAGAAGGTGGTGTCAATTGTGATTGATTTATAGAGAGATGAGGAGAGAAAAGGAGGTTGCGGTTGTGATTGGTTTACATATAGGAGAAGGAAAAAAGTTGGGGTGGCTATGGTGGATTGTTAGTGAAGAAGGAGGGTGGGTGTATGGTTGATTGAAATTGACAAATACCCATTGACTGGGTGGTGTGCCAAAAAGAATTTTGATTAAAAAAAACTTTAGTAGGGTGGGATAAATAATTAGGTAGAGTTAGCTTAGCAATTCCCGATATATCTATGATGAGACATCAAAACAATCACCCAACCATAGCTAGACACGTGGCACAGGTCAACCCTAATGGGAAAAAGCTCAAGCCTGGTCTAAGTCAGGCCCAAGCCTGATCCAAGTCAGACCCAAGCTTGGTCCAAGTTAATTATTATTTAGCCTGTAAGTCAGTACCCAAACCAAGATTATGCAAGCTCAAAACAGTAAGAATCTTGGAGTTTGGTCCAGGACAATAAGGCACGAATATAGACCTCTGGACTATAGCAAGGCCAAGGTCCATTTGCGCAACTTGTGGTCCAATCAAGCATTGGGTCTTAAAGAAAACTAAGTGCCAAAAAAGAATCAGTCATTGACGGTATGATTCTAAAGGTAAGATTCTAAGCGAGATATCCTCCATCTATCATGCTTTCAACGGTAAAGTCAATAAAGGAGTGAAACACTGATTATATAAGGTGAACAAAACGGATGACAAAGGTACACGCATGCAACCCTAATTTTATCAGTCTATCTCCATCCTTGGTCAATTGCTAGACTTTATTATCGGAGTACCTTTGGCCACCACAACGGCGGTCTCTGGTTTATCGATGTTCATCTTTGCAGGTCAAAATCAACAAGGTTGTTGGACTCATCAGTGGGAAAATAATAGTTTTCTTTGAACCAAAGCAAACTTTGTTGAAATAATAGAGTCTCAAAACATGGTTACTAGCACCAAGTCCCGAACTAACCAAAATAATGCCAAGCCTACCAATGCTTCGATTGAAGGAGCCTAACCACAGGGTCTAAACGATCCAACTGCGGAAACAATACAATTGCAAGGCCCAGCCATTGAAACAACCACGATAGACCCCCGTGTAGATTAGATTTTGCTCCACATGAGTCATTTCATGCAGGTGGTGGAGAGACTCACCTAGGATCGGCAAATGTCGTTGAAGAATGACGGAAATCTGGACAGGTCCTTGGTCCAAGAGTACACCAGGTAGCGCGTTCACGAGAGTGACTACGTCCCCATTGAAGACTAGAAAGTTGGCCATGAAGGGAACCTATGGGATGAAGGAGCTCGAGGAGACCACGTACTAAATACAGGCCAAACTGTAGCCAAAAAACCTTTCCGACTGGGGTTACCAATTCGGATGTCCTGTACAATATTATAGTCCCTCCCTTCATTGTACATATTAGGAATGCGCTTCTGCCAATGAAGTTCATCCCCCAAAAGCTTGAACTTTACGATGAAACTACGGACCGTCAGACCACCTACGCCATTACCACCATGTTATGGCGCTAAAGGAAAATTCAGAAGCCATCCAGTGTCGAACTTTCCCTACCAACCTGAAGAAGGTTGCACTGACCAAGTTCCACAACCTTCAACCATGGTCCTTCGATTCGATCTAGGCTTTGGCGAAGGCATTTATCACTCGATCCGTGGGAAACCAACGGATAAAAAAAGGGCCCCATTATTTGCTCAACCTCAAGCAGAAGCATCGTGAGACCCTCAGAGAGTATGTGACTCGGTTCAATAACAAACTGACTCTGATCGACAGTTGCAGTGATGACACATTTGACACTGCCTTCACTTTTGGCCTCCGAAGAGGTTAGTTTTATAATTTTTCTCACTTTGGAGCCTCCAAAGAACATGACATACTTGCTGAAAAGTGCACAAAAATACATCATTCTTGGGGAGATGTTAGCGGCTAAAAAAAGGTGAGAATGAAACCAAACACTCCTCCAAAGAGGGGATAAATGGTAAGGGATTGTTAATCGGTAACAGGAGTAATCATAGGCGAAGCTAAAAAGTTTTCTACTCCGAACTAAGGTTTGTGATTTTGCAAAATTTTGTAAAATATTTAATTTTTTGAGGTCTCAAAATTTAAAGTGTCGAAAAAATATGTTATTTTGACGAGTTATTTCAAAATACATTTCGTGTAAAACCCAAAAAATTATGAAGCAAATTACATTTACAGGGATGCTTAAGTATTTAGGCTTTCTTTTATGTATTTATTATGTTAATTTACTTGTGATGCAGTCATTTTTCGCTTCCTCCTTTGACCTCGTTCCTACTGACCTGCACAAGTAACACACGTGAGCCACAGACCACCATTGTGCTGGCCGATGACACTCCGATGTTAAAGTAAGACATGGATTTTAGAAAGGTGTAATGCTATAACAGGGAATTCGTAGCGTACATTAGCTTACCAACCTTATGTCTTATTTATAGTTCAAGGAGTTCTAGTTTTACCAGGCCATCGTAGGCGTAGTTTAGGAAGGAGATATTTGTGGAAATCCTTTTCTAATTAGGAATCATGCTGTAACCTGTTAGCCCTGTGCTCCTAGATACGCGAGAGATAGTTCCCAATACGAGAGCAATTCGTAGAAGGGAGTTTCCCTATGAGGAAAGTACTCTGGTATTTGCTTCCTAGTTGGAAGAAGAGATCAGCTGATGTTGCTCGTCCGAAGATGATCCTCGAGATACTTGCCTTAGTGGAACTTATGGGTATTGAGGATAGTTGTGAGACGAGTGGGCCTAGCATGCTGTGAGAATTCAGGTCCGCTTGGCGGACTGAATTGAGCGGGCTTAGAACCACTCGACTTATTAAGTGTATGTCCTGACGGTCAAACGCCAATGTCGCCTCCGACTGGTTTCATCTACTTGCATCATGGGATGCTTCAGACCGGAGTGCGCTTTCCAGTTTTGGACATGATTTGGGAGTTCCTGGATCTTTTAGGGATTCTTACGGCCCAATTGGGGCCTAACAGATATAGGATTATCCTCATGATTCTGCCAGTGTTAAGGAGGCCGACGTCACCATGACTCCGCGGGTAATTCAGTTGCTGACTTCTCCCCGGTTGAAGGGGTAACGCTGTTTGTAAGATGATGTCGCCGACTTGCTTCATTAATCTGCCTGATGACTTCAAGTTTTGGCAAAAGTACTGTTTCTTGGCTCCTGTGGACTCGAAGTATTTTCGATGCAAAGGCGTAAGTTCAACCCTTTTTCTGTGACTTTGATATGCTTGATAGCGGGCTGAATGACCATTGCTTGTGTTTCCTTGCGGGAAGGTTTCCTACTACTCCTCTTACCTTAGTGAAGCAAACACCATGAAGACGTTATGTGACTTGTCAAAAAGGAATGTTGTAGATGTAATAAGAGTTTCCAACTTCATCCGTAGTAAGCTATGGGACAACTGGCACGTTGCCCCCACTCTGTACAGAACGTCGTGAATTAAGGTGGAAGATGGGGGGCCCTTCTCGTTCTGTGTGATGCGGATGAGCCGTCTGAAACGCTTGCCTCCATCATGAAGAAGAGGTCCCGTGTTAGAACTGAGTCATCTTCGGCACAACCCGCTCTGGTGAAGTGAGGGTAGAGTGCGAGTCTGCTAGGCCTGTTGGGGCGAAGACCGTCGTTTTCGGCTTGGAGAAATATTACTTGCGGTTTACAGGAGTTGTAGATAGGTCGAGCCTTAGTGACGTGTAGGTCGAAGCTCTGAATGACCGCCTGGTGCGGGTTGCAACGACAGCTTCGGCTAGTGCTGATTTGCATGGGACCGTTCTCGTAGAAGGCTCCCATGAAGATTTGCCTGAGGCTGTAAAATCTTATCACCCCATTGCTGCTTTGCCTGAGAGTGGCCGCGGTACTGGTCATGTCTCTTGCAGTCTGAATTGCTCATCGTCTCGTTCTAGGCCACATCTAGACATGTTGGATGGTCCTTTGGATAATTCGCTTCATTCTCTCCTTTCGGATCCCATTAAGCCGTCTCGTACCAAAGGGTCGGCTGTTAGTGACAAGGGAAAGGCCATGGAGGAGAGCCTGAGGATGGTGGCAACCGTGAAGGGTGGCGCTAGTGTAATCCCTTATCCGGAGAAGCTTCATCCGAGTGCACGGATAGCCCGATTTGCGCCTGACTTGGTGAAGATGAGCTCACAGGTCTTTCACCATTAGGTGGACGTAGAGTATGCATTGAGGAAGCATATAAGCAGGCGTCTCAACTGGCTGATGAACCACGCTCCAAAACCCGAGGAGAATACGTTGGAAGGGTGTACGTATAAGGGCTTGAAGTACCTTATGGTGGGTATGTCTCATTTGAGCTACGCAGCCATTGCTGGGAAAAAGTCGAGGCAGCTCGCGAGAGGGTATACACTTTGGAGCTTGTCTTCTCGCACATGCAGGCGATATATTCTGACGTGCTTTATGAAATTGAGCAGTTGAAGAAGTAGGCTAAGGAGAAGAGGCTGGATCAGTCAACTGTGACCGCTGAGCTCAGAGGGCTCGATTGGAGGACCTTGAGCGTAATCTGTCAAAGATGGCGCCCAAGAGGGACGAACTTAAGCAAGAGGTGACCCAGATCCGTCGAGGGCGTTGCGCAGGAAGCTGCAGCTAAGGCGTGTTCTGAACTGTGGTCTCTTACTGACATGAGTGCTTCGAAGGAAGCCGATTGGGCTGCTGAGAAGCAACAGTGGGAATCTTATGTGGAGTTCTATGCTCAAGAGGCGAGAAAGGGTGAGGATCAACTCGAATTAGAGTGGCATGAGCTTAGTGATGTGAAGAGAAGTCTGGTCACAAAACAGTCTCGGGTTGACGCGTTGACTGGAAAGTTAAAGCTACTAAAGCGTGAACTTGTTTACGTGAAGGTGCGAGAGAAAGAGCTTCTTCAGGAGCAGGGCAAATGTGAGTTCCGCTAGGTTTACATGGCCTGCTGGCGCTGATGAAGGTGGAACACCCGAAGTGGGATCTCAACCGTTATAGAAGATGTCATATGTAGACTTGTTTGTTACCTCGCGTCATTAGACGAGGAAGACAGTTTAAGCCCTGATGTCCGGGCCGTGGCGCGCGTGGACGCTACTCTTGCTCCATCTTCTACTGGACTTAGCTCTTCTGTTTTTGTACTTTCTACTGATAAGGAGTAACCTTGGTGTGATTGTACCCCTTTCCGTTTTGACTGTTAATGAAAACAATTTTATCCGTTTCGTGCTTGTTGTCTCTATTGCATGTTTTCATTTCGCCTTGTCGTCTTGCTTTGGCATAGGCTGGTTGAATCAGTAGGACGCTGACCGGTCTGTCTGCGATAGAGAGCTTGACTGCTTTGTATCGTGAACGACTCAGGGTCATTGTTATGTAATCATGTCCAATAGTGGGCATGTTGAGGACAGTCTAGTCGGAGGGTTGATTCGCCCGAATTGTGTCTTATCCCAAGGTAAGCTGCTTGAGGTTCACCTTGTTGGTCTGACCGATCGGCTGTAACTGTTGCTATCAGTGAGTTGCGATGGCCGATTGTATGTGTCAGAGCATTCGTGCTGAGTCAGGTGCCGTAAGCTCGGGTTGGCATCTTAAGTAGCTCTTATCTAGGCAATGGCCATATGATCTCTGTATCGGCGTGAATGGCCTTCGCTAATATTCAAATGTCAATTTGTTTGAGCGTGAAGACGTTGACTCAGCTAGATTCATGTTTGGCGATCAGGCTGAAAAGTAGTGGTCTCGTGGCAAGCCGTCGAAATCAGTTCAGAACTGACTAGGATCCCACCTTTCGAATCGTTTATGACCGAATAAAGTGGACTACAGATTCAGGGAGTAAAAGTTTGGCGACCATGCTGAAAAGCAGTGGTCCCGTGGCAAGCCGACGAAATCAGTTCAGGACTGACTGGGTTCCCACCTTTCGAACCATCCACACCCTCCCCGCGTGGTGGAGGCTATGAAATTGAGAGAGGAGTTTGGCGACCAAGTTGAAAAGCAGTGGTCCCGTGGCAAGCCATCAAAATCAGTTCGGAACTGACTAGGCTCCCACCTTCCAAATCATCTACACATGTGCACATCAAGCTACAAATTTGGGAGTTTTCGACGGCCACGTTGAAAAGTAGTGGTCCGTGGCAAGCCGTCAGAATCAGGTCGTGGCTGATTAAGCTCCCATCTTCTAGACTATCTACACCCTCGCAGTGTGGGCTGCAAGTCCAGGCTTGGTGATTTGGCGGCCATGCTGAAAAGCAGTGGTCCCGTGACAAGCCGTCGAAATCAGTTCGGGACTGATTAGGCTCTCACCTTCTAGAATATCTCCACCCTCGCAATAAGGGCTACAAGTCCAGGTTTGGTGATTTGGCGGCCATGCTGAAAAGTACTGGTTCCGTGGCGACTAGGCTCCCACCTTCCAAACCATCTACACCAGTGCAGTGGGGGCTACAAGTCTGGGCTTTGATCAAAAGCTTTCGTTGCTAGTCGTCACCAGCTAGGCTTACTTGACTATGTTCGGCGATCATTGACCGCCAAGGGGGCATTGATCACTGGCAAGTCGTCGTCACCAGCACTGTCGCTGATTAGAATCTCACTTCCTAAACCATCGAGACCCGCGCTGAGTGGACTAGATGTCAGGTGATACCAGAAGCCGTCGTCATCAACTTAGGTTGACTCAGCTTGTCTGGTTGGAGAGGGGTTTTGTCCGTTTGAGGACGTGCGAACCTAGTCCATCTGCATGGTGCATGGTGTGGACAAAGTTACCTTAAATCAGCTAGTGATTTGTAGGTACGATCTGTATGTCTAGGATTTCTCGTGCTCGTGCCAAGCATGTGAGAAAATATTGTTTGAATAATAGGTTGAGCCCATGGGCCCACAAAGGAAGGGCTAGGGTTTCCTACATGATGTGCTGCGTGTACGATGTATATCACGCGGTAACAATTGTATGGCGTAGACTGCGTGACGATTGAGTATCGGTCACTCCCCTTCAATTTATGGGGTTGCGTGCAGCGCCATCAATTTGATTGATGTGGTCTGTGCAGTTTCCTCGGGAGTCGCTGTCTCCTTTTTTCCCATACGGTATTTAATGCTTGGCAGTTAATGCTGGAGTACCCACTTGGTGAACCATCATGTCTATATAATGGTGTTTTCCAATCGTTGTAGGCACTATCTTTCACGAAGCTTATCTTCTGTAATGATCTTGCTTGAAGAGAACGGTTTGGGTTTTCCAAAGGCTGAAGGTGGATCTCCGTTCTAGAGTCTTCGAATATTCTGACATTTGCATTGATCATGCATAGGATAGTTGCTGTTATGCGTGGTCACCTGTTACGAGTGGGCAAATAGTTGTTTTGCTGAGGTCTCGTAATTTATTTTCACATTTCAGAGAAGTAGTACGGATTTCCTACCAAGGGAGATGCCTTTGTGTTACATCGTACCACTTTTGCCTTCGTGTGCTCGAATCCCGCTACTAACCAATGGTTGATCAAAGTGTTAGTCGATGTGCGATGACTCCAGAAGTGGTATCTCTCAGTCACTCTTGGTGTCGCATATGGGAAAAGTGGCCTCTCTTGATAGCAGTGTGAGACCGTGACTGCGTCGCTGCTTGTGGCCATGCTCATCTGCCTTCTTCCACCCTATTTGCGGAAGTTGGAAAGGGGATGGGATGTTTCTTGAGGAAATCAGCAGCCCGTTGTGAGGTCCACAACGCTTTAGTATGAGCACTTTTCGGGGTGATTTGACGGAGCAATATGACTGCTAAGTCCTTTCAATCCCCTCTGTCACTTTGTCTTTATCTTGGAAAAAGGTCGAGCGAAGTCCGTTCGCGTATCTTTGCTGTCACTTGCAGATTGCTCTCATCGAAGGGTCTGCAAGTTTTCTTCGGATGCTTCTCGTAGTAGAATTGTCTAAACGAGTCATTTACTTCATGTGGCACTGTATTCAAATGCTTGTAGCCTTTTGTATCCGCCCCAGGGCGTTCGTAATATGTAGCTTTTTGTATCTGCTTCAAAGTGCTTCTTATTACATCTTTCCAATAATCATTAGAGTTTGTTTTCGTAATTCTTGCTTTATTTCTTAAATGATTGCAAATCACATAAGTCTTTTAAGAACTAAAACTCAATATTGACTATGGAAAGGGAAACAAATAACTTAACGCAAATTAACTGTCGACGGAGAAAAACTGATCCTGGCCTTGAAGTGAATTTGGATTGCTCTCGCAGATCATTTAGCAGACTATCGAGGCTTTACATAGGTTACTGAAGAGTAAACCTTGCAGAGGAGCAGATCTCCGTGTCGACGGAATGTCAGGGGATGTGTTCCCACTTGCCATGGCCTTTTCGACTCGCTGGGTGGAAGAGCTTATTCCTTTTTTACTCTATCTGTTTCAGTGCAGTGTAGTGGTAGCCTCGTGCCGTAGGTTGGTTTCTACGTATTGTTCATTCGGAGTGGTTAGCAGTATACTTAACACACTGGTGAAGAGTAAAGACCACTGCTTCCATCTGGTGGAGCCATGGTCTTCCCAGGATGAGATTGTAGAATGACGGTGCATTTACCACCATGAAGTCTAGAAATAATACCTTCCTAAGCTGCAGTTCTCTTGCTACCGTGGCTAACCTTATCTTTCCGATGGGGAAGCACTTCTCCCTGCTGAATTCGATCATCGGGTGTTCTGAAGACGTGGTTTTCATCCTTGAGGTCCATGCTGCGGAATGCATTGTAGAACAGAACGTTAAGCGAACTTCCTGTGTCAACCAGGGCTCTCTTTACTTCCCACCTTGCTATGGAGATCGAGATGACAAATGTCGTTATGTGGCGCTTGGACTCCTTCGAAGTCCTTGTCCGTAAAGGTCAAAGTGGGGATGGGGCTCTAAATCTTTGAGTGGCAGATGTGCCAGTCCTCATCCGCGGGTTGTGTCCGACTCCATGAAGGATGTATATTATCCCTGCAGTCTCCTTCTCTATTTCTTTAATTGACTCCCCCTGTCTTTTGCTTGTTCTGTTCGTTGGTCAGACTTCAGGAACTTTTTCAGTTTGCCTCTGCAAATCTAGTACTCAACATCATACCTAACACTCTTGCAGTCATTGGTGTCGTGGCCGCCCTTCTTGTGGCACGCGCAGTACTTGTCATTGTCACGCTTGGCAGGGTTTCCGCGTGTCTTTGAGGGCCACTTCAGTTCCTCCCGGCTTTTCATTGATTTTAGTACGTCCGACAGGTTAGCATTTAGGGGTGTCATCGGTCTAGATCCAACATAGTTGGACGATTTCTCGAGCTTGAACCGATTAGGGTCCGACCTGTTGTCGGTGCGCTTGCTCCGTTCCTCATCTTCGCATCTTTTTCCCTCCTTCTTGTCCCTGGGAGCGGAGGGCTTCTTCTCGCCTTCGGCTTCCCTTTTAACTGTCCTTGACTCTTCTAGGGTGATGTGTCTTTGGACACTCTTGAGGAGCTCCGCCATGTCCAGAGGGGGCTTCCGGGTGAGGTCCTCGTAAAACTTTCCCTCTTTGAGTCCCGCAGTGAAAGCCGTCACATTGTATTGTCGCTGAACTCGTCAATGAGGGTAAGTTCATTGTTGAAGCACGTGACATACTCTCAAAGTGTCTTATCGGACCTCTGTTTCAAAGAGAGTATGTAGTGCGGGCCCTTTCGAAAATGTTGGCTCCCGACAAAATGTGTCAGGAACTCTTTCGCCAGCGTTTTGAAGGAGTCGATGGACTTTAGCGGAAGGCTATGGAACCACGTCAGTGCTGAGCTTTTCAGACTAGTGGGAAAAGTCTTACACATGATGGATTTAGATCTTTCTTTAAGGGCCATTACGTGCTGGTAATGGCATAGGTGGTCGAAATGATCGGTGGTTCCGTCGTAGGAGTAGAGCTTCGGGGGAGTGAACTTCCTAAGAAGGGCCTCATTCATGATCCGGTTTACAAATTGGGACGGAGAGGCGGTACAGTACGTCTGGATCGTGCCCCTTATACGGAGGGGGTTTCCAGGGCTGAGCCTCTCTGTCCTAGCAGTGACCTTAGCGTTAGCCAATGCAACCTTCTTTAGTCCAATAAGAACTAGCGGAGGCTTGGCTTTCCTGCACTTGCTCCCTATCATCTTCAGGAGGCGGATGTCCGTGCTGCTCCTGGTCTCCATTAGCCAGTGGTGGATTTTGTCGCGTGAGAGCCTCCACTGCCTTGGTGATCCGTGGTATTTGAGATGCCAGCATATCCATTCTGAGGTCCGTCGTTGTTGTTGTCGGCGCGGGAGCGTGAGTCGGCTGCCCGTGCAAGACAGGAGCTGCTGAAGGAGGTGGTATAAGGATAGCCTGAGGGTTTGACGTGTCCCTTTGTTCTCCGTTGTTGCGTGACCTAGTGGTCACCATCTCTCCGTGTTTTAAAAGGAGATGACGCCTAGTGTAAACTTAAGAAATTTGTCGTCCCCACGGATGGCGCAAAACTGATGCAGTCATTTTTGGCTCCCTGCTTTGACCTGGTTCCTGCTGACCTTCACAAGTAACACACGTTAGCCATGGACCACCGTTGTCGTGGCCGATGGCACTCCGATACTAAAGTCAGACATGGATCTGAGGAAGGTGTAATGTTGTAATAGAGAATTTGTAGCAGGCCTTAGCTTACCAACCTCATGTCTTATTTATAGTGCAAGGAGTCCTGATTTTACCAGGCCATTGTAGGCGTAGTTTAGGAAGGAGATCTTCGTGGAGATCCTTATCTAATTAGGAGTTGTGTTGTAGGAGGGAAATTCCTTTTTAGCCCTGTGCTCCTAGATACACGGGAGATAGTTCCCAATACGAGAGCAATCCGTAGAAGGGAGTTTCCCTGTGTGGAATGTACTATGGTATTTGCTTCCTAGTTGGAAGCAAAGAGTAGTTGTAGTTGCCGTCCGAAGCTGATCCTTGAGATACTTGCCTTAGTGGGACTTATGGGTATTGAGGATAACTGTGAGACATGTGGGCCTAGCAAGCTATGAGAGTTCGGGTCCGCCTGGCAGACTAAATTGAGCGGTCTTAGAACCGCTTGGGCCTGTTCAGTGTTGGGCTTATGCTAGAGCCCGTATTTTTCCTTGAGATTATCATGACACGTGTATGGCTTAGAGGTGTGACAATTTTTATGTATCATCAACTTGTAATCTTATTTGTTCACATATTTATATATGTTTGACATACACATGAAATATTTATGTTTTTCTATATACAACGAAATATTTCATAAAACCAGGAGACTGAAATTACTTAAAAAAACGAAATCAAAATCCTTCATCTGGATTTCTACTAACATATCTAAGTAAACAATAAAATAAAAAATATAATTCTAATTGTATTTCGTGAACTTAATCTAGTACTACATACTTATCTGTACAACTATAAAAAGTACATTGTATATATAATATTGAATCAGGTATAACAATTTAAGCCAAATTATGGTCAATTCATTGACAATTTAACAAAGGGAAACAAGCATAATAACTGGGATACACGATTAAAATTGCAAAATAATTAAGATAAGTATGTAAGTTTAATATGAAAAAATCTAAAATGTACGAACATAATAAAAACGTTTAATCTTGAAAAATCTGAAATGTGCAAACATAATAAGATCCGAATTACAAGGAAGAGTAAAGACAATATGTAAATTGCATAGTGTATATGCATACTTTTTTTTTTTTTTTTCATTTCATCGCCTTTTATAGCGAGTGTTCCCTCCCCAACTGTCCCTGCAATCGAGGGCATAATGGAGGGAGTAGATCTTGCATACGATCTTACCTATGCATGAATGAGTCTCTTCGGCACTTGGCTCTATTTAGGACCAATGCTTGATTGGGCTAAGAGATGATTTTGTGTGAGTGGATCCCATGCCTATGGCAGCTCTGAGATCCATGTTCGGGCCTTATTGTCCTGGGCCAAGCCCTAAGACTTGTGTCTCTTCGGTTGTCGTGTCTTGGGCTTGGGCACCTGACTTATGGGTTGAACAACGGTTTATGATTGGGTCCGTTTGGGACCCCGTTGAAGCCTTTATCAGGCTAGGGTTAGCCCATGCCACGTATACGGCTGTGATCTTGTGACTGATTGATGTTTCATCAGCTATTCCCCCTAGTTAGTGGGTTTGCATGCTGGGCCACTAAATGACATCATGTGGGGGTTCGTGGCGTGCAATGATGGCATATTTTCGATGCATTATCGGCTTTCGCGCTGCATTTAATGTTTATGCAACTGTTAGGTAAACTTCTCTCATTCGCGCCAAACCTATATAAGTTTGCTTTGGGGAAGTTTCTACCTTTACCTTCTTATAGTTTTGCTTTTCTGGCCTAATTGAGCTTGAGTTTCTATTGAATCATGTTTGCGCAAATCAACTTATCAAGAGACCGACACCAAGGTTGTTTAGGCCTTTTCAACTGTTGTATTAGAAGGACCTGACTGCCCTTTGTCGGCATATGAAATCCTTAGTAATCTGAGAGTGTTGCTCCTTTAAAAAAACTCATTCTTTTCTAACGGAGGGCACATTTGCATGTACAAGGCCATGTTTGAGGCTGGCTTGTGCTTCTTTGTTCCTAGCGTCATCTTGCACTACTTGTCCTTTTTGGGCATTGTTCTGGATGAGAAAATACTGAAAGGGTAGAGCATACTAGTTGCTACACTGATCGGGGTGAAAAGTGTCAGACTCTACTTGTTATCTAAGTTGCTTCATTCTTTGACTTTTATCAGGATGATCAATCATGGCGTCTACTGGTTGGTCAAGCCATGTTGTCTGACTGGTCGGTTCGAGGACCCAGAGGATTGGCAAATGGACTACTTTTTTGCCTCTGTGAAGTCTAGATATTTTTCCTTCGATGGTTTGCAGGCCATCTGCCACTTTGGGGACATTCGTAAGTTCTATTTGTTTTTTTTATTTAATATTTATCATTGTCTGACTCTTTCATTGTTTCTAACTACGGCTGCATGATTTTGTTGCCCTTTCTTCTGAGGAGGAGAAAATGAGAGCTGGCTTTCTCGCTCTACCGCTGATGCCTATTATGGAAGTAATCCATCCAGGTAATATTAGGCGGAGTGGTTGTTTGCCGGTTAGACTTTTGATGTGGGGCGGGCTCTGGCCATGCCTACCGACTCTTCTTTGGATGTCGAAGCGCAGGTAACTGGATCTTAGAAAAGGAAGATGTTGAAAATGCCTAGCCCATTTGAGAAGAGAGCTTTGGAGGGATTGTTTTCTCCCCATCGTCGCTCTAAGAGGCTCAAGTTGGGGTCCACTCCCCCTCCTGCTTTCCAGAACGTGGA
Source organism: Berberis vulgaris (assembly GCA_963556465.1). Classification (NCBI taxonomy): domain Eukaryota; kingdom Viridiplantae; phylum Streptophyta; class Magnoliopsida; order Ranunculales; family Berberidaceae; genus Berberis; species Berberis vulgaris. The sequence continues at coordinate 52,922,132 of OY747126.1, forward strand.
GACGGACGTTGTGGACTTGACCGTTGATGAGGACCTGCTAGAGGCCCCGACTCATGCTAAAATGGGAATGAAGCGAGCGACTTTGGATGTTGTTGCGTCTGGCCTACTTGCTCTGGAGGAATAATCCATTCCTGAGAGCACTACATGTGATCCTTTCATCGATCAGAAAACTAGAGTATTGTCTGAGCCTCTTCCCACTGTTGCTGATAAAGGGAAGCATGTCGTTGAGTCATTTCCCTTAGGAGGTGCGGGACAAAGATTAGATTGGCTCCTGATCCCGGAGTCCTCTGTACTGATGTTGGGATCAGTTCCCGTGCCCTGGAGGGTGCTTTACTAAGTTCTAGCAAGCAACATGTGTGGCATTAGAAGGTGGATCACATGTCTATTACTGTTGATTTGAAGAAGAGGAATTTTTCTTGGTAGGCTGACCAGCTGCCATTGGAGAAGGTGGTCGTGGGGACACACCTCAATCACGGACAACAACTTCTGATGCTAGTAAGTGGACAACTTAGTTGTTTTGTCACTTAGTTTTTCGTTGTGTTTTATCGTTTATACCCGTGTGTTCTTTTCCAATATGAAAATAGCTCACCTGACCCATGTTGGTATGGCGGGTATCGAGTAGGAGTCTATATGGGACAAGTTCTTTGCCTTGGTGACAAAGTTCATCGACCAAGAGGCTTAGCTTGCTGACGGTCGTAGGGAAGTAGGCTCGTTGACCGAGCGGTTGACCACTGGGTTGATATGGAGGCTCAACTGTCTGAAGCCCAGAGGTGTATGACCAATGCTCTTGTTGCTCAGTCATCCTTAGAATGCCAGCTGAAAGGGATCCAAAAGGGTCTGAATGAGGCCCAGGTTGCCCGAGCCGAGCTGTTGTCTGAACTGAAAGACGCCCAGGAACTCCAGGATAGGGTAATACACGAGCATGCTGCATTTGCTGAGGGCTTGTCAAATCTTAGGAAGTTTGCTGCTGACTCCCAAGGTGGGTTGGATATTAAGAGCGCTGAGGCAATTCGCCTATGGGGGCTTCAAAAAGCCCCTCAGGCGCAACTTTTTGTACTCACTCTAGAGTGTGACTTCGAGCATGCTCATCACAACGAGGTAGCTTGTAAGTTAGCAGATTCTAAAAAGAGCCTAGCCAAGGCAGTTGGGGAGCTGAATAGCTCGAAGGATCAGTGGTCGGCTAGAGAGAAAGAACTTTGTGAGGCTGCTGATAAGGCTCTGACTCGTGATGTCGCTTATGAGATGCTGGATTTGTTGGACTACATTGAGCAGGTCCGCAAGGGTTGGGATCTCTTCGCTCATAAGCATCTTGCTTATGCTCAGTTCGAGGAGGCATAAAACTCTTCCTCTGCTCGCAAGGTGGCCCTAAAGCCAGTTTGGGAACCATGGAGACGGCTATCCATCTCGATGTCCTAGAGCCTGCTTCAGATCCTACTGCTCACCAGGCTACTTCTGATTCTGCTCCCGCTGAATGAGCGGTTTCTTTTTGTAATGAAAACAAAATTCATTAATGAGAATTTTTCTTTTCCTATATTTATCTATGCTTGTAGCTGTCGTACTTGCCATTTACAATTATTGCTTAGATTAGGCTAAGTAGACTAGACCAAGTTGATGGGTGTATCTGCCCCCACCTGAAGTAGGGTTTTAGTCTGGATTGGAGCCCTTTCTTGGCTTGCATGAGCTCATATCCTGTCAAAAGTAATAACTTAGTATTCTGTGAGAATTAAGTTGTCGGATATTCACCTTAGTTTGTCGAGTTTGTGTTCCCGTAGTGACGTAATTACTGTCTCCTGAGTAGTTGGGCTTGCGCAGGATGTGCCTTCACTTTGAAGACTGGACTTCCATACTAGCCTCTGAGCCTGCGCAGTGGTTGGGGCTGTTTGAGAAGTCATAGACTGAATTTCGGTATCGTATACCTGCAGTCCTACTCGTCTTGAGAAGGACTCTGAGTTGAAAGGAAATAACACTCGCCTTTATAATCTAGGCTCCCATAATACGCCCCACTCCCGAATGGGAGTTAGGTTATTGAGGAGTTGTTGTTGCCCAAACGGGCTAGACTCACTGCATTAATTTGGCTCAATCCTTGAAAGGATTTGAACTAGGAAGAAGTCATCTCTGCCTGTCTACGCTAGATATTCTATTTAGACCACATTCTTGAAAAGGAATTTGGTTGCTGAGGGACCTTCTTTGCCTAAACGTGCTAGGTTCCTGTGCAAATTTGACTTGGTCCTTGAGAGAACTTGATCTGGGAGGAAGTCTTCTATGCTCGTCTGGGCTAGATTTCATAATATATCTCAATCCTGAACATGAGTTGGGCTTGTTGAGGAAATGAATTTTCCCGAATGGGCTGAGTTCTTGTGCATATCTTGCTCAAATCTTGGGAGGATTTGAGCGTACGAGAAGTCAACTTCACTCGTCTGGGCTAGATTTCATAATATGCCTCAATCTTGAATATGACTTGGGCTTGTTGAGAAACTGACTTTGCCTGAATGGGCTGAGTTCTTACATAATGTACTAGGTCACTTATTAATGGGCGAGTCATCTTTATCCTGAACAGGATTAGACACGGCTTCTTCGTGCCATCTTGGTCCCTCAGATTGTACTATCCCAATGCGGTGAGTCGTCAATCAACTGGACTCGGTCCGCCTCATGGTGTCGTGGTATTTTAGGCGGACTAGGCTTCTTTTGATTGATGAGTTGCCTATGGATTGGGCTCAATCCGATGCATCGTACCTTGGCTCTTCGGCAAACTAGGTGACTTGTGCAGCAATTTGTCGCCGCCTTCAATGGGGTTAGGCTCGACTATTTGTGCACCATTTTGGTACCCAATAGTCTGACCAGGCTATCTTAGGAGTGCTGAGGCGTTCGTGGACTAGACTAGCTTGCTTGCAGTGAACTGTTCGTAGACTGGGTTCATTCCGCATGTGTGCCGCTTGTACACCATTTTGGCTCCCGTATTAGGATTGGGTCTTCCCCTGTCTTAGGAGTTGAGTATGGAGTAGATTCGTTTTTAAAGAGATTAGCTTTATCGATAGTTCATCTTCAAAAGTTCTACATGCTACTCTCACAACTCCTTAGCAGTAAGCCCTTGGCCAGTTGGTTGATTTCTTTTTAGGGGGACTCAAGCCGTCGTGGTTACTTACACGATAGCTTCATTGCCACATAGTGGTATTCTATGGTGGAAGAATGGTCTCCACTGATAGTCTCTGTATTTCTGTTGACAGGGAATTTGAGGCATTGGTGCCGTGTGGAGACCATTGCTCCCATTTGGTGGAGCCAAGGTCTTCCCAAAATTATATTGTATGCGGAGGGGGCTTATACGACAATGAATTGCGTCATACGAAGCTTCATTGGTTCCCTTGCTCCTATAGGTAGGTTGATGTTCCCGACTAAGTAACTTTGAACACCATTGAAGCCAACCATCACCTGGTTGTTTGGTTTTAGCTGCTCATTTCTTAGTTACATCCTGGGAAATGCTTCTAGGAAGCAGATATTGGCTGAGCTCCTCGTGTCCACCAACGACCTTTTCACAACCTATTTCGGCATTGCAATTGTGATAATTAGGGCATCGTTGTGCAGGGAGTGAACCCATTGCATATCCTACTCGGTGAACATCCGGTCCAGGGTTGGGTGTTCTATCCGGGTGTGTTGGACTGGGCGATCTCCACCATGGGAACCTATCCACAGTTCTCGGATCGCTTGCTTTCTTGACCGATTGGATTTTTCTGGTCCATTGTATGCATTGTTCAAGGCATAGATGACGTCTTGAATCTTTTCTTTGGCTTCTAGGGCATTTTTTTCCTTTTATTGGGACTGTTTCTCATCAGAATTTACAAATTCTCCAAGTCTTCCCCATCAAACCTACTACTCTATCTTGTTTGAGACTCTGGCAGTCCTGGGTGATGTGATTGTGTCTTAGTGATAGGCGTTGCTCCTAGAACACCTTGAAGGATCGTTCTTGAGTTTCGGAGGCCACTTGATGTCATCCTAGTTTTTCATGATGGTTGGGATTTTGGGCGAGCTGGAGTTGAAGTGAGTGAATTCAGTGAACCTTGCACAGATGTAGTTGGTGGTCCTGTTGGGTTTGGCCTTGTAGGACCCAATTTTGTTGTAGTTTTTTCTTCTATTCGTGCCTCTTTTCCTCTCCCCTCACGGGCCCTGAGGGCCTGCTTGGCTTAGTTTTTGCCTCCATTCTTGGTGGCTAGCATGTCCTCCAGAGTGATATACTTTGGCATACTTTTCAGCAAGTTCGTCATATTCCTCGGGGGTTACAAGGTGAAGAAGCTATAAAACCAACCTCCTCGGAGGCCAGAAGTGAGGGCGGTGACTGACGTGTCATCGCCGCAACCGTCGATTAAAGTTAGCTCACTGTTGAAACGAGTGACATACTCCCTGAGCGTTTCGCGCTGCTTCTACTTGGAGTAGTAGGTAGCGAGTCCCTTTTCTTATTCGCTAGCTTCTAACAAATCTGGTGATGAATGTTTTCGCCAAGACCTCGAACAAATCGATAGATCTTCGGTGGAGACTGTGGAAACAGGTCAGCGCAATCTTCTTCAAGCTGATGGGAAACGTTCTGCACAGGATGGCTTTTGAACTTTTTTTTTCAGCGCCATCACGTGGTGGTGATGACACAAATGATCTGATCAATCTCATGTTCCATCATAGAATCGAGCTTTGGAGGAACAAAATTTTTTGGTAGGGGCACTCATGATCTCCTCCGAGAATAGATGGACAGTGAGGTCATACAAGAAGTCCAGATTGGTTGTCCCTAGTCAGAGCAGGTTTGTGACCGTGGTATGGTCTATTTTCGGGGCATGGTTGCATGATCCTCGTCGTCCCTTAAGCTTTCTTCCCAGCTTGCTCTATGTTTTTCTCTGGGGAGTTTTCGCTTCCTTGACACGCTCTCGAGCGTCCTCTATGGTGTGTGATTTCCCCGAATCACTTTTACTTTTGGGTGGTTGTTGTCGATCCTGAGTGAGCCTTTCCACCACCTGTGCTAGATGATCCATGAGAAGCAAGATCTAGTCTATGCGAGGGTCAATAGCGGCTACTTCAGTGGCGTTGGGCAGTGCCATCACTCTGCTACCTTGGTTGGATTGTTTCGGCCCTATGGATGGGCTTTTCTAGCCAGAGGGTTTTCTGGTTCGATGTTGTTGAACGCTTGAGATATGGTGCAGATGAACATTTCTCGATGTTCTGCTTAGCTAGAAAGAGCTTTATATGTTCGTTTCAGGAAAAACTTATCGTTTCTCCCCATGGTCGGCGCCAAACTAATGTGTCCAGATATTTCCTTGTTGATCGCGCAGATCTTGTGCCTACAAATATGAGCAGCGGTTAAGCCATGGACAACCATTGTGGTGGCCGAAGGTACTCCGATTTTTAAGTCAGTTATCAATTAAAGGAAGAGTTAAGATAGTGTGTAAATTGCACAGTGTATGCGTACCGTTATTCTTCATTTCATTGCCTTTTATAGCAAGTGTTCCCTCCCCAATTGCCCCTGCGATCGAGGGCATTATGGAGGGAGAAGATCCTGCATAAGATCTTACCACTAAATGACTGAGTTTCTTCAACACTTAGCTTTGTTTAGGACCCAATGCTTGATTGGGGTAAGAACTGATTTTGTGGGAGCGGATCCCGAACTTATGGTAGCTTTGAGATCCATGTTCAGGCCTTATTGTCCTGGGCCAAGTCCTAAGACCCGTGCCTCTTGGGTTGGCGTGTCTTGGGCTTGAGAACTAGACGTACGGGCAGAACAACGGTATATGAATGGCTTCGCTTGGGATTGCGCTGAAGCCTTTCTCGTGCTAGGGTTAGCCCATGTCACGTGTACTACTGTGATTGTGTGAGTGATTGATATATCATCAAGTTGAATAATGATATACATTTTCATTGAGTTATATAGTTTGTTATCTTAGCTATGAAGAATGCCCTATCCAGCGTGCCTATATAGAGCCCCGACCCTGTATCTGACATTCACAGTACATGACATGTGAGGGGTCCACTCCCTGCATAACGACGCCCTAGTTATAACAATCAGGATCACAAGGTGGAATGTCAAGAGATCATTAGTGTACAAGAGGAGCTTGACTAATGTCCTATTCTTGAAAGCGTTCCGCTGGATGCAGCTGTGGGGAGAAGAGTTGAAGCCGCACAAACAAGCCATGATCGGTTTCAGTGGCGAGCATTGTTATCTGGCTGGGAGCATTAGACTGCCCATGATAGCAGGGGAGTTGGACCTGCCAAGAATCCTAATGACGAAATTCATCATTGTAGATGCCCCCTCTACGTACAATGTAATACTGGGCAGGCCTTGGCTCCACCAATGGGAGCAGTGGTATCTACTCGACATCAATAAATTACCCCGTCGATGACAAGGTGGGGGGACAATCAGGGGAGACCAGTCTACAACAATAAAATGTCATTTCGCGACAATGAAACAATCATGAAAATAGCTACTACAGCCCAAGCCCCTCCGAAAATGACCAACGAACTAAGGGCTTACCGGTCAGAGAGTCGGAATAAAGATAGTATCATGTAGAACATTTAAAGAAGTATTATCAGTAAAGGTACTCTCTTTAAAAACAATTATATTTCATACTCAAATCTACATACAGGGGAAAGCCTAATCCGACTAGAGGACCATGATGGCACACAACGACCTAGTCTAGTCCTATTTAAGATGACGATAACTCGCCGTATCTAAGTGACCTAGTCCGTTTAAAAGACCAAAATGGCACATAACGGTCGAGTCTAGTCCTATCCAGGATAATGACAACTCGCCGCATCTAAGTGGACTAGATAATCATGATAGCACACAACGACCGAGTCTAGTCCTATTTAGGATGACGACAATTCGCCACATCTATGTGACCTAGTCTGTCTAAAGGACCAAGATGACGCACAATGACCGAGTTTAGTCCTATTTAGGAAGACGACAACTCGCCACATCTAAGTGGCCTAGTTCGACTAGACGAACACGATGGTGCACAACAGTCGAGTCTAGTCCTATTCAGGATGACGACAACTCGCCGCATCCAAGTGTAGGCCCGTCTAAAGGTCCAAGGTTGTGCACAACGACCGAGTCTAGTCCTAATAAGGATGATGACAACTTGCCATATCTAAGTGACCTAGTCTATCAAGCATTGGCAATGAGGTGGATTTTCACGGATATCTGCACCGCCCGCACAGAATGGGGTGGATTTGAGATTCCCAATTTTATCCGTCACAGATTCGGGGCGGATATGGATTTGGCCATATCCGTAGAGCGGATATTCATTTATATTTATAATAGTTGGGTTGTCAAATTCCAAGACAACAAAGGTTCAATCCAACTAGACCCAACCCAACCTAGTGAATTACAGGCCCCAACTTTTTATAGAAGCATATGCTTGTTAAGTTTACTTCTTAGGGGATGTGGGACAAAACACCTTAAACTCACATTTAAAGTAATGCAAATATTTGTGTTTTTAGAACTATAAACCTTTGTATGTTGTTTTTTAGAGCATCTGGGACAAAACTAATTTTATACTCTCACCCACTTACATTACTTAAGTTAGCATTATCAAGTTATTTCATTTATGTAGTATACACTATTATTTTGTATTTTGTTACCACCACCATTTCCAACGAAGCATAATCACCAACACCTTCACAACCACCACCATTACCACGTTGCTACAACCACCATAGCATTAACATTAACTACCTTCACAACCATAACATTAATTACCTTCACAACCATACCCACGACAAAATCAATGCTACTCCACATTCACCGTGTACACCATATCATAACCACGTTCACCACCATAACCACCAACACCTTCACACTCATCGCAACCACCATAGGATAACCATTACCAACACCTTCATAGCCATAGCTACCACCTCCGCCACTGTGAACACCTTCACAAATCACAATCAATGCCACAACTACCGTAACAAAGTTCTCACCACCAATACAACCCTACACTTATAACAATTGTCACCACGATACCTAAACCACAACCACCTCCTCTACGACCCACAACCACAACCATTACTATCATTTCCACCACCACCAACCACCGTCATCATCACCAACACCAACAACCACCACCATATGACAACTACATCACCCACAACCATATCCACAGTCACTACCGCAATACCAAAACCACACATTGCCATCATCACAACCACCACCATCACCAACGAGATTGGGAAAGGTTCAACAAAGAAATCTCCAAGCCAAAGGGGTAGTGGTCAAGTGGTTAAGGAGTTGTGGACTCGTTCCACAGGTCCTTGCTTCGAGACCCACTGGAGGCATCTTTATTTCGGGGTGATATTTCGACCAGTAGGTCGCATCTCGGGAGTAGGTTACGGATCCTATGCTGAAAAAACCGGCTTGCCTTTCAAAAAAAAAAAAAAAAAAAAAAAAAAAAAAAAAAAAAAAACAAAGAATCTCCAAGCCAACTAAATACACAACCACCACCATAACATAATCAACACCACCACTAACAACAACCACCACCATGAAAAATGATACCACAAGGTCCACAACCACAACCATTGTCATCATCTCAATGACACTCACATAATTTATACTCAAATGACCTTATAATTTATATTTGTTAGTGTTTCAAATATCTTATTTTATTTTAATTATTTTGTATTTGTGTTTTTATAGGATTGGAAGCTTAAACGGTAAAATCACATCAAAGCGGAAGCAATTATTTGATAATCTCAAATAATGATACAAAATGACGGTGACGGGTGAAATTAGGAAGAACATTTAAACCCAAACCCATCTTAATTTAAATCCAAGCCCAAGCCTAACCTAAATTTCCAACTTTATTTAGTCTCTATTCTCTGGCAGACATACCTACCTCTTTTTTCACGCCTTTTTTTTTCTTCTTCTTCTTCTTCTCTCTTTTCTCTGGAAGCCACCCTTCTCTATCTCCCCATCTCGCCTTCTTCTCTTGTCACATCTCCCTCACCAGTGATTCTCGGTCGCTAGAAAGACCGACGACCACCATACCCCATCACTTCGTCTCCATCTTACCTTGTTATTATCTCTACATTTGCTTCATCCTATCTTATTCATCTCCAATCAGCCAATGCCCATCCCAATCGTCTAGACAAAGAACTCGTCACATCGCGAACCAGCCCATGTTCCTCCTTCCCTCATCGCACACACACAAAAACATAACAATCACCACTCGCCTAATCCTCAATCATTCTCAAAAGTTCCCTTCTTCCTCTCTCGACCTCAATCTCTTTCCATTACGAACTCCATCATGCTATTCTCTATCCACCACAACACCACCCCAATAGAGTTCATCGACTCCTCCTGACTTCACCACATCACCTCTATTTCCTCACAATTTATCTTCTCCTCACGATCTCACCTTCCTCTCGCAGCCAACGCCTTGTTCTCCTTTTCCTCCCTCTCGTCGTCATCGTTTCGCCACCTTCCATGCTTCTTCTACTCCACCTCTCGCTTGCATATCTTCTTCCTTTGGGCCAACCACCACCATCCCTCCTATTTCATTTGTTTCTTTCTCTCGCAGGAGATCGCAACTAAATAAGGAAGGAAAAGAGCAACATGTGGGGGTGAAGAGGCAACACAACGAGAAAAAAGGACTTTTGGGGAAGGAAATAACTGATTTTTGAAAATCTGATTATTTGCATCGACAAATTTTTCTTCTATACCACCGTAGGGCACCATGTGAGGAACTGGTGGATTTCACCCATCTCACCACTGCGACCACCTCTACCATGGGTTTCTAAACCCTCCGCTAAGGCGTAGATGATTCCTTAGGCTTAGTAGAATTTACTTTTAATTTTTATTGTTTTTCGATACATTGACATTGGGTTGATTTGTGAAAAAACTCATATTACTTTCACCATGTATGTCACGCATCCATGGTTGTTAGAATTATTCTATGCTTATGTTTAAGCATGTTTTATTCATATTAGTTAAACATGTGATTAGTTGTGCCTTAAACAGACAAGTAATGCTAGGGGTTTGCATATTTGTTTACAACCCAATTTCTCTGAAAATATGTATGGTTCGATATATGTTTGGAATGGGCAAATAGAAAGAGGTGAAACTAGATATTCCTTGAATCCTCAGGCTGAAATGTTTTATTATGTTGAAAGGGAAAAACATGTGATTCTTAAAACTAAAAAAATAAAAAATAAAAAATAAAAAATAAAAAATAAAAAATAAAAAATAAAAAATAAAAAATAAAAAATAAAAAATAAAAAATAAAAAATAAAAAATAAAAAATAAAAAATAAAAAATAAAAAATAAAAAATAAAAAATAAAAAATAAAAAATAAAAAATGTGAAAAGGAATTGAGAAGAAAAAAAATTATTCTTTAGTGTCCATGTGTTTATTAAAAGGTGTATCCATTTTCAGAAAATTTTTGTATATCCTTTTTCATTCTTGTTAATCATAATCCAAACCTCATTATAGCATAATAAAGACCTAATTGATATTTAATAAATGCTCAGTCCATAGATGTGGAGATTGAATAGACAAGAACCATGGTGTTTGATTCAACATTCTCAAAAGTAATTGATATTCATGTCCATGAGATCATATTCATTTCATTATTTGAAAAGTCCATTTTTCATGATAATTACATGTGAGATATTTGTATTTCCATAATTTATTCAATTCCTCACATAAACTGAGTGATAAATATCAATCTTTGGGTGATTTATTTCTAAGTGACATGGGAGATTTGTAGTCGAAGTGTATTTTCCAAAGGCTATCTAGGCATGTTTTTACTGTGAAATGGAGAATTATGTTGTTAAGGTTATGCACACACACACACACACACACACTTTGAGTTGACAATAATGATTGAGTTTATTTAACCTTTGGATACTATAAAATCGTTGTCAAAATCTGTTGATATATTACTGTGACACTGTTAGTTATTCTCTTGAAAATTTTGACAATTAGATTATTACTCTGAGGAAAATAAATGAGAGTGACCATGTGATCATGTATTTGCATTTTTTTTAGAAAGTAGGTTTTCTTTTATTGAGACAATAATGTTTGTGGGTAACATTTCTAAAAACCCTCATGAGACTATAACTCGTCCACTAGAGGTAATCTAGGGGTTCAAAGCCTTGTTGCACATTAAGGTAAGTGCAACCAATGATTCCTACGAAAGTGAGTTTGGATTTTTTTTTTGTTGCTCGAAGACTAGCAAAATATAGGTTTGGGGGTATTTGATACTCGCATAATTTATACTCAAATTACCTTATAATATATATCTAGTGTTTCAAATATCTTATTTTATTTTAATTATATCAATTTCATGTATTTATAGGTTCGGAAGCTTAAACGATGAAATCACATCAAAACAGAAGAAATTATTTGACAACCTCAAATAGTGGTACACAGTGACGGTGACAGGTGAAATTAGGAAGAACAATTAAACCCAAAACAATTTAACCTAAACCCAAGCCCATGCATAACATAAATTTTTGACTTTATTTAGTCTCTCTTCTCTGGCAGACATACCTCCCTCTCTTTTCACGCCTCTTTTTTTTCTTCTCTCTTTTCTCTAGCAGCCACCCTTTTCTCCCTCTCATCTTGCCTTCTCCACTTATCATATCTCCCTCGCCGGCGATTCTCGTTCGCAAGAAAAATCGACAACCACCATACCACATCACATTGTCTCCATCTTACCATGTTTTTCTCTCTACCTTTGCTTCATCCTCTCTTCTTCATCTTCGGTCAGCCAACGCCAATCCCAACCGTCAAGACAGAGAACTCATGACATTGCCAACCAACCTTTGTTCCTCCTTCCCTCATTACACACACACAAAAATAGAGCAACCACCACTCGCCTCATCCTCAATCATTCTCAATAGTCATCTTCTTCCTCTCTCGACCTCAACATTTCTCCCTCACGAACACCATCACGCTACTGTCAAGCCACTACAACACCACACCAACAAAGTCGATTGACTCCCCCTGACTTCACCACATCGCCTTTATCTCGTCACAATTTTTCTTCTCCTCACGATCTCACCTTCCTCTTCACATTTCTCTCACAGCCAACGCCCTGTTCTCTCCCCCCCTCGTTGCAACACCTTACAACAAAACAGAACCACACATCATTGCTTTGCCACCTTCCCTGCTTCATCTACTCCACCTTTCGCCAGCATATCTTCTTCCTCACGACTAACCACCACCATCGTCCTCTCCCCTCCTTTGTTTTTCACTTTCGAAAGAGATCGCAATAAAACAGGGAAGAAAAGGAGCAGCACCAGGGACGAAGAAGAACTCGTCTAAGTGTCGAGGGAACCAGCGAGGGACCCCACAGGGGACCGTCCATCTCCCTCGGGATGCGCATTTGAATTTTCAATGCACGCACCCCGAGGGTTCAAATGCGCATCCCGGGGGGATGGACGACCCTCCCCCCTGTGGGGTCCCTTGCTGTTTTCCTCGCCATTTCCCTCGACAATTAGAATTTTTCGACGAAGAAACATCATAGTGAGAAAGTATCAAAAGGAATTTGGGGATGGAAATAACTGATTTTTAAAAATTTGGTTATTTGCACCCACAAAATGTTTTTGGTACCACGACAGGGCACCACGCGAGGAACTGATGGATTTCATCCACGCTACCACTGCAACCACCTCCACCATGGGTTTCTAAACCCTCTGCTAAAGCGTAGATGATTCCTCATGCTTAATAAAATTTACTCATGTTTTTATTGTTTTCCGATACATTGACATTGGGTTGATTTGTGAACAAGCGCATATTACTTTCACCATGTATGCCATGCATCCATGGTAGTTAGAATTATTTTATATTTATGTTAAAGCATGTTTTATTCGTATTAGTTAAACCAGTGATTAGTTGTGCCTTAAACAGACAATTAATGCTAGGGGTTTGCATCTTTGCTAAAATCAATCCACTACAATGCTCAAAACCAATAATTGACATTAGTATAATTTTATAAACCTGATGGATGATTCAAATGTCATAGCATCTCTATTTGATTCTCAAACTCATTTTTTTAATTGTTTTCTGTCTTCCATTAGTTTAGAAATTTTCAATTGCTGTAACCCCCCTTCAAATTGGTTTAAATAGATTGTAGTTTCGATTGTGTCTTTAGGGATGGCAACGAGGAGGTTTTGGGCAAAATCCATCCCCGCGCCACTGGGGATCGCGGATCCTCGAATCCGCCCCATATATCCGTATATGCAATTTTTCAAAAACTATCTCCGCTCCAGCCAGATTGGTGGATGTCCACCACGCTCCAAATATCCGTTAAAAAAACAGTTTTCTTCTCAACACCATACAACTTGTTTTACTATTTGATTCAACAGAAGGAAAAAGTACTAAAATTGTTGTTATAATGGTTGTAATCATGGCATGAGATAAATTCTTTAAGTTCTACTATGACAATATGGTTTCAAAGATGAAACCATTCAGTTGAAGTTGAAGCCCAAACAACTCATAAAAGAGATAATTTTGAACACCTTTGTGTTTTCTCTAATGTAATGGTCTTTGCACCCGATTGATTGAAAGAAATCAAAGAATGGAGAAAATAGGGATTGAGTGGCTTCGAAATGCTTACAACAATTTTCATACTAAATGACCTTTATTTTTCTTTCGGGCATTTACTCTACCTAGTAACAAATTGAGATTTGAGAAGTACTGAAGCAGAACAACTTCTACAAATTGAACCACCAGATCTTTCAAGATCGAACCACCACCACCACCATATCTCAAATCGAATCACTACCAGATCTCAGATCTCCCAAGATTGAACCACCAAGACGATTTACGCCACCATACCTCAGACTTTCACCAGATCTCAGACTTTTACCAGATCTCGTCCTTGGCAGTGAAAGCGATGGTCGCTTCTCCACCACAATCACCAAGCCTCCATTACTCGAATCATCAATGAAGGAGAGAAGAAACAAGAGAATAAGAAAAAATGAGGAAGAAGAAAAACAAGAAGGAAAAAGAATTTAAAGAGTTCTCTTATCCTCCTTTTATCTGTGGAGGCGACAAAATCTCTTCCATGTGGAGAATTCTCTTATTTGGGTATGCGTTTTGTACTCAATTATGGATATGATTTACCATTTTATATTAGAAGGGTATTGTAGTAATATTGCATAGATAAACGGATATCACCAAATCCATATCCGTCCCAAAATAGTAATGGATACAATTTTGATCCCCAAAGCCGCCTCAAAATCCTTTAAGGAAAGCCCAATCCGACCTAAACGGTCCGGGGCGGAGCGAATATCTCCGAAAAACCACCTCACTGCCATCCCTATATATTTTACATCCTCGTGGGATCGACCCATATTTTCCATTGTCTACCAGTTAGATAGCAGCGCATTTGCGGTATAATAATCAAGTTAAATTAGCCTATTAATTTAGGTTAGTAAAATCTGCACCACTCCACCACCCACAACCATAGCCACAATCACCACCACCAGAATTACAAAACCAGAACAACTGCCATCATTTTCACCACCCTCAATGAAATAGAGTATGGTTCAACAAGGAATCTCCAAGAAAAATACCAAATACACAACTACAACCATTTGCCATCATCTCCACCACCCACAACCACTAGCATCACCACTACCAACTAAAGACATATAGTAAGGTTCAACAAGAAATTTTCAAGTCAAAGACTAACTATAACCCAAATTAAGTTTACTACTTTTAAGTTTTTCATTTACAAATTGTAGTCTCACATTACATAAAAGTCAAGTTTAATGTTACTCGTCAAAAATCCAAATTTTAATGTTACAAAAATAGTCCCACATCGCTTATAAGCCAACCATTTTGTGTGTTTGCTCTTATAAAACTAGTCTAGACATAAACACTTTAAATTGATCACTTACAAATTATAGTCCTACATCACCTAAAAGCCAACCATAAACTCCCACATCATATAAATGTTAAATGTTTTTTTATTGATGAAGACATAATGCATATATAAATATTAAGAATCACGGTTACAATACTAATGTCCTGCCATAGTGGCTAGTTCGTGAGCCTCATAATTGAGCTATCTACTGATAAATTTACAGAACCAGAGTGCATGTATAGTAAGTAGTCGCCGTATGCTACTGATGAGAGGACGCCATACCCAGTCCATGGCCACACAAGGAGGTTGCAAATCATCCTGCAACATGGAAATAAGATTTTCGAAATCTCCCAACAAAAAACCTATTCTCCACTGCTGTGGATAGATGAGGAGAAGAGCCACCTCAACTGCATGGCATTCAACCATTGTATTGACAGTTGCCTTTCTTTCAATTGGGCATACCACCTGGGCAAGGAGCTCACCTTGAAGATTGACCACAAAAACACCAATGTTATTCAACAAAATCTCAAATTTCCTATAACAAACATAGTCCCACATCACCTAAAAGCCAAACTGTGTTGTTTGTTTCCTCTTATAAATTAGCCCACAAAACCCCAAATTGCATTATTTTTTTTCCTCTTATAAAATTAGCCTACAAAAACCCAAATTGCATGCATCAAACATAACCCCACATCACTTAAAAGCCAACTATGTTGTGTGTTTCCTCTTATAAAATTAGCCTACAAAAACCTAAATTGCATGTCACAAACATAGTTCCTAAATCACCTAAAAGCCAATCGTTGTGTGTTTCCTCTTACAAAATTAGCATACAAAAATCCAAATTGCATGTTGCAAACATCATCCCACATCACCTAAAAGCCAATTATTTTGTATGTTTCCTATTATAAAATAAGCTAATAATGACCCAAATTGCATGTTACAAACATAGTCCCACATCACCTGAAAGTTATTCATGTTGTGTTTTTCTTGTATAAAATAAGCCAATAAAGTCACATAGTCCTACATCACCTAAAATCCAATCATGTTTTGTGTTTCACTTATAAGATAAACTAATAAAGACCCAAATTGCATGTTACAAACATAGTCTCACATCACCTAAATAATTGCATGCTACAAACATAGTCTCACATCACCTAAAAGCCAATATTGTTGTATGTTTGCTCTTATAAAACTACCCTAGACATTTGAAGTTTTCATACTTTTGGGCTCTAACCAATTAAGCCTCATTGGGCTTGTTGATAGTGGTCAAAATGATCCTTTAATAGAAGGTCGTAGTAAATAAACGGAGTAGGGCGGATACCCGTCATCCATGACGGAGCAGGGACATATTTTATTAAAAAAATGGTTAAATAAGGCGGATGTGGGGATTCGTCATCTTGGTGGGGCGGGGATGGATTTGGCAAAATCCACCCAGTCCGCCCCATTGCCATCCCAAAGTTCATCCAACTGAACTCATTTTCATGATTAAGTCTACATTATGATAGAATTCTAGTCTGTTCGGACTAAGACGACTTATCCGCAGCTTAACTCCTTCAGGATTAAGCTTATATTATGATAAAAGTCTAGTCTGTTCGGACCAAGATGACTTCTCCACAACTTTTAGGATTAAGCTTACATTAAGATATAAGTCTAGTCCATTCGAACCAAGGTGACTTCACCATAGCTTAACTCCTCTTCAGGATTAAGCATGCATTATGATAGAAGTCTAGTCTATTCAGACCAAGACACCTTCTCCACAGCTTAACTCCTTTTCAGGATTAAGCCTATATTATTATAGAAGTCTAATTAGTTCGGACCAAGATGACTTATCCACAACTTAACTCCTCTTAAGTACCAAATACTCATTCAGAAAAGTCCAGTCTATTCGAACCATGACGACTTCTCCATAGCTTAACTCCTCTTTAGGATTAAGCTTACTTTAATATAAAAGTCTAGTCTGTTCGGACCAAGACATTCCACAACTTAACTCCTCTTTAGGGATTAAATACTTATTAAAGAATTCTAGTCCATTTGGACCAAGACAACTTCTCATAGCTTAACTCATTTTCAGGATTAAGCTTACTTTATTAAAGAAGTCTAGTCCTTTCGAACCAAGACGACTTCTCCATAGCTTAACTCCTTTTCAGGATTTAGCTTACTTTATTATAAAAGTCTAGTTTGTTCGGACCCAGACGACTTCTCCACGGCGTAACTCCTCTTTAGGATTAAGCCTACATTATTATAGAAGTCTAGTCCGTTCGGACTAAGATGACTTCTCCACATCTTAACTCCTCTTCAGGATTAAGCCTACATTATGATAGAAGTCTAGTTCGTTTGGACCAAGATGACTTCTCCCTACTTAACTCCTCTTTAGGGTTAAGCTCACTCTACTTTGTTATAGAAGTCTAATCCGTTCGGATAAAGAAAATCCATCTACAACTTAAGTCTTCTTAAATATTAAGTTAACTATTGTCAGGGCACAATCTGTTCAGACAAAAAGGACTTCAGCTCAACCTTAATCATGCTTTGAACTAAGATGACATCGATTACCTAAGTCCATTCATAAATAAAAATTCTTGGTGACTTATCGATCTATTAAGCCTAATCTAAGTAAAGATAAAAAAAAAGGCAGGTGCGAAAATGACAACACAAACATGAGTCAAAGAAAATGCAATCCTCATTGATAAAAAGTGCACTATAATAACTCCGCTTATGTGGTGGGATCAGATTTGGCAGAGACAAATAAAGCTGGGTCAGTGGCGGTTTCCAGAACGTCAGGATTGGTGGCTAACCTCATGACACTTGGGTTAGCTTAAGGGCCACCCTACAAAGAAGGGGAAGACTCAAATATCATCTTCAAAGTGAGCAAAGGACAGTGATCTATAAGTAGAGATGTCTCAGTACTCATGATCCTGCTGAATAAAATCCAACAGCTCTTGCCTCCATGCGACAACCTTGCCGAATTGAATGGTATCAATAGTCTTGAGGAGCTCTTTCTCTCAAGTTTCCCACTGCTTCTTCAAACAACTTAGCTCCTAATTCACCATGGCCAGCCTAATCAGCCTCAACGCGACTTGCACACTCGAAACCCAGATTTTGAAAGACATGGAACATCGGCACCTGAGATGATTTACGAAGACAACTCTGACGATCAGCCTCAGCGCGTTTGACTTCCAGAGCACTCTGAGCATCTACACCAGCCTTCAGAGCGAACTCTAGCTGGTCAACCAACATGGTCTGTTTAGCCATTGACTTGTCAGGCTGGGCAACCAGTGTCTTGACCAGACACTCCAGGACTTCTTTCAAGTGAGTCTTCAGGTAAAATTGAGCATCCAACGCCTTGTTTAGATTCCTCAGAACCTCATCTAACTTAGTTCCTAGATTGGGCTGGACAGTCAACTGCTTCTCCACCTTGAAGATAGCGTCTAAGAGCTTTAACTGCTCAGCTAGCAAACATCTTCTCAAAAGCGAAAACTCTGTCAAGTGCATATTCTACCTCAATACCCACCATTCCAGCATAGTTTAAGTGGGTCATTCCCTTTCTAGAAAACAAATAAATACAAAGCTATAAACACTGAGTATGGCAAGAAACAAAACATAAATCAGACTAAAAGACAATTGCTAACTTACTAACATCAAGTACTTTTGTCCCTGATCAAGATGATCCCCCAACAATTCTCTATATCAACGGTACTCGGTTGAACAACCAAGAAAACTAGTTCTATGATCCACCTCATAATGCCACATATGCTTGCCATCAGAGCTAAGGTGCACAGTGTTCGGAGCAAAAAAAATATCGAACTTCTGCATGGAGGAAATTGGGATCAGGAATCAGTTGCATTTCTCTTCTTGCGATAGTCAAAGAGGGGGAAACTCAATGACACTTTTTCCCTTGTAAGCAGTAAAAGGCAGAATAGTCGGACGAAACAAGCCTTGCGAGTCCAGACGAAAAGATGGAGACCCAAGTAGTCATTCAATCCGCAAATCAACACTAAGCACTAGGAACGACGAGCTCGACCCCTCCTCACAAACCTCTGAATCCATAGACAGGTCATGAGCAACATCCTCCAAGCCTGACTGTTCTACTCATTGATTAGCAGAAGCTTTCAATGTAGCATGGAGAAGTTTGTCTGAAGCAATTTCAGCATGCTCTATACTCATCTTGTTGGGCTCATCTATCCTAGTAAAAAGAGAAAACTCTTTCTCCATGGCAGTCAGTAGAGCAGGAGGAGTGGGAAGAGGCTGCTCATAATCAATCTTTACTTCTTTGGTTGAATGACTGGGAATTACAATCAAAGACTATTTCACAAGTTCCCTCTCTTGGGCAGTCAGTAAAGTAGGATGAACAGTCTTTTTGGACTTACGAGATGAAGAAATCAGTCCTTCCCAATCCTTGCTCTTTGACAGGCTGGGGTTTTCACCATTTTTTTCTCTGCGGTTCAGATGCTATGACCTTTTTTCTAGAAGACGAGTCGACGGGAGTAGCTAGAGCCCGTCCCACACTACCAATCCCACTGGAGAACAAGACGTTCCTTTTGACGAGGAATTGAGCCTTCGCTTTTTTTCATCGCTACAGAGGGCAATAGAGTCATGTGCCCCTGATTGTGAACAATCAAAAAGTCAAACAATGACAAATATTGTATTAAAAGAAGAAGCAAAATGAATACAGGGAACTTACTTAGATCTCTGAAGTTGCGAATGATCAACAGATTAATAGAAGTGAACTACCCGAACTTCACAGAAGGAAATAAGCAATACTTCTGCCAATTCTTGAAGTTGTCCAAAAGATCATCCAGATAAGATGGCTTCCTCATATAGCAGATCCCATGCCGATTCATCCTGATGGAAGTCAGTGAATGCAACAACCTTGTCGATAGATGGAACCCAACCTCATTCGCCCTGATCACAGTGGCAATCAGGATCCTCCACCCATTCAATAACATTTGGGCTAGGGGAATGCCATAGTACGATAGAAAACACCAAATTCCATCAAGGATGGGGAAGCGTAGACCAGCTTTGAACACGACCTTATACAAATAGACATACGCCTCACTCAGACAAGTCTAACATTCACCTTTCGTAAAGAGTGACAACTTCAGATTATCGGGAATCTGATACTATCTGTAGAGCTCGACCGGGTCCTCCTCCGTCATCAATGACTTCCTAAAAAAGTCAAGGCAAGCCGTATGTTGATCATGAGCAAAAATAATCTTTCCAGACATGATTGGAGAAGATGAAGGTTTGCACTTGATCCAACTTGGAAACTTTGAGATAGAAAACAACAAAAAAGCTCTTGGAAGTTAAAAATCAAACTACTCCAAAACAGGCTTATATAGGCTTGAAGTGTGGGAGAAATAATCAAACAACCATTGCATAAGCATTAATTGCAGTGCAGACGCCAAAATATGCCATCATGGTGTCGCATAGGCCCCTACGTTCGAGTTAGAATCCCTATACACAACCCCACTAACTAGGAGGAGTAACTGATGAGACATCAAAACAATTACCCAACCACAAACCTAGGTCAGCCCTAATGGGAAAAGGCCCAAGCCTGGTCTAAGTGAAGCCCAAGCCTGATCTAAGTTACTTATTATTCAACTCGTAAGTCAGGCGCCCAAACCCAGATTATGTGAGCCCAAAGCGGTAAGAATCTTGGAGTTTGGCCCAGGACAATAAGGCCCAAATATAGACCTCTAGACTATAGCAAGCTCAAGGTCCATTTGTGCAACTCTTGGTTCAATCAAGCATTGGGTCCTAAAGAAAGCCAGGTGCCAAAGAAGAATCAGTCATGGACGGGTAATATTCTAAGCGAGATTTTCTCCCTCCATCACGCCTTCAACAATAGAGTCAATAAAGGAATGAAACACTCATTATATAAGGTGAACAAAATGGATGAGAAAGGTACACACATGCAACCCAATTTTATCAGTTTATCTCCATCATTGTTCAAGTGTCTCTGACTTTAACATCGGAGCACATTCGGCCACCACAACGGTGGTCTTTGGTTCACCGTTGTTCATCCTTGCATGTAAAAATCAACATGGAAAAATTTGGACTCATCAATACATGTAATGCTTCAGGCCACCCTAGTAGTTGGCACTCCCCAACAATTTTGATCTTTAAAACGTTTTTAGGGGGCAACCGATTGAACCCTTGCAATTTGAAAAACTTTACCTAAATCAATAAGCAATTTCTACATCATTATAAAAAAAAGCAACAACAACAATAATAACTTGCAACAAAAAACACTTAATACAACTTCATAGAAAAGAATATCAAAAGTTAAACTTACCCTTGGATAGATAAATGATGTTGCCTCACTTTATCTTCTGTTATTCTCATTGCTTATATTTTCTTCTTTCATATAGTAAAACTTGAATCAATTTCAAAATTTAGTTATCGAATTGACATAAATTATTGCAACTACACAACCAAACCACATACACAAAAGAGGAGGATAGCCTAACAAACATCATAATTGAGCTCAAAAAATCAGTAATCTCATTTGCTTTTCCTGAAATTAATACTTATTATAACCTAGCATTTTAATAGATATTTCTAATTAATATTCTTAGTAATGACTATTGCCTAAAAAATATTGTAGTCACCTATATGGATCAAACTTCTCCATAATTAATGATGAAACACACGTGTGTCAATGAAACACAATGTTTAGAAGAAGATCATTGATAGTTTGCGTTTTCTCATAATAGTATGAAGATACCATTTTTTTTTATCAAAGTTTTCCATTCCTTATTTTTTCGATTTCTATAGATATGATATTTCTTGCTGATGCAGTCATTTTTCGCTTACTGCTTTGACCTAGTCTCGGTGACCTGCTGACCTACACAAATAACACACGTGAGCCACGGACCACTTTTGTGGTGGCCGATGGCACTCTGACGCTAAAGTAAGACAAAGATCTGAGGAAGGTGTAATGCTGTATACAAGGAATTTGTAGCGTATCTTAGCTTACCAACCTCATGTCTTATTTGTAGTGCAGGAGTCCTGGTTCTACCAGGCCATCAAAGGCGTAGTTTAGGAAGGAGATCTTCATGGAAATCCTTCTCTAATTAGGAGTTGTGTTGTGGGAGGGAAGTTCTTTGTTAGCCCTGTGCTCCTAGATACGAGGGGGATAGTTCCCAATCCAAGAGCAATCCGTAGAAGGAAGTTTCCCTGCGTGGAATGTACTATGGTATTTGCTTCCTAGTTGGAAGCAGATAGCTGTTGTAATTGCCTATTTGAAGCAGATTATCGAGATACTTTCCTTAGTAGGACTTACGGGGATTAAGGATAGTTGTGAGATGTATGGGTCTAGCATGTTGTGAGAGTTCGAGTCTGTCTGGCGGACGTAATTAGGCAGACTTGGAACCGCTTGGGCCAGATCAGTGTTGGGCTGACACTGGGACCCATGATTCCTTGAGATCATCAAGACATGTGTATGGTTCAGGGATGTGACATTTTTTGTGTATCATCAGCTACTCCCTCTGAGTTAGTGGGCCATCACATCGGTTCGCTAAGTCATCTCTTGAAAAGATATGTCGCTCATGATGATTGAGTCTAAATTGTTGCTTGAGCTGCGTGCTGCATTAATTGAACGTGAGTCGATTCAGCGGAAAAAAGGCGGAAACCTAATCCTATTTAGGTCATCCGTAGTGCAGAGTCTGACTCTTTTATTTTCTTTGCTTTTGAAGATAATGTTCTATTCATCTTTTGATTAGAAAAGATTGTCGTCTTCTTCATGGCTCAACAAAACCTTCTTGATGACGCAACCTTGGCCAGCAGTCTTGAGTTTTACAAATACAGGTTGCTTTCTGAGCCCGACCTCACTGAAATTCGTACAAAGTTTGGGGTCCCCGAGGACCTGCCATTGTATCTCCTGAAGGGTGACCAGACGCCAATGTCGCCACCGACAAGGTTACTCTGCTTGCATCATGGGATGCTTCAAACTAAAGTGCATTTTCTCGTTCTGGATGTGATTTGGGAATTATTGGACCTCATTGGGGTTCCTCCGGCCCAATTGGGGCCTAATGGATATAAGATTATCCTTCTCATTCTGATTAGGGCAAAGGAGGCTGGTGTCCACGTGACTTCGTGGGTAATTCATTTGTTGACTTCTCCTCGGTTGAAGGGTAATGCCATCTGTAAGATGACGTTGCCGGCCTGCTTCACGAATTTGCTGACGACTTCAAGTCCTGGCAAAAGTATTGCTTATTGGCCCCTGTGAATTCAAAGTACTTCCGGTTCAAGGGTCGCTCGCTCGAATGAGAGTTCAGGCCACTTCGTAAGTGTAGCCTTTTCTTTTGACTCTGCTATGCTTGATTGCAAGTTAGCTAATCATTGCTTGTGTTTCTTCACAGGAAGGTTTCCCACTACTCCCCTTACCCTAGAGGAGCAAAATACTATGGATACATTTCATGGCTTGTCAACGAAGAACGTGGTGGATGTCATAAGCGTCCCCAACTTCATCCATAGTGGGCTGTGAGACAACTGGCGCGTAGCCCCCACTTTGTACCGAACATCAAGAGTTAAGCCTGAAGATGAGGCCCCTTCTAGGAAAGGGAAGGTTGTTGGGGCCAAAGCTCCTATTCTGTCCGACATGGAGGAGTCGTTTAAGACGCTTGCCTCTTTTGTGAGTTCGAAAAGGTCTCGTGTCAGAACTGTGTTTCCTTCAGCACGACCCACTCCAATGAAAAAAGAGAGCGAGTATAATCGGCCCGTTAGGGCGGAGATTGATGTATTCGGCTGGGAGAAAGATTACCTGCGATTTGTAGGGGTTGAAGATAGGTCAAATCTTAGTGATGCACAGGTCGAAGCTTTGAATGAGCGACTAATGGGGATTGCAATGGCGGCATCTACAGGTGCTGATTTGCTTGGAACTGTTCCAATAGAAGGTTCCTGTGAAGATCCACCTGAGGTTGTGGAATCTGATTGTTCACCTGAGGTTTTGGAATCTGATTTGGTGTGCTATTTGATAGTGGTCATGGTGGCACATGCCAAGTTTCATGTAGTCTGCATTGTTCACTGTCTCGTTCCAGGCCACAGCTCAAAGTGTTGGAGGGTCCTTTGAATAATTTGCTTCATTCTCTCCCTCCAGATCTTGTCAAACCGTTTCGCACTAAAGGATCGGTTGTTCGTGACAAGGAAAAGGTTGTGGAGGAGAGCCTGGGAACATTGCCAACTGAGAAGGGTGGTGCAGGCGCGATTCCTGATCCTGGAAAACTTCATCTGAATGCGCGAATAAGCATGTTTGCACCAGACTTGGTAAGGATGAACACTCAAGTCTGGCACCAAAAGGTTGATGTGGAGTATGCTTCGAAGAAACATATAAACAGGCGTCATAGCTGGCTGATGGATTGCAATCCAAAACCCGAGGAAGATACTCTAGAAGGGTGTATGAATAAGGGTTTAAAATACCTTATGCTGAGTATGTCTCACTTGAGCCAGGTGGTCTTTGCTGCGATGGAAGTCGAGGCGGCTCGTGAGAGGGTATATACCATGGAGCGTGTATTCTGGCACATGCAGGCGCTGTATTCTGATGCGTTTAATGAAATTGAGCGGCTACAGAAGCAGGTTGAGGAGAACGGGCTGGAGCACTCAGCGGTGGTCGCCGTGACTTATAGAACTCGTCTAGAGGTCCCTTGAGCGTGATCTGGCAGAGGCGGTGTTCAAGAGAGACAGACTCAAGTTGGAGTTGAGCCGGATTATTTTTGTAACATGCAATTTGGGTCATTATTAGCTTATTTTATAATAGGAAACATACAAAATAATTGGCTTTTAGGTGATGTGGGACTATGTTTGTTATAGGAAATTTGAGATTTTGTTGAATAACATTGGTGTTTTTGTGGTCAATCTTCAAGGTGAGCTCCTTGCCCAGGTGGTATGCCCAATTGAAAGAAAGGCAACTGTCAATACAATGGTTGAATGCCATGCAGTTGAGGTGGCTCTTCTCCTCATCTATCCACAGCAGTGGAGAATAGGTTTTTTGTTGGGAGATTCCGAAAATCTTATTTCCATGTTGCAGGATGATTTGCAACCTCCTTGTGTGGCCATGGACTGGGTATGGCGTCCTCTCATCAGTAGCATACGGCGACTACTTACTATACATGCACTCTGGTTCTGTAAATTTATCAGTAGATAGCTCAATTATGAGGCTCACGAACTAGCCACTATGGCAGGACATTAGTATTTAAACCGTGATTCTTAATATTTATATATGCATTATGTCTTCATCAATAAAAAAACATTTAACATTTATATGATGTGGGAGTTTATGGTTGGCTTTTAGGTGATGTAGGACTATAATTTGTAAGTGATCAATTTAAAGTGTTTATGTCTAGACTAGTTTTATAAGAGCAAACACACAAAATGGTTGGCTTTTAAGCGATGTGGGACTATTTTTGTAACATTAAAATTTGGATTTTTGATGAGTAACATTAAACTTGACTTTTATGTAATTTGAGACTACAATTTGTAAATGAAAAACTTAAAAGTAGTAAACTTAATTTGGGTTATAGTTAGTCTTTGACTTGAAAATTTCTTGTTGAACCTTACTATATGTCTTTAGTTGGTAGTGGTGATGCTAGTGGTTGTGGGTGGTGGAGATGATGGCAAATGGTTGTAGTTGTGTATTTGGTATTTTTCTTGGAGATTCCTTGTTGAACCATACTCTATTTCATTGAGGGTGGTGAAAATGATGGCAGTTGTTCTGGTTTTGTAATTCTGGTGGTGGTGATTGTGGCTATGGTTGTGGGTGGTGGAGTGGTGCAGATTTTACTAACCTAAATTAATAGGCTAATTTAACTTGATTATTATACCGCAAATGCGCTGCTATCTAACTGGTAGACAATGGAAAATATGGGTCGATCCCACGAGGATGTAAAATATATAGGGATGGCAGTGAGGCGGTTTTTCGGAGATATTCGCTCCGCCCCGGACCGTTTAGGTCGGATTGGGCTTTCCTTAAAGGATTTTGAGGCGGCTTTGGGGATCAAAATTGTATCCATTACTATTTTGGGACGGATATGGATTTGGTGATATCCGTTTATCTATGCGATATTACTACAATACCCTTCTAATATAAAATGGTAAATCATATCCATAATTGAGTACAAAACGCATACCCAAATAAGAGAATTCTCCACATGGAAGAGATTTTGTCGCCTCCACAGATAAAAGGAGGATAAGAGAACTCTTTAAATTCTTTTTCCTTCTTGTTTTTCTTCTTCCTCATTTTTTCTTATTCTCTTGTTTCTTCTCTCCTTCATTGATGATTCGAGTAATGGAGGCTTGGTGATTGTGGTGGAGAAGCGACCATCGCTTTCACTGCCGATGGACGAGATCTGGTAAAAGTCTGAGATCTGGTGAAAGTCTGAGGTATGGTGGCGTAAATCGTCTTGGTGGTTCAATCTTGGGAGATCTGAGATCTGGTAGTGATTCGATTTGAGATATGGTGGTGGTGGTGGTTCGATCTTGAAAGATCTGGTGGTTCAATTTGTAGAAGTTGTTCTGCTTCAGTACTTCTCAAATCTCAATTTGTTACTAGGTAGAGTAAATGCCCGAAAGAAAAATAAAGGTCATTTAGTATGAAAATTGTTGTAAGCATTTCGAAGCCACTCAATCCCTATTTTCTCCATTCTTTGATTTCTTTCAATCAATCGGGTGCAAAGACCATTACATTAGAGAAAACACAAAGGTGTTCAAAATTATCTCTTTTATGAGTTGTTTGGGCTTCAACTTCAACTGAATGGTTTCATCTTTGAAACCATATTGTCATAGTAGAACTTAAAGAATTTATCTCATGCCATGATTACAACCATTATAACAACAATTTTAGTAATTTTTCCTTCTGTTGAATCAAATAGTAAAACAAGTTGTATGATGTTGAGAAGAAGACTGTTTTTTTAACGAATATTTGGAGCGTGGTGGACATCCACCAATCTGGCTGGAGCGGAGATAGTTTTTGAAAAATTGCATATACGGATATATGGGGCGGATTCGAGGATCCGCGATCCCCAGTGGCGCGGGGATAGATTTTGCCCAAAACCTCCCCGTTGCCATCCCTAAAGACACAATCGAAACTACAATCTATTTAAACCAATTTGAAGGGGGGTTACAGCAATTGAAAATTTCTAAACTAATGGAAGACAGAAAACAATTAAAAAAATGAGTTTGAGAATCAAATAGAGATGCTATGACATTTGAATCATCCATCAGGTTTATAAAATTATACTAATGTCAATTATTGTTTTTGAGCATTGTAGTGGATTGATTTTAGCAAAGATGCAAACCCCTAGCATTAATTGTCTGTTTAAGGCACAACTAATCACTGGTTTAACTAATACGAATAAAACATGCTTTAACATAAATATAAAATAATTCTAACTACCATGGATGCATGGCATACATGGTGAAAGTAATATGCGCTTGTTCACAAATCAACCCAATGTCAATGTATCGGAAAACAATAAAAACATGAGTAAATTTTATTAAGCATGAGGAATCATCTACGCTTTAGCAGAGGGTTTAGAAACCCATGGTGGAGGTGGTTGCAGTGGTAGCGTGGATGAAATCCATCAGTTCCTCGCGTGGTGCCCTGTCGTGGTACCAAAAACATTTTGTGGGTGCAAATAACCAAATTTTTAAAAATCAGTTATTTCCATCCCCAAATTCCTTTTGATACTTTCTCACTATGATGTTTCTTCGTCGAAAAATTCTAATTGTCGAGGGAAATGGCGAAGAAAACAGCAAGGGACCCCACAGGGGGGGAGGGTCGTCCATCCCCCCGGGATGCGCATTTGAACCCTCGGGGTGCGTGCGTTGAAAATTCAAATGCGCATCCCGAGGGAGATGGACGGTCCCCTCCTACCCCACCCCCCCCTGTGGGGTCCCTCGCTGGTTCCCTCGACACTTAGACGAGTTCTTCTTCGTCCCTGGTGCTGCTCCTTTTCTTCCCTGTTTTATTGCGATCTCTTTCGAAAGTGAAAAACAAAGGAGGGGAGAGGACGATGGTGGTGGTTAGTCGTGAGGAAGAAGATATGCTGGCGAAAGGTGGAGTAGATGAAGCAGGGAAGGTGGCAAAGCAATGATGTGTGGTTCTGTTTTGTTGTAAGGTGTTGCAACGAGGGGGGGAGAGAACAGGGCGTTGGCTGCGAGAGAAATGTGAAGAGGAAGGTGAGATCGTGAGGAGAAGAAAAATTGTGACGAGATAAAGGCGATGTGGTGAAGTCAGGGGGAGTCAATCGACTTTGTTGGTGTGGTGTTGTAGTGGCTTGACAGTAGCGTGATGGTGTTCGTGAGGGAGAAATGTTGAGGTCGAGAGAGGAAGAAGATGACTATTGAGAATGATTAAGGATGAGGCGAGTGGTGGTTGCTCTATTTTTGTGTGTGTGCAATGAGGGAAGGAGGAACAAAGGTTGGTTGGCAATGTCATGAGTTCTCTGTCTTGACGGTTGGGATTGGCGTTGGCTGACCGGAGATGAAGAAGAGAGGATGAAACAAAGGTAGAGAGAAAAACATGGTAAGATGGAGACAATGTGATGTGGTATGGTGGTTGTCGATTTTTCTTGCGAACGAGAATCGCCGGCAAGAGAGATATGATAAGTGGAGAAGGCAAGATGAGAGGGAGAAAAGGGTGGCTGCTAGAGAAAAGAGAGAAGAAAAAAAAGAGGCGTGAAAAGAGAGGGAGGTATGTCTGCCAGAGAAGAGAGACTAAATAAAGTCAAAAATTTATGTTATGCATGGGCTTGGGTTTAGGTTAAATTGTTTGTGGTTTAATTGTTCTTCCTAATTTCACCTGTCACCGTCACTGTGTACCACTATTTGAGGTTGTCAAATAATTTCTTCTGTTTTGATGTGATTTCATCGTTTAAGCTTCCGAACCTATAAATACATGAAATTGATATAATTAAAATAAAATACGATATTTGAAACACTAGATATATATTATAAGGTAATTTGAGTATAAATTATGCGAGTATCAAATACCCCCAAACCTATATTTTGCTAGTCTTCGAGCAACAAAAAAAAAAATCCAAACTCACTTTCGTAGGAATCATTGGTTGCACTTACCTTAATGTGCAACAAGGCTTTGAACCCCTAGATTACCTCTAGTGGACGAGTTATAGTCTCATGAGGGTTTTTAGAAATGTTACCCACAAACATTATTGTCTCAATAAAAGAAAACCTACTTTCTAAAAAAATTGCAAATACATGATCACATGGTCACTCTCATTTATTTTCCTCAGAGTAATAATCTAATTGTCAAAATTTTCAAGAGAATAACTAACAGTGTCACAGTAATATATCAACAGATTTTGACAACGATTTTATAGTATCCAAAGGTTAAATAAACTCAATCATTATTGTCAACTCAAAGTGTGTGTGTGTGTGTGTGTGTGTGCATAACCTTAACAACATAGTTCTCCATTTCACAGTAAAAACATGCCTAGATAGCCTTTGGAAAATACACTTCGACTACAAATCTCCCATGTCACTTAGAAAAAAATCACCCAAAGATTGATATTTATCACTCAGTTTATGTGAGGAAATGAATAAATTATGGAAATACAAATATCTCACATGTAATTATCATGAAAATTGGACTTTTCAAATAATGAAATGAATATGATCTCATGGACATGAATATCAATTACTTTTGAGAATGTTGAATCAAACACCATGGTTCTTGTCTATTCAATCTCCACATCTATGGACTGAGCATTTATTAAA
This sequence comes from Berberis vulgaris, assembly GCA_963556465.1. Lineage (NCBI taxonomy): Eukaryota > Viridiplantae > Streptophyta > Magnoliopsida > Ranunculales > Berberidaceae > Berberis > Berberis vulgaris. Next base: position 52,951,711 of record OY747126.1, read on the forward strand.
TATCAATTAGGTCTTTATTATGCTATAATGAGGTTTGGATTATGATTAACAAGAATGAAAAAGGATATACAAAAATTTTCTGAAAATGGATACACCTTTTAATAAACACATGGACACTAAAGAATAATTTTTTTTCTTCTCAATTCCTTTTCACATTTTTTATTTTTTATTTTTTATTTTTTATTTTTTATTTTTTATTTTTTATTTTTTATTTTTTATTTTTTATTTTTTATTTTTTATTTTTTATTTTTTATTTTTTATTTTTTATTTTTTATTTTTTATTTTTTATTTTTTATTTTTTATTTATTTAGTTTTAAGAATCACATGTTTTTCCCTTTCAACATAATAAAACATTTCAGCCTGAGGATTCAAGGAATATCTAGTTTCACCTCTTTCTATTTGCCCATTCCAAACATATATCGAACCATACATATTTTCAGAGAAATTGGGTTTTAAACAAATATGCAAACCCCTAGCATTACTTGTCTGTTTAAGGCACAACTAATCACATGTTTAACTAATATGAATAAAACATGCTTAAACATAAGCATAGAATAATTCTAACAACCATGGATGCGTGACATACATGGTGAAAGTAATATGAGTTTTTTCACAAATCAACCCAATGTCAATGTATCGAAAAACAATAAAAATTAAAAGTAAATTCTACTAAGCCTGAGGAATCATCTACGCCTTAGCGGAGGGTTTAGAAACCCATGGTAGAGGTGGTCGCAGTGGTGAGATGGGTGAAATCCACCAGTTCCTCACATGGTGCCCTACGGTGGTATAAAAGAAAAATTTGTAGATGCAAATAATCAGATTTTCAAAAATCAGTTATTTCCTTCCCCAAAAGTCCTTTTTTTCTCGTTGTGTTGCCTCTTCACCCCCACATGTTGCTCTTTTCCTTCCTTATTTAGTTGCGATCTCCTGCGAGAGAAAGAAACAAATGAAATAGGAGGGATGGATGGTGGTGGTTGGCCCTAAGGAAGAAGATATGCAAGCGAGAGGTGGAGTAGAAGAAGCATGGAAGGTGGCGAAACGATGACGACGAGAGGGAGGAAAAGGAGAACAAGGCGTTGCCTGCGAGAGGAAGGTGAGATCGTGAAGAGAAGATAAATTGTGAGGAAATAGAGGTGATGTGGTGAAGTCAGGAGGAGTCGATGAACTCTATTGGGGTGGTGTTGTGGTGGATAGAGAATAGCATGATGGAGTTCGTAATGGAAAGAGATTGAGGTCGAGAGAGGAAGAAGGGAACTTTTGAGAATGATTGAGGATTAGGCGAGTGGTGATTGTTATGTTTTTGTGTGTGTGCGATGAGGGAAGGAGGAACATGGGCTGGTTCGCGATGTGATGAGTTCTTTGTCTAGACGATTGGGATGGGCATTGGCTGATTGGAGATGAATAAGATAGGATGAAGCAAATGTAGAGATAATAACAAGGTAAGATGGAGACGAAGTGATGGGGTATGGTGGTCGCCGGTCTTTCTAGCGACCGAGAATCACTGGTGAGGGAGATGTGACAAGAGAAGAAGGCGAGATGGGGAGATAGAGAAGGGTGGCTTCCAGAGAAAAGAGAGAAGAAGAAGAAGAAGAAGAAGAAAAAAAAGGCGTGAAAAAAGAGGTAGGTATGTCTGCCAGAGAATAGAGACTAAATAAAGTTGGAAATTTAGGTTAGGCTTGGGCTTGGATTTAAATTAAGATGGGTTTGGGTTTAAATGTTCTTCCTAATTTCACCCGTCACCGTCATTTTGTATCATTATTTGAGATTATCAAATAATTGCTTCCGCTTTGATGTGATTTCACCGTTTAAGCTTCCAATCCTATAAAAACACGAATACAAAATAATTAAAATAAAATAAGATATTTGAAACACTAACAGATATAAATTATAAGGTCATTTGAGTATAAATTATGTGAGTGTCATTGAGATGATGACAATGGTTGTGGTTGTGGACCTTGTGGTATCATTTTTCATGGTGGTGGTTGTTGTTAGTGGTGGTGTTGATTATGTTATGGTGGTGGTTGTGTATTTAGTTGGCTTGGAGATTCTTTGTTGAACCTTTCCCAATCTCGTTGGTGATGGTGGTGGTTGTGATGATGGCAATGTGTGGTTTTGGTATTGCGGTAGTGACTGTGGATATGGTTGTGGGTGATGTAGTTGTCATATGGTGGTGGTTGTTGGTGTTGGTGATGATGACGGTGGTTGGTGGTGGTGGAAATGATAGTAATGGTTGTGGTTGTGGGTCGTAGAGGAGGTGGTTGTGGTTTAGGTATCGTGGTGACAATTGTTATAAGTGTAGGGTTGCATTGGTGGTGAGAACTTTGTTACGGTAGTTGTGGCATTGATTGTGATTTGTGAAGGTGTTCACAGTGGCGGAGGTGGTAGCTATGGCTATGAAGGTATTGGTAATGGTTATCCTATGGTGGTTGCGATGAGTGTGAAGGTGTTGGTGGTTATGGTGGTGAACGTGGTTATGATATGGTGTACACGGTGAATGTGGAGTAGCATTGATTTTGTCGTGGGTATGGTTGTGAAGGTAATTAATGTTATGGTTGTGAAGGTAGTCAATGTTAATGCTATGGTGGTTGTAGCAACGTGGTAATGGTGGTGGTTGTGAAGGTGTTGGTGATTATGCTTCGTTGGAAATGGTGGTGGTAACAAAAGACAAAATAATAGTGTATACTAAATAAATGAAATAACTTGATAATGCTAACTTAAGTAATGTAAGTGGGTGAGAGTATAAAATTAGTTTTGTCCCAGATGCTCTAAAAAACAACATACAAAGGTTTATAGTTCTAAAAACACAAATATTTGCATTACTTTAAATGTGAGTTTAAGGTGTTTTGTCCCACATCCCCTAAGAAGTAAACTTAACAAGCATATGCTTCTATAAAAAGTTGGGGCCTGTAATTCACTAGGTTGGGTTGGGTCTAGTTGGATTGAACCTTTGTTGTCTTGGAATTTGACAACCCAACTATTATAAATATAAATGAATATCCGCTCTACGGATATGGCCAAATCCATATCCGCCCCGAATCTGTGACGGATAAAATTTGGAATCTCAAATCCACCCCATTCTGTGCGGGCGGTGCAGATATCCGTGAAAATCCACCTCATTGCCAATGCTTGATAGACTAGGTCACTTAGATATGGCAAGTTGTCATCATCCTTATTAGGACTAGACTCGGTCGTTGTGCACAACCTTGGACCTTTAGACGGGCCTACACTTGGATGCGGCGAGTTGTCGTCATCCTGAATAGGACTAGACTCGACTGTTGTGCACCATCGTGTTCGTCTAGTCGAACTAGGCCACTTAGATGTGGCGAGTTGTCGTCTTCCTAAATAGGACTAAACTCGGTCATTGTGCGTCATCTTGGTCCTTTAGACAGACTAGGTCACATAGATGTGGCGAATTGTCGTCATCCTAAATAGGACTAGACTCGGTCGTTGTGTGCTATCATGATTATCTAGTCCACTTAGATGCAGCGAGTTTTCATTATCCTGGATAGGACTAGACTCGACCGTTATGTGCCATTTTGTTCTTTTAAACGGACTAGGTCACTTAGATACGGCGAGTTATCGTCATCTTAAATAGGACTAGACTAGGTCGTTGTGTGCCATCGTGGTCCTCTAGTCGGATTAGGCTTTCCCCTGTATGTAGATTTGAGTATGAAATATAATTGTTTTTAAAGAGAGTACCTTTACTGATAATACTTCTTTAAATGTTCTACATGATACTATCTTTATTCCGACTCTCTGACCGGTAAGCCTTAGTTCGTTGGTCATTTTCGGAGGGGCTTGGGCTGTAGTAGCTATTTTCATGATTGTTTCATTGTCGCGAAATGACATTTTATTGTTGTAGACTGGTCTCCCCTGATTGTCCCCCCACCTTGTCATCGACGGGGTAATTTATTGATGTCGAGTAGATACCACTGCTCCCATTGGTGGAGCCAAGGCCTGCCCAGTATTACATTGTACGTAGAGGGGGCATCTACAATGATGAATTTCGTCATTAGGATTCTTGGCAGGTCCAACTCCCCTGCTATCATGGGCAGTCTAATGCTCCCAGCCAGATAACATTGCTCGCCACTGAAACCGATCATGGCTTGTTTGTGCGGCTTCAACTCTTCTCCCCACAGCTGCATCCAGTGGAACGCTTTCAAGAATAGGACATTAGTCAAGCTCCTCTTGTACACTAATGATCTCTTGACATTCCACCTTGTGATCCTGATTGTTATAACTAGGGCGTCGTTATGCAGGGAGTGGACCCCTCACATGTCATGTACTGTGAATGTCAGATACAGGGTCGGGGCTCTATATAGGCACGCTGGATAGGGCATTCTTCATAGCTAAGATAACAAACTATATAACTCAATGAAAATGTATATCATTATTCAACTTGATGATATATCAATCACTCACACAATCACAGTAGTACACGTGACATGGGCTAACCCTAGCACGAGAAAGGCTTCAGCGCAATCCCAAGCGAAGCCATTCATATACCGTTGTTCTGCCCGTACGTCTAGTTCTCAAGCCCAAGACACGCCAACCCAAGAGGCACGGGTCTTAGGACTTGGCCCAGGACAATAAGGCCTGAACATGGATCTCAAAGCTACCATAAGTTCGGGATCCGCTCCCACAAAATCAGTTCTTACCCCAATCAAGCATTGGGTCCTAAACAAAGCTAAGTGTTGAAGAAACTCAGTCATTTAGTGGTAAGATCTTATGCAGGATCTTCTCCCTCCATAATGCCCTCGATCGCAGGGGCAATTGGGGAGGGAACACTTGCTATAAAAGGCAATGAAATGAAGAATAACGGTACGCATACACTGTGCAATTTACACACTATCTTAACTCTTCCTTTAATTGATAACTGACTTAAAAATCGGAGTACCTTCGGCCACCACAATGGTTGTCCATGGCTTAACCGCTGCTCATATTTGTAGGCACAAGATCCTCGCGATCAACAAGGAAATATCTGGACACATTAGTTTGGCGCCGACCATGGGGAGAAACGATAAGTTTTTCCTGAAACGAACATATAAAGCTCTTTCTAGCTAAGCAGAACATCGAGAAATGTTCATCTGCACCATATCTCAAGCGTTCAACAACATCGAACCAGAAAACCCTCTGGCTAGAAAAGCCCATCCATAGGGCCGAAACAATCCAACCAAGGTAGCAGAGTGATGGCACTGCCCAACGCCACTGAAGTAGCCGCTATTGACCCTCGCATAGACTAGATCTTGCTTCTCATGGATCATCTAGCACAGGTGGTGGAAAGGCTCACTCAGGATCGACAACAACCACCCAAAAGTAAAATTGATTCGGGGAAATCACACACCATAGAGGACGCTTGAGAGCGTGTCAAGGAAGCGAAAACTCCCCAGAGAAAAACATAGAGCAAGCTGGGAAGAAAGCTTAAGGGACGACGAGGATCATGCAACCATGCCCCGAAAATAGACCATACCACCGTCACAACCCTGCTCTGACTAGGGACAACCAATCTGGACTTCTTGTATGACCTCACTGTCCATCTATTCTCGGAGGAGATCATGAGTGCCCCTACCAAAAAAATTTGTTCCTCCAAAGCTCAATTCTATGATGGAACATGAGATTGATCAGATCATTTGTGTCATCACCACCACGTGATGGCGCTGAAAAAAAAAGTTCAAAAGCCATCCTGTGCAGAACGTTTCCCATCAACTTGAAGAAGATTGCGCTGACCTGTTTCCACAGTCTCCACCGAAGATCTATCGATTTGTTCGAGGTCTTGGCGAAAACATTCATCACCAGATTTGTTAGAAGCTAGCGAATAAGAAAAGGGACTCGCTACCTACTACTCCAAGTAGAAGCAGCGCGAAACGCTCAGGGAGTATGTCACTCGTTTCAACAGTGAGCTAACTTTAATCGACGGTTGCGGCGATGACACGTCAGTCACCGCCTTCACTTCTGGCCTCCGAGGAGGTTGGTTTTATAGCTTCTTCACCTTGTAACCCCCGAGGAATATGACGAACTTGCTGAAAAGTATGCCAAAGTATATCACTCTGGAGGACATGCTAGCCACCAAGAATGGAGGCAAAAACTAAGCCAAGCAGGCCCTCAGGGCCAGTGAGGGGAGAGGAAAAGAGGCACGAATAGAAGAAAAAACTACAACAAAATTGGGTCCTACAAGGCCAAACCCAACAGGACCACCAACTACATCTGTGCAAGGTTCACTGAATTCACTCACTTCAACTCCAGCTCGCCCAAAATCCCAACCATCATGAAAAACTAGGATGACATCAAGTGGCCTCCGAAACTCAAGAACAATCCTTCAAGGTGTTCTAGGAGCAACGCCTATCACTAAGACACAGTCACATCACCCAGGACTGCCAGAGTCTCAAACAAGATAGAGTAGTAGGTTTGACGGGGAAGACTTGGAGAATTTGTAAATTCTGATGAGAAACAATCCCAATAAAAGGAAAAAAATGCCCTAGAAGCCAAAGAAAAGATTCAAGACGTCATCTATGCCTTGAACAATGCATACAATGGACCAGAAAAATCCAATCGGTCAAGAAAGCAAGCGATCCGAGAATTGTGGATAGGTTCCCATGGTGGAGATCGCCCAGTCCAACACACCCGGATAGAACACCCAACCCTGGACCGGATGTTCACCGAGTATGATATGCAATGGGTTCACTCCCTGCACAACGATGCCCTAATTATCACAATTGCAATGCCGAAATAGGTTGTGAAAAGGTCGTTGGTGGACACGAGGAGCTCAGCCAATATCTGCTTCCTAGAAGCATTTCCCAGGATGTAACTAAGAAATGAGCAGCTAAAACCAAACAACCAGGTGATGGTTGGCTTCAATGGTGTTCAAAGTTACTTAGTCGGGAACATCAACCTACCTATAGGAGCAAGGGAACCAATGAAGCTTCGTATGACGCAATTCATTGTGGTATAAGCCCCCTCCGCATACAATATAATTTTGGGAAGACCTTGGCTCCACCAAATGGGAGCAATGGTCTCCACACGGCACCAATGCCTCAAATTCCCTGTCAACAGAAATACAGAGACTATCAGTGGAGACCATTCTTCCACCATAGAATGCCACTATGTGGCAATGAAGCTATCGTGTAAGTAACCACGACGGCTTGAGTCCCCCTAAAAAAAAATCAACCAACGGGCCAAGGGCTTACTGCTAAGGAGTTGTGAGAGTAGCATGTAGAACTTTTGAAGATGAACTATCGATAAAGCTAATCTCTTTAAAAACGAATCTACTCCATACTCAACTCCTAAGACAGGGGAAGACCCAATCCTAATACGGGAGCCAAAATGGTGTACAAGCGGCACACATGCGGAATGAACCCAGTCTACGAACAGTTCACTGCAAGCAAGCTAGTCTAGTCCACGAACGCCTCAACACTCCTAAGATAGCCTTGTTAGACTATTGGGTACCAAAATGGTGCACAAATAGTCGAGCCTAACCCCATTGAAGGCGGCGACAACTTGCTGCACAAGTCACCTAGTTTGCCGAAGAGCCAAGGTACGATGCATCGGATTGAGCCCAATCCATGGGCAACTCATCAATCAAAAGAAGCCTAGTCCGCCTAAAATACCACGACACCATGAGGCGGACCGAGTCCAGTTGATTGACGACTCACCGCATCGGGATAGTACAATCTGAGGGACCAAGATGGCACGAAGAAGCCGTGTCTAATCCTGTTCAGGATAAAGATGACTCGCCCATTAATAAGTGACCTAGTACATTATGTAAGAACTCAGCCCATTCAGGCAAAGTCAGTTTCTCAACAAGCCCAAGTCATATTCAAGATTGAGGCATATTATGAAATCTAGCCCAGACGAGTGAAGTTGACTTCTCCTACGCTCAAATCCTCCCAAGATTTGAGCAAGATATGCACAAGAACTCAGCCCATTCGGGAAAATTCATTTCGTCAACAAGCCCAACTCATGTTCAGGATTGAGATATATTATGAAATCTAGCCCAGACGAGCATAGAAGACTTCCTCCCAGATCAAGTTCTCTCAAGGACCAAGTCAAATTTGCACAGGAACCTAGCACGTTTAGGCAAAGAAGGTCCCTCAGCAACCAAATTCCTTTTCAAGAATGTGGTCTAAATAGAATATCTAGCGTAGACAGGCAGAGATGACTTCTTCCTAGTTCAAATCCTTTCAAGGATTGAGCCAAATTAATGCAGTGAGTCTAGCCCGTTTGGGCAACAACAACTCCTCAATAACCTAACTCCCATTCGGGAGTGGGGCGTATTATGGGAGCCTAGATTATAAAGGCGAGTGTTATTTCCTTTCAACTCAGAGTCCTTCTCAAGACGAGTAGGACTGCAGGTATACGATACCGAAATTCAGTCTATGACTTCTCAAATAGCCCCAACCACTGCGCAGGCTTAGAGGCTAGTATGGAAGTCCAGTCTTCAAAGTGAAGGCACATCCTGCGCAAGCCCAACTACTCAGGAGACAGTAATTACGTCACTACGGGAACACAAACTCGACAAACTAAGGTGAATATCCGACAACTTAATTCTCACAGAATACTAAGTTATTACTTTTGACAGGATATGAGCTCATGCAAGCCAAGAAAGGGCTCCAATCTAGACTAAAACCCTACTTCAGGTGGGGGCAGATACACCCATCAACTTGGTCTAGTCTACTTAGCCTAATCTAAGCAATAATTGTAAATGGCAAGTACGACAGCTACAAGCATAGATAAAGATAGGAAAAGAAAAATTCTCATTAATGAATTTTGTTTTCATTACAAAAAGAAACCGCTCATTCAGCGGGAGCAGAATCAGAAGTAGCCTGGTGAGCAGTAGGATCTGAAGCAGGCTCTAGGACATCGAGATGGATAGCCGTCTCCATGGTTCCCAAACTGGCTTTAGGGCCACCTCGCGAGCAGAGGAAGAGTTTTATGCCTCCTCGAACTGAGCATAAGCAAGATGCTTATGAGCGAAGAGATCCCAACCCTTGCGGACCTGCTCAATGTAGTCCAACAAATCCAGCATCTCATAAGCGACATCACGAGTCAGAGCCTTATCAGCAGCCTCACAAAGCTCTTTCTCTCTAGCCGACCACTGATCCTTCGAGCTATTCAGCTCCCCAACTGCCTTGGCTAGGCTCTTTTTAGAATCTGCTAACTTACAAGCTACCTCGTTGTGATGAGCATGCTCGAAGTCACACTCTAGAGTGAGTACAAAAAGTTGCGCCTGAGGGGCTTTTTGAAGCCCCCTTAGGCGAATTGCCTCAGCGCTCTTAATATCCAACCCACCTTGGGAGTCAGTAGCAAACTTCCTAAGATTTGACAAGCGCTCAGCAAATGCAGCATGCTCGTGTATTACCCTATCCTGGAGTTCCTGGGCGTCTTTCAGTTCAGACAACAGCTCGGCTCGGGCAACCTGGGCCTCATTCAGACCCTTTTGGATCCCTTTCAGCTGGCATTGTAAGGATGACTGAGCAACAAGAGCATTGGTCATACACCTCTGGGCTTCAGACAGTTGAGCCTCCATATCAACCCAGTGGTCAACCGCTCGGTCAACGAGCCTACTTCCCTACGACCGTCAGCAAGCTAAGCCTCTTGGTCGATGAACTTTGTCACCAAGGCAAAGAACTTGTCCCATATAGACTCCTCCTCGATACCCGCCATACCAACATAGGTCAGGTGAGCTATTTTCATATTGGAAAAGAACACACGGGTATAAACGATAAAACACAACGAAAAACTAAGTGACAAAACAACTAAGTTGTCCACTTACTAGCATCAGAAGTTGTTGTCCGTGATTGAGGTGTGTCCCCACGACCACCTTCTCCAATGGCAGCTGGTCAGCCTACCAAGAAAAATTCCTCTTCTTCAAATCAACAGTAATAGACATGTGATCCACCTTCTAATGCCACACATGTTGCTTGCTAGAACTTAGTAAAGCACCCCCCAGGGCACGGGAACTGATCCCAACATCAGTACAGAGGACTCCGGGATCAGGAGCCAATCTAATCTTTGTCCCGCACCTCCTAAGGGAAATGACTCAACGACATGCTTCCCTTTATCAGCAACAGTGGGAAGAGGCTCAGACAATACTCTAGTTTTCCGATCGACGAAAGGATCACATGTAGTGCTCTCAGGAATGGATTATTCCTCCATAGCAAGTAGGCCAGACGCAACAACATCCAAAGTCGCTCGCTTCATTCCCATTTTAGCATGAGTCGGGGCCTCTAGCAGGTCCTCATCAACGGTCAAGTCCACAACGTCCGTCTCCACGTTCTGGAAAGCAGGAGGGGGAGTGGACCCCAACTTGAGCCTCTTAGAGCGATGATGGGGAGAAAACAATCCCTCCAAAGCTCTCTTCTCAAATGGGCTAGGCATTTTCAACATCTTCCTTTTCTAAGATCCAGTTACCTGCGCTTCGACATCCAAAGAAGAGTCGGTAGGCATGGCTAGAGCCCGCCCCACATCAACAGTCTAACCGGCAAACAACCACTCCGCCTAATATTACCTGGATGGATTACTTCCATAATAGGCATCAGCGGTAGAGCGATAAAGTCAGCTCTCATTTTCTCCTCCTCAGAAGAAAGGGCAACAAAATCATGCAGCCGTAGTTAGAAACAATTAAGGAGTCAGACAATGATAAATATTAAATAAAAAAAAACAAATAGAACTTACGAATGTCCCCAAAGTGGCAGATGGCCTGCAAACCATCGAAGGAAAAATATCTAGACTTCACAGAGGCAAAAAAGTAGTCCATTTGCCAATCCTCTGGGTCCTCGAACCCACCAGTCAGACAACATGGCTTGACCAACCAGTAGACGCCATGATTGATCATCCTGATAAAAGTCAAAGAATGAAGCAACTTAGATAACAAGTAGAGTCCGACACTTTTCACCCCGATCAGTGTAGCAACCAGTATGCTCTACCCTTTCAGCATTTTCTCATCCAGAACAATGCCCAAAAAGGACAAGTAGTGCAAGATGACGCTAGGAACAAAGAAGCACAAGCCAGCCTCAAACATGGCCTTGTACATGCAAATGTGCCCTCCGTTAGAAAAGAATGAGTTTTTTTAAAGGAGCAACACTCTCAGATTACTAAGGATTTCGTATGCCGACAAAGGGCAGTCAGGTCCTTCTAATACAACAGTTGAAAAGGCCTAAACAACCTTGGTGTCGGTCTCTTGATAAGTTGATTTGCGCAAACATGATTCAATAGAAACTCAAGCTCAATTAGGCCAGAAAAGCAAAACTATAAGAAGGTAAAGGTAGAAACTTCCCCAAAGCAAACTTATATAGGTTTGGCGCGAATGAGAGAAGTTTACCTAACAGTTGCATAAACATTAAATGCAGCGCGAAAGCCGATAATGCATCGAAAATATGCCATCATTGCACACCACGAACCCCCACATGATGTCATTTAGTGGCCCAGCATGCAAACCCACTAACTAGAGGGAATAGCTGATGAAACATCAATCAGTCACAAGATCACAGCCGTATACGTGGCATGGGCTAACCCTAGCCTGATAAAGGCTTCAACGGGGTCCCAAACGGACCCATTCATAAACCGTTGTTCAACCCATAAGTCAGGTGCCCAAGCCCAAGACACGACAACCGAAGAGACACAAGTCTTAGGGCTTGGCCCAGGACAATAAGGCCCGAACATGGATCTCAGAGCTGCCATAGGCATGGGATCCACTCACACAAAATCAGCTCTTAGCCCAATCAAGCATTGGTCCTAAATAGAGCCAAGTGCCGAAGAGACTCATTCATGCATAGGTAAGATCGTATGCAAGATCTACTCCCTCCATTATGCCCTCGATTGCAGGGACAGTTGGGGAGGGAACACTCGCTATAAAAGGTGATGAAATGAAAAAAAAAAAAAAAGTATGCATATACACTATGCAATTTACATATTGTCTTTACTCTTCCTTGTAATTCGGATCTTATTATGTTTGCACATTTCAGATTTTTCAAGATTAAACGTTTTTATTATGTTCGTACATTTTAGATTTTTTCATATTAAACTTACATACTTATCTTAATTATTTTGCAATTTTAATCGTGTATCCCAGTTATTATGCTTGTTTCCCTTTGTTAAATTGTAAATGAATTGACCATAATTTGGCTTAAATTGTTATACCTGATTCAATATTATATATACAATGTACTTTTTATAGTTGTACAGATAAGTATGTAGTACTAGATTAAGTTCACGAAATACAATTAGAATTATATTTTTTATTTTATTGTTTACTTAGATATGTTAGTAGAAATCCAGATGAAGGATTTTGATTTCGTTTTTTTAAGTAATTTCAGTCTCCTGGTTTTATGAAATATTTCGTTGTATATAGAAAAACATAAATATTTCATGTGTATGTCAAACATATATAAATATGTGAACAAATAAGATTACAAGTTGATGATACATAAAAATTGTCACACCTCTAAGCCATACACGTGTCATGATAATCTCAAGGAAAAATACGGGCTCTAGCATAAGCCCAACACTGAACAGGCCCAAGCGGTTCTAAGACCGCTCAATTTAGTCTGCCAGGCGGACCCGAACTCTCATAGCTTGCTAGGCCCACACGTCTCACAGTTATCCTCAATACCCATAAGTCCCACTAAGGCAAGTATCTCAAGGATCAGCTTCGGACGGCAACTACAACTACTCTTTGCTTCCAACTAGGAAGCAAATACCATAGTACATTCCACACAGGGAAACTCCCTTCTACGGATTTCTCTCGTATTGGGAACTATCTCCCGTGTATCTAGGAGCACAGGGCTAAAAAGGAATTTCCCTCCTACAACACAACTCCTAATTAGATAAGGTTCTCCACGAAGATCTCCTTCCTAAACTACGCCTACAATGGCTTGGTAAAATCAGGACTCCTTGCACTATAAATAAGACATGAGGTTGGTAAGCTAAGGCCTGCTACAAATTCTCTGTTACAACATTACACCTTCCTCAGATCCATGTCTGACTTTAGTATCGGAGTGCCATCGGCCACGACAACGGTGGTCCATGGCTAACGTGTGTTACTTGTGAAGATCAGCAGGAACCAGGTCAAAGCAGGGAGCCAAAAATGACTGCATCAGTTTTGCGCCATCCGTGGGGATGACAAAGTTCTTAAGTTTACACTAGGCGTCATCTCCTTTTAAAACACGGAGAGATGGTGACCACTAGGTCACGCAACAACGGAGAACAAAGGGACACGTCAAACCCTCAGGCTATCCTTATACCACCTCCTTCAGCAGCTCCTGTCTTGCACGGGCAGCCGACTCACGCTCCCGCGCCGACGACAGCAACGACGGACCTCAGAATGGATATGCTGGCATCTCAAATACCACGGATCACCAAGGCAGTGGAGGCTCTCACGCGACAAAATCCACCACTCGCTAATGGAGACCAGGAGCAGCACGGACATCCGCCTCCTGAAGATGATAGGGAGCAAGTGCAGGAAAGCCAAGCCTCCGCTAGTTCTTATTGGACTAAAGAAGGCTGCATTGGCTAACGCTAAGGTCACTGCTAGGACAGAGAGGCTCAGCCCTGGAAACCCCCTCCGTAGAAGGGGCACGATCCAGACGTACTGTACCGCCTCTCCGTCCTAATTTGTAGACTGGATCATGAATGAGGCCCTTCTTAGGAAGTTCACTCCCCCGAAGCTCTACTCCTACGACGGAACCACCGATCATTTCGACCACCTATGCCATTACCAGCACGTAATGGCCCTTAAAGAAAGATCTAAATCCATCATGTGTAAGACTTTTCCCACTAGTCTGAAAAGCTCAGCACTGACGTGGTTCCATAGCCTTCCGCTAAAGTCCATCGACTCCTTCAAAACGCTGGCGAAAGAGTTCCTGACACATTTTGTCGGGAGCCAACATTTTCGAAAGGGCCCGCACTACATACTCTCTTTGAAACAGAGGTCCGATAAGACACTTTGAGAGTATGTCACGCGCTTCAACAATGAACTTACCCTCATTGACGAGTTCAGTGACAATACAATGTGACGGCTTTCACTGCGGGACTCAAAGAGGGAAAGTTTTACGAGGACCTCACCCGGAAGCCCCCTCTGGACATGGCGGAGCTCCTCAAGAGTGTCCAAAGACACATCACCCTAGAAGAGTCAAGGACCGTTAAAAGGGAAGCCGAAGGCGAGAAGAAGCCCTCCGCTCCCAAGGACAAGAAGGAGGGAAAAAGATGCGAAGATGAGGAATGGAGCAAGCGCACCGACAACAGGTCGGACCCTAATCGGTTCAGGCTCAAGAAATCGTCCAACTATGTTGGATCTAGACCGATGACACCCCTAAATGCTAACCTGTCGGACGTACTAAAATCAATGAAAAGCCGGGAGGAACTGAAGTGGCCCTCAAATACACGCGGAAACCCTGCCAAGCGTGACAACGACAAGTACTGCGCGTGCCACAAGAAGGGCGGCCACGACGCCAATGATTGCAAGAGTGTTAGGTATGATGTTGAGTACTAGATTTGCAGAGGCAAACTGAAAAAGTTCCTGAAGTCTGACCAACGAACAGAACAAGCAAAAGACAGGGGGAGTCAGTTAAAGAAATAGAGAAGGAGACTGCAGGGATAATATACATCCTTCATGGAGTCGGACACAACCCGCGGATGAGGACTGGCACATCTGCCACTCAAAGATTTAGAGCCCCATCCCCACTTTGACCTTTACGGACAAGGACTTCGAAGGAGTCCAAGCGCCACATAACGACATTTGTCATCTCGATCTCCATAGCAAGGTGGGAAGTAAAGAGAGCCCTGGTTGACACAGGAAGTTCGCTTAACGTTCTGTTCTACAATGCATTCCGCAGCATGGACCTCAAGGATGAAAACCACGTCTTCAGAACACCCGATGATCGAATTCAGCAGGGAGAAGTGCTTCCCCATCGAAAAGATAAGGTTAGCTACGGTAGCAAGAGAACCGCAGCTTAGGAAGGTATTATTTCTAGACTTCATGGTGGTAAATGCACCGTCATTCTACAATCTCATCCTGGGAAGACCATGGCTCCACCAGATGGAAGCAGTGGTCTTTACTCTTCACCAGTGTGTTAAGTATACTGCTAACCACTCCGAATGAACAATACGTAGAAACCAACCTACGGCACGAGGCTACCACTACACTGCACTGAAACAGATAGAGTAAAAAAGGAATAAGCACTTCCACCCAGCGAGTCAAAAAGGCCATGGCAAGTGGGAACACATCCCCTGACATTCCGTCGACACGGAGATCCGCTCTTCTGCAAGGTTTACTCTTCAGTAACCTATGTAAAGCCTCGATAGTCTGCTAAATGATCTGCGAGAGCAATCCAAATTCACTTCAAGGCCAGGATCAGTTTTTCTCCGTCGACAGTTAATTTGCGTTAAGTTATTTGTTTCCCTTTCCATAGTCAATATTGAGTTTTAGTTCTTAAAAGACTTATGTGATTTGCAATCATTTAAGAAATAAAGCAAGAATTACGAAAACAAACTCTAATGATTATTGGAAAGATGTAATAAGAAGCACTTTGAAGCAGATACAAAAGGCTACATATTACGAACGCCCTGGGGCGGATACAAAAGGCTACAAGCATTTGAATACAGTGCCACATGAAGTAAATGACTCGTTTAGACAATTCTACTACGAGAAGCATCCGAAGAAAACTTGCAGACCCTTCGATGAGAGCAATCTGCAAGTGACAGCAAAGATACGCGAACGGACTTCGCTCGACCTCTTTCCAAGATAAAGACAAAGTGACAGAGGGGATTGAAAGGACTTAGCAGTCATATTGCTCCGTCAAATCACCCCGAAAAGTGCTCATACTAAAGCGTTGTGGACCTCACAACGGGCTGCTGATTTCCTCAAGAGACATCCCATCCCCTTTCCAACTTCCGCAAATAGGGTGGAAGAAGGCAGATGAGCATGGCCACAAGCAGCGACTCAGTCACGGTCTCACACTGCTATCAAGAGAGGCCACTTTTCCCATATGCGACACCAAGAGTGACTGAGAGATACCACTTCTGGAGTCATCGCACATCGACTAACACTTTGATCAACCATTGGTTAGTAGTGGGATTCGAGCACACGAAGGCAAAAGTGGTACGATGTAACACAAAGGCATCTCCCTTGGTAGGAAATCCGTACTACTTCTCTGAAATGTGAAAATAAATTACGAGACCTCAGCAAAACAACTATGTGCCCACTCGTAACAGGTGACCACGCATAACAGCAACTATCCTATGCATGATCAGTGCAAATGTCAGAATATTCGAAGACTCTAGAACGGAGATCCACCTTCAGCTTTTGGAAAACCCAAACCATTCTCTTCAAGCAAGATCATTACAAGAGATAAGCTTCGTGAAAGATAGTGCCTACAACGATTCGAAAACACCATTATATAGACATGATGGTTCACCAAGTGGGTACTCCAGCATTAACTGCCAAGCATTAAATACCGTATGGGAAAAAAGGAGACAGCGACTCCGGAGGAAACTGCACAGACCACATCAATCAAATTGATGGCACTGCACGCAACCCCATAAATTGAAGGGGAGTGACCGATACTCAACCGTCACGCAGTCTACGCCATACAATTGTTACCGCGTGATATACATCGTACACGCAACACATCGTGTAGGAAACCCTAGCCCTTCCTTTGTGGGCCCATGGGCTCAACCTATTATTCAAACAATATTTTATCACGTGCTTGGCACGAGCACGAGAAATCCTAGACATACAGATCGTACCTACAAATCACTAGCTGATTTAAGGTAACTTTGTCCACACCATGCACCATGCAAATGGACTAGGTTCGCACGTCCTCAAACGGACAAAACCCCTCTCCAACCAGACAAGCTGAGTCAACCTAAGTTGATGACGACGGCTTCTGGTATCACCTGACATCTAGTCCACTCAGCGCGGGTCTCGATGGTTTAGGAAGTGAGATTCTAATCAGCGACAGTGCTGGTGACGACGACTTGCCAGTGATCAATGCCCCCTTGGTGGTCAATGATCGCCGAACATAGTCAAGTAAGCCTAGCTGGTGACGTCTAGCAACGAAAGCTTTTGATCAAAGCCCAGACTTGTAGCCCCCACTGCACTGGTGTAGATGGTTTGGAAGGTGGGAGCCTAGTCGCCACGGAACCAGTACTTTTCAGCATGGCCGCCAAATCACCAAACCTGGACTTGTAGCCCTTATTGCGAGGGTGGAGATATTCTAGAAGGTGAGAGCCTAATCAGTCCCGAACTGATTCCGACGGCTTGTCACGGGACCACTGCTTTTCAGCATGGCCGCCAAATCACCAAGCCTGGACTTGCAGCCCACACTGCGAGGGTGTAGATAGTCTAGAAGATGGGAGCTTAGTCAGCCACGACCTGATTCTGACGGCTTGCCACGGACCACTACTTTTCAACGTGGACGTCGAAAACTCCCAAATTTGTAGCTTGATGTGCACATGTGTAGATGATTTGGAAGGTGGGAGCCTAGTCAGTTCCGAACTGATTTTGATGGCTTGCCACGGGACCACTGCTTTTCAGCTTGGTCGCCAAACTCCTCTCTCGATTTCATAGCCTCCACCACGCGGGGAGGGGGTAGATGGTTCGAAAGGTGGGAACCCAGTCAGTCCTGAACTGATTTCGTCGGCTTGCCACGGGACCACTGCTTTTCAGCATGGTCGCCAAACTTTTACTCCCTGAATCTGTAGTCCACTTTACTCGGTCATAAACGATTCGAAAGGTGGGATCCTAGTCAGTTCTGAACTGATTTCGACGGCTTGCCACGAGACCACTACTTTTCAGCCTGATCGCCAAACATGAATCTAGCTGAGTCAACGTCTTCACGCTCAAACAAATTGACATTTGAATATTAGCGAAGGCCATTCACGCCGATACAGAGATCATATGGCCATTGCCTAGATTAGAGCTACTTAAGATGCCAACCCGAGATTACGACACCTGACTCAGCACGAATGCTCTGACAAATACAATCGGCCATCGCAACTCACTGATAGCAACAGTTGCAGCCGATCGGTCAGAGCAACAAGGTGAACCTCAAGCAGCTTACCTTGGGATAAGACACAACTCGGGCGAATCAACCCTCCGACTAGACTGTCCTCAACATGCCCACTATTGGACATGATTACATAACAATGACCCTAAGTCGTTCACGATACAAAGCGGTCAAGCTCTCTATCGCAGACAGACCGGTCAGCGTCCTACTGATTCAACCAGCCTATGCCAAAGCAAGACGACAAGGCGAAATGAAAACATGCAATAGAGACAACAAGCACGAAACGGATAAAATTGTTTTCATTAACAGTCAAAACGGAAAGGGGTACAATCACACCAAGGTTACTCCTTATCAGTAGAAAGTAAAAAAACAGAAGAGCTAAGTCCAGTAGAAGATGGAGCAAGAGTAGCATCCACGCGCGCCACGGCCCGGACATCAGGGCTTAAACTGTCTTCCTCGTCTAATGACGCGAGGTAACAAACAAGTCTACATATGACATCTTCTATAATGGTTGAGATCCCACTCCGGGTGTTCCACCTTCATCAGCGCCAATAGGCCATGTAAACCTAGCGGAACTCACATTTGCCCTGCTCCTGAAGAAGCTCTTTCTCTCGCACCTTCACGTAAATAAGTTCACGCTTTAGTAGCTTTAACTTTCCAGTCAACGCGTCAACCCGAGACTGCTTTGTGACCAGACTTCTCTTCACATCACTAAGCTCATGCCACTCTAATTCGAGTTGACCCTCACCCTTTCTCGCCCCTTGAGCATAGAACTCCACATAAGATTCCCACTGTTGTTTCTCAGCAGCCCAATCGGCTTCCTTCGAAGCACTCACGTCAGTAAGAGACCACAGTTCAGAACACGCCTTAGCTGCAGCTTCCTGCGCAACGCCCTCGACGGATCTGGGTCACCTCTTGCTTAAGTTCGTCCCTCTTGGGCGCCATCTTTGACAGATTACGCTCAAGGTCCTCCAATCGAGCCCTCTGAGCTCAGCGGTCACAGTTGACTGATCCAGCCTCTTCTCCTTAGCCTACTTCTTCAACTGCTCAATTTCATAAAGCGCGTCAGAATATATCGCCTGCATGTGCGAGAAGACAAGCTCCAAAGTGTATACCCTCTCGCGAGCTGCCTCGACTTTTGTCCCAGCAATGGCTGCGTAGCTCAAATGAGACATACCCACCATAAGGTACTTCAAGCCCTTATACGTACACCCTTCCAACGTATTCTCCTCGGGTTTTGGAGCGTGGTTCATCAGCCAGTTGAGACGCCTGCTTATATGCTTCCTCAACGCATACTCTACGTCCACCTAATGGTGAAAGACCTGTGAGCTCATCTTCACCAAGTCAGGCGCAAATCGGGCTATCCGTGCACTCGGACGAAGCTTCTCCGGATAAGGGATTACACTAGTGCCACCCTTCACGGTTGCCACCATCCTTAGGCTCTCCTCTGTGGCCTTTCCCTTGTCACTAACAGCCGACCCTTTGGTACGAGACGGCTTAATGGGATCCGAAAGGAGAGAATGAAGCGAATTATCCAAAGGACCATCCAACATGTCTAGATGTGGCCTAGAACGAGACGATGAGCAATTCAGAATGCAAGAGACATGACCAGTACCGCGGCCACTCTTAGGCAAAGCAGCAATGGGGTGATAAGATTTTACAGCCTCAGGCAAATCTTCATGGGAGCCTTCTACGAGAACGGTCCCATGCAAATCAGCACTAGCCGAAGCTGTCGTTGCAACCCGCACCAGGCGATCATTCAGAGCTTCGACCTACACGTCACTAAGGCTCGACCTATCTACAACTCCTGTAAACCGCAAGTAATATTTCTCCAAGCTGAAAACGACGGTCTTCGCCCCAACAGGCCTAGCAGACTCGCACTCTACCCTCACTTCACCGGAGCGGGTTGTGCCGAAGATGACTCAGTTCTAACACGGGACCTCTTCTTCATGATGGAGGCAAGCGTTTCAGACGGCTCATCCGCGTCACACAAAACGAGAAGGGCCCCCCATCTTCCACCTTAATTCACGACGTTCTGTACAGAGTGGGGGCAACGTGCCAGTTGTCCCACAGCTTACTACGGATGAAGTTGGAAACTCTTATTACATCTACCGCATTCCTTTTTGACAAGTCACATAACGTCTTCATGGTGTTTGCTTCACTAAGGTAAGAGGAGTAGTAGGAAACCTTCCCGCAAGGAAACACAAGCAATGGTCATTCAGCCCGCTATCAAGCATATCAAAGTCACAGAAAAAGGGTTGAACTTATGAAGCGGCCTGAACTCGAGCGGACCCTTGCATCGAAAATACTTCGAGTCCACAGGAGCCAAGAAACAGTACTTTTGCCAAAACTTGAAGTCATCAGGCAGATTAATGAAGCAAGTCGGCGACATCATCTTACAAACAGCGTTACCCCTTCAACCGGGGAGAAGTCAGCAACTGAATTACCTGCGGAGTCATGGTGACGCCGGCCTCCTTAACACTGGCAGAATCATGAGGATAATCCTATATCTGTTAGGCCCCAATTGGGCCCTAAGAATCCCTAAAAGATCCAGGAACTCCCAAATCATGTCCAAAACTAGAAAGCGCACTCCGGTCTGAAGCATCCCATGATGCAAGTAGATGAAACCAGTCGGAGGCGACATTGGCGTTTGACCGTCAGGACATACACTTAATAAGTCGAGTGGTTCTAAGCCCGCTCAATTCAGTCCGCCAAGCGGACCTGAATTCTCACAGCATGCTAGGCCCACTCGTCTCACAACTATCCTCAATACCCATAAATTCCACTAAGGCAAGTATCTCGAGGATCATCTTCGGACGAGCAACATCAGCTGATCTCTTCTTCCAACTAGGAAGCAAATACCAGAGTACTTTCCTCATAGGGAAACTCCCTTCTACGAATTGCTCTCGTATTGGGAACTATCTCCCGCGTATCTAGGAGCACAGGGCTAACAGGTTACAGCATGATTCCTAATTAGAAAAGGATTTCCACAAATATCTCCTTCCTAAACTACGCCTACGATTGCCTGGTAAAACTAGAACTCCTTGAACTATAAATAAGACATAAGGTTGGTAAGCTAATGTACGCTACGAATTCCCTGTTATAGCATTACACCTTTCTAAAATCCATGTCTTACTTTAACATCGAAGTGTCATCGGCCAGCACAATGGTGGTCTGTGGCTCACGTGTGTTACTTGTGCAGGTCAGTAGGAACGAGGTCAAAGTAGGAAGCGAAAAATGATTACATCACAAGTAAATTAACATAATAAATACATTAAATACATAAAAGAAAGCCTAAATACTTAAGCATCCCTGTAAATGTAATTTGCTTCATAATTTTTTGGGTTTTACACGAAATGTATTTTGAAATAACTCGTCAAAATAACATATTTTTTCGACACTTTAAATTTTGAGACCTCAAAAAATTAAATATTTTGCAAAATTTTGCAAAATCACAAACCTTAGTTCGGAGTAGAAAACTTTTTAGCTTCGCCTATGATTACTCCTGTTACCGATTAACAATCCCTTACCATTTCTCCCCTCTTTGGAGGAGTGTTTGGTTTCATTCTCACCTTTTTTTAGCCGCTAACATCTCCCCAAGAATGATGTATTTTTGTGCACTTTTCAGCAAGTATGTCATGTTCTTTGGAGGCTCCAAAGTGAGAAAAATTATAAAACTAACCTCTTCGGAGGCCAAAAGTGAAAGCAGTGTCAAATGTGTCATCACTGCAACTGTCGATCAGAGTCAGTTTGTTATTGAACCGAGTCACATACTCTCTGAGGGTCTCACGATGCTTCTGCTTGAGGTTGAGCAAATAATGGGGCCCTTTTTTTATCCGTTGGTTTCCCACGGATCAAGTGATAAATGCCTTCGCCAAAGCCTAGATCGAATCGAAGGACCATGGTTGAAGGTTGTGGAACTTGGTCAGTGCAACCTTTTTCAGGTTGGTAGGGAAAGTTAGACACTGGATGGCTTCTGAATTTTCCTTTAGCGCCATCACATGGTGGTAATGGTGTAGGTGGTCCGACGGTCCGTAGTTTCATCGTAAAGTTCAAGCTTTTGGAGGATGAACTTCATTGGCAGAAGCGCATTCCTAATATGTACAGTGAAGGGAGGGACTATAATATTGTACAGGACATCCGAATTGGTAACCCCAGTCGGAAAGGTTTTTTGGCTACAGTTCGGCTTGTATTTAGTACGTGGTCTCCTCGAGCTCCTTCATCCCATAGGTTCCCTTCATGGCCAACTTTCTAGTCTTCAATGGGGACGTAGTCACTCTCGTGAACGCGCTCCCTGGTGTACTCTTGGACCAAGGACCTGTCCAGATTTCCGTCATTCTTCAACGACAGTTGCCGATCCTAGGTGAGTCTCTCCACCACCTGCATGAAATGACTCATGTGGAGCAAAATCTAATCCACACGGGGGTCTGTCGTGGTTGTTTCAATGGCTGGGCCTTGCAATTGTATTGTTTCCGCAGTTGGATCGTTTAGACCCTGTGGTTAGGCTCCTTCAATCGAAGCATTGGTAGGCTTGGCATTATTTTGGTTAGTTCGGGACTTGGTGCTAGTAACCATGTTTTGAGACTCTATTATTTCAACAAAGTTTGCTTTGGTTCAAAGAAAACTATTATTTTCCCACTGATGAGTCCAACAACCTTGTTGATTTTGACCTGCAAAGATGAACATCGATAAACCAGAGACCGCCGTTGTGATGGCCAAAGGTACTCCGATAATAAAGTCTAGCAATTGACCAAGGATGGAGATAGACTGATAAAATTAGGGTTGCATGCGTGTACCTTTGTCATCCGTTTTGTTCACCTTATATAATCAGTGTTTCACTCCTTTATTGACTTTACCGTTGAAAACATGATAGATGGAGGATATCTCGCTTAGAATCTTACCTTTAGAATCATACCGTCAATGACTGATTCTTTTTTGGCACTTAGTTTTCTTTAAGACCCAATGCTTGATTGGACCAAAAGTTGCGCAAATGGACCTTGGCCTTGCTATAGTCCAGAGGTCTATATTCGTGCCTTATTGTCCTGGACCAAACTCCAAGATTCTTACTGTTTTGAGCTTGCATAATCTTGGTTTGGGTACTGACTTACAGGCTAAATAATAATTAACTTGGACCAAGCTTGGGTCTGACTTGGATCAGGCTTGGGCCTGACTTAGACCAGGCTTGAGCTTTTTCCCATTAGGGTTGACCTGTGCCACGTGTCTAGCTATGGTTGGGTGATTGTTTTGATGTTCATCATAGATATATCGGGAATTGCTAAGCTAACTCTACCTAATTATTTATCCCACCCTACTAAAGTTTTTTTTAATCAAAATTCTTTTTGGCACACCACCCAGTCAATGGGTATTTGTCAATTTCAATCAACCATACACCCACCCTCCTTCTTCACTAACAATCCACCATAGCCACCCCAACTTTTTTCCTTCTCCTATATGTAAACACATCACAACCGCAACCTCCTTTTCTCTCCTCATCTCTCTATAAATCAATCACAATTGACACCACCTTCTCTCATTGCAATCCTCTCTTCACCCCTTCCTATTTTGTTAGTCGATCTGCCGCCACTGCCACCCACCTCACCGTGTGAAGAAATAAAGGAGAAAGAGAAGCTCAATCACCTCCCATCTTTAGTAAATTGGATTTGGCTTAACTAAAATTGTAAGTTGCCATCGATTTTCAATTTCAAAATCGATGGGTATTTGTGGAGTTCAAGTTTTTCCAGAGTTGGGTACTATTGATCACTCCTGTACAATGGAAATCGATACTTGTCCATCAATTTGCAATTTCAAAATCGATGGGTATTTGTCGAGTTCAAGTTTTTCCAGAGTTGGGGTACTAACGATCATTTCACAACAACGAAAAATGATAAGTGCCCATCAGTTTGCAATTTCAAAATTGATAGATGTTTGTTAATTGTAATGACTCAAGTTGGAAATCAATTGAAATCGACAAGAACCAATCAATTTTAAGGTTAAAAGTTGATATGTATTATCAATTTTCTTTTCAAACAATTTACATTTTCCTTTTTCTCATCTCTTAGCCGACCACCCTGAACCATATTTCTTCTTCGTCAATCGACCATGGCCATCACCACCCTCACCCTATTTTCCTCTCCGTCGGTCGACAACAACCACCTTTTATCCTCATTTCCTAATCAAATAAGAAGAAACATAGAGGTGGATGGAAAAAGAGAAAATGAAATAAAGAGCGTGAGCTTGGCGACGATGAGATGAGAGGTGATCAATGGCGACAGTGGTTGAGATTGATTATAGAGAAAGTGGGAAAGAAAAGGAGATGGCGATGATGGTTGATTTACAAAGACAATAAAAGTGGGTGGTGGCTATGGTGGATAGACAAATAAGAGGGAAAGGGGAAGATAGAAGAGAAATGAAGGAAGTTGGAGGGTGGGTTGTAAGAGGTAGGGTGTCAGAAGAAGTTTTGGGTTGTGAGAGGTAGGGTGTTACCAAAAGTTTTGTTTTGAGATTGATGTTATTGTTGTTGTACTAGGGTGGGAGAAGGAAAATTGAATTTTTACTAGGGTTGCTATAGACTAGGGCGAGATAAGGATTTTAGTACGATGAGCATAGTAATTTCCATATATATCAAAATGTTATTATTATTATTATTATTATTATTACACCAAACCGTCATCTGATTAACACCATACACGTGTGTCATGATAATCTCGTTAACAGAACAAAGCAGGCCCAACTGCATGCTCAATCCAGGGAGGCCCAAATAACACTAAGCCCATTATTGGCAAAATCCAGATAGTCGGATCCGAGTTGCAATGAGCCATTAAGCCCATAAATCACGCGGTCGGGCCCAATACTCGTAAGACCTCTAAGGCAAATGTCTAAGAAATCTAGCCAAAACTGGCAGATCAGCAACACATTGGATCCGACTAGGAAACAAATACTAGAGTATAAGTTGGACAATAAAACTTCCTTGCATGGACAATTCTAAAAAAGGGAAACCTCTTCCGCAAATCTAGGAGTACGAGTCGTGTAGGGAAACTATCCCACATGGATAGTTCCCAATTAGGAAAGGATATCCAGCAAGATCTCTTTCCCTAAACTATGCCACCAAAGGCCTAGCCAAACAAGAACTCTCACACTATAAAAAGGGAGATAAGGTTGATGAACTTATGGTATACTACAAAAACCCAATTTACAGCTTTAAGTCTTTCCTAAGCCTTATCTAATCGGAGTGCCATCAGCCGCCACACGATGGCGTAGTTTAGGGAAAAAAAAATCTTGTTGGAGATCCTTTCCTAATTGGGAGCTATCCATGTGAGATAGTTTCCCTACATGACTCGTGTTCCTAGATCTGTGGGAAAGGTTTCCCTTTTTTAGCATCGTCCATGCAAGGAAGTTTCATTGCCCGACCTATATTCTAATATTTGTTTCCTTGTCGGATCCAATGTGTTGCTGGTCTGCCAGTCTTGGGTAGATATCTCAGATACTTGCCTTAGAGGTCTTACGAGTATTGGCCTTGATCGCTTGACGTGTGGGCTTAATGGCTAATTGCAACTCGGATCCGACTGTCTGAATTCTGCTAATAATGGGCTTAGCGTTGTTTTAGCTTCGTTGGATTGAGCATGCAATCGAGCATGATTTGTTCTGTTGATTGAGCATGCAATCGAGCTGTGTCTTGTCCTCGAGGTAAGCTGCTGGAAGCTTGCCTCGCTTGAATGATTGTTCCGCTGTAGCTGTTGTTATGGGCGAGTTGTGATAGCCAAGCGTACGCGTTGAAGCATTTGTACTGAGTCTGGTGTTGTAAGCTCGGGCTGACATACTATGTAGCATTTATTTGGGCATTGGGCGGGTGATCTATGTGTCAGCGCGAGTTGTCTTTGTTGATAATAGGATGCCAGTCCGTTTGAGCGTGAAGACACTGACTTAGCTAGATTTGATTTTGCGGCCGTTGTTTCATAGGAGAGCAGTAGTCACGTGGCGGGCTGCTTGAGGCTCTGACCTTCCAAACCATCTATGTCTGAACAATGTGGACTACAGGTTCGGGGGGTAAGGATTTGGCGACTACATTGAAAAGCAGTAGTCCCGTGGTGAGCCATCGACATCAGTCGAAGACTGATTAGTCTACCACCTTTCGAACCATCTATACACGCACGGTGGGGGCTACAAGTTTGAGTCAAAGGGGTTCGGCAACCAGACTGAAAAGCAATGGTCCCGTGGCAAGCCGTCAAAATCATTTCATACTGACTAAGCTCCCACCTTCTAAACTATCTACACCCGCTCAGTGGGGCTACAAGTCTAGGGTTGGCGATTAGGCGGCCATGCCGAAAAGCAGTGGTCCCGTGGTGAGCTGTTAGAATTAGTTTTTGAGTGACTAGACTCCCACCTTCTAAACTATCTACACTCGCTCAGTGGGGCTACAAATCCAGGGTTGGCAATTTGGAGGTCGCGCTGAAAAGCAGTGGTCCCGTGGTGAGCCGTCGGAATCAATTCTTGACTGATTAGGCTCTGACCTTCCAAACCATCTACGCTTGCACAGTGGGGGCTATAGGTCTGGGCTTTGATCAGAAGCTTTTGTTGCTAGTCATCACCAGCTAGGCTTACCTAATCGGGTTCGACAATCATTGATCATGAAAGGGGCAATGATCCCTGGCAAGTCGTCGTCACTAGGCGTGATAACGCTGATTAGATTTCCACTTCCTACACCATCGTGATCCGTGCTAGACGGACTAGGTATCGGGATGAACCAAAAGCCATCGTCATCAGCCTCGACTGACTAAGCTTGCCCAGTTGGAGAGAGGTTCCCCTTTCTAGAGGGCGTGCGATGTCCGCTAGCGTCGTGCACTGTGTGGACAAGATTACCTTAAATCGGCTTGCGATCCGTATGTACATTCCGTATGTCATAGTTGACAAGGATTTCTAGTGCTCGTGCTAGGCATGTGATAGAATACTGCTTGAATAGTAGGCCGAGCCCATGGGCCTGCAAAGGAAGATTTGGGGTTTTCTGCACGGTTGCGCTACGTGTACGACGTAGATCACACGGTAACACGTGTGCGGCGTAGGCTGCGGGACGGTTCAGTATCGATTACTCCCTCTCAATTGATTAGGTTGCGTGCAGCGCTATTAATTAGAAGAACGTGGTCTGCGTAGTTTCCTCGGGAATCGTTGTCTCCTCGTTTCTCATACGGTATTCAATGCTTGACAGTTAATGTTGGAGGCCTGTTTGGTGAACCATCATGTCTATATAATGGTGTTCTCTAATCGTTGTAGGCACTATCTTTAGCAGAGCGTATCTCTTGTAATGTTCTTGTTTGAAGAAAATGCTTTGAGTTTTCCAAAGGCTGAAGGGAGATCTCCAACAATGGAGTCTTCGAATGTTCTGACATTTGCACCGATCAGGCACAATCATAATCGCTGTTATGCGCGGTCACTTGTTCTAGGTGGGCACGTAGTTGATTTGCTGAGATCTCGTAATTTATTCTCATATTGTAGAGAAGAAGTATACACTCTCTTCCAAGGGAAGAGTCTGTCGTTCATGTGCTGGTGCCTATCGTTGTTCCTGAATGTTTAATTTCTACGATAGCACCAACAACCATTGTCCGAGCGTTTGC
Organism: Berberis vulgaris; assembly: GCA_963556465.1. Lineage (NCBI taxonomy): Eukaryota > Viridiplantae > Streptophyta > Magnoliopsida > Ranunculales > Berberidaceae > Berberis > Berberis vulgaris. Next base: position 52,979,318 of record OY747126.1, read on the forward strand.
TTCCACTTCTTCTCAATTAGCTCCATCGCCTCGCCTTGCGCTGGGAGTCGGCATCCGGGTTGGGGTGGAATTGGAAGTGACCTGTCGGAGTGGGCCATCAACTCTTAGTCGCCCCTGTCTTTCCTGCCACGGGAAGGTGCATGCGTTCCGCGTCCACCTGATACTTGTCCCAAGTTCATCTAGTTGATCGGATCAAGTGTGTGAGTTGGCCATCAATTTTGGCAGTGCTCCTAGTTGCCGATTTTGTACCACCTCAGACCATATTTGAGGGGTATGTCTGCGGAAGCATTGAACATGATGTTTTCATCCTGCTCTTGCTCATTCTAGTATTCGCGGAGAGGCTGAGGAGTGGAGTCTTCTTCGGATACCTTACGTAGTTAGATCGTCTAAGAAAGTCTTTACTTCATGTCGCACTATATTCAGATGCTTGTAGTATCTAGTCTTTTGTATCCGCTCAAGGCGCCTATTGCTTCATCTTTCCAATAATCAATAGAGTTTGTTTTCATAATTTTTCTCTATTTCTTAAATGATTGCAAATCACATAAGCCTTTAAGAACTAAAAATCTACGTTAACTATGGAAAGGGAAATAAACAATAAAAATTCCTAACTGTTGACGGAGAAAAATTGACACTGGCCTTGATGTGAATTCGGATAGCCTTTGTGGATCGTAGGTATCCTCAGTGGATTGTCGAGATTTGATGACGTTACAGAGGTGACTGAAAAGTAAACCTTGTAGAGGGGTTAATCTCCGCGCCGATGGAAGGTCGGGGATTGTGTTCCCGCTTGCTTTGGCCTCTGTCGTCATTCAATTGGTATTGGTTCAGCTGTTCCGCAGGATGTAGTTGGATCTGGGAGCATTCCATTTGTTTCAGTGTGACGTAATGGCAGCCTCGTGCCATAAGTTGGTCTCCACGTATTGTCCCTTCGGAGTGGTTAGTGGTGTGCTTAACACACTGGTAAAGGGTGGAGACTACTGTTTCCATCTGGCAGAGCGATGGTCTTCCCAAGCATGTCTACTACCATGAAGTCCAGAAACAGGACCTTTCTTAGCTGCGACTCTCCTGCCACTATTGCTAACCTTATCTTTCCGATAGGGAAGCATTTCTCCCTGCTGAATCCAATTAGCGGGTAATCTGAAGACGTCAGATTTTCCTCCTTGAGGTTCATACAGCGCGTTGTAGATCAGGACGTTGAGCGAGCTTCCTGTGTCCACCAGAGCTCTCTTTACCACTCACCTTGCAATGGAGATTGAGATGACTAGGGCGTCGGACTCCTTCGAGGTCTTTGTCCGTAAAAGGTCAAGGTGGGAATGGGGCTCTGAACCCTCGAGTGGAAAATGCGTTTGTCCTCGTCCGTGGGTTGTGTCCACATCTCCAGTAGAGTCCGTTTGTGGGACCTGTACGACTGGTCATCAATCGATTCGACACCATGAAGGACATAGATTATCCCTGAAGTCTCTTTCTCTATTTCCTTAACTGACTCCCCCGATCCCTGGTTTTTTCTAGTCGCTTCTCAGAGTTCAGAAATTCTTTTAGTTTGCCCCTGCGGATCCAGTGCTAAACCTCATACCTCAGACTCTTGCAGTCGTTGGTATCATGGCCACCCTCCTTGTGGTGTGCGCAGTACTTGTCGTTGTCACGATTGGAAGAGTCTCCACGCTACTTTGGGGGCCACCTCAGATCTTCCTTGTTTTTCATGGAGTTTAGTACGTTCGACAGGCTAGATTTGAGGGGTATCAAGACTCTAGATCCAACGCAGTTGGAGGCTTTTTCTGGTCTGGATCGACTAGGGTCTAACCTTTTGTCACTACACTTTCTCTTTCTCATTTCTCCATCCTCGCGTCTCTTTCTCTCATTCTTGTCCTTAAGAGCAGAGGGTTTTTTATCGCCTTCGATTTGCCTTTTCACGATCCTCAACTCCTCTAAGGTAATGTGTTTCTGGGCGATTTTGAAGAGTTCTATCATGTCCAGAGGGGGCTCCAAGGTAAGGTCTTCGTAGAGTTTTCCCTCATTGAGTCCCGCAGTGAAATCTGTCATGGCTGTGTCATCGCTGCATCCGTCAATGAGAGTCAGCTCGTTGTTGAAGCGTGTGACATACTCTCTGAGTGTCTCATTGAACTTCTACTTTAGAGAGAGTGTGTAGTGTGGGCCTTTTCTGAAACGTGTCAGGAAATCCTTTGCCAGCGTCTTGAAGGAGTCGATCGACCTCGACAAAAGGCTATGGAACCAGGTTAGTGCTGACTTCTTTAGGCTAGTGAGAAAAGTTCTGCACATCACCAACTCAGATCCTTCTTTGAGAGCCATTACGTGTTGGTAATGGCGCAGGTTGTCGAATGGGTCAATGGTTCCATCGTAGAAGTCGAGCTTCGGGGGAGTGAACTTCCTCGGAAGGGCCTCATTCATAATACGGTCCACAAATGGTGGGACAAAGAGATGGTACATCACGTCCTGGTCGTGTGCCCCTCTGCGGAGGGGGTTCTGAGGGCCGAGCCTCTCTACCCTAGCGGTGGGCTCAGCGTTAGCCGCGCAACCTCCTCTAGTCCAATGAGAACTAGCGGGGGCTTGGCTCTCATGTGCTTGCTCTCTGCCATCTTCCAGAGACGGAGGCCTGTGCTGCTTCTGGTCTCCATTAGCAGGTGGTGGAATTTTGCATGTGAGAGCCTCCACCACTTTGGCGATCTTCTGTATTTGAGATGACAACATATCTGTTATGAAGTCCGGCGTTGCTGTTGTCGGCGCGGAGGCATGTCTGCTGTTCGTGCATGATCGGAACCGTTGAAAGCAGTTGTACAACGCCAGCCTGAGCGTTTGAAGTGTCCCCTTGTTCTCCGTTGTTGCGTGATATAGTGCTCACAATCTCTCGAATTTTGAAGGGAGGCAGTGCTAGTGAAAGTTAGGAACTTTGTCGTCCCCACGGATGACGCCAAACTGATGCAATCATTTTCCGCTCCCTGCTTTGACCTAGTCCCACTAACCCACCGACCTGCACAAGTAACACACGTAAGCCACGAACCATCGTTGTGGAGGCCGATGACACTCTAATGCTAAACTCAGATAGAGATCTTAAGGTGTAATATTGTAAACAGGAAATTTGTAGCGTACCTTAGCTTACCAACCTCATGTCTTCTTTATAGTACAGGAGTCCTGGTTCTACCAGGCCATTGAAGGCGTAGTTTAGGAAGGAGATCTTCGTGGAAATCTTTATCTAATTAGGAGTCGTGTTGTAGGAGGGAAGTTCCCTGTTAGCCCTATTCTCCTAGATACGCGGGGGATAGCTCCCAATCCAAGATCAATCTGTAGAAGGAAGTTTCCTTGCGTGGAATGTACTATGGTATTTGCTTCCTTGTTGGAAGTAGAGAGCAGCTGTAATTGTCTGTCTGAAGCTGATCCTCGAGATACTTGCCTTAGTAGGACTTACCGATATTGAGGATAGTTGTGAGACGTGTGGGCCTAGCATGTTGTGAGAGTTCGGGTCTGTCTGGCGGACTGAATTAGGCGGGCTTGGAACCGCTTGGGTAAGATCAGTGTTGGGCTGACGTTGGGGCCCGTAATTCCTTGAGATCATCATGACACATGTATGGCTTAGAGATGTGATCGGTTTTGTGTATCATCATCTTCTAAGAATCCCCATATCTATCACAGTGCCAACTTCATAAACATACAAATAAGCTGACAAGCAAATTTCTAAACAAATCTAGTTGATGGAACTTAGTGACAACTCAATCAATTTATTCATGGGGATTTAGATCAATACCTTGCAATTGAGAAAGGGGGTTTAGGGTTCAATTGAAAGCTAAGAGAAAAAAAATGAAACCCTACGTATGGAAGTAGGAAGGAAAGGTTGAAGAATTTCTTCTTCAACCCATGTGTTTTTTTATCTCCTCCCCAACTTTGAAAACAAAGCCACTAACAGGATCCATTGCTTTTTATTGTGGAAACAAAGAGTTAATAGTAGGGGTGGGCACGGGACGGGATGGGACGAGATATACCCATCCCGACCTCGTCCCATCCCAAACGAGTTCGGGACGGGACGGGATCAGCGTGCTGCCTGTGACTGCTGCGAAGATTATCATCATATAAGAGCGTGAAAAATAAGTTTCTTATAATTAGATATAGATGTGGCATGCAAATATAAGGGTAGCCACTAAATCCCCTAACAATGTAGTCGAGTGGGCTGACTTTTAGAAAATGACATGATAAATGGGACCCACTAAGAGTATTGTGTCGCTGTGATGGCCTCCCAACTGATTTTACAATTTCATTACTGTGGGAAACAAAATTCATGGTTGCTTGATAAAATGACATTTCATCTTTTGTTAGGGAAGAAATATAAACCTATTGGTGATGCTCTAACATATTCATAATGGTTTACCATCAATACACACTACACCAAAAGGCCAGTTTAGCTACGCCAAGATGGCCACGGTTCTAAACCGTTGGTTTATTTGCCACGGCCAAAAACCGTAGCTATAATGACCAACGGCCTTAAACCGTGGCTAAAAAAAACTGGCCACGACTGAAAACCGTTGGTTTATTGGCCACGGCCACAAACCGTGGCTATAATGACCAACTGCCTAAAACTGTGGCTAAAACAATGGCCACGGCTCAAAACCAAACCGTTGGTGTATTTGCCACGGCCAAAAACCATGGCTATAATGACCAACGGCCTAAAACCATGGCTAAAAAAAATGGCCACGGCTCAAAACCGTGGCTATATTGAGCAACGGCTCAAAACTGTGGCTACACTAAAAACGCTGAAAAAAAATTGGGCGGGCTATTTTGGCGCTCGACTTCCACCTTCCCTCCACTCGACTTCCACCTTCACTCCACTCGACTCCACTCGACTTCCACCTTCCCTCCACTCGACTTCCATTGACTTCCACCTTCCCTCCACTCGACTCCACTCGCCTGCTCCCTCCACTCGACATCGACCCTCCCTGCTCCCCTCCACTCCACTCGAAGCTCCTCCTTCCCGTCTCCCCTCCACTCGACTTCCTGCTCCCTCCCTCGACTTTCCTCCTCCCCTCCTTCCCTGGTCTTCCCTCCTTGCTCGGCGTCTTCAACCTCCAAACCATTTTGCAAAATCGATCAGCGACTGCAGATTCTCTCGTACAGGTACTCTCTCTCTCTCTGCTTTCTTTTTGTGTCTTCTATCTTAATTTTTATGGGGTGCTAAGTGTTTGATTAAATTTTTGAAGTGTAAATTTTTGAAGAGTGAATTAAAGTGTATCTGAAGCGTGAATTGTTTGATGAAATTAGGGTTTCTGAATCTAGAGTTTTTTTATTTAGAGGTTTTGAATCTCTAGGGTTCGATGAAACTGTATGTTTTTTGAAATCTGGATTTATGCATGTCAGCATATGCCCGAATTCCAATTTTCACCTTCTCTCACAACCAAATCTCGACTCTATCAACAATCTTGTTCAAAATTTATTGAAAACTTAACATCAGTATCCTTATCAGAATCAATCCTTAACAAAAATAAGGAGCCATAAAGCATTTCACCAAGAAAAAATAAGTTTACAAAATTTCTAGATGGGATAGCATCTGATGTTACACTCATTATACATATCCACCAAGGCACGAACTTTAGACCTACATACTTTTGTAATGTCATTATTTAAGAAAGAGACTTGTGCCAAGACGTCCATACAAGTGTTCTGATAAGATCACATTTCCTCAGTTTTTAGTTTCTCAAATTTGTAAATATATTATTTATTTGTTTCTGCATAGTTACGCTCTTGCAGTAAAGTAATCTCAAGGCGTTTCTGATAAGAACACTTATTTGATGCTTGCTTATGGGTCCCATCATAGACCTTACATTCATCCCCCTCTTCCTCCCACCACCTTCTATTTTTCACTCAATTGCCAATCACCTTCACCTTCATCCCCATTGTTGAGAATGGATGAATAATGTGTAGGTAACATTATTAGAACCAACCAACCAACCACTCACTTGATCTTTTTTTTCTCAACTAATCAAAAATAAATATAACATCATAAAATAAGAAAACATCTAATTGTGCTAACATGATAGTATGGTATTTACACAAGTTAGTGAAACTCTCCATTACAAGTACTTAAAACTATCTAGCGCTACTCTTGTTTGTTTTTGCAAATCTCCCTTTATTTCACATCACATGGTGTAGGCATCACTATTGGAGTTTGATGACCTTGGAAACACTAGTTGATGAGAAGAAGAAACATTGTCAATGAAAAACCCATCATCAGAGGCCTCATGAGTATTAGGCCTATTAATATTGTTGTAAACTGGTCCATTATATCCTTCATTATTATTGTTCAATGAGAATATGTATTGTTGTTGTGGTGATCGTTGTTGTTGCTGGTGTGGAGGATGATTGAAGTAGGTATGAGGCATCATCTGATGTCCTCCACCTGCCGATCCAAAACTCATGTTAGGTGAATTTGAATGTTGACCGAATGCAAAAGGTGCATTATTGGGAACACCAGTGAATTGTTGAACCATGGCACGAAAGTAAGTGGTATCGGTATTGAGAAGGGTTGTTGGAGCAGCTCTTGATGCCCTGCGCCTTCTTGTGGGCTTAGTAACTCGGCCTTCTGCAGGGTTCAAATGAGCACCCCCACTAGCAAGCGCGGGGGTGGTAGTGGTTGTGACAACATGAATAGCATCCGCCACCGATGAAATCATATTGGAATATGATCCTCTCTGATCATTACCATGACCAACAAGGATCCCTTCCCCCCCATTGTTCTGATAGAATTGCATCCAGTCTCTATTGCTTGACATTGGGTGTTCGATCACTCAAATGAACAAAACTTGACAATTGATGTACCAACTAGAGCTCACTTATATATACAAAAACTTGAGGGAGGGAGGATAGATACTTATGGTCCAAGTAAGAATTAGCACGTGATCTTGACCACTGATTCAAGTGAACATGATGAAGCATGCGTCACTGTGGTCCTATGAAAGCTTAATTGAGAGGCACAAGGTGGTGGTGAGGTTCTAGGAAAGCATATTTGGGATGTGAACGAGTGAGCTAGATGATCATTAACACCAAATAACGATGTCATTAGGTGTGTGTAGACGACGACTTTGGAGTCTTCTTATTTAAATACATGGTCCTTGGTCTTAGAGGAAGGAAGGTATTCAATTCATGTATTCCCAAAGCCACTTCATTATGTAGATGTAATTAACAATACCATGGTTAATCATCATTCCTTAGTATCTTTATAATATTTGGAATGAAGCTGCAGGAATCCAGTTTTTCGATCTAGCTATAGTACAATATTACATTCATCATTTTATTTGTTTGCCCCCTAAAACTAAAATAGATTCATTTTATTACATCCTTAGTATCTTTTTTTTCAAGAAATTCCGTTCTTGTAATTTATTTGTTTGCCCCCTAAAACTAAAATAGATTCATTTTTCTGTTGTAGGATAATTGCCTTGCGGAAAGCAGAAAAGGAGGCAGAGAGAAAAGCAAGGGAGAAGATCCGTCAGAAACTCGAAGAGGATAATGTATATGTTGAATTCTCAACTTATCTTTTATTGCGATATGATTGAAGAATAATACACATCATATTAGAACATTCTTCAACACAATTCTAAGAACAATTCTTTATTTCTATTTGTTTTCTCAAAACAATTCTAAGAACAATTCTTGGATGAACACCTCGTTATACTAGTGGTAACCTAGTATCGGCACCGTTCTCTTGAACTGTTCAAAGAATTATCTTCAAATGATTATTGTTATTCTTGTCTATTTTTATCTGTGTGTTTTACTATTTCTGTATGTTATTTCTCTTGTGTTCAACTATCTGTTCTAGACTGTAAGTTTAGTTTGCTTTCTGAAACCTAGTAGTCCTGGGTGCAAAATTGGTATCAGATGAACTGAAACTGATTGAAAAGATGGAGGTAGTGTCAATAAAAGCATATCTTTATTTCTATTTGTTTTTTCAAAACAATTCTAAGAACAATTCTTGGATGAACACCTCGTTATACTAGCGGTAACCTAGTATCGGCACCGTTCTCTTGAACTGTTCAAAGAATTATCTTCAAATGATTATTGTTATTCTTGTCTATTTTTATCTGTGTGTTTTACTATTTCTGTATGTTATTTCTCCTGTGTTCAACTATTTGTTCTAGACTGTAATTTTAGTTTGCTTTCTGAAACCTAGTAGTCCTGGGTGCAAAATTGGTATCAGATGAACTGAAACTGATTGGAAAGATGGAGGTAGTAGGGTACTCCCATGTATTCCATGTCTATTGAATACTAGTTGATTAAGCAACACTCTTAGATATTATTCTAGTAAACTAATTTGCTTCTTATGCCAATTCATGGGCCTCAAAGGGAGATGATTAAGGGGAAAGACAACCCCAACCTGAAGAGCTTACTGGAATTTTAATTGACTATGCTACAATATTTTTTGATGCATTTCTAATGCTAGTTTAGTCATCCTCTTTGGTTAAGACCAATTATTTTGTCTTTGTTTCTTATTTTGACTTTTGAGTTGGGAAAGGGAAGCTTTGTAACTAAGTATTCAGATTGGCTTTTCCAATACTTTATAAAAATCTATTTGTGGTGATATGTTGTGGAAGGAAACTATCTATAAATGTAGTGTATATAGTTGTTTCTTATTTCTTTTTGTTTGATAATGGTTAATATCTATAATGTCATTGATAGAAATGGGTAGTACTCGCGGCAATCTCTCCACCAATGATGTCACTACATCTACAAATGATGACAGTGAAGTTAAAAAGACCATACAGTTCAATGTCCATGGTTTAGCAGTTGGACCTGGTGCTAGAAATTTCAATAAACACATTGGAAAGCTTGTTGAAACCCTTGTGCCCATCAAATTCAAGGGTTGGCACCATGTTACTGACAACTACAAAGAGGATGTGTGGAATGGCCTCAAGGTGAGATTTTACATCATTGATTTTCATAATGTCTTATTTTATTGTCAACTTATATCTCAATGGCTTATTTGTAGCATGAATACGACATCCCAAATTATGTGAAAAGGAGTGTGCATTTGAAAATGCCAGAATATTTCATAAGGTTCAAGGCAGATCTTAGGAAGGACTATTTGGATAAGTATCCTACCATTGAGGAACAAGAGAAGCATGTTCCAAATGGTGTAAGAAAGGAGGATTGGAAGGAGTTTGTTCGCTATGAGAGCACCTCTGAAGTGAAGGCAATTAGAGCCCAAAATGCCAAAAATAAAAAGGGTTCAAAGTATGTATGGGGGGGTGGCCAAAAGAGTGCTGCAGAAGTGGAGTATGAAATGGTAATTGAGTTTCTAGCTACTAGTACAATAATAATCATTTAACTATATAGGCTGAGACTAATCTTTCAAGTATATAGGTTGAGAAGAACCCTGATGGGGAACCAGTCACACGCACTGATATATGGATTGCTTGTCACACGGGAAAGGATGGAAAACCCACGCATGGTGCAGAACTATATATGGTTTGTGCCCAATGATGTCTTTTATACACAATTCTTAATTTACTTTGTAGTTTGAATATTATTTGTGTCCTGATTTATTTTATTTTTTCATTCTTTTGAAGGAACAAGTTAAAGCAAAAAAGGCCGCCTTGCAAGAATCTTCAACCCAGGGTACCACTGACCTCACTATTGATAATGATCCTCTAAGCCAAGTGTTTGGCCAAGAAGAAAGGGGACGTGTTCGTTGTGTTGGAACCACCGTCTCTAAAAGGAAGTATGATGCTTCACTTCCCACTCATTCGTTGCTTTTCGATAAAACATTGGAAGTAAAATAATTTAGCGAAAATTATGATAGATTGGAAGAAAATGTTCAATGGGTACGAGAGAGACTTGAAAATGAAACTTATGTGAGACCATCAACAAGGAGGGACACAAAGAACTGAAGATACATTACCTCCATCGACAAGGCAACCAGAAAATCCATTACCTCCATCTCCATTACCACCATCTTCTCAAGGTGTTGCGAGGTTTCCTTCTCCAAGCAATCTTGTTCGTTTAGTGTCAAGGACTTACAAAGTTTGTGATTGGCATAAAAATGTCATTGCGATAGCAATAGAGGTTGTAGATCCTATCCATCAATTCTCTTGCGATTGCCATGGATCATTGAACCCTGCAACAGATATCAGACTTTCCTTATGCTTCAAATATATGACTGAGGTGAAACTTTACAAGAGTGATCCAAAAGGAGACATGATGGGGGATTTGGACGTTGGTGATTTCTTCGTATGGTGTAAAAATCATGTGGAACTTGATGATTGATAGTTACAACTATGTTGGAAGCAATGTAATGGTGGCAGCAAAAGAGGAGCTGAGTAAAATACACTACGGGCACGTGATTGTTCATTTTAAGGTAAATTGCCCCCTTCTTTCATGGAGTCTACGCTCTGAATAAAAAAACAAACTTCTTCAGGACGCGCGTATGTGAATACTTTCTTCCTTCCTTCACTTTGGTTTTGGATAGATAAGTTATCGTGCATGAATTTGCTACAAATCAATTTGTCATGTTGGTTTATGGAACTGGTGCTTATAACATTATTTTGCTGCTCTGGTTGCTTACTACTGCTACTTATACTACTACTTTTGGTTTAGTAAATGGATTGACATTTTGATTGAAAGTGTTTCTTCATTCAATTAAAAAAACTAACTTGTTGTATAATGGATTTTGGATCAGATGAGTATTCATACAGCTGAACCATTGCCCTAGTTGCCTTCCATCTTTCTTTAATGATTTATTTTTATGGTTGTTGCTGGTTCACATTGTACAGAGAGGAGTTGTTCGCCCTTTAATTGAGATGCTCCAGTCTCCAGACGTGCAACTCAGGGAAATGTCAACCTTTGCATTGGGGCGGTTGGCACAGGTTAGTTATTTCCTTGACATTTTGTACAATGATCTTTATTTTAGTAGGGTTGATACTATTACAATGATTCTCGCAATGAACCTCTTTTCTTGTAAAGCAGTTTCTAGTTTGCAAAAAAAATAAAAATAACGCTCAGTATGTAATCTCCTGTTTTGAGTTTTATATTAACATTTTGTTAAGGAATTACTAAGGTGCATGTTTGCTGGGAAACGGGTACTCTTCCAGATTTGAGATATCATCATTGCAACGTTGTATGTGCTGCGAGAGGGTTGTTAGAAAAGAATGGCAGTTGGCAGATTACTGAATTGTCTTTCTCACTGAGCTGCTTTTATTGAGAACTGAGTTATGCAGTAGTTTGGATGGAATATGTCATGAGAAGGGTGTTGTTCCAACATTCACTGGAACCTCTGTACAGACACTGGAACCTACTGGAGTTACAATGAGAGGCATGTAGCCCTTGCTCCAGACTTTGCGCACTACACCACAAGTCCTCTTTAATAGCATTTGATTATAGCATTTTTTACACATTTGCTATGAAAAATGAAGTTTTAGTTACTATTGAAATACAAAAATGTTGTCTAAAATTGAGCGGGATTTTAAAACGCAATAGCGCTCGCCCAAACATTTAACGTAGCGCCATTTTTTCTCTCCCTTATCAAGCCTTTGCTTCTCTCTCATTTGCTTATTCTGCTCGCCTCTCTACTCACTCTCCCTGCACGCCTCTTTCGCTCTCTCTGCTCGCATCTCTACTCACTCTTCTGCTCGCATCTCTCTAGTCGCCTCTCTCTGCTGGATCTCTCTGGTCGCATCTCTCTGGTCGCATCTCTCTAGTCGCCTCTCTCTGCTGGATCTCTCTGGTCGCATCTCTCTGCTCGCACCAAGGTTTGCTCTCTCTTTCTTCTCACACTAATTTCATCTATTTTTCTTTGGAGATTTCGAGGAATTGACTCAAGAAAACTTATTTCTGACTTATTCACACCCAATGGTGTTGGAGCTCAATCGGCTATAGAGCCATCTCAAAGGTTTGTTGTTTGGTTTGGTCATCAATGGATTTTAGATTAGTTCATGATGTGTAATGGGTTTTTTTTAGATTTGTGTTTTGTTTTGGTACCATGCATTGTTGAGATCAGTACAAGAAATCTGGTTTGGGGTTTTTTTTGTAAACTTTTGTGTAATCGATTGTGATTCGATTGTAAACTTTTGTGTGTTTAGTATAAAAAAAAAAAGTTGGGTTTTTTTCTTCTAAAATGAAGTGAATCAAGGTTGATTTTGAGGTTTGAATTGTAGATTGTGTAATGAAGCCTTAATGCCCTAAAATGAGGTTCTTATGGTTTGAATGATTGATTGTTCTGCCTCTCTAATTTGGATTGAGTGATTGATTTAGGGGGTTTTAATTCAATTGTAGATTAGCGTAAATGGATTTGGTTAAAATAAGTTTAGTCTCTTCAATGTTTGTTCTGTTGATTGTTGCTTCTTCTACATTTTCAGGTTGCATAGTTGTCATCAAGTAAATTGGTTGTTAGCTTCCTCATTTTGTGTTTGCTAACAGGTTAGTAGTCATTGCTTTTATCCATGTAAATAGTAAATTATTTTGGAAGAACCACACATGCATTTCATACTCTACACTGTCCATTACGAAGTAAAGTATTTGTATTATAGCTCATTCATTTTAGACTAAGCAAAATATGTGATTTCAGAGTTTATATCATAAATGGTTTTACATTATTGTCATCATTCTTGCAGAAAATCATAGTACCAGTGGATATTTTGGACTAAGAGAATGTGATGATGGGGAAAGTGAATGCAAGCAAGAAAGATTGAATTCCTCTGTTTGTGATCTAAGAGGATTCTTATGTGTAGGATGTCTTTGATCTTTCTTTTCACTTGGCTAGAGATCAAACAGAGAAGAGTCTGCGAACAAAGATGACTTCTATCAAGGTAACTTCCATATTCTTTTGTTCCATTTTGGCAGTTCTTTCTTAGAAAATGTACTGTTTATATTTACATTTCTTAGAATACCATGTTAGACATCAAAATTTTTAAACTACTGGAGTTTCTAAATTTCTTGTTTCTAGCAATGCTACATACCAAAAGCACGTGCAGGTCCTAGTATCACCCCGATTTAGGTGTTCTGACAAGGTTCAGAAATTGTGAAGCAAGAACCTAGAAGGAGTGAGGAATCTGTGAAGCAAGAAGCAGAGCGCAGATCCAGAGAGAGAAGAAGAAGCAGAACACAGAAAGGAGAGCGACTTTACAGTTTTTACAGGTAAGCCAATTCACAAAAAGCTTTTAGATTTTTTTTTTGAGGGATTGAATTCATCAAACCCCTTTCAATCTCTGTACTTGTTGTTCAAGTTTCATGAGATTTAGATGGTATGGACAGGCTTATCTAAACTTGCAAGCCCGAGCAATAGCAAAACGGGGTGATGACTCAAAAAAGACATCCTCAACATTTCTTAAGGAGAATATATCCAAAGCCCTAAGCTCTCCCTTACCAAATCTTGTGTTAGAAGTTGTTTTGGGAATTCACTTGAAGCTCTGGCAGATTGCATACATCTTTTCTTCTCAAGTAGGTAACTTTACGCTCTTGGTATTTCCCCTTCTTTTAATCTGTTTATGTTTGTTGATTTTCTTCTTGATAATTGAACTCATATAACTGGATCTTACCGTGGGTACACTTGTAGATGTATTCTATTTTATTTTATTTTTTTGTTAGGAAATGGTGGTATGATATCGGGTTATGTTAGTTTATCTGTTTCAGAAGGAAGACACTGTGTTATCATATAATGGGTTATTCGAATTCAATCAATTATAATTGTTTTTCTCCTTTTATTTTTCAAATTTATGTTGTTCATTTTCTGTCTATTGATTTTTTGATAGTATGTTCTTTTGGTTTATACAGTTTAAAGAAGTGGGTTATGTATATTTGAAGAATTTTCAATTTTACTTGCTATGCTGTCCCCATTTTTGAATTAGATGCTTGAGTGGATGAACTGACCAATTTTTTTAAGTTTATTGTTTTAAATGCATTTCTAATAATTACTCTAGTTTCTTGCATTTTACTTTTTGAAATTACACTGACACACGAAACATTCTAATTGATGAGATGCAGGGGGAACGGAAGAGATTTTTTAAAGAAAAAATTTCATTCAGATGTTCAGTCAGAGCTTGAACTATAGGGTGACCTACTGTTCTTCGGTATAATAAGAGAAGCTCTATTTTTTAACCTTTATAATGGCATTAGAGTTGATACCAATGGGGACTTTCTTGGCTCTCCTAACAAACCAGGTCAGTAAAACAGCACAGGCTGCTAAAGATGACACATTTTTATAACAGCCATGATTGGGTATGTTATTACTCAGAATCTGAAGCTAACTTTTGGTAATGGTCACTACAGCGCTACTATAGACCAACTGCTAGAGAACTGGCGCGCTTAGACAGGATTCAAAGGGCTCCTATCCTCCATCACTTTTCCGAATCACTTTCTGGAGCTGCAACAATTCGGGCTATGGTAGGAATAGGACTACAAAATAGCCCTACGGTCCTTAAAGCTTGCGACTTTTAGCTATCAAAACAACTGATCTCTGGTGGTTGGGGAGAGAGTTATCTTTCTTGCCCCCAGAACGTAATGTTCATGCATAGATTCTTTGTGTTTATGAAGCTAAATTCCATATTTCTTCTATTGTTTTCAAAGGCCTATCTTAGCTAATATCCCCATTCCTTGTTTGGTGAAACAGAAATATAGACCTTTAGGAAACAACAGAACAAACTTAGTACAAACTGCAAGGGTTTTGATGGGTCTTATTCATGGTGGGCAGGTCAGTGAAGATTTTTCTTTCAAAACAAACCATTCTTGTTAACAAATTATATAACTTCTCTGGTTGAGAAAATGTTGCTACAGTTTTCTCAAAGTAAATGGTTTTCAATTAGCTAGAATCCCAAAACAACAAGACTTGCATTTGTCAAGAAGTCCATCTGGATGATGGCTTTTATGTTGTAATGTACTTCCCTTAGGAAACTCAACTTTAGGGGTGACACTAAATAGAGTAATTCTGATCTGAGTTGATTGATTCAGCAGGTTGGGGTAGACTCCCCTTGGCTTTTTGGTAGGGGATTTCAATTTCATAACATGAAGAAGAAAAGGAAGGGGTGTGTACTAGGAGAAACTCTAGTATGGTTGCTGCTGCTGCTGGTAGCTGCTGCTGCTATCTGCTGCTGTTGCTGTCGTTGCTATCATTGCTGTAGTTGCTGTCGATAGCCCCTGTTGCTGTTGCTGTTGCTGTTGCTGTTGATGTTGTTGTTTCTGCTGTCGTCGTTGTTGTTGCAGGTGTAGATTAATAAGAGTTTGTACATTATGTACATTCATCATCACAAAAATTATGTCGTTGCTTTCGTTCCCTTTTTTCCCTTGAAACATTATGTACATTCATCATCACAAAAATGTTTAGATCATTCAACATTTCTTTTAGCAAAAGGAAGTGAAAATAATACATTTTATTTTCTTTTGCTTGATCACCAACATGGTGTTTCTTGTCTTTGTCACAATGAATTTCGAGTGCTCAGGCTAATGCATACATGATAAGATGTAATAAAAAAAATAAAAAAATAAAAAAAAAATTTGCTATGTATACTTACCATAAAACGCTATGGTAAAGTCTACCATAGCGGTTTTAGAGTCTACTATAGCGTTTTTAAAACGCTATGGAAGAGGCTACCATAGCGGTTTTGAAACGCTATAAAAGCCAAACTTACCATAGCGTTTTAAAACCGCTATAATATCCCCTGGGTCTATTATAGCGCCGGCTGTCATAGCGGTTACTAAACCGCTATGGTATCCTACCATAGCGGTTTTTAAACGCTATTGATCACAATTTTTCTTGTAGTGGCGGTTTCATCAGTTCAGGTACATCTTTTTCTATTCGAATTGCATGTATACATGTGAAACTGCTCCATTTTTAGGAATTTTTTTTCTCTTTCTAAACTATTCATTTGATGTTTGCACTTAACTATGGCATGTCGCCATACAGTCTGGTGAAATGGGTGAATGTAATACTGGGTTAGATTCTTGTGAAAATGGTGTAGCACCATCCTTGGAGCAAAATCAGAGAGGCTCACCTTTTGTTGAGCAGCATGCTGTGCCTGCCGAAGATGATGGAATTTCATCAATTCAGGTACAATTTTTGTTTGTTGAGATTCCTATGTGACAAAATGGCCCTTTTAAAGTTTCTCTTTTACAGTCTGATCAGGTGGATGAAAACAATACTAGGGTAGATTGTCTCGAAAATAGGGACTTATCCTCAGCAAAAGCTCATGACTTCTATTGAAATTTCTTTTCTTAACTGTTCATTTGACTTCTACTGAAATTTCTTTTCTTAACTGTTCATTTGACATTTGCCCTTAATCACAGCCTCTTACCATACAGTCTAGCCAAGTAAATCCAGTCACTACTAGTGTAGATCGTTTAGAAAGTGAGGGCTTATATTCCTCGGTCAACCTCAAATAGATTCACCATTAGCTCAGCTACCCCAAGATTGTCTGGCTTCATCACTTCAGGTACAATATATCTGTAAAAGTTTTGAATTAGTCTGGTATAGATTTTTACTGATATCATGTTTGTAAACTGAACCTTTTGAAACTTCATCCCTGAATGTTCATTTTATGTTTGCAAGGAGCCACAATATGTTGCCATGTCCTCTGGTGAAGTGAATGATGAGCATAATGCTAGGGTAGGTAATGATAATGGGGTCTCTCCTTTGCAAACGTAGTTAGACCCACCACTTGATCAGCAGCATATTACTCCTGTTCAGGATTCTCAGGTTTTATTGAGCCAGGCACGCCTTATTTCCGTTTAAACCACTCACCGTCTTGTCATTAAGTTTTAAGCATGTCAACTAGCATGTTTTGATAAATTCACCATGTGATAGTTTGTCTAATCTGTTCAATCACTAGAAACTTTTCAGTGGCTCAAATATATAATTTCAAGATTCAATAGGGTTTTAGTGGCGGGGCACAGTCCCTGCATGTACACCGGACTTGCAATAATAAGATTTTAGGTGATTGTTTCTGTGCCTCTCTTCTTTGACCAACTTCCACATCTTGAGCATCTACACATATTTATGCATGTCCAGATTCCAGATGTCCTATTGTCAGGTTCATGATCTTAAGTCATTCCGGTGTCCTGTTGCTTCATCAACGTTTGATGATGTTGTTTTTTCCTTAATCAATTTAAAGTACCTATTTATGGTTGTGAATATGTGCTTATGTGTTAGTTATACAGTAAGATCATATTTTAACTAACTGTATCTAACTAATCTTATGTGATCAGACTCCCATTGTTGAGCAACCTCAACCTTCTCTCCAGCTGTCGGAGGTTCGAACTCAACCACCACCTGAAGATCGATTGAGGCGTACATCAACCCAATTTATAGAAGATGTATCACATTTACCGGCTCCGGCACAAAATTTACTATCGAATCACTCTATTTCACAACCTGAGGCGCAGTTACAGCTGCACCCGCCAACAAACATGTTTGTTAGTGGAGCTGGGACTCGTCTGTCCAATGCTAGAGGCGCGAGCACTGTTGCAGAATCCAGTCAACAACTTCCAACAGTTTCTGCGACCTCCAAGATCCCTCGGCAGTTTTGCACTGACCCACTTCAAAACGAACAAGCAAGACTACATAAAGAAGAGGACCAAACCCTAAGATGCACGAGGATTTGGTTTGTCTAAACTTCCTTGAATAAAGATGTTGGGTTATTCAATTTTTTATAGCAAAAAATAAACAAAAAATTTAATATGTTGCACTTCCGTTTTGATTTCTAATTCTTTGGACTAAAATGTAATAGAGATCATTGATCCAATAATATAAACAAAAAATAACTTTTGTGTTCCTATAATTCTTGTTAATTTTCTCTATTAATTTGCATCTGACAACTACCATTCTTTGGCTTGCTTTTGATATTTTACAGGATACCTTGGATTCATCTACACCTCATTCCAAGATAGGGCAACCTTCATTTCCCATGGGAATACTGCAAGGCATGCAAAGGAGCATGGGGACTTCAAACTAGCGCAGATATGCGGGACAATTGCTGCAGATGAGAAGCGTCATGAGACTGCCTACACCAAGATAGTAGAAAAGCTTCTTGAGATTGATCCGGATGGCTATGTCTTAGCATTTGCAGATATGATGAGGAAGAAGATTTCGATGCCAGAACACTTGATGTATGATGGCCGCAATGACAACCTCTTTGAGAACTTTTCAGCTGTGGCTCAAAGGCTCGGGGTCTACACTGCCAAAGACTATGCTGATATCGTGAAATTTTTGGTTGGGAGGTGGAATATTGTGGAATAGTTAACAGGTCTCTCTGGCGAGGGTCATAAGGCTCATGACTATGTATGTGGTTTGGCTGCCAGGATCAGGAGGCTGGAAGAGAGAGCTCAAGCAAGGGCCAAGGAAGCATCCACCATGCCATTCAGCTGGATTTTCAATAGAGAAGTAAAACTTTAAAACTTCAGATGTGGAGATAAAGTGAGCTACACCTTCCTACCCTATTTCTAGATAAAGGTAGAACTTTTCTCAGTGAATTTTAGTTTTGTTTATCTTTTCTTTTGTTTTAGGTGACCAGTCTCTTTGCCTGATAGTTTTCTGTGTAGGAGTTAGTGTGGTGTGTACTGGTATTTGTTTTCAGTTAGATAGTTTTCTTTGCTATTCTTCATGAGTCTGTTGTAGGAGTCTATCTGGTTCTAAGTTGACTGTAATGTTACAATCTTTCTTTTCTATTGTTTGGTTATGATGCTGCTATGTACCTATATAACATTTCTGCTACAACAAAGATATGGTAGGAACTCATGAAAGCATGGAACTTTTTTTTTGATGTTTCTCATTTGGCAGATGGCTACATGGCGTCTGAGGTTTATCATCGAGAAGCATACAGAAAGAGTATTGATGTCTTTTCATTTGCTGTAATAGTACACGAGGTAAAAACCGGTTTGTTTATTTATTTATTTTACCTTTTACAGATAGGATTTTGATTCCATTCAAGGCCCCTTCAGACACCACTTTTACTGCTACTTATACTACTACTTTTGTTGATAGCAGAGATAAAAAGAACTTGATAAACTTAATGTTTATCAGTTATCAATGTCTGATTTCATTTGCAGTCTGGTTTAGTAAATGGATTGACATTTTGATTGAAAGTGTTTCTTCATTCAATTAAAAAAACTAACTTATTGTTTATTGCAATCTGAAATCATATCCCTGCACTGAAAATGGAATGAATTGTTAGTGATCACGGTGAAGCCCACACTGTTTAATGCTTTGTTTACAACCTGCCCAATTTTTTCTGTTGCAGGATGTTCCAACTGAATCTCAGCCATCCAAGCTTGTTGGAAGCAGGGGTTCCAGAAATAGTTATTTTGATTTTGACAAGCTAGCAGAGGTTAGTTTCCTTGAATTTTTATAGAGTTCTCTTCTGTGTGTAAGATTTGCATTTTTGTGCTTGTGTAATTTATTTGTTTTTATAGTACAATTTTTGTGTTTTTGCATGTTTTGATTCTTCTTTATGGAATATTCTTGCTTTGACTAATATCACAGAATGCTATTGGGGTGAAGTGAGTATTTACTTTGGATTGCGATGTTTGTTGTGTTTTTTTGATTGTTTTTGCGAGTTTGGTTATGTGTTTTTTATGTTTGATAAAATGACAATGTAGGACACATCTGGATGTTTGGCAAGGACTTGTAGGTGTTAGGTATATATAAAGACTAGTTTGGTTTTTTGAAATCGAAATCATTGTCATTCTCTTCTATACCCTCTTTGTATAATCCACTCTGTCCTTTTACATTTTCTCTCTTTGAAGAAATTTAATGATTTTATTTGCAGTCACAAGGTTACTTTCTCATTGATTATTGGTTTTTTTGTCATTTTATTTCCTTTCCTTTCTATGCTCGTGTCCCAATAATTCCTCAATAATTCCTCAAAGCAAAATGTATTAAGCAGGAGTAACTTAACACATTTTGTTTCCTCAAAGCAGGAGTAACTTCATCCATTTGTATCTTTTTAGTTTGCTAATGTCAATTCATATGATATGATAGCAAGTGATTTCAATCCAGTATTGTTGTTGTTCATATAATTGTAGAACCATTCTAAACCGTCCATAGTTTACACCAATCTGTTGATTTATGCTTCTGAAGTCCACTCTACTAAATTGTTCTTTTTGCAGGTGGCATGAATGGTTCCAGGCACTGTTGTTGGTGGATCTGCTATGAGGCAAGATGCAGCCAGACGTGTACATGCTGCCTGGGTACTGCAGGGTGTGGTGTGCTGCTTGGTGTGGGAATGCGAGTGCTGGTTGGTGCTGCAGGAGCAAGACTGGAGATTCAGCAGGGTGGTGCATTAACTCCACAACTGAGTTGCTAACTCTTTTTTTATTTTTGGTACTTCTTTATGCTTATGTGCTTGTTTTAAGTGATTGTTAGTGGGCTTTTAGTCTTCAAGTCTTGTTAGCCAGCTTGTGGCTGGGGTTGCGGTAATTTAGATTGGGCAAGGTTTTTTGTCCATTTTTGTTTGGTTTTTATACGGGTAAAGTCGTAATGTACCCTCGTTTTGATTGTAAATCAACTTTTTGGATAAGTAATAAAGGTCTGGCATCCCATAGCTGCCCCTCCCCACTAGAGGTTTAACAAAAAAAAAAAAAAAAAAAAAAAAAGGTGTGTGGCTGTGATTTTGCTGCAGCAGCAAAATTTTTTTTTTTTTTTTTTGTATTATATTATTTTGCAATGGTTTCAAACCAGATTTTTTTTTTGAATTTTGTTTTGAATGGCCACGGCTTAAAATCGTGGTAATACAAGATTGCCACAGCTTAAAACTGTGGTACTTTATTCTTGCCACGGCTTACAACCGTGGCCATCATTTGCAACGGCTGAAACCCATGGCCATAACTTGCCACGGTTTAAAACCGTGGCCAATACTTGCCACGGCTTAAAATCGTGGCGAAAATTGTTGCAACGGCTGAAAACCGTGGCTAACATTGTTGCAACGGCTGTAAACCGTGGCTAACATTGTTGCAACGGCTGTAAACCGTGGCTAACATTGTTGCAACGGCTGTAAACCGTGGCCGTAACTTGCCACAGTTTAAAACCGTGGCCAGTACTTGCCACGGCTTAAAACCGTCCTCGAGCATAAAACATCAACCGTCCTCGAGCATAAAACCGTTGCTAATATGTGTTGCCACGGTTCTAAGCCGTCAATGATGATTTCGCGACGCCTCTACTGCCCATGGCTCTAAGCCGTGACAAATGGTTACCCCCACGGTCCCAAACCGTTGCTGATGGGTATTTTTGGTGTAGTGACATATATCATAATTAAAAACAATTATTTTTACAGCCCGGGGCATCTCAAATTCTTGGCTCCGCCCCTGAATGTTCCCTTCTGAATATGTATTACTCAGTTAATTATTATTTTTCATCTTCACCTGGGTATTATTAATATTTGGAAGTTAAATAATTGGAGCCACTTTTATTGGGAATCCAAGCAACAGTCTGCTATCTTTCTCTTGCTTAATGAATATTTATTTCTTGAAGTAACATTTCTGTTACCACAGCAAACACCATGAGTTTCTGTAAGTCATTTGTAAGTTTATATGAATAAAAATAAATAAATAAATAAAATATTAATAATAAATATTAAAAAATTAGCACGGGACGGGACGGGATTGGCGGGATTGAAAATCTTCATCCCATCCCATCCCATTCTAGATCGGGACGGGACGGGATCGAGATGAAATTATTCAGTCCCATTAAGACTCGGAAAAATTGGGACGGGACGGGATCGGGATCACGAGATGGGATGCCCACCCCTAGTTAATAGCATAGAGAGATGAAAGAGTGGAGGCGAGTGGAAGAATAAAACCAGACGAGTCGCCCACAAAAACACAGAGAGAATGGAGTTATTCTTCAACGTTTGGCAAACAAATGGGATGAAGATGGGGAGGGCGTGTGAGTAAATTGGATTATAACCCAACCATTGGATTGTTTCAGATCATGACCTCATCTCTATAGCATCTTTCCCCTTAATAGACAAATTGAGGAGGTCATACGACGAAGTTTATGTGACATTGAAATTGTTGATTGTCAAAATAATTCAGGTGTTGTATAAGTGTGTATCTTGTGCTTCTAATTCTCATTTGTTTTTATATATTAATTGGTTATTTGAATATTTGTTGAGGTATTGAAGATGTTGATTGTCAAAAGAATTTCGGTATCGTATAAATTTATATCTTGTGCTTCTAATTTCCATTTGTTTTTATATATTGAATGGTTAGTTGATTATTTGTTATGGTATTGAAGTTGTTGATTGTTAAAAGAATTCAGGTGTCATATAAGTGTGTATCTTGTGCTTTTAATTCTCATTTGTTTTTATATATTGATTTGGTAATAGAATATTTGTTGTGGTATTGAAGCTGTTGATTGTCAAAAGAATTCATGTGTCCTATAAGTGTGTATCTTGTACTTCTAATTCCCATTTGTTTTAATATATTGATTGGTTAGTTGAATATTTGTTGTGGTATTGAAGCAGTTGATTATCAAAAGAATTTAGGTGTCGACTAAGTGTGTATCTTGTGCTTATAATTTACATTTGTTTTTATATATTGATTGGGGAGTTGAATATTTCTTATGGTATTGAAGCCGTTGATTTTCAAAATAATTCAAGTGTCCTATAAGTGTGTATCTTGTGTTTCTAATTCCCATTTGTTTTTATATATTGATTGGGTAGTTGAATATTTGTTGTGGTATTGAAGCCGTTGATTGTCAAAAGAATTCAGGTGTCCTATAAGTGTGTATCTTGTGCTTCTAATTCCCATTTGTTTTTATATATTGATTGGTTAGTTGAATATTTGTCGTGGTATTGAAGATGTTGATTGTCAAAAGAATTCAGGTGTAGTGTGTATCTTGTGCTTTTAATTCCCATTTGTTTTTATATATTGTTTGGGTTTTTTTTTCTTTTGAAAACATCATGCATATATATATATATATAAAGCCTAAGTAGCATTAAGTGCTATTACACAACAGACAACCAGCCTCTATTAGGCATATATTTATTGATTGGTTAGTTGAGTATTTGTTGTGGTATTGAAGTTGTTGGTTGTCAAAAGAATTCAGGTGTCTTATGTGTATCTTGTGCTTCTAATTCCAAATTGTTTTTATATATTGATTGGGTAATTGAATATTTGATGTGGTATTGAAGTTGTTGATTGTCAAAAAAAATTCAGGTGTCCTATAAGTATGTATCTTGTGCTTCTAGTTTTCATTTGTTTTATATTGATTGGTTAGTTCAATATTTGTTGTGGTATTGAAGATGATGATTGTCAAAAGAATTTAGGTGTTGTATAAGTGTGTATCTTGTGCTTCTAATTCTCATTTGTTTTTATATATTGATTGGTCAGTTGAATGTTTGTTATGATATTGAATCTGTTGATTGTCAAAAGAATTCAGGTGTCGTATAAGTTTGTATCTTGTGCTTCTAATTTCCATTTGTTTTAATATTGTGATTGGGTAGTTGAATATTTGTTGTGGTGTTGAAGTTGTTGATTGTCAAAAGAATTCAGGTGTCGTATAAGTGTGTATCTCGTGCTTTTTAATTCCCATTTATTTTTATATATTGATTCGGTAGTTGAATATTTGTTGTGGTATTGAAGCTGTTGATTTTCAAAAAAAATCAGGTGTCTTATAATTGTGTATCCCGTGCTTTTAATTCCCATTTGTTTTTATATATTTATTGATTAGTTGAATATTTGCTGTGGTATTGAAGGTTTTGATTGTCAAAAGAATTTAGTTGTCCTATAAGTGTGTATCTCGTGCTTCTAATTCCCATTTGTTTTTATATATTTGATTGGTTAGTTGAATATTTGTTGTGGTATTGAAGTTGTTGATTGTGAAAAGAATTCAGGTGTCCTATAAGTGTGTATCTTATGTTTCTAATTCCCATTTGTTTTTATATATTGATTGGGTAGTTGAATATTTGTTGTGGTAGTGAATCTGTTGATTGTCAAAAGAATTTAGGTGTCCTATAAGTGTGTATCTTGTCTTCTAATTCGGATTTGTTTTTATATATAAAGCATAAGTAGTGATGTAGTCAAATCCTACTCTCCTTGATCTTGACCTGCACAGGGAACACACATGAGCCAAATACCACCATTGTGACGGGCAATGGTGTACTATGATGCTAAAGTCAAACAAGGCTTGAGAAAAACTTAAAGATGTTAATTGGGTTCTGTTGCGTACCTTCATTCATCAACCCTGTGTCATATTTTATGTGAGAGTCCTTGTTCGGCTAGGCCTTTGGTGGCGTAACTTAGAGAAATAGATTTTGCTGGAGATCCTTTCCTTGTTTGGAGTCATCCATGTAGGAGAGTTTCCTTACACGACTTGTGCACCTAGATCTGCGGGACAGGTTTACATTTTAGAGTGTTGTCCATGTAAGGGAGTCTTCATGCATGACTTATACTCTAGTATTTTTTCCAAATAAAAACCAATATATTGCTAGCCTGCCCGTCTTAGATCGATCCCCCGATACTTGCCTGATTAGGCCTTACGGTTATTAGACTTAACCATGTGATGTGTGGGCCTAGTAGGGCACTGCAATTTAGGTCCAACCTTCTGGATTCTGCCAAAGTGGCTTAGTATTGTCTGGGCTTTGCCAGATTGGGTGGGCAATCAGGCCCGCTTAGATCTGCTGACGAGATTATCATGACACGTGTACGGCGTAGATTAAAAGAAGATTTGGTGTATCATCAGCTACTCCCCTTGAGTTGGTGGGTCAGCTCGTCAGTCTACTAAGTCATGTCATGGAGGACCTGAACGGTCAAGATGGTTGAGTTTGAATCGTCTCCTCAAGCGGCGAGCCTCATTAATTGGGCGTGCGTCTGCTTGAAAAATAGAAAAGCAAGAATTAGGTTTTCTATATAGATCCCCTTCTTTGCAGAATTTATTTTCTTCACTCTTTCGATCTCAGAGACGCTACTTTATCATTTTGCTTTTCGCGCTTTTGATTTTGCTCAACTTTTGTAATCGAAAGGTTGTACGTTCTTCCATGACGGGCCAAGATTAGCTTTTCGATTAATTGTTCACTAAAGGTCGTAAGTTCTTCGTGGAGAGGTCAATTTCTAAGTCGAATTTGGAAGGCCTTCGCAGGACATATGGGATCCGTGATGATCTAGTGCTCTTCACATTGGGTGCAGGTTAGACGCCGTTGTCTCCTCCAGAAGGATTTATCTACTTGCACCGAGGTATGCTTCAATCGGGTGTTCATTTTCCTGTTATTGAGGAGATTTGGAGTTTCTTGATGTACTTCGACACTCCGCCTGCTCAGCTGGTGTCGAACGAGTACAGGACGGTGATTGTTATTCTGATTAGGGCGAAGGCACTGATGTCCGAGTGTCTCCGAGGGTGATCCAATTGTTCACTTCTCCTCGGATAAACGACCATGTTGTATGCGTGTTGACGTCACCGGACTGTTTTTGCAATCTCTCTGATGATTTCAAGTTCTGGCAGAAAAATTGCTTCTTGGCTTCTATGGACTCGAAGTATTTCGAGCGTGTTGGTTGTCCGACTGAGCGGGAGTTCAGGCAACTGAGTAAGTTCAATTTTGTTATCGATCCTGCTAGAGTTGATTGCGTATTGAATTGTTATCAGTGTTTTTTGTAGGGAAGTTTCCAACTATGCCCCTTGAGGACAAAACAACTATGGATAAATTTCGTGACATGCCTTGAATGCAAGTAGAGGATGTTCTCCGACCTTCTAATATCAAACACAACGGACTGTGGGCTCATTGGCATGAAGCTCCCACTTTTTTGAGAGTTTCGAAGCCGAAGTCCGAAGGCGAACCCTCTTTGAATAAGAGGAAGCTTCAGAAGATTAAGATTTTGAGCCCGTCAAGGAGGGCGGAGTTGAATGAGGCGGAGTTTTGTGTGCTCAAAAAAGCCTCGTGCTGCGACTAAGCCAGCTCGTGAGCGTTCAACCTTTTTAGAGGGGGGACACAAATCTGTGGGGCAAGTCCTTGATTCGTCAACTGGGGCGAAAGCTGTTGTGTCTGAGGGGCGTGATGCTCGGGCAAAGGCTCCTATTTCTCTTCCCGACTTGGAGAAAAAACATCTGCAAATGGTGGGGGTTGAAGATGTAACGAAGCTGAGTATTGAGCAGATGAAGGTCATGAACAACCTATTGCTGCAGATGGGTATGGCAGCTTCATCTGATGCGGGTCAGACTCATCCTTTTCGTTAAAGGATTTCAAGTACAACCCCTCCTTGGATCGTGAGTCTCCTTGGCTTGCAGAAGAGTCATCTGACAATCATCCTTATGCCGAAAATTCTCCTCCACGTCACCTATATTGTACTCCATCCCGATCTCGACCTCACATTGAGGTGACGACGGGTCCAAGAGATAATTCGCTTCCTTCTTCCCCGTCAATTGCTTCTGAATCAGCAAGTGAGAGAGAACCGATCAGTGCGAGCAAGGAAAAAGCGGTAGAGGAAGGCTCTGATGTGGTGAGGATGGTGAAGAGCGGTGCTGGAGTAATTTCGGTCCAGAGGATTTCTATCAGAATGCGCGGGTCAGCCTATTTTCCTCGAATGTGTTAAAGATGAGCAACCATGCATATCACCAGGAGGTTGCTATTTCGTATACTTCCAAAAAGCATATTAGTATATAGAATGACTGGGTGGCGAATTGCACTCCTACGCCAAAACGTGATACGCTAGGAGAGCGTATGGACAAGGGGCAAACACATCTCGTGTTAGGGATGTCATATCTAAACCAAGTTGTCATCGGTGGGACGGAGGTATAGGCTGCTTGTGAGAGAGTGTATACCATGGAGCGAGTCTTCGCAAATTTGCAGAAGTCACACTCCGATGCTCTTCGCAAAATTGAACCATTGAAGAAACAACTTGAAGAAAGTAGGCCGCCCAATCGGCCATTGATCCGGAGCTTGGCAGGCAAGGTCGGAGGCTCAGAGGATTCGCTTGGAAACACTTGAGTCTAATTTGGCTGAGGTAGTTTCCATGATGGACATGTTTGAGAGAGAACTGAACCTTGTCTGCTGTGACTTATTATTTGCTCAGGAGATTGCAACCAAGGTGCAGGCTGAGATGCAGGCTCTGAATGAGGAAAGGCCAAGGAGTCTGAGTGGGCTATTTGATGTCAGTAGCTGGAGGCCGATGTTGATTTCAATGCCAAAAGTGTGAGGACAACGAAAGAGTAGCTCCTTCTGACGCAAGATGAGCTTAGTGTCGTAAAGGACAACCTAAGTACTGAGTTGTCCAAAAATGATGTACTGTCGGGCAAAATGGAACAACTAGAACGAGAGCTGACTAAGTCAAGTGTACTCGGGGAAGAGCTCTGCAAGGCCCAGGGCACGTTTGAATTCAGCAAAGTTGTGCATGGAATACAAGAGTTGTTGCAGCTGATGAAGGAAAAGCATGCTAATTGGGACCTCTCTTATTATATAGAGGTGTCTTTTGCGGAGCTTGGGGAAGCCTCCAATCAATCAAAAGAAAAGGGCGATCAAGCTCATATTTTTCGAGTGGCAGGGCGTCCGGACGCCTCCTCTGCTTTTTCTTCTACCAAGTCTAGCCCCGTTGTATCTGAACCTCCTCCTAACAAGGAATGAACTCTGTACTTTTAGATTATACATGAGAAATGATATGTTGAGTAACACTTTTTCCTTGTGTATTCTTCGACCTTTCCTGTTGGCTTTTTCCTGTATTGTCTTACCGCGATGTTAGTTTTTAGACAATAGGTTTTGCTGGGACAAGAAGTTGTAGAGTTGATCTGCTGATGAGAGTTCTGATCACTTATGTTGTTTCATTTCAAGCAATCTTAGTCAGTACTCTTTAGAAGTCGAGGGGTTGCATCGGCCAAGTCTTGTAAGTTGGCTAAACTCCATGCAAGGGGATAAGTTTGGTTGGTGATAGATTATTTAGACTAGTCCCTTAACTGTCCATGTGATCTGCTAATGTAATCCGCCCTTAGTGGGCCAGACTGTAGATCGAACCAGCAATTGTTGTTGCCAGTATAAGTAAACTGGTCAGACTGTGGTCAAAAGTGTGCATCATTGTAAGTGGTCGGACAATGGTCCTTGTGAGTCATCCGAGTTAAGGTTCTTGAGCTCTACCTAGACTTCCAAACCGTATTTGCCCCCTTCTGGCGGACCAGGCTACAAGAGGGACCAAAATTTATTGTCATTAGTCGTAGCTAACTAAACTTAGGTCAGGTTCAGCGACCATTGTCTATGGCTGGACAATGGTTCCTGGCAAGCCATCTCGATCAGGCGTTGGAACGCTAACTACTAGGCTTCTACTTTCTAAGCCATCTTTATTCGCGCTTGGCGAACTAGGCGTTAGAGCGGACTAGAAGCTATCGTCATCAGTCGGAGCTGACTAAGCTTTGGTAGGGTTCGGCGACCATTATCTGTGGTTAGACAATGATCCCTGGCAAGTCATCATGATTAGGCATTGAGAACGCGAATAGACTCCCACTTTCTAAACCATCTTCACTCGCGCTCGGCGGACTACGGTCTTAGAACGGACTAGAAGCTATCGTCATTAGTTGGAACTAACTAAGCTTTGGTAGGGTTCGGCTCTCATTGTCTGTAGTAAAGCAAAGATCCCTGACAAGCCATCATGGTCGGGTGTCGAGAGCACTGACTAGACTCCCACTTTTTAAGCCATCGACATTCGAGCTCAGCGAACTAGGTGTTAGAGCGGACCAGAAGTTATCGTCATCAATAATCACTGACTAAACTTTGGTCGAGTTTGGTGATCATTATTTGTAGTTGGACAATGATCCCTGGAAAACCGTCTTAATCAGGCGTTGGAGTGCTGACTAGGCTCCCACTTTCTAAGTCATCTTTATCGGTGCTCAACGAACTACGGTCTTAGAGAAGATCAGAAGCTAACGTCGTCAATCAGAACTGACTAACCTTTGATCAGGTTTGGCGATCATTATCTGTAGTTGGACAATGATCCCTAGCGAGCCATCTTGATCAGGAGTTAGAGCGCTGATTAAGCTCCCACTTTCTAAGCCATCGTCACCCGCTCTTGGTAGACTAGGCATTAGAGCGGACCAGAAGCTATCGTCATCAGTCAGAACTGACTAAGCTTTGGTTAGGTTAGGCCTCCGCTTGGCCTTGGACGGGTAAGTCTTACTTGGGTGTACTGATTTACTTAATTCGCCTAATAGCCCGACACGGAGGTCGGACCAATAAATTTGATTTTGGAGTCGGGTCGCCATAGATTGACCGGACTGAATTTAATTCGGATTTAATAAACAACAGCGGAATTCTAATAGAGTGGATACTAGGATATATTGAAAATATCACTATAGGCGTGTTTGCATTCCATGGGCACTTAAGGCCTTTGCCGCTAGTGTTTCTGCGTGTATTGAGTCGGATCTGGCGGGGTATTCGCCTGGCCCATTAGTTGGTTGGGCCCTGTTGTAAAAATCAGCATGCCAGGTGTACGACATAGATTACAAGACAGTTCAATATCGGTTACTCCTCCTAGTTAATGGGGCTGCGTGCAGTGTCATTAATTCGATGAATGTGGACTCGTGCAATTGCAATTGAAAACGTCACCTCCTTGTTTCTCGTACGACATTTAATGCTAGCATAAATATTTATTGATGTCATTATATATAGGTTGGACTTTCCCATTTCAAGCATTGCCATGAATGCAGTGGAGCATGTTCTTCTAATGCGTCTCTTCAGAAAATATGCTTTGGGTTTTCCAAAGGTTAAAACAAGATCTTTGTTGCTGGAGTCTTCGCATGTTCTGACATTTACAGTGACAATTCTTGACAAGACCCGTTATTATGTGGTGCCACTTGGTTTGGGTGAGAATCCAATTGAATCCATGGGACCTTGTAATTTCTTCTCATATTGCAAAGAAGAGTTACAAACTCCCCCTTAGGGGTCGAGTTTGTCTTTCATCTTTCGGTGTTTCGAGGAAGTCTCACGCCATCCAATCTAAGAAATAATACTCGCATCCAACTTTGGGTGGATACTCCTACTGTATCTACTGAGCTTCACGCGTGATGCCACAGCTGGAATGCAAATTGGTGGAGAGGAATTCGGATGGACGTGACATGGGACCCTGGGGTGCTAACTCTGCATCACCCTTATTAATTCCATCTACCACTAAAATCATTTTCTTAACCCATGTATTATTTATGAATTCGACTTGTGGAGTTTTCAGAGCAATGCAACTTTGGGGAATTTGTTACGCGATTAAATGGTGAGTTTTTCTTCTTTCTCTTTTATTTTTTAAATTAAACTATGAATTAGGTTAGATTTTAATATATACATAAGTCTGAAATTTTATGTTCAAATGAAATTTTTTATTATATTTTCGTGGAAATTGGTTGAGTTAATAGAAAAAACCTAAAATCAGATTTTTACTTAAATCTCGTAATAAAAAACAGTTTTGCGCGGTCTTAAGTTTTGAAGTAAAAAAACCTTCCAATGGTCGAAATCCTTTCATATTAAATCTGTAGATTCACAACACACGTCCAAAAAACTTACTATTGGTTTGGAGTCCATCCAATGGTTAGATTTCTCCTGAGGCATAGAAAACAGCTAGTGATTGGATGTTAGAAATCTTGATTTTTGCAAAAAAAAAAATGTATTTCCTGAGTTTTATTCATTTTTTTTTAAATTTTTGTCTTAAAATAATCTATGAATATAATTGAATGTTATATTTATTTTTTTTTGTGGTTTGCGGAAAATAAAGCGTTTGTGAATATTTCTCACTTTTAGTGGTTTATTAATTAAAAAATATTTGTTATTATTTTAAAATATCTTTGAATTGTGTGAAATATATGTATGACATTTTATTTCTCAATTTTAACATTTCTTTGAAAAAACAAAGATACAGTTCAACTGGAGGATATTAACTGAACGTGATTTGTGTGTTAGTATTGGTTGATATTATACATTGTAATACTATTACTGTTATTAGTATATGATATTTATTGCTACTAGTCTTATTATTAAAGAACTAAGTTATTCTTTTGGTGATGAATGAACAATGATTATGACCCAATGTTTTATTATTGGTTTTACTACTAAATTACTGTTATCTATTAGTAGTGAATAATGAAGATAATGAGCCATGATGTAGATAATTTTGTACTTTTTGGAATGCAAACACTAAAGGGTTTTTTTAGTTTGACACTCATTCGTTTATATCTATTAGAGTTTGACTCTCGTTTAGAAAATTAATTGAGTTTAACAATCGTTTTTTTACGGAACCATTAAGTCCACATCATTGACCGTTAAAGACTAACTTTTGGACCATTTTACCCTTACCTTGGTTTTTTTTAATTGGGGTTTTCTCCTTACTCAAGTTCTAGGAAAAAGAATGAATTATAAATCTTCCCTATAAACCAATCCAGTTCTATAGTGGTGATTCAAGAATCCAAGTTCACCAAGATCATTACAACTTCAACAAAAAATGGACTATAATATTCGCTGTTATTGGCAGTATTGTGGTTGCCATGACTGAAACATTATCCTAGAACACAATCTCAGAGATAATACTCCAAGATCATTCGAGTTTGTCTTTCATTTTCCGGTGTTCCGAGGGTGTCTCGCACCATCCAATCTCAGAGATAATACCCGCATCCAACTTTGGGTGAATGTTCTTACTGTATCTACTGGGGTTCACGCGTGATGCCACAATTGGAATGCAAATTGGCGGAGTGAAGTTCAAATGGATGTGACATAGGGCCTTGGGGTGCTAACTTTGCATCACCCCAGGCATCCTTTGCTTGAGAGGAATCCTCATTTACCTTCTTCTGCTCTCCTTCTAAATCCTCTTCACAGGGCAGATTGGCGAACGTACCTGCAGCCTGTTGCTTACTTTAGGTACCTTTGCTTTTACTTTCGAATCCTCTTTTGAAGACTGATTGCTGGAGCAAAGTCTTGACATGTGTTTCAGTGGATCCATACTCGCGCCGAACTTAGATACTTGTAGTGTGCAAACTTTTGTACTAGTTAGTCGGGCAAGCTTTGTAACAAAATTTTTAGTAATCAATAAAGTCTGTTTTATTCCTTGAATGAGTCTGTATCATATAGACTTGTGCGAAAATCCTTCTAAACTGAAAAACAAAAAAAGGCAAAAGAAATCAAAACAGTATGATAGTTGACTCTGAGCGGGGACTAAGCGAATCTGACCCTGAAGGAGATGCGCATGGTCCTGGCTCAAACTGTGTAGCTCCCTTGGCGAAGTGTCACATTTTGCCAGTGCTAGCAAAGTTACTGAAAAGTGAACTTCGTGCGGGCGGGTCATTCCTTGTTGGTTGCCAGCTTTTGGAGTAGGTGCCTGTTTGTTGAAGTGTTGTTACTGGATTGTGCCTCCAGTGTTGAATTTTGGTTCTCCGTATAGTTGAGCCTTGATTGTCGGAGTTTTGTCTCTATCCGTGCAGGGTGATTTTTCCCCCTTCTTTGAGCCCGGAGTCTGATATGTCTGTTCCGCAGGCCCAAGCTGTAATTGCTAACAATCGAGTTGTTTCAGCACTGCTTAATGGCAGTTGCTGACTGAAGGTTGATCTCCATGAATAGTTCATTGGGCCTGGTTGGCAGTGTACTTGATGCATTGGTACAAAGTAGAAACTACTGCCTCCATATGATGGAGACAATGCCTTCTTAAGATGATGTTGTGAGCGGACGAAGCGTCGACCACCATGAACTCCTAGACAAGGTACTTCCGTAATTATGGTTTTCCTGCCACTAGCATTAGACTGATCTTTCTAATAAGGAAGCATTTCTCTCCACTGAACCCAATCATGGGGTGATTGGTGGTTGTTAGGTCCTCCTTCTTGAGTTGCATATTGCAGAATGCATTGAGAAACAAGACATTTAGAGAGCTCCCTGTGTCCACCAAGGCCCTTTCACTTCCCACTTTGTAATGAGGACTGAAATGACCAGGGCGTCGTTGTGAGGAGAATGGACGCCTTGGAGGTCCTTGTATGTGAACATCAGTGGGGGGATCGGGCTCGGAATATGTTCGTACTGCACTTGTCTGTCCTCGCAGGTGGGTTGCATCAGCATCTCAAGAAGCGTCCTCTTTCGGGACTGGTTGGACTGCTCGCCTTCCGAGCCGACTCCATGGAGTAAATAAATGATGCCAGGAGCTTCTTTTTATATCTCCTTGACGACATCTTCCCTTTTCCTTTGCCTGGTCCTTCCTTTGTCCGGGCTCAGGAATTCCTTAAGCTTTCCCTTCCGGATCTCTATATCGTTCCCGAGACTTTTACACCCTTCAGTGTCATGGTCGCCTTCCTTGTGAAATGAGCAATATTTGTTGTTATCGCGCCAGGAGGGATCTCCTCGCTGTTTGGCGAGCCATTTCAATTATCCTGAATTCTAATGGAATTGAGGACATCGGATAGAGTGGAGTTGAGGGGAGTGACAAATTTATACCCGACGAAGTTGAAGGCCTTATCTTGCCTTACACAACCAAAGTCGAACTTGCAGTCATTGCGCTTCCTTTTTCTGTCATCGTCTTCCTGTTTCTTTCCCTCTTTGTCCCTGGAAACAGATGGTTTCTTTTCGGACTCCACCTCCATCTTGGTGGCCAACATCTCATCGGGTGTGATATACTTTTGGGCAATCTTCAGCAAGTCCGTCATATTAGTTGGAGGCTCCAGAGTAAGGAAATCATAGAACTTGCCTTTCCTCAGACCTGAAGTGAAGGTTGTGACCTCAGTTCATCATTGAAGTGTGTGACATATTTTCTTAATGTCTCGCTCGACTTCTGTTTGAGGGTGAGCAGGTAATGCAGGCCTTTCTTGATCCGTTGGCTGCTGACAAAGCGTGTGAGAAACGTTGTTGCCAGTGTCCGGAATGAGTCGATGGACTTTGGAAGCAGGCAGTGGAACCATGTCAGCGTTGACTTCTTCAGGCTGGTAGGGAATGATCGGCACATTACTGCTTCAGACCCTTCTTTGAGCGTCATTACATGCTGGAAGTGGCGTAAGTGATGGAACAAGTCTGTTGTCCCATCGTAGAACTCTAGCTTTGGCGGGGTGAATTTCTTCGGCAATAGCTCGTTCATGAAGTGATCCATGAACGAGGAGGGAAGGTGAGGTTGAACAACACGTCAGGATTGGTGGCCCCTAGTCGGAAGGGGGTTCTGTGAGGCGGGTTTGTCGGCCCTAGACGTTGGATCTCCGTTGGCTGCTCCTCCGCTTTTGGTCCACTGAGAACCCGCAGGGGCAACGTGGCTCTCCTGAATGTGTTCTCTGGTGTCTTCCAGGGATAGGGCTCTTCGCTGCTCTCGATCTCCTTCTACAGGTGGAGGGTTCCACTGAGTGAGTATCTCCGTTGCTCATGCAATTTGTTGCATCTGTTATGCATATATATATATATATATTGATTGTTTAGTTGAGTATTTGTTGTGGCATTGAAGTTGTTGATTGTCAAAATAATTCAGGTGTCTTATGTGTATCTTGTGCTTCTAATTCTCATTTGTTTTTATATATTGATTGAGTAGTTAAATATTTGATGTGGTGTTGAAGTTGTTGATTGTCAAAAGAACTTTATATATTGATTGAGTAGTTAAATATTTGATGTGGTGTTGAAGTTGTTGATTGTCAAAAGAACTCAGGTGTAGTATGTATCTTGTGCTTCTAATTCCCAATTGTTTTATATATTGATTAGTGGGTTGAATATTTGCTGTGGTATTTGATTGTCAAAAGAATTCACTATAATCATCACACATTGTAAACCATGTTAAATTTTTCAAAATACCTATGATGTAATAATTACGAAAGAAGTAGAGTTAGAATTAATTTCGGACAAAATTAACAGAAAATGCTCAACTTTGAGGCTCAGTGAGTTTTTCTGTGAACTGATTGGGGCAATAAGGTTGATTTATACTAAAAAGAAACATCTCGCAAGAACATTCTGACATAAGCATTCTGACAATTAAATCAAACAAATTAAAGTTTTGATTTGTTTTACACTCAGATATGATTGATAAGTGGGAACTTGATTGTTCTTCAATATAATAAATAGGACCCTATTATATAGAACAAAAAAATATGTAATACAACATTTTGCGTCTGCATGGAGCAAAGATTTTAAATTGACTGTCAAAACAATATCCATAGTTGCCAACTCAATATTGATCTAGTTGTATGTGATTATTATACGAGGTCATCTGGTAAGGTGGAGACCAGTCCCAGGTTTGAAAGGATCTGGTTCCAGGTAAGCATCTGGACGACTGTACCCAGTATCATTCATGCGGTTACTGAGCACATGCAGAACAGCTTTTTTACTCCCATATTCATCCCGGTTGTTTTCTACATACTCCTTAGCTTCAGCAGCCACCTCATTCACAAAATCAAATCGATTATCTTCTGATGACAGAAGCCTCTCTATATCCATTGACAAAAGCTTTCCAGCTCTCCTTATCTCATTCACCTGCTCTTCAAGGAATGGGGTACGGTCCATCTTGTACCGCATCCTGTCATCATTTTTGCTCTGAAAAAGGGAAATGGTTAGCACAAGGACAGCTTCCAAGCTTTTATCCTGACAATATCTGTATACAGAATGGCACTTGTTATGTACCTGATGAATAACTTCATAATGTCAAGGATGAGAGGAGGAAAACAAATTGTATGACAAACAATGGCCATCAACTCACTTTTTAGAACTTAAAATATGAAAGAACTTTACATACACATACTAAAATCCATCCACTACAGTAGCAGGGTTGCTATTACCGAAAATATGTCGAAGTTTAGAATGAAAAAAGAGCCAACTTCCAAATAAAAACCCGGATCAGCAAAGTGAGTTGAAAACAAGAATGAGTCACCATGCCCATTTTGAAGCCTTCCAGAAAAATATGTTGCCTTTGCCAACCTTGAGAAAAGAACTTTTGAAATTTCAGTTATGCCTTCCACATGTTACTACAATTTGTGCTAAAACACCATTTTTTTTGCTTCCCTATCTTGGTAACTTTTAGTGTTCACTCTTCCTTTAATATCAGTCATTCTATCAAACTCTGTCCAATATTTCAATTTGTGCTAAGAGCAAATCCTCCCACGTCCTATTTTGTGCTGGAGCTTGGAAAAAGGTAATACTTAACTCTCACTGTTTGGTAGTCTCTTAAAAGCAGAGTCTGCTGTTTGGATTAGAAACACAAAATTGACAAATTTGAGAGGATGCCTGAGTTCAAGGTTAACTAGGCTCCATGAGGCACATATCCCTTATGCAAAGATGTTAACCTTCTTTTAGAGTGCTTTATGACCAGTTCCAATTATTGAGGAGGCCACTCTAAAAAGATCCAACTACGAGGCAAAACACTCATTTATCTTATAAACCTCATCAAAAGGAGAAGCAACGTTCATTTTCAGCTAGAGGCATGAGATAAAATCAAACCAGTGAAATGCATCTGAGGCTCTCAGCTAGGTGATCCAAACATGGTTTGCTGTCCATAATATGCAAGAAAGAACATTTGGGGAGATGGGAACCTTCAGTTTTGCCTCTATGTTTAACCATTAGATTACACATGATCTAACTAATTTCGACAATCAGATAGTTTCCTATACATTGCCCAAGTTTTATTTCACACAATACAATATTTCACTTTCAAGCAATATAATGTATTTTTATTTCTTCTTGCCAGCAACATTTCTTGTTAACCTCCATCACATATCCATGTCTTCATTATGGACTGGTATATAGTTGGCTTGATTGCTTATAAAGAGAAGTCCAAGTATGACAACTATTCAAGCTCGTCCTCACGTGCCGATTTCTCTAGTTTCATGGTCAAGTCATCACAATTACAGCTGAAGTTATTTCAAAGCTAAAGCCTGACAGCCTCTCCATTCAAAGCACCAGATTCTGGTGCTTCAAAGCATCAAAACCAGAATTTGATCGGAGAGGAGGTAGACTGAGCACAAAATGGAACAATTCTGGATGGCATTTACAAAATAAGTAAGAATCTAGCTTTTCTTTGGCTAATAAATAAGGTTATCTCAAGTTTCTTTTATTGGTTTTCAAAAGTTTTTTCTCCCCATTAAGGGGAAAACAGATTTATTGCTTGTCAAAACCAACAACTTAGTGAGAGAAGTATCAGAGTTGTTACTTGTGTCAAAAGTCAGATTGAATTGCATTTTTCTTTTAATGCATATATTTTATAAGGGGAAAACTTATATAAACACCCATCGTGAGATTAGGGAACCCAAATACTAGTAATAGTTTTTTTTTCACATTATGACGGCACCCAATATGACTCGGGGTGTTTAAATTTAATATTAATTAGTTTAAAACTCGAGGGAACTCATGCGATTCTTATTCTTCAGTAACAGCAGGATAATCTTTTTAATGGAGGAAAATGATTTCGATCTCAGAAAGGTCCAAATCTGTCGTTTTATGGAAATTTGATATAATGGAGTTGACAATAAGTAACAGAGAAGAAGATGGGATAGAAGGAGATGGGATAGCAGGAGAGTGATGTTCTCATACTATATTTACAAGATCGCCATTCATGAAAGGGGTTTTCCAATTATAACCTTTATAAATTTCCATTCATACAACAACAAGCTCAATTGACGAGGGAACCCTCCTAGTTTTGGGTTCCATCATTGAACGGCAGGTGTAGAAAAGATTTCACTCTCATAAGTGGTATTAAATTAGTTTTGGCGTTCACCCCCTCCTCTCGTCCTAGGTCCTCCAATGAAGGGCGGAATCACCGAATTACAGATTTACTCTACAAGAGGCACTTTTTACCTATTGTGACAATGTGCTATCAGAACCCTAAGAACGTACCCAATCAACTAAGTGATGTTACCATCGCTATTCAACAACCAAATCAACCTGGTGTTGTGTTTGATTTTTTCTTTTACGGTTTATTTATTCTTTTTTTTAGGGAATGATAAGATATTATTTAGAAAGAAAATAAAACACACATCTAGAACAAAATGGAAGCTCAAGATTCCGAAATAGTAACACGAGGTTATCTCACCCTCGTGAATTGCTCCCAGGCAATTAAGAAGTCCTAGAGGCAACTACCCCTGAAATAAGCATTGGAAGAGTGTATGCATGGAAGGAACCCATTACATCCATTACAGTACGGTACCTAGTGCTAGAAGATAAAGATTCCTCAAACACCCTTTTGTTTCTCTTGCCATAACGCTACATTCGCACAATCACCTAAGCTCCAAACCACTTCGTTCTTGCCTTTCGAGGGCTCGATATTTCTATTCTTGCAGCACATCAACAATAGTCCTCGACATCGCCCACTCTGCTCCACAAGCTTGTAGAAAATGAGTATAGTGGTAGGTCTTAAGCTGAAGAAACAGATAATCCCTAGTTTCACATACTCCCCTCACCAACCCCACCCACCCCCCACACACATATATGGGGCACTCCATCTCGACATCCATGCCCCTATGGATCAAAACATCATGGATTCCACATAATCACCCACATAAGGATACGTTCTCTAGATCCTGCTTCTCTCCTTGGGAAATGAATCTGTTTTGTTCTTTCCACAAAATTCATGATCCAGCAACATACATAAGAGTCCCTTGGCCAGATTCACCACATGCAGAGTGTTTGATTTTGCCATTTGAAAGCGCCAAAATTCAGTTAAAGCATATGTTGATATCATTTCACTTGAAAGCTAGGGCAGAGTTTCAGTGCGAGAGAGAAAACGTCAAACTGAATTGAGAATACACATAGCTATCAAGTCAAATGGAAGCCTCAGGTCCAAGAACACCAAAGGTTACATTGGTAATTCCACTTATGCACTAGATCAAATAATATTACATATTCTCAAAAAATACTTACGAAACTAGCCCAATTTAATCTTTTGCACAATCTGATTAATTGGGGATCAATGCAATTTGCAAAGTAGTCCAAAATCAAATTTGATTAAAGGACGAATAGAGGCAAATATTTATCAACACAAGGAATTGTACTAGATGGAGTTTTAACGATCGGAAAATACAGTGAAAAAGAGATTCATGCAGCCAAAAATAGAGGCAAATAGCAATATTAAACCTACTCGAACTGCTTAAGTAATTTCTAGAAACAGGGAAGCATACACAAAGCCCTAGCAACACTATGCTTCCTAATACTGGATTAGGGTTAGCAAGTGCGAGTTGCCCCCAGATAGGGTGGAATGACATTTTGCCCCTTCTGGAATACCATCACCACTCCTATGGAAGATGTGTTTTGCTTAGTTTTCTCCCAAGTTTGTTTTAATCCCATATCAACTGTGAGCTTTGGTTGCTCCGGATTTTAAGTAAAAAAGGGAAGAGTTTTTCCTTCCCAAAAAACACCAACAAAAGCCATTGTATGTAAAGCTTAGAATTGCACTTCCAGTGATCTTACATTTTTCAAATGAGCTTGCATTGGTGCAATTCTCTCCCCTCATTGTTATTCAATCAAGTCCGAATTGGAAGAGTCGATGTGTCCTTCTGAAGGAGAGGCTTGGAGTACCTCCCAAGGTAGTCGTTGTAGTCGTTATGCTCGACTTAGCATAGGTTAGTCCAACCCTTACTAGGTGCAACATTGATGTATGGAAGTTGCATCCTTTTGTGTGGTGGTAAAGGTTAGCCTTGGCCTAGAATAGGTTTGATCAACCTAGGCTGTTGAGGCGTCCTTAGGAGGTTTTGTCTCAAGGAAGCCCCAATTGTTTCAAGGTAGAAGTTTAGACATGGTCCACGTGGACATCAAGCATACTTAATGTCACTGCAGAGAGGAGCTCGTTGTGGAAATTTACTAGAACTTCCTCTTTCCAGTGCCACTGCGGAGACAAATTGTAGGGGTGGTTGTGGAAGTAAAAGATTAGTGGCTGTCAAAGTTAGTCGTGATGTTTGGAAGGAACGGTTGTGGAAGTCGGTCATGGCCTTGATGAAGCAGATGTTGAAATCAACCAGGGTCTTCTGAAGGGGTCGTTGTGGGAATCAACAGTGGCACACAGGGAAGGCAACCCAAGTAAGGTCTTAAATCACAATGTACAAAGGCTTGAACCTTGTATTAGCGATCTTTGGATTATTCATAATGGATGTGTTTATTCTCTCGCGTGGATGTAGCTTAGAAAAGTTGACATCTAAGTGAACCAGTTTATATCCTTGTGTTTCTTTTACTTCTTGATTACTTTTCCGCACTATTAATATTGTGTGGATTGCATAATTAGTATAGTAGATATTGTAGTCGAACAAAACAGTGAGGGGGTGTATCCTAGCCTTTGCATTGCGGGTTCATCACATCACACTTTGCCTCCCTTGTGAAAGCACATTGAGAAACAGATGGGATATGCACTCAGACTATCCCACAAAGACATCTATCGGTAGCAATAGAGCTTTTCCATCCAAAAATATATATATGCCTAGAGGAGGACCTGTTTTGGACAGAAGCATGCCGCAGCAAAATCCACTGAGGCTGGATAATTCTGGAGTAGTCTGTCGAGTGAGAAATTTTTCTCAAAGCGACTTTTAACTTGAGAAACTGTTGGTCTTGTCCATCCTGGATCCATTCAATCTTGTGAATCTTCAATTGTTCTACTTTTAAGCAGTTCAAATAACTACATAACTGTGAGCACTTCCCTTCATTTAGGCCAATTCGTAAGGCCAACTCCCACCCAACGGATTCATATTAAATCACCAAAAAGTTTGAACTCTTCTTTGCATCGAGAGAAAGCAAATATGTCACCAAATATTAGCTTCAGTGTCAGATTTAACAACCACCTAGAAACCCAATGTCATGCTTGCTTTGACCGTGTTTCTCAAACTTGCACTTACGATTCATTATTAGGCTCCACATAGCAAAACCTTATGGAGTTTTAACATCTTTTCATTACCAACCCCAGGTCATCCTTCCAACTTTTCTTTTGTTACCCCTCTCAACAGAGCGTGCTCCACAAAAAGCGCGTAATTTTATTCATTAATTGTCATTGATACCCATATCTCCCGTCCTTAGGAAGACAGACTACCTCCCATCTGCCACCTAATTAGATGATCCTTGTTAGATCCCGATTATGCCTACATGGGAAATCTCTCAAGATTTTTTGTACGCCATATGCCACCAAT
This sequence comes from Berberis vulgaris, assembly GCA_963556465.1. Taxonomy (NCBI): domain Eukaryota; kingdom Viridiplantae; phylum Streptophyta; class Magnoliopsida; order Ranunculales; family Berberidaceae; genus Berberis; species Berberis vulgaris. The sequence goes on from OY747126.1 coordinate 53,020,272, forward strand.
ACGGGGATGGTTGTGAGAGATGGGAGGAAACATAGCTTTGGTGCATGTGTCGTGTGTCCTGACTTTATGGAATTTTCCTGGGTTGCAGCTTGGTCTAGTTTACATGTATGACTTGAGGTACTAGGGTCTGAGTTGAAAATTCTGCTCTTGGCTCGGTCAAGAAGATCAACTCATACCACCTAGCACTTGGCCAATCCCTGGAGATATGGGGAATTATACGCACTTTGGATTACATCTCTTAGTGTTGGGATCAGCTTTACATCTTCTTTGGAATCAATGTAATTGCACCTAAAAGCACCCTAGACAGGAATTTAATGCCTGGCAAAGTGGAATTTTGAAGCTAGCCAATTGTGATAAACCGGCTTGTCTTCCTACTGTTCACCGCAGGTTACTGAGATCACCAAGATGAAGAGCATGAGGTAAGGGGATGAAACCTGGTCTGTGCCTCTTCCAGTATTAAGTAATATCTCGGCTCTGTGCCTAAGCCACCTATACAAAATGCTCATCAGATTACACAAGAATAGAAAAACAAAATACCATGCCTAGCTTCAGTTACAAACTAGATAGACCACATCACCTTGGCTTCATGATCACTACCCAATTCATGATCACTACCCAATGTTTGGACCTCATCACCTTGGCTTCATGATCACTACCCAAAGTCCTCCATGACTTTGTGCCCTCAATTACTAGGCAGCCCAAACACGCACATAACCCAGGGTACCCTAAACTTTCCTAGGCTGTTTCTATGGGGACCATTGCAACATGAACTTCAACCCACTCAAAACCGTTTTGGAGGACAAATGAACTTCAACATTGGTATGACCCTTCCTTTTAATGATAAAGAGTATCATGCGATCTAAATCACCTCCAACTCAAAAACATAGTAATGCAGGTAAGGACACCCCTAGGCCATGCCAAGTCACACTCTCAAATTCCATGAGGAATAGAAATCCAATGTTATTCATGTGGAGAACACTTCCAGGATTGAGCCCAAATTTCCATAATCTCTTTCTTTAGGTCACTCAATCAATTTTGAAAACCAATTATCTTCTAATGGAGAACTCTTTCGAAGGTCTTTCAACTACTCCAGAAGAAACAAACATCCCTAGGACTAGATCTTGGTGGTCCATGAAAATACCATCAACTACATGGATGTGGCATTTGGGTGGGTGGAGGCATGTCGTATTCCTTCCACCAACGTGCTCATGAAGTCTATTGTTCCCAAGACCACCTATAGTGCAGTGCCAAACAGCCAAAGACATCACTCCTCCAATCTGTTGCATATTGATATTCCTCCAACATTTTTTAGCTTAGACCGTGGTAGAAGTTTACAACGCTAGTTGCACCTACAAGAACTCTTTAAATCCCAATTCCCTATGTGGTATGTGCTCCTTGGTGCCATTGTTAGGGATAAAATTAGGCAATCCCTCCCTATCACAGCACGATGAATTATTAAACTCTACTTTAGCAATGCTTGGGGGGAAACAAGTGCACAATTAATGGGTTCGCTTCTTGGGTACCAGCTATACTCAAGCAGCACAGGCACCATATTAAATGCTAACTACAATTCAGTATATGTAACAATGGAGGTTATAACCATGTTAGTGGATTTGTACCTAGCATTCTATTTATCTTGTCTTTTTTTTTTTTTCTTTTTTGTCTATTCTGTGTCTCAAATAAGATCCACGAATACCTGAAATACTCGATCAATCTGATAAGTCACCTAAGTCAGGATTGGGCCTCACACCAGAGATATTAAGGTAGATTTAAGTTGGGCAAGAGTAAGCCCTTAATAGGTAGATTGTGTGTTTAATACCCTATCTGCCCAACCCGTGCACCATGAATCAGACCGAAGTTAGCATTCCTCTTCCTCACAGACCAGTGGATATTTCAGGACATGTTTTGTTACATCACTCAGGCAGAAGCTTGGCATGGACCCACTTCAATCAAGCACTTGTACCCTAACTTGGATCAGGGTGCATCCCTGTTTGGGCGGTGACAAACTGAGCATATGCTTACTTCTCACATGCCACCTTCTCACGACGCACAACAAAGTAGTACTAATGAAATTTCTACGACTAGCTACTAGATTCTCATGTTTTGTAACAAATCAATAGTTTCTTCAAATAGCATGGATGCATAAACATAAGGTAACAAATCAAACAGAAATTAATGAAACAAAAGCATAAACTAAAATCCATCGAAGCAGTTCGGATGGAATTATTATTATTATTATACATACCAGCTTTCTACGTCGCCACACTTGTCTCTTACTACCGCTTCTATTTTGAGATGGTTCCTGCAAGCAATAGACCAAAAAAAAAAAAAAAAAAAGATTAAAACGAAAGAGATGTTTTTCGAGAAAGAGTGAGTGAGCGAGTGAAGTAGTGACCTGAGATTTCATGGATACTGGGTTCAAACGCCAGGGATTCACCGCCTCTGTGTGGGTCTTCTGGAAGTATAGACAAGACAGATAGAAATTTGGGGTTAGTGCAGAAAAAAAACAGTGGAAATTGAAAGAGAGAATGGAACCGACTTACAAACGCAGAGTGAAGAGTGGAGGAGGATGAAGAGAAAAAATGGAGACTGGAACTACTGGATATAGCAGCAGCAGGCATGGCCATCATCAATCAGGTCAGGTTTGTGTTTCTTTGTTTGTTCGTCTCAAGCTTTATCCAACAAAGGTGGCTGTTAATAGCACCCACTTGGTGGATTACGTTTGTTCACCACTTGGTGGATTACGTTTATCCAAGAGCACCCCACCCCACTTATTATGGGAATATCTGAATTAGATCACATGTCTCATCTTCATTTCTCACCAGTTGGTCTCTGTCATTCTATCTTTGTCAATGTTCTAAAAATCAGTCTAGGCGGCCGCCTAGGCGCTAGAAGGTGAAAAATCGCCCAGATTAATGGCTGGCGGTTCTGGGCAGTCTGGGCGGATCTAGGCGGACTCTAGGCGTGTCTAGGCGGTCTGTGCGATTTTTTTTTTATTTTTTAATAAGGCTGATTGTGTTCTTATTTTATTTTCTTTCCTATTTTTTAGAAATAAACTATTTAATAGTTTTTTATTCAGTATATGTCTAAATGTAGCAAATGATGATTACTTAATGGAATTCTCAAAGGATCTGCCAGTACCAATTTTACTAATGTAGATTTTTAATTTTATCAAACATAACTGAGTTTATTCATGCAATTTGAAGAAAAATAAAAGAGTACACAAATTCAAATTTATATAAAGTACCAATCATGACCAACTTCAATCATTTGAGTTTTAATAAATTTTGTTCACGATTGTTAATTTTTCATGTTTTTAAATTTTGCATATGTATATTGACATTAAATTGGATGTAATTGATAATGTATTATGCTTAACTTTTGAAAATTATTAAAGTAATAATACAAAACCTAAGACCGCCTAGGTGCCGCCTAGGCCCCTGGGCGCTAGGCACCTGCTTGCCGCCCGCCCAGTGCCTAGCAATTTTTAGAACACTGATCTTTGTTGAATTCCTATGATATGTATGTATCCTACCATGCCCTATATGTACGTACGTGGCTTACTCGGTGTTAGTTTGCAGTTGCACTTGCAGCAGTTTTACTCTTAAATCAATAGCTTGACTATAGACTTGTAATTAATATTTTATTATATTTTTCGAAATAAATAATAGTTTTGACTTGCTTCCCTAATAATAATAACCAATTAGACATGCCTCCCCAGCTAATCAGGAATAATAGTTGCTTCTCCATATTCACGATTTCTTAGTTAACGATTAGATTTTTCTGCATGACCAAAACCCTTATCACTACAAAGGCAAAGGTTTTTTGGATAGATATGTAATGGAATATAATATTTCCCAATCAATCGAAGTTATCCAACTTAAATAGGTTATCATTGTTTCTTATAACAATGACGTTGTAATACTCAGTTTTTAAATGCATGTAGGTCTCTAATATGGAATGACCTCAACAATGATCATTTTCAATGAAACTAGTTAGACCATCGAAGTTCGAAGATTGTTTTCTCTCCAAACCCAAACAAGAAAGTTATTATTTGAATTATTCAAAGGAAATTTGAAAAGGTGTCTAATAATGTCACATGGCTCTTAAATAGTTACTGGTGACTTGCATTAGTGTACTTTACAAAGTTATTCGACAAGGTGTTCAAATGTTTAAACCTCATGACTAACTAAATGAGACTGACTTATCTCCGAAAAAAAACAACTGACGCCTACCGAGTTATCATGCTAACTTCCAGTGACTTTTCAACCTTAGTCACGCTTACAACCTTCCAATCATACCATTTGTGTATACCTCGGCAAAGATCATCACACGCCTCTTCTAGACCAACACCTAGACCCGTACCCACCATCTCTTTCACTTATGCAATGAGTATCTGCAATCATTATGCGGATCATGTAGAGTGTGATCTATATTAGCATTGCAGGGAAAAACTCATTTTTTAAATAGGCATTTTTTAAGGATTGTTGGCTAGACAATGAGAAGGACACTCCTAGCAAACATACAATTCTTATGGAAACGAGGAAGCACACTCTCAAGAAATTCCCTTTTATATAATTGTTTTTGTACTATTGATTTTAAGTTAAAATTTCTCATCATCAAAGGAATACACTTCTAGTTATGGTGGCCAACTGGTCATATCTAGAAAGCCATGATGGGTTCTTGGTTATCAAGATTTCCATACTTCATGGTGTACAAATTGTAGTTGATTTCTTAATTCATGCATTTGGGTGTCATATTGTTCAAGATAAACATAGTTGCATGTTTATACTAAAAATTCATCTTGCAATTTAAAATAGTTTATTTCCAACTTGATTGGATATATGAGTTTTATATATGTGATCGACCGAATGAAATAAGCACATGTTTGACTTTGTAGATTCTTTTCGGTAATTGCAGGTGACAAATAGTGAAACTCGAGATAAATTCCTATATATTAAATTTGTTTGAAATACAAATATAATTAACAATAACAAAATTGGTTAGTTTATTGTCATTAACTGTTGTTAGTTTAGATGTCACATTTGAGATAATATTCAGCTTCAAAAGTTAATATTCTTCATTTTGTTATTATGTAACTTGAATTGCAAATACAAATTTTTCAAATAATATTTCTTAATTTGATATGTTATCTTCAAGTTTGTATCAAAAAAATTTTAATATTGACTTTTGTTTATTTTCATGTAACTTGAATTCTGAAGAAAAATGATGAATTACGTAATTAATGATTCCTAATTTACCATAAGTTCATCAGTTTGCATATCATAAATTTAATTTTCATCATGTGGTGATATGCAACAATAATTGTAAAAGAAAATAAGAGATTTATTAGATTTATTTTTTTCCAAATTAAACATCTTGTCTTAATTTTGTAATTTAATTTTTTCTAATGTCACCTTTCTAACTATTTTACTTATTTCTCAACTTTTAACTGGAGTGTTATACAAGTGATTTTCATGTAATTTTTTGTGGTCCAATGGTAACCTATGGATAGTGTTCTAAAAAGCGTAGGCGATGGGCGGGCGACGAGCGGGTGCCTAGTGACTAGGGGCCTAGGCGATTTTAGGTTTTGTATTATAACTTTAATAATTTACAAAAGTTAAGCATAATACCTTATCAATTACATTCAATTTAATGGCAAGATACATATGCAAAAATTATAAACATGAAAAATTAACAATCATGAACAAAATTTATTAAAACTCAAATGACTGAAATTGATCATGATGGGTATTTTATACAAAGTTGAATTTGTGGACAAATGTCCAAACCTACTCTTTTATTTTTCTTCAAATTGCATGAATGACCTCAGTCATGTTTGATAAAATCTACATTACTAAAATTAGTACCGGCAAATCCTTTGAGAATTCCATAAGTAATCATCATTTGCTACATTCAGACATATACTGAATAAAAAATAATTAAATAGTTTTTTTTCCAAAACGGGGAAAGAAAAATAAAAATAAAATAAGAACACAATCAGCCTTATGCAAATTATTCTCAGCATCCTCTTTTGTTGGCCTGAGAACAACCAATCTCAACTCCTTGTTCACATAAATTTTTGCAATCAGGAAAAAAAAAAACCCACCTAGACCCTGCCCAGAACCCGCCTAGGCACGATTTTTCACCCCGTCCAGCTGTTAATCTGAGCGTTTCTCTAACGCCTAGGTTATTTTTTAGAACACTGTTATGGATAGATATCAGATTTATCCATCCCTAATTTTGTCCATCATATTTTCCCCAATGTACAATTGCAAAAAATGGATAAAATATAAAGCGTGTGGTTTTTCAAATGCCATCTGATTTTTCGAAAATTGTCCCACTAACAACGGCTAGTTGTGCCGTTTCAACTATAAATTTAAACCAAAAACATATTTCACCATTCATTTTGTGGTTTCACTATTGATTTTTTGTTGTTGTTTAGCATTGAGCAATGGCGAGTACTCAACCAATCTTGCAAGGGAAATTTGAGTCATCGTAACCCCAACTTCACACAACATGAAGACAAAACCTTATTTAGTGTGTACATAGTTATATATAACCGATTATTGAGATCGATGAACAAACTATGAATTTTAAGATGAAGTGCCTTACAGTTAAGTTGTCATAACAGATGTTCAAAGTGATATCAAACTAATTAAAGCTAAGATGTTTTTTTAATTAGTTAGATTCAAAGACTTTCCATAATCCATTAATTTATAATCGTCGACAATATAAGCTCAACAAAAATGACTAAGAACATATTTGTCTTATTCTTAATAGAAATTAGGTGAATTTTAGAAATCTTGATGGTATCAGAGCATGTTCTCATTAAAGATCTTCATGGTATCAGAAAATTTGTTGGCTGTATCATGTAGTTGTACTGATACCTATCGTTGTATATTGTAGTCTCACTCCTCTACTATCACTTTCGTTTGATATTAGATTAGATTCACCCTCTTTACAAGTTTAAACTTTTAAAGAATTGAAATTTATCTTCAAATATAAATTTGGCAAATGATGAGAGAACAAACATGATCTTAATTTCTACAACATGATTTATTCAATACCTTACTAAACCACCAGTATAAAATTTGGAAAAAAACTATATGAATTTTCTTCTACAGTTTCGAGCGAGGCAAGTTGTAATGAACTATGTAATAAACTTGACATTGGAATTGAAGAATTGATAACGCATCAGATTCTACAAAACTTAGTATATCACTACTAGATTTATATTGCAATATGGTGACTTGCAACCAACTTTTGTTAATGTGTTGCCTTATCCATGTTGTAATCAAATGAGCTAATGTTTTGAAAGAGTTTATTTGTCGAACTCTCTAATTTAGTCACTTAGAAAAAATGTTAGGAATGATATAACAAATAATTTTTTAGCATTGTTAAAGAGGTACTAGAAATTTTCTTTGTTGGGGACACTACCTTCTTAAGTTCAAATTCCAACATCTAGTGATGAAAAAGATGACTGAGAGATTATGTAGGACAATATGATGTTTGTGAATATTTGAATATCAATTATGGTGATATTAATAAATAAAATAAACCTCAATTATTCTTATTAGTATGATGGAGAGATTTTGATCTAAAGGTTGTTTCTTTAGAACCTATATATAGGCTAGTGAATTGCCATGAAAAAAAATTAAAGACTTCGGTATTAATGCCTACAAATCAAACATTTTGCCTTTATCGATGTTGACATTGTTTGTGGAAGTCTTTCCTATTAAAGAACTAACAGTTTATCCGTTTTAGGAATAAAAAATCATCATTGAAGAATAATCAAAATGAGAATGATGATGATAAAAAGGTCACATCCCTGAGCCATATACGTGTCATGATGATCTCGATGAATTATAGGCCCCAACGTCAGTCCAACACTGATCCGGCCCAAGCGGTTCCAAGCCCGCCTAAGTCAATTCGCTAGATGGACCCGAGCTCTTACAATATGCTAGGCCCACACGTCTCACAGTTATCCTCAATACCCATAAGTCCTACTAAGGCAAGTATCTCGATGATCAACTTCGGACAGGCAATTACATCAGCTCTCTGCTTCAACCTAGGAAGCAAATACCAAAGTACATTTCACGCAGGGAAACTTCCTTCTACAAATAGCTCTTGGATTGATAATTATCTCTCGCGTATCTAAGAGCACAGGGCTAACATGGAACTTCCTTCTTACAATATGACTCTTAATTAGAGAATGATCTCCACGAAGATCTCCTTCCTAAACTACGACTTCGATGGCCTGATAGAACCATGACTCCTGCACTATAAATAAGACATGAGGTTGGTAAGCTAAGGCACGCTACAAATTTCCTGTTTGCATTACACATTCCTCAGATCCCTATCTGACTTTAGCATCAGAGTGCCATCAGCCACTACAACAGTGGTCTATGGCTCACATGTGTTACTTGTGCAGGTCAGTGAGACTATGTCAAAGCAGGGAGCGAAAAATGACTGCATCAATTTGGCACCATTCCTGGGGACGACAAAGTTCCTAACTTTTTACTAGCACTATCTCCCTTCAAAACCCAGAGAGATGGTGACCACTAGATTGCGCAACAACTGAGAATAAGGGGACACGTCAAACGCTTAGGTTGGTGTTGTACCGCCGCTTTCAGCGGTTCGGGTCATGCACGGGCAGTAGACTCACGCCCCTGCGCCGACAACAGCAATGACAGACCCCATAATAGATATGTTGTCATCTCAAATACAGCAGATGGCCAAAGCGGTGGAGGCTCTTATGCGAAAAATTCCACCACCTGCTAATAGAGACCAGGAGCAGCACAAGCCTCCATCTCCAAGGGATGGCAGAGAGAAACATAGGAGAGCCAAGCCCCCGCTAGTTCTCATTGGACTAGAGGAGTGCGGCTAACACTGAGCATGTTGCCAGGGTAAAGAGGCTCGACCCTCAGAACCCTTTTGGCAGAGGGGCACACGACCCGGACGTGATGTATCGTCTCTCTATCCCACAATTTGTGTCGAATTATGAATGAGGCCCTTCCAAGGAAGTTCACTCCCTCGAAGCTTAACTTCTACGACGGAACCACAGACCCATTCGACCACCTGTGTCATTACCAGCACGTAATGGCTCTCAAAGAAGGATCTAAGTCAGTGATGTGCAAAACTTTTCCCACTAGCCTGAAGAAGTCAGCACTAGCATGGTTCTGCAGCCTTCTGCCGAGGTACATTGACTCCTTCAATACGCTGGCAAAGGAATTCCTGACACGTTTTGTTGGGAGCCAACATTTTTTAAAAGGCCCATGCTACATAATCTCTCTAAAGAAAAAGTCCAATGAGACACTCAGAGAGTATGTCACGTGCTTCAACAACGAGCTGAATCTCATTGACAGATGCAGTGAGGACACAGCCGTGACAGCCTTCACTGCGGGCCCTAGGGAGGGAAAATCTACAAAGACTTCACCTTGGAGCCCCTCTAGACATGACGGAGCTCCTCAAGAGCGCCAAGAAACACATTACCTTGGAAGGTTGAGGACCATGAAGAGGGAGACTGAAGGCGAGAAGAAGCCATCCGCTCCTAAGGACAAGAAGGAGGGAAAGAGACGCAGTGATGAAGAAAGAAGCAAGAGAAAGCGCAGTGACAACAGGTCAGATCCTAGTCTGTCCAGGCCAGAAAAGCCTCCAAGTGCGTTTGATCCAGAGTTGTGAGACCTTCAATTCTAGCCTGTTGGACGTACTAAACTCCATGAAAAACTGGGAAGATCTGAAATGGCCCCAAAAGCAGCGCGAAGACCTTTCCAAGCATGACAACGACAAGTACTGCGCGTACCACAAGGAAGGTGGCCACGATACCAACGACTGCAAGAGTCTGAGGTATGAGGTTGAGTACAGGATCCGCAGGGGCAAACTAAAAGAATTCATGAACTTTGAGAAGCGACTAGAACGAACCAAGGATCGAGGGAGTCAGTTAAAGAAATAAAGAAGGAGACTCCAGGGATAATCTATGTCCTTCATGGAGTCGGATCGACTGAAGACCAGTTGTATAGGTCCCGCAAGCAGACTCTACTAGAGAAGTTGGAACACAACCTCCGACCTTCCATCGGCGCGGAGATTAACCTCTCTACAAGGTTTACTCTTCAATAACCTCTATAACGCCAACAAATCTCGATAATCTGCTTCCCCTCTACAAGGATTCCTACGATCTACGAAGGCCATCCGAATTCATATCAGGGCCAGGGTCAATTTTTCTCCGTCAACAGCTAGTTTTTATTTATTGTTTATTTCCCTTTCCATAGTCAACATAGAGTTTTAGTTCTTAAAGGCTTATGTGATTTGCAATAATCATTTAAGAAGTAAATAAAGAATTTACAAAAACAAACTCTATTGATTATTGGAAAGACTTAACAACGGGCGCCTTGAGCGGATACAAAAAACTACATACTACAAGCATCTGAATACAATGCGACGTGAAGTAAAGACTCGCTTAGATGATCCAACTACGTAAGAAGATTGAAAGAAAGCGAAGTTATCCGAAGAAGGTCGTGCAAACTCTCCAATGTGAGCATTTTGCAAGTGATAGCAAAGATATTCAAATGGACTTCGCTCGACCCTTTCCCAATATCAAGGACAAGGTATCAGAAGGGATCGAAAGAACTGAGCAGTCGATTGCTCCATCGAATCACCCCAGGAAAATGCCCCTACAACAGCGATGTAGACCTAACAAAAGATTCCCTCAAACTATTTTTGGCTTGCTGAAGGGGATGGAATAAGGCAGATGAGGATGGCCGCAAGCAACAACGTAGTCAAGGTCTCACAATGTTGTTAAGCGTGGCCACTTTTCCTATGCGCGATACTAGGAGTGACTGAGAGATACCACACACAGAAGCATCGCGCATCCGCTACACTTCAACCAACCATAAGTTAGCGACGAGAACCACATACATACGGCCACAAGCAGCACAAAGTAACACCAGAGCATCTCCCTTGGTAGGAAATCTGTCACGACCCGATCCACAGAGTACTATATTGTCCGTTTTGGGCCCAAGGCCCGCACGGCTTTAAAACGCGTAGTACTTTGTTGATCCAACCTCGTACATATATAGTATATCACCCTCCCACACCCAAGCGATGTGGGATTATGATCTCCCCTTTGTAGCTTGTCAACCCTCTTGGGATCCACGAACTCTTGGGCTTCTCCCTCACCCTCCCCCTCAGGTTCTCCCACACAAGGGTATCACATTCCACCCCCCTTGGGAGCCCAACATCCTTGTTGGCACACTTTCGATTGGGTCAGGCGCTGATACCATTCTGTCACGACTTGATCCACAAAGTATTATATTGTTCGCTTTGGGCCCAAGGCCCACACAACTTTAAAACGCTTAGAACTTTGTAGATCCAACCTCGTACATATATAGTACATCACACTCCCGCACCCAAGCGATGTGGAACTATGATTTCCCCTTTGTAGCTTGCCAACCCTCTTGGGATCCATGGGCTCCTGGGCTTCTCCCCCATCCTCCCCCTCAGGTCCGCCCACACAAGGGTATCACAAGATCCGTACTACTTCTCCGCAATATGAGAACAAATTACGAGATCTCAGCAAATCAACTACGTGCCCACCTATAACAAGTGACCATGCATAACGACGATTATGATCGTGCCTGATTGGTGCAAATGTCAGAACATTTGAAAACTCCATTGTTGGAGATCTCCCTTCAGCTTTGGAAAACCCAAAACATTTTCTTCAAACGAGAATATGACAAGAGATACGCTCTGCAAAAGATAGTGCCTACAACAATTGGAAAACACCATTATATAAACATGATGGTTCACCAAACAAGCCTCCAGCATTAACTGTCAAACATTGAATACTGTATGAGAAACGAAGAGATGACGGATCCTAAGGAAACTGTGCATACCATGTTCATCCAATTAATGGCGCTGCACGCAACCCCATCAATTGAGGGGAAGTAATTGATACTCAACCGTCACGTAGCCTACGTCGTACACGTGTTACCGCGCGATCTACGCTGTACACGTAGCACAATCGTGCAGAAAACCCTAGTTCTTCCTCTGCGAGCACATGGGCTCGACTTACTCTTCAAGCAATATTCTACCACATGCCTGACATGAGCACTAGAAATCCTTGTCAACTCTGACATACGAAATGTACCTACAAATCGCAAGTCGATTTAAGGTAATCTAGTCCACACAATGCACGATGCTAGGAGACAACGCACGCCCTCTAGCAGGCGAAACCTCTCTCCAACCGGGCAATCTTAGTCAGCTGATGCTGATGGCTTCTAGTTCATCTTGATACCTAATCCGTCTAGCGCAGATCATGATGGTATAGGAATTGGGAGTCTAATCAGCGCTATCATGCCTAGTGACGACGACTCGCCAGGGATCGTTGCCCCCTTTATGGTCAATGATCGCCGAACCCGATCAAGTAAGCCTAGCTGGTGACGACTAGCAATGAAAGCTTCTGATCAAAGCCCAAAACTGTAGCCCCCCATTGCACGAGCGTAGATGGTTTGGAAGGTGGAGGCATAGTCAGTCACAAACTGATTTTGACGGCTCGCGACGGGACCTCGGTTTTTCAGCGTGGCCGTCAAATTTCCAACCCTAGACTTGTAGCCCCACTGAGCGGATGTAGATAGTTTAAAAGGTGGGAGCCTAGTCAGTCGCAAACTGATTTCGACGGCTCGCCACGACCCCACTGTTCTTCAACGTGGTCACCGAAACCTCCCAAATTTGTAGCTTGATGCGCACTAGTGTAAATGATTTGGAAGGTGGGAGCCTAGTCAGTCCTGAACTGATTCCGACGACTTGCCACGAGATACTAATTTTAAGCCTGGTGCCGAACCCCTTTGACTCGATCTTGTAGCCCCCACCGCGTGGGTATAGATGGTTCGAAGGGTGGGAGACGAGTCAGTCCCCGACTGATGTCGAAGGCTCGCCACGAGACTACTGCTCTTTAGCGTAATCACCAAATCCTTACTCCCCGAACCTGTAGTCTACATTGTTCGGACATAGATGGTTCGGAAGGTGGGAGCCCCAAGCAGCTCGCCACATGACCACCACTTTCCTACGAAACAGCGGCCGCAAAGTCGAATCTAGCAAAATAAGTGTTTTCATACTCAAATGGACTGACATCCTATTACTAGCAAAGACAACTCGAACTGACACATAGATCATCCAGCTAGTGCCCAAATAAATTCTACATAGTGTGTCAGCCCGAGATTACGACACCCGACTCAGTACAAATGCTTCAACGCGTACGCTCGGCTATCACAACTCGCTCATAGCAATAATTGCAACCGACCAATCAAACAAGCGAGGCAAGCCTCCATCAGCTTACTTCGAGGACAAGACACAGCTCGGGCAAACCAACCCCAGGCTAAACTGTCCGCAACAAGCTCGCTATCGGACATGACTATGCAACAGTGACTTTGAGTCATTCGCAACGTAAAAGGTCAAGCTCCTGGCAGCAGATAGACCACTGACCTCCTAATGGTTCAACCAGCCTATGCCAAAGCAATACGACAATGCGAAATGAAAAACATACAATAGAGGCAACACAAAACGGATAAAACTATTTTCATTAACGGTAGAACAAAATGGGTACAAAAATACAGAGTTCACTCCTTATCAAGAGAAGGTACAGAAACAGAAGAGCTAAGCTTAGCGGGGGAAGGAGCAAGAGTCGCGTCCACACGCACTATGGCCTGGGCATCAGGGTCCAAACTGTCCTCCTCATCCGATGAAGCAAATGCAATAGACAAGTCTACATACGACATCTTCTTATAGCGACCGAGATCTTACTCCGGATGCTCCTCCTTCGTCAGCGCCAACAACTCCAACTTGCCGTGTACGACCCAGCGAAACTCGTATTTGCCTTGTTGCTGCAGAAGCTTTTCGCACATTCGCGTCAGCAAGTTCACACTCCAACATCTCCAACTTGCATGTTAGCGCATCAACCCAAGACTGCTCTATGGCCAGACTACTCTTCATAATGCTGAGCTCATGCCATTCCAATTTGAGCTGGTCCTCGGCCTTCCTTGCCTCCCAGGCATTGAACTCTACATCATATTCCAATTGTTGCTTCTGAGCAGCCTAGTCAGCCTACTTCGACGCATTCTCTTCGACAAGAAACCACAGTTCAGAACGCACCTCAGTCGTAGCTTCCTGTGCAGCCTCCGGGTCTCGGCAGATCCGGTTCAACTTCTGCTTGAGTCCGTCTCTCTCGGACACTGCCTCTGCCAGATCACGCTCAAGGGCCTCCAGACGAGCCCTCTAAGTCTCGGTGACCACGACTGACTGTCCTGCCCTTTCTCCTCAGTCTGCTTCTGTAGCTGCTCGATTTCATAAAGCACATAAGAATAGAACTCCTGCATGTACGAGAATACACATACCATGGTGTATACCCTGTCACGAGCTGCCTCGACTTCCATCCCAGCAACGACCACTTGGCTCAAGTGAGACATACCTAGCATGAGGTCCAAGAATTCCCTGATCAAAATGAGAAGGATAATCCTATATCCCTTAGGCCCCAATTGGGTCGGAGGTCCAAGAATTCCCAAATCACATCCAGAACGGGAAAACACACTATAGTTTGAAGCATCCCACGATGCAAGCAGATGAACCTTGCCAGTGGCGACATTGGCGTCTGGTCACCCTTATGGACATACAACGGTAGGTCCTCGAGACCCCAAACTTTGTACGAATTTCAGCAAGGTCGGGCTTAGAAAGCAACCTGTCTCCAAAAAACTCCAGACCCCATGCCAAGGTTGCGTCATCAAAAAGGTTTTGTTGAGCCATGAAGAATACAGATAATCTTTTCTAATAAAAAGATAAACAAAGCAGTATCTTCAAAAGCAAAGAAAATAAAAGAGCCAGACTTTGCACTATGGATGACCTAAATAGGGATTAGGTTCTCGCCTTTTTTTCGCTTAACCGACGCACGTTCAATTAATGCAGTGCGCGGCTCAAGCAACGATTCAGATTCAATCATCATGAGTGATGTATCTTTTCAAAAGATGATTTAGCGAACCAATGTGATGACCAACTAACTCGGGGGAGTAGCTGATGATACAAGAAAATGATCACATCCCTGAGCCATACACTTATCATGATGATCTCGAGGAATTACAGGCCCCAGCGTCAGCCCAACACTGATCCGGCGCAAGCGTTTCTAAGCCCGCCTAATTCAGTCCACCAGACGGACCCTAACTCTTGCAACATGCTAGGCCCACACGTCTCACAACTATCCTCAATACTCGTAAGTCTCTTTGCTTCCAACTAGGAAGCAAATATCAGAGTACATTCCACGCAGGGAAACTTCCTTCTACGGATTGCTCTTGGATTAGGAACTATTTCCCGCGTATCTAGGAGCACAGGGCTAACATGGAACTTCCCTCCTATAGCACGACTCTTAATTAGAGAAGGATCTCCACGAAGATATCTTTCCTAAACTATGCCTTCGATGGCCAGGTAGAACCAGGACTCCTGCACTATAAATAAGACATGAGGTTGGTAAGCTAAGGTAAGCTACAAATTTCTTGTTTACAACATTACACCTTCCTCAGATCCATGTCCGACTTTAGCATCGGAGTACCATCGACCACCACAATGGTGGTTTGTGGCCCACGTGTGTTACTTGTGCAGGTCGGCAGGTCAGCGAGACTAGGTCAATGCAGGGAGCGGAAAACGATTGCATAAAAAAGTATTGATTTTTATGGAATTTTTCAATTACTTACAACTCAAATATATATTAGAAAAATGAAGTTGATATGTTGAAGTTTGCTAAATTTTCTTTAAGTCATTTTGTTGTGATGAATTATAATCATAGTCGGGAATAAGGCTTTTGTTCAAACGGAACAAATCAGAAAAAGTGTTTCGATTTTCGTTCCAAATTTGCAGAATTGAAATTCGTTTCCAATTTCCATAAATTTTGGAATCGGACTAGAACTTTCGATCAGAATTTATGTATTTTCGGAATAGTTTGAAATTTGACATTCAAAATTTTGATGGTTCTTTTTCAAAAAACAAATATTGAATGCAAATTACATTAAACAAAGGTCTAAAATAGGCGTCCAACCCTATTGGGCATTAAATAATTAAGAAAAAAATCATTTAAGTACATTTTAATAATTATTAAATATGTGATGTTATTTTATTGGAATGACGATGAATGTTTCAACGTATAATTATAACTTGTATATTATCTGGACCATCTAACGTGCGCTTGGCTTAGAATAGTGATTGGTATGTCTTCAACTTGATTTTTGGGTTCCCTTTTTCGCCCTCTCAAGCTCATGTTATTTACATTTAAACCCACCCCTTTAAATATTTTATAGGAGCATAATAAGGCTATTTTTAATACCATGTTTCTATATATATTTTTGGCTATTACTTGTTAATTATGATACTAATTGCTATTTTCGTGTTTGTGTAGGTTTCCAATTACAAGATTCCAAAATAGAAGCTAAGAAGTGCAAATTGGTTTAAATTAGGAAGACTTATTGCAAAAGGAAACTACACAACAAAGGAAACTTAAAGAACATGATTATAAAAGGACAATACCTGACTTTGGAGAAAGGATCCAACCACATCCCCCTCATCATAGCCGCAACTCAACCTCGCAACAACAAGCCTCCACCCAATCAAAACCCTCGCATTAGATAGCAACTTCACCACAAATCCATTTTCGCGCTAGCCATCACCCATCCTCACTGTCTTCATTTCTCTCTTGTCTGACTCCCTGATTGCCACTAGCCACGCAAGCAAGCCACAAAGAAATCCATCATTCCACACCCTCTCTCTCGCTGTTCCTGATCGTCGCCAACCACTATTGAACAACCACTCCATCCCTCTCCTGGTCTGATTTCATTTTCGCACAGAGCAAGCATAGATTGAAGGAGACAGGAGCAGAGATCATGAGGAAAGAGCAGATCGCGTGAGGAAGATATCTTTTTAATCTACTATATGCACCCCAAGATCCTCTATCTACCACCACGCTCGACGACAACATTTTTCATTTCTAAACCTCTCTTTTACTTATTTTAGTTTGATATTTGATTATGGATTACTGTTTGAACATAATTAATATGTCTAGCTAAACTCTTCTTCGTTGGTAAGGTTAAGTAAAAACCTAGGTAAGAACAAGATGCTGATCATACTTGTAATTGCCTAGTCAGTGTTCATATTTTTCACAAACCTTAATGATCTTAGATTGTTATCTAACTTGCGATTCCTGATTAGATATCATGATATGAATAGTTTGAAAGCGATGCTTAGTTTAATTCAACAAACTTGGGAAAATAATAAGATTAATGCAGTGTTGATCACGGTTAATCTTGAGCATTGTCTCTCACGAGTTAGCAAGTGATTATTGAAGATTGATTTATGAGCATATGTTTGGTGTGTGGAGATAAATCCTGAGCTAATTTTTCATTTTTGCCATCCTTTAGTATTATTTTCTTTACAGTAATTTTCTGGACCACTATGTCGACTCCTACAAAAAGATGTGCCATTTGAGTTCAATAATGACTGTCAGACATCATTTGACAAGCTTAAGGAGTTGTTGACATCAGCACCTATCATTGCTTCACCGGAGTGGAGTCTTCCATTTGAGCTTATGTGTAACTCATCAGATTTTTCCTTAGGAGCAGTTTTAGGCCAAAAGAGAAACAAACATCTTCACGTCATCTACTATGCCTCTCGAACTTTGAATGATGCTCAATTGAATTATTCCACGACTGAAAAGGAACTTTTAGCTGTTGTATTTGCTTTAGAGAAATTTCGATCTTATTTAATTTGAACTAAAGTTATAATTTTCCCTGATCATGCAGCTTTAAAATACTTGCTTACGAAAAAAGAGGCGAAACCGAGACTTATAAGGTGGATACTTCTTCTTCAAGAGTTTGATGTGGAGATCGGGGATAAAAAAAGGGAGTGAAAACGTGGTAGCTGACCACATGAGTCGTTTGGTGTGCAATGAGGAACCCCTGCCAATTCTTGAGACTTTTCTTGACGAGCAACTAATTTTGGTTGAGGTAAGTGAACCATGGTATGCTGATATTGTGACTTACCTTGTATCCAAACAGATTCCGAACACCTTGACTCAAGTTCAGAAAGATAAGCTTAAGAAAGTTGCGAAACAATTTGTATGGGATGATCCCTATCTGTGGAAGCATTGTACCGATCAATTGATTAGAAGGTGCGTACCCGATTATGAATTTAATTCGATATTGACATATTGTCATTCCTATGCTTGTGGGGGACACTTTGGAACTCAAAGAACAGCTTGTAAGGTTTTAGAATGTGGATTTTATTGGTCCACTTTATTTAAGGATACTAGATTATTTTGCATGACTTGTGACCAATGTCAAAGAACAGATAACTTAGGTCCAAGAGATCAAATGCAACAACATCCTATATATAATGTGGAAATTTTCAATGTATGGGGTATTGATTTCATGGGTCCATTTCCTTCTCCTAATGGTTTCATTTATATATTGCTTGCTGTGGATTATGTTTCAAAGTGGGTGGAAACAAAAGCCACCCGTACCGATGATTCCAAAGTTGTTGCAGAGTTTATTCGTTCTAACATTTTTGTAAGGTTTGGAATGCCGCGAGTGATTATAAATGATGGAGGTTCCCACTTTTGCAACCGTACAATTGAAGCTTTGCTTAAGAAATACAATGTCACACATAAGGTTTCGATACCTTATCATCCTCAAACAAGTGGACAAGCCGAAGTTTCAAATCGTGAAATCAAGGGAATACTTGAGAAGACAGTAAAGCCCACCCGCAAAGACTTGAGCATGCGACTTGATGATGCTTTATGGGCATATCGAACAACATATAAGACACCTATAAGGATGTCTCCCTTTTGGATTGTATATGGCAAATCGTGTCATTTACCGGTTGAGCTAGAACATAGGGCGCATTGGGCAATTAAGACTTTCAATACGAACATTGATGATGCTGGCCTTCATAGAAAATTGCAGCTGAATGAGCTTGAAGAGATTCAGAATGACGCATATGAGAGTGCTAGGATTTATAAGGAGAAAACTAAAGCTTTTCATGATCGCATGATCTGTGGAAAGACTTTTTTTGTGGGCCAGAAAGTCTTACTTTTTCAGTCACGCCTTAAACTTTTTCCCGGTAATCTAGATGGGTTGGTCCTTTTATTGTTACTAATGTTTTTCCCCATGGTGCTATACAGGTGAAAAGTGTCACAACTGGTAATGAGTTCAAAGTGAATGGGCATCGACTTAAGCCCTATTATGAGTCATTTGTGGAGCATGACATGGAGGACATATCACTCCATGTTCCCACTTATTCTGAGAATTAATTGCAGATACCGTCAAGCTGCACGACGTTAAAACAAGCGCTTCTTGGGAGGCAACCCAATCAGATTTGCTTTCTCTATCCCTTTATTTTATTTTTGTTTGTTAGTAGTTTGTTTTTCCTCTTTTAAATCTTTCATTACATGTGCTATAATATATTAACATTGAGGACACTGTTAGGTTTAAGTGTGGGGGGAACAACGTTGTTTTTATTTTGAAATTTTTTTTTTTAATAAAAAGTGTCAGTCCATAAAAAAAATAAAAAAAATGTTGGTTTTTGTTTTCTTTGTTGGTATTAGTGTCATTAAAAAAAATTATAGTTGTTTTGAGTCTTATGATACTTTCCAACACAATGATGAGATTTGGTTTTTAATTGCATGAATTTAAGGTTTATAAGCATGAGTTAAGATCTAATATTATTCTTTGGTTAATGCTTAATCATGATTATCATATGCAAATTCACATGTAATCAATTGAGTAATTGGTATTCGTAGCATGATTAATTGAATTTAACTCATTCTAACCCGTATGTGAGTTTTGAGCCTATTGTTCCTTTGAGTTTGAAAGTTTTTAGCTAGGTCATCTTTTATTTCTTTTGTCAATAATAACTCGTTGCATGATCTAAAATTTGTTTGTTTTGGTTGCTACTTGGAATGCTTTCATAATTAAGGATAAAACACTAGAACTTGTATTAATTTCGTTCAAAGCATTATATTGAGTTGCATAACATGCTTGACATGATAAAGGCACCTAGTTTCCACCATTGCCAAATCATTGAGCCTGTTATTAAGCCTTTTGTTTCATTACCCTCATTTTCTATCCCTGGCCTAATCAAAAGAGTGGAACATAATTTGATTTCCAGAGACTTTATTGTGGTTCAAGGTACGTTGAAAAACAAGTGTGGGGGAAGACCCTTATAGTAGACAGTTCCAGAAGAAAGAGTTGCAAAAAAAAAAAAAAAAAAAAGGTACAAAAAGTAACAAAAGGGATACAAGTCATTGTCTATATTCATTCATTATTTCAGTACCATACAGATAGTTCAGTTCTTTTCATTCAGTAGATACAAAATAATGGCTGAAACTCTTCATTTTCAGCGGGCCACCTCTTCATTTTCATACTTATGTCTTGAACCATATGATTCATTGCTAATGTCTCTAATCTTATTACATGCTTTCACCATTTCTTTAAGCCCTTGGAAAATTCCCTATCCGGATCGCGATCCGTTCTTTCTCTTCCCTTGACCCATTGGCCTCATTACAACCTGAATTAAGACCTTTTGATTGAGTGTGTCTTGCAATGTCACGATGTGGAGATTCGAATGAGGTATGAGCATATAGTGTCACTAGTTCTTGCATTCAAGTAGTAGCATTCCTTCCATGAGATCATATATTTGGAAAAAAAAAGTCAGAAAATACATTTCTTTCTTGTTATATCATATGTGAGCTATTTGTTTTCCTTTTACATCAATTCTCTCACATATAACAAGAATAGGAAGAGTGATTTTACCAAACAATCAGTGAAAGAGAAAAGAGTGCATCCAGTGAGATTTTTGGGTTAATTCTTCTTGGCACACGTTTGAGTTTCACAGTCACTTGGATTGATTTAATTGTGAATTTTTATATCATTGCTATGAACGTGTATTAATTTTTGAATGACGTGGATTTAATCTTGTGTTTACAAAGAATCTTAACATGTCATGATCCGCTGAAAATCTCTGAGACAAATGTTGGAAAATATAAATTGAGTCATTTGAGTCTTATTTTTGTTTCTTGGATTTGCTCGAGGACTAGCAAAAGATAAGTGTGGGGGAATTTGATAGGAGCATAATTAGGCTATTTTTAATACCATATTTCTATATATATTTTTGATTATTGCTTGTTAATTATGATACTAATTTCTATTTTCGTGTTTGTGTAAGTTTCCAATTACAAGATTCCAAAATAGAAGCTAAGAAGTGCAAATTGGTTTAAATTAGGAGGACTTACTGCAAAAGGAAACTACACAAGGAAGGAAACCTAAAGAACATGATTATAAAAAGACAATACCTGACTTTGGAGAAAGGATCCAACCACAACCCCCTCATCACAACTGCAACTCAACCTCGCAACAGCAAGCCTCCACCCAATCGAAACCCTCGCATCAGATCGCAACTTCACCACAAATCCATCTTCGCGCTAGCCGTTACCCATCCTCACCGTCTTCATCTCTCTCTCGCCTGACTCCTTGATTTCCACTAGCCATGCAAGCAAGCCGCAAAGCAATCCATCATTCCACACCCTCTCCTTCGCTGTCCCTGATCGTCGCCAACCACCATTGCACAACCACTCCATCCCTCTCCCAGTCTGATTTCATTTTCGCACAGAGCAATCAGAGATTGAAGAAAGAGACAAGAGCAGAGATCGTGAGGAAGGAGCAGATCGCATGTGGAAGGAGGAGGAAGATATCTCTTCAGTCTGCTATTCACACCCCAAGATCCTCTCTTTGCCACCACGCTTGGCGACAACGTTTTTCATCTCTAAACCTCTCTTTTATTTATTTTAGTTTGATATTTGATTAAGGATTATTGTTTGAACATAATTAATATGTCTAGCTAAACTTCTCTTAGTTAGGGGTGGATTCGAAGCCCCGAATATGTGTTTTATGAATTAATTGAATTTAATCTTCCTTGCTATTAGTGATTGTGTTTTGCTTAACTGGTTTATAGAGAACTTATCTTTGTATGTTTGTTAAGGTGGCCAACTTAGTAAGCATGCTAGGATCTGGGGCTAGAGTATATGAGAGTTTCACCTAATTGTTATAATCTTGTATTCACAAGTAGTAATACCAAGGAATGTTGGTAAAGTTAAGTAAAAACCTAGGTAAGAACAAGATGTTGATTATACTTGTAATTGCCTAGTCAATGTTCATATTTCCACAAAACTTAATGATCTTAGATTGTTATCTAACTTGCGATTTCTGATTAGATATCATGATAAGAATAGCTTGAAAGCGACGCTTAGTTTAATTCAACGAACTTAGGAAAATAATAAGATTAATGCAGTGCTGATCACGGTTAATCTTGAGCATTGTCTCTCACGAGTTAGCAAGTGATTATTGAAGATTGATTTATGAGCATATGTTTGGTGTGTGGAGATAAACCCTTAGCTAATTTCTCATCTTTGCCATCCTTTAGTTTTATTATTTTTACAGTAATTTTTGTAGTTATTTTCATAGTTTAACTTAGAAAATCCAATCCCCCATTATTTACTTAATTAGGTTCTTAGTTGTCTTTTAGCTATTCTTAGTGTTAATTGGCAAACTCTCTAATCCCCGGTCCAGAATGATCCCTACTTATTCTATACTACAATTACAAAACAGGGTATTAAGTTGTGTGCTACTAAAATAGCGCATCAATATTCATTAATTACACCTAAGGCCCTAACATAATATTGTTTAACGCCCTCCAATTATATTTAAAATAAAATAAAAAACCCTCACATCTAACCTTTTAATTTTCCATCAAAGCTAGCCCTTGTAAACATTCATTAATTATATCTAAGCCCCTAATATAATTTATTTAAAGCACTCTAATTATCTATAAATTATAAAAAGGCCCTTACATCTAACTTTTTCATTTTCCATTTTGCCCTCCACATTCATATTTTTACATTCAAAACCAACTTCTCTTAAACATTGGTTATGAACAGTCAAAGGTGTTTATTTTCAACTTGATTTTCAGTTTTCAATTTGCCCTCTTCAAAATTAAACAATGTCTATCATATCCCCATCCTTTTTCTCCCTCTCTGTAATCTTTCATCCTAATCTCTACCGCCACCGACCTCATTCTTCTTCCTCGTCCCACATTCCCATTTCTCTGTTTCTCAATCACTGCCGCCCCCTTCTTCCTCCCTTCATTTATCTATCTTCTGTAATCTTCACCTCCACTATTTACGAACACGTAGTGTGCTTTCACCCAATAATGTATAATCTCATTTTATTAATGATTATACATTAAATCGTCGTTTGATCAACGTTGTACACGTGTCATGGTAATCTCATCAACAGAACAAAGCAGGATCGGTTGCATGCTTAATCCAGCGAGGCCCAAACAACACTAAGCCCATCATTGGCAGGATCCAGACAGTCGGGTCCGAGTTGCAATGAGTCATTAAGTCCACACGTCACGCGGTCAGGACTAATACTCGTAAGACCTGTGAGGCAAGTATCTGAGAGATCTACCAAGGACTGGCAGTCCAGCAACACATTGGATCCGACTAGGAAACAAATACTAGAGTATAAGTCAGGCAAGGAAACTTCCTTGCATGGACAACACTAAAAAATGGAGACATCTCCCGCAGATCTAAGAACACGAGTTGTGTAGGGAAACTATCCCACATAGACAACTCTCAATCAGGAAAGGATCTACAGCAAGATCTCTTTCGTTAAACTACGCCACCAAAAGCCTAGAAGAACAATGACTCTTACACTATTAAGGGGAAACAAGGTCGATGAACTAGGGATATACTACATAATCCCAATCTACAGTTTTAAGCCTCTTCTAAGCCTTATCAAACTTAAGCATCAGAGTGCCATTGGCGACCACACGGTGGTCCTTGGC
Organism: Berberis vulgaris; assembly: GCA_963556465.1. Classification (NCBI taxonomy): domain Eukaryota; kingdom Viridiplantae; phylum Streptophyta; class Magnoliopsida; order Ranunculales; family Berberidaceae; genus Berberis; species Berberis vulgaris. The sequence goes on from OY747126.1 coordinate 53,044,200, forward strand.
TCACGTTTGCTACCTGTGTAATTCTAGGTAAGCAGCAAGGAAGGAGAGCAGGAATCGACTACATCAATTAATATGATGTATACAAATATATAGTTATAACTTTATCGAAATCTTATTTATTTAATTTTTGAAATAAAATCTGATTTATGCTAAAATTTTAAACCAGATAGTTTAGAATGTATTTATCTAAATAATCTCGGCAATTTTTCAATCGCGACACTTTTGGCAGGTTTCAAAATTATTCGGATAGACTTATGATGATGGATCTTAGTATTCAGTCTACTTCAGCAACAATACTGGATTGGCAAAGAATGTGAGATATTTGAAAGACGTGGTGCAAGGAAGACATATTGTCTCTTAGGTTTATTTATCAAAAAAGACATGTAGTGTATTTAGGTACGAAGCACCCAAAATATTGATTTTTATGCCCCATTTAGCAATTTATTAGTCTTTACTTGTGTTTAAAATGGATTAAATGTTTCTATTATCTCGAATTTTATTATTATCATAATTTTTGTAGAAAATCGAGAAATGCGCAAAATTCAAAGAATTACACCATTAATTTAAATGTCGATGAGCCGTTCGAAAAATTATGTACGAAGAAATTCAAGCTAGACCAAGCCTAAAATCCAATCCAATTACTCCTTAATGACTCATATGATGATTTGAACAAAAAAAATCACATTTTATGACATATCCACATCCCACTGTAACCCCCATATGATACCAAATGTATCACTAGCATTTTTCACCAATATCATTTCAAAAATCCCTCCATAACCACTCTTAAAAATTTTGAATTATTTAATTCCGAAATTTTTGATATTTTTCTTTATCTATTCTCATACAATTGATCCAACAATCCACTTAGACCCTAACCCTAATAAATCCCAACCATTAACTTTATCCAACAAATGAATTTGGCCATCAAATACAAAGAGTTAATTTAATTACGTTAGGTTTTGAAGTGACATTTCAACCGTCCAAGCACATGTCAAGGGTTTATAAATAGAAGTTATTTATCTATTCAAAGAGATTATTATTTTTAGAGAGAAAGTGTAGAGAAATCCAAGTTTTGATTTTGTATTTCAACATTTTTTCTATTGAGGTAAAGTTATTTCATTTTTATTTATCCATTTCTTGTCTTCATTTTATTGATTTTTAGCAATAATTCATCTTTCTCAACTATCTCTTTTAATTTTAAAGTACTTCCATCATTCATGGAGAGTTAATCCTCCACTCTCAAGGGGGAGGATTGAGCCCAATGAAGATATAATGGTAGTTAGATTGTATTTCATTTATGAAGTAAAGTACAACAATGAATTGTAAGAAGTACTGCGAAAAAAACGTTCCATTTCTTAAGATGGATAATTTTTTTAATTCAAAAGTGTAAATTTATTTTCATGTATTTTAGAAATTTTCAAATGAAAAACATATCCAAAATCCGATGATGTTTTAGAAATGAAACAATGATTTGGTTAAAGTTTGAGGAAAATGAAAAGACTTTTACTTCTTTAATCCCTCAAATCAAGTCATGTAGGTTGAAAAACCATGTGATTTGAGTAATGGGGAAAATTAAAGATACATTCTATTACATCATTGTGTTGGAATTGGGTGATTCTCATACCGTTAAGATTTCTCTTCATTTCAATCTTACTTCACAAGTTATTTTGTTATAAATCGCATCCTCATTCAACATTTCATCATTTATTTTTTAATTTCATTTCTTCCTTTTATTCATTAATTTGTGAGTCAAGTATTGTCTTCTAATCCAAAAGAAGTAGTCGATAATCCTTACTTCTGTTGACATCATTAAAGTGTATTGTAGGTCGAAAGAAAAACAAATATTTCTTTGATTGATGATGAAAATCTTGCAATGACAATAAGGTCGATTTTTTGCATCAATCAAATGGCACTATTGCCGATTTCTTTAATTTTTTAGATTTTTTGTGGTCGTTTGCTTGCTTAATAAATTTATTTGGAAGAGTGTGTTTGAAAGCTGCAGAATTGCCTACGACTTGCTTTAAGAATATTTTTTTTTCTTATTTGAACTTTTAGTGAGGAAAAGAGTTTACTCTATTTTCAATTTTTATTTTTGTATGCCTCGAATGGTCGAGTGCGACTTGTAACAATTGGAGGTTGTTTTATTGTTGGTAGATTGTTAGGTTTATGTTAGAATTAATTCACTTGCACCACCAAAAAAATCAAAAATATAGTGGAAGTTGTAGTTATTTGATTTACGATTTACACAATAGTTTTAATTGATTTACAAACAAAAAAATAAAAATAAAATCTAACTTCTTGACAAAAAATAGTAAATTTGTAATTGCTTGATTATGTGTTTATTTATTTAGACACCCACCGAAGTCAATGAAAAAAATGATTGTTGTTTGAGTGAGACTAATTTCTTTTTTGTAGTGCACAACTAGTAGGGTGGTGGAGGAGAAAGCAATTTGCTTGAACCAAGGAGAAATATCTCTCAAATAACACTTCTTTCTACCCCTACGATGGTGACCTTGTGTCCAAGCTCAAAAGTTAGTAAGTATCATTTTCTAACACGGTGTTTTAGTGGCTTGGGTGTTGAGTTAATTTGATTGGATATTGCTTGATGTTTGTTTATGTTTCTGCATATTAACAAATTGTGTGGTTGCCTATGTTAATAAACTACCACAAACAGAAAAGGCAGACCTAGCCATATTTTTAAAACTGGTAGGATTTCATCACCCACCTCATCACTCCAGTTACGGGTAGGCATCCCATCCTACAATCCCTATTCTGTCCCGATCCTGTCTCATCTCGTCTTGATTTTTTTTAGTCCTTTTGGGATTGATCAAACTCATCTCGATTTTGTCCCATCTCGTTTTAGAGTGGGATGGGATCGAGATGGAGATTTTCAATCCCGCCTATCTCGTCCCGTCTCGAACTTATTTATTTCATATTTATTATTATTAATTTTACTCAAACTACTCTTCTAAAGGAAATTTTATAGTGTGTTGAAATTAAATCAAAACATCTATTGTTTGAAAACTTGCTTGATTTTGATATTCTTTGTTTAGATAGAAACTTTAGTTTGAATATGTTAGGTCAAACTGAACCTATGAAAATTTATATTTTTTAACATTTTAGATTGGTTATAGGATAATTATATTTGTTGAAAATAAAGGCAAATGATGGGTAGGTTTCTAAGAGTTGTGTAGTTGAAAATTTGGTCAATGAACAATATTTTTCATTTTTGAACTTATATTAAGACAACTTGATAACTTATATTATTCATACAAGATACAATTAGGAGTAATATGAGATGAAATTTTACATGACATTTTATATTGTTATGATGAAAGTTATATGTACATAAATTAGGCATTACTAATGTGAGCAAGGTGAAATGAATTTTTTTTGTTATTCTTCATTAGAAGACAATTCCGTACATGTTCATTCTGTCTCGTCCTGTCCCGTCCCGATCCCAAACGAACGTGATGGGTTAGGGATGAGGTCCATCCCGTCCTGTGCCCACCCCTAACTCTAGCTGTGTGAAACCAAGGCACTTAATAAAATGAATTCATAGAGCCAATTAGAACGGTGTACATAGGACAACCAAGACCAAAGTGAATCTGCCAAATTTTGTGTTGGCCAAAGTTGAACATGATGTTGACTTTAAACATTCAATGAACTCCGGGAGGTCACTGCCACATGGGTAACTTACCAGGTAAGTCGAGTCACAGGTAAGATGCAGACCACAGAAGGACGTGGTGCAGAAGAACATGGTGCAACTAACAATTTTGGATTGGGAACACACCCTAAGTACGTATTTAACACGCATCATTCTCATATCATCGGTCTACAACGCAAAAACACAAGTACAGTTCTTAGTTAGACCACGTGATCTTCTGTCACTTATGCAATAATCCGGCTTATTGTAAGCATAACTCTAACCTTCCGATTTTGAATTTTGTATTGTTGGATACAAGCTTTTAAAATCATCCTTTAGCACCCTATCTAATGAAGTGATAGCAGCATGATGTCCACTGGTTTCAATTAATCTTGACCATCACAAATTAACAAGATGAAATCCCTTAAAAATGTGGTTTGCTTAGATTAGGCATTTGTGTGGTTGAGCGGTGATTATTGCTTATGTATGCTTTCTTAGCAATCGTCTAGGGATACTCGATTTGTGTGTTTGCACTGTCATCCTTCAATCTCAATCTTCTCCTTTTATGAAAGATTGAAAACGACCCAACAAGCGCTTGGTTCAATCCCAAAAAATTTCTGACCATCTTAGCAATCGCTTGATTTGTTTATTAGGTTTTTCCAACCACCCTTACCTACGACCATCCAATTTGGGAATACAGAGTTCCCCTTGCTGGTAATGTGTACAATTGCATTGAGTTGTCACCTATCACGACAACTCAAATTGAGATCCGGCCAGCTATTATCAGTATGTTGTCGAAGTTCCATGGGCTTAATCGAGAAAACCCATATGCCCATCTTGGAAAGTTTATTGAAGTTTGTAGTACTTTTAGGAACCAAAACATAGATGAGGAAAATGTTAGACTTCGTTTGTTTCCTTTCTCCCTTGAGGATTGGGCTACTTCATGGCTAAACTCTCTCCCTGCTAATTCCATCAAGTCATAGGAGGATTTTGTAAGAACGTTTTTAGATAAATACTTCCCCATGAGAAGGACTCTAGAAATTAGAAGAGACATTGAAGAGATTTCCCAAACATATGATGAATTTTTTTTCATGAAACATGGGACCACTTTCAAGATTTACTCATCAAGTGTCCTCATCATGGTTTTTAAAAATAATTATTAGGGTAGAGTTTCTACAATGGATTGACTGTCGAGTCTCAAAATATGATCGAGTTTATGAACCAAGGATATTCATGCATAAGACTGGTATTGTTGCTTATACATTTCTAAGTAAACTTGCTAATGATTCTAGTCAATGGATTGCCCATAGAGACTTGAAAGCTAGCACTTCTAGAAAACTCCGTCTATTGGAAACAAATGAAGATTCAAAACCAAAATTCACAACATTATTCAAGGACTTTGCTAAGGAAATTAAATCTTTTATTACGAAGTTCGTCTCCCAAGCCAAAGAGCATACTTCCAAGCCTTGTATCTTTTGCCTCAAAGTAGACCATATATAAATTGTGATAGTCTTTTATATCTAGGTGACAATTAGCCTCAATAGGAGGTGTGTGTGTTTAACGGTGGATGTAAATCCAACACATTTAGTGCCTCATACTCTATATGTTGCTCCATCATTTAAAACCATCATTGGAGGATATGATGTCCCAATTAATAGCAACAAATGTTGCTAATTCCCAAGCCATCCAACAGCTTCAACAACAGTTAATGTGGGAAGGAAAAATGAACTTTTCCCGAAGCCTATGTCAAGAAAATTGGAAGTAGTTCTGACTCACATGGAGAAATTAAAGCAGTCACTACCCTTCATCTTGGGTGAACAATTGATAATAGTGTAGAGCAACCTAAGCAAACTGATGTGCTTTCAAAGAGAATGTTCCTAAATCTACTAAAAAGCAAGATTTTCTTTCAAAACCAGTTTAGACCCACCCTCCCAGCTTCCCTTAAAGCCAAAAAATATATACCTAAGGTACATTTTCCTAAAGTCCTTTTAGGTAACAAAAACGGGAAACAATTTCAAGAAATCCTAGAGGTTTTCCAAGAAGTACACATCAACTTTTCTCTTTTGTTAGCAATCTAGCAAGTACCAGTCTATGCAAAAAATTTCAAGGACATGTGCTCAAAAAAAAAAAAAAAAACAGAAGTTCCTAAAACTGCATGCCTAGCAAACGTTGCAAAATATCACTTATTCAACAAACTGGAATGGTTAAGTACATGGATCTAGGAACCCCTACTATACCATGGTTCATTGGAAAAGACTTTGAAAGTCGTGCCTTGATTGACTTAGGAGCTAGTGTGAACTTCTTATCTTATCATTTATATTTGGAACTTGGGTTGAAAGAGATGCAACAAACAAATGTAGTTCTTAAGACAGCAGATGGGTCAAAACGGTACTTGAGAGGAATAGTTGTGGATGTGATTGTACAAGTAGAAAATTTCTAGTATCCAGTTAACTTAATCATCCTAAACACTAGCCCGAGCCTATTTAATCAAATTCATATCATCTTAGGGTGACATTTCCTAGCACCTGCGGAGGACAATATCAAATGTAGAAGCAGTAACATGTTTGTTTCCTTTGGGAACCTTAAAGCTGACTTGAATATTTTTAAGGCCATGCAATGGAGAGATGAATTGATATGATTGAGGATGAGGAAAGAGAATAAGTGTGTATGATTCAATCTTTGAGTCTATGACTAAATCATCAGAAGATGATGCCAAGGATTGTGATTTTGTTTTTCGAGTTAATTTCATTTTCCTGATTTTAAGAAGTATTTCGGTGTGTAAAGAAAAAAGGTAAAAATTTCGATGATAAATGAAATATATAATGAAGGTATATTTAATATGTGAAAAAATAATATGCAAGTAAATAAATTTATTAAACACATTAAATGAAACTAAAATGTCTATAATTAGAAAATCAAGGGGTAGTTTAAAATCAATATATAAGTAGAAGACGTGATAATTAGGAAATTAGGGGGTGGTTTCAAAAATCAATAAATAATTAAAATGAATGATAATTAGAAAAAAAAACTCGAAATTTACGAAAAAAATCCGAAATTTTTTGTAAAAACCCTAAAAAAAAATACAATTTTTTTCTTTTGCCCTTTTTCTTTTCTTATTTTTAAAAAAATGAAAATTTTGCGAAATCACAATCCTTGGATGATGCATTGTTTCACTGTCTTTCACACATTGTTATGAACCTAGATGTGGATGAAGCTATTGAAGAAGTCAACAATATGTTGGATACTTTTGTTGTACTACATATACCTGAGTTTGGCCCATTATCACTCCATCAATATGAGGAAGAATTGTATTCCACAACTTCCTTCCTAGATTAATCACTAGAGAATAACTCATCCACAAGCTCTCCTCAATCATGAACTTAAGCCTTTGCCAAATGAACTGAGATATGCATTTACCGGTCCTGATGAGAATTATATAGTGATTATTGCCTCAAATCTCACTGAGGAACAAAGTGACAAGCTAATGGGAGTCATTAAAGCTCACAAGTTAGCCATTGCTTGGAGTATTCATGACATCAATGGTGTTGAGCCTACTGTCTGTGAGCATCATATCTATTTCGAAGATGAAACCAAAACCTCCAGAGAACTCAGCTGACGTCTCAATCCCAGTTTGACATCAATGGTGTTTACTATACTGTCTGTGAGCATCATATCTGATGCAGTCAATTTTTGCTATCTGCTTTGACCTTGACCTATTGACCTGCTTACATGCACAAGGAACACACGCGAGCCACGGACCACCGTTGTGGTGGCCGATGGCACTCCGATGCTAAAGTCAGATAGGGATCTAAAGAAGGCGTAATGTTGTAAACAAGAAATTTGTAGTGTACCTTAGCTTATCAACCTCATGTCTTATTTATAGTACTGGAGTCCTGGTTCGACCAAGCCATAGGTGATGTAGTTTAGGGAAGATCCTCATGGAAATCCTTATCTAATTAGAAGTTGTGTTGTGGAGGGAAGTTTTCCTGTTAGACTTGTGCTCCTAGATACGCGGGAGATAGTTCCAAATCAGAGCGTTGTCCATAGATAGAAGTTTCCATGTGCGACGCATAATCTGGTATTTGCTTCCAAGTTGGAAGCAAAATGCTACTGTCTTGCCTGTCCGAAGCTGATCCCCAAGACACTTGCCTTAGTACGGCTTACAGGTATTGGGGATAGTTGTGAGACGTGTGGGCTTAGCAGGCTATAGTGATTTGGGTCCGTTGGGTGGACTGCATTGAGCGAGCTAATCCGCTTAAGCCAGATCAGTGCTGGGCTGACGCTTGGCCGACTATTTTTTGAGATCATCATGACACGTGTATGGTGTAGAAGAGATGTTATTTTGGTGTATCATCAGCTACTCCCTTCGAGTTAGTGGGTCATCGCATCGGTTCACTAAGTCACTTCTTGAAATGATACGACTTTCATGATGATTGAGTCTGAAGCCATGCGTGTGCTTCATTAATTAAGTGTGCGTCGGTTTAGTAGAGAAGAGGTGGGAAAACAATCCCTATTAGATCTCCCTTTTTGTAGAGATTGACTCTTCCATTTCTTTTCTTTTAGAAACTCCGTTATGTTTGTCTTTTGATTGAAAGTTTTTTTACCTTTTTCATGGCTCACCAAAATCATTTTGATGATGAGCTTTTGGCCAAGGGCCTCCAGTTCTTTGAAGATAGGTAAGTTTCCGAATTGGGTCTTGCTATATCCGAAAGACATTTGAGGTCCCTAAGGACCTGCCATTCTACACTCTGAGTGATGATCAGACATCGATGTTTCTTCCGGAAGGGTTCATTTGTTTGTACCGTAGGATACTTCAAACTGGAGTATGTTTTCCTGTTCTTTACGAGATCTGGCACTTATTGGATTTTCTTGGAATCCCTCCTACCTAATAGGTACAGGATTATCCTTCTCATATTGACAAGGGCGAAGGATGTCGATGTCTGCGTGACTCCGAGGGTGATCCAGTTGTTGACTTCCCCTCGGCTGAATGATCACGCCGTTTGAAAGATGATGCTGACGACTTTTTTTGAAAAGTAGTCGGATGATTTCAAGTTTTGGCAGAAATATTGTTTTATGGCTCCTTCGTATTAGAGGTACTTCAAGTTCAAAGGCCGTCCGCTTGAGCGAGAGTTCAAGCCACTTCGTAAGTATTGTTTCACCTTTTGATTTTGTTGTGTTGATTGTATGCTGATCATCGCATGTGTTTCTTTGTAGGGAGGCTCCCTACTACTCATCTTTCTCTAGAGGAGAAAGACATTATGAAGGCATTCCACGACATGCCATTGATGAAGGTGGAGGACGTTATTTGTACTACTAACTTCAGTCGCAGTGGACTATGAGCCAATTGGCACGTGGCCCCCACTCTCTACAAAGCGTCGAAGGATAAGTCTGAAGGTGGAGCCTCTTCCAAAAAGAATAAGGCTTCCAAAGTTAAGGCTCTTGCCTTTCTCAACATGGAGAGGCTTTTTGAGATGCTTGCCTCCTTTATAAGTTCAAAGAGTTCTCGTGTTGGGGCCTAGTCGGCTCCCAAACGGTCTGCTCCAATGAGGGAGGAGTGTGAACCTAACCAGCCTGCCAGGGTTGAGACCGAAGTATCTGGCTAGGAAAAAAACCACTTGCGATTAGGAAGGGTTGACGATGCGTCAAAGCTGCGTACCGAGCAAGCCGAAGCTTTGAGTGAGAAGTTGATGGTGGCTGCTATGGCGGCTTCTACTAGTATTGACAAATCCAGAACCATTTTACAGGAAGGTTCTGATGAGGATTCTCCTGAGGTCCCAAAGTTCAATCGTTCCACGGGTGGATCGCCCGATAGTGGTCTTGACAGTATAGGCCGTCCCTCTTGTACTCCGCATTGTCCCCCATCTCGTTCCAGGTCGCATATCAAGGTGATGGAGGGTCCGTTGGACAATTCACTTTTTTTTTGGATTCTGCTGAGCCGACTCGCAATAAAAGGTCGGCTGCTAGTTACAAAGGGAAGGCCATGGATTAGGGCCTAGGTGTGATGGCGACTACAAAGAGTGGTGCTGGCATGATTCTACATTTGGGAGAGCTCCATCTGAATGCGCAGATAAGTTTGTTTGCTCCAAATGTAGTGAAGATGAACAACTAGGACTGGCACCAGGAGGTTGACATGGACTATGCTTTGAGGAAGCAAATAAGCAGGCGTTACAGCTGGCTGATGGACCACGCTCCAAAGCCTGATGAGGATACGCTGGAAGGGCGTATCGATAAGGGTTTGAAGCACCTTATGCTGGGGATGTCCCATTTGAGCCAGGTGGCCATTGCTGGGACGAAAGTTGAAGAGGCCCCTGAGAGGGTGTACACCATGGAGCGTGTCTTCTCGACTATGCAAAAGTTGTATTCTGATGCACTTTTTTAGATTGAGTAGCTGAAGAAGAAAATTGAAGAGAGGAGGCCAGAACAGTAAGTTGTTGTCACCTTGACTTAGGCAAGAGTTGGACCTGGTCTGCCGTGATCTGGAAGTTGCACAGGAAGCTGCGGCTAAGATGCACTCTGAATTGCGGTCTTTTGCTAAGGAGAACACCATGAAAGAGGCTGACTGGGTTGCTCATAGACAACAGTTAGAGGCCGACGTTGAATTCAATGCTCGAAAAACGAGGAAAACTAGGGGACCAACTTCGTTTGGAGCAACATGAGCTCAGCGTAGTTAAGAGTAGCCTGGCTATGGAGCAGTCTCAGGTTGATGCGCTGACTGGCAAGTTGGTGTTGTTGGAGCGTGAACTTGCTGAAGCAAATGTGCGCAAGGAAGAACTTCTCAAGGCGCAAGGCAAGTGTGGATTCCGCTAGGTCATGCATGGGAGATTAAAACTGCTGGCGCTGATGAAGGAATGGGACCTTGCATATTATAAGAACATATCTTATGTAGAATTTGGAGTGGTATCCGTGTCATCAAAATAAGAGGGCAATCCGGATCATGGCACTTAGATTGAGGCACGTACAAACACAACTCTTTCTTCTTCTCCTTCCAAGACTAGTTTCCCCATATTTGTACCCCCTCTTGATGAGGAGTAGATTTTGTACATTTGCACTTTTTGTTTCAACTATTAATGAAAACATGTTTATTTTGAGTACGCTTTGTACCTATATTATATTCGGTCTCCTTGTTGCGCGCTTTCCGTTTTACCTTGTCATTTTACTTTGACACAGGTCTGGTTGGGTTAGCAGGAAGCTGAGTGGTATGTCTGCTGTTCAGAGTTTGACCATTTTAGTACGAATGATTCTGACCTACAGAGTCACTATCACTCGGTTACATCCAATAGTGGGTGTTCTGCGGATGGTTTGGCTACGCTACCCTGGCCGTAGCTCATCTTTAAGGTAAGCCATTGGAGATTTAAGTTGCGTATCTGACAGTCGGTTGCGGTAGCTTGCATGAGTGAACCGTGGCAGCCGAGCACATGCGTTGTATTTGAGCTAGAGCGCTTATCCCAAGTCAGGTTTTGTAAGCTCGGGCTGACATCCCGTGTAGCATTCGTCCGCGTGTCAATAGGTTGATTTTTGCTTTGGCTTGAGTGGCCATTGCTAATAATAGAATGTCAGTCTGTGTGAGCGTAAAGACGCTGGTTGAGGTGTAATTTACTTCGACGATCGTTGTCTTGAGAAGGAGCGGTGATTGCATGGCGAATCGTTGACATTAGTAGGGGTTAACTAAGGTCCCACCTTTCGAACCATCTATACCCGCGCGGAGCAGATTATAGGTTTGGGATGAGAGGATTCGGTGACCATGGTCTGTAGAAGAGCAGTGGTCCCGTGGCAAGCCATCGACATCAGTTCGGGACTGACTAGGCTCCACTTTCCAAACCATCTACACCCGTACGCATCGAGCTACAAATTTGGGAGTTTTCAACGACCATGGTCTATAGAAGAACAGTGGTCCCGTGGCAAGCCGTCGACATCAGTTAAGGACTGACGAGGCTCCCACATTCCAAACTATCTACACCCGCGTGGAGCAGGCTAAAGTCTGGGAGTTGGTAATTCGGTGACCATGGTCCCATGGAGAACCATCAACATCAGTTGGAACTGACTAGGTTCCCACCTTCAAAACCATTTACACCCGCACGCAGCGGGCTACAGGTCTGGGCTTTAACCAGAAGTGGTCTTTGTCACTGGCTAGGCTTACCTGACCGGGTTCGGCGATCGTTGTCCGAGAAGGGGTGATGGTCCCTGGCGAGTCATCATTACCAGGCGCAAGAGCGCTGATTAGACTCTCACTTCCTAAGCCATCGGCATTTGCGTAGGGCGAACTAGTCTTCGGGATGAACTAGAAGTCGTTGTCATATGTCAAAACTGACTAAGCTTGCCTGGTTAGATCGGGGCTCCGCTTGTTATGGGTGTATGAACCTACATTCGCAGGTGGAGTGCATCGTGCAGATTAGTTTCCTTTTGAAGAGAAATGAGTACCTTAAATTGGCTGGTGATATGCAAGTGTGATATGTGTGTCAAAAGTGACTAGGGTTTACTGTTCGTGTCAGGCACGTGCAGATTAATTGGATGAACGTGGTCCTATACGATTTCCTTGGGAGCCGTTGTCTCCTTGTTTCCCATACGGTATTCAATGCTGATAGTTAATGTTGAAGCGCATGTTTGGTGAACCAGTACGTTTATATAACGGTGTGCCTTCATCGTTGTAGGCATTATCTTCTACAAAGCGGACCTCTCCAGATGGTCTTACTCAAATAATATGCTTTGGGTTTTCCGAAGGCGAAAGCAAGATCTCCAATGCTGGAGTCTTCGAATGTTCTGACATTTGCGCTGATGAGTCATGATAAGACTTGCTGTTATGCGTGGTCACTTGCATTGGGTGAACACCCAATTGGTTTGGTGAGACCTTGTAATTTCTTCTCATATTACAATGAAGAAATACAGACTTCCTCCCAAGGGACGAGTCTGCCATTTATTCACCAACACTTCGTTGTTACCTTGTGCCATTCTGTCTATCGGGAGACACTCCCTACGACTAGTTTATGGTTGATCGAAGTGTTGGCAGATGCGTCGTTGCTCTCGGGGGTGGTATCTCTGAGTCACCCCAAGTATTGCGCATAGGAGAAGCGTCCTCGCTTGGCAGCACTGTGAGACCTTAATTGTCTCATCGCTTACGGCCATATTTGTCAGTCCTATTCTACCTCATTCGGGAGGTCGAATGCCAGATTGAAGATGTCTACAATTCATCGCAAGGTCCATGTTGACGTTTGCGGGCCGTTTATTTAGGGTGATTTGGCGGAGCAATGAGTTGTGCTTGTCCTTTCACCACCTTTTTGCACATTTTCCCTTGTTCGTGGGACATCTTCTTAAGAGAAATTGTGGAGCGGAGTCTACTTTGGGTACCCTTCGTGTCGCTTCTGAGTCGGAGTCCGACTATTTAAGCGAGTTTTTATTGTATGTCGCATCAAATTCATATGCTTGTAGTTTGTAACCTTTTGTACCCGCCTCTGGGCAATCGTTATTACATCTTTCCAGTAATCAACAGAATGTGTTTGCATAAATTCTCTTTATTTCTTAAATGATTGCAAATCACATAAGTTCCTAAGAATTAAAACTCTATATTGACTATGGAAAGAAAACTAAATAACTAAATAGACTGATTGTTGGCAGAAAGAGGTCGACCCGGCCCTGAAGTGAATTCGCATGGCCCTTGCTTGGATCATTAGTACTTTCAGCGAACTGCCAAGTTTCGCTGACGCCGTTGAGGTTACTGAAAAGTAAACCTTGCGTGGGAGGTTCCTTCTGTGCCCACTGATAGTCATGAGGTTGTGCTTTTGTCTACAATGACATCTCCGTTTTGTCGGGTTGAAGAGCAGATTGCTCCTGTAATGCTTGAATGTTCTTCGCCGCTTAGTTAAGCCACTGCTGTTGGGATTTTGTCTCCATGTTGGTGGAATGACTTTACCACAGTCACTGGGTCTGGCTTCTGTTCAACTTACCCTGTGGGCACAAGTTGGATCTGGGAACATTCTATCTGCCTCAGTGCAATATAATGAAAGCCTCGACTGTGTCGTCGCTTGAGTCATCAATGAGCATCAACTCATCATTGAAACGCGTGACATACTCGCTTAGTGTTTCGTTAGATTTCTGCCTCAGAGAGAGTATGCAGTGTGAGCCTTTCCTGATTCGTTGGCTTCTGAAATAGCGCGTCAAGAATTCTTTGGCCAGTGTCTTGAATGAGTCGATCGACTATGGCGGGAGGTTGTTTAATCATGTCACTGCTGACTTCTTTAGGCTGGTAGGGAACGTTCTGCACATCATCGACTCAAAACCTTCCTTGAGAGCCATTACATGCTGTTAATGGTGCAAATGATCGAACGGGTCGCCGGTCCTATCATTGAAATGGAGATTTGGAGGGTGAAGTTTTTAGGAAGAGCCTCGTTCATGATGTGGTCCATGAGCAGTTTAATAGAGAGGCGGTATAACACGTCTAGGTCGTGAGCACCACGGCAGAAGGGGGTTCTGTGGGGCGAGCCTGTCAACCCTGAAGGTTGGGTCCGTGTTGACCGCGCCGCCACCTCCAGTCCAATGAGAACTAGTAGGGGCTTGACTCTCCTGTGCCTGCTTTCTGTTGTCCTTTGGAGAATTGGGTTTGTGTTGCTCTTGATTTCCATCGGCGGGTGGAGGGTTCTGATGTATGAGCGTCTCCACTACTTTAGCAATATGTTGTATTTGTGACGATAGCAAATCCATCATAGGGTCTGTCGTTGTTGTTGTTGGCGCGGATGTGTGAGCTTACTACCCGTGTGTCACCGGCACCGCTGAGAGTAGTGTTATAACGCCAGTCTGAGCATTTGATGTGTCCCCTTGTTCTCCACTATTGTGTGATCTGGTGGACACCATCTTCTTGTATTCTAATGAGAGATGATGCTAGTGATTGGTTAAGAACTTTATTGTCCCAACGGAATGCGCCAAACTGATGCAGTTGATTTTCGCTCCGTGCTTTGACCTTGACCCGCTGACCTGCACAAGGAACGCACGTGAGCCACAGACCACTGTTGTGGTGGTCGATGGCACTCCTATGCTAAAGTCAGACAAGGATATGAAGAAGGTGTAATGCTGTAAACATGAAATTTGTAGCGTACTTTAGCTTACCAACCTCATGCTTATTTATAGTGCCCGAGTCCTGGTTCGACCAGTCCATCGGCAGCGTTGTTTAGGAAAGAAGATCTTCGTGGAGATCCTATTCTAATTAGGAGTCGTGCTGTGAAGGGAAGTTTCCCTGTTAGACTTGTGCTCCTAGATACGCGAGAGATAGTTCCAAATTAGTGTGTTGTCCAAAGATAGAAGTTTTCCCGTGCGACGCTTACTCTGGTATTTGCTTCGTAGTTGGAAGCAAAGTGTTGTTGTCTTGCTTGTCAAAAGCTGATCCCCGAGATACTTGCCTTAGTAGGGCTTACGAGTATTGTGGATAGCTGTGAGACGTGTGGGCTTAGCACATTGTAGTGATTTGGGTTTGTCGGGTGGACTGCATTGAGCGGGCTTGAATTCGCTTGGGCCGGATCAGTGCTGGGCTAATGCTTGGGCCTGCTATTTCTCGAGATCATCATGATACGTGTACGATTTAGATGAGATGTCATTTTGGTTATCATCAATATCTATTTTGAAGATGAAACCAAGACCTCCAGAGAGCCCAGCCGACGTCTCAATCCCATTTTGGAAGATGTCAAAGGATTAAGTGTTGAAACTCTTGGATGAAAACATTATCTATGTTATCTCTGATAGCAAATGGGTTAGCCTAGTCTTTGTGGTTCCTAAGAAGTCAGGAATTACAGTTGTTGAAAATGAAAAAAATGAGTTTGTGTCACAAAGAGTGAAAATGGATGGAGAGTATGCATTTTTATCATAAGCTGAACTCTAATACTCGAAAGGATCACCTTCCCCTTCCCTTTATTGATCAGATGCTTGAGAGGTTAGCGAGTCATCCATACTATTGTTTTGGATGGATATTCTGGATACAATCAAATACCCATTGCATGTGAGTCAAGAGAAAACTACATTAACTTGTCCCTTCAGTACCTATGCGTGTCGTCTCATGCCTTTTGGGCTATGCAACGCACCCACGACATTTCAAAGGTGCATGACTAGCACATTTAGTGATATGGTGAAAAAATTTCTCGAGATCATGATGGATGATTTTTCTTTATGATCAAGAGGATTCTTGACATGTCAAGCCCGGTAAGGTTCTTCGGCATTTGAAGAAAAACCCTTGTTCTAAATTGGGAAAAGTGTCAATTCATGGTAAAACATGGCATTGTTCTTGAGCATGTTGTCTCTTCAAATGGCATCAAAGTGGACAAAACTAAGATTGATGTCATTGTATCTCTTTCGATTCCCAAATCTACTAAAAATGTGAGATCTTTCTTATAGCATGTTCAGTTCTATCGTTGTTTCATCAAGGATTTCTCCAAGATAGCACACCCTTTGAGCCATCTCTTAGCTAAGAATGTTCATTTTCTTTTTACGACAATTGCAGTTCTGCATTTATGCATGTTAAATCTAAACTAGTCTTAGCTCCTATCATTCAAGCTCCTAATTAGACGCTACCTTTTCAGATTATATGTGATGCATCTGACTATGTTGTAGGCACAGTTTTGGGTCAGAAGGTTAACAAGCCCTCTCACGTCATCTACTATGCTAGCAAGACTTTGAATGAGGCTCAACTCAATTACTCGACCACTGAGAAAGTGATGTTGGCCATTGTTTATACCTTAGATAATTTTTTTTCCTATCTCATTGAAGCTAAAATCATTGTGTACATAGACCATACAACCCTTAAATGCCTTCTCAATAAGAAGGACACCAAGCCTCGTTTGATTTGATGGGTCATTTCACTGTAAGAATTTGATTTTGAAATATGAGATAAGTCTGGTACAGAAAATGTTGCCGCCGACTATTTTTCTCGGCTCAAATCAGAGTCGTCTACTAGTTTCTTGCTCATTCAAGAAAACTTCCCATATTAACAACTTTTCTTGGTTGAGCAAGAGCTTCCTTGGTATGTTGACATTGTCAATTTTGTAACAACTAAGGAACTCCATTCACACTAGTCTAAGTCTGATAGTGACATGTTTTTGTCTAGGGTCAAGTATTATTCTTGGGATTAGCCATATTTGTACAAATACATCCCTGAGCATCATCTCATTTTCCCATGATCAACAACTTAACAGGAGATGTGTTCTAGAAGCTAACAGTTGAGCATCATCTCATTTTCCCATGATCAAGATTGCAGTGGGCATTTCAGTTCTAAGAAAACCGCGGAGAAGGCTCTCTAATCAAGTTTCTATTGGTCTATCACCCGCAGAAAAGGTTCTCTAATAAAGTTTCTATTGGCCTATCATTTTTCGAGTTGCCCATGAGTATTGTAAAACATGTCACCGATGTTAACAACTTGGCCAAATATCACATCGACACATGATGTCTATGAATCCTATTATAATGGTTCAAGTCTTTGATGTTTGGGCATCAATTTTATGGGACCATTTCCGTCCTCCCATGGGTATCAATATATCCTTATTGCAGTGGATTACGTTTCTAAATGGATAAAGGCAATTTTCTACTAAGACTAATGATCACCAAATTATTGTTTCATTCATAAGGGAGTTTATCTTTAGTAGATTTAGCACCCCAAGAGTATCATTAGTGATGAGGTAAGCATTTTTGTAACCACGTATTTAAGCATCTTGTTAAAAAGTATGGGCTACTCACAAAGTTGCCCTTTTTTACCATCCTCAAACAAATGGTCAAGTTGAAGTCTCAAATCTTCAAATCAAGAACATCCTCGAAAATACTATCAATCATAATCAGTAAGATTGGTCTTTACGCCTTTTAGATGCCTTGTGTGCATATCGAACTGCATTCAAAACTCTTTTAGGGATGTTTCCCTATGAATTGATATTTCGTAAACCTTGACACCTTCATGTTGAATTCCAACATAGAGCTTATTGGGCTATAAAAATTCTAAACTTTGACCTCGATATGGTTGGTCAACAATGAAAGCTTCAACTCAATGAGCTAAAAGAATTGACGTATGATGCTTATGACTTATACAAGAAATACAAAGATAAAATGAAATGTATACATGACAAAAGCATCATGAAAAAAGAGTTTCATCTTGGTCAGAAATGTATACATACATGGTAAGGTATGTTTTTATGTGCATTGAGACGTTTGAATTTTCACACTTACATCTCCTCACATGCAAGAGACAAAATATTTACCCAATCTCAGAGTGGTCATTTCGGTGAAACTAGTTAGTTTTGAAGTCAAGACGGTTGTTCCAAAGGTGGATTAGAAAGTATCTTACTTTGACAGGAAAAGTTGCATGTTGTTGGTTATTCACACACACATGCCTTGTTCCAAAGTAGCTCACTCGTAATGTGAATTTTAATAACTAAATTCAATGCCTATTGTTTTCTGTGTGGTTGAATAACAAAGATATTCCCTGAGAAAAATAGACGAAACACCAATTCTCTATAAAAAAAAGCAAACCATGTTTGCAAGTGTTCATCCTGATAACCCTCAGGAGGGTAAATCTTTTCCTTTAGTGTCATGTTAGAGGTTCAAAACATTGTTGCGCATTGTAAATGCTATCGAGACATACTAGCAAAAACATCATTGATTTTTTTGTGAAGTTTTGGATGAATAAAAAAAATTGTTTTGTGAGCTCATCTTTCGTTTCGCCTCCTTTTGCTAGAGAACTAGCAAAAGGTTTTTTGGGGGTGGTGTGATAATCACCCAAAACATTGATTTTTTACTCCCCATTTAGTTATTTATTAGTGTTTAGTTGTGTTTAAAATTAATTAAATGTTTCTATTTATCTCGAATTTAATTATTGTCATAATTTTAGTAGGAAATTGAAAATGCGCATAATTCAAGGAATTGCACCATTAATTTGCATGTCGATGAGCAATTGGAGAAATTATGTACGAAGAAATCAAGCTAGACCAAGTCTAAAATCCAATCCAATTCTAAATACCCCTTAATGACCCATATAATATTTGAAGCCAATAATCACATTTTATGACATATCCACATGCCATTTTAATTCTCATTTGATACCCAAATGTACGCCACTAGCATCTCCCACAAATATCATTTCAAAAATCCCACCAAAACTACTCTTAAATTTTTTGAATTATTTAATTTTGAATTTTTGAAGATTTTTCTTTATCTATTCCCATACAATCCATCCAACAATCAACTTAAACCTTAACCCGAATAAATACCAACCATTCTCTTTATTCAACAAGTGAATCTGGGCCATCAAACACAAGAAGTTAAGACAATACCGTTGGATTTTAAAGTTACATCTCAAACGTCCAAGAACATGCCACGGGTCTATAAATAGAGGGTATTTCTCCATTTAAATTGATAATTATTTTTAGATTTTATTTTTAGAGAAAAAATGTACAGAAATTAAAGTTTCGTCTTTGTACTCCAACATTTTCTCCATTGAAGTTAAATAAGTTCCATTTTTATTTATTCATTTTTATCTTCATTTTATTCATTTTTAGAAATAGTTTCTCTTTCTCAATTATCTCTTTTAATTTTTAGTTTACTTCCATAATTCATGGAGTGTCAATCCTCTCCTCTCAAGCGAAAAAGATTGAGCCCCGTGAAGATATAATGGCAGTTTATATTGTATTTCGTTTATAAAGTAAAGTATAACATGAATTGTAAGAAGTACTTCGAAAGAAGGCTTCATTTAAGATGGATAATATTTTTTATTTGAAAGAGTAAATTTATTTCCACATCTTTAGGATTTTTTCAAATGAAAAACATAACAAAAATCTGATGATATTTTAGAAATAAAACATGATTTGGTTAAAGTTTGAAGGGAATGAAAAGGCTTTTACTTCTTCAACCCCACAACTCAAGTCACGTAAGTTGAAAAACCATGTGATTTGAGTAGTATGGGCGAAATTGAAAATACATTCTAGTACATCATTATGTTGGAATGTGGTGATTCTCATACAGTTGTAATTTCTCCATATTTCAATTTTATTTAACAAGTTAATTATTTTGTTTTAAATTACATCATTTCTTAACATTTCATTATCTATTTTTTATTTCGTTTTTCCCCTTTACTATTTAATTCAGGACTCAAGTATTGAAGTAGTCGATAACTCATACTTTCGCTATGTATTGTTAAAGTGTGTTGTAGGTTGTAGAAAAAAAAAGAATATTTATTTCTTTGATTGATGTCGAAAATCATGCAACAAAAATAATGTCAATTTTTTGCATCTTATTTATTTAGTTTTTTTTTTAATCTGATTTATTTTGAAATTTCAAATTAGAATATCTTAGAATGCATTTATCAAAATCGTCGACAATTTTTTATCGCGACACTTTCGTCAGGTTTCATAATTATTCGGATTGGATTATGATGATGGATCTCAGTAGTTTCAATCCAATTCAGCAACAATACTGAATCAACAAGCAGCTCAACATATTTGAAAGATGTCATGCAAGGACGCAAACAGTTCATTCTGCAGATAACCTTATGGATGGAGAGACTGCTTCGAGATTTGTTTTTGCAGTTGGTATTTAGGAAGACATGTTGTCTATTAGGTTTATTTATAAAAAAAAAATGTAGCAGATCTATATATGTAATATAAAATTTTCTTAATGAAATGTGTTTAATTTAAAGTAATTTTTTTTATTACTGATGATACACCAAACTGTCCTTTGATCGGCACCGTATACGTGTCATGATCTTGTCACCGGAACAAAGCACACCCAATTGCATGCTCAATCCATCGAGTCCCAAACCACACTAAACGCATCATTGGCAGGATCCAAATAGTCTAGTCCGAGTTGCAATGAGTCGTTAAGCCCACACGTCACGGGGCCGGTCCAATAATCGCCAGTGTTCTAAAAAAAGGTCTTTACTTGCATATATATAGGCATTGAATTAGAAGTAATTCATATGCTATTATGCTTAACTTTTATAAATTATAAATTATAATAAATAAATAAATAACAGCCTCTGGGCGCTAGTCCTTTACTTGTCGCCCGCATACCGCCTAACATTTTGTAGAACACTGATAATCGTAAGACCTCTAAGGCAAGCATCTTAGAGATCTACCCAAGATTGGCAGCCCATCAACATATTGGATTCGACTAGGAAACAAATCTTAGAATATAAGTCGGCCAAGGAAACTTCCTTGCATGGACAACACTCAGAAAGGGAAACCTCTCCCGCAGATCTAGGAGCACGAGTCGTGTAGGGAAACTATCCCATATGGACAGGTCCCAATCAGGAAAGGATCTTCAACAAGATCTTTTTCCAAAACTACGCCACCAAAGGCCTAGAAAAACAAGGACTCCTACACTATAAAAGGGAGATAAGGTCGATGAACTTGAGTTACGCTACAAAATCCCAGTTTACAATTTTAAGCCTCTCCTAAGCCATATCTAACTTAAGCATTAGAATGTCATCGGCCACCACATGGTGGTCCTTGACTCATGTTCTCTACCTGTGCAGTTCTAGGTAAGCAACAAAGAAAAAGAACAGGAATCGACTACATCAATTACATTTAAAGGAAATACATCAACACCAATCAAATTAAACTACTAAAATACTACAACACAACAACATGATCAAAGCAAATTAACCAATACATGTCTCTAGAAACCGTCCATATATGTGCAATCAAATCTTGTTTCAGCTGTCAATTAGTTTCCATTGATTGCATCCTATGCAAATTCGACACTATTATATCACAGGAAACGATGGCACTCTATTGGTACTAGTTATGCTTCATGGGCTAATGGTTAGAAAATTGAAGTCAACTTAATCTTCAATGACCATGTTTTACAAGAGAGTACAAGTTGAAATGATGACAAATAGATCATCTATATGCCAAAGTCAGGCATGGCCTTTCCTTTGATGATTGTCTACCTAGATTGCAAGATAAATTTCAAACGCCTTCTTGACAGTGAGTGAATAATCATGGCTTATTAGATATTGATTGACAGATGGTCTAAATATAAGTGGTCAATTTAAGGTATATCTCGTCTGAGAGATAATTCCCCTGCTGTATTGCTTATCATTTACTTCAAATTGAGCCTAGCTGATAATGATGACTGATGCAGTCATTTTCCGCTCCCTGTTTTGACCTTGACTTACAGACCTGCTGACTTGCACAAGAAACGCACGTGAGCCACGAACCACCATTGCGGTGGCCGATGGCACTCCGATGCTAAAGTCAGACAAGGATCTGAGGAAGGTGTAATACTATAAACGGGAATTTGTAGCGTCCCTTAGCTTGCCAACTTCATGTCTTATTTGTAGTGTTGGAGTTTTGGTTCGATCAGGCCATCGATGACGTAGTTTATGGAAAAAGATCTTCGTGGACATCCTTATCTAATTAGGAGTTGTGTTACATACTCTGGAATCTAATTAGAAGTCTCCATATGTGATACATACTCTGGAATCTGCTTCCTAGTTGGAAGCAAAGAGCTGCTGTAATTGCTCGTCTGAAGCTGATCCTCGAGATAATAGCCCTTAGCAGGGCTTACGGGTATTGAGGATAGCTGTGAGACACGTAGGCTTAGTAGGCTATTAGAATTTGAGTCCGTCTGGCGGACTGCATTGGGCGGGCTTATAATTGATTGGGCCGGATCAGCGTTAGGCTGATGCTAGGGTCTGTTTTTCCTCGATATCATCATGAAATGTGTACGGTGTAGAGTAGGGACCATTTTAGTGTATCATCAACTAGTCCCCTCAAGTTTGTAGGCAATCACATCAGTTCGTTAAGTCATATCTTGAAAAGATACGCCGCTCATGATGATTGAGTATGAATCGTTGCTTGAGCGGCGCGCTTCATTAATTGAATGTGCGTCGTTTCAGTGGAGAAGATGTGGGAAACCAACCGCTATTTAGGTCATCCTTTGTGCTACTCTTCTATTTTCTCGCATTTAGAGATTTTGCTATATTCACCTTCTGATTTAAAAGATTGTTTATCTTCTTCATGGCTTACCAAAACCATCTTGATGACGCAACTTTGGCCAAGGGCCTTGAGTTTTTCAAAGACAGGTTACTTTCTGAATTGGGCCTTGAGGAAATCCAGACGAAGTTTGAGGTCCCTGAGGGCTTGCCTTTATACGTTATGAAGGATGATCAGTCGCCAATGTTTTCGCCGGCGGGGTTCATTTGTTTCCACCGCGGGATCCTCCAAACTGGTGAACATTTTCCTGTTTTGGATGTGATTTTGGACTTTTTGGACTTCCTTGGAATTCCTCCTGCCAGTTGGTACCTAATGGGTATAAGATCATCCTTCTCATTTTGATTAGGGTGAAGGAAGCTGGCGTCCGCGTGACTCCGCGGGTGATCTAGTTGCTGACTTCTCCTCGGTTGAACGATCACACTGTCTATAAAATGATGTCGTTAGCTTGCTTTGAGAATTTTCCTGATGACTTCAAGTCTTGGCAGAAGTATTGCTTCTTGGCTCCTGCGGATTCAAAGTACTTCCAGTTCAAGGGTCGTTTGCTCGAACGAGAGTTCAAATAACTTCGCAAGTGTAGCTTTATCTCCCGATTTCATTGCACTTGATTGTATGCTAATCGTTGCTTGTGTTCCCTCGCAGAACGGTTTTCCACTAATCCTCTTACCCCAGAGAAGCAAAACACTATGGAGAAATTTTGCGACTTGCCAACGAAGAATGTGGTGGAGGTCATATGTGTTTCCAACTTTATTCGCAGTGGGCCGTGGGACAACTGGCATGAAGCCCCCACTCTTCACATATTGTAGCGAGTTAAGTCTGAAGGTGGGGCCCCTTCTAGAAAAAAGGAAAGTCGTCGGAGTTAAGGCTTTTGTTTCAACCGACATGGAGGGGCTGTCTGAGACGCTTGCCTCCTTTGTGAGTTCTAAGAAGTCCCATGTTAGAACTGGGTCATCTTCAAAGCGATCCACTCTAGTAAGTGAAAAGCGTGGCCTGATTGACCCGTCAGGGTGGAGGCCGATGTATCCGGTTGGGAGAGGGACCATCTGTGATTAGCAGGGGTCGAAGATGCATCAAATCTTAGTATTAAGTAGGTAGAAGCTGTAAGCGAGAAGTTGATGCTTGCTGTAATGGCGGCTTCTTTTGGTGTTGATCCGTCTGAGACCATTTTGCTAGAGAGTCATGATGAGGCTTTGCCTGAGGTTCTAGAATCTAATTCTCCCATTGAGGGGTTGTCTGATAGTGGTCGTGGTGACATTGGCCAAGTTTATCACATTTTGCATTGTTCCCCGTCTCGTTCCAGGCCACCACGTCTCAAGGTGATGGAGGGTTCGTTGGACAACTCGCTTCCTTTTCTTCCTCCAAATCCTATTAAGTCGTCTCGCACGAAGGGGTCAGTTACTGGTGACAAAGGAAAGACTGCGGAGGAGGGTCTGGGAGTAGTGGCGACTATGAAGGGTGGTGCTGCTTAATTCCTTATTTGGGAGAGCTTCATCTGGATGTGTGGAGAAGTCTGTTTGCCCTAAAATTAATGAAAATGAGCACACAGGTCTGGCACCAGGAGGTTGATGTGGATTATGCTTCAAAGAAGCATATAAACAAGGGTTATAGATGGCTGATGGATCACCCTCCAAAGCCAGAGGAGGATACGCTAGAAGGGCATATGGATAAGGGTTTAAAGTACCTTATGTTGGGAATGTCTCACTTGAGCCAGGTAGCCATTGTTGGGATGGAAATCGAGGCAGCCCGTGAGAGGGTGTATACCATGGAGCGTGTCTTCTCGAATATGCAGATGATGTATTCTGACGCGCTTTCAAAATTGAGCTACTGAGTAAGTAGACTGAGGAGAGGAGGCTAGAACACTGCTGAGGCACAAGGGGTTTGTCTGGACGCCCTCAAGTCTAACTTAGCAAAGGCGGTGTCTGCGAGAGACAGATTCCAGCAAGAGTTGGATTTGATCCGCCATGATCTAGAGGTTGCGTAGGAAGCTGCGGCTAAGGCATGCTCTGAACTGCGGTCCCTTGCTGATGAGAATGCCTTGAAGGAGGCTGATTGGGCTATAAAGAAATAGCAATTGGAGTCCGATGTGGAGTTTAACGCTCGAGTGGTGAGGAAGGCCAAGGGCCAGCTTGAACTGGAACAACACGAGCTCAGTGCAGTAAAGAACAGTCTGATTATGGAACAATCTAATGTCAATGCTCTGACTGGCAAACTAGAGCTATTGGAGCGTTAGCTTGCTGAAGCGAAAGTGCGTGAGGAAGAGCTTCTTCCAGGAGCAAGGCAATTGTAAATTTCGCTGGGTTGTACATGGTAGATTGAAGCTGTTGGCGCTGATGAAGGGGGAGCATCCAGAATGGGACCACGATCGTTATAAGAAGATGTTGTATTTAGACTTATCAGTGGGTTTTGTGCCATCAGACGAAGAGGGTGGTCCATATCATGATGCTCAAACTGTGGCACGCATGGATGCAACTCTTGCTCCCTCCTCCGTTAATCTTAGCTCTTCTATTTCTATACCTTCTCCTGATAAGGAGTAAACTTTGTACATTTGTACCTTTTTTGTTTCAACTGTTAATGAAAACAGGTTTATCTTGAGTACGTATCCGTTTTGTGATCATTATCCCTATTACGTGTTTTCCATTTCGCCCTGTCGTTTTACTTTGGCATAGGCTGGTTGGGTCAATAGGAAGTCGAGTGGCTTGTCTGCTGTTGACAGTTTGACCGTTTGCGTTACGAGTGACTCGGAGTCACTATTGCTTAGTCACGTTCGATAGTGGGCGTTCCGCGAATGGTTCAGATGCGAGTTATGTTGCCCAACTTTGGCCCATTCTTAAGGGGAGACAAGGTCGATGAACTAGAGATATACTACATAATCCCAATTTACAGTTTTAAGCCTCTTCTAAGCCTTATCAAACTTAAGCATCAGAGTGCCATTGGCCGCCACACGGTGGTCCTTGGCTCACGTTTGCTACCTGTGCAATTCTAGGTAAGCAGCAAGGAAGGAGAGCAGGAATCGACTGCATCAATTAATATGATGTATACAAATATATAGTTATAACTTTATCGAAATCTTATTTATTTAATTTTTGAAATAAAATCTGATTTATGCTAAAATTTTAAACCAAATAGTTTAGAATGTATTTATCTAAATAATCTCGGCAATTTTTCGATCGCGACACTTTTGGCAGGTTTCAAAATTATTCGGATCGACTTATGATGATGGATCTCAGTATTCAGTCTACTTCAGCAACAATACTGGATTGGCAAAGAATGTGAGATATTTGAAAGACGTGATGCAAGGAAGACATATTGTCTCTTAGGTTTATTTATCAAAAAAGACATGTAGTGTATTTAGGTACGAAGCACCCAAAATATTGATTTTATGCCCCATTTAGCAATTTATTAGTCTTTACTTGTGTTTAAAATGGATTAAATGTTTCTATTATCTCAAATTTTATTATTATCATAATTTTTGTAGAAAATCGAGAAATGCACAAAATTCAAAGAATTACACCATTAATTTAAATGTCAATGAGCCGTTCGAAAAATTATGTACGAAGAAATTCAAGCTAGACCAAGCCTAAAATCCAATCCAATTACTCCTTAATGACTCATATGATGATTTGAACAAAAAAAAATCACATTTTATGACATATCCACATCCCACTGTAACCCCCATATGATACCAAATGTATCACTAGCCTTTTTCACCAATATCATTTCAAAAATCCCTCCATAACCACTCTTAAAAATTTCGGTACAATTGATCCAACAATCCACTTAGACCCTAACCCTAATAAATCCCAACCATTAACTTTATCCAACAAATGAATTTGGCCATCAAATACAAAGAGTTAAGTTAATTACGTTAGGTTTTGAAGTGACATCTCAACCGTCCAAGCACATGTCAAGGGTTTATAAATAGAAGTTATTTATCTATTCAAAGAGATCATTATTTTTAGAGAGAAAGTGTAGAGAAATCCAAGTTTTGATTTTGTATTTCAACATTATTTCTATTGAAGTAAAGTTATTTCATTTTTATTTATCCATTTCTTGTCTTCATTTTATTGATTTTTAGCAATAATTCATCTTTCTCAACTATCTCTTTTAATTTTAAAGTACTTCCATCATTCATGGAGAGTTAATCCTCCACTCTCAGGGGGGAGGATTGAGCCCAATGAAGATATAATGGTAGTTAGATTGTATTTCATTTATGAAGTAAAGTACAACAATGAATTGTAAGAAGTACTGCGAAAAAAACGTTCCATTTCTTAAGATGGATAATATTTTTAATTCAAAAGTGTAAATTTATTTTCATGTATTTTAGAAATTTTCAAATGAAAAACATATCCAAAATCCGATGATGTTTTAGAAATGAAACAATGATTTGGTTAAAGTTTGAGGAAAATGAAAAGACTTTTACTTCTTTAATCCCTCAAATCAAGTCATGTAGGTTGAAAAACCATGTGATTTGAGTAATGGGGAAAATTAAAGATACATTCTATTACATCATTGTGTTGGAATTGGGTGATTCTCATACCGTTAAGATTTCTCTTCATTTCAATCTTACTTCACAAGTTATTTTGTTATAAATCGCATCCTCATTCAACATTTCATCATTTATTTTTTAATTTCATTTCTTCCTTTTATTCATTAATTTGTGAGTCAAGTATTGTCTTCTAATCCAAAAGAAGTAGTCGATAATCCTTACTTCTGTTGACATCATTAAAGTGTATTGTAGGTCGAAATAAAAACAAATATTTCTTTGATTGATGATGAAAATCTTGCAATGACAATAAGGTCGATTTTTTGCATCAATCAAATGGCACTATTGCCGATTTCTTTAATTTTTTAGATTTTTTGTGGTCGTTTGCTTGCTTAATAAATTTATTTGGAAGAGTGTGTTTGAAAGCTGCAGAATTGCCTACGACTTGCTTTAAGAATATTTTTTTTCTTATTTGAACTTTTAGTGAGGAAAAGAGTTTACTCTATTTTCAATTTTTATTTTTATATGCCTCGAATGGTCGAGTGCGACTTGTAACAATTGGAGGTTGTTTTATTGTTGGTAGATTGTTAGGTTTATGTTAGAATTAATTCACTTGCACCACCAAAAAAATCAAAAATATAGTGGAAGTTGTAGTTATTTGATTTACGATTTACACAATAGTTTTAATTGATTTAGCAAACAAAAAAATAAAAATAAAATCTAACTTCTTGACAAAAACTAGTAAATTTGTAATTGCTTGATTATGTGTTTATTTATTTAGACACCCACCGAAGTCAATGAAAAAAATGATTGTTGTTTGAGTGAGACTAATTTCTTTTTTGTAGTGCACAACTAGTAGGGTGGTGGAGGAGAAAGCAATTTGCTTGAACCAAGGAGAAATATCTCTCAAATAACACTTCTTTCTACCCCTACGATGGTGACCTTGTGTCCAAGCTCAAAAGTTAGTAGGTATCATTTTCTAACACGGTGTTTTAGTGGCTTGGGTGTTGAGTTAATTTGATTGGATATTGCTTGATGTTTGTTTATGTTTCTGCATATTAACAAATTGTGTGGTTGCCTATGTTAATAAACTACCACAAACAGAAAAGGCAGACCTAGCCATATTTTTAAAACTGGTAGGATTTCATCACCCACCTCATCACTCCAGTTACGGGTAGGCATCCCATCCTACAATCCCTATTCTGTCCCGATCCTGTCTCATCTCGTCTTGATTTTTTTTAGTCCTTTTGGGATTGATCAAACTCATCTCGATCTTGTCCCATCTCGTTTTAGAGTGGGATGGGATCGAGATGGAGATTTTCAATCCCGCCTATCTCGTCCCGTCTCGAACTTATTTATTTCATATTTATTATTATTAATTTTACTCAAACTACTCTTCTAAAGGAAATTTTATAGTGTGTTGAAATTAAATCAAAACATCTATTGTTTGAAAACTTGCTTGATTTTGATATTCTTTGTTTAGATAGAAACTTTAGTTTGAATATGTTAGGTCAAACTGAACCTATGAAAATTTATATTTTTTAACATTTTAGATTGGTTATAGGATAATTATTTTTGTTGAAAATAAAGGCAAATGATGGGTAGGTTTCTAAGAGTTGTGTAGTTGAAAATTTGGTCAATGAACAATATTTTTCATTTTTGAACTTATATTAAGACAACTTGATAACTTATATTATTCATACAAGATACAATTAGGAGTAATATGAGATGAAATTTTACATGACATTTTATATTGTTATGATGAAAGTTATATGTACATAAATTAGGCATTACTAATGTGAGCAAGGTGAAATGAATTTTTTTTGTTATTCTTCATTAGAAGACAATTCCGTACATGTTCATTCTGTCTCGTCCTGTCCCGTCCCGATCCCAAACGAACGTGATGGGTTAGGGATGAGGTCCATCCCGTCCTGTGCCCACCCCTAACTCTAGCTGTGTGAAACCAAGGCACTTAATAAAATGAATTCATAGAGCCAATTAGAACGGTGTACATAGGACAACCAAGACCAAAGTGAATCTACCAAATTTTGTGTATAACATTCAATGAACTCCGGGAGGTCACTGCCACATGGGTAACTTACCAGGTAAGTCGAGTCACAGGTAAGATGCAGACCACAGAAGGACGTGGTGCAGAAGAACATGGTGCAACTAACAATTTTGGATTGGGAACACACCCTAAGACGTATTTAACACGCATCATTCTCATATCATCGGTCTACAACGTAAAAACACAAGTACAGTTCTTAGTTAGACCACGTGATCTTCTGTCACTTATGCAATAATTCGGCTTATTGTAAGCATAACTCTAACCTTCCGATTTTGAATTTTGTACTGTTGGATACAAGCTTTTAAAATCATCCTTTAGCACCCTATCTAATGAAGTGATAGCAGCATGATGTCCACTGGTTTCAATTAATCTTGACCATCACAAATTAACAAGATGAAATCCCTTAAAAATGTGGTTTGCTTAGATTAGGCATTTGTGTGGTTAAGCGGTGATTATTGCTTATGTATGCTTTCTTAGCAATCGTCTAGGGATACTCGATTTGTGTGTTTGCACTGTCATCCTTCAATCTCAATCTTCTCCTTTTATGAAAGATTGAAAACGACCCAACAAGCGCTTGGTTCAATCCCAAAAAATTTATGACCATCTTAGCAATCGCTTGATTTGTTTATTAGGTTTTTCCAACCACCCTTACCTACGACCATCCAATTTGGGAATACAGAGTTCCCCTTGCTGGTAATGTGTACAATTGCATTGAGTTGTCACCTATCACGACAACTCAAATTGAGATCCGGCCAGCTATTATCAGTATGTTGTCGAAGTTCCATGGGCTTAATCGAGAAAACCCATATGCCCATCTTGGAAAGTTTATTGAAGTTTGTAGTACTTTTAGGAACCAAAACATAGATGAGGAAAATGTTAGACTTCGTTTGTTTCCTTTCTCCCTTGAGGATTGGGCTACTTCATGGCTAAACTCTCTCCCTGCTAATTCCATCAAGTCATAGGAGGATTTTGTAAGAACGTTTTTAGATAAATACTTCCCCATGAGAAGGACTCTAGAAATTAGAAGAGACATTGAAGAGATTTCCCAAACATATGATGAATTTTTTTTCATGAAACATGGGACCACTTTCAAGATTTACTCATCAAGTGTCCTCATCATGGTTTTTAAAAATAATTATTAGGGTAGAGTTTCTACAATGGATTGACTGTCGAGTCTCAAAATATGATCGAGTTTATGAACCAAGGATATTCATGCATAAGACTGGTATTGTTGCTTATACATTTCTAAGTAAACTTGCTAATGATTCTAGTCAATGGATTGCCCATAGAGACTTGAAAGCTAGCACTTCTAGAAAACTCCGTCTATTGGAAACAAATGAAGATTCAAAACCAAAATTCACAACATTATTCAAGGACTTTGCTAAGGAAATTAAATCTTTTATTACGAAGTTCGTCTCCCAAGCCAAAGAGCATACTTCCAAGCCTTGTATCTTTTGCCTCAAAGTAGACCATATATAAATTGTGATAGTCTTTTATATCTAGGTGACAATTAGCCTCAATAGGAGGTGTGTGTGTTTAACGGTGGATGTAAATCCAACACATTTAGTGCCTCATACTCTATATGTTGCTCCATCATTTAAAACCATCATTGGAGGATATGATGTCCCAATTAATAGCAACAAATGTTGCTAATTCCCAAGCCATCCAACGGCTTCAACAACAGTTAATGTGGGAAGGAAAAATGAACTTTTCCCGAAGCCTATGTCAAGAAAATTGGAAGTAGTTCTGACTCACATGGAGAAATTAAAGCAGTCACTACCCTTCATCTTGGGTGAACAATTGATAATAGTGTAGAGCAACCTAAGCAAATTGATGTGCTTTCAAAGAGAATGTTCCTAAATCTACTAAAAAGCAAGATTTTCTTTCAAAACCAGTTTAGACCCACCCTCCCAGCTTCCCTTAAAGCCAAAAAATATATACCTAAGGTACATTTTCCTAAAGTCCTTTTAGGTAACAAAAACGGGAAACAATTTCAAGAAATCCTAGAAGTTTTCCAAGAAGTACACATCAACTTTTCTCTTTTGTTAGCAATCTAGCAAGTACCAGTCTATGCAAAAAATTTCAAGGACATGTGTTCAAAAAAAAAAAAAAACAGAAGTTCCTAAAACTGCATGCCTAGCAAACGTTGCAAAATATCACTTATTCAACAAACTGGAATGGTTAAGTACATGGATCTAGGAACCCCTACTATACCATGGTTCATTGGAAAAGACTTTGAAAGTCGTGCCTTGATTGACTTAGGAGCTAGTGTGAACTTCTTATCTTATCATTTATATTTGGAACTTGGGTTGAAAGAGATGCAACAAACAAATGTAGTTCTTAAGACAGCAGATGGGTCAAAACGGTACTTGAGAGGAATAGTTGTGGATGTGATTGTACAAGTAGCAAATTTCTAGTATCCAGTTAACTTAATCATCCTAAACACTAGCCCGAGCCTATTTAATCAAATTCATATCATCTTAGGGTGACATTTCCTAGCACCTGCGGAGGACAATATCAAATGTAGAAGCAGTAGCATGTTTGTTTCCTTTGGGAACCTTAAAGCTGACTTGAATATTTTTAAGGCCATGCAATGGAGAGATGAATTGATATGATTGAGGATGAGGAAAGAGAATAAGTGTGTATGATTCAATCTTTGAGTCTATGACTAAATCATCAGAAGATGATGCCAAGGATTGTGATTTTGTTTTTCGAGTTAATTTCATTTTCCTGATTTTAAGAAGTATTTCGGTGTGTAAAGAAAAAAGGTAAAAATTTCGATGATAAATGAAATATATAATGAAGGTATATTTAATATGTGAAAAAATAATATGCAAGTAAATAAATTTATTAAACACATTAAATGAAACTAAAATGTCTATAATTAGAAAATCAAGGGGTAGTTTAAAATCAATATATAAGTAGAAGACGTGATAATTAGGAAATTAGGGGGTGGTTTCAAAAATCAATAAATAATTAAAATGAATGATAATTAGAAAAAAAAACTCGAAATTTACGAAAAAAATCCAAAATTTTTTGTAAAAACCCTAAAAAAAAATACAATTTTTTTCTTTTGCCCTTTTTCTTTTCTTATTTTTAAAAAAATGAAAATTTTGCGAAATCACAATCCTTGGATGATGCATTGTTTCACTGTCTTTCACACTTTGTTATGAACCTAGATGTGGATGAAGCTATTGAAGAAGTCAACAATATGTTGGATACTTTTATTGTACTACATATACCTGAGTTTGGCCCATTATCACTCCATCAATATGAGGAAGAATTGTATTCCACAACTTCCTTCCTAGATTAATCACTAGAGAATAACTCATCCACAAGCTCTCCTCAATCATGAACTTAAGCCTTTGCCAAATGAACTGAGATATGCATTTACCGGTCCTGATGAGAATTATATAGTGATTATTGCCTCAAATCTCACTGAGGAACAAAGTGACAAGCTAATGGGAGTCCTTAAAGCTCACAAGTTAGCCATTGCTTGGAGTATTCATGACATCAATGGTGTTGAGCCTACTGTCTGTGAGCATCATATCTATTTCGAAGATGAAACCAAAACCTCCAGAGAACTCAGCTGACGTCTCAATCCCAGTTTGACATCAATGGTGTTTACTATACTGTCTGTGAGCATCATATCTGATGCAGTCAATTTTTGCTATCTGCTTTGACCTTGACCTATTGACCTGCTTACATGCACAAGGAACACACGCGAGCCACGGACCACCGTTGTGGTGGCCGATGGCACTCCGATGCTAAAGTCAGATAGGGATCTAAAGAAGGCGTAATGTTGTAAACAAGAAATTTGTAGTGTACCTTAGCTTATCAACCTCATGTCTTATTTATAGTACTGGAGTCCTGGTTCGACCAAGCCATAGGTGGTGTAGTTTAGGGAAGATCCTCATGGAAATCCTTATCTAATTAGAAGTTGTGTTGTGGAGGGAAGTTTTCCTGTTAGACTTGTGCTCCTAGATACGCGGGAGATAGTTCCAAATCAGAGCGTTGTCCATAGATAGAAGTTTCCATGTGCGACGCATAATCTGTTATTTGCTTCCAAGTTGGAAGAAAAATGCTACTGTCTTGCCTGTCCGAAGCTGATCCCCAAGACACTTGCCTTAGTACGGCTTACAGGTATTGGGGATAGTTGTGAGACGTGTGGACTTAGCAGGCTATAGTGATTTGGGTCCATTGGGTGGAATGCATTGAGCGAGCTTGAATCCGCTTAAGCCAGATCAGTGCTAGGCTGACGCTTGGCCGGCTATTTCTCGAGATCATCATGACACGTGTATGGTGTAGAAGAGATGTTATTTTGGTGTATCATCAGCTACTCCCTTCGAGTTAGTGGGTCATCGCATCGGTTCACTAAGTCACTTCTTGAAATGATACGACTTTCATGATGATTGAGTCTGAAGCCATGCGTGTGCTTCATTAATTAAGTGTGCGTCGGTTTAGTGGAGAAGAGGTCGGAAAACAATCCCTATTAGATCTCCCTTTATGTAGAGATTGACTCTTCCATTTCTTTGCTTTTAGAAACTCTGTTATGTTCGTCTTTTGATTGAAAGTTTGTTCACCTTTTACATGGCTCACCAAAATCATTTTGATGATGAGCTTTTGGCCAAGGGCCTCCAGTTCTTTGAAGATAGGTAAGTTTCCGAATTGGGTCTTGCTATATCCGAAAGACATTTGAGGTCCCTAAGGATCTGCCATTCTACACTCTGAGTGATGATCAGACATCGATGTTTCTTCCGGAAGGGTTCATCTGTTTGCACCGTAGGATACTTCAAACTGGAGTATGTTTTCCTGTTCTTTACGAGATCTGGCACTTATTGGATTTTCTTGGAATCCCTCCTACCTA
Source organism: Berberis vulgaris (assembly GCA_963556465.1). Taxonomy (NCBI): domain Eukaryota; kingdom Viridiplantae; phylum Streptophyta; class Magnoliopsida; order Ranunculales; family Berberidaceae; genus Berberis; species Berberis vulgaris. The sequence goes on from OY747126.1 coordinate 53,078,214, forward strand.
ATAGGTACAGGATTATCTTTCTCATATTGACAAGGGCGAAGGATGTCGATGTCTGCGTGACTCCGAGGGTGATCCAGTTGTTGACTTCCCCTCGGCTGAATGATCACGCCATTAGAAGATGATGCTGACGGCTTTTTTTCAAAAGTAGTCGGATGATTTCAAGTTTTGGCAGAAATATTATTTTTTGGCTCCTTCGGATTAGAAGTACTTCAAGTTCAAAGGTCGTCCGCTTGAGCGAGAGTTCAAGCCACTTCGTAAGTATTGTTTCACCTTTTGATTTTGTTGTGTTGATTGTATGCTGATCATCGCATGTGTTTCTTTGTAGGGAGGCTCCCTACTACTCATCTTTCTCTAGAGGAGAAAGACATTATGAAGGCATTCCACGACATGCCATTGATGAAGTTGGAGGACGTTATCTGTACTACTAACTTCAGTCGCAGTGGACTATGAGCCAATTGGCACGTGGCCCCACTCTCTACAAAGCGTCGAAGGATAAGTCTGAAGGTGGAGCCTCTTCCAGAAAGAATAAGGCTTCCAAAGTTAAGGCTCTTGCCTTTCTCAACATGGAGAGGCTTTTTGAGATGCTTGCCTCCTTTATAAGTTCGAAGAGTTCTCGTGTTGGGGCCTAGTCGGCTCCCAAACGGTCTGCTCCAGTGAGGGAGGAGTGTGAACCTAACCAGCCTGCCAGGGTTGAGACCGAAGTATCTGGCTAGGAAAAAAACCACTTGCGATTAGGAAGGGTTGATGATGCGTCAAAGCTGCGTACCAAGCAGGCCGAAGCTTTGAGTGAGAAGTTGATGGTGGCTGCTATGGCGGCTTCTACTAGTATTGACAAATCCAGAACCATTTTACAGGAAGGTTCTGATGAGGATTCTCCTAAGGTCCCAAAGTTCAATCGTTCCACTGGTGGATCGCCCGATAGTGGTCTTGACAGTATAGGCCGTCCCTCTTGTAGTCCGCATTGTCCCCCATCTCGTTCCAGGTCGCATATCAAGGTGATGGAGGGTCCGTTGGACAATTCACTTTTTTTTTGGATTCTGCTGAGCCGACTCGCAATAAAAGGTCGGGTGCTAGTTACAAAGGGAAGGCCATGGATTAGGGCCTAGGTGTGATGGCGACTACAAAGAGTGGTGCTGGCATGATTCTGCATTTGGGAAAGCGCCATCCGAATGCGCAGATAAGTTTGTTTGCTCCAAATGTAGTGAAGATGAGCAACTAGGACTGGCACTAGGAGGTTGACATGGACTATGCTTTGAGGAAGCAAATAAGCAGGCATTACAACTGGCTGATGGACCACGCTCCAAAGCCTGATGAGGATACGCTGGAAGGGCGTATCGATAATGGTTTGAAGCACCTTATGCTGGGGATGTCCCATTTGAGCCAGGTGGCCATTGCTGGGACGAAAGTTGAAGAGGCCCCTGAGAGGGTGTACACCATGGAGCGTGTCTTCTCGACTATGCAAAAGTTGTATTCTGATGCACTTTTTTAGATTGAGTAGCTGAAGAAGAAAATTGAAGAGAGGAGGCCAGAACAGTAAGTTGTTGTCACCTTGACTTAGGCAAGAGTTGGACCTGGTCTGCCGTGATCTGGAAGTTGCACAGGAAGCTGCGGCTAAGATGCACTATGAATTGCGGTCTTTTGCTAAGGAGAACACCATGAAAGAGGCTGACTGGGTTTCTCATAGACAACAGTTAGAGGCCGACGTTGAATTCAATGCTCGGGAAACGAGGAAAACTAGGGGACCAACTTCGTTTGGAGCAACATGAGCTCAGCGTAGTTAAGAGTAGCCTGGCTATGGAGCAGTCTCAGGTTGATGCGCTGACTGGCAAGTTGGTGTTGTTGGAGCGTGAACTTGCTGAAGCAAATGTGCGCAAGGAAGAACTTCTCAAGGCGCAAGGCAAGTGTGGATTCCGCTAGGTCATGCGTGGGAGATTAAAACTGCTGGCGCTGATGAAGGAATGGGACCTTGCTTATTATAAGAACATGTCTTATGCAGAATTTGGAGTGGTATCCGTGTCATCAAAATAAGAAGGCAATCCGGATCATGGCACTCAGATTGAGCCACGTACAAACGCAACTCTTTCTTCTTATCCTTCCAAGACTAGTTTCCCCATATTTGTACCCCCTCTTGATGAGGAGTAGATTTTGTACAATTGCACTTTTTGTTTCAACTATTAATGAAAACATGTTTATTTTGAGTACGCTTTGTACCTATATTATATTCGGTCTCCTTGTGCTTTCCGTTTTACCTTGTCATTTTACTTTGACACAGGTCTGGTTGGGTTAGCAGGAAGTCGAGTGGTCTATCTGCTGTTCAGAGTTTGACCATTTTAGTACGAATGATTCTGACCTACAGAGTCACTATCACTCGGTTACATCCAATAGTGGGTGTTCTGCGGATGGTTTGGCTACACTACCCGGGCCGTAGCTCATCTTTAAGGTAAGCCATTGGAGATTTAAGTTGCGTATCTGACAGTCGGTTGCGATAGCTTGCATGAGTGAACCATGGCAGCCGAGCACATGCGTTGTATTTGAGCTAGAGCGCTTATCCCAAGTCAGGTTTTGTAAGCTCGGGCTGACATCCCGTGTAGCATTCGTCCGCGTGTCAATAGGTTGATTTTTGCTTTGGCTTGAGTGGCCATTGCTAATAATAGAATGTCAGTCTGTGTGAGCGTAAAGACGCTGGTTGAGGTGTAATTTACTTCGACGATCGTTGTCTTGAGAAGGAGCAGTGATTGCATGGCGAATCGTTGACATTAGTAGGGGTTAACTAAGGTCCCACCTTTCGAACCATCTATACCCGCGCGGAGCAGATTATAGGTTTGGGATGAGAGGATTCGGTGACCATGGTCTGTAGAAGAGCAGTGGTCCCGTGGCAAGCCATCGACATCAGTTCGGGACTGACTAGGCTCCACTTTCCAAACCATCTACACCCGTACGCATCGAGCTACAAATTTGGGAGTTTTCAACGACCATGGTCTATAGAAGAGCAGTGGTCCCGTGGCAAGCCGTCGACATCAGTTAAGGACTGACGAGGCTCCCTCATTCCAAACTATCTACACCCACGTGGAGCAGGCTAAAGTCTGGGAGTTGGTAATTCGGTGACCATGGTCCCATGGAGAACCATCAACATCAGTTGGAACTGACTAGGTTCCCACCTTCAAAACCATTTACACCCGCACGTAGCGGGCTACAGGTCTGGGCTTTAACTAGAAGTGGTCTTTGTCACTGGGTAGGCTTACCTGACCGGGTTCGGCGATCGTTGTCCAAGAAGGGGTGATGGTCCCTGGTGAGTCATCATTACCAGGCGCAAGAGCGCTGATTAGACTCTCACTTCCTAAGCCATCGGCATTTGCGTAGGGCGAACTAGTCGTCGGGATGAACTAGAAGTCGTTGTCATATGTCAAAACTGACTAAGCTTGCCTGATTAGATCGGGGCTCCGCTTGTTATGGGTGTGTGAACCTACATTCGCAGGTGGAGTGCATCGTGCAGATTAGTTTCCTTTTGAAGAGAAATGAGTACCTTAAATTGGCTGGTGATATGCAAGTGTGATATGTGTGTCAAAAGTGACTAGGGTTTACTGTTCGTGTCAGGCACGTGGTAGAATACCACTTGAACAGTGGGCTAAGCCTATGGGCTCATAGAAGAAGAGCTAGGGCATGTCGATCAAGATGCTACGTGTACAACGTAGATTGCATGGTGACACGCGTACAACATAGATCGCGTGATGGTTGAGTATCAGCTACTTCCCCCAATTAATGGGGTTGTGTGTAGCATCATTAATTGGATGAACATGGTCCTATACGATTTCCTTGGGAGCCGTTGTCTCCTTGTTTCCCATACGGTATTCAATGCTGATAGTTAATGTTGAAGCGCATGTTTGGTGAACCAGTACGTTTATATAACGGTGTGCCTTCATCGTTGTAGGCATTATCTTCTACAAAGCGACCTCTCTAGATGGTCTTACTCAAATAATATGCTTTGGGTTTTCCGAAGGCTAAAGCGAGATCTCCAATGCTGGAGTCTTCGAATGTTCTGACATTTGCGCTAATGAGTCATGATAAGACTTGCTGTTATGCGTGGTCACTTGCATTGGGTGAACACCCAATTAGTTTGGTGAGACCTTGTAATTTCTTCTCATATTACAAAGAAGAAATACACACTTCCTCCCAAGGGACGAGTCTGTCATTTATTCACCAACACTTCGTTGTTACCTTGTGCCATTCTGTCTATCTGGAGACACTCCCTACGACTAGTTTATGGTTGATCGAAGTGTTGGCAGATGCGTCGTTGCTCTCGGGGGTGGTATCTCTGAGTCACCCCAAGTATCGCGCATAGGAGAAGCGTCCTCGCTTGGCAGCACTGTGAGACCTTAATTGTCTCATCGCTTACGGCCATATTTGTCAGTCCTATTCTACCTCATTCGGGAGGTCGAATGCCAGATTGAAGATGTCTACAATTCATCGCAAGGTCCATGTTGACGTTTGCGAGCCATTTATTTAGGGTGATTTGGCGGAGCAATGAGTTGTGCTTGTCCTTTCACCACCTTTTTGCACATTTTCCCTTGTTCGTGGGACATCTTCTTCAGAGAAATTGTGGAGCGGAATCTACTTTGGGTACTCTTCGTGTCGCTTCTGAGTCTTCTTCTAGAGTCCGACTATTTAAGCGAGTTTTTATTGTATGTCGCATCAAATTCATATGCTTGTAGTTTGTAACCTTTTGTACCCGCCTCTGGGCAATCGTTATTACATCTTTCCAGTAATCAACAGAATGTGTTTGCATAAATTCTCTTTATTTCTTAAATGATTGCAAATCACATAAGTTCCTAAGAATTAAAACTCTATATTGACTATGGAAAGAAAACTAAATAACTAAATAGACTGATTGTTGGCAGAAAGAGGTCGACCTGGCCCTGAAGTGAATTCGCATGGCCCTTGCTTGGATCATTAGTACTTTCAGCGAACTGCCAAGTTTCGCTGACGCCGTTGAGGTTACTGAAAAGTAAACCTTGCGTGGGAGGTTCCTTCTGTGCCCACTGATAGTCATGAGGTGTTGCTTTTGTCTGCAATGACATCTTCGTTTTGTCGGGTTGAAAAGCAGATTGCTCTTGTAATGCTTGAATGTTCTTCGCCGCTTAGTTGAGCCACTGCTGTTGGGATTTTGTCTCCATGTTGGTGGAATGACTTTACCACAGTCACTGGGTCTGGCTTCTGTTCAACTTACCCTGTGGGCACAAGTTGGATCTGGGAACATTCTATCTGCCTCAGTGCAATATAATGAAAGCCTCGTGCCGTTGGTTGGTCCCCGCGAATCGTCCCTTCCGAGTGGTTAGCGATATACTTGACGTACTTGTGAAAGGTGAAAACTAATGCTTCCATCTGGTGAAGCCATAGTCTTCCCAAGATGAGGTTATAGGTAGACGACCACCATGAAGTCCAAGAACATGATTTTTCTTAGTCGTGGCTCTTTTGCCACCACTACTAATCTTATCTTCTCGATAGGAAAACATTAATCTCCGCTGAATCCAATCAGCGGATAATCGAAGGATGCCAGGTTCTCCTCCTTGAGGTCCATACTGCGAAACGCATTGTAGAGCAGGACGCTAGGGAGCTTCCCGTGTCTACTAGGGCCCTCTTCACTTCTTACCTTGAGATAGAGATCGAAATGACAAGAGCATCATTGTGGGGTGCAAAGACGCTTTCAAGGTCCTTGTTTCTGAAGGTCAAGGTGAGGATGGGGCTTGCACCCTCGAGTAGTATACGCATTTTTCCTGGTTTACAGGCTGTGTTTGCATCTCCAATAGAGTCCGTTTGTGGGACCTGTTCGACTGGTCTTCTTCTGCTCCGACCCCGTGAAAGACATATATTATTCCTAGAGTCTCCTTCTCAAACTATTTGATTGCCTCTCCCATCTTCCTGGTTTGGTCTTGTCATTTCTTTGAACCCAGGAATTCCTTTAGCTTGCCCTTGTGAATCTAGTATTCGATCTCATACCTTAGACTCTTGCATTCGTTGGTGTCGTGGCCACATTCCTTGTGTTATGACCATTACTTGCTGTTGTCACATTTGGAGGAGTCTCCGTGCTGTTTTGGGGGCCACTTCAAATCTTCCCAGTTTTTCATGGAATTAAGGATGTCCGATAAGCTAGAATTGAGGGGGGTCATGGATTTGGATCCGACATAGTTTGAAGCTTTCTCTAGCCTGGATTGGCCAGAGTCCGACCTGCTTTTGTTGTGCTTTCGCTTGTTCCTTTCTTCGTCTTCTCGCATTTTCCCTCCTTTTTGTCCCTAGAAATGGAGGGTTTCTTCTCTACTTCAGTGTGATTCTTTGTTGTTCTCATCTCTTCCAGGGTGATGTACCTCTAGGCGTCCTTCAAGAGTTCTACCATATCCAGGGTGGTTTCAAGGATAGGAAGTCGTAAAACTTTCCCTTTTTAGGCTCATGGTAAAAGTCGTCACAGCTGTGTCGTCGCTTGAGTCGTCAATGAGCATCCACTCGTCATTGAAACGCGTGACATACTCGCTTAGTGTTTCGTTAGATTTCTGCCTCAGAGAGAGTATGCAGTGTGAGCCTTTCCTGATTTGTTGGCTTCTGAAATAGCGCGTCAAGAATTCTTTGGCCAGTGTCTTGAATGAGTCGATCGACTATGGCGGGAGGTTGTTTAATCATGTCACTGCTGACTTCTTTAGGCTGGTAGGGAACGTTTTGCACATCATCGACTCAAAACCTTCCTTGAGAGCCATTACATGCTGTTAATGGTGCAAATGATCGAACGGGTCGCCGGTCCTATCATTGAAATGGAGATTTGGAGGGTGAAGTTTTTAGGAAGAGCCTCGTTCATGATGTGGTCCATGAGCGGTTTAATAGAGAGGAGGTATAGCACGTTTAGGTCGTGAGCACCACGGCAGAACGGGGTTCTGTGGGGCGAGCCTGTCAACCCTGAAGGTTGGGTCCGTGTTGACCGCGCCGCCACCTCCAGTCCAATGAAAACTAGTAGGGGCTTGACTCTCCTGTGCCTGCTTTCTGTTGTCCTTTGGAGAATTGGGTTTGTGTTGCTCTTGATTTCCATCGGCGGGTGGAGGGTTCTGCTGTATGAGCGTCTCCGGCACCGCTGTGAGTAGTGTTATAACACCAGTCTGAGCATTTGATGTGTCCCCTTGTTCTCCACTATTGTGTGATCTGGTGGACACCATCTTCTTGTATTCTAATGAGAGATGATGCTAGTGATTGGTTAAGAACTTTATTGTCCCAACGGAATGCGCCAAACTGATGCAGTTGATTTTCGCTCCGTGCTTTGACCTTGACCCGCTGACCTGCACAAGGAACGCACGTGAGCCACAGACCACTATTGTGGTGGTCGATGGCACTCCTATGCTAAAGTCAGACAGGGATATGAAGAAGGTGTAATGCTGTAAACATGAAATTTGTAGCGTACTTTAGCTTACCAACCTCATGCTTATTTATAGTGCCCGAGTCCTGGTTCGACCAGTCCATCGGCAGCGTTGTTTAGGAAAGAAGATCTTCGTGGAGATCCTATTCTAATTAGGAGTCGTGCTATGAAGGGAAGTTCCCTGTTAGACTTGTGCTCCTAGATACGCGAGAGATAGTTCCAAATTAGTGTGTTGTCCAAAGATAGAAGTTTTCCCGTGCGACGCTTACTCTGGTATTTGCTTCGTAGTTGGAAGCAAAGTGTTGTTGTCTTGCTTGTCAAAAGCTGATCCCCGAGATACTTGCATTAGTAGGGCTTACGAGTATTGTGGATAGCTGTGAGACGTGTGGGCTTAGCACATTGTAGTGATTTGGGTTTGTCGGGTGGACTGCATTGAGCGGGCTTGAATTTGCTTGGGCCGGATCAGTGCTGGGCTAATGCTTGGGCCTGCTATTTCTCGAGATCATCATGATACGTGTACGATTTAGATGAGATGTCATTTTGGTTATCATCAATATCTATTTTGAAGATGAAACCAAAACCTCCAGAGAGCCCAGCCGACGTCTCAATCCCATTTTGGAAGATGTCAAAGGATTAAGTGTTGAAACTCTTGGATGAAAACATTATCTATGTTATCTCTGATAGAAAATGGGTTAGCCGAGTCTTTGTGGTTCCTAAGAAGTCAGGAATTACAGTTGTTGAAAATGAAAAAAATGAGTTTGTGTCACAAAGAGTGAAAATGGATGGAGAGTATGCATTTTTATCATAAGCTGAACTCTAATACTCGAAAGGATCACCTTCCCCTTCCCTTTATTGATCAGATGCTTGAGAGGTTAGCGAGTCATCCATACTATTGTTTTGGATGGATATTCTGGATACAATCAAATACCCATTGCATGTGAGTCAAGAGAAAACTACATTCACTTGTCCCTTCAGTACCTATCCGTGTCGTCTCATGCCTTTTGGGCTATGCAACGCACCCACGACATTTCAAAGGTGCATGACTAGCACATTTAGTGATATGGTGAAAAAATTTCTCGAGATCATGATGGATGATTTTTCTTTATGATCAAGAGGATTCTTGACATGTCAAGCCCGGTAAGGTTCTTCGGCATTTGAAGAAAAACCCTTGTTCTAAATTGGGAAAAGTGTCAATTCATGGTAAAACATGGCATTGTTCTTGAGCATGTTGTCTCTTCAAATGGCATAAAAGTGGACAAAACTAAGATTGATGTCATTGTATCTCTTTCGATTCCCAAATCTACTAAAAATGTGAGATCTTTCTTATAGCATGTTCAGTTCTATCGTTGTTTCATCAAGGATTTCTCCAAGATAGCACACCCTTTGAGCCATCTCTTAGCTAAGAATGTTCATTTTCTTTTTACGACAATTGCAGTTCTGCATTTATGCATGTTAAATCTAAACTAGTCTTAGCTCCTATCATTCAAGCTCCTAATTAGACGCTACCTTTTCAGATTATATGTGATGCATCTGACTATGTTGTAGGCACAGTTTTGGGTCAGAAGGTTAACAAGCCCTCTCACGTCATCTACTATGCTAGCAAGACTTTGAATGAGGCTCAACTCAATTACTCGACCACTGAGAAAGTGATGTTGGCCATTGTTTATACCTTAGATAATTTTTTTTCCTATCTCATTGAAGCTAAAATCATTGTGTACATAGACCATACAACCCTTAAATGCCTTCTCAATAAGGACGCCTCGTTTGATTTGATGGGTCATTTCACTGTAAGAATTTGATTTTGAAATATGAGATAAGTCTGGTACAGAAAATGTTGCCGCCGACTATTTTTCTAGGCTCAAATCAGAGTCGTCTACTAGTTTCTTGCTCATTCAAGAGAACTTCCCATATTAACAACTTTTCTTGGTTGAGCAAGAGCTTCCTTGGTATGCTGACATTGTCAATTTTGTAACAACTAAGGAACTCCATTCACACTAGTCTAAGTCTGATAGTGACATGTTTTTGTCTAGGGTCAAGTATTATTCTTGGGATTAGCCATATTTGTACAAATACATCCCTGAGCATCATCTCATTTTCCCATGATCAACAACTTAACAGGAGATGTGTTCTAGAAGCTAACAGTTGAGCATCATCTCATTTTCCCATGATCAAGATTGCAGTGGGCATTTCAGTTCTAAGAAAACCGCGGAGAAGGCTCTCTAATCAAGTTTCTATTGGTCTATCACCCGCAGAAAAGGTTCTCTAATAAAGTTTCTATTGGCCTATCATTTTTCGAGTTGCCCATGAGTATTGTAAAACATGTCACCGATGTCAACAACTTCGCCAAATATCACATCGACACATGATGTCTATGAATCCTATTATAATGGTTCAAGTCTTTGATGTTTGGGCATCAATTTTATGGGACCATTTCCGTCCTCCCATGGGTATCAATATATCCTTATTGCAGTGGATTACGTTTCTAAATGGATAAAGGCAATTTTCTACTAAGACTAATGATCACCAAATTATTATTTCATTCATAAGGGAGTTTATCTTTAGTAGATTTAGCACCCCAAGAGTATCATTAGTGATGAGGTAAGCATTTTTGTAACCACGTATTTAAGCATCTTGTTAAAAAGTATGGGCTACTCACAAAGTTGCCCTTTTTTACCATCCTCAAACAAATGGTCAAGTTGAAGTCTCAAATCTTCAAATCAAGAACATCCTTGAAAATACTATCAATCATAATCAGTAAGATTGGTCTTTACGCCTTTTAGATGCCTTGTGTGCATATCGAACTGCATTCAAAACTCTTTTAGGGATGTTTCCCTATGAATTGCTATTTCGTAAACCTTGACACCTTCATGCTGAATTCCAACATAGAGCTTATTGGGCTATAAAAATTCTAAACTTTGACCTCGATATGGTTGGTCAACAATGAAAGCTTCAGCTCAATGAGCTAAAAGAATTGACGTATGATGCTTATGACTTATACAAGAAATACAAAGATAAAATGAAATGTATACATGACAAAAGCATCATGAAAAAAGAGTTTCATCTTGGTCAGAAATTCCTACTCTACAACTCTCGTCTTCACCTCTTTCCAGGTAAGTTAAAAACTTGTTGGTCTGGTCCATTCATTGTCCGTGATGTTAAAGACTATGGTGTCGTCACTGTAGAAAACCCTATCAATGGTTGTCTCTCACAAGTAAATGGACAACGACTGAGGTTGTATCATGAACTTCCCACAAGGTAAGTGGAAACCATTCAGTTGATTGATCATTACTATGAGGATTAGTCATGCGCACAAATTCCTACTCCACCAAGCCTATTTGGGGGTTGTATTCACCACTCCCATTCCGTCCTGCTGATCATATTAAACTTAGCGTTATTGGGAAGCAACCCAGTCAATTTACGCATTCATTCATTCATTAACAAAAAAAAAAGAAAAAAATTTACTGCCAATGCTTGTTTCGGGGTGATGATAACTCACCTCCACCAACTCGATCTAGGGACAGTATAGATGTTTACCTGAGGTAATAACTTCAAATTTTCATTTTTCACTTTCCATTTCATATTTTAACACTAGGGACAATGTTTTTAAATATTTTTCCAAAAAAATGGTGTGGTATCATAACTACGATGATATTGGATTACTTGATTCACTACATTTAGGCTAAAATATGTTGGAAGTTTATTACTAGAGTAAACATTGCATTTGAGCATTCATGAGCAAACATTTTTTGATCAATGGCCACAGATGTAGTTTGGAATAGAAAAGTAAGCAATTTCCTGAGAATCTAAAAGAATAATTATGGAGACTTTAACCTTGTGAGATATCACACCTTTCATTTTGTTTTTACACTCCGAGTCACATGATGACTCAAATTTTATTGGATCCCACATTAACTTATTGTGAAGTCTCATTATTCTTCTTTTTGGTTGATCATTGAAGATGACATTTTTTTCGAGTTAAGAAAAACACAGGTCTTGTAGTCTACTTGAGACTTATAACCATTACTAAATCTTAGAAGGAAAATTAGACATTTATTTCCATTTAAAACCATTTTGCTAACCATTCCGCCCAAAACTAATGTGAGACTTTGTTCGTTTATTAGACTTAAAAAAAATTGTTGACCATTTATGTTTTTGAAAAAGTGTTAGGAAGTTTTATGAAGAAAATTGGATGACTGCAAAGTGAAAATCCAAGATCCAAGGAATTTCAGATGAGGAAAAAAAAAACTAAATGGTTGAGAAGAAGAAAGGAAAATAATTGAAGTTATCTACTAAGCTACTTGGAAACTTGACCTTTTCGGAAACATTTCTTTACTTATCCAACTCCTCTTATCAAAAAAGTCTGGTTTATTTTCTAGAGAAGTCCTAGTTAACCATATGGTAAGGTATGGTTAGAAGTGGAGAATACATGGTAAGGTATGTTTTTATGTGCATTGAGACGTTTGAATTTTCACACTTACATCTCCTCACATGCAAGAGACAAAATATTTACCCAATCTCAGAGTGGTCATTTCGGTGAAACTATTTAGTTTTGAAGTCAAGACGGTTGTTCCAAAGGTGGATTAGAAAGTATCTTACTTTGATAGGAAAAGTTGCATGTTGTTGGTTATTCACACACACATGCCTTGTTCAAAAGTAGCTCACTCGTAATGTGAATTTTAATAACTAAATTCAATGCCTATTGTTTTCTGTGTGGTTGAATAACAAAGATATTCCCTGAGAAAAATAGAGGAAACACCAATTCTCTATAAAAAAGCAAACCATGTTTGCAAGTGTTCATCCTGATAACCCTCAGGAGGGTAAATCTTTTCCTTTAGTGTCATGTTAGAGGTTCAAAACATTGTTGCGCATTGTAAATGCTATCGAGACATACTAGCAAAAACATCATTGATTTTTTTGTGAAGTTTTGGATGAATAAAAAAATTGTTTTGTGAGCTCATCTTCGTTTCGCCTCCTTTTGCTAGAGAACTAGCAAAAGGTTTTTTGGGGGTGGTGTGATAATCACCCAAAACATTGATTTTTTACTCCCCATTTAGTTATTTATTAGTGTTTAGTTGTGTTTAAAATTAATTAAATGTTTCTATTTATCTCGAATTTAATTATTGTCATAATTTTAGTAGGAAATTGAAAATGCGCATAATTCAAGGAATTGCACCATTAATTTGCATGTCGATGAGCAATTGGAGAAATTATGTACGAAGAAATCAAGCTAGACCAAGTCTAAAATCCAATCCAATTCTAAATACCCCTTAATGACCCATATAATATTTGAAGCCAATAATCACATTTTATGACATATCCACATGCCATTTTAATTCTCATTTGATACCCAAATGTACGCCACTAGCATCTCCCACAAATATCATTTCAAAAATCCCACCAAAACTACTCTTAAATTTTTTGAATTATTTAATTTTGAATTTTTGAAGATTTTTCTTTATCTATTCCCATACAATCCATCCAACAATCAACTTAAACCTTAACCCGACTAAATACCAACCATTCTCTTTATTCAACAAGTGAATCTGGGCCATCAAACACAAGGAGTTAAGACAATACCGTTGGATTTTAAAGTTACATCTCAAACGTCCAAGAACATGTCACGGGTCTATAAATAGAGGGTATTTCTCCATTTAAATTGATCATTATTTTTAGATTTTATTTTTAGAAAAAAAATGTACAGAAATTAAAGTTTCGTTTTTGTACTCCAACATTTTCTCCATTGAAGTAAAATAAGTTCCATTTTTATTTATTCATTTTTATCTTCATTTAATTCATTTTTAGAAATAGTTTCTCTTTCTCAATTATCTCTTTTAATTTTTAGTTTACTTCCATAATTCATGGAGTGCCAATCCTCTCCTCTCAAGCGAAAAAGAATGAGCCCCGTGAAGATATAATGGCAGTTTATATTGTATTTCGTTTATAAAGTAAAGTATAACATGAATTGTAAGAAGTACTTCGAAAGAAGGCTTCATTTAAGATGGATAATATTTTTTATTTGAAAGAGTAAAATTATTTCCACATCTTTAGGATTTTTTCAAATGAAAAACATAACAAAAATCTGATGATATTTTAGAAATAAAACATGATTTGGTTAAAGTTTGAAGGGAATGAAAAGGCTTTTACTTCTTCAACCCCACAACTCAAGTCACGTAAGTTGAAAAACCATGTGATTTGAGTAGTATGGGCGAAATTGAAAATACATTCTAGTACATCATTATGTTGGAATGTGGTGATTCTCATACAGTTGTAATTTCTCCATATTTCAATTTTATTTAACAAGTTAATTATTTTGTTTTAAATTACATCATTTCTTAACATTTCATTATCTATTTTTTATTTCGTTTTTCCCCTTTACTATTTAATTCAGGACTCAAGTATTGAAGTAGTCGATAACTCATACTTTCGCTATGTATTGTTAAAGTGTGTTGTAGGTTGTAGAAAAAAAAAAGAATATTTATTTCTTTGATTGATGTCGAAAATCATGCAACAAAAATAATGTCAATTTTTTGCATCTTATTTATTTAGTTTTTTTTTAATCTGATTTATTTTGAAATTTCAAATTAGAATATCTTAGAATGCATTTATCAAAATCGTCGGCAATTTTTTATCGCGACACTTTCGTCAGGTTTCATAATTATTCGGATTGGATTATGATGATGGATCTCAGTAGTTTCAATCCAATTCAGCAACAATACTGAATCAACAAGCAGCTCAACATATTTGAAAAATGTCATGCAAGGACGCAAACAGTTCATTCTGCAGATAACCTTATGGATGGAGAGACTGCTTCGAGATTTGTTTTTGCAGTTGGTATTTAGGAAGACATGTTGTCTATTAGGTTTATTTATAAAAAAAAAATGTAGCAGATCTATATATGTAATATAAAATTTTCTTTAATGAAATGTGTTTAATTTAAAGTAATTTTTTTTATTACTGATGATACACCAAACTGTCCTTTGATCGGCACCGTATACGTGTCATGATCTTGTCACCGGAACAAAGCAGACCCAATTGCATGCTCAATCCATCGAGTCCCAAACCACACTAAACGCATCATTGGCAGGATCCAAACAGTCTAGTCCGAGTTGCAATGAGTCGTTAAGCCCACACATCACGCGGCCGGTCCAATAATCGCCAGTGTTCTAAAAAAAGGTCTTTACTTGCATATATATAGGCATTGAATTAGAAGTAATTCATATGCTATTATGCTTAACTTTTATAAATTATAAATTATAATAAATAAATAAATAACAGCCTCTGGGCGCTAGTCCTTTACTTGTCACCCGCATACCGCCTAACATTTTGTAGAACACTGATAATCGTAAGACCTCTAAGGCAAGCATCTTAGAGATCTACCCAAGATTGCCAGCCCATCAACATATTGGATTCGACTAGGAAACAAATCTTAGAATATAAGTCGGCCAAGGAAACTTCCTTGCATGGACAACACTCAGAAAGGGAAACCTCTCCCGCAGATCTAGGAGCACGAGTCGTGTAGGGAAACTATCCCATATGGACAGGTCCCAATCAGGAAAGGATCTTCAACAAGATCATTTTCCAAAACTACGCCACCAAAGGCCTAGAAAAACAAGGGCTCCTACACTATAAAAGGGAGATAAGGTCGATGAACTTGAGTTACGCTACAAAATCCCAGTTTACCATTTTAAGTCTCTCCTAAGCCATATCTAACTTAAGCATTAGAATGTCATCGGCCACCACATGGTGGTCCTTGACTCATGTTCTCTACCTGTGCAGGTCTAGGTAAGCAACAAAGAAAAAGAACAGGAATCGACTACATCAATTACATTTAAAGGAAATACATCAACACCAATCAAATTAAACTACTAAAATACTACAACACAACAACATGATCAAAGCAAATTAACCAATACATGTCTCTAGAAACCGTCCATATATGTGCAATCAAATCTTGTTTCAGCTGTCAATTAGTTTCCATTGATTTCATCCTATGCAAATTCGACACTATTATATCACAGGAAACGATGGCACTCTATTGGTACTAGTTATGCTTCATGGGCTAATGGTTAGAAAATTGAAGTCAACTTAATCTTCAATGACCATGTTTTACAAGAGAGTACAAGTTGAAATGATGACAAATAGATCATCTATATGCCAAAGTCAGGCATGGCCTTTCCTTTGATGATTGTCTACCTAGATTGCAAGATAAATTTCAAACGCCTTCTTGACAGTGAGTGAATAATCATGGCTTATTAGATATTGATTGACAGATGGTCTAAATATAAGTGGTCAATTTAAGGTATATCTCGTCTGAGAGATAATACCCCTGCTGTATTGCTTATCATTTACTTCAAATTGAGCCTAGCTGATAATGATGACTGATGCAGTCATTTTCTGCTCCCTGTTTTGACCTTGACTTGCAGACCTGCTGACTTGCACAAGAAACGCACGTGAGCCACGAACCACCATTGCGGTGGCCGATGGCACTCCGATGCTAAAGTCAGACAAGGATCTGAGGAAGGTGTAATACTATAAACGGGGAATTTGTAGCGTCCCTTAGCTTGCCAACTTCATGTCTTATTTGTAGTGTTGGAGTTTTGGTTCGATCAGGCCATCGATGATGTAGTTTATGGAAAAAGATCTTCGTGGACATCCTTATCTAATTAGGAGTTGTGTTACATACTCTGGAATCTAATTAGAAGTCTCCATATGTGATACATACTCTGGAATCTGCTTCTTAGTTGGAAGCAAAGAGCTGCTGTAATTGCTCGTCTGAAGCTGATCCTCGAGATACTAGCCCTTAGCAGGGCTTACGGGTATTGAGGATAGCTGTGAGACACGTAGGCTTAGTAGGCTATTAGAATTTGAGTCCGTCTGGCGGACTGCATTGGGCGGGCTTATAATTGATTGGGCCGGATCAGCGTTAGGCTGATGCTAGGGTCTGTTTTTCCTCGATATCATCATGAAACGTGTACGGTGTAGAGTAGGGACCATTTTAGTGTATCATCAACTACTCCCCTCAAGTTTGTAGGCAATCACATCAGTTCGTTAAGTCATATCTTGAAAAGATACGCCGCTCATGATGATTGAGTATGAATCGTTGCTTGAGCAGCGCGCTTCATTAATTGAATGTGCGACGTTTCAGTGGAGAAGATGTGGGAAACCAACCGCTATTTAGGTCATCCTTTGTGCTACTCTTCTATTTTCTCGCATTTAGAGATTTTGCTATGTTCACCTTCTGATTTAAAAGATTGTTTATCTTCTTCATGGCTTACCAAAACCATCTTGATGACGCAACTTTGGCCAAGGGCCTTGAGTTTTTCAAAGACAGGTTACTTTTTGAATTGGGCCTTGCGGAAATCCAGACGAAGTTTGAGGTCCCTGAGGACTTGCCTTTATACGTTATGAAGGATGATCAGTCGCCAATGTTTTCGCCGGCGGGGTTCATTTGTTTCCACCGCGGGATCCTCCAAACTGGTGAACATTTTCCTGTTTTGGATGTGATTTTGGACTTCCTTGGAATTCCTCCTGCCAGTTGGTACCTAATGGGTATAAGATCATCCTTCTCATTTTGATTAGGGCGAAGGAAGCTGGCGTCCGCGTGACTCCGCGGGTGATCTAGTTGCTGACTTCTCCTCGGTTGAACGATCACACTGTCTATAAAATGATGTCATCAGCTTGCTTTGAGAATTTTCCTGATGACTTCAAGTCTTGGCAGAAGTATTGCTTCTTGGCTCCTGCGGATTCAAAGTACTTCCAGTTCAAGGGTCGTTTGCTCGAACGAGAGTTCAAATAACTTCGCAAGTGTAGCTTTATCTCCCGATTTCATTGCACTTGATTGTATGCTAATCGTTGCTTGTGTTCCCTCGCAGAACGGTTTTCCACTACTCCTCTTACCCCAGAGAAGCAAAACATTATGGAGAAATTTTGCGACTTGCCAACGAAGAATGTGGTGGAGGTCATATGTGTTTCCAACTTTATTCGCAGTGGGCCGTGGGACAACTGGCATGAAGCCCCCACTCTTCACCGATTGTAGCGAGTTAAGTCTGAAGGTGGGGCCCCTTCTAGAAAAAGGAAAGCCGTCGGAATTAAGGCTTTTGTTTCAACCGACATGGAGGGCTGTCTGAGATGCTTGCCTCCTTTGTGAGTTCTAAGAAGTCCCATGTTAGAACTGGGTCATCTTCAAAGCGATCCACTCTAGTAAGTGAAAAGCGTGGCCTGATTGACCCTTCAGGGTGGAGGCCGATGTATCCGATTGGGAGAGGGACCACCTGTGATTAGCAGGGGTCGAAGATGCATCAAATCTTAGTATTAAGTAGGTAGAAGCTCTAAGCGAGAAGTTGATGCTTGCTGTAATGGCGGCTTCTTTGGTGTTGATCCGTCTGAGACCATTTTGCTAGAGAGTCATGATGAGGCTTTGCCTGAGGTTCTAGAATCTAATTCTCCCATTGAGGGGTTGTCTGATAGTGGTCGTGGTGACATTGGCCAAGTTTATCACATTTTGCATTGTTCCCCGTCTCGTTCCAGGCCACCACGTCTCAAGGTGATGGAGGGTTCGTTGGACAACTCGCTTCCTTTTCTTCCTCCAAATCCTATTAAGTCGTCTCGCACGAAGGGGTCAGTTACTGGTGACAAAGGAAAGACTGCGGAGGAGGGTCTGGGAGTAGTGGCGACTATGAAGGGTGGTGCTGCTTAATTCCTTATTTGGGAGAGCTTCATCTGGATGTGTGGATAAGTCTGTTTGCCCTAAACTTAATGAAAATGAGCACACAGGTCTGGCACCAGGAGGTTGATGTGGATTATGCTTCAAAGAAGCATATAAACAAGGGTTATAGTTGGCTGATGGATCACCCTCCAAAGCCAGAAGAGGATACGCTAGAAGGGCATATGGATAAGGGTTTAAAGTACCTTATGTTGGGAATGTCTCACTTGAGCCAGGTAGCCATTGCTGGGATGGAAATTGAGGCAGCTCGTGAGAGGGTGTATACCATGGAGCGTGTCTTCTCGAATATGCAGATGATGTATTCTGACGCGCTTTCAAAATTGAGTTACTGAGTAAGTAGACTGAGGAGAGGAGGCTAGAACACTGCTGAGGCACAAGGGGTTTGTCTGGACGCCCTCAAGTCTAACTTAGCAGAGGCGGTGTCTGCGAGAGACAGATTCCAGCAAGAGTTGGATTTGATCCGCCGTGATCTAGAGGTTGCGTAGGAAGCTGCGGCTAAGGCATGCTCTGAACTGCGGTCCCTTGCTGATGAGAATGCCTTGAAGGAGGCTGATTGGGCTATAAAGAAATAGCAATTGGAGTCCGATGTGGAGTTTAACGCTCGAGTGGTGAGGAAGGCCAAGGGCCAGCTTGAACTGGAACAACACGAGCTCAGTGCAGTAAAGAACAGTCTGATTATGGAATAATCTAATGTCAATGCTCTGACTGGCAAACTAGAGCTATTGGAGCGTGAGCTTGCTGAAGCGAAAGTGCGTGAGGAAGAGCTTCTTCCAGGAGCAAGGCAATTGTAAATTTCGCTGGGTTGTACATGGTAGATTGAAGCTGTTGGCGCTGATGAAGGGGGAGCATCCAGAATGGGACCACGATCATTATAAGAAGATGTTGTATTTAGACTTATCAGTGGGTTTTGTGCCATCAGACGAAGAGGGTGGTCCAGATCATGATGCTCAGACTGCGGCGCGCATGGATGCAACTCTTGCTCCCTCCTCCGTTAAGCTTAGCTCTTCTATTTCTATACCTTCTCCTGATAAGGAGTAAACTTTGTACATTTGTACCTTTTTTGTTTCAACTGTTAATAAAAACAGGTTTATCTTGAGTACGTATCCGTTTTGTGATCATTATCCCTATTACGTGTTTTCCATTTCGCCCTGTCGTTTTACTTTGGCATAGGCTGGTTGGGTCAATAGGAAGTCGAGTGGCTTGTCTGTTGTTGACAGTTTGACCGTTTGCGTTACGAGTGACTCGGAGTCACTATTGCTTAGTCACGTTCGATAGTAGGCGTTCCGCGAATGGTTCAGATGCGAGTTATGTTGCCCAACTTTGGCCCATTCTTAAGGTAAGTCGTTGGGGGCCCGTTTTGCCCATCTAACTGTCGCATACGGTTGTTGGCATGAGTGAGTTGTGATAGTCGAGCACATGCGTTGTCTTTGACCTAGGGCGCTTAACCCTAGACGGGATTCTCAAGCTCGGGCTGGCATTCCATGTAGCACTCGTTCGCAAGTTGGCGAGACGATTTATGGGTCGACATGAGCAACCTCTGTGGTAATAGAATGCTTGAGCTTGAGCTGTAATTTATCTCTGCAACCGTTGTTTAGAAAGAGAGTGGCGGTTGCATGGCGAGCCATCTAGGGCTCCCACCTTCCAAACCATCTATGTCCGAGCAGAGTGGACTACAGGTTCGGGGAGCGAGGATTTAGCGATCATGGTCTGTTGAAGAGCGATGATCCTGTGGTGAGCTGTCGACATTAGTCCGGGACTGACTAGTCTCTCACTTTTCAAACCATCTACACCCGCTCGTAGCGGGCTACAAGTTTGAGACGAGGGGGTTTGGCGACCATGCTGAAGAGCAATGGTCCCGTGGCAGGCTGTCGAAATCATTTTGGCCACCTTCCCAATCATCTACACCCATGCGCATTGAGCTACAAATTTGGGAGTTTTTAGCGACCATGGTTTGTAGAAGAGCAGTGGTCTCGTGGCAGCCATCACAATCAGTTCGGGACTGACTAGGCTCCCACCTTTTAAACCGTCTATTCCCGTGCAGTAAGGGCTACAAGTTCGGGGTTGGTAATTCGGCAACCATAGTCTGTAAAATAGCAGCGGTTCCATGGCGAGTCGTCAGAATTAGTTCGAGATTGACTAGGCTCCCACCTTCCAGACCATCTACACCCTCGCAGTGGGGGCTACAGGTCTAGGCTTTGATCAAAAGTTGTCGTTGCCAGTCAAATCAACCTAGGCCTACCTAATCGGGTTTGGCGATTGTTGTCCACGAAGGAGGCCACGGTCCCTGACGAGTCGTTGTCACCAGGCGTGACAACACTGATTAGACTCCCGCTTCGTAAACTATCGGAATCTATACTGGGTGGACTAGGTGTCGGGATGAACCAAAAGTCGTCATCGTCAGCCAAGGCTGACTAAGCTTGCCCGGCTAGGTGGAGGCTCCGCCAGCTGCGGGTGTGCGAGCCTATATCCGAGAGCGGAGTGCGTTGTGCGGATGAGTTATGAAGGGACATGAGTACCTAGAATCACCTGGCGATATGCAGGTGTGATCTGTGCGTCAGGAATGAGTAGGGTTTCTAATAATCATGTCAGGCACGTGGTAGAATATTGTTTGAATTGTGGGCCAAGCCCATGGGCCCGTAGAGTGAGAGTTAAGGTTTCTTGTATGCAATATGAATAGTGGTAACATGTGTACGACGTAGATTAAGAGACGGTTCAGTATCAGTTACTCCCACTCAATTAATGGGGTTGGATGCCGCCCTATTGATTGAACAAACGTGGACCTGCACAGTTTCCTTAGGAACCGTCATCTCCTCGTTTCCCATACAATATTCAATGCCAACAATTAATGCTGAAGTGCCCATTTGGTGAACCGTTATGTCTATATAATGGTGTTTCTTCATCGTTGTAGGCACTATCTTCTGCAGAACGTATCTCTTGTAATGTTCTTACTTGAAGAAAATGTTTTGGATTTTCCAAAGACTGAAGGGAAATCTCCATCGTTGGAGTCTTTGAATGTTCTGACATTTGCGTCGATTAGTCGCGATGAGAATCGTTGTTATGTGTGGTCACTTGCACTGGGTGAGCACCTATTCATTTCGCTGAGGTCTCGTAATTTCTTCTCATGTTGCAAAGAAGAAATACAGACTCCCTTTCGAGGGATGAGTTTGTCATTTATGCGCTGGTGCATTGTCGCTGTTCTGAAACGCTTAATCTCAAAAATAATACTAGCAACCAACTCTAGAATGGTTTCCTCCATCACTCCTCAATTAACCCCGTTGTGATACCCTTGTGTGGACGGACCAAAGGGGGAGGGTGAGGGAGAAACCCATGGATTCCAAGAGGGTTTGCAAGCTACAAAGGGGATATCATAGTCCCACATCGCCTGGGTGCGGGAAAGTGATGTACTATATATGTATGAGGTTGGATCTACAAAATACTACGCGTTTTAAAGTCGTGCGGGCCTTGGGCCCAAAGCAAACAATATAGTATTTTGTGGATCGGGTCGTGACAGAATGGTATCAGAGCTTTACCCAGCCAGAAGTGTGCCAACAAAAACGTTGGGCTCCCAAGGGGTTGGACTGTGATATCCTTGTGTGGGCGGACCTGAGGGGGAGGGTGAGGGAGAAGCCCAATAACCCATGGATCCCAAAAGGATTGGCAAGCTACAAAAGGGAGATCATAGTCCCACATTGCCTGGGTGCGGGAGGGTGATATACTATGTATGTACAAGGTTGGATCTACAAAGTACTACGCGTTTTAAAGCCGTGCGGGCCTTGGGCCCAAAGCGGACAATATGATACTCTGTGGATCAGGTCGTGACACTCGTGTTTTACCTTGCGTTAGAATTCGAGATCTCGGGACAGAGTGGAGTTGGACATGGTCCACTGGTTTGGGACATTGACTTCTGGATGCCCCCCTCATTCCTTCAGCGAAAGGGTGCACTCGATTCGTATCAACCTGATACTTGTCCCAGGATTATCTGGTCGATTGGATCGAGTGTGTGAGTTGGCCATAGCTGGCCGTGGTTTTTGCGAGGCTCTTGGTTGCCGATTTTGTACCACCTCATACCATATTTGAGGGTTGTGTCCGCAGGGGTTGTGCAGTTTCATCCTGCTCTTGCACATGACAATCTTTCGGTTTGCCATTGTTCACATATAATGTGCATCGGAGAGTTCACATAGCCTACTTTCGGTACCTTTGCTCTCTTCTAGCGTCAGACTGTTTAAGCAAGTCTTTACTTTATGTCACATCAGATTCAAATGCTCATAATATGTAGTTTTTGTATCCGCCTCAGGGCGCCTGTTGTTACATCTTCCCAGTAATCAATTGAGTATGTTTGCATAATTCTTTCTTTATTTCTTAAATGATTGCAAATCAAATAAGTTTTTAAAAACTAAAACTCTACATTGACTTTGGAGAGGAAAATAAACAACTGAAATAGACTAACTGTTAGTAAAGAAAAGTTGACCGACCCTACAGTGAATTCGCATGGCCCTTGTTGGATCGTTGATACTTTCAGCGAACTGCCAAGTTTCATTCATGTCATTGAGGCTATTGAAGAGTAAACCTTGCGTTGGAGTTAATCTACGCGCCAACGGAATGTCAAGGGGTTGTACTCCCGTCTGCATTGACCTCTCCGTTCTGCTGGGTTGAAAAGCAGATTGCTCATGTACTATCTAATTGTCCCCTTTTCTAAAATGAGCCACCAATGTTGGGTTCTCGTGTGAGTGGAATGATGCGTCTGCAGTCACTAGTTTAGATTGCATTATGGGATCCTGTTGGATCTGGGAACATTCTATTTGCTTCAGAGCAGCATAATGGCAGCCTCGTGTCATAGGTACTGGTGAAGGGTGAAGACTACTGCTTCCACTGGTGGAGCTATGGACTTCCCAAGCTAAGGTTGTAGATAGACGGTGCATCTACTACCATGAAGTCCAAAGACAGGACCTTTTTGAGTTGTGGCTCTTTTGCCACTACTGCTAACCTTATATTCCCAATCGGGAAGCATTTTTCTCCGATCAACGGGTAATCTAGGTTGTCAGGTTCTCCTCTTTGAGGTCCATATCATGGAAACTTTGTTGAACATGACGTTGAGCGAGCTTCCCATATCTAGCAGAGCTCTCTTTACCTCCCACCATGCAATGTAGACTAATATGACAAGAGCGTCATTGTGCGGTGCTCGGACTCCTTCGAGGTCCTTGCCTGTAAAGGTTAAGGTGGGAATGAGGCTTTGCACCCTTGAGTAATAAATGCGTCTGTCCTCATCTGCGAGCTGTGTCTGCATCTTCAGTAGAGTCCACTTGTTGGACCTGTTCAATTGATCTTCATCCGGTTCGACTCCATGAAGGACATAGATTATGCCCGAAGTCTCCTTCTATATTACCTTGACCGACTTCCCCCGGTCCCTGGGTCTTTTTACTCGCTTCTGGAGCCCAAGAATGGATTCAATACTCGATCTTGTACCTTAGACTCTTTCGGTCGTTGGTGTAGTGCCCACCCTTTTTATGGTATAAGCAGTACTTGTTGTTGTCATGCTTGGAGAGGTCTCCCTGCTTCTTCAGGGGCCACTTCAGATCTTCCCAATTTTTCATGGAATTCAGGACGTCCGATAAGCTAGAATTGAGGGAGGTCACGGCCTTGGATCCAATGTAGTTGGATGCTTTCTCTAGCCTGGTTCGGCTAGGGTCTGACCTGTTGTCATTGCGCTTTCGCTTGCTTCTTTCTTCATCCTCACGCCTCCTTCATGTCTTTAGGAGCGGAGGGTTTCTTATCACCTTTCATTTCCCTCTTCACACTTCTCAACTCTTCTAAGGTGATGTACCTCTGGGCGCTTTTGAGGAGCTCAGTCATATCCAAAGGTGTTCCAAGGTGAGACATTCATAAAGATTTCTCTCCTTTAGGCCCGCGGTGAAAGCCATCACGACTGTGTTATCACTACAACTGTCAATGAGTGTTAGCTCATTGTTGAAGTGAGTGATGTACTCTCTGAGTATCTCATTGGATCTCTACTTCAGAGAGAGTATGTAGAGTGGGCCCTTTCGGAGGTGCTAGCTTCCAACAAACCACATCAGGAACTTTTTCACTAGCATTTTGAATGAGTCGATTGACTTTGGCGGGAGGATGTGTAACAATGTCCATGCTAACTTCTTTAAGCTGGTAGGGAAAGTTTTGCACATCACCAACTTGGATCCTTCATTGAGTGACATTACATGCTGGTAATGGCATAGGTGATCAAACGGGTCGGTGGTCCCGCCGTAGAAGTCGAGCTTTGGAGGTGTAAACTTCTTTGGGAGGGCCTCATTCATGATACGGTCCACAAACGGTGGAACAGAAAGGCAGTAGAGTACGTCTGGGTCATGCGCCATGTTTGCGGAGGGGGTTCTAATAGCCTAGCCTCTCTGCCCTGAGAGTCAACTCTGCGTTGGCCACGCCGCCTCCTCTAATCCAATGAGAACTAGCAAAGGGCTTGACTCTCCTGTGCTTGCTCTCTGTCGTCTTCTAAAAATGTAGGCCTATGTTGCTCCTGATCTCCATTAGTCGGTGGAGGGTTTTGTTGTACAAGTGCCTCCACCGCTTTGGCGATTTGCTGTATTTGAGACGACACCAAATCTATCTTGGGGTCCATCATTGTTGTTGCTGGCGCAATGGTGTGAGTCTGTTGCCCGTGCGTCATCGACACTGCCGAAAGCGGCGGTATGGCACCAATATGAGCATTTGACGTGTCCCCTTGTTCTCCATTGTTGCGTGATCTAGTGGTCACTATCTCCATTAATGCAGTCATTTTCCGCTCACTGCTTTGACCAGCTGACCTACACAAGAAACGCACATGAGCCACGGACCACCGTTGTGGTGGCCGATGGCACTCCGATGCTAAAGTAAGACAGGGATATGAGGAATGTGTAATGTTGTAAATATGGAATTTGTAGTGTCCCTTAGTTTATAAACTTCATGTTTTATTTATAGTGTTGGAGTCTTGGTTCGACCAGGCCATTGATGGCGTAATTTAGGGAAGAAGATCTTCATGGAGATCATTATCTAATTAGGAGTTGTGTTGATGAGGTAAGTTTCCCTGTTAGCCATGTGCTCCTAGATACGCGGGAGATAGTTCTCGTTCTAAGAGTGGTCTATAATAGAAGTCTCCATATGTGATACATACTCTGGAATCTGCTTCCTAGTTGGAAACAAAAAGCTATTGTAATTGCCCGTCCGAAGCTGATCCTTGAGATACTTGCCTTAGTTGGGCTTACGGGTATTCAAGATAGTTGTGAGACACACGCTTAGCAGGCTGTGAGATATCGAGTCCGTCTGGCTGACTGCATTGGGCGGGCTTAGAACCGCTTGGGCCGGATCAGCGTTGGGCTGACACTAGGGCCTGTTATTCTCGAGATCATCATGACACATGTACAGTGCAGAGTTGAGACCGTTTTGGTGTATCATCAATGACAAATGGTTGTTATAGACTCCCTCAATTTTGCATGTTGCATTTTTTATGGGGAGTTTCTTCTGCTTGAAAATTGTCATTACCAAAACATAAAGTAGTAGTCTGTAGGTTGCCTAATAAGCTTGAACAAAATGTATTTGTTTATGAAAAAGATCAATCTTACAATCTATAAGAGCTTTTATGCCTCGAGGATGCAATATTTGCCTCTTGTAATAAACAACGAATCTCGAAATGAAATGTCGTACAATAAAGTTGCTATAATAATAGAAGTTCAATGACGTATCAAACTAAAAAAAAAGGATGAGATGTTGCGTTTTGTTATTCAACTTCAAAGACTTCTCATAATACATTAATTACTTTATGGTCACTCGCCATATGAGCTCAACGAAGACAACTACGAACGTATTTTCCTTATTCCTTGGAGAAATGAGGCGAATTTCAGAAATCTTCATTGTATTAGAGAATTGGTTATCAGAACATATTTGTTGGTTGAATATTTAAGTGTTTAGTTTGTTTATGAAACATTGCAGATTCGAATCATGTTTCAACCTTGGGCATGACACTGATATAACTTATCATGTTTATCTTCAAATTCAGATAGCTTCGATATTGTGTGACATGCCACAACGTGAAGGCGAATGCAATTAGATATGTAATATTATATATTTGAATCAATATGTAGTTTAAAATTTTGCATCAATGTAACATTTTCAAATTCATTCAATATATTAGTTCTCATTTCAATTTCAAAAATATTAGTTTTTTCAATTGGTGTATACGTTTAAAGTTCAAACATAACCCATAGTCACATAGAAATTAAAATAACAAAGGTCTGACATACAATAAATATAAATTAAAATATACCATACACCACATATAAAATAAAATATCAAGTACATAAGTCATAAAACAAACCCTCAATCAATTACTTGCATTTCCAATACTACCAAATATTTTCAACCAAGTCATTTTTTAGTTGTCTATAAGTTGTATTTTCTTACATTGCTTGATACCGTGTGATAATTCTATATGTAGTAAAACCTCTCAATATTGATATTTTGTATAAAAATAACCTCCATCTAGTCATAAAAATTTGTGGTCTAAATTTGGGCCAGTTATAATTGGAAGAAACTCTACATTGTAATAAGTTATATTTTTTTAGGTCTTTATTAAGAAATTTGCCTCTATATATTAATAACTGTTAATAAACTCAAAAATATATATGCAGTTTCACAACAAAATTTCAAATAAAATAATATATCTATCTAAAGTTATATTTGGAATAATGATTTATTATTCAGAGGTGATGACACGTCTTTGAGCTTGTGGGTACGTAATACTGGTAAACATGAACACTTTGATGTTGAAGGCCCTAATCATCATGTCGATCGAAACCTTCACATCTACCATGTATCAAAACCCATCCCTCTTCCCCGCATGTCGTCCTTGGCCGCTTGATCTTTTTCCCTACTGGCCTCCATTACAAGACTCCGTCGATCAACTCCATCCCTAGTCGATCGACCATGTTCCTTCCTTCTCTGCCCAAATTGACCACCAACCCTCAACAACCAATCGACAAAGCTCGCCTGTCACGCCCCGATTTTTGGGATGTTAATTATTGTGAATATAAAAATGCAACTACTTGTTGCATTAAAATTAGTGTCTTTGGGATGTTGACAATTCCATTGTTTATTGTCTCTATCTATGTGGGAAAAAAGAGGTTGGAAATCACATTCACTCATCCTACCACCAAAACTTAATCTCCTCCACTTCTATAAAATATCAAGTCTTTGTCCCTCATCATTTTTTTTTCCAAAATTAGACTCATACTAATCTTAAGAGGACTACTTATTGTTATATAACCGAAACAATAACATAAATACAGAATAGAGAAATCAAATAGCAATCAATATCAAAGATTGAGTAATCAATAGAGTTTAACTCACCTTATTTGTAAAACTCAAAGTTGGAGAATGTTTTCTTTTCTTTCACCTCTTCACCCTCTTTTTTCACCTTTTTCCCTGTGTTTTTGTGTCTGTCAAAGAATGTGGCTAGGTATTCCAAAGGATCAAATTAGGGTTTCCTAATTTTTTTGCTAAATACACACACACATTTTCCATTCATATAACCACAACCAACAAAATCATAATTTACATAATACATATAATTAAAATATATATTACCAAATACTAAATAATTAGTATTATATTTTCTTAATTAGGTGGATATATAATATACAGACCTCAAAAGAATCTCATCTCGAGATTAGGTAAGATGAGAGGCGAATAATTCTGGGTGTTCTAATACCATTCTGTAACTACCCGATCCATACGGGACAATATTGTTTGCTCTAGGCGCAAGGAGCTCACGACTTTAAAATGCGTTTTACCAAGGGGATTCAACCTTTCACATATATAACACATTCTCTTCCATCACCTAGGTGATGTGGGACTATAACACCTAGATAGTCTGCCAACCTCTGAGGCCGCCTATACAAGGAGCTATCAGCTTCAGAGGCCGCCCACACAAGGGTGTTACAATCCACCCCCTTAGGGCCCAACTTTCGGCGGGGTTCAACTCTGATACCAAAATGTCATGCCCCAATTTTTAAACAATCTAAATTAATAGACTATTCAAAACTCTCGGCATGACATGAACAATTTAAATGGTGAAGACAATAAACATTTAATAAAATAAACTAACATCCTAAAAAAATTTCCTCTCATGACCAATGTCAACATTTACCATGTCTTAATCTATCAAAATAAATCATAGGTCAAATCCATCTAAGTGTATTACATCAATTCGCCCCAAAATCTTGATTTCATGTAAAGAAAATAAAACAATGTCCTACATCTTATTAGCTACGAAATCGATAAAACCAAAAAATTTTGAAAAGTGCCTTAACCACAACTATCATCTCGAAGCTAGAACTACTTGCCTCCACACTCCAAACTAACCCTGATGTGTCTCTCAGGTTGGGCTCATTACGAACGCACCCAAATTTGTAAAACAAATACAAAATTGGGTAAGTATTTCGATACTGGTGTGAGCAAACTTATTTTCAATATAATACATATCATGGTAGAATCTCACAATTATAAAATACCAAAAAAAAACATTTTACCTTAAGGAAGACATATGATTCTCATTCAATGATCGAATGAGCATTTAGTTTCTTCTCTCAAGGCAATCATACAAACAAGCTATCAGTATATTAGTATATATTTAATTTTTTTTTTATTTCACTTCTTTTCCACAATCACATTTTTCTTCTGTGTCGAATACACCTCACCCAAATGTGTCTCCCTTGCCATCGAAATCACTCGGAACATACATGTCAAGTAGGGTGCCACATCGAGGGACGTGTCATCTCACTCGAAGTTCGAGCTATTACAAGTATATCACTATATACATACATCCAAATTCACATGGAACAGTGTACCCAGTATGCAAGCAAGTTTGCATGCTGAAACCATATACCAAGTATACAAGTAAGTTTGTATACTTAAATCATACTTTTTTATTTTTATTTTCTTCACATCTTTTTGAGTTGTGGAAAAGACGATTACTAAATATTTACCCACATGTCACATGTTTGTCAAGTTTATGAAATTAAACAATTGTTTTTCCGAATCAATTAACATTGCAATTATGATCTCATTTCAAGAACCATACATCATCAATAATTTGTTTTTCATATTTAATGCAATACATTACAAAACTATTCAAAGCCACACACAAGACCTAACTTGACATTGTCACATATAGTTTTGAACTGATTTGGAATTATATTTATTATAAAACATCAGCCGTTCAAACTCAGTGTTTTATGAGATTTTAAATCAACATTTTTGTAGTCACTCCACTATCTTTTTTTCTTTTTAAAATGAGGGGCCCTCCATTGGGCTTGGGGTTTCCACTAGAACCTGCTAGTAGTGTCCAAATCCAGCCCAAAATTTTTTTAAATGGGCTAACAAATCCTGGAATGGGCTATCAAATTCAGATTGTTTTTGTATTAGTTTTGACCATGCAATCGGAGATTTCTCTTTAAGGTCGTTTCTCCACTTTCCATGTGAGAAGAACCCAATGCCCACTTCTATTACTTCTTCTTATATGTTATTATATTGTGAATAAAAAAATGTAACTACTTGTTGCATAGTGTCTTTGGGATATTGACAATTTCATTGTTCATTGTCTCTGTCTATGTTTGGGATCTACAAGCAAATGACAAACTTGGGGAAAAATGAGTGAGAAACAACAAAAGTTTGGGTTTGGGGATGATGGGACCATTGGAGAGGAGACTGTGTGAGATAAAATAGGTAGGTAGGAAGTACAATCGCATTCACTCATCCTACCACCAAAAATTAATCTCGTCCACCTCTATAAAATATCAAGTCTATCTCCCTATTCATTTTTTTCCAAAGGACGACTCACACTAATCATAAGAGTACGACTCATTGTTATATAACGGAAACAATAACATCAATATAGAATAGAGATATCAAATAGCAATCAATATAAAGGATTGAGTAATCAATAAAGTTTAACTCACCTTATCCCTATAGCCCAAAGTTGAAGAAAGATTCTTCTTCTTTCACCTATTTCCTTTTGTTTTTGTGTGTGTCAAATAATGTGGGTAGGTATTCCGAACTCTTTTATAAGGGTCTAATTAGGGTTTCCTAGTTTTTTTTGCTAACACACTCACTCACCAAATCGCTCACCCCAACTTGTTGTAATCGATCAATACAACTTTCCTCTCCTCAATCGAACAACTTCCAGCCACAAACCCAGTCGATCGCATCTACAAGTCAATCTACATGTTCGATCGACTCCCACCTACTCACCCTCTCTCTTCCACGATTGATTAGCCCCCAACCTCTTCGTCCTCCCTCGAAATCACCCCCTCGATGTTGCAGACTCCCCATCGCAACTCTTCTTCCCTTATTTCAGTTCAATTGAATTGGGGAAGAAGAATAATATGTATAAATCAATCCTTGCCTCTTTAATTTTATATATCCCTGGACACCTCAAGTTGGTCAGCCGTTGATAGCGTTGGTAAGCCAGTAAAAGTATGTTGGTCAGCCGATTTGAACTCTGAGTAAGTCGCCATGGTGAGCGCAGTATGAGAGGGTGAGGTGGTCCCATACCGGTGTTCCAGCTGTAGGTGGTCCAGGCACAATGTTCCCGTTTTAACCCCAAGAAACAGAAAAATGTCTTTGTTTTCAAGATTTTCCTGTTCTTCTAGCTCTAGGGCAAACAATCCAAATTTATAAAACAAAATGGAATGTAGAATTCCAGAAGTCGAAAAAGATTTACAAAACTGGTCTATACCAGCTGTTCCATACAAGAAGATTTATGAAGTTTCTCAATCCTTATTCTCTCAAAAAATTGAAGATCTGATTGACATAGTCGAACAAACTGTGCCTCTCAATGGATCTTTAGATTCAAAACAATTGTTTTCATCTCAAACACTTGACTATTTGCATAGTCAAGACTACAAGTATATCCACATCGATTTGATCCAAATCGGACTCAAGCCTCTTACAAGAACAGGGTTAGATACAAGTGCCTTAATCGCACTTCGCGATTGTAGACACAATAGGTTTCACGATTCTCTACTTGGAATCGCAGAGTCAACTCTGTCATCGGGTCCAGTTTATTTCAACTGTTACCCCAATTTCTCAGTATCTCTTAAGGATCCAAACATCCTTGAAACACTGACCCTCAATATTCAGACCTCTGGTTATGATATGATCAAAGGTTCTGAACCCTTGGCTCTCATCTACAAGATCACCTTTAAGGCTATGAAAACTCAGTTAAGCCCAAAAGCTTTACAAGAGTCTGACAAAGGATACACAATCCTTTTCCAAGCCAATAAGGAGAAAACCAATGTCATTATTCCAAAGACAATCCATTGGAATCAAGTCACCCTTCCTGAAACATGGAAGGTTCAAGGTGTGGCTGTTCCTAGGAGACTTCCTCCTAGCCAACTTGATCATGTTTTTACTCTCCCTGATGGGTCAGTAGAATTAAGATTCTCTGAAGCAAGAGTAACAAGACTCAATCCTTCAGACTTTCAATCAGGACGCAGATCTGAAGCGTCTTTCAGGACTGCCCCTACGCATCTCACCAGAGCAACTACATCAGATGCTCTACCCCACCTTGATCTTGCGAACATTGGCCAAATCCTCAATATCCGCAGATCCTGCAACCAATATACAATCCTCCTTCAGAACAGGAGTTAGAACAAGAACATCAATCTCCCACACAATCGGAAATGAATTTTCCACCTTCACTCCATTGTCTGTCTAAACCTTTTCTTTTAGATAAAGAAAAGATTAAAGCAGAATTTATGTCAGAAACTAATAAGCAAAGACGTCAAACATTTTATGCTCAAACAAATGAATCTCAGATAACAGATTTAGGCAAACAATTTTATGAATGTTGTGAAGAACTAAAAGAAAATTTACCTTTCTTAGATTGGTATTTTAATGTTCATCTTCAACATGTTCATGTTTTGAATGTTTCCTCCAAAATCTGGACTTCTATTGATAACCAATCAATTAATTCAATTCTGCCCCCTCTTAGCGAATTTACATTTGCTACTATGGGACAAGATCTTGTTGCTTCTCCTCTTAAGGATTCTTCTTCAGAAAATCCTTCGAAAGGAATAAGCAAAATTATTCAACAGAATAATTATACCAATATTCTTCTCCATGAACTTGGCGATAAATTGGTACAAGATCAGCTTTTACAAAATGCTCTTAAGGATAAGACAAATCAAGAAAAACATATTGAAGAAACTAAACAAACCTCATTCTTCAAACCCACATCAGTTTCTCAAAATGTTTTTACAAACTCACAACAATTGATCAAAGATATTGATGCTAAATTAGCAGCTTTAAACTTTGATTCAAAACTCAGAATCAACACCCTGTCAAACCCTGACATGTTTGTTGAATCTGACATTAGTGAAGATTTTGATCCTATGGCTGAATTGGATCGTTTAAATTTCATCCAATACCAAGTCAATCCCATAAAGTATGCCAAAACAGCAAAATCTTATGGAGAATATCAAAATCCTCTTCCCAAAACTAGAAATTTTTATCCAAGACCTTCCTTACCAGATATGCAATATGAAGAACGTTCATTACAAGCATTTGGTTCGTTTTCTACAGGCAATCTCTATATATGGAATATAGATGGATTATCTGAAGAAAGTGTTATTGAATTAATCCAAGAAATGATTATGATGGCTTCCACTCATCGTAGTGAGAACAAAGATGATAAGACCATAGCTCATGTTATCATCGCTGGCTTCTCCGGGTTAATCAAAGGATGGTGGGATAATTATCTGACCATAAGTGAACAACAAGCAATTTTACAAGCAGTCAAAATTGGCCCTGATGGTCAGCCAATGAAAACTGAACATGGGCAATTTATTCCTGATTCTATCATTACTCTGATTGTTAGCATTTTGAAACACTTTATTGGGGATCCTGGTGAATTTCAAGGTAAATCTAAAGATCTACTTATGATTCACAAATGTCCGACTCTCAGCATTTCAGATGGTATAAGGACATTTTCCTCAAAAAGGTTATGCAACAATCTAAGGCAAGTAATCCCTTTTGGAAACGAAAGTTTCTTTCAGGATTACCTGTTATCTTTGCAGAAACAGTTAGGAATAAATTACAAGAAACGTATCAAGGTGATATCCCATATGAACGCCTTACTTATGGAGATCTCATATCTTTTATCAACAAGTGTGCCCTACAAATATGTAATGATCTTAGGCTTAAACATCAGCTTAAGAAACAACATATTAACGGGCCCAAAGAACTTGGTGACTTCTGTCAGCAATATGGATTTGAAGATTTTAGAATTCCCAATTCAAAATCTCATTCCAAACAACTTTACAGATCTCATCCAGCAAGACAGTACAAATCTAAAAAACCTTATGGACCTAAACAACCCAAGAATTTAGATAAGTACTACAGTAAGCCCAAGAGGCATGGGACTCATAAATCCAAACCCGAACATTTCAAGAAACAATACAAGCCCAATCCAACTTCAAAGCCTGTTTGTTTTAAGTGTGGACGTCCAGGCCATTATGCAAAATCTTGCAGAACGGCTCAAAAGATTCAAGCTTTACAAGTCCCTGAAGAAATAAAAAACATGTTTCTCAATGTTCTGATGGATTCAGAAGTCGAATCATCAGATGAAGAGCTCCAACTCTTC
Source organism: Berberis vulgaris (assembly GCA_963556465.1). Taxonomy (NCBI): domain Eukaryota; kingdom Viridiplantae; phylum Streptophyta; class Magnoliopsida; order Ranunculales; family Berberidaceae; genus Berberis; species Berberis vulgaris. The sequence continues at coordinate 53,112,009 of OY747126.1, forward strand.
AATATCAATCGCTTCTTTTCTGAATCAGATGTCTCTGACAATTCTGATGCTTGTGCAGAAGCATGTCATTGCAAAACTGTCAATATGTTGTCTAACAAGAAACAATCTAGCATCCTGTTAGATTTTGTTGACAAACTAGATGACCCTAGTCTTAAAACTGAATACCTTCAGCATATTAAGACTTCAATAACCAAACCCCAGAATATCCCTGAGGTGGTTAATCCTTTCTATAGCCACAAGGAAGTTATAGACAGATTCAAACGATCATCTATTTCTTCAACACCTCCCAGTATTTCTGACCTCCAGCATGAAGTAAATAATATCAAAAGAGATATTACTTTACTTAAACAATCTCAATTGTTATTAGATCTCAAGTTCCAAGATCTTCAAACAAATCCTCAATAAGCATCTTCTTCTGAACCTGTTTTTCAAGAAGAACCCACTCCCCAATTTTTGAACAATATCAATCAATGCATACCTCATCAAGTCAGAATCCAGAAGTGGTATGTGTCTGTCCATCTCTTTATCAAGAAAGAAATCTTGATTTCTACAATAGCTCTGATTGACTCAGGAGCAGACATGAACTGTATTCAAGAAGGTATTGTCCCGGCTCCATGTTTTATAATCACAAATCAAAAATTGTATACCACAAACAATTCTCAATTAAAGATTCAATACAAACTTACCAATGCACATATCTGCAAAGATAAAGTTTGTATCAAGCAACATTTTCTCCTTGTTCAAAACATGGAAAAAAAATGATTCTAGGAACACCTTTTATTGCTGCAATTTCTCCTTTTACATTTTCAAAAGATGGTATTAAGGCTACCTATTTAGGAACTGATGTTGAGTTTAAATTCTTGTTTAAACTTGAAATATTTGAAGTTAATCAAATGAATCAGAAGCTTCAATTTCTTAATTTCATATCTCAGAAACAACAACATTTAAACTCTCTTAAGCAGGAAATTGCTTATAAGAGAATTGATGAACAAATCCAAGGTCCTAAATTACAATATCAGATTGTCCAATATCAAGAACATCTAAAAAATGAGTTATGTTCTAATTTGCCCAATGCCTTCTGGCATAGGAAACAACACTGTGTTTATCTTCCCTATGAACCAGGATTCGATGAGCGCAAAATTCCTACAAAAGCCAGGCCAATTCAAATGAATTCTGAGCTTATGGAATATTGCAACCAAGAAATTCAGCAGTTGCTGAATAAGAACCTCATTCGTCATTCCAAATCTCCTTGGAGCTGCTCAGCCTTCTATGTCAGAAAAACTGATGAGCTTGATAGAGGTAACCCTCGTCTAGTCATCAATTATAAGCCCCTTAACCAGGTCTTACGCTGGATTAGATACCCCATTCCACATCAACGAGATCTTTTGAAAAGATTACATTCAGCCTGTGTCTTTTCTAAGTTTGATCTCAAGTCTGGATTTTGGAAAATCTAGATCCACCCCAATGATAGGTATAAAACTGCCTTCAATGTTCCCTTTGGACATTACGAATGGAATGTAATGCCCTTTGGTCTCAAAAATGCACCGAGTGAATTTCAGAATATCATGAACGAAATTCTCTCTCCTTTTTCTCATTTCACAATTGTGTATATCGATGATATACTCGTTTTCTCTGAGTCTGTTGCAGCCCATTGGAAACACTTGTATCAATTTGAAAAATGTATTAAAAAGAATGGTTTGGTTTTATCACCTACCAAAATTAATCTTTTTCAAACAAATGTCTGATTCCTAGGACATACAATATCTCATGGTATGGTTATTCCTTTTTCAAGAGCAATTGATTTTGCAGACAAATTCCCTGATGAAATTCAGGATAAAAACCAATTACAAAGATTTCTTGGATCTTTGAATTATGATGCTGATTTCTATAAAGGCCTTCGTGTTTTACTTAAGCCTCTTTACAATAGACTTAAGAAAAATCCAGGTCCATGGACTGAAGCCCATTCTCACATAGTCTGTCAAGTCAAAGCCCAAGTCAAGAGTCTTCCTTGTTTAGGAATCTCAGATCCCAAGGCTTTCAAGATTGTAGAAGCAGATGCGTCTAACCAAGGGTATGGTGGTATCCTCAAACAACGTCTACCTGATTCTACTACCATCCAATTGGTCCGGTACCATTCTGGTATTTGGAACTCTGTTTAGATCAATTATTCAACTGTTATAAAAGAAGTTTTATCGATTGTTTTATGCATCATGAAATTTCAAGATGATTTAACAAATCAAAAATTCCTTTTAAGAGTTGATTGCAAATCTGCCAAAGAGATTTTAAATAAAGATGTTTTAAATCTCGTTTCAAAACAGATTTTCGCTAGATGGCAACGTTTGATTTCTGCATTCGATTTTGACATCGAGTATATAAAGGGAGCAGACAATTCTCTTGTTGACTTCCTCACAAGTGAGTTTATCCAAAAATGAGTTCGCAGAGCTCATCTTCTTCACAGGTTCCTACTGCAAGACCTCAATTCAAGTCCCAATATGCTATGCCGCCTTCTGCGAAACAGCAAAAACCTCCTTTTTCTTATGCAACAACCCTTACCAATCCTTTTCAGCCACTCCAGGAAGCTGAAGAATAAAGTTCAATGGCCTCTTTCCAGAAGCCACAAGTTCATGCCAATCAATATGTGACAAAGACCTGCCTCGAGCCTCTCCTGCTGCTCGAACCAAGTCTTTACTCACTCGTCAAGGATCCTCAATCAATCACCCGTCATGCCTTCTCCTCTTCAATGCTCTATGAAGAAGCTGATGGTCTCAAGAACCAACGATTTTATGAGTTTATCCTGGTCGATATCGACTCTGTGATAATCACTCATAACAAGGAGAAATCCAATTCTGACAGGGTTTCTCACTCCAAGTGTCAGATCTTGAAGATCATGACAGAAGCTGACTGGAAGCAACATCCGAGCTCCCACAAGAAGTTCTCTGTCAACTTTCCTCCTGCATCTTACAATTATCAAGACTACAAGCAAGCCTGGAATCAAGCTTTTCTTGTTCCCTCACAGAATTGCTCACATTCATGGTTTTTCTTTTTCTGCAAGAAATTCAAGCAACCCTCAATTCCTTTATGGTTTCAACATTCATGGTGGAATCATTTCGGCGCCGAAGATGGAATCCTTCCTCCACCTGTCAATGAAGGATGGACTATTTTCAAATCCAAGTTTCAACCACCTTCTCCAGTACCTCAACAGGTTCTGTTTTTGTGGTTTTTCATCAAGTTCAATTTGACATGGATTTCCTGTTGGGATTTCTCTATCTCTGCCCTTACCAGTATCAATCGGTCAGCTCAACCTCCCCTCTGGTTCTGCCGACGTTTCAAGATCAAATGGTGGCCGACTTTTGACCATAGTCATGCTACCAAAGATGGAGTCTTAAGGTTCTTCTCTGGACAGCCCATTCCTGCGGCCCCAATCATGAAGCACTCCAAGGTTCCTTCTCAAGCTAAGCTTCTTAAAGATCATATTAAGAAGCAACTCCTAGGAAATCCAACAAGAGCTCAGCTCATAGAAACTCTTTCCATGATTGCTTTAGACAATTCCGAGGATGAAGATGAAGCTACAGAGTCTTCTAGCGGGCCATCCAATGAAGATGACTGTTATGGCATCTTTCCGCCATTCACGCCAGTCTGACCCTACAACAATAATGATGTCTCTCCATCATTCCAAGAATCTGCCAGCACTCGCTAGCAAACAATAATGCTTTCGGCCACAGTAACCGACAACATCTTTCTTTTACTGTTTACAAGAGGACGCGTGTATCTACAGTTGATCCACTCATCCAAAAATCCAAAAGGCGAACAATGAAGCATCTTCAACAGTTCTCCTTTCAATCATGACAAGAAGCCAAGCAATGGATAAGCATCTAGCTCATCCTTTACTCCTTTCTTATCTCTACTTTTACTATAAATAAGACTCTAAGTTTTCTTTGTAAGACAGACGATTTTAGAACCCCCAAACCTGCATGTAACCCTAAGACTTCTACCTGTGTAAGCTTTCCTCTCTACTTGTGTAAGTCTCCTGTATATTACTTTTTTAATAAAAGCATATTATCTATTTCTTTCTTTCTTTCTTAAAACTTATTCTTCTATCTGATCTCTGATAAGATCTTACAGTTAAACTCCCAGTGTAAATCAGGAAACTGACTTGGAACTGTATCGATCGATTGTATCAGATCAAGAATAATTTTGAAACTTTGTTTATTTTGTTTGTTTTCAGTTGATTATTCCTGTCGTTGTATATCTCTTTCTACTCAGTATATATTTCTCATCTATGTTTGTTAAGTTTAGATTGTTATAGTTCATGTCCTAGCAGTCCTGGGTAACCAATTGAATTGGGGAAGAAGAATAATATGTATAAATCAATCCTTGCCCCTTTAATTTTATATATCCCTGGACACCTCAAGTTCTTTACACCCTCATAATCAATTTGTACCACCACACCTACTTGGTTATTTTGGTCCCAACTCTATTCCCCGCCAACTAGACTATGCACCACCACGAGTTACTGATTCAAGTCCTATATAGGATCAGGTTATTTACCACCACAAGTCAGCACCCAGGCCACCACCAGACATATTTTCATATCCAATTTGGGACAGTTTTGAAGCTCATTTTCAGAAATTTGCACACACACATATTGGACTTTTACATTTAATATCTTTCGAACCGGGGACTTCTCTCACTTTTTATTTGGTGGCACAATTGGATTTACGTGTTTGTGATCAGAGCCACTACAAAGTACAGTTTGAGGTTGCCTTCTGTTTGTGCACTTCACTGTGTGTTCTCTTAGTGGTTGTTTATACTTGTCTGAATTCTTTGTCTTTAAGCTCGAGTCAAGCTTTTTCGACCCGGGGAGGTTGATGTAATTGGGTTATTTAGTTATATTATTCTTTTAACAATATTAGTATCTTAGCAGTATTAGAAGTTTTAGTATTATTGTAATAAGGTTTACAATTAGGGTTCTAGCATTAATGTCCAATTAGGTGTAGGGTTTGTTTCTTATTTTCGAAGTTAGAACAATTATAAATGAACATAGGTTGTTCACTGTTATTAGTTTATTGATGAAAATAATTTATTTGTTTATTTTTCTTTCAGTTATTATCTTTTAGTTATCGTCAATTTATTTCAATTTATGCTTTATTTCCTATTCCAGCTTTATTTTTGTTAACATAAAAATATCCATTTTTACTTTTGCTTACTGGGATGCACTGAATCATTCAAATTTTCATCATTATTATCATCACCATCTTCATCATTTTCCACCATATCATCATGTTATAAAAGCTTATGAAATAAATCCATAGTTTGCTCTTATGAAAGCTTAGTTCGATATTCATTTTTGTTGCATGGAATATTAAAAGAGACTTTATTAATCAATCATTAAAGGCGCAAAAGCCATTTATAAGTTCCATTATTGACAATCAAAATAAATACATAACATTTAGTTATAATAATATAAAAAATTTACTTTAAAAATGACAAAAAAAGTGAATTGTCATCAGAAAAAATGTATTAAAAAAATTTAATACCCCTAGCTCATTGGAAGTTAAACAACACTAGAGTGTCTACGCGCTCTACGTGCACGAATATTCAGTACTTTTTATTTTATTTTATTACAACTTGTCAATAATAAGTAAAAATTGTTATTGAAATTCTAAACAAATAATTATTTATAATTTTAAGAGTCTATTAGTTTTCAAATAATTAAGGGCTTTGAATAAATTATATTAAGGGCATAATCTCAATTTAGGAGTGTAAAATGGTACATATGTCTAATAGTTTTCATTTAAAATTACAAAATTACCCATGTCACTGTTCACTTACCTATTGGTTTTTCTTGTAAAAATAATAGAATTGAGAGGGTTTTGATCGTAAATAATCTCAATTTAGGAGTGTAAAATGGTACATATGTGTAATAGTTTTCATTTAAAATTGCAAAATTTCCCATGCCGTTGTTCACTTACCTATTAGTTTTTCATGTACAAGTAATAGAATTGAAAGGGTATTTTGGGCAATCCAAAAATCAATATGAAGACACACACATTCATTGTTACTACGGGGAACTTGTATTATATAGTTTAAATTTTATTACTTCATGGAGTGTCTGTCGTGGATCGAAGTACATTCATTATTTGGGCCATTTTATTTCAAAAGTAATGTTATTCGATTCGAGAAAGATTGACAATCACAAAAAATTTTCAAAGCTTTATGAGGTCTCCATTCACTTATTATTTCTTATCAAAAATCAATTCACCTTTGTAAAAAACTATGGGATTCCTCGTGCCTTCGACACTCAAATTGTTCGATAGTAGGAGAATTTTAAACTTTGGCAAGAGGTATTCTGCCATATGTGAACATAAATTTCAGCCAAACATCCTCTATCACCCCTCTATGTGATACGTTAGATCTTTATATTTGGGTAAATCTCAACCATCTTTTATCTCCAACCTAAAATTCCATTTGATTTGTTATATAAATTAGTGTATTTTCCGTGTCGTTGGCACGATAGAAGGTGGGTTGTGACAATAGATCAAACTCAATTAATTAAAATTTTAAACAATTAGGAAAAAAACACATTTGAATATTCAAAATACTTACGACGTGTAGTACATTAGGTTACAATTTTTTTTTTTGAAAAATGCATATGGCATGAAATGTATATTTAAAATTTTAAGCGTTTGTATAAATGATTAGTTTTAAAACTTTAAGTGTTTGTATTAGTGATTGGTTTCATTGTTAAGATCTTTAAAAATGCATTTAAATCATACCAAGTTTACTAAAATTCGACAACTAAGTAGATAGTTATGACGATCTTCATTTAAAAAAATACAAATTTTCTCTTTACACATGCATTCAACAAAATTTTCACTTTTTTTGTAAATTTCCTTTGTCATTCTACTTGCAACTTATTTAAAAACATGTCATTGTTGATAATGAATCTCCGCAATAAACATTTTTTGCAACTTTCAATTGTAATTTTTTTTATCTCCAACCCCAAACACCATTCTAAATCGTAATATTTTCCACAACTTTCATTCGTAATCGTCTTTTATCTCCAACCCCAACCACCATTCTGAATTGTAATAGAAGATTATAACAACCCTAGGCATGAAATTCTTAATGAACGATTCATTCAGCTTAACACAGATGCAACCATGACCTTTACTCACCTCAAACAAGTCTTGACTTAATGACTTGTATTAAGTATGTTTGATTTTACTCAACAATTTATCAAAACATGTGGAGCCAATGATATGGGATTTCAAATGATGTTTATGCAAGACAAACAATCAATTAATTATTACAGCCTGACATAAATAGACATTAAATTTTTTCTATCTACATATGACAATTTATAGTAGGAGTGGGCATTTCAGCCCGAAAACCAAGACCGATCGGGTCGGTATTATTAAATTTTCAGTTTTAAAACCCGGGCCTCAGTTACCCTTTCTGAAATCCGTTGGGTAACCGGCCCGGCCCGAGTATGAATAAAAACCCTCAAAAGGCCATCTCCTCTCAACCAAATTTAAAGGCCCATCCCTTTTCCTTCCTTCCTTCTCTACGGTTCTGCCATTGCACACATGAATTATTCATCTTGATTAGGTCTCTGAAAAAGTTGTTTATCCTCATCATACAAAGACAAGAACAAAACAACAATACATATTGCTCAATAAAACAAGAAGGAAAACGAAAGAGGAGAAAAAAGAAGCTCTGCTTGAAAATGAGAAGACATGTCGTCAAATTTTTTTTGTTGCTTGTTTTAATCACGATGAACATCAGCACAAAAGAGATATTGATGAAGCAGTGATCATCTTTAAGCATGATTATGTGGTACTTTTGGAACACCTTGCCTTTGCAATTCCCCTAACACACTGTCAAGGGATGGAGGCTTTAGTCCAAGAGGAAAAGGCAACCATGGCTTTGATAAAACATCTCCAATAGCTGCATCTACGCTCTCTGTTGACTGTAAAAAAAATAAAGAACATAGAAAGGTGAATGAGATTTGTTAGGGCTTGAAAAATATTTTCAAAATGAATCAACTAACATATCTATTACAAATAATCTTGGAAGGTATGCAAAATCATTGAGTAGGTAAAGCGACCATAATTGCAGGCATGAATAGAGATCAAACAAGGAGAGATAAGAGGATTTGGGCTTTTGATCGAGACCGGCCCGGAATTTGGTTAACCGAAACCTCGGTTAACCGGCCCAACTCAGTCTGGTCTCGGGCCTCAGAATTTCGGGCTTACAAATATCGGGCCGGGCTTCGGTTTTTTTATTTTCGGGCCGGTTACCCGGACCTGCCCAACCCTAATTTATAGTTATAAATGCTATTCGAAAATGGAGACATACTTACTTGGTCGACCATTCACTTATTATAAAAGAATTCTGAAAATCTCATAAAAAAACTCAATATGACTCAAAATCAACAAAAATAGTTAGCAAAAATTTTGGGCTTCAATTACACAACTGAGTAAAAAAGATATTGTAAACTTTGGGCTTCAACAAAAAGTGCTTGAGATTCGAAGTTGTGTGTACATGTGTTTCGGGAAGTGAATGTTGTGGCGGATGCCTTAGCTAGCTTGGCACAAAAGGAATTTCGGTCCGATCTGTTTGATTGTTCTTCTTTCCCAAGGAAACCTAAGGCGAAGTTGATGCTAGATAGAATGCGTACTACATACGTTTGGTGTAAAAAAAATAAGTGGTTTAATGTTGATTGTTTAGTGTTAGTTTATTTCACGGGTAAAGTCGTGACTTACCCCTATATGTATGTTGAGCTTTTTGCAAGTTAATTAAGGTCTGGCATCCCAGTGTTGGCCCTCCCCTTTGGAGATTTAACAATATATATATATATATATATATATATATATATTTGTAAATCGAATTGTTGATGCAATATCTTGATATGATGAATTCCAAAGTCTAATAATGCACCTGATGAGACATCAAATTGTCATTCAATCACAATCGTACACGTGGCATGATCTAACCCTAGCATGTAAAAGGCTCCAGTACAGTCCCAACGGACCCATGTGGAAGACAATTGTTCAGCCTGTAAGTCAGGCACCCAGGCCTAAGACACGCCAGCCTCAAAGGCACGGATCTTCGAGCTCGGTTGAGGACAATAAGGCCCGAGCAGCAAATCTCAGAGCTGTCACTAGCTCGATATTTACTTCCTAAAATCAGCTCTAGCCCAATCAAGCATTTGGTTCTTAACAGAGCCAAATGTCGAATAGCTTCAATCATGCACAGGTAAGATCTTATGTGACAGTTGGGGAGTGAACACTCACTATAAGAGTCGGTGAAAGGAAAGAGAAAGGTATGCAAATTGTACACACTGCAACTGTACATACAATTTTGACTCTTTCACGAACCGGTATCTGACTTAATCATCGGAGTGCCTTCGGCCACCACCACGATGGTCCTGGGCCTAGCTGCTGCTAATTTTGCTAGTTAGATATCATCCACGATGACAGATCTAAATGCAACAGTTTGGCACCGTCCGTGGGGAAGATGACAGTAAGTTTTCTCTCAAACAAACAAACGAAGCTCTTTCTAGCTGAACAAAACATCAAGAAATGGTAACCAGCACCAGATCTCGAATCGATCCAAACGAAGCTTTGACCAGCGAAACTTAGCCACCAAGCTGAATCAATCCAATCGAATAGGCTGAACGGTCACACGGTCTAGCTGCGGCTGTCCTGACATGAGTTTTATCCTGCTCAACCTAGACCATTTAATGGGGGTGGTGGAAAGGATTACTCGAGGCCAATCGAGATTGGGGAGGACCTAAGATCCATGAGCACACCCAAAAGGGTGAAAACCTCCTGCAAAATAACAAAGAGCCTGCCGAGAATGAGACCCGAGAGAGGGTCACAAGACCACATGCACCTCGGAAATTAACAAAACCATGATCGAGAACCCGCTCCGACAAGGGGCGTCCGACCCTGACGTCCTATATGAGTTCGCATTCCCACCCTTCTCGGAGGAGATCATGAGTGCCCCTCTTCCTAATAAGTTCATCCCACTGAAGCTTGAGTTCGACGACGAAACATCAGATCTGTCAGACCACTATTGCCATTACTACCACGTGATGACGCTCAAGGAAAGTTCAAAAAGCATCCTGTGTCAAACTTTTTCGACCAACGTGAAGAAGGATACGTTGACATGGTTTCACAGTTTCTAGCCCAGGTCCATCGGATCATTCCAGGACCTAGCGAAGGCGTTCATCACCAGATTCGTCGGGAGCCAATGGATCAGAAAGAGGCCTCACTACCTGCTAAGCCTCAAATAGAAACAGGGTGAGATCCTCGGGGAGTATGTCAGTCATTTCAATGATGAATTGGCTTGATCGATTGGTGAAGTGACAACACATCAGACACTGTTTTCACCCCAGGCTTCCAAGGAGGCCAGTTTTACAACTACCTCACCTTGGACCCCCCAGCAAATATGGCAGGATTGTTGAGGAGCGCCCAAAAGTACATCAACCATGGAGAAATGTTGGCCGCTAGGAAAGGAGAAAGTGAGCCAAAACACTCCTCCAGAACCAAGGACAAATATGAGAAAGGGGACAGTTCCAAACGAAAACGAGACGAGAACCAAGGCGGGCTCGACAAATCAAAATTGTTAAAGCCCAACGTCTCAGGTACCCCCACTCAACTCTAGTCTAACCGACATTTTTCCACCATCGAAAAATGAGCAGACATCAAGTGGCCGTCAAAACTCAAGGGAGAATTCAAAACGTGATAAGAATAAGCATTACTCTTATCATAAGGAGATGGGCCATGACACCAAGGACTATAGGAGCCTCAGAGATGAGATCCAGTACTGGATCCAAACAGGACAAATAAAAGAGTTCATCAACCTTGGAGACACGGATCCTTAAGGCGAGATAATGGCACAGGAAGCAAGACAAACGAGGAGAGAAAACACTCGAATCGTTCATTGAAGAAATCGGTTTGGGAGCTGTGAATCATATCGCACTACCAAAACCAGCTCGTACAGCACATAGGGGAGGAAAGAAAAGCCCCAAGCTTAAAGTTCACAGAACGGGACATGAATGGTCTCCGTTTCCCACACAATAACCCCCTTTCATCTCAGTAGGGATAGCGAATTGGGAAGTTAGAAGATCACTGGTGGCCACAGGCAGCTCCTTCAAGTTTTGTTCCTAGACGTGTTCATAAAAATGCAACTGATAGAAGGAGAGCTAACTCCTTCAAATCAAGCCATGTTTGGCTTCAACGGAGAAACCTGCTACCTGATGGGTAAAATCACATTGTCGGTAATCACATGGGAACTAGACCTACAAAGGATCTTGATGACGGAATTCTCACCTTGGACACCCACTACAAGTACAACGTAATATTGGGCCAACCTTGGTTACACCACATGGAAGCAGTCGTCTCCACCCAGCATCAATGCCTCAAGTACCCCTCAGACGGAGAGGTAGGGACAATCAGAAGAGACCAAACTATCGCTCTAGAATGTCATACGCCTCAGCCAGGTGGTCAAATAACAAAACATAGAGGCCCAAACAACAGGTTGTGGATGACGAAACCCCAAATCCAAAAAGCAAGAATCTACCTCCACTTTCGGACCTCAAACCTCTATCCAATCCGAAGGGAAGGCCAAATGCTGGCAGAAGGAAAAAGTTGTAATAATATACCTGGACAACCCAACTAATACAAAAGCGATCCAGATAGGTTCTAACCTCGACAGAACACTGGCGGATCAGCTAGCAACACTGTTAAAAAATAACCAGGACGACTTCACCTAGACAATGAAAGAAATGGTGAGGATTGATCCCACAGTTATCACACAGAGACTAGCAGTCAATCCTGACTCGAAGCCAGTCCGACCGACAAGAAGGCCAGTGGGCTCGAGCACAACTAGGCCATCAAGAATAAGTACAAAGACTTTCAAACGCTGGCATGATAAGGGAGTCTTGTTACTCGAAATGGCTGGCGAACACGGTCTTGGTGAAAAAGAAGAACGGGAAGTGGAGGGTATGCGTGGACTACACCGACCTAAAAAAAACCTACCTAAAAGACAACTTTTAACTGCCCTGAATAGACAAGAACATGGATGCGACATCCGGACACATGCTACTCAGCTTCATGGATGCATACTCTGGCTACAATCAGTTCAGCATGCACTCGCCAGATCAGGAGCAAACCTTTTTCAAAACGAACACAGACACATATTGTTATCGGGTAATGCCTTTGGGACTAAAGAATGCAGGGGAAACTTACCAACGCCTAGTAAACCGAATATTGTTAAAGATCCTCCACCGTCTAGACCACCTAGCGGAGCTCCAAAAAGCGTTCTCTCAACTCAGGAAATACCGAATGTACCGATCAGCAACAGATTTAGGTTTTTTTTTAAATGAGACCAACCACAAACATAAAACAAGTTTAGAGACTAACTGGAAGGGTGGTAGCCCTAAACTGATTCATTTCTAAATCTTCAAACAGATGCCTCCCATTCTTTTAAAATCCTAAAAGAGAGCAAATAATTCCAATGGGGAAGAGCAGTGGGAATAGGCCTTCCAAGACCTGAAGGCCTACATGGGAAGCATGGAGCTGCTCTCAAAACCTATTTCAGGTGAGACACTCTACCTATACCTCTTAGTCTCAGAGCATGTTATCAATTCAGCTCGGGTACAGGAAGATAGATAAACAAAAGTTCGTCTACTACATCAGCAAAACGTTCGATGGGGCAGAAGTTAACTACCCTAATCTGGAAAATGGGCCATAACGCTAGTAACTTCCTCAAGAAAGCTAAGACCCTACTTCCAAGATCACTCCATAACAGTCTAGACTGAGTACCCACTTCGGTGGGTATTGCACAAGCCAAAGCTATCAGGAACAATGGTCAAGTGGTCAATAGAGCTGGGACAATTCGACATTCACTACGCTCCAAGAACAACCATCAAGGCACGACCGACTTCATCGTCGAGTTCACTGGAACAAGATAACCGGGACTGACCCCAAACCTATATTTTGTTAGTCCTCGAGCAAAACAATAAAAATAAAATTCTAACTCACTTTCGCAGGAATCATCGGTTGCACTTACCTTAAACGTGCAACAAGGCTTTGAACCCCTAGATTACCTCTAGTGGACGAGTTATAGTCTCGTGAGGGTTTCCAAAAATGTTACCCACAAACATTATTGACTCAAAAAAACTTGGTCAAACAGTGTTTATTTTAAAACTTCAAGATATGCAAGAAACCAACAGTGTCATTTTAGTGTATCAATAAATCTCAAAATAACTTAATATTCTCCAAAGATTAGAAAAAATTCACAATCATCCTCAACTCAATGTGTATGTGTGGATAGCACAATCAACATAACTTTTCATTTCAGAGTAAAACAATGACTAAATCTCCTGTAGAAAGTTTGTTTTGACTTCAAACCTCTCATGTCGCTTACAATAAAACACTCAGAGATTTGATATTTCACTCAGTTTATATGTGAGGAAAGAGTAAATAATGGAAAACAATCATCTCACATATAGTAATATGAAGAACGGATTTTTCAAGAATGGAATGAATATGATCTCATGGACAGGAATATCAATTACTTTTGGGAATGTTGAATCAAACACCATAGGTCTTGGTTATTAAATCTCCACATCTACGTAACCAACCTTTACCTAAGATCAACTAGGACTTTGTTGGGTTGTAACGAGCCTTGGGTAATGGTTAATAAGGAATGTCAAAGGATTCTAAGAAAAATTTCTAGGAATGTATACACCCATTCACGAACAATTAGGGCTATCAAGAATAAACCGATGTTGCGCACCATCAATTTTTTCTTCATTCTCACATCTTTATCCTCATTGACATTCTTCTTCCGTTTTCTTTTTTTTTTTTTTTTTTTTTTTTTATAGAGGATTTATGAAATATCTCATATTTTGCTCTTTAATGCCCTTTTTACACCAAGTATATTCATCCATACACATTCCTAGAAAAGTTGGGTAAAAGGTTAATGGGTTAACAACCAAAAGTTATTCTAAGGCTCAAAAGGCTAAAAAAAGGTTAATGTTATGGGTAAGTTAAAAGGCTAGTTAATGGTCTAAAGAAAAAAAAATGCCTAGATCATTTCCTAAGTTCGGGTCAGTATTATGACATCTCAATTGAATAAGCCAAGAAGTTCTAGTGTAATAATTCAATTTTGATGTCATTCCCAAAGCAATTGATCAGAAAAATGAGAATAATGAGATCATCAACGAGATAATACGGACTCAAGAAAAATCAGAGCTTATGTATAACCCTCAGAAAAATAGAAAGGTTCAAAACTTTATGGGTTAAGTCTCCACTATTATTCTAAGGTTTTCTAGTGCATATTTCACTCATCAACTTCAAGTTATGCTAATATGGCTCATGGTGCAAAGATAATTAAGTTGAAAAATCTTATGAACTAAATCTAACTTAAGGATCTTACTAAAATTTTAGTCTTTATCGATATACCAATATGTCAAGTTGGCGTGCATTTTCTTGAGCATAAAACATTTAAAATCCATTTTCACAATCGCAAAAGACCAAGTTTTCTTGACAGAAAAACATTTTTTTTTTTAAGAATAAGAAAAGAAAACACTGGGAAAAAAAGAAAAATTCACCGACTCATGAACCCTACCCCCAAACCTAATCCAAACATTGTCCTCAATGTTTAACAAAATAATTCTGACAAATGAATGAAATAAGTACATGAGAGGAGGTTAGAACAGTATTACCGCGGTGAAGATTTTACCAATTTCCAAGAAGTCATCAATGAGGCTCACAACATAAGAATCATGGAGTTTTCATTAGAAATCGATAAAATGCATACTCGACACTAACAAAGAAAACTAAAAAAAAAAGGCAAGTTGTAAGTCAAAACTATTACGGAGCTAACGAGTATGAGTGAAACACAACTAAATAGGGTACTCGAAAATCAATCCAGACTAACAGCAAAGACACACAACTAAAGCTAGGCTGCCTCCTAGGAGCGCTTGGTTTACCGTCATCAGCCCGACAAATATTCTTCCTCTTAGTCCATGGTCGTATATCAACAACCTGAACAATTGAGGATCAGTCCACCAAAATATAGCAATCGCATGGAGCACCAAATACACTAGGACATCAGTAGTCATACTCATGAGAGGATTTTTGCGTGCTCCAAAAAGGGAACATCCTATGTCTTGTTCCAAATCAGAAGATTGAATAATTTTCACAACAGGATGGTGAAAACTGAAATCCTCACTACAGCACAAGGGATCGGTGAAAGTAGCCTTAGTAAATGGGAATGTGATGCAAGTAGATGAGACGATGGATATATTAGGTGGTACAGGCTCATCACATGAATCACATAGAGATATTGGTCTAGACAACTCATCACCTGAAAATGCATACCTGAGGGTGTCAGGTAATTGTTTAAAGTCAAGCTCAAGTGGCTCAACTGATAGGACTAGTTTTAACTCACTGAGTGGAAGAGGCTTCACTTTAGACTTCCATTTATAACTAGGATCCACAATGGGGACTGAGTCAAGCAAATCATTGACTTCCCTAATGGAATCATCAACATCAAAGTCTAAACTAAAATGAGTCAAACAAGCCTCTAAATGGTCATGTGTATCATGAAAAAAGTCAAGGGGAGACTCTAAAGAATATTCACAGTTTGATTTGATGCATGAGTCACTAGGAAGGCATGAGTCAACATGGGAAGGAGATGTCTGTAGTGTCTCAGAATCTACAGGTTCATCAATAAATGAGGCTTTATCAGCCTTCTTATGAGAGGAGGATGCAACCTGTATAGAATTGGGTGAGGGTATAGTAACACTCATGTCAGGCATTCCTACCTGATTGTCAACCAGTTTTCCACTCCTAAGGGTAGTAATAATGGATTGGACATCTTCACTGTCCGGCTCAGATGTGCCACTAATTTCATATTCACCATTTGAGTTGGAAATAGGTTGGCTAGGGAATATTTCTGACTCTATCTCAGGAAGTGACTCAGCTATCTGACTTAAAGTCATCTCAAGTTTCTTGATAGCTTGAGAGTTTTGTCGATAAATAACTGTCAATTCTGTGATATCCTGAGAATTTAGCTCAAGCATTTCTCCCGTTCGCTGCATGACATGAGTTAAGGCGTCCTCTAAACTAGATGTGTTAGAAGGAGGAACAACTCGATGAAATTGAGACTCATTATCAGGAATGAAAGCTTGAGGAGTTTGATGAGTGTCTAGAGGGCCTTCATGGTACTGACCATGAGCCCATGAGAAGTCAGAATGATAAGCTAGACCTAGGTAATAATCTAAATATGGATCATACTCAGGTCGTCGCATGTCATAAAATGAATTGACTTGCTCGGAAAAATAGGCTGGATAATCCCTTGTGTTCATTTTTTTTTTAAAATTTAATTTTTTTTAATTTTTTTTTTAAATCACTAACTCTAAACAAAATATGCACAGACTCACACGCAATCAACAACCAATAAATGCACAAGAAACATGCCTCCCTAAGCAATAAACGTTTTTTAGATCAATTATCATTTTATCTTTGGGAGACAATTATTTCTTATGTAATCTTTATGACAGAATAATGGGTGCTACAAGTTGATCCTAAGAGTGTACACTTTACACCGCAAAGTTCAAAATCAGTAGGCTAGAGTTTTGTTTCAAAGAAACCGGATTATCGCACAAGAGAATGAGGTCGCAATGGTCCAATTAAGTACTTCCTTGTGCTACCGCTCTGTAAGCCAATAGATGTGAGAACGATGTGATGTTAAATGTACACTTGAGGCTTGTGTTCCTAACCCCAAAACTGTTAGTTACACCAATTCTTCTTGTGGATCGTAGCTTACTTATGACTCGGCGTACCGGGTAAATTACCTTGTGGCAGTAGCCTCTCGGAGTTCATTGAATGATTAAACCCATCGTCACTTTTAGCTTTGGTCAACACAAAAATTATTGGATTCACCTTGGTCTTAGTTGTCCTATGAACACCGTACCTAAAAGAATGCGCTATCTAACTTGCTAATTGATTTTAATTATATTTGGCTATTGGTTGCACACAGCTGGAGTGATGAGGTGGGGATATCAAGTTCCACCAGTTTCTATTTAGAAGCTGAGTCTGCTTATTATGAATTACTAAAGTTTAGCATCCACAATTTCAGTAATTAAACAACCAATCACACAATTTCAAACAATTACACAAAGCACCCGGTCGCTAATACATTGCGTGAGTTAAAAGTACTTACAGTATGCGCATTCCGTTCTGCACAAAAAAAGTTAGCACAATTTAAAAAAAATGTCCGACTTCTTTTTATCCGTTTCAATCAACACACAAGCACATGCAAATAAATTTACTGGTCTTGGTCGTAGAAGTCGGATTTCTAAATCATAAAAAAATTATTGGGTAACAATTAAAATTGTTTCCCTATAATTTTTTTGAATTAGAAAATTTTGGGTTTTTTTTTTTTTTTTTTTTTAGTGATTAAACAAAATGAAAAATAGTAAAGTTCTCAAAAATTATTACACCACACACTCGTAAAACGAGGTGAAAATAAAATTAAAACTCTCTTCACAAAATAAAAAATAAAAATAAAAATTTGCTTGATGTTTTGCAGGATCGTCCAATTTTCTCGAGAAGCGTGTAATCTGCAAAATCAAACACAAAATGAGTGTAAAAAGAACAAAATAAAAAAAAATAAAAAAATTTGTTTTGTTTTTTTTAAAATTTTTAATTTTTAAATTTTATTTTATTTTTCTTATTATTATTATTTTTTTATAATTAGTGCAAATAAATCTTAAATTCAATTACACCGCAACCTTCCCCGGCAACGGCGCCAAAAACTTGTTGCGGACTTAACTAACCTAAATAAATAGGCTAATTTCACCCACTTGTAATAACCGCAAGTGCACGATGCCTAACTAGTAGACAACGGCAAGTACGGGTCGATCACACGAGGAAGGTGGATGCAATTAAATTTTAGAAATTATCTAAACTAATTTAAAGGAAAATGGGGTTACAGTATTTTTAAAACTAAACTAAAAATAAATTAAAAATAAGAAAAATAAAATAAAAGATAGATGAGATGTGGGCTTGGACTCACCAATGAGTTAGCAAAAATATTTAATTCTAAATTACTGAAAATTTAAACGAGAAGCTTTAGGGATGAGAATCCATTGCTTACACCGAATATGTGATCGTTAAAATCCAATTCAAATTATATCATGTTTCTATCAAACATTAACAAATTATTTCAAGCAAATACGCTCTTACCAAGTATTAAGTGTCTTTTTAGGGCACACTTAATCAAAGTTTAAGCTTAATATTTCTAACACATGCTTTGAATATTGATAAAGGGTAATTCTAACTACCAAACATATCAAGTTTAATTTCTCGAAAATGAAGGGTGAAAGCAATTTATCAAAAATTCAGAAATAAATTGTAATTAACAATTAAGCACACAATTCAGTAAAATAAATCAAAATGAATTATGCAATCCCTTTGGTTTGACACAAACTCGATGTGGTGGTACTCAGCAGATCAGCAGGTAGTCTGAACACGAATACCGAGAAAAATGTTCCCAAAACGCTCTGTGGTGGTGCAGAACAGAAATCAGGGTGCCAATAGCCGGAAGGAAATTTGACTCAGTCGCGCGCCTCTGCTCCGCCTTCGTCTCCAGCGAGCAGCGTCGCTGCTCCGCCTTCCTTCGTGCTCCTCGCGAGGGTCGTCGTCCTCCAAATGATTCTAAAACCTGCAAAAGAGATAGAAGGTGAGGAAACAATCGAGAGAGAGATGCGAAAAAAAGCAGAGAGAAATCTGGAGGGGACTCCCCTGTTTCCGCTGTCGCGGTGGTTGTGCGCCGCGGACGAGGTGCTCTGTGATGGTGGCTGTGAGAGATGGAGACAGGAAGGAGATGGATTCAAAGTGAGGCCGAGATGGCGGGGAGGACGGCCTACCTGGCTCTGTCGCGAGGCGGAACAGAGTCGCGGTGATGGCGGCTCTGTTTCGCGATGGTTGTGGTGGCTCGCGAGGTGCTGTCTGGAGGGGTGGTGGTGATTGGATGATGGACAGGGAGAGGGACAGGGACGGTGGCGAGGGATGTCTGTGCTAGCGCGAAACAGGGAAGTGATGGTGGTGGCGAGGTGACTGTCCGGAGGTGGTGGTGGTGCTCGAGTGATGGTGGTGGCGAGGTGACTGTGGCAGTGATTGCTGAGTGAGTGAGAGATGGATGAGTGGTGATGGTGATGGGAATCACTTGTGAGGAAGAGGGTTTAATTTTATGCAATTTTTCTTTTCCCTTCTCTTCCTCCCCTTTTCTCACCCTATTCTCTTCTATTTATAGAGAAAGATCAAAGTGAATAGGGATGAGATAAAGGGAAGATTAATCAAGGTATAAATGAGAGAATATTCTTTAGGGGTAGGATTGGGTTTAGGTTTGTTATCATCTACTTTGTACCACCGCTAGAATCGACCAATTGTCATTTCTTAAATTGTCGCCTTAATACGATTTCATCGTTCACGCTCAAATTCCTACAAAGACATGAAAACGAAATAATTACTATAAAATATAATAATCGAAACACTAACATGTATAAATTAAGGGATATATTATATAATAATTAAGTGAATATCAAATAACCAGCAACGAGATGATAACCTCGAACCGCCCTCACAGGGATGGATCTTGCGATGCGACGAGTCATCCAACATGAAGGGTTCCGGATTGGGAATCGTCTTGTACACCCCTAATGGGGTCACCCTCAGAAAGGCTATTAAATTTGGCTTCCGTGCTACAAACAACAAAGCGGAGTACGAAACCCTCCTAGCCAGGCTAAAGCTAGCCAGAGGAATCAGAGTAGAAGAACTCACGGTGTTCATCAACTCCAAACTTGTTGTCAATCAGGTGAACGGTGAATTTGATGTCAAAGAGACCCGAATCATGGCTTATTGTGGAAAAGCAATCAATGCCAAAAGATGGTTCAAGATGATACTACTCAGCCACTGCTCCAGGGCAAACAATAAGGAAACCGACGACCTGGTCAGAACTGCACAGAATGACTCCGCCACACTCGTAGAGTTTCAGGGGAAGTCGACCCTAAAAAAATAAGGCTTCCACGAAAACCTTTCCACTGATACAAAGACCAGCTAGATGAGCCTCCTAAGGAGGAGCCCTTCTAGCAGATAAGTTAGAGGTCCGCAAGCTGAAAAATAGACTGGTACGGTACACTCTCCTCAACGACGGGTTGTACAGGAGATCAGTGACTGGCCTTCTACTCAGATTTTTTATCCCCAGGGAGGCAAACCAAGTCCTCATCGAAATCCATGAAGGAGTCTGAAGGAAAGAAACTAGCTCATAAAGCCCTCATGCTGGGATATTATTGGCCGAAAATGCAACAAGAGGCCAAAGACTTGGTCTGCAAGTGCGATAAATGTCAGAGGTACGTACACACATATGTATGCACAAAACCTGGTCCCAATGACGAGCCAGTGTCTCTTCGCTCAATGGAAAATAAACATCATGGGCCCGTTCCCCATCCTAAAAAAAGCAAATTTTTTCTTGTGGCAGTCGACTACTTCACCAAATGGGTGGAAGTGGAGCCCCTCTCCAGGATAGGAGAGAATCGAATCAAGAACTTTCTTTGGAAGTCTAACGTGTGTAGGTTCGAAATACCAAAAATCCTACTCAGCGACCATGGGACCTAGCTCGAGGGTAGGAAGGTCAAGCAACTTTGCATCCAAGTGGGCATCAACCATCACGTTTCCGCGTCAGGTCACCCCAGACCAATGGATTAGCAAAAGTCACCAACCAAACTATCCTGGAAGCTATCAAGAGAAAACTCGATGTGCCCAAAGGGCTCAGGGTTTCTAAACTTTCAGGCATCCTCTGGGCATACCATACAACAAAGAGGACTCCCACTAGAGAGATGCCATTTGCATTTGCCTATGGGTTCGAGGCAATGGTCCCAATAGAACTAGCGATACCTACATTCAGAACGTACGAGTTTCGAATAGAGGACAATGACGAAGCTCTGATAATCGGCTTAGACTTACTCGAAGAGAGGAGAGATGGAACTTTCGTCAGAATTGCAGCTTATCAACAAAAGATGGCCCAACACTACAACAAGAGGGTCAAACCTCGAGAATTCAAAATCGGTGATATGATAATCAGGAATACCTAGTCGAACACAAGAGACCCAAAATAAGGCAAGGTAAGCCTGTACTAGGAAGGTCCCTACAAGGTGACAACGATCAAGAAGCCAGGAACCTATTGGCTATAAAACCTGGATGAGTGCGTCTAAAAAGGTCGTGGAATGTAGAGCACTTGGAGAAATATTATCAATAAAGGTATCCTCTTTTAAGATTCGCAATTCATTTTACTCCATGCCCAGAAATAGGGCTAGTCCGACTTTCGGACCACGATTGCACACATAGGGACTGAACCTAGTCCATGGACAGTTCACTGCAAGCAAGTGAGTCCCGTCCATGGACCGCTCACTGCTCCTAAGATAGCTTAGTCCGACCTCAGGACCACAATGGTACAACTGCAGAGAGGACCTGGTGTATGGACAGTCCACAACAAGCGGGCAAAACTAGTTTGAGGATGACTCATCGCTCCCTACAGAGCATGGTCTGAATACAGGGGCCACAATGGCGCACAAGCGGTCAAGCCTAGTCCTTTTTAGGACAAAAACAACTTGTTGCATAAGTGACCTAATCCGCCTTAGGAACCAAGGAACTCCAACACGAATCGGACCGAATCCATGGACAACTCACCGCAAGCGGGCGAGTCCAGTCTCAAGATGACTCCCCACACTCTAAGGAACCTGACCTAAATACGGGGACCACAATGGCACACAAGCGGCCAAGCCTAGTCCTTTTCAGGATGACGACAGCATGCCCCATAAGTGGCCTGGTCTGCCTCAAGAACCATGGAACTTCAACACAGATCAGAACCAGTCCATGG
Organism: Berberis vulgaris; assembly: GCA_963556465.1. Taxonomy (NCBI): domain Eukaryota; kingdom Viridiplantae; phylum Streptophyta; class Magnoliopsida; order Ranunculales; family Berberidaceae; genus Berberis; species Berberis vulgaris. Next base: position 53,133,972 of record OY747126.1, read on the forward strand.
AAAATCCGCCGCAAGCGGGCAAGTTTAGTCTCAGAATGACTCACCTCTCTAAGAAACCTATATTGAATACGGGGGGGGGGCACGATGGCGCGAAAGTGGCCAAGCCTAGTCCTTTTCAGGATGATGATAGCTAGCGGCATAAGTGACCTAGTCCGCCTTAGGAACCAAGAAACTCTAGTGCAGATCGGACCCAATCCATGCACAATCAAATACAAGCAGCGAGTTCACTCTCAGGACGACTCACCGCTATCTAAGGAACTTGGCGAGCCACAATGGCGCACAAGCAGTCAAGCCTAATCCTTTTTGGGATGATGACAACTTGCCGCATAAGTGACTTAGTCTACCTCAAGAACCAAGGAACTCCAACGCGTATCGAACCTAGTTCATGCACAATCCACCGCAAGCGGGTGAGTCCAGTCTCAGAACGTCTCACCGCTCTTTAAGGAACTTGGTCTGAATATGGAGGCCACGATGGCGTGAAAACGGGCCAAGCCTAGTCCTTTTTGGTTGACGACAGCTTGTCGCATCAGTGACCTAGTCCGCCACATAGCCAAGGAACTCCAGCACAAGGTGAACCCAATCCATGGAAAGTTTGTTGCAAGCAGGCGAGCCCTGTCCTCGATAGCTTACCACTCCATAGAAGGCCCAATCCTCTTCAGGAACTAAGGCAGCACACATGCTAACGAGTCCAGTTCATAGACAACTCAACACATTCAAATGTTCAAATCCATACGGACAAAGGAAACATTCTAACCACCAAGACTCAAATTAACAATGAGTCAAATCATCATTCAGAAAAGGCTATTACACTGCCCTTCAGTTTCTGCACAGAGCTAAGTAGCAGTACTTCGACAGGCCAACGCCTACTAAGAAAGTGGGTAATGCGAGACACAACCCGCTTACATGAAGATCACTTTTCAGTGAATTTGCTATCATTGACAAGTCAAATTATTTCGCCAAGGGAACTACACAGGTTGAATCAGGACCACGCGTATCTCCTTCATAAACAAGTCAATCCAGTCCTTGCTCAGAGCTAAAACTGTCTTATCTTTTACGACAGTCTAGAAGATCAGTTCGCACAAGCCAATATGATTCATAATCATTCAGAGAATACAAAGAAAGCGAATTCATAAAAGCATACTTCATTGATCGTTAAAAAGTTGTTACAGAGCTTGACCGACTGACCAGTACAAAAGTTTACACCTACAAGTATTTGAGCTTGGTACAAAGCAAGGCACGAGTATGGATCAGCTGAAACACACATCAAGGCTTTGTTCCGCCAATCTGCCTTCAAAAGAAGATTTGGAAGTGAAAACAAAGTGACCTAAAGTTGGCTGCTGGTGTGATCCCTCAAAAAAAAGATGACTGGGGTGATGCAGAATCAGTTCCCCAAGGCTATAGACCCCACACACCAGAGCCCGACTCTGACAGTTTGCCTTTCAATTGTGGCATCACGAGTGAAGTCCAGGAAGGAGTAGTGGGAACAACCACCCAAAGTTGGTTGCAGGTGTTATCTCCCAAATTGGATGGCAGAAGACGTCGTGGGAACACCGAAAATGGAAGACAAGCTTGGCCCTAAGGGAAAGTCTGTACTTTTTTTTCACGATGTACAAAGAGATTCAGAGGTCCCATGGAACCACTAGAAGCTCACTCAAACCAAGTGGCTTCATCCAATAGCAGGTGTTGTCAAGACTCGTCATTGCAAATGCTAGAACATTCGGAGACTCCACCACCGGAGATCCTTCGTCATCCTTTGTAGAGGTCAAAACACATTCTTTAGAAATACACATGTGAGGAACAAGTTCTACAATGCTCATGGCAGTACCTGAAGCTGCAAGAACCAGTCTATACATAGGCATGACGGTTCACAACAGGAGGTTACCCAACAGTCACGTCGACATTAAATGTTATGCGAGGAATAAGGGAGTAATGATTCCAAAGTACAACTGCACCAGTCCACATTCATCAAATTAACTGAACGACACAAAGCCCCATTAACTAGGGAGAGTAGCTGATGAGACATTGTACAATCACTCAATCACAGTTGTGCACGTGGCATTGATTATATCTAGCACGTAAAAGGCATCAGCGTAGTCCTCAGCGGACCCATGTGTAAGACTATTGTTCAGCCCGTAAGTCAGGCACCCAGGCCCAAGACACGCCAACCCCAAAGGCACAGGTCTTCGGGCTCGGCCCACGACAATAAGGCACGAACAACAAATCTCAGAGCTGTCATAGGCTCGAGATTCACTCGCACGAAATCAACTCTAACCCAATCAAGTATTGGGTCTTGAACAGAGCCAAGTGTCAAAGAGCTCCAATCATGCACAGGTAAGATCTTATGCGAGATCTCCTCCCTCCATCATGCCCTCGATCGCAGGGACAGTTGGGGAGGGAACACTCACTATAATAGTAGGTGAAAGGAAAAAGAAAGGTACGCAAGTTATACACACTGCAACTTTACATACAGTTTACACTATTTTTCGAACCGGTATCTAACTTAAGCATCAGAGTGCCTTTGGCCACCACCATGGTGGTCCTGGGCCAACCGCTGCTCATTTTTGCGGGTTAGATATCATTGGGATCAACAAGGACATATATGAACGCATCAATACCCTTTCCAACCCCTCTTCCTCTATGATTTGTTTTTTAAATTTCCACATCCACCATATCCACACAACCCCTTTTTCTCTTTCATCATCACCTCCTCCTAGCCACCCTTGAAAATTCAAATACATTTTCCATGATTAATGCATTGTGGCACACATTGTGCATATAAAAGAGATTGTGTGTTAGTTAGTTCTAGATGGTAAGGATGGAAAATGGTAGGGGTCTCCATGGTGATAATAGAAAGAAAATTTCATGGAGGAAGATGGATTGGATGGGATACGCAACAATGGAGTTCCAAATGATGAAGTGTAAGAGAATGATGGTAGTTTTTTTTTGTTCTATTTAACTTTACACAAATTAGTTTATGGCTATCTGCGTTTGGCCCCTTTTTTTGCACATGCAACACACATGTAATTCAAGGTGATGATACACTGATTTGTCCTGTAATTCGCACCGTACACATGTCATTATGATCTCATCGACAGAGTAAAGTGGGCCTAGATGAGCGCCCAATCTGGCAAAGCTCAGATAACTCCAAGCCCACTGAGGCGGGTACCAGGAGGTTGGACCCAATCAGCAAGGCCCTATTAAGCCCATAAGTCGTACGGTCGAGCCCAATACTCGTGAGACGGAATAAGGAAGGTAACAAGGACTTTGACTTAAGACAAGCATGCCAACAACACATTGACTCCTACTAGGAAAGAAATACCGGAGTATAAGTCGTGCATGAAAACTCTTCTGTATGGACAACACTCCATAAGGAAGGAATCCCTAGATATCAGAGTACAAGTGGTTATGGAAACTTTCCTGCATAGATGACTCTCAAAAAGGAAATGATCACTAAACATATATCTTTCCTTAAACCACGCCATCAAAGACATAGCCGAAAAATACTCTCGCATGATAAATAGGGCACAAGATTGAGGAACTAAGGTATAATATTGAACCCAGTATTAAGCAGTACACCTTTCTCAAGCATTGTTTAACTTAAGCATCGGATTGCCATCGACCGCCACAATGGTGGTATTTTGCTCACGTGGGTTCCTTGTGTAGGTCAAGGTCAAGGAGAACGAAAACTGAATCATCAGTTTGGCGCCGTCCGTGGGGAATGACAAAGTTCCTAAGAAAATAGTGATAACACCCCTTTATTACAATCCAGAGAAATGGTAACCACTAGATTCCGCAATAATGGTGAAATCACTGAGCCTGGGGAGAATTGGGGAGAAGTGAAGTGGCCCTCCAAGCTCTGAGGAGATCCCTCCCAGTGAGACAATGGCAAGTACTACTCATTTTACAAGGACAACGACCACGATACCGAAGACTGCAAGAATCTCAAGAGGAGATTGAATATTGGATCAATAGGGGAAAACTCAAAGAATTCTTGTGTTCGGATAGAAGACAAGACCGGGTGAGAGAAAGGGAAGAACTTGTCAAAGAAATTGAAGAAAAGGTGGCAGACACTATATATGTCCTACACGGGGTGTGCTCGGAGGGTGAGTAGTCCAACAGGTCCCGAAAAGGGACGCTTCATGAGATGCGGACTCATCCATGCTCATGTTCAAAGCTCGATCCCGTCGTTGACATTCACGGATAAAGACCTCCAGGGCGACCACTCTCATAATAATGACGCCCTGGGAAGAGATCCTTGATAAACACCGAAAGCTCCCTAAATGTTCTATTACTCAACACGTTCCGCAACATGCAGCTAAAAGAGGAAGACTTGGCGCCTGCCAGTCACCCCATAGTAGGGTTCAGTGGGGATAATTGTTTCCCAGTCGGGAAGATCAGGCTAATGGTAGTGGCAGGAGAGCCACAACTACAAAAAGTGTTCTTCCAAAAGTTCATGGTAATCAATGCCCCATCCACCTACAACATCATCTTGGGAAGGCATTAGCTACATCAGATGGAGGCAATAGTTTCCACTTTTCATCAATGTATCAAGTACCCTGCCAATCTGGCAGTATGCACCATTCGAGGAGACCAGCCGTCAGCAAAAGATCGCCACTATGCAACGCTGAAGCAACTTGACAACTAGCAATCACAGTTCGGACCCTCGGCTCAAACATCTCTGAGCCCAAGTCCAGAGATGAAAGAAGAGCCTCATCGCTCGAATGATGAAACTCTAGTCAGTCCAAGAAGAAGGCTTAATGCCAGCCAGTCAGAGGATGAGTCGATCACGGTCTACCTCGACAGTCCCAATAACAACAGAGCTGTTCAGATAGGTTCCCGCCTGAGCAAAGAATTAATGAAATTATTAATAAAGCTGATGCAGGATAATCAAGATATCTTCACCTGGATGATGCGGGATATGGTGGGGATTGACCCCTCCATAATCACCAATTGACTGGAAGTTGACCCTAAGCGAAAAATAGTCAGGCAGAAGAAGAGACCTATGGCCTCGAAAGAAACCAGATCATAAATGAAGAGGTTACTCAACGCTGACATGATTAAACAAGCACGGTTCCTAGACTAGCTGGCGAATACCATCCTAGTAAAAATAAGAATGGGAAGTGGAAAATCTGTGTGGATTACATAGACTAGAACAAGGCTTGTCCAAAAGATAGCTTTCCACTTCGTCACATTGATTAGATCGTGGACGCCACATCCGGACACAACCTTCTGAGCTTCATTGATGGCTATTCCGGATATATCATATACAAAAGCACCCCCAGACCATGAGAAAACCTCTTTCATAATTGAGAGAGATATATACTGCTAGCAGGTGGTGTCGTTCGGCTTAATGAACGCGGGAGCAACGTATCAACGATTGGTAAACCGGATGTTCAAGAAGCAAAGTCTCCGACCACCGTTAATGAAGTTCAGAGCCTAACTGGGAGGGTGGCAACACTCAATAGGTTTATTTTCAAATCATCCAACAAATGCCTCCCGTTTTCAAAATTCTAAAAGGGAATAAAGGTTCAAATGGGATGAAGAGTGCGAGCAAACCTTCCAAAGCCTGAAAGTATATATGGGAAGTACATAGTTACTTTCGAAACCTACCAGGAGAGAATTTGTACTTGTCTCTGTTTGTCTCAAAGCATGTTATTTGTTTAGCTCTAGTGCGTAACGATAAAGGAATACAGGGTCAAATACTATGCAAACAAAACCTTTGTGGAAACGGAGGCAAACTACTTAGATCTTGAAAAGTTAGCTTTGGCGTTGGCCGTCTCCTCCAGGAAGCTGCAGCCCTACTTCTAGGCCCATTCTATAATGGTCCTAACCAAACATCCACTCTGCACAATATTTCACGAACTGGAATTATCAGGCAGGATGGTTAAATGGTCAGTTAAACTAGGGCAGTTTGATATCAACTACGCCCCAAGGGCTGCCATCAAGGCTCAAGTGTTGGCGGACTTCTTCGTCAAATTCACCGGCGATGGGAACAAGATTGAACAACCAGGAACAAAGGTCAGAAGACCAAGAATGGATCCTGCATTGCGACGGTTCATCCACAGTCAATGGAAGTGGAATTAGATTCACTATTTGCTCTCCAGGTGGGGTGACTCTGGAAAACATTGTCAGGTTCGGCTTCCCCGTCTCAAACAATGAAGCAGAATATGATGCCCTCTTATTCTACCTAAACCTCGCCAAGGGGATCAAAATAAATTAACTGACCGTGTACAACGACTCTAAGCTTGTAGTAAACCAGGTCAAAGGGGAATTCAGCAGCAAAGATCCTAGAATGTTGGCTTATCGCGAGAAAGTGGTTAATGCCATGAGCGGATTCAAAATGTTAGAGCTTTGACAGTGTCCCAGAAATGACAACGAAAGAGCCGACACACTGGCCAAAAAGGCCTCAGTTACGGATGAGACTTCAGATGGCCTCATCGAATTCCAAGAAAAATTGAGCCTAGAATAATAAGAACCCAATGATGCCTACACAACAGACATAGAGACAAACTGGATGAATCCCATCATCGAGTACGTCAAAAATGAAGTCCTCCCAAGAGAAAAGGTAGAAGTCGGAGTGCTGAAAAACAGGGCAGCGCCGTATACTCTCATGAATGACAAGTTATATAGAAGGTCAGCCACAAAACTTTTACTCAGATGCATGGCCCCTTCAGAGGCGAACTATGTTCTTAGAAAATTCATGAAGGCATCTGTGTGAACCACCTAGGTGGAATAACTCTGGCACACAAAGCCCTAACCTTAGGGTACTATTGGGCAAAGATGCAGTAGGACGCCAAGAACATAGTCCAAAAGTACGACAAGTATCAGAGGTTTGCGATGCACATGCACATGCCCACTCAACCCTTGACTCCAATGACTAGCCCATGGCCTTTCGCATAATAGGGAATGAATATTGTTGGGCCACTCCCACCTCCTCCAATAAGATGTTCCTCCTCCTGGCTATAGATTACCTCACCAAATGGGTTGAAGTTGAGCCTCAATCCAAGATAGGCCAGAAGAAAATTGAGAATTTCATATGTGCGTGCATTGTCTGCAGATTTGGCATTCCAAGGACACTAGTCAATGACAATGGGACTTAGATCGAATGCAGAAAGGTTGAAAAGCTATATGAAAATCTTAACATCAACCACTACTTCTCCTCGCCAGGACACCCCCAAGCCGATGGACATGCGGAAGTCACCAATAGGATGATCTAGGAAGCGCTCAAAAGAAAAATTGATGTGGCGAAGGGTCGGTGGGCTTCAAAGTTACCAGGAATCCTCTGAGTATATCGGACCACCACAAGAACCCCGACTGGGGAAACACCTTTCGCCCTAGGTTACGAATTGGAAAAAATGATCCCACTTGAGCTAGGGATGTCGATATTCAAAATGGAGGAGTTCAGGTTGGATGACAATGATGAAGCCTTGTGCGTCGGGCTAGACCTCTTCGAAGAAAGGAGAAATGAGGAATCTGCCAAGATAGCCGCCTACCAATAGAAGTGGCTCAGTACTACAATAAGAAAGTCAAGCCACAAGAGTTCAAAGTAGGAGACTGATTGCTCATAAAAACTCAGCAAGACACTAAATAACCAAGCGTAGACAAGCTAAACCCAAACTGAGAATGGCCCTACAAAGTGACTAAGGTCAACAGGCCAGGAACATATTGGTTAGTAAGCATGACCGGTGAAAGCCTTAAGTGGTCATGGAATGTAGAACACTTTAAGAAATATTATAAGTAAAAGGTATTTGCCTTTACTAAAGTTCCACCGCTGTTCATCTAGTTGGGTACCCAATCAATCTGTTACAATCTGATTTAAGCATTAGACTTGCCAATCCGATCTCAAGGTCGAACCACTAAGTGAGTTAAATAAGTCAGGACACCCAAATCAGACTTGTACACCTAAGGCCATTTAACCCAAACTTGACCAAAGTTTAGTCAGCTCACGAAGACTGATGAAGACAACTTCTAGTCTGCTCTAACGCCTAGTCCACCAAAAATGAACAAAGATGACTTAGAAAGTGAGAGTCTAGTCAAAGCTCATGGAGCCTAATCAAGATGGCTTGCTAGAGATCATTGTCCTACATTAAACAATGGTGGCCGAACTTAACTAGGTTTAGTCAGCTCGTGAAGACTGATGAAGACAACTTCTGGTCTGCTCTAACGCCTAGTCTACTAAGAGTAGATAAAAATGGCTTAGAAAGTGGGAGTCTAGTCAGAGCTCGTGAAGCCTGATCAAGATTGCTTGTCAGGGATCATTGTCCTACCATAGACAATAGTGGCCAAACTTGACAAAAATGTAGTCAGTTTGTGAAGACAAATTTTGTTCCGCTCTAACGCCTAGTCCGCCAAGAATGAATAAAAATGGCTTAGAAAGTGGGAGTCTAGTCAGAGCTCATGGAGCCTGATCATGATGGCTTGCTAGGAATCATTGTCCTACCATAGACAATGGTGGCCGACTTGACAAAAGTTTAGTCAGCTCGTGAAGACTGATGAAGACAACTTTTGGTCCGCTCTAATGCCTAGTCCACCAAGAACAGAAAAAATGACTTAGAAAGTGGGAGTCTAGTTAGAGCTCATGGAGCCTGATCAAGATTGCTTGCAAGGAATCATTGTCCTACTATAGACAATGGTGGCCGAACTTGACCAAAGTTTAGTTAGCTCGTGAAGATTGTTGAAGAAAACTTCTGGTCCACTCTAACCCCTAGTCCGCCAAGATCGGATAAATATAACTTAGAAAGTGAGAGTCTAGTCAGAGCTCATGGAGCCTGATCAAGATGGCTTGCCAAGGATCATTGTCCTACCATAGACAATGGTGGTCGAGCTTGACCAAAGTTTAGTCAGCTCGTGAAGACTGATGAAGACAACTTATGGTCCGACCTATAGCCTAGTCCGCCAAAAGCGGATTAAAATGGTCTTAGAAATCAAAAGTGTGATAATTTCTAAGCCTCCTACAAAAATTACATGTCTAAAGACCAATTGAAAAACATGGCAACACAAAGAAGACTCAACAACTAAATTCTGGAAAGTACAAGTACGGAATACTACTTAACAAACTTTGTTTCATTCATAACTTAAAGATTATAGCTATTGGGGAAGATCGACTCTAGTGGCCGAAAGGCAAATTACATCAGAAGAGATTACAGGGGATGGTTCAGCAGCGTTAAGAGTCTGCCCCGAATCGTCAGTTGAGGGCACTTGATTGGAAGCTTCTTCCTCGTCAATCTTCACATAAACAACTTTCTTGTAGTAAGCGAAGTCAAGATGAGGGTGTTCATTTTTAATCAGCGCTAGCAACTCCAGCCTACCATTGATGACCTAGGCGAAATCCAAAATTGCCTGGCCTTTATGCAGATTCTGCTCACAGGCTTCAAACTCCACCAGACTCCTCTCCGCCTTCTCTAGTTTGTCCGCAAGTGCAACTGCCTTAGATTGCTCCTCTGACAGTTGCTCCTTCAGCTGGTTGAGCTCATCCAGCGCAGAAGCAACTTGATCATCTGCTTCGCGGACACGACGAAGGCCATCAGCAACTCTGGATTCAAGCTTTTGACATAAGGCGTTCCATTCAGACTCAACTTGCTCCCTTTCAGAAGCTTAAGCTTGCAGATCAACTTGTGCCTTAGCCGCCACCTCTTGTGCACGCCTCAGCTCCCCCTGCACACGCCTCAACTCCTCTTGAGCATTGAGAAGGTCCACCTCAGTGGACACCAAGTGAGCTTCGGAAGAGTCCAGCTCAGCTTTTGCAGCTTCCAGCTTGGCTTCAAAGTCAGCACGCGTGGCTTGTAATCAGAACTTAGGATCCGTCCCAGCACCAGACTCTTTCAGCTACTCATTCAAGGACTCGATTTGATAAAGTGCGTCAGAGTACGACTTCTGCAAGTTAGCAAAATTCTTCTCTATGGCGTACACTCTATTGCGCGCCGACTCCACTTTGATCCCAGCCATGCCAATTTGATTCAACAAAGACGCTCCCAGCATCAAATGCCTCTAGCCTTTATCGACGTGTTCCTCCATTGTCGCCTTCTCAGACACTGACTCATGAGAGTTCATCCACTCAAACCATTTGTATCTATTTCGTTCTGAAACAACTAGCATCTACTTTCGAGTGCCAGCCTTATGCACTTGACTCTGGGCCAAGGAGGTTGATTCGAGTAATAGGATGCAACTCACTTTGATCCAAAAATATGCTCGTTCCACCCTTGGATGATAGCACAATGCCAAGGGCCCCCTTCGAGGATTTTCGTTTCACAGCCATAGCCTTCTTAGCTTGGGGCTTAGCACGATGCCTTGCATCAGGATCTATGGGCGGGAGAGAGGGAGGAAAATCACTCCCTGGAATGGTGGCTTCAGCAGAACGGGGAAGATGAGCTTCAACGACTTTGGTGGCAGGATCAGTATCCAAGGACTGAGCAGATTGAAAAGCTTCAACATCTCAGTGCTCGAATTAACACTAATGCCTGCAAGATCCGAACGATCCCCCTCTAAGTCAATGACGGGGGAAGGAAATTAGGGCAAAACACCCTGCTCCTCCAAAACCAATTCCTTGGCGATTGAGTCTGCCACAGCTCCGCAACAGTCACTTCTTTCTCCAGCAGATTCTGTGGTTGAGAAAAAAAGGGCCTTAGAATTAGCCCACTTCCTTTTGGGCTGAGTAATTGGTGGTATAGCTGCCTCCAACTCAGCATTTCTTGTTGGACTGGGCATCGTCAGCTTCCTCTTCCTTTAAGTATGACCACCGACCTCCTTTGTCGACATTCTAAATAGAAGGGGAGCCTCATGAAAATTCTCAAATATCCCATTTCGCGCGATGTTGCTCGACCGCATAACCTCTTCGACGGGCATAAAAACCAGACGATTGAAATTTTTCAATGTTGACTTCTCCTCCTCAGAAAGGAATGGAGCCGAAAATTTCTCTGTAGAGCAACAGTTCAGTGCAACATCCACAGTAATCGGACAAGAAAAAAAGAAGAAGAACATTATGCTTACTGCTATCCAATCTAAAACCTTTGACAAGCGGACGACTCTCCAGCTTAAAATATGGAGAATCTGAAGAAGCCAAAAAAATATTTTTGCCAGAACTTGAAATCGTCTACAACGTACCCAAACAAACTAACGTACTAAACTGGCAAGCCCCGTAAGCGTTCAAACGATAAGAAGGCAGCTGATACATCACCTTCGGAGTCACTCGAAGTCCAACGTCCTTCACCCTGATGAGAACGACAATTAAGGTTTTATATTCATTCGGCACCATCTGAGCCGCAGAATGCGAGATATGCCATAAAGCTCCAGATATCTTCTGGGACTGGAAAGCGGAGTCCCGATTGAAATATCCCCTTATGCAAGGCGATGAATCCCTTCGGAGGTCTCAGTGGGGTTTGATCTAAACCCAATGGAGCAAGTTTCAGGTCCTCAGGAATTTGGTATTGATCTCGGAGACTAACTAGAATAGGTTTGCCAACCAACCTGTCCCGAAAAAAATCATAGCAAGAGAGGGACAACTTTTGGTTGGGATTAAGTTCACTTCTATCCGCCATTAAAGAAGGTATGAACTTTCGACTACACTTGTGAAAACAGAAGCAAGAATGATGAAGCAAGAGAGCAATGAGTTTCAAAAGAGTTGCAAAAGTAAAGAAACTTAATTCTGCAGAGAAGGGGCTTAAACTGAAGCGAGGATTCATGCCCTTTTCGAGCAGTCACGTATTCAATTAATGATGTGCGCCGCAAGAGGCAACATTTCGGACTCAGTCATCACGACTGTACAATTCCCTCATGAAGTAACTTATTGAACCGGCAAGCTGGCCTACTAATTCCAGGGGAGCAGCTAATGATTCACCGAACCGTCCATTAATCTGATCCGTAACGTGTCATGACGATCTCGTCAATAGAGTAAAGCGGGCCTAGATGAGTGCCCAAACTGGCGTAGCCTAGATAATTCCAAGCCCATTGAGGCGGGTACCGGGAGGTTGGACCGAATCAACAAGGCCCTATTAAGCCCATAAATCGTACGGTTATGCCCAATACTCGTAAGACATAATAAGGCACGCATCTAGGAGTTTGACCTAAGACAGACAGACCATCAATACATTGACTCTAACTAGGAAACAAATACCGGAGTATAAGTCATGCATGAAAACTCTTCTGCATGGACAACACTCCACAAGGAAAGACTCCCTAACAAAATATCAGAGTACAAGTCGTGAATGGAAACTCTTTTGTATGGACGACTCTCAACAAAGAAATGATCTCTAAACATACATTTTTCCTTAAACCGCGCCACCAAAGGCATAGCCGAACAAGGACTATCACATGATAAATAGGGCACAAGGTTGAGGAACTAAAATACGCTATATAACCAAGTATTAAGCATTACACCTTTCTCAAGCCTTATCTGACTTAAGCATCAGAGTGGCATCAGCCGCAACAACGGTGGTATTTGGCTCACGTGTGTTCCTTATGCAGGTCAAGGTCAAGGAGAACGTAAATTGACTCATCCCAAGATAAGGGTATTTTGGTCATCTAATTATCCTTGACCAATCAACCTCGTTGACTTCGAAATTTTTTCTAAAAATTGGAGATTAGACTCAATCAAATTTAAAGGGATTGTTAGACATCCGTCTCCCCATGCACACAAACACAAAATTTGACATGCACACTAAAATATGGGAAATTAAACGTACCATGTCCCTGGATTTTTGCCTGGAGGTATTTTATCTTTCCATTTTGCCCTTGACATGTTTTGTTTTCTTTCCAATTCCTTATTGGCAATGACTACTCCACACCACCTTGTACTTTATTTTTTTTCCTACTAACCCACACCACCCAAAAAACTATTTTTGAAAAAACATTAACATAAAAACAGGGTAACTTTCGACCAATTTAAACCCACAATTGAGATCGACTCTCAAGCTCATCAAAACACAAAACATTGCGGTACTTTGAGTTATCTAATAAACACAACTTGAATGACTTGAAATTGTTTTAAAATGAGCAAGTTATGGTCATTTTACTAAAGTCGCACAAATCTGTCTCGCAATGAAAGCGGGATAGTGTCCCTAAATTTCTGACAACTTATATACTCGATTGAGATCAATTTTCAACCTCAGTAAAACACATTTATTGTAGTACTATAATTTATCTAATAAACACAATTAGAATCACTTGAAAATGTTTTGAAATGAGCAAGTTATAGTCATTTTACTAAAGTCACGCAAATCTATATCGCAATGAAAATGAGGTAGTGTCCCTGACTTTCGGCCAACTTATGTGCTCAATTAAGATCGGTTCTCAAGCTAATCAAACACAAATATTTTAGTACTTCGAGTTATCTAATAAACACAATTTGAATCACTTGAAAATGTTTTGAAATGAGAAAGTTATAGCCATTTTGCTAAAGTCACGCAAATCTGTCCAAAAAATTTCCTGTTCCAGGCGAATTTTTTAATAAAGCTCGCTTGGACCCATGCGAAGTTTTTGCAAAACCTTGCATTATTCTAGGCAAATAGGAAAATTTTCAGCAAATGTTTTTACTGTTCGCTCAAATCAATTCGAGGTTTTGCAAAAACCTCGCATTGTCTCAGGTGAACAGTAGTTTTTTTCTGTGATTTTTGACAAATTTTTCTAAAGTTTACTTTGTTGTGATTGAAAATATTTTTGAAATTTTTTCTGAAGCTTCCATGAGATTACTTTATTTTTCTAGAAATTTCACATTGTCGCATTAAATGATCATTTTTGAAAGCTTGTTAACAAATGCAACAATCAATAGTGAAGAGAACAAACAACTTCTACAACAGAAGAAGTGAATAATGGATCGAAAGGGAAGATGCAAAACGGGGGAGAAAAATGAATAACTTCTTGGAAATTTTTGCAAGATATGAATAACTTGAAAGCTATTTTCAAAAGCGTTGGAGTCGAAATCTGAGACGAAGTAAAGAATGGATCCGAAAGGAATATGCAAAACGAGGAGAAAAATGTTGTTTGCATTTTGCAAGTGGGAAGATTTGAATGGGGGAGACCACTGCATTTCGATTTTAAATGGGGGAGGAGAAAAATGTTGTTTGCTTGTTTATATAGGTGGTGTGGAAAAGCAGTAGTGGTGCGGGAAATAAAACTTAAATAGACATATTTCCTTAAAACACGCCACTAAAGGCATAACCGAACAAGGATTATCGCATGATAAATAGGGCACAAGGTTGAGGAACTAAAATACACTATATAACCTAGTATTAAGCATTACACCTTTCTCAAGCCTTATCTAACTTAAGCATTAGAGTCATCGGCCACCACAACGGTGGTGTTTGGCTCACATGTGTTCTTTGTGCAGGTCAAGGTCAATGAGAACGTAAACTGACTCATCCCAAGATAAGGGTATTTTGGTCATCTAATTATCCTTGACCAGTCAACCTTGTTGACTTAAAAATTCTTTCTAAAAAATTTGGCTTAGACAGAATCAAATTCAAAGGGATTGTTAGACATTCCCCCCCCCCCCCCCCCCCCCCCACGCACACAAACACAAAATTTGACATGCACACTAAAATATAGGAAATTAAATGTACCCTATCCCTAGATTTTTGCCCGGAGGTATTTTATCTTTCCATTTTGCCCTTGACATGTTTTGTTTTATTTCCAATTCCTTATTGGAAATGACTACTCCACACCGCCTAAAGTACTGTCTCACGTCACCATGTACTTTTTTTACTACTAACCCACACTACCCAAAAAATTATTTTTTGAAAAAAACATTAACATAAAAATAGGGTAAATTTCAACCAATTTAAACCCTCAATTGATACTGATTATCAAGCTCATCAAAACATGAACATTGTACTACTCTGAGTTATCTAATAAACACAACTTGAATCACTTAAAAATGTTTTGAAATGAGCAAGTTATGGTCATTTTACTAAAGTCATGCAAATTTGTCTTGCAAAGAAAATGGGATAATGTCCCTGACTTTCGGCCAACTTATATAATAAGCAAGTTATGGTTATTTTACTAAAGTCGCACAAATTTGTCTCGCAATGAAAATGGGATAGTGTCTCAATCAAGACCGATTCTCAAGCTGATCAAACAAAATAACTGTAGTATTCTGAGTTATCTAATAGACACAATTTGAATCACTTGAAAACGTTTTGAAATGAGAAAGTTATGGTCATTTTACTAAAGTCACGCAAATTTGTTCGAAATGTTTTTTGAAAAATTTCCTATTCGCCCAAAACAATGTGAGTTTTTTCAAAAACCTCGCATTGTTCCAGGCGAGATTTTTAATAAAGCTCGCTTGGACCCAGGCGAAGTTTTTGCAAAATCTCGCATTATTCTTAGCGAACAGAAAAATTTTCAGCAAATTTTTGTACTGTTCGCCCAGATCAATGTGAGGTTTTGCAAAAACCACGCATTGTCTTAGGCGAACAGTAGTTTTTTTTTGTGATTTCTGAAAATTTTTATGAAGTTTACTTTGGTTTTGTGATTGAAAATATTACTGAAGTTTCCATGAGATTACTTTGTTTTTCTGAAAATTTAGCATTGTCGCAATAAATGATCGTTTTTTAAAGCTTGCTAACAAATGGAACAATCAATAGTGAAGAGAACAAACAACTTCTACAATAAAAGAAGTGAATAATGAATCGGAAAGGAAGATGCAAAAGGGGGGAGAAAAATGAATAACTTCTTGAAATTTTTTACAACAAATGAATAACTTGAAAGCTTGTTTCAGAAGCGTTGGAGTCGAAATCTGAGACGAAGTAAAGAATGGATCCAAAGTGAAGATGCAAAACGAGGGAGAAAAATGTTGATTGCGTTTTGCAAGAGGGAAGAATGGGGGAGACCACTGCATTTCAATTTTGAAATGGGGAGGAGAAAAATGTTGTTTGCTTGTTTATATAGGTGGTATGGGAAAGCAGTGGAGGTGTGGGAGAGTGTAATGGTGTGAGACAGTACTTTTGGTGGTGTGAAGTAATCGTTGCCTTCTTTATTAGATAGAGAGTCATCTTTAATTGGGTATTACTATTGGGGTAGGGGTGGGCATCCCATCCCGCAATTTCAGTCCCATCTCGATCCTATCGCGTCCTGATCTAGAGTGGGATGGGATCGAGATGAAGATTTTCAATCTCGCCTATCTCGTCCCGACCCGAACTGATTTTTTTAATATTTAATATGAAATATGTAGTATGAAATTATGAAAACATTTGTTGACATGACTTTTATGTGTTGTTTTATTTATTGGCATGACTGTTTTATTTTAACTAGCTTCCATGCGACTCACCTCGATATTGAATCTAACTCAAACTTTCTCTATTCTTTTTTTCCTCTTCCTAACTCTTGACAACAGCAACGTGTACTCCTCGTAGTTTTTAAATGACAAACCAAGTGATTATTTTCGTTAGCAATGTACCAAAAAATGACTATCTTCAATAGTGGTTCTAAAAAAAAGGAGTAAAAGCTAATGAAATGGGGAAATAATAATCAATGGCTTAAAGTTATATAGTTGTTATTAGAGTTGTGTGGAATGAGGTCTATCTCGTCTCGTCCCAATCCCAAACAAACGGGATGGGATAGGAATGAGGTCTATCTCGTCCTGTGCCCACCCCTAATTGTGGGGGGAGCAAGTCAACCTTTCATTTTTTTTATGATCGTTTAGCAAATGTGTACTATGAGATGCGGTGTTGTTGTACAAGGGATTTTTTTATTATTTTTTAATCTTGCTTCTCCACTGTTCCAACAAGTTATTGAGGCTTTGACTCCTCACCAACTTCAGGACACGTGGGTTATCATAAAATGTTGGCATGTATAAAATAAACATTTTTATTGAAAGGGGGTTAGATCAATGGTATGTGTATTCACCCTTAAATGTAATACATGTAAAAGTTGTAAAGAGTGAATTTTGTACATCAAGCATAATTCAACCTATACCTAAGCATGTCCGTCTGGCATCTCCGTGAACTTTATTCAGAGATTACCTCTTCCAAGTAGTAAACTGGAAAAAAAAATGCAATGAGTCTTGCTACGCTACCTGGTCTTGTGCCTGGTACCATGCCTGAATGGTACCAGGCACATGCCACTTCATGGCTCCATCAAAACCCGAAGAAAAAAAAAAAAGTCTTGCTACACTACCTGGTCTTGTGCCTGGTACCATGCCTGGATGGTACCAGGCACGTGCCGCTTCATGGCTCCATAAAAACCCAAAAAAAAAAAAAAGGAAAACAGTGAAGAAACAAACCCGCAGGGAAAAGAAACATATTAGGGCTCCAAACGAAGAGTTCTGCCTCCTCCACCTCCGCTACGGCCGCCTCCTCCTACTCTGCTAACTCCGCCGTCGTCCTCCACGCCTCATCAAAAGCATTGACAGATATAAGGAAAGAGAGCAAATGATCGAAAAGGGCAAAGTAACTCGCTGAAAAAAAAGGGAAGAAGAAAAATAATACTCTAAGTTACAAACCCAATTCGCCGAAATCCAAGTTACAAACCCAAGTTTCTTCAGCTCTTCTGCCAAAAAAAAAAAATTTAAGGTGAATTTTTTTTCCAGCACAGGTGTTGAATTATCTCTGAAAATTGTCTAGTTCCAATGATAGAACAACCTTACCTTCTCAAAGTAGCAACCCTTCAAACTTCGACCGATCCAGATTTGTGCCTTGCACTTTGTCACAGTAAAGAGAACCAAAGAACCTAACAACAATATGGAAATGCAGTGAACAAATTAATGAGAAAAGAGAGCATCAAATGAACTTTATAGATGTCTCTTGAAAAGGAAATTTGTGTTCAATTTATTCCATGATGCTCATTGCCAGTTAGCTTCTTCTTATCTATTTTCCTATATTTTTTAATAAGCTTCTGCTAATATAATCAGATTCAAAGATATTTATATAGGAGCATGAATTGTTGAGTAATTTATAGGTATATCCAAGAACACCATTTTCATGCTCACCAACTGTAAAACAAGAAAACTCCATTAAACTACCTACCTTTATCAAGAAATTCTTTAACTGCAGATCCATTTACCACTTCAGTATATTTTTGTAGTTGTTTAGCTTGGAATTTCTTTCGTTTGATCTGGTAAAGACTCCATATGCATATTTTTTTTATTGTTTTAAGGGATGTTATAAAAATATTGTATTTCATATTTTTCAGGGATGGATACATTAGAAAATAATGAAAGTATGGAAAATGAAGAAATTTTAGAGGAAATAAAATAGCCTTGCATAGGGATGGAATTTAACAACATTTATGAGTATCAATAAAAAGGGAATGATAAAAAGGGATTTCAAGTGCGAGTAAGGACATCTGAAAAAGATGACCAGGGAAATCCTAAATATCTTATTCTTACATGTGGACGGACTGGGAATTCAAAAGGTAAAGCATAAAGTGTTATAAAATTGTGTGCCTCTGGTAGATGTGGTTGTAAGGCTAAGATTAGAGCTCTTATACGCCCTGATGGAACATTGAGAGTGACAATAGTAACAGATGATCACAATCATGATTTAAACCTTGGAAAATCGAGATATTACCAGAAAAATCGATTTATGAGCCAGTGTGTGAAGAAGAGGCTTGAATATAATGATAGGGCGGGCATTAGGCCAAATAAAATTTTTTCTTCGTGTGTTGTTGATGCTGGTGGGAATGATACTATGACATTTTCGCAAAAAGATTGTTACAACTATCTGCATAAAATAAGGCGGTTGAGACTTGGTGAGGGGGATGTGACGACACTTCAAAACTACTTCCAAAAGATGCAAGCTAACAATGTTGTTTTTTTCTATTTGATGGATTTGGATGACAAAGGGAGGTTAAGAAATGTCTTTTGGGCAGACACATGGAGTAGAGCAGCTTACAAAGAGTTTGGTGATGCCATTACTTTTGACACTACGTACTTAACTAATAAGTACGAAATGCCACTTGCTCCTTTTGTTGGGGTGAATCATCATGGTCAGTCAATACTTTTTGGATGTGGATTGATCTGTAGTGAGACAGTAGAAGAGTTTGTTTGGCTTTTCAAATCTTGGCTCGTGTGTATGAATGATTGTGTTCCAGCTGCTATAATCACTAATCAAGACAAAGCAATGAAGAGAGCCATCGAAATTGTGTTTCCCAGCACACGACATAGATGGTGCTTATGGCATATTATGAAAAGGTTGCCTGAAAAACTGTTGGGTTGCAATCAATATGAGGCTATAAAGTTTGCAATGCAAAGAGCAGTTTATGATTCTCTGTTTCATGAAGAGTTTGAAGAATATTGGCGTGGGTTCATTGAGAAATTTAACCTTCAAAATAATGATTGGTTGAGTGGATTATATGATGAAAGAATTCGTTAGTACCAAAGGAGTGAAAGTATGAATGCTTTTGTTGATGGTATGAGGAATACTTTTTGGGCAGGGATGTCTTCAACACAAAGGAGTGAAAGTATGAATGCTTTTGTTGATGGTTATGTAAATTCAAAGATCACTCTAAAGCAATTCGTAGAACAATATGAGAATGCACTACGAAGTAAGGTTCAAAAAGAAGTTGATGAGGACTTTAGATCGTTTAACAGTTGGCTTCCTTGCATTACTCCTTACGCATTTGAGAAAAATTGTCAAGCTGCCTACACCACAAATAAATTTAAGGAGTTTCAAACAGAGATTGCAGGAAGATTATGTTGTGCAGTTAATCATCATGTCATGGAGGAGTATGGCTTTCAGGTTTATTATGTTTCGGAAGACGGGTTGATAGGAAACGCATACAGATCAATCAATTTTAAAGTTTATTTTAAAGATGATGACTTCAATATTAAGTGCAATTGTCAATTGTTTGAGTTTAAGGGGATCTTATGCAAACATATTTTATCGGTATTATCTCATAAGAGGATTAATGTTTTACCAGAAAAATATATTCTTCGAAGGTGGAGGAAAGATGTTAAGAGGTGTCATAAGAAGGTTAAAATTGTATATTCGGATTGGGCAATAAAGCCTGAAAATGAACGGTTTGATGAGATGTGCAGTCTTTTTATGAAATGGCTGACTTAGCTTCTGAGGATCAAAAGGACACAAATGATGTTAAACATTGGATAAAATTGAAGATTGGTGAACTAATGAGATCAAAAGGTGATGGTGATGGTGATGGTGATGGTGATGGTGATGGTGATGTTAATGTTGAGTCAGAGGGGTTTTTGGAAGTTGGCGCTAAAACTACTGGTAAAATTCATAGTCCATTGGCCATCCATTGCAAAGGACGACGTTCTACTTCGAGGATGCAATCCGCCATGGAAAAAGTTTGTAAAAAGAGCAAGAAAAATAAAAGAAACACAGAAAGAGAGGGAGAAAATGAGAATTATTGACAAAGAACATGCCATTGAGAATAATTTGGTAATTTTACTTGTTTGTTTTACTTTTATGAATATATATATTTTTTCAATTCAATAATATTTACTTTTAATTTGACATGTAATTTGTAGGGTTCTACCCAAGTTGGATTTGAAGATTCACAATATATGACACCTCTTTCAAACAATGTTGAGCCATATGGTCAATTAAATCTTAACACGCAGGTTTGTCTTTAGTACATTGATTGTTTACTTATGGTTTGCCCCACTATGATTGTTCACTATGATTAATGTGTTTGTCGTTTTGAAGGATGAAAGTATGGGGTCATACTATTCACAAGTTAGTGCTACAATTGATGGACTTGGTCAGGTTTACTCACTTATAACACAGGTATGTAATTTACTTGCTTAAGATCATTTTAACGACCACATAAAGAATGTAAGCCTTTATCATTTATTTTTGCAGCGACCAACTTCTAGCAACGACATGGAGTTGAGAGATTATAGCTCATTATTTTCACCCTAGTAAGGATCTCAAACTATGTTAGTTCTTATTTTAAACCTTTTGAATTAGGCACATTGAGTTTAATTTTTTAGTATGAATTATGCACATTGATTTTCTAATTAATTTTTTTATATCAACTCTGTTGTGGATGCAAAAGGATTCCATGTTCTCAATGCATCCCATGTTTTGTTTACATGTTTATAGAGCTGAATTATATAGTTGAAATTGTTCTCTATGGTTATATGTTTGTAGATTGTATGGTTTGGACCTATAATTCCAGAAGAAGAATCAACATGGTGAGTGCAAATCTCTACCTTTTCCATACTAGCACACGCATATCCACCATGTCTCTTGTTGTTTAGGGGGCTAACAGGCCTCAAATTCTCCTTGTTTGATGGGTCGACAGACCTTCTTCTTACATGTATTGCCACCACCATTACCTGTTGTTCTTCGATGAAGGGGACTTGTTGGGCGTAGTAGTTTCTCATCAGCAGGCTCTGATTTTCTGAAGCCCCTCTGTTGATCTTCACATGGTGCATGAAACTTGTTGATTACTGCTGGCAATACTGATGAAGAAGTTGAAATTAAGTGTGGGTTGTCCTTGACACAAGACCACAAGAAGTCATTTGAATATGGCGGTGATTTGTCTTTCCAAGTGAAATTGGAAGATGAACAAGTAGAGGACAACGAAGATGGTGATTTTGAACAACTGGTACTGCTAAAAGTAGTAGTTGTAGTAGTACAAGAAAGGGAGATTGTGGTTGTGTATGGTTTATAAACATAAACTGAATCCTGAATCATGAATTTGTGGTTGTGTAACTTAAAGTGCTATATGAATTAGGTGCTATATGCCCACTTTTTATGTATGTCTGTCATATTTTAATAGTTGGGTTTTTTTTTTTTTATGTACACTTGATGCTTGATGTGTGTGAATTTTGTACTAGGATGAGTTTGAGATGGATGAAACAAGACCTGACTCGACTTACCAAGATTGTTGTTTTAATTCTTCTTCCACTGGAAATGAAGGAGGTTACAACACCAACAAAGCATGCGTTTGCGCCCCGACCACGCATGCTGGCTCTTTCAAATGTAGACTCCACAGACACAGGGATAGGGTAACTTCTCCTGATCAAGTTCAGTCCCCTCCACCTGCTGCTCCTGTTTGCGCCCCAACTTCTCCCACTGCTCCTGTTTGCGCCCCAACTTCTCCCGCTGCTCCTGTTGCTACGGCCTGGCTGTGATCTTTCTGTATTCCCTGATTGTGTAACCCCATTACCTGTCAATATATTGTATTGGTGCTATTACATGTGTGTTAACATGGGTGCTATTTTGAATTGGAGGAGTAGTTGTGCCATAAAACAGACAAATAAAATTTCTGAGCATACTTTAGTTGTAAACACAAATAAAATTTCCACAGCCGGAATACTATCTGTTGTAAACACAAATAAAATTTCCTAGACAATTGGGATCACTTTCACCCAACAATCCCCTGTACAATAATCTGAGCATGCACCTTATGAAGAAAAATGAATATACTCTATTTCATTGAAGATAACCATAACTGACATAGACAATCTAGGTGCAACACTTACTAAGAACATTTTAGAAATAGAAAATCAATTGTTATTTATCAGGCAACTCTCTAAAGTTCTTGGTCGATTCACAATAGAATCGAAATTGTGAAGAGTCAAGCGCCTTTGTGCGTATAGTGTCTTCAACATTTTCCAATAAAAAACAAGTCCAGCCTAACACAATATCTAAATATTGAATGCTCTCTCCTCCAACAAAGTTCATATCCTTGAGTACTCTTTGATATTAAAAAAATATTCATTCATTCAGAACATAACTGAATACAAGTTTGAAATATGACTTACAGAGTATTCAAAAAGCCACAAGTTTGAACAAAATAACTACCATTATCATAATAACCACCACTAGCAGTGCATTAATCAAATCCCTTACCAATGCCCAACGATCACTGTTCTCTTGAGCTTCACCCTCACGAACGCGATACTGATTTTTCATCTCTTTGAAGAGATTTCTTGCCTCGTTGTTCTTGCTCACTTTATTTTTCACCTCTTCAGCTGATTTGTTTGCCTCGCAGTTCTTGTTCACTTTTTTTTCACCTCTTCATCTGAATTGTTCGCCTCGTAGTTATTTTCCACCCCTTCTGAGTGAACCCAAACTTCATAACTAGTATAAGCCTCGGCAACTGAGGCAAAACCCTTGTACAAACTACCTCTATACCTTGTTACTTGGATTGAACAATCTTCCTATGTTTTGTAAATTCCAGGGACACGACTGCGATATACCACATACGCCTTGTATGCCATTATTGGGTTAAGATCAGTATTTCAAAAAACAAAAAAAATGGTATTAAGCTATAGATGCCAATAACACAGTAAAAAAAAAATTACTAACACAGCCATCGGTTTCGCCAAATTTTACTAACACAAATTTTAACCATTTTTTTTTTTTTGCTTTTGTCACAAATATATGCAGACTGTCAGTGGAGATCCTCAACGCCATGGCTGTGAATTGGTTCATATAATTGAAGAAACATGGGTTCAAAAATATATTGTATGGATGTGAATTTCATTAAACCAAATTTTTACTAACACAAATTCTCACATCACATATGAAGAAATTCTCACAAATTCACACAAATTATATGCTTTTTTAATGAAATTCACAGATATAATTGAACCAATAACAGAGATTAGAGAGAATGAGCCTTCAGATGGTTTACAAAGAGTTGAGCGATTAGAGAGATTAGGAGAAGGAGATAGCAGCTATGGAGGTGAACATCACTTACCTCTTATCGAGCCTGGTTGACGAAGAGTTGAGCGAACCTTGGTTGACGAAGAGTTGAGCGAACTCTGGTCGAGCTTCAATCCCTTTCTCGAGCTTATTTGTTGTCCTCCACTAGTTCTCGAGCTTCTCTTTCAGTTCTCCTTCTCGAGCGAACCCTGGTCGAGGTAACCCTTTCTCTTTCTCCTTCTCCTTCTTCTCGAGCGAGCCCTTTCTCCTTCACCTTCTCGAGCGAACCCTTTCTTTAAGCTTCTCCTTAAGTTCTCGACCTTCAGCTTCCTCAGATCCCCTTTTTGAAAGCTTCAAATCCTTTTTTTTAAGCCAGCCACGTGCCTGGTACCATCCAAGCATGTAACACCAGACAGCGTAGAATTGTGGCATTGGGAATGTCAAGTCCACCGTATATGTGTTAAATTTGTTACCAAATGCAAATATTCATCATGAATTCGTGTTTAGAAAAGACTTATACCACTTGTTCAATCGCAAGATTTATATTCCTATTTTTGATGGCCAATTGGAAGTGCAACCTTAAGAGTAGCAATCTTGAAAATCACATCATAAGGAGAAGACATCATGAGTTTCATAAGCTATTAATCAATTGGAAGAGTACAACTTATGAAAAATGCTTTTGGAATGAAATGAACTATGCAAAAATGTGCTGATCACATAGATTTCAACCTTGAGGTCAAGGTTATTCTAAGAAAAATGGATTAATATGTACATGTCATACCATGGCTTATATCACGTCTTATTGTAGTTTGGTAACATTTATCAAATTGATTAGCGGTGTTGCGTATCTTTAGTTTTAGGAATTTGCAAACCCTTTACGGTGAAAAGTACGGTTGGTCCTAAAAAAAAGAGATAGGCTAAGGAACCAGGTTTTATAATCAAGATGGTGTAGCATCGTTGGAGGAGGTTTTTTACAACCTCGAGATACACATAAACACTTTGGGGATTTCATCATTTTTTTAAGATCACACCACGTCACCATGGTTACAAAACCTGGTTGTAAAAACATGGTTTCCTAACATTTTCGCAAAAAAAAAAAAAAAAAAAACCCATATTTCTTTTATAGATTTTGCAAATCTTGCACGATTATGTGTTAGATACAAATTCCGCCCTGGATATGACCAAACGAAAAACGACATAATAATAACCAAACTCCGTGAAGTCAAATTACTTGGATCTTAAATTCAAATATCAGATTTCGTTATAGATCATATGTGATTATGTATTAATACAAAATCCTTATCTGGTCTTTTGGTCAAAGTTAGTCCATCCAAAGAAAGGATGATGTACCCCCAATCGAACTTCTCGAGTAAAATTAGGAAAATGCCATACTCTTGACATTAAACTATGAAAATGCCATATACAACTATGATCTTACTTGGCAACAAGAATACAAGTTTGAGTTTGGCTTAGATGAATTGGTTGGTCTAAAATGACAGGGTAGGTTATAGTAAGGGTGGGCATCGCATCTCGTGATTTCAATCCCGTCCTGTTTCGTCCCAATTTTTTTGGATCATTTTGGGATTGATCAAAACTCATCCCGATTCCATCCCATCCTGATCTAGAATGAGATGGGATCAAGATGAAGATTTTCAATCCCACCCATCCCGAATTTATTAATTTAATATTTATTATTATTAATTTTAATCAAACTACTATTCCAAAGGAAAATTTAGGATGTTGCTGAAATTAAATCAAAACATCTAAAGTTTAAAATTTACTTGCTTAATTTAGCATTTTGTTTAGATAGAAACTTCAATTCGTATATTTAGGTCAAATAGAACCCATGAAAATTTATGTTTTTTCACATTTTAGAATGGTTATAGACCAATTATTCTTGTAGAAACTAAAGGCAAATGGTGGTTTGGGTTAGTTTCACACTATGAATTATGTAGCAGGTGAACATTGTTCCTAATTGTATCTTGTATGAATGATATTTCAACTCTTGCGAAAATACGCAAGACGGATCTAAGGAGAGACTAATTCCATTCTCCATCATTCACTTGACAAACTTAATTCCCATTGTAAGGTAATTTATAATATATAAAAACGGTCACACCCCGGAGCCATACATGTGTCATGATGATATCAAGGAGTTATGGCCTCAAGCGTTAGCCCAACACTGATCCGGCCCAAGCGGTTCTAAGCTCGCCCAACTACAGTCTGCCAGGCGAAACCGAACTCCCACAACATGCTAGGCTCACACGTCTCACAACTATCCTTAATACCCGTAAGCCCTTTTCAGGCAAGTATCTCGATGATCAGCTTCAAATGGGCAACTAGAGTTGCCTTATGTTTCCAACTAGGAAGCAAACACCAGAGTATCTTCCACACAGGGAAACTTCCTTCTAAGGATTGCTCTTGGATTGGGAACTATCTCCCGCGTATCTAGGAGCACAGAGCTAACAAGAAACTTCCCTCCTATAGCACGACTCCTAATTAGGGAGGGATCTCTATGAAGATCTCCTTCCTAAACTACGCCTATGATGGCCTGGTAGAACCAGGACTTCTTACATTATAAATAAGATATGAGGTTGGTAAGCTAATGTACGCTACAAATTCCCTGTTATAGCATTACACATTCCTCAAAGCTCTGTCTGACTTTAACATCGGAGTGCTATCGGCCACCCCACGGTGGTCTGTGGCTAACGTTGTGCTCACCGCCAGGACAGAGAGGCTCGAACCTGGGAACCCCCTCCGCAGAGGGGCGCATGATCCGGACGTACTATATGGCCGCTCCGTCCCACCATTAGTGGACTGAATAATGAACGAGGCCCTTATGAGGAAGTTTACTCCCCCAAAGCTCAGCTCCTACGACGGGACCACCGATCCTTTCGATCATCTGCGCCATTACCAGCACGTAATGGCCCACAAAGAAGGATCCAAATCCGTCATGTGCAGAACCATTCCCACAAGTCTAAAAAGTTTTGCGTTGACATGGTTCCACAACCTTCCACCGAAGTCAATCGACTCCTTCAAAACATTGGTGAAGAAATTCCTGACACGTTTCTTCGGAAGCCAACATTTCAGTAAAGGCCCGCACTACATACTCTCTCTAAGGCAGAGGTCCGACGAGACACTCCGAGAGTATGTCACACACTTTAACAACGAGCTGGCCCTCATCGATGGGTGCAACGACGATACAGACGTGACGACTTTCACTGTGGGCCTTAGAGAGGGAAAGCTTTTTGAGGACCTCACCTTGGAGCCCCCTCTGGACATGGCAGAGCTCCTCAAGAGCGTCCAAAGACACATCACCCTAGAGGAGTCAATGACCACTAAAAGGGAAATCGAAGGTGATAAAATCCCTCCTCTTTTAGGGACAAGAATGAGGGAAAAAAACGCGAGGACGAGGAACGAAGCAAAAAGAAACACAACGACAACATGCCGAACCCTGGTCGGCTCAGGCCAGAGAAATCATCCAACTACGTTGGATCCAGAACCATGGCACCCCTAAATGCTAGCCTGTCAGACGTACTTAACTCCATGAAAAGCTGGGAGAAACTGAAGTGGCCTCCAAAGACACGCGGAGGCCCCTCCAAGCGCGACAACGATAAATACTGCACGTACCACAAGGAGGGTGGCCACAACACCAACGTCTGCAAGAGTTTGAGGTATGAAGTTGAGTACTGGATCCACAAAGGCAAGCTGAAAGAAATCCTGAAATCTTATAAGCAGTAAAAACAAGGACAGGGGGAGTCAGCTAAAGAGATAGAAAAGGAGACTCCAAGGATAATCTACATCCTTCATGAAGTCGGACTGAATGAAGACCAGTCATACAGGTCCCACAAGCGGACTCTGCTGAATATGCGGACACAACCCGCGGATGAGGACAGACGCGTTTGCTATTCAAGAATTCAGAACCCCATTCCCACTTTGACTTTCACGGACAGGGACCTCGATGGAGTCCAAGCGCCGCACAACGACGCCATGGTCATATTTGTTTCCATCGCAAAGTGGGAAGTGAAGAAAGCTCTAGTGGACACAGGAAGCTTGCTCAACATTCTGTTCTACAACGCTTTTCACAACATGGACCTCAAGTAGGAAAACCTGACGTCTTCAGAACACCCCATTGATCGGATTCAGCGGAGAGAAGTGTTTTCCCATTGGAAAGATAAGGTTGGCTATGGTAGCAGGGGATTCGCAGCTCATGAAAGTCCTATTTCTTGACTTCATGGTGGTAGACGCACCGTCATCCTACAATCTCGTACTGGGAAGACCTTGGCTCCACCAGAAGGAAACAATGGTTTCCACCCGACGAGCCACTGCCAGATACGACCAACTCACACGCTCGATCCGTCGAAACGGTGAACCTGGGACAAGTATCAAGTCGACACAGGTAGGGTGCACTTTTCAGCTGCGGGGATGAGAAGGACATCCAGGAGTCAATGGCCTAATCCATGGACCATGTCTAACTCCTCTTCATCTCGAGATTCCGAATTCCAGCGCAAAGCGAGACAACGGAGTTAATCGAGAAATGGCGGAGTTGGACACAGATGTTATGCTTCAAGGTGTATACTCTCTCACGAGCTGCCTCAACTTCTGTCCCAGCAACGGTCGCGTGGAGCGTGATCCATCAGTTAGCTGTGACGCCTGCTTATATGCTTCCTCGAAGCATATTCTACATCCACCTCTTTGTGTCAGACCTGTGAACTCAACTTCACCAAATCCGGTGCAAACAGGCTTATTTGTGCATCAGGATGAAGCTTTCCCTGATCGGGAACTATGTTGGCACCGCCCTTCACGGTCGCCACCTTCTTCAACTCTCATTCGTGGCCTTTCCCTTGTTAACAACAACCCTTTTTGAATGAGATGGCTCAATAGGATTCGGAGGGAGAGAAGGCAGCGAAGTATCCAAAGGACCCTCCAACACTTCTAGCTGAGGCCTAGAGCGAGACGGTGAGCAATGCAGACTGCAAGAGACACGGCCGGTACCGCAGCCATTATCAGGCGAGGCAACTATGGGGCAATCAGATTCTACCAACTTAGGCAAATCCTCACAAGAGCCTTTTGCCGAAGCGGCCTCACATGAATCAGCACCAGCGGAAGCAGGCATCGCAACCCACACCAGACAGTCATTCAGAGCCTCGACCTGCGCGTCACTAAGATTTGACCTGTCTACAACCCCTGCCAATCGCAGGTAATCCTTTGCCAAGCCGAAAACATCAGTCTCCGCCTCAAGAGACCTAGCAGGCTCGCGCTCCCCCTTCACAGGGTCGTACTGAAGACGACCCAGTTCTAACGCAAGACCTCTTCCTCACGAAGGAGGCAAGAGTCTCAGACGGCTCCTCCGAATTAGACAGACCAGGAGCTTTGGCCCCAGTAGCCTTCATCTTCCTGAAAGGGGCCCCATCTTCCAACAGAGTGGGGTGACGTGCTAGTTGTCTCACAACCCATTACGGATGAAGTTGAAAACCCTTATGACATCGACCGCCTTTTTTTTTGGCAGGACGTGAAACTTCTCCATGGTGTTTTGCTCCTCTAAGGTAAGAGGAGTAGTGGAAAACCTTCCTGCAGAAAAACGCAAGCGATGGTTAATCGACCCACTATCAAGCATATCAAAGTCACAAGAAAAGAGATGAACTTACGAAGTGGCTTGAACTGTTGCTCGAGCGAACGACCCTTGCATTGAAAATACTTCGAATCCGCAGGGGCCGAGAAGCAATACTTCTGCCAAAACTTGAAATCATCAGGCAGCTTAACGAAGCAATTCAACGACTTCATCTTACAAACATCATTACTCTTTAGCCGAGGAGAGTTCAACAACTGAATCACCCGTGGAGTCACGCTAACCCCGACCTCCTTAGCACTGAGCATAATCATGAGGATGATCCTATATCCATTGGGCTCCAACTGAGCTGGAGGAATCCCTAAGAAGTCCAAGAACTCCCAGATCACATCCAGAACACGAAACACACTCCAGTTTGAAGCATCCTGCAGTGCAAATAGATAAAACCAGCCGGAGGTGACATTGGAGTTTGGTCACCCATTAGGAGATACAACGGCAGGTCCTCATGGACCCAAAACTTCGTAGGATTTCGATGAAACTAGATTCGGACAACAACCTGTCTACGAAAAACTCCAGGCCCTCGGCCAAGACGGCATCATCAAGAAGGTTTTCTCGAGCCATGAGGAAGATGAACAAATTTTTTTAATTAGAGCGATAGCTTCAAAAGCAAGTAAAGTATCAGAATCAATCATCATGAGCGGCGCATCCTTCAAGAGATGACTTAGTTTTCAAATCCTACTATGGTCACCACTAGTTTTCAAATCCTGTGTCATAATTTGAAAGCTGGAGGAGTGATTGGGAAATCTGGGAGTATTATTAAGGCAATCAAGCAGGAGACTGGAGCTTGGATTAATGTACATCATTTGATTATGGGTGATGAGGAAAGGATTATTGAAATTTCTGATACCAGAAGGCATGATCCGGAAGGACGCATGCCTTCCTTCTCTCCTGCCCAGGAAGCTTTGATGATGATCCATGAACGAATACTTGACAGTGATTCTGCATTTGGGTATCGGTTTGATGCGAATGATGAAATTGATGAGGAAGATGGTGGTCAAGGCAATGGGCAGAGGGTTTTGACTAGACTTGTTATGGCAAAACCCAATGTTGGATTTTTGTTGGGGAAAGGTGGCAAGATTATTGAGCAAATGAGGATGGATACTCAGACACACATTAGGATCCTTCCAAGAGATCATACTCTACCTCAGTGTGTGACGATGTACGAGGAGATTGTACAGGTAACAATACTACTGATTAATGATTGGTTTATTTTATTTTCCCTTGAATAAATTTCAATTTTTTATTTATTCTCTTGTGAAAAATTGATTTAGATTGGTTTGAAACTGACCTTGTGGTAATGATTCAATTAAAGGACATACAATTACAAAATGAACGGGTTTAATAACTGTTGTTATGCATTTACTCTTTAGGAGAAGGACAGACGAAGAAATTAATGATTACAATATTGGGGGTAGGGGGATTTTAGAGATTTGTTGATATCTTCATTAAGGACTTTTTTTTTCTCTTTCCGAGGAGCATGCATAAAACAATTGCCTAATTGTTAGGCTAAGATTAGATGTGTTCAAGGGGATTTAGAGTGCATGCACGTTTTTGGTAAAATATATTCTGCATAATGTGTTCAATGTGGAGGTTTGAATGCTTTGGTACCTCATACCAAGGTCTTAAAGCCTCACTAATTATTAATGTAAAAATGAAGGCTTAGGAATTTTTTAAAATCTTCCTTTCAATAAATTTGTTTCTAGCTGACATTTTAAAAAATGCAGTGTTAAAGTTCGGTCTTAGTAGACAAATTGACCCCTGTTTTTCAAGTGGATTGCTCAATTAAGAACAAGTACTTTTATTAAATTTTTTTTTTTTTGCAGAATTCCCAAATGTGGAGAAATGTTTTTATAGAGAAGCTGAACCCATTTTTAAATTACTTGGGTAGAAAACGTGGAACATGAATTTCGAATAAGCACAGTATACAAAAGGAAACACTGAATCCAAAACTTCGGATTCCCTCCTCAAATTAATATTGTTGCAGATCTCTAGGTTTCCTTTCAATTCTTCAGTAGAGAGAGAATGAAGAAATCTTTGATATATTTTCTTAATTAGTTTTGCTGGTTCATCAAAGAGAAGTTCATTCCAGAATTCAAGCTTGGAGTTGAAGTGTACACTTTGTTTGTCCCATTTGAAGCATAAACATAATGCATTAAATAAAACATCTAGGGGGTAGTCTGAGTTTAAGAGAAGACTTGAAGAAAACAGACAAGAAAGTTTTTGTTTTGGAGTTATTGCAAATATAAGGGAATCCTTAGATAAGTTGAGTGCTAACGGCAGTTTTGAAAAAATTTAGAGTGATTGGTCACAGGTTGTTAAGGAATGCAATGGAGTGGGCCTCATGCAGGATTTAAAGTAAACAAATCAGTGGCAGCGGTGTTTGTCTGTCACCATGAAGTTCAAACCCCAAATGAAGAGTACATTTGATTTTCGAACTGTATAATATCAACAACAGTAAATTTTCACCCTTTCTCAAAAAATATCAACAGCTATAAAAATATATACACTTCATTTTAAATTCGAATCATGCAATATTAGATGTCTCATTCTTTCATAATTGAGCAATCCACTTGGTCCTAATCCAAGAAAACACAATATGTCAATAGTTATGTGCAAACTTTTCCATTCGTCCTAATCCAACTAAATAAGATGTTGTTTAATAGAAAATCATCCTCCCAATGCACCAAAGAAAAGGAAAAGTAAAACTCTTTGAAACTCATTTTATGTCTTCACCTAACCGTACGAATCTAGGGTATGGATGCTCGTTGAGATACCGTGTCAAGCTACCGATTTATATATACCATATTTTACTTCTCACAAA
The DNA here is from genome assembly GCA_963556465.1 of Berberis vulgaris. Lineage (NCBI taxonomy): Eukaryota > Viridiplantae > Streptophyta > Magnoliopsida > Ranunculales > Berberidaceae > Berberis > Berberis vulgaris. The sequence continues at coordinate 53,165,974 of OY747126.1, forward strand.
TAAGTTCAAGATATGTCGTATTGTATAATGTTTTCCAAGGAACTACCGTTTTGATACCACTTTTGATGTAAACTTCTTCCTCTTAGACAATTGAAGAGAATGGACATTAAACATTGAAGAGAAATTTATGATTGGATTCAGTTTCCAACCCAAAACCTCGTTACTTAACAAAAACGTTTCTGAAGCATAAACTTAAACGGTTGAGACCCTAGAGGCGTTATCTTATTTAAAGTCTACATTCATTGTGGGCCAAACAGCTACCAAAAATGAACCTGATATAGTAACTAGTGGAACCAAAAACAAATCATGGGTGACTATGTGCGTTTCAACTTGCTGTTGAAGTGTATGACCTCGTCAGTTGTTATGGTTATATAATATGAAGTTGATGAAAAGAATTTGTTATCCATTTTTTTATTTTATTTTACTGACTTCTTGTTCTGTTTGAATGAAGATTTCTTATGGAAGTGGTGACAGAGTCTAAACTAGGTAGACACAAACATAAAAAGAGAGGGACTTGCGATCTCTTATTTAATATAACGGTTTTCAGAACAATTAAATTGTTATTTCCCTTCCAGCCTGCTAATACTGTGTATTATAAATGATCCAAGAAAAACACTCAACTTGTTTCTGGGGTACTTGATGGATTTCATCCTATGAAATCTTGTCTACCACATTGTAGTTAAGGCGTTGAGGCGGAGGCGAGGCGGATGGGCCTGAAAACACTTGAGGCGTGAGGCGAGGCGATCTTAACATTTTTTAAAGATTTTTTTTGTATTAAATCAAAACATATCAGCATATTAGTATACATTATCATTTTGATAAGTATCATAAACAAATATGTACAAAAAGTAACACAACTAACTAGAATTGAAATGGAAATATAATAAAGTTGTATAACATAGCGAAAAGATGCACTATATGTGTCAAGTAACTTGCATCACCTAAATTATTAAAAGTCAATAATCTTGAAAGAATAGAAACTTGAAAATATTGAGCATAAATTGTTGGAATGGTTGGTAAATATCCACAAGTATTATCACTATTGGTATTCCAAAAGCATAAAATCATTGAACTATGGTATCAAAAATCAAGATTGATGTTGATCACAGACTGATCAAAGCATGATATGTTTTCTCCAAAAAATAATTAAAAAGTGTGACAAATTTATCAAAACTTAAAAAAGTTTTATCTTGTTTTTATCAAATATTAAACCAAAAAACATAAAACCATAGAGTGGGTTGTAATATTTTTTTGCTGTAATTGGGCTGGCTACAACCAATTTTGGGCCGAGGCGGGGTGAGGTGGATACCTCATGTCACCGCAGTACATTGCCTCACTTTGAGGCGGAATTCTATAAAAACACCTTGAGGCGCGCCTAGGCGGTCGCCTCGACTACAATGGCCTACCATAGCGCAAGTTTTGAATAAGGTGTACTTCACTTGCCAATCAATGGTTTTGAAAATCACCTATATATCTTGATACATGTATATTGTTAAAATTAGAAAGAGTGATGGCATTGTTTTCAAATAGAAAATGCAAACAATAGTGAACCCCATGTCCAATCCAAGCGAAGAGGGAAAATCTCAAAATCAATGTAATGACGATGGACTGCTTGTCCAAGCCGGAGAATGGATAAGTTCAACCAAGGCTTGTTCGGAGAAGATATGAGTCCAGAAATCAAGAGAGTTGGTTTCCAAATCAAACCACCATTGGTACAATTAACTTGGAGTTCCTCCAAGATTATCCACCACCTAAATTAAGGACCGACTCCCACTTTGAGCTACAATAAGACCTTAGTGGAGGCTTGCCCACCCTCTGCACAACAAATTTTTATTTGAGCTTTGCTGCATAATAAGGTTATAGAGGGTTGGATGTGTGCTTATCCACCCGTGTTCTTAAAGTGCACGTCTGTAATAAGTAGGTTGAGAATTTTTGTGAGCTTTTGTTGTTTCCATTTATTTATTTTTCTTTCTTCTTATTGCATTGTGTTTCTCTCAGAGCAAAGAGATTCTTTTAGAAGTAATGGTTTCCTTGACTGTCTTTTCTAGAGTTATTGAAGCAATGGCCAATGCTCTTAAATCTTTAGTGGATAAGAGCATTTTGAGGTTGCTTCTTGTCGCAGTCATATGAAGTAGTTGGCTAGAAAGGACTTAGAAATGCTTTGAGGGTGTGGAAAGTGTGTGAACTAGGATCAACAGATAATTGTTTAAAGAACCTACTCTACTTATTGAGGAAGAGGTAAAGAGCTTTAGAGTGACAGAAGTATACTAAATATATTTTTTAATATGCTTTTTAAGGTTCATGAAATGGTGTGACACAAAAAGCTTTCTTAATGTCTGCATCAGGTAGACATGAAAGAACAAAGGGAAAAAAGAAGTGGAGTTTTTCTTGAAGAGAGGGAAAAAAAATGGAGTTGTGTGGTTGTGTTCAACATAATGGTTTTGAACTTTATTTTCTATAGGATTTTGTTTTTTTTTTAAATAAATTTTTATTGGTAATTGGAAGGGTACAACTTTTAAATTGTATTTCCCTCCATGCCTATTGTGTCAATACTATATATTTTAAGTTATCGAATAAAAGCACTCCATTCATTTCTGCATTGCTTGATGGAGTTCATCCTAGAATTCTTTGAAACTTTGTCTACTATAGCACAGGTGTGGCACGATGGTTTGTAAAATACCTAATCGTGATACATTGATAACAAAAAAAAAGACTGTGTTAGAAAATGGTCTGTGTGCCAATGGGGTACCAGCTCATTGGTAGACTTGTGGCGAATGGAATCACAAGTTCAGGGTTCGAACCATACTGGTGGCATTTGGGGTAGGAGGGGTCAAGGGATTAAAAAAGAAGGAAAAAAAGAAAATGGCCAGAGGTTTGTTATTGTTATATAACCATTTCGCAAGCATACCACAGAGCCTCCCAATAAGAAACAGTATCCTCAGTAACCACAATGCCTTTTAGTAAGAAATAAAAGAAATAAAATACTCTAACCATGAACCTCTCAGTAAGAAATAAACTGCAACATCAAATGGAGAAATAAAAAAATAACATACTCTAGGATCTATAATTAAAAAGAATAAAACTATTGGAGAAGATTAGACTATAAGATTAAAGTTGGTTGGACGAAATGGAGAATGACGTCAGAAGTATTATGCTACACAAGGATACCTGCAAGGTTAAAAGGGAAATACTATAAGACAATTGTTCGCCCAACCATGCTCTACGATTCAGAATGTTGGGTTACTACAAGACAACATAGCATAGGATGGCAGTAGCAGGAATGCGTACGTTAAGATGGATGTATGGTAAAACCCGTAAGGAAAAAATTAGGAATGAAAGAATTATGAGATACTTAGGTGTAGCTCCCATAGAGGACAAAAAAAATTAGAAAAAGGCGTTAACGTGATTAGGTCACATGCGGAGGAGACCAAGCACGTCGCTAATTAGAAAATGTCTAGATTGTCAAGTTAGTGGCGGGTGTAAACGGAGGGGACGACTGTTGAAAACTTGGATGAAGGCGGTGAAGGAAGACATCCATGAGCTTGGATTATGCAAGGATATGTGGGAAGACTGCATTTCTTGGAGAACCAAGATACATTTAGCCGACCCCAAGAGTATCGGGAATGGGCTTTGATGATGATAATCATAATGCAACCTCAAATAGTAAAAAAGGAAATAGGGGAGTAACCTCAAATAGTGAATTATTCTTACATGAGAGTGGTTATGGATCATAGCTTCCTATCTGCTTGGGCTGGACGTTGGATCTTGGGAATATTGACTATACTTGTACTTGATAATTCATTCCATCTTCACAACTAGAAGGTGATTGGGTACGTCGGACAACATTCAGCCATTCTTGCATATTCAGTTTCTTTTAGTCAGCATTTCCAGCTTTGAATGTGGCGAACTGACGACTTCTGACTCATGAAAATGACACAGAATCATTTAATTGTTCACCATTCCAATGAATATTTTAGTAAACACCAATGTTACTTTCAGCAGTTCTACTTTGAAGCATTACCTTTATTTAGATGATGAAAGCTATGGTTCCATGGCAGTTATAACTTTTCTACCACCGTCTAATACTTTTTCTCATTCAACAAGTTTTCAGTCTTTGGATTGTTTGAATGTTGAAGGATCTCGTGAACAAATTTTCCCAAAACAAAAACAGAAAGTAATGAATTATTGAAGGTAATAGCATTTTGATGTTTTGTGTAGAATTCCTCCATTATTTGACAAGAAATGCATTGCTTCAGGTTGTTGGTGATATTAATGCAGTGAAGAGAGCTGTGGCAGTTATCTCATCACTCTTGAGAGAAAGCCAACATTATGAGCGCAGCTAATTCCATGGACGAGAGAGATATTTTCCTCCTGATGATGAGTTTTCTCCTCACATAAGTGATACTTCACGCAGATCATCCATGGATGAGCCGAATTCTTCTGGGTCACGGTTTTCTGCAGGTCCAACCAATGGTAGAAGCAATGGCCAGACCACATTTTCATCTGGATCTGCATTTGGTTCTGAAGTTTCTCCTCTAGACGACGACGCATCACTATTTTCTGGTGTAGATATTGTGTTTCGTATGCTTTGCCCAAATAATAAAATCGAGAAAGTAATAGGAGAGGCTGATGGAATAACTGACTTGCTTTGTGGCCAAGTTGGGGTGGATGTCAGGGTTAATGAACCTGTGCCAGGATCAAATGAAAGGATAGTTACTATTTCTTCTATTGAGGTACCTACTCTTTCCTCTCTTGTTCTTGTTTGCATACTGTTATCCTGTTTGTATCGGTAGGCCGAGATAGTATCCAAATTTGATCAACGACCTGCTCTAGAGGCTGACTTGGAGATGAAATTGTAAGGGAAATACCTGCTGGAACAATTAGTCCAAAAAACCAACTGATGCAAATAATTCCAAACACAAGGCCAAGACCTAGTTGATGAAAGTGAATGACTGAAAACGCTATGCAAGTAATAAGCAAACAGCAAGCAATACGTAATATGCAAAAAAATAAAGATCACGCCAGGATTTAAGTGGTTCGGCTTTACCTACTCCACGGACGTCGACTTTGTAACTATCTTATTGATATGGAAACACTTAGTTGAAGATTACAACGCTGTCAAACAACTATCCTTGAGATTACCCAATCTCAAGCAAACAATATCACCAAGTAACAAGAGTTTCTTCTCAATCTTCCTTCCTTCACTCCTCCCTACAATAGAAGTAGAATCCAAAGGAACCCCGAAGATTTGACGAAACTTGCAAACGAAGAACACCCGAAATCACCCGATTCCAATCCTTCTACTTGGTTACTGTTTCACGCTGCACACACACCAAATCGCGCCGTATTCGCAGCCTATTCACATGTTTAATGGCCTTGTTTTCACGTCGTATTGCTGCACTTTCACGTTCTGTGTATGTTGCTGCTCACGTAGTGTTTGTTTTTTCCTTTCAAGTTGTGTTGCTGCTGCTTTAAAGAGAGAAAGAAGAGGACTTTGAGTCCCACATGAATTGTGAGCCACAAAGAAATCCTAGTCTAACTCTTCCCAACAAATTAGGAACCAATCACACAAGGACTTTGATTCCTTGTTTGTAAAGGAGTCGTCGTCCTTGTCTCACAATCTCCACCTTGGCGAATAATTTCAAGCCACCACACAAACATCACAAACAACCACAAAAGCATCTCCACCTTGGCATGTAAAACCGTCAAGACCCATTTCTCGGTCACTAGAATCGTCGTCATGCCCCAAAGGGCCTGCCCCCTTGGGGCATCAACAATGAGAGAGCTTGATCAAGTTGAGACAATGCTTATACTTGATCCCTGGAACTGCTTTTGTCAACATATCAGCTGGATTGTCTTGAGTACTCACCTTCTCCAAGAGAACCTCGCCATCTTCGATGACATCCCTAAAAAAATGATGTCGCACATCAGTGTGCTTCGTTTGGGCATGATGAACCTGGTTCTTCGCTAAATGGATAACACTCTAACTGTCACATAACACTGTCACATCATCCTGAGTAACACCCAAATCACTAACCAAGCCTTGAAGCCAAATGGCTTCCTTTACCGCCTTTGATAGAGCCATGTACTGTGCTTCAGTAGTAAACAAAGCAACTGTAGACTGTAACTGAGACTTTCAGCTCACCAAACCCATCGCCAATGTAAAACAATAATCTGTAGTCGATCAGCGCCTATCAAGATCACCATTATAATCCGAATCAACATAACCTCAGATCATATTTGACACATCTCCTTTCTCACATACTAAACCAACATCCAACGTACCCCGAAGATGTCTCATTATCCACTTTATTGCCTGCCAATGTTGTTTTCCCGGGTATGACATAAACCTACTAACCAGACTGACTACATGAGCGATATTCGGACGTGTGCAGATCATGGCATACATAAGACTACCAGCTGCACTAGCATAGGAACCTATGACATGTATTCCCTCTCATCCTCTGTGCTAGGAGATAACTTACCTAGATCTTAAAGTGAGCAGCCAAGGGAATACTTATTAGCTTAAACGTATCCATGTCAAAACGGTGAATAACCTTCTCTAATTATTGTCTCTGTGACAATGTTAGTTTGCCCTTTTTCTTATCTCTCACTATCTCCATCACAAGTGTCTTCTTCTTTGAACCAAGATCTTTCATCTCAAATTCCATGCTTAGTTACAACTTCAATTTATCAATTTCTTTCATGCTCTTCGCAACAATGAAAATGCCATCAACATAAAGTAAGAGAAACACGAAAGACCCATCCTCGAGCTTCTGTGTGAATACATAAGGATCACACTCACTCCTTGCGTATCCCTGCTCAAACATAAAAGTATCAAACCTCTTGTACCACTGCCTCGAAGATTGTTTCAACCCATACAATGACTTCTTCAGTTTGCATACCTTTTCTTCCTTACCAACAACAACATATCCGTTGGGCTGAGACATGTATATGTCCTCCTCCAAATCTCCATGTAAGAAAACAGTCTTGACATCAAGTTGCTTGAGCTCGTCAAATTGCGCTGCTAAAGCCAAAAAAACTCGGATAGAAATGTGTTTTACCACCGGAGAGAATACTTCATTGTAGTCCACACCTTCTTACTGTGCATATCCTTTAGCCACCAATATTGCCTTGTATCGTATACCTTTACAAGTACCCCTGGAATCTGGAATCCCGTCTTTCACTGTGAAAATCCACTTACACTCAATTGGCCTCTTCCCTTTAGGGAGTGTCACAAGTTCCTATGTATGATTTTTCTGAAGAGATAGCACGTCTTGTTTACTGCTTCAGCCCACCATAATCTGCCCAAACCTGCATTAGACAACATGCACTGTGCTCTCCAACAGGGTACGGTTCATCTACTCTGCTACCCCGTTCTGCTGTGATGTCGACTTCACTGTGAAGTGCCTTCTAATGCATCCAAACAAAACTGCCTCAAGGGATCCTCGGTATACTCGCCGCCATTGTCAGATCTCACTACTTTGATCACCCTTTCAGTTTGGTTCTCAATCATAGTTTTCCACTTCTTGAAGATATTAGTGACTTCATTTTTATGTTTCATGGTATACATTCATAGTCATCGATAAAAGACCAAAATACCTAGAACCCCCTTGGATGCGACTCTAGAGGGTCCCCAAACATCAGTGTGGATATATTCCACAATCCTCGCGGTGCTATGAGTAGCAACACTAAAACTGACTCTGCACCGCTTCCCATAGATGCCATGTTCACAGAAATCCAACTTGCCATTTTATCACCGCCAAGCAAGCCCCGCGTGCTTAAAGTTCTTAGTCCACTCTCACCTACATGCCCTAATCGCATGTGCCATAACTGTGTGCGCGCCAAGCTTTTCTCATCAACAACTATAGAAACCATAGCTCCACCTTCAACTATACTTCCTTGAAGGAAATACAAATTGGCATGCCTAATAGCTGCCGTAAGCAACCTGTCACCAAAGTAAACACTGCAATACCTATTCTCACCAATATACTTGTAGCCCTGAGCTTCAAGCACCCCATGAGAAATGAGCCCATTTGAAAGAGTTGGAACATGACATACCTCGGTAAGCTGTCTACATGACTCATCTGCAACCTGGAATTTGACTGTACCAACACCCATGATTTTGCAAGGCCGAGAGTCACCCATTTTAACTAAACTGTCCTTAACCTCGCGATAAGTGTCGAACCATTCCCTTACATGACACATATGATACGAAGCTCCCGTATCCAACATCCAACCGTCATGCAAATGGTCATAAGATTTTGCCACCAGTGCATGTGCTAAGTCACCCCCGATTAGAGTATCCTCTACCACATTCGGTGTCTCAACAACATTCACTACGCCATTACTCTCATTTTCTTGCTTGTTGTGATTATCCTTCCAGTCTGGATAATTCCTCCTGTAATGGCCCTTGCGCTTACATTCTCTGCCTTTTGATTTAGACCGGTTCCTTCTGTAGTTGTTCCTCTTGTAATTTCTTCCCTTTGTGTGACAAAGACCATGTGTTTGAACCTCCTCATTCGAAGCACTCTTTTTGAAAGCCATTGCAAGTACAGCTTGAACAATATCATTATACACAAATTTTTCTTTCTTCAATGTTGTCATCTTATCAACAAACGATTCCCATTCCGGTAACAAAAAAATTAACAAGAATAATGCTTTCTGACTATCTTCAAATTTAGCTCCCAAGCTAACACAATCTGAGTATAAACATTCAAATTCATTTATGTGATCAGTCATGAGTTTACCTAGCTGCAACCTGAGAGTGAAGAGCTTCTTCACACTATCTGATCGTTCTTAAGATACATAGCCTGAAGCTTATTCCAAATACCCTGAGCCATCATCTCATCATGAAGTTGTAAGCCACATTACGAGAAAGACAAACGAATCGTACTACATGCTTTCTGATCCATTTTACTCCACTTCTCAATAACCTGAACCATCTCCTCATCTGATGATGATTTCTTTTTCTCATCTAGTGCATCAATCTCATCCAAACTAATCAGAATATCTTTATAATCCATCTGCCAAGCTTTAAAATAGTTTCTTCCATTGAATCGAACAATGTCGAACCCATGGACTTTCACATAGTCATCATCACACGATGAAGAAGACCTTTTAGTCATTTTATTTGATACCTTCAAAGCATAAACACCAACCAACTGGCATTCAGATACCACTTGTAAGGGAAATACCTGTTGGAACAATTAGTCCAAAAACACCAACTGATGCAAATAATTCCAAACACAAGGCCAAGACCTAGTTAGTGAAAGTGAATGATTGAAAACGTTATGCAAGTAATAAGCAAACAACAAGCAATACGTAATATGCAGAAAAATAAAGATCACACCAGGATTTACGTAGTTCGGCTTTGCCTACTCCACGGACGACGACTCTGTAACTATCTTATTGATATGGAAACACTTGAAGATTAAAACATTGTCAAGCAATTATCCTTGAGATTACTCAATCTCAAGCAAACAATACCACCAAGTAACGAGTTTCTTCTCAATCTTCCTTCTTTCACTCCTCCCTACAATGGAAGTAGAACCCAAAAGAAACCCCGAATATTTGACGAAACTTGCAAACAAAGAACACCCCAAAATCACCCGATTCCAATCCTTCTACTTGGCTACTGTTTCACGCTGCACACACACCAAATCGCGATGTATTTGCAGCCTATTTCACGCAGTGTTTGCAGCCTATTCACACGTTCAATGGCCTGGTTTTCACGTCGTATTGCTGCGCTTTCACGTTCTATGTATGCTGCCGCTCACATTGTGTTTGTTTCCTCCTTTCAAGTTGTGTTGCTGCTGCTTTAAAGAGAGAAAGAATAGGACTTTGAGTCCCACATGAATTGTGAGCCACAAAGAAATCCTAGTCTAACTCTTCTCAACAAATTGTGACCATTCAATCAAGGACTTTGATTCCTTGTTTGTAAAGGAGTCATTGTCCTTGTCTCACAGAAATTAGGTATAGGATTTGTTGAGATGATTTTTTGACCATGAAACGATCCTTTAGAAAGTGTTCTCTTGTACTCTGACCAATGAACACATCAAATTTGAACTTTAGGTGATGTTGTCAGTTAAGAAATGGCCAATCTCTTCTTTTTTTTTTGCACTTTTGAATTTTCTTTTGATAGTTTGTTGTTTTAATTAGGATGATCTCTATGGTGAAGATACTATCCTAGGCAAGAGTATCCTTGGACTTTTTTATCATTTCCCTTATTGAGTTTCGAGAAAGGGTGTGCCCCCAATGACTTGACCATGGAGTCAATTTCATGGATGGAGGTAAGGAACCTTTAACAATCATATTTCGACTTGGAGTACATATATTGTTAAATATCTGTGATATGCAATATAGTGTACTAGGCAACATTCTTCATTGGAAGTAATGATTGGGAGATATATTGATCCCCCTCCTTACAATATATATATCAAAAAACAAGTATCAAATTATATTCAGTAAGGGCCAAAGGTACACTAATCAGATACAAAAAAAAAAAAAGGGAGCATTCCATCAAGAGATGAGGGTATTGTTCCAACTAAACGTACAAGTAGGGAACTGAATGTCCCTGAATCTATCTCAATTAGAAGCCCACAGCCACAAATTGACCTTAACATCGATCCACAACTTGTCTAAATCCTTCCTAGTATCTCTAAAGATTCTATTGTTCCTTTCCCTCCAAATAATCCAGACCATAGCATGAATCAGTCTATCCCAAACAAAGAAAGGTTGGAAAGGGGTGAGAAGAAGAGTGCCAATAAATTGGCTCTAACTTGAAATTTAGACAGTGCAAGGACCCAAAGCTGGTTGTCAAGAGAACAGGACAGAGGACAAAACGAAAGTAGATGATAATAGATTCATCTTGTTGAAGGCGGAGCACACAATGGTTGGGAAGCATGATACCTGTTGTCAACAGTGAGGACTTTACAATGAACGACTTTACCATGAAGGACAGTCCACATTAGAAAATTTGCTCTTTGAGGAATATCCTTCATCCAGATGAAAGAATGAAGCTTGGAAACTCTCTCCGGGAGATTAGAGGAGGGATAGCAGGACACAGCTGTTTGTCGAATAGTTGCATCTTAAGCCATATTTAAACATTGGGAAACAAAGAGTTGTAGCCTGTTTTCAGATTATATTTCGGGTCAATATGGGAAGTTTGGATTACACTGAATCTTTTTTGTTGTTGTCGTTTTTTCTTAATATGTACCCTAATAATTTTTAAATTGTCTATATATCCTAGTAATATTTGCTTCTGTGCCCTCTATCATACTATGAGCATACGATCACTAGGTTGCATCAAGCAATTTATGCAAAGGCATACAACTTCTACTTTCCTTGCGGTAATTAAACTTAAAGTTGTATTGATTACCACCCGTAAAACTCATTACTGAGGTGGTTGCTTTTCTCATGTATCATTTGTTTTATCATTCAATTTTTCTGTTTACCAGAATCCTTAGGTTTTGCATCAAAGGCCTATTACTTGCAACTAATGTTTTCTAATAGTTAAAATGTTTCAGGAAATGAATTTCGCCCTTGCCACTATTTTGAAGCTCAGTTTCATACCATTCTACCATTGTCCTTGTGGAATGTTTGTAACAAAAAATATGTTTATTCCTTTTAAGTAGAAGTTTTTTTACTTTTAATAATTGAATTTATCTGAGTTATCTAAGAGGTTTGTTCGATGACATAAGAGGTGTTGTGTGTGATTGCTGAATATCATTGATAAATACCATAACAAGCTCTCTGGTCTTAATATGCTAGGATCTTGATGACGAGTTGTTTCCAGCTCAAGAAGCCTTGTTGCATATCCAAACTAGGATCACAGACTTTGGTCCAGAGAAAGATGATATTACAACAACAAGGTTACTTGTTCTGTCCAGTGAAATTTGATGTCTTGAGGGGCAAGATGGATCATTGTCTGAGATGAAAATTTTAACTGGTGCAGATATACAAATCTTACCAAGAGAAGAACTTCCCATGGGTACATTAGAAGTCGACATGCTGTACAGGTTGTAATATTTGACAAAGATAAATAATGCATCAGTATCAACCATCAATTGTTTTACACCACATCCCTCTGAATGAAGTTATGTTTGGAGTTCTTCTTCTTTATCATTTTGCTCGGCGTATTTCAGTTCAGCTCATATTACTCAAGAATGTCTTTCGTCAGAAAGGAAATGTGGAGAATGTCCATTACCTGCACATGCAATATCTTGGAAAGTTTCCATGAAGCATCAGGACTCATTAGTTCAAGTTGTCAGTTTTTGAATGGAAATGTTGCATACAGTAGTTACGTTACCATTGATCTTGATGCACACTTCTTATTGACTGATCCAAAACGTTATTCTGAAGAATGAGAAATTCACTGCTTGAAAGAGCCTATATAACATGTTGACTGTGGCCATTTATAGGTGTCAAAATGCTTGGTTTGGAGAATATTGGTAGAGATTATCAAATGTAGGAACCTGGTCCTCTCTGTGGGCCATAGTATTTTCTTTATTTTTGGTTTGGTGGGTTCTTGACTCTAGCTATTTTTTGCAGATTGTAGGGGAGATTGGGGCAGCTAGAGAAGCACTGGTTGAGTCTACAACAAGGCTTAGGAGTAACTAGTGTAAGGAACTGTCTTTTCCGAAGGATTCCCCGCCACCTATCTCTGGATCAGATTATCCAGGGAGCATGGCGGTAATTGACATTGATTCTCCCGACAGAAATTCAACTCTGGAAGTCTACCCAGGGAACGACCCACCTATGAACTGCCAGAATGTGCAAACTGCAATAACTACACAGCCGTCAAAGGTAACAGTTAGCTTATAGATTTGATGATATGATTGCACAGATATCAAATTTCAAGCCTTGTGGATCTAGCATACCTATGAGCACTTTGTACTTATTTCCCTTCCATGGTTGCTATCTATTTTGTGATGTCATTGTTGTTATGTGTTACTTGTAATCATTTGAAGTCTTCTAAAAAGCTGACCTATATCTTTAGGATGCTGGAGTATCTCGTGGCGAATCAGTGGATAGGAAGGAAAAGAATGCTCCTGAAACTAGACCCATTGCTCCTGAAAATAAACCCAGTGGGTTGAACAGGTACCGAAATTCTCTGTTTCTTCACTGCTCGAAAGAACCTATATAACATGTCGACTGTGCCATTTATAGGTGTCAAAATGCTCGGTTTGGAGAATATTGGTAGAGCTTATCAAATGTTGGAACCTGGTCCTCTCTGTGGGCCATAGTATTTTCTTTATTTTTGGTTTGGTGGGTTCTTGACTCTAGCTATTTTTTGCAGATTGTAGGGGAGATTGGGGCAGCTAGAGAAGCACTGGTTGAGTCTACAACAAGGCTTAGGAGTAACTTGTGTAAGGAAACGTCTTTTCTGAAGGATTCCTAGCCACCTATCTCTGGGTCAGGTTATCCAGGGAGCATGGCGGCAATTGACATTGGTTCTCCCGACAGAAATTCAACTCTGGAAGTCTACCCAGGGAACTACCCACCTATGAACTACCAGAATGTGCAAACTGCAATAACTACACATCTGTCAAAGGTAACAGTTAGCTTATAGATTTGATGATATGATTGCTCAGATATCCAATTTCAAGCCTTGTGGATCTAGCGTACCTATGAGCGCTTTGTACTTATTTCCCTTCCATGGTTGCAATTTATTTTGTGATATGTCATTGTTGTTATGTGTTACTTGTAATCATTTGAAGTCTTCTAAAAAGCTGACCTATATCTTTAGGATGCTGGAGTATTTCGTGGTGGATAGGAAGGAAAACGATGCTCCTGAAACTAGACCCATTGCTCCTGAAAATAAACCCAGCGGGTTGAACAGGTACCAAAATTCTCTGTTTCTCCACCCCCCCCTCCTCTCTCTCTCTCTGAAGAAAAGCCTGGCATATCTCTGTTTTTTGTACAAATGTGGCTCTTTTGGTTGCATGCAAAAAATTTCATGGGTCCATGACTGCAGATGATTACTTGATTGTACCTCCAAATCTACTATTGAAAACAATGTATATCTATATAGAAAGCATTGACATTTTAAAATGATTCTTGAGCAGAACATATTTCATCATGATCACTCTCCCACTCCTACAATTAGTTGACAAACAATTTCCAATGTAGATAAGATTAGAAAAATACCTTCCCACGTGGCATCCATATGGATTTGCATGTGCAAATATAGGTCATTTTTAAAATATCCTGGGTGAGAGAGAAATTCCCCAAGGACAGGCAAACCCAAACACTAGAGCTTAATTACAAGAAAACTGAAGTGTCCCAATTGAACATGAAATCATCTAAATGAAGATGCTCCCCCCAGAGAAGCCCAATACCACAGTAAAGGCTTGTGTTTGGAGGATGAGATCAGTCAATTATCCGATTTCCCAGTCATAAACTTGTCCACGAACTTGAAGATTCCAGCTGCCTGTCACATTGAACTTACCGCCATTCCTATCCTCAACTGAAAGATGTTATAAATGGAAAGTTGTCTTATTCCATTCCCAAAACTTGATATGTCTTCCATTCCCAAACACCTAAGAAATATCTTGCTCGAAAGTCATTTTCTCTCCTATGATGCTCTTCCATGGCATAAAATTATCTTTGGTGAACCAGAACGATTGTTAACCTTCGAAGTTTGCCTGAAGCCAAAGTGCATTCTTCTCTTTTCCATATCTCCGCAACCATCTGACTAAAAGAGATTTGTTTGCTTGCTTTATTCTCCTTATCCCCAATCCTTCTTTAAAAGGTCTAAACGTTATTCCAAGTTACTAATTGTGTCTTTCTTTTTTCTGATATCAACCCCTTGAGGAAATTGCACATAAACTGTTCAATCTTCTTTGCTGTAGCTAACTAGCTACTGGGATAGAAGCAATACTCATCATGTATGTGTGCAAGCCTTGAAGAGTTGATTTAATAAGCACCAATGACCCTTCCTACATTGGACACATGATTCCGTGTTGCTAGCCTTCTATTAACTCTCTCAAGGACCTTGTTCCACACTTTGATTTAAGTTTAACCCCAAGATGCATTCCTAAGTATTTTCATGGAAGATTTTAAACTTTACATCCCAAAATACTGAAAATTGGTCCAAGCTCTGCACCCTTGACCAACCAAATACAACCTAAAGTAAAATTAGCTAATTATAGAATATTCAAATAAAGAACCAGTTTGGTTAAGACATGGTAGTCAAAACAAAGAATATGGGCTTCATCAACATTTACAGTCATTATACAACTCCTTAGTTATCTTTCTTCCTTTAAAAGTTTATTCACTTGCCAGATAATTGTGGCAACAATTCATTCCCTATAATGACTATAACCTACGATACCTAAGATGTTCGAATGAAAGTGGGGAATCTCATTCATATGCTGGAATATCGTGATGTTATTTTCTTTTGTCTCCTTTATTTCCTTAGTTGCCAGTAAAGATGCTCAAAATAAACCTGGCTCTATCCTAGATTGTATGGAGCGTGAAATAGGAGGTTTCATATTTTTTGAATATAAGTATAAAGAATAATATTATTAGACCTTATTAGTCACAAGCACTTGATAGTGTCCCAAACGAGGCATTGCGCTGCTCCCAGACAACGCCAAGACATTTTGAGGGACTCTAAAAGGTTGAGGCCAACCCCTTTCCTAGAAAGTAAACCCTTGGCAAGGCGAAGGGTCGTTGTGACCCAAATGCTTATGGTTGCTAATTTTCCATGTAACAATGACACTTCATTTTCAAGACATCTTTACGTGTTGGACACGTGGATACTCGTCGGGTACTCCGATCAGACACTCTATGCTCCATGCTTAGTTCATCAAACTTTTCACATATTTTAGAGCTTGGCGGATGGTACCACTAGGTCATGGGTTCAAACCCAGCTTGCGGCATCTTTATGGGTTCTGGGATCCTATAAAAACCCTGCTTGCCTTTCAAAAAAAAAAAAAAAAAAAAAAAAAGAGATTATGGTAAGTTAGTAGTACATGTGTGGAAATTGACCTGCAAGTGAAGAATAAAGAATATTAGTGATATAAAACTTGTTGCTGAAAAGTTAAATAATATTATTATGTAGTCATGTCGCCATCTGTTTTTTGGTCGACTTGTCTGATGACATCTTATATACATGTTGGACATCGACGCTCGTGTCTGTGTTGCTGTCACAGCTATTTTCTACTAAAACTCTGACTATATGTTCTGTGGAAGCTAAAGCCAAAAGTTCCTAATGTTGGAAAAATCTGGTTGTGAACCAGAGACAATGGCACCACCTATATACCGAACACCCAGAGGCTAGTTCACTTCCAACTCTAGCAACTATTGTTAAGCAATCCCTCAATGTAATCTGGTAGACTCGTGACCTGTTGCACTCTTTATCTCTAGTTAAAGAGTGCACTATTGTTAAGCAATCCCCTCAATGTGGATATGGTGGTCCACTTGGGGAATACTTAGAGATACACCTTTCTCCTCATGTATGTTCGATGGGGAAAATTGTGTATAACAACACTAGATGTAATCGTTACACAGGGGCGCAGTGACTATTTTTTACATTAAAAGGTCCGCTGTTAAATTCTATTTCAATGAAACCATTTCACTGATTAAAATAAGAAAGGAAGGAGAACTCAAAAAATGAAAAATATTTTAAAAAATTAGTAAAAGAGAGAAGAGATGGGAGAGAGAAGGAAATTGTTTTCACTTGAGGTTTAAGCTGACCATATATTTTAGGAAGATATTATTTGTCTGACCCTAAGAGAACAATGTCAACAATTTTGGGAAAACACATGATGATAGTGATCATCATCACATTCATGTTCTCCTCTAGCTCTCTCTCTTCTCACTATAAAAAATAAAAGACCCAGAGAAGCAGTATGATTCTCTTACTTCAGAAAGCAAGAAACTATCCTTTCACTGACTGCAAGTGTCTCCTTATAGTAACAAAACTCTAGGTATCGCATAGCTGAGTAGATAGGCGATTAGGGTTTGAGATAGGCGATTAGGGTTTGAAACGAATCATTGTAGAAGATAACCACATGCATATGGACTGATGCCTGATCTCCAAGGTGTCAGATCTGGTTCCCCTACTGCCTCTCATGGGAACCAGGAAGTCATTGAGAGAGGCGATAAAGTGCAGGAGACAAAATCTATCCATGCAGTTATGGCCGACCAAGGGGGTAAAGTCCTTACTGGAGGAAGCAGTGACCCGTCCCTCTTGAATGCTTCGCAAGAGGCTCTGCCGGCTACACTGAAACCTATGGATACCACCAATATTAGTGATGAGACGGAGTCAATGGCGGCGGCGCCAGCACGTGATGACACGTCTGATAAAGGGGTGAAAACAATGCAGGGTTCGAGATCTGCGAGTTGGGCATCTTTGTTTGCAAACAATAACAAAGCAGGTAGTTTGGTAGGACCAGCAAAGATAGAAGGGAAGCCTGTGGTCCAAGTAAAACTTGCAGACCATGAGACACAGATTGCTGCTTGTGAAGGCTATCTAGTTGGGAACTTTGTAGGTAGAAGACTAGCGTACGGCTTTGTCAAAGACAGTCTAAAACGACTGTGGGGACTGAAAGGATACTTTAATATGACAGTATATGGGGAGCGAGCATTTATTTTCAAGTTCTTAAATGAAGATGATAGAACTACAGTCCTCGAACAAGACCCTATACATATAGCCAGCAGACTATTTATGATTCGTCCTTGGAAACCTTATATGGAGGACAATGTAGAAGTCCATAATTCAGTGCCTATATGGATCAGCTTACGCAAAGTTCCATTATTTCTATGGAGTCCGGAGGGGCTACAAGCAATTGCGAGTGTTGAGGGGGTGCCAATCATGCTTGACAAAGCAACGGAGAGCAAGACTAGATTAGCTTTTGCGAGAGTCTGTGTAGAAATTTCGGCAACGAGTGACTTCCCCAATAGCATTCAAGTGAATATAGATGACGGGAAAATTGCAACTGTGGAGGTGGAGTACTCTTGGCATCCAACAAAATGTGAGAACTGCACAGGATTTGGGCATGCTTCTATGAGCTGCCCTAAGATCAAAGTTAAAAATCATATAAAAAAGGTTTGGAAACCAATAGGAAATGCTAAGGCTCATAAGGATGATAACAATGGAGATCAAGGGCAGAGGAGACAAAATCAGAGTGAACAAGAAGAGGGTTGGCAGGCGCCAGCGAGAAGGCACACTTGTAAAGCAAGTACTGGACCAACTCTCGCAGTCAATCCGATTGCTATAGCGCCAGCCGCCACTCAAAACTCAGATGGATTACAAATGGTACTCGTTGGAAACAATGGAGACAACAATGTAGGCGACTTCACTATGGCTGATACAGAGCAGATAAGTGTTTTGGAAACACATCCGATTGAGGTTGAGCATACTACTGAAACTAGTATAATTGATCTCAAGCAAACTGAGGGCAATTCGCATGCGGGGAAGCAGATCAAAGGTAGCACAGAGTGTGATGAAAGTGCTAACATGCAACAAAACAGAAGTGAATTGCGGGTAGGAAGCAGTGGTAACATCTCACAGGCAGTGGTGGCAGTGCAGCGCAGGAAATCAGCAAGGACCAACACCAAGGACCCTCAATCACAAACAGTGGTCAACGCTATTCTCACCAATCGAGAGAATGCTCAGAAGGGCATCAGCAAGCCTATAGGTGATAAACCTAATCACAAACAGAGTGACAATAAACTGGGAAGACAAGGAGCCCAGCGAGTGGAAGGATGCAACACTTCTGTTAGATTTAAATGATTAGAACTGGATGTTGGAACATGAGGGGTCTAAATGACCCCCTTAAACAGGTAGAAGTAAGGAAGCTAATCAGGAACCAGAAAATCAAGATCATCGGTCTGCTTGAAACTAAAGCGAGTAATGAAAACAAATTGTCTATTCAGCAAAATCTTATGAGGGACTGGCTCGCTATTGACAATAACGATTCAGTTCATGGGGGAAGAATATGGGTACTGTGGGATCCTCAAGAAGTTTATGTAAATGTGCTTTCAAGATCCGATCAAGCTATTTTTGTGGAAACCATCTGGCCTAATGGCTTTTCTTGTGTCATTACTTATGTGTATGGCACTAACTACTATCTGACAAGGAAACGGTTATGGAATGAGTTGGTCACGTTTGCTCAAACTTGTCGAGTTCCATGGGCTATCCTAGGGGACATCAATTCCATTCTTAACTCCCAAGAGAAAGTAGGAGGAGATGAGATCAGGCCTTCCCAATTTGCAGACCTCCTTCACTGTGTTCATAGTGCTAACTTATTTGATTGCAGATACAAGGGGTGCTATCTCACTTGGAGTAACAAGCAGGTGGGACATAAGAGAACTATGTCTAAATTGGACCGGGTGCTGATAAATCAAGACTGGCTTGTGAGTGCGCCCAACTCAGAAGCTGAATTCATTACCGCAGGAGTATCGGACCACTCCCCGATGACATTAACCATTTATGAGCACAATAATTCAGGTCCAATTCCATTCAAATTCTATAATTATTGGATTCATGAACCTGGGTTTATGGAAGTCGTTCAGCAGGCGTGGCAAACTGTAGTGGAAGGAAACGACATGTATTCCTTTGTGAAAAAACTCAAGCTGGTCAAACATGGGTTGATTGCTTGGAGAAAAGCAAGGTTTGTTAATACAAAATCCAATGTGGTTGTAACCAGACAGTCTTTGGAGAGAGAGAGTGCAGCAACTGGTACAACTACACCCATTGGACCACATCATTACACATCAGGAGAAGGAGGCAGTGAGGAGTTATGCTTTTGCACTTAGAAATGAAGAATCAGAAACTAAACAAAAGTCTAGAGCCAAGCATATGCAAGGGGGTGATGAAAATGTAGCATACTTTCACAACTACCTAAAAGAGAGAAGATCCAAAAACAAGATTCTTTCAATATACACTGGTGACAATGTAAAGCTCGGAGATCCTGAAGAAATCAGTGTTGAATGCATACGGTACTTCAAAGAGATCTTTGGAGGTCAGCAGGGCCAAATTGACTCTGATGTGATAGAAAATCTACAGCCCGAGAGGGTGATAGAGTCTTTTGAGAGCACTGAACTCATTCAAGATGTTACCCGGAATGAAATCACTGAAGTGCTAGCTAACATAGACTCAAATAAAGCTCCAGGACCTGATGGGTTCTCCTCATTGTTCTTCAAAGCGGCTTGGCGTATAATTGGAGATGACTTTGTCAAAGCTATAGGCAATTTCTTCCGAAGTGGCAGACTGCTGGGAGAGGTAAATGCTACTTGCATTGTTTTAATTCCTAAGGTTGCTAATGCCTCCTATTTTGCTGACTTCAGGCCCATTTCATGTTGCAATGTACTTTATAAATGCATCACTAAGATTTTGACATGCCGAATGAAGAAGGTAATCCAAAAGCTCGTGAGCTTGAATCAGTCTGCCTTCATAAAAGGCAGATATATTCATGATAATATAATGCTAGCCCAGGAATTGGTCCGTAATTACCATCGAGATCAAGGACCGCCACGGTGTGCAGCAAAGATCGACTTGAGGAAGGCATATGATACTATTCGTTGGGACTCTATAACTCAAATTATGAGACGTATGCAGTTTCCTGACAAGTTCATCAGCTGGGTTAGTATGTGCATGTCCACGGCCAGATTTTCTATATCCTTGAATGGTTCTCCTAAGGGTTTTATTAGGGCTGCAAGAGGAATAAGGCAGGGGTGTTCGCCTTATCTTTTTGTTCTAGTAATGGAAATTTTCCATTTACTATTAAAACAAAGAGTGGAAGATGATACTTACAGCCTGCATTATAGGTGTCAAGACCCAGTCATCACCCATTTGAGCTTCGCAGATGACCTTATGGTCTTCTTCAAGGGTGACGAACAATCAGCCATAGCTTTGTCCAACGTGCTTAACACCTTCGAAAGGTGTACCGGACTGCATATTAATTGCTCCAAAAGCAGTCTGTATGCTGCAGGAGTCCAGGACAGTATCTTACAAAGTATCACTAATACCCTTGGGTTCAATCTAAATCAGCTACCAGTCAAATATTTGGGACTTCCTCTCATCTCAACAAGGCTTACTGCTGCAAACTGCCTTCCACTAATTGACAGAGTAAGGAAAAGAGTTATGTCTTGGAAGAACAAGGCTTTGTCTTATGCGGGGCGAGTAACCTTGATCAAATCTGTTTTGAACAGTTTGCATGTGTACTGGACCGCATGTTACATCCTTCCCCAAGAAACCATTGGTGATCTTAATGCCATTTTCAGGAATTTCCTATGGTCTGCAGTGGACACCTACGTCAAAACCCCCCTAGTAAGTTGGAGAAAAGTATGTCGTCCGTATAAAGAAGGGGGACTAGGCATTAGAAGCATTGAAATTTCCAATAAAGCGGCGATGGCTCGGCATGTTTGGAACACTGTGTCTAACAAAAACAATCTCTGGGTGAAGTGGATCAGGAAGAATCTAATTAAAGGCAGAAACTTCTGGACTTTAAATGCGCCACGGGACTGCTCATGGTGTTGGAAGCATATCCTAGACAGTAGAAGCATGGTGAGTGGCTTTATTACTCACTCTATAGGAGATGGAGATGACACATTATTATGGCATGATCCATGGCACCCTTTGGTCCTCTTCATGTCTAGATTTCCCGTGCATTTGCAATATAATTCAGTTTTGAACAGAGAAGCTAAAGTGAGCGCTCACTCATCAGAGATGGGAAATGGGAAATGGGATGCTCTTCCTCATGTACGTGCGGGCTATTCCAGAAATATTTGATGATCTGACCACAGTTGAATTGGATATAAGGTTCAAGGATGAGGTGATATGGAAAAGGGGCAAAGATGGAGAATTCTCGAGCAAAGGGGCCTATCACTCACTCAGACACAGTGAACCAGAGACCCCATGGGCAAGACTAGTCTGGTTCAAGGGTAAGATACCAAGACAGAGCTTTATCTCATGGTTAGTCATGCACAAGTCATTGAAAACACAGGACAAACTGAAAAAATGTAACATAATTGATGTCTCTACATGCAGTCTATGCAATGCTGATCATGAAAACGAAAAACATTTGTTCTTCCAGTGCTGGTACTCCAGCTTAGTGTGGTCACACATTCTATTTCGCTTGGGGTACAACAGGAAGCCACTGTCATGGGAACTTGAAGTGGACTGGTGCTTACAACATTTTGCGGGCAGAGGTCCATGCTCCCTAGTTAAAAAACTGGCGTTCAATGCATCCATCCACCACCTTTGGCAAGAGAGGAACATAAGGCTCTTTCAAGGTAAGTGCAAAACAGCACTAGAACTTATTGCTAAAATACTGGAAGACGTGAGACTTCGTATAGCAGTCCTCGAGCTTAAAGTAGAAGATAATGATACGAATAGAAGTTTTTGTGAAAGATGGCAACTGGCTGTCCAATTGGAAGTTAAGATAAGCTCTACACATGCATGGACAAAGCCTGCTTTGGGATGGATAATGGTGAACACAGATGGGTCGCTCATGGGACGCAGAGGTGGTTATGGTGCCTTGTTGAGAAATCATGATGGTACAGTAATCGCCGCAGCAGCAGGGTCACAAGAAGCTCACTCGGTTATCCTTCATGAACTGCAAGGAGTCGAAACTGGTATTAGGCTAGCCAAGCAATATGGCGTTACCAAAGCAGTGTTTTGTATGGACTCACAGATAATGTACACTTATCTCACCACGGACAAAGCCCCTCCATGGGAGGCACGTCACATAACAAGAAGAATCAAATACTCTCTGAGAGAGTTTGCAGAAGTCAAGTTGCTACATGCATTCCGTGAAACTAACCAAGCAGCCGACAAACTTGCTAGCCTAATGCCTAGTGCAGAATACGTGGAGATTCTCCTGAGCTCCTTTGCTGAAGACTTGAAGAAAATTATATTTACTGATGAAAATGGTAAACAATATGCTCGATTGTAATCTATAAATCCTTTTTCAGTGGTCTGGGGAGCCTATTTACACTCCGCGCTTGCCTTTCAAAAAAAAAAGTGTCTCCTTATTTGTTTATATTTGTGTGCTCATGGTGACAATCAGTTTTCATGTGTGTGTTTCCCAGATTGTCTGTGCCACTTGTTACTAGAAGTACGTTAGAAGTGGCAATACCTACCTATGCAACTACATAACTCCTGATGAGATCAGGAAGCAAGCTTTCGCAGATCAGTGAGGTAACCTTCTAGAGTACTTCACTTGATTTTGAGCCTTCTAGTTGGACCATAATTAGATATTGATCCTCTGTAATCATTGTTTAAACATGAAAAGTTGTCTGGAGCAAGTGTTGGACTAGTGGGGGATAGACCAGATGTAATGGATAAAGTCATTCAAATTTCTGGTACTCCTGAGCAGGCGGAGAGGGCACAAAGCCTGCTTCAAGGATTTATTTTGAGCAGTAAGTGTTGTTCCTTCGATTTTCAGAACATCAGGGATTTCCCCTTTTTAGTTGGGATAATAATATGGTTTTATGTCCATCAGCTCAAGATGATGCCCCTGAAAGCTGATAGAAGTTGTGCCTGTCCTCATGGGTTTGCGCAGGGTTAGCTGCTGTGTAAGTTAATGATAGGCTGGTCTAACGGATAGAGAATAGAGTCAAGTGTATTTTACTTATTAGTCCCAAGTAGTGCATGAAGTGTAATTTGCTTCTTGTTTTGTTGTGCTTTTGTATCAAAGATACATATATCTTTTCTTTTAATGCAGTTCCCCCAAAGTAATACTCAAGTCTCTGAACCCAATTTCCATGTAACTTTGAAAGTCAATTTTAAGACATTTTTTATGCATGCATGTATGGCTAGTATATATCTAGGCACGTTAGGAAGAAGAGGCAAGTGTGTTTCTTTTTTTTTTTTGAAAGGCAAACGCGCCGCTGGTGGAGTGGGATTTAAACCACCACAGCCTTGATGCAAGTGTGTTTCTTGCAAAACATGTGGTGCTTGGTTATGATATTTTAATTTTAATTTTAATTTTATGTAGGGTGCTGTCCATGCCCATTCCCATTTTACTTTCATTATTTTGTGATGTATTTGCACTTTGTGTAGGGTAATAGCTGTGTGTAATGGTACTGTATGTTTGTCAAAACAAATTTCACGTATTTTCATGTTAGAAGGAGCTTCCTTATAGATGGCTGGGAGTCTAGAAGCATTTTAAAGCGAACTTTCTTTAGGTTGGTTTAAATTATGGATACCAATTAGTCTTCCAAGCATTGCAAATGAGATTTATTTACGTACTTATTCCTTTAGATTTCTTATCTCAACCAAAGCCCCTCTTTGGATTAAAAAAACCCAACCAGTTTCAAGCTGGAGAAGGAGAAGAGGAGGGAAACACTTGGAGCATCTCCAACAATTTGGATTAAAAGAACCCAAGCAGTTTCAAGCTGGAGGAAGGAGAAGAGAAGGGAAACACTTGGAGCATTTCCAACAGCCTCCTGTTGAAGGCACTTGCCACATAAATGTTCCCATTTTTTAGAACAAAGGTTGATATGGGGAGTGGATGTTTATTGTTAACCTTAACGTTGGTAGGTGTCGAATCCAAGATGTGGGAAACAAACACATGCTACCTTAGCCAACTGTGAATTGGAAGTAGGGGTGGGCATGAGACGGGATGGACCTCATTCCTATCCCATTCCATTTGTTTGAGATCGGGACGGGACGGGTTAGACCTCATCCCAAACAGGTTCGGGATGAGACGGGGACGAGACTGGATGAGCATGTACTAAACTTTGGATTGAAAATTTAACATGCAAGATTGAAAATTTTGGATTTACCAAACACAACTCTAAGAACAACTATATAACTTTAAGCCATTGATTATTATTTCGTCATTTCATTAACTTTTGCTCCGTTTATTTTAGAACCACTATTGAAGATAGTCATTTTTTGTACATTGCTAATGAAAATGATCAATGAGTTTGTCATTTAAAAACTATGAGAAGCACACATTGTTGTTGTCAAGAGTTAGGAAGAGGAAAAAAAAAGGTTTTAGTTAAATTCATTATCTAGGTGAGTCGCATGGAAGTTTGTGAGAATAAATAGTCATGTCAATAAATAAAACAATAAATAAGAGTCATGTTAACAAATAGTTTCATACTACATATTTCATATTAGATATTAAAAAAATCGGTTTGGGACGGGACGAGAAAAATCGCGACGGGACGGGATCAGAATGAGATTGATCAATTCCAATAGGACCCAAAAAAATCGCGACGGGACGGGATCGCGAGATGAGATGCCCACCCCTAATTGGAAGTTTTATGGAAAGTGAATGGTGTGAGAGTGAAATAGTATACTATTTGAAAGTGATGTGCGGAAACAAGAGTTCAAATCATAATTTGTTGTGTTATTTACGTTTTTACCCATTCGTTTAGGTGTAATCTTCTATGGGTGCTATTTGTTTTTGAAATTTTGTTAGACATCCATTTTGAGTTTAGACTTTTAAGTCAATGGGTTTGACTAGCGGAAAACATCTCAACTTTTCTAATGTCAAAATTGTCATCACGCGTGGGTTGTCAGTCCCTTGAAGATGTACAACCTCGCGATACTTGCACATGTTTACTTTGTATCTCAAACTAAAATTAAGGGGAGAGATTAAATAAGGAAAATTAAAAATTAAAAAATTAAAAAATTAAAAATTTGAAAATTTAAAAATTTAAAAATTTAAAAATTTAAAAATTTAAAATAAAAATAAAAACAAAACCCTTCTTCCTAGACCATCCCTCCTGTCTTCACATAGCCTTCACCCCCATCACTATCAGCAACCTCCTCCTGCACCTATCTCTAACATATGCCTTCTTGTTCCTCTCCCTCGAAAGCCCTTTCCGATTTCAGCCCCGCCACAGTTGCAGAACTGCAACTTTGGGTTCTAGTCCAAACAACCCCCACAGTCCTTCTCTTCTCCTTCTCCAAACTCCAATGAAGTGTGTGAAGTCCCTATTTATTTCTTCCTCTTTTAAGATTAAGATTTGGGAGGCAGAGGAAAATGAACTAGAGCAAGAGAGGAGTACCCACCCCTACTCCACAACTCCCAAGCATATTCACATCTCAAACCACAACAAAACAATAAGACAAACAAATTCATTCATTATCGGCAATCAAAGGCAACACAAAACAACACAGGACATGGCATAGGCGGCGAGTCATAGTGTGTGTGTAACTGTAACTACGCAAGGTAATGTATGTGCTTCCTTTTATTCGTGTGGGTTAAATGTCTGATAGCTCCTCCTCCTTTCAATTTCTCTATATGTATGTAATACTACGGTATTTCACATGTCGTTGGCACGATAAAAGTTTAATGTGATAAATATAATTTATTCTACTTTAAATATAAAGATAAAGAAATATCAAAATATTAGGTATAAGAATCGAACTCATGCACAGTGCTTTGAGTTCTATGTGATCGTTAGATTCTTATAATTGGGTAAATCTCAACAGTCTTTTATCTCCAACCTCAAACACCATTCTGATTTATAATATAGAAGATATATTAGGGGATGGAAGGAAAGGAAAGGAAGGATATTAGATTGCTTGGCCGCTGCTAATAACTTACCTAAATTAATTGTTCGCTCAAATATCTTTTCTTCTTCTGTGTTGTAGAAGCAGAACAACAAATAACAAGAGGAAATAGATCTAATCCCACATCTTCCTCATAAGCAAGCAAGATTGTTTAGGGGGATCAAAAAGGAAACTTGTTATTTCAAATACGAAGAACGTCTCATCTCATCGTGAATCATATAATTAAATGGGGTTGACTACAACATAAATGAATGAAATGTTCAAGGAGGAGAGAACCTTGGGCTTCAGCTTGCCTGAAAATGTAGTAGTTGTTGTATGAGACAGCGTCATTCATCAAAGAAGAAGGAAGAACATGACCATCATCATCATGAAAAAATCCCCAAAATCACCATCTCCTCTACCTCCTAACCCCACCCTAACCATTCTCACCGATTAGTCACACACACACTCTGTAACAAGCAAGGGAAGAGCTTTTGGTTCAAGCAGTAGCATTAACATAAGAAGAAGAATGCATGAGAGGGTCAATGGAAGCAAATTGTGGATAAGGGGTTGTGATTCCGCCTCTGCCCAAAGATAGTTATGTTTCGCTTCCTCATTGACTATTATGCAACCATCATTTCATCACCAAATGTGTCTCCAAGAGCTTAGGGGTGGTGGTTTGTGAACCAAAGAGAAGGAAGGGGGAAGAAGAGGGTGGGGGCGACCAGCGGTTGCAAAACAGAGATGAGGGGGAAAGGAGAAGCGAGGGAGCAGTTGGCAGTGGTTGTGAAATAGATAGGGGAAAAAGGGGCATCACAACAATTCCCTTGATCGATCCCTCCTTTTCCCTTGATCATTATCCCTATCTGTGGCTCAATCGTTTTCCTTCGCACTCTCTTACAGTCCAAATCGAAGAAGAAGAATTGGAACATAACCCGCATGTGCCACTCACGTGAGGGTATTTTAGACATTTCAAAACTTTTTAATGTGCTATTATCGAGTGATTTTTAAACTCTCTATTTGACAAGAGAGGGGAGAGGGAGAGAGATTTTTTTTTTGGACCTCGTTAGTGCCAGCAAGGCACCTACTTGGTTGTTGGAGGTGAAAATTAATCACTTTAGCTAGTTGCAAGTACCGCATCATTGTTAAGGAGCCATTTTCGAGTCTGTTGGAAATGCTATTAGGAGGTGTTTGTTTGAGTTAGACGTTTAAGAGGGAACTTCTAACTAAAGGTAAATATTTTATTGACATTTGGCTAGCCGTTGATAGTGAGGCAACCTCTAAAGCATCTCCAATAGACATTTTTATACCTCTATACTTTACCATTGAGTCTCCACCAAAGATAGAGTGAAAAGTCTCCACATAAATCTCACTTTATCTTTGGTTTCTTTATTTAGAGGCATTCACTGGCGCAAACCCAACATAGAGCCAACGTAGAGGCACTATGCGGTGTTTCTAAGAGCACACACATACTAGCAGCGTGGACTTGCTTTTTCTTGCAGCGGCCAGTAGATGACCGAGGATCTGACTAGATTTCTCATCTTATAGCCATTGGATCATAACAATTTTTTTTGCCAGAACAACCATATTTGTGCAAGGAACATTCAAATATGGCCACACTAACTATATTTGCTCAATCAACTCAATCCCACTCTTTCCTTCTATAAAAACCCTTTTTCTTCTCCCATTTTCACCACAACTCTCATCCATCCAATCGTCATCCCATTCTCAAATTTTCCGTATTCTCTATATCTTAAGTTTGAATTTTTTAAATGGAGAAAAAATAGTGAAACTTTCAGCAAATGTGAGTTCTCTTATCTACACACAAACTTGTTAGTGGAAAAGTTATTTAAATCAAGTTTATTTTGTTTCTGATCGTCTTCTAGACCTTGTGATCGTGGTCCATAAAGAATTAAAGTGGTGTTATTTGAGTTTTTAAACGAGTGTCCGTAGGAACCAAATCTTTATATCACTAAAAAATTGGATATCGATCTACAAGCGGTGAAAGAAATAATGTGACAGTTATTTTACATAATGGTTCCACAAGCCTACTATTTCAAAATTAATGCTCAATGTATCGACAATATATATCTTCTCTGTAAAATTTGATGACCTACATAAATTTGATTTTGATGTTCATTTAAAAAAAAATCTTATAAAAGAGTTGCACAATGAGTTCAAAGAGGAACTTCATCGAGCAGATTCAACTGCTAGAAGTTTCAAACGATCACAAAAGATTTTACGATATTCTATAGTTTCGAGAATGGAAACTGAGATTGATGATGTCATAACAATATTATCATCACTGCGTGAACAAATATCTATCTTACAAGAGGATTTGCAACGGCGATATGAATTGCTTGAGGCTAGAATCACCAAAGAACATAGTAAGTGTGTTGCTGAAATATCTATCTTACTAGTCGAGGACAACTTGATGTATTGGTGAAATACAGTCCACAATGCAAAAACAAGGTCATTGAAGCTAATGTTGATGTTGCTTTGTCACTTACTGATTATGACCAAGTGCGTTAAGAATTTTTTTTTTCAATTTTATATTTTTAATTTTAGTTAAATGTAATGCTATTATTTGGAGTATTTTGAATGGTTTTTTTTTTTTTTTTTTATGTATTTGGAATAATAAACAATTTCATTTATCTTTTAAAAATACAATCACATTATAAATAAAAGGGTTAATTGCAATTCCCCTCCTATAATATATAACTAATTCAACTTTGCCCCCCAATTAACATTCATATTGCACTTTTCCCCTAAGACTGTCAGTCAACGTGCCTTGACTGTCAAACACCTCATGTGCTACCATTCCGCCTATTTTGGATGATGGAAATGCTCTTCACGTGCATATCATGCCTGATGTGATAACATGTCAATCCCAACCGTCTACTACCTGAACGAGGCACGTGGACGACTAGGGATTACTGTCTGTCAGCTCGTACCATTGAAGAGACGGACAGTAGAGGGAAAACTCCCTCCGTTTTCATTCTCTCTATTTCGTTTCTCTTCTCTCCCTGCGTTTTCACTCGCTCCGATCCCAATCTCTCCGTAGAGTATTCTTATCCACCCACGAAGACCATCTTCATTCCTGACAAGGAGTCTAACAAACCTGACCTTCTAGCCACTTCCAGTGATTTCCTCCGAATCTGGCAAATCGGTGGTCCTGATGGTGAAGGAGTCCGCCTCAAGAGCATCCTCGATGGAAACAAGAACAACGAGTTGTGTGGTTCTCTCATTTCCTTTGATTGGAACGAAGCTGAACCCAAGCGTATTGGAACCTCCAGCATCGACACAACTTGTACAATTTGGGACATTGAGAAGGAAACTGTGGATACCCAATTGTTTGCCCATGACAAAGAAGTCTACGACATTGCTTGGGGTGGTGTTGGGGTTTTCGCTTCTGTTTCTGTTGATGGTTCTGTTAGGGTTTTTTATTTGAGGGACAAAAAACACTCCACAATCATCTATGAGAGTTCTGAACCCGACACCCCTTTGGTCAAATTGGGTTGGAACAAGCAGGACCCGAGGTACATGGCTACAATCATCATGGACAGTGCTAAGGTTGTGGTTCTTGACGTAAGGTTTCCGACTCTTCCTGTTGTCGAGTTGCAGAGGCATCATTCTAGTGTCAATGCCATTGCTTGGGCACCACATAGTTCTTGTCACATTTGTACTGCTGGGGATGATTCACAAGCACTCATTTGGGATTTGTCTCAATGGGGCAGCCAATGGAAGGTGGTTTGGATCCTATACTGGCTTATACAGCCGGAGTCGAGATTGAGCAGCTGCAGTGGTCTTCGTCACAGCCAGATTGGGTGGCCATTGCTTCTCAACCATGCCGCAGATACTAAGAGTTTGATTTCTTCAATTTGATGGGTAGAATGAAGAAAACATTTGGAAGTGAATGTGAATGGATGTTGTGTTTGTGTTTCACAAAACCCACTAGTACTTACTCATCTTCCTTATACTTTTGCTCTTATACTGACTGCTGCAACCAAACCATTGTGTTTCGTATTTACTATTTTATAGGAGTCCTGAATTCTGATGGTTGGTGATAATCATTTGCTTGCATCTATCTTGCTTGCTAAGTTTAGTTAGATAGTGCCTTGATGTTATGTTTTGCATGCCAATCTTTCCTTTGTTTCCTATCCTATTAGCTACTGGTTTTGGGTTCCAACTTGACAAAGTTTTTTAATATGATTTGGTATGTCTTTTTTGCTTTTCTATTTGTTAAAAGAAAAAATATATATCTGGCAAGTTGATGTGATACTTCTTTTTGAGCCAGTGTATTTTGTTTGAATTCATCTAAAGTACTAAGGAGTGGAGTCGAAATTGTTGCTTCTTCATTGTTAGGCTATAGTTGAGAATTTTCTTGCATATTTAACATTTTGCTAGAGCTAACTCAGGCTTTCATGACTCTCTTGTTAATTGTTTTTTTTCAATTTGATTATGTTATATCCTTCATTCCTTATGGCTTTGTGATTTCGTGTAGATAAACATGGACTACTTAAATCTCTTTGACCTTCATAGTAAAATCTTAGTAAAACATACTACATGTAATGTAAATAACAGTAGTTGATGAGTTTCTCTGTGCTTCATATTCTTCTTCTCATAGTTTGTTCAATAGGAATATGTAGGTGGATGAGAGCATCCATAAGGGTCTGTGCTTTTGAGGGTGTTATTGTGGAAAAGCAAAAAAAAACCTTCATATGTTAATTTTGTGTGGGTGTTGGGTTGGGGGTGGGGGTGGGACTTTTTGTTTTAGTAGCATTGCTTGGGTACATGGCTACAATCATCATGGACAGTGCTAAGGTTTTGGTTCTTGACATACGGTTTCCGACTTTTCTGGTTGTCGAGTTGCAGAGGCATCACTCCAGTGTCAATGCCATTGCTTGGGCACCACATAGTTCTTATCACATTTGTACTACTGAGGATGATTCACAAACACTCATTTGGGACTTGTCTTCAATGGGGCAGCCAGTGGAAGGTGGTTTGGATACTATACTTGCTTATACAACCGGAGCCGAGATTGAGCAGCTACAGTGGTCTTAGTCACAGCCAGATTGGGTGGCTATTGCTTTCTCAACGAAGCTACAAATACTAAGGGTTTGATTTCTTCAATTTGATGGGTAGAATGAAGAAAACATTTGGAAGTGAATATGATTGGATGTTGTGTTTGTGTCTATTCAGATATGGTATGGTTTTGAATGCTTATTGGTGTGGTACACTTCAGGTTGTTAGGTATTGAATGTTATTGAATACTTGTAAATTCAAATTGGTCATTGTTGCTTGTAAATTCAAGTTTTTGCACTTCAAGCTGTTAGGTACTGAATGTTATTGAATGTTTGTAAATTGTTGCTTGTAAATTTAGGTTATTTAAAGTGCTATGTCAGGTTGCTTATTGATGCTTGAAAGTGCTATGTCAGGTTGCATATTGATGCTTGAAAGTGATATGTTAGGTTTTGAATTGCAAGGTTACTTATTGATGCTTGAAAGTGTTATGTCAAGTTTTGAATTGCAATGATGTTGTGTCAATTGAATTGCATTGTGTTATATCAGGTTTTTGCAATGATGTTAAGGCATTTGATTACAATGTGCTATTAACATCTAATGAACATCAAATGAATTTACATTGTTGAAAGAACATCAAACTTTGTTGCAAGAACATCCAATGAACATCAAATGAATTTACATTGTGCTTTGACATCCAATCTACATGTACTACTTCAAAAACTTGCCTACTTCAAACCTCTTATTCACTTGTTTGATTGTGCTTGTGACACCATGGGATCTGCAAGAAAATCAATTAAGTGTTGTTAATTAGCAGTAACTTAACCCCTTAAAGCAAATTATTGGCAGATACTTAACCTCTTAAAAAAATTTGAATGTAACTTTGCCCCCCGCAACAAAACTGACCTAACAGATGATGAATTGCAACTCAAGCTTGCCATCAAAACTTGGCAAGTTTTTCCACTTATTAATGCTTGAATATTTAATCTACAGTGAAATAACATGGAGATGTTGTAGTAGAAGCAGAAGTGAGAGTTACTGTTGGTGACGGTGGTGGTGAAGGAGGAGTTGGCGGATTATCCCAGCATCTTAGTGAAAGTTTGAATGTCAGCCCTCGATTTTAATTGCATCAACTTTGAATCTCAACCTTCAAATCATTAAAGGGTATTTTGGGCAGTAAATTATGACCTTTTTAAAGCTAGCACGTGACTTGACAATCAAGGCACGTTGACTGGTAGTCTTAAGGGGAAAGTGCAATATGAATGTTAATTGGGGGCAAAGCTGAATTAGCTATATATTATAGGGGGAAATTGCAATTAACCCTAAATAAAAACTATGGTTAGTACTACAACCAGTTTAGCTTTTAGATGTCAAACTTGTCAAAGCTTTACTTTGGACCCGGATATTTATAAATTTTTTGGAAATGCCCATTCTGCCATTCTTTTTATTAGTAGAAGATTAGACATTCCCTCTTCAAACCTATACATCACCTTTTCATCGCTATTTGTTTGACTATCTCAAGGTAGTTTGAATGAGTATTTCTAATTTGTACAAGTTTAAGCAGAAAACAT
This sequence comes from Berberis vulgaris, assembly GCA_963556465.1. Lineage (NCBI taxonomy): Eukaryota > Viridiplantae > Streptophyta > Magnoliopsida > Ranunculales > Berberidaceae > Berberis > Berberis vulgaris. The sequence goes on from OY747126.1 coordinate 53,199,034, forward strand.
TAACTTTCACAAGAAAGACAAAGTGGTCATTTAAAAGAAATTTATGAAAATTGGGATCTAAAGTAAAGCTTGGACGGATTTGGGGTGTAAAAGCTAAACTAGTCATAATACTGAGGCGTAAACGTTAAATAACCCTAAAAAACTACCATTAAGGTTGAATGTCTAAACTCCAACTAATACAAATATAAAGTCTACATAACATGTCCATCAACTAAAAAAAACCGAAGTACATCTAAGGCTCGTATGTTTTGGGTTTCAGGAACGCGAATTACTGAACTATGACATGGTTGAAAGTAGTGCAGATCCAACTCAAGGCCAACTCCATCTCCGCTAGAGATAAGTTGTAAGATGTTGGGTCGATGGAGGACGTAAGCTCATCGATAAGTCAATACAATGTGCATCTAAATAATGGTTGCTTTGACTAGGATCACCTCCTGCTCTCCTAGTGCGTCGTGCATGACTATCAGCAAATCTCCTAAGGTGTCCTAGAGATGCACTAAAAGATGATTCCCTCAGCCTCTGGTTTTTGTTCCTCAAGTACCCATTGTAACCCTTCAATTCAACAATCTCCTCTTGAAGTTTTGCAATTTCCTTGTATTTGTCTAGCACAACCGACTAAATGTCCAACGATAACTGCAACCACATTTCCTCTCTCAATCTCATACATGTTCTGTTCTTGGCCAAAAGCTTTCCCATTGTGCCTGAAATATGAAGGCACATATAAAAATAAGACAATGATATTATATAATTCAATATTAAAAATTAAAAAAGAAAATATAAAATAATATTAATAATTAATCTTTGAAATGTCTTACCCTCAAAAGTTGATTGCTAATAGGCACATCATCTAACACCTCAAGTTCTTGGATGGTAAATGTCTTAGTTATCCCATTTACATCGACGAATTACAAATTTCAGTTTGGTTCAAATCTCAATGTATCAAAGTAAAAAATGTGATGCATGTCATAAACACCATATAGTAGGCTCATAGGTGGAACTGTGGAATGTTGAACCCGAGGTTCGTGTTAACACTCCAACTCCTACAAAATCCATTATCCATTGCTAACATAAAGAGGGAGATGGGCATGGTCTTTAGAGACATGTCACCACCAAACTTCATAAAGTTTACGAGTGTGAAAATCAAATTGGTCAGCCGACGACCATCATTTTTCCTTATAAGCCTCATTACTTTCAAAATTGCAGGCAAGCATTGAAACTGATGGGTTATTGAGGATTGCAATCTCTTCACTCAACTACCTCCAACATCGATGTCCTAAAAACCACACAACCTACATTTAAAAAAATCAATGTTAATAAAAACACAACTTAATGTAAAAATCAATTTCAAAACGTGAGATAACATCAAAGCATCCCTGACACACAAGAATATTTCGTATAGATTCCAAACTCCAAACTGACAAATGGATTCCATACAACAGAATAAATAGACTGCAAGTCTATCTAATTTCTTACATTTTCTAAGTTATGAGTACCATGCCTAGAAAAAATAGCCAAATGTTCACTGCACCACCTCAATATTCTTGGAAATACATCTTCTTCTGGGATCCAACAAACAACCAGTATAGCTCCTAAAATACTCGTAAATCCAAACCCGCAATTTTAAACAAAGCATTAGAAATGCATATAATATTATTATTGAGTAATATTATTTTAAATTAAAATAACAATAAAAATGCATATAATCACATGATTTTAATATTATTGTAGAACTAACCATTCAAATATTATGACATTATAAATTAAAATAGAAATAAAAATGCATATAATCACATGATTTTAATATTATTTTAGAAATAACCATTCAAATGTTATTACTTTATAAATTAAAATAGCAATAGAAATGCAATAAACACATCAGTTTAATATTGTTTTAGCACTGAACATTCAATGAATTAAGCATGATAATATTAAATTAAAGAAAATTAGAAAAATAAATAACTTACAACAATGATGACGAACATGATGTCGTGTGCGCAGTTTGTCCAACATAATATACAAGTCGCAAAAAAATGTACTACCCCAATCAAAAGTGGGAATCCTATCGAAATTCTCCAACATCACCAAATGCCCACATTTCAAACTTGTTTTGTTGTAGGGAAAAAATACCTCCGCCCATAACAAAGCTGTCAAACATTGGATGATCTCGTCTTCCCTCTCTAGGTGACCATGAATATGGTCAAGTGTTGTCCTGTTGAAGTGTTTGGTCATCCACAATATCGACATATCCTCGGGTGAGTACTTATTAAAGTCGAAAAAAGGAAACAATCTATGGATATGAGGAACCTCCTTTTAACTTTGATCATATAATAGTTCATTTCCAAGTTCAATTGGAAGCCCTGTCAATACCTTAAAGTCAAACAATGTGAACACTACTTCACATTTTTTGAAGTGAAATGTGTGAATCGCCTTTCACCACCGCTCAACCAATATGCCGAACAACTATCTATTAGCATATTATTTTATTCGTTATGAAGAACGACAAAAAACCACTATTTTCTATCAATTGTCTCACCCCTATCATTTGCCCAAGTTTTATCCCAAGATTTGTTTAATTAAGCCCAACTCCCACGAAAATTCAATTATCTAGAGTTTTTCCTATTCCATAAGTGTTTTTCCCCATGTTAGTGTTTATCTTATGAACAATGGGTGAAAATTATCCTTGGGAATCCGCACTCTAGGGTCCGGATGAACCCCCATAACTTCATCCTAATGTACGACTTTTGTCGTTGGCGTTCCAGCATCAGAAGGCCTTTTCATTCGCTTATTCAGCTTTTTTTTTTTTTTTTTTTTTTGTTTGTGAAAACCACCTTTGAACTTTCTTCATGCTTCAATGGAATTGAAACTACTGGATGTAGGTGATTTTGGCCCGGAATGTGGTGAGTTTGGCCAAAACTGAGGCTTTGATTGTGGCTTAATTATGGCTCGAGTTGGCCTGATTTTGGGTTCTATTAAGTAGCTCTTGGACAAGGCTTCAAATTAGGGTTTAAATAGGTTGAATTTGGCCTGAATCTCCCCCCTCTATCTGGTTTGCTCTTTATGGGTCTCTTTGTGTCACTATCTTGTTATCTGTTGAAGACGAAAAGTGAGACGTGACAAGGGAGACATACTTTGGAAATCGTGTTGACCAGTCTCCTTATTGATAGGAAGAGTGTGTGCTTCTTCTAATAGTGCGTTGATTTTTCAAGGGAATTTAGCAACATTCTTTGGCAAGTCTATTGGGGATAAATATAAAAATGAATAAATAAATAAATAAAATTGGTAGAGGCATATCAAAGTGCCACATAGGAAAAAAAATTATAAAAAAATGTTTAACAATCCTTTTTGCCCTTTTCTTTGGTATGCATATTGGAGATGCTCTAAAAAACCTAGAGGTTGTAGCTAAACATCCATATTTTCCAAGGCATGGATGCCTTCCATAAACCAAGTGGTGAAGAGAAACAACCACCACCTGGTCTGGATGTACGTGGACTCCTTCCATGCATGCAGCAGGTTTTTGTCAATATCAGATTAGGGGCATCATGGTCCAAAAGCAGCAAACCAACAAACCAGTCAGTTCTGACACACACCACAGCTACTTATCACACAGCACAGCTACTATCTTTGGATTTTGGTATCTACGACCCTCTTATTAAGCTAAGCAAGCCTTTCCTAATTAAATAAAGAAGAATAACGATATATATGACCTAACCATTGACTACTTTTATTATTCAGACCCTAAAAACACCAAGTACATATATACCATACATCGTAGGACCTAAAACTTGGGGTCCTATATCTTGCTTCAAAGTTGGAACTTAATCTTACCCATTATTTTGAGTATCTTAAACCTAACACAAATTTGTTTTTTCATCAAACAGGACAAAGATCACGAATGGTCCACATATAATTTTTGTTTTCCAAACAAATTAAGAAAAAAATATCTTCCTCATTTTTGCATTTTCTCTTTCTCTTGTTCAATGTCTCTCACAAGAACTCTACTACGGTGCCTGGTACCACCAGGCACCAAACATGCACCGTAGATTTAGGCCTCTCACAATTAAGGTTCGAGGACCAACTGTATTTGGTTAACTACAAAAAAAATCACCCGGGTTTTAAAGGTTGTTTGGCTTTTAAAAGCTCTTGGGCCATTGATCGTTATCAAGACATTCATATTCTTATGATGGTTTTAAAAAATAGACAATGTTGTTTGAGGATGATTGCCCAAGTTAAAGGTGTGATGACTCAGTGGTTAAGCAGTAACGGATGGTATCACTAGGTCACGGAGTCGAATCCAGTCGACAACATCTAAGGTGGGAGGGGTCAAGGGATTTAAAATTTAAAAAAAAATGATTGCCCAGGTTTTTATAGGATCCCATAACTCGTAAAGATGCCGCAAGCTGGGTTTGAACCCATGACCTAGTGGTACCATCTGCCAAGCTCTAACCGTTGAGCTGTCATGCCATTGGCTAGAGTGAAAAGACTTGATACCTGTCCGAGTTTAATTTCCAAAAAAAATGCACCAACTTGGATAGCTAGGAGAGGTAGTTAATAGATATTATGTGATTTAACTACAATTAACTAGATTTTATTAATGTAACTCATAACTTCTTTTAAATTACAGTATTTTTGGTACTGCTTATAATGGTGAATTCAAATCTAATCAAAGCTCTTTTCCTTTATGAATGGGAAATTTATTCACCCATTGAGTCATCTTCATGAGAGGGATGGATTGAGACTTATTGAAGAAAAAGTCAATTAAGGCATCAAAATGAATGATATTCTATCAAGGAATTATTGCAATCAACAAATAAAGTAGCCAACATTGGATGAATTGAGAAATGCCACATGAAGAGAACCTCTCCTGTTTGATATGATTGCGAAGAAGGAAGGATTCCAAGGAATGGTATTGCTATATTTTTATTTTAGCACTAAAAAAGGCTTTAGAAGCCACTAAAGATATATATATTATTTATAGGTCACTGATAACCCTATTAACTATTTTAAGAATGCCATGATCCTTGTAGGGCTCACATTATTTCTATAAATGTTTGTTGCTTCTCATGAAGTAATATGATATTACGAAAGTTTTTTTTTTTTTTTTGATAAAAATATTAAGAGAGTTGTTTGTAAAGGAAATCAAAATTTTCATAAAAAAAAACTTAGATTTTTTATATATATATTTGTTTATTTATTCATTTATTTTGAGGGGGTAAATGAATAAATATCATCTTAGTTTTAAATTAAGAATCAATTTAAACACTTAAAGGGCTTTCTAACATTTCTACCATATCAAGTTTAATGCTCTCTCAACTGTTGCTGGGACAAATATCATATCATCATTTAAAAGGATGTATAACATTTTAGTTGTCTTTTTCTAAATGTTCCCAAGAGGTTGTTCATTTTTGCTTCTCAATTTAGTTACATCTGAATTTCTTAAAAATTTTCAAAGTATCCAATATCAAACATCTAATTTGATATGAGGTGTAGTCGCACAAAATCTACATCCACATACCTTTATAATATTTTTCCACTTCTTATTTAGTATATTATTGCTTAGGTCTACAATAATCCTCTTATTTTAGGTTTTTGTCCGACTTTCTACCTCTTTAGGGCCAACTTCATTACCTTTTAATCCGTGATGATTTTCTCAAAGGCTACCTCGTAGCGCTATTGGTGCCACTTGACCTAACCTTTCATTGACCCAGTTAAGGCCATCTCGTAACTCCATTTTCTATGAAGATTTTCACTAAGGTGGCTCTGTGACGCGATCTAATATGTGCCACTTGTTGGCCCCATTGTGTTATTTATGCAACAATGGGAGGCAAAAACAGAAAACCCGTTAATAGTTTCAATTTTCAATTTTAATAAACAATCTTGAAATGGGTTTTTATCCTCCCATAAATTTCTAGAAGTTCTCTTACTTGCCCCTAATTTTTATATATTTTTTTTGAATTCCAAGTAATATTCCTTTTCATCATTCTAAATAGTACATGGATGATTACTCAAAAGATTAATCATACCCTATTATAAAATAAAAATCATTTCCAAAAGTTTTGCTCTTTTAAATCTCCAATCTATTAAAGTGAGATTGTTTTTTTTTAGGAAGATATCATTTTCTAGTGAACCAACAAGCTATCCTAACCATCTTATACACACTAAAATGTTAAGATGAGAGATGGAAGGAATTATTCCATAATTATGAGAAGGTAACGACTATTCCACACAACGATATTCACATCATTTTATTCTCTTATATTACCTACTTTCTTTTTCACACTACCATACTTTTTCACATCACTTATATAAATAAAAAACCAATATTTTTCCCCTCTCCATTCAAATCGAGACGCGATTCCTCCCTCCCCCATTCAAATCGATTTCCTCTCCTACATTCAAATCTCTTCATTCTCCCTCAAAATCTAAACTCTTAGAAATTGAACCCCAAATCGCAACCTCCCAAAAATTTTTCAGAAAAACAAAGTAATCTCATGGAAACTTAAGAAATATTTTCAATCACAAAAACAAACTAAACTTTAGAAAAATTTCAGAAATCACAAAAAGAATATTGTTCGCCTGAGACAATGCGAGGTTTTTGCAAAACCCCACCTTGATCTAGGCGAACAGTAAAAAAAAAATCTCACCTGGAACAATGCGAGGTTTTTGCAAAAACTCACATTGTTATGGGCGAACAGGAAATTTCAGTAAATGTTTTCGGACAAATTTGCACGACTTTAGTAAAATGACCATAACTTATTTAAAAACATTTTCAAGTGATTAAAGTTGTGTTTATTAGATAACTCAAAGTACTACAACTTTTGTGCTTTGATTAACTCGAGATCAAGCACATAAGTTGGCCGAAAGTCATGGACACTATCCCGTTTTCATTGCGAGACATATTTGCGCGACTTTAGTAAAATGACCATAACTTGCTCATTTCAAAATATTTTCAAGTGATTCAAGTTGTGTTTATTAGATAACTCAGAGAATAAAAATTTTGTGTTTTAATCAACTTGAGAATCTGTCTCGATCGAGCACATAAGTTGGCCGTAAGTCGAGGACATATCCCGTTTTCATTGCGAGACAGATTTGCGCGACTTAGTAAAATGACCATAACTTACTCATTTTAAAATATTTTCAAGTGATTCAAGTTGTGTTTATTAGATAATTCAGTGTAATATAATTGTTGTGTCTTAATCAACTTGAGAATCGGTCTCGATCGAGCACATAAGTTGACCAAAAGTCAAGGACACTATCCTGTTTTCATTGCGAATCAGATTTGTGCGACTTTAGTAAAATGACCATAACTTGCTCATTTCAAAACATTTTTAAGTGATTCGAGTTGTGTTTATTAGATAACTCAGAGTACTGCAACTTTTGTATTTTGATCAACTCGAGATCGAACACATAAGTTGGTTGACAGTCAGTGACACTATCCCGTTTTTATTGCGAGATAGGTTTGCGACTTTAGTAAAATGACCATAACTTGCTCATTTCAAAACATTTTCAATTGATTCAAGTTGTGTTTATTAGATAAATCAGAATACTACAATATTCATGTTTTGATAAGCTTAAGAATCAATTTCAATTGAGGGTATAAATTGGTCGAAAGTTGCTCTATTTTGCACATTTTTTTTTTTGAGTCTGAGTTTGAGTTTCTCTATTAGGTTATGCATATTTATTGGTGGTGTGAGTAAATAAATAAATTAAAAAAAAATTCAATAGCAATGAGAGAAAACATTTTTTGTGGTGTAAAGTAATCATACGAAAAGAAATGAGTAGGTACATTCATTCCATCACAATCACAATCACAATCAAATCAATCAAGGCTTTTATCTCGTACTCATTTGCACGAGTAACTACGTTTACTATGCTAGCTTTTTTCATGATGCCATGGTATTTCAGGTTGACCTGTTTCACTTCTTTGCGTTAGAATAAAATTCTAAACCAAACCTATTTCTTGGATTCTCCCCGCTTACTTTATGCTTAAAATTACGAATTAATTCTCTTCTTAAATATAGAATTCTTTTATCTAAAAATTGAAAAGAAGTTGAAGACAATTTTTATAATCTTCAAGTAAGATTATACATGCATATCGATAAGATCCGGAGTCAGTTGATGAGTTGAGCCTTTATCCGTTATTTTTTAATTTAGAAATACAAAACTTGTTTATTTATTAGGTATTTTTAATTAAGTATTTATATTTGAGTATAAATGATATATAATTTGCATTTTTACTAATTATATATTAAACATTTTAACTAGGAATATATCTTTTTTCTTTGACCATTAGGGAGTTTTTTCAAAAGCTTTCACGAGTCTTCCTTGTATAAAAAAATGGACGTTTAGTCAGTTGTAAAGTAATAATGACTCCCTTAGCTAGATTACTTTCTAAGCTCAGCTTCCAAACACGTTAAGATTTTTGTTTTCATTTTTTTCATTTGTATATTTAGTAACGACTTCGAAACATATATACATTTTACTTGAGTCAAAATCGTTCAACATGAATTAATTTATAAATAATTGAAGAAAACTTTTGAATGATACAAATACAATAATAAGGAAATGTACGGTCATCAATCCCTTATAGTGTATATATACCAAATCAAATCAAATCAAATCATATCATATCTACATACCACAATGTTCATATACGATACCAATTAAATGAATGTTCACCCATCCTTGACTTTATGATTACTCTTTAATCGATTGAACCTTTGACCTTTATCCCGAGTGTCATGTGCCGGATACCCCAAATTGAAAGTGTATCTTTAATCCACTCCAACACAAAACCATATATAGTAAATCAATAACCAACCTCAACAGCAAGAGCATGACTCAATTAAAAATCCCCACAAGTATCAAAACATTCTAATTAATTTGCTGAAGGATCTTTACTCTATACATTAACTTTTTTAATTAGTATATCTACTCACTTTCCCCGCCCAATAGATTTTAGATGTTTGTAACATGGATTAATTTTATAGTTACTAATGCAATAGATTTTCGCTCACTGCTTTGACCATGTTACTGCTGATCTGCACAAGTAACATATGTGAGCCACAGACCACCGTGGAGTGGCCAATGGCACTCTGATGCTAAAGTCAGACAGAGATTTGAGGAATGTGCAATGATGTATCAAATATTTTATAGCGTATCTTAGCTTATCAACAAAATGTTTTATTTATAGTGCAAGGAGTTCTGGTTTAACCAAACCATCGTATGCGTAGTTTAGGGAGAAGATATTCGTGGAGATCTCTCTCTAATTAAGAGTCGTGCTGTAGAAGGAAAGTTTTATGTTAGCTCTGCACTTCTAGACACGCGAGAGATAGTTCACAATCTAAGAGCAAACCGTAGAAGGGAGTTTCCCTGTGTGGAAGATACTCTGGTGTTTGCTTCCTAATTGGAAGCAAATAGCAGTTGTAGTTGCCCGTCCGAAGCTGATCCTCAAGATACTTGCCTGAAGAGAACTTATGGGTATTGTAGATAGCTGTGAGACGTGTGGGCCTAACATGTTGTGAGAGTCCGGGTCTGCTTGGCGGACTGTAGTTGAGTGGGCTTAGATTTGCTTGGGATGGATTTGTGTTGGGCCGATGCTTAAGCCTGTAGGTCTGCTTGGCGAACTGTAGTTGTGTTCGGCTCAGGAGTGTGACTGCTTTTATGTATCATCAGCTACTCCCCCTAGTTAATGGGTTGTCACATCGGTTCGCTAAGTCATCTCTTGAAGGGATGCACACTTATGATGATTGAGTCTGGATCTTTGCTTGAGCCACACGCTGCATTAATTGGGCATGCGTTGGTTCAGCAGAAAAGAGGCGGGAACTTGTCCTCTATATAGGTCATCCGCAATGTTGAAGCTGACATTTCTGCTTCACTTGCTTTTGAAGATATTGTTCTGAAAGGTTCGTTCGTCTTTTTCATGGCTCGAGAAAACCTTTTTGATGATGTGTCCGAGCCTGGTCTTTCCAAAATCTTTGCAAGGTATGAAGTTCTTGAAGACTTGCCATTGTATTTTCTGACGGGCGACCAGGCGCCAATGTCGCCTCCAGCCAGTTTCATCTGTTTGCATCAAGGGATGCTTCAAACTGAAGTGCGTTTCCCGATTCTTGACTTGATTTGGGAGTCTTAGATTTCTTGAAGATCCCTCCAGCTCAGTTGGGACAAAATGGATACAGGATCATTCTCATGATTCTACTCCGTGCTAAGGAGGTCGGCGTTAGTGTGACTCCACAGGTGATCCAGTTGCTGACCGGTCCTTGACTGCAGAGCAATGTTGTTTGCACGATGAAGTCGCCGAGTTGCTTCAGTAAACTACCTGATGATTTCAAGTTCTGGCAGAAGTACTGCTTCTTGGCTCCTACAGATTCGAAGTATTTTTGGTACAAGGGTCATTCGCTTGAGCGACAGTTCAGGCCGCTTCGTAAGTTCAACTCATTTCCAGTGACTTTGATGTGCTTGATAGCGGGCTGAGTGATCATTGCTTGTGTTCTTTTGCAGGAAGATTTCCCACCATTCATCTTACCTTAGAGGAGCAAACCACCATGAAGGCATTTCGCGTCATGGCAAAAAGGGAGGCGGTTGATATCATAAGAGTTTCCAATTTTGTTCATAGTGGGTTGTGGGACAACTGGCACGTCGCCCCCATTCTGTATCGAGAGACGCACATTAAGCTTGAAGAATGGGCCCCTTCCAGGAAGAGGAAGGCGGCTAGGGCCAAGACTCTTGTTCTATCTGATGCAGAAGATCCATTTGAAACGTTTGCTTCCTTTGTGAGGAAGAAGCCTCATGTTAGGGTTGGGCCGTCTTCAGAACGACCCGCTCCATTGAGAGATGAGCGCAAGTTTGCTAGGCCAGTTGAGACCGAGACTAATGTTCTTGGCTTGGAGAAAAATTATCTGCGGTTGGCCGGAGTTGCTGATGGTTCGAATCTTAGTGACGCAGGTTGAGGCTCTGAATGATCATCTGGTGCGAGTCGCAATGGCGGCTTCTGCTGTCGCTGATTTGAGTAGGTCCACTTCGGTAGAGGGTTTTGTATCAGATTCGCCTGAGGTGGTGAAATCTGATCACCCCACAGTTTACTCGCCTGAAAGTGACCGTGGTACTGGCCGTGTCTCCTGTAATTCGCATTGCTCACCGTCTCGTTCTAGGCCACAACTAGAACTATTGGAAGGTTCTTTGGATACTTTGATCCCTCATCTGCCTCCGAATCCTGTTGGGTCATCTAGCAATAAAGGGTCGGACTCTCTTGACAAGGGAAAAGCCACGGAGGAGAGTCTAAAGACGGTGGCGACCATAAAGAGCGGCGCTGGAATAGTTCCTGATCAGGGGAAGTTTCATCCTGATGCACGGATAAGTCTGTTTGCACCGGACTTGGTGAAGATGAGCTCACATGTCTGGCACAAAGAAGTGGATGTTGAGTATGTTTCGAGGAAGCATATAAGCAGGCGTCACAGTTGGCTGATGGACCATGCTCCAAAACTCGAGGAGGATACGCTGGAAGAGCGTGTGGACAAGGGTTTGAAGTATCTTATGCTTGGTATGTCTCATATGAGCCACATGGCCATTGCTGGGACAGAAGTAGAGGCGGCTCACGAAAGGGTATATATCTTGGAGCGTGTCTTCTCGCACGTGCACCCGCTGTATTCTGATGCGCTCCATGAAATTGAGCGGCTTAAGAAGCAGGTCGAAAAGATGTAGTTGGATCAATCAACTGTGGCCGCTAAGGCTCAGAGGGCTCGTCTGGAAGACCTTGAGCGTAACCTGATCGAGGCGGTGTCCGAAAGGGATAGACTTAAGCAGGAGTTGAGCCGGCTCCGCCTAGAAATCGAGGTTGTGCAGGAAGCTGCGGCTAAGGCGCATTCTGACCTGCAGTCTTTTGCTGAGGAGAGTGCTTCAAGGGGAGTTGACTGGGCTGCTGAGAAGCAACAGCTGGAATCTGATGTGGAGTTCTATGTTCAAGCAGCGAGAAAGGTCGAAGACCAACTCGAACTGGGATGGCATGAACTCAGTGTTGTGAAGAGCAGTCTAGCCAAAGAGCAGTCTCAGGTTGATGCGTTAATTGACAAGTTGGAGCTCCTAGAGCGTGAATTTATTGATGCATGCAAAGATGAGAGAATAAGAGCTTCTCCAAGAACAAGGCAAATGTGAGTTTCGTTGGGTTGTTCATGGCCGACTGAAGTTGTTGGCTCTGATGAAGGAGGAACATCCGGAGTGGGATCTTAGCTGTTATAAGAAGATGTCATATGTGGACTTGTCTGTTACCTCTGAGTCGTCGGGCGAGGAGGACAATTTGATCCCTAACGTCAAGGTTGAAACGCGTACAGATGCAACTTCTGCCCATGTTCCTCCTAGGCTTAGCTCTTTATGTTTTTGTACCTTCTCTTGATTAGGAGCAAACTTTGTGTGTTTGTACACTTTTTGTCTTGGCCATTAATGAAAACAATATTTTTCGTTTCATACTTAGAAACTCTATTGTATGTTTTTCATTTTGCCTTGTCGTCTTACTTTGGCATAGGCTGGTTGAATCAATAGGACGTTGTCTAGTCTGTCTGTGGTAGAGAGCTTGACCGCTTTGTATTGTGAATGACTCGGGGTCATTGCTGCTTAGTTATGTATGATAGCGGGCATGTTGCGAACTGTTTAACTGGGGGTTGAGTCACCCGAGTTGTGTCATGTCCCATAGGTAAGCTACTTGAGCTTTTTCTTGCTTGTCTGACTGGTCGGTTGTAGCTGTTGCCGCGGGCAAGCTGTGGTGGCCAAAAGTACGTGTCAGAGTGTTCACACCGAGTCAGGTGTTGTAAGCTCAGGTTGGCGTCCTAATTAACTTTCATCTAGGCACTGATTTTACTATCCTTGTATCAGCACGAGTGGCATTTTCCAAATGTTAGAATGTCAATCCGTTTGAGCGTGAAGGCGCTGACTCAGCTAAGCTCATATTTGCATCCGCGGTCCTGAGGGAGAGCGGAGGTCGTGTGGAGAGCTGTTTGAGATTCCCACCTTTCGAATCGTTTATGACTGAGTGGAGCGGTCGATAGACTCGGGGAGTAAAGGTTTGGCAACCAGATTGAAGAGCAGTGGTACCGTGGCAAGCCGTCAGAATCAGCTCGGGACTGACTAGGCTTCCACCTTTCGAACCGTCGACACCCCCCGCGCGGTGGGGGCTACGTGTTCGATAGGGGTTTGGCGTCCACGCTGAAAAGCAGTGGTCTCATGGCGAGCCATCAAAATCAGTTCGAGACTAACTAGGCTCCCACCATCCAAATTATCTACACCTACGTGCACCAAGCTACAAATTTGGGATGGTTCAGCGACCACGTTGAAAAACAGTGGTCCCGAGGCAAACCGTCGGAATCAGGTCATGGCTGACTAGGTTCCCACTTTCTAGACTATCTATACCCTCGCAGCGCGGGCTACAAGTCTAGGTTTGGTGATTTGGCGGCCACGCTGAAAAGCAGTGGTCCTGTGGCGAGCCATCAGAATCAGTCCATGACTGACTAGGCTCCCACCTTCCGGACTATATACACCCTCGCAGTGGGGGCTACAGGTTTTGATCAGAAGCTTTCGTTGTTGGTCATCACCAGCTAGGCTTACATGATTATGTTCGGCAAACACTGACCGCGAATGGGGCAGTGATCCCTGGCAAGTCGTAGTCACCGGGCACAACAACGCTGATTAAACTTCCACTTCCTAAATTGTCGATGCCTGCACTAAGCAGACTAGGTGTCGGGGTGAACTAGAAGCTATCACCATCAGTGTTAGTTGATTAAGCTTGCCCGATTTGACCAGATGTTCCACCCGCTGAGGGGCGTGCCAACCTAGTGGTTCAGGATGTGGACGAAGTTACCTTAACTCGGCGATTGGTAAAGTTCGTACGTCAAAGTTGACTAGGATCCTCGAGTGCTTGTGCCAAGCATGCGACAGGGTGTTATTCGGATAACAGGCTGAGCCCATGGGCCCGCAGAGGAAAGGGCTAGGGTTTTCTGCGTGGTGTGTTACATGTACGGCGTAGATTGCGTGGTGACACGTGTATGGTGTAGGCTGTGTGACATTTGAGTATATCGGTTATTCCCCCTCAATTGATGGGGTTGTGTGCAACACCGTTAATTGATTGACATGATATGCACAGTTTCCTTGGGAACCGTCATCTTTCATTTTCCCATACGACATTCAATGCTTGGCAGTTAATGCTGGAGTGCTCGTTTGGTGAACCACTATGTCTATATAATGGTGTTTTCCAATCGTTGTAGGCACCATCTTTTGCTGAGTTTATTTCCTGTAATGTTCTTGTCTAGAGAAAATGCTTTGGATTTTTCAAAGGCTGAGAGAAATGCTTTGGGTTTTTCAAAGGTTGAAGTTGGATCTCCATCACTGAAGTTTCCGAAAATTTTGATGTTTACCTCAACCAGGCATGGTGATAGTTGCTGTCATGCGTGGTCACCTGTTATGGTTGGACACGTAGTTAATCCGCTGAGGTCTCGTAATCTCTTCTCATACCACGAAGAAGTACTACGGGTACTTTCCCAAGGGAAGGGTTTGTCTTTTATGTGCAGATGTCTTATCGTTGTTCCAGGATGTTTGATTTCATAGATAGCATCTGCATCCCACTTCGTGGTGGCTTCCTCCACTATTAACTCCGTCGTCTCCCTTGCACTGGAAGTCGGTAGGGTTGAAGGTGAAGTCAGGTATGGCTTGTTGGAATGGGCCTTTGATTCCCAAATATATCATTCCCCCTTGTGTGGTAAGGCGTATGCATTCCGAGTTTACCTGATACTTGTCCCAAGTTCGCAAAGTGTGGGAATTGGGTCTGAGTCTTTGTAGATACTCCTGGTTGTCGATTTTGTACCCTGCAGACCATATTTGAAGGCGACGTTCCGTGGAGCATCCCTCTGCTTGCAGGTAGTTCGCCCTGGACTGTTTGTGTCGCTTACGGGACCAGAGAGTTTGAGCGAGTCCTCACTCCATGCTGATCAAATGTCTGCAGTATGTAGTCTTTCGTACCCGCCTCAAGGCGTTCGTAGTATGTAGGCTTTTGTATTCGCCTCAGAGAGTTCGAAGTATGTAGCCTTTTGTATCTGCCTCAAGGTGCTTGTTGTTACATATTTTCAATAATCAACAGAGTTTGTTTCTAAAATTCTTATTATATTTCTTAAATGATTGCGAATCACATAAGTCTCTTAAGAACTCTAAACTCAATATTGATTACGGAAAGGGAAACAAACAACTTAAAACAAACTAACTGTTGATTGAGATAAACTGATCTTGGCCTTGAAGCAAATTTGGATAGCTTTCGTAGATCATTTAGCGGACTGTCGAGGCGTTACATAGGTCGCTAAAAAGCAAACCTTGCAGAGGGCCGGATCTCCGCGCCGATGGAATGTTGGGGGATATGTTCCTGCTTGCCATTGCCATTACGACTCGTTGGGTGGGAGAGTTGATTTCTCCTGTACCGCTTAAAAATGGTGTCTCTTCCATCTTTTGGCCTTGCACTGGGTCAGGCTGTTCTGCATTATGTAGCTAAATTTTGGAGCACTCTATTTGTTTCAGTGCGGCATAGTGGCAGCCTCGTGCCTTAGGTTGGTCTCCACGTATTTTCTCTTCTGAGTTGTTAGCAATATACTTAACATACTGGTGAAGGGTGGAGACCACTGCTTCCATTTGGTGTAGCCACGGTCTTCCCAGGATGAGGTTGTATGAAGATAGTGCGTCTACCGCCATGAAATCAAGAAATAGGGCCTTCTTCAACCGCGGTTCTCCAGCTACCGTGGCTAATTTTATCTTTCCGATGGGAAAACATTTTTCCTCGCTGAATCCGATCAGCGGGTACTCTAATGGCACTAGATTTTCCTCCTTGAGGTCCATGCTGCGGAAAGCATTGTAGAACATAACGTTGAGTGAGCTTTCTGTATCAACGAGAGCTCTATTCACTTCCCACTTTGCGTTGGAAACAAATATAACCAAGACATTGTTGTGCGGTGCTCAGACTCCATCGAGGTCCTTGTCCGTGAAAGTTAAAGTGGGAATGGGGTTCTGAATTTTCTAATTGCAAACTCGTCTGTCTTCATCCGCAAGTTGTGTCCGCATATCCAGCAGAATTCACTTGAAGGACCTATTCGAATGGTTTTCATTCGGTCCGACTCTATGAAGGACGTATATTCTCGCAAAAGTCTCCTTCTCTATCTCTTTGACTGACTCCCCCTGCCCTGGTCTGTTTTGGCTGCTTCTCAGACTTCAGGAAATCTTTCAATTTGCCCTTGAGGATTCAATGTTCTACTTTATACCTCGAACTTTTACAGTCATTGGTATTGTGGCCGCCTTCCTTAAAGTACGCATAATACTTGCCGTTGTCCCTTCTGGCAGGGTCTCTACATGTCTTCGGGGGCCACTTCAATTCCTTCCAATTTTTCATGGAGTTGAGTACATTTGACAGATTAACATTTACGGGTGTCACAGCTCTGGATCCAACGTAGTTGGATGACTTCTCTGGCCTGTGATGATCAGGATCCAGTCTGTTGTAACTGTGTTTCCTCTTGCTCAGCTCCTCATCCTTGTGTCTTTTTCCCTCTTTCTTGTCCTTAGAAGTTGAGGGCTTCTTGTTGCCTTTGGTCACCCTCTTAGTGGTCATTGATTCCTCCAGGGTGTTGCGTCTCTGGACGCTCTTGAGGAGCTCTATCATGTCCTGAAATGGATCCAAGGTGAGGTCGTCGAAAAGCTTTCCCTCTTTGAGGCTTGCAGTAAATCCCATTACAGTTGTATCATCGTTGCACTCGTCGATGAGGGTCAACTCGTTGTTGAAGCGTGTGACGTACTCTCAGAGCATCTCACCGAACCCCTGTCTTAGAGAGTATGTAGTGCGTGACTTTTTTAAAACGCTGGCTTCCGACGAAACGTGTCAAGAATTCCTTCACCAATGTTTTGAAGGAGTCGATTGACTTCGGTGGAAGGTTGTGGAACCACGTCAATGCAGGGCCTTTAAGACTGGTGGGAAAGGTTCTGCGCATGACGGATTCAGATCCTTCCTTGAGCGCCATTACGTGTTGGTAATGGCATAGATGATCGGTGGTTCCGTCATAGGAATCGAGCTTCGGGGGAGTGAACTTTCTCGGAAGTGCTTCACTCATTATCCGGTCTACAAAGGGTGGGATGGAGAGGCGATATAGTACGTCCGGATCGTGCGCTCCTTTGTTGAAAGGGTTCTCGGGAGCGGGTGGATTCTGTCATGCGAGTGTCTCCACTGCCTTGATAACCTGTTGTATTCGGGATGCCAACACCTCGATTCTGGAGTCTGCCGTTGGTGCAGGGGCGTGAGTAGGTTACCCGTGCATGGAAAGAACTGGTATAGGGACAGCCGAAGCATTTGACGTGTCCCCTGATTCGTTGTTGTGTGACCTAGTGGTCACCATCTCTATGGGATTTGGTAGGAGACAACACTTAGTGTAAAGTTAAGAACTATGTCGTTCCCACGGACGACGCCAAACTGATGCAGTCGATTTTTGCTCCCTGCTTTGACCCTGTTCCTACTGACCTACACAAGTGACACATGTGAGCCACAGACCACCGTGGGGTGCCCGATGACACTCTGATGCTAAAGTCAGACATGGATTCGAGGAAGGTGTTGTAACAGGGATTTTGTAGCATACCTTAGCTACCAACCTCATGTATTATTTATAATGCAAGGAATCCTGGTTTAACCAGGCCATCGTAGGCGTAGTTTAGGGAGGAGATCTTTGTGGAGATCTCTCTCTAATTAAGAGTCGTGCTGTAGAAGGGAAGTTCCTTGTTACCTCTGCACTCCTAGATATGTGGAAGATAGTTCTCAATCCAAGAGCATTCCGTAGAAAGGAGTTTTCCTGTGTGGAAGATACTCCGGTGTTTGCTTCCTAGTTGGAAGCAAAGAGCAGTTGTAGTTGCTCGTCCGAAGCTGATCCTCGAGATATTTGCCCAAAGAGGACTTATGGGTATCGTGGATAGTTGTGAGACGTGTGGGCCTAGCATGTTGTGAGACTCCGGGTCCGTTTGGCGTACTGAAGTTGAGCGGGCTTAGATTCGCTTGGGCTGGATCTGTGTTGGGCCGATGCTTGAGTTCGTAGTTCCTCGAGATCATTATAGCACGTGTTCGATTAAGGAGTGTGACCGTCTTTATGTATCATCAGTTACAATGTCTTTCGTACAACAACGCATGCATGTTTGATATTTTGCTAATAAGAGCCTAAATTTTAACTTACCAAAAATTACCTTAATCTATATTTATGAATGATTAACAATAGAGTTAAGCTTAGATGATGATGCTTTACCTTTGGTGTCATAACTTCAGTTGTCATGTTGCACATACATTTTCATTCCAACCCCACTTTCTCATGTTCAACCCAAAATAACAACTCCATATTCACCTCAACGCCACCACCATATATGGATAAGGATAAGAAAGAATTGAATTCAGTGAAGAGGAAAATTAATTGAAAGGCAAAGGTGGGATTGGGTATAATCTAAAATTTACTCTGATCTGCGCAATGAGTGTTTGAAACATGTACTGGGATTTTGAGAATCTTGAAGGTAGTGCCATGACCCATCTCGTCTCTCCCGGCCCGCCCCCCTTCATTTACTTCTCATTTCCATGTGTTAATCTAATCTTACATGAACCAATACATGCCATGCATGTAATCAACCAGTATTTATAGCACTCCTTGAGAGTTTATGCATACAGCCAAGCCCAAACCCCACTCTCTTCCTATTTAACTCCTCCCTCCTTTCTCTCCTCCTCCTTACCACCACCACCACCTCCTTCTCTTCTCATCTCATCTCAACTCACCACCACCTTTCTTCTTTTCCCAGCAGCCATGGTTTCCCCTGATGCCATCCGAACTGTGGTCGGCGTTATAGGTTCGAAACCATTTCTTTCTTTCTTCTTCTTCTTCTGCCCACAAATCTCTTGGTTTGAAAATTTGATACTAGCTAACATGTATGTATCCTTTTTTGTAGGAAATGTAATTGCTCTTGCATTGTTCTTGTCACCGGTGTGAGTTTTTTCTTACATAATTCCCAAAATTGAACAGCGAGTACTGCTTCTTACATTCATTTTAACTACTAAGTGGGTGTTCTGTTTTTTAGGCCAACTTTTATTCAGATATGGAAGAAAGGATCAGTTGAGCAATTCTCACCTGTTCCATACTTAGCTACACTTCTGAATTGCATGTTTTGGGTCCTTTATGGACTCCCTATTGTTCATCCACATAGCATGCTGGTTATAACCATTAATGGGACTGGTTTAGTCATTGAACTTGCTTATGTGTTTCTCTTTCTTCTTCACTCTGATGGGAAAAAGAGGATGAAAGTTTTCATAATTTTCATGATCGAAGTGGTATTCGTTGCCATTGTTGCGCTTCTCGTGATTAAGCTAGCTCACACCCATGAGCGAAGATCTCTCATCGTCGGAAGCATATGTGTGATCTTTGGAACTATGATGTATGTGGCTCCCTTATCTGTCATGGTGACTATTTTCTCCCCTTCTCTCTCTACTTAATTTGTTTCAAGCATGTATGTTTAAATCTTTTTCTTTCAATATAGATTTTCCATTAATAAGGTTTAAATTTTCTTGTAAGATTTTTTTTTTTTTACTTTGACCACTGAAATTTAAACGAATTTGAGTCTCTCCACACCAGTGTTCAAATTTTTAATGACATTTTCAAATATATTAAAATTTTGTTTGATTCTTTTTTTTCAACAAAATTTGCTACATTATTATAGTTCAATTACGGCCAAATTTTTTCATGATTGTAGTTATGCATTTTTTTGGCTTTGTGACTTACCTAATATTTTTTGTTCTGCAAAAAAAAATATGAATAATACATGGTTTTTCAGAATAATTCTTTTGCATGAGCTGAAAGAAAAATGGATAAGTACGAATTCACTCTACTGAGTACTGAGTATACAATCTGCCCTTACGTGACAAGTTTACAATTAGTATCAGATAATAAGACAAATGACACCGAAGTGTTTTTAATATCGAAACAAATGTTACAATTTATTTCATTTATGTATCTACGTATGTATGTGTGTATGTACCGGCACCAATATTCTTCTACATCTTACTCATTATTGTTATTTTGATTTTTAATGCAGAAATTGGTGATTACGACACGAAGTGTTGAATACATGCCCTTCTTTCTCTCTTTCGCTTCTTTTCTCAATGGTTTATGCTGGACCACCTATGCTCTCATCCGCTTCGATCTCTTTATCACGGTAAATTACTATAACTAGTTGGTATCAATCTATCAAGGTTGGAGAAGTTTGTAAGTAAATAATACCGAAAGAATCGGTGTTTTATCATTACCTAAGTGGCCGAGATATGGTTATGTATGGTTGACTTACTTTGCTCGTGTGCATATGGTCTATTTATGTACTTTGTATTTGAGATCCCAAATGCAAATACATATGGTAAAAGAAAATAGTTATTTAGGAGAGCTCACATACACTAAAATATCTTCTTCTCTATTTTTTTTTTTTGGTATTTGTATTTGAAAAAAGAAATTATTTTGGTTATTATAAGAGCCATTTAATTGAGTGAGATTGTAAAAGCTTCTAACTCAATTTATTGTCTGTTTGCCTTTGATGATTGTGTAGATTCCTAATGGTATTGGGACTCTGTTAGCAATAGCTCAGTTGATACTGTATGCCTCATTCTACAAATCTACCCAGAGACAAATAGAGGCAAGGAAGAAGGAAGAATTGGGTATGTCAGAGGTGGTTGTGGTTGGAGACACCAAGAAGATAGGCAGTGCATCACCAAATGGTCATGCCCCGCCGGAGATTCGCAAGCTGTGATTGAATGGTCACAGTCTAATGAAGCTTCCGATCAATCCATCTACAGTTATCAGTTTTTTCTTTGTTTTGTTCAATGTCATGATAATAGCATATAATGTAGCTAGGAAGCATGGTTAAATGGTACATGTTTAAGAGTAGTAACTTGTAACCATCGTCATCTTTACTTTTATAATGAATGCTCTCAATTCCTGGCGGTTTTGGTGCCAAGTGTTTTCAGATTCAGTGAGGTCCAAAAGGCAAAGTAAAAGTTGTGGACCAAAAGCTTAAAATGAGATCCAAACAGATGGACTTGCGCAAATAGAAGGGCAAAAGTTGTGTTGTGTCCAAGTTGATTTTTCCGCCATTCCGACTCAGTACCACCGCCACCATTTACATAGGGTGGTTTACTCATTTCGCTAGATTTCCAGCTGCCAACCTAGGAAGATCTCACCGAATGAAGTTCAATTTTGGAAGGATTTGCTTGAACTTCTTAAATTTGCTCAACTGTTTTTATGAAAGCATAGATTATGATGCAGAATATCTTCTTGATTTGTGAAAGTGCCTAAAAAGATATTTCAAATTCAGGTTGTAAAATTAGCAAAAGTATCTTTTAGGTATGGGTGGGCAAACGGGTCGAAGAAACGCGGATTCAAACCGAATTGGACCGTTTTGCTCTAAACGGTCCGGTTTTTTAATTTGTAATTTAAATACGGTTCGAATCCGTTGTAGAACGATTCGAGTCTAATTTCAATTATGTAAATTCAAACGGTTCGGTTCCAACCCGTTTTAAATGACACCTATACATGTGTCATAATATGAGTGCCAAGTTAGAAAAATGTAAACCTATAAAAGCAAAAAAACACCAAGCACCTTACTCCTCATCTTCTCTCTTTCTCTTCTCTTCATCTACTAAATACAGATGGCTCACTTCATCTTCTACCACTGTGTTCCCCCTCCCTTCCATTCCTCACATCAAGAACTCAAATCTGTGTGTGACCGCCATTTACAGTGTGTGTTTCTGTTTCATTTTGTGTACATAGCTATTTGAAAATGAATCAATTGACCTCTGGCCTATGGATTGCACTTTCTGGAAGTGAGGTTTGAGTATTGTTGTTTACATTGAGGAAAGTCCTAGTTTTGGAAATGTTTTTATATGAGCCGTTGTTTATGTTTATTGTTTCATATGGCACACGAGTTGTGTTGTGATGTTTAGCTCTTTTTAAATCTCTATATATCCTTAGTGAAAATTTGTTTTTTTTCATGTTAGTAGATAGCTAGCCCAGGTGTTATGTGTTAGTAGAGGAATGGGTTAAGCCATATGCTTTTTCAGCTCTTCATGGCATATATGTGTGTGTGTCAGAGTGTGTTTTAGCTTCCCTAAATACCCTCTCCATTTATTTGTTAGACTATGTCTTGTTTTTTTAATCTTCAACTTGCAGTTGCAGCAAAGCTTTCGTTTCATACAGAATTTGAATCTACATTGTGCAAGCTAGAACAATCGTCATCGGTTCTAATTCTCCATCACTTACTTGGGAAACTCTTAGATGTATATATTTTTGCTCATTGATGTACCATTTTCTTATAAGATTTTCACTTGTGCATCTCAATGCCCTCCCTTTCTTTGTACTCATCCAACAAAAATATTGTTTCTTGGTTGCTAAACATTTCAGCTGTAAACTATTTGTTTGATGAAATTCATGGAATGGCATAAGAAACATATACATTAAATTGCTTCCAGATTTAGTAAACTAAAACCATCAACTTTGTGATACCCTTGTGTGGGCGGACCTGAGGAGGAGGGTGAGGGAAAGACCCGTGATGGCGAAGCCCAATAGGCCTGTGGATTCCAAGAGGGGTTGGACGAGCTACCAAGGGGAGCTTATAGTCACACATCGCCTAAGTGAGGGAAGGGGATGTGCTATATATGTACGAGCTTGGATCTACAAAGTACTACGCGTTTTAAAGCCGTGTGGGCCTTGGGCCCAAAGTGGACAATATAGTACTTTGTGGATCGGGTCGTTACAAACTTTTTTCCATCTTGATGGACAATAAACCATTAACACATCCGTAATATTTTTTAGAAGATCAAGATCAATTTTAATCAATCTTTGACAATATAATTAGTTATAGTGTTGATGAATTTATAATATTGTCTAAACAGTGGCTTGGAACCGTAGGAACCTGATTGTTCTAAACGGTTCGAGTTAGGTTCAGTCTCAATGTTCAAAATGATGAATCCGGACCGGACTGGATCCGTTAAATTTAAACGGGTCGAGTTAGATTCTTGCAAATTTTGAAACGATCAGGACCGTGCCCACCCCTACTTTTAGGAA
Source organism: Berberis vulgaris (assembly GCA_963556465.1). NCBI lineage: Eukaryota > Viridiplantae > Streptophyta > Magnoliopsida > Ranunculales > Berberidaceae > Berberis > Berberis vulgaris. Next base: position 53,222,163 of record OY747126.1, read on the forward strand.
CAAGTTTTTAGGTCTAAGTATTGTAAGTTAATCATCCACTATAATTCATCAAAAAACCAAACAAACTATGTGTCTCTACTTTTCTTCTTCGATTTCTCCAACCAATTGCATAAATCTCCAACTCCTTAAAAAGTGATATAACAAACGTGCATTAGGGGTTTTTTAGTACCTCTCTCAAAGCATTCAAATATTATCAATAACTATTTCATAATGTTATTATAAATTTTTTTTAAGACTTTAAAATAACTATCCATTATATACACATATGATCAAATTGGAACCGTATATTCCCACCAATCTTTTCATCACGTCACCCGCATAAATAATTACTTATTGATTTTTATCACAAACTTTACACCAAAGTCAAGGCCTAGATAAACATTGGTTACATTCATTGCCTCTATTTTTCTCTTCTTTCTCTTAAACAAAAGTTTGTATGACTTAAATGAATTTATATAAGCATGTAGAAAACTTGTGCATAACCTCTTCATTCCAAGTTTAGCGATTTGATTTTGTGGTTTTACCTTCACATTCACATATGAAAGTTAGTTAGACAATTAAATCCATTTTTCAGAAAGCATTCAGTAAGTTTTCTTAGTTTGTGTTGCTCCAAAAGATTTTTTTAAGTTAAGGCATTTTAGAAGAGACCATTCTAAAGAATCACAGTACCAGAATAAAAGCAATTGAAGCGGGGTATTTTGATGGTGCATAAAAAAATCAGCCGAGTTCAGTCAGAGGTATCCAAAGACCCCAAATCTGATAATACCCACATGCCCAAACCCTGTATTGATTGATTTGATGAAAAAAACTCTCGAAAAAATTGTCAATCCAATCTCTACCACAGAGACTTTTGTTCGGGAGATTGCTGTAAATTATGTTCCACCAAAGGATTTTGCCGATGATGATGCTTCGTCAAACTTGAGTTTAGGGTTGAAGAAGTCGAACTTAGTCCTAAAGGACAAAGAAAAATATAAGGAAGAAAGTGATGCTTAACTAGGTTTTGACTTTTATGGGGTGTTTGTGATACAAACACCAATCAATATTTATTTATGCGGGTGACATGATAAAAGTGATTGTGGTAATATACAATTCCATCAAATTTTATTCATGTGTTTCGGGTAGATATAGACTATGTAGCCATATTGGGGAGAGCCAAAGGCATGATCCAATTACCATATTTACAGATAGAATGCACGGGTACACACTACCGGTAGTGAAGTATATAATTGTGCCAACGACATGGTAATACACTATATATACACATACTCAACAAGAATCATTGTGGTTCCATTTAGATCTGAAACAAAACTACTGAAAATATTTTAAAATTTGCTTTACAAATTTTTCTTTTTTAGTAAAGACTTCTCTTTGGAACTAGTCTTTCCTAGAAGCAACTTGTAATGCAAAATGAGGTTTAAGATGAAAAGGTTGGTGATTATGATGGTATATTTTACAACGGGGTGTTTCAGGTAGAATAATTGTTTGTTATTTCTTATAATTTATTCATTGCAAGATTATTGTTTGAATATATGAAATTTTCTAACAAAATGATACAAGTTAAACTAGGGTAGTTAAAGAGTTAAAGCAAAGGAATAGTGAGAACCCATCTTACCACTTTAAGTGGAAAATGAAACTAGGGCTTTACAAACATACAACGAATGTAATAAAAAAATCATATTAAAATTTTATAAAATGCAAATAAATACATTTTACTTATCTTTAAGTTTTTAAATAGTAAATTAAAGTTATAATGTTATACACATGATAACTAGTCATGTAATTCCCCATTTAATTTGCACTATAATAATGATTAAAATCTCATCTATAATCCTCAATCAATCCAATCACCTAATGAAAGTTAGAAAAGAAAAAAAAAACAAATAGTTTTAAATTTATTTAAAGATACCTAAGTAAACACTTTTAATGGAGATTTTCCTATATTAGTATGCTATGTGGCAAATTAGAAATATAGTTGTATGCTAATACTTTAAAAATAACAAATAAATAAAAGGACTATGAAGATCTGAGTGTGGACTTTAGAGCATTTGAAAATTGGAACCAATCTCTATTGTAAGTAATCCTGATAATTTACCAAAATTTCTATTGTAAAATAAAATAAAAAAGTTATAAATTCACATTTTTTTATATTCACTTTGGCCAAGACAAAACATGTTGTCACCGATTCGCTTTGCTGCTTGCTTTAAGCGGTCAGTTTGGCTCGCTTTGACTAAATTGAGTCAAACATATCACCTATTCCTACGAGTCTTATACCAATTTATATACAATATGAATTTGTAAAACACTTTCCTTGATATATGTGTTAATTAACTGTTTAACTATTAATAATGCTAAATATCGAGTTGTATCTGAGAGATGACAAAATTTGAGGGTTTTTATTTTTATTTTTTTTATTTAACTTGATATGCTAATTGCTATACGAAAACAACTCTATAAAATAATATATTTGTAGTAGATACTAAATTTAAGATTCAATAAGTATATGATTAAGTTTATGTTTACAATCTAAAGATACAATGTATAAACTCAAAAATAAAAATATCAAAATATAAGGCGAGAAACTTGGAAAATATGATACCAAAAATCCTTTAACATAATAGTTTATTACGTTCTCCCACCCAAGTGCTCTATTTGATGTTTGTTATTATTACCTCGGTAAATTTGTCATAACATTTGTTTGTCATATTTTCTATAAAAAAAAATAGGTATCATTTTCATTAAATCTAAAGTTGATTTATCGAGCCTTCGAGCTTCAAAGATAAAAAAAAATACATGTATGGTGTTTATCTTTGCATTTTTTTCATTTTGAATAGTCTCCCGAGAGAGTAAGAGAGTCAGGACTAATTAATTAAAAAAATGTCAAGGTATTAGAGGAAATAGTTGGTTTTAACAGGTATATTTACGACAGTATATGAATTTTTTGAGATTTTCTTTCAATGTTAGTAACAATAATTGAGCATAAAATCGTAGTATAAGGAAAAAAGTTGTTATGAAATGTGTGCACCTGGTGGATTGTCCCACCACACACCCTTTCTATATCCATAACCTACGAGACCCTTAGTTTGTCCACATTGATATATCATTCATGCCCAATTATGTTTGAAACTCATATCCTTTGACTTTTTTCTCACTTTATGGTTATGTGCCCATATGTCTAGTCATTCTCTACATGAATATACACACTTGAGAAGTTTTTTACAATAGTTTTACTTTGTATGTTTTTCATTACATAACACGTTATTAGCATATAGACCTAGATACTCTTGCTAAATTTCAAGAAAATTATAGTAGTGCAGCGGTCTTTATACATTGTTTGAAGCTCTTCCAAAAGTTCAAGAGGATAACAAGAATATGGAGCAACATCTCTTGAAGGTTCTTCTTCTTTGAACTCAAAGGTTCTTCTTTCTTTTTGTTATTTAATTTTGGACTCACAAAAATCAAAGATAAGAAACCTAAACAATCAGCTTATACTATTTCTTTGTATTTATATTTTTGTCAGTTGACATACTTGAATTCAATCAATGATCGATTGAACAACAATAGATATCGTTTTTCATGTAAAAAGAAAAAAAAATCAACATTTTAGAATGTTTTTTTCGATAAAAAATATCTTGCTTATAAATTCTTTGGATAATACTTTTTAAGGCACCCATAAAAGATATATTATTTGCAGTATTTGGATGAGTATTCTATTCTATATAATTTTTCAAAGTTGCGGAGTTTATATACATTTTTTTCACTCAAAATATTTTAGAATGATTTGAAAATTTTATGGTATTGTCTTGATATATGGAGTATTTCTATGTTAAATTTCAAGGTTTTTAGTCACTACATGACCCTCCAAATAATTTCAAGATTAATTTTGGTACTTTGATTATGATGTAAGCTTCATTCATTATGTGGGTTTTGGATTTTCTGTGGTAAAAATATGACTTTGTGCTCTTATATACAATATAATTTCTTTTGGGAAGTGCAAAGTTACTTGGATTTGTGCAGATAATTTGGTCCATGAGTACCTTCATCGAAAATTATTTTGTATTATGATTTTCTTTTTATAATTTATTACAAGTCCTCAAAGTGAAAATGTTTTGGAGCTTCGAAACTCGTTTTAATTGATTAATGTACCAATTTCTTATGGAGTGACCCACCCATTTGAAATCTTAAAAACATAGTGTAATTTTCTTGAGTGAGTATGATTTTCTTTATTAGTCTTAAACTACTATTGGATTATTTGACATAGTGTAATATATCATGATTTGAGCGTGACTGTATTGAGATTTTTATTATGATTAGATCTTTGTTTATGGTCATACTCAAAGTTTTGATATCCGTTGGAACCAAAGTTCCATAAATTTATTGAATAAAGTAAAAGTTTATTTGCTTTTTTATGCAAAACTAAAAGTTTTAAAGGCAATTCAATGGTAATACCTTTGTTATTTTTAAAGAAATTTTAGATCATGAATTTTTCATTCTAATTTGAATTAAATTTGAAGTTTTCATACACTAGAACCTGGAGTTCTAACCATCTAACTTATAATTTATTTGGATTTATTTACTGGATAATCTTTGTCTCATCATTCCGACTCAATATCTTTGTTACCTGGAGTAATTATTGGAAGCTCAATTTAGAACAAACCAAATCAAACTTAAAGTTTTGATTGAAATAGTGAATTATGTTTGATCAACTCCAAACTTGTGCCAGAAATAAATGTAAACTTATTTTACATTGCCCCGATCGTATTTTTGTGGTAAGAATCGAAGTATAAACTTTTGAGAGGTGGCAATGTGTCCACTATTATTTTTTTATATGTTGTCATTTGGGAAATACTTTGTGTGCATTTTATATGCACGTTAGTATCATTTTTCATAATATATGTCCTGAAAACAACAAAATTACACAGATTATTTAACATGAAATATATTAAAAATTTAGGTTTATTGCTCTTTAAAGGTCAGAATTCTAAGGAGTGTCAACTTTGGGACAGATTCAAAGTTGTTAGTATTTTTCATTGTTGATATATGTTGTAGTTAGTCTTTATAGCACTTTAAAAGAACTCATATGGTATTTATTCCATATCCCATACTTATCAGAATATGGTCTATTCAATTAGTTTCAAAAGAAACTTTTTCTATTTTTAACGATATATGAATATATATCGTATTGAAACATACCTCTAATGATTGAAGCTCTAAGCTTATAATAGAAATATATTTATTCCAATTATTACACTAAATATTGTGGTTGTAAAATTTATGTTAACCCAAAAACTTAAATGTTAGCCAGATGCTCAACAAAATATTAGCCATAAGTTAAAATAAAAAACCCAAACTTCTAATTCTTTATAGTAACTGATGCAGTCGATTTTCGCTCCCTGCTTTGACCTAGTCCTGCTGATCTGTTGACATACACAAGGAACGCATGTGAGCCACGGACCACCGTTGGGGTGGCTTATGGTACTCCGATGCTAAAGTCAGACAGGGATATGAGGAAGGTGTAATGATGTAAACAGGGAATTTGTAGCGTACCTTAATTTACCAACCTCATGTCTTATTTATAGTGCAGGAGTCCTGGTTCGACCAGACCATCGAGCGCGTAGTTTAGGAAGAAGATCTTCGTGAATATTCTTTTCTAATTATGAGTCGTGCTGTAGAAGGGAATTCCCCTGTTAGCCGTGTGCTCCTAGATACGCATGAGATAGTTCCCAATCTCAGGGTAATACGTAAGAGGATGTTTCCCTGAGTGATATATACTCTGGTATTTACTTCCTAGTTGGAAGCGGAGAGTTGGTGTAGTTGTCTCTCCGAAGCTGATCCTCGAGATACTTGCCTTAACAAGGCTTACGGGTGTTGAGGATAGTTGTGAGATGTATGGGCTAAGCAAGCTGTGAGAGTTCGGATCCATTTGGCGAACTGCATTAGGCGGGCTCAGAACTGCTTAGGCCGGATCAGTATTGGGCTGATGCTGGGGCCCATAATTCCTCGAGATCATCATGCCACGTGTATGGCTCAAGGATGTGATTGTTTTGGTGTACATCAGCTACTCCCCCCGAGTTAGTGGGCCGTCACATCGGTTCACTAAGTTATCTCTTGAAAATATACGCCACTCATGATGATTGAGTCTGAATCGTTGCTTGAGTCGCATGCTGCATTTATTGAACATGCATAGGTACAGTGGAAAAGAGGCGGGAACCTAATGCGTATTTAGGTCATCCGTTGTGTGGAGACTGACTCTTCTATTTTCTTTGCTTTCAAAGATATTACTATGTTTGTCTCTTGATTGAAAAAACTATTCATCTTCTTCATGGCTCAACAAGACCTTCTTGATGACGCAACCTTAGCCAGGGGCTTTGAGTTTTTCGAAGGTAGGTTTCTTTCTTAATCTGGCCTTGCCGAAATCCGTGCGAAGTATTGTGTTCCTGAGGACCTGCCATTTTCTGTTATGAAGGGCGACCAAATGCCAGCCATCGGCAGGGTTCATCTACTTGCATTGGGGGATGCTTCAAACTGGAATACATTTTCCCATTCTGGATGTGATTTGGGACTCCCTGAACTTCCTTGGCATTCCTCCGGCCCAGTTGGGGCCTAATGGATACAAGATCATCCTCCTTATTATGATTAGGGCGAAGGAAGCTGGCGTACGCCTAACCCCATGAGTGATCCAGTTGCTGACTTCTCCTCGGTTGAAGAGTAACGTTGTCTGCAGAATGACAACATCGGCTTGTTTTGCGAACTTGCCTGATGACTTCAAGTTCTGGTAGAAGTATTGCTTCTTGGCCCTTGCAGATTCAAAGGACTTCCAGTTCAAGGGCACTCGAGCGAGAACTCAAGCCACTTCGTAAGTAAAAAAAATTCTTCTGATTTTGTTGTGCTTGATTGCATGCTAATCGTTGCTTGTGTTTTTTTTACAGAACGGTTTCCCACTACTCCTTTTACCTTAGAGGAGCAAAACACTATGGAGACGTTCCGCGACTTGTCAATGAGGAATGTGGTGGATGTCATATGCATTCCCAACTTCACTCGTAGTAAGTTGTGGGACAACTAGCATGTGGCCCCCACTCTTTATTAGAAGTCATAGGTGAAGTCTGAAGATGGGGTCTCTTCTAGGAAGAAGAAGGTCGTTGGAGCCAAAGCTCCTATTTTGTCTGATACGGAGGAGCTGTCTGAGTTGCTTACCTTTTTTGTGTGTTCGAAGAGGTCCCACATCAAACTGGGTCGACTCCAAAACGAACTGCTTTTGTAAGTGAAGAGCATGAGTCTGATTGCCCTGTCAGGGCGGACGCTGATGTATCTAGCTGGGAAAAAGACCACCTGCGATTTGCAAGGGTTGAAGACATGTCGAACCTTAGTGTTGTGCAGGCGGAAGCCCTGAGTGAGCAATTGATGCGGGTTGCAATGGCGACTTTTGTTGTGCCGATTCGCACGGGACCATTCCAGTAGATGGTTCCTGCGAGGATCTGCCTGATGTTCTGGCATCTGATCCTCCCATTGGTGGTTGTCTGGTAGTGGTCGTGGTGGCACATGCCAAGTTTCTCATAGTTCGCATTGTTCACCGTCTCGCTCCATGCCACGTCTCGAGGTGTTGGAGGGTCTGTTGGATAACTTGCTTCCTCCCCTTCTTCCAGATCTTGTTAAGCCGTCTCGCACTAAAAGGTCGATTGTTCATGATAAAGTAAAGGCTACGGAGGAGAGTCTGGGAACAGTGGCGACTACAAAGAGTGGTGCCGGTGTAATTCCTAATCAGGGAGAACTTCATCTGGATGGGCGAATAAGCTTGTTTTCCCCAGACTTAGTGAGGATGATCACTCAGATCTGGCACCAGGAGGTCAACATGGAGTATGCTTCGAGGAAGCATATAAGCAGGTGTCATAGCTAGCTGATGGATTACATTCCAAAACCCAAGGAGGATACGCTAGAAGGGAGTATGGGTAAGGGCTTAAAGTACCTTATGTTGGGTATGTCTCACTTGAGCCAGGTGGCTGTTGCTGAGACAAAAGTCGAAGCGGCTCGTGAGAGGGTGTACACCATAAAGCGTGACTTCTCGCACATGCAAGCATTGTATTCTGATGCGCTCTATGAAATTGAGTTGCTGAAGAGAAGAGGTTGGAGAAGTCGGCTGTGGTTGCTGAGACTCAGAGGGTTCGTGTGGAAGCCCTTGAGCACGATCTAAAGAAGGAGGTGTCTGCGAGGGATAGATTCAAGCAGGAATTGGATTGGACCCGCCGAGAGATGGAGGTCGCGTAGGAAGTTGTGGCTGAGGCTCGTTATGTACTGTGGCCTCTCACTGAAGAGAATGCCTTGAAATAGGTTGACTGTGCTGCTCAGAAGCAGCAATTAGAGGTTGACGTGGGGTTCAAGGCTCAGGAGGCGAGGAAGGCCGAGGACCAGCTTGAATTAGATAAACATGAGCTCAATGTTGTAAAGAGCAATTTGGGTACAGAGCGGTCTCGGGTTGATGCGCTGACTGGCAAGTTGGAGTTGTTGGAACGTGAACTTTCTTATGCAAAGGCGTGCGAGGAAGAGTTTATGCAGGAACAAGGCAAGTGCAAGTTCCGTTGGGTTGTACATGGAAGACTAGAGCTACTGATGTTGATGAAGGAGGAGCATCCGAAATGAGATCTTGGCCATTATAAGAAGATGTCGTATGTAAACATGTTCGTTGCCTTTGCGTCATCAGATGAAGAGGGCGGTTCGAACCCTGATGCTCAGTCTGTGGCATGTATGGATGCGATTCTTGCTCCCTCATCCATTAAGCTCAGCTATTCTGTTTCTATACGTTTTCCACATAAAGAGTAAACTTTGTATACTTGTACCTATTTTGCTTCCACTGTTAATGAAAACAGTTTTATCTTAAGTACGTTCTGTATCCGTTTTGAGCTTGCTATCCCTATAGCGTATCTTCCATTTCGCCTTGTCATTTATTTTTCCATAGGTTGGTTTCAAGCGATCTGACTGTAATCAAGAGCTTGACCGTTTGTGTTGCGAGTGGCTCAGAGTCACTGTTGCATACTCATGTCAGATAGCGGGCATGTTGTAGACAGTATAATTGTGGGTTGCGTTACTCGGACTGTATCTTGTCTTGAAAATAAATTGTTGTGGGCTTATCTCGCTTGTTTAATTTGTCGGCTGCAGCTGTCGTTATAAGCGAGTTGTGATAGCCGAGTGTACGCGTCAGAGCGTTTGTACCGAGCCAGTCGTCATAAGCTCGGGTTGGCAATCTACGTAGCACTTGTCCGCGCGTTGGCTGGACGACTTATGTGTTGACGTGAGTGGCCTCTACTGATATTAGAATGCCAGATCGTTTGAGTGTGAGGATATTGACTGAGTTGCGATTTATCTTTGTGGCCGCTGCTTTAAAAGAGAGCGGTGATTGCGTAGCAAGTTGCTTAGGGCTCCCACCTTCCGAACCATTTATGTCTGAAAATAGTGGACTACAGGTTCGGGGAATAAGGATTTGGCGGCCATGCGGAAGAGCAGTGGTCCCATGGCGAGTCGTCGACATCAGTCAGGGACTGACTAGTCTCCCACCTTTCGAACTATTTATACCCACGCAGTGGGGGCTACAGACGAAGGGGTTCGGCGACCAGGCTGCAAAGCAATGGCCCCGTGGCAAGCCGTCAGAATTAGTTCGGGACTGACTAGGCTCCCAGTTTCCAAATTATTTACACTCGTGCGCATTAAGCTACAAATTTGGGGGTTTTCGGTGGCCATGCGAAAAAGCAGTGGTCACGTGGCAAGCCGTCAGAATCAGTTCGAGACTGATTAGGCTCCCATTTTCTAAACCATCTACACCCATGCAATGGGGGCTGCAAGTTCAGGGTTGGTAATTCGGCGGCTAGATTGAAAAGCAGTGGTCCCGCGGTGAGTCATCGGAATCAGTTTGGGACTTACTAGGCTCCCGCTTTCCAAACCATCTACGCCTGCACAGTGGGGGCTACAGGTCTGGGCTTTGATCATAAGCTTTCGTTGTCAGTCGTCACCAGCTAGGCTTACCTGCTCGAGTTCGGTGACCATTGACCACGAAGGGGGCAATGATCCCTGGCGAGTCATTGTCACCAAGCGTGATAGCGCTGATTAGACTCCCAATTCCAAAGCCATTGAGATCCATGCTAGATGAACCAGAAGCCATCATCATCAACCTGGGCTTGACTAAGCTTACCTGGTTGGGGAAAGGTTCCGCCTGCTTGAGGGCGTGCAAACCCGTGTCTGCGAGCGTCGTGCACTGTGCAGATAAAATTACCTGAAATCAGCTGGTGATCCGCAGGTATGATCCGAGTGTTAGAATTGACTAGGACTTCTAGTGTTTATGTCAGGCATGTGGTAGGATATTGTTTGAATAGCGGGTCGGGCCCATGGGCCCGCGGAGGGAGAGCTAGGGCTCCTTGCACGAATTACACCATGTGTACGGTGTGGATCGCATGGTAGCACGTGTACGGCATAGACTGAGACATTTGAGTATCGGTCACTCCCCCTCAATTGATGGGGTTGTGTGCAACACCATTAATTGGATGAACTTGGTCTGAGCAGTTTCCTTGGAAACCGTCGTCTCCTCGTTTCCCATACGATATTCAATGCTGACAATTAATGTTGAAGCGCCCGTTTGGTGAACCCTCATGTCTATATAATGGTGTTCCTCAATCGTTGTAGGCAGTATCTTCTGCAAAGCATATATCCTGTAATGTTCTTGCTTGAAGAGAATGCTTTGGGTTTTCAAAAGGCTGAAGGGAGATCTCTATCATTGGAGTCTTCGAATGTTCTGACATATGCACTAATCGAGCACGATGATAATCGATGTTATGTGTGATCACCTGTTATGGGTGGGCACGTATTTAATTTGCTGAGATCTCATAATTTCTTCTCATATTGCGGAGAAGAAGTACAGATTCTCTTCCAAGGGAAGAGTCTGTCGTTTACGCGCTGGTGCCTTGCCGCTACTCTATAGCGTTTAATCTCAGAGATAATATCAACGCCCAATTCCGGAGTGGTGCCTCCACCACTTCTCGATTAACCATGTTGTCTCATTTTGCGCTGGAATTTAGGATCTCGAGACCAAGAGGAGTTGGACATGGTCTGTTGGATTGGGCCATTGACTTATGGACGCCCCTCTCATCTCCGCAGCGAAAGGTGCACTCTCAGTGCCAACTTGATACTTGTCCCAAGTTCACCCGGTCCATCAGATCGAGTGTGTGAGTTGGCCGTATCTGGTTGTGGCTTGTCGCGAGGCTCCCGGTTGCCGATTTTGTACCATCACAGACCACATTTTAGGGTTGCGTCCGACAGAGCTGTGTCATTGTTTGTAGATAGCGTGCTTCAGAGAGTTTTCTTTGCCTACTTTGGGTACTTCTGCTCTCTTTATGTATTCTAATTGTTTAAGCGAATCCTTATTCCATGTCGCATTGAATTCAAATGCTTGTAGTATGTAGTTTTTTGTATCCGCCTCCGGGCGCCCGTTGTTACATCTTTCAAGTAATCAATAGAGTGTGTTTGCGTAATTCTTTCTTTATTTCTTGAGTCTTTGCAAATCACATAAGTTTTTAAGAACTAAAACTCTACATTGACCATGGAAAGGGAAATAAACAACTGAAATAAACTAACTGTTAGCGGAGAGGAATTGATCCTAGCTCTTATTGATAGTTTGTGTTTTCAGCGGACTGTCGAACTTCGCTGATGTCACAGAGGCTATTAAAGAGTAAGCTTTGTAAGGGAGTTAATCTTCACGCCGACACTTGCATTAATCTCTCCGTTCTGCTGGTTTGAAGAGCGGATTGCTCCTGTACCGCTTGACTGTCCCGCTTCTTCGTAACGAGCCACCGCTGCTGGGGTCTCGTGTGAGTGGAGTGATGTGTCTGCAGTCACTAGGCCTGGCTCTGGTTCAGATTGCTCCATGTGATCCGGTTGGATCTGGGAACATTCTATTTGTTTCAGTGCGGCATAATGGCAGCCTTGTGTCGTAGGTTGGTCTTCTCGTATTGTTCCTTCAGAGTGGTTAGCGGTATACTTAATGCACTGGTAAAGGGTGGAGACTAATTCTTCCATCTAGTAGAGCCATGGTCTTCCCAAGATAAGGTTGTAGGTAGACGGTGCATCTACTACCATGAAGTCTAGGAACATGACCTTTCTCAGTTGCGATTCTCCTACCACTACGACTTACCTTATCTTTTCGATTGGGAAGCATTTCTTTTCGCTGAATCCAATTAGCGGGTAGTTCGAAGACGTCAGGTTCTCCTCCTTGAGGTCTATACTGCGGAACACATTGTAAAATAGGAAGTTGAGCGAGCTCCTTGTGTCCACTAGGGCTTTTTTACTTCCCACCTTGCAATGGAGACCAAGATAACTAGGGCATCATTGTAAGGCACTCGGACTCCTTTGAAGTCTTTGTCCGTAAAGGTAAAGGTGGGAATGGGGCTCTGAACCCTCAAGTAGCAAATGCGTTTGTCCTCATCCGCGGGTTGTGTCTGCATCTCTAGTAGAGTCCACTTGCGACACCTGTCCGACGGGTCTTCATTCGGTCCGACTACATGAAGGATGTAGATTATGCACAAAGTCCCCTTATCTATTTCTTTGACTAAATCCCCCGGTCCCTGGATCATTCTGGGTTCTTTTCGGAGTTTAGAAATTCTTTTAGCTTGCCCCAGCGGATCCAGTACTCAATCTCATACCTTAGACTTTTGCAGTCGTTGGTATCATGGCTGCCCTCCTTGTCGTACGAGTAGTACTTGCCATTGTCACATTTGGAGGGGTCTCTGCGCTGCTTTGGGGGCCACATCTGATCTTCTCAGATTTTCATGGAGTTCAGTACGTCCGACAGGCTAGAATTGAGGGGTGTCATGGCTCTGGATCCAACGTAGTTGAACACTTTTTTTGGTCTGGCTTAGCCAGGGTCTGAGCTATTGTCATTAAGCTTCCTCTTGCTTCTTTCTTCACCCTCGCGTTTCTTTCCCTCCTTCCTGTCCTTAAGAGTGGAGGGTTTCTTCTCACCTTTAGTTTCCCTTTTAATAGTCCTCAACTACTCTAAGGTAATGTGCTTCTGGACGTTCTTGAGGAGCTCTGTCATGTCAAGATAGGGTTCCAAGGTGAGGTCTTCGTAGAACTTTCCTTCCTTTAGGCCTGCTGTGAAAGTTGTCACGACTGTGTCATCGGTGCAACCGTCAATGAGTGTCAGCTCATTGTTGAAGCGCATGACATACTCTCTGAGCGTCTCATTGGATCTATGTTTAAGATAGAGTATGTAGTGTGGGCCTCTTCGAAAATGTTGAATTCCAACAAAATGCGTCAGGAACTATTTTGCCAGCGTCTTGAAGGAGTAGATTGACCTAAGTGGGAGGCTGTGGAACCATGTTAGTGTTGTCTTCTTCAGGCTAGTGGAAAAAGTTTGGCACATCACCGACTCAGATCCTTTCTTGAGGGCCATTACATGCTGGTAATGGTGCACGTGGTCGAACGGGTCGATGGTCCCATCGTAGAAGTCAAGCTTCAAAGGCGTGAACTTTTACAAAAGGGCCTCGTTCATAATACGGTCTACAAAAAGTGGGATTGAGAGGCGGTATAGATCATCTGGGTAGGGTGCCCCTTATAGGAGGGGGTTCTGCGGGTTGAGCCTATCTGCCCTTGCAGTCTGTTCTACGTTAACTGTGCCACCTCCTCTGGTCAAATGAGAATTGGCAGGAGCCTGACTCTCATGTGGCTGCTCTTTGTCGTCCTATGGAGACAGGGGCTTGTGTTGTTCCTGATTTCTATTAACGGGTAGAGGGTTTTGCCGAGCGAGTGCCTCCACCGTTTTGGCGATTTGCTATATTTGAGATGACAACATATCAATCCTTGGGTCCGTCATTGTTGTTGCTGACGTGGGGGCGTGAGTTTGTTGCCTGTGCATAACCGACACCGCAGAGAGCAGGGGTATAGTACCAGTTAGAAAGTTTGACGTGTCCCCTTGTTTTCCATTGTTGCGTGATCTAGTGGTCACCATCTCTCTGTATTTTGATGGGAGATGATGCTTGTGAAAGGCTAGGAACTTTGTCATCCCCACAGACAGCGCCAAACTGATGCAGTCGATTTTCGCTCCCTGTTTTGACCAAGTCCTGCTGACCTGCACAAGGAACTCACGTGATCCACGAACCACCGTTGTGGTGGCCGATGGCACTCCGATGCTAAAATTAGACAGGGATCTGAGGAAGGTGTAATGTTGTAAACAGTGAATTTGTGGGTACCTTAGCTTACCAACCTCGTGTCTTATTTATAGTGCAGGAGTCCCGGTTCGACCAGACCATCGAGGGCATAGTTTAGGAAGGAGATCTTCGTGGATATCCTTATCTAATTAGGAGTCATGATGTAGAAGGAATTCCCCTGTTAGCCGCGTGCTCCTAGATACACGGGAGATAGTTTTCAATCTCAGGGTAAACCATAAGAGGATGTTTCCCTGTGTGATATGTAATTTAGTATTTACTTCCTAGTTGGAAGCGGAGAGTTGTTGTAGTTGTCTGTCCGAAGCTGATCCTCGAGATACTTGCCTTAATAGGGCTTACGGGTATTGAGGATAGTTGTGAGACGTTTGGGCTAAGCAAGCTGTGAGAGTTCAGGTCCATTTGGTGGACTGCATTAGGCGAGCTTAGAACCCCTTGGGCCGGATCAGTGTTGGGCTGACGTTGGGGCATGTAATTTCTCGAGATCATCACGACACGTGTATGGCTCAAGGATGTGACCGTTTTAGTGTATCATCAATAATTATCGTTATCATTGTGGGTTCTGAAAAGAATAGTTATTATTTCAAATATAATAGAATTTCTATGTTAATAGACATACTCTAATAAACTCCAGAAGAAGGTTTATATAAACATGTTATACATAATGCTCCAGAAGATGTTATATATTAAAATTTTATTTTCTTCAAACCCCAGGATATAAATTATTGCTTAGATGTGATACATTTTCTTGAAACAACTATGAAAGACTCTGAAGTGACCAAAAATATTCTTGAAGAGACACACAGGTACTTGATAATCATGATAATTTTTTTTTCTCTATCAATTAGGAGAAATGTGATACTAAAATGAACTATGGTTATATCAATGTGTTTATTCATTATTTAAGACAAGTTTTCCATGGTTATGGGAGGAAAATCGCAAAAAGAACGCAAAAATTTACTTAGAATGCAATATTTATGTCTCATCTTAATCCTTGCACCACTTAATATGAAACAAAAGCTAAAAAGAATATTTCATTGCAGCATATTGCTAATGAATGGCCAAATGCATTCACATATGTTGTAAAGGTAGCAAAATCATACATTTTCGTTGCAAATACTATATCATGTATTGAAATCCCAGAAGAACAATATATCAAACTAGCGACAAATAAGTAAATAAAGGCACATCTAAAACATGGACAACATGTTGGTGCAAATGACATGATTCTTCAATAGCGAATGAATCAAGAAATATTCAAAATACTCACGAAGTGTCTAGTACCCTAGAAGATGTCACACTCATGCAGTAAACTTCAAAAGTAGTTACTCAACCCATCATCTAAAAAAAAGCTTCTGAAGAAGCGCAAGTTTTTGCGAATGAAGATATCTCAATAAATTATGTTTTTTTCTAGATAAAAATGAGATCGTAAAGAAGTCATTATTGATGATGTATTTTTCTTCCCCATTGCTCTTTCCGTAGTAAATGATAAAAATGATTTTGAACCACGTACTATCGAATAATGTAGACATAGACTTGATTGACCAAAATTAAAAGAAGCAATCTAAACAGGGTTAGATTCACTTGCAAAACATGAAATGTTTGGAACTATAATCCAAACACCTTAGGAACTCAATTTGATATAAATGTATGTTTGTAAGAAAATGAAAAAATTATAGAAATTCTACATTGCACAAAGGTTACTAAAGAAACCCGAGAGTAATTATGAGAAAATCTTTTAGTTAAGCTTAAACATATATATATATATATATATATATATATATATATATATATATATATATATATATATATATATATATATATATATATATATATATATAATCCACAAATGATATATATTGCTTGAAGAAAATGTATTCGACAAAACTACACGCACATTGTATAGTTTGGAACAATCAGGAAAATTGTCATACAACTTTATCAGTTAACAAAATTTGTCAAAACAAATGTATGAAAATAATCCATTATTTTCCAATGACTGTCTAAAAGGTCCTTTGAATGCATTCCCAAAGTAATATTGTGTAATTGAGAAAGCAAAACATTAGCTGTTGTGAAAATAAAATTTGAAGTATACGCTTTTGATAAAATAAAATTTTATTTCGACCTATAGATTGAATACAACACTACTAGAATATTGGTTTATATGTCTAGGTATTGTATATACCGAAATTGTCTTAAACAACATCAGTATAATCAAATTAAATCCACTTTGTATGTCCATTATTGATCCTAAATTTTATCACATATTCATATTAGCATTGAAAGAAAGATGAGAAACCAATTTGGTCTTGAAGTCCCATGTTTAAAAGATCACACCTGGCTTATTTTGTGAGTATATTTGTCATATATAGTTTAGCACTGAATTGCACATTACATAAAATATACATATATTGCATAAGATCAATTAAAATTTATTATTCTTATTATTTAATGCTCCTAATAAGTTGATTACGCAGATTTATCACGAGCAGGTTATATAGTTATGGATTATATTGTGGTTCTTAAAAAATGCAATGTTCGACTGTGGTTAATAATTAATAATAGATAGCAGTTGCTAATTCTAGTCATAGATGTTGATGAATATTAAATCAAGTGGGTTTGACCAAATATATTTTGTTTCCACATAAACATCAAGAAGATCGTACAAACGTAGTCACACTACACCAAAAGACCTGATTAGCTACACAGGGGTGGCCACGGTTCTAAGCCGTTGGTGTGTTTGCCACGGCTAAAAACCGTGGCTATAGTGCCCAACGGCTTAAAACCGTGGCTAAAAAAAGGCTTGGCCACGGTTATAAACCGTTGGTGTGTTTGCCACGGCTAAAAACCGTGGCTACAGTGACCCACGGCTTAAAACCGTTGCAAAAGTGCACGTGTGTTGCACGTGGACGTGTGGAGAAGTAAGTTGATTTCTCGCGGGCGAAATTTTGCGAAAAAAATTTGCTTCCCGCGTTCCCGCTCCATCTCCCCCTTTTCAACCCTTTGCTTCTCCATCTCCCGCTCCATCTCCCCCTTTTCAACCCTTTGCGAAAAAAACCCTAAAATTTCAAGGAGAGGGAAAGAAAGAAGGAGAAGGAGAAGGAAAGAGAGAGGGAGAAGTCGAGCAACCCAAACAACCAAAACACAGTGCAGTGTCTGTGTTTGTACAAGCAACAAAACGCGATGGGGTTTGGCCATCTAGCCATTCGAGCTTCGAGATCCTCCTCCTCCTTCGCAGCCTTCAATCGGTTCTCCTCTAGGGTTCTCGCATCCTCATCCAATTTCAGAGGAATTGAAAAGGCACCCCAGGTCTTCTTCTTCTCCTTCTCTATTACCCCTTTCTCTGTCTCTCTATTGCTTGGTTTGGTTTGGGTTCCATTTCTCTGTAAGTCGCAAATTGGGTGATTTGATCGAATGGGTTAATTGGAATGTTGGAAGAGATGCAAACCCAGTGCTGGAAAGAAGGTTAGATCTTCTCTCTTTATTTATTTTCAAGTTTTAATTTTTTTAGGACTATTTGGGTATAATATTTTTGTTCTAATTGTTGTTCTTTGTTTCAGATTTTGGAGAAGTTGTTGAAAAGGGGTGGAAAGCTTAAAGGTTTTGTCCTAGTCTCTCTCTCTCTCTTGTTCTTTCTCCACTGAATGTTTGTTTTCATGCTTTGTGCATTGCTTTTTGTTTAAAATTAGAATTTGGGTATATTTCAATTTGTAAAATTGATCAATCTGTACCCTTGGTTTTTTGGGGTTCTTGTTTAGTTGTTAAAGCTTAATGGGTTTTTTTTTTTTTTTTGTATGAAAGTGATTTGATCTTGTTTGGGTTGTTTGTTTTTGTGATTAGAAGACCAAGCCAGTCTCCCTCATTCGCCAAGTCTATGATGCTATTGCTGGGCATCGATGTTTTGGCGAAAACTATGTGCAGGAGTTAATTGAAAAGGCACCCCAGGTCTTCTTCTTCTCCTTCTCTATTACCCCTTTCTCTGTCTCTCTATTGCTTGGTTTGGTTTGGGTTCCATTTCTCTGTAAGTACACAAACATTATAGCTCTTGAAGGAAATGAAGAAGCTCAAACCAGAGGTGTAATAGGTGTTGGTGGTATTTTTTTCAGTAATAGGTGTAATTATGGGCTCATAGGCCTCTATGACTCATTACTCTGCACCCCATTATAAAAACTGTGACTCCGTCACTGAGAATATTGATATGTTCTGGTTGCAATTTTCAGATCCACAACCAAGTCATACACAAAAGTGGTGCATGAGAGCATATCACAACACAGAGGGATGTGGGGTTCACAGCTTTTGTTGTTGGTGGTGGTGGGTGCTCTAAACAACAAATTTTCCAAATGGGTGCTCACTTGGTCAACTGCAATTCTGTCTTTCTTGTTTCATACAACATCTCAATCAATCAGGACCATTCAGGTAATTCTCTGCTCATGATGGTGAGAGCACCTCTTCAGTGCATGTGCTGTGAGTGGTGTGAATGAGTGAGTGAGCACCTTGTTTTCTTCCATTTCTAGAGTAGGAATATTTGCACCAAAGAAAAAGGATGAGTGCTATTTTTCGCATGCTACTTTTACAAACACGCCTGCTAGAATGTAGTGATGGAGTTCGGTGGTGTTTGTTAATTGTTCTGAAAAAAAAAAATTTGGTTTTGAATAAGAAGTTGATCACTTTTTTCGTGTTATGATTGCAACTTGGTGTTATGCACATGTAGCTCAAGTGCTACGTACTACTCAGAAACTCATTAATGAATGCACCAATTTCTGCACCTGCAACAATTAGACTCTTCTTCCATGATTGCTTTGTCGAAGTAATTTACCATCCTAGATGATAGTTATGCTCTCGTGTTAGCATATTCTGTTGGGTCTGTAGCTAGAATGTACATTGTACATGTGGTTTAGTTGTGATAGAAGTAGCATAGTTTCAAGCTTTTATGCCGTTTTTATCTGCATGTCGGTTCATAAGTCTGCCACGATGCATTTTAGCAGAAAAAAAAACTGAATTTTTTTTTTGTGAATTTATTTTGCAGGGTTGCGATGCATCCATTTTGATATCAACAAGGCCAGGAAGCCCGTATCAGGCAGAGAGGGATGCGCACGATAACAAGAACTTAAAGGCGGAAGCGTTTGATAGCATAAGGAAGGCTAAGTCCTTGGTGGAGAGCAAGTGCCCTGGAGTTGTTTCTTGTGCAGACATTCTTGCCATTGCAGCGAGAGATTTCGTCCACTTGGTAAGCATTCTATCTTCTTCAACAAACAAACAAAAATATAAAATGTCTTCTTTCTTTCTCTGATTAAAAACTACCTTCAGCAGAGAGATTGTCTCAATAACTTTCATTCATATTCGTGTCCTTTCTTATCTTCCATGTTAGAGGATTTTTTTCTTTTTCTTTTTATTACACCTCCATCACTACCAAAGTGTGGAATTGAGGTTTATTTTGATTTCAATACTGTTCTACATGTAGAAATGACAGTAACCCCTCAAAATTGACAGCCTTGAATGAAGTGTTGAATTAAAATCAAGTTCTGAGAAAACCAAAATGCCCCATTGACTAGGGAAGATCTAGTACCACTCTGAAAACTACACATAATTATATGGTTGTTGTGTAATGTGAGAAGACTGTTCAATTGGGTAGAATTTTAAACATGTTGAAAACAACAAGATGACAAAGGGAAGATTTATAGGTGATAATTATCAACAATGTATTTTCTAGCTGGACAAGTCTGCCTTGCCAATATATGTAACAACAAAAATAAAACAAAGTTTTGCCAGAGATGTTGTTTGCAACTTGGAATTTTTTTGTGAAGAAAATCTATGAAGTTGGACATCACTTCATAGACACAGGTCCCAAGTAACAAGTCATCTGAGGTTACAGTATGAGAGTAGTTACATCAAAGCTAGAATTCTTGAGGACATACCAGTAGCTGTCCGGTCCAAGGTACTAACTTCTATTTGGTTATTGTGTTTACTTCTATCAAATTTCAATTCTAGGTGTTTCTTCTAAATAATAATCAATGTCTTCATGTGTTTAATACTCTGTCAAAATTTTGAGTCCATTTTTCTAGTAACATACCATTACGAAACCTTTTAGCTAATTTTGAAAAGTAATATATAATGACAAACTGATATTGATCAACCCTCCTTAGTAGCCAACTGCTTGTAGATTTTCAAATCGAGAATGAGCATTTGATATTGATGATTCTTATTTGTAACTTTCGCCAAAGACTTGGATTTGCCTGATATACTGGTTTTTTTAAAATGATTTACTGAATATTTTGTGGTATCTTAACTGCAGGACCCACTTAGAACTTTTACTGGTCGTGATAAATACAAGAGGCCTCTATGGGTCACTGATGCACTAGATAAACCTTCAGTGGTAAGATCTTCTACTGCTTTATTTATTCAATCTTGGCTTGCATATATAAGAGAGGTACTTCCTCATTTTTATACAATCTCACAAGGTCATCATACCTGCCACAACCATGAAGCATGACACTGCAGTATCATGCATTGTCTTTGCTTAGCTCATGCAAGTTACACACCTTGTACTCATACAACTTCTTGTGATTGGTTGTGGGTTTGAAAGTCACAAGCAGAGTCTAATGAATTTCATATTTATTGAAAGCTCAATATTGCCCTGTTCTTTAGCTTATGGACATGGATTATGTGGCATGGCTGCTTAGGTGGACCACAGTAAAATCAAATGTTTATTATTGTACTGCATCTACACAAATCAATCATTTGACAATGTATATTAATAAAGTTCATTGCAGATCGATGAATCAGAACATTCTTATTTGGTGTTGCCTTCCTAATTAGATCGCCCTCCAATCTCCCCCCTCTTTATGATGCGTGTTCTATATGCTTGGTGTAGCCAATATTGACTTTATTTACTGTGAATGTCTGTCTGCATTGCAGTTACACTTGATGTTTGTTACAATTTTCAAAAGCATCTGATAAGCATTGTTTTTGCAGACCCCCCAGATATTCGTGTCAATCCAATGCTGAACAAGGTGATGTGTGCTCGTTTGGAGAACAGTTTGTATGTCATCCCGACTCTGAGGAGGTTGATAAGTACTCTCAGACCAAGAACCATGGTGATGCTGAAACTAAACAGGAGGATGCTTTTCTGTCATCCCTAGCAAAGAAGAGGCATTTGACCTCATTTTCTGATGCAAGCAACCCTATTATGGCGCAGGTATGAAGTTGGTTCTGGAGAAATTAATTTGTTCAGTGGTTTCTCAGTCTTTGATTGACTGTTTGTCTTCTCTTCTAATAATTATTATTATGCCATCTCGATACCCTCCTAAGTTTCAGAGAGCCTTTGGGAAGTTTGTATACATTCTCCATGTTAATCACCATATCTACCAGTAGTATATATGATGCTTGCTTTGGTCTGTAATCTGTATAGGTTACTTGCCTAATCCTATATGATAGTGGGTATACTGGTGTCTACATGATAAGGGAGTGTGTGTTGCGAATCCATTTCTATGGAATCCACGGGGGACCACTCGTGTTTAATACAAATTTGATGAAAGCACTTATTATGGATTCTACATTTTGATTAAAGGTGAAAATTGAATTTCCATGAAACACGAAAGTCCCAACTCCTTACTCTTCCTACAAAATTGGATTCTCGTATCATATTTCATCGAAGTTCAACCCCCCACCTTTGATCACAATCTATTCATGATAAGTAGTCCACCACATTTTTTATCAAATTTGTCTTTAAACACAAATGGTCCCTCCATGGAAATGAATTCCGTAACCAAACACACCCTAAATGGATAACCCTAACCAACATGAGATGCCTTGACAATTTTGGTTATCACAACCTTGGACGCATGTCAATTTTGTCCCAAAGTAACATAATTATCAACATATTACCTTTATATATATACACAACTTGGCCATGCCTTGATTGTCATCAGCTGGTATTTTGTCTTTTTATTTGATCATGATGGACTTTCCCAGTGATTGGGTCATTTCCATCACTTCTACATGATGCATCTCAATGTATCTATTTTGCAAATATTAATTTTTTTACATTTATTAGATTTCTGAGGTTGCATTCTTGTTGGCCATGGTGGGCTCAGAGGTTGCAGAAGCCGCAGCTCAAGCATCTGTGGCGGCTCTGTCTAAAGTGTTTTATATGCTTGGTGTAGCCAATATTGACTTTATTTACTGTGAATGTGTGTCTGCATTGCAGTTACACTTGATGTTTGTTACAATTTTCAAAAGCATCTGATAAGCATTGTTTTTGCAGACCCCCCAGATATTCGTGTCAGTCCAATGCTGAACAAGGTGATGTGTGCTCGTTTGCATAATCTATTTATTTTAATGCTTATATTAAGACTCCTTTGTTAAATAGAAATGAATATATGAATGTATGACATTGCTACCTTTCTACTGGAAATGGTAAGTGCTTTGCTAATCTTGTGTCTTTTATGATATCCATTAGCTGTTTACTTAAAGTAAATATGAGGCTGCTATCTTATAGTATTCATATAACTTAGAAAATTTAAAAGGACTTGCACACATTGGAATTTTTTGAAGTCCACAAGAAGGAAGAATCCGATTCTCTTCATGGATACATATATATTCAAAACAAACTATTTTTTATTTTTTTTCCTGCAATCTCCATGTAAAAGCAAACACAGACATGTTTTATTGCTATAGTTACTGTAATCATAACAAGGTGTTGATGCAGGTTGATGCCGCCCTTATTGCAACGGGAAGGGCCCCATTCACACAAGGTCTTGGTTTGGAGAATGTGAGTGTGGAAGTATAATAAGATTTTATGTTAAAAATGTTGAATGTTTGATCAACTTAGCTGTTTGGTAATCCATGCATTTCATATTCTCAGGATGAGAAAGCGAAAGTTATCCAGACATTACTGTTTGTTGCTGGTTTGAACACTCTGACGCAATCATTCTTTGGGACCAGGCTACCTGCCGTCATTGGAGGATCTTATACCTTTGTGGCACCTACCATTTCAATAATTTTGGCTGGCCGATACAGTAATGTTTTGGATCCTCACGAGGTTTTGTGACCTGCTCCCTCTTCCTTAAGGTTTTTTCTTAACATGATCAGTAACGTTAGTTCTGTTTGTGTTTATACAGAAATTCAAGAAGATCATGCGTGGAATTCAAGGAGCTCTTATTGTTGCTTTGGCTCTTCAGATTTTCATCGGCTTCAGTGGTCTTTGGCGTAATGTTACTCGGTTGGTTTATAACCTTGATCATGGATTAGAATCTGAGAAACTGGAAAATCATTTTGGTTGATCCTTTAACGCATATTTGTTAAACTTAACCCTGAGTATTACTCAAATTTCATTGCCTATAGCAGCAAAATTTGAAACTGTTGAATGATAATGAGACTACATAAAGTTATTGATTTTATCTTTTAATTTTTCTATTTCCAGGTTTCTAAGTCCACTTTCAGCTGTTCCTTTGGTAGCTCTAGCTGGATTTGGGCTATATGAGCTTGGGTTTCCAGGGGTACGTATTTGCAGAATGCTTTCATTCCGGGTTAATGAACACAATATAATGGAGCCATTTATTTGGTTTTGATATCTTAAGAGTATTGTAGACTACTTTGTTGGCTTCTCATCGAAACCCTTGCCATGAATGTTCAGGTCTTGATGCTGAGCACAGTCCATGCATGAAACAGAGCCCTTCACAACAGTGCATGTTAAATACAGGTCAGCTCTCATCCTCAAAACAGGTTACTCTCATCCTCATATTTCTACAGAGCTGTGCGTGATTCACAACTAATAGGATTATCGGGTTACTCAAAACAGGTCAGCTCTCATCCTCATATTTGTACTTTTAGGGGTTATTTTGGCATATTTCTGCTTCGTCCAGCCTATTTATTTTATTGCATTTGCAGCAGACTTAGAATCTTAGATGACTATCTAAGATAGCAATTGCTTCATGTTCCTTTTAAAGCTTATTTGTTTAACTGTTTCCTTCTCTTTTCTTTTAGATATCATTCATTAGATAGCAATTTTAAATCATTCTTCTGGATGAAGATGACTTTTTTCTCGATTTTTCATTCTTCTAGTACACGTGTTTCCCATTATCTTATCATGTCTAGGCAAATAACTTTGGCATCAATGGAAGTATGTATCCCAATGTGTCAATAGCTTTGGCATCAACATAAATATTTATCAAGAAGTTTATTTTTAATTTGATTTTGCATATACTTAGCTAAAAATAGGATTTGGAACTCAAAATTGGATCAGAGATTAAAATATCTCATAGTTAAACAAAAAGAATCATTTGGGTTTGTTATTCTTCTCGAGCATAGCAGTCTTAGATATATGTGGCTCTATATGTTAACTAGAGCAATTTGAAATACGTGTCTGGTATATTCTGTTTGAAGCCTTTTGGTTTAGCTTTTAGCGGTTATATTTCATCTAGGCTTCTACTTTACTCTCATATTCCTGCTAAATCATTCTTATTGTGTTTCAATGGAAAGAGAATAGGCAAATGCTCCTAAAATTAAGTTTTTCTTTTCTCTTTTTTGACAGTAACAAGTTGTCAATCTTCATAGTTAGTGTAATTTGATTATT
The DNA here is from genome assembly GCA_963556465.1 of Berberis vulgaris. Classification (NCBI taxonomy): domain Eukaryota; kingdom Viridiplantae; phylum Streptophyta; class Magnoliopsida; order Ranunculales; family Berberidaceae; genus Berberis; species Berberis vulgaris. The sequence goes on from OY747126.1 coordinate 53,246,931, forward strand.
GAATACCAATTTGATTATTGAATACAAACATTTGTTGAAGTATGGCAAAGGACAATGGCAGCTGAAATGGCATCAGCGCAAGTGGTTCGATGATTTGGCCAGTGGGTACTCTGCAGTGAAACAGAGCGCACTCTGGTTTGCGAGCAGCAGCAAGCTCGCATCAGTGCGTCCCTCGCAGAGCAGCAGTTCATCCCTCGCAGCAGCAACATCAGTGCGTACCTCGCATCATCAGCAGATCGTCCCTTGCAGTAAGTCCCAAAATCTGCTATTGTTTACTTTTTTTTTTGCAGTTATATTTAGTTTTTTCACTGTAATAAAGGTTTTTAAATTGTTTCTAATGTTTTGCAAAGATTTTCAGTAACTACACACCCACCTTGTGCCTATCAAATCAGATATGCTGGCTGTAAGGGACTTTTGGGAATTATCAAGAGCGACTTTTAGGAATGGCTCGTTTACTATCGCAGGTGTATTTTTATTTTTTATTCTTCTATAGTTTTGTTCTTCTTACATTTCTATTATAACTATCCTTAACATCTACTAAACTCAAGCATAAAGAACATCAATTTTTTTGAATTGCATGAATTAACAGTGCCCGGACTGCTGAAGTGGTAATGTGAAATGCTCATGTACTTCTCACTGTAAGTTCCGTCTTCTCATTGTTGTACCTGAAAGCTGTAATATGGGTACTTTTGGATGTTATCTTGAAACTTTTGATAGTTCTGCCATATTATTATTTACCACTATGGCGTTTCTTTTCTGGAGGCAGGCATCAAAGTTTTTTTTATGCATTCTACAGACATTTCTTTGTTGCCATCCATGCATAGACTACGCATAAAGATTTGTTTATTGTGATGTATACATAAACTACTGATGATAAAGATGAACTTAATATTCAAACTTGCATGTCATGAACTTTTTTAAATAGGGCATGTTAGTTTGTCACACTTTTTGATACACATTCCCACATTGAATAGAATTACGATTTTTTAAGGTGGAGATCATCTTTACAAAAAATCAACTCATTTTAACCTTTTTTGCCTATCAAACAATTGTACGAAAATGAAGAATGTAGCCGATTGCAGCTGTCCATTTTACATAAATTTCAACTTAAGATGTTGGAATGAATTGAATTTTTTCCAGCATTTGTTTTTCTTCGAATGCATGATTGGTTTGAGCTTCTTGTCAAGCTATAAAAGCTAACTTTGCTTGGTTGACAATTGCAGGTAATTGTGGCAAGTACTTGTGAAGGTGCATAGCTTTGCTTGGCTCTATACGAGGAGCAGGTGACAGAAATTTGCTTTGTATTTCAGTTGAAATATGGTGTGTTTTTGTTGTGTGGTGCTTGTGATATTAATAAAATGAATTCTGTTGTTTAGCAAAAGGAGCTGATCAGGTTGAAGCGTGAGGCTAAGTTGAAGGGAGGGTTCTATGTTAACCCAGAAGCTAAGTTGCTGTTTATCATCCGAATCCGAGGGTATGTTTCCTGCAGTCAATGTCTACTGTATTTTATCTTCTTGGTTAGGTAGATTGTTGTTAATGCTGACATGTTGTGTCTTTTCAGTATCAATGCCATGGATCCAAAGAGCAAAACTATCTTGCAGCTTTTGCGTCTTAGACAGGTATGAACATACTTCCATCTGTTGAGACCAATGTAAATATTTGTAGGTTTTGTGAATCGAAAAATTCAATTCCACAACTTTTAAGTTACCGCGCACAAATTGCCCTTTATTTTGTTCGTTTCACATTAACAAAATACCACTAGTGTTTACAACTTCGGATGTTTTTACACTATTAGCAATTATTACTAGTTTATGCTAATATACATTGAAAAATTACTTGTATGTGCATTATTAATACTTGCGGTGGACAGGTATCTGTGGTCTGTCAATTCTTTTAATTCAGAAATGCATTATTAATACTGGACAAAGTGCTGCATTTGACAGGGTTGCAATACACATACTGGACTCGGTGTTCATATCGCTGTGTCGAGAGCGAAATCTTCAGTTCGCTCTGCTTGACAGAATACTGAGTTTTTTGGTGTTACTCTGGCGATTTTTACATGCTGATTTGTGGCCCAGGTTGCTGTATGGAGAGCGAATTCTGCAGTCCATTGTGCTGGACAGAGTGCTGAATTTTTGCTGTGTGCTATTGCTGCTCTGTTACGTTGTTCCTGAATGTGGATACAAAGGAGGTAAAGAAGCAGTGACTCACAATGCTGATAAAGTACCCTTATCGTCCTCTGATTTGGAGTGGATATGGGAAAAACTGTGATGCATCTCTTCCCAGGCTCATGGGTTGCTGCTGAAGAAGAAGCCTCCAACGTGTATGATATATAATAGTAGATATTTTTCTTTTCAACTTGGTTCTGTACTGGTGTCATTCAAATAGACGGAATCCTCGATTTATCCCTGCCATTTGGAGACCTGTGTAAAAATAGTTGGGCCTGTTGATGTGCTTAAAAACGCATTATGTGAACATATTCAGATTATGGCATTATGCTGTTAATGTAAGCCTACAATAGTCATGTTTTAGCATGTGATTGCATTATCAGTTTGAAATTGGATTGTTCCAATTTTGCAGCAGCAAAAAAAAATTAAAATTTTTTTTTATTATATTATTTTCGCAACAAACCAGATTTTTTTTTTTTTTGAATTTTGTTTTAAATGCCAACGGTTTACAACCGTGGTCACATCTTGCCACGGCTAAAAACCGTTGCTACTACGGTTGCTACGGCTTATTTTTCACAGTTTAGCCACGGCTCTAAACCGTGGCCAAGTTTAGCCACGGCTTAAAACCGTTGCTACTTTGTTAGCCACGGTTTAGAACCGTTGCTATTGTCCACACCTTATCACGGCTTAAAACCGTGGCTAATTTGGCCACGGCTAAAAACCGTTGCTATTGTTCTTGCAACGGTTTAAAACCGTGGCTAAATGCTTAATATCACCACACCTCCTCAAACATAAAACCGTTGCTAAAATGTTTAGCAACGGTTTATAGCCGTTACAAGGTATTTCGCGACGCCCCTGTAGCCCACGGCTCTTAGCCGTGGCAATGGGTTACGCCCACGGTATAGAACCGTTGCTAATGGGGGTTTTTGGTGTAGTGTCAACGAATCTGTTCTGGTTGATTTATTTGTTCAAGTATTGCCCAAGTCTTTCATATACAAAAGTGGAATGTATAGCTCAATCATCAAGAAAATTGAAGTTTTCTTGTAATATGGGGGGGGGGGGGGGCATCCTGAAGTATGCTAACATTTCGAAATATACTAACATCCAAAAGTATGTAAATATTAAAGTTACGTGTGTTGTATTCTTTTTTCTTCGATTAGGTTTTCCCATCAAGGTATTAAAGAAACAATATTATGTTAATTCTTTTTTCTTCGATTAGGTTTTATCCCATAGGGTTTTCCTATCAAGGTATTAAAGAAACAATATTATGTGCACCCATCATATATAATTCTTGTAGGATGTTATATTTTTCTTCCTTAGCTTTGATTTTTTTCCCATCGGATTTTCCTTAGCAAGGTTTTACAAGGTAATTAAGATGTGCATTTTCTCGCTTAAGCTATACTTATTGTAAGCTGTGAATATAATGCTTCTTATATAGCTTTGTCAAGGCTAACAAAATAAAACTTTTAGTTATACATCTTCTTCGAGATTGATTCCTAGAAGATTCAATTATGTGATAATCCAGCTGATTTATCTATGAAGATTTACAGTTGTGAGTCTGCCAACATCAACATTTAAAAAATTAAGATATAGTATCGGAATGCAAGATTTGGCACACTTGTATAATGTTCCTCATAGGAGGGATATCTTCATTGGGGAAAACATCTAAAGAACCATCACCATGTAGATCATCATCGGACATAAGCGTGTTTTTTTTCTTCGCTCAGGTTTTTTGTCCGACTGGGTTTTCATAACAAGGTTTTAATGAGGCAACCTCAAAACGCGTCCAACGCTATTATGATTTGGTGGTTTTCTTATAAATTATATTTGTTTTTCTTTTCACCTAGATTTTTCTGGAAATAACGAGATAATTCTCTCATATTTGGTGGACATCCAAGGAGAGTGTGATGAAATGTGTGCACATGGGGATTCTCCACCACACACCCTTTCTGTATCCATAGCCTGCAAAACCCTTTGTTTGTCCCCATTGATGTATCATTCATGCCCCACTATGTTTGTAACTCATACCCTTTGGGTTTCCTTCCCTTTATAGTTGCACGACTATAAATTTGGTCATTCTCTACATGAATATACACACTTAAGAAGTTATCTACAATATTTTTACTTTGTTCTTTCTCCATTACATACAATAGTTTGATTTTCTATATGGGAGTTGCTATATGTACTCGAATGTTTGGCTTGATGCCCCAACTTTATTTATTAGATTAGCTATTAAAAATTGTTTGGTGTGTCCAACCATATATTTTTTTTACCTTGAATCAGTACTAGATTACTCACGTTGTTAATTGACGAATTTTTATTAACGATTCTTATTGCAAATTTGTGTGTGTTTTAAATGCAGTTTTCAAAATATAATATAATAGTTGCAAACATTTTTAAAACTGGTGTAATCATTTCCATTTATTTTTAAATTTAAAGACTTTTAATGTGTATTGGTTTTATCATCAATCACTCTATGGTTGATGAATACATTAAGGGTGTGTTTGGTTGTATGGAGTTCTATGTCATGGGAATTCATGAAGGGACCGCCTTAATCTAAGCTAATTTGAGGTTCACTCACCAATCCACCATTAGATTTTGTGAATAATTATATGAATGGAAGTCTCATGAACATAGAAGTCACATGTTTTGGGGGACCAAGGAGTGTGATTCCAATGTTCATGGGACTTCATTCTCATCGTTGATCACAAAATCTTATGGTGGATTGGTGAGTGAACATCAAATTAGCTTAGATTTAGGTGGTCCCCTCATGGGTTCCCATGGAATAATATTTCATGCAACCAAACACGTCGTAATTGTATTGTTATGCACTTTAAAATAGATGCACAAAGAAGAGAGGATTTTCTACTATGTCTGTATATATATGGTGGTTTTATAAGATTTGTAAGTGAGACCATTCAAAATCACATTTGAGTTTTATTTGTATCTTCAAAGCAATAATGGTTGGTTCTCCTAATAATATAAGCAACCACTAAGAAAGATTCACCTCCAAATGGTTAGTGTCACATACTTAGTTGGTGTGATAAAGTTAAAACATCTCAAAATATCGATGCAACAAAGAGTTAATGCAACCAAGCCAAATAGTCGGCTACACATAGAAACTCACTTCTTTATTTATTTAATTAAACTAAAATACTAGTTGTAGAGTTTAATTGAAAAGAAACTATGTAACAAATAAGGGGCAGAAACAATCCAGATTCATTAAACGTTTCTTTTGCAGGGGGGGGGGGGGGGGGGGGGGGGTGGAATGTCATTTGTTTTGAATTTTAATTTTTTAAATCTTAACAAATCTTACTAGTTATGTTGGAATTTTTCAGATCTTATGGGGCCATGGCCACCTTTTGCCCCCTAGAGTCGCTTCTGGTTGTACGATAATTTGTTAGAGATTAATGTGGTGTTGTAGTAGAAAAATATAATAATTTCAATGGGACAAAATGTTTGATTCTTCATCAAATAGGGATTAAGATAATACAGAGCTTTAATGATCATCGACCATATGAGTTAAATTCTGACGAGTATGATTATTGTTGTATGAGAAAATTTAACAAATTTGTGGCGTGTTAGTACAAAAAAATAACAAAGTTCAATAAGACAACTTGTTGAGAGAGTATACATATTGGTTATCATTTTTAATGAAATAATAATTAAGTTGATATTTTAAATCTAAATGTTAAAAAATACAAACTCAAAAAAGAAAATTATCAATAAAAAGCTAACTTTAAAAAGTGATACAATGAAGCTTGAAATATCACTAGGGTATTCCCCGCGCCTTCGACACTCAAATTCAATTTGAGCCTTTAGATGTGTGATGGTTAGAGTTGGTTGGGACATAAAAGTTAAAAAAAATTATTTCTCCAACCCCCCTATTTGTGGTCCATTAGATTCTTATATTAGGATAAATCTTAGCCGTCTTTTATCTCCAACCTGAAACATTGTTCTGATTTGTAAGATAGACTAGGGTATTCCCCATGACGTTGGCACGATAAAAGTTTAACATGATAAATAGAGTTTATTTTACTTTAAATATCAAGATAAATAAATATCAAAATGTTGAGTATGAGAATCGAACTCATGCATTCTTATTGGAGATTGATTGAAGGTAAGACTTAAAGGCTAACTTTAAGTCCCAACCATGAGATGAGATGAAACGAATCTTAGCCGTTTTTTTATTTCCAACCTGAAACACCATTCTGATTTTAATATAGACTAGGGTAATCCCCGTACCATTGGCACGATAAAAGTTTAAAACTTGTCTAACCATGATCATCCTTAAGTTTTCATCATTTACACTTATATGCCTAATCACCACCATTAATAATTGAAGAAAAATAAATAAATATCAAAATGTTGGGTATGAGAATTGAACCCATGCACTCTTGTGTTTTTAGTTTTATGTGATCCGTTAGATTATTATATTTGGGTAAATCACAACCGTCTTATCTCCCACCTCAAACACCATCCTATTTTGTATATTTGTAATATAGATTATGTATTTAAAATAATTATTTGTAATGTTATCTCACATCTTAGGTCCATTTTTATTATTGTTATTCTTTTAAGGACTTTCATGTATATCTGCACTAACATTTTGAAATAATAATAACGGTAACACATATTGGGTGTGATGTTTATTTTTATAATAATGGATATACTAATATCATATGTCATTTTTCAGATTTCGCAAAGTTTGATTTTTGTCAAAAATGGATTTTTGAGAATGTAAACCTTTATCAATTATCGACTATATGAGCTAAGTAATGGTGATTGTGCACTTATTTGCTTGATTTCAAATATTTTATTTATTATTTGTAAATTTGTTAGTTAATATATTTTCTCACAGATGCAAGCTATTATGTTACCTATGCAATACTATTGGGTAGTTACTGTGACAATTTTATTATTCTACTAGGAGAGAAATTTTAGAGATCTATAGTGTCATAGTTGGGAAAGATAATATGACTTAATGAGACAAAAATGTCGAGAGAGTGTTTATATAATTAATGGAAAAACCCTCGATAGTGCCTTTAATTATTTGTGTCAACTATTACTTTTAACCATATTTTATTATTCTTTCTCGAACTGAAATACTAATGTTCAAATAAGTTAATTTTTTAGCTAGACTTATGAGTATTCCGATATTTGCATTTGTGATTGTGTTTGGGATTTTTTTTTTTGCTGCTTGTTAAGCCATATGTTGCCTTCAACAAGAAAAGCTCATAGATTGATTGCATGCATCGAGTAGGCTCAATTATTGCTTTGACCTTGTCCTCCTTACTTGTTGTTTTCCTCATTTACCTCCTCCTTTGACTATTGATTGTTACCATTTTGTTTCACAAAAAGCCAAACTGCGTGCAAAAATTAGATGTCATTATTTGGTACTCATCGAGTTATCAACTTTTACAATAATAAGTTTTCTATTGAGTTTTCCACATCTTTTAGCATTCCTAACACCTCATCAAGATGCTCTGCTAAAATAATAATAACCCAGATAAAATAGAGTTCCTAATATTAACTATAATATAATTTAATATACATAAATCCCTAGATCTTACTTCATTAACTATTACTATAAATTCAATTATGTGTTTTTTTAATCCTTCGATATAGCAGGTATCTTATTTATATGTAGAACGATGACATAGTTTCGTAATTCGATTACTCAATCTCAACCATCTATCACAGTGTGAGATTGGGTAGAAAACCAATTCCTTCTAAAACCACAACTCGAGTATTACAGTAATTCTTATTAAACCATTATATAATGGCTTTAATTAGAAACTAATATATTTCTAATAGTCTCCCACTTGGTCCATATGGGAGATATATTTTATAATTTGACTAAGAAACATAAGACTGACATTGTATACTGAACTAGTCTTTCATACATGGCTTTCATGCGTCATTAGTCAAATAAATTATTGATGTGAGTCATAATAATTCTAAATTATCAATAACCAACATAGTTCCTTATAAATACTACATCAATATTTATTATACCACGTCCATAAGTAAAAAATATGAATAGTGGTCCAATAATGTCTTTGAAAAAGACTAGTTATGTTATCATTCATTCATTCACATATAAGCATAAGGATCATCATCATCATCAAAGCCTATTTCTGATACTCTCGGAGTCAACTATATGTATTTTGGTTCTCCAAGCAATCCAGTCTTCCAATATATCTTCGCCTAATCCAAGCTCAGGACGTCTTCATTTACCGCCTTTATCCAAATTTTTTACAGTCATCATCCGTCTACACCCTCCATTAACTTTCCAATCTAGACATTTTCTAATTGGCATCATGTTTGGTCTCCTCCACACGTGACCAAACCACATTAAACGCATTTTTTGAATTTTGTCCTCTACGGGCGCTACACCTAAGTATCTTCTAATTCTTTCATTCCTAATTTTATCCTTACAGGTTTTACCACACATTCATCTTAACATACGCATTTCTGTTATCGTCATCCTATGCGTATGTTGTCCTGTAGTAGCCCAACACTCTAAACCATAGAGCATGGCTGGTCGAACAATTGTCTTATAGTATTTCCCTTTTAACCTCGCAGACATCCTCTATCACATAATACTCCTGATGACATTTTCCATTTTATCCAACCATCTTTAATCCTATGACCTACATCTTCTCCAATATTCCCATTCTTTTGAATTATAGATCATCAATATCAAAAAGCCTCACATTCTGGAACCTCCACGCCTTCCATCTCAATTGAATTACTCCTCCCTCGTGATTCACAACCAAAGTTGCATACTAGATATCTATTTTCGATCGACTAATTCTAAAACCTTTATTATGTACTGCTTCACACCACCTATTTAATTTTCGACCTAAACCTTCACTAGTCTCATCAATTAAGACAATATCATCTGCAAACAACATGCACCAAGGTACATCTTCTTGAAGACGTCTCGTTAACTCATCCATGATCAAAGCAAAGAGGTATGGACTTAAGACTGACCCTTGATGTAGTCCAACTGATATTGGGAATTCACTGGGCATCTCGTCTACTGAGCGAACACTTGTTACAGCCCCTTCATACACATCCTTAATGATATTGACAAAACATTGATAAACTTTCCTCCATCCAAGCACCCACCAAATTAACTTCCTTGGGATTCTATCATAGGCTTTCTCCAAATCAATATAAAAAATGCAAACTCTTACGTTCCCCTCGATATTTTTCTATAATTTACCTAAGCAAGAAGATGGCCTCCGTAGTAGACTTACCCGACATGAATCCAAATTGATTTTTTGAAGAGTGGTTAAACTCCTAAGGCTATAGTTGGTTACGCAATGGAATGGGAATGGTAATAGGACTGGGAAATGGGAACATTACTATGTTTTGTTACTCGATGGAATGGCAATGAAAATGATTTGTGTCTTTACCGTTATACCCTCAATTATTAACCATGGATTTTGGATCTATAGTGGGTAAGGAGATATCTATGTAAGGAGAGGAGGGCAAATAATACAAATGAAGTGTTGACCATTACAATGGGCATTTATAAGGTTTTAAGAAGGAATGGCCCTTGGCCATTACAATGAAACTTGTAATGGTCAAACCAAGCAAAAGAATGACTTAAACCATTGTAATGGTCATTAATATTACAATGGTCAAACTTGTTCCATTGAGCAACCAAACACGCCCTAAGCCTTCGCTCTATGACCCTCTCCAAAAGTTTCATTGTATGACTCATAAGCTTTATCCCTCTATAGTTTTTTAGCAGTTCTGAATATCCCGCTTGTTCTTATAAATTGGTACCACAATGTTGTGCCTCCACGAATCTGACATTTTTATAGTTTCTAAATTCCTATTAAAGAGCCTAGTTAGCCATTGAATCCCAACTTCTCTCAGACATTTCCACGCTTCAATTGGAATATCATCATGTCCAACTGTCTTTCTTGTCTTCATTCTTTTCAAAACTTTTTTTTACTTCTTTGGCATCAACTCTGTGATGGAACACGTGAATGTCTCCCTCTCTGTGAAGCATACTACTCCAAGTTTAAGTCCTCTACATGTGTCCCATTGAGTAGGTTCCAAAAGTAATCCCTCCATCTATCTAAACTAGATTTATCCTGCATTAAAACTCTTCCATCCTCACGCTTAACACACTTAACATGACTCAAATCCCTAGTTTTTCGTTATCTCGTTTTAGCTATTTTGAATATATTTTTCTCCCCTTCTTTTGTACTTAGTCTATTATACAGATCATCATATGCTATTTTTTAAGCTTTTCCTACTGCTTTACTACTCAACCTCTTAGCTTGCTTTTATAGAGCTCATAAGCCTCTAGGCATCTATCTTTTTGGCACTCCTTAAAACATATTTTCTTTTCCATAATGGCTTGTTGCACATCAGCGATCCACCACCGCGTCTCCTTATCATATCCACCTCTTCCTTTGGCCTCTCTTAACTCTTCTTTCGCCCCGCTTCTTATTCGGTTTGCCAAATGCTCAAAAAGGATCCTATCATTTGGTTATAGATTCTTCCAACCCTCTGTAACTGACTGGCCACCCAAAATCTTCTTTCTAAATTTTGAACACACGTCTCCCTATAAAGTCCACCGTTTAATTATCCATCTAACCTATTCTTTATCAATACGACCCCTACTCTTAGGACAAAAATTGAGGACTAACAACCTATGTTGGTTTGTCAGACACTTCCCTGGTATAACCTTACAATTTTTACACATGCCTAGATCGTGTCTCCCAACAAGTAATCAATTTGACTTCTATTACACCCCCTCGCAAAGGTCACAAAGTGATCTTCCCTCTTCTTATAAAAAATATTGATGATCCCAAAATCCTTAGCTAAAGCAAAATCTAGAATAGAAATCTCCATAGTATTTCAATCCCCAAAGCCTTGACCTCCATGAACCCTCTCATACCCAACTTTATCTTTATCGACATGGCCATTCAAATCTCCGCCTAGGAAAACCTTATCAAAGGAGGGGATGTCATGAACTAACTCCTCTAAAGAGTCCTAGAAACCTTTCTTAATCTCCTCGTGTAAACCCACTTGAGGCGCATACACGCTAATAACAAACACTATCTCTAGTTCTAAAATTAATTTAATACTTATTGATGATACACAAAAAGGTCACACCTCTAAGCCACACGCGTGTCATGATGATCTCGAGGAACTACGTGCCCAGCATCAGCCCAACGCTGATCTGGCCCAAGCGGTTTTAAGCCCGCTCAATTCAGTCCGCCAGGCTGGACCCAAACTCTCACAGCATGTTAGGCCCACACGTCTCACAACTATCCTCAATACCCATAAGTCTTACTAAGGCAAGTATCTCAAGGATCAACTTCCGATGGGCAACTACATCTGCTATCTGATTCCAACTATGAATCAAATACCAGAGTACATTCCACACAGGGAAACTCCCTTCTACGGATTGCTCTCGCATTGGGAATTATCTCCCGCATATCTAGAAGCACGGGGCTAACAAGGAACTTTCCTCCTACATCACGATTCCTAATTAGAGAAGATATCCACAAAGATCTCCTTCCTAAACTACGCTAATGATGGCCTAGTAGAATCAGGACTTCTTGCACTATAAATAAGACATGAGGTTGGTAAGCTAAGGTACGCTAAAAATTCCTTTTTACAACATTACACCTTCATCAGATCCCTGTCTGACTTTAGAATCGGAGTGTCATCGACCACCACAACGGTGGTCCATGGCTCACGTGCGTTACTTGTGCAGGTCAGCAGGAACTGGGTCAAAACAGGGAGTAGAAAATGACTGCATCAGTTTGGCATCGTCCGTGGGGACGACAAAATTCTTAACTTTACACTAAGCGGCGTCTTCTTTTAAAAACCCAGAGAAATGGTGACTACTAGGTCACGTAACAACGAAGAACAGGGGGACACATCAAACACTCCGGTTGGTGCAGTACTGCCGCTTTCAGTGGCTCTGATCATACACGAGCTACAGACTCAAGCGCCCACACCAACGACAGCAGTAGCAGACCCCCAAATCGATGGGCTGACATCTCAAATACAGTAGCCAAGGCGGTGGAGGCTCTCTCGCGTCCAAATCCACCACCTGCCCATGGACACCAGGAGCAGCACAGACCTCCGCATCCAAAAAATGATGGGGAGAAAGCGCAGGAGAGCCAAGCCCCCGTTAGTTCTCATTGGACTAAGGGAGGTTGTGCGGCTAACGTTGAACTCGGCCTTGGGAACCCCCTCAGCAGAGGGTTACACTATCCAGACATACTATACCATCTGTCCGTCCCGCCATTTGTGGACCGGATCATGAATGAGGCCCTTATGAGGAAGTTCACTCCCTCGAAGCTCGACTTTTATGATGGAACTACCGATCCTTTCGACCACCTACGCCATTACCAGCACGTAATGGCCCTTAATGAGGGATCTGAATCCGTCCTGTGTAAAACCTTTTCTACCAGTCTAACAATCTCAGCACTTAAGTGGTTCCACAGCCTTCCACCGAAGTCGATCGACTCCTTCAAAAGGCTGGCAAAAGAATTCCTGACACGTTTTGTTGGGAGCCAACGCTTTCGAAAAGGCCTGCACTACATACTCTCTCTAAAGCAGAGGTTCGGAGAGACACTATGAGAATATGTCACGCACTTCAACAACGAGTTGACCCTCATCGACGGATGCAGTGACGATACAGCAGTGACGGCCTTCACTGCGGGCCTCAAAGAGGGAAAGCTCTACGAGGACCTCACCCTGGAGCCCCCTCTAGACATGATGAGCTCTTCAAGGGCGTCCAGAGACACATCACCTTGGAGGAGTCGAGGACCATTATAAGGGAAGCCGAAGGCGAGAAGAAACCCTTCGCCCTTAGGGACAAGAAGGAGGGCTAGACGTGAGGATGAGGAACGGAACAAAAGTAAGTGCAATGACAACAAGTCGGACCCTGGTCAGTTCAAGCCGAAAAAATTATCCAACTACGTTGGATCCAAAGCTGTGACATCCCTAAATGCTAGCCTGTGACACGTACTTAAATCCATAAAGAACTGAGAGGAACTGAAGTGTCCCCCGAAGACATGTGGAGACCCCTCCAAGCGTGACAACGGCAAGTACTGCATGTACCACAAGGAGGGCGGCCACGACACCAATGACTGCAAGAGTCTGAAATATGAGATCGAATACTGGATCCGCACAAGCAAATTGAAAGAGTTCCTGAAGTCTGAGAAGCGAACAGAAAAAACATGGGACGGGGGAGTCAGTTAAAGAAGTAGAGAATGAGACTCCAAGGATAATATACGTCCTTCATGGAGTCGGACCGAACGAAAGACCAGTCATACAGGTCTCGCAAGCAGACCTTACTGGAAATGCGACATAGCCCGCGGAGGAGGACAGACACATCTGCCACTCAAGGATTCAGAGCCCCATTCACACCTTGACCTTTACGGACAAATGACCTCGAAGGAGTCTGAGCGCCACATAACGACGCCCTAGTCATCTCGGTCTCCATAGTAAAGTGCGAGGTAAAGAGAGCTCTGGTGGACACAGGAAGCTCGCTCAACGTTTTGTTTTACAACGCATTCCACAGCATGGACCTCAAGGAGGAAAACCTGACGTCTTCAAAACACCCGCTGATCGAATTCAGCCAGAAGAAATGTTTCCCCACCGAAAAGATAAGGTTAGCTACAGTGGCTGGAGAACCGCAACTAAGAAAGGTCCTATTTCTAGACTTCATGGTGGTAGACATGCCATCATCCTACAATCCCATCCTGGGAAAACCATGGCTCCACCAAATGGAAGCAGTGGTCTCCACCCTTCATCAGTGTGTTAAGTATACTGCTAACTACTTCGAAGGGACAATACGTGGAAACCAACCTACGGCACGAGGCTACTACTACGCCACACTAAAATATATAGAATGCTCCCAGATTCAGCTACATACTGCGGGGCAACCTGAGCTAGTGCCAGGCCAAGCAATAACGAAGGCATCACCCTCAAGCAGCGCGGGAGCTGTCTGCTATCTTGCCCAGCGAAACGGAGAGGCCATGGAAATCGGGAACACATCCCCCGAAGTTTTGTAGGTACAACGATTGGCCCTCTACAAGGTTTACTCTTCAGCAACCTTTGAACGATCCACAATGGCAATCTGAATTGACTTCAAGGCCAGGATCAATTTCTCTCCGTCAACAGTTAGTTTGTTTTTAGTTGTTTATTTCCCTTTCCATAATCAATGTAGAGTTTTTAGTTCTTAATGGCTTATGTGATTTACAATCATTTAAGAAATAAAGGAAAAATTACAAAAACAAACTCTATTGATTATTGGAAAGATGTAACAACAAGCACCTTGAGGTAGATACAAAATACACATACTACAAGCATTTGAATACAATGCGACATGAAGTAAAAGACTCGTTTAGACAATTCTGCTAGGAGAAGCCTCCAAAAAAATAAGATAAAGACAAAGTGGCAGAGGGGATTGAAAGGACTGAGCAGTCAGATTGCTCTGTCAAGTCACCTCGAAAAGTGCTCATACTACAGCGTTGTGGACCTCACAACGAACTGTTGATTTCCTCAAGAGACGTCCCATCCCTTTCCAACTTCCACAAACAGCGTGGAATAAGGCGGATGAGGATGGCCGCAAGCAGTGATGCAGTCACGGTCTCACAGTGCTATCAAGAGAGACCACTTTTCCCATATGCAACACCAAGAGTGACTGAAAGATACCACTCCTGGAAGCATCGCACAGCGACCAACACTTCGATCAGCCATTGGTCAGCATCGAAAATCGAGCACACGAAGGCACAAGTGGTACGGTGTAACACCAAGGCATTTCCCTTGGTACGATATCCGTACTACTTATTCACGATATTAGAAGAAATTACGAGACCTCAGCAAGTCAACTATGTGCTCACCCATAACAGGTGACCACTCATAACAGCAACTATCGTTATGCCTGATCAGTGCAAATGTCAGAACATTCAGAGACTCCAGAGACGAAGATCCACCTTCAGCCTTTGGAAAGTCCAAAGCGTTCTCTTCAAGCAAGAACATTACAGGAAATAAGCTATGTGAAAAATAGTGCCTACAACGATTGGAAAACACCATTATATAGACATGATGGTTCACCAAGCGAGCACTCCAGCATTAATTGCCAAACATAAAATACCGTATGGGAAACAAGGAGACAGTTGTTCCTGAGGAAACTACGCAGACCACATCAATCAAATTAATGGCACTGCACGCAACCCCATCAATTGAGGGGGAGTAATCGATACTCAATCATCATGCAGCCTATGCCATACACGTGTTATCGCGCAATTTATGCCGTACACGCAACGCATTATGCAGGAAACCGTAGCCCTTCCTCTGCAGGCCCATGGGCTTGGCCTATTATCCAAGCAATATTCGGTCACATGCTTGGCACGAGCACGAGAAATCCTGGACAACTATGACATACGGATCGTACCTACAAATCACTAGCTGATTTAAGGTAACTTCGTCCATACCATGCACCATGCTAATGGATTAGGTTCGCACGCCCCCAAACAGGTGAAACACTTCTCCAAGCGATCAAGCTTAGTAAGCCTAAGCTGATGACGACGACTTCTGGTATCACTTGACACCCAGTCCGCTCAGCACAGATCTCGATGGTTTAGGAAGTAGGAGTCTAATCAGCGCTATCACACCTGGTGATGACGACTTGCCAAGGATCGTTGCCCCCTTTGCGGTCATTGATCACCGAACATAATCAGGTAAGCCTAGCTGGTGACGACTAGCAACAAAAGCTTCTGATCAAAAGCCCAGATTTGTAACCCCCACTGCGCGGGTGCAGATGGTTTGGAAGGTGGGAGCCTAGTCAATCCCGAATTGATTTTGACGGCTTGCCACGGGACCAATGCTTTTCAGCGTGGTCACCGAATCACCAACCCCAGACCTGTTGTCCCCACTGCGCGGGTGTAGATGGTTTGGAAGGTGGGAGCCTAGTCAATCTCAAACTGATTCCGACGACTCGCCATGGGACCAAATCTTTTCAGCGTGGCAGCCGAATCACCAACCCTAGACTTGAAGCCCCCGCTGCGCGGGTGTAAATAGTCTAGAAGGTGGGATCCTAGTCAGTCTCAAACTAATTCTGACGGCTCGCCACGGAACCAATGCTTTTTAGTGAGGCCGCCGAATCACTAACCCTGGACTTGTAGCCCCCACTGTGCGGGTGTAGATAGTCTAGAAGGTGAAGTCTAATAAGTCACGACCTAATTCCGACGACTTGCCTGAAACCACTGCTTTTCATCGTGGCCGTCGAAAACTCCCAAATTTGTAGTTTGATGCGCACAGGTGTAGATAATTTGGAAGGTGAGAGCCTAGTAAGTCCCTAACTGATTCGATGGCTTGCCACGGGACCATTGCTTTTCAGCCTAGTCGCCAAAATCCTATCTCTAATTCGTAGCCCCCACCGCGCGGGGAGGGTGTAGATGGTTCAAAAGGCGGGAGCCTAGTTAGTCCTGAACTGATTCTGACGGCTTGCCACGGGACCACTGCTTTTCAGCCTGGTTGCCAAACTCTTACTTCCCGAATCTGTAGTCTTTGTTGCTCAGTCATAAATGATTCGGAAGGTGGGAGCCTAGTAAATCCTGATTCCGACGGCTTGCCACGGGGCCACTGCTTTTCAGCCTGGTCGCCACACTTTTACTCCCCAAATCAGTAGTCTGCTTTGCTCGGTCATAAACGATTCGGAAGGTGGGAGCCTCAAGCAGCTCACCACGCGACCTCTACTTTCCTTTGAAATAGTAGTCACAAACATGAATCTAGCAGAGTCAGCGTCTTCATGCTCAAACGGACTGACATTCTACTATTAGCTAAGGCCATTCGCGCCAATACAAAGATCCTACGGCCAGTGCCCAGATAAAAGCTACTTAGATGCTAGCTCGAGCTTACGGCGCCTGACCCTGCACGAATGCTCTGACTCATACACTCGGCCATCGCAACTTACCCATAGCAGCAACTGCAGCCAATCAGTCAGACAAACAAGGTAAGAATCAAGCAGCTTACCTTGGGGACAAGGCAAAACGAAAAACAGTCGACGTCCTATTAAGTCAACCAGTCTATGTCAAAGCAAGACGATAAGGCAAAACGAAAAACATGCAATAAAGAAAAACAAGCATGATACGGATAAAACTGTTTTCATTAAAGGACAAAACGGAAAGAGGTACATGCATATAAAGTTTACTCCTTATCAAGAGAAAGTACAAAAATAGAAAAGCTAAGCCTAGTGGAAGAAAACGCAAGAGTTGCGTTCACATGCACCGCGACCTAGACATCAGGGCCCACACTGTCTTCCTCGTTCGATGACACAGAGGTAACAGACAAGTTTACATTCGACATCTTATTATAGCAGCCGAGATCCCACTCCGGATGGTACTCTTTCATCACCGCCAGCAGCTCCAACCTACCTGTACAACCCAGCGGAACTCGCATTTGCCTTGTTCCTGAAGAAGCTCCTCCTCGCGCACCTTTGTGTTAACAAGTTCACTTTCCAATAGCTCAAACTTGCCAGTCAGCGCGACGACCTGAGACTGCTCTGTGGCCAGATTGCTCTTCACAATAGTTAGCTCATGCCACTCAAATTCGAGCTGGTTCTCAGACTTCCTCGCCTCTCGAGCATATAACTCCATACCAGATTCTAACTGTTGCTTCTGAGCAGCCCAGCCGGCCTCCTACGAAGCATTATCTTCAACAAGAGACTGCAGTTCGAAACGCGCCTTAGCCGCAGCTTCCTACGCAACCTCTACATCTCGGCAGATCCGATCCAACTTCTGTGTGAGTCTATCTCTCTCGAACACCGCCTCAGATAGATCACACTTAAGGACCTTCAAATGAGCCCCTTAGGTCTCAGCGACCACGGTTGACGTATCCAGCCTCTTCTCCTCAGCCAACTTCTATAGCTGCTTTTGTAGCCGATCAATTTCATAAAGTGCATCAGAATACAGCGTCTGCATGTGTGACGAGACACGCTCCAAGGTGTATACCCTCTCACGAGCAGCCTCGACTTCCGTCCCAGTAATGGCCACATGGCTCAAGTGAGACATACCCAACATAAGGTACTTCAAGCCTTTATCCATACACCCTTCCAGCGTATCCTTCTCAGGCTTCAGAGCATAATCCGTCAGCCAGCTATGACGCCAGCTTATATGCATCCTCAAAGCATACTCCACGTCAACCTCTGGGTGCCAAACCTGTGAACTCATATTCACCAAGTTTGGTGCATACAGGCTTATCCGTGCATCCGAATGAAGCTTCCCTGGATCAGGAATCACGCCAACGCCATCCTTCACGATTTCCCCCGTCCTCAAGCTTTCCCCCGTATCCTTCTCCTTGTCATTGATAGCTGACCATTTATTGGGAGACGACTCAACGGGATCCGAAGGTAAAGAAGGAAGCGAATTATCCAAAAGAACCTCCAACACTTCTAGCTGTGGCTTAGAATGAGACGGTGACCAACTCGGACTACAGGAGACATGGGCAGTGCCTCGGCCACTCTTAGGCGAAACAACAATGAAGCAATCAGATTCTACGGCCATAGGCGAATCTTCACGAGAGCCTTCTATTTGAATGGTCCCACACGAATCAGCACCAACAAAAGCTGTCATTGCAACCCGCACCAGACGGTCATTCAGAGCTTCAACCCGCGTGTCACTAAGGTTCGACCTGTCTACAACTTCTGCAAACCGCATGTACTTTTTCTCCAAGCCGGAAACATCAGTCTCCGCCCCAACAGGCCTAGCAGACCCGCGTTCTTCTCCCACTGGAGCGAGTCATACCGAATATGACCCAGTTCTCACAAGGGATTCTTCCTCGCAAAGGAGGCAAACATGTCAAACGGCTCCTCTGCATCAGACAGAACGAGAGCTCGGGCCCCAACAACCTTCCTCTTCCTCGAAGGGGCCCCATCTTCCAACTTAATTTGCGATGTTCGGTACAGAGTAGGGGCAACGTGCTAGTTATCCCATAGCCTAATACGGATGAAGTTGGAAACTCTTATGACATCAATCGCATTCCTCTTTGGCAAGTCACGGGCCCCAGCATTAGCCCAACGTTGATCCAGCCCAAGCGGTTCTAAGCCCACTCAATTCAGCCCGCCGAGCGAACCCGAATTCTCACAACATGCTAGGCCCACACGTCTCACATCTAGCCTCAATACACATAAGTCCTACTAAGGCAAGTATCTCGAGGATCAGCTTCGAACGGGCAAATACCAGTGTACATTCCACAGAGGGAAACTCCCTTCTATGGATTGCTCTCACATTGGGAATTATCTCCCGCGTATCTAGGAACACGGGGCTAACGAGGAACTTCCCTCTTACAACACGACTTCTAATTAGAAAAGATATCCACGAAGATCTCCTTCCTAAACTACGCCTACGATGGCCTGGTAGAACCAGGACTCCTTGCACTATAAATAAGACATGAGGTTGGTAAGCTGAGGTACGCTACAAATTCTCTGTTACAGCATTACACTTTGCTCAGATCTCTGTCTGAATTTAGCATCGGAGTGCCATCAGTCACCACAACGATGATTCGTGGCCCACGTGCATTACTTGTGCCGATCAGTAGGTCAGCAGAAACTGGGTCAAAGCAGGGAGCGAAAAACGATTGCATCACTTATGATTCTATCCCCAAACCTTCTAACGCCGACTACCGCATCCTTAAAATCGAAGCATGAACTTGTTATGACATTACTGTCTAGTATGATTGAACAAAATCAAAATATTACCACCAATACTTTCCAAAGGGAAAACCCAATCGAATAACATAAAATAAATACTAATTAAAATAAATATCAATAATATAGATATTAAGACCATATTTGGTCCCCATCGTATAGGCCAACCTGAAAAATAATAAAATTTATACAAGGCCAACTATTGCAAAACAAAGTTAGCTTTATAAAAGAATATAAAAAACCTTACCAGGTATGTTCACTAGAGTTTAACGCAATAATAAATTGCATGGGGTAATATGTCTTGGCTTATAGATCTAGTCAAAAAGTTATATGTTGCATGCATAATCATAAACACGTCTACGCAAGAAGTCGAGATAAACAATATCTATCGCTTACACAAGAGGTCGAGGTAAATAACATCTCTCACCAACACCAAAGGTCAAGTTAAAACAATCAACATTTTATTTTCATGGGCTAAATAGTAATAAATCTTTTTTTCTCAAATTCTTTTTCGCGGGAAAATTTTGGAAAACTTTTAGCCCATCAATCAATCATTTTTTTTCTAGAATTGTGGCATTAACAAAGGATTTTTCCTACTACTCAATCTAGTTGCCTACACATAAGTTTCAACAATCTCCGAAATATTTATCCACATGTCACATGGATTCAAGTTTTTCTTAATGAAATAACATACCTACTAAATCATTCAAGACAATAAAAAAAATCAGCATATTTTAAAAAGGAACATTTCAAAAATTCAAATTTCACACCTACAAAATCACCAATATCACACATTCCACATGCATACATCTAATTTCAGTAAAATATATTCAGCAATATATTCATCTAATTTCTACAATATGGATATTTCAATTGTTTAGTTGCAAACATACTGTTCAATCCACATGCATACAAATAAAATTCAAAATTACAATTCGGATATGTCTATATTCAAACATTTCAGTATTACACAATTTATAGATTACAAATACTATTAGATTACATGCATGCTTAATAAATTTAGTGTAAACAAATTCGGCAGTATATGTTGTACAACAAATAGTGTATTTTTTTTATCCCTCAGCCCCTTCTACCCAAATGCCGCCAGCAGAGTTCGAACCTTGGACCTGCAATATCATCCTTCATAAGCCTACCAGTTGACTTAGTAGTTAGTACCCATTTGCACAATTTATAGTATTTCAGTAATACACAATTTATAGATTGCAAATACTATTTATTATCATGCATGCTTACTGTCACGCCCCAATTTCGAGACACCTAAATATCTCGAACGAAAATTCTAAAAAGCACCGGTTTTTTGCCCGGTATTTCACCTGGATGGTGCTAGGCACGTGCCCATCCAGGTGTGCCAGGCACGTGTGAGTAAAGCGGACCCAAAAAAAAAAAAACAGAATGAAGCTCGAATTCTATTCTCTCTCTCGTCTCTTCGATTCAATCTCTTCGATTTGGGTAAACATAAACCCTAACTCCCCACTCTTTCTTTCTCGATTCATCTCGCGAAATCGATTCATCTCTCGAAATCGCGAAAACAAGCAGTTGCGAAAACAAGGTCGACCTTTCTTTCTCAGTCCCTCACTCTTCTTTCTCTTTGCGATTCCTGGACGGGACTTCTTCAGTGATCCCAAGTTTGTAAGTCTTCTTGTTCTTCTATTTGTTATGTTTATGCTTCCAAATCTTCGATTTATCCATTTGTAGAGAAACTATTTGAAAATTTGATGTTTGGGGTTTCGACATTGAAATTAGGGCTTCAAGTTTGTAAGCCCTTCAGTTTTGATTTTTATTCATCTGAAATTAGGGCTGTCTCCATGTCATTTGAAATTTGGTTTAGTAGATTGTTTACATTAAGTAAATTTTTTTGTTCATTTTGTTATCCATAGTTCTTTTATTATTAAGGCTTTATATTGGTTTATTCATTTTTTCATACTGAAATTAGGATTTCTTTATATTGGTTTATTTTGTATCTTATGAAAATCTATAGTTATAGATTCATATACTAATCAAATTTCTAATGAACATTATAAATAAAAATGTAAGGGTTGTCAAGATTCATGTACATACATATTCCTAAAACTAGAAGATAAAGTGGTTTAGAATTTAATGTTTATATAGAACATGATGTCTTATACACAAAAATTTGTCCTAGAAAAAATAGTTGCTCAACAATTTTATTTTCAAGACAAAATTTTCATCGCAACCAAACACACTGTAGGCAGCCAAATTCTGGTCCATTACTCCACCAGTTCATGCCATGAATATTTTCCAGCCATTTTGCTGCAATGCAAGTTGAAACAACCATTAAAAGAGAATTTCTTCTTATAATATACTGGCTACCTTCTGTTGTTTTAACCTGCTATATACAATCTGTGCACTACAAAATCTATAACTATAGTCCTCTACTGCCACTTAAACTAAATGACACAGTAATTACATAACAAAAGAGGAACAACATGCATATCATTTTCACAATTTCTAATGCAATTTCTGAATGCAATTTTTTTGTTGTTTCTAATGCAATTTCTGAATGCTATGAGGTTGGCAATTTATTTCAGGTTGAACACTATTTTTTGTATTAGAAATTGCATTAGAGGACAAGAACACTATAAAATGTATTTTATCTGAAATGTATTCTTGAACACTATTTTAGGTTGTCCACTATTTTTATGTATTAAAAAATTTTAGTATGAGGTTGTTGCTAATGCAATTTCTGAAATGTATCTCAGTATTTTTTCTGAAATGTATTTTTGGTTGTTTTTGTTGTTTCTAATGCAATTTATTTTTATGTATTCTTGCCTGTGTCACCCCAACTAACATCTGTTACTTTGCCAACGCAGTAATGGCATACGTAGCTTATGTTGTGTATCGTGGGCATGTTCCTGGCATTTATGTTACTTGGTCAAGTTGCGCACTACAAGTTAACGGGTATACAGATGCTGTCTACAAGGGTTTCAATTCACTTGAAGAAGCGGTTGAAGATTATGAAATGTGGAAGGAGCAGGAGGCGAGAAGAGAAAGAGAACAAGCGTCCAGAAGAGAAAGAGAACAAGCGTCGAGAAGAGAAAGAGAACAAGCGTCGAGAAGAGACCACCAATCAAGAACAAGAACAATGGAGTCAAGAACAAACGACACGGAAGAAGTGGTAGACCAAGTGAATAATGCTCCCGAGGGTCGTCGCAATCAAGCTCATGAAAATCAAGTCAACGATACTTGGGCTTTTACTAAGGACCTAATCAACAGTATATTAGTAGTAGTTTTATTAATTCTTGTACTTTTGTTTTTTAAGGTATTGGATAGTATGTGAGATGTAAATGAATATGTTTTGGAGGGTAAATGAATGTTAAGATCTTGGATGATATATTATTCTGTTTATGTATGGTGCTATGTTTTTTTCATAAATCAGTGTTTGCATAAAAACAGAAATGATGCTTATGAAATGATCTTGGTGTTGAAATGAATATGCTTATGAAATGTTTTTATGCTTATGGAAAATCAGGATCTTGGTGTTTGCTGTCAGGATATTGGTGTTGAAATGATGCTATCAGAATTGCTATCAGAGAAAACAGAAATACAGAGAAAACTGAGACAGAGAAATACAGAAATACATGATATTGGTGTTCTCTGTATTATGCTTATGAGAATACTGATCAGAGAATACTGATCAGCCTTCCTGCAATGTTGCTATCAGAGATACCCGCATGATAGTTTATGCTTATGTTGCTATCTGACAGTTTATGAAAAAAAATTCATAAACACTTGAAATTTCTTTCATTGTATGCTATGTTGCTATCTGACAGTTTATGAAAAAAATTTCATAAACACTTGAATTTCTTTCATTGTATGCTATGTTGCTATCTGACAGTTTATGAAAAAAATTTCATAAACACTTGAAATTTCTGACAGTTTATGCTTGCTATCTGACAGTTTATGAAAAAAAATTCTGCACAGAAGAAAACCCGCATGAACAGTGGAATTTTTTTTTCCAAAAACACAAGAAATTTTCTGAAAAAACCAATGATAAACACTGAGATACTAAAAATTTCTGACAGTAAACACTGGAAAAACACTGAAAATTACATAGCAAATTATATGAGTTTACATCCTGAAAAACTGAAATTACACCCTGAAAACCCGACATTACACCCTGAAACACTGAAACTCATGACTTGCAACAATGAAACTGCATGAACTGGATCCTCAACGCTTCCATATGTCTGACACTATGTTTGAATGATCTCTTTCAGGGTTGAAGAATTCATTTGCAATATCTGTACAATCTTTGTACGTCTCCATGTCGTTGCTAGAAGTTGGTCGCTGCAAAAATAAATGATTAAGGCTTACAATCTTTATTTGGTTGTTAAAATGACAATAAACATGTAAATTATGTACCTGTGATATAAGTGAGTAAACCCGACCAAGTCCACTAGGTTGTGAATAATATGACTCCATACTTTCACCCTTCAAAACGACAAACACGTTAATTATAGTTAACAATCATAGCGGGACAAATCAAAGTTGAATAATCTTTATACTAAAGACAAACCTGCGTAGCTGAAAGATGTGTCATAAATTGTGAACTTTCAGATCCAACTTGGGTAGAACCCTACAAATGACATGTCAAATTAAAATTATATTATCTTGAATTGAAAAAATATATATATTCATTGAAGCAAAACAAACAAGTAAACCTACCAAATTAGTCTCTTTTTGTGTTTCTTTCTGCTTCTTCTTCTTCTTTTTACAGGCTTTTTCCATTGTAGATTGCATCCTCGAGGTAGAACGTCGTCCTTTGCAACGAACATGCAATGGACTATGAATTTCAGCACTACTTTTATCGCCAACTTCGAACAACCCCTCTGGCTCAACATTGACATCACCATCACCTTTTGATATATTTAGTTCACGAAGCTTCATTTGTAACCACTGTTTAACATTGTTTGTTTCCTTTTGATCCTCGGAAGCTATGTCAGCCATTTCATAAAAGATATTGCACATCTCATCAAACCGTTCATTTTCAGGCCTCATTGCCCAATCTGAATATACAATTTTAACCTTCTTATGACACCTCTTAACATCTTTCCTCCACCTTCGAAGAATAAATTTTTCCGGTAAAACATTAATCCTCTTTTGAGACAATACCGATAAAATATGTTTGCATAAAATCCCCCTAAACTCAAACAACTGACAATTGCACTGAATATTGAAGTCGTCATTATTAAAATAAACCTTAAAATTGATTGATCTGTATGCGCTTCCTATCAAACTGTCTTCCGAAACATAATAAACCTGACTGCCATCCAACTCGTTGACATGATTGACTGCACAACATAATCTTCCTGCAATCTCTGTTTGAAACTCCTTAAATTTATTTGTGGTGTAGGCAGCTTGAAATTTTTTCTCAAATGGGTACGGAGTAATGCAAGGAAGCCAACGGTTAAAGGATTTAAAGTCTTCTTCAACTTCTTTTTGAACCTTACTTCGTAATGCATTCTCATATTGTTCAACAAATTGCTTTAGAGTGGTCTTTGAATTTACATAACCATCGAAGAAAGCATTCATACTTTCACTCCTTTGTGTTGAAGACATTCCTGCCCAAAATGTATTCCTCTGAAATGTTGGTACCCAACGAATTCTTTCATTGTATAATCCACTCAACCAATCATTATTTTGAAGGTTAAATTTCTCAATAAACCCATACCAATATTCTTCAAACTCTTCATGTGACAGGGAATCATAAACTGCTCGTTGCATTGCAAACTTTATAGCCTCATATTGATTGCAACCCGAAAGTTTTTCAGGCAACTTTTTCATAATATGCCATAGGCACCATCTATGGCGTGTGTTGGGAAACACAATTTCAATGGCTCTCTTCATTGCTCTATCTTGATCAGTGATTATAGCATCTGGAGCACGATCATTCATACACACGAGCCAAGATTTGAAAAGCCAAACAAACTCTTCTACTGTCTCACTACAGATCAATCCACATCCAAGAAGTATTGACTGACCATGATGATTCACCCCAACAAAAGGAGCAAATGGCATTTCGTACTTATTAGTTAGGTACGTAGTGTCAAAAGTAATGGCATCACCAAACTCCTTGTAAGCTGCTCTACTCCATGCGTCAGCCCAAAATACATTTCTTAACCTCCCTGTTTCATCCAAATCCATCAAATAGAAAAATTCAGCATTGTTGGCTTGCATCGTTTGAAAGTAGTTATGAAGTGCCGACGCATCCCCTTCACCAAGTCTCAACTGCCTTATTTTATGCAGATAGTTGTAACAATCTTTTTGGGAAAATGTCAAATTATCATTCCCACCAGCTTCAACCACACACGAAGTAAAACTCTTATTTGGCCTAATGCCCGCCCTATCATTATATTCAAGTCTCTTCTTCACATATTGGCTCATAACTCGATTTTTAGAATAATATCTCGATTTTCCAGGGCTCAAATCATGATTGTGCTCATCACTTACTGTTGTCACTTTCACTGTTCCATCAGGGCGTATACGACCTCTCATCTTAGCCTTACAACCACATTTACCCATGGGACGCAATTTTATAACACTTTCTGCTTTGCTTTTTGATGTCCCAGTCCGACCACATGCAAGAATAACATATCTAGAATTTCCATCCACATCTTTTTCAGACGACCTTACTCTCACTGGAAATCCTTTTTTATTACCATAATCATGATAATACGACTGAAACTCGTCAATATTGTTAAATTCCATCCCTATGCGAGGCTTTTCTATCTCATCTAAAAATTCTTCATTTTCCATACATTCATTATTTTCTAATGTATCCATCCCTGAAAATATGAAAAATTCAACACAAGCAAAACCCATTAAATCTCTAATACTACTATACTTCTGTGAACAATAATATATACTGAAGCAAAATCCCATTATTTATTTGGGTAATGAGGTTATAGATTTTTATTGTTAAAATCTCTATTGTTTAGAATGTGGTTGAAGATTAGAATTAGCTTTTTTTATAATTTCAACTCAAACATTTTTAATATAGTTAATCTGCAAAAACATTAATTTGTGGTTCTACAAACCCTAGAAGTTCCTATTTGTCGATTAGGGATAGCATTTCCTTCCTATTTTAACTTAACATTTTATTGATCTATTTTAAAGATGAAATTGATTCGGTTTGGTTGAATCAAAGTGAAAAGCACCAAATTGATTCGGTTTGGTTGAAAGAAAGGGATAGCATTTCAAAATCAAAAGGAGAGAAAGAAATGGGGAAAAATACCTTTGTGTAATGTTCTTCTTGGATTGGATTACACAAATAGATCTAGTCTCTAGTCTTCTTCTTCTCTGGAAATTGGATTGTAGTGTTCTTCTCTGGAAATTGGATTGTTTAGAATAGCTGTTCTTCTTCTCTGTCGAGATTTGGGTTGGTTGTGTGTTTTTTTTTTTTTTTTTTTTTCTCACCTTAATTGCACGTGCTTGGCATGCCTTGCACCATCCGGTTGAAATACCGGTGCGCCCTAGCAAAGCTCTATCTCGAAAGCTAAGATACGACGCCACCCAAAATATTATCCAAAAGAAATAACATAAAATTCATACAGACAATCCAATAAAATATGCTAACTCACCATCTTAAAATACGAGCATCGACAACTTAGCTTCACTTGCAGCATCACCATCAACAACACCACCATCTGCACTCAGGTAAGGGTACACTCATTTGTCACAAAATAAGCAAACGGGTCAGCACTAGCTAGTATGAGCAGACTCACAAATACATAATAGTACTACAGGACCGTAGAATGCCATGATGATGCTATAAATTATAGTATATATATATCAGAGGAAAACTTAGAGGCAGCTAATGCATAAGATGCAAGATGAAATGGGTGAAATTCACATCAGGTTAAGATTTCCAATGAACATATCATAATCTAAGTCATCAAAATATGGAAATCATCATCAGGACTACAGATACTCATACCTCTAAGTTGGCACATATACCACACTCGAACAGAACTCATGTTGGACTCTAAACTAATGTCCTCGGGACGACCCATTACATTAGGCTAAACCAGCCTAACGCAATGGCTTGGTTTCCCATCTAGGTGAACATACCACATTCTCCTAATGTCATAAGGGTTCATTTCTCTATATAACTATGCATCACGAAGTCAAGCAAAATCCATACTAACTGATACATCAGGGAAACCATTAGAACTATCAAAGGTATAATATAACCGATTTCATAAGGAACTCATCATATCACCTCAAAAGCGAGGTTGACCTGTTTCGAGGTAAGCCATGTACCTGCATAAACTATTGATGGGCTTACATCCCTGTCAATCAGTCAGAGAACAAATAAAAATTATCACCCGTTAGCTACATAAATGCAAATGAGTTTGTCCTATATGCTTTCACAATCGCACCTAGTCTAACATGTCTCACCCTAACATGCCTCTATACACACCGATACCACTACTAGCATGTATGTTTCCAAGTGGTGTGCCGCCTCTAGGACATAAAGAAGACCAATCGTGCGGCCCAATCACAAATCATAGCGTGCACCGGGGAACATTTAACCCGATTAAAAGCCCAAACATCCTCAAGGCCGAGGTAGGATCAACCGCGCCGACAATTCCTTTCTTGGATATGGGGAATCAAACACCCTCAAGGCTATCACGCCCCAATTTTTGAGGAAACGAAAATCCTTTTATCCACGTAGGATTAGGAACATCCGCTTCCCCAAAACTCAAGACGTGAAAATTTAACAACAGAAACATTAAATAAAATTAACATAGACAAAAATTCTAACCGGGTAACTCTTTGAAGATGACCGTTCCATAAAAATAAATCGCCAAAGATGCTGCCCCAAAACTTTATAACCCGAGAAAGGCCAAATGGCTACGTTCCAATAAGAACGTACCCAAGAAGCAAAAGCTCACTTGGGTCAGCAAGGTAGCTGTTATGAGTAATCTTCATCCTTATAAAATAAAATAATTTACATTCTGTAACATGAAAATTTCATAAACAAGAAAATAATATTCAAAGTCTTGTAGTTCCTCAACAAGGCAAACATTGCATACTAATAAATTTATCATGCTTAAAATATACATTTATTTTACCAACACTTACAAAGTGAAGGTTGAATATAGTAAGTTCGACTTGCAAAAATTGTTAGTAGACTTACCATCCAGCACGAAACGGTTAGAAACAAACGGATAAATTTTATGAGCTATTAATTCTCATAAATGCAATTTATTTTCAAACAACGATACAAATCGTAATCATATTAGAGTATTATTAAAATATCAACAAAACGCACTTTCTACCTTTAGGAAGACATAGTTCTCATTCAATGGCCGAATGCGCATTTAGTTTCTTCCCTTAAGGCAATCATGCACAGACACAAAAATCTCATTTTTTTTTCACAATCGTACTATCCTCCTTGTGACGAACACACCTCACCCAAGTGTGCCTCCCTTGCCTTCGAAACCACTCGGAGCGTACATGTTCCAAGTGAGGTGCCACATCGAGGAACATGTCATCTCACCTGAAGTTCGATCCATGACAAACATTTCATAAATACTACACATACTACCAAACTCACATGGAACGACGTACCCGATATGCAAGCAAGTCTGCATACCAAAAATATATCACACGTATACAAACAAGTCTGTATACTAAAATAATTTCTTCTTTTTTTCACATTTTTTTTCGGAGTTGTGGAAAATAGCATAAAAAAATCAACTAAAACTCAAAACTCTTTTATGGTGACACTTTGTCAACCATAAAAAAAATCAACCACAATATTACTCAATTGTTTTGGAAAAACTAGCATTTTTCATAAATAAATTTTTCATTACACTACATAGACCAAACCCAATCAATACTAGGATACTTCTTAGCAAGTCAATTTGCATAACAATTCAAACTACACAATCATTACTAATGCTATAATTTTTTTGTAGTAGTCATTGCCTCCATTCGTGTATATGTAAAGAAAAATAGTTTGGACAATATACAAAGAGTGTTGACAATCTGGACATGAGTATAACACGTTCAACCCAAACTGCACAATTCATTCTACATGATGCCACGAGCTAACAAGACAACAATACAAATTCTGAACCAACACACAATCATTATATATTTCCTATAACAAAATTATTGTATCCCCACATATTTAGTGTACTTGAAGAAAACAAACATCAAGTCTTCGACATTCTTCTACACACATCACCCTTCCATGGAAATAAATCAAACAAAACAATTCATTCATAAAACAATCGAAGTCCTTAACTCCACTACCCATTCCACATCCAAGGAAGCGTTGAGGAAGATGATCGCTACAACAATTCAAATCACACACTCCGAAGCATTCAACTACAGTTTCACTACCCAACCAGAACCTAGTCAAACCCTCTCCAAGCCTTCTGACTTTCTAATCAATTTATATAGCCCCCAACTCAGTTGTAACTAGCATAGTTGTAGCTGCCAAACAGTCGGGTAAATAACCCTCCAAACAATACCGAAATGAACAAGTTGTCCTTACAAGACAACTTGACAAGTCATCACTCAAATGTACATAATTCTCACATTAGAACTCCAAATTGACTACCGTTAAAGGCTATAGAAAGTAGACACAAAGAGGTATCCAACCATATAAAGCATACCCCCTGATTATGTCTGTAACATTACAGATTTTACAAACAAAACAGGTCATCTGTCAACATTCGTCCAAATTTACCTCTTGTCACTAAAACAAGTATATATTTCCACACAAAGTTCAGATTGTGATACCGTAAAATCATTTAGAAACTAGACTCCAACGGAAAAATTTTGATATATAGCATGATACAGTACACCCTAAAGAACCCAATCAAAACCAGCATAGAAAAACTGCACAGAATCAGGACTAATAGAATACACAAATAAGTTTAAGCTCATAATTGAAAAATGTTTCCGACCTTGTTTACATTTAATTTTTCCAACAATAAGACATTTTATTCTCACTGACAAGAAAATAAAACTATCAAGATTTCTACAAATATAAAGTTATTCCCCCAAAATATATAGTTGTAAATTGGCTCCAGCACATCAACAAACCAAAACCCCATCGAAATCAAATTACTCATTTCAACCAACCATGATTTCTCAAACTCCACTTCATCCCAAATATAATTTTCAAGCTTATTAGGTATAAAAAAAAATCCATCACTTACAAAAAATTTTCAAGCAAAAATATATGAAAAGAGAATGGAGGAAAACTCACTAGTTTCTACCAAAACTTTTATATACATGGATTTCTAAAATTTAATTAGTGATATTTGTTTCTACCTCGAGGGAGATCCAACCATTGGATGAACTACAAATCAATGGTATGTTTTTCATATTTGTGTTATTAATCCACAGATTTAATTTGAAGGTATTCTGACTTTTAGAAGGTCTTGATCCACAGAAAATACTAAGACTGTGCAAAGTTGTATTTATTACGAGATTTAAATAAAAACCTAGTTGTAGGTTTTCTCTTTTAACTCAACCAATTCCTACGAAAATACAATAAAAATTTCATATTTTAGATTTATATTTGTATTAAGCCCTAACCTTAATGAATTGATTAATCTAAAAAGGTAAAAGAGAACGAAGAAGACTCACCGGTGTTATGCATTCTTTTTCTTCTTCTTCTTGCTTCACCTTTTTCCCCTAATTTTTTACGTAAGTTCCTCCCATTATTTTGTGTGTGTAAAAAAATATAAAATGAGGCTAGGTGTTTCCAACTCTTTTATAAAGCTCTAATTAGGGTTTTCTAATTATTTTTTTTGCTAAATGTACACACACTTTTTACTCATTTAACCACTAAAAATAAAACAAGTTTACACATTATAAAATTATAATACATTACAAATATACACACCTAAAAAAGAATCTCGTCCCGAGATTCGAATTGTAAGAAAACAATGTGAATTAAAAAAAAATACAAATTGGCAAAAGAAATAAGATTTTAAAAATATATATACATTTTCATATTAGAAGTTATTCAAATCCTATACTTATAGAAAAAATTTCACATCATACAAAGTCATACATCAAACATGAAGAGATACGAGGTTGTTACCTGCGTATATATAATATTTTAATTAGAATACAAAAGTAATAAATTGAAACACTTTATATACAATCATATTTATAAGGACGGTGAAAAGGTACGAGTATTACAAAGGTCGAGGTAGTTAACTATAGCCGGTGGTTCCTTTATTCGATGAGAGATCAGGATCAAACACCCTCAAGGTCGAGGCAATGCTCAGCTGCGTCGGGAGTTCCTTTCTTGGATGAGAGATCCAACCCCATTCTCAAGGCCACAATGCTACTCCCTACCAAGGTTTCGCGTAGTTCTTAGTGTTGAATGAGTGATGTGCACCAAACACAGTATACATATCCATCTGGCTAGAGTTGCGGGAAAATATAGTCTAAATGATGCACGGCAATTACTGAAATAATCTGTAAATACTATCCATGAGATATTCCATGATTTTTTAACTGTCACAAAAATATTACTCTCAAGGCTCTACTGACCCATCACAAGTGTTAGGTTAACTAACATAACCCCAGACACATTCATAACCACAGTAATATATATCGCAACATTGAAATGTATAAATAGTCAGGTCTGAATATTCACTCCATGGTATCCATGATATACGCCATAATCTAATCTCTAATACGTGCGATCTTCATAGAAATATCATTTCATATTGATAATTTCACCATATTTAATATCACATTGAGGCCACCATCATTACCAAATGGATTAAATTGCACATATTAAAGATATTTCATTCTCATGCTTTTACTGCTATATATTTAATGTAAAAACCCATAGCAAGATTGCCAACAAATAACCTTAATGAACTTTACCAAACTAAAACCTACCTAAAGTTTGAACAACATAATTGAAACCATCCAAATGAGCGGGGAAACCAACTAAATTATCCCCAAACAAGCAACATGTTCGGTCAAAACAATCAGACATTTTGTCATTCAGATGGACCTAACTCTCACACTAGAACTCAAAATTTAATAAAACAATGGAATATTAAAACTAGACTCGAATTTGAAACTAACGGTGTGTATATCACCCCTTAAAAGTTTCTGAGTAAAATCAGTTCTCACAACTAAGTTAGGTGATCTGCAATACATCGACAAACGACACTGTGACATTCCCTAGGAATTATCTGCTAGTTTTAACTCAATTCAATTTCATCTCACCATCAAACTAAAATACTTTTGTTCTAAACTTCTATAGTCACACTAACTGTGGAAATCCCATCCATTACAATCCCCATTCAGCAAAAATGGAATAATACATTACTCAAATTTCCACATAACAAAGGACTCAAAAGTTTACATGTAGGAAAATTATGGCAATTTACTAAAGCTTGTTAATTTCATCAAATTAAACCAACCTACAACCTAAACATGCTCTAATCATACACGTGCAACTCTATAACAGCTGGAGATGAACTTAAACCCCACCATCACTCACATGCAAACATCAACTTTCCATTAAAGTAACAAATCTCAAACATGCAAGCATGATTAATGTCTCACCATATGAAATCAATGATATGTATGATCATACTCACCTGAAATTTGTTGGAATCAGCTCGATAAGCTCTCCCAACACCTTTGAACCGCAGATCGAAGCTCACCCGCAAATCACAATCCAAAATTGATGTCGGTGAGCCTCACTCTCCATGTTTTACTCTGATTTTGTGCAGAAAATCGAAGGAGAGGAAGAGGGAAGGAAAATGAGAAAAAAGGAAGAAGAGAAAATAAGATTTTGGATAGTGAGAACTATCGAAATGCTAGAACGATGTCGAGATTTGTCGGACAAGGAAAGGGGCAGCCTTGTTCTTGCGTGAGGAAGAGGAAGAAGATAAAGGGGAAATTTATTTTATTAGTGGGTGGCTATTCGCCTCACCAAATTTTTGTGGGCACCCCACAAAAAATCCAAAAAAATCTAAAACTTTTCAATTAAATTTAAATAAATCAGAATAATTGTTTTAACCCAAAAAATCTAAAATACAAAATTAAAATTTAATGGGTGTTCCACTTATGATTTAGTACAAAACAATAATTCAATAAATATATATTAATGCAACAAGTCCCCAAAGTAGTTAAATAAAATTCTTATTCGCATCTAACTGCTTAGAATAAAAAGAATAATATAAAAAAATTGTGTCTCACAAAAAGGGTGAGAAAGACTCATTGATTTGATCTCGCAATAGATACCCTAATCAAGCAATCAACACTTCGAATATGAACACATCACCCCTATAGTGCACACGTGATCACGCAAGTCAACTTTTTTCTCTCTATTTCTATTCTACTTTTCTTTTTCTTTCTTTGTCTTCTCTTATTGTTCCTTTTTTCTCTTACTCTTTTCGTTTTTTGTCTCCCCTGTTTCATTTTTTTTTACTTGTCCTTCTAGATACAAGAGAAGAAAAGTCCATTATCTCCTGCTCATTCTCATTTTTTCTCCACTTGGGTTACCCCCATCCCCAAATTTGATTCCGCTCTAAGCAGCCATCACATATAGATGAGTTAAGAGCAAATCCATGATTATTAGAGTTTTCATTAGTTTAATTGCACCCAATATATTTTTCTATTTTAAACTCATAATAAAAAAATAATAATAAAAATAGACATTTGAAATAATAAAAATGCAAGGTAGCTACCATTAGAGTGATAATTTTGTAGATCCATGCATTATTTTATGAACAATAAATTTACGGATAATGTATATTATGCAACATTATTCAAATACTAATAAAATATTAATTTTGTCGAAGTCGAAATACGGAGATAAATATAATTTAGGTAAGTTTGAAAACAATGAAGTCATTATATTAAACAAACCTTAAATGGAATCTCGTCCCGAGATTTGGAAGGTAATAGAATTAAGTGAATTTTGAAAAGTACAACTTGCCAAACGAAATAAGATTTTAAAATACAATTTCAGATGAGAAATCATTCAAGTATTATATTCATAGAGAAATTACACATCACATAAAGCAACACACCAAGTATGCATAAATACGAGACTACCGCATGACTATATCTATATTCTATTAACAAGAGCACAAAAATATATAATTGGAACTTTATGTATAAAAATATTTCTTAAGGTCATTGAAAAAATACATGGCCTACAAAACCAAAAGTAGATTGTTTGGTATCGAAAGATCTAGCATAATTTGAGTCTGTATAACCAATTACCTCAAGATGATCAATTATCCTTTGAGTGAGCATATAATTTTTTGTACCATTACCTTGCAGATACTTTGACATTTTCTTCCAATGATCATTAGCAAAACTAATATATGTTATGGTATAATATTTGGCATATTGCAAACTGCCAGCAACTGAAGCATTAGGAATATTTTTCATAACATCTTTTATTATGCATTGACTCGTGTTAAAATTTTATAACACTTTGTCAATGAAAGCCTTATGAGATAATCATATCAATCCACTTGTTCTATAGAAATATTTATATTCCTAGCAAATATGATGATTTAACATATCTTTCATTTCAAAGTGTTGAGAAAGAAAATTCATGTTTTCACAAGTAATCCATATTCATTACTGGCAAACAATAAGTCATCAACATACAGAACAAAAAACATAAACGTACTCCCATTGACCTTGAGATATATATACCGATTTGTTTTTATAAATCCAAAGAAAGTGATGGTATCATGAAACTTAAAATATCGTTGTCTGAAAGCTTGTTTCTATATATTGATTGTTATAATTTACAGACTATGAGTTTATTTTCCTTATGAAGCCTTCTGGTTGAACCAGGTAGACTTATTTATATAAACCTCCATTTTAAAAAAAAAAATTTCCCATCCATTAGATATAACTCTAAATCAAAATGAGCTATTAATGTCACAATGATTCTTAGAGAATACTTCTTAACAACATGAGAGAGTGCCTCAGTATAATCAATGCTCTCTCTTTGAGTAAAACCTTTGGCTACAAGTATGAGTTTACGTCATTCGATATTACCATGTGAGTCATGTTTGGTCTTAAAAATTCATCTACACTTAGGCAATTCAAAATTTTAATTTGCACTTTATAAAATTTTATTATGATTTTTTATTACGTTCGTAAAGCGCTCGCTTCACTTTTCGCTTAAAGCGGCAAGAAGAGTTCTCCCTCTGCCTTCCCTTCAACGCTTGACTACACTAGTTCATCTATTCTTTCATGGCATCGATCCATTTGTTAGAACCACTATTGTTAATGATCTGTAAATACAAAACTGGATTTTTAGTCATCAATAATACATCAAAATCGCATTCTTGTAGATACAATACATAGTCATCTGAAGTAGCATATTTTCAAACTCTTCGATATCTTCTTAGTGATACTTCTTGTGGTGGATTTAGATTTTCAATGATGACATCCTCATTCTCATGGGGTTGATGGTCATTATTTTGTTGTTTATCATTATTGACTACTTTAGCAATAGGAAGAACAACAACACATTATAAACCTTAGATAAAAGGTAAAAGAACATGTACCCTAATTTCTTGAATAACTACATCTCTCTTGATGTTGCTCCCACTGATTACAATTCTCAAGGAATATAACATTTCCAATTTCAACAATTCTCATATTATCATTAGGACAATAAAAGCTACACCGTTAGGATTTTTCTGGATACCTAATGAAGTAACCACTTATTGTTTTTAAATTCTATTTATTTTCCTCTGGATTGCATATTCTAGCTTTTGTTGGGCAATCCCAAAAATGCATGTGTTTCAAACTGTATTTTCACCCTTTCCACAATTCAAAGTTGTTTTTGAAATTGTCATAAATCTTAAGCTCCGATACCACATATAACTATAATTTAATATGACATAAATCCCCAAATCTTAACTTAATAAACTATTACATAATATACTAAACAGTATTACAGAACTTACTTGAATCCATTGCTTAGCCTTCAACGACATTTTGAAAAATAACCTTAAGTGATACCATTAGAAAATAAAGTTGAGATTCTCTTTCTTAACCTACAAATTCAATCATGTGTTTTTGTTACGATCCTTCACTGGAGCATGTATTATTACTTATAGGTAGAGAGAAGATGTAGTTTTATATTCTATTACTAGTGAATTATTGTTGCTTTTTTTGTGTAGCCTTTTATAAAATGGTAATGGAGTGTGAGGCGTTTTCTATTCGTTTTGCCACTAAAAGTTATATACATGTCCATTGATGGTGATAAAACCTTATTTAATCATTCATCTCCAACCTTTCTCAAAAACACCAGAGTCAGGATAACATATTTGGGTTATTTTTGGGTTATCGATTAGTGGGTTAACAACAAAACTGTTAATATGCAGGCTTCAAACTGGCTCCAAGGATAAAGTATCCATGGGTAGGTTTGGCTCAATCTATGCAAATAATGATTTTTCTTCATTTCCTAAGAATAACATAGTTTCTATGCCTTGGGTGAATTTCAGAATGTACTGTAGTGGTATGATTCAACTTTAATATTTTATTCTCAGTTTTATACAGAAACAATGAACTATAGAGATCGTGCAACAAGATAATGTAGGACTCAAGAAATTTGGAATTAGCTTATAACCTTCAGAAAGAAGAAAGACTTGAAATCTCACAGGGTTCAAGTCTCCACTATTATTCTCATGTTCACCAATAACTAATCCACTTTTTCAACTTTAAACAAGAACATCGAAACTAAAACACAACTCTCAATTCAAACTCTTAGAAAATGCCTAGTTTATCAGTAGTAAAAACTATTGTCTAATATTGACAAGCTCCTAACTTTCAAAACTTCACATCCTACACTCTAAAGAATTTGCAACTAGATTTAAGAAACTAATATCATCATTGATAAGTACTCGGGTTACAAAGACTGAAAAACAATTTTTTTATTGACTTAATAAATTAGACAACCCATTTTCAAATTAGACATAAGTTTTAAAACTTCTCCCCCCAAAACTAAATCATACATTATCCTCAATGTTCTAGAATAAGACATTGTAGGTCGAACATGAACAAAATAGAGATAATAATAAATGGAAGTGAAAAGTGTTTACCATTAAATGACATGAGTGCTCAAATAACTTTTGTTAATATTCAAAAGTAGGCTCCAATCAAATCATAGTCAAGTGATTTTTTTTTAATTCAGTTGACCTAATATGTACACTAAAATCTTAGTCTAACAATAAATCATACATTAACAACTTAAAATTTTGTGGGTCGTACCAAACATTTATTTATGGGACAATAAGATGTAATTGATTTGACATGCCCCACAAGTGAATCCAAGAAAACCTTTCAAGATGAAATTCAAAATTTAGCTCAGAAAATGTTTCCTCAAAAGAATGATACAAGTTTAATTTTTCAAAAGAAGCAAAATCAATGTGGTGTTCTAGGAGAGGCCATGGGTTAGGCATGGATAGGTCATCGACCTTTTAAGTTCATCACAATTTATTTCACATTTCCCAAAATAATCCTCCAAGATTTTTGAAATATGCAATTCAAGTCTAAACTTGAGGTACTTCCTAATACTTGGGAGAATGTTAACAAATTTCTTAGGTTTCACATTTGTATTGGACATGGATGTTCCAACAACGATAAAAAGGAGTATCATCACATGGTGGCTTAATTGGATTTTATTTTGTGTTAACCTCTACAGTGTATGTATGATCAATAATATGATTCATATTTGTATTGGACATGGATGTTCCAACAACTGTCAAAAGATGAATATCTCTTATGGACTTATTTAAGGATTGCATATACTGATATAGGCTATCTTGGAATGATGGAGAAATGTTAGTTCTCTCCCATGAGTTAATTGGATACGAAGATTATGATGATTGCATATTTTGCATGACATAGTATGGATTGGTCTTTACCAACGACATTGTAAGACAACTAATGTAATGCTCATCGTTATGCACATATTGGGGATCAAAAGATGGAATGGGCCTAAGAAGTTCATAACCCCAATAAGGTTGATGTTGGTTCCAAGGTGGTTGGTTTCCATATCCATTTTGTAAAAAATGATTGGTACAATCAAAACTTGAGTCTAAGGGTTAACTGTCACGCCCCAATTTTTTAGGAAACGAAAATCCTTATATCCATGTAGGATTACGATAATCCGCTTCCCCAAAACTCGGGACGTGCAAATTTAACAACAAAACATTAAACAAAATTAACATAGAAAAAAATTCTAACCAGGTACTCTTTGGATATGATCTCTCCATAAAATAAACCGCCAAAGATGCTGCCCCAAAACTCTATAACCTGAGAAAAAACCAAATGGCTACGTCCCAATAAAAACGTACCCAATAAGCATAAACTTACTTGGGCCAGCGAGGTAGCTGGTATGAGTAATCCTCAACTCTATCAAATAAAATAAGCGAGGTAGCTAGTATGAGTAATTCGCAACTCTATCAAATAAAATAAGTTTCATATATTATATACAAAATGAAGCAATAACTCAAAAAATATGTATTTTCTCAACGAGACAAACGTGTCATACTAATAAGTTGTATCGTACCTAAAGTAAATATTTATTTTACCAATACTTACACTGTGAAGGTTGACCATAGTAAGTCTGACTTGTAGAATTGTTAGTAGACTTACCATCCTGCACGAAACGGTTGGAACCAAATGGATGAAATTTCTAAATTTATTAGTATTCATCATGAATACTATTTTAACAAATATATCAATATGTATGTGAACAATTTACTTTCAACAAAATACAACTCATAACCCTAATACATCATCATTGAAATATTAACAACCAAACATTTATTTTCCTTAAAGAAGACATATAATTCTCATTCACTTATTGAATGAGAATTTAGTTTTTTTCCTCAAGGAAATCATATTATAAAATACTAACAACAAACATATTTACTATAAGGAAGACATGTAGTTATCATTCAATAATCGAATGAGCATTTAGTTTCTTCCCTCAAGGCAACCATGCAAATACACAAAAACACCGCTTCTTTTCCACATTCGCACTCTCCTCCTGTGTCGAACACACCTCATCTAAGCGTTTCTCCCTTGCCTTCGAAACCACTCAGAGTGTACATGTTCCAAGTAGGGTGCCACATCGAGGAACATGTCATTTCACCCGAAGTTCGATCTATGAAAAATATTTCCTAAACACTACATGTACTACCAATCTCACATGGAACAGCGTACCCGATATGCAAACAAGTTTGCATACCAAAATTCTATATCACGTATACAAGCAAGTCTGTATACAAAAACACATTTTTTCATTTTTTTTTTGGAGTTGTGGAAAAGAGCACAAAAATCAACTAATTCTCAAAACTCTTTTACGGTGACACTTTATTGACCATAAACAAACCAACCACAATAGTAACCCATTCTTTTGGGAAATTAACATTTTTCATAAACAAATGTTTTTTAACAAAATGACGATCAAGTCCATCCAAAAAAGGAAATTCATATTCCTTAACAAGTCTATTTGCATGACAATAAAATTCGAGTCATAAGCGAATAATACAAATACAGATACACATACGCAATAACCATACAAATACCCAATACATCTTCTCAAATGATGAATACTTCCCATATATATTTCAAAACATTTTAATCAAGCTAAACTCAAACCACATTATAATCAAACTATGTCCAGGTTGGGTTTCATTATTTAGGTACAACTATCCAACCCATCCCAGACTTTTAAATAGTGAGTGAGGGCCAAATCTATAAATATATTGATTTGTAAACAAAGTTGGGCTCAGCCCAAAGCTCACAAAATTTACTGGATAGGAAAAATTGTTAGGCCCGAATGTTTGAAATCCAAGAATTTTGGTCATAAATTTATTGGATTTATTGTTCCATGTTATTTTGACTAAACCAAGTCCCCAATTAATACATCACATAAACCAGTGAGTCACTCAGTGTCCTTATTATTCTACTCTAAATCAATTGAATCAAACACAAAATGGGTATCAAGGTTTGTGACAATACAGGAGATCAAAATGAAACATCTTTGACTAAACCAAAGATACTAAGGTTACATTAATTGATTTGGCTTTCATATTTTCTTCAAATAAGGAGTTGACATGGTCAATAACTTTTCTTCTCTTCTTTCTCTAAAGATAAAGTCTAAAGGGTTGATTATTATCAATGTTCCTACATGGTTTGGTGGTCCACCAATTTAAATCCACAAAGTCAACAATAAAACAAGTGTTACCCATGTCATCATGAAGAGCAATATAAAAAGGGTCCCAAAGTTTACTACTATTTCTTTATTTTCTCTTCTTCAATTTCTCATTCCCTACTTCTTTTTTGTCTTCTTCTTCATCATCTCTATTTCTCTCTCATTTTCATTTCTTTTCTCTCCCTTTTCTATTTTTTTTTTCTCACTTTTTCCTCTTTTGTTTCTTAAGCAATGTAAAGCAAAGCAAACCCTCTCTCTCCCATTAAGTCACTTTTTTGCCACCACAACACAAAACCAAACAATTTAGTAAAGAAAACCATCAAGATTAGGGTTTTATAAAGTATATGTGCACCCCATTTATTTAGCAAAAACCTACTCAATGTTAAACCTAATGCAACCATAGCCAAAATCCAAATCTGCACATGAGTCCGAGCCCATGCCCAATAAAAAGAAAAACACAAGTTTATAAACTAACCCCACCTTTTTATTCTACTTAGTAACTGCAAACTAATCAATTTTTTATAGTATATAAAATTTTAGTATATATCACAAATTAATAAATAAGTAATA
Organism: Berberis vulgaris; assembly: GCA_963556465.1. NCBI lineage: Eukaryota > Viridiplantae > Streptophyta > Magnoliopsida > Ranunculales > Berberidaceae > Berberis > Berberis vulgaris. The sequence goes on from OY747126.1 coordinate 53,288,629, forward strand.
TTTACAATTATTTAATTAGGTGGGTATTACAATATACACCTCAAAATAATCTCGTCCCAAGATTCGGAAGGTAAGAGAGTCATGTCAAATTTTTAAAGAAAAAAAATATGACTTGGCAAACGAAATTAGGTTTTAAAAATACATTTTCATATGATAAATTATTTGAAATCTATAGAAAAATTCAACATCATATAAAGAAACACAACAAACATGCATAGACACGAGGCTGCTACATGTGAATATCCATATTATTTTAACAAGAAACTAAAAATAATAAAATTGAACAATTTATGTACAAAATATATATTAAGTTCAGTAAAAAGTACGGGTGTTACATTGACCTTGGTTTACTAAGGCAAGGTAATTTACTTCGGCATTGTCATAATCTTCACAGTGAAAATTCATAATTGTATGGCTCCTAACACAAGGGAAACTCCTTAGATTAAACTTGAATCAATCTGGATTGGATTTTTTTTTATAAATTTCATATATTTTTTTTAAATTACTAAAATCTTATGCAACCTAAGATGATATTACCTAAACTAAATGCAATATGCGAATGTACCTAATGTGGGACACTAATCATGACACACAAACAATGCTCAATCAATTCCTATCCATCCATCTAGCAAACAACAAGTTGATAATTTTCAATTAAGTTGATTTTTAAATCCAATTCTAATTGAAGTGGAAAATGATTTTGAGCATCACAAAATCAATTCTCACCGCAGTTAAATTTTCCCATATGTCTTGTAAGTAAGTAAGGGGTAGCTTATTACGTAAAAAAAAAACACCATAGACCACCACACTCTTGTTCTTGCCAGATTTTTCTTTGTTTGGTGTACTAGAACTGGCTAAGCCTTTAAAGGGCGTATTTAAGATCCAAGGATTTCTTACGATTTTTAGCTACAACTAAATACTTTCAAAAACCTCTGTGTTTCTGATCAAAATAAGATTAGACTTGTGAGAAAATCCATCAAAATACCATTCGATATGCGAAAAGGTCAGAAATGGCAGTGTAGTCACAATGGCCTTTACCGGTGCCGACCAATTGAGAATGGAGCAGTCTTATTTTGAAAGAGTTCAATCACAGTCTATTCCTTTTCTGAGGTCCAATGAACATCGTTCAAATTGACTCTAGTTATTTGAGTTCATTTTATTAAATTTAACCAAGTTTGAACGTGAATCTGAGTGATGAGGTGGGTGATCAAGTCCCATTCAATTGCAAATAGCCAGGTCCGCTCTTACATAGTTTAGCAAAGTCTGATATCTTGCAAAAAATTGAACATCTAAAACATTCCAGAAATACTTCTTGCAGGAGATTCGAAATGGGTTGATAGAGGTACCACATTTTGCTTCCGATTGTATATTGGACCCTGTTTTATCTATTACAGCTTAATAGTACAAATTTAAGTCTTTTCAATCATTCAAAGAAAACAAAAAATATCATAATTATAATCCAAGTATTCTCCATTGTTCACTAAGTTCACCAAAGCTCTTCTCTAAGTAACCTTTTTGTAAAAACCCTGAAAATTATACCATATGAGAATGATTAATGGCTTCAAAAACAAAGTGTAGAACCAAATACTCGACAATAATTCAAGTTTGCCAAAACAGAGCATAGCTAGAAATTTCCAGAATTAACAGATTGACTTTAAAAATCACGTAAAGTTCAATACTTGAAGAAATTCAAATCTACAAATTTCCCTGGATTACTAACAGACCCAAGTTTTCTTAAAAAAATGATACAAATTAATTTGGCAGCCAGAAAGTTGAGAAAAGTCTAAATGAACTAAAAAAACAATACATTGTTCAGATTTGTAGATGCTACGAGAATTCATATTCTATTTGAACTAGTAATCCAAATGTATTCAAAATATAGAAACTAGACAAGATGTAGAACGTGATAGAATTTGGAAATGCTCAAACAGAATCATCAATCAGTAAAAACACAAGCATCAGTTATCTGCAGCAGTCAAATTCCAACACATATAGTCCAAGTTCAAATAATTGATTCTCACTAACCTTTAATCCAATGAACAAATTGAAAGATGTTTTGGAAAGCAAAAATCATGTATGATGCGTCCAAATCCGTCCTGTGAGTTTGACCTGAAAAAACTATTGTTAGACTGCCAAGGACCACCTTTTTGGTGGCCGAAGGCACTCTGATGCATAAGTCAGTAACTCTGTTGGAAGAAGGAAGTAAATCTGGACAAAACTCAGTTAAAGTTGCATACCATTGTCGAATGTTCCCTTTACCATTTATAATGGTCGTGGTTAACTCTCTGTGTGACTTAAGCATGTGAGGCGCAACGGTAGGAGATGTTTTTGTAACAATATCTTTTTAATGGACATGTGTTCGTGGAGGTGTAAGCCCCTCCATGACTCTTTCTTTGTGCAACGTTTTCCTTTTTTATGAGGGAACTCACGTCGAGCCTGGACTTGGGCTTTGATTTGTTTGGGCCTGAATTCGGATCCTGTTTAGGTCTCCTTAGTGATGGGCCTAGTTTGGGCCTTTATAATTGGCCTCATTTTTCTTGGGACTTATTGGCTGACCCAATAGGTTTGGTTGGGTGTTGTATTCTCGTGATGGGTCTTCATGCCAAGTGTATGGCTGTGATGGTCGGTCTATTTTGATGTATCATTAGCTACTCCCCCTTTAGTTAGTGGGCATGCTGACGTTGCTACAATTTTTTGTGACGGTTTGCATTTCCATTTCATCATTACTTTGTATTTAATGTTGTCAGTTGTTTTTCTTGAGTTAGTGTCTCGATCCTTTGCTTGCTCGTTCGTTTCTTGGGCACATTTTTGGGATTTTTGCATTGCCATCATATCTCGCACGTTGTCCCATGAGTCGTCTCTTCATTGCTTGGCTCTATAAAAAGAAATGTGATGAATAAGTTTTCCCTCACGCTATCTTTGAATTTAGGGTTTGTTTGTTCCTTCATCTTCTCCATTTTCTTTACTTCTTTGCTCTTCAACGATGTCTGTTGGTGATGAGTTAAGTGGTAAGTCGTTGACTCTTTCTGAGGCTCATTATTCTCCTAATAGAGTTTCTCAGTCGACTCTGGAGACTCTTCATTCTGATTATAATCTTTCGTCCGACCTCAAGCTTATTCTGCCTGATCAGAATGATAGCCCTTGTAACCCAAAGGTTGGATACATCGCACTGTATTTGTGCATGTTTTCTTTTTGCTTTCGATTTCCTACTCCGGAGTTGTTCTTGGAGTATCTAAATTTCTTAGGCATTCCTCCTGCCCAAATGGGTCCCAATGGTTGGAAGGTGATGGTCTCTACTTACTCAAGGGATACTCTTTCTAGTATTCCCTTAACTGTTAGGAATTTGCACTCGGTGGTTGGTCTGTTGGTGCACAAGGAGATCTGTTTCCTTCATGCTCCTGATTGTTTCGAGAAACTCAGTGATGACATTCGCGATTGGTCGCGGTCTTGGTTCTATGCTTCCATGGATTCCGACTAATTTTGATTGCGAGGTCGCTCAATTTTTCAATCATTCTGAGTTCCCAACAAGCGAAAAAATCTTTTCTTATCGGCTGAATAACAGAAGATAAGTGAAAAATTATTGAAGCTTCACTGTTTTTCTATGGAGGCGTTTCTTTCTGAGGGCATCCTAGGGCTAAAAACGGCAAAAAAACTAAAAACCGAAAACCGGCCCGAGAAATTCGGGCCCGTGTTTATGAGACCCAAAACCGGATCGAGTTGACCGGGTAACCGAGGTCCCAGTTAACCGAATTACGGGCCGGTCTCAGTCCTTTGCACACATCTTAGAATTCAAAGGTAGCAAAAATCAGATCTTAGAACAAACGCATCTTAGAACCAAACTTTGAAATCAAATCTTAAAAACACATCTTAGAATTCGACGAACTCAGATCTTGAAACACCCTTCTGAAATCAGATCTTGAAACACCCTTCTGAAATCAAGATCCCTTCTGAAATCAGATCTTGAAACACCGCAGAGTAGAAATCCATCGATTTCCGCCACTCTTTACTCGTCCAGATATCGTGGTGATGGTCCTCTCCAGCGACATGAACGGCGGAGGAACTCAACCGCACCTACCATTATCTTCCTCCTCCTCCTGAACCCTTTTTCGAATCATTTTCTTCCTCAAACACCGCATCATCAGACCGCCAAACACCGCAGACCGCCAAACACCGCAGACCACCAAACACCGTAGACCGCCAAACACCGCAGACGTCTGCTCTCTCCCTGCTCTCTATCCCTTGGTTCAAAAAAGAAAAGAAGAAAAGAAGGAAAGTAGGAAGAAGATAATAAAAAAATAAAAGAAGAAGAAAAGCAGAAATGGCAAAGAAGAAAAGGCAAAAGAAGAAAAGCAGGAAGAGGAAAATAAAGGCACACGTGGAGGGAGTCGAGGAGTCGTGGCGGGCCGGTTACCCGACGGGCTTCAGAAATGGAAATGGAAACCGAGGCCCAGACCAGAAACTTCGGGCCAAGCCAGGCTTTTACAACCAAAACTTTTTTAATTAATTAAAACCGATCCGAACCGACCCGATCGGTCCGGTTGTCGGTTCGGTCGGGGTTTTCGGTCCTAAATGCCCACCCCTAGTTTATACACTATGAGTGAAGCCAAATGAGACTTATTTACTGAGGCTCGTGCTAAGGCCTATGCTGCTCGTATTGCTTGTGCTAGCATTAGCGATGCTAGCATTGATTGGGAAGTGAGCTCGGTTCGAGATGTTACGGATCTCGATGCTCCCGCCATTACTTCCACTCCTGTTTCGCGAAAAAGAAATCTTGCAAGGTCTACTAGTTCGTCAAGGTGATTGCCCATAGATCTTGTTCAAGTTTCGAGGAAGAAATGACTTTCGAATCGCAGTCCTACTCGGCTTGTGACTCGTCAGAGTTTTGTTCGGGATATTGCTTCTCACCCAAGTCCTCACGATAATGATGTAAAAGGAGATCGTGAATCTTTTGAGGAGACTGGGGAGCTAAGACTTGCGTTGGAAGAAGTAAGAAGAAGATTATTCGTCTATTGGATGACAATGAGATGAAGCTTATTTCTGCTTATGGTGTTTCAGACACTGCCGAGTTGTCTAATGACGATCCTCGAGCCATTAATGAGAAAATGCTCCAATTGGCGGTGGAGCAATCTAAAGGCATTGTTGGCGGTTAGAGTTTCAGGGATAACTTTTATTCTCCTTCTATTGATATCAACGAAGCAGCCGAGTTCCTAGTTTCCTCTCCTACTTGCCAGATAACTCCTGCCCCTGTTGTTGTTGTTAGTCCTTCCTTTGCCACGAATTCTTCTCGACGGGAGGGTAAATGCAGTTTCTCCGTTGTTACTCCTATTCATTATGTTCTCCATGTTGTCGGAGGTGGTTCTTCGGTGCTTTCGGATCCTTGTGTTCTTCATCCATGGATTAGTTGGATTGAGCCTGGGCCGAAGGATATCCGAATCAAGTCTGACAACAAGTTTTGTTGGTTTTCTCAGCTCAATGTGCAAGACGGTGTATGTAGATTGGTAAATGAATGGTATATGTGATTGGTGGAGAGACCTACAATGCTCGTGTTTGACCCATTTGATCATATCGACTATGGACTTTAGCAGATAATGGACGGGATGAATCATCTCGCTTACGCCGGGGTAATGGGCTTGGTTTATCGAGCTGTCGTGATCAAGTGACTCTTTTGGAAAGGAGGTTGGAAACATTGTTGTTGGTGTTTTCTCACGTTCTTTTTCAGTTCGATGTGTTGAAAATGCAATGCGCTAGCTCGGAGAAAGCTGCAGTGGCTGCTCGGGAGTCTTTGACGGAGGCGAAGAATATGCGGGATAGGTCTGCAGCTGAACTTGATTCCTTGAAAACTAAATTAGAAGGTTTGCGCTCGTCTCCGCAATGTGGAAAAAAAATTCATCCACTAAAAGAGCGATTTTCGATGAAGCTTCTCGTTCTGGATTGGAGCAATCCATTATGTGTGACACCGCTGAGAGGTAGGTGGAGCAGATAACTGTTGCACTTAATGATGTCATGGCAAATGCTTCCGTTATGCTTTTCACTGCTGAAGGGCAGCTTGTCGCGACAAAAAATGAACTCGCATTTGTTAAGGATAGGCTTCGTATGGTCGGAGCCGATGATTGGAAACGAGTTGTTGACGGGTGGATTGAACTTCTTGATTATATCGAGGAACTTGGTGAAGACTTGTCTAAGTATCGTCACTTGGTCAGTGAACCTTTTGAGGATGATGATGTTGAAGAATTTGTTCCAGCAGCAGAAGAACCATTGCCTTTTCTACCATCTAGTACTTCGAAGCCACTAACGCTCTCTTCTCCTGGAAAGATTTATTCTCCTGTGCCAACGAATATTGATCATGCTATTGCTTCTATCTCTTTTCTCACTTCTTTATTACCTTATCCAGATGTAACAAAATAGTGTTATCAATAAAAATTGACTTTTGTTGTTTTTCTTGCTATAACTATCGCGACTTTTGCATCAAATTTTACAACTGCTCCCGTGTTTAGGCTTATTGCTTGTCTAATTGTGGGTTACTGTTCGACCTTCCTAATTTGCTGTAAAGAGTTGCACGTACTTTTTCGTATTGTATTGACTTGTTTTCTTAACTCTAACTTTTTGTCATTTCGAAGTCCTTTTGTCAACCCATCTGTCGAGGATTTACTTTGACACCTTGGTTTGTTTGAGGTTTGTGTTGATTATTGTGTTTATCTTTTACTTTGATATTTTGGTCGACTCAAAGTTTGTTGTGTTTTAGGTGACTCGGGTGTCCAACCTTTGCTTCATTAGTACGACATCTTGGTAGACTTGAAGTCTATTGTGTTTTAGGTGACTCGGGTGTCCAACCTTTGCTTCGTTAGTTTATCATCTCGGTCGATTCGAAGTCTTTTGTTTTTAGGTGACTCGGGTGTCCTACCTTTGCTTCGTTAGCTCAACATCAAGTCAATTTGAAGTTTTTTGCTTTTAGGTGACTCGGGTGTCCAACCTTTGCTTTGTTTGCTCGACATCTTGGTCGATTTGAAGTCTTTTGTGTTTAGGTGACTCGGGTATCCAACCTTTGATTCTTAGCTCGACATCTCGGTCTATTTGAAGTCATTTCTTTTTAGGTGACTCGGGTGTCCAACCTTTGCTTCGTTTGCTCGACATCTCGGTCGATTTGAAGTCTTTTGTTTTTAAGTGACTCGAATGTCCAACCTTTGCTTTGTTTGCTCAACATCTAGGACGATTTGAAGTCTTTTGCTTTTAGGTGACTCGGGTGTCCAACTTTTGCTTTGTTTGCTCGACTTCTCGGTCGATTTGAAGTCTTTTGTTTTTAGGTGACTCGGGTGTCCAACTTTTGCTTCGTTAGTTCGACATCTCAGTCGATTTGAAGTCTTTTGTTTTTAGGTGACTTGGGTATCCAGCCTTTGCTTATTGGTTGATCAGACCAGAAGTTATGTGTGTCCGACTTTCATCGTCTGGTTGCCTTGTATGTCTTAGTTTATTGACGCATTTAATCTGTTGTTCACGCGAACATTTGGAGTTTATGGGTTCGTAATCTTTATTGACGTTTCCTTGAGCATTTCATCAGTTTTGGCAATTAAGGCATTTACATTGGTTCATCATATGATTTGCTCTGTCTTCCCTTGTTCGTTGTCAGCCTTCGTATTGGGGGATGGTAACTCTTGTCACTTCGTTTTTCTTTGTTTTTTCATTGTGTGTTGTTTAGTGGTTCGATTCAAACTTGCAACTACTAATGAGGCCCTTTGATTTTTATGAATTGGATTATGCGAGCTTTTCCATGTTTCATGTTTAGTATTCTTGTTCTGATATTGATTGGTTCGAGCGAAGGGCACACCTGGTTGCTTCGTGTGTTTTGCTTCTTCTAACTATGCAGCATGCGGTGTATATCAATTCTCTAGACTATTCTTTTGATCCCGCAGCATTGTCTGCCTTATCCTTCCATGCGATCTGTTTGTCTAGCATCCCAATGAACTCGTCAAGTAGTCCTTTTTGAGCCCAGTGTTCGATTTCATCTTTTAATTTGTAGCATTCTTCAATAACGTGCCCATGATCTTTATGAATGAGCAATATTTGTATTTGCTTTTGTCTCTCCCTTCCAGATCCCCTCTCATCCGAAGCGGTCGGTTAACATTGTCCCACTTTGCTATATGTTTTAGTATGTTTGCTCAACTCATCTTTAGAGTTGTGTATGGTTTGTATATGGTCTTCATTATGCTTGTTACCCGTTCGTGTCGAGCTCGCGCTGGCTGCAACCTCATGGATTTCTGTCATCGTGAATCACTCATTCCTTTACTTTGAGGTTTCTTTGACGGGTTGTCGTCTTCTTGTTGTCCATTGTCTTCCCTTCTTTCCCTTTTTTTGAGATATTTTCTCTTTCTTGATCATTTTTCTTCCTAGCTGCCTTCATCTCCTCTAGGAAGATATGCTTTTGTGTTATTTTTAGCAGGATTGCCATGCCTTTTGGAGGCTCCAGGTGAAGAACGTCAAAGAAAGGGCATTTCTTTAATCCGGCTACGAAGGTTACGGCTGTTGCGTCATCGTTACATCCGTCAATTATTGTCAATTCATTGGTAAAGCGTGTGACATATTCCTGTATTGTTTCTTCGGGCTTCTGTCTGATGTGTAGGAGGTAGTGTGGCCCTTTCCTCATCCGTTGGTTATCGATAAATCTGGTAATGAAAGCGGTGGCCAGAGCTTAAAAGGAATCTATTGACCTCGGTGGTAAACTATTGAACCAGTTCATCGTTGTTGAAGCGAGGCTGATTGGGAATGTTCTGCATAAAATTGATTTTGTAGTCTCCTTCAGGGCCATCATGTGGTGGAAGTGCCTCAAATGATCGGCTGGGTCGGAAGTACCAACATACACTTCAACTTTGGCAGAGTGAACTTTTTCGGCATTGTTGTTTTCATAAGGGCGTTGAAAAATGGCGGCTTTGCCAATTTGTATAGTACAGTAGGATCTGTAACCCTTATTCTGAATGGGAATTCGGTAAGCGTCCCTTCGTATAGTGGATTCTTGCCTCGAGGAAGTTCACTGCTTTCGAAGTCTCCTTGTTGGGGTTATGCTGGGACTCCACCACTCCGTTGAGTTCGGTTGGCGGAGTTTTATTGTGGTTGTGCTTGAATCGGGTTAGCTAGTTGAGCGTGCTCCTATGCAATCTTCTTCAACATCATAGTTACATGTTCCATTTGGGTTATGAGCAAATCTACCCGAGGGTCTATGGTAGCGTTGATGGTTGTCTGGGCTGTCTGGACTATTGCGTGCATCGGATCCTTCTCCTCGAATACTATTGGTCCAGTGGTTCGGGCTGCACCTTCTCCTTGAGCTGTTAGTAATGTGTCGGTGGGATAGGTTTCGCGATCATTATTGGATTGGGGATATGCAGACTTTATGATTTCTTCTGATTGCTTGTCGATATTTCATTAGGTTAGGGTGAACCTTGTCACAGTATGTTTTGTATTTAGCAAGAGGAAACTTGTCGTTCCCCACGAACGACGCAAAATTGATGCATCCAAAAATCGTCCTCCTGTGAGTTTGACCTGCAAAAACCACTGTTAGATTGCCAAGGACCACCTTTTTGGTGGTCGAAAGCACTCCGATGCTTAAGTCAGTAACTCTGTTGGAAGAAGGAAGTAAATCTGGACAAAACTCAGTTAAAGTTGCATACCTTTGTCCATTTACCTTTTATAATGGTCGTGGTTAACTCTCGGCGTGACTTAAGCATGTGAAGCGCAATGGAACGAGATGTTTTTGTAACAGTTTCCTCCTTAATGGAGATGCGTTCGTGAAGGCCTAAGCCCCTCCATGGCTCTTTCTTGGTGCAACGTTCTCCTTCTTTATGAGGGAACTCATGTCGGGCCTGGACTTGGGCATTGATTTGTTTGGGTCTGAATTTGGATCCTGTTTAGGTCTCCTTAGTAATGGTCCTAGTTCGGGCCTTTATAATTTGCCTCATTTTTCCTGGGCTGGCCCAATAGGTTGGGTTGGGGGTTGTATTCTCGTGATGAGTCTTCGTGCCACGTGTGCGGTCGTGATGATCGGTCCATTTTGATGTATCATCAATGTATATTTACTAAAAAAATTGAAAAAAATACAACAACAAACTTTAGTTAGTCAAAAAAATACAAACATGCTGCAAATGTTATCAAAACAATACAAATGCACCTAAACCATAAAAATGAACATAAACTCAACTAGTGATAAGCATTCAAAATTGATTTTAAAACTAATTTTCCATTACTCTCACCGGCAACGAGTTGGATCAATCTCAAATCTTATCGTAATTGTCGTTATCTAACTCAGTAAACCAATAAAGTACAAAGTAAGCGAGCTTATGAAAGAGTTGGATGAAGTTGGTTAAGCTGAAAAAATGTGAGTAAGGGGTTTCAAACTGACTCAGTTCGTTCAGTTAATGATGTAGTGGCATTAAGAAACATTGAGATGTGGCGGCGTTAAATGGAAATTGTTAATATCACTACCATATAAAACGGCTAGGTCTCATGAATAGTGGAGTTGTCAATGTGATGTAATATTGGGTTGTGTATTAGTATTAGTATATTTATTTAATATTAGTTATTATTGTTGGGTAAGTTCATATTAAAGCCCAACTAGGAGCGCAAGTCAAATAGAAATTAGAATAGGGAGTTCAATTTAAGTAGGAGTTAGACTTTCTACTTGATTAGGAAATGAGTTGCTTGCTTAGCAAGCTTAGGTTAATTATAAGTTAAGGCCATAAGCCAATGTAATAGTTATTTTTTAGTTGCATTTTTAGAATACATTGAAGTTGAGGAACTTTGTTTTTCAAGTTTCGTTATGATTTGGTTTGTAAGCTTCCGCTGAACCCATCACAATGTCCTACGGTTAATAGTTAGGGGTATAAAAGTAATCTCATTGGAATAATAAAACAAAAGTTTTTTTTTTTTTTTGAATTTGAACCTCAATGAGTCTAACCCCTCACTTTGTAATAGATCTGTTAGGTCAATCACATTAACTGGTCAACATGTAATAATTGACCAAGATACACTTGGCCAAAGGCATAAGTGCAAAACCAACCCAAATGCATTTGACGGCTTTATTCCTAATCTCAAGGAGATTCCATGGTGGCTAAATGTAAGAAAAAAATACCCTTCTTCTTCATCTTTTTCTTTCCCCATTTCTATGCAATAACACCTTACCATCCCCAACCCATCCACTCCCCCTTCCCCCATCATTATTCTCATCTCACTGCTGTCAAATTAACCCATCTCACCGCTCTTTCTCCTCCCACCAAAGATCATCTAGCCATGATCTATGGCACAAATCTCTAGTTCTAGTTGTAAAATCTCCTATTTCGAAATGAATTTATTACCGAATACAATTGAACCTAAAATAAATTGAATTGTACTTCGACTTTTATCAGCATTGGTTCTTCTTCTAATAGAGAAATCCGATCTCGGTCTGTATCAAAACCATCGGTTCTCTAAGTTTCAAAGAGTCTCGACATGCTCGCTGAGCGATCTCAAATCTCACGGCAAGTGCTCATATATCTATTAAGTTAGATAACGGCAGGTGCGGGTCGAATTCCACAAATAGAGCTATAAAATTCGGAAAACTAGTCTTTAAATCTCTTTTAAAACTTAACCTAATTAGAAAAGAAGTGAATGGTGAAGTGTTTGGAATAAAAATGCAAAGTAAAACCTAAATGTGAGAGTTAGGGCTTTGAGTTTACCATCATGAGTAGATGGCACCATTAGACCACTCTTATATTAATTTTTTCCAAATTCATTAACACATCCAAAGGTAGGTTCTCATCTCACCTTAGGATGGAAAATATTGCATTATGAGCAAATTGATTTCAAGCTTAAGTTATATTAGTAACCCAAGAATTAAATGTGGATTTAAAAGCTTACAAGGAATCTATACTTTGAAACACCAAATATCTAGCAAATCACAATAAAACTTAGACTAATAATATGTAAACATTGTAAGGAACTTGTTAGAGAATTTGCAAGTATAGAAATTTATCTAATCTTGAGCTTAAGAAGTAGAAGAAGAAAACATGAATTGAATTCATACGATCAAACACAAAACACCTAACTTACCTCATAGATTCATGGTACAACCAAGCTACAAGGCCAATCTAACTACATATGATTATCTAATGTATGAAAATGAAAATAACTAATCTAAAAGAGCCTTCTTGGAGCTATCCTCTCATGGGCTCACCCACACCCTAAGGTGGAATGTTAGCCAAACATGGTAAGTTGTAGGCCAAACTTCACTTATTTCTCTGTAAACTACAACTACTTCAACTATTTCTCTCTCCAAAGCGTTTTCAAATGTTCTCCCAAGTGTGTTCATGTATGTGGTATTTATAGGTGAAGAACGATGAGACTATATATATAGATAATGGGGTGGAAGGTGGAGTGTTGGAGTGAAATAAGGTGGAATGCAAAAGTGATAGAGTAAAGATATGGAAGAGTGTAAAAGTGAAATAAGGTGGAGTGTAAATGTGATGGAGTACAAATGTGAGAATGGATAGTAGAGTTTGTAGAGATTCTTTGTAGAAATTCTTTGGCTATGATGAAGTTTCCATGTAATCTTTAAGTTGATTTTCTTGAGATCCGTAGATGATGATACTTTGTGGGTTTGACTTCATGGGTTTTTGGGCTTGAAAATTTTTTATCTTTGACAATGCATATGTGAACTTTCAATGGTCTTTTCTAGTTGTTGATCTTAGCCTTATTGTGCCACTTTGTGTATGATTTGAGATTAATGCTTGAATTTCTACAAAATACACGTAATGAAATAGTTTTACTAGATAATTAGACTAGCAATTGTATATTTAGGCGCATAAAATGTCTAATTTATATGCTTATCAAATACCCCCAAACCTACATTTTGCTAGTCCTCAAGGAAAAGAAAATAAAAACTAAAACCTAACTCAATTTCGTAGGAATCACGATTACATTTAGCATGTGCAACAAGCCTTTAAACCTCTAGATTTCCCCTAGTGGACGAGTTTTAGTCTCGTGAGAGTTTTCATAAATGATACCCACAAACATTAATGATACTCGAGACTCGGACTCAAAAAATTTAGTAAAAAAAAATTCTTTCCTTATTTAACCTCAAAGCGTTCCTACTTGAATGCGCAAGCCTTAAGAGATGTATTCATGTAACTTATCAATCAGTACTAAGTCAACAAGTGACTTCAGTGAGAACTTTAAAAAAGAAATAAGAATTATTCATTCAAGTTTATATTAAAAGTTTGATTATCTTCTTTACTGCAAATTTCATTTTAAAAAGTTGATATATCTCTGGATCACATTCTAGAAAATTTGTTTCAACTTCAAATCTCAAAAGGTATATAATCACTTAGAATGAAATCAGTCAGAGATTTGACTATTTTCTCTCAAATGTATGTGAATAAGATGAAACAATGAATAAGAGATAGTTCACATACAAGAAAAAAATCGAACTTCGAGAATACAATAAATATGATCTCAAGAAGGAATATCATCCACTGAAAATGTTGATTCATTCATCACAATATTTCTTAATTCACCCTCCACATTTCGACCATATTTTCTTAATTATCAAATAAGATTTTGACTTGGTTGTAACGAGGCTTATGAATGGGTAACAATAAAGGTTAAAGACATTCAAAAGTACTTTTGATGAGGTCAGAGGTTTTCTATAAGTGTTTATGAACATCATGGATAAGCTTAACTTTTCTTCTGTGAAAGAGTTTTACATCTTCATTGATGTGAAAAACAAGGGCTACTTGTTGTTGATTTTTTTTTTTTTTTGTAGCATTTTTACAAAATGGTAATGGAATGTAAGGCTTTTTCTATTCGTTTTGCCACTAAGAGGTATATACCTATTCATTGATGGTGATAAAACCTTTTTTAATCATTCATCTCTAACTTTTTCTAAAAATAACACTAGAGTGAGGAAAACATAATTGGGTTTTTTTTTTGTTATCGATTAGTGGGTTAACAACAAAACTGTTAATATGACAGGCTTCAAACATGCTCCAAGGATAAACTATACATGGGTAGGTTAAAAGGCTCAATCTAGGAAAATAATGATTTTTCTTCATTTCCCAAGACTAACATGGTTTTTATGCATTGGGTGAATTTTAGAATGTACTAAAGGGGTGGTATGATTCAACTTTAATGTTTTATTCTCAGTTTTTTACATAAACAAATAATTATAGAGATCATGCAATAAGATAATGTAAGATTCAAGAGATTTAGAATTAGCTTATAACCCTCAGAAAAAAGAAAAACTAAAAATCTCATAGGGTTCAAATCTCCACTATTATTCTCATGTTCACCAGATAACTAATCTACTTTTTCAATTTTAAACAAGAACATCGAAGCTAAACACACAACTTTCAATAAAAACTCTTAGAAAACGCCTAGCTTATGAGTAGTACAAACTATTGTCTAATATTGATAAACTACTAACTTTCAAAGTTTGAAATCCTACACTCCAAGGATTTGCAACTAGATTTACGAAAACTAATCTCATCATGGATAAATATTCAGGTTACAAAAACTGAAAAACAATTTTTTTATTGACTCAATAAATTGGAAAACTCATTTTCAAATGAGAGATAAGTTTTGAAACTTCTCCCCCAAACCTAAATCAATTGTCCTCAATGTTCTAAAATAAGACATCGTGGGTCGAACACGAACAAAAGAGAGACAATAATAAGTAGAAATGGAAATTATTTATCATTAATCGACATGTGTGCTCAAATGACTTCTGTTAAGATCCAAAAGTAAGCTCCAATCAAATCATAGTCAAGTGATCTTTTTAAGACTAAAAAATAATTTTAATTTAAAAAATAAATTCAGTTGACCTAATATGAACACTAAAATTTTAGTCTAACAATAAAGCATACATTAACAACTTAAAATTTTGTGGGTCGTACAAAACAGTGTAACTGATTTGACATGTCCCACAAGTGAAACCAAGGAAACTTTTCAAGATGAAATTCTAATTTTAGCTCGAAAAAATATTTCCTCAAAAGATACAAGTTCAATTTATCAAAATGAGCAAAATCAATTTGGTGTTCTAGGGGAGACCATGGGTTAGGCATGGATAGGTCATCGATCTCTTTAAGTTCATCTCAATTTATTTCACATTTTCCAAAATAATCCTCCAAGATTTTTGGAATATGCAATTCAAGTCTAAACTCGGAGTACTTCCTAATACTTGGGAGAATGTTAACAAATTTCTTAGGTATCACATTTGGATTGGACATGAATGTTCCAACAATGGTCAAAAGAGGAATATCACCACATGGTGGCTTAATTGGATCTTATTTTGTGTTAACCTCTACAATGTATGTATGATCAATAATGGGTGACACAATAACATTAGTAAACAAGGAGTCAAGTAAGGAGTGACTAGACAATTCTACAAGCTTACCATGTTCATCAATGTTATCCTCTTGAACACAAAACTCATTATTAATCCACAATCCTTCTCCACCACATTGTCTCACATGTTTCATCCATTCATCTTGTTCTACTTGGGGAGTATGAGGAGTTGATATAGGTATATAAATATGGCACAATTCATCAGATCTCTTACTCTCTTCTAATAAATCTCTTACTCTCTTCTAATAGATTTTCTTCACATTCTTCCCTAACATTCATCTATGCATTATTTTGATGCCTTAAATCCCAAATCTCAGCCAAAATTTTCTCGGTAGCATATTTTCGTTGTTTTTGTCTCTCGTATGGACTGACTAAAGGATTGCATATATTGATATTGGCTTTTTTAGAATGGAGGATAAATGCTAGTTCTCTCCCATGACCTAATTGCATATGAAGATGATGAAGATTGCATATTTGCATGACGTGGTATGGATTGGTCTCTACCGAAGGCATTGTAGGACAACTAAGGTAATGCTCATTGTTATGCACATATTTGGGATCAAAGGATGGTGCGGGCCTAAGAGGTTCATAACCCCAATTGGGTTGGTGTTGGTTTTCATATCCATTTTGGGAAAATGATTGGTACAATCAAAACTTGAGTCTAAGGGTTGACCTCGGTTTACTAAGGCAAAGTACTTTACCTTAGCATTGTCATGATCTTCCCAATAAAAATCCATAGTTGTATGACTCCTAACACAAGAGAAACTCCTTGACACTGAACTTGAATAAATCTGGATTGAAATTTTTTTTCTTGTGTTTCTTTTTAAAATGACTAAAATCTTATGCAACCTAAGATGATATAACATAAAATAAATGCAATATGCGAATGTACCTAAAAGGGGACACTAATCATGACACACAAAAAAGACTCAATCGATTCATATCCATCCATCTAGCAAGCAACAAGTTGATTATATTCAATTAAGTGCAAGAAATGATTGATTTTTGAAACTGTCACGCCCCGATTTTCGAGGAAAACAAAAATCCCAAATTTCGCGTAGGATCATCCGTTTCCCCAAAACTCGGAACGTGAAATTTAATAACAACAGACACATTTAGCAGCAATAACAACTTAAACATGATTTAATTACCGAAACAAATAAAAACTCTAACCAGTAAAGACTGACGTTGCTAGCCCACTAGCGAAACTCCAGTAACGCTGTTCAAAAGTCTCTAAACCTGAAAGGCTAATTGGCTACATTCCCAAAGGAATGTAACCAAGAAGCAAAAGCTCACTTGGGTCAACAATAAAGCTGGTATGAGTAATCTTCATTCCAAAAATCAACAAATTCACACGTGATAAATATCAATCTAAAAACAACCAACAAACCATCACACCAATAGGTAGTTCCTCAACGAGGCAAATGTGTCATGCAAGAAAAAACAGTTCAAAGAATTTAGTTCCTCATCAAGGCCATCATATCATCATCCCAATTAAGTAAAAAAATGCATTTACTTATACTTACAAGGTAGACATTGATTATGGCAAGTCTGACCTGCAGAAATATTAGTGGACTTGCCATCTTGCATGAAAAGGATTAGAAACAATGTAAAAGTAATTTATTCATTTTTATTTGAATTTGATTAATCTTTTATCAGATTGATCACTTAGTCGATACCACATTCGCACCACTTCTTTGCCGAACATACATGCCCGTATGTCTCTCTCATATAAAGGAGGACTTCTCCGTCATCCATGCCCAAGTGGGGACACATCACATACATGCATGCATCACCGGATACTCCTAACTATATGAGTAACAAAAGCCACTCTTGGGCTATCAATGCGCATAAACTCACGTCAAATTTTTTACTGATAAATATCAAAGCCTATTTTAGGCGTACAAATTCACCTCATTTCCGCAAGACTAACCCAAAGGTTATTTTAGTTTCTCTAGTAGGAAATAGGCGCCCCACCTCCGCAAGACAACCCACAGGTTAGTTAGTTTATCTAGTAAGAGAGGGGAATTAATAAACAAAAGAGGTGTGGTAGTTCTAAGTGATACAATTCCAGGTGATTTGAATTTTCAGGAATCAAGGATTATCAATATCATTTATTTTTTATATTTCAAAATTTCCTTCACAGTGACATTTCGTCATTCATACGTACATCTACCCATTCTTTCGGGGAAGCATAACATATTCATAAATCATGCTCTATAACAACATGACGATCAAGTGACATTTTTTCATTCATAAGTAAATCAATCCACCCATTATTTTTTGGGAAATGTAATCATTTCAGATGCACACATTCAGTGTTGGCAACAACATGAGTCATACACTCACCATCATAACTAAAATATTAACCAATAGATTAGTATGACTTAGCAAAACAATAGATTAGGATGTACAATGGTAATTTTTAACAAGACAGTGGTAAGCACCACTCCAACATAATTCAATAAAGTATTCATATTTATAGCATCATTCCACATTTCACTATTAGCTACATATTTACAAAACCATAGAATGCACACAAACTACATGAAAACTAGACAGATCTGAACAAGTCCAACAAGCCAAACATAACATCTCATTGGCAAAAGGATTTATACATGTTATAGATTCAGCAATGTGTCATCACGCTTCTCTTACTCACTCAAAATAGACTGACTATCTTGTGTAAGACTTGATTGTGCTCTAGCAGAATCGCAACATAGGCAGAGGGAGTTCCATCACAATGTTCCATGGAGACAAAACATTGACAACACTAAGTAAAGGTTCTTGGTTGGAAGATAGTTTAGGATCTAGGACAAGCATCAATATCTGTTATACTTGGTACCATTGGTTAGGTGGTGATTACCTCATTGTAGCATCTGCCCCTGGCTAATTTGGGCTCACAAACCAAATAGCCATTACAGTACTTGGACAACTTGAATACACATCTACAAGCATAAGCATGGGTTTAATGACTAATTGATCCACGCGGCAAGACCTTAACAACATTGCAACTGACTTAGTTAATGAAGTTGTGATTATGGGAGTACAACTTGATAAATTAGGACAATACAAGTGTGTCAATCGACCAATGTGTAACTAAGCAAAGTTAACCATCCATTTCAGACTACATCCATAAACACCCATACCAAAATGCGATGGAAAGAACAACACAACAACCACATCAATAAATAAAAGTGAGGGAACTTGCTTGATTTCAACTGGTGATGGACTCCATGACTGTGTGAACAATGTATCACCTCTAGAAGTAATAAACAGAGAGTAATCCCTAACACACCTCTCATCTTCATCCTCCACAACTCTCTTAATAGCAATTTCTCTCCTTACATAAACAGCAACAAACCCAAATTACTAAGCAATCCCAAGCCCTTCTATTTAGACAATTCTAAGATATTACCTAACTAGAATATTAACAAGATAACCCAATGTCAAAAATCAACAAAACCCTATATATTTTTTTTTAACAAATGGACCTATTCCATAACTCACATCTACCAATTCTAGGATATCACCTGGCTAGAAAAATTAACAAGATACACCAATGTCTAAATCAACAACCCCCAATGTTTCAACTACAGGAACTCACTGTACTAAAACATAAATAGCTCATATCCTGATTACCAAACCCATGATGAAAAATCTACTCAACTATATATGACTATCATTTCAAGGACCTCATTGTACTACTTCACAGCTCAGCCGATGAAAATTTGCCTCAATTAAATAAAACCCAACACTTATTAGCCCCAATTCCAGCAATACTTATCAACCCCCAAAACCCTTAATCATAATCAACTTACAAAACCCTTTTTGATATACACTAGACAAATAGCTTCAATAAAGTCGAATTCAGAAATAATGCATAAAGCCATTTCATACCAAACCAATAGCCCCCTTCACAAATTTCTAATTTCCTAAGACATTGCGTACAATATTCTCAAATCCAAACCCTAATATCTTGTTCTATTGCTTACAGAAAACTTCAGACAGCAATACAAAACATCACTAAATGGTAATCAAAACAACAAAAACATATAAAACTTTCAGAGATTGACGTATAACCTGTGGAGATATTAAAGTGACCCAAATGACAAAAATGGATTAATGGGTCCTATAAAGCACATTGTCTCTATTTATGAAGAATTCAAAGAAGGGTTTTTTTTATTTGATTGACTGAAGAGCAATAAAAATCAAATCTTGCAGAGTTGTTGAAGGAAGGTTGAGAGATGGAAGGAAAACCCATATCAAGAATTGAAAATGAACTCACAGTAAAAGTGAAGGAGATGAAGATAACTCACTGATTTTATTCGCACACCACACAACCCGCAACTCCAAATCAACCCGCGGCGCAGAAAGCATGACATCTCGCCTATGATCTCCACACCATTGATCGCCCGGAACACCTCTTCCTTGTCGTCGTCGCCGCCGAAGAGGATAAGAGAAAGAGCAAACTTTGCTCTTCTTGTTGCACAAGAGAAGAAGGAAAGGAGGGTTTTTGTTTTATATTATGGGTGGCTATTTGCCCCCACTAAAATTTTGAGGGCATCCACCCTTTAACTCACCAAATAAACCCTAAAATTTTGAAACCTGAATTTAATTAAATGTAACCATATTTTATTTTATTCAAAATAAAATAAATTAGTTTTATGAAATTTAGGGGTGTTACAGAAACACAATCTAATTGAAGTGGAGAATGATTTTGAGCATCCCAAACTCAATTCTCATCGTAGTTAGATTTTCCCATATGTCTTGTAAGTAAGTAAGGGGTGGCTTATTGCGTAAAAACTCCTTAGACCACTACACTTGGCATAGATGTGTTCTAGCCAAATTTTACTCTTTTTGGTGTATTAGAACTGGCTAAGCTTTTGAATGACGTATTTAAGATCCAAGGATTTCTTACGATTTTTAGCTACAACTTAAATACTTTCAAGAACCCTAGTGTTCCTAATTAAAATAAGATAAGACTTGTGAGAAACCCCGTCGAAACACCACTCTCTATGTGAAAAAGGTTAGAAATGACAGTGCAGTCACAATGGTCTTTATTGACGCAGGCCAACTGACAATAGAGCATCCTTACTTTGAAAGATTTCAATCACAGTCTATTCCTATTATGAGGTCCTATGAACACCGTTCTAATTGGCTCTGGTTATCTGAGTTCATTTTTATTAAATTTGGCCAACTTTGAACATGAATTTGAGTGATGAGGTGGGTGATCAAGTCCCACTCAGTTGCAAATAGTCAGGTTCGTTCTTATGTAGTTTAGCATAGTTTGATATCTTGCAAAAAATTTAAACATAAAAAACATTCCAGAAACAATTCTTGCATGAGATTCGAAGTGGGTTGAGAGTAGGGGTAGGCAAACGGGTCGAGGATCCACGAATTCAAACCGAACCGGACCGTTTTTTTCTAAACAGTCCGGATTTTAATTTTGTCTTTTCAGATACGGTCCGGATCCGTTATAAAATGGTCCGGACCCGGTTCCTATTATCTTAAAAGAAATGGTCCGGGTTGGACCCGTTTCAAATCAAATTTACAAACTATAAAAACCTAAATATGGAAGTAAGGAGGAAAAGAGAAAGCGAGAGAGCACGCGCAGCCGCAGCCCGCAGAGCAAGCACCCGCAGCCTGCTTCCTCCGCACCTGCATCCTTCTTCCGCATCGTTGTTTAGGATGCTTCAGATTGGGAAGAAGACCCCAATGAGTATATACGGAAGAATCTGTGAATTGAGTATACTATTAAACCCTTTACCTAGTGGGTCGAATCGCAAGGTATCTGAAGAAG
Organism: Berberis vulgaris; assembly: GCA_963556465.1. Lineage (NCBI taxonomy): Eukaryota > Viridiplantae > Streptophyta > Magnoliopsida > Ranunculales > Berberidaceae > Berberis > Berberis vulgaris. Next base: position 53,309,792 of record OY747126.1, read on the forward strand.
GGGAGGTATGCGAAGCGAGTCGGATCTGGTGCACCCGTTTACCTAGTCTCCGTGCTCGAGTACTTGGCTGCAGAGGTAATTTCTTGATCTGTTCTTCAATGGGAGTCTTTCAATTTCTGAAATTTCGTTCGGTTTCTTGAGATTGGAAAACAGGGGACTAAAGGCAATGTTTGATTGCAGGTGTTGGAGCTGGCTGGAAATGCTGCGAGGGATAACAAGAAGACGAGGATCATCCCGAGGAATCTTCTTTTGGTGATAAGGAACAATGAAGAACTTGGGAGGTTGTTGGGGGGAGTGACTATTGCTCATGGAGGTGTTCTTTTGGCGATAAGGAACGATGAAGAACTTTGTTATGAGTCTGTCAAGGAACCCCCAAGTCCCCTAAGAAGGCTTAGATGTGTCAAAGGAAGGTGTTTTGGTCAGGGTTTAATGGGTTTTTTTTGGGATAGCTTTTTGTATAAATAGAAGTGGGTGTTCTTGTTGTAAACTCCAAGTGATCAATAAGGGACCTTTTTTCCAGTGGTTTTTAATGGTTGATTGAATCTGTGAATTGAGAGTACTATGTTCGACAACACTTGTATGTATGCAGTTGTTGTTGCTGCAGTTTGAATCTGTTGATTGAATCTGTTTGCAGTTGTTGTTGCTGCAGTTTTAGTGAATTAGATTTGGAACCGTTTGGATCCGTAGGAACCGGACCGTTCCAAACGGTTCGAGTTAGGTTCGGTTCCAATGTTCAAAATGAGGGGATCCGGACCGGACCGGATCCGTTAATTTTAAACAGTTCGAGTTAGGTTCCTCCAAATTTGGAACCGATCCGGACCGTGCCCACCCCTAGTTGATAGAGGTACCGCACTTTGCTTTTGATTGTATATTGGGCCATGTTTTATCTATTACAACTTAATAGTACAAATTTAAGTCTTCTCAATCACTCAAAGAAAACAAAAAAAATATCATAATTATAATCCAATTGTTCTCCATTGTTCACTAAGTTCACCAAAGCTCTTTTCTAAGTAATATTTTTGCACAAACTCTGAAACTCATACCATAGGAGAATGATTAATGGCTTAAAAAACAGAGTGTAGAATCAAATACTCGACATTAATTCAAGTTTGCCAAAACAGTGCACAACTGGAAATTTTCAGAATTAACAGATCGACTTTGAAAAATTGTGTAGAGTTCAATACTTGATAAATTCAAATCTACAAATTTTCCTAGATTACTAACATACCTAACTTTTATGAAAAAAAAAATTAAAAATTCATTTGGCAGCCAGAACATTGAGGAAAGTCGAAGTGAACTAAAAAAAGTACACTATTCAGATTGTGTAGATGCTATGAGAATTCAGATTCTGTTTGAACCAATTATCCAAATTGAAATCCAAAAAAATGATCTAGAAACTAAACAAGATGTAGAACGTTATAGAATTTGGAAATGCTCAAAACATGATCATCAATCAGTAGAAACAGGAGTCCAAACATCAATCATCTACAGCAGTCAAATTCCAGCACATGTAGTCCAAGTTCAAAAAATTGATTCTCACTAACCTTTAATCTAATGAACAAATGGAAAGATGTCCTGGAAAGCACAAATCATGCATATTTATCAAAAAAATACAACAACAAACTTTAGTTAGTCAAAAAAATGCAAACATGGAGATGTACCGATTTTCCAAACTACAAATGTTATCAAAACAATGCAAATGCACCTAAACTATGAAAAATGAACATAAACTAGACTAGTGATAAGCATTCAAAATTGATTTTAAAGCTAATTTTCCATTGCTCTCCCCGGCAACGACGCCAAAAACTTGATCGATCTCAAACTTATCGTATTTGGAGTTATCTAACTAAGTAAACCAATAAAGTATAAAGTAACCGAGCTTATTAAAAAGTTGGATGAAGTTGGTTAAGTTGAAAAAAAAATGTGAGAAAGGGATTTCAAACTGACTTAGTTCGTTCAGTTTATGATGTGGCGGCGATAAGAAACATTGAGATGTGGCGATGTTGAGTGGAAATTGTGAATATCACTACTATATAAAGCGGCTAGGTCTCATGAATAGTGGAGTTGTCACTGTGATGTAATATTGGGTTGTGTATTAGTATTAGTATTTATTTTATATTAGTTATTATTGTTGGATAAGTTCATGTTAAAGCCCAATTAAGAGTGCAAGTCAAATAGAAATTAGAATTAGCAATTCAATTTAAGGAGTTAAGACTTTCTATTTGATTAGGAAACGAGTTGCTTGCTTAGGAAGCTTAGGTTAATTATAAGTAGGGCTAGGCATTTCAGACCGAAAGACCGGACCGAATCGAAAACTGGACCGATCGGGCTAGTTTGACTCGTTGTTAAATATTATTTAAAATTTTTTATCCTAAAACCAAACCAGTCCGAATTTATCGGTTTGTCCTCGATTACATTACCCAAAACCTGCTAGTTAATCGGCTCGGCCTGAGCCAATTGATTTTTTTTTTCAACTACAAAGCCCAAACCTCCTCCAAAACCCAAGCACAAATCTCTTATCACATGCCTATCCCGCACCTCCTCCACGATCAGACTATCAAAAGTCAAAACCTCAAATCACCTCTTCCACCCTCAAATCACCTCTTCCAAGCTCCTCCTCTACACCAATCCAAATCACCACCACGTCCTCCACCCTCCTCCACGCCATATCAGACCAAACTACCACCTCCTTGTTAACCTCTTCTTCTTCTTCTTGGTTGTTTGGTTTTTCGAAGTCGCTTTCAGATGATGATGGATAAGAGGGTTTGGTGAGCTTCGCCATGAAATCGAAAGATAGGGTTTGATTGATTAAACAGATAGAGAGAGGGTTTCGTTAATCTGTTTTGGATTTTATGGAGACTTCGATTAAATTTGTCCACCAGCGAGTGAACCTGTTTTGGGTATTTTGTTGGTTGTGATTTGAAGGAAAGTGTTGTGTGGTGGTGGTGATGGCCGCCCCTTTCTTAATCGTACCTCTGAAACCCCAACCCCATTTTCTTCTCAGACTTTGACAGCGTGGTGGTGGTGTGTTTGCAACCAAATGTGGTGCTGGTGATTGTTGGCTGAAAATTCAATGTTCAACAGGAAAAAAACTAGGCTAAAAAGATTTGAATGGACCGAGCCTGACCCAAAATTCGGTTAATTGGGACCTTGGTTAACCGGCCTCATCCTGTCCGGTCTTCGGTTTTGACAACTTGGGTCGGTTACCCGGACCAGCCCAACTCTAATTATAAGTTAAGGCCATTAGCCAATGTAATAGTTATTTTTTGGTTGCATTTTTGAAATCCTACGCCATGAGAATCCATGAATGGACCCCTATATTTTAGGCTAATTTGAGATATAACTCTATATGCACTATTTGATTTTGTTATCAATGATGGGAATGAAAGTCTTACGAACATGAAAATCACATGCCTTGGGGGACCAAGGAGTGAGATTCCCATATTCATGGGACTTTTATTCCCACCATTGATCACAAAATCAAATTGTGGTCAAATGATGGATGTGGAATGATATATCAATTTAGCCTAAAATGTAGGGATCCCCTACATAGGAATCCATGCAACCAAACACACCCTTAGCCGAGTGACTTAAGCCATGAAGGCTTATTAGCTCAACTAGTTTTCAAAGTTGCTAATATTATAAATTTCTAACCCATTTTATTTTAAAACCTATTTAAAGAGAAATAAAAATTGAAAATAAATGGAACTTTATTTTTTAAAAATATTACTTGTCGATGAGCTCTACGTGCACGAATATTCAGTATTTTTTATTTTATTTTATTAGCACAATTCAATTATAAGAAAAAATATTATTGAATTTCTAAATAAAATAATTATATATAATTTTAAGGGTCTATGTATAGTTTATAAAATATATAAGGGGATTCAAATAATTTATGTTAGGGGCATATGTATAATTAATCAATGTTTGAAAATTGTCGATTTTGATTGTAAAAGTATGAAATGTTAAGGGCAAAATGAGAAATCCAAAAGTTAGATGTAAGAGTCTTTTTATAATTTAAAAATAATTGAAGGACTTTAAATAAATTATGGTAGGGATTGGATTTGATTGTAAATAATTTTAATTTGAGAGGACAAAATTATAAAAATGATGTAACCCCTTTTTTTTCGCTTAAAAATACAAATACTCTTTTCTCCTTATCTCTTTTACAATGTTGATGACATTTCAATGTTCATTTGGAGGAATGTGGATGAGGAATTTTGGTTGGGTTGAAAGTGGGCGTTTCAGCAAATAAACCCTAAGGCCTGGATCATAAAACTGGAGGGAAATGTAGTAGTAGTAATAACCAACAAAACCTTCAATTCAATTCAATGGCTGCTGTTCTTCTTCTTGGACTTGGTCCATACTTTCCTTCGATTAACAACAGGTACTCTTTCTCACCCTCTCATACTTTATTCTTCAAATCTTCTTCTAGGATTTTGTAAAATGGTTCATCTCCACTTGTAATCTTTGATGTTGTTGTAAGATTATTCACATTATCTTTACATTTCTACTTACTTAAAAGTTCAAAATTATCAGGGATAAACAACACCCTTTCTGTCTTTGCTCCATCAATTTACTGAAAACCCAAACAGCCCCCGGTGGTTACTTGTCACTGCGTCTTCCAAACTCGAAAGAAAATATCAAGCTTTACATGGTGCCATATAAACCTTTCTCTCGTTTTGGACCCATGAAATGCTCCACTACAAATGGCACTGTAGAATTACAACCAAGGCCAAAGGATGGTGATGTTTCTTATAACGCTTCAGCTCCCGAAAACTTGCAAAGGTGAGCATTTGCTGGTACATGAGTATGAATAATCTGTTGGATTTTTTGTTATTAGGAAACACAAGTGGGTTAATGACACTTAAAACTACAATTTTTAAGTTTCTTATTACTTGAGGTTACTGGTGCATGTAGTCATTGGTGTGTTTCATATGTAAATTTCTTGTGATTGCATTACTTTGAATGTTAGCTATGATTTTTTGGATACAAGTTTGAAACACCTAAATGGTTTAGTTTGCATCTTCTGATGTATCATTTGAAAATGACTCAACCTTTTTCTCTCAACTCATGATTTGAATCTATCACTCAACAGTGAATACATTGACTGCCATCGTGAAATGGTAGTAATAATACTTATACATGTATTGTTACAGGTCTAAGACATTTCTTGATAGCTCAAGTGACTCAATGAATGACTTCGAAAGTCAGTTGCATGAGTTTTTTCTTGAGGTCAAAAGTATGCTAAAGAAGGGGAACATAGATGCTGCCACTGATCTCCTTAAAGCAAATTATGAAGCTGTGAAAGAGCAGATTGATGCTGGGGCTAAGGGCATGGAGCAAGCTGCTTTACTTGATATCATAGCCTTTGGATTCTTGGGTATTGGGGATTTTGAGTTTGTGGATTTTCTGCTGGAGATGGTAATCTACATCTATCAAATAACATATTCATCGCCTAAATCTGGTAGTTTAAAATGATTGGAAGCAACCCTTACTTTATTTATTCCTCTTTCTTACACAGACTTTTGATTATTAGTTTGTTAGATATCAAATTTGTATCATAAGTCTCTCCCGAAGATGAGTTGCGGATGGTTCTTGCCTTCTTGGTGGACATGATCTCTGCTCAACATGGAGATCATCATCGACCCAACCAGACAGCTCAATCTGAAACCTCTAACCATTTAAAACTTTTTGCTTTAATTGATTGACCAGATTCTTTTAATTTTTTCTCCCTCCTTGGACTAAGCTAGACTTGTCTGCCTTTATCTACACCAACAGTCACTGTTTCATCTATATGTAGTTCTCATTATAAGCTAGCCACTACTATATATTGGCAAATACTAATTTGATATAATTAGAAAAAGTTTATCAACCAGATTAATAGCAATAGAATATAGATAGGAAGTTCCTGTAGATTCTTGAAACCTTGCCACAATCTTAGTTTCTGTTAGTTTCAAAAGAGTTTTCCAAAAGAAAGAAGGGATAACACAGAAAGAGGAAGAGAGAATGGAGACATGAATTTGATGATAATCTATACCCTGGTTTTTCACAAAATTGTGTTTTTTCTGAGGGAGTAAAGGATATTTTCTCAAAATATATCAAAATTCTCTCTGTGTCAATCTTTGAGAACCAAATATAGTCTTGTAAATCCTGCCAAAGTAAGTCTTTATCTTCATCGAAATAGGAACTTTAATTTTCTAGTTGTTGTAGTTGAAGTTGATGCCCATTTTATCAGCTTTGTTTTCTTTTGGGATTTGCATTAAATGGTCAATGACTTATATTTTATATATTGTATCATATATTTTGTAGTTTATATATACAAGTTTTGTTGTTACTTTCCCATGTTTGGTGACTAACCAATGCAGAAATTTTGGGATTTCATTGCAGATATAGAACATAAATGAAAATTTCTTTCTTTCAAGTGTTTTTACTAGACTCTGTCATAGTAGAAATAAAATTCTCTAGCACTTCATTGGAAAAGCATTCCATGCAAACAGTTTCCAAAATGTGTAGTTCATGAATATTCCCTTTAATTTGTTAATGATCCACAAACCACAAAGCATAAACATGTCACACTGTGCACAGAATTGAGTCAACTGTCCTTTCCCCATTCTCTGAAATGTGCATTTTTATTGAACTTCTTTATTTTATTGATGAACAGTTGAACAGGATCATTAGCAATGTAAAAAGCAATGAGCCTCTTCTGGATTCAGTATTGTTGCATATGGGAAGTATGTACACGAAGTTAGGGAAGTTTGAGAATGCCAAGCTCATGTATGGAAGGGCTCTTAACATTTTAGAGGGTTTATTTGGTAAGTGCCTCTTCCTAATCATTGCTAGTAGAGTTTTTTATTATGTTATTAAAGGTGAATTGCAATAACAATCAATGATGTCATACAAGCACTCTGATGTGATTTTACTACTGCGTTAAGGAATTTCCCAGTGAACTAGATAAATCTCAAAATAACTCACTCTAAAGATGGATTTGCAAAGCTTCTGTTACACAACAATGATGTCCACGATTGTACTCCTCATCAAGTGCTTATTTTCAAACACCCTGATGTGTTCTCATTTCAAATTTCAATCGATTTCATAAGGGACAGGTCCCATAACAATTTGTTAAATGAATGCTAAAATCTCCACACTTCTGACTTTAGCTCCCTCCACCAAATTTTGGAAATACTCCCCACGGCTAGTTTGTTAATTTAAATGGATCAAAATTGGGGGGAGGGGGGATAACTGAGACTTACCCAATTTGCGAGGAAACATCCTAACACATCTAAGTGCATGCATCGGGATACTTTTATAACTTAAGCACCCAAATTATACAAGGAAACAATACATACAATGCATTCTGGAAATACTTGACATCCCAACTAGGTTGGCACCCCAAGCGTTACCAAAACACATGACGGCATGAATATAAGCGGATTCTTAACTTCTTGGGAAATGTCGAAATGAATACAAGGAATGTCTTATTTTGCAACTCAATAGGTAGATCTGATCCATTCAACTTTGAAGACTTAGATAATGACGGCATGAGGCATTTGATGCTAGGGTGTCCTCATTGGAGATCAATCACAAAAGTGGTTCCTTATAAACCCTTGTGCTTGAAAGTTTTAAGAGTTGACCATTGCGATCTTCTGTCTTATTGCATATATACTGTATGTTACATTTCCTGTTATGAAACTTCAAACATACCGTCAATGGATGTGCTGAATATTTGATCCTAGTCGATAAGTGGAGCTGAAGGATAGTCTAATTTCCCTGTTCTTTGTCATGGTCGTCTGTGATTGTGATGCGAATCATACATTTGTGTGACAGTGCAGAATAGCAAATGCTTATATATTAGTATGTGTTTAAATCTAGAGTAAGTTACCTTCTTTAATGTTTTCTGTTTATCTGTAAAGGGCAAAAGCATGAACATAAAAAGTCTCTTAATGTAGGAAAAAACAGCCCTATTCTCATTACGTCATTGCTGGGCTTGGCAAAAGTCTATGCCTCAATTCAAAGGTCTTCAAAAGCAGTAGAAATCTACCACCGTGCAGTCACTATTCTCGAAATGAGTAGAGGCCATGAAAGCGAGGATATTGTGGTGCCTTTATCTGGTCTTGGGAATCTTCTAATCAAGGATGGGAAGGCAGCAGATGCAGAAAGTTGTTTTAGCAGGTGTTGTTTATTCCTGTGTGATTTGTTTGGTTTGTTCAGAATTTTTCTCATTCTGACTATTCCTTCTATATATATGTTTTATTTCCAGAATCTTGGAGATTTATGCAAAATTATACGGAGATCATGATGGAAGAGTTGGAATTGCCATGTGTTCTGTAGCCCATGCAAAATGTGCCAAAGGTAGTCATACTGGTTAGTGAATTTATTTGTTTATTTTTCTGAATTTGTAGAACATATTCATGACTGCTGACAAAGGTGGTAAAAAAAATGTGCTATGTGTAACTGCAAACAAATTGTTAAATTGTTCTTGCAGTTGCCCCATATAATTACGGCTGATTGAAAATCTTAAGTTTCCATGGGTAAAATCACTAAAACAGAAACAGACTCAGACCTAACAATGTAATTTTAGATGTTTAAAATAGTCACAATGACCGCATCCATCACGCGGCACGGCCGACTCACCAAAGCCCATTTAAATTTCCTAATTTTAAAAAATATTTGGATGGTTAAGATATTTATGGGAACTACTCCATAAAGGGCATCAATAAGATAGTGAGGACTCTCATGTTGCTTTGTGATCCTGTTATCTCTTGTTTGGGCATGTATACATCCAGTTTTATTACTATCTGTAGTTCTTAAATTATGTACTAGAAGATGAGGGTGGAAGATAATTCCTCTGCCAACAATTTCTTAGTTGTAAAAAGTTCATAAGCACTTTATTTCCTTCATTTCATGTGTATCTCCTGTTTTTCTTCAGGTGACCTGGATGAAGCTATTGAATTATATAGGATAGGGCTTCAAGTTATTGAGGATTCAAAATACATGGATTTAGATGATGTTCTTGAGAAGACTAGGATAGACTTGGCTGAGTTGCTTCATGTTACAGGAAGGTAGAGATTCACTTCTTACATCTCATGGAAACTTTGTATTAGAATCTTGAAGACGATTAGATTGTTCAAATTCTATTTATGCTGTCTCTTATCATTCTCTTTTTCATAATTTAACAATTTTTTCTTTGTGCTCTATACAACAATGGCACACGTACATGTGTCAGTGTCCGACACTGGCTACAGGCTGTCGGACATGTTGACTCAAATTTCACCATTATGGGTATACTTCCATGCTGGTAAAAACATATAATATTGTATGCTATATATATATATAGCATACACTATTATATATATATATATATATTTTTTACTTTAAATTTTTTTGGTTTTAATTTTTACTGGTTGATTAATCCTGCAACTTATTTCTATTTTTACTTATAAGTCAAAACATATATAAACGATTTGAACCTTTGAAACATGTGGGAAGCAATTGATGATATAAGCATTGCATGTGAAGGTTCCAAACTTGTCTCCATATGTTGGAGTGTATGATAAGTATTGACACAGACTTTATATTTTAGAGGAAAATGTCCTTGTTACCTAACATATAATGTCATCCTCGATTTTCTCTCTCGTTCCTATCTATGTCCATGCGTTATGGAGAAGCGTCATGAACATAAAGCTACAGTTCTTTAAAAACATCTCATATGAACCGGGTAAAGGGAATGGACTTGGTTCTGGAAATCGGAGTGGGGGCAGACCCCTGAATAACTATCCAGTAATTTACTGAGGCACAAAGAACAAAATATCAGCAACTTCATAGATCCACATGATGGGCCAAGTGATTGGAATCTGACTTGAGAAGAGAAATTAGAGAATGGGAAGTGAATCAGCTGGCAAATATTTTTGATGATATCCAACCCAAGCTTCCTCAAGGAGAAGAAGAAAAATGACTATTTCAGCAATAAGGGCATGATTTTACGGCTAAATTATTCTATTGTCATCTCTGTGGAGAAGAGCATAATATTGGGAAGGTGGATATCAAGAAGATTTGGATCGAAGGGCTCCCTCCACGAATATGTTTCTTTATGTGGCTGGTGAAACATGGAAAAAATCTGACTAAAGATAATCTTATTTAGCGAGGTACACAAATAAATGACTACTGCGTAATGTGTGGTTGCCACAATGAAACAATAACCACCTCTTTCTTAATTTGATATGTCGAAGAGATTATGGGAAACTTTATTAGATGAATACAAAATGCTCAAACTAATTCAGAGTGCTTTGAATCAATGGGCGAACAACGGCCAGTAAGGAGTGTATCAACATCTGGAGTTTGGCCGTCGAGTCGTACTTCACAAGCGATGATGTGGATTATTCGGAAAGAGTGGAACACATGGATTTTTTAGAATAGGCAAACGAACTCTGGAGATACTGCTGCGCCAATCAAAATATGTCCAATGGCATTGAGCAAAAGTGGTTTGATATCGTGAAGTATCCAACTTTTAGACCAGTTTATGTTCTCTCAGTAGAGTTTCATTTTGTAGTTTTAGGGTTTTGAGGAGATGGTAGCGAAGCCCCCATTCACTGAAAATTTTAACTTTCTTCTGGCTTTTGTTGATCTTTTCTATCTTTCATATCATTATGAATAAAGTAAGGCTAGGAAAAACAATGGTTTAGAAATGTTGGCAGCAGAGTCTTTTGGGATTTTTCTATTTAGGAGGGACCTCAATGATTGGGAAGTCCCCCAAATGGTCAATCTGTTGTACATGATAGAAACATTTACCTGGATGATGACCGTGATAAACGTTGTTGGAAAGGAAAATGGAGCTCCTTTACTATCGAAGAATGCTACAATTTCATCAGTCCCCAAGTTCAATTCAATAAACCATTTGTGGCTCATCCTGCAGATTACTAACAGTTGACAGCATCAACAAAAGAGGGTTCTTGCTTTTCACTTGTGCTCTCACTCATGACATTTGGAGAAGATGCCTCAATGAATCAAGAGTAAATGCCCCTGGCACTACTTCAATTCTTTGATAGGCGGACTTTTGGGCCTCTGCCAATGTTTGCAACCTCAACCTCTTCATGATAGGTAAGTGGGTTTGGGGTAGAATCCTCCATGCTTTTTCTGGGTAGTCTGGAGAAAAAGGATAACAAAATTTAAGGAATGTTTCAGAAGATGTACATAACTTGTGGATAGATATGAAGGTCACATTTGGGTTTGGGGACATACATCGGGTATTTTCAAAGACACAGACTTCTCTTGGGGAGACATAGTTCATGATAGACACTTAAATTCTGATGTATACTTATTTTTCCCTTTTAAAGGTGATGTATACTTTTTGGTCTAGCTCTCTGAGTTTTTTCCCTCAGTTTGCTAGCTTTACTCAAAAATGAAAACTTCTTGGTTTATTGATAAAAAAAAAAGGTTTAGCATCAACTTGGTTGTATAATTCATCAAAACATGGCATAAGTAATGTATGTTCATGGTCGTTGGTTTACTTAATAACTCTTGTAAGGAGAATTTGCTTATATTGTCGTTGGAAATGAGTTGACAAGATATATGTGATAAAAGTTTGTGAGGTAGAGGTCTCACCATTTGATTTTGGAGATTGGTGAGATAATTTCATGATCAAACCTATTAAAACAACCGTGGATGGTTAACTGTCTATCTTTATTGAGTATTCGCCAAAGCAAATTTTATCTGTTAGTTATGTCATATGTGTAACCAACAAATTACAGTTTTTTATTTCAGACCTTTATTCTGTATCATGTATGAATGGGTGATCGATCAGCAGATTTCTGCAAGACTGAATATTATTTAAACCATCTTAAGTAATTTTCTTTCCTTGCATTCATTCAGGACATCTCACCTTTGTTTTTGTCTCTTGTTTCCAGAGCACATGAGGGCCGAGGATTATTGGAGAAGTGCTTGTTGGTTTCGGAGAAGTATAAAGGAAGGGAACATCCCAGTTCTGTGAACCACCTTCTAAATCTTGCCACCTCCTATTCACGATCAAAGAATTATGCAGAGGCTGAACGGTTACTAAGGATGGGTCTGGAGATCATGAAGACATCTCTAGGGCCGAATGATCAATCTGTAACTGTCCCAATGTTACACCTTGCAGTTGTACTCTACCATTTGCAACGAGACATAGAGGCAGAGTATTTTGCTCTGGAGGCTGTCCGCATTCGTGAATGGGCATTTGGAAATGAATCACTTCTAGTTGGCAAGTTCTTCCGCTCTTTTTTGTAACTTCAAGTATTATGTTTTTAGCTTTGTCATTTCGGTTAGAGCTTCTCTAGCATTTTTTGCACTTGTGCTATTTTATTTGTATATTGAGTAGAAGGATTAGGTTCTATTTAATTGCTATACATTAGAAGTTGGTGATGCTAAAATGTGCTATTTGTGAATCCTTCCACCATGTTCATCACCCTAAGAAAAATACCAGTCATTTCTAAAAATTTTAATACTCTTGATTGTGATCTTCAAGACTATGATAAACCCTAGCAAGAGATAAACTAAAATAAATCGAACTTTATTAATCAATCAACCAACTACAATCTAATTCTCAAGCCTTATTTATAAGCCTAATGGCTTCTTTGGTAAGTAACTAACCCTAACCTTAACTAATATCAAAATTTCTATACTAGGCCCAATTACAAATAATATTACTTAATTAACTCGCTTACATCATCCTCCTCGAGTTGAAGAAGCTCGTCTCGAGTTTGAAGTTGAAAAAGTCTAATGAACACAAGTAATCGGTCACAGAACACAATGCGTAATGCACTCAAAGTAGACAACCTCGAAACTTGCCACAATGCACACTTGCCATAGATAGCACCAACTCAGAAAAAGTTGCAAGGAAACTCGAAGAACCATAAGTTGCAATAAACTTGCTCAGAAGATTCCTGTGCATAAGCTTGGCACAAAATATTTCCAAAATTGATCGATATAACCTTCGTTACTCGCTGTGTCTGCCGCTCTTGGTAAAAAAAAGAGAAAGAAATCACATAAGTCAAATGCCTCACATTTCGAAAATCGATACGCATACGCCTAATGGTGCCCTTAACTTAAAGTTGGAGGGACTCTGACAAATAGTATGGCTCATCCGGCTGGACCGACTCTTTGCGCATTTTGACTAGTTCGCCTTCCACCACTGTTGCTTTCATCTGCTGGTATCTCTTCCACCTTTTGGGCAAGGTGGGCGCCAATTAATTCGGCTAAATCTATCGAAAATTTCTCTTACTTTGTCACAACGTGCATCACAGTGGAGGTGGTATTGAGGTATATATCTCATTGGTTACTAAGGGTGGTATAGGGGAAACTGGTTCAGGTTCGGTGTAATGGGGGACATAGGTGGTTTGTGGTTGTGGATAGTAAAATTGGTTGTGGGTATTGGACTTGACTTGGGCTATATGGATATTGATATGGGAACGGAGAATAATATACATATGGGCAAGGATTTGTTTTTCGAGTTCATTTCGGTATTTTGATTTTAAGAAATATTTTGATATGTAAAGAAAACACGTAAAAATTTTGAGATACATAAAAATATATAATGAATTTCGAGGGTATATGAAAATGTGAAAATAGATTCTAGTAAATAAATCTATTAAACATATTAAGTGAAGTCTAAATACCAAGAAATGAAACAAACATGAAATCAATATATAATTAAAAATCAGAGTTTCAAAAATCAATATATAAGTAGAAGAAATGATAATTATAAAATCAGGGGGGTGGTTTTAAAAATCAATAAATAATTAGAAGAATTGATAATACGAAAAAATCCCAAAATTTACAAAAAAAACTCCGAAAATTTTCAATAAAAACCCTAAAAAAAATGTAATTTTTGGTAGCTGGGTTTTGTATTTTTATGGAAAACGAAATTTACGAAAATATTCCGAAATCAACGAAAAGATCTCGAAAATTTTGAAAAAAACCTCGAAAATATGTAACTTTTAATTTCGTAATTTCAAAAAAACAAAATTTTCGTTGAAATTTCGCGAAATCACATTCCTTGCATTTGGGTAGGAATAATTGGGTATAGATATTGGTTAAATATGGATCAATCATTTTTTTACTGGTAGGGTGCCTTCACTGACTCTGAGGTGCATATAAATGTTGTTCTGAGTCAGGAAAGTTTTTGCAATTGCTTGGAAATTTTGGGGAGTTTTCTAAAATTATTAGATAGTTTGGGGAGGTACTTGGAAAATTTGAAACATTGTCTGTCTATGAACGAGTTTTTTCTCCATCTCTTCTCAACTTCTCTTCAATCTTCTCATCTTCAAACAATGTTTATTAACTTCCTCTTTCTTCAAATCAACGAACAAGAACCACTTCGGCTTTGATACCAATTGATGATTTCTAAGCTAAATCTATGCTACACCAAACTATGATAAACCCTAGAAAGAGAAACAAAATAAATTAAAATAACAAACTTTATTAATCAATTAACTACAATCTAATTTTCAAGCTTTAATTATAAGCCTAATGGCTATTTTATGAGTAACTAACCCTAATCCTAACTAATATGAGCTTTTTCTATACCCAATTACAAATAATATTACTTAATTAACCCGCTTACATCATAATGACTTTAACCCAGTTTCAAAAGAGAAAAAAGGGGTTTGATTTTATTTATTTGTATATATTTACTTTTTTTTGTTAGGAAACTTATTATTATTATCATCATCACTATTATTCCTAAAGTTTTCCCTTGTGAGAAAAAGTTTCTGGTAATGGCTCATGTCTTGTCACATTCGGGTCATGGACCAAAGAAGCAAACCCGAACATGACACAATTAGTAAACATGTAAAATTTCCCAAACCTAAACACGACACAGGTTTGGCGAGTTAACCTGACACCAGTGTTCTAAAAATCGGCATAGGCGGTGCCTAGGCGCTAGGCGTTAGAGAAACGCCCAGATTAATGGCTGGGCGGGTTTGGCAGGTCTGGGCGATCTAGGCGGTCTGGGCGAGGTTTTTTTTTTTAATAAGGCTGATTGTGTTCTTATTTTATTTTTCTTTCATCTTTTTTTGGAAATAAATAATTTAATTGTTTTTTATTCAGTATATGTCTGAATGTAGCAAATGATGATTACTTAATGAAATTCTCAAAGGATCTGCCGGTACCAATTTTAGTAATGTAGATTTTATCAAACATGACCGAGGTTATTCATGCAATTTGAAGAAAAATAAAAGAGTAGGTTTGGATATTTGTCCACAAATTCAACTTTGTATAAAATACCCATCATGACCAATTTCAGTCATTTGAGTTTTAATAAATTTTGTTCATGATTGTTAATTTTTCATGTTTTTAAATTTTGCATATGTATCTTGGC
Organism: Berberis vulgaris; assembly: GCA_963556465.1. NCBI lineage: Eukaryota > Viridiplantae > Streptophyta > Magnoliopsida > Ranunculales > Berberidaceae > Berberis > Berberis vulgaris. Next base: position 53,325,147 of record OY747126.1, read on the forward strand.
ATTAAATTGGATGTAATTGATAAAATATTATGCTTAACTTTTGTAAATTATTAAAGTTATAATACAAAACCTAAGACGCTAGGCACCCGCTCGCCGCCCGCCCACCCACCGCCTAGCGCTTTTTAGAAAACTGCCTGACACGACCCAACTTGACCCACTTTGATAGGATTAAGCTGAAATTGAAGATTGAAAATTTCCAAATTAACAACAAAAACAAGCTCACAATTGTTAAGGCTCAGTCAAACACATATGAAGTAGACGAGTATGCATACTCTTATATCTCAAACTATTTACTCTTCAAAACAATCCATGTATGACTAATGCTTCAAAGGCAAGCAATTTTCCATTTTTTTTTTCTTTTATCAATCAAACAAGCAGTATTAGCTAGCAATATATTGATAAAGAGAACAAGTGACTTAGAGAACAAGTGACTGATAAAGTCATATTATAAAGGGAGAAAAAAAAAAACAAAAAATCTCTCGCAAGACACTACTATTAAGCTATTGCAAGTGAAACTCAAACCCATCTGACCGGAACTTTAAGGGCATGTTTGGTTACTCGATGGAATGGGAATGAGAATGAGAATGGGAATCAGAATGGTAATAGGAATAGGAATGTTTGGTATACCTATGAATCACAATGGTAATAATGTATAACATTGTTTGATATTTGAATTAATGGTAGGAATGGAATGGGAATGAATTGTGTCTTTACCGAATTTATGTCATTCTACTATGTATTATATACAGGAAAGTAATAAACTATATATAATGGCATAACTGTAGGTGATAACCCATAAAAATCAAAGATATATGCATTCAACTGACAGGTAACCATATTTTTCATAACGAGTAACTTCAAAAAGGTCCAAAGTATTCATATGGTCGGATGGTCCATAAGACCTGATAATAGCAAAATAGAGAGGTTTTTAAACAAGCATAGACATGGTTTGACAAACCTAGCCTATTGCTAGAAATAAAATCAGAGAATGCATCAAAAGCTTCAACAAACAGCCAAAGAACAAACAACTCCTTCCAGTCTTTCACACTAGCCATCTGTTCAACCATAGTGCTCATAGGGGTCAGGCTACAAGATTCCAATCGACATTCTATCCCCAAATTCCGATATATGATCCTTTTCACATACCCCGTCCTTGCATCTTGTGCAAGACTGAAGAAGTACTCAACTCGGGTAGTATCAAATCCCAATTTCAATGCAGCTTCCTCTTTCTCCTTATCGGTCAGTCCTTCCAAGCTTTGTAATTCAGCGAAGAACTGCTTCCTCTCCTCAACAATCAACTTGTCTGTCCCCATTGCTTGACTTAGCTCATGAGTAGCCTTTTGAATTTCAGCTCCAAAGGTCTTTGCCACTTCACGTAGAGCCAATATGACAGGAGACTCGTCTGGACTTCTCCTCTTCTTGCACCTAGAAGTCACCTCAGTTGGAGTGCCCTTCTCTCCCCTGCCAGGTTAACATCAGCAGCATCACTGTGAGACATATCAGCATGTGAACCAGCCATTTTAGCAGCCGAAGCAGACAAATCAGCATTAGAGAATGCAAGTATGTGTGGTCCATGGGAAGACATATCCACTTCACTGAACCAATCCTCGGTTGGATTATTATACTCCGTATCATTTCTCTCCTGAGTAGTTTCCTCTACAATTTCAGCAGGGTCTTGTGCATATCCTCCAGTGGCACGATCCTTTCAAAATACAGTGCACAATGCATCAAAATGTTCCAGCCTTTTGTTTCTAAAGCTAGCAGCCCTCTTGTGACTCTGGATATCCATATCAATGAACTTAATACAAGATAAATACAAATTAAAAGCAACAACGACCATACATCGAATGAAACCACAACAATTAAAAGCAACCAATTATGCAACCAGTTTACCTTCACATACTCGTCTCACACAACATTTTCAGCAACCACACATTTAGTCACAGGATCCCAACCAAATCCACTTGAGGATGAACCATAAAGCATATCAAGTCCTTTTTCATGGTCCTCATTCTGGACTCAATGTGTGGCTTACCCTTTATGCCAGCATCAGGGATTGCAACCATCATTGCTTGCTCTAAAGCAGTCAGATATCCTGGTTTGAAGCCATTATCCGCATTTAGTGTGCCTTTGTTGTACAATTCCAGAAGAGTAGCAACCAATACACCATCCTCTGCATCGGTCCATTTATGCTTCTCATTTTGAGACATCCCTACAACTTTTTGTATACAAAGGATACATAATACCCAGATTGGTTATGTACAAAGTATTAATCCAGTAAGAAAGAAATGACATCTATCCCGTAAAAACAATATACAACAGTCATACACAGAATATGATAAGTCTATTTCAATACTTTATTCAACACACACACTGGAGAATACAAAATCTGAATATGCCATCTATTTCAATACAATAAGTCAAAGTAAACTGGAATTTTAAATTAACAAAAGTAATAGCAAACTATGATCGAACTCCCTTCCAATTATCATACATCTTTTGCGCCAACTGCAACCTCCAATCACTCCATGCATCACTGACTTCAGTTGTTGTAATTGGTTCATTGGCTTGACTCGTTACCGACATCCTCACCTACTACATCATTCTCCAAAGGATCATAGCTCATTTGTCTCCTTATGAGATTATGTAGAAGACAACATGCTATGATTATACGACTGTGTCACCGTGTAAAATGATGGACTCCATAATATAGCCCATCGTATTTTCAGCAAACCGAAACATCGTTCAATTACATTTCTAGCGGATGAGTGCTTGTAATTGAAAACTCTTTAGGAGTTGTTGGTTGATGTCCAGCTCTCCAATTGTTTAGATGGTATCTTTGACCTCTAAAAGGTGCTGAGAACCCCTCACAGTTGGTGTACCTCGCATCAACAAGGTAATAACAACCTACATGACATATTCATAATTTTAGTGATTGAAATATTATAACAATATGCTTAATTAGTTCAGTTTTGCTGAAAAATAACACAAGCTCACCTTGTGGAACTCTCAAACCATGTGGCATACTAATTGCATCACGAAGTATCCTCCCATCAGCAGCAAAACCCTCCCAATCAGGTAACACTTAAATAAATTGCATATCTTGTGAACAAGCACCCAATGTGTTTGTACTTATCTCATTCCTTCGATTACGAAACCTAGCTTTGTCAGCTACTGGGACTCTTATCCAGATATGAGTGCCATCTAAAGCGCCAAGACAATTCTACAACATACATAATATTTATGTTTAAAACAGCTAAAACATACACTTTTTTTTTAAAGATATATGTCATTAAGAATTTACCTTGAACCATTTCCATCGCTTATCCTCAGAGTCATCAGGTACAACTTCCGACCTTTTTAACAATTCTTCATGTAAGAACATGAGTCAACACCTTGTTGAATGACCTACTGATAGTTTCTCCCGATCACATGAACCTAAATTTAATTACTCGGTTTTTCACATGATGGGCAAGGATGTGTAAAAATATGGCAACTTGTTCTGGGATATCCATATTCTTGGTTTGTTTTAGCCCACTTATGGTTTCTATCATGGAACGCAAATCACTTGTGGACACTAACTGCGCAAGGTGTTGTCTTTGCAATGCAAAGTGTAACACATATGACTTCATCCTGGGTCTAATACCATTCAAAGACGGAGCAATGCAAAGATTGTAAAATAGGCTTTTCATGCTAAGTATGATGAAACAATGGCCTCCTTTCTCATTTGTTTCATTTTGATTGATGTTATACTCAATGGAGGCATGACTGCATAAAGGTAAGTTGGTAACAAATTAATACAAAAAGTATAGAAGTTTAAAGTATGGCATCTTCAATAGAGGAATATAACAACAATCACAGCTCAGATGAAATACAAGAAGCATAAACGTCGAGTTAACATCTAATTAACATTGATTAAACCTACAATATACAACAATTTGGGGTTAAAAAAGATCTTTCATTATTGTTAATTCAATGCATGCATCATAGTAAGGATAGGAAGGAAATGGTTTTCAAAAGGAAGTAGATGGTTTTGAAGAGACTTACCTCGATCAATGAATGTAGATCTGTTTGTTCTTCCCTTTACGACGTAGTTGTAGCCATTCAAACTCAAGAGGTGAGGAAGGTTGAATGAGGTTTTGTGGAGCCCTAATTAGGAGGGCAAAAACGTCATTATGGTTTTGTTTGACCATTACAATGGGAATTGTAATCCTCGTTCATAGGATTCTGGGAAGGAATGGCTATTACAACTAAATTGGTAATGGTCTCCCATTATGACGATTTGTAACGAAACAGAGGAATGTATTTGACCGTTGTATTAGTCATCGCATTATAACGGTCAAAGGGGTAACCAAACATGCTTTAACCATCTGTGACCTCTCACACCTTGCCTCAATGCCTCACCAAGGACATAAATGTCCCTAACTAAGGAGGGATGATCCTTGTTTGAGTACCTGAAAATTTTGTTGTTTCTCTCCTTCCAGAGCACCCAAAGCGTTGCAAGCAACACACAAATCCAATTGCCTTTGACTGAACATCCATCTTTAATCCAATTGACTATCCAAGAAGGGAATGAATCTCCTTTAGGAATAGGGGCAGAAGAATCAAGACTGATGTTGTGCTAAATGAGCATGGAGAAATGGCAAGTAAAAAAATATAAAAAATTAATGGTCTCTGGTTCATTCTCATAAAAACAAAAACATATCTTCATAGATCAGGTCTTTCTTCCCATATTGTTTACTTTTAAAATATTGCCATGAGCAGGTGACCAAATGTATAAACTTGGGGACACTTCTTTAAGCTAATAAACCTTGTTACAAGATTGAAGCTACTTGTTTAAAACTTAGTTCCACATTGAGTGATGTAAGCCTATTAGGGATCAATAACCTCCTTTAATACTTACCACTGTAGTTGAGGTGGGTAATCTAAGCAGTTGGGCTTATTGGTTATAGGCCTTTCAAAATTTAAACAGAGTCGTGTTGGGTTGACACGATTGTGAATCATGTCACAGCTTGGCCAACCTAAACCTGCTCCTAAACCTGCTAATATCGTGTCATGTTCGTGTCTGGTTATTGTTTTGGATTGCAAAATATGTAGAGCCTCGGGCTACACCTAGGCACACTAGGCAGACTATACTTGACCTCACCATCTCGCCTAACCTAAGTGCTGCATGAATGTTAAAAAAAAAATAAAGAAATAAAAAATTGAGAAGAGAGCCTTCGAATACATGTGTATATATATGTGTGTGTGTATATATATATCTACACATATAGATACACACACACACACATATATATATATATTTAATTAATTAATTAATTAATTTTTTTACATTGGCTTATATAGCTTTTTGCCCAAGGTGAGCTAGACGCCCAAGACATGTTCTTGCCTCCCCTTGCCTAGCGCCTCAGATTACATAGGTCGCAAATTGCCACCCCTAGCTTGCGGACTAGAGTTCTCTATTTCCACCATGTTCAAATTGTGCGAACTCCAATTGCATACATCCTCTGGGTCTTTAGTTTGCTAATAAACTAAGTTTGTATAGCAGTTTCCATCTTCCACGTGGTAAAACCAATCTTAGGAACTTAGTATGCAAACTCTAGTTGTATGAAGTCTGGTGCTATGGTAGATGCAAACTCAGTTTGGCCTTGGTCTGTGCATGTAAGTTGGTCCTATTCAAGTCCTTTAGCCCATTTTTATGATATAGTTATTTTATGAATAGGGGACATTTTACCATGTAGTGGATATCAAAATGAACATTTTGGGAAGTGGTTTTATCCTAAAAAATTGTTATGAGCATTTCATATTCTAATCCTCATAGAATAGTGAATTTATTTTTTCTCCACCTAGATGGTGTAATGGATTTCAGTCAACTTTGTTGATAAGGATTCTTATTCGAATGTCGTGGAGAACTTTGAGTCAAGTCAACTTTGTTAATAAGGATTCTTATTTGAATATCGTGAAGAACTTCGCGACATAGAGAGTTTTGGCATTGAAAGCTTTATTTATAATTATCATCTGAATCTAATTTTAAGTTACTATTCCGTCTGGCCGGAGATCTACAAAACTGTGCAAGAGAACAAAGAAAAATAGTCAAAAGGAAAGCAACTGCAAGAACCATGCAGCACCAAGTGGATTCCATAGAGGATTGAGCATATATACGTATAAAGGTTACCAAATTGTAGATACTTCAAACCCAAACCTTAAAGAATCTAAAAAAAAGAACACGTATGGAAACCTAATACTAAAGCCAAATGCTTTAAATAATCAGTTCACCCTTGAAACATTACTGAAGTAGTGATGCACTCGAAGGAAGGCCGATTCAGTGATAGATAAATGGAAGATACTGGAAGAGAGGGAATCACAACTATCCACAACCATCAATTTATCTTACATAACGACATCCAAAATCAAAATTTAAATGAATGCATTATTTATCTTTTGCACTCGGTAAAAAAGTTTGAAAAGCAAATTAAAACCACAAGTCAAATTAAAAATCCACCTCAAACCCAATTTCAATTTCTCAATCTTCTATCTGAAAAAACCTTAAGTTAAGATCCCAACCTAAAACCAAATTTCTCAATCTTCATTTGAAAGAAAACAAAATTCACAAAAAAAAAAAAAAAAAACAATACTAGAGACTTCGTTTAGGAAAAGGTGAAGTCCAAACTTAATCTATAACCTGACATATTGGAAAAAACATACATTTTAAATACAAGACCAAAACTCCATAATTTTCTATAAAAATTCTTATGCTTGTAGTTAAATCATTACTGAGACACTAATCGATTAAGGAATGATATGAAATTAATCAGGATTGATCATAATTAATCAACCTATACTTCATAAACATAATTGATACAATAAAAAAACGATAATTGAAACAATTAAACAATAATTGAAATAAACTGAATAATTTGAAATAACAAAGATAAAAATAAAGGGAAATAACTAAGAAATAAAATATTCTTTCAATCAATCAACTGATTACAGTGAACTACCTATACTCCTATTTATAAAAAGCACACCCTAAACCTAATAAGAAAAATAATATTAGAAACCTAATTGGAAACTCTATTACAATAATACTAGAATTCCAAATACTGCCTAAAATACTACTATTGCTAATATTATTAAATATCCTAATTACATCAACCTCCTCGAGTTGAAAAAGCTCGTCCTCACGCTCGAGGCCATGGAAATCATACAAGAAAACAACAAAATTGTGAAATGTCCAAGTAGAAGTCAACCTCTAACCTTTCCTTTGTAATTATTTTGATCCCAAACATGTAAGTCCAAAGTGAACCAACACATACCAAGTCCAAAAGAAGTAGGGGTGGGCATCCCATCCTGCGATCCCAATTTCGTCTCGTCCCGTCCTAATTTTTTTGGGTCCTTTTGGGATTGATTAAACTCATCTCTATCTCGTTCTGTCCTGATTTAGAGTGGGATGGAGATTTTCAATCCTGCACATCCCGTCACGTCCCAAACTTATTTATTTAATATTCATTTGTATTAATTTTAATCAAATTACTTTTCCAAATGAAAGTTTAGATGTGTTGAAATTAAATCAAAACATTCATTGTTTGAAAACTTGCATAATTTGGTATTCTTTGTTTAGATAGAAACTCCAGTTTGAATATTTTAGGTCAAATAGAACCCATGAAAATTTATATTTTTTTCACATTTTAAATTGGTTATAGGATAATTACTTATAGAAAATAAACGCAAATGATGGCTTAGTTTAGTTTTGCACTACAAGTTATATAGTTGGAAATTTGGTCAATGGGCAGTTTTTTTCATTTTTGAACTTATATTAATACAACTTGAGAACTTATATCATTCATACGAGATACAATTAGGAGCAATGTGAATTGAAATTTTATATTCTTATGATGAAAGTTATATGGACATAAATTAGACATTATTGGTGTGTGAGCAATATGAAATGGATTTTTTTTGTTATTCTTCATTGGAAGACTATTTAGTATATGCTCATCCGGTCGTGTTTATAACCCGTTTGGAATAGGACAAGGTCGGGATGAGGTCTATCACGTCTCCGTCCCAAACGAACGGGATTGGATAGGGATGAGGTCCATCCCGTCTCGGCACCCCTACACTCCTTTTTATATGTTGGATCCGAAAACCTGTCCTGCAGTGGCAAGTGTACTGTCTGGTGGTGGTAAACAACCTGATCTGAAACAAAAGCTTGTGGTGTAGAAAATTTTGATTAAGAACTGAAGAGAAATTGAAGCAGGGACTTAGGACAAAAATTATCCCCCTTCGTTTCCAATTCGATTGAAACAGGGAAAATGTTGGGTGGGAAAGTGTTGCTACGTGGGCTGCAACTATACAGTGAGTGGCGGGGGAGCTGAAATAGTGGATCGATTGAAGGGGTCGATCGACGGGGTAGAGGGAGGGGGTTTCGATGGAGGTTGGATTGTGCCGCCTATATGTGTAGCGGTGGAGGTTGGAGGTGTAGCGATCGAACAATTGGTGGGCGACAGTGTCTACTGGATTGGGAGCGAACAATTGCTTGGGTCAGTCCCGCGACCTTTGTGTTGCTTGACAGGTATTTCTCGAATGTCTGATCCAACTTATTTTCGAATATCAGATACGCTCTTTCAATAGCCGTATTTAGTTGCAGGAGTCTTATTTCTTCAATCATCTTCCTTGGAATTTTTTTTTTCAAATCGAACCAAGCAACGATAGAATATTTCAGCTCCGATACCAATTAATAGAATAAAAGAATGATAATCGAAACAAATTGAACAGTAATTGAAATAAACTAAATAATCCAAAATAACAACGATAAAAATAAAAGAAAATAATTAAGAAATAAAATATTCTTTCAATCAATCATCTGATTACAGTGAACTACCTGCCCTCCTATTTATAAAAGTAAACCCTAGACCTAATACGAAACAAATATTAGAATGGAAATTCTATTACAATAATACTAAAATTCTTAATACTACATAAAATACTATTATTGCTAATATTATTAAATATTCTAATTACAACAATAATTTTCTTTTTCCTAATGTGTTTACTTCAAGATATTTTTTTATTTAATGTGTATTGAAGTGGTAAACATCACTTGTCACAATTTAAGACAAGCTATAACAAAATAAAAAATTCAATGTTAGATAAAGGTGTGACTCCATATTCGTTAGTTTTGCTTATTATTCCTCTGCTTTTCTATTTATATATATTTTTTCATTTTCTCTCTCCAGCCTCTTCACACACTCTTCGTATTGCTTTAGGCACTGATGAGGTTAAGCAAAAATATTAAAAAAAGAAAAAAAAACTTAATTTTTTCTCATTTATTTATGATACATTGCCATAAACTGATTAATCGATGAGTTTTGGAAGCGATTAATCGTGATTAGTCGGTAAATCAGTTAGAAATTGCAGATTACTCGGCCAAGGGATTATTCAAACTATTAATTAAAAAATCATAACACTTTACTAGAGAGAAGAGATTAATTGGGGATTAATAGCCAATTAATCACCGATTTAATAACATAACCCCTATGATCATCAAAATCCAAACCTATTGAATCGTAAAACTAAAATCTCAAGTACCTCATCTATGAACGAATTATTTTCTTTGAATCACATAGTTGAGTTTTAAGTTGAAGCTCTTGCTTGTGTTCAATACAGAATGATTAGAAACCCAAGATAATCCATCTCAAATAAAGATCTTGATGTAATCTTTATATAAAGATCATCTTTTGCAATCAATTTGAGAGTTGGAAATTATTTATGTGATAATCTATTTTATCCCAAACCACCCTCCTCGCCTCACCCAGCACCGTGGTTAGGATTTTTTGAAGCTTGTATATATACATCATTTCACAAGTCAATTTCATGCAAATTTAACTAAAAACATAAACTTCAAAGCATCCATAGTCACAATCCAATAGTAAACATAAAAACCAGCAAATCAAAAGCAACAAGCCATCAACACTTGTAAGAGTCTAAACATCCAAACAAGAAGTCAAAAGGAAACAAGCCTTAACAACCAAAAGAGTCTAAACTCTAATCATTCAAAAGCAATCCAAAAAAGTATCAAAACAACTATAAACATCAGATGAAATGTTCATGCTGTGGGACCAATATATGTGGCCAATGATTCTCACCTAGGCGAGCACGAGCGCTGGTGACTACACCAACTTCTGGCGATACCTGAACTAGGCCAAACGCTATGGTCAAGTTTCGCTTGCCTAGACGTCGCCCGAGACTACATAGGTGATAATGGGTGCAATTTATATACTATCATGAGTGAGTGAGCTCAACTGTATCAATGGCTTTGCTTATTCACAAAGCCATTCATAGAACCTAAGATACCCATATCTATAAACCCCCATGAGAACCCACCTTTTCTCTATAGGTATGCTTTACAAATAAAACACTTACGAGAAAAACTCCTGTATAGAGCATTTAAAGAGAGTTTAGATTCAGTGAGAGTATTCTAAATAGTTAGTACTCAAACAAATGTCTATAAGATCAGTCAAAGTATTTAGAATCACTTGCTCTGGGACAGAATTCTTTTTGCTATTTTGTGGATCATATGGATAGAAAGAAACATAAGAATCTTTAAAGGGATAGCTAGAGATGTTCCTCGACTTACCAAATCTATCAAGTCTCTTGTCCGGCATTAGGGAGTCACTCACTGACCAACCTTTTCATATGTGTAGTTGAAGTATGTGTATTTTCAACTGGGGTAGGATCTTTCTTATGTAAGCTGTGTATTTTTTTTTTCTCTCGGCTAGTCTGCCGTGTTCAGTTACTAGCTGGTGTATGGTTCTCTCTTCCCGTTTCGTTTTCAATGTAGCTTTGTTATTATATTGATTAAAAAAAGTATTTAGAATCACAGAGTCAAAGTAAATCAGATTGAAAGTAAACCCACATCATAGATCAAAGAGAGAGAGAGTGAGTGAGAGGGAGGCTTAAATGGAGATTGAGAGGAATGCAAGCTTTGTTGAATCTGATTTGTAAGAATCAGTGCAAATCCTCAAATGAGGGAACTATGAGAAAATAAGTTTGAATTTGATTGAAACCGATCATCAACAAATGAGACACACAGGTCGAGTTAGGCCTCATCTTTGGATTGAAATCGATCCTCAGAGAGAGAGAGAGAGTTTGGTGTAGGTTAGTTAGGATTTCTTGAGGGTTTCATATGGAGAACATTGAGAAGACGGTTGTATCATTTCTCTATAGGTTGTAGCCCAAAAATATTTCTGCTCTGATAATTATAATAGCGTGATAAAAAGCTCAAGTTTCAAGAATAGCAATTCTAGCTCGGGTTGTTTGCCATGATATTGTACCAAAGTCCTAATGGAAGACACTAGCTGTCAGAAACATGTTTCTCTTCTCACCTTATAAAAGTGAATTATGGATTCAATTTTAGATATAAAAACCAAAACGAGGAAGTGGAATCCCACATAATAAGATTTTCTCTTCTGATATCTCTAGTTGCACCTTATCTTTCTCATTGTTGTTTGATATTCTTCGCTTTGTCAATTGATCTTTCACACATCTTTTTTAGAATCCCTCAATGATATTTCTTCTACAATATATCTTTCTCAGACTCTCCTTGCATGTCTCTTTGAATGTTTTCAATATTTTCCACTTGCCTGTCATAGAAATTGTAAGCAAAACTTGCCCTTGGTCAATCTTTAAGTCCCTGAATCAATCAAAAGAATATTAAAACCTACGTCAAGGATCCTTATGTCTGTCTCTCTCAATGATAAAGTACGTCTTTAGACTGAAACATACCAGCTGTCTCCCTTTCTTATATTTTACTAAAAAACATACAGTTATTAATTCTTTGAAGGACCCAGATGAAGAACAAAAGAAAATGCATTTAGGATACCAAGATGGCAAGATCAAACTGCTATTCAGGCTAGTCTAGAACATTCTCGTTGGGTTCAAGGTGATATAACATGGTCTGATTCTCTGTGCGATTAAATAACCAAGAAGGTGAAAATGTAAAAGAAGAAAGTACAGATTGCAAAATTAGTTTTGAAATTTCCCAAACTTGTGCTTTAGCTAATAACTTTATGCCATGCAACAAAACCTTCAACTCAAATATTTCTGCATATGCTGCTCATATTTCTGTTTATGTCCCATCTCTATCACATCTTGCCTTAAACACTAGATGACCGAGACTGACCATGCTTTGCTTTGAAAGAAAAAAACAACAACCAATTACAACACTTGCACTTGGCTTGGATTTATATTATGCACTACCACACCTTTGGAGTGGGAATGACTTGATTTATGTCTAAACAATGTCTTGTGTGTGGGACTTGTATGGCCTATATAGAATAATATAGGCAGTGACTAAATGACACCACCACTTCTGCTTAAGGACACCACCATTCCACTTTTTTTTTGTGGGATCTGTTGAAGGCCACTACCACCCTTCCCCTTCTCTTCTCTTCATAAGAGCAACACCACTGCTGCCACCACGCCCCGTCCTCTATTGTCGTCACCATGTCCCGTCCATTGTCGGCCGCACCACCTCTCCTCTCTTTCTTTTCTCCTTTGTTCTTGTTCTTTCTTCTTCATCTTCTTCTCCAAGAGGCGGGGTGGTGTGGTACTTGATGGAGAAGAGAGGGAGGACGAGAGAGAGGCGATAGGTTTTTTTTTTTGTTTATATTGGTGGTATCCTTGAGAAGGGTGGTAGTGTCCTTCAGAAACTATGGCAATGGTGGTGTCCTTCAATAGAATTGGTGGTGTCATTTAGTCACTGCCAACAATATATTATAGAGTTCTGTTTTTTGCAACGTTTAATTATTTAATTATATTTATTACTTATATTCACTATGCTTGGTTATCCAGAATCACATGAATACAATTTGTCACTAAGATGTCAATTTTCTTTTAATCGCAGGGGAAGCTCTTGACTGTTTGGTATCTATTCAAGCCAGACTAGGGAAGGATGATAAGGAGCTACTAGTTTTGTTGCAGAGGGTTTTGAGCATTCAAGAGAGAGAGTTGGGCTATGAGAGTAAGGAGGTGACATTAACTCTGAAGAAAATGGTGTTCTACTTAAATAAAATGGGAAAGAAGGACGAGATGAAACCCCTACAGAGAAGATTGACCTTGGTTAGGACCAAGTACAAGCAACAGGTTCACTACTAATGCTATTAGTTCATGTCTCCCTCCACTTGTTTTTCAAAATGGCAGGTTGAAGGGCTTGCTTTTATGCAGAAATCATCATTAGTCAAATTGTACAAAGCCACAAGGGAATTATGGGTTGGACTTGGATAAAAAGAATTTTGGTCCTTTATAAAGCTATTGATGGTTTCCTACGTAAGGAGTGATTTGACTCAGGAATTGAAGAGCCATGCCTTTTGGTATAAAAAACTACTGAGAATGTTCAACAGCTGCTTGAAGTATTTGCGTGCTGTATTACAGTAGGAGGAGCAGCAGCAAAAGACTGGAATGTAGCACCTGCTATGTGTGAGTTGTTTGTGGATCGATACAATGTTGCCTTTATTTTTAGATTGCCTTATCAGTGTTGCCGTATGGGCATTTGTACCTAAATACAGCATGGTTATACAAGAATGGGAAAAAAATGGGAAGCTCTGAACAACAAGCTCGCTCCTGTATAGTATCAAAGAAAAGAAATCCTAGAAAATAATCAAGTAAGATAAGGTGAAGGGAGAGAAACGGAGTGATCTGGAACCTGTGCAATCAGCATCTGATAGCTGCTAGCTATCTCTAATTGAACTCAAACAGACTTCACCCTGTGTTTCCTTGCAAGATTGTGGGTCTTATTTATTTTTGAATTGTTATTATTTATATTTTTTTTTTGAGGAAATTGAATATTTCCAATATAAATTAAAGGACACAAACTCCGGATGTCATTATTATATGCAATCTGAATTGCATTTTGCTGGTTGTTATGCAATTTGAGTTGATTTTAAGGTATTTTGTTATGAGAATATCGAGTTACGCCAAATTCATTAGCAGTTTTAATTCTACGCTACCTCAGCCTCTTTGGAAAATACATTAGAGGCATTTTAGGTAGATCAGTAATGTCCTTAAAAGTAGGGTTGCTATCCTCATTATACTTGCACAAGTAGCAGGTATATGTGACTATTAGGAGATACTTTATGGGATTAAAACATGGTTGCATGGCATTCAATTCATGCACTATTGGACTATAGGAGTTGGCTGGCTTGTTGCACGCACGGTGGACCTTCGGTCGTTTGGTGATTATGATAAAATTACTTCAAATTTAAATCATGTCTGTCGAAATGGCTGAGAATTTAATATGTTTTTTTTTTGTTTGTGTGTACATAATGTCATTAGCTGTTATAAAAACTAAGTGGGGTCCTAACTGAAAAATAGAAATAGAAATTTGTCCCATCCCATCAAGCCCAAATTCTAAAAACAAATTTAAATTAATTTGGGGAATTTAAAGAGAAACAATTAGCTATTTTCCAAGGTGCGGTAAAAAGATAGGAGGAATGAGTGAGAGGTTGGAGGAGCGGGAGTTAATTGTGTTGCGTGAGTTTGGTGTTCCCTCATCCCTCACGCATCCGCATCTCGTTCCATTTGCATCTTTGCTCTTTTCAGTACCAAAAGCAAGCACGCACTCATCGTCACGTCAGTCAAACACGTGGTGCACCTCTCTCTCTCTCTCTCTCAATCACCTATCAGTGGAGTGGATAATACTTCAATCCTAGCAAACAAGCAAGCAAGGAAGCTGTCTCTATTGTGGCATTGTTGGAGCCGGAAAATTGCTCTCTCCACCTACCGTCAACCATCCATTTCTCCGTCTCTCTCTCTCAGATTCCGGTAAGATCACCCCATCGTCTTTTATTACATTACATTACTGCAGACAGAAACCCTATAATTTGTTTCTGAATGAAATTGTATTTGTTGTTGATGATTAAGAGCAAAATTTCACAGTTCTTATGTGGGCTTACTGTTACTTTGTTGTTGTTATGTTATGTTAGGTTAGGTTAGGTTAGGGAGGGAGATCTTAGTGGGCAGAGGGTGGGAGAAGGTGACGTCGGTCCAGTCGGTAGGAGCTGGCTAATTCCTCCTTCTCCCCTACTACCACGAGACCTCATTCATGTTGCTACTTATTTCTTTATTTTCTTAAATGGTTAGTTCATTTTTTATTTTTTTTATTTTTCTTATTGGATTTGTTTTGTGAAGATGGAGACAGAGGTTTAATCATGCATTTCCATTCCATGTGAACAAACAAATAACTGAAAATCATTGAGCCAACACCATAATTTCACTCTAATATTATAGGACCCTACTCCCCTACCCTACTGGAAGAAAGAAACTAGTAAGTTTTTCCCCTTGTCTTAGACAACTGCCAATCTTTCCATTACTATTAATAATGCCTAGTTCAACCATGAAAAGGATCAAGCACAGGTGTGGTGGTGGACCAGACCAGAACCCCTGCTATGGATAGTCTTCCTTAGTCGCTTCTATTCAACGTGCAGCTTCATCTTTCGACCCTCAATGAATCAAAAGCCAATAGTAATCAATGGGAAGACGATCATAGGATCATGAGCGCCAACAATGGGATGGCAATCATAGGATCACGAGGCACCAACAAACAATTAAGTTGAGCTTCTTCTACGGCTCTACCTTCTAATCTCTTACTTACTGCAATAGTCGCAACTAAGATAATAGTTGTCTTCTCTAAGTCCCACGGCGTTGGATCATGAAAATTACCCACTCGACGTCCGAAATAACTACCCTTTTAGAACTCACCTTTCTTTCAAGCTATGTAACAATTAACAATTCACATAGACACATGTGTTGGTCTTCGAAATTAATACGAGGTATCGGACACGTCAACCAAAAAAATACAATACAAAGACATTCCTATACATTAAGTTTTTAGCGTGGAACCGGGGTGTTACTTTCGGAGTTTTGACTTGTCAACCCTTCCATGTTTGTATTTTCAATGGGGATAACATTTTCTTTTTGTAATTGAGGTTTTAGCTTCTTTTTCTTTCAGCTACTTGACCCCCTCAGTCACTAGTTGTTTTGCCTATTTTATTGTTAAGAAAAACATTATAGTATTATTACTTTTTCAACAATAAGTTTTACAGTACTAATCACATTCTTGCAAATGTAAATCAATATTTGAAACATGTACGGCTAACATGCTATAGTATGCTTGTATATTTGTAAAAAATTGAAACTTTTGAAACATATGTGAAAATGTTGGTCATCTAAGCATGAATTATCTGAGTGTCAAATACATGTCCGTCGTGGAAATTAAGTGTTAGTGTAAACTTTGAAGCTCGGTATGAGCAGTACTGCCCACCACTACAACCTCTCTCTCTTTGCTAGTTAATCTAAGCACTGATATAGAGACTTGACCCACTTCAGGCTTCAACTTTGGAACCTCCACTACTTACGGAGAGGACATTGCATGGATCTAGCTCCACACAAACAATTTCACCCCAAAACAAAATGATGCCACTCATCTCCATCGTTGCCATATGGCACACGTGGTGGAACTACCACCTTTGTACACCATGATGTGCAAGGAAACCTCGCACTTGTTCTGTCCCTCAGCCAACGAACACCTTCCTGCACTTGGTGATACAGAGACTTTCCTTCTTCTCAAGCAGCCACCTTTCATCTCCATGGTCAAATCATTCATTGTTGGAATGTTCCTTCTCCCGTGTATGCATTTTCTTTCTACATACCAGTATTTAGGTTTTCTGAAGTAAGGTTAATGGTTTCAGTTGGTTGATAATGTTAGTTATTGCCTGAAAAACTTTAGTTGGATTTCTCAGAATTAAAGTTCCACAAAGACTATAGTTTAAATTCTTGCATTCGTGGAATTGCTTGTGCTTTTTGCGGTGTGTTGTTGACTCTCACAAACTAAAATTGCGGGTTTGACTTGCACAACCCTTTTGTTGTCAAGTGGTGCAGACTCTACACCTTGTGAAAATAGGAAACAATGCAGGACTTTCCAACAGGAACTGTGCGGATACTCTCTAGTCTTTACAACAAATTCAGAGCCGAGTGAGATAAGTCTTGAATTTGTGCAATGGAAAAATCTTCATGAAATTCGTTCCATTATATTGAGGTGAAAAAATGGGAATGGTTGTTCAAATTGATGATTTATAATTTAGCAAGAGTATTACACCTGAGGAAAAAATGGTTGTATATTTGGTGAGATTGAAGATAAAATATCTTCCTAGCTTCATGTGAATATGCAATGTGAGTGGTTGCTTTTAGGTTGGTGGAATAATGTAAGAGCATAAAGAATACAAATTATTGTAATAGAAGTACCCAACTTGAATGTCCTTAACACTCAAGAAGGTGGTAGTGCATTGGTGGATGGCAATGCTTTTGTAATGAGTTTTTTTTGTTAAGAGAACTAAGCCCCTAGAGCGGAGTAATGATTTTTTTTGGCTAGATTCCTAGAACTCATGGTAGTACATTTGAGAGGTAAGCACAGATAATTTGCTTTCCTAGAAGGTAAAATAGTGCATGTCAATAGTAGTTGCTACTTGCGATTTCATCTTTCCTAGAAGGTTGTTTGTTTTTTTTTACCTCAAATATAGTGAACAAACCATCCTTCTTCTTATAAACAAAATGTTTATAAAAAGTAGTGCCCACTATCCACGTGTACCCTGTTACTTTTTACTTTTGAAGGGATGATCAGGTAGCCACCCCCCACCCCACAACACACACACACACATTAGTTTTCAAACCAAGACCTTATGTTTCTTTGATGAAAAAACTTATTCCAAAAAGAATGTCACAATTCTTCCATTGCACTAGCATTTATTGAGCTTTGAAGACATTGTCTAGCTCCGCAAAGTTCAAAACTTGATGTTTTTCTCAATTTCCCTTTTTGCACCAACCTAAAAACCACTCCCAGGGAAGATATTTTGGCTTCAATCTCAAATATGCAACTTTTTTTATTATTTTTTTTTTTTACCTCAAACTCTGATTTGGCATGAAGATTGATCCTTACTCTTCAGTTGGAAAATCCTGCAAACTATTTCAGGCATCTACGTTTGTTCTTGTGAATTTGTGATATCAGCCTTTACCTATGCATTATTTTTTTGTTTATTCACTGGAGCCCGAATAAAAAGCGAATCTCTTAAACCTCTTGGTCAACATCGATACTGAATGATGATTCAAACAATTTTGTGATGGCATGATTGTTTTTACTTCTGTTTCATTGATATTCACTTCGGCTCTAATCTGCTGCTGATTGTTGTTTTGGTTCATGTTATACGCTTTTGTGTGTGTGTAATGATGAGTTTGGAAGTCCTTTTGTGTGTGTGTAATGATGAGTTTGGAAGTCCTTAAAAGGGGGAGAATAGGTGAGATCTTGTGTTTTCACTTAACTAAACTAGCCTGATACTGAAGATTGTACAAAAAAATTAATGTTGATCAAGCCAATTTTGAAACGACTTGACCATACCTGACCATAGCTTGGGCACCTGAAGTTGCAGTCCAGTGTTCCTCTAAGGTTAGAGCCTAGTTTGTTGGTGTTTTGAAGCACATCAGAGGAAAGTTCCAAGGTCATTTGTCTGCAATTCAAAGATAAAAATTCTATTATGGTGAGAAGGTGTTCAATTACGAAGATATACGTGATAACAATATATTAATGAAACAAAAATCTATCCATCATTGGGTGTTCATTTACGAGGATATACGTGATAGCAATATATTTATGAAACAAAAATCTACTCATCATTGTTTAAGTTTGGTTGTTTTTCACCCGAGTAATTTGTAATGTGAAGATACTAGGATACATATATTGATTTAATTAATTTATTGAGTTCAAATGATCAAGATTGATTTTTTCCTTGAATTGAAGTGGTCAACAGACTTAAAACAAAAATGTTATTTTGGAGAACCATTTATATGATTCTGAGACATTTCTTGTGTGTGCAGAAATTGAGGTTCTCAAGAAACAAACCGGATTTACTTCCAATGAGGGGGTTCAATGACGTAGAAAATGTAGCCTCTAGTGAAGGAGCGCCTGCAAGGCTGGATAATTACAACAAGGTTTCTGTCTTACCTCTTGTTTTCCTCATTTTCTATGAGGTATCTGGGGGACCATTTGGCGTCGAGGATAGCGTTCAGGCAGCTGGCCCCCTTCTAGCTCTTTTGGGGTTTCTAGTCTTTCCATTCATATGGAGTGTCCCTGAAGCTCTTATTACAGCAGAAATGGGTACAATGTTCCCGGAGAATGGAGGATATGTTGTTTGGGTTTCATCAGCTTTAGGTCCATTTTGGGGTTTCCAACAAGGTTGGATGAAATGGTTGAGTGGGGTTATTGACAATGCTTTATACCCGGTTTTGTTTCTTGACTATTTGAAATCAGGAATCCCAGTGTTAGGTGGTGGTTTTCCTAGAATCATAGCTGTGCTAGTCTTGACTGTGGCTCTTACATATTTGAATTATAGGGGCTTAACCATAGTAGGGTTTGTGGCTGTTATATTAGGAGTGTTCTCGATTCTACCTTTTTTGGTTATGGGAATTGTAGCACTCCCCGAATTGGAGCCTTCGAGGTGGTTTGTGGTAAACCTAGACAATGTGAATTGGGGATTGTACTTAAATACTCTGTTTTGGAATCTGAACTACTGGGACTCAATTAGTACACTTGCAGGAGAGGTGGAGAATCCCAAGAAAACTCTCCCAAAGGCCCTCTTTTATGCTCTGATCCTGGTGGTTCTTGGATACTTCTTTCCTCTTCTGATTGGCACTGGATCTAGATCTGTTCCACTTGACCGTGATCTGTGGAGCGATGGTTATTTTTCAGATATTGCTAAAATTCTAGGTGGAGTATGGTTGAGATGGTGGGTCCAAAGTGCTTCTGCAATGTCAAATATGGGAATGTTTCTTACAGAGATGAGCAGTGATTCTTTTCAACTTTTGGGGATGGCAGAACGTGGGATGCTTCCTGAATTCTTTGGCAAGAGATCTTCTTATGGAACACCTCTGGTTGGAATCCTGTTCTCTGCTTCAGGTGTGGTTCTGCTATCATGGTTAAGCTTTCAAGAGATTGTAGCCGTAGAGAACTTCTTGTACTGTATTGGAATGATTTTGGAGTTTATAGCTTTTGTAAAATTGAGGATAAGGTACCCGACAGCCTCAAGGCCTTACAAGATTCCTGTTGGAACTGTGGGATCCATCTTAATGTGCATTCCTCCATCCATATTAATTTTTGTGGTTTTGGCACTTGCTTCTTTCAAGGTCATGGTTATTGGCATTCTAGCGTTGTTAGTTGGATTTGTTATGCAACCTTGTCTTGTTTACAGTGACAAAAAGAAACTGATCAAGTTCTCTATTCGTTCAGAGCTTCCAGACTTTCAGTTTGCTGACAATGAGGTTACACGGTCCTTGATAAGTTAAATTGGATTTTGATTATCTGAAACTGATCAAGTTCTCTATTCGTTCAAAGCTTCTAGATTTTAAATTTGCTGACAATGAGGTTACACAGTCCTTGATCAGTTAAATGGGATTTTGATTATCTGCAGTTGAAGAAGTTTGGAGCAGGCTTCATCAGCAACTTAACATTATGTAAAATCACTCTCAGAGCCACGTTGTAGAAGATTATGTTGTGTTTTATGTCATCCTAAGCATGTAACTCAGACAAGCTTCTGCAGAATATTTACGAACTTTTAACCTAAAGCAGCTAGTTCAGTCATTTCCTTGTTCTCATGTCAGATCTTCCTTTAATATCTAAAGGTATCTGTGTGAATTAGGTTAAGTCAACTCTTATGGGAATGTCTTTTGATTGGATCAAAAAATTTTCCTCCATCTGAAGCAGAAGTTTTATAATCTGTTGTGTTTGTGTGGATGCTCATCTTGCCATATAAAATAGGGTTCAACTTTGGATTGGTACACAAGTCTTGTAAGTTTAATACCTTTGTTGCTACACATGAGATGCATATGCATTCTTTCAGCACTTGCATAAAAGCGCCGTGGCTGTCGTGTAAAATTTTGATTCTTCTTACTAGTGCACCATTACATTACTCAGAGGAGCCTTAATTTCCTCTCAGAGGTGTTAGGAACAAGGCACTTCTATCAAATGGAGATTGCTGGTCAAGCGTAATGAACCTGCTGCATGCTATTTGATCCCTGTAAACACATCCCTAGTCAAATTCCTGTGCTGAAAGTTTACAAGGTTATAAAAAACCATTGCATTCAGATGTATTCCAAATGAAAGCTCCTGATCCGAAAGGACTGCCAAACTCTGGATCTCTTCTCGGAAAAGGAAACTGGAAGTAATTCAAGCAACTTTATCACTAACTTGAAGGTCATAGACTAGTTCTTGGGCAAGTAAGTATTCCAATACAAATGCTAACTAACTTTCAGACCAAATGGACTCCATTTGATTTCTAACCTCGCGTGGCACCATAATAACGTCAAATGGGAAATGTTTGACTCAACAAACAAGTTCGGTTGTGCTTAACGAAGAAGGAAAACTCGTTTGTACGTTGTAGGCTCAATTGGAGGCCAATTTGGGTGCATTCTGGGAATACAAGGATTTGAGTGACAAAATGGACTCTTTTTTATTTCTAACCTCACGTGGCACCATAATAACGTCAAATGGGACTTGTTTGACTCAACAAACAAGTTCGGTTTTCAGATCAGAGACTAGTTACTTGTGCTAAAACTGGATTCAACTTTATCACTCAAACGTGTTCATTTGGCCTAACATCAGTGGAAGAACAACAGCCTTTAAGAATCGAAGGGAGGTGCTATTTTGGTGCAGGTTCGGATTAGCTATGAAATGATGACTGCAGCAGAGTGCATGGAAAAAGATGGGTTTGATGAATGATAATTGATCATCTTAAATGCTGGCAAAACTTCTTTTGGATTGCCTTATAACAACAGTGTTTTAGTGCAAGTTACATATTTTTTCTGGATATCTAAACTCTACTGCACACTCCTTTCCAGGCTCTATATATGTCAGTGTGTGTGTGTGGCGACATCAGGCAAAGTTGTCAAGGAAGCTTTTAACAAGACAAAAAGGAAGACAACACTGTTTCAATAAAAATACTTTATTTAAGGAGTAAACGGTTACATATAACTTAAGTCATCATTTCAACGGTACAACCTCCAGGTCCTCCAAAATACAAGGTCGCTCCCAGAACACAGATCTTGTAGTGTAGCAACCATGGGTGCCAGTTCTAGTTTGCATTCTAGACTCTTTGTTGGATATACAAATCTACGGGTCTCATCCATTAAATAAATGAACCCAATATAAGATTTGTATAAGCTGCCTTCTGATGCAAAATGACCACTTCCCATATGAGGGCTTGGTTCATTCCAGGACCATCTACATCTCCACCCAGTTGTATCTTCTGAAGCGTGCATGATCAGATAAACTGGTGAACAGAGACTTTGGCTAATTATCCTACATTTTCATTGTAAAATTGAAGACCCCAATTCCCCGTCTTTGAATCGTCCAAAAGCCCAAAAATAAATGAAGGAAGCAAAATAAGTTACTAACTAAAAAAAATATATAAAAGCCAAAATGTTTTAGTTATCTGAAATATGGTTATTCTCATGTGAGCCCATCAGTGTTCTAAAAATTGCTAGGCGCTGGGCGGGCGGCGAGCAGGTGCCTAGCGCCCAAGAGTCTAGGCGAGTGCCTAAGCGGGCGCCTAGGCAGTCTTAGGTTTGTATTATTACTTTAATAATTTACAAAAGTTAAGCATAATACCTTATCAATTACATCCAATTTAATGCCAATATACATATGCAAAATTTAAAAACATGAAAAATTAACAATCGTGAACAAAATTTATTAAAACTCAAATGACTGAAGTTGGCCATGATGGGTACTTTATATAAATTTGAATTTGTGTACTATTTTATTTTTCTTCAAATTGCATGAATAACCTCAGTTATGCTTGATAAAATCTACATTAGTAAAATTGGTACCGGCAGATCCTTTGAGAATTCCATTAAGTAATCATCATTTGCTACATTTAGACATATATTGAATAAAAAACAATTAAATAGTTTATTTCTAAAAAATAGGAAAAAAAAATAAAATAAGAACACAATCAGCCTTATTAAAAAATAAAAATCGCCCAGACCGCCTAGAGTCCGCCTAGACCCCGCCTAGATCCCGCCCAGACCCGCCTAGACCCCCCCAGACCTGCCCAGAACCACCCAGACTAGGGGTGGGCAAACGGGTCGTCGATCCGCGGATTCAACTCGAACCGGACCGTTTTGCTCTAAACGGTCCGGATTTCAATTATAAATTTTTACTTACGGTTCGGATCGGTCCGGATCCGTTATAAAACGGTCCGGTCCCGGTTCCTATTTTTAAAAACGAAACGGTCCGGATCGGACCCGTTTCAAATTGCATTTATTAAAAATATACCACCAAAAAATCTACCCTACGGCCCTACCCTATTTACTAAGAGAAGACAGATGTCTCTCTCTGTCTTTCACTTTCACTTTCTCTCCTCTCTCTCTCTCTCTCTCTGTCTTTCACTTTCACTTTCTCTCCTCTCTCTCTCTCTTTCACTTTCTCTCCTCTCTCTCTGTCCTTCCCTCCTCTCTCTCTCTCTCTTTCACTTTCTCAACCTCTCTCTCTCTCTGTGTCTTTCTGTCTCGAGAAAATAAGTAGCAGCAGCAGAGTGCCAGAGGCCCAGAGACTCTTCCTATCCTCTCTCTCGGTCCAGCAAGAGAAGCACTCTTCCTATCCTCTCTCTCGGTCCAGCAAGAAGAAGACCAACATGTCGCCAGAGAGACCAAGAAGAAGAGGAGCAGAAGAAAAGGAAGAAACGATTGGAGATCTCCCTCTCCTCTCTCTCGGTCTCTGTCCCGAGAAGAAGCAGCAGCAGCACAGCTAGGAGGTCTCCTTCTCCTCTCTCTCTCGGTCTCTGTCTCGAGAAGAAGCAGCAGGAGATCTCCGTCTCCTCTCTCTCTCGGTCTCTGTCTCGAGAAGATCTCCGTCTCATCTCTCTCTCGGTCTGTCTCGAGAAGATCTCCCTCTCATCTCCTCTCTGAAGTAGCAGATCTCCTCTCTGAAGCAGATCTCCTCAAGAAGCAGAGAAGAAGCAGATCTCCTCAAGAAGTAGAGAAGAAGCAGATCTCCTCAAGAAGCAGATCTCCTCTCTCTCGGTCTCTGTCTCGAGAAGAAGCAGATCTCCTCTCTCTCTGAATCTCTCTTATTAAAAAAAAAAAGCAAATTTATTTTTCTGTTTTTTTTTTTTGAATGCAATTTTTTCTGTTCTTTGATCTGTATGAAATATGAATATGAATGATAAATTTTTTGTATGATTTGTAGTATGAATATGATTGGAAGTTTGGAACCGTTTGGAACCGTGGAACCGAACCGTTTAGAACGGTTCGAGTTAGGTTCGGTTCCAATTATCCAAATGAAGGGATCCGGACCGGACCGGATCCGTCAAAATGTAAACGGTTCGAGTCAGGTTCCTTCAAATTTGGAACCGATCCGGACCGTGCCCACCCCTAACCCAGACTGCCCGCCCATCCATTAATCTGGGCGATTTTCCACCTTCTAGCGCCTAGGCGGCGCCTAGGCCGATTTTTTGGAACACTGGAGCCCATATATATAAACTAAATATTTAACCAAATAGACTTTGTCCTGCTACAAAAACTCTAGAGAGCCAGGCCCCTAGCTCCAGGGGAGGCTCTCTAGCACGTTTTTAGGAGAGAGAGTATTCAACCACAAAAAAATGGAATGGTCTCAGTTAAGAGACTCCCTTTTAGGGCTGAAAACCGAACCGACGGTTCGGTTTTTCATCTAAACCGTGAAACGAACCGACTTATTTCAAATCGAACCGACCATTAACAAAACCAATTCGAAACCGAACCGATTCTAATTTATGCAAACCATAACCGAACCGAACCGACTAAAATTGAACAAAAACCGAAATAAAACTGAACCGACCGACTATTTTAAACATATTGTATTATTTACATATAAAAAATATATTATTTATTATATATATTCGGTCGGTTCGGTTTGGTCGGTTAAAATCACATAGAAACCGAAAACCGAACCGACTACTTCGGTTTTGAATTTTTTTAAACCGAAACCGATCCGAATCGAATTTAAACCGAACCGATTGGTTCGGTTTAGATCGGTTCGGTCGGTTTAATCGGTTTGATCGGTTTTTTGTTCAGCCCTACTCCCTTTACTTTTGTTTTCCCCAAAAAACGTGTAAAATTCATGTCGCATCTCTCATCACAGATCGAAGACGAACCCCCCCCCCCCCTTGCTCCTTTTTTCACCTCGGATCGAAGACGAAGACGGGAATCTTTCGAGCCTTTTCACCTCAGATCGAAGACGAAGACAACACTTTTCACTCCCCTTTTCACCTCAGATCGACAAAGACAACACTCTTTCGAGCCTTTTCACCTCAGATTGAAGATGACACTTTTCACTCCCTTTTCGCTTCCCTTTTCACCTTAGATCGATGAAGACAACTTTTTTCATCTCCCCTTTTCAACTCAAATCGAAGGTCACTCTCCATCTAAAATCAAAGAGCTATGCTTCAAGGTACGTTTCATTGCATTTTTTTTCTAAGGTTTCTCTCTCTCTAGGGTTTCTTCTCCAGGGTTGTTGAATCGGGTTGTTAGTTTTCAGCAATACAAGAAATGAGGTTTGTTTGGTTTATTGTTTTCTCTTATGTTTTGTCTTCATTGTAGTGGTTGTATTTCCCTAGAAGGCCTTCTGGCAGCGAACAAAGAACGTCAAGAGAGCCACCATTATTTCATTTCCCAAGAGTGTTGCTTCAACAAGGAGAATGTAGGTTTTTTTATTCAGCTGTGTGTTTTGATTCCCTCTGTTTCATTTTGGTTTTCTTTCATTTTATCTTCGAATCCAAAGGGTTTGCTGAAAAATGCTAGTCAATCAAGTTTTCAAATGAAGACGTTTTGATAAAAATTACCTTGGCTTGGTATATTCCAGTATGGTTCCTAAATATATAATAGGCATTCAAGCTGAATTTACTGAAGTTTTGATAAAAATTACCTTGGCTTGGTATATTCACTTCCACTTCAAATATTTACTCCAAATATTTTTTTAGTATCCATGACAGAGACCAACTTCTGATGGTATGCAAAATGGGGTTTGTTTGGTTTTCAGTAATGCAAGAAATGTGGGTAAAATCAATACATAGTATTTCTATTGTACATCTGTATATTTGTTAGTTCATACATTTCATAATTAGTTATCACTTATTTTGTTATTTTTATTGTATAATCTATTTGGCCGAAACTACCTGTATAACAACTCTAGTGGATCCTTAGTTGTAGCATTGTTCCCCAAAATAGACTATACAAAATAATAGTACTAGGGTTGTTATGTGTGCATCTATATTATAACACATATTTCAGGAATGGATAGTGTAGAAGATAACGAATGTATGTTGATGGAAGAAAATTTAGAAGATATAAGGGAATGTATAGAAGGGATTTTCAGTGAAAGTAAGAACTACTGAAAAAGATGCAGATGGAAAACCTAAATTCATTCAGCTTTCACATAGTCGGTCTGGGCAACAAAAAAGTAACGCAAAAAATGTCGTGGGATTGCGTGGTACGAGTAAATGTGGCTGTTTGGATAAGACTAGAGGTCAGATATGCCCCGATGGAACAATTTTAGTGACAAGAGTAACACTTGATCACAATCATGAATTGAGCCCCAGAAAATCAAGATTTTACCCAAAGAATAAAACTATGAGCTTGTATGTCAAGAAGAAGCTTGATTATAATGATAGGGCGGGTATTAAACCAAGTAAGAGTTTTTCAGCATGTGTGGTTGAAGTGGTGGGCATGATATTGTGACATTTTTAAAAAAAAGATTGTTACAATTATCTGAACAAAATGAGGAGGTTGAGACTTGGTGAGGGAGATGCAATGACACTTCATAACTACTTCCAAAAAATTGCAAGCTAATAATGTCGATTTCTTTTATATGATAGATTTGGATGATGATGAAAGATTGAGAAATGTCTTTTGGGCTGACGCATGGAGCAGAACATCTTTCAAGGAGTTTGGGGATGATGTTACTTTTGACACTATATACTTAACAAATAAGTACGAGATGCTATTTGCTCTTTTTGTTAGGGTGAATCATCATGGCCAATTGATATTCAAATAATTATTCCATAATATACCTCCTAATTATTATATTAGTCAGGAATTTATATCAGTAAATTATGAAATTTGGGTGTTTAAACAATTTGTTTTGTTTTGTTATTGAACTTATATCAGTGAATTCATAAATTTGTAATGAAAATGAATTGCTCATCAGGTTGCTTATATCAGTGAATTGCTTTTCAGGTTGATTATTACAATTTGTTGCTGCTGTGGGTGTTATTGAACTTATATCAATGAATTGCTCTTCAGGTTGCTTGTTTTGTTATTGAGCTAGCAGGGATGTTACAATCTATTGCTGTTGTATTTTGGGTGCTACAATCTGTTGTTGTATGCTGTATGTTGTATGCTTGTTCATTGTGGCTTAGTAACAATCTTTGCTTGTATATAGTATAGATGCAAATATTTGAATTAATAATACAATTAACAACACATTACAGATTGGGAATGAGTGCTATGTATTATAGATGCAAATTCATAGTTGACACTTGTATTAATTTTTGTTAGATTGGGAATGAGTGTTATGTATTATATAGATTGGAATGAGTGCTATGTATATAGTAGAGATGCTTGTTCTTTGCTAGACCTAGACAATCCAAACCCGCTTGAGAATTTCCAAGCATTGATCACCAAGAGAGGACTTCATTTCTCTGATCAGGTTTTGTTCAATGTGGAAACCACTGGTGTATGACCTATAGCAATAATCCTAATACTTTTTTCCACAAACTTTGCAAATGCTATGTGAAGATGAATAACTTGAGTCTCCTCAATGGTAAGCGTAATTTCATTCTGTTTTGGTGTCCTTGAGATTCTTCGTCGCAGAGATGAGCTTGAAGATTTCTTCGTCGCGAAGAGAGATGAAACCCTTTTGGAGTCGGAGACGGAGACGAAGACTCAGACTTTATGTTGGAGAGAAGAGAGAGAGCTTCAAGGGTTTGCTTTTGGAGACGAATAGAGACAAAAATTCAAGGGTTGCAAAGAGATAGTGCTTCAAGGGTTGCTAAGAGAGAGCGCTTCAAGGGAGAAATTTTGGAGACGAAGAGTGATGACTCCCTTTTTGAGATAAGGGAAAACGTTTGTTATCTGACCGTTAACCCCAGATAAGGGAAAACGCATTGGTCCTGCTAACTTGGATGAAGCCTGGCAAAGATAATTGAAGCAACCCGTCTTTTGCCCACCATCTACCTGTCCGCAGTATTCAAAAGCAAATAAAACAATTCTTTTAAAATAGATAAATTAATTTGGAGTATAGTATTTGGATGCACACAATCTAGGGATGGCAGTGGGGCGAATTTTCACGGATATCCGCCCCACCCAATCCGTTTGGGGCGGTTTTGGATATGGCTGAATGGGTTTTCGGGTGGTTTTGGGTATCCAAAAAATATCCGTTCACTATTCGGGGCGGATACGGATTTGGCCATATCCGCCCCGCGGATATCCGTTTATCCGTTTATTAGGTAAAATTACAACAATGCCCTCCCCCTATATAAAGGGATTAAACCCTTGATCCCTCTCCCTCATTCCCTCCCTCTCACACCCGCCTCTCCCTCTCTGCTGCTCTGCCTCTCACACTCACAGAGAACACTCACAGAGGGAGGGGCCGAGGAGCGATTTGAGCGAAGCGCCGAAGGCCTCTCCCTCTCTGCCTCTCACACACAGAGAACACAGCGACGAAGCCAAGGCGGAGGCCGAAGGGAAGGGTCGTCGTCGTCGACTCGTCGTCCGCCTCTTCTCTCTCACTGTCCCTTCTTCTCTCTCACAGCGAAGGCGGAGGCCGTCCGCCTCTTCTTCTCTCTCGACTCTCACAGCGAAGGTGAAACTCGTCCGCCTCTTCTTCTCTGATCTCTCTCACAGCGAAGGCGAAGCTCAAGCTCGGCCGCCTCTTCTCTCTCACAGCGAAGGCGTCGTCGTCGCCCTTTCTCCTTCTCTGATCTTAGCAATAAGATCTGATCTTAGATCTCAGATCCAGATCTCAGATCCAGATCTCAGATCTTTGATCCAGATCGGATCTAAGATCTGATCACATTTGATCTAAGCTCAGATCTCTGATCTCATCAGATCTGATCTATCTGATCTCAGATCTCATAAGATCTGATCTCAGATATCAGATATCAGATCTTTTTTTTTTTTTTTTTTTTTTGTAATATATCAGAGATCGAATTTTTTGTAATATGTTGTAATTTTTTTTTGAATTTGTTGTAATTTTTTTTAGATCAGAAAATCAGATAGTCAGATCTGATCTTTAGAAATATATATATATTTTTTTTTGTAATTTGTTGTATTTTTTTTTAATTTGTTGTATGTATAAATGATATGTAGTGTAGAATTATTTGTACTGTTATGTAAAAATTGTATCAAAACCCACCTTTAAAAATATTGCTGTTATGTAAAAATATTGCGGGGCGGATCGGTTGGGGCGGGGATTCAAAACCCACTTTTAAATCTATTTTATGCGGATATCCGGGGCGGAGTGGATATCCGCAAATCCGTCTGGAGCGGGGGCAGTTTTGAACATTACTGATAAACGGATATGCGGGGCGGATTTTTATCCCCGCAATCCTCAGCAGGGCGGGGATGGATTTGCTTAAATCCGCCCCAAACCGCCCCATTGCCATCCCTAACACAATCCAGTTTCCAAATAGGCATGTTTTCATGTCTTCATACAACGTTGGATTCACCTATAAGAGGCAAAATCAATATTATTATTTGTTGATTCTTCATGTTAAAAAAAAACATAACTGAACTTGCTTGCAATGCTTCCTGTTATGGTGAAGCTAGGATTTATTCAAGGAGAATTGGCTTTAATCTAAGAAGCCAACCTAGCTTCGCAGATAAATGAGTAAGACTATCTCAGTTGTAGCCCATGTGTTTAAATTATTACAAATAACTCCGATGATTTGGGAAGAAAAAGTGGCCCTTGATAAGAAAATCATAATGCACTATTTATCTTTTCATACGGCTGGTCGTATGATGTGTAATATTTACTAGTTTATTTTATATTAGACGCATAATGCTTTAACAAAAAAAACAAAAAGTCAAACAAAAACCTTTACTTTTTAGTAAAATTAAATTCTTTCTTATAAGTATCGTTCTTCACTATTGAGTACTGCAAACATGTTGGATTTTCAGTTAAGTTTCAAAACTAAGTTTAATGGATTATTATTAGATTAAAATGAGTTAGAAACGGTCCAAAATCATGTTTTTCTAGGATGCACCATACATCCAAAACACTTACACTTAGGTGCATAGAAGATTATATTATAAATTGTCTTACCAAACGATTGTTCGAAGTAAATGAACGATAGTTTGTTTGTAGATGTATGTTACGTATTTGTCCGAACAAATTAGCCCTTGTTAAATCTTCTTATCGAGTCCTTCGAATGAGTTTGTTCCCAATGGGCAGTTCTCCTCCATGATTTCTGAAAGGGTGTAGTTGTATCTGTCACACCTTCAGGTTTTGAAGTAGGGATCCTCTGTCCAAAATATTTCAAAGCATTATTCAAACTGATGCAGTCGATTTTTGCTCCTTGCTTTGACCTTGACCTGCTAACCTGATGACTTTCACAAGGAACGCACGTGAGCCACGGACCACCGTTGTGGTGGCCGATGACACTCCGATGCTAAAGTCAAACAGGGATCTGAGGAAGGCTTAATGATATAAACATTATATCTTATTTATAGTGCTGAAGTTCTGGTTAGTGCTGAAGTTTTGGTTCGACCAAGTCATCGGTGGCATAGTTTAGGGAAAAAGTTCTTCGTGGAGATCCTTATCTAATTAAGAGTTGTGCTATGAAGGGAAGTTTTCCTGTTAGACTTGTGCTCCTAGATATGCAGGAGATAGTTCCCAACCAGAATGTAGTCCAAAGATAAAAGTTTCCATCTGCGATGTATATTCTGGAATTTGCTTCCTAATTGGAAGCAAAGTGTTGTTGTCTTGCCTATCCGAAGCTGATCCTCGAGATACTTGCCTTAGCAGGGCTTATGGGTATTAAGGATAGTTGTGAGACGCATGGGCTTAGCAGGTTGTAATGATCTAGGTTTGTCTGGCGGACTGCATTGTGCGGGCTTGAAATCGCTCGGGCCTAATTAGTGTTAGGGCTGACGTTAGAGTCTATTATTTCTCGAGATCATCATGACACGTGTACGGTGTAGAAGATAGACCATTTTGGTGTATCGTCAGCTATTCCCCTCGAGTTATTGGGCTATCGCATCGGTTCACTAAGTGACTTCTTGAAAAGATACACCGCTCATGATGATCGAGTCTAAATCGTTGCTTGAGCCGTGCGCTTCATTAATTAAGTGTGTGTCGGTTTAGTGGAAAAGAGACGGGAAACCAATCCCTATTTAGATCTTCCTTTTTGCGGAGATTGACTCTTCCATTTCTTTGTTTTTAGAGATTTCTCTATGTTCGTCTTTTGATTGAAAACTTATTCACCTTTTCCATGGCTCACCAAAACCATTTTGATGATAAGCTTCTAGCCAAGGGCCTCTAGTTCTTTGAAGTAGGTTATTTTCCGAGTTGGGCCTTGCTGTAATCCGAACGACGTTTTGGGGGTCCCAGAGGACTTGCCATTCTATGCTTTGAATGATGATCAGACGCCGATGTTTCCTCTAGAAGGGTTCGTCTGTTTGCACCGCGGAATACTTCAAACTGGAGTCTGTTTTCCTGTTCTTGATGAGATTTGGGGCTTTTTGGATTTCCTTGGAAAACCTTTTGCTCAGTTGGTACCCAATGGGTATAGGATCATCCTTTTTATTTTGATTAGGGCGAAGGATACTGGCATCTGCGTGACTCTGCGGGTGATCCAATTGCTGACTTCTCATCGGTAGAATGATCATGCCGTTTGTAAGATGACGTCGCTGGCTTGCTTCGATAAGTTGTCGGATGACTTCAAGTTCTGGCTGAAATATTGCTTCTTGGCTTGTCGGATGCTATGAAGGCATTCCGGGACATGCTGGAGCAGAAGTACTTCAAGTTCAAGGGTCGTCCGCTTGAGCAGAAGTTTAAGCCATTTCGTAAGTATAGCTTCACCCTTTGATTTCTCTGCGTCGTTGTATGCTGATCATGCACAAGTTTCTTTGTAGGGAGGTTCCCCATCACTTTTCCTTCTCCAGAGGAGCAAGATGCTATGAAGGCATTCTGCGACATGCCGAAGATGCGTGTGGAAGACGTTATATGTCCTACTAATTTAAGTTGCAGTGGGTTGTGGGCCAACTGGCACGTGGCCTTCACTCTTTACCGAATGTTGAAGGTTAAATCTGAATGTGGAGCCCCTTCCAGAAAGAGGAAGGCTGCCAAAGTTAAGGCTCCTGCTTTGTGTGACACGGAAAGGCTTTCTGAGACGCTTGCCTCCTTTGTAAGTTCGAAGAGGTCTCGCTCTTGGGCCGAGCCGGCTACCAAACGGTCTACTCCAGTGAGGGAAGAATGTGAACCTAACCAGCCTGTTAGGGCAGAGGCCGAAGTATCTGGCTGGGAGAATGACCACCTGCGATTAGCAGGGGTTGAAGACGCGTCGAATCTGAGTACCGAGCAGGTTGAAGCTTTGAGTGAGAAGTTGATGCTGGCTACTGTGGCGGCTTCTACCGGTGCTGACTAATCCAGAACTGTTCTATTGGAGGGTTCTGATGACGATTCGTCCGAGGTCTCAGAGTTCAATCGTTCCGCTAGTGGATCGTCTGACAGTGGTCATGGTAATGCAGACCATCCTTTCTGTAGTCTGTGTTGTCCCCCATCTTGTTCCAGACTGTATATCAGGGTGATGGAGGGTCCATTGAACAATTAGCTTCTTTATCTTCCTTTGGATTCTGCTGAGCCATCTCGCAATGAAGGGTCGGCTGTTGGTGACAAAAGGGAAGGTCGTGGATGAGGGCTTAGGTGTAGTGGCAATTACAAAGGGCGGTGTTGGCATAATTTCGCGTCCGATAGAGCTCCATCCGGATGCGCGGATAGTGAATATGAGCAACCAGGCCTGACACCAGGAGGTTGACGTGGATTATGCTTCAAGGAAGCACATAAGCAGACGCTACAGCTGGCTGATGGACTGCGCTCTAAAGCCTGAGGAGGATATGCTGGAAGGGCGTATGGATAAGGGTTTGAAGCACCTTATGCTGGGAATGTCTCATTTGAGCCAGGTGGACGTCGCTGGGATGGAAGTTGTGGCTGCTCGTGAGAGGGTGTACACCATGGAATGTGTCTTTTCGACTATGCAGAAGTTGTATTCTGATACACTTTTAGAAATTGAGCTGCTAAGGAAGCAAATTGAGGATAGGAGGCTAGAATAGTCATTTGTTGTTGTCGAGACTCAGAGGGTTCACATGGAAGCCCTTGAGTCTGATTTGGCAGAGGCGGTGTCCGCAAAGGACAAATTCAAGCAAGAATTGGATCTAATCTAGCGTGATCTAGAGCTTGTGCAGGAAGCTGCGGCTAAGATGCAAGCTGAGTTGCGGTCTTTTGCTGAAGAGAACACCGTGAAGGAGGTAGAACGGGTTGCTCAGAGACAACAGTTGGAGGCCGACGTGGAATTCAATGCTCGGGAAACGAGGATAGCTGAAGACCAGCTTCTTCTGGAGCAACATGAGCTTAGCGCAGTTAAGAGTAGCCTGGCTACGGAAAAGTCTCAGGTTGATGCGCCGACTGGCAAGTATGAGTCGTTGGAGCGTGAACTTGCTGAAGTGAAGGCGCGCGAGGAAGAGCATCTTAAGGCACATGGCTAGTGTGAATTCCGCTGAGTCGTGCATAGGAGATTACAGTTGCTGGCGCTGATGAAGGAAGAGCATCCGAAATAGGACCTTGCATATTATAAGAAGATGTCTTATGCAGACTTTGGAGTGGTCTTTGCATCTTCAGAAGAAGAAGGCAATTCGGATCATGACGTTCAGATTGAGGCGCGTACGGACGCAATTTTTGCTCATTCTCTTGTTAAGCTTAGTTCTCCCGTATCTGTACCCCCTCCTGATGAGAAGTAAACTTTGTACACTTGTACCTTTTTGTTTCAACTACTAATGAAAACATTTTATTTTGAGTATGCCTTATACCCGCATTGTGTTCGGTCTCCCTGTCGCGCACTTTCCATTTTGCCTTGTCGTTTTACTTTGACACAGGTCTGGTTAGGTCAATAGGAATCCGAGTGTTTTGTCTGTTGTTGAGAGTTTGACCATTTTTGTTGCGAATGATTATGACATGTTCTTCTATGAGATCTCAGGGTCACTATCGTTTGGTTACATCCAATAGTGGGTGTTCTGCGGATGGTTTGGCAGTTGGGTACGCTACCCAGCCGTAGCTCATCCTCTGGGTAAGCCATTGGAGACTTAAGTTGCATATCTGACTATCGGTTGCAACTGTTGGCATGAGTGAACTTTGGTAACTGAGCACATGCGTTGTTCTTTGAACGAGAACGTTTGTCCCGAGTTAGGTTTCGTAAGCTCGGGCTAACATTCCATGTAGCGTTCGTCCGCGTGTCAGCGGGATTTATAGGTTGGCTTGAGTGGCCATTGCTGATAATAGAATGTCAGCCTGTGTGAGCGTGAAGACATTTCTTAAGCTGCAATTTATTTTGGCGACCGCTGTTTTGAGAGGAAGCGGTAGCAGTTGACATCAATTGGGGCTGACAGAGCTCCCACCTTTCGAACCATCTATATCCGCGCGGAGCGGATTATAGGTTTGGGATGTGAGAATTTGGCGATCATGGTCTGTTGAAGAGCGATGATCCTGTGGCGAGACGTCGACATCAGTTCGGGAATGACTAGGCTCTCACCCACCAAACCATCTATACCCATGTGGAGTGGGCTACAAGTTTTGGACTCCGAATTCGGCGACCATTGTCTGTAAAAGAATAGTGGTCCTGTGGCAAGCCGTCGAAATTAGTTCGGGAATGAGTAGGCTCTCACCTTCCAAATCATCTACACCCGTGCGGATCGAGCTACAAATTTGGGAATTTTCGGCGACCATGGTCTGTAGAAGAGCAGTGGTCCCATGGCAAGCCGTTGGCATCAGTTCGGGACTGACTAGGCTCCCACCTTCCAAACCATCTACACCCGCGTGAAGCGAGCTACAAGTCTGGGAGTTGGTAATTCAACGACCATGGTCTGTAGAAGTGACTGGTCCTATGGCGAACTATTGAAATTAGTCAGAATTGACTAGGCTCCCACCTTCCAAACCATCTAGACCCGCGCGCAACGGGCTACAGGTCTTGGCTTTGACTAGAAGTTGTCGTTGTCAGTCGTTACTAGCTAGGGTTACCTGATCGGGTTCGGCGACCGTTGTCCGCGAAGGGGGCAACGGTCCCTGGCGAGTCGTCGTCACCAGGCGTAAAAGCGCTGATTAGACTCCCACTTCCTAAGCCATCGACATCCACGTAGGGAGAACTCGGCGTTAAGATGAAACAGAATTCGTCGTCATCAGCCAAAACTGACTAAACTTTCTTGATTAGGTAGGGGTTCCGCCTGTTACGAGCGTGCGAGCCTACATCCGTAGGCTGAGTGCATTGTGCAGATGAGTTTCCTTTTGAAGAGACATGAGTACCTTAAATCAGTAGGTGATATGCAGGTGTGATCCGTGTGTCAAAAGTGACTAGGTTTCAAATTCTCATATTAGGCACGTGGTAGAACACGCTTGAATAGTGGGCTAAACCCATGGAGCCATAGAGGAAGAGCTAGGGTTTGTCGTAGGATCAAGACGCTACGTATACAGCGTAAATTGCATGGTGACACGCGTACGACGTAGATCACGAGACGATTGAGTATCAGTTACTCCCCTCAATCAATGGGGTTGTGTGCAACATCATTAATTGGATGAACTTGGTCCTGTGCATTTCCTTGGGAACCGTCGTCTCCTCGTTTTCCATACGGTATTCAATGCTGACAGTTAATGTTGAAGTGCTTGTTTGGTGAACCATTATGTCCATATAATGGTGTTTCTTCATCGCTGTAGGCATTCTCTTCCACAAAGCGCACCTCTTCAGATGCTCTTACTCAAAGAATATGCTTTGGGTTTTCCAAAGGCTGAAAGGAGATCTCCAACGCTGAAGTCTTTGAATGTTCTTACATTTGCGTCGATGAGTCTTGATAAGACTTGATGTTATGCGTGGTCACCTGCTCTGGGTGAGCACCCAATTTGTTTGCTGAGACCTTGTAATTTCTTCTCGTATTGCGTAGAAGAAATACAAACTTCCTCTCAAGGGATGAGTCTGTCGTTTATGTGATGGTGCCCTGTCGGTGCTTTGAAACGCCTAGCTTCAGAGGTAATACTAGCAGCCAACCTTGGAGCGGTTGCCTCCCTCCTCTCTTGGTTAGCCCCGTAATGCCGCGCTACGCTGGAATTCGGGATTGCATGTCGGAGTGGAGTTTGACATGGCCTGTCGGAGTGGGCCATTGACTCCTAGATGTCCCTCTCATCCCTTTAGCGGGAGGGTGCACTCGATTTGTTTCAACCTAATACTTGTCCCAAGTTCGTCTGGTTGAGCGGATTGAGCGTGTGAGTTGGTTGTAGCTTTGAATGGCGGTTTGCAGGCCCCCGATTGCTGATTTTGTACCACCTCAGGCCATTATTGAGGGGTGTGTCCGTAGAGGCATTGAATTGGACGTGTTCTTTCATCATGCTCTTGCTCATGCCAATCTTTCATCCTGATCTTGTTCTTGGAAAATCTTCTTTGGAGAAGTCGTAGAGTCTACTTTGGGTACCTTTATTGTCGCTTTTGAGTCTTCTCATGGAGTCAGACAGTTTAAGCGAGTCTTTACCGTATGTTGCATTGAATTCAAATGCTTGTAGTCTTTTGTATTTGCCTATGGGCGATCGTTGTTACATCTTTCCAGTAATCACTAGAGTGTGTGCGTATTTTTCTTTTATTTCTTAAATGATTGCAAATCACATAAGCTCCTAAGAATTAAAACTCTACATTGACTATGGAAAGGAAACTAAACAACTGAATAGATAGACTATTGGCGGAGAGAGGTCGACCCGGCCCTGAAGTGAATTCGCCTGGCCCTTTCTGGATCGTTAGTACCTTTAGTGAGCTACCAAGTTTTGCTGACACCATCGAGGTTACTGAAAACTAAACCTTGCGTGGGAGTTTCCTTCTGCGCCGACTGATTATTGGGGGGTTGTGCTACCTTAACTTACCAACCTCATGTCTTATTTATAGTGTTGGAGTCCTGGTTCGACTAGGCCATCGGTAGCGTAGTTTAGGGAAGAAGATCTTTGTGGAGATCCTTATCTAATTAGGAGTTGTGCTGTGAAGGGAAGTTTCCTGTTAGACTTGTACTCCTAGATATGCGAGAGACAGTTCTCAATCAGAGTGTAGTCCATAAATAGAAGTTTCCATGTGCGACGTATACTCTGGTATTTGCTTTCTAGTTGGAAGCAAAGTAATGTTGTTTTGCCTGTCCAAAACTGATCCTCGTGATACTTGCCTTAGCAGGGCTTACGGGTATTGAGGATAGCTGTGAAACGCATGGGCTTAGCAGGTTGTAATGATCTGGGTCCGTCTGGCGGACTGCATTGTGCGAGATCATCATGACACGTGTACGGTATAGAAGAAAGACTTTTTGTTGTATCATCACAAACCTAAACCAAATGAATACCTTAGTTAAATATTGTGTTTATTTATTTTATTTTTCAATGTGAAATTCAGATACCTGAATCTTGTGATTCTTCAATAAAGGGTGATCAAGAGCTGGCTGTTTAGCAGTCTCAAGGCAATCATAAATCATACCATCTTCATTTTATTAAAGTCATTGAACTAAACAAAAAAAGAAAATTAAATCCTCTATTATTGCTCTCACCAATGAATGCTAAAGAAAAAGGAAGTTCAAATTCTTACCCTGGTCCTCTTTATGGCTGGTTTACTCATGAGCTTGATTTGCCTTCTGAATTCTATGTCGTCTTCAACAGATATATTTCTTCTTTTTCTTGCCCCATTACAAGCCATGGCCATAAATCCAACGAACAGAACTTGTATGTAACCCATACCTCCAGTAATGAAATTTTGAGAAGTTAGAGATGGAACAATAATATCAATTTCACTTACAATCATTCAGAGAGCAGTCATTGCATTCCATGTAAATGGAAAACTTGATGTGTGTCTGTGTTGTGAGGCAGTGAACATGCTTAATTGATGTTTGAACTAATTAGCTATTACATGCTGTATGAAACTTAGACTAATAATATGTAAACATCATAAGTAGGAGCTTGTTGGAGAAATTGCAATGATAGAAACTTATCTAATCTTGACCTTAAAAAGTAGAAGAACAAAGAATGAATTGAATTCATACTCCAAACGGTAAGGTTGAGGTGAAGGTACATCCACTATTGGAGGTGTGGTTGCATCTAAGCTCGAGTGTATTCACTCTCGAACCACATCAGCTTACCATTCTCATTAGGGAGGAGTATGGTATTAAATTGAGATCGATCACAAATCCACTCCTAAGCTTTGTGTACAACACCTAGATGGAAGACTGTATGATGACGAACAATACTTTTATGTGTTAGCGACAGCCTAAATACCCATGTCCTAAACACTCGATGGATCACTTATTCTATAAGCTCAAGCGACTCTCAATCAATTTCTTCCTCATGAGTTGTCATATCTTTAATGCAAATTATATTATCAGTAAATATTTAATGATTCCATGGACCCATGATATCTGAAAGGTAGTAGACAAAACTAAGGGTAGGCACGGTCTACATCAGTTCCAAAATTTGAAGAACCTAACCGAACCGTTTCAATTTAACGGAACTGGTCCAGTCCTGATTCCCTCATTTTGAACACTAGGACCAAACCTAAGTCGACCCGTTTAGAATTGTTCAGTTCCTACGATTCCACTGAATTTTTTTGTAATTGTCTTTTTTAGTTAATCATTCATTTTAATTTAAAAAAATAACAGCAAACTGCAGCAGCAAGCAATTCACAGGAACAACAGCTATGACAATTAACGACAGGACTGAAAGAGAGACGACGACAACAAGAATAAATCAATCGATTCATATAAGCATTTGAGTTTTTTAGGGTTCAAGATTTTGTGTGATTGAACACACAATAAAATTTTGTAAACCCCAATCAAGATAAGACGTGTTATAATGTTATACTAAATTGGTTGGAACTGAACCATTTGAATTCAAACATTTGGAACTGGACTTGAACCGTTCTACAACAGATTTGACCGATCCAGACTGTTTATTAATATACACAACGAGAACCAGACCATTTGGAGCAAAATGAGTCGGTTTGGATTGGATCCGTGGTTCCTCGACTCATTTGCCCACCCCTAAACAAAAAGATTAGCGCAGTTTCCTAGGAAATATGGTCATATTACTAAAGTATAGTATCCCCAAGCTCTGATACCGAAATTGTAATGCCCTCCAAATCCAAAACATATAGAATTTGAGGTATCATCTAGGAAAACATACTTTATCAAGATGACCAGTTATCAAAACAATCATTAATGAAAAAAATATACAATACAAGGATTGTTCATACATTTGATAAAGTCATAGATGGTAACCATAAGATAGTGAGTCAACTATGAGATGTCATAATATCAATGAGTGACTTATTCATCATAATCTTGACATTTTCTATTATTAAAAGGAGACAAGTCACTAGATTAGATTAATGAGCAGATTGCTCTATCTCTATATCGCTACTATCGAAGCACATTTAATATATGAAAACAAATTTCTTTCATTATAAAAAATTATGATAATGCAAAAAAATAACATTACCCACCACAACATCAAGGAATAGATTTTGCGAAATCTAACGAAATTTTCATTTTTTTCGAAATTGCAAAAAAAGGCGAAAGAAATAATTACATTTTCTCGTAAATTTCGGGATCTTTTTCATAAATTTCATTTTTTCATAAAAATATAAAAACCAGCAACCAAAAGTTACATTTTTTTGAGGGTTTTTTCAAAAAGTTGTGGGGTTTTTTCGTAAAATTTGAGGTTTTTTTCTAATTGTTTATTGATTTTTGAAACCATCCACTGATTTCCTAATTATCATTTCTTCTACTTATATATTGATTTTTGAAACTACTCTCTGATTTTCAAATTATATATTGATAGCATGTTTGTTTCATTTCTTGGTGTTTATGCTTCATCTAATGTGTTTAGTATATTTATTTAATTGCATCTTTTTTTTAACATATTTCATATATCCTCGAAATTTATTATATATATTCATGCATTTTTCAAAATTTTTACGTTTTTTCTTTACACACCAAAATTTTTTTTAAAATCAGGAGACGAAACTGACTCGAAAAACGAAATAACAATCCTTGCACAACATATAGTTTCCTTCGATAACATTAAATGCTAATCACCTAAGAATTGTAAGATTCAACATCTATGAGAAAATATGTATAAATGACATGTGTCATATAATTCAAAGTATGTGAAAAACGTAAGTTTCAATTTCACATATTATGAGCGATTCAATTACATCAAACTATCAAATTGGTCATGAGGATGTATACCACACAATATAATTTGAAATTAAATTCGAGCTAGAAAATGCATGCCTCAAACACCCTTAGATCGAAGTAAAATAAAATATAATAATCATGTACCGCTCAATTGGTTAGAGAGCCTCGTGCTGAACAATTAAACGTGGCCTATTTATAGGCATATGAAAATATCGTGAGGTGACATGCACACTCATGCAAAGGGTGGTGGTGCCACCTCAAGCTTTTACAATGGCGAAATAAGTCTTCAGCATGTTGGGTCCAGGAGATGGGCATCCACACTCATGTAAGAAGTGGTATTGTCACCTCAACAATAACGGTGATATTCAGATAAACTAGTGTATTAGTCGTGTCGTTGGTACGACCATACACTTTTCACTTAGCTTGTACCCGTGTCTGGCTTGGGTACAGTGTCATGCCTTCGGTCCCCAAATAGGTCATTAAATAACAAAATATGTAAACAAATTATGGGTTA
Source organism: Berberis vulgaris (assembly GCA_963556465.1). Classification (NCBI taxonomy): domain Eukaryota; kingdom Viridiplantae; phylum Streptophyta; class Magnoliopsida; order Ranunculales; family Berberidaceae; genus Berberis; species Berberis vulgaris. Next base: position 53,366,203 of record OY747126.1, read on the forward strand.
CCATTAAAAGAAAAATCAAACCTCTTGTCATATGGTTTACAAAACATACATTGGAAAATCAATAATTCTATTAAATGAAAAAATTGTAATTTATGAAATCACTCCAACATATTTTTGTCCTTTTACATTGGGTTTTAAAAAAAAAAATTTGAAAACTTTCATCGCTAGAGAGGTGGTTAATGTTTAAGTTGAATCAGGTTTTGAATTGAATTAGGCTTTGGGTTAAAAAAAATTGGAATGCAAAATTGGCATCCAACACAATTTTTTTGTCCTTTTACACTGGGTTTAAAATAATGAAAAAATTATTGCTAGAGGGGGTTAATGTTTGGGTTGAATCAGATTTTGAGTTGAATTAGGCTCTGAGTTCTATTTTTTTGGGTTGCGGATTGACTTGGGTTGAATCAAGGTTTTGGGTTCTATTAGACTTTGAGAAGAATTAGCGACAATTTTGAAATTTCATAAGTTGTGCGAGTGCTTTATCAGGATTTTGAAAAGTCCACGAACCAACTTTTTAATTGCAAAAGAATAAGAATATGAGGGGTTGAGAAGTTTATAACTCGGCAATGGCAATTTAGGAATTCGAAAGATGACAAAGACAGATTAACACAAATGAACAGTAAAACTCAGTTGTAGTTGTCAATGGAGATTTTGTTGCAGATAAGGATGTGTCAATCCCTAATTTGCAAACTCAAAAAGAAAAAAAAAGATTAAAGTGAGAAAGAAACAAGATAGTTGAGGATATTTTTTACCTTAACTAAAAACAATAACTATCTAGACTATTATAAAGAAACTTCCCCCAAATGAATAGTGGAAGAACAATAAAATGTCATCAACCTGATTTTCAATCGTCCAAAATACCCTCCTAATTTTATCATATTTATAACAAAAACAAAAAAATGGTTAAAAAGGGACAAATGGTGTTTGCATCTTTAAACAAAAACACTATTACATTTTTTTTACAATTTTGCAATCTCAAATTTAGATTATTTACAATTAAACTCAGCTCCTCTATATATTCATTAATTATACTTAAACCCCTACCATAATTTATTTGAAAAATTTCAATTATTTGTAAATTACAAATAAAACCCTTATATCTAATTTTTGTATTTTCCATTTTGCCTTGACATTTCATGCTTTTGCAATAAAAACTAGTATTTCTTAAATATTGATTAATTATACCTATGCCCCTAACATAAATTAGAAAAACACACTAATATTTGTAATTTCAACTTGATAAAAATATTCCAAAATAACTGAAATAAGCAAACAATAGAGAAAGACAGACAGAAAAAGGACTCAAAAAACTTAGACAATCTTCGTCATCCGTCTCTCCGTCATCTCGTCAGATTTCCAAAGTCACAGATTCTGGCGTCAAGAAAATACAAGTTACAAACAACACCTATTTGCCCGCAAACTTAGATTCATCAAAACTAAACGCCTTCCATCAGGAATGTTCTCTCAAACCAACAGGTATAATTAATCCAATCTATTACTCTTTTTCTGACAATAGAATTTTTGTCAGTGCTTTGGGATGAATTCCCCACTCACGTTTTGCGACTTCTCTATGTGTTCTTTACTGATTCAACTTCATGGGTTCTGGTTCTTAAGCTGTGTATGTAGTGTTGTGTACTACTTTAGTCGGTTTGAGGTATTTGGGTCTTATTTTTCAGATGATTTGGAAGGTGGGTTTGTAGTTCTTTTTAGGATTTTATAGTGGATTATTTGAAGTGAGAATTGGTTAATTTTGCTAATTACAGATAATTCAGATCTGGGTGAGTGTTTAGTTTTGGTTTCCTGTATATTTTTTTGAGTTTGGGTTTGGATAACCACTAGCTTTTCTAGATCGGAATTTCATTATGTTATTGGATCTTCAAATTCTACTTCTGTGAAAGTTTTATATCTGTCTTGATTTTTTGATGGGTAAGATGGAAGAAGAGTAAAACAATTCAATCTATTTTTCTAAGTTTACACAGTTAGCTATTGGTTATCTGATCATAAATAGATGAGTATCATCATCAAAATTTGCCGGAGAAGATCAACTGCCATTAGTACCCTCAAGAGTGCTACAGTTTTTCCAACGATTTTTTAATATACATATATATTTATATTTATTTATTTATTTTATTTTCTCCTTACAAGCCATATTTGATAAAAATGAATTAAAGTATGAAGGGCTGTTCTCTTCTAAATGACTACTGCCGCGCTCATCCCCTGCCATTTATTGTGATAGCTGTTACTTAGAATACATCTTAATTCCTGATTGAGTGCTTATAATTGGTTCAGTATCTGCTGATGAACTTGATGTTAGTCTTATAATTACATTTCCATCTTTGTAGTTTGAATTAGAAATTTGCTTGGTATTACATGACATTGTCTATGTAGTGTAAGATAGAGCTGAACTTTGTTGTTGGGTTGTATGGGAAAACTTATGTGGCCAGATCAATGTTCACATTTTGTATGAAATATCTGTAATTTGTTTATTTAAATGAGATAAAACATTGTTAATTGTATGTGAATTTTCATCAATTTCTCCCAACTCTTTATCATTATTAAGATAATTGATGAGGATTCTCAAAATCATAACCTAGAAGCATCTCAAACATGACTTTATCTTAGTAGTCGAGGAACTTGGTTGTTTTTATTAATTAGGAGAAGCTATTTATACTTTCAATTGATATATTTCAAAAAACTACAAATTAGCATTTGTTTAGATGTCACACCTAGGTGTTGCGACGTTTTTCCCCTCAATGTTTATACTTTAAGTTGTCTTGACATTCAAAGAAGGCAGTTCAGAGCTTATATCCATTCAGGATAGGATAGGAGTATGGGACCTGAAGATCTGCATGTATGATCTCTTACAGTAGTCAAGCCCATTTTCATGGCCAAAAATTGACATAAGGTTCTTTTGATGATGAGTTGGTACCTAAGTGGTCTTTAGTTCCTAGCACTTAAATTAGAAGTCTGTACATAGGCTTGTTAATGAGTTTGTTGGATTAAATGTTATGAGTCTTGGAAATTAAAACTTGTGATGTTTTATTATGATTATTAAATTTCCAGTGATATAAGTTAGTATCCTTCATGTAAGAAGAAGATAATATAATATATGATTGTGCAAACATTATAACCATTGAGGAATCATAGTCATCACATAACAATTACTAACTATTATTTCTTGTTTAAATTTATGGGAAGATTCTTTTTTCCTTCTAATCGAAAATTGCTTTTGGCTGCTAACGGTCTCCACTTTGTTGTAGTGAAGGAATTAAACTCCAAACCTGTTTTGATAACTTGAAAACCAGAGAAGGCAGCCTTCCCCCCTTTCTTATCTCTTCTTCAATACCATAAACAATTTCATTAAACGGTCTATCAGAGTTAAGATTAGGAAACCTACCTGAAGGCTGAAGTCAACTGCAGCTGGTTGTGGATAGTAAGAAACTCAGGATTGGTGCTCCGAGTGTGACATGTTTTCTTGTTTGCACTGGTTCATGAGCTTTCTTGAACTTGATGTTGAACTGCTCCCCTATGTTCATTTACCTTTCTAAGCATCTTTTTTATTTATTTATTTATTTATTATTATTATTATTATTTTTTATTAGCCCCTGCTTGAAATCTCCTGTTTTGGATTTCCATTTACATGACATAAAAACTTATAAAAAACTAAGGTATATAGACTACCTCTGCGAGCCTTCTGAGGCGATACATCAAAGTTGGCTATGAAGCAAGTATCTGTTGTGCCCATGAAGGTTTTGATATCATTAGCTACTCTCTTTAGGCCTAGCCTCATTGGAGGTATGAGGTATCTATAAAATCACTGTGAAAGATTTGCTTAGAAGATTCTAGCTTGCTTAGGTAGTGTCATTGCTCCTAGCAAAGGAGCGTTTATAAAGGCCTAAAGATTAGACACTTCTTGGATGGTGTTAGCTAACGAGTTGGTGGACTCAAGGTTGAGGGATGGTCCTCCGGCCCATCGCAAACTTCTATTTTGATCAGTAAAATAGAAGATTTCATTAAACCAACAATAAAATACTAGTGATTGAGGGAATCAGCTAGTAGAGGCAAACAGGAAAATTACAAACAGCTATACGCTATAAGTAGAAGATATTGGCCCAGTCTTTGCAAAATCAACTTTGCGAAAGCATATGACCCTGTAAATTGGGATTTGGCTCTCTGTTGCACGATGAAGATGGACTCTGAGGAAAGATGGATTGGGTGTGTGATAAAGTACTTGCATATTCACAATGCACTTTTTACATTCTTGTTGAGGATTCACCTAGAGGGTTATTCAAAAGCTCTAGGGAAATTCGGCAAGGAGATCTGATGTCCCCCTTTTCATTCACTATCATAAGCGAAGCATCAAGTAGATGGTGCAGAAAGCTTTGGTATTTATCTTATATTAGGTTTGTTCAAGTGGAGCAAGAAGATATCCCACACTGCTAATTATATGTGATAAGTTATGAGTATATATGGACCATGTGTTTATTCGTTGTCCTTTATCCTCTCAGATTTGGCACTCTATGTTAGCTGATAGTTGAGTTTTTAGGCCCAGTGTCCGCTCCTTCTCAGACTGGATTAAGGCGTGGCCAAATCGTGCAGGTAGGAGAAACATGAAAATGTTTAAGGACAATCTGAAAGTTGAGTTTTTAGGCCCAGTGTCCACTCCTTAGACTAGTCATAGCCATAGTTTGGACAATCTGGCCAGAGAGAAACATGAAAATGTTTAAGGAAAGAAGAAAACATTATCAACCCATGCAGGGAGGTAAAAGCTTTAATTTCGTGTTGAGGGATCATATGAGATAGTTTAAATTATAAAAGGGATAACTTTTACTGGGGCTAAAATCCTAGCAGGCTAGTCTCCCTGCCTTATTAAAATTAGCTTATCTTTCTGATGAAAAATAAGTAAAATAAAAAATGCCAACCCCATGACATGCGCTGACATGTGTCCAGTGAGTATCTGTCAACAATGTATTCGGTGACCCAAATGAAGTGTTTCTCTGCTTCTAGTTCTCATGCATGTCAGTATATAACATTTCCTTTTTCCCGAACATTACTAGGTATATTTACTTACTAATAATAGGCAAGAGTGCACCACTTCTCTTATCTGAGATGGCTTTATCCTTGTCTTCCCTTCCTGATTTGTTTTCCAAACATGTGTTTTTCTTTGCCATTATACCTATTTTATTTACTTTTATGTGATGGATGCACCATAGATCTCATACATTGTATGACTAGCGTGATATTGACTAGTGTGATACAAATATTGTTGCATTTCACTGATGTGGATTGTGAAAGACTCGGATACATTCGTCCATTACAATATTTCTCTATTGTGATTTATGGAATTTGTGAAAAGGGAAAGGGTTGAGTATTTCTCTGGATAGACGATGTCATATAGGTCAGACTTGGACACATAATTAATTTGACTTGAATTATCTACAGGATATATATAGGGTACATTAGTATTATGGGAATTCTCACAGACAAAAAGGGGAAGTAGGAATGCACTGTTGTAGGTACATAGCTATAGTAGTAGCCCCAACCTTTACTTCCGCAAACCTAGTTTTCTTAGTCTTTCCTTATGTTCTGTAGTCTTACCGATGCCAGAACCCATAGCAAAGAAAATGTGCCTGAAGAGGGGGGTGGTGGGGGGAGGGAAGTCTAGTTGTTCTTATTGATTTTATTTGTTTATTGCTTATTTTCCAACTTGTTTTTTTTGGTGGTTTCTTTGTTCTCTTATTTGATGTATCTGTTCCCGAAGTAACTCTGATGTTCTCATTGACTAGAACTATTATGACATGAGGCATTAGGAATAATGTTTAGTATAAGATGATAACAATAACTATTAATAAATAAATAAAAATCCCATAATGTGATCCCACAATTAGGGACACGTCAAGAAGGTATGGAATATATATATATTAATATAAAAAAGATGTACAATCAAGCCTACTTCTCAGTTCATCAGGAACTGAACCACCCAAATAAGTGAAGTACCAATATAAAAATGTAAAAGATTCCTAATCTGAAATGGAATATATAATAATATTTGCTCACAGACACTCTAATGGCTCCTTTTCCCAATGTGAATGAAGTTCTCTTCGAGATCAAACATCAGTTGCAAGGATTCAATAGGTAGATGTAGGTGAACAACACCCCTCTTAAAAATGTATAGGAGGTTTCTCCTTGCATGGCTCGATAAAGAATGATTCTAGTTTTTGTATATTTGCATTTGCATTTGCATTTATTATAGATTGGCAACTAGATCTCTGATATCCTAAAAAGTTTCACTATTATTTGATTTGTCTTAGGACCAGTGACAGCCTTGAACCGTGCTCCAGTGTGATGTGTCTGGAGAGTTAGGATAGTAAATGGGTTCTTACCTTCTAGCCGTTGGTAGTCGCCATCATCATGAAAAATTCATTTCACCAGGTCCATGTCAGGACAGTTGTTACACCATTCAGGCAGGGTGCTCTGGTTCGAGTGCCGTTCACCCCTAACCACGACTCATGTGCTATGTTGATTAATTTTTCTTTACCATCTCCCACCCCAGGAAAAATATATCAATAAAGTTAGGTTTCTTGCTTAGCCAGATGCTGTGAGTCTCCAAATAAGACTGATGGCTAAGAGCTATAAGTTTATTTCTTTTGGTTGAGAATTTCCCATTGGAGATTCAGGTTTTATACGAGGATGCCTTGGATTGAATGAAGTGATTTATTGAGTTTCTTTTCAATTTGATTGTGCACTTTTTATGTTTATGCAAAATCAGATCAGATTTTTGTCCAACTTTTCTTTATTTTACATTCTTGCAAATGGACTAGGTTTTCTTTAAGGACAAAGGTTGCACAATATATTTGAACAAGCTAACAGGGCTACTCTTTTCCTTTTTTCACGCGTAGGTGGGATTAGGAGGTTCTTCATGCATTCTATGGTTTGGTGATCAAATGTATTGGAGAGCCGAATAGTAATGGCGGCAGCTGAAGCAAGGGCTGCTTGGCTGCGCACAGCCAACCGCTGCTTTGTCCAAGAAGATGCCAAGAGAGCTCCGAAATTGGCTTGCTGCCCATCATCATCTTCATCTTCAAAACCGCAGGTTGATACAGGATCTGGTGATGTAGCGAGTGGAACAGAACATGCTGCAGCAGGTTTTATGCCTCTTAACTGGAATCCCTCTAATTCCAATCTACCACCTGACACTAAATGGTGGCTCCAGCTGCAACCGAACTTTGGGCATCAGAAGGAGTTCACTTATGAACAGTTAAACCTATTGGAGGCTGAGCTGGAATCCTTGAGATCTGAGGAAATCAAGCAAACCTCCAAAATAAGTGCAGAATCACAAGCCAATTTGGAAGACATACTCCATGTAGAAATGGACAGTAATGATGGATCTTCTTTGGACCCTCTCTGCAGGGTATCCACAACATGCATGAAAAATGATCTGGAAGTGAAGAGGCAAGTGCTAAAGGCTACAAAAAGTACCAATACACAAGAGACACTTCAGCATAAAGACATGGGTGAATACAGGTGCAGAAATGAGGGATTGATGGGTATGGAAACTGACAACCAGTTCACCTCAAAACAACCAGAGAAGCTTTTCGACATGGAATCCCCATGGATGGTAGGTGAGAAGACTGAGCCTTGGTGGCGTACTGCAGATAAAGATGAGTTAGCTTCCTTGGTTGCACAAAAGTCGCTAGAGCATATTGAAAATTGTGATCTTCCCCCTCCCCAAAATATGCATGTTAGGAGGGGCCCATTTACTTGTCTCGAGAGTTTAAGTCAAGAAGAGATATTCACTCCGTTGGATCAGAAGGCACCTTCTGGTCTGTGCAATTCACCTGATCATTCTTGGGGATGTCTTACTTGTGAAAGTGTGAACGGAAAACATTGGCCCTTCATTGATAAAGGGCATTCCCTCTATGGTTCAGACAACCCATTCAGGTATTATTCTGTTGGTAGTTTCTTTTTTCATTGCCTCCCCAGTAGTTTTTTTTAAGAAAGATATATAAACTTATATCTTACACGCAACAACAACAACAACAACAAGTAAGAAAGTAAAAGTACTTTTGGGGTCTAGTAAGGCAGTTCCTAGGTAGGTTCAAATGATGGATGTTTAGGCGGCCAATGTGAGTACAAACGATAGAATAAGCTTGACTGAAAAAAAAACCCACTAGAACCAGGACATGTCTAAATAATGTTTTATTTGTTTGTTTTTATTTAGTTATGGTTTTTCTTTTTGTCTTTGGTCCCCATTAGTTTATGCCCAGTTGAGCTGGCTCCATTTTGAATCTTATTAGGTGTAACCCCCATTTTCTTACAAACAAGTTTGGTCTATCACGCCGACTAATTAATATCAATTGGCGGAAATATCTCCATCCTAAATGGCACACGCCTTACATTTGTGTGGACCATGAGCCTACCAAAATGCAAAAAGGGCTGGATTTGCAAAACATATCTCGAGGTGATCTATTGGTAAAGTGGGGGCCATACTCAATGGCCCTAAACTAATTAATACCAAATCATTCTCTTCCTCAAACCACGTCCGCAAATGATTTGTTCATCATGCAATTTTATGATTTAGTGGGTGGTGTTGCTGTGAATTTAAGAGAATGGAGGGCAATAGCGTAGAAAGGGTAGTGGCGGGTGGTGTTCACCGAGAAGAGAGAGAAAATGAGAGGACAAGAGTCATGGGTGGGGGAGAGAACATAACAGAGGGATGGAGAAGGAAGATATATGGAGAAGATGTTGATTTTATTTTGTTTTTTCTATTCTTTTCCACCCATGGGATTACCTTGAGATCCAGATTAAAAATCCCTTGCCCATGGTTTGTTTTGGTGGGTTTTTGTATGTCTCACACGTGCCATTCAGGGGGACAGTATTTTAATCTGCAAATTGACCTTGACTAGTCAACATTTGACCTAATGGGTCTGTTAATGGGGTTAGGGAGCCTAGCTCAGAAATCTATTTTTAATTTATTTTTAGGTTTTTTTTATAACTTTCGTCACCTTTAATAATACATATTTTGAGTCACGCCCCCTTTTTAAACGAATTAGATTGAGGTCACTGAAGTGACAGAATCTGTTAAACTCCATGCACGACTTGCATATGATTGATCAAATTAGTAAAAGGCCCCCCGCGTCCCACCCCACGCGCCCCTCACTTAACACCTCTTCAAAAAAAATTTCCAATTCTGATTAACCGTCCATCTGACCTAACATCTGATCTGCTGGTCAAGGTTACTCGACCACTACTCATCTTCTCAAGTGTCACCCATAAATCCACACGTGTCCACCATCTCCAAATACACAATCACTCTTCACTGATTCAATCTCTCTTCCATCTCGCCTGATCACTCCATTTCTGCCACTTTCTGCATATACATATACTATATGTATGCTCTGACGAGACTCAAAACTGAATAAAGAGGGAAAGAACCCCCTGAAAGAGCAATGAAGTTAGGATGCGTCAATGGAAGGTGGTGGTTGAAGAAAACAACTTCAATGCAACCAAAAAAAAGGATTTTGAAGCTACAAAATATTGTAATTGTGTTATATAATAAAACAGAACACAAGTCCCCTTTCAGTATCAATCAACAACTAAGTTCATACTCTTTCTCTTGATTCTCTTCTAAAGAACCCAACTTTAATATCAAGAAACCTATTCATATGGAAGAAGATAAAAAGAATTTTTCAAAATAAGTTTTAGAGAATTGACAGTTGGTGATTTTATGAAGAAAGTATAGCTAGAGATGCAAGCTCCAACTAACGGAATCTATTTCCTTCTTTTTGAAAACCTAATTGAACCCCAACTTAGAAGGGCTGTTAAGATATGCAAATAAAAGAATAATAAGAACCTATTTGAAGGGATGAGATATGTGTTGATGTTGGAAGGAAATTGGTAGCTGTGGCAACATCCCGCCATCATCTCTCTCTCTCTCTCTCTCCTGCTATGTTTGGCTCAGTCCACCATGAGAGAAAAAAATTGGCAGAGAGAAGAAGGTGGAGATGGGGTACATGAATTGACAGAGAGAGAAAGTCAATGCATGTCAACTTTGATGAATGGATCAGTTAATCTCCCGAATTTGATTCCTTATGTTTACCATGACCCATGGATTTGTTCCATATCATTTGGATCATGCATTGTCGCTAATTACTTTAGGAGGAAACGAAAAGGTGGGGAGTGGTGTTCTTTTGCAGGTTCCTTTGAAAAAGTGAAAGGGATCAAGAGAGTGGGTTTGGAATGGTGGTGGTTTTGTGGTTTGGAGAAGAAGGTGAGAGTTTTATTTTGAACCCATGGATATTCCTTGAAATGGATGTTACTAAGTGCAAGTTTGGAACGTGAAAGAGAAACTGTGAGTAGGGTTCATGTGCAAGTTATGTGCGAGGGGTTTTTAGTCATTTGGATAGAGCACGTGCAACTTGTGTGCAACCTCTCAAACAGATTGTGTAAATTTGGTTATCTAAATCTTTGTTTAAAAAAGAGGCATAACTCAAAATACGTATTATTAAAGGTGACGTAAGTCTAAATTACCCTTATTGTATATCCTTTTCATTTATAAACAAACTACATTTTATTGGCACTATTTTGTACTTGTGGATCAGTGTTGCTACTTATTTGTTACTATGTTGTTGTAATGTACTGGGTCATGTATTAAACAACTGGAAACTTTGAAAGATATCTATTGATGATTTGGTATATAGACTGATGGGACGGAAAAAAAAAGTTTGTTTTTGTAATATATAATGTTGATCAACAAAACAAAAAGTGTTCCATTAATGAAAAAGCAGCTGTTAGAGAGGAGATCACCCGCAGCTAGTGCAAAAAGTGTACATCATGTGTTTATATTTCTCACAATATCTCCCAAAACAAACATACAAGAGGAGTAGTGAGAATCTTTAAATATGCCCCAAGAGAATCCTCAAACCTACAAAGTAATTTTGATATCTATCCACAAACTATTTACATATTTAGCAACTTTTCTGAAAATCTTTCCTGCCAAGTGACCCAAGTAAAAGCCTGAAGAATTCTCTCCCATACTATACCCACTTTCCTAGCAAGGATTCCGTTGTCAGCGGTCCATAACTCCGCCTGTTTAAGTAGTGAGTTAGAAGTAAGGGCATTGATTCTGAACTCACTGAAATAGTTTCTCCAAATGCTTGCAGTAAATCCATAAGAAAAAAAAAAGGGATAAGTTGTTTCTTGAGCCTGCCCACATAAAGACACAATGATAAGGGAGCTGCAAATCATGCTTGTTAATGTTGTCCACCGTGGGAGTTCTGCCATTCAAGAAGGTCCAAAGAAGGAAGCAAGCCCTTGGTGGAACTTCTTTCAACTACAACAAACTATGAAGCTTATGAGCTCTCAATTCTTGAGCAAAGAATTGAAGTTGAGGGCCAATAACCTCATAACGGTCCTTGACTGTGAAACATCTATCCTTGGCTCCCCACAACCATTTGTCAACTTTCATCATCCAATTGAATTGAATTAGTGATTTGCAAGAGGTTAGCCATGTGAGGAAGCTCCTTAAGTCAAAACCCCAAGAGAAATGGTTGTCATAAGACTGTGAAGGGACTTAAACTGTATGATTTTGAATTTACTGATGTTGCAAACATAGTAGATAAGCTGGAAAGGAGAGTCTAAGAGGCTGATCACCCGACCATCTGTGATGATAGAACTGAATTTTATCATCCTTGTGAGCTTCAAAAGTGATGTGATTCTCCAATTGTGGTTTAAGACCCATGCTAGACGAACCATGTGTGGTAATGTGAGATTGAGCAAACTAATCTTCTTGGACAACACTATATTTTGGCAGCTATTACCTTCCTCCACCAGGTATCCATTTCAACCCAAATCTCTAAATCTATTTGATGAGGATAGCCTTGTTGAATTCTCTAACCTTTTTAATACCCAAACCCCTCTGTCTTTAGGTTGACAAACCTTTTTTCAGTTGAGCAGATGGTCTTTCTTAGAAGTTGGAGAGCTGCCCCAAAGAAAATTGTGCATGATTCTTTTGATTCTGGTAACCACGGATGAGGTGATCGAACATAGAAAAGGCATGCGAACTGGTATACTTAATTAATGGTGCTCTTAATTAATGTAGCTCTCCCTGCCTTTGCAATGCATTTCTTCTTCTAGGTGCTCAACCTACTTTCAAACTCTAGTGTCTTTGCATTTAGCTTCCAAGGGAAGGCCGAAATACGTGCAAAGGAAATGCTCAAACACGTGTTGCTTAATTTCTTCTCAAACTCTAGACTTCATTTTTTTTTTTTTTTTCACTATTTTGTACTTGGATCAATATTTTTCTCACTCTTCTATAAAGTTACTGTCTCTTAAAAGAATTGAGAACTTTAAAAGATACATGCTAGAATCTAATAAAGAACATCTAACTTGAGGAAGACCTAAATGAAGATTCTTGTGTAATGAACCTGGACCGCATATGGGCTTAAGCATGCCTCATGTTTTAGTCAAGTAATTTGGATAATTAGCTTATCACTGTCAAATGTATGCGCCAATATACTGAACTGGAAAGAATTGATAAAAGGGGGTAAAAAATACAAAATGAAAGAAAACCTGATAAGAGATTTTGTAATTGCTGGCACATGCATGAGAATGAAGCTGTTTTCTTCATGTTAATTTCTGAACACAGGAATTATGAGATTAAGAAAAGAAATAATTTGAGAGGATTTGATTTCTCTCAGATTGAACATGACAACATCAATGCATCGTCATTCTTGCCGCATTTCAAGCCTTATTCTATAGGACTCTCAGTAGGTCTTTACAATATTGTATATGAATAATTATCTGTCCTTAATTTACATTAAACGAGACAACATTCTCTCGGACCAAGCATCTCGTCAGTATATATTATCAATAATATTATGCTGTTTCACAAATCCAACGCTTAAACATTAAATATGTCGGCTGTGGCAGCACCCAAAGTCAAAGTGCATACAGTAAGGATCCGACAGAAACTGTAAGCCCATCTGAGAGTGAACCAAGCAAGTCTCAGCTGATGGAAGCATTGCGCCATTCTCAAACCCGGGCTAGGGAGGCTGAGCAGGCTGCTCAGCAGGCTTACAATGAGAAGGAGCACATTCTGAAACTCTTCTTCAGGCAAGCTTCACACCTATTTGCATACAAGCAGTGGCTACAAATGCTGCAGCTTGAAAGCATTTGCCTTCAGCTCAATAACAAGGACCAACCAATCTCCACATTCTTCCCAGTGGTCCTGCCGTGGGCTCCATACAAAGGTAGGCAATGGAAGAAGAAGAAGCACAAAACAAGGAAGGGGAATCACAGTTCATCAAGATATGACATTGGTAGGTATGTGGTTGCCTTTGCAGTTGGGTTGGGTCTTGCTGGTGCAGGTTTGCTTCTGGGATGGACTATAGGTTGGTTGTTTCCAATTCGAAAATCAGGTTGACATTATGCATCAAGGTCAGAATTTGGTTGCACAATAGAGCGACTGATCAATACAATGAGTTTCCTACTGGGTTGAGTGAAGTACTGCCGGTAATGTTAATGCCTGTTTAGCTTTAATATAGGTTTAGTTTGTGTATATAAAGTGTATCTAAATATTGATGTACATTGTGTAGAGATGTTGTGAGATGTACATGTGTGTATATTGGAGAGTGAACATTGTAACAGGAAGATCTGTTGTATCTTTGATGGTCAGAGTCATCCATTTACTTCTGTAATTGAGTTCACATTTGGAGTCTTAAGATTTATTAACTGCAAGCAATTCCATGAATGAGGACTTTGGGCATGGCTATTCCATGTCTCTGGGAGCTGCCGCCTTGTTTCAGCTACCACAATCTGCATGAGCACTTGGACTGGTTTGGTTTGCTCTTTATTGCGCTTCAGCTGAGTGACTACTATATACCAAAAACACAAAACCCCTCCTTGCCATGTGGGATGTTGCATGATGCCTTAATTTATCATTCATTTCCTCCATTACGGGATCTGCCTTGAAAATTTTGAATTATGTTTTTTTTTTTTCTTCTTAATGTTGTTTGTAGCGATACCATAAGTCACATTTCTTTTTCTGATAATACATAGTAATTCACATCGAAACCATGAAGATGCTGTTTATATGATGAGCATTATCTTGAGCTGTCGCTATTTACTAACACAAAATAAGTATTTGGTGGTTCTTAGCATATGGGTTGGTCATATTTATATAGTGTATAAGTATGTTTACTTCTTGTCGCATTCTAAAAGGTTTAAACTTCTTCAAATAAAGTGAGGATCTAGGTTTGCATTTTGATATTGCTAGTTTTCTCCACTTCCAAATGTTCAAAAAATATCACAAGAAAACAAGGATGAAGCGATATAAGCCTGTAAAAGATACATAAATGCTATGGGCGTTTGGCATTGGTGTTGAGTCCCGACAACCCTTTTTAGTTTGTCACTTTTTGACACCACCAGATCTGCTGAAAGCACATCACCAACTTTTGTTTTTGAAGGTGATGAAGCACACCACCACCCTCACCTTCCATTCTCTACCTTTTCTCTTCACACGAACATCAACGGACGAAGCAACACCACGCCGCCTATCTCACCACCACCACTAGCACCACCAGGCCCGCCACCACCGGCCGCACTACCTATCCACTCTTCTATTTTGTTGTTATTCTTCTTTTCCTCTCTTCCTCTTCTCATTCCCCGCCCCGCCTCATTCTCTTTTTCCTTTTCTTCTCTTATTCTTTGGTTTTTTTTTCTCATTCACCCTCGAGCAAGTTTCCATGAGTGGGAGCCTACACGAGGGCAAAAAAAATTTAGCCCTCACACAAGCTCCTGCGAGTGGGGACCCCCACTCGCGCAGACCTTTGTCTGTGGGGTTCTCCACTTGCAACACAGACCTTTGTCCCTGGGGCTTTCCACTCGCAGATCCTTCGCGAAGGCCAAATGTTTTTGCCCTCGAGCAGGTGAAGAAAAAGAAGATAGGGGAATAAGATAGGTGAAAGAGGCGTGGCCGGCAGGCAAGCGGAGAGTGGCGGTGGTGGCAGGGTGAAGCGGTGCGACAGGTGGAGGAACGATGAGGTAGTGGTGTTGTTCCTGAGAGAGAAGAAAGGGTGAGAGGAGGGAGAAAATTGGAGAAATGAGTTTATACTGGCGGTGTCATTCAGTAGATGGTGATGTTCAACAGAAAGGTGGTGTTGTCCTTAAAAAATAAGGGCAGTGGTGTTCTTCAACAGAAATGGTTGTGTTAAAAAGTCAGAACCTTTTAGTTTTTAGTAACCCAAATCAGAAATTTTATTTTTCTCAAATAGTCAAAACTCCTTTTTTTTTTGCGACTACTTCTGTCACCAACTCTCCACCTCTCAAGCTCAAAGTTTACGACCAACTCTCCATCTCCATGATTACTCTCAAAGTTTCACAATTTACTTTTTCTTCTTTCCAAGTCACTCACCAACCATTTCTAGGATTTCTCTTCCCTCCTTCAAACTCCCATCTTCCTTTTTCCTGCAATTCATTCGTCATCGATTAGTAGAGAAACCCTAGATGAAGAAGAATTAGTAGGAGTTGAAGAAGAGTTCAGGAGCTAATGGAGCATTGTGAAGTAGGGGTTCTAGAGTCAATTGTTCTATTCTCCATCGTTAGAGTTTGACAAGATCGACTGTGGTTGCATTTGAACAGTTCATTCTCCATTGTTAGGGTTTAGTTTTGATCTTCTAGGGGTTTGATCGACCAGTGTAACAAATTGTCATAACCAGGACTCAAGTAGGAAGTTTAGAAGAAGAAATAGAAATTGGTTTCATGTGGCGCCAAATTCAAATTTGAATAAGAAAAAGGGACTGGGTGGTAATTTTACAGTAGTCAGTTAAAAGTACACATGGTAAGACACGTGTAGTCATTCCATTGGTTCATATGAAATTATGTTGATGTATAAAAGTGAGAGAAAAAAGAGTAAAAGGTATCTAGAAATTAATTATATCAGAGGCTCCCTTGTTGGAGAAGAACCCTTAAGCATTTTGATTCAATAGTTTCAATTGTATATCTATTTTCTCTTTATTTTCTTATTATCTACTAGTCACGACATTTGGTATCAGAGCCAAATCTGAGACCCACCCACAATATCACATGGAAACATGAGCGAAGGAGGTTAAAGTTTACATCAAGGAATCCAAAATGAATCAAATTGAAACAACTAGACAAATGGAGTTGATGAAATCTGAACTAAAGAAGTTAGCCCAGGCAAATGAGACGTGAGATAAGCGCATGGATGATCGATTTGAGCAGTTAGTTCAGTTGTTGCAGAGCACCAAGAAGGCCATCGGATCGACAAATCAACACAATTCACCACTCACACATGGTTCTGGAACTACAGATCTAGCCGAGAGATCTCACTCCCAAATTCCTTGGGAGTCATCTGGTATGAATTCTCTAATCCCTAAACTCTATTTTTCCCAATTCGAAGGGACAAACCCTAGATCTTGGATGAAGAAATGTGAGAGATATTTCATGTTTTACAATGTTTTGGAAGAGAACAAAGTGGCTATAGCTTCAATTCATTTCAGTGGAAGGGTTGATTCATGGTTCCTTGATTACTAAGTAAGAAGGTATAGCCTACCCTGGCCCGCCAATGGCATCACAACTCAATGGTTAGAGCTTGGCGGATGGTACCACTAGGTCATGGGTTCAAACCCAACTTGCGGCATCTTTATGGGTTCTGGGATCCTATAAAAACCTTGTTTGCCTTTCAAAAAAAAAAATCCATCAAAATTAGGGGTATTCAATTCATGCTTTTCAAAAGTCCACCAAAATCAGGGGGTATTAAAAAAAATAGTGTATTTTGATGGATTTGTTAAAGTTGTGAATTTTGAAGGATTCATAAGTGGAAAGTATAAATAACAAGAGTCATTCTAAATCCAACCTCCCCCCCCCCCCCCCCCCCCCCCCATATTTCAATGGATTTGTATTTTTTTTTCTCTTTCATTCCCCTCTCTCCTTCCTCTCGCTTTCTCTATTCTTCCAGGGTTATTGATCTTTATGACGAATATCAACAAACTCCCTCATTTCAATCTCAATTGAACCCATCATCCACTTTTTATAAAATCTACCCCTCCGACCAAACCAAATGTCAATACCCAATAGCTTTGAATTGATTGCAAGAAAAATGTACACTAGCAATGAAGAAGACTAAGAAGGGAAGGAGTAAAAGTTTTTTTTTGCATACATGTACTCTTTCGATTAAAGGCGAAAAGATGAACAAATACTACAGTTGAATATCTAAACAGCTAATGCACCCACTAACTCCACCATGCATCCCCGTCACAGTCGGACTCATTAACATTCATACAGGCATACAACTACTACTGCAGAACATATAACATTTAACATTTCAATGAGGCTTTCAGATTTGTGATTTTTTATGCCATTTTCATCTTTTGTCCGTGTTTTTTTGCTATGGTGTCGTTAAAGTCTGCCATTTGATGAAATGTCTCACAAACATATTGTTTCTATCAATACATAGATTTCTGCTATGATGTAAATACCACCATGAAGAATATTGTCATTCAGATTCATGCCCATATTGTTAAATTGGGTGATGGAACAACATTTGTCATTTGCAACACTTTGGTTGATTCTTACTATAAATATCATTGTCTCAGGTATTTGGTTTCGATAATAAGAAATTCCCATACTCTAGCATCCTAAGCTTACTACAATAATTAAATATGAGAAGAATACTAAAGCTTTTCAAGAAAATCGTTTTTTGCTCCAAATCCATCAGATTGAAAACATTCCTATTAGAAAGAAAAAAAAAATTACAAGGAAATTTATTATATTGTAATCAAAATTGGGACAGAGCTGGAAGAGATGCAAGCATGGAAGTGTAGAAATGGGAGAAAGGTCTGTAAGGGAACTCTTCGAGTTTGGACCCCAAATGGAATCAACTTATATATTGTTATCCAATATTTATGCTACCAAAGGGATGTCGAAAGATATTGATAAGGTCAGGGCAATAATGTCTAGTAAAGGTATAAAAAAATAGCTTGGGTATAGGTTGGTAGAGGTTGATGAAAAAGTCCATGTTTTCTGTCTAAAGATGGATCTTATCCAAAAGCCGTAGAGAACTATTGAAAATTGGATGAATTGGGTGAGGAAATTATTTCAGCATGGCATGTCCCAAGCAATGATTTCAGTAGGCAGTGTTCTTTCATGACTTCCTATGACTAATAAAAAATTCATAAGAGTCCTTAGAAATCCGTAAGAATTCTTTAAAATCCATCAAAATCCATTAAAATCCTTAATTGAATACCCCCCCCCCCCCCGCCCTAAAATAACTAGAAAGTTTCACTTGGACAATTCATCAAACAGATTAAAAGCATTCAAAACTATGATGTTTCCTATTTGAGCTACTAGCTGAAATACATAACCAACTTGACACTAGGGGTGGGCATCCCATCCCATCTCGTGATCCTGATCCCGTCCCGATTTTTTCAGGTTTTAATGGGATTGAATAATTTCATCCCGATCCCGTCCTGTCCCGTTCTAGAATGGGATGGGATGGGATGAAGATTTTCAATCCTGCCAATCCCGTCCCGTCCCGAGCTAATTTTTCAATATTTTATTTATTTATTTATATATTTATTTTAGGATTGCGTCGACCGCGTCCATATGCCATAATATGCTGGACAAGGCCTTGCCTCGGAGGCTGCATTTGAAACCTTGACAAGTCGGACATTACTAACTGTGGAATAACTTGATCAACAAGTCAGAAGAACTTGAAAGGGTACAACTGTCATTGGGCCGAACAAAGCTTTAACTTCATTTAACATATCTGATGTCCTGCATGATTCAAAAGAATAGGTAAGAAGATTCAAGGTTAGTTCTAACTGTTAGTTAAAAACTATAAAAGATGGTGTACATGCAATGAGAAAACTATTCCGTTTGGCTGAAATATCAATTCAGGTGTTTAATTGTTAGATTCTTTATAGTACTACTAATATAAACCTTTCAAAGCTTTAAAGCCTTAATTTGTATAAGGAACTTATTCCATAATCAGATAAGCATAATATATGCCTGCATATTTTAATTTGTTGGGGGATAGGGACAAATCAATAAAGTTGATGACACATTTTTCGTTTCTCTTTCTCTCTTTCCCTTTTTAAACTACCATCCTGGACAAATAGGATAGAGTGGCTTCAAGGGAAATGATATACCTGCCCGATTCTTGCAAGGACTGAACCAACACCATACCAGCTGATTCCATCATGTCAGCCAACTCAACCTCGTTGACTGATGCAGCACAATCAGTTTTACATATGTGCTCTAGAATAGATGAAGCCAAAGATGTTGCTTCCTCAAACATACAACAAACAAGGTAGCTGCCAAAGAGGACATAACACTAGAAAGTTAATATAAAATAGGCGTTGAGTGTAGGTTGCATGTTATGCTTCCAGAGCAACAGCATGTTGATATGGTTGAGAAACTAAAGGTTGTTCCCTCATCAGTTCTTAGATAAACAAAAAATTAGCTACAATACTTGTATGTACACCAACTTATATCAAATCAAGCTTATAGCAGGGCAAGGAAGAGTAATTAGAGTTACCTTGCAGAATAGTTGTTTGGTCCAATGGCTTGTGTTATGCAACTCTTTACCAAGACAATCACATAATATTGAACTTAGAGTAATGAACTGCAATCACTACAAAGTACAATAATCAACCAAAAAGCCCTATTCTCGAAATTTACTTTTGAATCCTAAATGGAAGATTAAAATGGTTCACTCCTTCATTTAACTCATTGTTTCGACAATTGTCAATCTCAATCAAAATTTGAACCAAATCTAACAAGGAAAATAAAAGTGTAGGGTTGATTTTAAAATATAGAAGCCATTAGCTTCATTGCAAAATAGAGATTTGACCTAATTTCTGAAAACAAATCAATCCACAGTAGAACTAGAAGATGAATCAAATTTGAATAAGCTAACACAACATAAAATCTAATATCTAATACAATGGATACGAAACCATAAAAAACGAAACAAAATTTGTGTCACAACTGTGACTAGGAGATAATAAGAAAATAAAGAGAAAACAAAGATACGATTGAAACTATTGAATTAAAATGCTTAAGGGTTCTTCTCAAACAAGGGAGCCTCTGATACAACTAATTTCCAAATACCTTTCACTATCTTTCTCTCACTTTTATGAAAAATTCTAGAGAGCTTGGTGTGGAAGCACTGATTGTGCTTGGGAGGGTGGTCCACACATGATCAAACCAATTTTACCGCTCTCCAGCTTCTCAAAACCCATGTAGAGAAGGGTAGAGTGGTATGATCACGTGCGAACTACCCTCCCAAGCACAAATTAGTATTCTCAGACAAGGCTCCATAGAAACTCTAGGCTTTTATACATCAATAGAATTTCATATGAACCAATGGAATGACTACACCTGTCTTACTATGTGTTTTTTTAATTGACTATTTTAAAATTACCATCAAGTCCTTTTTTTTATATTTAAATTTGAATATGGCGCCATAGGGCACCAATTTATGTTTCTTCTTCTAAACTTCCTACTTGATTTCTGGTTATGACATTGCTTTCTCCTTCAAGAATCCTTGTACTCAAGGTTTAAAATTTGGGAACATGGAAGTGATATGTGTCAAGTCATCCCAAGTATCCTCTGTTGGTGAAGAGTTAGACAAGTGAATGAGCATCTGAGTAACAACGTTGTTGTTGCTGCGAGGAACCATGTGTCTTGCTAAAATGGCTCTTAGTTCAGCTTGCATCCTACCTTGGGTATTAATCAATGGCCGTTGGGGAGAAGGAATTACAGATGAACCCAGTTTCTTTTTCAGTTGAGAGACATGAAACACGTAATGTATCTTGGATTGGGGAGGTAGTTGAAGCCTATAAGCTACTAACCCCACTTTCTCAATGATCTGAAAAAGACCATAGAAACGAGCAACCAACTTCAGATTCTTGAGTCTATTTACCGAAGTTTGTCTATAGGGATATAATTTCAAGTAGACCTAATTCCCCACACTGAAAGATCTTTCTGCCCTGTGTTTATCAAGATACCATTTCATTCTTTTCTGTGCCTTATGAAGCCGTTCCCGTTCCTTGATCAGCTGAAGCATATGGTCCCTCTATGTCAAATACTGTTGCACATCAAGGTGGCCATTGAAGTGATTGAAGGCAATGCCAGTAAAGGAGGTGAGTAACCATAAAGTGCCATGAATGGAGTGGTTTTTAGACTGGAATGGAATGTGGTATTGAACCAATACTTTGCAAGATATAACCACTTGGACCACTAGTTGGGAATGTCATCTGTCATGCAATGTAGGTAGTTATCTAATCAACCATTAACCCTCTCAGTTTTTCCATCTAATTGTGGGTGATAGATTGTGCTTAAGGACAATATGATGCCTAGGGATGTAAACAAGTACTACCAGAAAGCATTGATGAAAATCTTAATCTTTGTCAGACACTATAGAGGTAGGTAAACCATGTAACTTATACTCCTGTTGGAGAAAGACATCATCTACTTTGGCTGCAGTGAAAGGGTGTGTCAAGGCTAAGAAATGGCTATATTTTGTAAGCCTGTGTACAAGTACCATTATGACTGTGTGGCCTTGAGATGGTGGAAGCCCCTCAATGAAATCCATGGTAATGTGCTACCAAGCATGCTCAGGGATTGGTAAAGGTTGTAATAGACCTCCATAGGCAGTTTGGTCATTTTTGTTTCTTTGACAGACATCACAACTGGTAATGTAATGAATGATATGAGATTTCATACCAGTTCAGTATACATACTGTTGTAGCCTATGGTAGGTAGCATTGATTCCAGAGTGTCCTCCTATAGCATATTCATGTAAAGTCTTCATTATTTGTGACCTTAGGGATTCATTGGAGCCAATGTAGACACTATCCTAATGCTTGAGTTATCCCTTGGAGAATGTATAAGTAGAGACACCACGGGCATCCACCAGAAGCCGCTGGATAATAGTCTTAGCAGTAGTATCATTCTCATAACTTGAGGTCACTTCTTGCTGCCATTGAGGTGACATAGTTGAAATAGCACACCTAAACAAGGCATTTGCAGCCTTGTTTTTTGTACCCTTCTTATAGTGTTTCTCATAGTCAAACCCAAGTAGCTTTGACAACCACTTTTTTTTGGAGCATGGTAGTTACCATTCGAGCTAGAAAATGTTGAATGCTCTGGTGATCAGTGTAGATGTGGAACTTGTTCCCTAACAGATAAGACCTCCATTTGTGAATTGCTAATACAATGGCCAATATCCCTTTTTCATAGGTAGATAAGGTCAGATTATTTGGACATAATGCCTTGATGAAGTATGCAATAGACCTACCCCCTTGAGATAATACATCTCCTACCCCTCTTGTGCATGCATCAGTTTCAAGTTTCTAGATTTAACTTGGTATATGCAATGTATTTTTTATAATTGTATTTTTAATTAGTTACTAGCTCAGGTAGAACTATTTTTTTTTTTGGCTCCACCCTTGATAACTGCTATTATCAACTAATAATTATTTGCTATTTCTCCCCCTGACTAAATTCTGGGGTCCGCCACTTTCCCTTCCTCTACCACTAGGAGCACCGGCACCGCCATCACCCCTTCCCTTACCATCACCTACAACACCGTCACTTGGAGCACCACAACCATTACCAGTTGGACCAGTTTGTTGACATGCGTAGACATTTGTCTTTGCAGGTCACCTAGTATCTTTTGCCTCATGAGCAACACAACCTTATCCAAATTCCCTCATTCTTCAATAGATAAAGATGTCCACCAAATGAAAAGCCTCATCAACCAGCTTGTTATGCAAGGAAAATATTGATTTTAGTAATACAAAAAAATTTAATTTTGTATTTCAATTTTTTACAAATTTTTTAATATAGATCAATTACCTGATTGTGAGATATGAACAATTGATTTCTTAAGGGATGTGTCTTCCTAGTCGTCGGTGGTTGGATGAACACATGACTAATGTCATGAAACTACTCCAAGTAGTCTTTGCTGCAATCCAATGGAAGCTTCACTATCGCACCTTGGTTTTCAATTGACACGAGATGATTATGCCTAGTTGTAGCGAGCAAATACAGTATCTCGTGCTTCACCGAGTAGTTATGGCCATATCGACTTCTATTCTTCATTTTGGTTTGAATGGGGGGGGGGGGGGGGATTTGGAATGACTTGTACCCTTACCATCTGTCTCATCACTTGATCTGGGTGATAGGGTTCTTTGACGTAAGAGCATATCAAGCAGCCTTGGAACCATATAATGTTGTGAAGTGGAGTTCTTCGCTTGGATTTCGCATAAGGATTCCAAATGACTTGACAATACAAACATGAACTTATTAAATTATGATAAAAATGAAAACAATTACCTGAGATGAAACGTGAACTTAAATGACTAACTTTTATCTCTTTAGAAG
Organism: Berberis vulgaris; assembly: GCA_963556465.1. Classification (NCBI taxonomy): domain Eukaryota; kingdom Viridiplantae; phylum Streptophyta; class Magnoliopsida; order Ranunculales; family Berberidaceae; genus Berberis; species Berberis vulgaris. Next base: position 53,389,612 of record OY747126.1, read on the forward strand.
ACATGTCGTCGAGATGCTCCTTAAGAGTCAGAATTTCTTTAGTTACGATCCCGCTAAGTTGGGGGCAATCCCACTTAGCCATGGTGGGGAGACGATCATTCCACGAGGCTCGGGTCGTACCCTAAAGCCTAAAGTGATCTTATATCCAACACTAAAAAAATTTAAACATATCAATATATTAATTCAATATCTGAAACACTAAAAAGATAATTAGCTGAAAATTAACCTAAAAAATATACCTCCAAAAGCGGCAAATATCTAGATATTTGTTTTGTACCCACTCTGCTAGTACAACCAAGTTGACGATACAAAAACGCCAAAGTACCAACTCCACATTGCGAACTTCCCAACATCATCCGCCTTCATCGGCAACTTCAAATATTTAGTGCGAACCTTAGTTCCAGTCTTATTAGCAACGATAGTCATGCCCAAAAGAAATAACAAGTAACCCCTTGCAACTTGTTTATTTTGAAGAGAATCAGTTCTACTCACTTTCCCCAAAAAATGCTCCTTAATAAATTTAATCTCCATGGAATAAAGATTCTTCTAAACATGTTTTTCTGCTCCACTCTTTTGAATCTCCTAACCATTCACCAATAGTTGCACACATTCTTCTTTCATTTGAGTTTTTTTTTTTTTTACCATAACCGGCTTACCAACAATCGGCAAATGAGCGATACAGTAGACATCATCGATGGTGATGGTCATTTTTCCAAAAGGGATGTAAAAAGTGTTTGTCTCAGGTTGCCAATGCCCGATAAAAACACAAATTGTCATCCTATCGATACGATACTTACAATGGTCTATCAACGGTCGTAGACCACTCTTATAGACGATCGAAATTACTTTTCGGCTCCTCACTCAACTTTCAAACTATAAAATTCTTATATTGATGCCGACATCTCACCTTACCTCGTTCCTGAATAGAACAAGCAATAAAAAACTAGTCAGTGTCCAATTAATAATAAACTATAAATACTGCATATTTTAAAAAAACTTGAAAATATTATAAATACCTCCTCACCAGCCCAAATGGACCGAGAAACATGGCCATCATAGTTCTCTAATATGGATGCATTTTTGGAACCACCAGGATAAGAAACTTTGTCAGGTTATTCATCTTCAATGGAACCAGGTTCGGCAGAAATAACTTGTTCCTTTTGATCTTGATTTTGAACCTTCTTATTTCTCTCAACCCTTTTCCATTTGACCCTCTGCATCCCCTTGACATTCCTCACCCTCATCATCCCCTCACCCTTCTCCGCCTTGTCAACCTCACCAACCACACCACGTTAACTTTGCGATAGCAATACGAGTGTCGCCACTTCATCTGCATCAATCAAATCACTCCCCATTACATCTTGTATCCTCTTCTTTCTCCCTCATTTCTTTTATTTTTTATTTTTTCTCTTTTTTATTTTTTCTTTATTTTTTATTGCAATGGCCCTTTTCAAAGACGTCGTCATTGGTGTTCTTTGAGCTGGATGATCCCAACTACTACCACCGCCAACCACCAAAGCAATGTCTTTGTTTGTCTTTGCCATATTAAACATTTAAAACAATATGATACCATTAAAACAAAACAAAAATGAGGCATGGAGATTCACAGTTTCGAAATGGAAATTTACAATTTACTTGACTTTGTGGGTTTGGTTGAATGCAAAAATGAACTCCCACAACAATAATCGAACACAAATAAGGAAAAAAAATGACCACACACCAAATCAGAAAGAATCTCACACCAACAAAACCGCTTATAGGTTAGAATCACACGCCAACAAACCCCAAATTGCAAAAACAAATCACACCCCAAGTCCGACCCAAATTGCACCTAAAACCTCTAAGCTTTGTATCACACAATGACAGTAGAGGGAAAGAGCAGAGAGTAGAACAAGAAAGTAGAAAGGAGTGGAAGAATGATGGTGGGAAAAAGGTGCGAAGATTCAAATTTTTGGAGAGGGAGTGACCGTTTCGTTTGGGAGAGAAAGGAAATTTTTGGATTTTGGGGGGGGGGGGGGGGGGGGGGGGTTAATGATTTATATTGGTAGTGTTCTTCAGTAGGTGGTCGTGTCGTTCAGAAAGGTGGTGGTATCATTTAGAAAGTAGGGGGTTGGTAGTGTCTTTCAGCAAAAATGGTGGTGTCATTTTGCAAACGCCTTTTACTAATTTGTTAAATACCAAAAAACTATCATAACTCATCAATATATGCATAATAAAAGTGCAAATCCCACAAAAAATGCTCATATATCATCTAGTCTTACAATTTACAAAAAAAAAAAAAGTAGGGATACATTTTTTTTTGCCATATCAAAGTTGTATCCTTGACTATGAGATACATCCCTTATCTATCTATATTCAGGGTGTATTCACAGTATCCCAATTCTAGGCAGTCAGGCTTTATAACTACTTTTTTGCCAGGTTTTGGGCTTTTTACACTTGTGCCTCTTTTATAGATGATGTTTATGATTGTATTTTAAAGAGAATGGGCAAAAGTATAAAAAATGTCAAGCCTGACTGCCTAGACAAACTCATCCACTGTATCTGAGTGGCGAGTAAGTCTAGAGAGCTAGGGCTACCAGCCATTTTTTGGCTAAGGTTGGGATCTTTTACATTTTTACCTATTCTCTTTAAAACACAACTACAAACATCAATTATAGAATGGACAGAAGTGTAAAGAGTCCCAACCCTAACAAAAAAATGTTGGTAGACGTGGCTCTCTAGAATTGGGGCTCAGTGGCATATCAATACATGGAATGCATGTGTAGCCACGCTTCCTAGGGTTAATGAAAGACATGGTCAATGAGAATTGACCGTGCGCGATCCCATCCCATCACTTGTCTTGGCCCTCTGTCTCTCTCTGCATTGCAAAGCCTACAAACAACATCTAAAACAAGCCCCAAGCAGCAAAGCAAAGCATAGCTAAGCAGTAACTAGTGGCAGGTCAATCTCCTTCTTTGCTTACGTTTTCTCTTTCTATACCCATTATTTATCTCATATTTTATAATGTTCCATTGCATAACTTGGCATATTTGCTTAGAAATCGAACAGAACAGACTCTTAATTGCCCAAATCTTTTTGAATTATGGGTTCTAGCTACTAGAGTTTCATTTCAAGCTTGTTGCCTTTATTTTTGTTTTAAAATTTTTGTAGAAGAGGAATCCTATAATTTAATTGTGAGTCGAGGCAGATCAAATGAGGTTGTGGAGTAAGTCGAGGGAGGGGCTCCCATCGCCCACCCTCCTCGAGATGCATATCACTGCCCATCTCAAGGAGGGTGGGTGGTGGGAGGCCCTCCCTAGAATCAAAGGAGGTTGTGCTATGCTATGTGATCAAGTACAATTTTTCTAGAGAGTCAGACCCGCGTCAGAGATGATGGATGGTAATGGGCTGGCCTGGCTGTGCGCTCTCTAGAGTTTTTTTGGACCAAGTATTATTTAACATTTTTCTGTTATTTGATTGTGTGGCTGTGAGGAAGAATTGTTTTTTCATTGTTGATTAAAAAGGGGAGAAGAAAGAGTGTTTAACATGAGAAGCCTGGAATAAGGCTTTGATTTGAGGAGGTTGGGTTCCTGCACGAGGAAGGCTCCGTTGAATAACCAAAACCAAATCAATTCTATATTTAAAATAAGTCCCATTCCAGCAAACGCATCTTAAATTATAAATTGACAATTATTAAGCATGAAATTAACCTTGTATGTTTTTCAGGTGTTTATTCTACATTTATGGTTGCAAATGAAACCATGATTGTGCATTTAGTTTAGGGTCGATTAAGTCTCAAGAATAGAATCCATTTTTCAGCAACAGCAACTAATTTCCTATCCTAGTTGTTTAATTTTTTGGTTTAGAATACAATTTGGTTGGGGCTATGTATCAGGTGAGACCCCTTTAAATTTCATCCATGTAATTTAGCTAGCTTGTTTTTTGTTGTAGTACCTTGCTTTGGTGAGGCACTCTCTACCTGTTTGTTTGTTGCTCTTGTTCATATTTATTCACTCTTCTCTTTGTATGCCTGATGTAAGGACACCGTGTTAGACACGTGACAGAGTTAATACGTGTGTAAGTTAAGTTTCCTTTTTGATATAAAAAGGGGATGTACGAATGGAAGATGAGAGAAGTATTTGGTTTGGTAAGGAGTAGAGGAGGCTCAGTTCTTAGTGAACTTGAGATTATCTTGTATTCCCTTTCGATTTTGTTCTTATTCAATGAATTTTCCTTGGATTCCAATTAAATTGTTCCTTGTTTGAACTTGAGATCATCACGATGAAGATTTCAGAAGAGCCAACTGGAATTTAAGGGACAGATCGAACTTTTGAAAGCCGAAATGAAGAGGCTAACACAAGCGAGTGAGGCCCGGGAGAAGAGGTTTGATACTCGGTTTGAACAACTTGTTCAGTTTTCAAGCTTTTTTATCCTCCACACAATTCACTAGATCCAATGAGCAAACCACCACAACAATCTCCTATACACCAATGGAAGCCGAAGACATGTTCGCTCGCTTCAAGCAACGAAAATTATCATTCCGAGAACGGAGACTTCATGGGCATGGGCGACTTCGACCTCAGCTACATAACGGAATCGATGAAACACTCGAGGCTGGATGAGGGATCGACATCAACTCGCATTGAATGAAGACTATTTGAAGAAATTCTGCAGAGACGTCTCCATTTCATCCTTCAAAGCGTATGTATGGTCTGATCCACCACCAAATCAATTCGTACAACGAGTTTGCTAACAATGGGATTCAGAGGCTCTCTCTTTGATTCGCCGAAAGAGGTCGTCATTCAGCCCGGTTACACTCATTCGAAGAAGAAAAAAGGTGATTGGAGGTGTGCTTCAATTAAGTTTGGGAAGGTTTTGTTAGAGAAGAAACCATTTGAAACCAAGGATCAAAGGGACACTTACTTTTCTCGGATAATAAGTTAAGATGAAAGTTCAGATTAGGAACTCCACTGTAATTCAAATTTCTGCGACTACCCAATAGTCGATTGGAGTCTTTCGAACTGAGAGCATGAAGACTGGAACCCAACGAGATCCTGAAATCCGAGCATTCGTTGATTTTTTGCTCAAAGGGAAGATTAGAGAAGAATTTGAGGCTATGTCTCTGGTGTTTGAAGAAAGGCCTGAGGGGAATGTTTTTTCTTGGAATGAAATAATTGTTGGGCTATCTGATAATGAAGTTGTTAGCACTTCTCTTCTTAACATGTATGCGATGGGCGGAGAGATTGAGAATTGGGTTAAGGTGTCTAATGATAGGGATGATCCTCATGAGGTGTCTTGGAAGGCCATGAAGTCGGGTTTGGCATTATATAGTTGTCAGTTAGAGACAATTGACCAGTTTTTAAGAATAAATAGAGGAGGTTTTGTTCCTAATGTGACCACTTCTAGTAGTGATTTGAAAGATGTTGGGGAATTGGGAGATTTTTGTAGAAATAGAGAAATACATGATATTATTAGTGAATGGGGTGTTGAGTCTAAAGTACATATGGGGATTGCAGTCATCGGTATGTATTCTAAGTGTGGGTGCTTGGAGGATGCTAGGTGGATGTTTGATAAGCATCTTTGGGGATAACAAGATAGGTATCAAAACTAGTGTGTTTGAAGAGAAAGTTACTGTTTGCAACATGTTATATGGTTATGTTGATGAGTGAAAGGAGGCTTTTTATCCATTGATTGATCAGGTTGTTCATACTTTGGTTCCACTTCTAAAATTTGATTTCCATGAGGAAGTTAGGAAGGCTGTCGTGTCACGACCACAGAGAAGCATTGTGAAAGAAATAAAACAAGTGATTGCAGCCAGCTCTACTAGAAAAGGGGAAAGAGCAGGGATAACTAGAGCAGAGGACTTTGATGCAGAGGAAGGGGAGTTTCTTAAAGAAGAAAATGAGCAAGAAGAACGAGTTTTTGGTCAAGTTGGGAATGACAGACTGAATATGCCTTGGAAGGAGTTGATTACAGGCTACTCTCAAGATCAAGAGTGTTTTTAAGTTCGAGGAAGAAGTTCTTGCCGTGGTTGAGAAAATTGGATATGATTTGCAAGTTTTGGGTCTGACCAATGCAATTGCACATGCATACTCCAATTGTGGGTGCCTTGAGGATTCTGAGAAAGCTTTTGAGAGAATTGTTAATCCGGATGGTTCTTCTTGGACTGCCACAATATCAGGCTATGATCAACCTGATTCTACAAATCCAGTGGTTGAATTATTTGGGAGGATGCAAGAGTCAGGTGTCAAGGCTAATGAAGTTAGTCTCTTATGCATTCTCCCTGCTTGTAGTCATGAAGGGATGATACAAAAGTATCTAGAACTACAACCTGCCGCCATACTTGCCTTTGGTGCAACCACTGGTGCACTAAATCTTCAGCTGTTGTTTGTAGTGATAAGGAATACATCATCTAAGTTTGGTGTTTCAGATGCTTAAATCTTACCACATCAAGAGGGCCAACTCCTAGGTTTTCTAATTATGAAGATGAAAACTGTAAGAATAGGTTTCATGATCATGGAGGACAAGAAGTTGGGGTAAGACATTACCCTGCACCTAACCCTGGGATGCTCTCACCAACTGATTCAACCTGTTCCTGTTCCTACTACTAATACTACTGCTCCTCTTGCTGCAAAGAGGCCTCATGGGCAATTGCAGCTAAAATCTGAGGAAGGGACTAGAGATCTTCACATGTTTGTATGGAGTTCAAGTGCTTCTCATGTTTCTGATGTTTTTGGCAGCCAAGAATATGGGGCTCAAGATCAATCAGCTAAGGATGTTAGGATGGTTGTTTCTCCTGGAAAAGTTGAAGGTCACAGAGAAAGCCAAGAAGAGTACTTAGAGAGGGATGACTTCAGTTTTGGCAATAGAGGTGTTGGTGGTACTGATAGAAAGGTGAATGAACCAACCAAAGTCAATGACTCGAAGCAAAGCTATGCCACCAACAAGTGTGATGACAAAGCTTATTCTGATAATGGTGTGGAGAAAACTAATCAGAAACACAGACACTTATTCCAGCTTAATTGGTCTCACCTGGTCTTTTGTTTCATACAGGTGGCATGCTGAGATGCCTGCCATTATAGCCAAGTCCATTTCTAGACTGTCAGATGCAGCCTGGGCAGTATATTCATGGTTGCAATTCCAACTATGTAATGTATTAATTGTAAGGATCAAGCCTTACTTTTCTGGAGAGGATCCACAGTTTAACTCTGCAAGGAGAGCTGCCTATGACACGCTGTTGGTTTGTTTAGATCACGATTTGTGGTTGCTTCATCCATTTATGCCATTTGTTATTAACGAATTATGGCAGCACCTTCCTCAACCTGCCGGGAGCTGCAGCAAGGAGTCTGTAATGAAGTCCAAATATCCGTTGCTTAATGAGTATGACGCTTGGAAAAGTAACCACCAGGAAAGATTGGTCTCACATAAAGGCCATGTTCCTCTTTCAATCCTTGAGGACAAGGATTAGGAAAAGGAAAGGGTAATGTCACGATCAAAGGTTTTCTTGAAATATTTCAGTAAGTTGGCGCGTGATTCAAATTTAAGAAGAAGGGTTACTTAGTCATTTTCTATCCTTAGTTAGTTAAGGACACCGTGTTAGACACGTGACAAGTTATTAGCAATGTAAGTTGAATCCTGATTAGTTGCCTTCTGTAGCCGTTTGGGGGATGTGCTTAGGGATGGCAACGGGGCAGATTGGGGCGGATTTGAGCAAATCCATTCCCGATCCGTCAGTAATAACCGATCCGCCCCGCCAATCCGTTTAAAATTTTAATCTAAATCCATAACCACCCCGTGCGGATATCCGCCCCGCCCCGCCAATCCCCACAAAATTATAACAAAAAATTCTTTGAATTATAACAAAATTATTACAAAATATCTGAATTCGTACAAAAAAAAAATACAAAAAATTCTGAATTAAAATTTACAAATAATTCATACAAAAAAAATACAAAAACAAAATCAATCTCTGCCTCTGGATCTGATTTTAGATCTGAGATCGAGATCTGTAGAGATCTGAGATCAGATCAGATCTATAAACAAAATCAATCTCTGCCTCTGGATCTGATTTTAGATCTGAGATCGAGATCTGTAGAGATCTGAGATCAGATCAGATCTGTATAGATCTGAGATCGAGATTTGATATGATGAGATCTGATATGATGAGATCTGATGAAATCTAAGATCGAGATCGAGATCTGATCAGATCTGAGATTGAGAGATCAGATCAGATTTGAGATCTGAGATCTGGATCTAAGATCAGAGAAGGAAAAGGAGAGGGAGAAGGGGCGACGACCGGACGACGACGCCTTCCCTGTGAGCCCGTGAGAGAGATCAGAGAAGAAGAGGCGGACGAGCTTTGCCTTGAGCCTTCGTTGTGGGAGAGAAGAAGAGGCGGACGACCTCCGCCTTCGCTGTGAGAGAGAAGAAGAGGCGGTCGGCCTCCGCCTTCGCTGTGGTCCTCTGCTTGTGCTCTGTGTGTGTGTGAGAGGCAGAGAGGGAGAGGCCTTCGGCGCTTCGACGGCTTCGCAGCCTTCACTCTCGAATCGCTCGGCCCCTGTGCTGTGTGTGAGTGTGAGAGGCAGAGAGGGAAAGAGAGGCGGGCGTGTGTGAGGGAGGGAATGAGTATGAGGGAAAGGGTTAAGGGAATTTGTGAGTGTTCGAGGCAGAGAGGGAGAGGCTGAGGGAGGCTCAGAGGCGGGCGTGTGTGTGAGGGAGGGAATGAGGGAAAGGGTTAAGGGTTTAATCCCTTTATAAAGGGGAAGGGTATTATTGTAATGTTACTTAATAAACGGATAAACGGATATCCGCGGGGCGGATACGGCAAAATCCGTATCCGCCCCGAATATTTAACGGATGTTTTTTGGATATTCGTATCCGCCCCAAAATCCGTTTAGGCATATTCAAAACCGCCCCAAACGGATTGGATGGGACGGATATCCGTGAAAATCCGCCCCACTGCCATCCCTAGATGTACTGTAAGGAAGATCAGAGAAGTATTTGGTAAGAGGTAGAGGCTCAGTTCTTAGTGAACTTGAGATTATCTTGTATTCCTTTTCGATTTTGTTCTTTTTCAATGAATTTTCCTTCGATTCCAATTAAATTGTTCCTTGTTTGAACTTGAGATAGTCACGATCGTGACATATTGCATATGCTCAATCCAAGTTCAAACAATCTCTTTCTTTCAAAGGGGTAATACTGTTATTTCCTGGGATGATAAATGGCTACTAAGCTCTCTAAAAGTGGAGTTTCTTCTCATTTACCGAGTTTATGAGAACAAAAAATAGCACGGTAGCTAGCTTCATAAATATGGATGATACTTCTCAGGGATGGAGTCTTCACCTTCGTCGCTAGCTAAACGATTGGGAGTCAGCTCAGATCCTTATCGCATTGGACGTTTTTTAATCATTTAAACATGACAATACCGATGACAAGATGGTCTTGTGGTAATGGGATGAGACATTCACAACCTAGTCATTGTATCAACCCCAATTCTAGCTGGGGCTTTATGGATTCAACTTTCAGGGAACTGGTCCTTTCAATTATCAACGGCTTTATGGATTCAACTTTCAGGGAACTGGTCCTTTCAATTTGAAGAGATTTTGGATTATTCAAGTGCCTCATAGGGTGTCTTTTTATGTGGATTAATCTCAACAAGAAGACCTTGATAAGGGAATACCTTTTTAAAAGAGGCATGCAGTTGGATGGAAATTTGTGTTGTGTGATCATTCCAGTGAGTCTATAGATCATTTGTTCCTCAACTGCTGGGTAACCAAGGTCACATGAAATGTGTTCTGATGTGAATTCGATCTATTGAAGCCTGTAGGTGAGATGGTGACAATCTCATTGTGTAGATCCATGATTGGAAGAGAGGGGGGGACGAGTTTGGTTGTGTGACCCAATACCCCATGTTATTGTCTGGGTTGTGTGTAGGGGTGGGCACGGGACGAGATGAGACGAGATATACCCATACGGAATTGGGACGGGATGGGATCAGCGTGCTGCCTGTGACTGCTGCGAAGATTATCATCATATAAGAGCGTGAAAAATAATTTTCTTATAATTAGATATAAATGTGGCATGCAAATATAAGGGTAGCCACTAAATCCCCTAACAATGAAGTCGAGTGGGCTGACTTTTAGAAAATGACATGATAAATGGGACCCACTAAGAGTATTGTGTCGCTGTGATGACCTCTCAACTGATTTTACAATTTCATTACTGTGGGAAACAAAATTCATGGTTTCTTGACAAAATGACATTTTATTTTTTGTTAGGGAAGAAATATAGACCTATTGGTGATGCTCTAACATATTCATAATGGTTTACCATCTATACATATATCGTAATTAAAAAAATATATTTTTACAGTCTGGGGCATCTCAAATTCTTGGCTCCGCCTCTGAATGTTCCCTTCTGAATATGTATTACTCAGTTAATTGTTATTTTTCATCTTCACCTGGGTATTATCAATATTTGGAAGTTAAATAATTGAAGCCACTTTTATTGGGAATCCAAGCAACAATATGATATTTTTCTCTTGCTTAATAAATATTTATTTCTTGAAGTAACATTTCTGTTACCACTGCAAACACCATGAGTTTCTGTCAGTCATCTGTAAGTTTATATGAATAAAAATAAATAAATAAATAAATAAAAAAATAATAATAAATATTAAAAAATTAGCTCGGGACGGGACGGAATTGGTGAGATTGAAAATTTTCATCCCATTCTAAATCGGGACGGGACGAGATCGGGATGAAATTATTCAATCCCATTAAGACCCGAAAAAATCGGGACGAAACGGGATCGAAATCGGGATCGCAAGATGGAATGCCCACCCCTAGTTGTGTGTGGTGGTAAAAATACAAAGCAAAAAGAAACCGTCGGATTTTGTGGAACCTGAAGTTGGAAAGTTCCATGTCAACAGGTATTCTCTTATTTTTCGAAGCGGTTGTTATGTTATTTTTCGGAACCCCCACTCCAACTGCTGAAACAAGAGATTTCATCAGATGGAAAGGTAGAAGTACATGGAAGATAGAGACATTTACCAATCAGAAATCCACATGCTAGCCTCACAGGAATCACTGACTAGATCATATTCATATACTCTACCCCACCAAACATTAACAATAGAAATTGTTGTCTTTGATGATGCCTTGAGTTGATTTCCAATTCCATCTAGTAGCTCTGATCATAGTAATTGTGTGCTGGCTTGCTGCAATGTTGTTGACCACCCTGTCATTCCTTCCAAGTTTCTGAGATAATGAAGTGAGGAATACAACTCCATAGGAGCTACCCTTTTCCAGATTCCCTATTATTGATAAAAGATTTTCACTGTCTTTCCTGATTAAAAAATGTCTTATTATTTATTGTGTATTAGTCATGTATGTTGACTAGAAAATATAAGTTTCACGTGCAATTCAATATTGGATCTAAAATACCTTACAGGTTGGACATATCCTGACCTCTGTATGGCATACAAACAAAGCAAACTCTGTTAAGTTTGTCAATATGGATTCTAGTGTATGATTATGGACTTCATCCAAACCTCCTAAAATCGTTCCGAATTTGTCAAAATTGCTATAACCAATTTGACATTGATATTCTTGGATTTGTAGTTAAAGGGTCATGTGAGCTTTTATTAATACATCTCTGAGATGAGACATTTCAGCTTGTGGAACTTGAATGTATGTGATTGCAACTAAATAAAATCTAGTGCTCTTTGATTATTTCTGGTTGATAGATCTCGGGCATCTCTCAAGATTTGTCTCTCCTTTCAATGCTTCGTTTTCGGATTTTCAAGCTTCTGAATTTTCATACTGAGGGTTATATAGGAAAACATTTGGGGCATCTCCTATTGTCTTGTTGATTTTGTCAGGCAAGCATGATATAATTATGTTTTACAACATTTTTGTTTATCTTTAGATTAGAATCACCAGCTTCCAAAAATTCTTTGTACTGGTGCCGGACATTGACATGTTTGTCAGGCAGTCTCTTGGCCCAAACACTGTCAAATTTAGGGATGGCAGTGGAGCGGATTTTCATGGATATCCGCCCCATTCGCTTCGTTTGGGACGGATTTGGTAAAGGGTTCATGGATCTTGGGGCGGATACGGATTTTCAATCTGAATCTAGGGACTTGAGTCATGTTAAGTGTGTTAAGCATGAGGATGGAAGAGTCTTAATGCAGGATAAAGCTATTTTAGATAGATGGAAGGATTACTTTTGGAACCTACTCAATGGAACACATGTAGGGGAGTTAAACTTGGAGGGGTATGCTTCACAGGAAGGGAGAGATCGCGTGTTACATCGCAGAGTTAGTGTCACAGAAGTGAGAGAAGCTTTAAAAAGAATGAAGACAGGGAAGGCCGTTGGACCGGATGATATACCAATTGAAGCATGGAAATGTCTGGGAGAAGTTGGAATTCAATGGCTAACTAAGCTCTTTAATAGGATTTTGGAAACTAGAAAAATGCCAGATTCATGGAGGCATAGCATTGTGGTACCAATTTATAAGAACAAAGGGGATATCCAAAATTGCTCGAACTATAGAGGGATAAAGCTTATGAGTCATACGATGAAACTTTGGGAGAGAGTTATAGAACAAAGACTTAGGAGTTTAACCACGATTTCAGATAATCAATTTGGATTTATGCCAGGTAGGTCTACTACGGAGGTCATCTTCCTGCTTAGGCAAACTGTAGAAAAATATCGAGAGGCACGTAAGAGTTTGCATATGGTTTTTATTGATCTGGAGAAAGCATATGATAGGGTCCCCAGGGAGTTAATTTGGTGGGTGCTTGAAAGGAAGAAAGTGTCTCAATGTTATGTCGATATCATTAAGGATATGTATGAAGGGGCTGTAACAAGTGTTCGCTCAGTAGGTGGGATGTCTAGTGAATTTCCAGTGACAGTAGGACTACATCAAGGGTCGGCGTTAAGTCCATATCTATTTGCTTTGGTCATGGATGAGTTGACGAGACATCTGCAAGAAGATGTACCTTGGTGCATGTTATTTGCAGATGATATTGTCTTAATGGATGAGACTAGTGCAGGTTTAGGTCAGAAATTAGTTAAGTGGCAGGAGGCTTTAGAGAGTAAAGGTTTTAGAATTAGCCGTTCGAAGACGGAGCATCTAGTGTGCAACTTTGGGTGTGAACCAAGAGGGAGAAGTAATGCAATTGAGATCGAAGGTGTCGAGGTCCCGGAGTGTGAAGCTTTAGAGAGTAAAGGTTTTAGAATTAGCCGTTCGAAGACGGAGCATCTAGTGTGCAACTTTGGGTGTGAACCAAGAGGGAGAAGTAATGCAATTGAGATCGAAGGTGTCGAGGTCCCGGAGTGTGAGGCTTTTCGATATCTAGGGTCTATAATTCAAAAGAATGAGGCTATTGGAGCAGATGTAGACCACAGGGTTAAAGCTGGTTGGTTGAAATGGCGAATGGCGTCAGGAGTATTGTGCGATAGAAGGATGCCTGCAAGGCTAAAAGGGAAATGCTATAAGACAATTGTTCGACCAGCCATGCTATACGGTTCAGAATGTTGGGCTACTACGGGACAACATACGCATAGGATGGCAGTAGCAGAAATGCGTATGTTAAGGTGGATGTGTGGTAAAACTCGTAAGGATAAAATTAGAAATGAAAGAATTAGGAGATACTTAGGTGTAGCGCCCATAGAGGAAAAAATTAGAGAAAGACGTTTAACTTGGTTTGGTCATGTGCGGAGGAGACCAAGCACGACGCCAATTAGAAAATGTTTAGATTGGCAAGTTAATGGAGGGTGTAGACGGAGGGGACGACCGTTGAAAACTTGGATGAAGACGGTGAATGAAGATATCATTGAGCTTGGATTAGGTGAGGAAATGTGGGAAGATCGCATTGCTTGGAGAACCAAAATTCATGTAGCCGACCCCGAAAATCTCGGGAATGGGCTTTGATGATGATGATCCGTTTATTAATTGGGGCGGTAGCCATATCCGCCCCACGGATATCCGTTTAATCATTGAAATTACAAAAATATCCTTACACTATATAAAGGGATAAACCATTAAACCTCTCTCATTTCACACTCTCCCCCACTCTCGTCACCAGTCTCGGATTCTCGTTCTCACAGCCAACGAAGCTACGAAGGCCTAATCTCACAGCGAAGGCCTCGGTCGTCCCTTCGGCCTCGATCATCCCTTCTTCTCTCTCACAGCGAAGGCGGAGGTTGGCCTCAGTCGTCCCTTCTTCTCTCTGACTCAGGCGGAGGACGACTCTCACAGCGAAGGCGGAGGCCGAAGGGTCGTCCCTTCGTCTCCTTCTCACGGACATTGGTGGTCATATTTGTCTCATCCCTTCCCCGATCAAAGATTTTCACAGCGAAGGCGGAAGTCGAAAGATTTTCCTTGGGTCGTCCCTTCACATTCTCCCGGCCGCCTCCCTCTCCTCTCCCTTCCCCGATCAAAGATCAGATCTGAGATCAGATCTGTGATCTCAGATCTCGTGATCTCAGATCTGAACAAATGTTTTTGGGTTGGTCCTTGGAGATGCTCAGATCCATGGAGATGCTCAAACTTTAGATCCGTGATCTCAGATCTGAGATCGAATTTTTTTATTTTTTAGATCAAGATATAGATCTATCAGAGATCGAATTATTATTTTTTTTGTTATAATTTTCGTATGGATTCTTTGTAATTTCTTTGTTAATTTTTATTTTTTTTATTAATTTTTGTTATAATTTTTGTAGTTAGATGGATAACAATAAACGGATTGGCGGGGCGGGGCAGATATCCGTCAATCCGCACGGGGCGGTTACGGTTTTTAATAAAAATTGCAAACGGATTGGCGGGGCGGATCGGGGGATCCGTCATTCCTGACGGATCGGGGATGGATTTGCTCAAATCCGCCCCGTTGCCATCCCTAGTCAAATTCCTTTTTTTTTTTAGGCAGATGCAAATAACATCGATTAGAAAAATTCTCATACAATAGACCTTCGTGCCCTTGAACACAATCAGAGTTAAACGAACAGTCAGAATTTTAGCTAATTTTTCGTTTTTTCTTTGTTTTTCTTCAACTTCTTTCCTCCTTCCACTTCATTGATTTGTTCTTGATTCCTCTTCACCCCACACTGTTTTTTTTTTTTTTTTTTTTTTTTCATCTCTCCTCTTTTTTTAAACTCTCATTTATATTTCTAATTTCATAGTTAGGGTTTTAAAATGAGTTAGCTCAAGAGAATAAAGGGTTTAGTGCTTTACTTGTTTTTTTTCATCTCAGGTTTGAGGTAACTTTATTTTGTTTTCTCTGTATGTATTTTATTTTAATTTGCTTTATGTCTTCATGAAATCAGACGCTTATTATACAAAAATTTTCTCCATCAGGTTGTTATTCTTTGTTTTGCACATATTATGCATTTTCTTCTTGAAATCAAACTTTTGTTTAGCAATATTTCTTCATCTAAGGGTTTTTTTTTTTTTTTTTTTTTTATACATATTATCATTAAGGGTGTGTTTTATTTCAAAGAAAATTTGCCATGGGAAAATTTCAAATAGAAAGAACAAATAGGAGATGAAGTGGGAAAATTTTCTCCATCTTGAGGTTGAATATGACTTTGTTTTTGGCAAAAAAATTCTTTGCTCTCCTGCGAAGCAAATGTTTTCTATAATTTTGTAACAAACCAAGAAGATATTGATCATTTATTCAAAAACACTTCCTTCACTCTTTCTGTTTCCTTCCACTTCCTTCTTAGTTTTGAAAAAATTTCTTGGACTTGGAATCAAACACACCCTAAGTTTTCATGAAATCAAACTTTTGTTATGTAATGTTAAAGGAACTATGGTTTTTGAGTGATTGATTATATATAATTATAAGAAATATTCAATATCCGTGTTCTAGCTGTATCGGGTTCCTATTTTTTGAAAATCTGTCATGAGACCCATGTCAATATTTGTGCTACCCAGGTCATTAATCAATTTGACTGATATTGATTTTTTGCATGGCTAAAGGATATATTTTTAGTTTTAAAAGTTAGATCGATTTCATTTCATTTTATCTTGGTGTGTGTTTCACTAAAAAAAGTTAAATTTCATTTCAAATATGTATTAAGTAGAACAAATCTCAAATACAGATAATAAAATGCAATGAAAGTAAAATATGAACACAAACCTACTTGGTGCTTACACTCAGAGCAATTGAATGTTCAACCTCAGCCCTACTGAATCACGCGGAAAACAAAGTCTGAATTCAAGCTAATGGAAACTTTGTTAACAAAAGGAAACAAAGCTAATGAGATTTTCAAAACCAGCACTTGAGCATAGGCATTTAAGAGGCGCAATTCCAACTAGCACTGAGATCCTTCTCGGGATATTCACTCCGAATATCTACTCATTTAATGAGCTCCAAATCATCAAAAGCGATTCTACATGGCGAGGAAACCAGCGAGGGGGAGGGAGGTGGAGGGGGTGACCGTTCACTCCCCTTGGGATGCATGCCATCATTTTTTACACGCGCATCCCAAAGAGAGTGAACGATCACCCCCCCCCCTCCACCTCCACCTCCCTCCCCTCGCTGGTTTCCTCGCCATTTAGAATTTCTGTTTCACATAAACTGTGATAAAAGCACTTTTTTTTCCTTTCTTTCACCTCCCCCCACACCCACACACAACCCCCAAGAATAAAAGAATCGTGTTCCTGAAAACACGTCAATTGTTCTCCTCTTCTAAAGACATGAGCCAAACAACACAACAGTGTTGAGTCACCCATCTTCAACTCTTCTACTCTTTTTAGCTGCAATAAAAAAAACCCTCTTTCTACTGTTCATGTTGTGAACAAGGTCTGCAACTGATTTTTTGATAAATCATTCAATTGATTTGTTATACAAGATATGGAAATTTATTAAAGTTCAAAACTCAACTCAAAGTCCTGATCTTGCCATCTCTCAAGATCTCCTCGTTTATCAATGAGTTTTGTGGTGGTTGATGCATGATTAATTTGATGATTGGGCCACGTGGATGATGATTTGAATTGATTGTGAACAAGGCTTTGGTTGTTATGTTTTGAGACAGTGGGGTTCCAATTGTATATACAGAAATTCTAAGTGTCGAGGAAATGGGCGAGGGAAGTGAGGTGGCGGGGGTGGGAGCCGTTCATCTCACTCGAGATGCGTGCATTGACTTTTCACACGCACATCCCGAGCGGGATGAACGGCTCTCACCCCGCCACCTCACTCCCCTCGCCCATTTCCTCGCTGTGTAGCCTCTCTCTTGTATATAATAACAACCTCCTATTATCAAACAAAGGAATTGTGAATTTCCCTGATAATTTCTTCCTACCCCAAGAAAACATAGTCCTTCCATTCCATGACTTTAGTAGTATGTAATGCAACTATTAATTGAAAATTGCAATAGCCATGGAATCCTATGGAAAGAATGATTCCAAACCCTCTTGGACATTGAGAAAGGTTATATGAGCTTTCGTTAATATTCTCCTCTTCTTTAACTAAAAACCCCATCTCCCTTTTCTCTTCCTCCTCTCTCCTCTACTCCCTTCATAATTCATGTCACTTGCTTATGCATTTTAGTCAGTGACGGAGCCAGGATTTTTGTTGAGGGGGGGGCGGAGTGATGTCATAATTAATTAAATATGATAAATATAATATAAAAATTAGTTACTTTAACATATATATATATATATATATATATATATATTATTTTTTTTTTATTTTTTTTTTTATTTTATAACTTGAACAAGGCATAAATGACTATACAAAACTTCATCTAATCTAATAAAAGATTTTCATTCAAAAAAAGGATGAAGACCACTTTGGATATACAAAAATAAAGTTCTATAATTTGAAGTTTTACATATCTACATTCATGAATACCAAAAAACTCTATCTCCCCCCTCCCACTCCCCAGTTAGAATAAAAAAATATTACAACTGGCTTCGACGCGCTTTCATACCCTGAAATCGTTTCATGATTGCTTCGTTGTCAATGCCATCAAAAACTTCCTTTTCAATATACGTAACTAAACAATCATTCATCCAATCATTTCCCATTCGATTTCGTAACCAACTCTTCACTATATTCATAGCAGAAAATGCTCTCTCAACTGAAGCGGTGGCAACTGGTATGATGAGTGACAATGTTATGAGTAAATAAACCAGGGGATAGACCAATTCCTTCTTGGTCTCAACCATCTTCTTAGCTAAACCGCTGAGTCCATTGACATTTGAAAATTCATTGTTGGAACGCATATCAATAACATAAGTTTCCAATTGATCATGAAGTACCATAAGATCAACATTTGAAAAATCAGCTGGATAAAATTGAGCGAGCCGAATCAACCGCTGACTATCAAAAGCTGAAAAAGAATCACTTGGATTTAAGCATGCCATACAAAGAAGCAATTCGGTGTTCACCTCATCAAAGCGGTTATTTAGCTCTTGGAGTTGCATATCTATGCTGGTATAGAATAATTCAACTCGATAATGATATAAGTTGGTTAATTTTTCAGTATTGCGTCGTGATCTTCCTCGTTGTATAAATGTATCATCCATCTCAAGAACAACAATATCGTGTTTTGCACAAAATGAAGCAACATTGTCCACAAGTATATTCCATCCATCTTCCCTCATCATTTGCAATCGTTGTTTGGAGATGTTAACTAAGGTCATCGCATTGACAATATCTTGATCTTTTCTTTGTAATGCTATTGACAAATCCCAGGTTATCGCCAATATATCCTTCATTAAATGCAAATTGAAGATGAACTCAAAAGATTGCATAGAATCTAATAAAGCATATGCTTCTCCCTTTTGGTCTGAGTTTAAACCATGTTTCACAACAATTTGGAGCACATCAATCACTGAAGAAAAATTAAGAAGCAAACTTATTAAGGTTTTATAGTAAGACCCCCAACGTGTATCACCAGGTCGTTTGAGATTGGTTTCTTGATTCAACCCTTGACCACTTGATAGTTCGCCACTATTGAGCTTTTCAAGAATTTTAACAGCTTGTTTGTCTCGAAAAATTTCCTGACGCTTGCATGAGGGTGCAACAATGTTCACCGCACTTGAAACCAAGTTGAAGAGTAAAGCAATCTGAGGATGAATCTTTGCAACATGTACAAGTGCTAACTGAAGCTGATGCGCAAAACAATGTACATAAAATGCAGACTTATTTTCCTTGAGAATCAAAGATTTAAGTCCGTTAAATTCGCCTTGCATATTGCTCGCCCCATCATAACCTTGGCCACATAACCTCGTTATATTCAACTTATGATCAGAAAACATTTTTACAAGTGCTGTCTTGAGTGAAATTGCCTTTGTTTCAGTAACATGCATAATTCCAAGGAAACGTTCAACTATACATCCCTTCTTGTTCACATAGCGCAAGACAACAACCATTTGCTCTTTAACTGATACATCACGAGACTCATCAATTAAAACGGCAAATAATGCATCTCCAAGATCTTTGAGTATAGCAAGAGTGGTCTCACATGCAGCTGCACGTGTAATATCTTTTTGAATATCAGGTGCAGTGAGTCTGTGGTTCTCTGGAGCATTTTTTAGAACCACGTTCTTGATCTCTTCATTGTGATTAGCTGTATATTGTAAAAGCTCCAAAAAATTTCCATGGTTAATTGAATTTATTGATTCATCATCACCACGAAAAGGCAACCCTTGTCGCAGAAGAAACTGAATGCAATCAAATGAAGCTAATAAACGAACCCGGTATTCCATTTTCTCTGCATCTGATTGTTTAGATAAAAATGATTGGATATGATATTTTTTATTCATTAAACTTTGACTCTTCATATAAGCTTGAATATGCAAACTAATAGGCTTTCCTACATGAGTTGTAAGTCTCTTTTTTTTTCTTCCAATTACTGAATCCTTTACCAACAAAACAATCACCACCCCCTTGTTCTCCGATTCCGACACTTCTAAAAAGATAGCAATGGAAACAAAAGGCAGCATCCTTTGTTATGCTATACTCCAGCCAACTCTTATACTCCGTAAACCAAGCTACATTAAAACGACGTAGCGTACCTCCTATTTTTTAGGTGGGAATGTGTAGTTTATTGGCTGACATGGACCCCTTTGCAAATAAGCTCTTCTAACAACCTCTTGATCATTCGGATGGTAATCAGAAATACGAATTCTTAAACCAGGATCAGTTGGAAGATTTGATAGGTCAACCTCTAAATGACTTTTCTTTGAGATTGGTTCTGATAAATTATGATCATCTTTATTTTGTGCTGGAGGTGGTAAATCACTTACTGACGTTCTTTTTAAAAACTTATCCATAACTGAAATAAAACAAAGATTATATAAGAATGCATTCTATATATTTATATATTCTAAAACTTTAAATGAATAAACTAAAACCATATTTCCATGTAATAAACCATGTAATAAATCATACATATTTCCAAAATAACAAATCAATATACCTCTATTAATGAAGCACCACAATAGAAGTATCGCCACCAATAATAAAACGCCCAAAATTGAAGATTTTCAAAGCTGCAATTGACACACAAGCAGTTCAATCAATTATTATAATAATGCTTCTTGGCGAAAACACTAATGTTAAAACATGTCTTTCAATAAGAAAACATGAAATGCTTGACTTTGGAAGAAAAACTAATTGAGTTTTTTTAGGTGAAAAAACATGGCATGAGCAAATATTTCAGGAAGAAAAAGCAGTAATTAGCATGGCATGAGCAAAGATTTCATTAAAAACAGACCATTACATCAAATGAAGATTCCTCAAAATCCACCCTCAACGCGGGAGAAAAACGATTGATAAACATAAACACTCAATCCATATTTATGAATTTTAAATGCAGGGAGTCAAACCAATTCTGAACTTAGATTCATTCTTGCAGAGTAACCATGTCATAGCAGTTCGAAAACCACAGCAGTCAATCCAATATATGAAACACTCAAACACCCAAACACTCAAGGGGATCAAACTATTCAAACAATGTAATTATCATATCATCAAATTAAACCCCCAAACCTCTCTGACACTTGAAAGACAAACCAATGAAACCATACAATTTCTTAAATGGGATTACTTTCTCCACATCATACTCAATCAAACCCATGTCAGAATTATATCACACAAAGAAATTACGAAATGGACTCCCCTTCTTCTTCAAACCCACAACCAAAACACTCCTAAAAAACCATTAGACACAAATTCTCAAATGACTCTCTCACTTGTTTAATCAGTTACCAAAATACCATAAGAAAACTATGCAAACATACAAGAAAACATAAAAGCTAAGAAAAAAAACAATCAGATTGTCAAGTGGGACATATTTTCATTCTTAAACATACTCAATCAAACCATTGATGATCCATATTGGCCTCTGATCATCAAAATCACAAAGAGAAGAAGATGAACCTGCAAGGCTGCAACCTGCAACTTGGGTTCCAGTCTTCCAGTTCCAGAGTATTGAAATTGAACACGAAGTACGAAGATGAAGAAGGTGAAAAGGTGAAGAAAAGGTGAAGAGCTTTTCAGCATAAAAAAAAGGTGAAGTGAAGAAAAGGTGAAGAGCTTTTCAGCATAGAAAAAGGTGAAGAGAACCTGCAACCTAGGGATTTGGGGGTATGCATAAAAAAAAAATTTCTCTCAAAAGTCAGTGGGGGCAGGTACCCCCACGTGGTTCCGTGCCTGATTTTAGTCTCCCTCAACTCTCATCTTCACCTCCTCCACCTTCATTTTTCCCCTTTTAATCTCTCTGTTTGGTTTGGTGGTTTTGATTGCATGAAGTGGCACGTTGATTTGTTTTGATGGAATGCCGGTTTGCCACAATCAGTTTTTATAATTACCATGATTAAGGTTGCTCGAAATGGGTTTTCTTTTGTTTTGTATGTTAGCTACAAAAATAGTAAATCTGATGAACAAAACAGTCAAGAAGATTGGGTTTGATTAGTAAGTAATTGATTGCCCAAAGGAAGAGACAGTTAAACCTATCCTATCTGGATCCCATTGTGTGGTTTTTTTCCCCTTCTTTGTTGAGGTAATGGATTGTGGAAAATGTGGTGTTTTCTAGGAGAATCTTCATTTAGAATTTGGCTCCAGTATCCGTGCAGATGTGCTATTGGATTCAAATTTAAGATTGAGGTCGATGAATGTGCTTCTGTCGAGTCGTCCATTTTTGTCCCAACCCAAGACACACTTTTTGTTTAGTATAATATATTGTCACAGTCGTGACTTGGAGAGGATTCAATTGAGAACTGAATGAACAACTAGTTGAATTGCTAACCTTTAGAGGAAGGATTACAAGCTACAGACCTAATTGGATCAGAGATCCCCAATTACAATTCACACATATCATGCCTTTTCTCCACTCTACCCTCTCTATTTATAGTTAAACTTTATAACAGAATTTCAAAATAACCAATCACAGCTAAACACGTGGCTGCTTTGGCTCCACTAAACTAACAACACTATATTACAAATTTGCCCTTAAATTTCAAATTGAATTATTTGGCGCCAATTCTTCACGCCTTCTTTTCCCATACCTTTATCCTTTGCTTTCATTGTCTCAGATCATGACATTACCCCTTGCATCACAACATCCTTGTCCTCAAGGACGGAAATGTGGGAAAGAAGAAGCAATTTGGGACCAATCCTCCCATGTAGCATCTTCTTTGGCTGAGTGTGCCCACTGTATTAGAACATGAGTTACTGCCTTGTTGTCCCGTGGAATCAAACGCCGAGCTAAGATTGCAATTGGTTCCATTTTGAGTCTCCCTTGGGCATCGACTAATGGCAGGTGAGGAGTAGCTGTTATGGATGAGCCTAGTTTCTTTTTTAACTGGGAAACATGGAACACAGGGTGCACTTTTGAGTTGGCTGGAAGTTGCAGTCGATAAGCAACTGAGCCTACCTTGTCCAGAACTTGAAAGGGGCCATAAAACCTCGCAGAGAGCTTAAGATTTTTGCGTAGGTTGACAGAGGTCTGGCGGTAAGGTTGAAGTCTGAGATACACCCAATCACCAATGGAGAAATTCATGTCACTTCTATTCTTATCAGCATAAGTTTTCATCCGTTCTTGCGCAAGGTGTAGTTTGGTTTTTATCAATTGCAACATCTTATCTCTGTCTTCTAAGTACTGTTTAACATCTTGAACAGTGAAGGAGGTAGAAGGAGGCAGTGCCAGAAGTGGGGGAGCATAGCCATAAAGTGCTTGGAATGGCGTTGTTTGTAGGCTGGTATGGAAAGAGGTGTTAAACCAGTGCTCGGCCAAGTAGAGCCACTTAGCTCATTGGGAAGGAGCTTCTCCAGTCATACAACGCAGATAAGTCTCGAGGTATGAGTTGGTGCGTTCCGTTTGTCCGTCTGTTTGAGGATGATAAGTGGTACTCAGTGCCAATGTTGTACCCAAAGCTCCAAATAGATCCTGCCGAAAGGCGCTCATGAAGATCTTATCTCTGTCTGACACTATGGACTCAGGTAATCCATGTAGTTTGTATACTTGATGTAGAAACTCTTCTGCTACTGCTGATGCAGTGAAAGGGTGGCTTAGTGAAATGAAGTGGCTATATTTGGTTAGCCGATCTACCACTACTAAAATCACTTATTTGTGATGAGACTTAGGTAAGCCCTCGATGAAATCCATCGATATATGTTGCCATGCTTGAGAAGGCACAGGTAGTGGTTGAAGCAGACCCCTGTAGGCTGATTGGTCTGCCTTGTTACGTTGGCACACATCACAGTTGGTAATTAATGTAATAAGGTCTGATTTCATTCCCTTCCATTAGAAGTATATGGTTAATCTCTTATAGGAGGCTTGAATACCTGAGTGTCCCCCAATTGGAGAGTTGTGTATGGTGTGAAGAATTTGTGTTCTAAGATTTCCATGGCTCCCAATGTATAATCTGCCTATGAATTTTAGCAGACCTTGTACTAGTGTGAAACTGGGAACAGATGCAGGTTGTATTATCAATTTCTGACTGAGTTCAAGAGCCCACTCATCCGTAGTGTAACTGTCCAGTACATCTTGCAACCAAGTAGGCGACACATTGGTAATGGCTTGGCACTCCCCTGTTGCCTCAGTAAGGCGTGAGAGTGCATCTGCAGCCTTATTGTCTGCCCCCTTCTTGTACTGTATTTCGTAGTCATACCCCAAGAGTTTTGCAAGCCATCTTTGTTGAAGAATGGTTGTAACCTTTTGAGAAAGTAGATACCTGATACTCTGATGGTCTGTAAGTATATAGAATTTGGAACCCAACAAATAAGACCTCCACTTGTTGACTGCCAATACAATTGCTAGAAGCTCCTTCTCGTAGGTTGAAAGGGATTGATTCTTTTGTCCCAAGGCTCGACTGAAGAAGGCAATGGGTCTGCCCCATTTGAGTTAAAACTGCTCCGATACCTCTGGATGATGCATTAGTTTCCAGTGTAAAAGGCATAGAGAAGTTTGGAAGGGCTAGCACAGGGGCACTGCACATAGCAACCTTTAGGGATTGAAAAGCTTCTTGAGCACTTGCATTCCAGTGGAAGTTGTTTTTCTTCAGTAATTCAGTGAGTGACTTAGCAGTGATACCATAGTGATGAATAAATTTCCTGTAATAGCCAGTTAGTCCAAGAAATCCCCGCAATTGTTTGAGTGTTTTTGGAAGTGGCCAACTCACCATTGCCTCAACTTTTTGTGGATCAGCCTCAACCCCTTGCTGGCTGATTATGTGCCCAAGGTATTCCAATTTTGGTTGTATGAAGGAACATTTAGATAGTTTTGCATAAAGCTTGTGTTTCCTAAGGGTGGCTAATGTGGTTTGTAGGTGGGATAAGTGTAAGGACAAGGAGGTACTATAGACCGATATGTCATCAAAGAAAACTAGGATGAACTTTCGTAAGTAAGGTTGAAAAATGTTATTCATCAAGGCTTGGAATGTGGTCGGAGCATTGGTTAACCCAAATGGCATGACTTTGAACTCGAAATGACCATGGTGTGTTTTGAATGCGGTTTTATGTATATTCGAGGGGTGGACAAGGATTTGGTGATATCCGGATCTAAGATCTAATTTGGAGAATATCGTGGCTCCATGGAGTTCATCTAGCAGCTCATCTATCAATGGCATAAGAAACATATCCTTGATGGTTATGTCATTCAACCTTCTATAGTCTACGCAAAACCGTCATGTACCATCTTTCTTTTTTACTAGCAGTATTGGGGCAGCAAACGGACTGTGGGAGTGTTGTATAAGGTCGGATCGAAGCATTTCTTGGATAAGTTGTTCAACACCCACCTTTTGCATATACGGTACTTTGTATGGGTTTTGGGATGAGGGTAGAGCATTTGGTTTAAGGGGTATTTTATGATCCAGGGACCTCGTTGGTGGTAGTTGATAGAGGCATAATTATTCTATTTTTAGTACTATATTTCTAAATATATATTTAGCTATTACTTGTTAATTATGGTACTAATTGTTATTTTCATGTTTGTGTAGGTTTTCAATTACAATATTTTAAAATAGAAGCAAAGTGGCAATTTAGGAATACTAATTGCACAAGAAATTCACACAAGCAAGGAAACCACACCAACAAGGAAACCACAGAAAGAAGAAAACAAGAATAAAAAGGGGACGATACCAGGCTTTGAGAGACCACCCATCCAGAAATAGCATTCATCCATCGCCAATCCCAAACCCACCATCGCAGACTTCTCTTCATCATCATCCACGCTTACAAACCATAGCCGCCGCCATCGTCCTTATCGCATCCATCTACCGCCAGTAGCCGCCGTCGTCCTCCTTCACAACAACCATCAAGCTCTTCCTCCTGAACCCATCATCAACCATCTTCACCGTCCTCCTTCACCTCAGCCGTCGTCCTCAGTTCATCATCCACCGATATACAGTCTCCATAAAACCCAATCGAACCCTCATTCTCACAGATCCCTCCTCCTCGCAACAGCCCTTCGTCGTCCTCTCTTCACTCAACCAGTCGACCTCCTCCCTGATCATCACCACCCGCCTGATTCCCCTCTCTCTTTTCTCGTTGTCCCTCAACATTCCCTTATCTCTCTCACTCTGTTTCACAAGCAGAGATCAAAAGGAAGAGCTGAAGAAGCAGATCGAAAGTGAAGGAGCAAATTCGCGTGAGGAAGGCGAAGGAGCAGATCGCGAAGAGAAAGAGGATTCTCTTCTGCTATTTGCACCCCAGCTTCTACTCAGTACCACCACGGATCAGTGTTTTGTTTTCTTATCTAAACAACTATTTTTCTTATTTTAGTTTGATTATTGATTATGGATGGTTATTCGAACATAATTAATATGTCTAGCTAAACTCCTCTTAGTTAGGGGTGGATTCAAAGTCCCGAACATGTGCTTTATAAATTAATTGAATTTAATCTTTCTTGCTATTAGTGATTGTGTTTTGCTTAACTGTTTTATAGAGAACTTTTCTTTGTATGTTTGTTAAGGTGGCCAACTTAGTAAGCATGCTTGGATCTGGGGCTAGAGTATAGGAGAGTTTCACCTAATTGTTATAATCCTGTACTCACAAGTAGTAAATACCAAGGAACGTTGGTAAGGTTAAGTAAAAAACCTAGGCAAGAACAAGATGTTGATCATACTTGTAATTGCCTAGTCAATGTTCATATTTTCCACAAAACTTAATGATCTTAGATTGTTGTCTAACTTGCGATTCCTGTTTAAATAGCATGATAAGAATAGTTTGAAAGCGACGCTTAGTTTAATTCAACGAACTTGGGAAAATAATAAGATTAATGCAGTGCGGTCACGGTTAGTCTTGAGCATTGTCTCTCACGAGTTAGCAAGTGATTATTGAAGATTAATTTATAAGCATATGTTTGGTGTGTGGAGATAAAACCCTGAGCTAATTTCTCATCTTTGCCATCTCTTTAGTTTATTATTTTTACATTAATTTTCGTAGTTATTTTCATAGTTTAATTTAGAAAATCCAATCCCCTTTTATTTAATTAATTAGGTTGTTAGTTGTCTTTTAATTATTATTAGTGTAATTAACAAGTCCTCTAATCCCCGGTCTAGAACGATCCCTACTTATTCTATACTACAAATCACAAAGCAGAGTATTAAGTTGTATGCTACTAAAACAGCGCATCAATTTTTGGCGCCGTTGCCGGGGATTAGAAAAGTTGTTGATTACTTAATTAGTTTTTATTTATTTATTTTTATTTTTATTTTTATTGATTTTTTCTTTCTTTCTTTCTTTATCTCAGGTACCAGTTCATGCACAATAGGAGATCTAGCGAAAACTTAGTAAAATACGATTCAGGGCCTGAGAAAACATTTAGAAGACGAAGAAGAGAAACAAAAGAACTACAAACATCTAGCTTTGAATTTGAATCTGAAGAGTTCGACATGGGAGATAATAGATCTATTAAAGAACTTTCGGCATCCACCTTGGACAATGCCACACCACTGTGCATTCAGTATCCATTAGCCGCGCAGGGCAAGACTGAGTCATTCGAGCTGAAATCCCGCCTACTTCATCATATTCCGAAGTATCATGGTCTTTCTATGGAAGATCCAAATAAACATTTAAAGGAATTTGAAGTTGTATGCTCCAGTATGACGCCAATAAATGTGGATGAAAACATCCTAAGTTGAGAGCATTCCCCTTTTCTCTGGCTGATAGGGCTAAGGATTGGCTCTATGAACTACCTTCCGGAACAGTATATTCTTGGGAAAGCATGAAGAAGGTGTTTCTAGATAAATTCTTTCCAACTTCCAAAATTATCTTATTGAGGAAGAAAATCAGTGGCATACAGCAAGGTCTAGGAGAATCATATCCGGCTTACTATGAGCGCTTCAAAACTCTCATAGCATCATGCTCGCAGCATCAGATGAAGGAGGAGCTCATGATTCAATACTTTTATGAGGGATTGCTTCCTCTTGAGCGACAGATGTTAGATGCAGCGGCAGGAGGAGCTTTGGTTGATAAAACTCCAACAACAGCAAAAACTTTGATTGCAAACCGAGCCTTAAATGGCCAGCAGTATAAAGGAATTGGAGAGCCTTCACGCCAAGTCAATGAGGTAAGTACTAATTCTAGTTTGGAAGCTCAAATGGCTAATCTTACCTCACTTGTGACTCAGGCCCTAGGGAAGCCGAATATGATAGGAGTTGCACAGGTTTGTGGCGTGTGTACAAAGCCAGGACATCCATCTGATCAATTTCCTCAACTGATTGAGAATGGCGGTTGGGAGAATGTTAATGCAATAGGTTTTCAGGGGCAAAATCACTATAGGAATAATCCTTATTCAAACACCTACAATGAAGGTTGGAGAAATCACCCAAGTTTTGGATGGAGAAATTCAGAACAACCTCAACAACAAACTTTGAATCGGCCACCCCCCGATTTCTTTCAAGGACTACCTGAACTACCTCAGCACAATTCAGGTATGCCGCTTAATTATGATGAGATTTTGAAATCATTAACTATTTCTCAGCAGAATCAAGCAAAAGATATAACA
Source organism: Berberis vulgaris (assembly GCA_963556465.1). Classification (NCBI taxonomy): domain Eukaryota; kingdom Viridiplantae; phylum Streptophyta; class Magnoliopsida; order Ranunculales; family Berberidaceae; genus Berberis; species Berberis vulgaris. Next base: position 53,418,058 of record OY747126.1, read on the forward strand.
GATTTGAAGCTACAGATGGGACAAATAGCTGAGTTTATTGGACAAATTCGCGAGCAAGGAAAACTTTCTAGTTCTACCACTCCAAATCCAAAGGGCAGGTTTGAAACTGCAAAAGCAATTACATTGAGGAGTGGTAGGCAGATTGAGAATGAGCCAATAGTCCCTAAACAGAGTCGAAATAAGAAAGCTGAGTTACAGAAGGATAATCCATCCATCATTGAAACACCAGAACTCCAAGGTAAGAAGGTGAGCATTCCAAATTCAGTTTCTGCTAATCTTGTTCCACCTTTTGTGCCTTTTCCAGGTAGGTTTGCCAAATCTAGGAAAGATGAACAGGATAAGGAAATTTTGGAAACCTTCCGAAAAGTCCAAGTCAATATTCCGCTTCTTGATGCTATTAAGCAAGTGCCTAAGTATGCAAAATTTTTGAGGGAGTTTTGCACAACAAAGAGACGTCTTCGAGACGGAGAGGTAGTTAAGGTAAGTGAAAATGTCTCCGCAGTTCTTCAAAGGAAATTGCCACCGAAGTGTAAGGATCCAGGTAGTTTCACTATCCCTTGTGTTATCGGTAATACTAAAATTGAAAATGCAATGTTAGACTTAGGTGCTTCAATTAATGTTATGCCGTATTCTATTTATCGATCTATGAATCTCGGGAAGTTAAAAAATGATGGTGTTATTATTCAATTGGCTGACCGTTCTAATGCATATCCTCGAGGTTTGTTGGAAGATGTGTTGGTGCAGGTTAACCATTTGGTATTCCCAGCAGATTTCTATGTGCTTGAGATGGAAGATTCAGAATTTTTAGCACATTTGCCTCTTCTTTTAGGGCGCCCCTTCATGAAAACTGCGAAGACAAATATTGATGTGCATGCGGGGAAACTGACCATGGAATTTGATGGTGATGTGATTGGCTTCAACATCTTTGAAGCCACGAGATATCCTGATAAAAATCATTCTTGTTTTTCTATTAATGTGAATGACAATTTGGCCCAGAAATTGTCAGACCTCATAAATGAGGATGAACTTGAGACCAACATCACTATTGCCGTTGGATATGAGAGCAATGAAGTTCCCTATGACACAAAGAAGAGGAAGAAATTTTAGTTGAATGAGCTTAAAAAGATTCAGGATGATGCTTATGATAGTAAAAGCAATTATAAGAATAACACTATAGTTTTTCATGATCAGATGATCTATGGAAATACTTTTGTCATTGGAATAAAAGTCTTGCTTTTCCAATCATGTCTTAGAACTGGTAAGTTACGTTCTGAATGGGTTGGTCCTTTTATTGTTACTAATGTTTTTCCCCATGGTGCTATACAGATTAAGAGTGTCACAACCGGGAAGGAGTTTAAAGTGAAACATCATCGACTTAAGCCCTATTATGAGTCATTTGTGGAGCATGATGTGGAAGACATATTACTCCCTGTTCCCACTTATTCTGAAAATTAATTGGAGATACCGTCAGGCTGCACGACGTTAAGACAAGCGCTTCTTGGGAGGCAACCCAATCAGATTTGCTTTCTTTATTATTTTATTTTATTTTCGTTATTTTTTCTTTTATTTGTTTTTCCGCGTTTAAATCTTTCATTGCATGTGCTATAATCTATTAACATTGAGGACAATGTTAGGTTTAAGTGTGGGGGAACAAAACATTGTTTTATTTTGAATTATTTTGAAAAAAAAAAAAATTGTTGGCTTTTAATTTTCTTTGTTGGTATTAGTGTCATAAAAAAATAAAAAATAAAAAATAAAAATTTATATTTGTTTTGAGTCTTAGGATACTTTCCAACACAATGATGAGATTTGGTTTTTAATTGCATGACTTTAAGGTGATTTATAAACATGATTTAAGATCTAATATTATTCTTTGGTTAATGCTTATTCATGGTTATCATATACAAATTCACATGTAATCAACTTAGTAATTGGTACTCATAGCATGCTTAGTTGAATTTAACTCATTATAACCCATATGTGAGTTTTGAGCCTATTGTTCCTTTGATTTGAGAGTTTTTAGTTAGGTCATCTTTTATTTTTTTTTGTCAATAATAATTCGTTGCATGATCTCAATTTTGTTTGCTTTGGTTGCTACTTGGATTGCTTTCAAAATTAAGAATTAAACACTAGAACTTGTATTAATTTCGTTCAAAGCATCATATTGAATTGCATGACATGCTTGACATGATAAAGGCACCTAGTTTCCACCATTGCCAAATAAGCCCGATCCATAATATTTTTCCTTTAGGTTAACCCCATTGAGCCTGTTATTAAGCCTTTTATTTCATTACCCTCATTCTCTATCCCTAACCTAATAAAACGAGTGGAGCATAATTTGATTTGCAGATACTTTATTGTGGTTCAAGGTATGTTGAAAAGCAAGTGTGGGGGAAGACCCTTGTGGTAGACAGTTAAAAAAGAAAGAGTTGCAAAAAAAAATGAATGAAAAAAAAAATTTGAAAAAAAAATAAATTACAAAAGAGATACAAGTCCTTATCTTTATCCATTCAGTATTACAGTACCATACAGATAGTTCAATTCTTTTCAATAGATACAAAATAATTGCTGAAAGTCTTCATTATCAATGAGCCACCTTGTCATTTTCCCACTTATGTCTTGAACCATATGATTCTTTGCTAATGTCTCTAATCTTATTGCATGCTTTCACCATTTCTTCAAGCCCTTTGAAAACTTCATATCCGTTCTTTCTCTTCCCTTGACCCCTGACCCCATTACAACCTGAATTAAGACCTTTTGATTGAGTGTGTCTTGCAATGTCACGATGTGGAGATTCGAATGAGGTATGAGCATATGGTGTCACTAGTTCTTGCATTCAAGTAGTAGCATTCCTTCCATGAGATCATATATCTGCCAAAAAAAAAAAAAAAAAATCAGAAAATGTCGTTTTTTCTTGTTATATCATATGTGAGCTATTTGTTTCCCTTTTACATCAATCCTCTCACATATAACTAGAATAGGAAGAACGATTTTACCAAACAATCAGTGAAAAAGAAAGGAGTTCATCCAGTGAGACTTTTGGGTTAATTCTTCTTGGCACGCGCTTGAGTTTCACAGTCACTTGGATTGATTTAATTGTAAATTTTTATATCATTGCTATGAACGTGTATTAATTTTCGAATGATGTGGATTTAATCTTGTGTTTACAAAGAATCTTAACATGTCATGATCCGTTGAAAATCTCTGAGACAAATGTTGGAAAGTATAGATTGAGTCATTTGAGTCTTTTATTTTTGTTTCTTGGATTTGCTCGAGGACTAGCAAAAGATAAGTGTGGGAGAATTTGATAGAGGCATAATTAGGCTATTTTTAGTACTATATTTCTATATATATATTTAGCTATTACTTGTTAATTATGGTACTAATTGCTATTTTCATGTTTGTGTAGGTTTTCAATTACAATATTTTAAAATAAAAGCAAATTGACAATTTAGGAATACTAATTGCACAAGAAATTCACACAAGCAAGGAAACCACACCAACAAGGAAACCACAGAAAGAAGAAAACAAGAATAAAAAGGGGACGATACCTGGCTTTGAGAGACCACCCATCCAGAAATAGCATTCATCCATCGCCAATCCCTAACCCACCATCACAGACTTCTCTTCATCATCATCCACGCTTACAAACCCTAGCCGCCGCCATCGTCCTGATCGCATCCATCTACCGCCAGTAGCCGTCGTCGTCCTCCTTCACAACAACCATCAAGCTCTTCCTCCTGAACCCATCATCAACCATCTTCACCGTCCACCTTCACCTCAGCCGTCGTCCTCAGTTCATCATCCACCGATATACAGTCTCCATAAAACCCAATCGAACCCCCATTCTCGCAGATCCCTCCTCCTCGCAACAGCCCTTCGTCTTCCTCTCTTCACTCAACCAGTCGACCTCCTCCCTGATCATCACCACCCGCCTGATTCCCCTCTCTCTTTTCTCGCTGTCCCTCGACATTCCCTTATCTCTCTCACTTTGTTTCACAAGCAGAGATCAAAAGGAAGAGTTGAAGAAGCAGATCGAAAGTGAAGGAGCAAATTCGCGTGAGGAAGGCGAAGGAGCAGATCGCGAAGAGAAAGAGGATTCTCTTCTGCTATTCGCACCCCAGCTTCTACTCAGTACCACCACAGATCAATGTTTTGTTTTCTTCTCTAAACAACTCTTTTGCTTATTTTAGTTTGATTAGTGATTATGGATTGTTATTCGAACATAATTAATATGTCTAGCTAAACTCCTCTTAGTTAGGGGTGGATTCAAAGTCCCGAACATGTGCTTTATAAATTAATTGAATTTAATCTTTCTTGCTATTAGTGATTGTGTTTTGCTTAACTGTTTTATAGAGAACTTTTCTTTGTATGTTTGTTAAGGTGGCCAACTTAGTAAGCATGCTTGGATCTGGGGCTAGAGTATAGGAGAGTTTCACCTAATTGTTATAATCCTGTACTCACAAGTAGTAAATACCAAGGAACGTTGGTAAGGTTAAGTAAAAAACCTAGGCAAGAACAAGATGTTGATCATACTTGTAATTGCCTAGTCAATGTTCATATTTTCCACAAAACTTAATGATCTTAGATTGTTGTCTAACTTGCGATTCCTGTTTAGATAGCATGATAAGAATAGTTTGAAAGCGACGCTTAGTTTAATTCAACGAACTTGGGAAAATAATAAGATTAATGCAGTGCGGTCACGGTTAGTCTTGAGCATTGTCTCTCACGAGTTAGCAAGTGATTATTGAAGATTAATTTATAAGCATATGTTTGGTGTGTGGAGATAAAACCCTTAGCTAATTTCTCATCTTTGCCATCTCTTTAGTTTATTATTTTTACATTAATTTTCGTAGTTATTTTCATAGTTTAATTTAGAAAATCCAATCCCCTTTTATTTAATTAATTAGGTTGTTAGTTGTCTTTTAATTATTATTAGTGTAATTAACAAGTCCTCTAATCCCCGGTCTAGAACGATCCCTACTTATTCTATACTACAAATCACAAAGCAGGGTATTAAGTTGTATGCTACTAAAACGGCGCATCAATTGTTCTATAGGCACTTGAAACACATCAGTATATTCAGATAATAATGGAGATAGATTAGGATCAGTTGTTGGTACCTTAGTGGGCTCTTCAGTGATTGCAAAGAGCTGACCAATAAAGCAGAGTGTGTGCTTCTTAATAAATTTGGTGATGCCCTTGGCCTCAAGGAGATGAAAAGTTCCTTCATTGATGGTTCCCTGTAGTGTAACTGTTTTGCCTTCAATCATCAGTGTGAGTTGTAGCTTCTGTAAGTTGATGACAATGCCCCCGAATGGCTTAAGCCAATCGCCACCCAAGACCATATCGTAGCCACCTAGAGGAAGCACTCTCACTGTTCCTTCAAATTCCATCCCCTGCATTGTCCACTGAAGTCTATTGCAAATAGCATTGCTTATAAGTTGTTGGCCATTGGCGACCCTGACGACCATTTGGGGAGTCATTTGAGTGGGCCAATTGGTCTTTTTAATCACCCTTGGGTCGATAAAAGAGTGAGTGCTTCTGGTATCAATTAAGATGGAGATTATTCTCTTCTTTAATTTGCCTTTGAGCAGCAGGGTATTAGCTGAGAAGCTGCCATGAATGGAGTGTAATGATACTTCCATCTCAGATTGGATCTCTTGGACCAAGTCCTCTGTATGTGGGCTAACTTCAGTATTCTCTTCAAAGTATTCTTCATCTGAAACAATGAGATATAGGTGTTATTGCTTGCATATGTGTCCCTGTCTCTATTGCTCGTCACAGTGATAGCACAAGCCCTTTTCTCTCCTCATTCTCATGTGAGCTTGAGTCATCCTCTTAATTGGTGGTATATAAGGTGAAAATGGAGTCTTATTTGTGTTTTGATAAGGAGTTGGGGTCGTGGTCTTGGGATGGTTATTTGTGTGGCTAGTGTTGTTGGAGTTCAGGCTGATAGTGCTAGGCTTGGTTTGAATTTGGGAGTTGGTGGTATGGTTATTAGTCAGTAAGCCTGACTTGGGATACACAGTGGAGTACCCAAAGTTCCTTCTCAGATATGGCTGGTGGTCCGCTGATGATTCTTGCATCCTAGCCAAAGTGAGTGCCTGAATCAATGTAGTGGGCTTGAACATTTGCACCACTGCTTTTTATGTCTGGTTTGAGTCCACTTAAGAAGCTCATTATGAAGTAAGCACGATATAGGTGTTTGTTGTGGTTGATCATAAGGGATTTCAACTCCTCAAATTGATCAAAATAATCTTCCACAGTCGACTCCTGTTTGAGTTTATTGAATGTTCCTACAAAATTGTCTGAGATCGATTCCTCAAATCGTTCATAGATGTTCTGTGTGAAAGAGGCTCATTGTAGCTTTTCGTTGCATACCTAGTAGTCTAAAAAATAGACTTCCGCTCTACCATTAAGGTGTATTGATGCTATTGCCACTTTGTTTTCATTTCCAACTTGATAAAAATCGAAGTACCTCTCACATTTTTTAACTCAAGCACGAGGATTCAATCCATCGAAATGAGGAAATTCCAACTTAGGGATTCTAGAAAACATACCGTTGCTCTCCATTGGAGTATGGAGAGTAGTTCCTCGGTGGAACTCCCTGGGCTCATTGACTTGTGAACCATGAACAACACTCCCTTCAGCAGTAGTAGGCTCTGGTCGTGTGTTCATCATTTGGAACAATTGTTCCATCCGGGTTTCCATACGTTGTCCCTGCGATTCACTCGCCATTGCCAATCATTTCAACTCTGCCTTCATGAGCTCCATCTGTCATGTGGTTTCCAGTTGTGTCTTCTCCGTCTCCTTCACCAATGTTTCCAACTCCCTTGCTCTCGTCTCCATGATGGACTCACTCTAGGATCTGAAGCAGGCTCTGATACCAATTGTCACAGTCATGACTTGGAGAGGATTCAATTGAGAACTGAATGAACAAACTAGTTGAATTGCAAACCTTTAGAGGAAGGATTACAAGCTACAGACCTAATTGGATCAGCAATCCCCAATTACAATTCACACATATCATGCCTTTCCTCCACTCTGCCCTTTCTATTTATAGTTAAACTTTCTAACAGAATTTCAAAATAACCAATCACAGCTAAACATGTGGCTGCTTTGGCTCCACTAAACTAACAACACTATATTACGAATTTGCCTCAAATTGAATTATTTGGCGCCAATTCTTCGCACCATCTTTTCCCCTGCCTTTATCCCTTGCTTTCATTGTCTCAAATCATGACATATATCATGATTAAATTAGGGAAGCAAATCAAACATACATACATATATCAAATATCTATTGGGAGCTTCAGTGGTGTTCTAATTAGAAGGGCTCGCTGTAGGTAAAGGGGGGCATCTTTTTCTTTAGAAATTATCAAATTGATAATGCAGTATTGCATATTAACCTAGTTCAAAGTGTAATTTAACGTATTTTCTTTTGTTTAACTTTGAATGATAATGAATGCTAATATTGGTTGCAGGCACGGATTCACGTGGGGGCACTTGCCCCCACTGACTTTTGAGATTATTATTTTTTTTTAAATTTATTTGTCCCTGAATTAGTTTTTTTATTTGCCCATCTATTCTCACTTTTCACTTCAACCAGGACTTCATCCTTCAAATCATGTACATATCAAATTCAAACTCTACTTTTAGAGTTAGAGATAGAGGTTAAATCCCTCAAATTTCTCAAAGAAATCAAAATCCACAATTTCTTCTTCACACTCTATCGATTGGATAAGATGAGGGAAACCCCCATATTTCATCATCTTCAAAGATCTATAACTATTGAGTTATTTGAGCTCATCTTCACAAGATCCAGTAGGATCCAAACCACCTTATTTTTCTTCTTCTAGGTATCCGGTGCCTTAATTAATCACTGTGTTGGTCATCTCCACAAAAAAATCGTAAGCAACCCAATCTCTTCCTCCTTTTCTTCATGTAGTAGTAATCAACGATTCAAACCCTTCTCTTGTGTTGTGTTTTTAGAAGTAGTAATATTCTTCAATGAATATAGTAGTAATCATCTTCAATGAATACTGTCTCCAGGCTCCTCACTGATTGGTTGTGTTGCATTCTTTTTGTGTTACAGCTGTTGTGGTCTACTAGCATTTGAGGCTAAAGCCTAACTTTCTTTCTCTCTTGATGCTGTGTTATACAATTGTATTGAAAGAGGAAGATGGACGTATTAGCTACAGAAGCAGCAAATGGAGTTACTCTTCCATCTCGATGGGAATTCAGTTGGTCAGTATCTTTGACTTTATCCCTCCCCCTAATCACTTATTCGCTCGCATTCACAAACCTCGATCGTGTCTTATTGTACCTTGACGGATCGGATGTTATGTTTTGTTTCATCTTTTTTCTTTTATTTTTGAATACTTTCTAGGAACAGGAATGATGGGCTTCTTCACTTTCTTTTTAATTTCCGCGTTCAAGGTTTAGCGTTATTCTCTTTTACTTCATTAGGGTTTCAAAGTCCTCTCGTTGTTTCAGTTTTTACATGATTAATCGATGAATTCTATGTTTTTGGTCAAAATCTCCAATTTATATTGATCCATGAGTGATTTTTATTTCATTGGCGTTAAATCTTTTTTGCTTTTCTGGGAAGAAAGATTCACACAAATTTTGGTATCAGAGGCTCAGACCATTGATCTACAAACACGAATCAGAGCTGTGGCATAAACAATTGGTTTATCCTTGGCCTTCTTTGAGATGTAGTAATCGCCAATACGATGAAAGAACTTCATCAGAGTTTCACCATGTGGAGGACTCAGTCCAAGGGTTTTTTTTTCGAAATCATCCATTACCCAATTTAACCCGGATCCATTTTGAAGGTCAATCGACTAAAACATGCATTCCGTGTCAGCTACAATCAGTCCTTACACAATCTGCACACCTAAAACAGACCCAGGAAATTCCCCAAATACCTTTTTAATGTCGATGCCATCGGTTTAACCCCACATGTTACTTTAATTTTGCAAACTACGTCCACCACTAGCGATTCCCTCAGTGAATTTTGTGCTTGGTGCATGCCCCAACATCTTCCCCTTGGATAAAAAGAGGTAGGAGTGGATAAAGAAATAGAAGTGAAAAAAAGCAAAAGTGGAGGAGAAATTGATTTTGGAATCGAAAGTAGAGAAATTGGGATTGGAATCGTACCTGATGTGCTGTAGGCTATGAAAGTAATGTATATGATGAGAGTTATTCTCCATTTAGGCCTCTCTATATATTACGTTCGTTGAAGGGAGGATCACAAATCCCTTACTTGCACTCCACCTTTACTTTGGGGTGGCCCTTACGGATTGAGATTTTGCTATTTACCCGATCCCTCTCTTAGTAATGAAGAAAGCCCTTTTGATTGTTTTAAGTCTGATACATATCCAAATAACAAGGATGTAGGAGGCCCAGAGGTTATGCACACTCTATAATAATTTTTTGTGTGGTGATCCCATTCGGACCAGTCCTATGTTATTGGTACTTCTATCTGTATAATTGAGCTAGTGCAATTGTGGATTTTCAGCCATGGATTAATGTTGACTACTGTAGTAAGCGGTTGGTTGTGGTTTTGAGTCTGATTACAAAGGTTAATTCATAAATAGGTCCGTGCTAGCTTGTTGGAGCTTACAATTGAGGTTGATCGTTTTCAGTTGCTGGGGTATGGCATGGATGCTACTTATGAGCTACCACATTAATTTATCAGGGTGCAAAAACTTAGGATTAAGTGTGAATTTTATGAGAATATTCTCATTTGAACGACCATTAGCTAGAAAATACTAGGAATAAAGAGGCCTTAAGGTCATTTGCTAGATAACTTGATGTGAACCTTCGCAAAAGCAAGAAGGGTTGACAACAAGTGTGAACGACTCAGTCAAAATAGGGATTTCGACATCCTTTTAGTCATTGATAAGCTCTCAAAATAACAACCAATAACGCTTTATCTATGGAATTTCTATGTAATGGCTACTTAAATCCTAATATTCTCATAATATTTCTACTTAACCTTAAGTTTACTTGCATCAATAAGTCGACATATGTTAGCCCATAAGTACGTGGCGCTCACACTATACTTTCCTTGTGAAAAAACTTGGCCTCAATCTTAGAAGCTCTATCAGAGTCTGTACAAACCCACCGGTAATTAGACTCGACATCACAACCAACCATATTACCAATTTCACACTTTCGTGAGTCCATGGCTGAATATTCACAAATTTCTCTTGCTCAAATATATGAACAGAAGTCTCGAAACACAGAACTGCCAGATGGTTCAAGTTTTGGCTCATCAAAAATTGGTATATTTGCATGCGTGGGGGAGTTTCCAAATCCAAAAAAATTCATGTCCAAGTTTTGGCTCATCAATATAGGTGGTTATTTCGATTATCCAAACTGCAATCTGTTCACTGCCAACAAACTTGGATGATGTCCTGAACAAACAAGGAAGGTTGAATTAGAGGATTCCTTTCAAGAAATTGGTAGATACTATAAGATTTTTTTTAGTTCAAGAAAAATGTTTGTTTTTATTTTTGGTCTAAATGGTTACAAAATGTAATGTTGTTAGTTGAATAAAATATTTGAATCATAATAATGCATTTAACTATATTGTTGCATCTATGCTAAAAATTACTTTCTTTATTATGTATGCAGTCAAACATAATAATTTTGTGCTTTTCTTTGGGACCTTTGTTGTTAACTCGTTTCCTGTGCAGTGACTTAGAAGTGGATTATGGATCAGACGAGAATGCGTCCATAGTCTATGCAGCATTAGCTGTTGATAAAGTGGTGATGTGAAATTTTAGAATGCTTATTCCGTCAAGTAACTATTGTCTTCTATGATACAAATATGTTTTAACTTGTGCATGCAATTGCAGTTGCAACCTGACAAAGTGAACAGGCAGATGTCTGTGACGGATGGAAAGCTTTCAGTGTTAGTTTCTTTCCATGCCATGTTGCACTCTATTTCTTCCTTGATTTTCATAGTTAAAAATTTGATTTGATAAATAAAACTTTGTGCAGTTGTACCTCTTGATGTTGATGCACTTGGGTTGTAGATAGTTGGTAAGATGAAACTTCTAGTGAAATGCTTGTGCGTAGTGGACATGTATTAGATTTCAAGAGTTCATCTATTTTCTATCCAGTCGGTGGTTTCACTTGAAGAGATGGTTAGGCTGAAAATAAACAAAACTTTTAGTATCCAGATTACAATTTGAAAAGAACATTTCATATAGGATTTGATTTCATATCTTGAATGAGTCAATATATGAATTCACACTTGTTAATATCAGATGTCTGATAAAATCTGCTCCCCCACTTGTTAATGACATTTAGGGAGCATAGAATATGATATGTTAGTCCAGAAATAGGAACCTTCAGTACTCTTTTGCGTGATCAAGCTCTTGCAATTTAAATATCCTATGTCCCAATGCATAGCACAAAGGTGCTTGATACCCCTTTCCCCTATTATCTGTTATATTTTTCATTAATTTTGTAGGCCTACAACTGATTTTTACAATAAATCTGAGAGTTCCCATTATAAGATCCATATTATCTAATAGTAGGTTGTAGATGTTGATCAAGTTTTATATTTCCTTATTGTTGTTTCAGGCATTTTGAAGCGGTTGAGGCAAGATTCCTCTGTGTGTCATTCAGTGCATTTGCAGATATCTTAACACTTGCCACGAAAACAGTTGAAGAGTTTGGACCAGGGATGAAACTGTGACCATTAGTTCGACTGGAATTGCTGTTTCTACTTGGTGAATCTAGAATCGAAAATGCAACATCTTTTAGGTTGGCAACTAGATTAGGTGATGTTACGACTCTAACCTACTTCGAAGGAATGTGGCTGCACTGGTTCCAAGAAAATGTTATTGTACTGGCTTGTGTGCAACGATTCTTAGAATAGAGTAGGTAACATATTTTTCTGATTTGATTGTAACATTATTCTTCATGAATTTGATAGATAAAAGTATTTCTCTTTAAAGTTAATGAAAATATGTGATGTGTCAAACAGCTCAGTAGCATCTTAAAGATGATCAGTTGAATATTATCAATGTGAACTAGTTTTATGTGCGCGGTGATTGCATTGGCATGAGTAGTCGTATTCTTGGTCCTTCCCTTGGGAGTACTTTGCTTACAATACTTAATTCTGATGTCTTTAAGCAATGAAGGGATAGATTATCCTACTGTTTCAAGGTTTGCTGGTGATTACTGTGTAATATCTCTATCCCGGTCAGATTATAGAACTCAATGTCTGCTGTTCAGGCCTCTCATCCAGAGTGTTCCTTCACTGACGGTAGTCTAATACCATTTTCTCAGGGTGTAGAAGTCCAAAATGAACACCTGGGGCCTGGCCTAGATGCAGATTTCCTGCTGTTTTTGGCTATGAATGGAATGTGTATGCTCAAACGGCCACAGGCACACTAATTACTTGAGTTATTAAAGTCCAAGTGGCAGAGTGAGAGACCCTTTAGACCTGACAATAATGGATTCATTCAATAGAAGTTAATGTTTGTTACATTGTTCATGATTATGGCCATTCAAGCTAGTGCAGTTATGTGGAGGAATGCCGGGGGATTGGAGAGCAATGAATCTGCAGGACTTGCCCTCCTCCACTTTTTTTGTTTCTGTGTTTTAGACGACAATCAACCATTGTGAATCTTAGCTTTGATAACGAATCATTTATAAACAAACTCATGGGCTGCCATAGAAGAATAAAGACAGCCCCAAGGGGCATGGAGGAATTTGGATGAAAGCGATGAGTGTGTGTGCATCCTCACACAAATATCACATGGTACGTATGTATGTATGTATGTATGTATAATTTAAGAGTAGTGTGTTTGTGCCTGATTGCTTGACTTTTATGTTACAAGGACAAAAGAAGTGAGCCGTCAGTGATGAAATACAGAGACAAGTAGTTGATTATTCAGATAAAAATGATGTGATTCAATACAAGTAGAGTCACGGGTGGGGTGGGCTCCAAACTTCCATTTCCTTGTTTATAAAGGAACCCCCATCCATCTGTTTTCATGTTGCAAATAGAAATAAAAACTCTTCCTTTTAGGCAAACCATTATTGCTTTGATCTTGAGTTGAATCCATTCTTTTGAGTTGCAATTTATTTGATCGACTCAAGTCAAGATGGATATATGGAGAATGGCAAACTCAAAATATGTATGCCGACTTGCTTGCGTTGGTGTTTGATCATGTATTTTAAGCAGCAAGACAACTCCAATTGATATTGTCATGACTCGTGAATACAATTCGAATACACTCACACGACCATTGTCAGACTCAGATGCATACAAAACCTACATGCTAAACAAATTATATATCAGCGACATTCCTCTGGAACAACGCAATTTTAAATTGAAACCTACTTGTTCTCTAATAGCACCAATATCACTGGACTAGCGAGGTATAGGATAGGACAGGACTGGGCATGACGTAAAGCATTTAACTGTCTAGACGTGCACATATCACCAAACTCTTCAATTAATTAACTATTTCTCTAATTGCAACCTAATTATTGTTGATCAACTTTCACAGCATACATTAATAAGTTTAATACTATATTCATAAATTTCGATTACAGATGAGCTAGGGTATTTCGCGTGCCTACGACACTCAAATTCAATCTGATTTGTTAGATGTGTAATGGTTAGAATTGGTTGGGGCATAAAAGTTAAAAAAAACTTCTTTTTCCAACCTCCCTCTTTGTAATCACTTAGCAAAATTTCTAGCCAGCCTGGTTTGGACGCCTTGAGCATGCTTGGACCCTCCTAGGCACGTGCGCGTGGAGGGTCCCGGGCACGTGGTTGGCTGGGTCTAACATCTATTAGAGTGAGGGAAACAGAGATCTAAAACTCTGTTTTGGCTTGGTTTGGCTAGACCTAAACAAAACAAAGATCCAAATTTTCTTTCTGGCAAACAGAGATCTAGCCAAGATCCGACCAAGGCAAATAGAGATCCGACCAAGGCAAACATAGATCTAGCCAAGATCCGACCAAGGCAGAGTTTCGACCTCGACCTGAGTTCAAAGATCTGAGTTTTGAAGACCACTTTGAAATTTTCTCTTTTTCCATCCATCAACCAAGAGTCCCAAAGGTATGGGTTTTGCAATCTCATTGTTTCTTTTATATTTAGGTTTCTGAAGAGTGTTTGGTTCATTTTCACTGATAAATGGGAAAATTGTGAAAAATGGGGAAATAAAATATGAGTTTTGCAGATAATCGAATGGGGTTTATGGGTTTTGCAGAGAATCCAGTTCTTGAATTTGTGAAAAATGGATCGAGAAATCTTCTTCCATTTTTCACCATTCTATTTCTTCCAAAAATTTTGCTCTATTTATTTTCTAATTTTGGATTTTCATTTTTTAATGATACCCCATTTTTCAGATTTTCACCTATTGATTGGAGGATTTTAAATTTTTGTTTGATTACAGGATTTTAGGGTGTTATAATTTTGGGATTTCATTTTTTTTTTTGGACATACATGAACATTTGTCCATTGCACAAAATGCATGAACATCTGTTTTGAGTTTTAGAACACAAAATGCTTATACATTTCCCGGATCAAAATGAACACAAAATGCTTATACATTACACAAAATGCTTATACAAAATGAACATCTGTTTTGAGTTCCAGCTCAAAGTTTGTTATGCCCACTTACAAAGGTTAGTACATGCATCGAGTTCATACTAAAACTTTACCCTCACTAACTGCTCGACTAAAACTATTCATGATCGGAACCATTGGGGTTGTAGGCTTGCGGTGTGTATCCTTCTTTGTTGCTTTGCTTTTTTGAATTTTCAAAAAAATATTCCTTCTTTGTTGCATTGCTTTTCTGAATTTTTTTTTAAAATGCAGGGATGACATTCAAAGCACACGTTGTATATCGTGGTCGTAAACTCGAAGTATACCTGAATTGGCCAGGATGTTTATCTGAGGCATCAGGCTATAGCGGTGTTTTGTATAAGGGGTTTACGTCAGCTGCTGAAGCATACGAGGCATATGACTTGTGGGTTCACTCAGAAGAGGCGAGAAATGACACGGAGGCAGAAAACAACAATGAAAATGTGAAAGTTAATGATCATGTTTTTGACGGTAATGATCGTGTTTTTGACGGTCAAGCCGATAAATTAAATGATCGAAGAAATGACACCCAATGGAACAACAATCATTGGGCTTTTACCAGGGACTTAATCAATGCTTTATTAGTAGTAATTATTATGATACTTGTATTATTATTTTTTTTGAAGCTCTTGTGAGAATGATGTGTAATGTAATAAGTACATAAATATGTAATATGCGAAATATTTGACAGTCCAATCCAATTTGTTCCAAGCCCTCCATTGCTTTATTTTGAGAAATTACTCATAGAGATTAGAAACTGAAGGTATTGAGGGGACTGAAGTACGGGGCAGAGCGAGGGAATTGGTTCTTCTACTTGTAGTGTGGGACTGGTAGAGTGTTTGGCTTAGTGATTCAAGCTCTTCTAAAAGTGGGAATTGGTTCTTCTACTTGTAGTGTGGGACTGGTAGAGTGTTTGGCTTAGTGATTCAAGCTCTTCTAAAAGTTGAGTATTTGAATTCCTCCTTCCTGTGTTTTCTGGCTCCATTGTAGAATTGAAGGTAGTGCAGCAGTAGCTTCTAGTGATAATGTTGAAGTTGTGAAGAGACGAGAAATGATGGAAGTGATAAGGGGATGTTGGAGTGTTGTAGGGTGGAGAAACTGCCACGGATGATATGGGTTGTTGGAGCATGGAGGACCAGAAAATGTAAGGTGGAGACTAGAGTTATTTGGGATAGTTGTCATCACTCTATCCATTTCCTTCTTGGAAGCTGAATAGACGAGATTAGAAATCACTCCAGTTTTAATTTGAATTGGTTTTTGATTATCGTTGTCCAACTAAAGAAAAAACATAATGATATGTTAGGAAGTTCCAATCAATATGGATTTGTTGTCGAGCAAAGTCAGTCAATATTGCTATGTGGTATTGATTGGAAAGACCTCAATTAGAACCAAAAGCTTTAAACTAGCTACTTCCAAATAACAACTTCGTACATAATTTTACTTCAATATTGTGAGTGGCTAATAATATTTGTTGTTGATTGACCGCATCTTATGTGAGCTGTGAAGTGTCAACAGTTGCAAATTAAAAAAAACATGCTTCGTTGATCATCGACACTCAGTGAAAAGATTTTAACTAGGTCCCTTAAGCTAGCAAATTGACACCTTCAAAATTTTGAGACCAAGGCACTACATAATTCAGTTTCCTAATCTCTGTGAGTTTTGCTTCAGAAATATCCCATTCACAAGTGCACAGAGATAGCACTGATAGATGAAATGCGAAAACATAACACGGAACAATATAAGTTGGTGAACTTCAATAAAATAACTCCATATGTTTACAATTAAGATCCTCATTCAATCACAAGAAAAGAATTATAAAAATTAACCACTCAGAACTCCATTTGCATCCCCTTGACCCGACTTCACCTTCAAAAAGGGTCTTCAACCTGATGTTTTGCTTCCTTCAATCTGCTCGTGACTGCCCAGCTCGGGATGAGAGGATGATACCAACAATGAGACCATAGAGAGCAAGTGCTTCAACAACGTTGAGGATCAAAATCATGCTTACAAAAAGTTTTGGTTGTTATGCATTGGCCATGAAAACAACAATTAAGATATCATTGCAGATTTTCCATGGAAACATATCACACATACAGAGACTGAGAATATGTAAGATACAGGTGCCTTGTGCCCATTTGAACTAATTTGTTGTAAACCAAAACCAATTATTCTCATTGTTAAAGCTCCACAATGTCAGAAAATCCCACTAAATCTAGCAAAGCAGTAAACCAGTAAAATCAACTAATGTTGCAAGATTAGTGTATATACATGGAAAAAATAAGAAAATGAACTTACAATGACTGCCCTGATCTGCAACAATTTGAATTCACAACGACCTATAGTCTGTCAATTCCATGTCGTTGTTTGAAATTGGTGGCTGCAAAAATAAATAAATAATAAAGAGTTGCACTACAAAAATAAAATAAATATTAAGAAACAATATTTATATACCTGTGAGAGCAACAAATAAAAATGATCAATTCCTTCAAATGGAATACCTGATTGTGAATAGTCTTACCCCATTGTTTCAACCTTCAAGTCGACAGACAAATATGTGTATTTGGATTTAATGAATGAGGTGTCATATATTCTGAACCTTCAATTCCAATTTGGGAACAATCCTACAAATGACATATGTAAATAAAATTTAATATTCTTGACTTAAGAAAATAAATATTCATAAAACACATATTGCAGAACTCACCACATTCTTCTCAATGGTCTGCTTTTTATTTGTTTGTTTCCTTTTTTTCCATTGTATTTTTTTACAAATTTTTTCAACGGTGGATTGCATCCTTGAATTAGAGCGTCGGCCTTTGCTACAAGCCAGTAATAGACTATGAATGTGGATTCCAGAACTAGTAGTATTGGAGCCAAATTCCAAAAACCCATGTGAATCAACACGCTCATCACCATCATTAGTTTTAAGTTGCTCCATTTTCAAAGTGTTCCATTCTTGAACTTGGCATGTCTTCTTTTCATCCTCAGCGGCGTAGTCGGCCATTTCATAGAAGGCACTGCACATCTTATTAAACCGTTAATTTTTAGGCTTCATTCCCCAATCTGAATAAACAATCTTAACCTTTGTATGAGCCCTCTTCACATTTTTCCTCCACCTCCGAAGAACATATTTATCTGATAAAACATGAATCTCTCTTTCAAACAAGACTTTCAATATATGTTTGCATAAGATCCCCCTGAACTCAAGCAATTGGCAATTACACTTGATATTGAAATCGACAACGTTAAAATATACTATAAAATTGACTGAGTGTTGTCTATCTCCTATCACCAAGTCTTGTCTAACATTGTATACCTCAAAGCCACTGCCATCCATAACTTCACTATGAATTCTACAACATATATTCCCTACAATCTTTTCTTGGAACTCCTTAAATTTATTTGTAGTGTAGGCAGCTTGAAAAGTTTTCTCTAATGCATAAGGAGTAATGCAAGGAATCTTTTGGTTGAATGATTTAAAGTCCCCTTCAGCTTCCTTTTAAACCTTACTTCGTAGTACATTCTCATATTGTTCTACGAATTGCTTCAAAGTGGTCTTCGAATTTACATAACCATAAAAAAAACATTCATGCTTTCACTCCTTTGAGTTGAAGACATCCCCGCCCAAAAAGTATTTCTTTGATATGTTGACACCCAACGCATCCTTTCAAGATATAATCCTCTCAACCAATCATTTTTTTGCTGACATTATTTCTCAATGAAACCATGCCAATTTACTTCAAATTCTTCATGAGACATGGAATCGTATACTGCTATTTGCATTGCAAATTTGATTGCCTCATATTGATTGCAGCCGGACAACTTTTCAGGCAACTTCTTCATAATATGCCACAAGCATCATCTATGTCGTGTGTTAGGAAATACAATTTCAATGGTCATCTTCATTGCCTTATCTTGATAAGTGATTATAGCAATCGGAGCATTGTCATTCATTCACACAAGCCAAGTTTGGAAAAGCCAAACAAATTCTTTAATGGTCTCACCACATATCAATTCACATCCCAAAAGAATTGACCGACCGTGATGATTGACCCCAACAAAAGGAGCAAATGGCATCTCATACTTATTTGTTAAGTATGTAGTGTCAAAAGTAACATCATCTCCATACTCCTTGTAAGTTGTTCTGCTTGCGTCAGCCCAAAAGACATTTCTAAACCTCCCTTTATCGTCCAAATCCATCAAATAAAAGAAATCGATATTGTTCGCTTGCATTTTTTGGAAGTAGTTATGAAGGGCCATCGCATCCCCCTCACCAAGTCTCAACCTCCTCATTTTATCCAGATAATTGCAACAATCTTACTGAGAAAATG
The DNA here is from genome assembly GCA_963556465.1 of Berberis vulgaris. Taxonomy (NCBI): domain Eukaryota; kingdom Viridiplantae; phylum Streptophyta; class Magnoliopsida; order Ranunculales; family Berberidaceae; genus Berberis; species Berberis vulgaris. Next base: position 53,437,019 of record OY747126.1, read on the forward strand.
GCAGAATATCATGACCACCAGCTTCAACTACACATGAAGAAAAACTCTTACTTGGCCTAATACCCGCCCTATCATTATAATCTAGCTTCTTTTTGACATACGAACTCATAATTCTATTTTTTGGATAAAATCTTGATTTTCTGGGACTTAATTCATGATTGTGATCAAGTGTTACTTTTGTCATTAACATTGTTCAATCAGAGCGTATTTGAACTCTAACCTTAGCCAAACATTCACATTTACTTGTACCGCGCAATTTTACAACACTTTTTGATTCACTTTTATGTTGCCAAGACCGACCACATGCAAGCGTAATGTATTTAGGTTTTCCATATTCATCTCTTTCTGTATTCCTTACTTTCACTGGAAAACCTATTTTATTACCATAATCATGATAATAACCTTGATACTCTCAATGTTGCTGAATTGCATCCCCTTATGTAGGATCCTTTATCTCTTTTAAATATTCTTCCTTTTCCATCCATTCATTATCTTCTATACTATCAATTCCTGAAATATGTGTTATAATACACAACAACTGTTATAATATAAATACCCAGCTAAAAGCCCTAGTACTATTACTTTGTATAGTCTATTTTTGGGGAAAATGCTGCAGCTAAGGATCCACCAGAGTTGTTATACAGGTAGTTTCGATCAAATAGACTATACTATAGAAGTACTATACAATACAAGCTAATGACAAAATGTATCCCTAAACAAAAATTCTATGAAATAATTACTGAACTGAAATAATTATAATACAAGCTAAACATGACACTAATTAACTAAAATAATTTGAACTTCTAATTACTTCAATGCTGAGATATTATTGAACTGGAAGAGTCACCTTTATCCGGATGGAATCGAAAGAGTTTGAGAAAAACTTTGAATGATGGAGAGCAACACAGAAGATTTACTGATCCCTAAAATTAGGAAAAAAATAATTTTATTACACATTGTAGCTAAGAGCCGACTGAAGCCAAACATAGAAATCTATATTTCTTGAAATTTAGAGCTGAATTTGATTAACCTTATATTTTTGTAATCAGAACCTTCTATTTTTGAATTTTGAGCTGAAACTCAAAACAAATGTTCATTTTGTATAAGCATTTTGTGTTTATTTTGATCCGGGAAATGTATAAGCATTTTGTGTTCCAAAACTCAAAACAAATGTTCATGCATTTTGTGTAATGGACAGATGTTCATGTATGTCAAAAAAAAAAAAAAAAATTCCAAAATTATAACACCCTAAAATCCTGTAATCAAACAAAAATTTAAAATCCTCCAATCAATAGGTGAAAATCCAAAAAATGGGGTATCATTAAAAAATGAAAATCCAAAATTAGAAAAGAAATAGAGCAAAATTTTTGGAAGAAATACAATGGTGAAAAATGGAAGAAGATTTCTCGAGCCATTTTTTCACAAATTCAAGAATTGGATTCTCTGCAATACCCATAAACCCCATTCGATTCTCTACAAAATCATATTTTATTTCCCCATTTTTCACAATTTCCCCATTTATCAGTGAAAATGAACCAAACACTCTTCAAAAACTTAAATGTAAAAGAAGCATTGAGATTGCAAAACCCATACCTTTGAGACTCTTGGTTGATGGCTGGAAATAGAGAAAATTTCAAAGTGGTCTTCAAAACTTAGATATCTAAACTCAGGTCGAGGTCAAAACCTCGCCTTGGTCGGATCTTGGTCGAGGTCTCCGCCTTGGTCGGATCTTGGCTAGATCTATGTTTGCCTTGGTCGGATCTTGGTCAAAACTCCGCCTTAGTCAGATCTTGGCTAGATCTTTGTTTGCTAGAAAGAAATTTTGGATCTTTGTTTTGTTTAGGTCTAGCCAAACCAAGCAAAAACAGAGTTTTAGATCTCTGTTTCTCTCATTCTAACAGATGTTAGACCCTTCCAACCACGTGCCCAGAACCCTCCACGCGCACGTGCCTGGGAGGGTCCAGGTATGCTCAAGGAGTCCAGTCTAGGCTGGCTAGAACGGCTCAAACACTTAGATTCTTACGTCTTTTATCTCAGCCGTCGTTTATCTCTAACTTCAAACACCATTTTGATTTGTTATATAGATTCTTTGATAAAAAAAAAGCGTGAACCAAAGTGTTTATAACTTTACATTTTGATAATATCAACAGTGGACTCACTGATTTGATCCCCTTGCAGTGTAATAATTTGCCAATAGTAGTCTGGTTATACCCACCAGCAGCACGCTTGCTTTTAAAAAAAAAGGTAAATTCTTATTTCTTATTGATGATATAAATTCACTATTCATAAGGAATTTAAGATAAAAGATAACTAGGATTAAAAGTTGGAAAATATGTTCAGGATTGAGATTCATTTCATATAATAGCATGTTTGTAAATATAAAACATGTAAAAGGACAAGAAAATGAAAAATGGTGACAAAATTTTGTAGATTGTACATGTAGCGGAGAGAGATAATTTTGTGCCTTTTTTTTTCTCAAAATTAAAATTGTTCTAACTATTTGCTTAGCTGTCGAATTTTGGTATCATTGGAATGCAATTTTGAAGATCTTTCCATGAAAACAATGATCAATACAATGGCTAAAAATTATTATTATTATTATTATTATTATTATTATTCAAAATGCCTAATGCATTTCATATCGTTATTTAAATGTTTTTCAAAATAATAAGACGGGTCGATCATAACAGGAAAAACAAAAGAATAAGAAATGAGAAAGACATTTTAATACACATTCAAACAAATACTTTGAACTTCATGTTTTGCAAATTCAAAGTTTGAAGGAGAACTCACTCTAGGTGTTTGAAAAACTTTCCCCAACTGATTCAAATTTTGATGGAGTCTAATTCTAAAGTTTATAGTATATATTTTACCTTAGAATATGCTTACACTTCAAAACTGATTGAGGGCAAAAATGTCGACGTTGGCAGGGTGCTCAATTCATGATATTTAGTTAAAAAAATAAAAATTGTATGTGGAGTGCAAACGGCACGGAAAATACCCTAGTTAATGAACAATTGAATATAAGCTACTAGAAAAAGGATCAAGCCTTTATGTTCAAATTGTTTGCCCTACTCTAGGTGTAAGTTTCCTACTTCTTTGAAATTACACTCTAAAACCATGAAACACTTAGACATAGTGGTGACATTGGGCAGAGAAGTGTTTGGATTTTGTGTTCTGGGGCTAGCGAAGTTGGCACTCTTTTTGTTATCGTGTTAAAACAGTTTTACTCAACCCACTAATAAATGAGTTAATTTGTTTCAACTTGTTTCATCTATCACTTTAGTATTGTATTCCAAAAATAATAGACAAATTTGACTTAGGAGGTGTTTGTTTATCAGACATTATGTATGATTATTTAAAAAAGAAAAAAAAGGCAATTAGTGCCTTATTGATATGTTTAGTTATAACGTCTAGTTAGAGGCAGTTAGAGGTTGCTTCTGTATACCATCACTTGCTAGCAAAATAAGACATTTGACTCTAGTTAGGGGTTATTTCTTAATAGATCAATAACTAAAACAAGCACCCCCTAAGAGTTACAAAATGCAACGACTACATATGCTATGTAGGGATGGGCACGCGACGGGATGAGACAGGACGAACCTCATCCCTATCCCATCTCATTCGTTCTAGATCGGGACGGGACAGAACGGGATAAATCTCATCACGACTTCGTCCCATCCCAAACAGGTTCGGGACGGGACGAGATGTGATGAGCGGGTACTAAATAATCTTCTAATGAAAAATGCAAAAAAATTTCATCTTACATTGCTCACACACTAATAATGCCAAATTTATGTACGTATAACTGTCATTGTAATAATATTAATGTCATGTAAAATTTATGGTCCAATGAACTTACAATTTTATTTTTAATTTTTTTAATTTTAATTTTTTAATTTTATGTTAAGCATCATTTGTGTGATACACTAATACACTAACCAATAGTTGTACATATAACTCATAGTGCAAAACTAAAATAAATCATCATTTGGCATTAATGTCTATAAAAATAATAATACTATAACCAATCTAAAATGTGAATAAGTATAAATTTTCATGGGTTCTATTTGACCTAAAATATCCAATTAAGTTTTTATCTAAACAAAGATTGATTTAATTTAAACACATCCTAAACTTTCCTTTAGAAGAGTAGTTTAATTAAAATTAATAATAATAAATATTAAATAAATAAGTTTGGGACGGGACAGGATGGGCTGATTGAAAATCTCCATCCCGATCCCATCCCATTCTAGATCGGGACAGGACGGGATCGGGATGAGTTTGATCAATCTCAAAAAGACAAAAAAAATGGGGACAGGACGGGATTAGGATCGCGGGATTGGATGCCCACTCCTAATGCTATGTTGATGGAGCTACATTGTAGCTCAACCAAGGCTCTGGCCTCTCTTTTGTTCTTTAAAGCATCTTTACCAAATCTTAAATATTACAGGGTTATATACTAGTCAAAATGAAGGTTAATTGCATTGAAATCTTTACTTTAAAAAAAAAGTCTTTGATGCAGCACCCTACTCTGCCAAAGTTCTAGTGATAAACCTTGGCACTCACGCGCTGTCTCACCTCGTCCCTAACAACATAACAACTATACATAGCTAAACACCCCCCTGTCCCAAACCGGACTTGTTTACTATGATCCAAACTCATTTGTAACTATGACCTGGATTCACTTATAGCGAGTCATCGTGGGATTCACTGGAGTAAGTCTAGGGAGCCACTTTTGAGTCGGGTTTTGATTTTTTTTTACACTTTTATCCATTCTTTTTAAAACACAATAAGAAACACTATGAATAAATAGGGAAGTGTAAAAAAAAAACCCAACCCGCACAAGAGTGGCTCTTTAGAATTGTTGCTGTTTTAGTCTATGGGGTACAATGGATAGTTAAAGTTGAGTGGGTTGTGAAAAGGGGATAGTTATGCAGTATCTGTTTGGACTTGGCGAAGGGCAAGGCCAATCAAATGGAAAACAAGAGAGAAGAAAAATAAAGAAGAGTAGAGTGTCTGGCATGGTGGGATTTGGTTCCAAAATAGGTTTTAGGCTGTGGGGAGTCATGGTGCCCCCCCCACCCCCCCCCCCCCCCCCCCAAAATTAATGATCGTGGTGGGAGCGTTTCCATTTGTTTTTGCTTCCAAAAGAAGACTTCCGACTTTTTTGGAACTCATTCTCCTCTCCTCTTCTCTGGTGATTCCTTGACTACCAACCTGCCAATGTGCTTTCATTTCATTTCTTTGTTGATGTTGTCTCTTCAACCAAACCATTTTCATAATTTGCTCTCTCCCTCTCCCTTATTATTATCGACTTTACTTCCAGTAACCATCGCTGTCAAAAGCTTTTATTAATAATCTTTTATTTTTGGTGCTGTCTTTAACTTTTAGGAGACGCAGACTCCACTTTTGACAATTCATTCTTCAGTGAGAAGAAGTGGGTTTTGTTTGTAGAGTTTCTACTTGTTCTCCCTAGCTTATAGCTTCTCTACAAACCAAAGCTAGAAGAAGAAGAAGAAGAAGAAGAAGAAGAAGAAGAACCCCAATAGGCAAGGCTTTAACCCCTTTCACCCAACAACATACTTCTTATTGCCTTTATTATTGCAACCTCTTTCTTCTTCTGTTTTGGTTTATCTAGGAAGCTTAGGCAGAAATAAGTTTTTCTTAGGGATAGTTATAGAAACTCCATTCCATTATTTATGACTTTGTTGATGAGGTTTGGAAGAAAATTGGTACTGAAAGTGAAATGGGTTTTGGTTTTTGATGCAGAATAAGGAGACCCAAGGTCAGTTTCGTCCTCATGGAGACCATGTCTTCGACTTCTGCTCCTCATGAATCATCCAACTATGATGAGTTCTCAATGCAGCAGAGTTTGCTCTTCTCTGATAGTCTCAAGGTACATGCACTCACCATATCTTTTAGCCTAATGGTTATTTTGTTGGTTAAAAAAAAATACTAATTTATAGTGGTTATTAGGAAACTGAGTTTTATCCTTACAAATGGGATTTTTACTTCCTTGTTTTCGTGTGGCAAGGCCGCAAGGGGTGTGTTTTTAAACCAGGGCACCTTGCAATAGCTATGCAATTATCCTTAAGTATTCTATTTTTTAAAATAGTTATTCACTGACCTAATTATAGCCCTGGAAGAAAGAATACTACCTTTTGGGTATCAAATGTATTTCCAATGTCGATATGCTTTCCTTTATTTCATCTAATTGAGCAGGCTTTAATGATGAAGAAACCCTCTGGTTCAATATTTCAATTCCATCCTAACATTCTCAGATTAGAGATCGCATGAATTGCAAATAAAAAGGCGCGCTTCGAATAATTTCTGACCTGTTCTGGCAGTTGAGAAATTTTCTAGTGCTATAATTCCCCCAAAAGTCACAACTTATACATTTGTTAGGAGTTGTAGTTTTAGTCAAAACCCTGGAAGGTTGGAATTGTATATTTTTGGAAGCTCTAGACTCCAGTAATTTGTGTCATTCATCAATAAATTGTCCAGATACATGGAGTTGATGGTTTTTCAATGCAGACACCCAGAATGAACTTTTCATGTTTTTATAGGGCTGATGGATTGGTTCCTTATCCAAGCATTTGGTCTTATTGTATTGTATTCAGGACTTACAGAATCTGAGAACCCAATTATACTCTGCCGCTGAGTATTTTGAAGTCTCTTATACCAACGATAATCAGAAACAGATGTGGGTTTCTCTAATTTGATCTCATATATTGTTTGGTTGAGTGAACTATTATTTTATGGTTCACATTTTCTTCCTGATTTTGTTTTGCATTTTGATTCCATTTTAGAGTGGTGAACACCTTAAAAGACTATACCATCAAAGCTCTTGTTAATACAGTGGACCATCTAGGCTCTGTCACATTTCGAGTGACGGGTCTCTTAGATGAAAAGGCTGATGAAGTTTCTGGAACTGAGCTTCGGGTTTCTTGCATTGAACAGGTATTTATACTTTATGAGACTCATGTGTATTTTAATTTCATATGTAGTAAGTTATATATTGTAATGTTTTTGTTTGGAGATTTGAATATATTTGGTGGGACATAACTGAGAGTGTTGCACTCTGCAACTTTAATCTAAACAGAGTTTCTGGTAAATTCTTGAAAAATCAAGAATTGCTTAATATAGATTTTTTTGATAAAACTTCAAAATATAAAGGATTGGCATAGAGCATCATGGGAGCAATAACATCAAATTAGTGTAATGGCACATATGCAAGTGCTCTTTAAAAATTCTACTTCTAACTTCGAAGATCCCATATTAAAAACACGGAAATCAAGGATCAATATTTTTTTTTGGGGGGGGGGGGGGGGGGGGTGGCGAAGGCTAAAATTAAACCTAGTAGAAAGTCATTTTTGGAGGATTCTTGGATGAAATTTCAACATGACGCAGAGAGGATAAGTGTAGACATGTAGTAAATTAAATTGAATCTCATCACGTAATTTGACCGGTGATATAGAGTACAACATAATAGTTGATGATCTCACACAGTAACACATAATGTAATCATGTAATCAAGGAGAAGTTCCCCTAGTGAAATTCCATGATAATGATATTTTATACTATTTGATAAAGATATATGTTATAAGTTCAGCCTAGATTTTTAGAACTAATATAGAGAAGTCTACTTTAATGAAGATAAGCTCTTTAGAGAATTGCACTTCGAAGAAGTTGGAATATTTTGGTATTATAGAATTGATTGCACAAGCATGATGACAACAAATTTATCTTCCTATATAGATGCCATGCAACCTAAAGATAATGTGAAATAACATGTTCTTTATGAGTAACAACTTTGCCACTAACCTGTGTGAATTCATATATTGCTAAGGTATATTGATATTCAAGGAAGTACAGACTCTTCAAAATTTTTTTCATATTTGTGTCCGAAATGTATCCGACATCGACACGCTTCCGACAATCGTCGGACACGCGGTCAACATGTTGGCAGGTGTCAGACACAGTTAATGTGTTGCCAAGTGTCAGACACATCATCAATATGGTCAAAGTGTCGAACATGCCTCCGAACATCCAGAATTTGGTCAGGACACAATCAAGATGACAACCTAACTTCGTTTTATTTTTTACTTTTAGATCTGTGCAAATAATCACCTAATTTGATGGTTGTTGATCCATCTAAATGAATAACTCTTTCAATTGCGATTCAAGATAAATAGGGAAAAGAGCCACTAAAGCGAGATAGTCTATGCTTCTTCTTCTTCTTCTTCTCTCTTCTATTTCTTCTCTATTTATTTTTCTTGCAATAGAGTTTCAGCTTCTTTTCTGCCTTTACACATCTTCTTCCTTTTTTACGTTTTTTCTTCTTCGTGTTCTTTTCTACTTTTTTTTTCTATTTGCAACAAAGATGAAGATACTCTATGAAGGCACTTTATTAGATTATTGTTTATATTTATATGACTTATTAAAAAAAATAGTATGATGTGTCGACGTATCACCGAGTCCTATTTTTGGGAAATTGTTGAGTTGGCGTGTCGTGTTTGTGTTCGTGTCCATGCATCCTTGTTGATATTAGACATTTAAATATATTTTAAAAAAATCGTTTAAAGCAATTTTCAATACCAATTTATTATTCCAAAAAGTTATGTTATACACGAACCTGCTAGGTTGTGTATGGTTATGGTATATTGAGTAACAACTTTGAAAAAAAATAGCAGCCGAGAAGTGTTCTTAAAATGTCTGAGTGGGTTCAAGTGTTGTGTTGTGTCAACGTTTAGAAATGGAAACAAGCACATGACACGACACTTCAAATAGAGTGTGAGTGTTGCTTAAGATTTTATAAAAGAAAAAGCTTCATATATTTTCATCGTTGAATGTTATGTCTAAATTGGATTTTGCATGCTCTCTTTGTGCAAATTGCTTATGCAAATTGATTATCTGATTGTGCCTTTTATTTTCTATTGTATATGTTGATTTTTCTTATGTAGGTAAATAATTTAGGCTTTTTCCCTTATTTTAAGCAGTGTTTAAAAAATGTTTTTCACTACTCAGGCATACTGATGGAATGTTATGTTATTTTTATTTATTTGTATTACTTAAATAATGGGCCAATTCATTAAAATCCCAATTATGAGTTAGAAGTCCAATAAGAATTAGGTTTAGGGTTTATTGAGTTTAAATTGGCATGAAGAATAAGTTGTGATTAGTTTAGTTTTGAGTTTTGAGAATACATTGAAATTGTGAAACTTTGTTTATCAAATTTCGGTCATGATTTGGTTTGTAAGCTTCCGTTGAACCCATCAATTTGGTATCAGAGAGGTAAGATATTAGAGAAAATGCTTCAAAAAGTTAACAATTGATTGGGAGAAACCACTAGGGTTTGATGTGTACGAAGGGTATACGATTATCTGCAAGTCATTGAGGCCAAAACACATCATGAATTTTTCGCAGATTTTGACGTTAAAGAAAATCTGATAATCGAACAAATTTGCAAGAAAGGGGTGGTTGTGGAGAAGAGAACAACCCTAATTTCCCTAGGTCTTAAAGTCGAGAATTGCAATTTGCAACTCGAAGTTCCATGGTTTTTGTTCGAAATCAAAAAATCAACAATTTTTTTTGTTCAAAACCCTAAAACCCTTAATACCAATATTGAAGAGGAAGAAGACAAGATATGGAATGGAAGAAGAGTTTGAATATGGAAACTTAGATCCATCTCAACTTGATCCTGCTCACCCCTATATGCTCCGAGCAATCCCGCACCCTCCCAACCTTGCATGATTGTACGTCATCATTCTCCAACGCACAACAATGGCGGGTATCATCACAACAACTGATCATTTGGAGAAGATGTCCTTCAAATTCGTGGGGGTTATTTACCCCCTCACAATCCGTGAACACCACCACAGACTTCTGTTTATGTTATTGAAATTATTCACCACCACAACACAACCATTGTATCACTGCGGGACAATGTTTATGATCCGAGTTGGGACAATTTTATGGCTAATTTTGAGGAAAGTTTGCGTCTATCCAATTCATGAAGTGGCTTTCCTTTGAGTCAGAGATCCATTTCAGACATTATTTTTTGAAGCAAATTTTTTATTTGATTGTTTATGATACAAGCAATTACCAAGGGAAAGTTCAAGATCGACTTTTAGTGGCACTTTCTGGAGATTCCATCCTCCAAGCTCGAGGACGAGCTTTTGGAAGCGGGGGAGAATGATTAAATATTAGATTATTTGTATTATTTAAATGATGGGCCATTCCATTAAAAGCCCAAATATGAGTTAGAATTCCAGTAGGAATTAGTTTTAGGGTTTATTGAGTTTAATTAGTCATGAAGAATAAGTTGTAATAAATTTAGTTTTGAGAATATATCGAAGTTGTGAAACTTTGTTTATCAAGTTTCGATTATGATTTACTGTATAAGCTTTTGCTGAACCCATCACATTCAGGACTTCATGATGTGAGGCAAAGCGTAAGCCTCGATAAAAAAGGGCATATAGCTCATTTGTTGAGAGCATTGATTGATGTTGAAACCTTCAAATAAACTTCACAATGTCTCCAGTTTCGCAGCTTCTTTAGCTTCATCTCCTCTTTTTTTTTGTCTGTTGTAGGCGATACTCAACACATCAATGCCTTTTCTTTGATCATTTAGGGCAGTCAAAGACAATAAGGGGAATTAGGGCATGTGACGTATCTATTAGATCTCGTCGAAATGTAAAACGTGCCAACTCAGTAACTCGTATGCCTCGCAAGCCTGAACTCAGTTTGAGTTGACTAATACGCTTCGTTGCAACATACTAATGCGTATGCCTTAAGGCTTTAGAACTTCCTCGCCGAGGCGTACGCCTCAAGACTTACTTCTCAATCCTTTTTAAACATTAATTTAAGAAACTCCTAATCTTATGTAAAAATAGAAATCTTTCAAGTAAATTTGAACTAGAAGTTGAGATTTTAAGAGAATAGAGCTTTGGGTTTGATCTAGTTTATTTTCAACCAAAATAACATAATTAATTAATTTTCAAAGGTTAAGATTGCCTATGACAATTCTATTTATATAAACTCAAGTTAAAGAAACAACTGCCTTATAGAATTCTTAAAATGCTACCCTACCACTAAATCATTTGAATCACGTGAAATGAAGTCAATCCCATAGCTCAAATAGTTAAGAAGCTTGAGATTGTGTTCCTATTTATGGAAAAACATAAGTAAAATTTCATCTTAAGTTTATAATTGCTTATTAGCTAAGAAAGCTATTCATCAAGGCCTATGCAATTACACCAACATAGATAGGAAGCACAGACGTCAACCAAAAAAATACAATACGAGGGGATACATTATTTATTTTTCGACAATAAATTTATATTATTAGTCATTCTTTCACTTTTAGGAATATGTTGCTACCTTTACTGCTAACTTGCCATAATATGTTTGTAACATTTATGAAAATTTAGAACTTTTAGAAAATATGTAAAAAAGTTGATGATCTAAGTATGGAGTGTCTAAGAGAGCCGGGGTGTTCAATGTGTCAGACAAGGAATGTTTTTAAGAAAATAAAGTGTCATTATTAGGACTAGTTCTAGAACGAAACCTATAAATCACCTTCCAAAAAGCTCTAAAATAGTGGAAGTAGGACCTGCACTAGAATTATTTTCTTTAGGGTGTGACTGGCATCTGAAAATATTTTCACAACTGCCGTAGAGTCCTATAACGGGACTTGTCACCCACGCAAGTTTTCATTTGTGTAGCAATTCAAAGCACAAAAATGTTGCTAAGATCATCCACAGCCGTTTTATAAAAAAATACTCGTACACTCGAAATTCAAAATTCAAAATTCAAAATTCAAAATTCAAAGAAATAGTTTAGAAATTTAAAATGTATTAACCAGACGTACTTGCTAACGACTAGATGCTCTAACGGATGGGAAATTGTAGCTTAGATTATTCAAGGACCTCCAGTTTTGAGCCTGGGAATAAGAGAAGTCACTTGGACCAAAGATTTAGAAGTGAAAATACTGGTCTTGATTACGAGGTTCAAACAAAGCCTTCACGAATCTGAGCTGCATCACAAATATGGCAGTAGATAGAATTGATTGCAGACACAATTTAATGACTCTTATTAGTTGGAAAAATTACTTAAATACAGAAATGATGTTCATCAAGTGTCCATTGCCAGAAGGGTCTCTCCTGAACCTGAATGTATGCCACAGTGGGATGATTAAAAAAAATTCCTCCTTGATGCATGACGTGGGTTATTAGTTAACCCCTTCCTCTACCTACAACTATCCACTTGAGATTTATCTCATCCAGTGAAACTCTGCAATTTTTCTATGTGCCTTCAACACTTGTCTTTATGTGCCTTCGGCACTTCACAATATATGTCTGTTCCATTAGTTCATTCCATTCCACATTTTTTTGGCAATGCATTGCGTCCATGCTTGCTAGCGTTTCTTTAGCATTCAGGTGTCCATTCCATTCTACATGTTTTTGGCAATGCATGAGTTCAAAAGCTGACATTTTCTCCATGCTTGCCAACTTTTCTTTAGCATGCAGGTGTTCTCAAATGCCTATATCTATGAACAAACACCTGTGCCTCTATTATTCTGATCAGGTGCTTTTGGTGTCCCACACCTATTCCTCTGATATTATACCCATGTGCTTTTTGGTATCCCACTCTACTTTTACGTCTTCACCATGCTCCAGTGCCTCTAATACTTTCAATGTCTGGTGTATGGACTACTCAGACATGCCTTATCACTGCAATGTGTGTCTGGGATACCCTATTCCGTCAGTCGTACCTTTGCTAGTTAGTTAGAAAAAAAAATTATTGAGAAAATGGCTAAAATGCAGAAGGGAGAGGACTGGAGGAGGGAGATAGAATGGAGAGTTCGAGGTTGACATGTTTTTTCTCAAAATCGTAGATATCATATTCTAAGGGCTGGAGAAATATTTTCGTATTCAGAAATAAATGGGTTATTATAGTCCATGAACCCTGCCAAAGGCATTTAATGGTTTTGGTCCAACAGAAGCCTTGCTTAATAAATAATAAAGATAAAAAGATTATGGTAATAAAGATAAAAAGATTATGGCCATCTTTGAAATGTCCTCGTATTCCCTTTCTCTCCTCTCCATTCTCTATTTTGGCCATTTTCTCAAAAAAAATTCTTTTGAACCAAACACGACCTTAAGGTGCATTCTTGTGAAAAGTTTCACTCATATATGCGTTGTTTGGTTCAAAAAAAAATTTAATAATAAAATCCTTAGAACTTTTTGAAATTGGGAAGGGAGAAGATAGAGGGGAAAGGATGAACATTTGAGGTTTGAAACACCTTTCATCAAAACAGAGTCTTCCTCTCGAAAACTCATCAGTTAATCAAAGGTGTTTTTCTTTTCCTGTCACAGGAATGGATTAACATTTATCTTATGTCATGCTTTCCTCTCATTCCAAACTTTCTTCACAAATTTATATTGGTGGATGTATCCACAAATTACTTTGATATAACATTAGCAAAAACTTTACTTCGACTCAATTTCTGTACTCAAAAACTTATCCGCAGCATCTGAGCCATCATTACAATGACATTGGATATCTCAAATTTTTTATCTTGTGCTACATATGCTGCCAAGTCATTGAGTACAAGTTTTGACTATAAAAATTGAGTCAGTGTAAAGTATTCTGGTGAGCTCATAGATATTAATTTTTAGGGTTTGTCAAATCTTTTACTTCACACCATGCACCAACTCCTTTAGCAGTGTGTCCCTGCAACATAGTTGAATTATATATGTATCATGCCTCTTTCCTGGGTATATTGGGTATTGCAATACTGAGTTGTTTCTTCTTCCTTTTTCTAAATTGGTGGTTGATTTAAGAGGCTAAGGACCTGTCAAGATTGCATTGACCGTCAGGGCCTTTCTGAACAGTCCTTAGTGATGACGACTCCAAAGTATCATAAACGGTATATTTTACCAGGCAAGTGTACTCTTTCCTGCCCGTTGTTTCCTTTTCCTAAGAATAGGATCGCTAGCTTTCTTTTGCTAAACTGTTTGGCACTGAGGAATAATCTTGTCTAAAATTTGAATTCAGTTGGGGATACCATTTCTGGTTCTGAATGTATAGTATCAAAATATCAAGGGCTAAATTTTGACAACGAAGACAACTCAAATCACGTGAAGAATGGTATAACCTTTTAAAAAAGTTTAACCAAAATATTAGCTATATTTAACATGGCAGTGAGATTTGATTTTCTGTATGGTATTGTCTTTGAAGCTGTTCGAACGACAATCAGAACTCCCCCAACATCTACAGTCAGGTAACTTCTAACACGTTACTACATTATTTTATTGGCATGGAGTCAATGCATTCTTTTTGAAAAGATTTCCCATCAATGCTTTGGTATGTGTAACCTAATGTTGCAAGAATCTTTATGGCATGCAGGAAGGGGCGCTCTTCCTCACCTTCTCCACAGCCTGGAAACTTCTCTTTTACAGGTAACGTATCGCGCAGTGGATTGGATCCCAAGAGAAGGATTTTTTATTTTACTTTTTTACATATCATGTTAATATAATACCTTGATAGTCCAATTATTTATAAAAGTCATTGTTGATGCGATTGTTAACCAAAAACAGACAAACAGAAGGTCTCCGGAAAACGAACAGCTTCACCACTTCGCTCTAAATTTCCACTTCTACGCTCTGGATCTCTTTCAAGTAGGCAGACCACTCCTGTCTCAAGTAGGCCAACAACTCCTAACCCTAGTAGGCCCACAACTCCAAATACATCAAATATGAGACAGCGCGTAAGTAGAGGAAAATGGATAAAAAATGGAGCATTAAGCCAAGAGAAAAATAAAATTTCCTATACATTAGAAATATTTTCTATATTTTAAGTTTTAACTCTATTTGATCTTTCTATTGACAAGAAATATTTTATATATTTTGTGCCTGTAGTATCCTTCGGAGCCTCGTAAATCAGCTTCAATGCGTCTTCCTGCCGAACGGGACAGCCAAAAAGATATTGAATGTCAACCCAGCAAAAGTAAACGTCTCCTAAAAGCCCTGCTTAGTCGACGCAAGTCAAAGAAAGATGATACGCTGTACACTTTCTTGGATGAATACTAAGAGGAAAAAGGTATTAGACAAAACCATAACAGATAGCTGCAGGATATGGGAATCAAGCTCTTACCCTGGAGCTGACATACGGATATTCCCCATCTGTTTTTTTCAATACAAAATTTGTACTTACACTTGTTTATTGCAGATGTAGAACAAGCCTTACCATGTACATGCACAATTGCTCATGTTCTCTCTGCAGTATATAAAATTATATATGCACAATTGCTCATGTTCTCTTTGATCCCGAACACCTTTCATTTTTTGGTTCACGCGAAAGAAACTTATTAATGATTCATCTGTGAATCTCTTTTGCGCAAATACATCGCTTTCTGGAAAAGTTGGGATGATTGGAAAAAAAAACACTTCATCATCTCAAAGTGATGCAGGAGGGTTTCTAGGGTTCCTAATTTGGGTTTCTAGGGTTCTTAATTTGCTCTCAAAGTTATTTAGTAAATAACTTTGAGTAATCTTTCAATTTATAGTATTCTTTTAGTTTTCTTTTAAGATTAGGCTTTACTTTTTCTTTTAGGAATAAACTACTTGTTTTTTTAGTATTTGATTCTAATTTTTCTTTTAGGAATAAGTTGTTTATTATTCAAATTATTTGAGCACTATAAATAGAGCTCTTCCTCAATATTGTAATAGACCTTTGATTTGAGTAATTTAATTGACATTAGAGTTATTTCTCTGTGTTTTGGGTAATATTTTTGTGTTCTCCCCTGTGGATTATCTGTTAGAACTAGCCTGCATAATAATCGTTATTCTGCTCGGCGTTAGTTGGTATCAGAGCTTCAACATATTCTTAGGGTGAGATTTCATTAGGTTCTATGGCTGGTGGTCGTGGTCTTCGCGGGTAGGTTCTGAACGAGGAAGCCTCAAACCGTGATCGTAACGTTAAGGATGTGATGATTAAGGATTTACAGAGGCAAGTTGCAAAGTTAACCCAGCTTCTAACGACGCAGGATTTTAGTGATCGTGAGATGGAAGATCACAATTCTGATTCTAGTTTCAAAAACCCGTATCATCATCGTGCTCGAATCTGGGAGCGCCGTGGTCGGGAGGATCGTCATGAAAATCTCGGTTTCAAAGTGGATCTACCTGAGTTTTCTGGTACGTTACAGACCAAAGGATTCGTGGATTGGTTGAATGAAGTAGAGTGTATTTTTTAGTATAAGGAAGTCCCAGATCATGTCGAGGTGAAATTGGTCGCCAAAAAACTCAAAGGCAGAACATCTGCGTGGTGGGAGCAGTTGAAGCGAGCACGAAACAGACAGAGCAAGGCCAAAATCACTGATTGGGAGAAGATGAAGAGTCACTTCCTTCATTTCGGCTACACTCAACCCTTATTTCAGCGACTTCACTCGTTGATGACCGTTTCTGAAGCATACCAGCGTGCACTTGCTATGGAAAAACAACAGAGCAGGAGGCCAATAATCAGCAGTGATCAAAGTGGCTGGCCAATTCGCCCTCAAGAATTTCGTCCTGCCCAGCAGCCAGCACAGGGTAATTCTAACTCAAATATTAGATGTGGTGAACAAGGACATAGAGCGACTGAGTGCAAGAAACCTGCTAATCAGAAGGGTAACAATCTCCTGATTGAGGAAGACGTGGTAGAAGAAACTGAAGAGCTTGGAGAGCTTGTGTATGACATTGATGAAGAATTGGATATTGTTGATGCAGATGGTTTGCAGAATGAGGATGTTGGAGTTGTTATTGAAGACGGTGAAGTGCACGAAGAAATTGATGGGGAAGGAGGTTGGGACCTTGAGGACTTGGAGATGCCCAACCAGGATCAAAATCCTATAGAAATCAATATAGAGCTCCCAGTTCTCGAAGCAAGATCTCTAGAAGAAGCTTTGAGGCAGGTGGGGACAAATTTTAAGTATTATTTTGCTCATATATGGTTCAGGCAGATGGATAAGTTCATTCCTTATGTCAATATGGATGGGTGCGTGAATGCCCTTTACTCCACTCCATCGATATATACTGATGCAAAACATGCAATAAATGAGACATGGCCATTTCACACTGATGACTTCTTCCCATATGCAGCCCGTGCAATTGCGTACTGGCCAGGTTATTTCACCAATAGGCTAGCCATTAAGCGATATGTTAGGATGATGAGTGGTTACTATTTGGCAGCAGACGTGAATCCAGATTTGCCAGCGGAGGTGCAGCAGCTAGTAGAGTTTTCTGACCTAATACCAGATGATCTTCCTCCTGGGCTGCCGCTAGAGGATTCTGATGAAGCTATTGTGAACTCGAGGATGAGTTCTTTCCAACCCGAGGCGACTGATGTAGGAGGATTTTTAGGGTTTTTAATTTGGGTTTCTAGGGTTCCTAATTTGCTCTCAAAGTTATTTAGTAATAACTTTGAGTAATCTTTCAATTTAATTAGGAGTCTTTTAGTTTTCTTTTAGAATTAGGCTTTACTTTTTCTTTTAGGAATAGACTGCTTGTTATTTTAGTATTTGATTCTAATTTTTCTTTTAAGAATATGCTGCTTATTATTCAAGTTATTTGAGCACTATAAATAAGGCTCTTCCTCAATATTGTAATAGACCTTTGATTTAAGTAATTTAATTGACATTAGAGTTATTTCTCTGTGTTTTGGGTAATATTCTTGTGTTATTCCCTGTGAATTATCCGTTAGAACTAGCCTGCAGAATAATCGTTATTATGCCCCGCGTCACAAAGCCTTGTCCCGAGTACAAATGAACAGCTTGGGAGGATTGATTTCTTTCAACACTTTCATTGCAAAAGCCATCTTTGCCACATTTCAGATTTTAATTTTTTTGAAAGACCTCTGCAAACTTGATGTTCGAAATCAGGTTATTGATCTCTAATCCAACTTGATCAACAAAAGATTGACATCATCTGTTGTTTCTCGAGTACTGTGTTTGGTGTTGTTAACCTGTAACAACTAACAATTGGTTTGGATGTTGAGTGTTACATAATAAACATGGCCCAAGTATTACTAAAATTTGGAAGTGGGACTGATATTTTTCAGCAATAAAAAGGAAAAGAAAAGAAAGCAGAACACCTTGTTTAGAGGCTCTCAATGAATCAGACCTTTTAGTTTGGTGAAGAATACACAATGAATCAGACCTCCCCTGAAGTCTAAAATATGAAGTATATCAAATGTGCTCCTTATTTTTCTTCAGTTGCCATGAAATCATTTTGGAGTAGTTCAGAAGGCATTTTAATATCAATCCATCCAACCACCAAAGGTGCAAATCTTGATTAGTCACCGAACTAAAGAAATTGCGGTACAATAGAGAAGGTCAAAAGGAGTTTAAAGAAAAAGTCCATAGATGGCACATATTGATCTTCCATCCACAAACACAAGAATCCAATACAAACACCATTTGGATGGCGGAGGAAATCAGGCTTTACCTCAAGGATCAATATCAGTAAAACTGAAATTATGATAGATGATAATCATCATTATCAATGTATGTATACAAATTGTTTATCAAGGAAATGCCTTGAGTTTCTACCATGGATCCATTAGCTTGCCAACTAGAAAAGTAGTTCTCACTGCTTTCGTTTTCTCAGAATCAACAAGTAACCCGAAAATGTAAAATCTCTAGTCAGCTATCTGTAATGGTGTAACTCAGACTGCAAATGTAAATCCGGTGTCCACCATTGGTGAATTCCATGAGCCCGTTTAAAATCGGGTGATGGACTCAAATTAACAGTCAAATTTGCGGAAGGAAGGAGGTGTAGTGGTTCTGATTCTTTCCCCAACGCATTCATAAACAGACCACCAATTGTGTTCTGGGTCGCCAACTTCCCTATACCTCGAGCTCCAATCTCCTCCATCTTTTTCCTATGCTCAAAATACCCAACATACTCTGAACAGATAGGATCTGCTGGATTAACAAACAGGTATGGGACCCAAGCAGACAAAGCAACAAATGGGTCTTCTGATCGAGATACCTGGCGATGACCCTTCACAGCTACAGCAAGACCTGCTGTGATCAGGCTGTTTGCAATGCGGATCCCATGTTTCAGCTTTTTATCCTTGATTCTTCCAATTGGCGCAGAAACAAATGGTGGATTGAAGAGGTAAGCTTCAAGGAAAATGCCCATCTTGCCCATGGTTTTTCCTGCAAGCATTGCTATGGCGGACCCCAGGGAATGACCTGATAACCAGATATTCAAATCTCCAAGTGCTACCATGTTTCTAACAGCCTGCATCGCAATCTCAAAGCGGGTGGTGTTATGAAGTCCATTTTGGATGAGGTGGAGGTCCATTTTGAGGTCCTGTGAGAAAACATTTCCCTTGGTGATGGTACCTCTGAAAGCAATGACATATCTTGGAGCCCCCTCTTTGAGTCGTTGAAAGTCAGAAATAGGGGGGTTAAATTTATATATGGCACCAAAGATGGAGGAATCAGCATCATCCACAAGCTCTCGAAATAGTTTAAAGTTGAGAAACTCCCACCATGGTCTAGCAAGAGCTTCGGACCCTTGCCGATTTTGCTGACGATCTCGCTCTAGGATGTAAACACCCTGAACCAGGCAGGCAGCAACAGATCTTCTGTGACATGCATTTTTCCTTCAGATACGCAACAGGAAAATAAATAAATAAATAAACTCATACCAATACAATTAAGGAACACAAAGCAGTGGACTTCCAAATGTACCTCCAATGTAACAATCACTTGGCACATGCCTGACGGGATAGATGATATCCCTTGTAAAAAAATTTCTTATTTATTTATTGGTTCTCAGTTTTGATCTTCAAGTAAGTGGTAACACCATTCAATAAATTACTGGAGGGAAAAAATGTTTAACTTACAGGGTATATTTTTAACCCATTTATGTTAAGCAGTCAATAACCAGGTGTACATTGCGACATCAATTCCTTTTCCACCCTCCGTTTATCTTCAATGCATATTAGACATATCCACTATGATTTCCATTCAACTAGAATTAAAAGATAGTTCTCAATGATACAAACAATTTTGATATTTGGATTGGTGAATTGAGAAAAAACATTTTCAAATGTAGAATGGGTACAGGAATATTCTAATTCAGGTAGTCGTGTGGCGAGGGGATGGGATTCGAGGATGATATTATCATAGATGTGCCTGATACCATCTCTTTTTATTATTACTTCTTGATGTTAAAACACTAAACTCCCTCTGAGATTAAAATAAAGGAATTAATTGAGATTCAAAGGGTAAAGTGCCCTTTAGAAGGATATTTATTTTGGAAGAAAACTGAAATAGGCAGCCATGAGAAGCTGACGAACAGCTGGTATAAGTGATGGGAATGACGAAAACTGAACGTGACTGTCAAGTTCATTCTATTTATTATCTTCATTATATATAAGTATATAATTTTTCTCATTGGAAAAAAATGCCACAGGCAGAAACAATCAAAAGATGATTGAATTGATGTTTACACAAGTCACTATTGAACCCCAGCATGTGCAATAAAAAGTTTAAATTTGTCATACATAGGAATCGAGGAGCTTACGATAGCTATAACAGCTGAAAAGATTTACTATAGATATGATAACTTACCAATCAATAGCAGTGAGGTGCAAAGGTCCTGAAAGGCCAAATATTTCTCTCTCAGAAGCCATCACCCCTTGTGTATCTCCTTTTTACCTTCCTGAAATTTCAGAATGTACCTACATCAATCAGACAATATCCAAGGCATTGAACATTTTCAGTACAGTATACATCATCTAGTGCAGGTGAGATTCATGGATAGCATATGCATAAACAAATTTCTAGCCACTCCACATGTACACAACAAGCCAATCACTAAATACTAAAGCTCTTGCTATTGATTTCTACATATAAATTCACAAATACCCACTTACGGACTAAAAGTTGCCTACATTGAAAAAATAAACAAAATAAAACAACAATTAGAAGCAAAGCCTTTGATATGTTCTTGATGTTCCCAAGCACAGAGATCTATTACAACTCTTAGCAATAAATTCTCCAAAAACAATAATTTCAGGGAATGGAATACGAGACCTGAAAATACTTGGAAATAAAAAATAAAAATTAAATAATGAAAGCTAATATAGAATTGTCTCCAGAAAACACAAATAGGATACGAGTTGATTCTATTGTGACAGTATTGTGCAATATGAATGCAATAAACCAAGTAATACTTTTGTTCAAAGAGAATGATCCACAGGAGATAGTGCTCAGTGATCATGGAATTATGTGGTCTCTATATCTTATTTTCTCTCTCAGATTACCTTGTTTGGCCCTGATAATGTTCTACATGCTATTGGGTTTCCCCATCAACTCAACTAGTGATTTTCTTCTATTTTTGCATATTACTTCATTTAGTTTTTTTTTTTTGAAAGGCAAGTGCATTTACTTCATTTAGTTACATTAATGAAAATTATGATATACATGGTTCTGACTTTCTTTGAGAGGCCAACAACAATATTACAATCACGTGGGTATCATCTGCTGGCATGCAACCCTTATGATGTAATTATGGTTATTAACATGTATACTGTATTGTCAGAAACCTAAATTTAAGATATATGTATCGCATATCAAGACATATTATATATATACACACAATTAAGATTTATTTAAGCAAGAAGGTCTAAAAAATACTTTCATTCATATAGTCTTTGTGTAACATAAGATCAATCATTCATGTGTATCCATAAAAGAAAGCCCATATCACTTTGTATCCCCACAAATAAAACTATTAAGGTTTCCAAAACATTTTCAATGCCCACCATATACAAAAAGTGGCTAAATGCTAAATGCTAAATGTTCAAGAATACACGTAAAAAGAGCTCTTTCGGAAAGAAAAAAAGTACCCACAAAAACGAATTGCGATTCAAAGTTGTGGAGAAAGATATGATAATTTTGGTGTTCCGTACATGAGAGGTCTTTTATTAACATGTATACTGTATTGTCAGAAACCTAAATTTAAGATATATGTATCGCATATCAAGACATATTATATATATACACACAATTAAGATTTATTTAAGCAAGAAGGTCTAAAAAATACTTTCATTCATATAGTCTTTGTGTAACATAAGATCAATCATTCATGTGTATCCATAAAAGAAAGCCCATATCACTTTGTATCCCCACAAATAAAACTATTAAGGTTTCCAAAACATTTTCAATGCCCACCATATACAAAAAGTGGCTAAATGCTAAATGCTAAATGTTCAAGAATACACGTAAAAAGAGCTCTTTCGGAAAGAAAAAAAGTACCCACAAAAACGAATTGCGATTCAAAGTTGTGGAGAAAGATATGATAATTTTGGTGTTCCGTACATGAGAGGTCTTTTAAGTGTTTTTATTTTGTCTTGAAACCTCTTAGAGAAGATAAATGTTTGATGGCCCAAAGGGGTAGGTAGATAAGAGATATTTAAAGGCAAGGATGCATGGACACGGACACGTTCGTCGTGTTGGACACAAACGCGACATGTCGACTCGACAGTTTCCCAAAGACTAGGACTCGGGGACATATCAACATGTGATACTATTCTTTTTATAAGTCATATAAACAATAATCTAATAAAGTGCTTCATCTTTATTGCAAGTAGAAAAAAAGTGAAAAGAACATGAAGATGAAGAAAAGGATGATACTTTGTTACAAGAAAAAACAAAGTAGAGAAAAAGTATAGTATGAAAGAAGTAGAGAAGAGAAGAAGCAAAGATTAAGATGAAGCAAAGGTTAAGAAGAAGCACAAACTATCTCCATGCTTCAATAGCTTTTCATTGCCCTATTTGTCTTGAATCGCAATTGAAGGATTCATTCACTTTAGATGGACAAACAATCATTAAATTAGGTGGCAATTCACAAACACCTATAAGTAAAAAATAAAACAAAGTTAGTTATTGAGTCTTGACCAAGTTTTTGGTGTATCAGAGGCGTGTCCAACACATTGACCACGTGTACGACGTGTGTCGAACGAATGTCAGAGTCGGATACGTGTCGGACACAGATACGACAAGTTTTCCAAAGAGTGTGCTTTCTTACTTAAAGGGCTCCAAGTGGTAAAGGTTAAAAAAAAAAAAGTGAATTGGTACGGTATGTACTGTTGGGTATACACGATATTTCTGGTATGTACCAAAAGGTATATCTAGTAAGGTGCAAAAATAACTATACCTGAAGTATATACCATTTGAGTACCAGCACGATACATATTGTATGTACTGTACATTATTGATAACTATGGATGTAATTCTTTATGCACATTTTTTTTCTCCATAGTTTCACAAGGGACAATATGGAATTATTCAATGCTCTAACGAAGCTTCAATAATTCTTCTTTATTCTTTACTGCTATACAATGTGTTAATGTGGTTTTAAACTCATTGAGTCAAACAAAAACCGGCCGAGTGAATTGAGAATTTGGGTTAACTCAGCCTGTGAGTTTAAAAGATTCATCATAAATTTTGCACCAGTTGTCCTGAGTTATTAAAAAGGTGACTTGTGGCTGTGGACAGTAAATTTCAAATACATAATTTATGAAAATAATTTCCTCAACTTCCTGCCAAATACACCAGCCTTCTGTGTATAACATGTTTTTTGGAACACGAATTTTCAAATTTATCTTTTTGTTGCTTTTAACCATTTATACAGAAAGCTCTATAGTAAGCCACAAAGAATATCAAAGAAACTTAGTGGGACTTCTAGTGCTAATTTGTGCTGCTGTACAGTCACGTTTCATCAAATTCTTTGTTTTCATATCATTTCAAACAATGAAGTATAAAAACGGATCATCAAGAAGTAAGAACAAGGATAACTTTGCAAACACCTTCCATAAGAAATCAGAGATATATAGAAGGATCCTCAGAAACTAGAAAGATATAACTGTGCAAGTTAAATAAAGAACAAACTGAAGCCAATTTGCATGTTAAATATTTAGAACACACGATCTCTTCCATGATGTTTCCACCTTATCAAATATTTCATATGTGTATTGTAATATTAAGTATACAAAAACCATAAATGAGTATGGGGCATGGGAAATAAAAATTAGAAGAGAAGAAAAAAGAAAAAATGGGGGAGAAAAAAGAAAAATTGGTGAAATCAAAGAATTTTAATTGGTTTCTTCAATCTATGCATTGTACATCCAAGAGTCCCAATCTTGCCAAATTTTCATCAACATAGCAATCCTACTTTTTGTCCCTCTGTAGTCAAAGCGACCGCCTAGGCACACCATAAGGCATTTTACAGAATTCTGCTTCAAAGTGAGGCAATGCGGTGCGGTGAAATGAGGCGTCCGCCTCGCCCCGTCTCAGCTGCCTCAACCCAAAAATGGTTGCAGGTAACAACTCAATTGCAGCCCATTAACAGCCCAGTTGCAACAAAAAGAGGTTGCAAAATGTTCTTTGGGTAATATTTGATAAATTTGATAAAAACATGATAAAATATCGTTAAGTTTTGATAAATTTGTCATACTTTTTTTTTATTATTTTTTGGAGAAAACATATCATGTTTTGATCATTCTGTGATCAACATCAATCTTGATTTTTCATAGCATAGTTCAATGATTTTTATGCTTTTGGAATACCAAAAGTGATCATATTTGTGGATTTTTACCAACTATTCCAACAATTTCTTCTAACAAATACTCAATATTCTCAAGTTTTTATTCTTTCAAAATTATTGATTTTTAATAATTTAGTGGATGTTTGCAAATTACTTGACACTTATGTAGTGCCTCTTTTCGCTATGTTATACAACTTTATTATATTTCCATTTCGATTCTATACAGTTGTGTCATTTTTGTACATATTGTCTGATGATACTTATCAAAATGATGATGTTTACTATTATGCTGATATGTTTCCATTTATTATAAAAAAATCTTTAGAAAATGTTAAGACTGCCTGACTTCCTGAGGCATCCGCCACGCCTCACGCCCCAGCCGTTTTCAGGCCCGTCCGCCTCGCCTCCACCTCAATGCCTTAACTACAATGCCCTCTCCCTATAAGATCAAACTGATCCAGCTGGTGAAGATATCCAATGAGGATTGAAGGCCGAGCTGTGAATTTCCCAATCATTCAAGTTCGTTATAAGCCAAAATATCTATATGTATTCTTCTGTTAATGTTGAAATCCACAAATATGCAACTTAAGAAAGTAGATCCGTAGAAACTTTGAAATGGACGGTTATCCTCTCAATGTTGCCATACACCATGATTCCCAAAATCTAACATGTTCCCTTTTCCCAGCCTTAAACTTCTACCTATTGTCAAATTCCTCCACACACAACATAATACTAATCTAAACCTTGCACTCTAATAATCTATATCACCCCACTTTCCCACACGGCATGATGACAACCATGTCTGGGTGCTACAACCTTCCTGCAAAACAAGATGTCATTGGCAAATCTCCACCACAACTTGTTCAAGAGGGTATCATTCATGAAGCATCGTGTTTACTTGTACAATTCAGACCATCTCTCACCCCATTCAATGGCATATGAGATGCTCGTCAAGACTGTCCCATAGGAGACTTTTACAAACACAAATAAACGACATTTGTTGAGAGGAAAGTTAAGTACAGTGTTCCTTTTTTATTATCATTACATAAAACTCTCTTTACAAAACATTGATTTTTTTATCCCCTATAACCTATTGCTAAGAGCATCTCCAATGATAAAAGTTAAAATGGGGGATGATTGATCCCCCATTTTAACCAAAAGCTAAATTTGGGGTCCCCTTATTTCTTCATCACTCCAACCATATTCCCCATTTCAACTTTTTCATCATTATTTAAATATATTTTTCCCTAGTTTTTAAAATTTTCTATTTTTAAATTTATTTGATTGGAGGAGAGAGAAGGAAGATTTAAAATATTTTATTGTTATTTTAGATTTATGGGATGTTTTGGTTGCCCCTAAATTTAGGGGAAAGTTGGATGTGAAGTTATTTTAGGGAATGGTTTGGGGGATTGATTGGAGCATGAATTTTCTCCCATGAGACCCCTAAAATAGCCACATGAGACCCCTACAATAGCTTTTTGGCTATTTTTGGGGATCCATTGGAGATGCTCTAAGTTGCACCATTGTCCAAACTATCATTCAAGTTGGTTGAGCTATAACTGGCATTTAAAGAAAGGCTTTGAGTACACTGTAGTGAGACAACAGATCTGACACTTCAAAGATTCACTAAAGAGTAAAGACTATCTCCATGGTGTCCTCTGTATACCCAGATATTAGATTTGACACAACTTAAATCATAGTTACGTTGAATGAGGGCCGCTTGGTATGGGTACAAAGGACGATAGTTTCGTAGTATGCAATACAAGGGGTAGTCTCATTCGGGATGGAGTTTTGTGTCATGAGTGAATATGGAACTCTTACTTGGTACACTGTCAGTATCAGTGCTATATGTAATTATACACATCCAAAACACCCATACTGCTCAATAAATAAAATATATTGAGTGTATAAGTGAAATTTCCTATCATTTATTTTCATTTAAAATTCATTGCGTACAAGTCCAATCTCTTGATGAAATCTTATATATATATATATAAGACCCTTCATAAGCAAAAAGCTACAAATTGTTTGTGTAATTTTTGTTTCTTGTTGATATATATATATATAGACATATATGTATATATATCTTCTCAAATTCTTCCATAACACTCATAATGACCTCCTTTCCTTGTTTTGGCATGGACTAGTGTTAACTGATCCAGCTGGTGCCAACGTAGCAAGATATCAAAGATCATAAAACGTTGGTGATAAGGGAAACCCAAGACAGTGCATGGGAATGTTCATTTTCTCCCTTCTTCAACCCGGTGATAGTGTCAACATGTTTCCCACCTTGCATAATGTATTTTATTTCACCATATTATCCATTTCACCCTTTTATAGAAAATCACTATCTCAAATTTTAGTAAAAAACTATATTGGCTTTGTGATTACAAACATCTTTTAATGGAGTATTTGTCAATTGTTCTCCACATATTTTGATTATTCTTTCTTTTTCTATAGGTTTTTGTTGTTTATTTCTAGAAAAGTTTTATATAGAACAATTAAGTCCCATATAGAGTTGCAGTACGCCACTTTTGGTGAATTGGTGTGGGAACGCACTATGTTTTAGGTTGAAGTTCACGGAATGCAGGTCACAGACTTAAGAACTATGACTTGAACTTAATCCATGATATTGTTTGGAAATAATGGAGAAAATATGCAACTAACCCCATCTCAATCTGTTCCACATCTACTTATACTATATTGAAATATTGAATTACATACAGTGTTTGCTTGTGCATAAAAATTTTCCTAAAACTAAAAGAGACTTGCTCTCAGTCAACCCACCTAATCTCTCCACAACCAAAATGAACAAGAGAGGAGGTCCTTTGCCTCAAACTCCAGAAGCACCTAAAACCAAAAAAGAGATTTGCAATGTAGTACAAGGAGCTTAATTGACATGGTCCTGTTTCCATCTTAATTTCCGCAACCACATCCGGCTCTTTGACTCTGTCTTTGTAAGAAAACTATTTACAATTAGGTAGCCTCCCCTCATAAGAAATCACCCACCCTAACACTTGATACCCAATTCCAGTTTCTTGAATAAGAAGTTGATTATCCAATTCATTTAACTACCTGAACCTAACTTTCCATCTCTACAACAAGAATTTGGGTCTATGTGCAATTTTAAAAATTATAGAAAGAAAAAAAGGTCAAATGGGTTAACACAACTAAACAACCGCATTGTTGTGACTGTGAGAGAACAAATTTCAGAAATTTTCAGATGCAATGTAACAATACTAAGTATTTGACATTGAAAATGTACGGAAATGCACTTAGGGTTTCAGGTGAAGATCAGTAATCCCTTTCAAGGGTGAAGATGAAACAGCTGAAAGAGTAAGCAACAACGTACCTTATCGAAAGCAAAAGTATATTTTTTAAGCAAGGCTTCCTGATCGACGAATTGCTCAAGAGTGAAACAATGGCGAGAAAAAAAAAAAAAAGTCTTCTGCAATTCACAGTTTTGTACGATGAAATTTAGTTTTGGAAAAGAGAAGGATCGTCCAACTGCCGTTTGGAGTTCACAGCTGGTTTGGCTGTAAAAAAGCTCTTAAAACTGACAAATGTTACTAACACCCCCTTTTCCTGTCATGCCCCCCTGTAGTGTCCACAACCACACCCGCATTGGGTTGGCTTCGTAAAGACAATTTTGAGCTTTAAAGTTGAAGAGCAACATACTGAAGGCTTCATTATCAAACAATGAGGTATCTTACAAGTTGCCTAATCTAAGAGAATTAAGTTGGTTAAAAAAACTAATTTGGATTCAAGTTTAGAAGAAATAAAATATGCATATGTTGCATTAACGATTGTAATCCTAGGTAGAAAAAAAAGGCAATAGATGCTACCCTGCATCATATAATATTATATCAAAATAACTAGTCTCAAACCTAAATACATCATTAAGAAAACACTACATGTCTAGAGGACATTTCACAAAATAAGTAATATTTAATCCCTATTAATCAACCTAATCTTTTTGTACCAATTAAAGAAGTTTCAATTTTTGTAACTATCGGACAAAACAATGCAATAACTTTATTAATAAACGATATAAGAGCATTAGAAACAATAGTTATAGAGAGTTTTGCTTTGGCGATGAAAAAAGCAAAATAATATTGGTGATTATAGATTATCCAAAGGTTTCATTAAATAAGATAAGAAAGTTAGCATATAACATTCCAAATTAATTGCTTACAATCATAAATTAAGACTGTCAAAATTTATGTATAAAAAAATAGTAATTATAAAATGCTTTTCCCTCAATTGGACAAGTACAATCATGTAGATAGTGGTTATCGGTATCAATATGAGTATCACATACATGAAAAAAATCCATGGGCTAGTATATATAACCCGAGAAAATAAAGATAATCATGTGGGAACACACTGGAGGAGTAGCACAAGATGTAACCACTATA
Source organism: Berberis vulgaris (assembly GCA_963556465.1). Taxonomy (NCBI): domain Eukaryota; kingdom Viridiplantae; phylum Streptophyta; class Magnoliopsida; order Ranunculales; family Berberidaceae; genus Berberis; species Berberis vulgaris. The sequence continues at coordinate 53,466,045 of OY747126.1, forward strand.
AAGTATCAAGAAAAGGACAATGGTGAAAATACTTATGAGATATATTTTGGAGTTTTTTAAGAGATGTTTGGAGAATCACAAAAAAGTTAGATAGATGGTGGAGAAGTGAGTGGAAAGAGAGATTTTTTTTTAGGAAAAATCTAGGATGCTTGGTACCCTGCCTGGTACTATGCTTGGTGGGTGCCAAGCATCGTTGATTTGCGTCGAGATAAGTGTAACACTTGTCTTGATGCAAAATCAACGGTGCTGACACCCACCAGGCAGGGTACCAGGCACCCTAGTCTTACTAGCATATCATCCATTGGCACGAGCTTGCTTTGTTGAATTTTTTGCAACATGCCTTCCGCATGTCACTGAAAATTCTTGACATAATAAAAGTAAGCCAAGTGGCACATGCATAAGCAGTTGTCTACATATCAATGTAAAAACATTTAAAAATGAAATGAGTGGTAGAAACATCATCATCAAAACCCATTTCCGATACTTTCGAGGTCCTAGGCTTGGATAAATGAGGAGGGTTGGTGTTAGGCTCGTAATAGCCAACTGTAAAAAAATCCGTTACATCCATTTTCATGGAAATTGGTTCAATGAGTGGTAGAAACATTTAAAAATAAAAAAAAAACCCCAAAACAGCCAAAGCCCAAAACAACAATGAGGGCACTTCTATAATTTAGCACATTTGGAGAGGGACAAAATCATGATATCAACCTGGTAGTGTTCAACAGATGAAAGATTTATAACCAAGGTAAATTTTGTAAAACTTTTCAAATGTGTATAACCAAGGTAAATTTTGTATATTCTGGGTAAACGGCTAAACGCTAGTTAGATACAAAAATAATTAATATGTTTTAAATTTTAACCAGAAGATTAGCTATGTGATTTCCAATTTAAATTACATTATTTAACTGAGATATGAGATGAGTAGTAGAGAAACAGATAAAAAAATTTGGCCTAAAAACAACCAAACCAAAAATAGATGGAAATGGCCAAAACAACAATGAGGGGTAGTTTGTAATTGAGTACATTTGGTGACAAATTTTATCTTTTAAGCATTTATGAAAGCATGTAATGTTATTAAAAGCTCCAGTCAATGTTTTCAACTTTGTCTTCCCAAATGCTTTATGTTCAATTTCTCAAATGCTTCACGTTTCTCCTCAAATTCCTTCAAATTAATCAGTTAATATCTAACTTAAATTTTATTTTGAAACATATCACAAAGACCATCTACTCCATTGCAATCAGGGACAGATCTAGGTGGGGCACTTGCCCCCACTAAATTTTGAATTTTTTTTAATGTGGGGCACATCGAGCCCTGCAACTTCGATTCGACCCACCCCTTCTTCTCTCCCTCTATTCTCTCTTGCCCATTTCCTCTTTCCTGTTCTCTCTTTCTATTTATTGCAAGTTCGACAATCGTTCCATCTCCTCCTCTCCTTCCCTTTCTACTTGATTATTTTCCCTTCCACCATCGTCACCAGCCACCGACAATCCCAACCTCTCTTGTCTACTTTGAAAACGAATAATTTTTTTATTCATATCTTGAGGTCTAGTTTTTTATTTTATTTTATTCATAAGATTTTTTGAGAGATATATAAAAAAATTGAATCCATTAATTTTCCCTCAACATACATGTTTGTATTTCGAGGTTTATTGTTTAAAGAGCATTTCGGTAATCAACGTGAGTCTTTTGACAGTCCACATGTGGACTGCTAGTCCTATGAGAGACTGTAATAGTGATTAATGATGGGGTAACCTCTAATTAGTTATATTTTTTATAGAACAAATTGCAAATAATTCAATTAGATTGATCAAATTTCTTCCCCAATAGATTAGATGAAGTTTTGTTTAGCAGTTGGTGTTTTGTATAGTTATTTATGTATTGTTCAAATAAAAAATTATGTTAAAGTAATTAATTAATATATTATCATTAATTAACTATGATTCATCACTTGCCCCCTTTCAACAAAATTCCTGGCTCCGTCATTGATTGCAATCTTGCTCCGTCATTGATTGCAATGTTGTAACTGAGACAATCATTCACCCAATGATCAACTATTTGAAACATCTACTAGTCATCATGGTGCTCTTATCTTTATTTGAGCTTGAAATGTCATCATTTCTAACGGCGATATTAAGTCAATGACCAAATACACGATAATAATCACTGACATTAATGTTGTGAATGATGCCACGTGCCACAATAGCCCTCAAGACCTATGTAAACTTAAACAAAATTTTTCTTGTGAGCACACATGCTCTGGCTCTAATATGGATTCATAATTTTGATAAGGAATTTGTCGGATATTTAACTGGTCGTATGCATAGAGCAGTGATAATGATTGACCAATATTATGCCTAAACGACAATTGTTAGCTAACAAAATGTTGCAATGCTTGACAACTAAGTTCAAAATATAAAGGATGATACCAATAACATAACAATGATCAAGTTATCTATAAATTTTGGATATTGAAACCTAAACTAATTACTATTGCCCACTAAAATGATGACATCTTAATATATGGAAACCAAATGGTAAATGCATAATTACACAAATAAAATTATCAATTAAATCACAATTTAGATTATATCATTCAACAATATCTTCATGATTTTTCTAATTATAAAAGATAAAACATGTACTAAGTGATAGCATATATAAGATAACCTACCTAGAAAATGTCACAAGTCCCAATGGTAATAGTAGTATTTTATGAAAATTTGTCAGTGTGGAAATGATATGCTTGATGAGTTCAACAATTGCTCTAATATGTGACACAACTTTAGAAAATGCGATGATTGACAATATGATAAACACGACCGAATATATATAATAAATAATATATATTTTATATATAAATAATACAATATGTTTAAAATAGTCGGTTGGTTCGATTTTAGTCGAATCGGTTTGGTTACGGTTTGCATAAATTAGAATTGGTTCGGTTTCGGATCGGTTTTGTTAATGGTCGGTTCGGTTTCGGTTTGAAAATTTTAAAACCGACCTAAGTTGGTTCGGTTCACGGTTTAGGTGAAAAACCGAACTGTCGGTTTAGTTTTCAGCCCTATCATTCAACAATATCTTCATGATTTTTCTAATTATAAAAGATAAAACATGTACTAAGTGATAACATATATAAGATAACCTACCTAGAAAATGTCACAAGTCCCAATGGTAATAGTAGTATTTTATGAAAATTTGTCAATGTGGAAATGATATGCTTGATGAGTTCAACAATTACTCTAATATGTGAAACAACTTTAGAACATGTGATGATTGACAATATGATAAACACCAAATTCATAAGCAATGTAATACAAATTTAAAACCTACCATAAGTATTATGATTTATGAGATTTACGTTTTTGCATCATTTTAGAAAAAATTTCAAGAATTAATATTCAATGAAACTGTCTAACCTTATAACGAAAATTGGCTTGAGGAACAATGCTTTGTGTTGACAGTGGAAGTCATATCAAAATTTGATGTTCATATTAAGCAAAAATCATTTTGTTTTAGATATGATTGTTCGCGATTCAATTAGGTTTTAGAAAAAAAATCGCCAACCAAAGCGACTTGTCGATTTGGTTGATTCTTAAATCGAACAAATTTATAAACTAACTAAAAAGAAATAAAGTTGAATCAACTAAAACTAAATAAACCAAACAAAATTTAACTAAAACTGAAATATAGTATATTATTCTAATTTTTTTCTTAAACATATAAAATATTTTATAAGTTAATTATGTAATTATAAAATTTTCATCATTGAGTTTGGATTAGGTGAGGATATGTGGGAAGACGACATTGCTTGGAAAACCAAAATCCGTGTAGCCGCCCCAAAAGTATTGGGAAGGGCTTTGATGATGATGATGTAATTATAAAATTTTCATTACATGATGCAAAGTATCGCGACAATTGAAATGAAAATGCTCAGATCGCGTGCACAAAAACTGTAGTCTTATTCAAATACATGGATAAGTTCAATCTCTTCACAGAAATATATAACATATTTTCCATATAAGTACACATTATTATTCAAGGCACAGAACAACATATAAAGGAAATAATCTCAAATTCTCAATATTACCAAATAAAGCTATAAATTTAATAATCTTTAGTGCTCATATTTTTTACATGTAATTCCAATTGTTGTATGCAAGATAATAAAAACTCAATGGCATGACAGCTCAACGGTTAGAGCTTGGCGGATGGTACCACTAGGTCATGGGTTCAAACCCAGCTTGCGGCATCTTTAGTGGGTTCTGGGATCCTATAAAAACCCTGCTTGCCTTTCAAAAAAAAAAAAAAGATAATAAAATATCTGGACATTTAATTCCATATTATTTCTTCTTGATAATCACATAATTATAACATTTTTTTTACCTCTTATTATATTTTTGTTAATTCTTGTTTTATTTTATTTTAAATTAATTATTAAATTTTTGTGTTTTTGTAGAATTCGGAGCAATAACGAAGAAATCAAAGAATAATGCAATGAATAAATCATAGACGGTGACTTCAGAGGAAGTTGAGGTGAGAATAGCCTAAGCCCATAACCTAAACTCAAAACCAAACCCAAAACCAAATCCGTAAACCCAAACCCAATGCCAAACCCAAAGCATATTCTCTTAATTATCCAAGATTCTAGTTTGATTTAAGCCTTAAATCACTCATTGAACCCTCCCCTTAACTTGTCCAAGTTCATTTTCTTATTCTCTATAAATACAATAGAAATGAATAAGAAAGGGGAAAAAGAGAAGGGAAAAAAAAAAATACAGAATACCAAAACCTCTTCTTCACAATTTGTGATTCTCATCACCATCCCAACCAAGCAAAATCACCACCCACAGCCTACCCATTTTTGTTTTCTCTCCTTCACTCCACCGAAACAGGGGCGTGACAACCCTGTTTCACTTCATCTTCAACCACCGTCACCGGCTGCACCACCACTCACCACTCGGTTCTCATCTCTCATTCATTTTCTTCATCACAACGCCCATCAACCACCATTAACATCTTTCGCCGGAAGACCGCATCAGCTATTGTCGCAGTCCCTGCTCACCACCAGACAGGAGCAGATCGCCCACAGCGTCTTCCCGCTTCTCTCTGTGTTCGAATTGAGGAAGAAAGGTTGGGGTACTATTTGCACACACTGGGATCTGTTGAGCCACACTGGACCTGTTCATGTTTGCACCATGCTGAATGCTCTGTAACACCACAGTGAATTAAGTCTCAAACTCTAGAATTAATTTCATTTTACTTTATTATTCCATGATTAATATTAATTGATTCGCGGTTTATAATATTTTACCTTCACCTAATATGTCATGCATCTTAGGTTGTTAGAAAAATATTATGTTATAAATCAAGCATGTTTTAATTGAATAATTAAACTTGTGATTAATTGTGCCCTAACAAGACAATTAATGCTAGGAGTTTATACATTGCTAGAGTCATTTATTTGAAATTGGAATAATAAGAAAAATTGAATATAATTTTAGGAGCTTGAAAAATATTTTGCAAATTGTGGTTTCCCTCCAACTCTTTTCTTTTATTTATTGTTATTTTTTTACTTTTGTTTAACTCGGATTTTTAAACACTGTAACCCCTGCATTTTCTCCAAATTAGTTTAGGTAAATTACTAAATTCAATTTAATCCACCTTCCTCGTGGGATCGACCCGTACTTGCTGTTGTCTACCAGTTAGACACCGTGCACTTGCGGTTATTACAAGTGTGTCAAATTAGCCTGTTTGTTTAGGCTAGTTAAACCCGCAACACTTCTATAAATAGTTCTAAGTGTGATTAAGAGAGACACAACACAAGAAGGGAAATTATTTCTTCTCGTGTTTGTTTATTTTGTGCCCAACATGGCTAGGAAGAAGGTTAAACTTCAATGGATTGCAAATGATTCCGCAAGGAAAAAACCTTTAAGAAAGGAAGAATGAGTTGATCAAGAAGGTGGATGAATTAAGTACCATTTGCAAAGTGAGTGCATGTGCCATCATTTATGGTGCATATGAGACACAATCACATGTTTGGCCCAATTACTCTGAGGCGTATAAGGTATTCACTCATTTCAAAAGCTTGTCGGACATGAAGCAAAACAAAAAAGATGATGAACCAAGAAAGTTTTCTAAGGGAGATGATCACTAAATCGAAAGAGCAACTTTATGATTGAGGTCGCTCAACTTATGAACCAAATGTTGGCTGTGAGAGGACTTCATGATTTGGAAATGGATCATTTTTATGATTTGAGCCACATAGTAGTGAGAGAAGTTAAATGTGATCAAAAAATGTTTTGAGGAGCCGAGCAAGGGGTAGACAGTAGACACGACTCATCCTCCACCGCCCCAACCACCACTACCCTCAATGGCTAAGATAGCGGCTACTGTTGATCAAGATGGAGTAGTGGTTGGTGAAAGTGTTTATCTTGACATTACTATGGAAGCTCTCAAGAAGCATGGATTAAGAACATTATGAATCCTTGAGGCAAAGTGGGTGCTAGTGGTCATGATAACAACATCAATGTGATGTCTACCTACTCTACTCATCATCTTGGTTATGCTTATGCATTATGGACCAATAAGTTTTCTCAATGAGTTTTATCATCTTGTCATTAGGTGTTTTTTTTTTCACTCTTTCTTCTTGTCATATTTGTCTTGTTTATTGTACGTCACTACAGTGGTGTTTATAGGCCTGCAGCCTAGTATTATTTAAATTTTGAATAGTTATGTTTTCTTGTTTCATGATGTTCTATTTTGTCTATATTTTATGTTCAAGAAAAACATTTGTGTTTTTGGACGCATTTAATCACTATATATATATATATATATATATATTTTTTTTTTTCCTGTTTGTTTTTTCTTTGATGGGAGACAAAAAAAAGGGATAAAGGATATACTCTATGTAGAAAAACCTAACATCCTACCTTATGGAAATAAGAGTGTGTGAAAGACACGTTGAACAATCATTTTTATGAATTTTTTTAAGCAAGCCAAACTAGGGTTGAAGACACTCCACCCTATGGATTAAAAACAAAAGAATATACAAAAGCAAGGGAGGACAAACCCTCATCAATGCAAAAGAAAAACAGGAAACACGCCCTTACAAACAATGAAATGCCTACAAGATCCACATTTGCTACTTCTTTCTAACATTCCACATATGATCATGCACTCTCTATTGCTCAACATGTATTTTGGATTTTTTTAAAATAATAAAATCTTAGCTAAAGTTCAAATAATCTTATATATATGTATATGCAAACTTTTCAACATTTTGCCATATTGTTTCAATATAAAATATTATTTAGGTGAAAAAGTCACTTTTTTTTGTGTGTTTTTCGTTTTGAAGAGTAACATGGTTTTTGGGAGAATATCTAGAATGTCACCACTCTTAAATCAATGTAAAGGTGACAAAAACATTAGCTAGCCAAATCCAAAAATTTACTTATCTAAAAAAATTCTTTTGGAGATTAGTAATTTGTATGAAAACTTTTCAACACTTTGCCTTATTGTTTCAATAAAAAATATTATTTAGGTGAAAAAGTCATTTTTTGTGTTTTTTCGTTTTGAAGAGTAAAATGGTTTTTGGGAGAATATCTAGAATGTCATCACTCTCAAATCAATGTAAAGGTGATAAAAACATTTAGCTAGCCAAATCCAAAAAATTACTTATCAAAAAAATTTCTTTGGAGAATAGTAATTTATTAAGTCTGGTGACGTCTTATTCCAATCCTGGAATAATTTTTTAATGATAAGTTACAATTAAAACCTACCCCTTTATTTAAACTACAAACAAAATGATACCCTCCTTAACCTCGGCAACAAGGAAAATACTACCAAAACTATGAAGCAATCACATACCCAACTCATTATACAAAACTAGCTCAATAAAGACATTTCGGTTTACTAATCCTACAATAGTCTTTTCAAAACTTGTTTCATACAAACACGGGCCTGATTATAAGGAAGACTTCAAGAATATGTTCTTATGTTTTTAAATAAAACTATTTTGACTATTGCAATTAATGTAAACACTTTGGAAGTATATCTTTTTAAAACTTTGAGCTGTATTATCCTTTTAAAGACTTCATTAATTACTCCAAATTTATCGACTTTATATCAAAATTAATAAATTCAGGTTCTATCGGGATGCTATCAATATGCATGTCTTTTTGAACCTGATACTCTTGTGTGAAACGTTGATGCCATTTGCATTAAGATATGTGTATTTTTTGTTAGTATTAGATTTCTATAACCTAAGACCATATCTTATAAGGATGGATAAGAAGCAAATATGGATAAATTTATCCATCTTTGTGCAATGGATGGATAATTCCTATCCATCTCTAAAAAAATGGATAAATCTATCCATTTTTGCCACCATGGATAGTGTTGGCTGACCAGTTTTTTGAAACCCGTGTGGCTTTTCAAATATCGCATGCCCAGTAACAACTATATTATTTGAATAACATCTAGTTGCTCCTCATTATCTTATAAATATGTTCTTCATCTTTCATTGAATCTTGTTATTTTGGAATGTCTGAAAGCCATGACTTCATTTGCGGCATACGTTGTATATTGTGGGCGTCAACCTGGTGTTTACATAAGTTGGGGTGCTTATTCTCAATAAGATTTAGGATTTGCAAGTAATTGTTATCATGGATTTGAAACAAGTGAAGAAACCCGAACAAGTTACATCCATTACATGAATCGCAAGGTGGAAAGAATTGAAGTAACAGGCTTTGAGGAGGACAAGGTAGAAGTGATGGACAAGAAAAATGCCAATGGAAGGGTCATGTAAGAGAAGGTGAGAGCGATCGTCTATATGCATATCAAAGATGATTGGGCGACTACATGCAGGATTGTGAAAGAATACTTAGTTACTTCAATTGACTTTTATTATTTCAAATCTACTTGCTGAATCAATTAATAAAATCAAGAAAATGTTAAACATCTTAAAAAATAATATAATATTAAACATCCGAAATAAAAATAACAAGTTGTCTAACATAATAATGAAAGCTAATATCCCTTACACATCTTCCTATTACTCATCTATAGGAGAATCGAAAGCGGAACTCAACTTCCTCGTGAGGTGCTCAATTTTCTTACTTCTCATCATACAGCCATCAATAGTAATCTTGAGAAGTCGTATGGAATAAATGTCTCATTCCATGGTTCACTCGATTAACATCCCTATAGCGCACAAACAAAGTAGGTTTTATGAAATAGTAATTGTCATTGCAATGATAAGTGAATATTAAAAGATATATGTAAATAACATTTTAAAATATCTTACAAAATCAAATGCACCAATATCTAGGTTTAAAAGAGTGGTCTCAAGTACCGAAGAAATGACATCTGAACATTAAGCCTCTGCGAACTAACCATTTGAAATGGCCACGGGTCATCCACATGACCAAATTGAAGAAGCAAAGTAGCCTTGCACGCGTGTGAATCAAATCTCAAGTTTGTAGGTGTTGGAATCCTTACATCATCCCGAATTCCACAACTGTATAGGAATATATACATTTGTTCCCATGTACTCTCGATTCACCATCCTGGATGATGGTGAAACTGAAAATTAATAAAAAATAATAAGTTTTAAGTGTACAAAATGGATTATGAATGTTTAAGTATACAAAATAATGAAAAATATAAACACACATGTGTCCCACCAAACTTGATAATTATGTTCCTCATGTGTAAAAATTATCTTGCTTGACAATCCATTCGCTCGGTACTGCTAAATTCTTCAAACTCTTTTAAACATCACATTTGTTGAAGACATAAAATGCAATGGAGGTTCTGACACAACTTGTCTACTCACGATTTGCATCAAACACCTCTCCCCCAAATATCATGCTCGTATTCTCAGTGAGAATAACAACACTATGGAGTATAACAAGCTACTGGCCTCACATTCTGATACATGGGATCCATATTACTCAATATCATGTCCACTGTAGCCACCCATAGTTGCCAAATAAAAGTATTAAGTATCATCATTGCTAATGACTTTTTAGCGTTACACACTGTAACACCCCTAAATTTCATAAAAGTTAATTTATTTTATTTTGAATTAAATAAAATAGAGTTACATTTAATTGAATTTAAATTTCAAAATTTTAGGGTTTTTATTTTGTGAAGTTAAAGGGTGGGTGCCCTCAGAATTTTAGTGGGGGCGAATAACCACTCACAATATAAAAAAAAACCTTCATTTCTTTCTTCTCTTGAGCAACAATCTTCCTCATCTCCTTCTTCGGTGACAGTGGCTGTCATCGGGACGTTGTTGTGTGTTTCTTCGCCCAACCTCCCCTATTTTCTTCCTATCTCCTTCCCCTATTTTTTCTCTTCTTCTCGTTTGGTTTCAGCCTCAGAAACATAGTTCCAGAGTGTGGTCAAGGGCTGTTAGACCGGTTTTCAGGGGCTGTTACAGGGCTCTTAAGGAGTGGTTGCAGGCTGTTTACGAGGCTTATTGCAGGGTTTGCTGGTAGTGCATGCCAAACTAGTGAGTTTTCGTCATTCAATTTTGTATGTGAATTTAAGAAGGTTGGGTTTGTTGATGTCATTTGAAGATTGTGAGTATTTCGATCTGGGTTTTGCTTTAAAGTTGATTTACTACAATGGGTTTGTTTCAAATTGATGGAAACCATGTTAGGATCTAAGATCCGATTGTTTTTGGTGGATTGTTTTGTTTGTTGATTGGTTTTGTTTGCATGGGTGAAAGTTAAGATAAAAGGTGTTTTTGTTTTATCTTTTGATTGATTACGACCTTATGTGTTATTGAATCTGTAGATCAAAGAAAAATTCAGTGATTATAATTCCTGTTTTTGTTGAAAAGTTGTCACCTTTGAATGATTCTAGCTAAGAGAGAAAAACAGAATAAAAGAAAACACTTGTGAGCATGTGCTCTCAGCCTAGGAGGCTGCCTTGTATAAGGCTAGGCGATCAGGGCAATGATTAGTCAAGTATCTTTGAAGAAGCTTTGGTGGTATTGTGCTAGGAAAAGTGCAACACCACCAAGATTGTATGTTCTATGTGTTTTCCACTTACATTTTGGATTTGATCAAAATGCTTTTATGAAAATCCCAATCGAATTGAATGTGCTTCTAAAAAATTTCAAGTTAATTGGATATGCTTGAGGTTGCTAGATGTGTTATAGACAGTTTTATTTGGTGAATAAGATACTCATTACTCATGCACTGATTCTCAACAATGACAAGATACAAGGTTAATTTTGTGTTTTAAACCCGCTTGCTACCCTGCTTCAAGTTGTTATCTTTCGAAAGTGTAGTGTTTATCCTAGAAGTGCAGTATTAGGTCATGATGATACATGTTAATAATCCTCACTCTGCCTTTTTTCTGGTTGTGCCGTTGTCCCTTCAAATTAAGTGACAACCATGTGTTTTACTTATCCTTGTGGAAGAAAGATGTAAAGGGGGAAGTTTGATTCTTAGAGGATTTGGTGGAAAAGAAAGTAGATAGTTAGGAAATTTCAAAGTTGTCCCCATTCCCTGATATATAAAAATAGTAACTCTATTAACTAGTTTTGATGAATAATTAGCACTATGATCCTTTTTGGCTTTGTTGAACATGTATAAATTAGTACGGCAGAGTAGAAATCTTGATATCTTAACTTTTAGGACTTGCCTCTTACTTCTAATAGCGATTTAGAGTTATCCACTCAAAAGTTGCATCATTGATCATTCCCCTAAATTCATGTTTTGTGTATTGCTTGCAACTTCTATTCAAAATAAAATACATGAATCATGTTTAAGAGTAAAGAGAAGGTTGTTTTGGTTTGAAGATGGATTACCATTTCCATGTCTATTACCAATATTTTGAAGGGGTAAGAAATTTCTAGACGGGGTTTTGGCTTTAGTTAGTTATTTCTACATCTTAGTTGATGAGGTACACTTGTACATTCCATGAGAGTTAAATGAATATACACGAAAATAGTAAACAGTAATAGGTGAAAGAAAAAATGGGTTAGAAAGGATTCATGTTAGTTTATATAGTTTTCCTCATTTGTGAAGTCTGAAAGTAGTACGGTGAAGTGTCTTTTCTTGCTACTGAAAGTGGTGGTGTTGAGTTTTTGGTCAGATAAGATTATGGGTAGCCTTGGCCTTATGGACTCATGGAGTCTAGTTTTCCTTACTACTCACATTTAATCATGTATAGGGTGATTGAGGTTCAACAGAGGAGTTAAGGGATCTTTGGGGTTGTGCCTTTGTGATGGTTTATGTAAGAAATGTGTGTACTTTACACATTTGAATTATTAGGCTTGTATGGAAATGATGGGTTTCATTTCAAGTAATCCGTCATGAGATTTTAGGCATGTTTGAGAATGAGGTTACCTTATTTGTGTCGCAAACGCGTGATCTTCACTATTTTGATCTGTTTGATGTGTGAGTTTTTCATAGCTTGCTGGGTTCATGTTTTGGGTATTTGCATGATTCTACGAATTTCGATTTGTATGTTTATGACTAAAATTTGATTGTTATGCAGATTGTGTTGCTGAAAAGAAATTTATTTCTTGTATTAAATGGGTTTTGATCCCCGCTCTATTACAAAAAAGTTTATATATGAAAAATGTAGGTTGCCCCAAAACAATGGGAGGATATTCTGATGAGATTGTTTATGATTTGGCAATGTGTCAAATGATATGCTTCCCTAAAAGATTGTGGTGAATTGATTTGTAAATGACAAAGTGTCATTGTGAAGGAAATTTGAAATATCAAAAATAAATGATATTGATAAACTTTGACTCCTAAAATTTTAAACACCTGGAATTGTATCACTTAGAACTACCACTCATCTTTTTGTTTATTATTTCCCCTCTCTTACTAGAGAAACTAAATAACCTATGGGTTGTCTTGCAGAAGTGGGGCGCCTATTTCTTATAGAGAAACTAAAATAACCTTCGGGTTAGTCTTGCGAAAATGAGGTGAATTTTTATGCCTAAGATAGACTTTGATATTTATCCGTATAAAATGTGACGTGACTTTATGCACATTGATAGCCCAAGAGTGGATTTTGTTACTCATATAGTTAGGAGTATCTGGTGATGCATGCATGTATGTGATGTGTCCCCACTTGGGCATGGATGACATAGAAGTCCTCCTTTATATGAGAGCGGCATACGAGCATGTATGTTCGGCACGGAGGTGGTGCGAATGTGGTATCTTCTAAGTGATCAATTCGTTAAAAATGCATAAGATGCTTAAGTCAAATAATGTATGAAGACAACTGTTTAATTAATAAATTACGTTTATATTGTTTCTAACCCTTTTCATGCAGGATGGCAAGTCCACTAATATTTTTGCAGGTCAGACTTGCCATAGTCAACTTCTACAGTGTAAGTACAAGTAAATGCACATTTACTTAATTAGGATGATGACATGATTGCCTCGTTGAGGAACTGAATTCTTTGAAATGTGTTTTCTTTCATGACACATTTGCCTCATTGAGGAACTACCTGTTGGTGTGGTTGTTTGTTGTTTGTGCTTAGTTTGATGTTATCACGTGCGATTTTATTGATTTTGGGATGAAGATTACTCACACCAGCTTTATTGCTGACCCGAGTGAGCTTTTGTTTCTTGGGTACATTCCTTTAGGAATGTAGCTGATGAGCCTTTCAGGTTTAGAGACTTTTGAGCAGCGTTACTGGAGTTTCGCTAGTGAGGCTAGCAACGTCAGTCTTTCTTGGTTAGAGTTTTATTATTAATTTTAGTTTGTTTCTATTTTCTAAACTATGTTTTAGTCATTGCTGCTAAATGTGTCTATGGTTATTGAATTTCATGTCCCGAGTTTTGGGGAAACGTATAATCCTACGTGGATTTTGGGATTTTCGTTTTCTTCGAAAATCGGGGCGTGATACACACATTGTCCCCAACTTTGTGATAATGGTGTTCTCGATTACTATCATGATAACGTTTCATTATAGGAATCACCTGATGATCATGGGGTTTCAAAATCAGAATATTGTACAAAGAATAACAAATAAACAAAAAAAATGTTAATTTGCTAAATAAACTAATAAATGACTATATAAAAAATAAATACAATATGCCATACCTGCAACACTATCGTACACCCACACATGTCGGACCTTGAACTTGATCCTTCATCAAGTTCTTTGTACATGTCAGCCATGATCTGATTATCCTAATTAATTGAGCGAAATTTCTACAATCTATGTAGAGGTAAAAAACAAGTTGTCATCCATCCCAATTGAATGTAATGTTTGTTATTAAAAAATAGAACCCCAAAGACATAAAACAGAAAATGCAAATGTATCTCCCCGTGGCTTCTAGACTAGGAAGGCCAGTCACATTCTCTTTCACTATCGGGTCTACAAACTCTTTCTTAAAGTACTGATAGTCAAAGTTCTACTTAGATTTTATCCAGCTTTATACTCTCATCAAATGGAATGAATTGTCATATCCCCACCAAAATCCCAATGATCTAAAGGGGTAAAGGACATTTCTCTAACAGAAAAAAATTTGAAGTATGGGTAATACTCAACCATCTCTCTATCGATGCAATCCCAATGACTATCATGCATATGGAACACATTGTCACTAAAAAGGAATAATAGGGGTAAACTTGCTTTAACCCTCTGGAATCCTTTCAAGTATCAAATTTGTTTTCACTACTTGAAACCATAGAAACTACACAACTGAATTTCTAATTTGTAATATCCGAAATAAAATTAATAAACTTTTTTATTATCAAATATATTGACTAAATGTCATGCTATTAAAAATATTTGAAAAGTAGGATATTTAATATGATGTTATTGTAAATATAGATATATAATGATGTTTAATATTATGTTATTATAAGTATATATCATGTTATTTAATATCATGTTAATATAAATAGATATCATAGTACTTGATAAGATGTTATTATCACTATAAGAAAAAACACAATTGATAACGTTGTGTAAATGCTATGAAAGATGTATTATAGCATTTTCTATATGTTGTGTATACCAATGCTATGTATAGTTGCATAACGATTAGAAAAGTTATAAAACTATAGCATTTTATGAAAAGCCTTTTCCATGACATTAGCTTTATGCTATTGAACATATATTACAACATTATTCTTGTATGATCTTCAATACCCTAGTAATAGGTTTTTCATTTTTTTAACCAAAAAATGTTAAACAATTAATGTCATCAATTTAAAGATTTCAATCTGGAACTCATACAACTTGAAACTAAAACAAAGATTTTGTTAAGAACGTATAAAATTAGCTTTGACTTTATTAATCTAAAATCAAGTACATCAAAGTGAGAGTCTGAAATATATCAGCTGATACATTGTTTCCATAATCATGGAAAATAATAAATATACATCGCAAAAAACAAAATCAATCAGACCCATAGCTACAAATCCCAACAAAACAATTTTTTCTGTAATATGCATACATCCATCTAGACCATCCCTGACATTTCCCTCCTCCCGAGCTTGTATTTACACCTCTTCACCTTCCTACCAACAAGTTCCTACAAGTTAAAGATAAGCATGAGTTTGGGAAGTACTAGATAAGCATTACTTTGGGAAGAATCAACCGACATTCTATATAATCAAGTTAATCAAATTTACTTATATTGTTTATTAAATTTACTCATATTGTTTATTACCCTCACCATCATATTCTCACCCTACTAGTTGCAACATATAAATATTCTGTCATCAAATGGTGCCATCAAATTAGGTATTAACGTGGTGAAAACTTACTTGAAAATTTCAGAAATTGACATGAATTAAATTTAAAACCAAAATACTACAAACACATAATTTGGTAAACAATGAGGGAGGTGAATTGAGACAATTTTATACTTACATGTGTGTAGCAAATCTGGTAAGTCAGATATAGATATTACACCGTCAAGATTGCATTACATAACATTTAGCAGTTGACATCATTAACATACATCGAGCCTTGGTAATTTCATCCTTCCATCTAACTCCAACAAAGGTTATTGAGAATGATTGTTACATGCAACATTTTACACCTTTGGCTTTATCAAAAAACTATTATTTTTGTACATAACTAAAATAAACTAGGGGTTAAGAAACAAGGACGTTTATTTCCTTTGACAAAGCAATTTTGTATTATGAACTATGCATTAAACTGTGGAGCTTCGTATAGCAAACAAATTAACATATGAGTTCTCTTTTCCGATAAGATTGATATGTAAAATATCATATCTATTATGCATTTACGCCCTGGAAAGTCCTAATATATAAATCATGTATATATATCACGCCCTATCATTCAGATTACTTTATTATGTCAAGGGGGAACGGTGTTTCATAGTATTCAGTAATATAAGACATTCAACACATAATATACACCTAATAAACTACCCTAATAAGCAGTGAAAATATTGAGCATGGGAAAAAGACATGTAGCAAGTATAAACATATTGTAATCTAGTTATTTCATAAACCAAAGCTTCCATAGCTAGAATACACATAAGATGTTGCATTGGCAAGTTTAAGTTCTCTAACAAAACTGACTCAGAGATATATAATATTCTATTGTATCCAAGTGCTAGTCAATACAAACCCAAAAGTGAATACTAAAATAAGCATACTAGAAAACCAATTACCTATGATGTAGTCGATTTTTTCTCTTCTTCCTCGCCGTTACCTAGACATGCGTAGGGAATGCACGTGAGCTAAAGACCACTGTGTGGCGGCCGATAACACTTTGATGCTTAAGTTAAATAAAGCTTAAGAGAGGCTTAAAGCTGTGAATTGGGTTTTTGTCGCGTACCTTTGTTTACCCACCTTATCTCTCTTTTATAGTGTGAGATTCCTTGTTCGGCCCGATCTTTGGTGGTGTAGTTCAGGGAAAGAGATCTTGCTAGAGATCCTTTCCTTGTTGGGAGCTGTCCATAAAGAGAAGTTTTCGTACACGACTTGTGCTCCTAGATCTGCGGGAGAGGTTTCCCTTTCTGAGTGTTGTCCATGCAAGGAAGTTTCATTGCCCGACTTATTGTTCAGTATTTGTTTCCTAGTCGAAACTAAAGTATTGTTGGCCTACCTATCTTGGGTCGATCCTCCAGATACTTGCCTTATCAGGGCTTACAAGTATTGGGCTTGACCGCATGACATGTGAGCTTAGTGACACGTTGCAATTTGGGTATGACCTTCAGGATCCTGCTAATAATGGGCTTAATGTTGTCTGAGCCTTGCTGGATTGAGTGCACAATCAGGTCTGCTATGTTCTGTTTGACGAGATTATCATGACACGTGTACGGTGCTGATTTGAGGACAAATTGATGTATCATCAACTGTTCCCCTCGAAGTTAGTAGGCCATCATGTCGATCCACTAAGTCACTTTAATAGAATATGTATAGTCGTGATGATTAAACATGAAATGTCATCTTGAGTGGCGCATGTCATTAAATGAGTATGCGACTGCTCAGTAAGGAAGGGGGCTCGACTCCCTGGTGCTTATATAAGCCACTGCCTATGCGAGAGAGTCTATTTACTTTTGTGTATTTTTGCCTCCTTTTTGTTTTTTTTATCTATGTTCTTTGCTGCAACTCTTTTTAAAAAGTTCAAACTTTCTTTCATGGCGAACAACGTCGAACTTACTTCTGGGCAGAAGCTGTCTCATGTCTGCCTTGACTTTTACCGGAAGCAGAAGGGGTCCGATTTGGCTAAGCTTCGAGAGGACTATCGAATTCTCGAAGACCTGGAACTCACCCCATTTAGCGCTACCCATAATCCGTTGACACCTTCGCAAGGGTTCATAGCTTTGCACAAAAGCATGCTTTAAGCCAGACTTCGCTTTCCAGTTTCGGAGGACATTTGGCGCTTCCTGGCGCACCTTCGTATTCTTCCGGCTCAGATGGTGCCAAACGGATTTAGGAATTTGATTGTTGTATTGATCAGAGCGAAGGATGTTGGCCTTCAGTTAACTTCGCAAGTGATCCACCTGCTGACTTTTCCTCGGCTAAACGGTCATGGAGTCTTTTGGTTTAGTACTCAGAAATGCTTGGGCTTCTTGTATGATGATTTCAAGTTTTGGCAGAAGCATTGCTTTATAGTTCTTCGAACTCACTATACTTCAAGGTGGAGGGTCGGGCAATTGTCAGATATTTCAAATTCAATCTTGGTGAGCATAATGTCCTTTTTTATTATTTATTTATTTATTTTTCTTCTTTTATGTGCTTTCAGATACTGACAAGTTGTCCCACTATTTTGTGCAAGAAAATTCGTGACTCTGACTCTTATTGAGAAGGAAAAGTCAGTGAGGAGGGCATTTAATGAGCTTCCTTTCATTGCTTGGAGGAGGTCGTAGCTTCGGACAACATCGTGCAGAGTGGGATGTTCAAATACTTCCACGTAGCTTCTACTGTGCTTAAGTCATCGCTGAAGGAGACTGGTAGTGTTCATTCCAAGAAGAGGAAGCTCACGATAACAAGTCCTACTAGGTAGGCTAAATTGGAGGCAACCATGCCGGCCAATGATTGGCCAAGAGGAGGCGAGCTAGCGGCAGGACTAGTTTTCTTCTAAACTGGTCCTGCTGGATCAAGAAGTGATGGTTGCGAAGTCTGGGCCCATTCAGTCTGCTCAAGAAATGGTTCTAGGAGAGCAGGGTGCCTGTCTTGAGCCTCCTGTTCCATTAGCTGTAATGGAAGAGGGCTAACCAGAGCAGTTGATCTCGGCCAAGTCAATGCTGCTACTGATGCTCTTTATTCCATTGAAGCTACTGCCCCGAAGAGCGGATCTTTTATCCCGCCTTAAGAACCCGATGTGGAGTGTTGGGCAAAGTTTTCAGTTGAGAATGCCTTAGATGTGGAGCTGGTGTCTTCAAAATGTCCACTTGGATTAGCATCGTTAGTACAAGGTAAGCTGCACCCCGACGCTCATGGTACAGTTCATGCTTTGAATAAGGCTTTTCCTGAGCTTTGTAAGCATATTTGGATGCTCTCTATCAGTCAGACCTCTTATGCGAGCAACTTGAAGAGGTGGCAGGGAAGGTGCACACTGATCAGAAAGCCCGAACCGCTGAACAAAAGAGAGTTGAGTTCGAGTTGACTGCTTTGGGCTGGGAGTTTGAATCCTAGCTGGCCGACAGGCAACGTCTTGTCCACGAAGCGGAGAGTTAAGATGTGTCCGCGCTAATTGAGCTAAGTCCGCTCAGACAGTGACTGGTAAAAAAGGAATCTCATGTGGCTGCGCTTTCACATAGACTATTGAAGGTGGAGGCAAACTTAGCAGAGTCCACGGCTCGGGGACATGAGTAGTGGGTAACTTCGAAATTTCTGATCGCTCGAGGTAGGCTAGAATTGCTTGGACTGATTGAAAAAGATAACTCGCACCTAGAGCTTGATTTTGGATGGTATAGGAAGGCTGCTTACTGGAAGATTGACGAGACAAAAGTTTTTGACCCAGCGTCCCCATCTAACAATTCAAAATTGGCTTCTAAAGATGTTACTTTGTCTCCTACAGTTCCTTATAATGTAACTGGCTCTTCAGCCTCTGGAGCAAGTTCTCCAAAGCAGTTGTAATTTTTGAAATATGACTTAAATAAAGTTTGTCAAATAGTTTTTTGTACCTGTACTTTATATGGCTTATTTATGCTATCATGCTATTGCTTAGTCTGTTACTTGCGTAATAGATTACGAAGTGTTTGTACTTCCTTTTCCTTGACCCATCTCAATCCATTTGATTCGGACTGGGCCGTAACCTAGGTTTTGAGCCATCATTATCAGCCAAAACTAACTAAGGTTTGATCAGGTTCGACGATCATTTTCGCGAAAGTATAATGATCCTGGGAAGCCGTCTTTGTCAAGCTACACGAGCACTGACTAAACTCCCACTTTCTAACCCATCGTCGTTCGGTATTTGCATACTAGGTGTTAGAGTGCTAAGGTTCTGCGATCATTGTTTGTGGAAGGACAATGATCCCTGGCAAGCCGTCTTCACCAGATGCATGAGCATTGACAAAGCTCCCATTTTCTAACCCGTCGTTGTCTGCTATTTGCAGACTATGTGTTAGAGTGCTACGGTTCAGTGATCATTGTTTGCAGAAGGGCAATGGTCCCTGGCAAGCCGCCTTCTCCAGGCTACATGAGTGCTGACTAAGCTCCCACATTCTAACCCATCGTCGTCTACTATTTACAGACTAGGTGTTAGATTGATAAGGTTCAGTGATCATTATCTATAGTTGGACAATGATCCCTGGCAAGCTGTCTTCACCGGGCTACATGAGCACCGACTAAGCTCCCACTTTCTAGGTCATAGTCCATTTTATTCGGACTAGGCTTCGAGCAGACCAAAAGCTATCGTTATCAGTGGCCACTAACTAAACTTTGGTCAGGTTCGGCGATCGTTGTCCATGCAAGGATCCCTGGCCAGCCATTGTCATCAGGCGTTGAGAGCGCTGACTAGACTCCCATTTTCTAGGCCATCTTAATCTGTTATTTGTGGACTATACTTCAAGCAGACTAGAAGCTATCGTAATCGGTCATCACCGACTAAGCTTTGGTCTGATTCGATGATCATTATCTATATTGGATAAAATCCCTAGTGAGCTGTCTCGAATAGGTGTCAGAGCGCTGACTAAGCTCCCACTTTTTAACCCATTGTCGTCTGTTTTTCACAAACTAGGTGTTAGAGTGATAAGGTTCGACGATCATTGTCTGCGGAAAGACTAAGATCCCTGGCAAGCCATCTTCACCAGGCTACATGAGCACTGACTAAGCTCCCACTTTCTAACCCATCGTCGTTCGATTTTCACAGACTAGGTGTTAGAGTGAACTTGAGGCCATTGCTGTCAACTAAAATTGACTAGGCTATGGTCAAGCTTGATAAGTTCTCTAACGCCACGCAATTCATTGAGAAGGCGGGAGTCGGACAATGAAAGACTGACTGGAAGTAGTGGAAGTTTAGAAAAAGTGGATGTTCTTTATTGATAATACTTTTTTAAGGTACTCTACATTCCATGGCCACATAAGGCTTCTACCTATAGACGATGGAGGTCCAATATGAATTTCTCAATTTGATCATGGGGCTCAATTTCGACCCATTTCGTGAAGTAATCCACAGCTACAAATAGGAACTTCTTATTGGCTGAGGCAGGGAGCGGTCCAACGATGTCCATCCCCCACTGAGCAAATGGCTATGGGCTGGTCATTGGAGTCAAGGGCTACGCTGGCATGGGTGTATACGACGCAAACCTCTGGCACTTATAGCACTTGCGGACAGTGTCTTTGGCCTCCTGCTGTATTTGCAACCAATAGTACCCTACAGTTAGGGCCTTATGGGCCAGTATCCTCCCTCCTGGGTGATTCCCGTAGATGTCATCATAGATTTCTTTAAGAACGCGGTTTGCCTTCGAGGAGGTTAGGCATCTAAGCACGGGACCCATGGCCAACATTCTATAAAGCTTGTCATTTAGGAGAGTGTATCGTTCGGCCCTATTCTTCAACTTTCTGGCCTCTGTCTTTTCGATAGGGATGATCCCATTATTGATGTACTTAATAATTGGGATTTATCCAGCTTGAGTCTACTTCCATGGCATAGAGATCAGTGAACTCCTCTTCTTCCAGATTTGATTGTTCTAGGAATTCAATGAGCCCGTTAGCGGTCTCGGCAGCGTCTGAGTGGCAAGTGCGTCGAATTTTTTGTTATCGTCTCTTGGACACTGCAGGAGTTCAAATCTTTTAAATTGGCCTGCTGCGCTGTTGAACTTCTAGAAGTAAGCTATCATCCTTGGATATTTACGTTTGAACTCTCCCTTGACCTGGTTGACTACCAGGCGTGAGTCACTGCACGTGGTTAACTCAGTTACTCTGATCCCTTATGCAAACTTCAAGCCGAATAGGAGGGCTTCGTATTCTGCTTCATTGTTCGAGGCTGAGAAATCGATCTTGACCACCTTTCCCAAGGTAAAGCCACCCGGAGAGTGGAGGGTGATACCAATTTTGCTTCCTTTTAGTGTGGATGACCCGTCGCATTGCAGGATCCAACCCTGTTCGTTCGGTCTTTGTTCTGAGTTGTCTGGCACTTGTTCTCCGTCGCCGGTAAATTCGGCGATGAAGTCTGCCAATGCTTGGGCTTTGATGGCTATTCTTAGAGCATAGTTAATGCCAAACTGCGCTAGTTCCACCGACCATTTAACCATCCTACCGGATAATTTTTGCTTGTGCAACACTGTGCGAAGTGGATGACCAACGCCAAAGCCAGCTTTTCTAGATCCGGATAGTTTGCTTCTGTTTCCACGAAAGTTTTGCTGACGTAGTACACTGGTCTGTGTACCCCCTTTTCATTTCGTACAAGAGTCGAACTAACAACATGATTTGAGACAGCTAGATATAAGTAAAGCACCTATCCTAGGACTGGTTTCAAGAGTAGCTCGGTACTTCTCATATATGACTTTAGGTTCTGGAATGCCTGCTCGCACTCTTCATCCCAGTTGAAGTCCTTACTTTCTCTGAGAATCTTGAAGAAAGGGAGGCATTTGTCGAATGATTTAGAAATAAATCTGTTGAATGCTGCCACTTTCCCGGCCAGGCTTTGAATTTCCTTGATGGAGGTCGGGGACTTCATATCGAGAAAAGCTTGAATCTGCTTCTATTCCCCTCTGGTTTATGTAATCTAGGAACTTGCCTAACTCAACCCCAAATAGACATTTTTGTGGATTGAGCTTCATTTGATACTTGCGGAGCTGGCCGAATGCTTCAGCAAGATCAGATATGTGATCTAGGCTGTGGAGGCTCTTGACCAACATGTCGTCTATGTAGACCTCCATGTTCCTTTCGATTTGGTTCTCGAGCATCTGGTTCACTAGCCGTTGATATGTTGAACCTGCATTTTTTAGGTTGAATGGCCTTACCCAATAACAGTATATTCCTCTTTCGATAATGAAAGAGGTTTTCTCTTGGTTTGGGGGTGCATCTGTATCTGTATCTGGTTATACCCGTAGTAGGCATCCAAGAAACTTAGGAGATCATGTCCGGATGTGGCGTCTACAATTTTATCAATGTGGAGAAGCGAAAAGCTGTCATTAGGGCATGCCTTGTTCAAGTAAGTGTAGTCCACGCAAACTCTCTACTTTCCATTTTTCTTTTTAACCAGGACGGTGTTTGCCAGCCAATTTAGGTATCGTGCCTCTTTGATCATGTCGTTGTTAAGTAGTCTTTGTACTTATTCATTTATGATCTGGTTCCTCTCGAGTGCCACAGGTCTTTCGCACCGGGTCTACAGTCAGTCGATGCGTGACCATGGAGGGGTCTATTCCCACCATGTCTCACATCGTCCAAGTGAAGACGTCTTGGTTCTGCCATAGCATTGTTATCAGCTATTCAACAAATTCCTTGCTTAGGCGGGAACCTATTTGGATGGCTCTGCTATCACTGGGGCTATCCAGATATACAATCACAGCTTCCTCTTTGGGTCGTCTGACGTTAGGTCTTCCCCTTGGACTGATAGGGGCCCATTCGTCTAGGAGGGGAGAGTCCTCCCTCAATTTTGGATATGAGCTTAGGGTTGTATCAGCTGTGGGCTCAATCTGCAGTTGATGGTTGTCGAGCCACTTTAGTGTTGCGTGGTGGCAGTTTATAGCGGTCGGCAAATTTCTTCGTATTGTGCCTACTACCTGATTGATTGGGTATTTGATACACTGGTGTAAAGTGGAGACTGCTGCCACCATCTGGTAAAGCCAGGGCCTCCCCAGGATGATGTTGTAAGTGGACGGTGCGTCGACCACCATGAACTTCTGAAGAATTATTTTCTGAAGTCGTGGTTCTCCCGCCATTACTGTTTATCTGATCTTCCCTATAGGGAAGTACTTCTCCTTGTTGAGTCCAACCAAGTGATTTGTTTAGGTTCTCTTCCTTAAGCTGTATGTTGCGGAACATGTTGAGGAACAATACATTTGAACAGCTTCCAGTGTCTACTAAAGACCTCCTCACCTCCCAGTTTGCTATGGAGACTGATATCACCAGGGCATCCATATGCGGAGTACGGATGCCCTAGAGGTCCCTATCTATGAAAGTCAGGGGCAGAATCAGGCTCTGGGAGCGAATGTGCTACATCCGTTGGTCCCTATAGGTCGACTTGGTCCACAATTCGCGGAGCAGTCTTTTTTCGAGACCTGTTGAACCGTTCAATCTTTGAGCACACTCCATGCAGAACGCACACTTCATCCTCATCCTCCTTGTTCTTCCCCTCATTGTTGTCCCTAGGCATAGAGGATTCTTTTCGGATTTCGCTTCCTTTTTAGCGGCCAGCTTCTCGTCTAGAGTGATATATCTGGGCATCCTTCAATAGTTTTACCATATTAGTCGAGGGGTCTAGAGTAAGAAAATTATAGAATTTTCCTATCCTTAGACCCGAGATAAAAGCTGCGACAACAGTTTCATCACTACAACCGTCGATGGGAGTCAACCATTGCTGAAGCGTGTGACGTATTCTCCTAATGTCTCGTTTAGCTTATGTTTTAGGGATTTGATTATCTTCACCGTTCGTACGATTTGTTGCATCTAGGTTAATAGTATGTCTACCCTTGGGTCCACTGCGGCTACCACTGACGTGGGGGTCTGACAGGGTTTCTCCAATAGTGGTGGTGGCGCAGGAGTTGGCCGCGCTCTGCTAGTTCAAGCGTTCAAGGGTTTAGCAACGTCTCCATTGTTGTGAGACCATGTTGTCACCATCTTTCTGGCTCTCTGGGAAATGTGGTACTATTGTTTCTTACTGAGGAACTCCGTCGTTCCCTACAGACGACGCCAAACTGATGTAGTCGATTTCTATTCTCCTTCCTCGTCGTTACCTAGACCAGCAAAGGGAGCGCACGTGAGCCAAAGACCACTGTGTGGCAGCCGATGGCACTCTGATGCTTAAGTTAGATAAGGCTTAAAAGAGGCTTAAAGCTGTAAATTGGGTTTCTGTCGCGCACCTTTGTTCATCGACCTTTATCTCTCTTTTATAGTATGAGAGTCATTGTTCTGCCCTTTAGTGGCGTATTTTAGGGAAATAGATCTTGCTGGAAATCCTTTCCTTGTTGGGAGCTTTCCATGCAAGGAAGTTTCCTTGCCTGACTTATACTTTAGTATTTGTTTCCTAGTCGGAACCAAAGTATTGTTGGCCTGCCTGTCTTAGTCGATCCTCCAGATACTTGCCTTATCAGGGTTTACTCTTGCCTTATCAGGACTTACGATTATTAGGCTTGACCGTGTGACGTGTGGGCTTAGTGGCACATTACAATTTGGGTTTGATCTTATGGATGCTGCCAATAATGGGCTTAATGTTGTCTAGGCCTTGTTGGGTTGAGCGTACAATCAGGCCTGCTATGTTTTGTTTGACGAAATTATCATGACACATGTACAGTGCTGATATGAGGACGGTTTGATGTATCATCAACCTACATAAACAAAACAAGTATGTAAAAATTATGTTTATGTCTACTAGCAATCTTGATTAATTAGTGTATCCACAAAGTCAACAAAGATTATGTGAACTCACCATGAACAATTCAACAACAACCAAGTTTTACATAAATTTTGCACACAAAAATAAGCAATAAATACATCCAAAAAATAAAATAAAAAAGGAATTCATTGAAACCCTGATCAATCAATACATAATAACCACCTAGAGAAAACCAATATTCACATTAGGCAACTTATCCTCTGACATCTAATGATTATGAGAAAGATAATGAGCCAGAGTAGAACACTTAGACAATTCACTTTGAGTATTGGGAAGTCTGTTGGGAGGAATTCCTCAAGGCGAATTACATTTTTTCACCAATCGAAGCGAAGAATTGATTTGAAACAAAGCACTTCGTGTATGAGCATTAGAAGCATCAAAGGCCCCACCCCCAATTAGATATAATCTTACAATTAGGGTTTTGGTTAAAAAAAGTTAGCAAAAAATCAATGTTCCGATTGGAATCCTGATTTGATTTTCCCTAAGCTATTTGATCAAGTGTCGTGGGGTTCTTTTTTTACTATTATTTAACAGTCTTCGATCGTAAATTCTTCTACGGTGGCATCCGATGATTCGACATATTTAGATACTAAAATAGAAAAGGCTTAAGTTGATCTACTTTGATTGACCTGCTTGTGGAATACATTAACTAGAATGGGCATGAAGCTATTTAAGAAAGAGCTTGTTTGAAACTTATAAGGAGAGCTTGTTCGGAACTTATAAGGAGATACTACCCAAATTTGATTTTTCCCTCTTGAAATTTTCCCCATTAAAAACCCTCAAAACTGATTTCAAGATAAGAGATTGTAGAAACTAATACTTATTGTGGGAAAATAAAGAGAAGTTGGAAATAGATTGTCATGAACGTGACTAATTGAGATCAATTGAAAACAACAGACAACATATTTAAAAGACGAAAATCAATTTCTAAAAACTTCTCAAGTTCTTTAATGAACAAGGGCCTCAAAACTACAATTCTTTTCTATTTAATCTTTTTATTCTCTTCTCATTTTTAAAGCTAAACTTCAACAGAAATTTGAAACAACCGAATGGAGAATAGACACGTGGTCACTCCATGTGGTCCTAACTAACAATGAAGCAAATTACAACAATGCTCTTTTTTATTTGATATCTTTTTTTCGCGCTCTGTTTCACGCCATTTCTTTTCTTTGTTTTTCACTTCTTCATTCGTAATATTATCCACCCGTTCTAGAACTTGTCTTGAAGAATCGAAATGAGGGAATGTGAAGCTTATGTGTGACCAATCTTCCCATGTAGCTTCTTGTTCCGTTGAATTGAACCAATGGACCAAAACTTGTGTCACTGCTCTGTTGTGTCAAGGCACCGTGTGTTGAGCTAGTATAGAAATTGGTTCACCTCTGATTCTACCGTGATTGTGGAGTAATTGAAATTACAGAGCTGGAACGATGGAAGTACCAAGCTTCTTCAACTGGAAAACGTGGAAGACAAGGTGTATTTTGGATTGATGAGGTAATTGCAGGCGATAAGCTATTGTTCCCACATGTTCCAGTACTTGAAATGGGCCATAAAATTTAGCTGATAACTTGAAATTCCTGCGCATGTTCACCGATGTTTGTCGATAGGGTTGAAGTTTAAGGTAAACCCAATCACCAATGTTGAAAACTCTGTCAGAACAATGCTTGTAAGCATAGGTTTTCATTCGTTCTTATGCCTTGTGGAGTTTTTCTTTCATGAGTGGAGCGTGTGTTCTCTATCAGTTAGATATTGTTGTACATCAGGGATGGTAATAGAAGATATAGGGGGTAAGAGAAGGAGAGGAGGAGAATATCTATAGATGGCCAGAAATGGAGTTGATTGAAAGCTAGAATGGAAGGTCATATTGAACCAATGTTCAACAAGGTATAGCCATTTTGACCATTGATTAGGAGCATCCCTACTCACGCAGTGTAAGTATGTTTCCAGGCAAGCATTTGTACGTTCTGTTTGGCCATCAGATTGAGGATGGTAAGTTGTGCTCAGTGATAATTTGGTTCCCAAAGCTATGAATAGGTCTTGCAAAAAATACTAATGAATGTTTTATCTCTATCAGATACAACTGAGTTAGGGAGACCATGGAGTTTACAATGTAGGAATACTTCAAAAACCATAGATGTAGCGAAAGGGTGAGATAGAGCCATGAAATGACTATACTTGGTGAGGCGATTTACTACCACTAAGATCGTTGTCTTATGTTGAGAAGGAGGTAAACCTTCAATGAAATCCATAGATATATGCTACCGAGCATGGTCAGGGATTGGTAAGGGTTTCATAAGTCCTCCATAAGAAGATTGATCATTTTTTTCTTTTGGCACGTGTCACTGCTAGTAGTAAATTAGGTGAGAATAAACTTCATACCCGACCAATAGAAGTATTTTTTAAGCTTTTGGTAAGTGGCAGTTATACCAGAGTTGCCTCCTATTGTAGAATTGTGCAATATTGATAATTTTAGTTTCTGAGTGATCTAGTAATCCTAATGTAAATGAAATTCTTGTGCTTGAGTAAACCACTTGAGAAGGGGTAAGGAGGTACGGCCTGAGAGTCAATCAGAAGTTGTTGTATCATTGTTTGAACATGGGAATCAGTATTGTAACTAGAGATTACTTCTTGTAGCCATTGAGAAGCAATAGTAGTGATATCCAGACATTGAGAATCATTTAGATCACGGCTAGAGATAACATCTACATCTTTGTCTTCAACTTCTTTCGTGTAAGAGATTTCATAATCAAAACCCAATAAACTTGGATAGCCACCTCTGTTGTAAGACTGTTGTCAGTTTTTGAGATAAGAAATGTATGATGCTTTGGTGGTCTGTATGTATATAGAATTTGGACCCCAATAGGTAAGATCTCCATTTGGGAATGGCCATGACAATGGCCAAGAGTTCCTTTTCATAAGTAGACAACTGCAAATTTTTTGGACCCAAAACGCTACTGAAGTAAGCAATAGGTTTTCCCCCTTGTGAAAGAACAACTCCTATACCCTTAGAACATGCATCAGTTTCAAGAAAGAATGGTGAATTGAAGTTTGGTAAAACAAGAGCATGGTCATTACACATTGCTTTATTGAGTAGGTGAAAAACATGAGTTCCTTGAGGAGAACAATGGAAAGAGTTCTTCTTAAGAAGATCAATGAGTGGTTGAGCAAGCTGGCCATAATTCTTGATGAATTTTCTATAATAGCAAGTTAAGCCTAAGAAACCCCTTAACTACTTGAGAGTGGTAGGAATAGGCCAAGTTGTCATGGCCTCAATTTTTTAAGGATCAACATCCACTTCGTTAGCAGTGATAATATGTCCAAGATATTCAAGTTTGGGTTGGATAAATGAACATTTAAAAAGCTTGGCAAATAATTGGTGTTGTCTCAATATGGAAAAAGTGGTATGTATGTGAGAAAGATGGTGCTCTATATTGGTACTGTACACTAGTATGTCATCAAAGATAACCAGAATAAATTTTCTTAGGAAGGGTTGGAACACTTGGTTCATCAATGCTTGGACGCTGGAAGGACCATTAGTAGGACCAAAATGCATCACTCTGAATTCAAAATGACCATGATAGGTTTTGAAAACAGTTTTAGGTATGTCAAAAGGGTGTACTCTAATTTGGTGATAGCCTAACCTGAGGTCTAGTTTGGAAAAAACAATAGCACGATGGAGTTCATCAATAAAAGACATTTATAATTGGCCTCATTCTTCCTTGGCTTTACGAGCTGACCCAATAGATTGGTCGTTGTATTCTCGTGATGGATTTTTATGCCACGTGTATGGCTGTGATGTTCGATTTATTTTGATGTATCGTCATCATCTATTATAAATTAAGGGCATTAAACTTGTGACCTTTCTTAATTTTCACATGTCTTTGAAACGTATCACACATTCCAGGCAGGACTAAACAAAGTTCCTCAATTTTTACCAAAAAAAAAAAAAAAATATAACATTGAGTTCCTCAGTTGACAATGACAAACTATTCCTAAGTTTTATTTGTCTAAATGAGGGTCTATTGTATCACAATTCTAATTCGTTTTTAACAAAAAAAAAAGTGAAATAATAGACCTTGTTTTAGACAAATAAAAGGCAAAAGCCTAATTTCATTCAATAACTCAACCACTTGCAAAGCATATGGGTGGACATGTGAAATTAGCCTTGCCCCTGGCCATAAGTTCCATAATGGCATAGTACTATCCAACTTTTTTATTTTGAAAAGTAGGGGTCTTTATTAAGGTCCCCAAACCTAACTCATTCATGTCCACATTAAATATAGTTTTTTTTTTAAATTTTATTTATTAATTTTTTTAAAAGCTTGATGCATTAAACTAGGAAACATACATAGACTTACTCGCTAAAGATGCAAGTTCATGAGCCTGAGGTTACGACTGATATACATACACTTCCAACCTTTAAATAATAGAAAGAGGCATTCAATATTACAAAACACATGTTAGATAGGATAAATAACAAGTTAGAAAGAGGCGTTCAATAGTTGAGTTGAGACAAGTTAGAACAAAAAAAATAACAAATTTTTTTCAAACATGTGTGAGATAAAATTTGACAATGATTAGAGCGTAGGCTATGCTTGGTTCACCAAAATCAGATGTAAATACAAATTTATTTTCAAAAAAAAAAAAAAAAAGTAGAAATCAGTTTAGATAGGATATGAAACCGTGCTGATTTGGAAGCCTAGATGTTGACATACAAAAGTTAAATATGAAACCAATTGGCCTTAATCCATATATATACAAACATTTTGACTTCTTTTGAAGTCGTCTTTGATTTTTTTTTTTCCCTTTCTCCATGTAGAAGTCATTGAACATTTCAAATATTGCAAGTAATGGTGTAGCTTGATTGCCACTGACGGAATACTTGGCAAGTCTTTGCAACTTGTCTCGAGCAGTGTTCTAAAAATAGCTAGGCGGTGGGCGGGCGGCCAGCAGGTGCCTAGCGCCTAGGGGCCTAGGCGGGCGCCTAGGCGGTTTTATATTTTATATTATAATTTTCATAATTTACAAAATTTTAGCCTAATACATTAATATTTTATCAATTACTTCCAATTTAATGCCAGAATACATATGAAAAATCAAAAATTTATAAACATGAAAAATTAAGCTTACATTAAAATTTATAATAGCATAAGTTGCATAACATAGAGTTTCATAGAGATTAAAGAGAAAAAAGAATTACATACTTGATGAGTTGATGGTACCAACCTGTGTTCTAAAAAGCGGCCTGAAATAGGAGCTACTTGAGAAAGAAACAGTCTCTTGGCATTTTACCATGGCAATTGCTCTATCAACTACAACTTTCGCTGCAAAACAATATGCAAAAAAATTGAAAAATAATTATGTGATAAACAGAAATGTCAGTGACAGTAGAAATAGACAAAACCTAGTTCTGCTACCTTCAAGCTTCAACAAGTTGTCCAAAGGGAGAAAATGCATCTCGAAGCTTTTCATCTGTGGTTAATCTTGAAAGGCCTAACATAAATAGAAAACGAGGCTTGCCAGAAACATTAATTATTTCCATTCAAAACTACTTCAAAAATCAGCATAGCTAGCCTAGATCTAGAAGGGATAAATGGAAGCTTATATTTGGGCTCCAATTAATTTCATATCCATTAATTTCAATATTTCATACAAAAATAACTTAAAATAAAGGTCATACCAAAGCTTATATTTGGGCTCCAATTCTAGAAAATTGGGTCAACCTTCTGTGGCTGGGTCCATTTGAACTAATGGATTGTTGGACTCAGCACATTCAATTGCTTAAACAGTTAAACAACTTAAACTCATTCACATATTGCCAGTTTGCCACATAACATGGTGGGAACTGGGAAGTAGATTAGCATTCCATAAACAAATCCTGTTACTTATTACATCCTTTCCTTGACTCCAAAAGCTTACACTTTGAAGTTTGAACTACCTGACTGAATTTGTCTCGCATCGCAGAGTCGACAACAGACATATCAATGATATCATTCCATTCAGGTGAGGTGACTATCCAACACAGATTTGAAGCAAGGTACAGTGAAATAAAGTAATAAACCTCATGAAATAAACTCGGCAGCTGTACAGTGACTCAGTGAGCATCCACTGTAAATGTGAAGCAAGGTAAGAAAGAAGATGAGAAGTTAATATTACCTTGCAGAGTTGCAGGCTTGCAGCAGAGAAGCAAAAAAGTGGAGCGAAACAGCGAAACAGCGAAATGCTTCGCTTGCAGGCTTGCAGCGCAGCAGCAGAGAAGCAAAAATGGCGATTGGTTCACTTCCTCTTCTTCCGTTCTTCGTCTTCCTCTTCTTCGTCTTCCCCTTCTTCTTCTTCTCCTTCTTCTTCTTCTTCTCCTTCTTCCCCTTTTCTTTTGTTTGCAAAAGCAAAACCTAAAATGTCATCGATTGAATTTGGTTTGGGTTATTTTATTAGTTATTTGCAACCAGCCAAAAAAAAAAAAAAAAAAAAAGCCCAGCCTGCCCAGCCCGACTAGGTCCGCCCAGACCCGCCCAGACCCGCCTAGGCGCCCTGTCCGATTTTTCCCTCCGCCTAGCAATTAGTCGAGGCGTTTCTTTACCTACTAGCGCCTAGGCGGCCGCCCAGCCCGCTTTTTAGAACACTGGTCTCGAGTGTAAGGGGAGTTCACTGAAATGGGGTAATATATAGGGGTTTCAATACTCAAGACAATAGGTGAACTTTCTAACCCTAGGTACTATTGTCAAAGGAATGTTAATAGCTATTTTTTTACATGGTTAAAAAGTCTTTCCACTTCAACAAAGAATCTCATCTTGATTTTGTGATGAAAATCCAAGAGTAAAAAAAGAGACAAGGTCAATAGTTACAATATAATTGATGTCTAAAGTCAACTAGAGAATGGTTCAGCATATTATTTAAGACAACGTAATGAATTGACCAACTCAGCCTAAAGTCTCCATAAAATAGAGCAGTTGTCAAGATTATCAGAATATATATTGGTCTAATGGCAGTGGTGTGCCTGCCCAACAGGCTAGTTCTTATAAATAGATTAGCATTAGTCAAGTATAGGTGCCCAATGGGAATATACCTGATGACATGTCTAATCACTCAGCGGGCTGAACAACAGTTTGTGAATGGGTCTACTTGGGAGTGTGTTAAAGCCCTTCTCGTGCTAGCTGACAACAGTTTGTGAATGGGTCTACTTGGGACTGTGCTAAAGCCCTTTTCGTGCTAGAGTTAGCCCATGCCACGTGTACGGCTGTGATCATATCTCTGATTGATGTCTCATCAGGCTGCATACCTTAGTTCTTCCTCACGTCCATCTTATATAATGAGAGAATTTATCTCATTCCTTGAGTCTACCTTTGATTGCGCAATAAAGGGATAAAATATTAATCGCACTCTACCTCTATTAAGTTATATCCTTGCAAGGTTCTTACCCTTCCAAGACTTGATCTTTCTTTGGTAATTATTTCATTTTAGGAGTGTCTTCTCCTAAGGCAATGACTACACCACACCACCATTTCCTCTTCCTCACACCACCATCAAGTTTTTATTTTATTTTATTATTATTATTTTTTATTTTTTTAACTTTCTCACACCACCAATAAATATGCATAATAGATAAATCCAAACTTAAAACGAAAAAAACGCAAACTAGGGTAACATTCGACCAATTTAAACCCTAAATTGAGACTGATTCTCAAATTCAATCAAAACACGAAAGTTGTAGTAGTATGATTTATCTAATAAGACAACTTGAACCACTTGAAAATGTTTTGAAATTAGCAAGTTATGATCATTTTACGAAAGTTGCGCAAATCTGTCTTGCATTGAAAATGAGATAGTGTTTTTAACTTTCGTCCTACTTATGTGCTCGATCAAGACATATTCTCAAGTTGATTGAAACACAAAAGTTGTATTATTCTGAGTTATCTAATAAACAAAACTTGAATCACTTAAAAATGTTTTGAAATGATCAATTTATGGTCATTTTACTAAGTCGCGCAAATCTGTGCGAAAAATGAAAATTGGATGGTGTTCCTGACTTTCGGCCAACTTATGTGCTCAATTGAAACCGATTCTCAAGTTGATCAAAAAACATAAGTTGTAGTACACTGCGTTATCTAATAAACACAACATGAATCAATTGAAAATATTTTTAAATGAGCAAGTTATAATTATTTTACTAAAGTCGCGCATTCTGTCCGAAAAATAATTTCTGTTCGCAGAGTGCACTGCGGGATATCTGAGATGAACATAAAAAAAAAAAATTTCTTGTTCTCATTGTGCAATGCAACCAGGGAAAAAAATTATGTTCACATTGTGCAATGCGGGGTATCCAAGATTTCCCGCAGTGCAATCTGCGAACATAAATTTTTTCGAACAGATTGCGCGACTTTAATAAAATGACCATAACTAGCTCATTTCAAAACATTTTAAAGTGATTCAAGTTGTTGTGTTTATTAGATAACTCAAATTAATACAACTTTTGTGTTTTGATAAACTTGAGAATCGATCTTGATCGAGAACATAAGTTAGCCGAAAGTCAGGAACACTATCCCGCTTTCATTTCGAGACAGATTTGCGCGACTTTAGTAACATTACAATAACTTGCTAATTTCAAAACATTTTCAACTGATTCGAGTTGTGTTTATTAGATAAAAACGAGTACTACAATATTTGTGTTTTGATGTGGTTGAGAACCGGTCTCAATTAAGGGTTTAAATTGGTCGAAAGTTACCATGTTTTGCGTTTTATCGTTTTGAGTTTGAGTTTCTCTGTTATGTTAAGTTATTCATATTTATTGAGTTTGGGTTTAAGGGTTTTGACTTTGAGGGGATTTTGAGAGTTTTCGAGGGAGAGGGAGGAGATTTGCAAGAGATTTGAGTGTGGGGAGAGATTTGCAAAAGATTTTGAATGGGGCAGGGAGGAACCATTGTCGATTTGAATGGTGAGGGAAAAAATGGATGGTTTTTGATTATATAGGTGGTGTGAGAAAGAAAGTAGATGGTGTGAGAGAGTAGAATGGTGTGTGAGAGAGGAAATGGTGGTGTGGTGTAGTCGCTGCCTTCTCCTAATTGGATTAGGAGTGGTTTAAATAGGTCTTGAGCTTATTCTAGCCCAAGAGTCCGCTTTATGATATTCTTGTCTTGGGTCAAATTCCGAGATTCCTGTCATATTGGACTTGTATAATTTAGGCTTAATCTCCGCCAATGATAGCCTGGTTGGATAGTTAAGGTTGTGGTGGATAAACCCACATGTCTTAGGTTCTATATCCACCGGCGGCACGCTTGCCTTTCAATAAAAAGACCTGACTTGGCCTAGCTCATCCGGACTATCTTCTATTAAGGTTGGTTAATTCAGTCTTAATTATCTCACCAAGCAAGGTATGCAATATTGTTTCTAAATGTTGAGGAGTCAACAGATTGACAAGTGCTAGCTAATTTACTAACACCCCTGAAGGACAAGAGTTTATTGTTTGTTAAACGCAATACGAACATACCAGATCTAGTATTAATTATCAAAAATAAAACAGATCATACAAAAAATCCCTTCCTTCACCATCACATACTGGTTTGAATTGAGGAACTATAACCAGTTTGATTGTCAAAGAAGTCGCTCCACAACATAATACCTCCATACTTGGGTGACATTTTAGGAGAACTTGTGATGTCAACACATCCATAGGAATAAATCCACTTCCTACTGCCCCAGTAGCTGCTGGTAGACCCAAGTAAATCTTTTGAGCATTAATCTGACTTGTCCATGTAGTCCAAGAGTTGTTTAGATTGTCAATATTGTTGTTTCCTCCGTATTGGCATGGTGGGTTGTTGTAAAACTGCACCCAAACATAATTGAAAAGCCCAGTATTGAGTGCACCGCCTAGATTTGGGTCTGGAAATGGACATTGTGGAGCTGCACTTAGTAAGCTATTTCTGCTTGAGAGGTACATGGCAAGTGGTCCGAAAGCATGGCAAGTGTGTCCGAATGCTATGTAGAGCCTCCTTGCTCAACGTCAAAATCTATGCCATCTAGGACTGCATCACCAAGTGGACGTGTGGATGAAGCACCACCAAAGCAGTTGTTCTTAAGTAATCTCTAAAATTATCATTACGCCAATCAATAGGGATAGGCAAGATAAGCTAAAGTTGGTGAATGACCAGATAGAGGAAAAACAGGTGGGTAGCAACTTTTGTGTGACTATGACAGAAAATGCAACAATCCTCTAAAGGTGTGTGAAGACGGGACAAACTTTTCATGGTGGGCAGAATATTTTGACTGAGCTTCCAGAGAAGAAAAAGGGCAGAAGGAGGTGCCATAATTCTCCATAACTCTTTTAACATCTTTGCATCAACATGAAGAGAAGGGGGCTTGATGTGGAGAATTTAGAGTGCTCTAAAGTGAACACCTTGGTAGCGTTCTTGACAGTGAAAATACCTTTTTAATCCGGAAGCCAGATCAGCATGTCCAGACAATCCGAACGTCTTATCAGAATATCCTGAAAATCACTGGCTACAGGAGCAGGGGAGAGGGAATTGAGTAAGATGTCTTTCCATTGGGGGTGTTGACCATTGGGAGTGGTCCACAACTCTGGGATTTTGGTAGGCAGATTTGGGGCCTAGGGATTGGAAATACAATCAGTCAGAAGTACACCTGGTTTTACCCAACATTCCTGCCAAAGGTCGATGTTATCTCCTGACAACATTTGTCATTTGACGTAATGTTTCATTCTGTCTAAAGCACTGAGATTGCCTCTCCAAGCAAAAAGGCCAAGGATGGAGGTTTGGAAATTTGGAAAAGGCTTTTGGAAGCAAAATAAAGTGCCTTAAGTTGGACAACACGAGTGTTTTTAGGGGAAGAGATGACTTGCCACATGCCCTTTGCAATTAAAGCATGGTTTTTGTTCCTCATTGAGGGAATATTAAGGGTTCCCAAGTGGCGAGGCTGAGTGATATGATCCCAGGTACACATGTGCTTAACTTTGCTAGTAGGGGTCCCGTTCTACCAGAAATTGCGAGTGTGAACATCAATTTGGGTAGTGATCGATTTAGGGAGAAAGAAATTTTGCATGTTGTACACCGGGATCGAGTTAAAGATAGCTTTGATCAAAACTGTTCTTCCCGCTTGAGAAAGCACTTTGGACTTTTAGCTTGAGAGCTTAACATTGATTTTATCAATAAGAAATTGGAAATCATTTGCCTTTTTGTTAGACATAAGAAGAGGCGAGCCAAAATATTTGTCCTTAGGATTGTAGAACTTTGATCCCAGAATCTTGTTAATCATTTTGGCATGCTTCGGGTAAACATTGGAGCTGTAGTACACCGAAGATTTGTCAAAATTGACCCCTTGCCCCAAAGCTAAATAATATTGCTGTAAAATATCTTTGACCGAGTGGGCTTCAGCAAGGGATGCTCGGCAAAAAAATATAAGATCGTTTGCATAAAGCAGGTGAGTAAGAGATGGAGAATGTCGTTTGATCTTGATACCTTTGATTAACACTATTGCATCTGCTCGGGCTAGAAAACGGGATAAAGCTTCAACAACCATAATGAAAAGATATGGTGATAGGAGATCCCCTTGTCAAATGCCCCTAGAAGGCTTGATGGAAGAAATGGGTGAGCCGTTTAGAAGAACTTGAAGGGAAGTGGTGGAGATGCACTGCTCAATCAATCGAATCTATCCCTCAGAGAACCCTAGTTGTCTAAGGATTTGAAGCAAGAAAGACCATTCCACTTTATCATAAGCCTTGGCCATATCAATCTTAATGGCCATCCAAACTTCTTTTTCTTTCGAAAGTACTTTATTTGAAAGAAAGTCTCACGAGCGAGGCTGACGTTATCCGCAATAGATCGTCCAGGAAGGAATGCTTCTTGGTTGGAGAGATGATGTGGTCTAATAAGAGGTTTCATGCGATTCGCCAAGATTTTTGAGATCACCTTATAGATAACATTACAAAGGCCTATAGGATATAATTTATTCGGAGTGACCGGATTGTCAACTTTTGGGATGAGAGCAATAAATGTTTCATTAAGCTTGGGGTCCATCTGTCGGGTAGTAAAGAAATGTTTAACTACCTTGCAAACATTTGACTTCACTATATCTGTGATACCCTTGTGTGGGCGGACCTGAGGGGGAGCGGGAGGGTGAGGGAAAGGCCCGTAATGGCGAAGCCCAATAGGCTCGTGGATCCCAAGAGGGGTTGGGCGAGCTACCAAGGGGAGATTATAGTCCCACATCACCTAGGTGAGGGAAGGAGATGTGCTATATATGTACGAGTTTGGATCTACAAAGTACTACGCGTTTTAAAGCCGTGCGGGCCTTGGGCCCAAAGCGGACAATATAGTACTTTGTGGATCGGGTCATTACATAATGGTATCAGAGCCTGACCCAGTCGAAAGTGTACCGTCGTGGACGTTGGGCCTGTGTGGCCAACGAGGACATTGGGCTCCCAAGGGGGTGGACTGTGATACCCTTGTGTGGGCGGACCCGAGGGGGAGGGTGAGGGTGAGGGTTGGAACCCAATAGGCCCAACAGGCCTGTGGATCCCAATAGGGGTTGGACGAGCTACTCAAGGGGGATCATAGTCCCACATCGCCTGGGTGAGGGAAGGGGATGTGCTATATATGTACGAGCTTGGCTCTACATGATACAACGCGTTTTAAAGTTGTGCGGGCCAGTTTGGGCCTAGAGCGGATAATATTGTGTCATGTGGACCGAGTCGTTACAAAATGGTATCAGAGTCGAACCTAGGCGAAAGTATGCCGACGTGGACGTTGGGTCTGTGTGGCCAACGAGGACGTTGGGCTCCCAAGGGGGGTGGACTGTGATACCCTTGTGTGGGCGGACCTGAGGGGGAGAGTGAAGGTGAGGGTTGGAGCCCAATAGGCCCAACAGGCCTGTGGATCCCAAGAGAGGTAGGACGAGCTACTCAAGGGAGATCATAGTCCCACATCACCTGGGTGCGGAGGGTGATGTGCTTTATATGTACGAGCTTGGCTCTACATGATACAACGCGTTTTAAAGCCGTGCGGGTCGGTTTGGGCCCAGAGCGGACAATATTGTGTCATGTGGACCGGGTCGTTACAAAATGGTATCAGAGCCGGACCTAGCCTTGGCCTTCTTTAGGGGGGGTGGACCGTGATACCCTTGTGTGGGCGGACCTGAGGGGGAGGGTGAGGGAAAGGCCCGTGATGGCGAAGCCCAATAGGCCCGTGGATCTCAAGAGGGGTTAGGCGAGCTACCAAGGGGAGATTATAGTCCCACATCGCCTAGGTGAGGGAAGGGGATGTGCTATATATGTACGAGTTTGGATCTACAAAGTACTACGCGTTTTAAAGCCGTGCAGGCCTTGGGCCCAAAGCGGACAATATAATACTCTGTGGATCGGGTCGTTACAATATCCCAATAATACTGGAAGAAATAGGCGTGAAAGCCGCTAGTACCTGGTGCTTTGTGACTACCCATACCAAACACAATATTTTGAATTTATGTGTCAGTAGGTATGGAGAGAAGATCCTCATTGTCAGCCCTAGAGGCAGTGTTCTAAAAAGCGCTAGGCGGTGGGCGGGCGGCGAGCAGGTTCCTAGCGCCTAGGGGCCTAGGTGGCACCTAGGCGGTCTTAGGTTTTGTATTATAACTTTAATAATTTACAAAAGTTAAGCATAATACTTTATCAATTACATCCAATTTAATGTCAAGATACATATGCAAATTTTAAAAACATGAAAAATTAACAATCATGAACAAAATTTATTAAATTTCAAATGATTAAAGTTGGTCATGATGGGTACTTTATACAAAGTTGAATTTGTGAATAAATATCCAAACCTACTCTTTTATTTTTCTTCAAATTGCATGAATAACCTCAGTCATGTCATGTTTGATAAAATCTACATTACTAAAATTGGTACCGGCAGATCCTTTGAGAATTCCATTAAGTAATCATCCTTTGCTACATTTAGACATATACTAAATAAAAAACAATTAAATTGTTTATTTCTAAAAAAGAGGAAAGAAAAATAAAATAAAAACACAATCAGCCTTATTTTAAAAAAAAATTCGCTTAGGCCGCCCAGACTGCCCAGAACCTGCCCAGCTATTAATCTGGCCGTTTTTCTACCTTCTAGCGCCTAGGCCGATTTTAAGAACACTGCCTAGAGATTACCAGAGAGAACAGAGAAAGAATGTTGGGATCAGAAGAAGGACCCGAGGATCGAAAAATGTTTTTGAAATAGGTGTTAAGAACTTTACCAACATTTTCATGGCTCGACTGCCAACATTAGACTCATTTTTCAGACGATAAATGAGATTTTGTTTTCGACGCAGGAGTATAAAGAGATGAAAGAACTTAATATTCTAATCTCCCTCCCTGAGCCATGAACGACCAAATTTGTTTTCCAGAAAAGCTCATTTCTGACCATTAATACCAATAGTGGGTCCTCCAAAGAGGCAATAGTCAAGGCATTGTGAGTGGAAGGAGGTTCACTTTGGAGAGCATCCAGGGCCTTATATATCTCTTGAATACAAAGTTGAATATTTTGAACTCATTGTGATTCCATCGAGATAGACAATAACTACATTTTTTGTTTTGATGTGGAATTTTGATAAGGTTTGGTGTGACGCCTTGGAGCCCATGATGAATCAACTAGTTTCCGATACTTAGGGTCTCTAGTGCACATTTGAAAAAACTTGAAAGGTTTGGGTCATTAGGATGACCGGTAAACAACTATAGAGAAAGAGCTTGATGATATGAGGTTAGGGTATGAATGGAATTGGCCATGGCAGAAAAAAAAATTCACCCAGTTAGTGGCCACCAAGATGCGATCCAG
The DNA here is from genome assembly GCA_963556465.1 of Berberis vulgaris. Classification (NCBI taxonomy): domain Eukaryota; kingdom Viridiplantae; phylum Streptophyta; class Magnoliopsida; order Ranunculales; family Berberidaceae; genus Berberis; species Berberis vulgaris. Next base: position 53,506,336 of record OY747126.1, read on the forward strand.
CTTTGCCTTAATACCATTTTGTATTTTCGTTTAATATTCCAAGTGAATTGGGAACCATTGAGAGGAAAATCAAGAAGGTTATGGTTATCTATGAAGGTACGAAGGCGTCTAAGAGAAGATAAAGTAGGTCGATTACCCCCCATTTTCTCCCCTGGGTTGAAAATGACATTCATGTCCCGAATAATGATACTAGGAAGGTTTTGGCAGTTGTAAAGGGCAGACATATTTTTCCAAAAGAAACCCTAAGATAACACTACAACAAAAATCCTCATTTATAGCCTACCAAAAATGCTATAATAGGATACAATAGCGTTAAATGACATGTCGTGACAACCCCTGTTATTAAAAGTCTTGCCTCTATGATAACATTTTTGGAGCGCTATTAAAAGAGCACTTTTAATAGCTTTTTTAGACGTTGTTGTAACACTTTCAATAACACTTCTAACATGTTGTTGTATAATGTTGAACGTTGTTGTCACATTTTTCATAGCGTTTATTAAATGTTGTTACATAGGTTTATACAACGTTTTTAGAATGTTGTTGTAACATGTTTTATAGCGTTTATTAAATGTTGTTACATAGTTTTATACAACGTTTTTTTAAAGTGTTGTAAAATTAGTAACCACGGCACTTTAAAAGTGCTATTAAAAGTGTATGAATTTTTTTTTACCCATTTGTTTTTAGCTGGTATCATTTGCAATGTTGTACCTGCTATTGAAAGTGCAATAGTAAATAGAATTCGACAATGTAAGAAAATCCTCATTTATAGCCTAATCATACTAGTTCAATACATAAACAAAATAAATCTCATTAGTTATTACAAAACATTTAAACATAGCATGAAGTCATTTTTTCAAAGTACATAAACTCATTTTTCTAGTCATTTTCTTCTTTTTCATCCTTCTTGATCATCCTGCCAAATAAACATAAAGATATATCCAGAGATTGTGAGACTGATACACTGAAGTACATAAAATAAATAAAAATAAAGTGTTATATACTAAATGGGATAACACCAACTCAAAATAGAAAACAACTTATATGTATACATATGACAAATAAGAAGCCATCCATGCATGACAACTAAGAAACCATTCATGCCATCATGGAGTTTAAGAAGTAGCCATTCATGCACCTAACTGATAAGTGAATACATAGAAAATGTAAGCTATTCCTTTAGCATAAAATATAAGCCATTCCTTTAGCAGAAGCAGCTCAAGGAGCCTTTAATTTCTCCTAATAATAATGTAAGCTAGACAGTTCATATCTTAATGAACCAAACTTACTCAGAATTTGATAAACCTCGAGTAAAGTCTAATGGATATATGCTATGTTATCCATATGTAAGGAAGCACAGTTGTGATTTAAGCTTCGGGTAAACCACATTAAAAACAAAGGAGCAACATACATGCTAGGGTAGTAATGATGTTGTGAAACCTTTACTAGTTAAGCTAGATTGTATGGACAATGGCAAAACAATATCAGATCCAAAACATCACCTTCAACCCCAATTGACAAAGATAAAAACACATATGAATTTGAACTTGAGCTACAAAAAGCCTATAACATAACAAGCCAAGCATCTCATGCACACATACACACTACACCAAAAGACCTTATTAGCTACACAGGGGTGGCCACGGTTCTAAGCCGTTGGTGTGTTTGCCACGGCTAAAAACCGTGGCTATAGTGCCCAACGGTTTAAAACCGTGGCTAAAAAAAGGCTTGGCCACGGTTCTAAACCGTTGGTGTTTTTGCCACGGCTAAAAACCGTGGCTACAGTGACCCACGGCTTAAAACCGTTGCAAAAGTGCACGTGTGTTGCACGTGGACGTGTGGAGAAGTAAGTTGATTTCTCGCGGGCGAAATTTTGCGAAAAAAATTTGCTTCCCGCGTTCCCGCTCCATCTCCCCCTTTTCAACCCTTTGCTTCTCCATCTCCCGCTCCATCTCCCCCTTTTCAACCCTTTGCGAAAAAAACCCTAAAATTTCAAGGAGAGGGAAAGAGAGAAGGAGAAGGAAAGAGAGAGGGAGAAGTCGAGCAACCCAAACAACCAAAACACAGTGCAGTGTCTGTGTTTGTACAAGCAACAAAACGCGATGGGGTTTGGCCATCTAGCCATTCGAGCTTCGAGATCCTCCTCCTCCTTCGCAGCCTTCAATCGGTTCTCCTCTAGGGTTCTCGCATCCTCATCCAATTTCAGAGGAATTGAAAAGGCACCCCAGGTCTTCTTCTTCTCCTTCTCTATTACCCCTTTCTTTGTCTCTCTATTGCTTGGTTTGGTTTGGGTTCCATTTCTCTGTAAGTCGCAAATTGGGTGATTTGATCGAATGGGTTAATTGGAATGTTGGAAGAGATGCAAACCCAGTGCTGGAAAGAAGGTTAGATCTTCTCTCTTTATTTATTTTCAAGTTTTAATTTTTTTAGGACTATTTGGGTATAATATTTTTGTTCTAATTGTTGTTCTTTGTTTCAGATTTTGGAGAAGTTGTTGAAGAGGGGTGGAAAGCTTAAAGGTTTTGTCCTTGTCTCTCTCTCTCTCTCTTGTTCTTTCTCCACTGAATGTTTGTTTTCATGCTTTGTGCATTGCTTTTTGTTTAAAATTAGAATTTGGGTATATTTCAATTTGTAAAATTGATCAATCTGTACCCTTGGTTTTTTGGGGTTCTTGTTTAGTTGTTAAAGCTTAATGGGTTTTTTTTTTTTTTTTTTTTTTGTATGAAAGTGATTTGATCTTGTTTGGGTTGTTTGTTTTTGTGATTAGAAGACCAAGCCAGTCTCCCTCATTCGCCAAGTCTATGATGCTATTGCTGGGCATCGATGTTTTGGCGAAAACTATGTGCAGGAGTTAATTGAAAAGGCACCCCAGGTCTTCTTCTTCTCCTTCTCTATTACCCCTTTCTCTGTCTCTCTATTGCTTGGTTTGGTTTGGGTTCCATTTCTCTGTAAGTACACAAACATTATAGCTCTTGAAGGAAATGAAGAAGCTCTTGAAGGAAATGAAGAAGCTCAAACCAGAGGTGTAATAGGTGTTGGTGGTATTTTTTTCAGGAATAGGTGTAATTATGGGCTCATAGGCCTCTATGACTCATTACTCTGCACCCCATTATAAAAACTGTGACTCCGTCACTGAGAATATTGATATGTTCTGGTTGCAATTTTCAGATCCAGAACCAAGTCATACACAAAAGTGGTGCATGAGAGCATATCACAACACAGAGGGATGTGGGGTTCACAACTTTTGTTGGTGGTGGTGGTGGGTGCTCTAAACAACAAATTTTCCAAATGGGTGCTCACTTGGTCAACTGCAATTCTGTCTTTCTTGTTTCATACAACATCTCAATCAATCAGGACCATTCAGGTAATTCTCTGCTCATGATGGTGAGAGCACCTCTTCAGTGCATGTGCTGTGAGTGGTGTGAATGAGTGAGTGAGCACCTTGTTTTCTTCCATTTCTAGAGTAGGAATATTTGCACCAAAGAAAAAGGATGAGTGCTATTTTTCGCATGCTACTTTTACAAACACGCCTGCTAGAATGTAGTGATGGAGTTCGGTGGTGTTTGTTAATTGTTCTGAAAAAAAAAAAATTTGGTTTTGAATAAGAAGTTGATCACTTTTTTCGTGTTATGATTGCAACTTGGTGTTATGCACATGTAGCTCAAGTGCTACGTACTACTCAGAAACTCATTAATGAATGCACCAATTTCTGCACCTGCAACAATTAGACTCTTCTTCCATGATTGCTTTGTCGAAGTAATTTGCCATCCTAGATGATAGTTATGCTCTCGTGTTAGCATATTCTGTTGGGTCTGTAGCTAGAATGTACATTGTACACGTGGTTCAGTTGTGACAGAAGTAGCATAGTTTCAAGCTTTTATGTCGTTTTTATCTGCATGTCGGTTCATAAGTCTGCCACGATGCAATTTAGCAGAAAAAAAAATTGAATTTTTTTTTTGTGAATTTATATTGCAGGGTTGCGATGCATCCATTTTGATATCAACAAGGCCAGAAAGCCCGTATCAGGCAGAGAGGGATGCGCACGATAACAAGAACTTAAAGGCGGAAGCGTTTGATAGCATAAGGAAGGCTAAGTCCTTGGTGGAGAGCAAGTGCCCTGGAGTTGTTTCTTGTGCAGACATTCTTGCCATTGCAGCGAGAGATTTCGTCCACTTGGTAAGCATTCTATCTTCTTCAACAAACAAACAAAAATATAAAATGTCTTCTTTCTTTCTCTGATTAAAAACTACCTTCATCAGAGAGATTGTCTCAATAACTTTCATTCATATTCGTGTCCTTTCTTATATCTTCCATGTTAGAGGATTTTTTTCTTTTTCTTTTTATTACACCTCCATCACTACCTAAGTGTGGAATTGAGGTTTATTTTGATTTCAATACTGTTCTACATGTAGAAATGACAGTAACCCCTCAAAATTGACATCCTTGAATGAAGTGTTGAATTAAAATCAAGTTCTGAGAAAACCAAAATGCCCCATTGACTAGGGAAGATCTAGTACCACTCTGAAAACTACACATAATTATATGGTTGTTGTGTAATGTGAGAAGACTGTTCAATTGGGTAGAATTTTAAACATGTTGAAAACAACAAGATGACAAAGGGAAGATTTATAGGTGATAATTATCAACAATGTATTTTCTAGCTGGACAAGTCTGCCTTGCCAATATATGTAACAACAAAAATAAAACAAAGTTTTGCCAGAGATGTTGTTTGCAACTTGGAATTTTTTTGTGAAGAAAATCTATGAAGTTGGACATCACTTCATAGACATAGGTCCCAAGTAACAAGTCATCTGAGGTTACAGTATGAGAGTAGTTACATCAAAGCTAGAATTCTTGAGGACATACCAGTAGCTGTCCGGTCCAAGGTACTAACTTCTATTTGGTTATTGTGTTTACTTCTATCAAATTTCAATTCTAGGTGTTTCTTCTAAATAATAATCAATGTCTTCATGTGTTTAATACTCTGTCAAAATTTTGAGTCCATTTTTCTAGTAACATACCATTACGAAACCTTTTAGCTAATTTGAGAAGTAATATATAATGACAAACTGATATTGATCAACCCTCCTTAGTAGCCAACTGCTTGTAGATTTTCAAATCGAGAATGAGCATTTGATATTGATGATTCTTATTTGTAACTTTCGCCAAAGACTTGGATTTGCCTGATATACTGGTTTTTTTAAAATGATTTACTGAATATTTTGTGGTATCTTAACTGCAGGACCCACTTAGAACTTTTACTGGTCGTGAGAAATACAAGAGGCCTCTATGGGTCATTTCTATGGAATCCACGGGGGACCACTCGTGTTTAATACAAATTTGATGAAAGCACTTATTATGGATTCTACATTTTGATTAAAGGTGAAAATTGAATTTCCATGAAACACGAAAGTCCCAACTCCTTACTCTTCCTACAAAATTGGATTCTCGTATCATATTTCATCGAAGTTCAACACCCCACCTTTGATCACAATCTATTCATGATAAGTAGTCCACCACATTTTTTATCAAATTTGTCTTTAAACACAAATGGTCCCTCCATGGAATTGAATTCCGTAACCAAACACACCCTAAATGGATAACCCTAACCAACATGAGATGCCTTGACAATTTTGGTTATCACAACCTTGGACGCATGTCAATTTTGTCCCAAAGTAACATAATTATCAACATATTACCTTTATATATATACACAACTTGGCCATGCCTTGATTGTCATCAGCTGGTATTTTGTCTTTTTATTTGATCATGATGGACTTTCCCAGTGATTGGGTCATTTCCATCACTTCTACATGATGCATCTCAATGTATCTATTTTGCAAATATTAATTTTTTTACATTTATTAGATTTCTCAGGTTGCATTCTTGTTGGCCATGGTGGGCTCAGAGGTTGCAGAAGCCGCAGCTCAAGCATCTGTGGCGGCTCTGTCTAAAGTGTTCTATATGCTTGGTGTAGCCAATATTGACTTTATTTACTGTGAATGTCTGTCTGCATTGCAGTTACACTTGATGTTTGTTACAATTTTCAAAAGCATCTGATAAGCATTGTTTTTGCAGACCCCCCAGATATTCGTGTCAGTCCAATGCTGAACAAGGTGATGTGTGCTCGTTTGCATAATCTATTTATTTTAATGCTTATATTAAGACTCCTTTGTTAAATAGAAATGAATATATGAATGTATGACATTGCTACCTTTCTACTGGAAATGGTAAGTGCTTTGCTAATCTTGTGTCTTTTATGATATCCATTAGCTGTTTACTTAAAGTAAATATGAGGCTGCTATCTTATAGTATTCATATAACTTAGAAAATTTAAAAGGACTTGCACACATTGGAATTTTTTGAAGTCCACAAGAAGGAAGAATCCGATTCTCTTCATGGATACATATATATTCAAAACAAACTATTTTTTATTTTTTTTCCTGCAATCTCCATGTAAAAGCAAACACAGACATGTTTTATTGCTATAGTTACTGTAATCATAACAAGGTGTTGATGCCGCCCTTATTGCAACGGGAAGGGCCCCATTCACACAAGGTCTTGGTTTGGAGAATGTGAGTGTGGAAGTATAATAAGATTTTATGTTAAAAATGTTGAATGTTTGATCAACTTAGCTGTTTGGTAATCCATGCATTTCATATTCTCAGGATGAGAAAGCGAAAGTTATCCAGACATTACTGTTTGTTGCTGGTTTGAACACTCTGACGCAATCATTCTTTGGGACCAGGCTACCTGCCGTCATTGGAGGATCTTATACCTTTGTGGCACCTACCATTTCAATAATTTTGGCTGGCCGATACAGTAATGTTTTGGATCCTCACGAGGTTTTGTGACCTGCTCCCTCTTCCTTAAGGTTTTTTCTTAACATGATCAGTAACGTTAGTTCTGTTTGTGTTTATACAGAAATTCAAGAAGATCATGCGTGGAATTCAAGGAGCTCTTATTGTTGCTTCGGCTCTTCAGATTTTCATCGGCTTGGCGTAATGTTACTCGGTTGGTTTATAACCTTGATCATGGATTAGAATCTGAGAAACTGGAAAATCATTTTGGTTGATCCTTTAACGCATATTTGTTAAACTTAACCCTGAGTATTACTCAAATTTCATTGCCTATAGCAGCAAAATTTGAAACTGTTGAATGATAATGAGACTACATAAAGTTATTGATTTTATCTTTTAATTTTTCTATTTCCAGGTTTCTAAGTCCACTTTCAGCTGTTCCTTTGGTAGCTCTAGCTGGATTTGGGCTATATGAGCTTGGGTTTCCAGGGGTACGTATTTGCAGAATGCTTTCATTCCGGGTTAATGAACACAATATAATGGAGCCATTTATTTGGTTTTGATATCTTAAGAGTATTGTAGACTACTTTGTTGGCTTCTCATCGAAACCCTTGCCATGAATGTTCAGGTCTTGATGCTGAGCACAGTCCATGCATGAAACAGAGCCCTTCACAACAGTGCATGTTGAATACAGATCAGCTCTCATCCTCAAAACAGGTTACTCTCATATTGAATACCAATTTGATTATTGAATACAAACATTTGTTGAAGTATGGCAAAGGACAATGGCAGCTGAAATGGCATCAGCGCAAGTGGTTCGATGATTTGGCCAGTGGGTACTCTGCAGTGAAACAGAGCGCACTCTGGTTTGCGAGCAGCAGCAAGCTCGCATCAGTGCGTCCCTCGCAGAGCAGCAGTTCATCCCTCGCAGCAGCAGCATCAGTGCGTACCTCGCATCATCAGCAGATCGTCCCTTGCAGTAAGTCCCAAAATCTGCAATTGTTTACTTTTTTTTTTGCAGTTATATTTAGTTTTTTCACTGTAATAAAGGTTTTTAAATTGTTTCTAATGTTTTGCAAAGATTTTCAGTAACTACACACCCACCTTGTGCCTATCAAATCAGATATGCTGGCTGTAAGGGACTTTTGGGAATTATCAAGAGCGACTTTTGGGAATGGCTCGTTTACTATCGCAGGTGTATTTTTATTTTTTATTCTTCTATAGTTTTGTTCTTCTTACATTTCTATTATAACTATCCTTAACATCTACTAAACTCAAGCATAAAGAACATCAATTTTTTTGAATTGCATGAATTAACAGTGCCCGGACTGCTGAAGTGGTAATGTGAAATGCTCATGTACTTCTCACTGTAAGTTCCGTCTTCTCATTGTTGTACCTGAAAGCTGTAATATGGGTACTTTTGGATGTTATCTTGAAACTTTTGATAGTTCTGCCATATTATTATTTACCACTATGGCGTTTCTTTTCTGGAGGCAGGCATCAAAGTTTTTTTTATGCATTCTACAGACATTTCTTTGTTGCCATCCATGCATAGACTACGCATAAAGATTTGTTTATTGTGATGTATACATAAACTACTGATGATAAAGATGAACTTAATATTCAAACTTGCCTGTCATGAACTTTTTTAAATAGGGCATGTTAGTTTGTCACACTTTTTGATACACATTCCCACATTGAATAGAATTACGATTTTTTAAGGTGGAGATCATCTTTACAAAAAATCAACTCATTTTAACCTTTTTTGCCTATCAAACAATTGTACGAAAATGAAGAATGTAGCCGATTGCAGCTGTCCATTTTACATAAATTTCAACTTAAGATGTTGGAATGAATTGAATTTTTTCCAGCATTTGTTTTTCTTCGAATGCATGATTGGTTTGAGCTTCTTGTCAAGCTATAAAAGCTAACTTTGCTTGGTTGACAATTGCAGGTAATTGTGGCAAGTACTTGTGAAGGTGCATAGCTTTGCTTGGCTCTATACGAGGAGCAGGTGACAGAAATTTGCTTTGTATTTCAGTTGAAATATGGTGTGTTTTTGTTGTGTGGCGCTTGTGATATTAATAAAATGAATTCTGTTGTTTAGCAAAAGGAGCTGATCAGGTTGAAGCGTGAGGCTAAGTTGAAGGGAGGGTTCTATGTTAACCCAGAAGCTAAGTTGCTGTTTATCATCCGAATCCGAGGGTATGTTTCCTGCAGTCAATGTCTACTGTATTTTATCTTCTTGGTTAGGTAGATTGTTGTTAATGCTGACATGTTGTGTCTTTTATACATTTTATTTTTTTGAGAGAAGATACAAATTTACTCATAACAACACATAAAAGGTCAAACCTTCAACAACGTTGACACCCAATGGGTGCCAAAGGTACTGATCATACAGGGAAGTGATGCTACTTCACACCCTGGTGGATCAAACCCACCAAAATTTTATTGATAATCATGGAGGTGAGTGAGAAGCTCATAAAAATGAGAAGAATAGCAAGAGCAAATATTACAAGGAAAGGAGATTAATAAATCTTCCATTTCCCACTCATGGAAGTCCCTTCTGAAACTGAAATTACAACCCTGCTGACCAGAGTGAGTCCTAAAACTCTGAAACAGTCCCTATCTTGTTGTTACACATCTCAAAATGGTTAGGGAATAAGTTCTTCAACCTGCCTTGGTCTCAAAAACCCAGTCTTTTCCATTATTTTAGCAACAAAAGAGGGGATTGTGCAAACAGAAAGCAGGTAAATACAAATGCTAGCAAGGGTTGATTGGATGAGGATGATCCTTCCTAGAGATACTTGGTTTTCCAAGCATTTAAGTAGGGAAATGCTTAATGCAATACTTAATCGATCTACTCATAATTTATCTCTGTCCCTATCCAGGAATTAACAATTCAAGCATTTAAGAAATCTAATTTGCAGAAATTATGAATACATGAAGCTTTCTAGTTCAAGCTATATGTGAAATTGTATTGCAGACTGTACTAGTAGCTTTTGTTGTGCAACTCAACTTTCAGCTACAGAAGCAATAAGAGTGCATATAGTATACAGTCAGCAGACATTACTAGTATGTCGGCGCTTCTCTGATTTAGTCCATTTGCTTCCATTGTAGGGTACCGATAAATCAGACTCTGCTATCCCTGAAGGCAGCTGGACCTGCACTAAATGCAACAACCTCAACTACCCTTTCCGAACAGTATGTAATCGTAAGGGCTGTGGGAGTGACAAACCAGAATCTGGAAATTAGTAAATTTGCCAGAACAATCACTTGCCTATATCCTCTTTCCATGTGACAGTGCATTGACTGGAGGTCAAGGACAAAGACTGTTTTTTACATGAAATGCATGCGTCAAATATGCACGAATATAGATAGATATATACTGTTGTTTTGGAGGTGCGTTACTTTTATATATAGATATATACGACTCTTTCTGTATGAAATCACTAGAAGGAATTGTGGATGAGTGATTGTTTTTTGAGGTTTGTTTGCTAGTTGTGATTAGTATGTCATCGAATTTTCCCATTTTTGGTGTCTTTTTGCATACTATATTCTTCATGACAAGTTAAATTCGAAGTAATGTTTGCTGTCCCTGGAATTGATGTTGCACATACGTAAACTCAGCTACATAACCAGTTTGCATATCTTTCACTTTGGTTACTTCGTCATCATTTCAAACCAGCTGAAAGTGACTTTTATTTTGTCTATGCTTTTTTACTTATTTTGTGTTTTTATGGAGATGAAAATGTAACTTTATGCATCCCTGCATCACAAAGGACATGGTATGGTATCACCTATGTTGACATTGACACATGAAATCGATTTCTAATCTGTTTCGGATTCATGAATTTACATTCTGCTTTTTATTTCTTGACCAATCATCTCCAATACACATTCTTTTCAAGTTGAGATGGCCTCCAACAATGAGTTCTTTTCCTTGAGCAGTAAGATGAAAATGAGTTCTTTTCCTTGAGCAGTAAAGTTTTGCTATGATTTATGGTGGTATGAACTTTCTTTTGGATGCATGTCTGCTGCTCCATAGTCAGACATGCCTTCCTAAATTCTGTTATTGCCACATGATGAACCTAGACAATTTTTTTCTATATCATACCCCCTTCCCCCACTCTGAAACTGCAAAAATAAATGCTCGTAATAATGTTAATTATGTATATCTAAGCAATCACATTCTTCATTGTGATAGGATTTTAATTGTATTCTTCTTTTTGGTCAGGCAAGGGATGCGAGGAAGTTGTTTGCAAGCCCAGAAGGAGACCATCTCACATTGATGAATGTATATCGGTCATCTGCTGAGTTCTTGGAGAAGAGCAAACTGGCAGGCAGTAAAGATAAGACTGCTGAAAGAAACCTGAGCAAATGGTGCAAGGAAAATTTCATCAATAGTCGTTCCTTGAGGCATGCTCGAGACATTCACAGGTTAGTTCTATAATTTTTCTCCAAAGATGTATGTTAAGATGTTCACTCTTAGTTTAGTTGATCTTGACAATTCTTTTCATTGCATCTTTTGTTCATGTGTATTCTCATGTGTTGTATGCTTTAATGCAGTCAAATTAGAGGGCATGTTCAGCAAATGGGTTTGCGTATTGCTTCATGTGGATAAGAAGCCCTTCAATTTCGGCGATGCCTTGCTGCTTCCTTCTTCCTGAATGTTGCTTTAAAACAACCTGACGGTTCATACAGGTTTGGATGTGACCACTTCTCTGAGTGTTGAGCAGCAGCAGCAGCAGTGATTCCCTCGCAGCAGCAGCAGTGCGTACCTCGCATCATCAGCAGATCGTCCCTTGCAGCAGCAGCATTGCGTCTCTCGTAGCAGCAGCAGCATTGTTCCACTTTCTTTGTATTTGAGATATTTAAGTTTGTGTGTGTCATTGTATTTGAGATATTATTTGATAGATTTTGACTCAATGTAATACATTTTCTTATTAATTACATTACTTTGCCTCCATTATTTGATAGATTTTGACTCAATGACTCAAAGTCATTTGATAGCAAAAAAAAATTAAAAAAAAAAAAAAATTTAAAAAAAAAAAAAAAAAAATTTGCCACGGTTTTAAACCGTGGCTAATTGTTGCAACGGCTAAAAACCGTGACTACCTTGCCACGACTTCTAACCGTGGCTACCTTGCCACGGCTTCTAACCGTGGCTAGGGTTAGCCACGGCTTAAAACCGTTGCTACTTAATTAGACACGGTTTAAAACCGTTGCTAATATCTACACCTTGTCACGGCTTAAAACCGTGGCTATTTTTGCCACGACTAAAAACCGTTGCTATGCTTCTTGCAACGGTTTAAAACCGTGGCTAAATGCTGAAAATCACCACCCCTATTCAAGCATAAAACCGTTGCTAAACATTTAGCAACGGTTTTTAGCCATTACAAATAATTTCGCGACGCCTCTGTAGCCCACGGCTCTTAGCCGTGGCAATGGGTTACGCCCACGGTATAGAACCGTTGCTAATGGGGGTTTTTGGTGTAGTGACATCTCCTGATAATACATCTCATGGACACATAACAAGCCAAGCCTTACATCTCCCGATGGAAAAAACCAAGCATGAAAAAGTTGATAACAATTAACAAACAAATTTATTAAAAGTAACTTCAAGCTTAAAGCCTTATTGTAAGAAGAGACCAAAATATATAATTTAGATCTAGAAAACTCAGGAGCCCATTGAAAATGACACTTGAATATGTCAGTAAGATGATGATAAGACAAAGAGGGAATGATCCAAAAACCTTACATCAGTAAATGCATCTTGGTCTATAATTAATATAATAACAAAAATAATAATAAACATACGGTTTCATGTAATTAATTAATTGATTGATGTCTTAAAACAAAATCTAGGTGACCGACACTACATTTTCACATCAAAATTTAAGCTAGAAATGAAAAAAGAAAGGGGTTGTTAATGAATATGGAGACTGGAGAAGTAGCCATGGTACATACAATACATTCATTCACATAGCATATGGGTTTGAATTTGGTTTGTGTGAGATTTCCCTAACTTGTCTAAATTCGATGATCAGGATCAGAATACAAATAAAATCAAAAAACTTAAAAGCCCATGATCAATCCTGATCAACTCAATTGACACTTAACTTCAGGCCAATCAAAGCAACTTTCTAACCTATTATTAGCCTATAGATATGGCTAACTGAATCTAATAGAGTTATAGGACACGGATAGAAGAGTTTACCACAGATTGAATAAAATCAATATCAGCCCCAGGCCTCACGTGGGTATGGCTGGTAGCAGGTAGCCACAATGGCCCTAGGAATGAGAAGAGATTGAGTTCAGCAAATTATTAAAGAACCCGTTACAGCTGATTAACAAAATAGAGATACAATGTAGCACTGACAGCCTCAGAGAAAGAGAGACCCTCAACTTCAGCTTCCTGATGAAAAACTAAGACAACGGAACTCTAAACCAAACTCCCAAAGCATGGAGCCTACTTTCTCACAGGTAGCACTAAACAAAGTTTTGAGAATGCATGAAGGGTCAAAATAGAAAACAAAATATATGTATAAAAGCCTACATACGACAACTACACTAAACAAAGTTGCCGCCTACATATAAAGATGCCAATATTATGTGAAAACAACTAAATAACTGGAAAAGAATATGTATAAAAGCTTACCTAGACAGCAAGCTATTAATCATGGCCTAACAACTTTGTCAGCGGGCCATGCTATTCGCTTCCAATTGCTTCCTCAATAGAACTCATTTAGATGAAGGCCTCCAGAAACTTGCATTTGGTTTCCTTCCAATATCTACCCAAACACATATGACATTAGGTCCTAAAGGAGTATGATGAATAAGTAGTTTCAGATCACTTTAGAACCATCGTCTTTCAGCTACTGTTTCTCCCGACCCATACCAATCCAGCAACTTGCAAATGTTCTTTGAGCTAGTAGCCACATTCTAACGAACCAATTATAAAGAATAAAAATACTATCAGCTACAATTTTACATTAATATTTTTGACATTAAAATACAGATTATGAAGCATTTTAAATATTTCTTACCTTTGGTATTGACACATTGTCATGTCTTTGTCAACTCTATTACCAATAGCTTCTTCAATAGAAACCATATCAGGTGTTGGCCTCCACAAAAATGCTTCAGGTTTTCTTGCTAAATCTATCCAAACTTTTGAAGCATTAGGTCCAAGAGGAATATGGTGAACAACCTGTTTAGGATCACTTGAAGACCAACATCCTTTAGCCACTATTTCCCCTGATCCACACCAATCTAGCATTTTCCATTTGATGTTAGAGGTAGTTTTCATACTCTGCCAGCCAGCAAAATATAGAAAAAGAAAATGAAAGCAACAAAAGATTACCAATTAGAGTTTGATGCTCATACAGATGATTAACAGTGATATGATAATGTATGAAAAAAAGTGTCGTACCGATGTAGAAGAAATGTTGTTAGATTCCATAGTTTTTGGACTCATATTCATAATGACTTTGTCGGCAAGCCATGCAATCGTATTACCAACAACTTCTTCCATACAAATCGTATCAGCCGTAGGCCTCCACAAATGTGCTTGAGGTTGCATTGCTATATCTACGCAAACCTTCATGGCTTTCGGTCCAAGTAGAATATGATTAACGAGTACTTTTGGATCACTTGAAGAGAATCGTGCTTCAGCCACTATTTCCCCTGATCCAATCCAATCAAGCAACTTGCAATTTTTGAAAAAAATCACTAAGACTCACCTAGAGTAATTAATCTTTAAATGTCACATTATGTTGTATGGTTACATTACCTGTTTAGATACACCCAATCTTTATTCTTCTTCACAAATTCAAGAGGTGATCAAGGACTTCTACCTGGAGTAAAAGCTGGGGGTAAGGAATTTTACTGCTGCAGATGACAGATGTTTGGTCTCATGTTTCTACTGATTGATAATATTGTTTTGAGCGTTTCCAATTTCTATCACGCTCTACATCTTGTCTAGTTTCTAGATCATCTTTTGGATTTCAATTTGGATGATTGATTGAAACATAATACAAATTCTCGCAACAACTATACAATCTAGACAACATATTGTTTTTTGAGTTTACTTCGACTTTCACTAACCTTCTAGCTACCAAATGAATTTTTACAATATTTCTAAGAAAACTTTGGTTTGTTATTAATCCATGAAAATTTGAAAATATGAATTTCATCAAGTATTGAACTTTGCACGATTTTTCAAATTCGATCTATCAGTTCTGGAAATTTCCAGCAATACACTATTTTGCCAAACTTGAATGATTTTCAAAACTTTGGTTCTATACTTTATTTTTGAAGCCATTAATCATTCTCCTATGGGGTAATTGTCAGGGTTTGTGCAAAAAGGATACTTGGAGAAGAGCTTTGGTGAACTTAGTGGAAAATGGAGGATAAATCATAATTAGGACATTTTTTGTGTTTTCTTTGAGTGATTGTGAGGATTTAAATTTGTATCATTAAGTTGTAATAACTAAACAAGGTCTAAGATCCAACCAGAAGAAAAGTGAGGTACCTCTCTCAACCCATTTCGAATCTCTTGCAATAAGTGTTTCTGAAATGTTTTTAAGTGTTTAAAATTTTGCAAGATATTTAGTTGTGCTAAACTACATAAAAGCAGACCTGGCTATTTGAAGCTGAGTGGGATTTGATCACCTACCTCATCACTCCAATATGTTCAAACTTGGCCAAATTTAATAAAATGAACTCAGATAACTAGAGCCAATTAGAACGATGTTCATAGGACCTCATAAAAGGAATAGACTGTGACTGAACACTTTCGAAGTAAGGCTGCTCTAGTGCCAATTGGTATGAGCCGATAAAGACCAGTGTGACTGCACCGCCACTTCTTACCTTTTCGCCTAGAGAGTGGTACTTCGATGAAGTTTTTAACAAGTCTAGTCTTATTTTGATTAAGAACACATGGGTTCTTGAAAGTTTTTATGTGACAGCTAAATATCGTAAGAAATCCTTGAATCTTAAAGACGCCCTTCAAAGGCTTAGCCAGTTCTTGCATACTAAATAGGATAAAGCCTGGCTAGAACACATCTCTACCTAGTGTAGTGGTCTAGGAATTTTTTACGTAATAAGCTACCTCTTACTTACTTACAAGATATATGGGAAAATCTAACTAGGGTGATAATTGATTTTGAGATACTCAAAATCATTCTCCACTTCAATTAGATTGGGTATTAAAAATCAATCATCCCTCACACTTAATTGAATATAATAAACTTGTTGCTTGCTAGATTGACAGATAGGAATTGATTGAGCTTTGTTTGAGTGTCATGATTAGTGCCCCCCTTCAGGTACATTTGCATATTGCATTTAATTTAGGTCATATCATCTAAGGTTACATAAGATTTTAGTCATTTACAAACAAAAAAGTTTAAAAATATAAAATAAAAATTCAAAATTCAAAATTAAAAATTCAAAATTAAAAATTCAAAATTAAAAATTCAAAATTAAAAATTCAAAATTCAAAATTAAAAATTCAAAATTCAAAATTCAAAATTCAAAAAAAAATCCAATCAAAATTGATTCAAGTTCATTGTTAAGGAGTTTATCGTGTGTTGGGAGCCATACAATTATGGATTTCCATTGAAAAGATGATGACAATGCTGAGGTAAATTACTTTGCCTCGGTAAACCAAGGTCAACCCTTAGAATCAATTTTTGATTATATCAATCATTTTTCACAAAATGGATATGGAAACCAACCACCTCGGAACTAACACCAACCTAATTGGGATTATGAACCTTTTAGGTGCACACCATCCTTTGATCCCCAATATGTGCATAACAATAAGCCTTACTTTAGTTGTCCTACAATGCCTTCGGTAGAGATCAATCCATACCACGTTATGCAAAATATGCAATCCACATCATCTTCATATCCAATTAACTCATGGGTAAAAACTAACGAGAGATAGATGAGAGAGATAGAACAAAGTCAGCAAGCCATTGACCAACTTTTGTCTGAAATTTGAGATTTAAGGCTTCAAAATGATGTATTGATGAATGTTGGGGATAAATGTGAAGAAAGTCTATTAGATGAGAGAGAGATTTGATGAATTGTGCCTCATTGATATACCTATATCAACCCCTCAAACTCCCCAAGTAGAACAAGATGAGTGGATAAAACATGTGAGACAATGTGATGAGGCGGGATTGCGGGTGAATCATGAGTGTTGTGTTCAAGATGAAATTAGTCGGCGATTTTATACCTAACCCTATTGCTTATTGATGTAAATCCTATGTACACACAAGATGTTGACATAAGTGATTATCCAATTGAATTTCCATGTGATTTTTGTGATCTTTTGACCATTGTTGGAACATCCATGTCCAATACAAAAGTGAAACTTGATAAATCTGTTAACATTTTCCCCAGTATTATAAAGTTGCCCGAGTTTAGACTTGAATTGCATGTTTCAAAAATCTTGGAGGATTATTTTGTGAAATGTAAAACAAATTGTGAAGAACTTGAAGAAGATGATGACCAATCCATGCTTGACCGATGCCCTTTCCTAGAACACCAAATTGACTTTACTCCTTTTTGACAAATTGAACTTGCATCATTCTTTTGAGGAAACATTTTCTGAGCTAAAGATAAATTTAATCTTGAGTGGTTTCCTTGGATTCACTTGTGGGGCATGTCAAATCAATTGCATCTTATTGTTCTGTATAATCATGTTTGGTGTTATTGTATGATTTATTATTAGACTAAGATTTTAGTGTATATATTAGGTCAACTGAATTAAAAAAAAAAAAGGAAAAATCACTTGACTATGATTTGATTGGAGCCTACTTTCAGATCTTAACAGAAGTCATTTGAGCTATCATGTCGTTCAATGGTATACCCTTTTCGTTTCTATTTATTACTGTTTCTCTCTTGTTCAGGGTCGACCCACTGTGTCTTATTTTAAAACATTGAGGACAATGTATGATTTAGGTTGGGGGGGGGGGGGGGGGGGGGGGGGCATATTTCAAAACTTATATCTCACTTGAAAATGGGTTGTCCAATATATTGAGTCAATAAAAAAAATGATGTTTGTCGTCTTTGTAACCCAAGTACTTATCCATGATAAGATTATGTTCCATAAATCTAGTTGCAAAGGCATCTGAGTGTAAGATTTGAAACTTTGAAAGTTAGTAGTTTGTCAATATTAGACAATATTTTGTACTACTTATAAGCTAGGTGTTTTCTAAGAGTTTGCATTGAGAGTTGTGTTTAAGCTTTGATGTTCTTGTTTAAAGTTTAAATGTGGATTAGTTATCTGGTGAACATGAGAATAATAGTGGATACTTGAACCCTGTGAGATTTCTAGCCTTTATCCTTTATGAGGGTTATAAGCTAATTCTAAATGTCTTGAGTCCTATATTATCTTGTTTCAAGATCTTTATAATTCTTTGTTTTTGTCAAAACCTTATAATAAAACATCAAATTTGAATCATACCACTACAGTACATTCTGAAATTCACCCGAGGCATAGAAACCATGTTATTCTTGGGAAATGAAGAAAAGTCATTATTTGCTTAGATTGAGCCTTTTAACCTTCTCATGTGATGTTTAACCTTGGAGCCAGTTTGAAGCCTGCCATATTAACAATTTTGTTGTTAACCTACTAACTGATAACCCCAAAATAACTCAATTATATTTTTCCTGACCGTTGTACTTTTGAAGAAGGTTGGAGATGAATGATTAACAAAGAAAGTTTTATCACCATCAATGAAAAGGTACACACTTGTTAGTGCCAAAATGAGGATAATGAACTTCACATTCCATTACCATCTTATACAAGGCTTCAAAAAAAAAGTAGCCATTGTTTTTCCACATCCATGAAGATGTATAACTCTTTAATAGAAAAAAGGAGTTAAGCCAATCCATGAAATTCAGTACTTATAGAAGACCTCTAACCTTATCAAAAGTGTTTTTGTTTGTCTTTAACCTTCAATGTTACCCTTTCCTAAGCCCCGTTACAACCTAGGCAATCTTTTGATCTTTAGGACAATATGGCCGAAGTGTGGAGGGTGAATTTAGAAATACTGTGGTGAATGAATCAACGTTCTCAGCTGATGATATTCTTTTTTGAGATCATATTTATTATATTCTTGAATTTTGAGCTATTGTATTGTATGTGAACAATCTCTTATTCATTGTTTCATCTTATTCACAGACATTTGAGAGAAAATAGCCAAATCTCAGAGTGATTTCATTCTGAGTGATTATATACCTTGTGAGATTTGAAGTTGAAGCAAATTTTCTAGAATGTGATCCAGATATATGTCCATTATGAAACTGAAATTTGCAACAAAGAAGATGATCAAACTCTTTATATAAACTTGAATGAATAATTCATATTTCTTTTGAATAGTGCTTACTGAAGTCACTTACTGACTTAATACTGATCAAGAAGTTACATGAATACATCTCTTGAGGCTTACGCATTCAAGTAGGAACTTTATGAGAGTAAATAAGGAAAGAATTATTGTTTACTAAAGTTTTTAGTTTGAGTCCCGAGTATCACTAATGTCTGTGGGTGTCATTTCTGGAAACCCTCACGAGACTACAACTCGTCCACCAGGGGAAACCTAGAGGTTTAAAGGCTTATTATATATGCTAAATGTAATCGTGATTCTTACGGAAGTGAGTTAGTTCTTATTCTTTTTTTGCTGGAGGACTAGCAAAATGTAGGTTTGGGAGGATTCAATAGCCTTATAAATGATACATTTTAATCCCCTAATTCTATATTTGTTATGTTCTATTATCTAATAAA
This sequence comes from Berberis vulgaris, assembly GCA_963556465.1. NCBI lineage: Eukaryota > Viridiplantae > Streptophyta > Magnoliopsida > Ranunculales > Berberidaceae > Berberis > Berberis vulgaris. The sequence goes on from OY747126.1 coordinate 53,525,932, forward strand.
ATACTCTCATTACGTGTATTTTGTGTATAATGCAGGAATTCAAGTATTAATCATCAAATATGCACAAAATGACACAATAAGGCTAAGTTCAATAACAATGTCCATTGGAAGATAACACATGCATTACCAATGATTTTCAAGCCCAAGGTCCATAAAGTTAAGCCCACAAAGCACCATTGTCTATGGATCTCGAGAAAATTATTTGAAGATTTGGACATCCACATGGCAATTTCATCCTAGCCAAAAGGAATCTCTACATATTTCACCTTCCATTCTCCAACATATTCGCTTATCTTTTTCTTATTTTATTCTACCATATTCTTTTATCTTTTCCTAATTCCACCATCCATTTTTCAACATATTCCCTTAGCTTTTTCTTATTCCACCATCTCATACCTCTTCACCTATAAATACCCCATTATTGGAGTATACAATGGAGGAAGGAAGAAAACCAAAGAGTCGTAATCAAATTGAGAGAAGTTGTAGTATTTGTAAAGTTTAGAATAATAAGTGGAAAGAATGCCTAGAACTTACCATATTTGGCTAACATCCTACTGTAGGGTGTGAGTGAGCCCATGGGATGATAGCTCCAAGATGGTTCTCTTTTAGCTTAGTTTATTTCCAAGTTTATGTACTAGAGAAGCATGTAGTTAGATTGATCTTGTAACTTGATTATGTCATGAACCAATGAGGTAAGTTAGATGTTTTGTGTTTCATCATATGAATTCAATTCATGCTTTCTTCTTCTACTTCTTAAGTTCAAGATTAAATAAGCTTCTATCATTGCAATTTTTCTAATAAGCTCCTACTTATAATGTTTACATATTATTAGTCCAAGTTTCTTTTTGATTTGTTAGATATTTGGTGTTTCAATTAAGTGTGGATTCCTTGTATGCTTTTAAATCCACATTTCACTACAAGAAAAATTGTGATCAATAGCGTTTAAAAACCGCTATGGTAGGATACCATAGCGGTTTAGTAACCGCTATGACAGCCGGCGCTATAATAGACCCAGGGGATATTATAGCGGTTTTAAAACGCTATGGTAAGTTTGGCTTTTATAGCGTTTCAAAACCGCTATGGTAGCCTCTTCCATAGCGTTTTAAAAACGCTATAGTAGACTCTAAAACCGCTATGGTAGACTTTACCAAAACGCTATGGTAAGTATACATAGCAAATTTATTTATTTATTTTTTTAACTATCAAATGACTTTTTATTACATCTTATCATGTATGCATTAGCCTGAGCACTCGAAATTCATTGTGACAAAGACAAGAAACACCATGTTGGTGATCAAGCAAAAGAAAATAAAATGTATTATTTTCACTTCCTTTTGCTAAAAGAAATGTTGAATGATCTAAACATTTTTGTGATGATGAATGTACATAATGTTTCAAGGGAAAAAAGGGAACGAAAGCAACGACATAATTTTTGTGATGATGAATGTACATAATGTACAAACTCTTATTAATCTACACCTGCAACAACAACAACGACAGCAGAAACAGCAACATCAACAGCAACAGCAACAGGGGCTATCGACAGCAACAACAGCAACGATAGCAATGACAGCAACAGCAGCAGCAGCAGCAGCCATACTAGAGTTTCTCCTGGTACACACCCCTTCCTTTTCTTCTTCATGTTATGAAATTGAAATCCCCTACCAAAAAGCCAAGGGGAGTCTACCCCAACCTGCTGAATCAATCAACTCAGATCAGAATTACTCTATTTAGTGTCACCCCTAAAGTTGAGTTTCCTAAGGGAAGTACATTACAACATAAAAGCCATCATCCAGATGGACTTCTTGACAAATGCAAGTCTTGTTGTTTTGGGATTCTAGCTAATTGAAAACCATTTACTTTGAGGAAACTGTAGCAACATTTTCTCAACCAGAGAAGTTATATAATTTGTTAACAAGAATGGTTTGTTTTGAAAGAAAAATCTTCACTGACCTGCCCACCATGAATAAGACCCATCAAAACCTTTGCAGTTTGTACTAAGTTTGTTCTGTTGTTTCCTAAAGGTCTATATTTTTGTTTCACCAAACAAGGAATGGGGATATTAGCTAAGATAGGCCTTTGAAAACAATAGAAGAAATATGGAATTTAGCTTCATAAACACAAAGAATCTATGCATGAACATTACCTTCTGGGGGCAAGAAAGATAACTCTCTCCCCAACCGCCAGAGATCAGTTGTTTTGATAGCAAAAAGTCGCAAGCTTTAAGGACCGTAGGTCTATTTTGACAATTTTTCCCAACAGCTGAAAGTCCTCGTAGGGCGAAAAATGTGCTGTAGATGAAACAAATTCCCCAGTTTCCATACCTGTGAAAGTATATCTTCAATTTATTACATGTTTTTCTGTGGGTGTGGAAAGTTTTTTTATAATTAAACCATTGAACATACCATGAACCATCAGGCATTTGAATCTCTTCAATGAATCATACTGCTTTTGAAATGGAAAGGTCGATTTCTTCCTTCCATTTTCCTGGATATAACTTCTTGAACAAGACTAGAGCATGAATTGTCGATGCAGCGCATTCAACGTACCTGAGGTATGACTCCATTGGCATTAATGAGTAAAAATAAGTCATAACACTCAATAAGGAAATTGATGAAGTAAGATTGCTTACTCAAACTCAAAAACAAGGCCATGAAATAGTTCTGTTGGATTTAGAACCTACAAAAAAAATTAAGAATAATTTTTTTTTCAAATGATAATTGAACATCTCAAATACTCTGTGAATTGTAGGTGAGAAATGTATGCTACTATTTTGATCTGTGTAAAAGTTCACCTCTAGCCAATCCAGTCCAGTCGGTGGCTCCCCCGCTGTGAAACCACCTTTTCCACCCTGCCACCATGTCAAATGGGTAAACATCAAATGTGACTTATGAACCAGTGCACAGCTATAGGAACACTTACTTGAAGAGAGAGAATGACGTGAACCGAATCATATAAACGCTCTGGTTCCAGCTTTTCTCCAACATGTTCAGGTGGCATTTGTGAGAACAGAAGGCAACCCTGTCAAAGACGTGAGGTAGTTATATCAACCATCGTCATAACCATTAATGATGAAATAATACATTTGTATCATGAGTGGAAAAGTAGAGGTTCTCACAGTTAGTCCTTCTGCAGTGCAATCTGAGACTTGCCACCCATTATCTTGATCAGAAAAAGTCCAAGATCCCTTAGAAATATGGCGATGCATGCTTTGAAAGTCGCCAGATGGATTGTCTTTCACCTTCAAATTAACATCATTAAGACATTTATAAGCTAATGGTGTATCCACATTTTGGTAAAAGTCACAAGAATTTATGGTAGTAAGATCAAAATCTGCGAACATTTTATGAAATCATGACCTTTCTTAAGAGTAGGCCATATTTCTTCATGAAGATTACTTGTAACAATTGCTTGAATGCCAAGGCCAGTGTCCCACATCTGACTCCCAAAACTCTGCAAATTATATGGGACTTAATTCGTAAAGAATGTTATATTATATCAAAGTAAAGAATGCATCCTCAAAGTAAAGAATGTTATATTATATCAAAGTAAAATGTGTAATAACCTGCATCCTCATTCCATCTTCAGCAACCCACAAGTAATCTTTGACCCTGGCAAGATGCTTCTTGAATGCATCCGAATCTGGATCTTCTACCCAACAAGCAAGCATACACAAGACCTAGAGTGTTAAGGATTGATTGTTTCCAAAAACAAAATTTGGTTAGCACTGAATCCTATCATTAAAGTTTAACCACTTTCTACCTGGAAATAAGAATTGTATATTTCAACAAAACTTCAGTACTGTTGGCTAAACTAATTATAGAAAATCAAAGTTCTTTGACAAAAATGGGGAAGAAAAGGCAAAATGAAATAGATATTAGTACTAAAGATTGATAATAACTCACCCTTTTGTTAATCTTCTCGGAGATAATTACAAGTAGAAGATGTGCATCCTTCCCATTTTTTTACGGGTTTCTTCCCTTTTTTTTGTGTTTTCATGTTCTTCCCAAATCCAAGATGGCATACCTTTCTTCTTCTGAATATTAGTCCATTGACCCCATCCTGGAAGTAAAACTGGTTTTTTAGGTTCAAGGTATTCCTCATTCTGAACATCGAATTCATCCTTGTCAAACCCTTCTTCCGAAAACACACTTGATTGTCGTGCACAGCCACATGGATTGTCACACTCACATAGATTACAGAAATCAACGATTTCTTTGTTTCTTCCATTTCTTATTAAAGCAAGTCTACCACAAATTACTAGATAATGCACCCTGTATATAAAACAATAAAAGATATTTTGCAAGAAAAACAGTTCTTTCCTTCAGTAAACATATGCAAAATCACAGAATTGCTAACCAGAACCAGTACTTGAACTATCTTAATACGAAAGATAAGAAAAATAAGCTGAGTAAAATATTTCAGATTTGAAAAATATGAAACCATTAATCAGGACAAACAGTAATCAGTATACCTTTAATACGGAAAGGTACGAATCTGAAAGACCAGTATACTTCCCAACCATAGCAATTCTGACCTGAAAATTACATAGAAAACAGTATTAAGTGTCCGACAAAATTGAATAAAAACTTATAATACATGTTTTGAAACCTACAGGATCATGCAGCATGTCACATAGTTCAGTCCTGGCAGTCCTATCCTCCAAAGCAGGCTCCTTAGCCACGCTGCATGTGATAAAAACCAGGTCAACAACACTGACAAAAAAAGTTCAAAAGAACCCATCTTGACATCAGCAATAGAACCCCACTCTAAGCCAAAACATTAATATATTGGGACCAAGTTTGTTGGACAAACCCTACGAAATTCAGCCCTTTCAAGATTGCTTCATGTGCCTTTTGATCCTATTTGAATAGAAAATTTTGCACAGTTGCAATAAGTTTTTAATAATAATAATAATAACAATATATCCACAAAAAGCTGCAGCTAATTAAAATTAAACATGACTGCAAATAAACTTACTCGTAGCAGCAAAGGAATACGCCAAATGTTTGAAACGTCATAGAGTGTTACAATGTTTGCTGCCTAGGAGAAAATAATTTGACATTATCAGCAACTCTGATGCCATGAATCACAGGCACTGAATCCAAAACTAATTTAACAAAAAATAAGCAAATTTTTTATCATACTGGAATGTGGCAGAACTGAGAGAGCTTTTCCTTAACGTTTTCGTCAAGTGCCTGTCCAAGACATCAATTTTAGAGATTTATGTCCCTATGAAAATGCCTAGAAGGAGAGTTGAAGTAGGAGAAGCACACCTTTGTGCTGCGACAAGCTAAGATATTGGGTGTCAATCCCAGTCCTCTCAATCCACGAACACTATGTTGGGTTGGCTTTGTTTTCTGTAAGTGTAAAACACCATTAGTTACCCATTGAAAAATGAAAACAGAAGAGTCCCATGCTAACAGGCTAGTGTACTTTCTGCAATATTTCATAATATGTACAATCACATTCAGAGAAGGATGACCACAAACAGTTTTTATATACCTGCTCACCAACAACATTCAGAATAGGCACGAGACTGACATGAACCAAATAGAAGTTTCCAGGGCCTGAAAAAACATAAGGTAAATAGATAGGTTAAAACAAACCTAGTGTAAAATAAATGATCAGCCCAATGAAATCGCTACATCATCTACGTACCTACTCGATAAGAAAATTGACCTAACGCTTCAATAAATGGCAATGATTCAATATCCCCTGCAAGCAGACGTGTTCTACTTAGGCTAAGAAAGTATATAATCATTCGTGTAACCCTCTTGTTTCAAGTGCAATGCTCTATGGCAAATTTCCAATTATCAGAGTATGCATATTTATACCTATAGTTCCTCCCAGTTCTATGACACAAACATCTGATGGTCCTTCTTTACCATCAACAGGAATCATTGCAACACGCTCAATCCAATCTTGAATGGCATCAGTAATGTGTGGAATGACCTAGGCGAGTGAGAAAAAAAGGTTAAGAAATTCAAGGATTTCATAAATTTGTATCTTTTAATCATAGGGAATGCAGTAAATCCATGATACCAGCTGACTTGCACATGTGCTTCAAACCACTAGTATGTTCTTATGTCCTTAAAGCAAAGGACAAGTAACAGAGTAACAGTTGAGACACACCTGAACAGTTTTCCCTAGATAATCTCCCCTTCTCTCCTTTTCAAGTACAGACTGTTGATTTGCAAATCAAGAAAATATATCACTGACATTAGTAACCTTAAGATTATCAAAAGTATAACTTTCTCCTCATACACTAGCGCACGATATATGCAACCATCAGTGCCATGCAGTCAACCAACTTACCTGGTAAATCTTTCCAGTGGTGATATTGTTGTCACGGGTCAGCTTGACATCTAGGAACCTTTCATAGTTTCCAAGATCGAGGTCCACCTTCAAAATAATAAAAATAAAAAAATTAATTAAATAAAAATAAATTACAATATATTATCTTCCTTTCAGAGATAAGAAATTGAGGTAAATAACTTTAAAAAACATAAAACCAATAACAGTTGTTTACCTCACCACCATCATCTAAGACAAACACTTCCCCATGCTCGAAGGGAGACATGGTTCCTGCATCTATGTTCAAGTAAGGATCTGCACACATGAATAAATGGGACTCAACAGAAGTCATTCACCTCTGAGGCTCTGAACATTCAAAATGCTACTAATTAAACAATTGGAGGCTCTGAACATTCAAAATGCTACTAATTAAACAATTGGCAATAAGCTGAGCTTACAGCATAAGGGTCATAAAGTGATTACCTAATTAAATTTTGTAAAACGAGCACTTAAGAAGCCATTCCCTTTTTTTATGACCATGGAAGAAAAATATATGTTTTTCTATTCCAAGTCATCACCTTCGGTTTGCTCTTTTTTATTTATCAGCTAGGCAAACAGATACATATATAGTAAAAAGGTAAAACTATGCAATCAAGAGAATCACAGGGCCGACAAGGGAAACATGGTACAAACCGACAAGGGAACCATAAAGTTTAAGAATATCAATACAAAAAGTGAAACAATACACATCTGTAAATAGGAAAATGTGATTATATAACCAACTTACTCTGATTGTTTTGTTCATGGATCCAGAGTAGAGCCTATTGGCTCCAACAACTAATGACACAACAGAGAGGCTATGTCCAGTGAGAGAAGTAGTTGGCTCAAAATAATTGGTTGCATCATTAAATCTCCATACTAGTATATTACCATCCTGCAACAAGTGCAAAATATGCAAGACACACCCACATCAGAAAAAGAAAAATATCAACAGTTAAATGTTGTTTATAAATTCAATGACTGGTTGGAAAAACAAATTAGAAAAGCAAATGATAACCTGAATTCCAGCAAAAAGCATTCCATTGTCTGCAAACAAGGCATACACTTGTCCAACAGGTGCACTAAGACTAATCACAGCATTAGTTTGGGTATTCCATGCCTGCAATCAGAAGACCACCATTTGTGTAAAATGTTTTAATTAGTAAAGAGATGGGACACCCAGAGAAAACAAACAAGGAAAATAGTATATTATTGGTCTGAAAATAGAACAGGAAAGTAAAAGAAAATATCAACTGAAAAGGGTAAGAAGTACGCAGAATCTACAATGATGCCGACATCACCGGAAATATCAACTGAATCTAGTGTTCATGAATAGAGCATCTGGAATCCTAACATGCATCTGAAATATAATTCCTTTTCAATGTATCTGAAAGCTAATCACTTTACAATTCGCTTGATCTTAATAGGTAGTTGTTTCAGCTTGAAAGGCATCGCAAAGGATATGGTATTCACTATTAGTTCTTTCAAGATTTGTCTACACCAATGCTTCACTGCTCTAATGTTTACCCTCTTGTGCTTCTGCCTATATCTAATCAAAAGAGAATCAAAATTACAAAAAACATTACAACCCTAAATTCCAAATCTCAAGTACCATACTCGTAAACACTGAAAATGGAAATCAATGAAATCCCATGAAAACTTACTGTCTCAGAGTCTCAGAGTCCCAGAAGTGAACATCTCAGTTACAAAATAGATGTTCCTATTGGCCGTATCAACCCAAGAGGTGTAAAATTTCATGATGTTTTTGTGCTTCAAGGTCTTGAGAAGATGGATTTCACAGTAAAGCCTCTCAAGATCCTCAGGGCTCTGAAGGAAATCATACAGCTTGACTTGGTTCCAAGCCACTTCAATCCCTTCGAACTTATCAAAAGCTCTGTAACTGCAACACCCAAAACCAAAAAGGAAGAAAACCCACCAACATAGAACTAAATCAACATATACCCATCTCATAAAACTGCAAAAGTTCTCATAAAAAACTGAAATTTCTTCAAAATCTCAAAAAGGGATGAAAAAATAACAAATGGGGTTTTAAGTTTCTTACACTGTCTTTGAAGCTCCTTTCCCAAGGATCTCATTGTACTGAAAAACCAACAAAATTAGAACCAAATATCAGAAATGAAGAACATAAATATCGAAAGAGGGAGGGCGACGGAGAGATGGAGATGAAGATATGGAGAGAGCAGTGAGTGCGATGGAGAGATGGAGGGAGCAGTGAGGGAGATGGCGAGATGGAGGGAGCAGTGAGGGAGATGGAGATATGGAGAGAGCAGGGAGGGAGATGGCGAGATGAGCTAGGGAGCAATCACTGAGGGAGACGACGAGATTGAGGGGAGGGTGGAGTTTCATCGAGCTCTATCTGACTCGAGCGCCCAGTAAAAAGAGGGAGGACAGAAGCGAGCGCCAAAAATCCCGCCTTTTTTTTGTAGCGTTTTCATTTTTGTTTACGCCAAAAATTTGATCTTTGATAGCGTATTTAGTAAAAACGCTATTAACAAATGCTATTATTGGGCATTTGTGTTGTAGTGTTTGATTATTAGATTACTAATATAATTAAAGTTTGAAATCAATTTGCTCATAAAGCCATATTTTCCATCTTAAGGTAAGATGAGAATCTACCTTAGGATGTGTTAATGAATTTGGAATGATTAATCTAAGAGTGGCCTAAAGGTGCCATCTACTCATGATAGTAAACTCAAAGCCCTAATTTCACATTTAGGTCTTTTTTTTTGCATTTTTATTTTAAACATTTCACCAATCACCTCTTTCTAACTAGGTTAAGTTTCAAAAGAGATTTGAAGATTAGTTTTCCTAACTTTGGGATTCAATCCGTATTTGCCATTATCTAACTCAATAGATAACTGTGCGCTTGTGGTATGATTTGAGATCGATCAATCATGGTGAATGAAGTCGATGAAGGATGTGAGGCTTTTTAGTTGGGAAAGAACAAGAACACTGAGAAAAGGTACTGCACACCGCCGGAGACCTACAGAAAACAAACAAGAATAAACTATAAGAACAACAAATAGATAATCATGGAACTTGCACAGTGGAAGAAAGGAAGGTATGTGTGAGGGATTTTAATAAAAAAGAAAAAAAGGCGAGAAAAATGATGGTGGAAAGAAAGATTGAATGTGATAAAATGAAGAGAGTTGAGTTCGATTGGAAGAGGATTGAAAGCTGATAAAGAGAAAGGAAGATAGGGTTTGGTTTGAGTTTGGTGATAAATGAAACTCAGACAACCAGAAGAACTCTTATTGAAAAAACTCTCTACCGGAAAACTCTGACCCATTCATTAGCTTTATCACAACAAGGAACTAGAGAAGAATCTCATTTTGATTTTGTGATCAAAATCCAAGAGTAAAGAAAGAGACAAGGTCAATTCTTACCATATAATTGATGTATAAAGTCAACTAGAGAATGGCTAATCATGTTATTATTTAAGACAACGTAATAAATTGACCAAATAAGCCTAAAGTTGCCATAAATAGAGCAGTTTTCCAAATTATGAGAATGTATGTTGGTCTAATGGAGGCCTGCCCAACATGCTACTCCTTATAAACAAATTAACATTAATAAAAGGCAGTGATTATTTGGCACCAAAACTTGCACTCACCCACACTACTCATTTAATTTTTACTCTCCCAAACCATGCACTTTCTGTCCCACACCGCTATTCACTTCCACACCATCTATAAAAAAAGAAAAACCTAATTTTTTCTCCCATACCAAAATTTAAAATGATGGGGAGCTCCTTATCCCCTCTCAACTTCCTTTCTTATTACTACTACCCTTATTCTCCCAACATCTTCTTCTCTGATCTTATACTTTTTTTTCTATTTATTTTCTTCTCTTCTCTTCCCACCCCATCCGGAGGCACCCCAAAGCACCCTTGCATATCCTCTCCATTCCCTCAAGTCAAAATTGAAGACCAAGTTGAAGAAGCTCAAGATCTGGAGCTTTTATAGGATCTCCACCACGATTATGTCGTCGCCCCATCTCCCTTTTCTTCTTCTCCTTCCACTACAAGAAAAAGCCTCATTTATAGCACATGTTTATAGCGTTTTTGTCCAAAGTGCTATGATTACATCACACACCTCATTCATAGCATTTTTTAAATTTTGCTATGAAAAGTCAAATTTTAATGACTTTCAAAATCGAAAATGCTATTTAAATTGGCAGACGTTTTGGCGCTCCTCCAAAATATACATTCAGCGCGCCCTTATCTCTCCTCTCCCCCACACCAAATATTCAGTCTAAGCCTAAAAGAATAGACCTTCAATTCCCTCTTGGTTCCGATCTTCCTGTCCTTGCGATCGACGATTTATGGTGAGTTCCTTCAATTGTTTTTCCTAAGCTCTAGGTTTCGTTTATGGTGGATTTTCTTGGTTTATTTCGGCGAACCGAAGAGTTTCAACAGAGAGAGCACTTGAAGGTCTTCGGCATGAGATGGTGAGTTCCTTCAATTGTTTTTGCTCGATTGTTTCTTAAATGAGTTTTTCTCTGATTTTCTTCTCGTTTCGCTGATGTTGGATCTGTCAAAATTTCCAGTGATGTTTTTGGGTATTATGTTATCATTTGGGAGGTTGAAGTTGATTGTACCGACTCTGTAACTTCCAAGAGAGAATAAAAAATTCATCCTTTTGATGGAGAAAAAAATTGTGCCTTTTATTTGCTGATTCTCTTGAGAATTTTGCATTTTTGTGTGTATTCCTTGTTACAGCTTTGTTCAAAGCCGGACCGGCTACTACTCTTGACATGTTCCCTTCATGGCCTTTCAGATCCAACAAACTTCCAAGGTAATTCTCACTAATTTTCATAAATGGGGTTCTTAGATTTTCTACAAAATTTTCGTTTATGGTAGTTTTGATATGGGTTTTTGTTAATGAAGGTGAAAAGTGAGTGATGATGATTTTTGAACAAAATTTTCAAGTACCTATTTTAATTTTTGAATAATATATTTTTTGACTTATTCAATATTAGTCTGATATAGTTTTCATATAGATTAAAAAGTGAGATTTTCAGGTGATTTTATAATGGTTTTTTATGTTTTTGTTGAGTACCCATTTGAAGTTTTTGGAGTGCTTTTGTGGTGGTGGTGCAGGGAAGTTCAATATCAGGAGGTGAGAGTACAAATTCAGGATTTGCTCAGAATAACACTATTATTTCCTGCAGTAAAGTTGATTCTCAGTTAGAACCATAATCTCCTTTCAGCAAAAGGACATCATTTCAGTCTATTGACTAGAAACACCAACACCAACAACAACCACAGCTAGTGAAGATGGCAAGTGATGTATCAAGTAGTTGCTTCCACAATACAGCCTCGACGTTGACTTGAGAAGTTTATATGGGCATGTTGTAGTAAAATTGGAACTTTTCTAAAATTTTGGAATCTCATGCTTTCCATTGAAACTACTTTTATTTATTTATTATTATTAATTTTTTTTATAACTTATTTGTGAGCTCTTGGAAGAAATTGTACAACTAATGCCTTGTTTGTTGATTGTTGCAGCTGGAATATTTTTTGCCTAGTTTCACCCTGATACAATTTTACAAGGTCATGGAGAGGCTTTTTTCTATCAACATGGCAAAGTCATTGTCAAATGCTCTCTTTTAGAGTGTTGCAAGTATAAATGCTAGCCACTCCATGAGAATTGCGATAAGTTCAAGCATTTTGATTGAGTGGGTTTTCTTTTATATGTGAAACTTATCTTTACACAATCCAGTTGAAAAAATATGATATAAAATAAAATAGCTATTTTGTACAACTTTCAATTTCAATTCAGCTGTAAGCTATCGTTGCAAGAACATGCTAGTAGATCATAAGGTGGAATAAGAAAGCAGCTACTACAGAAGAAAATGAGACTTTGATTTTTTTTTCTTTTACATTATTTGAATTGATGTCACTGCTTTTCATGTGCGTATGTTTCAAGGCAGGGTTTTGTATTGACGCTTATGGCATCACTAAGCAGACAAATTTCCAGTGCGTGTGATGGACTAACAGAAGCAGAAGAGTTGGAGAATTATGTCGACTTTACGGAAGAAATGTACAAGAAAGCTAAAGAGTCTAATTAAATCGTTAGTTTTGAAACAACTATTAGGAGGCCTTACTTCCTTGCGTGCCCTCCTAAATGATTCAGAACTTGAACATTGGCATAACTATCTCAACTTCATCGAAATAGAAAGTGATTTTAACAAGGTAAGTCCAAGCCTTTTGAATATTGGCGGCTGTTCGGTGAAACAACCCTTTTGTTGTTATAGCTTTTAGTCATGTTGCTTATAACTATGTGTTTAGTATTGCTTTCAATGGACATGGACTTACAGTCAAGTCATATTTGCTGCATTTTTATGCCTAATTGGCTAAAGCGTTGGATGAAACAACTTTTAAAACGGGAGCCTACTGTTTGATTACAATGAGGCTAAGTATTTCGATTACAAGGTTAGTCAGATTAAGTTTAAGAATTTCTCTGTGTTTTCTTGGGGGTTTGAATATGTTAAATTACCAATTGTTATATTTAAGTTGGAATTGTTAATTTCTTGACTAGAATTTGATTCCTAGTAGTTCTGAATGCTAGTGTTAGGAAACCAATTGAATGTCTTTGGGAATGCAGGTGCTTCATCACTTGTCTAATTGCCTTGTTGCTTCCCAATGTTGGGCAACACGTAATAACCTATCTGAACTTGTTAAGAAATAAACATAAAAAATGTTCCCGGAGACTGGAGCAAGAACATCTCTAAGACTCTTTATTAAAGGTAACTCTCCTCCTTTACAGAGGCAACATACCCATCCAATTGTTGTGCTCTATTGGTTTGACCCTATCTTGGGTAGTTCATGTTGTATCTTGAGTGGTTGCTTGAATGCACTGCTGCTTGACCCATTACATTAGTTCATTCAATATAGAAATAATGTAGAGCCATGATGGCAATTTAAGCTTTAGACTGGATATGTGCTCCCTGAGTTTGGTAAGATTGGTGCTCCAATCTTTTCTTGTTTTGCTCCTATTGATGTCTATGGGTATGTTTTATGCAGTGGTTACATACTCAACTCTCTGTTTTTGTAGGAATAAAGAATCCTGCTAGGGATTACAACATTCCAGGATCAACAGAGAGCATGATCTTCACAACCATTGGAGCAAGTGCAAGCTTGGTCTTTGCATATAATATGGGAATGCTTCCAGAAATACAGGTGAGCAAAGCAAATAATCAAATGAATTAAGTTACATGCTACATATATTCAAGAATTTAAGGTGGTAGACTTGAAGGAGGTATGCCAAAGATGTAGTTGTTTTGGTGTTCTTTGAACTTGTTGAACAGGGCAACGTAAACTCTAGGATTTCATATTAAGTAAAACTTGAGTTGGTTGCTAGATTTAAAGATTTCCCTTTGTTATGGTTCTTCCTATTTTTTTGATGTTAGTGCTGTAACAGGCCACAGTAAAACAACCCGATGTTAAGAACATGGCACTCAGATACTGTAGTAATTAAGTTTTGTTATTGAGTTATTGTTTGTTCAAGATCTAAGCACTCATCTATTTGAACTTTGACATGTTCATCTTATAATTGCATCATCTTATAATTGCATCATCTTATAATTGCAGTGAGATGGGTTCCCATTTTTCACCTTGTGGGAGATTTTTAGCAGCTTGCTTTGCATGTATGCTTCCTCATATGGAAGCTGATTGTGGTTTGTAGTCACAGTTGCACAATGATGTCCCTGGAGCTGCAACAAACCCAACACAACACCCAATTTTAGCTCACCAAGTTATGTACGAGCTTTGCATATATTCCCTCAAGGAGTCAACGTATGTTTCTTTCTCTAACTTTCTAAATTTCTACACTAGTGTTCCAAGTTTTTTATTTGATATCCTATGGATATTGTAGGGCATAAGTTGGGTTAACCTGTTGATGTAGGAGGGTTTCTAGGGTTCCTAATTTGAGTTTCTAGGGTTTCTAATTTGGGTTTCTAGGATTCCTAATTTACGTTTCTAGGGTTCTTAATTTGCTATTTCAATTTAATTATGAGTCTTTTTAGTTTCCTTTTAGGATTAAGCTTTACCTTTTCTTTTAGGAATAGACTGCTTGTTATTTTAGTATTTGATTCTAATTTTTCTTTTAGGAATAGACAGTTTCCTTTTTGGATTAGACTTTACTTTTTCTTTTAGGAATAGACTGCTTGTTATTTTAGTATTTGATTCTAATTTTTTCTTTTAGGAATAGGCTGCTTATTATTCAAGTTATTTGAGCACTATAAATAGAGCTCTTCCTCAATATTGTAAGATACCTTTGATTTTGAGTAATTTGATTAATCATTAGAGTTATTTTCTTTGTGTTTTTGGGTAATCTTCTTGTGTTCTTCCCTGTCAATTATCTGTTGCCATTAGCCTGCAGAATAATCGTTATTCTGCCCGGCGTCAGTTGGAATCGAAGCTTTAGCATCTTCTTGGGGTGAGATTTCATCAGTATCTATGGCTGGTGGTCGTGGTCGTCGCGGGCAGGTTTTGAATGAGGAAGTCCCTCACCGTGATCGTAAAGTTCAGGATGTGATGATTGAGGATTTACAGAGGCAAGTTGTAGAGCTAACCCAGCGTCTAACAACATAGGATTTCGGTAATCGTGAGATGGAAGATCACGATTCTGATTCCAGTTTCGTAAACCCGTATCACAATCGTGCTCGATTCTTGGAGCACTGTGGTCAGGAGGATCGTCATGGAAACCTCGGATTTAGAGTGGATCTATCCGAATTTTCTGGTACGTTACAGGCCAAAGGATTTATAGATTGGTTGCATAAAGTAGAGCGTATTTTTGAGTGTGAGGAAGTCCCAGATCATGTCAAGGTGAAATTGGTCGCCAAAAAACTCAAAGGCAGAGCATCTGCGTGGTGGGAGCAGTTGAAGCGAGCACGAGACAGACAGGGCAAGGCCAAGATCACTGATTGGGAAAAGATGAAGAAGAAGATGAATGGTCACTTCCTTTCGGCTACACTCAAACCTTATTTCAACGACTTTACTCGTTGAGGACCGTTTCGAAAACATACCAGCGTACACTTGCTGTGGAAAAACAACAGAGCAGGATGCCAATAATCAGAAGTGATCAAAGAGGTTGGCCAGTGCGCCCTCAAGAATTTTGTCCTACCCAGCAGCCACCACAGGGTAATTCTAACTCAAGTATTAGATGTGGTGAACACCATAGAGCGACTAAGTGCAGGAAGCCTGCTATTCAGAAGGGTAACAATCACCTGATTGAGGAAGACATGGTAGATGAAATTGAAGAGCTTGGAGAGCCTGTGTATGACACTGATGAAGAGTTGGATATTGTTGATGCAGATGTTTCGCAGAATGAGGATGTTGGAGTTGTTATTGAAAACGGTGAAGTGCACGAAGAAACTGATGGGGAAGGAGGTTGGGACCTTGAGGACTTGGAGATGCTCGACCAGGATCAAAATCCCATAGAAACCAATATAGAGCTCCCAGTTCTGAAGCAAGATCTCTAGAAGAAGCTTTGAGGCAGGTGGGGATAGATTTTAAGTATTATTATGCTCATACATGGTTCAAGCAGATGGATAAGTTCATTCCTTATGTCAATATGGATGGGCGTGTGAATGCCATTTACTCCACCCCATCGATATACACTGATGCAAAGCATGCAGTAAATGAGACATGGCCATTTCACACTGATGACTTCTTCCTATGTGCAGCCCATACAAATGCGTACTGGCCAGGTTATTTCACCAATAGGCTAGCCATCAAGCAATATGTTAGGATGATGAGTGGTTACTATTTGGCAGCAGACGTGAATCCAGATTTGCAAGCGGAGGTGCAACAGCTAGCAGAGTTTTCTGACCTGATACCAGAGAATCTTCCTCCTGGGCTGCCACCAGAGGATTCCGATGAAGCTGTTGTGAACTCGAGGACGAGTTATTTCCAACCCGGGGCGACTGATGCAGGAGGGTTTCTAGGGTTCCTTATTTGAGTTTCTAGGGTTTCTAATTTGGGTTTCTAGGATTCCTAATTTAGGTTTCTAGGGTTCCTAATTTGCTATTTCAATTTAATTAAGAGTCTTTTAAATTTGCTTTTAGGATTAAGCTTTACCTTTTCTTTTAGGAATAGACTATTTGTTATTTTAGTATTTGATTCTAATTTTTTTCTTTTAGGAATAGGTTGCTTATTATTCAAGTTATTTGAGCACTATAAATAGAGCTCTTCCTCAATATTGTAAGATACCTTTGATTTTGAGTAATTTGATTAAACATTAGAGTTATTTTCTCTGTGTTTTTGAGTAATTTTCTTGTATTCTTTCCTGTTGCTATTAGCCTGCAGAATAATCGATATTCTGCCCGGCGTCACCTGTGATCTTAAACGCATGTTAATTTGTAGATTTACAATGTGAATTGTAAAAATGATGGATGGAAAGAATTATGTTCAACCAAAAGTAATGTGGTCTGCAAATACGTTGTCAAAGAAAAGGGTATGTTTTTTAGTTTTTTTTTCTTACTATGTATTCTTTATTCGACTCATAGAATTGATTTCTGATATTTCTTTAAATTCACTTACATGCATGAGATGCTGACAGCCAATTTTATAGTATGAGAACAATGCATTTTGCAGCTGTAGACTGGAGAATGGAAAATGGAGATGGTCTAAATGGAGGTTTCAAACAAATATATAAGAACAAGCAACCAAGCACATGACAGAGGTTTTCAGGTGGATTAAAGTTTATTTCATAACAAAAATGTTCATCTGATTGATCAAATTTATTGTTAAAGACCACACAGGTTATATCTGTCGAACTCTCCCTATACTTATTATGGGGCTTCTGCTTTGTTGTTTTTCGTCTGTTTGGTTTTCTGTTGAGCATCTTGCTCCCTGTTTATATCATTTCTATGTTGTTCTACTATTATCTTTGTCTTGCCTTAAAAAAAAAACCTGAATTGGATTATGTAAAGCTTGTTGAATTTGATTCTCGGAAACATTATCTCCACTAAAAAAACTTTAAATCTTGTTTGGATTTTCATGTGTTTTCCCTTTAACAATTGGAAGATTTTTCCCTCTCTTATTTAGTTGAACGTAGAATTGCTGCGACTCTAGCTATTCGGGATGTGGAAATTGAACATCTGTTAACAGGGGTACGTTTGCTTTGATCAAATTTTAACAATGAACAACTGCAAACCCAGTACTCCAATTTTTCAAGGAAAACATGCCCTATCTGACAGCAAAAGTAAATGAAAAAGATGGATTATTTGATGTTGAATGGAAAGATGACGATCATCTGTCCATTAGCCAAACCGATGAAAGAAAGCTGCATGCATCTCTTATCGAAAGGATTTCAAAAGCATATTCTGAATGTGCAGGTGGAGTGCCACTAACTGGGGGCTTTGGACATTCAAGTAAAGTATATTTGTCTACTATTGATAGGATGTGTGTTTATCCTGATTTTACCTTTACTGAGCTATATGTGGTTGTTGACAGTGAGTTTCGATCATTTAGGCGCTGCAAACTTTCAAATCCCAGACTATGTAGGTTCACTCAGTGTTTAGTTATAATTTTTTGGCCACTTTATTCTCAACTTATCTTAAGGTTTTCCTGTTTTGTATTTTTTTTCTTCTAATAGGTTATGGAGCAACCACCAGATTCCTAGATGTTTGCATTGCAGGAATCTTTCCAAACTCCAGGGGTTTGTTACTTGATCCTATAGAAATTTCATTATTGCTTTTGTTGGTCTGGTCATCTCCTTTTATTTATAAGACGACCATTACGCTAATTGGATGCATGAAATATAAAGATAAGTTCTTTAATTTTGATTTTGAAATTAGAAACATCTTTTTGGTTGTTGGTGAATTGATGTCTCATTCACTGCTATGCATATAGGTACCACTAGTATCATTCAGCAGTAGTGACTTTCATAGAAATGATATGTTTGATGTTAAATAAATATTTTGTTGCACTTACATGTATACAAGTGTTGGGCAAGCTATCAAGTCTTACATTTATTCTGTTCTAAAACCGTCAGGTCTGTAGGCTGTTGCTTCCAGAAATCAAGCGCCTGATTAAATTGTTTTCATTCAAAATCGCGTCCAGGTCAATAAGTGATCCTCTTTAGCCTTCATAGTGCTTCCTTGCATGATTAAATTGTTTTCATTCAAAATTATCCTCTCTTCAGCATATTCATTTTGCATGCATATATGATGTAACTGAACTTAGATCGAGTTATGAGTCCACCCACAGGTATCCCACCTGGTTCATTTTTTATGTCTGTTCAACAGTACCTCTGAGCTTCGCGCTCATGAATCAAAGAAGCAACCTTGATTTTAAAGCACTCAACATGCTCCGACTTTGGCGCCTTCGGCGAGTTAGTGCCCTCTTCGCAAGGTTTGTCACAAAACTCAAATCTCTGCCTTTGAGCCTCTTCCCTGTTCACTTTTTTTTTGTGTTAGTTCATTGTTATAAGGCTTATTTCTACTGCTCTTACAGGTAACTCTATTTCCAGTTCATTGTGCCGGATGCTTTAACTATCTGATTGCAGACAGATACCAAAATCCACGAAGAACTTGGATTGGCTCGGTTATGCCAAATTTCAAAGGTCAAAGTTTATGGAATAGATATGTAACTGCTATATACTGGTCCATTACGACACTAACAACAACTGGCTATGGGGACTAGCATGCCGAGAATCCAAGGGAGATGTTGTTCGATACATTCTACATGCTATTTAACTTGGGATTGACAGCTTACCTCATAGGGAACATGACAAACCTCATTGTGCATGGAACCAGCCGCACCAGAAACTTCGTATGTTCTTTTTCACTTCAAGAAAGCTTCTCAGTTGACATATCTGCTTACATGCTTTAGGAAGTATAAAATAAGAAAACTTTGCAACAAATAACAACTAATCTATATCTCAGTTAATCAATTTCAAAAGCATGGATAAGTAATCCTAAACAGTTTGTCATTGAGTAAGACGTTTATTTTCTGTTTCCCTGTATAGTTTCCCCTTATGAAATAAGTCGAAAAGTATACCCCAGGAAACTTTCACATTTTGAGGAACTAGATTTTCGCTGGCCTAACTGTAGAGGGAGGCCTTACTGGGCGAAGTTGTAAGCTAATTAAAACACTTCACATGTTTTCATCTTATATGTTTTATGGGCAAAACTTGAAAATTTATTTTGTTATTTAAGTTTCAATTAGTAATGCGTTGGTTCTAAGTAGCCTACATTTTTATATCAATTTTCTTTTTCTCCCTACAGGTTGTCGAGACCATGTCCATTCAGCTTTGATTGAGGAGATAGAAATTGCAAAAGAAGCACTGAGCAGTGGGAACATCAACAACAATTGGCAGATGCAATAGGAAAAGGCCTTCACAAACTGTTTTATGAATGCTGATTTGTGAAGGTTGCTCACTATGAGAAGGAACTTACGGAGATTTCGACCAAACACACGAATACATGGCCTACATTCATTAGAGGAATCAAAGCTTCGAATGGCTCGAAGAATAAGGCAGTCCAAAGAAAGAGATTGCTCTTTGGGTGGCCATTCCGGGGATATATTTCTCCTTGCTACATACTGAAGCTAACGAAGTTTATGCCTTTATAAACTCTTTGTAGAATTTTGTATTTTTGCCCTTATAAACTCTTAGGAGAAAAAACAAGGCAGATTTTATTTCAGTAGAAGACTGTTTTTGTTAGGGGAATTTGAATCCCTCATGTCTTTTGTGGAAAATTGACATTTATGTTCATAAATATATTGAATCCAGTACATGTCTCCGGTTGTGAAAATTTTGAGCTTTACATATGCTTGGCTCTTATGAACTTTGGGGAAAGGCATCTCAAACAGTAGGAACTTTGGGAAACCCATCCTCGCATAGGTCGCCGCAAGGGAAGAAAAAAAATAGAGTGTGAGGGGAAGGAGAAGAAGGAGAGAGAGAGATGGGTGACGCTCCATGCGAGAAGAAGAGAGAGTGGGAAAAGAAGAAAGAGGAACTGAGAGAGTGTGGGAGAAGAAGATATAGTGGGATAATTGGGAGAGGGGAAGGAGGAGAAGAAGTAGATGGAGAGGGGAAGGAGAAGAAAAAGATGGAAAAAGGGTGATAGTAGTTGTCACTCCATCTCCTCTATCTCTCGTCGTTGCCAGTCGTTTCTTACCGTCCCTCGCAATCAATTGCCCCCTTCCTCGCTACCCATTTCCGTGCGATTTCCTTAGTTCTTGGTTTTTAGAAGAGATAATGAGACAAGAAAACGAATAATGGTTTGTATGGGTGGTGTGGGAGAGAAGGTAAAAAATAATTAAAAAAAAAAGAAGGGTGGTGTGGGAGAGTGTACCCTGTGGTGCCAAATGGGCGTTGCCTTAATCAAACAGAGGTGCCCAATGAGAGTAAACTCGATGGCATGTCTAATCAATCAACTGGGTGTTTATAAAACCATCATTGTGCATCTTTTTATCAGAGGCACAATGGCAAAAAGGTGGTGGTTGACCATTGAACCGGTGAGCAATCCCATCACTACAAGGAACCTTTTGAATCCAATCTCCTTGCCTATTAAGAATAATCATTTTGGGTCATCCGAAGGTGATGCAGTCAATTTTCGCTCCTTGTTTTGACCTTGACCTGCAAACCTGCTGACCTGCACAAGGAACGCACGTTTGCCATGGATCACCGTTGTGGTGGTCGATGGCACTCCGATGCTAAAGTTAGACAAAGATTTGAGGAAGGTATAATGCTTTAAACAGGGAATTTTCAATGTACCTTAGCTTACAAACCTAATGTCTTATTTATAGTGTTGGAGCCCTGGTTCGACCAGGCCATCGATGGCATGGTTTAGGGAAGAAGATCTTTGTGGCGATCCTTCTCTAATTAGGAGTTGTACCGTGAAGAAAAGTTTCCTTGGTAGCCTGGTGCTCCTAGATACGTGAGAGATAGTTTCCAATCAGAGAGTAGTCCATAGATGGAAATTTCCATGTGCGACGTATACTTTGGTATTTGCTTCCTAGTTGGAAGCAAAGTGTTTATGTCTTGCCTATCCGAAGTTGATCCTCAAGATACTTGCCTTAGCAGGGCTTACAGGTATTGAGGATAGCTATGAGACGCGTGGGCTTAGCAGGCTGTAATTTGGGTTCGTCTAGCAGATTGCATTGTGCGGGCTTAGAACCGCTTGGGCCGGATCAGTGTTGAGTTGACGCTTGGGCATGTGTTTTCTCGAGATCTTCATGACACATGTATGGTGTAGAAGATATACCATTTTGGTGTATCATCAGCTACTCCTCCCGAGTTAGTGGGCCATTGCATCAGTTTACTAAATCACTTCTTGAAAAGATACGTCGCTCATGATGATCAAGTCCGAATCGTTGCTTGAGTCGCGCGCTTCATTACTAATTAAAGTGTGCGTTAGTTCAGTGAGAAGAGGTGGGAAACCAATCCCTATTTAGATCTTTTTTTATATGGAGATTGACTCTTCCATTTCTTTGTTTTTAGAGATTCTGCTTCGTTCATCTTTTGATTGAAAGGTCGTTCACCTTTTTCATGGCTTACCAAAACCATCTTGATGATGAGACTTTGGCCAAGGGACTCCAGTTTTTCGAAGATAAGTCAATTTTCAAGTCGAGCCATGGCGAAATACGAAAGAAGTTCGGGGTCCTTGAGAACCTGCCATTCTATGCTCTGAATGATCAAACGCTAATGTTTCCTCCGGAAGGGTTCGTCTATTTGCACCGCGGAATACTTCAAACTGTAGTTCTTTTTCTGTTCTTTACGAGATTTGGGGCTTCTTAGATTTCCTTGAAGTCCCTCCTGCCCAGTTGGTACCCAATGGGTACAAGATCATCCTTCTTATTTTGATCAAAGCGAAGGATGATGGCATCAACGTGACTCCACGGGTGATTCAGTTATTGACTTTTCCTCGCCTGAATGATCATGCCGTTTGCAAGATGACGTCGTTGGCTTACTTCGGGAAGTTGCCATATGATTTTAAGTTTCGACAGAAATACTGCTTTTTGGCTCCTCCGGATTCGAAGTACTTCAAGTTCAAGGGTTGTCTATTTGAGCGGGAGTTCAGGCCACTTCGTAAGTACAACTTCACTCTTTGATTTCGTTGCGTTGATTGTATGCTGATTATGTAGTTGTTTCTTAGTAAGGAGGTTCCCCACCACTCCTCTTTCTCCAGAGGAACCAAACATTATGTAGTCATTCTGCTACATGCCAAAGATGAGTGTGGACGAAGTCATATGTCCTACTAACTTCAGTCGCAGTGGGTTGTGGGCCAACTGGCATGTGGCCCCCACTTTTTAGCAAATGCCGAAGGATAAGTCTGAAGATGGAACCCCTTTTAAAAAGATGAAGGCCTCCAAAGTTAAGGCTCCTACATTGCCTAACATGGAGGGGCTTTCTGAGACACTCGTCTCCGTTGTAAGTTTGAAGAGGTCTCGCACTATGACCGAGTCGGCTCCCAAACGGTCTGCTCCAGTGAGGGAGGAACATGAACCTGGTCAGCCTACCAGGGTGGAGGATTGAGTATCCGGCTAGGAGAGGGACCACCTGCGATTAGCAGGGGTTGAAGAAGTGTCGAATCTGAGTACTGAGCAGGTTGAAGCCTTGAGCGAGAAACTGATGATGGCTGCTGTGGCAGCTTCTACTGGTGCTCTGACCAATCCAAGACCATTTTACTGGAAAGTTCTGACGAGGATTGGCCTGAGGTTCCAGAGTCCAATCGTTCCGCTGATGGGTCGTCCGACAATGGTCGCGGTAATGCGAGTCATCCTTCTTGTAGTCTGCATTGTTCCACATCTCGTTACAGGCCGTATATCATGGTAATGGAGGGTCCATTGGACAATTTACTTTTTTCTCTTCTTTTGGATTCCACGGAGCCGTCTCGTAGTAAAGGGTCGACTGCTAGTGACAAAGGGAAGGTTAAGGATGAGGGCCTGGGAGCAGTGGCGACTACAAAGGGTGGTGTTGGAGTAATTCCGCGAGAGCTCCATCCAGATGCACAAATAAGTTTGTTTGCTTCGGACGTAGTGAAGATGAGCAATCGAGCTTGGCACCAGGAAGTTGACGTGGACTATGCTTCGAGGAAGCACATAAGCAGGTGCTACAACTAACTAATGGACCATGCTTCTAAGCCCGAAGAGGATACGCTGGAAGGACGTATGGGTAAGGGTTTGAAGCACCTTATGCTTGGGATGTCTCATTTAAGCCAGTGGTCGTTGCTAGAAGGAAGTTGAGGCGGCTCATGAAAGGGTGTACACCTTGGAACGTGTCTTCTTGACTATTCAGAAGCTGTATTCTGTTGCGCTTTTTGAAATTGAGATGATGAGGAAGCAGATCGAGGAGAGGAGTCTGGAATAGTCAGCCATTGTTGCCGAGACTCATAGGTTTCATCTGGAAGCCTTTGAGTCTGATTTGGCAGAGGCAATGTCCGCAAGGGACATATTCAAACAAGAGTTGGATCTGATCCACCGTGATCTGGAGGTTGCGCAGGAAGCTGTAGCTAAGATGCGCTCTGAGTTGTGATCTTTTGCTAAGGAGAACATCATGAAGGAGGCTGAATGGGTTGCCCAGAGACAATAGTTAGAGGTCGATGTGGAATTCAATGCTCGGGTAGCAAGGAAGGCTGAAAACCAACTTCAACTGGAGCAACATGAGCTCAGCATTGTTAAGAGTAGTTTGGCTATAGAGTAGTCTTAGGTTGATGCGCTGATTGGCAAGTTGGAGTTATTGGAGCGTGAACTTGCTGAAGAGAAGGTGCGTCAGGAAGAACTTCTCAAGGCACAGGGCAAGTGTGAATTAATGATGCGATTGAGCTACAAATTTGGGAGTTTTCGGCGACCATGTTTGTAGAAGAGCAGTGGTCCAGTGGCAAGCCATCAGAATTAGTTCGGGACTGACTAGGCTCCCACCTTCCAAACCATCTATACCCGAATGGAGCAAGCTACAAGTCTGGGGTTGGTAATTCGGCGACCCTAGTTTGTAGAAGAGCAGTGGTCACGTGGCGAACCATCGACATTAGTCGGAACTGACTAGGTTCCCACCTTCCAAACCATCTACACCCGCGCAGAGGAAACTACAGGTCTGGGTTTTTATCAGAAGTTGTCATTGTCAGTCGCCACTTGCTAGGCTTACCTAATCGGGTTCGGCGACTGTTGCCCGCGAAGGGGGTAACAGTCCTTGGCGAGTCGTCGTCACTAGGCATAATAACGCTGATTAGACTCCCAATTCCTAAACCATCGACATTCACGCTGGGAAGATTAGGCGTCGTGATGAATCAAAAGCCATCATCATTAGTAAAAGGTGAATAATCTTGCCTGGTTATGTAGGGGCTTCGCTTGTTGGGGGTGTGTGTGCCTACATCTGCGGGCGGAGTGCATCGTGCGGACACATTTTCCTTTCAAGATACATGAGTACTTAAATCAGCTGGTGATATGCAGGTGTGATCCGTGTGTCAAAAGTGACTAGGGTTTCTAATGCTCGTGTTAGGCACGTGGTAGAATATCACTTGAATAGTAAACTGAGCCCATGGGCCCGTAAAGAAAGAGCTAGGGTTTGTCGTAGGATCAAGACACTATGTGTACAGTGTAGATTACATGTTGACACGCATATGACGTAGATCGTGAAACGGTTGAGTATCGGTTACACCCCCTAATTAATAAGGTTGTGTGCAGCATCATTAATTGGATGAACATGGTCCTGTGCAGTTTCCTTGGGAACCGTCGTCTCCTCGTTTCCCATATGGTATTCAATGCTGACAGTCAATGATGAAGCGCCTGTTTGGTGATTCACTATGTTTATATAGTGGTGTTTCTTCATCGTTGTAGGCATTATCTTCCACAGAGCGCACCTCCTTAGATGCTCTCACTCAAATAATATGCTTTGGGTTTTCCAAAAACTCAATGGAGATCTCCAACATTGGAGTCTTCAAATGTTCTGACATTTGCTTCGATGAGTTTGATAAGGCTTGTTGTTATGCGTGGTCACCTGCTCTGGGTGAGCACCCAATTGGTTCATTGAGACCTCTTATTTCTTCTCATATTGCAAAGAAGAAGTACAGACTTCCTCCCAAGGGATGAGTCTGTCATTTATGTGCTGGTACCCTGTTAGTGCTTTGAAGCGCCTAATCTAGGAGATAATACAAGCAACCAACCTTGGAGCGGTTAATTCCTCCATTCTCGGTTAGCTCCGTCATGCCGCACTTTGCTGGAATTCGAGATCGTGGGTTGGGGTGGAGTTGGACATGACCTGTCGGAGTGGGCCATTGATTCCAAGATGCCTTTCTCATCCCTTTAGCGGGAGGGTGCACTCGATCTGTTTCAACCAGATACTTGTCGCAAGTTCGTCTTGTTGAGAGGATCGAGCGTGTGAGTTGGCCGTAGCTTCAACTGGCATTTTGTGAGGCCCACGGTTGCTGAATTTGTATCACTTCAGGCCATATTTGAGGGGTGTTTCCATAGAGGCATTAAATTGGACGCGCTATTTCATCCTGCTCTTGCTCATGCCAATCTTTCATCCTGTTTTTGCTCATGGAAAATCTTTTTCAGAGAGGTCACTGAGTCTACTTTGGGTACCTTTGTTGTCGCTTCTGAGTCTTCTTCTGGAGTCAGACTGTTTAAGCGAGTCTTTAATGTATGTCGCATTGGATTCATGTTCTTGTAGTTTGTAGTCTTTTGTACCCGCCTCTGAGCGATCGTTGTTACATCTTTCCAGTAATCAATAGAGTGTCTACGTAATTCTCTTTTATTTTGTAAATGATTGCAGATCACATAAGCTCCTAAGAATTAAAACTCTACATTGAATAAGGAAAGGAAACTAAACGACATAATTGACTAATGGTTGGCAGAGAGAGGTCGACCTGGCCCTAAAGTGAATTCGCATGGCTTTTCCTAGATCGTTAGTACCTTCAGCGAACTGCCAAGCTTCGCTGACACCGTTGAGGTTAGTAAAAAGTAAACCTTGCGTGGGAATTCAATTCCGTGCTGACTGATTATCAGGGGTTTGTGCTCCAGTCTGCAATGACCTATCCGCTTCATTGGGTTGAAGAGCGGATTGCTTATGTGATGTTTGAATATTTTCTGTTTCTAAGTTGAGCCACCGCTGTTGGGATTTTGTCTCTATGTGAGTTGAGTTGAACTTTCCGCAGTTACTAGGTGTGGCTCTTGTTCAACTTGCCATGTGGGCTCCAGTATGATCTGGGAACATTCTATCTACTTCAGTGCAGCATAATGACAGCCTCGTGTCGTTGGTTAGTCCCCACGTATTGTTCCTTCCGAGTGGTTAGCGGTATACTTGATGCACTGGTGAAGGGTGAAGACTACTGCTTCCATTTGGTAAAGCCACGGTCTTCCCATGATGAGGTTATAGGTAAACGGTGTGTCCACCACCATGAAGTCCAATAATAGGACTTTTCTTAGTTGTGGCTTTCCTGCCACCATTGCTAACCTTATCTTTCGGATCGAAAAGCATTTCTCTCCACTGAATCCAGTCAGCGGGTAATCTAAGGATGTCAGGTTAATTCTCCTCCTTGAGGTCCATACTGCGGAATGCAATGTGGAACAAGACGTTGAGGGAGCTTCTTGTATCCACAAGGGCCCTCTTCACTTCCTACCCTGCGATAGAGAACCAAATGATGAGGGCATCATTGTGCCATGCGTAGACGCCTTCGAGGTCCTTGTATGTGAAGGTTAAGGTGGGGATGGGGCTTGCACCCTTGAATAGTATATGCGTCTGTCCTCGTCTGTGGGTTTTGTCCGCATATCCAGTAGAGTTTGCTTACTGGATCTGTTTGACTGATTTTCGTCTGGTCCGACTCTGGAAGCACATAGATTATTCTCGGAGTCTCTTTCTCAATCTCCTTGACTGCCTCTCCCCTGTCCCTAGGTCGGTCTTGTCGCTTCTTTGAACCCAATAATTTTTTGAGCTTGCCCTTGCAAATCCAGTATTCGATCTCACACCTTAGCCTCTTGCAGTCGTTGGTGTCGTGGCCACCCTCCTTGTGGTATGAAAAATACTTGTTGTCACGTTTGAAGGGGTCTCTATACTGCTTTCAAGGCCACTTTAGATCTTCCCAGTTTTTCATGGATTTCAGGACGTCCGATAGGCTAGAATTGAAGGGGTCTTGGATCTGGATCCAACATAGTTAGAATATTTTTCTAGCCTGGCCCGGCCAGAGTTTGACATGTTGTTGTTGCGCTTTCACTTGTTCCTCTTTTCATCCTCTGGTCTTCTTCCCTCCTTCCTGCCCCTTATAACGAAGGGCTTCTTCTCAACTTCAATTTCCTTATTTGCTATTCCAATCTCTTCTAGGGTGATGTACCTTTGGGTGTCCTTCAAGAGTATTTCCATATCTAGAGCGGGTTCCAAGGTGAGGAAGTCGTAAAACTTTCCCTTTCTTAGGCCCGCGGTAAAAGCCGTCACGGCTATGTTGTCGAGCTTTGGAGGCGTGAACTTCTTCAGAAGAGTCTCGTTCATGATATTGTCCACAAACGGTGGAATAGAGAAGCGGTATAGCATGTTTGGGTCTTGAGCCCTTCAGCGGAAGGGGGTTCTGCAGTGCAAGCCTGTCTACCCTGAAGGTCGAGTCACGTTAGCTGCGCTTCTTCCTCTAGACCAACCAAAAATAACAAGGGCTTGACTCTCTTGTGCTTGCTCTCTGTTGTCTTCTGGAGATGGGGGCTTGTGTTGCTCCTGATCTCCATTGGCAGGTGGAGGGTTCTACTGTATGAGAGCATCTACTGCTTTGGTGATTTGTTGTATTTTTTATGACAACAAATCTATTCCGGGGTCTGTCGTTGTTGTTGCCGGCGCGGGGGCGTGAGCTGTCACTGGCACCCCTGAGAGCGGTGGTATAGCGCCAGTTTGAGCATTTGACGTGTCCTCTTGTTCTCCATTATTGTGTGATCTGGTAGTCACCATCTTCTTGTGTTCTGAAGAAAAATGATGCTAATGATTGGTTAGGAACTTTGTCGTTCTTAATGGATGGTGCCAAATTGATGTAGTCGATTTTCGCTTCCTGCTTTGACCTTGACTTGCAAACCTGCTGACCTGCACAGGGAACGCACGTGAGCCACGAACCACAGTTGTGGTGGCCGATGGCACTCCGATGTTAAATTCAGACAGGAATATGAGAAAGGCATAATCCTTTAAACAAAGAATTTTTAGCGTACCTTAGCTTACCGACCTAATGTCTTATTTATAGTGCTGCTGGAGTTCTGATTCGACCAGGCCATCGATGGCGTAGTTTAAGGAAGAAGATCTTTGTGGAGATCCTTCTCTAATTAGGAATTGTCCTGTGAAGGGGATTTCCCTTGTTAGCCTTGTGCTCCTAGATACACGAGAGATAGTTCCCAATCAGAGAGTAGTCCATAGATAAAAGTTTTCATGTGCGACATATACTCTAGCATTTGCTTCTTAGTTGGAAGCAAAGTGTTGTTGTCTTTCCTGTCCGAAGCTAATCCTCGAGATATTTGCCTTAGCAGGGCTTACGGGTATTGCGGATAGTTGTGAGACGCATGGGCTTAGCATGCAGTAATGATTCGAGTCCTTCTGGCGGATTGCATTGTGCAGGTTTAAAACTGCTAGGGCCGGATTAATGTTGGGTTGACGCTTGGGCCTATTATTTCTCAAAATCAGCATGACACGTTACGTTGTAGAAGAGAGATCATTTTAGTGTATCATCAACGACATGGTTGATCATACAAATCCGCCTTGTAATCAGATGTATCCTCAATTGACTCGTAGTTGGCGTAAAGTGGATCATCCTCGAAGGGCATGTGGTGGTTATGCTCGTCTGCCTTCGATTCCTGATCCTTTTATGCATGTGCAACCCTCTCTAGCCACATCTTGGTCATGCAACGTAAGTAAGGTTCTATTTTTTAGCTTGGGATCAACCCACACTTTTAATTATTAAATTAGTTGTTTAAATTGAATGGACAAACATGCCCCTCAAATTGATTTGTCTTTACATGCAATTAAGTAGGGCATAATGGTTAAATCTCATTTTTACAAGGCATTTTGGGAAGTTTGAAATTGTTCCTTCGGGGCTTTAAATATACAATAGTAGAGATAATATAAACTAAAGAGCTCCTTGCTCACTTTTCAAGTTTTTATGCATTTGCTCTCCGAGAGTCTCCCCCCAAACTCACTCCTTAAAATTATATCTATTACTTAGTAAGAGCATATGAAGAGGTGCACTATGTAGAAAATAATGCCTACAACTATGAAGGAACACCATTATATAGACCTAGTGGTTCACCAAACAGGAGCTTCAACATTAACTATCAGCATTGAATACCATATGAGAAACGAGGAGACGACGGTTCCCAAGGAAACCCCAAAGGACCACGTTCACCTAATTAATGATGATGCACACAACACCATTAATTGGGGGGGGGGGGGAGTAACCGATACTCAAACATCTCGTGATCTACATCGTACACATGCCACCATGCAATTTATGTTGTACACGTAGCGTCTTGATCCTATGACAAGGCCTAGCTCTTCTTTTAGGGTGCATGGGGTCAACCCAATATTCAAGCGGTGTTCTATCACGTGCCTGACACGAGCAGTAGAAACCCTAGTCACTTTTGAGGTACTTCTTTCTTTTTAAAAAAAATCAATCCCCACGATGCTCTCTGCCTGCGGAAGTAGGCTCGCACGCCCATAGTAGGCGGAGCCTCGACCTAACCAGGCAAGCTTAGTCAGTTTCAACTGATGACAATGGCTTATGGTTCATCCGGATGCCTAGTTCACCCCGCGCGGATGTTGATGGCTTAGGAAATGGGAGTCTAATCAGCACTCTTGCCCCTAGTGACGACGACTTGTGACAGACCGTCACCCCCTTCATCTACAACGGTCGCCGAACCCGATTAGGTAAGCCTAGCCAGTGACGACTGGCAACAATAGCTTCTGGTCAAAGCCCAGACCTGTAGCCCGCTATGCGCGGGTGTAAATGGTTTGGAAGGCTGGAGCCTAGTCAGTTCCGATTGATGTCGATGGTTCATCATGGGACCACTGATCAAATTCAGCCTAGAAATAGTAGGGGGTGGGCTACAAATTGGGGATTGTTGTTTGATTTGGACAAAGATGAAAATGGAAAGAAAAAGTGAAGATCTCAAATTGAAACAAAGAAATGGGTGGTGTGGCCATTGATGGGCTGAATCGGAGGAGAGAGAGATTGCGTGATGGAGGAAATGGGGAGGGGGTGGTTGAATCGAGAGAGGAACACAGATAGAAAGCATGTCATGAATGATGGTGACGACGACTTGAGTCGAGGAAGAAAATGGCTGCATGATGGTGGTGGAAGGGTTGTTGCATGATGGTGTGATGGAAGAATAAAGGTGAAATGGAGGAACTTTATGGAAGGGGAGCTAGCTTTCCTTTCCTTTCTTGATCTACTATAGCTGCCAATTAAGGCTCCGCTTGGTACACAATAAAAGAATGCATAATGCAAAAAGTTTGCGGCAGTTACATAAACTTGGGTGCTCGGTTTGACTTTACGAAAAATGAATATTGGAATTTGAATTCAAGACCTTTGCATCTCCTAGTTATAAAATTCTGCAAAACTTTCCAGGACAAAACCTTCCGCATTACTTTCCAAGACTCTTATCATCTCCTCGAGTACTCCCAAATCCTTCATAAACACCTCAACCACCACCACTTTTACAACTTTTGTCGTTGCCACTACCACGACCACCATACCATAATATCACAACCACTACCGCCGCCGCCACCACCTCCATAACCACACCACCGTCGTCACCTCCACCACCACCATTACCATAGCATAATCACCACAACTAACACCCCCTCACTATTACAACCATAACCGGCGCCATCGTGCACCACCACCACCATAGCCTCAACCACTAATAACACCACCACCGCTTCCACCACCACCACCATACACTACACCAAAAGGCCTGTTTAGCTACGGGGAGGTGGCCACGGCTCTAAGCCGTTGGTTTAATTGCCACGGCTAAAAACCGTGGCTATAACGGCCAACGGTTTAAAACCGTGGCTAAAAAATAAAACCGTGGCCAAAAAACACTACACCAAAAGGGTTGCCACGATTTTAAACCGTGGCTAAAACTGCCAACGGTTTAAAACCGTAGCTAAAAAATTTTCACTTTCGCGCTTTGGCGAAAAAAATTGGGGAAAAAGAGACTCTCTCCACACCTCCTCTTCACAATCACTGATTCTCGAAGCAGAGAAGAAGAAGGACGACAGAAGGAGAGGACGATAGAAGAAGAAGAAGAAAAAAAGAAAAAAGTTTGAGAAGGTAAGATCTCCTTCTTCTTCTTTAGATCTCCTTATTCTTTAGATCTCTTTGTTGATCTCTTCTTCTTATTTTTTTTTTTCTTCTTCTTATTGGTTACATCCTGTGACATATGTTCGTTTTGTTTTACCTATGGAGATGTCTTTGAAGGAAATCGAATCGAAGACCTAGAAGATAATCTAAAGGAGGTGTAGTGAGCTTCATTGATGGCTATTTTTATTTCTAGGTCTTTTGTGCTTCATTTCATATACAAATTTTCTTTGAGTTCATCGATTTTCCAAGGTAAATGTACCAATGAACTCTCATCTTCTTTAATTCATCTTGCTTTGAAGATTTAGAGGAAAACCCTCTACTTCGAGTAGGAAAGATCATTAATAGCGAGAATTACTAACATTGAGAATAAATATGTGAAAATCTATCCCTTATGAAAGAGTTTGAACAATATGGAACAATTTGACTTGAACACGAGTTGTTTGATAAAATGCTTCAATTAATCTATCCCTTGATGAAAGAGTTTGAAAGATATGGAACAATTTCAAGTGAACACTAGTTGTTTGATAAAATGCTTCAATTATGTATGCAATTGGAGGTTATGCTAATCTTAGGTACAAATCTCTGCTCATTTTATCTCATATGTTTGTTGAATATTCAAAGAAATTTCCGGATTTCCATTATTCTTGAGATGTTTGTACCTTTTTTATTCAATATGTCAAAACTTTCGTTTATTTTCTACCATTTTGACAAATTAGTATTTAGTTGGAACGAGGGCTGAAAGCTTCTCTAATAGTAGATCTTAGTTCATAGTTTGAATGTTTTATTGAATGTGTTCAATCTCACTCTTAATCCTAATTCCTAAATGTTTATCAAATTTGATAATTTTGTGTATGCTAGTGACTTAGAATTTTAATGCATATTGTTCACTGTCAAAACACAAAGAATATCATTTTTGTTGTGCATGATGATGTGGTTTACTTTCCATTCTATTTGCCTATAAGGAGAGAGTCAGAGAGCAATTAGAAACTAGAAACACACTTTTTATTTTAGAGACAACAGAGAAAGAAACTCCCAAAGAATAGTACGGTCAAATGGGCCTTATTTGGAGTCTTGTATCTCTGTTAACAGTTCATTTGGTTTATGAAAAAATTAACTTCATACCTGAACAGGTTGTGCAACCTGTTACCACTATGGTCCCAATGAAGGTTCTTGACAATGGAGGTTCAACTGCAGCAGGTCCTCTTTCAGCAATTGTTTATTTCTTTTATCTTTACTGCATTATTATTGGTGTTAATAAGTTACCGTCGTCTTATTTGTCATCAATAAGTTTCGTATAGAAGACTTGCATCATTTTTATGTTTTGATTCATGAATCCGACTTTCATCTTCATTTCACTTGTTTCTGTTATTGGGATGCAATTATGCAAAGTTTATGATTATTTGCACTTATTTGCTGAACCACATATCCAATGATATAGAACATGTTAAATACATCAAGGGAGCTTGTTGGGCATTTTAACGTAGCACAAAGCCAATTTCTATCTAGCTTTACAATGAGAGACAAAAAAATTTGTTATAGTTTTATACAACTTATTTTGTTTTGTTATCAATATGAAAGCTATAAACTCTCAGTTGGCTTACTGAAAGGAATATTACTCTTTTCCAGGCAATTTCCAGACTAATCATACCTCTCAGTTTAAGGACAAAGATGTATCGTTAGTCAAGCGAGATGATGCAATTCATAGATATCAGCTGTGAGTGAATGATAGATCTCTAAGTTTTTTTTTTATTTTGATTGCTTCTTAGTTGATATTTATTTGCTCACTCAAAAACCTAGCGTCTCAGCTCGAGTGGATGAAGTCACCATCCCTGGGGCCCTTGCTCTTGAATTGATTGAATAGGTTAGCCAATTGAGTCTACTGTTTATACGTACATACTACTATATTGGATTAAATTCAGCAGTTTAGCTTGTTTTACTTGTACCAACATTTTCTTCTTGTTAGGCTGAGGTGGAAGTTGAACAGTTTGATCATCTAAAAGCTAGTAGGATGAAAGAGACAGCTTTTAAGAAACAAACTGAGCTCGAAGATATATATGCCCGTGCTCATGTAATAATTGATCCAGAGGCTGCTCGAGAATAAATAATGACTTTGATTGATTCTGGGAACGTTGAACCCTCTGAGTTATTGGTTGATATGGAAAATCAGATAGTACAACCAAAAGAAGAGTCCCTCAGCAGAAAATATATAATGTTAGCTTATGAAGAGGTGAGTTGGCTTGAAGACTACAATCGGGTATTTATGTTTCTCTTTATTAATCGTTTTATAAAATTAGAGAACTAATCACCGAGACCATATAGATCAGGGATTTGCAAGTTTTAGCGTTTGTTGGGTCAGATGCCACCCAGTTATTTTATCTGGTTAGGTATGATAATTTAAACACCTTAGGTTGCCCTTGCTGTTTTGGCCTTGATTTGATTAGAATTTGTTTAGTTAGAGATTATTCTCAGTAATTTAGCTAATTACTTATGGATTCATGTGCGTCGACGCATGTTTCGAGTTGTTGAAAGTTCGATTATGAAAATGCTCTGTTGGGTGCATGATTTGTACATGTTGTAGTTGGTGGATCCACTGGTATGAGTAAGTTGTTCATAAGGTTTTAGTAGGTCTTTAAAGGATTCTATTTTAAGGAGAGTTCTTAAAATTTTTAGCGGATTTTGTCAAAGAACTGTATTGTGGATGTATTAGCTTTCACTTTTGAACTTGGAAGAATTAGAATTCTAGGCTATATATTTTTGGGCTAGAAAGAGGGGAAATTCTCTTGTGACTTTCTAGTAGAGAATGAATTTCTAGGGTTAGGGTTATGTTTAGGTTAGAACTTTGGTTACTGGGTATTGAATGTTTGATGCTTTTGTAATGCGGCTGTAATGTTGAAAGAAAAGATCGATTTGTTTTATGGTTGCTTGGGTTTTGTGTTTTAGTAGTTTGGGAGATTGGGTATAGGATGTGATGGTGGTGCTGTGTAAATTAGATTATATTCTGTGGAGAGAAGATTGATTGGTTGAATTGATTTTCAATCCACTGCAGCAAGAATGGATTTTTTTATCTGTCCAGCTGTTTTTCAGTGACATTATTATTGTTTGCTAGAGATTATGAGATTTTTCATTTTCCTGCTATAGGTGGGTATGGCACATTGGAGGAGCTCTTGGAGGTCATCACTTGGGATCAACTTGGCATCCATGACAAACCTGTAAGCAACCAAAACCAAATAAAAAAACCAACCATGGAGTCTTGGTTTTTGTTACCTTCATTTGCTTGACAAAGTGAGGAAATCTGTGCAGGTGGGTTTGTTGAATGTGGATGGATATTACAACTATCTAATGACCTTCATAGACAAAGAAGTGGATGATGGGTTTATCAAGCCTTCACAGCGCCAAATAATTGCCTCTGCACCAAATGCAAAAGAACTTGTTGAGAAGCTTGAGGTGTGAATTAATGATTACCATTGTTGTTTTGTTGGTTTTTTAGTGTTTGTTTTTATTTGGGTTCAATGATATTGTTTTGTTTTTGCTTTGATTGTAGGCATACGTGCCTGTACATGACTAATAGGTAACTAATCTATACTTCAAATTACAATTCACTCAACTCATTCCATTCAATCAAATTTCATGACTTCACATGCTCAAATCTATTTTCCTTACATGAAGCTTCTTCAACAATAGCCTTCAACAAAACCTGTATAAAATTATGTATACAGGTTTTACTCTATACTACTACCACTTTGTTTATATTAAGTTGTTCAATGAATACAATAAAAGTATCATGATGAAGATTGTTATATCCTGTTATTTTCAGTAGGATGTTTTCTAAATAGGAACATGTGTAGCATGCACTCCCTGTTTTGCTAGATAGTGAAACCTGCAAGTTATCTGGAAACTTTTTTGACTTGGTTCTTACTCTCTATGTTTTCTTTCCTCTTGGATACAATAAAAGTATCATGATGAAGATTGCTAGCATGCACTTCTTATGCTTTGATAGTTGTTCAATTCAAGCTATATCTTTAGGTTCACTCTTGGATGATAATGTGGTTTGTTGCAGTGTCAGTACTGTCAACTCTGCTTCTGAACACTGGCAGACTCATGAAACTCTTTTCTTGGTTATATCAGTACCAACCCCCTTAAGGAATTTTCTCTCTTTAAAATAAGTTTGTCAGTAAGCTAGACTTCCCCTTTCACTAGATGATGAAACTGTTCCAGAAACTACTGCCCCTAGCTCATCTGTCCCCATTACATCTATGGGAGAAGAATCCTCACAAGGGATCCAACAATTGCTTCCTTCCAAGAGCAATCAGATCCCTAACTCTGCATCTAGATCTAGTGCTCACCACCTTTCTTTTAATAATCGGTACTTACTATTACTTTATATATAGATTGATGTAGATAGAGATATTGTCTTGTTATTGTGGGTTATTTTTTCTTTCTTTCACAAAACTCAATATTTTTATGGTGCAGGCCCACCAAAATTACAGTCTTTCTCAGAATCTCTGAAGTCGCGTTTGGATTCTTTTTCAATGAGGTATTTGATAGCTCATAGAAAGATCCCTTTCATTAGTCAGAAAACTTTAAGAAGATATGTTTAATTATTTCTTCCTTTTGTTTGGGGTAGGGATATGGCCATGATGATGATACAGGTTTCATGTTTGATTCTGTCTTTGGCTGATTTATTTATTTATTCACTTTTCTCTTTCTACAGGTACAAAGACTCCATTACAAAGAATACCAGAGGATGGAAGGAGAGGATATTTTCTCGGAGCACTTCCATGGCTGATATTAATTCAAAAGTTAAGAGAGAGGTAAATGCTGGCATTGCTAGTGTATCACGCTTAATGGAGCGTCTTGAAACTAGAGAAAATAGTGAAGCAACAGGTTCCTCTGCATCAAATAATGTGGCAGTGGATTCAGTTAGGGAGTTGGATAATCAGAGGATTACAAGGGATCATGGTAACAACCAGCCAAATAATGCTTCAGCTTCTTGTGCTGCAAGTTCAGGTCAAAATTAAGCTGTCCATTTCTTAGCAATATCAGGTCTCAGCATTTCATCTTTTAAGGTTAGTTATAGATACTTATTTTTTATTTAAATTGGGATCGTGTTGTGGTACTAGTATGATGATAGTGACAAATGAGATATTGTCCTATTATATCTAGATTTATGAACTATTTAAAATGTTTAGCATATAAATTGCATTGATCTGTGATGATTGCAAATGGAATTTTTGTTGTTTAAATTGTAATACATTTGCATTAGTTATGAATCCAGTAGCACTGAGTCTAGAAGAGTTGATAACAACAAAACATTTGAAAAGATCCTGCATGTATGCAATCCTAATCAGAACTGCACTGGTGATATCTACCTTAATAGTAGCCCTCTGCATTCCCTTCTTTGGTAAGTATCTTCTTCCTCAGAAATGTGCAAACCATATAGCACTTGAGGCTATATTGATGGAAAAAAATGTTCCCAAGCTCTACTAGTTTCAAAACTATTAATTCTCAAAAACTTATTTATTTACCAGGTCTTGTGATGGCATTGATTGGATCATTACTTACCATGTTTGTTGTAAGCTATCTTCCCTAATTTCATCTCCACTCTTTTAGTTTCGGTTACTTAAGCTTAAAATTTTCAATACTACTTCGCAAAATGTTGAATTTATTCCAAACAAAACACATGAGGCTCAACAAACTCTAACTGGAATTTTTTTTCCCTCTTCATTCTCTTGGTTGCAGACTTTGATTCTTCCATGTGCTTGCTTCTTAAGTATCCTCAGGGGCAGAGTGACTTGGTTGCAGGTATGCAAGGAAAACACTTGACAAGTTCTTAATGACATTTGGACTCTGTTAGTGTTTGCTAACAAAAATTGATATTTTTGCAGGGCTCACTATGTCTTTTGATCATTATAGTTGGGATTATTTCTTGCATCTTTGGCACTATTTCAGCTCTATCTAAGATTATTTAGAACTTGAGCTAATGTAAGCTAATGTATTTGGGAATCTCCTTTTAGGAATTGTTTTTTTTTTGTCCCCTTAGTCTTTTAGCTTTCTTTAATGCTGTTGTTGCTGAATGGAATGCAGGCTGCTAACACAAGTGCTGTTACTAAAGGGAGCAGGTTGCTATATGTTGCAGAGTGCTATGTTGTTACATGTAATGTTGTTTAGGAAGGATTTATGTTAGATTAGTTGAAAATAAATGTAGTACTATAAATAAGAGAGCATAAGAGAGAAAAATGGATTCATTTGATTTGTAAGAAAATTGTACACTTGAGCATTTGCTCTACAGGAGATTAGCCATCTCGAATTAGCTTTCTTATTGAATACAATCCATTCCATTAATGTCATCAATCCAGAATTACAATTACAAGTTCTTCAGTCTATAATTTATCTTCATTGCCTGTATTGCATCACTGTCAGTAGAACTGCATTGGCTTAACACCGTGACCAAAAAAAAAAAAAAAATTTGCCACAGCTTAAAACCGTGGCTAACTATTGCAACGGCTAAGAACCGTGGCCATACCTTGCCACGGCTTATAACCGTGGCTAGTACTGGCCACGGCTTAAAACCGTGGCTAAAAATATTGCAACGGCTTAAAATCGTGGCCATAACTAGCAACAGTTTTAAGCCGTGGCTATTTCTAGCCACGGCTTAAAACCGTGGCTAAAATTTTTGCAACGGTTTAGAACCGTGGCTATATCATCAACCGTCCTCGAGTATAAAATTGTTGCTAATATTTTTGCCACGGTTTTAGCCGTTACTGGGGATTTAGCGACGCCTCTACAGCCCACGGCTCTAAGCCGTGACAATGGGTTACCCCCACGGTTTAAAACCATTGCTAATGGGTATTTTTGGTGTAGTGATAACAAAACAATCACAACCACCACCAATTTAACTAGGAACACCATAACCGTCATTGCCGTCATCACCAATACGACCACCACAAACACCATAGCTTAACCACCGCCACAACCACCACAACCATTACCACCACCACCATGACAGGCTCCACCACCACCACCATTTTAACAGCCATCACCATTGCCACCACCGCCATCATCATCACCCACATTCATAATCATCATTACTACAACCACAATCATCGTCATCGTGACCATGCCACAATTACAACTACTACCATCATCAATACCACCCACAATCACTTGTCTGATTTGTATCGATTTTCTTTAGTTACTACCAAACACCCGTAAAGTAATGCATTGCAAACTAATGAATCCACGGCTCCGCTTGGTATACGGTAAAATAATGCATATGCGAAAGTTTACAACAGTTACATAAACTTGGGTGCTTGGTTGACTTTGCAGAAAACAGTTATTGGAATTTGAATTCAGGACCTTCACATCTTCTTGTAATAAAATTCTGCAAAACTTTGCGGGACAAAATCTCCCGCATTACTTTGCAAAACTCTCATCGTCTCCTCTTACTTGAATTCTACTCCTAACTCCTTAAACACACCCAACCATCACCACCACAACCACTGCCATTTCAACCACCATAGCCACAGCCACTGCCACCACCTCAACCACTATAACATAACCACTTTCACCACCACCGCCACCTCCACGATCATACTACCATATGCTATTAAGCACAACCACCACCAACTTCACTACTACCACCATAACCATTGTCGTCACCACCACCACAACTACCATAGCATAACCACCATCACCACTATAGCATAATCACCACAACCATCGCCATCACTATTATCATCGTTGCGACAACCATAGCCACCACAACCATCCACCACCACAACCACCACCATTTCAACAACCACCATCATTGCCACCACCACCATTGCCCACATTTGCAATCACCATCACCAGAATCACTTTTTCAAAATACATTACTTTACAGTGTACCAAGCGGAGCCTAAATGAAAAAGGACAACAACTCTTCAATTATTTTGTTCAGTCGTGTTAAGGAATGAGAATGAGCATGGGCTTGGCCTGGGTTGAATTAACATGGGTTTGCATTTATCTTCTTTACACTGTCATATAATATTTGAACTCTAAAGCCATCGACTCTCGACACTTTGTAACACTCATTGAATATATCAAATTGATTGTTCTCTCGTAACACCGAATTTACATGATTTTCATTGTTGAAGCTCCAAATCCTACAAAAAATAAAAATAAAATAAAATACTAAAGCAACTAACAAGCACAAGTAAGAAGGTAATTCATGTAATATTTATGTGAATATCATTTATCCTCCAAAGAGATAAGAATAATAAATACTTCCATAACTCTACTATTCCCAAGGGCAAGAGGAATCATATTACTATAATTATGAATTAAGAATAATAAATACTTTATTCTAGGATCTGTTCACTACTTCTAGTCCTAATAAAAATAATAAAAAAAATCCTTGACCTATTCCAACCCTGTTTCTCAGGGGAAGAAAACATTGATTTGATCAAAATTCCTAAGGAAGAAGAAATTTGGTCAACACTGAAATCTTTTAGCAACCTAAAAGCTCCAGATCCTGATGAATTTCAAGCCTTATTTTAGATGATGTGATGAAAGATTGTTAAATTTGGTGTTATCAATACTACTACCCAATACTTCTTCTCTGACAATTAACCCCCTCTCACACACACTTCACTCACATTGCTTTCATTTCCAATGTCATACAAAACCTTCTAAAAAAAATTCTTTAATAGGTTTCTATCAAGATTTATTTCCTCTTTTCAAGGGGCATTCATCCCATATAAATTGATTGGTGATAATACTGGAGTAGTGCATGAATTCATGCATCACTTCAAAAAATGAAAAGATGTAAACCGGGGTGGTGTGCAATAAAACTAAATATAGCAAAAGCCTATGATAGAATGAAATTGAGTTTTTATATGATATTTTTTTAAGCTCTAGGGCTTTATTCTACTTTGATTTACTTGATCCAGAAGTGTCTTACTTCAGTTTCTTATAACATTCTTATTAACGGTTTTCCACAAACTTTTATTGCCCCTAATTGAGGAATAAGACAATGAGACAATGCGACCCCATTTCTCCCTTTCTATTCATAGTAATGGCTAAGAGCTTATCAAGAATGCTTCAAAAAGCACAAGCTGATGGAATCATTTCAGGTTTTTATGTTAAAAGAAATAGCCCTGAAGTTAATCATTTCTGGTTTTATACCAATGTCATCATGTGAGACTGAATTCTTGAGATTTATTGTGATTCCTCAAGTCTTAAAGTCAATTATAATAAATCTACATTTCTAACACCCAGCATCAGTAGTTAATTATGAGGTATGAAAACTTTGAATCCTAGTGATCAGTATCTTGGTCTCCCCTTGACTATCACTAGAAGCAAAGTTAAAGACTTTCAATACTTGTTGGATAGGATTAAAGATCACTCAAGTGGATGGAATCATGAGTGTCTTTTTCAACCTGGCCGTACTACTCTCATTAAGTCTGTGGTCACCTCTTTGCCCATCTACCCAATGAATCCCTTCTTCCTTCCTTTTCCTATCCTGGATAATATTGATTCTATGATAAAAAGAATTTTGGTGGAGAGGTAATCATAATAGTAAGTCACTGTACCTTGCTAAATGACTTATTATTATTTCTTGCAAGCATCAAGGGGGTATTAATATTCAATTCGCTATGCCTAAGAATATTTCCCTTATTCTAAGATGCTTTCTCAGCCTCAACGCCTTTTCCCTTCTATTACGAATCAATATACTTCCCTAATGTCAATATTTTGGAAGAAAACTTTTTTAAAGAAAAAGGTGTCACTCCCAGTTGGAAAGGTTTAGGAGTTGTCATGCCATTGGTTGACGTTTGCCAATGGCATGACAGCTCAATGGTTAGAGCTTGGCGGATGGTACCACTAGGTCATGGGCTTAAACCCAGCTTGCGGCATCTTTATAGGTTATGGGATCCTATAAAAACCCAGCTTGCCTTTCAAAAAAAAAAAGGTTT
Organism: Berberis vulgaris; assembly: GCA_963556465.1. Lineage (NCBI taxonomy): Eukaryota > Viridiplantae > Streptophyta > Magnoliopsida > Ranunculales > Berberidaceae > Berberis > Berberis vulgaris. The sequence goes on from OY747126.1 coordinate 53,567,517, forward strand.
AGGAGCTGCCTTTGAGGTGTTTAAGAAGGATTTTTGTGGACGATAGGTAGCAGTGGTTTAGAATTTTATATTTGGACATATAAATGGTTGGAGTTCTTCTACCCCCTTAATTATTTGGTTCCTTACGATGTTGTGTCCTTGTTTGACTCTGTTTCTGATTTAATCACTGATGAACACAATTCTAGAAACTAGGATGTGGATACCATTACCATGTTCTTTTCCCATAATATTGCTCAAGCCATAGCCTACACACCAATCAAACCTTCTCACCAAATTGACTCCCTGATTTGGAAGCATAATAAGAAAGGTAACTCCTTTTCTTCCTCCCTCATTAGTCAAATCCACAACCCCATCTCATCATCATCATCAAAGCCCATTCCCGAGATTTTCGGGGTCGGCTACATGGATTTTGGTTCTCCAAGCAATGCGATCTTCCCACATTTCCTCGCCTAATCCAAGCTCAATGATATTTTCATTCACCGTCTTCATCCAAGTTTTCAACGGTCGTCCCCTCCGTCTACACCCTCCATTAACTTGCCAATCTAAACATTTTCTAATTGGCGACGTGCTTGGCCTCCTCCGCACATGACCAAACCAAGTTAAACGTCTTTCTCTAATTTTGTCCTCTATGGACGCTACACCTAAGTATCTCCTAATTCTTTCATTTCAAACCCACAACCCCATCTCCAACAAAAAAATTCTCAGATATACTCCTTGTTGGAGATAACCTCAGGAAGCACCATATAGTAAGGGACAACACTTTTCCCCCTTGCAGCATTGGAGAAGAAACCATTGGGCATGTCTTCTTTAAGTCCAACTTTTCAGTCCAAGTTTGGTTGCAATCAAACATTCCATTGATGTGGAGAAATGTTCGTATTTACTATTGTTCATGAGATATTTGAATATATATGGGACTTGGATAGAAAAGCTAGTGCTTCAGAACTAACTATTTTCATGAGAGTAGCAACTGTTCTCTCAGTGATTTGGAAGGCCAGGAATGAACATATCTTTCAACAAGGCAATTAAACTCATGGGTGTTGGCTAAATATGCATCATTTCTTGTCTTATCATGGCAACTTCTCATTTATGCTTGAATGATGTATCAGAATGGAATTGTATTATGGATCCGTAACATGTGATTGCATCTTTTGACAGGATCAAGTATAAAGGCACAATGGGTTTCATATTTTTTGATGCAGCAGGAAGAGTACTAGCAATCAGTAGAGGCAGGAATGTGTATTCTAGCTTCGAAGCAAAGATGTTGGCGTGTGAGGAACCCTACAAATGGTGTGTGCAACAACAACAAAAAGAATCTGGACTTACTATTTGATTCCTTGAAGGTGAGCGTTGAAATACAGTAAATACCACTTAGACTTGAGACAATCTATCAAATGGAACAATGTTGTAAATGAATATGCAAGCACGAAGCAGATTAAAAGCTACAATGTTGCAAGGGAAATGAACTTTCTAGCTCAGTCTGCCTAGAATTCAGATACACCATCCCTGCCAGTTGGAGTTGATTTGAAGTTTAGTATTTTGTTTTCAAGTACTAGTAGTGCCCTAGTAAAAAAGTAGTAGTGTTTTGATAAACTTGGTGATGTACTCGACTTCTGCAAGCTGCTTTTCGATTAATGCATCATTTATTTTCTGATTAAAATAATCTCAATGTATGTTATTACCCGTCAACTTAAATTTCCAACACGAAATGATGAATACCAATGATGTGCATGATTGCCTTCTTCTCCACACCCTTTCCCCTCCATGCCCAAAATAGTTATGTTTTTCACGTGTGATTCAACTATCACCAAAGAAACCATAATAAGAGCATCTCGAATGGGCAAGCTCAAAAGCTATATATGTGAATTGTTTTAGGGTGAATTTTCATACTCCAATGAAAAGCTCAAAGCTCAAAGCTCAATGGGTATGGGTTGAAAGGATTTAGGCTAAGCTAGACACACAAAATAGTTTTGCTCAATTGATTATTTTGACCTTATATCTAAGGGGTAAACATAAACAGTATAAAGATGGTTAATCAGACCCCAAATGACAAGGGTAAATGTAAATGTGTCCATGGAAGCAGTGGATGCCCAGCCAGCCATTCTAAAATGGGGTAAATAAGAAGTTAAGAGGGTATCATAAGAAGTTGAGGGGTGCGATTATTGTTGACTTTAACCTTGCGATGCGATGATAACACATGATCCATCCATGATAGAGACAAGATTGGTAAAACTTGGAAGTGAGAAGAAGCAACTACTGGACATAACATTCCTTCAATCAGTGTGTCATGACAGCAAGTTAGAATTGGCGGGAAGTTTCAGCGCCAGAATCAAAGTTAAACAAGGGGTAGTTTTGTAATTCAATAATAGTAGTTTGTTAAAGCTATCCTAACCACCCACGTGGAGCTCATCTGTTGAGCAGTTCAAAAGTTTGTTAGGATTTCTGTTGATAAATAGTGAAGATGGAAATGAGAAAGACAAGCCATTTGTAAAAGAAACTCTCAGGTCTCTTGCTTACAAAGCTTGAGGAGTAATTGTAGTTCTCCCTTTTTTTTTCTGCAGAAATACCATTGTAGTTTTTTAATTTTGAATCCAAGAGTCACGTACGTGACAATTGGTATTAGAGCCAAACCCCACATCCAAGGTTCGATTCTCGGCAGAGGCGACCTATAGGCTGGATTAAAATAATTTAGCATAAGCTAAGTTGTTGAATACTGGTAGGTGAGTTGAGCTACCCCAAAGAAAAAAAGGAGAAGGGCTACTATCGAGCCAGTGTCAATAGAGTAGGCCGACGAGGACGAGGACGTCGACTTTGGAAGCGTAGGGCAATGTCACGATCCTAGGTCATGTAATTAACCTTCCCCTCCTGGACAGCTCGGGCTTTTGGGAGAATTGGTTGGTTCATGACATAGTGAAACCGCGATAGTGAGGGAGAAAGAGAGAGATGGCAGTGATGGAGAAGTTAAAGATGTTCGTTGTACAAGAACCCGTTGTTGAAGCTTCTTGCCTTATTGCTAGATTCGGTGAGGTGCCTTCTTTGTAAATCATTCTCGCTCTTTGCTCTCTCCTTCCTTCTTTACAAACCCTTACCCTTTTTTATGTTTGCAAATCTCAAATCTTATATGCTTTTTCTGATTTATTCTTTGTCTGTCTCGTTTTTGTCCATGATGGCAAAGATAGCTACGATTCTTGAGTTTTTACCAGAAAAATATTTGTAGCCCCCACCCAAATTTTCGAGAAGATAGGTGGTGAAGATCACAACTTCCATGCTCAATCCCATGTGTTTCCACTAGTTTTATCTTTTCCATGGAAAACAATAATGTGTTTAATTTTCACAAAAAATTTACATGTCAAAATTACTAAAACAAAGAACAAATAGGAGAGGAAGTGGGAAAATTTTCTTCATCACGAGGAGGTAGAAGATAACTACTTTTGGTTGGCGAAAATATTTTCCACAATTTTATATCAAATCAAGAGAATAGCGATTATCACAAAATTCTTCTTCTTCTTTCTTTCCTCCCCATCCTCATTCTTTTGCAATTTTTCTTGAGAAATTTTTTCCTTGGAATCAAACACATCCTTAGATATCTCTAATGAGTGCAACATAAAATTTCCAACACCAACTGTCGCCACTAGTCCTTAGTACCGTATACCAACTACCTCCTGATTCTTTCCTTGATTTTGACGATTTATTTTCCTTTTCTGTATTTAATCTTGTTTCTTTCTCGTCTCTCCTCCCTCTCGCTCTTTGTTTGCAAATCTTCTGATTGCATTCTTAGTTTTAGGAATTAGCCGTCGATTGGTCCTTATGAATAAAAAGAAATAGAAGAATCTTCTGTGTAACTCTGCTCTCTTCCAATTCATCTTCAGAAAAAGACCAAGGTCGAGTTATGATATTAGGCCTCCTTTTGGGACTACTAGATTGCAATTTTGCTTCTTGTATTTTGAATAGCATTGCCTCTTGGTTAAGATCCTTTCACATTCTAGTCTCCCACTTTCCTTCCTCTTTGAATTGCATTTTCAAATAAATGTGTATAGGATAGATGGGGTGACGTTTGCTAAAAAATGTCAAATGTGCATGGGATAGATAGGGTGATTCTAGATCTTTAGAGTTACACTTTTTTGTTGGTTTCTTGGAAGTTACGGGTTTGCACTTTGATTTCATGCTCTGTTGGAAGATAGTCGTGGACATGTTATTTTCACTTTTCTAGGTGATTCTTCTGTTTTTGTATATGTTTTCTCAGCTACCTGAGCCTCCGTTTTGTATCTTTTTCTATTTTATTTTTTAATTTTTTAGTAATTAATGTTATTAAAAAATGAATATTTTGATTCAAACTCAAACAACTCTTTCTCAAGGATCAAAGAAGAAGACAAGGCAAAACTCCAAAAATATGAAGACACACCTTATGTAATCGAAGCTCAATTTTGAAATCGCTCATATTTTTAGGGGTTTTCTTAGATTTCAACACAACTCCCTTCGATGTGGATACTCAGCAACCTTCAAGTTTAACAATAGACATCAATACATAGCATGTCTTATCTTCTTCATCGTCTTCTTCTTCTCAACATTGTAAATAAAAAATCACCATATTACAGAGTTGAAAAGGTTGTCTTCTTGATTAGCAATGGCAGTGGGGCAGAGTTTTGCAGATATCCACCCCTTCCCGAATGGGGCGGATTAGGGTTTACCTTGATGGATTTCTGGCTGGATTAGGGGATCCAGATTGTATCCGTCATGAATTAGAGGTGGATACGAACTTGGCCAAATCCGCCCCGCGAATATCTGTTTATAGCGTTATTACTGAAATACGCTTATGTACTAGGAGCCTTAAATTATATCCATAACCCTAATTTCCCCTTTTCTCCATCACATCTAAGATGAGAAATTACCCTTGCCTCTGCCTCCACTGCCAGGCACTGCCTCCACCGCCAGGCACCGCCTCTCCTTCCCATCAGGTGAGTTCTTATTCTCTTCGATTCACTTTTTTTTTTTTATATTTTTTTCCGAAATTGATCAAAATCCCTCTCTATCAAAACCCTAGAAATCGACATCGATAATGGTGGTGTTTTAAGGAAGATCTGACTAATGGAACTTTCTGAATAATTTTGGAGACTTTGCTTCATTAATTACTATCTTAAACTGAAACTCTCCATTACACTTGTGCAATCCTCATGATCGCTCAGCCTCTCCATCTCCGCAAATCAAGTGAAACACCCTTTTGTCGCTGCTTCTCTATCGCAGCTCGACCAATCCTCTTCCATCTCCACATCTGTGCTTGTCTCATCAAATCAACTCTAACTTCTAATCTTCCCTCTCTTATTCAGACATTTATGTCTTCTCACTTTTTCATGTGAGTTGGGTTGAGTTTTGGTGAGGTATTCTCAATTCTCACTCACTTGAATCTTTGTAGCACTTTGAAGGAAAGATCTTACCAGCCAAGATCCATTGCTAAAGTTGTTATTTGATTGATTAAGACAGTTGGAAAAATTCAAAAAATGCCCAAAAACAAATTGATGAAAACTTGCGGGATGGCAACAGGCTGGGCAGGATGGATGTTGCCATCCGTTGAACCTACAACAGTTAACGAGGCAGGGCAGATATCCGCCAATTCGTACGGAGTAGGGATGGTTTTTAAAAAATAAAATAAACGGTGATTCGAGGTGGATTTAGGGATCCGCGATCCCTGGCCGGGCGGGGACGGATTTGCCCAAATCCGCCCCATCACCATCTCTATTCTTGATTTATACTTGGGAAAAGTTTACTATGATGATGCTTGGTGCACCACCAAGTTGTTAAAGGTGCCAATTTTCCTAAAAGTGCCTTGAGTCTTCTAAATGGTGCATTATTTTGCCTTTACCGTCGCCTAAACAAAGGCGTTATTGTGGTGCAAATTGATTTAATAGACATCAATACATAGCATGTCTTATCTTCTTCATCGTCTTCACTTCTCAACATTGTCAATAACAAATCACCATAATACAAAGTTGAAAAGGTTGTCTTCTTGATTAGCGATGGTAGTGGGGCAGAGTTTTGCAGATATCCACCCCTCCCCGAATGGGGCGGATTAGGGTTTACCTTGATGGATTTCAGGGCGGATTAAGGGATCCAGATTGTATCTGTCACGAATTAGAGACGGATACGGATTTGGCCAAATCCGCCCCATCGCCATCTCTATTCTTGATTTATACTTGGCAAAAGTTTACTATGATTTATACTTGGGAAAAGTTTATATATATATATATATATATATTATGTTAATCCTTTTCATGAAAATTCATTATGTAACAAACGAACTTTGTGTCACGCCCCGATTTTCGAGAAAAACGAAATCCTAAAATCCACGTAGGATTATCCGTTTCCCCAAAACTCGGGACGTGAAATTCAATAACAACAGAAACATTTAGCAGCAATGACAAAATATAATTTAGAAAATAGGAACAAACTAAAATTTATACAAAAGTCTAACCGGGAAAAACTGACGTCGCTAGCCCCACTAGCGGAACTCCCGTAACGCTGCTCAAAAGTCCCTAAACCTGAAAAGCTAATCGGCTACATTCCCAAAGGAATGTACCCAAGAAGCAAAAGCTCACTTGGGTCAGCAATAAAGCTGGTGTGAGAAATCTTCATCCCAAAAATAGTAAAATCGCACGTGATAAACATCAAACGAAACACAAACAACAAACCATCACACCAATAGGTAGTTCCTCAACGAGGCAAAGGTGTGATGCAAGAAAACACAGTCCAAAGAATTTAGTTCCTTAACGAGGCAATCATATCATCATCTCAATTAAGTAAAAATGCATTACTTACCCTATAGGAGTCGACTATGGCAAGTCTAACCTGCAGAAATATTAGTGGACTTGCCATCCTGCATAGAAAGGATTAGAAACAATGCGACATAATTTATTCCTTTTTATTTGAATTAGGTTCATCTTTTTAACGGATTGATCACTTAGACGATACCACATTCGCACCACCTCCGTGCCGAACATACATGCCCGTATGCCTTTCTCATATAAAGGAGGACTACTCCGTCATCCATGCCCAAGTGGGGACATCACATACAGACATGCATCGCGGATACCCCTAACTATATGAGTACCAAAAGCCACTCTTGGGCTATCAATGCGCATAAACTCACGTCACATTTTTGACGGATAAATATCAAAGCCTATTTTAGGCATACAAACTCACCACATTTCCGCAAGACTAACCCGAAGGTTATTTTAGTTTCTCTAGTAAGAAATGGGTGCCCCAACTCCGCAAGACGACCCGTAGGTCATTTAGTTTCTCTAGTAAGAGAGGGGAAATAATAAATAACAGAGATGTGGTAGTTCTAAGTGATACAAGTCCAAGTGATTTATATATATTTTCAAAAATCCAGGTTTACCAATATCATTTATTTTTCATAATTCAGAATTCTTCCACAATGACATTTTGTCATACATAAATCGATTCATAATCGTATCCACCCACATTTTTGGGGAAACATAGCATTTGGAGTTGCATGGAACAAATGCAAAACCGTAGCACAGGAAACCAATGATTCAACACTAAGAAAATTAGTCCTCAAAACCAATGATGTATCAGCTAACGCTTGGACAGCCTAACAAATGACAGTTTAGAAACTCTACCAGTTTATGGCTTATTAACTGTTGTCATTACAATCCATATAGACACACGATTGACTTGGACAGCCTAACAAATGACAGTTTAGAAACTCTACCAGTGAGGGTAGCAAACTGTGTTTCTAAGCCTACTGGAAAACATTGAAGTTCCAAGGTAAGATAGTTAGGAGTTTTGAAGCTAAATCTTAGTGGCTATCCCTGACACAAAATTCAGCAAGTGCTTAGCAAGTGAAAATTGTTACTCAACAAGTCATTGCTATCAAAGAGATCCTTAAGATCATAACATGCTTTCCATCAATTTGAAATAAACCCATTGTAGTAAATCAACATTAAGGAAAAGAAAAACCCAAATCGAAATACTCACAAATTTCAAATGTTATCAACAAACTCAACCTTCTTAAATTCACATACAAAATAGAATGAAGAAAACTCACCAGTTAGTAGCACAGTCTCCAGCAACCAATTAAGCTATTGTACGTCACCACAGTGGGTTGAACTTCTCTTTCAAGCATTTCCTCAAACACCTTACAAGCCTCCCATCAATCCATGCCTTCAGGAGACTGAAAATGATGGAATCAACCTCATAAGGGACCATCTCTCTAACAACAGCCTTTCCTCCATCTTCACATTCAACAGAGTCTTCAACTACCATTTGGACCAAAAGCTTCTCTAGCTTTCCTGCTTTTTGCAAGACTGTAATCACCACGGTCGTCAATGTTGAGACTCCACTTAAGTACTGTTTTAAAACAGTTCCGTAGCAACTATGGAGGGTCATCGCAGCAACTCCACCTGCAATTGGGTGCCATCTATTGAGTATGGGACTAAAGTTTTCCTTCTCTTTAACAGCCAATTCCTCTGTGGTAATAGCTGATGCATCTCTCTCTTGTATCACCATAGGACTTGATACATCTTCATCCAATATCCTTGCAGCCGATAAAGCTAAAGGCAAAAGGTTCTCCATCAATCCCAGCGGCCCTTTACTAAAGCTTTCATGATAATCGATCAATCTTTTCTCTGACCACTTGAGAATTGAAGTCAAAGCTGATGATAAGACCTTAAAGTAGATAACTTCTCGATCAGCTCTCCTGGTTTCATTAGCTACTTCAGCCAACATAGCAAGAGAAGCACATAAAAGGTCTGGTTCAGTCTGTCCCGTTCCAACATACTGTCGAAAGAATATCCAAGTAAAGCAAATGTTATGAATCAGTTTGCTGATTCCTAGAGTGGACCACGTTTTCTTCATGAGTTCCAGCAGCTCATTGACATCATCAAGGCCCAGTGACAAGCATCAGTAGCAGTTCCATTGGTCATTCTCCACTTCATCAGAAGTATTATCTGATGTACAAACATTAACCTTGCTTTTCCCTCCATTCTTCCCACGCCTTGGACCCCAAATGTCCATGCTTCATCCGCCATTACCCATCGCCGCCATCGAAGAAGAAATCGTGAAGAAGAGAGGGAGAAAAAGAGAAGAGGGTTTTGCAAAAGAGAAGAAAGAAAGAAATGTATTGGTTTTTGTTTATATAGTTTGGGTGGCTATTCGCCCCCACTAAAATTTCTGAGAACACCCGCCCTTAAACGCCACCAAATAAAACCCTAATTTCGAAATTCACATTCAATTAAATGTAGCCCTATTTTATTTAATTAAAAATAAAATAAATTATCTTTATGAAAATTAGGGATGTTACATTATACACACGTTAAATGGAATCTCGTCCCGAGATTCGGATGGTAAGAAAGTTAACTGAATTTCGAAAAATACTAGTTGTCAAACAAAAGAAGATTTTGAAACACAATTTCAATTGAATTTTTGAAACATAAATTATTTATTGTTATTTGAAAAGTAGGGGTGTTACATTATATACAACTCAAAAGGAATCTCGTCCCGAGATTCACGGAAAGTATTAAGTGAACGCTACGGAAATCAAAACCCGAAAAAAATAATACGAAATAATTTCACGCAAATATTGACATTTTAAATAAGATTACTCGCGCACACACAAGTCAATGAAGCCTCATCATGAGATTCACGAAGAAAACAAAATAAAACTAAAGTCTTTAAGGTTCGCCCTTGTCACTTCATCTTAAGACTTCTAAACTCCTACACACCCATATCCACATTCCGAGGATCACCTAGACTCTACCCCAGCCTAGGCTAACCAAATGCTCTGATACCAAACTGTCACGCCCCGATTTTCGAGAAAAATGAAATCCTAAAATCCACGTAGGATTATCCGTTTCCCCAAAACTCGGGACGTGAAATTCAATAACAACAGAAACATTTAGCAGCAATGACAAAATATAATTTAGAAAATAGGAACAAACTAAAATTTATACAAAAGTCTAACCGGGAAAAACTGACGTCGCTAGCCCCACTAGCGGAACTCCCGTAACGCTGCTCAAAAGTCCCTAAACCTGAAAAGCTAATCGGCTACATTCCCAAAGGAATGTACCCAAGAAGCAAAAGCTCACTTGGGTCAGCAATAAAGCTGGTGTGAGAAATCTTCATCCCAAAAATAGTAAAATCGCACGTGATAAACATCAAACGAAACACAAACAACAAACCATCACACCAATAGGTAGTTCCTCAACGAGGCAAAGGTGTGATGCAAGAAAACACAGTCCAAAGAATTTAGTTCCTCAACGAGGCAATCATATCATCATCTCAATTAAGTAAAAATGCATTACTTACCCTATAGGAGTCGACTATGGCAAGTCTAACCTGCAGAAATATTAGTGGACTTGCCATCCTGCATAGAAAGGATTAGAAACAATGCGACATAATTTATTCCTTTTTATTTGAATTAGGTTCATCTTTTTAACGGATTGATCACTTAGACGATACCACATTCGCACCACCTCCGTGCCGAACATACATGCCCGTATGCCTCTCTCATATAAAGGAGGACTACTCCGTCATCCATGCCCAAGTGGGGACATCACATACAGACATGCATCGCGGATACCCCTAACTATATGAGTACCAAAAGCCACTCTTGGGCTATCAATGCGCATAAACTCACGTCACATTTTTGACGGATAAATATCAAAGCCTATTTTAGGCATACAAACTCACCACATTTCCGCAAGACTAACCCGAAGGTTATTTTAGTTTCTCTAGTAAGAAATGGGTGCCCCAACTCCGCAAGACGACCCGTAGGTCATTTAGTTTCTCTAGTAAGAGAGGGGAAATAATAAACAACAGAGATGTGGTAGTTCTAAGTGATACAAGTCCAAGTGATTTATATATATTTTCAAAAATCCAGGTTTACCAATATCATTTATTTTTCATAATTCAGAATTCTTCCACAATGACATTTTGTCATACATAAATCGATTCATAATCGTATCCACCCACATTTTTGGGGAAACATAGCATTTGGAGTTGCATGGAACAAATGCAAAACCGTAGCACAGGAAACCAATGATTCAACACTAAGAAAATTAGTCCTCAAAACCAATGATGTATCAGCTAACGCTTGGACAGCCTAACAAATGACAGTTTAGAAACTCTACCAGTTTATGGCTTATTAACTGTTGTCATTACAATCCATATAGACACACGATTGACTTGGACAGCCTAACAAATGACAGTTTAGAAACTCTACCAGTGAGGGTAGCAAACTGTGTTTCTAAGCCTACTGGAAAACATTGAAGTTCCAAGGTAAGATAGTTAGGAGTTTTGAAGCTAAATCTTAGTGGCTATCCCTGACACAAAATTCAGCAAGTGCTTAGCAAGTGAAAATTGTTACTCAACAAGTCATTGCTATCAAAGAGATCCTTAAGATCATAACATGCTTTCCATCAATTTGAAATAAACCCATTGTAGTAAATCAACATTAAGGAAAAGAAAAACCCAAATCGAAATACTCACAAATTTCAAATGTTATCAACAAACTCAACCTTCTTAAATTCACATACAAAATAGAATGAAGAAAACTCACCAGTTAGTAGCACAGTCTCCATCAACCAATTAAGCTATTGTACGTCACCACAGTGGGTTGAACTTCTCTTTCAAGCATTTCCTCAAACACCTTACAAGCCTCCCATCAATCCATGCCTTCAGGAGACTGAAAATGATGGAATCAACCTCATAAGGGACCATCTCTCTAACAACAGCCTTTCCTCCATCTTCACATTCAACAGAGTCTTCAACTACCATTTGGACCAAAAGCTTCTCTAGCTTTCCTGCTTTTTGCAAGACTGTAATCACCACGGTCGTCAATGTTGAGACTCCACTTAAGTACTGTTTTAAAACAGTTCCGTAGCAACTATGGAGGGTCATCGCAGCAACTCCACCTGCAATTGGGTGCCATCTATTGAGTATGGGACTAAAGTTTTCCTTCTCTTTAACAGCCAATTCCTCTGTGGTAATAGCTGATGCATCTCTCTCTTGTATCACCATAGGACTTGATACATCTTCATCCAATATCCTTGCAGCCGATAAAGCTAAAGGCAAAAGGTTCTCCATCAATCCCAGCGGCCCTTTACTAAAGCTTTCATGATAATCGATCAATCTTTTCTCTGACCACTTGAGAATTGAAGTCAAAGCTGATGATAAGACCTTAAAGTAGATAACTTCTCGATCAGCTCTCCTGGCGTCATTAGCTACTTCAGCCAACATAGCAAGAGAAGCACATAAAAGGTCTGGTTCAGTCTGTCCCGTTCCAACATACTGTCGAAAGAATATCCAAGTAAAGCAAATGTTATGAATCAGTTTGCTGATTCCTAGAGTGGACCACGTTTTCTTCATGAGTTCCAGCAGCTCATTGACATCATCAAGGCCCAGTGACAAGCATCAGTAGCAGTTCCATTGGTCATTCTCCACTTCATCAGAAGTATTATCTGATGTACAAACATTAACCTTGCTTTTCCCTCCATTCTTCCCACGCCTTGGACCCCAAATGTCCATGCTTCATCCGCCATTACCCATCGCCGCCATCGAAGAAGAAATCGTGAAGAAGAGAGGGAGAAAAAGAGAAGAGGGTTTTGCAAAAGAGAAGAAAGAAAGAAATGTATTGGTTTTTGTTTATATAGTTTGGGTGGCTATTCGCCCCCACTAAAATTTCTGAGAACACCCGCCCTTAAACGCCACCAAATAAAACCCTAATTTCGAAATTCACATTCAATTAAATGTAGCCCTATTTTATTTAATTAAAAATAAAATAAATTATCTTTATGAAAATTAGGGATGTTACATTATACACACGTTAAATGGAATCTCGTCCCGAGATTCGGATGGTAAGAAAGTTAACTGAATTTCGAAAAATACTAGTTGTCAAACAAAAGAAGATTTTGAAACACAATTTCAATTGAATTTTTGAAACATAAATTATTTATTGTTATTTGAAAAGTAGGGGTGTTACATTATATACAACTCAAAAGGAATCTCGTCCCGAGATTCACGGAAAGTATTAAGTGAACGCTACGGAAATCAAAACCCGAAAAAAATAATACGAAATAATTTCACGCAAATATTGACATTTTAAATAAGATTACTCGCGCACACACAAGTCAATGAAGCCTCATCATGAGATTCACGAAGAAAACAAAATAAAACTAAAGTCTTTAAGGTTCGCCCTTGTCACTTCATCTTAAGACTTCTAAACTCCTACACACCCATATCCACATTCCGAGGATCACCTAGACTCTACCCCAGCCTAGGCTAACCAAATGCTCTGATACCAAACTGTCACGCCCCGATTTTCGAGAAAAATGAAATCCTAAAATCCACGTAGGATTATCCGTTTCCCCAAAACTCGGGACGTGAAATTCAATAACAACAGAAACATTTAGCAGCAATGACAAAATATAATTTAGAAAATAGGAACAAACTAAAATTTATACAAAAGTCTAACCGGGAAAAACTGACGTCGCTAGCCCCACTAGCGGAACTCCCGTAACGCTGCTCAAAAGTCCCTAAACCTGAAAAGCTAATCGGCTACATTCCCAAAGGAATGTACCCAAGAAGCAAAAGCTCACTTGGGTCAGCAATAAAGCTGGTGTGAGAAATCTTCATCCCAAAAATAGTAAAATCGCACGTGATAAACATCAAACGAAACACAAACAACAAACCATCACACCAATAGGTAGTTCCTCAACGAGGCAAAGGTGTGATGCAAGAAAACACAGTCCAAAGAATTTAGTTCCTCAACGAGGCAATCATATCATCATCTCAATTAAGTAAAAATGCATTACTTACCCTATAGGAGTCGACTATGGCAAGTCTAACCTGCAGAAATATTAGTGGACTTGCCATCCTGCATAGAAAGGATTAGAAACAATGCGACATAATTTATTCCTTTTTATTTGAATTAGGTTCATCTTTTTAACGGATTGATCACTTAGACGATACCACATTCGCACCACCTCCGTGCCGAACATACATGCCCGTATGCCTCTCTCATATAAAGGAGGACTACTCCGTCATCCATGCCCAAGTGGGGACATCACATACAGACATGCATCGCGGATACCCCTAACTATATGAGTACCAAAAGCCACTCTTGGGCTATCAATGCGCATAAACTCACGTCACATTTTTGACGGATAAATATCAAAGCCTATTTTAGGCATACAAACTCACCACATTTCCGCAAGACTAACCCGAAGGTTATTTTAGTTTCTCTAGTAAGAAATGGGTGCCCCAACTCCGCAAGACGACCCGTAGGTCATTTAGTTTCTCTAGTAAGAGAGGGGAAATAATAAACAACAGAGATGTGGTAGTTCTAAGTGATACAAGTCCAAGTGATTTATATATATTTTCAAAAATCCAGGTTTACCAATATCATTTATTTTTCATAATTCAGAATTCTTCCACAATGACATTTTGTCATACATAAATCGATTCATAATCGTATCCACCCACATTTTTGGGGAAACATAGCATTTGATGTTGCATGGAACAAATGCAAAACCGTAGCACAGGAAACCAATGATTCAACACTAAGAAAATTAGTCCTCAAAACCAATGATGTATCAGCTAACGCTTGGACAGCCTAACAAATGACAGTTTAGAAACTCTACCAGTTTATGGCTTATTAACTGTTGTCATTACAATCCATATAGACACACGATTGACTTGGACAGCCTAACAAATGACAGTTTAGAAACTCTACCAGTGAGGGTAGCAAACTGTGTTTCTAAGCCTACTGGAAAACATTGAAGTTCCAAGGTAAGATAGTTAGGAGTTTTGAAGCTAAATCTTAGTGGCTATCCCTGACACAAAATTCAGCAAGTGCTTAGCAAGTGAAAATTGTTACTCAACAAGTCATTGCTATCAAAGAGATCCTTAAGATCATAACATGCTTTCCATCAATTTGAAATAAACCCATTGTAGTAAATCAACATTAAGGAAAAGAAAAACCCAAATCGAAATACTCACAAATTTCAAATGTTATCAACAAACTCAACCTTCTTAAATTCACATACAAAATAGAATGAAGAAAACTCACCAGTTAGTAGCACAGTCTCCAGCAACCAATTAAGCTATTGTACGTCACCACAGTGGGTTGAACTTCTCTTTCAAGCATTTCCTCAAACACCTTACAAGCCTCCCATCAATCCATGCCTTCAGGAGACTGAAAATGATGGAATCAACCTCATAAGGGACCATCTCTCTAACAACAGCCTTTCCTCCATCTTCACATTCAACAGAGTCTTCAACTACCATTTGGACCAAAAGCTTCTCTAGCTTTCCTGCTTTTTGCAAGACTGTAATCACCACGGTCGTCAATGTTGAGACTCCACTTAAGTACTGTTTTAAAACAGTTCCGTAGCAACTATGGAGGGTCATCGCAGCAACTCCACCTGCAATTGGGTGCCATCTATTGAGTATGGGACTAAAGTTTTCCTTCTCTTTAACAGCCAATTCCTCTGTGGTAATAGCTGATGCATCTCTCTCTTGTATCACCATAGGACTTGATACATCTTCATCCAATATCCTTGCAGCCGATAAAGCTAAAGGCAAAAGGTTCTCCATCAATCCCAGCGGCCCTTTACTAAAGCTTTCATGATAATCGATCAATCTTTTCTCTGACCACTTGAGAATTGAAGTCAAAGCTGATGATAAGACCTTAAAGTAGATAACTTCTCGATCAGCTCTCCTGGCGTCATTAGCTACTTCAGCCAACATAGCAAGAGAAGCACATAAAAGGTCTGGTTCAGTCTGTCCCGTTCCAACATACTGTCGAAAGAATATCCAAGTAAAGCAAATGTTATGAATCAGTTTGCTGATTCCTAGAGTGGACCACGTTTTCTTCATGAGTTCCAGCAGCTCATTGACATCATCAAGGCCCAGTGACAAGCATCAGTAGCAGTTCCATTGGTCATTCTCCACTTCATCAGAAGTATTATCTGATGTACAAACATTAACCTTGCTTTTCCCTCCATTCTTCCCACGCCTTGGACCCCAAATGTCCATGCTTCATCCGCCATTACCCATCGCCGCCATCGAAGAAGAAATCGTGAAGAAGAGAGGGAGAAAAAGAGAAGAGGGTTTTGCAAAAGAGAAGAAAGAAAGAAATGTATTGGTTTTTGTTTATATAGTTTGGGTGGCTATTCGCCCCCACTAAAATTTCTGAGAACACCCGCCCTTAAACGCCACCAAATAAAACCCTAATTTCGAAATTCACATTCAATTAAATGTAGCCCTATTTTATTTAATTAAAAATAAAATAAATTATCTTTATGAAAATTAGGGATGTTACATTATACACACGTTAAATGGAATCTCGTCCCGAGATTCGGATGGTAAGAAAGTTAACTGAATTTCGAAAAATACTAGTTGTCAAACAAAAGAAGATTTTGAAACACAATTTCAATTGAATTTTTGAAACATAAATTATTTATTGTTATTTGAAAAGTAGGGGTGTTACATTATATACAACTCAAAAGGAATCTCGTCCCGAGATTCACGGAAAGTATTAAGTGAACGCTACGGAAATCAAAACCCGAAAAAAATAATACGAAATAATTTCACGCAAATATTGACATTTTAAATAAGATTACTCGCGCACACACAAGTCAATGAAGCCTCATCATGAGATTCACGAAGAAAACAAAATAAAACTAAAGTCTTTAAGGTTCGCCCTTGTCACTTCATCTTAAGACTTCTAAACTCCTACACACCCATATCCACATTCCGAGGATCACCTAGACTCTACCCCAGCCTAGGCTAACCAAATGCTCTGATACCAAACTGTCACGCCCCGATTTTCGAGAAAAATGAAATCCTAAAATCCACGTAGGATTATCCGTTTCCCCAAAACTCGGGACGTGAAATTCAATAACAACAGAAACATTTAGCAGCAATGACAAAATATAATTTAGAAAATAGGAACAAACTAAAATTTATACAAAAGTCTAACCGGGAAAAACTGACGTCGCTAGCCCCACTAGCGGAACTCCCGTAACGCTGCTCAAAAGTCCCTAAACCTGAAAAGCTAATCGGCTACATTCCCAAAGGAATGTACCCAAGAAGCAAAAGCTCACTTGGGTCAGCAATAAAGCTGGTGTGAGAAATCTTCATCCCAAAAATAGTAAAATCGCACGTGATAAACATCAAACGAAACACAAACAACAAACCATCACACCAATAGGTAGTTCCTCAACGAGGCAAAGGTGTGATGCAAGAAAACACAGTCCAAAGAATTTAGTTCCTCAACGAGGCAATCATATCATCATCTCAATTAAGTAAAAATGCATTACTTACCCTATAGGAGTCGACTATGGCAAGTCTAACCTGCAGAAATATTAGTGGACTTGCCATCCTGCATAGAAAGGATTAGAAACAATGCGACATAATTTATTCCTTTTTATTTGAATTAGGTTCATCTTTTTAACGGATTGATCACTTAGACGATACCACATTCGCACCACCTCCGTGCCGAACATACATGCCCGTATGCCTCTCTCATATAAAGGAGGACTACTCCGTCATCCATGCCCAAGTGGGGACATCACATACAGACATGCATCGCGGATACCCCTAACTATATGAGTACCAAAAGCCACTCTTGGGCTATCAATGCGCATAAACTCACGTCACATTTTTGACGGATAAATATCAAAGCCTATTTTAGGCATACAAACTCACCACATTTCCGCAAGACTAACCCGAAGGTTATTTTAGTTTCTCTAGTAAGAAATGGGTGCCCCAACTCCGCAAGACGACCCGTAGGTCATTTAGTTTCTCTAGTAAGAGAGGGGAAATAATAAACAACAGAGATGTGGTAGTTCTAAGTGATACAAGTCCAAGTGATTTATATATATTTTCAAAAATCCAGGTTTACCAATATCATTTATTTTTCATAATTCAGAATTCTTCCACAATGACATTTTGTCATACATAAATCGATTCATAATCGTATCCACCCACATTTTTGGGGAAACATAGCATTTGGAGTTGCATGGAACAAATGCAAAACCGTAGCACAGGAAACCAATGATTCAACACTAAGAAAATTAGTCCTCAAAACCAATGATGTATCAGCTAACGCTTGGACAGCCTAACAAATGACAGTTTAGAAACTCTACCAGTTTATGGCTTATTAACTGTTGTCATTACAATCCATATAGACACACGATTGACTTGGACAGCCTAACAAATGACAGTTTAGAAACTCTACCAGTGAGGGTAGCAAACTGTGTTTCTAAGCCTACTGGAAAACATTGAAGTTCCAAGGTAAGATAGTTAGGAGTTTTGAAGCTAAATCTTAGTGGCTATCCCTGACACAAAATTCAGCAAGTGCTTAGCAAGTGAAAATTGTTACTCAACAAGTCATTGCTATCAAAGAGATCCTTAAGATCATAACATGCTTTCCATCAATTTGAAATAAACCCATTGTAGTAAATCAACATTAAGGAAAAGAAAAACCCAAATCGAAATACTCACAAATTTCAAATGTTATCAACAAACTCAACCTTCTTAAATTCACATACAAAATAGAATGAAGAAAACTCACCAGTTAGTAGCACAGTCTCCAGCAACCAATTAAGCTATTGTACGTCACCACAGTGGGTTGAACTTCTCTTTCAAGCATTTCCTCAAACACCTTACAAGCCTCCCATCAATCCATGCCTTCAGGAGACTGAAAATGATGGAATCAACCTCATAAGGGACCATCTCTCTAACAACAGCCTTTCCTCCATCTTCACATTCAACAGAGTCTTCAACTACCATTTGGACCAAAAGCTTCTCTAGCTTTCCTGCTTTTTGCAAGACTGTAATCACCACGGTCGTCAATGTTGAGACTCCACTTAAGTACTGTTTTAAAACAGTTCCGTAGCAACTATGGAGGGTCATCGCAGCAACTCCACCTGCAATTGGGTGCCATCTATTGAGTATGGGACTAAAGTTTTCCTTCTCTTTAACAGCCAATTCCTCTGTGGTAATAGCTGATGCATCTCTCTCTTGTATCACCATAGGACTTGATACATCTTCATCCAATATCCTTGCAGCCGATAAAGCTAAAGGCAAAAGGTTCTCCATCAATCCCAGCGGCCCTTTACTAAAGCTTTCATGATAATCGATCAATCTTTTCTCTGACCACTTGAGAATTGAAGTCAAAGCTGATGATAAGACCTTAAAGTAGATAACTTCTCGATCAGCTCTCCTGGCGTCATTAGCTACTTCAGCCAACATAGCAAGAGAAGCACATAAAAGGTCTGGTTCAGTCTGTCCCGTTCCAACATACTGTCGAAAGAATATCCAAGTAAAGCAAATGTTATGAATCAGTTTGCTGATTCCTAGAGTGGACCACGTTTTCTTCATGAGTTCCAGCAGCTCATTGACATCATCAAGGCCCAGTGACAAGCATCAGTAGCAGTTCCATTGGTCATTCTCCACTTCATCAGAAGTATTATCTGATGTACAAACATTAACCTTGCTTTTCCCTCCATTCTTCCCACGCCTTGGACCCCAAATGTCCATGCTTCATCCGCCATTACCCATCGCCGCCATCGAAGAAGAAATCGTGAAGAAGAGAGGGAGAAAAAGAGAAGAGGGTTTTGCAAAAGAGAAGAAAGAAAGAAATGTATTGGTTTTTGTTTATATAGTTTGGGTGGCTATTCGCCCCCACTAAAATTTCTGAGAACACCCGCCCTTAAACGCCACCAAATAAAACCCTAATTTCGAAATTCACATTCAATTAAATGTAGCCCTATTTTATTTAATTAAAAATAAAATAAATTATCTTTATGAAAATTAGGGATGTTACATTATACACACGTTAAATGGAATCTCGTCCCGAGATTCGGATGGTAAGAAAGTTAACTGAATTTCGAAAAATACTAGTTGTCAAACAAAAGAAGATTTTGAAACACAATTTCAATTGAATTTTTGAAACATAAATTATTTATTGTTATTTGAAAAGTAGGGGTGTTACACTTTGTATGAGGAACTTCTTAGGGTTGTTTTAAGTTTGGCACTCATTAGTTTATACATATTAGAGTTTGACCCTCGTTTTGAAAAATATTTGAATCTAATCCTTATTTTCTGACAGAACCGTTAAGACCATGTCATTGACCAGTAAAGATTAATTTTCGAACCCTTTTACCCTTACCTTAGGTTAAACCATAGTTAAGTTCAAAAGAGTTGTTGAGGAAGATGATTACTAACACTAATTATTTAAAAAATTGTAGAGGTCAAATAATAATTAATTTGTGATTTTTTTCTTCAATTACTTTGAGTAATCTGTAAAAACTATATTAATTGATTTATCTACATGGTAGATGAATCTCTTTAACACAAGTTAGTAATGGAATTATTAGAAAGTCTGAAAATGTAGATTGAGCAAAAAATCTATCACTTTCTAACATAAAGACAAAGCATCCAATGGCTAGTGTTGCAAAACACAAGCAAATTTTGCTCCAACAATCATTTTTCTTCGAAAACATTTTCTAGTACTACAAATATACACTCCATTGTGGCATCTTGATTAAAAATCTTCCAAAGAATGACCCACATACTCTTTTTCATGGAGAAAAAAATAACACCATGAAAAACAAGAAAACAATTAATGGCTGAGTAAATGAAGGAAACAAAATAGAGGGGGAGAATAAAAAAGAAAGAAAATATTTAGTTTCGGTTTGTATCCAAATTAATTAAAATGACTTACAAAACCTTATTCATTTTATGTGGATAAAATTGAAAAAAAAAAAAAAACAGTTACAAGGACTTGGATTCCCTCAAATAATAATTAATTTATGGTTGTTGTTTTTTTTGCTTGTGTGGTCTAGTACACAATAAAAAAAATCATAAATTAATTATTATTTGACTCCTACAGTTTTTGAAATAATTAGTGTTTAGAATTCATCTTCCCCAACACCTGTTTTGGGCTTAACTATGGTTTAACCTAAGGTTAGGGTAAAAGGGTCCGAAAATTAATTTTTACCGGTCAATGACGTGGACTTAACGGTTTCGTCAGAAATTGAGGGTTAAACTCAAATAGTTTTCAAAACGAGGGTCCAACTCTAATAGGTATAAACTAATGAGTGCCAAACTAAAAAAACCAACTTCTTATGGGGAAGCTTTTCCACTTCTAAGAAAATACTAATTAATTGGAAGGTGTGATATACAAGAAACAAAGGTCATCTGATATTGAAACTAAGGCCCTTTGGAGGCAGGCGGAGTATGGTGCTAATGATTGGCTTACAAAGATTCAAAATCCATCTATGGATGGTCTTTCTGGAAAGTCAGTATGAAGCACAAAAGCCTCTTGCATGATGCAATCTCCTTCCAAGTGCACAATGGTGAAAGTGATTAATTTTGGGACCATAAGTGGATTGGGGATTCTTCTCTCAGGATTGCTTTTTCTGTCATCTATAATGCTTCTAGCAAAGTGGAAAGTATGAGGATTGCTTTTCCTATCATCTACAATGCTTCGAGCAAAGTGAAAAGTATGATAAATTATTGTGATTCTACAAGTCAAGTTGGAACTTTAAGTTAAAAAGGAATCTTAATGATTGGAAAATTTCTCAGATGACAAACCTGCTAACCTTAACTAATGTAGTTACCTAAGTTATTAATGCGGTGATTAATGGCAATTCGGGTTTGATCGAATAGAATTGGGTGAAATGGTTGGGGTTTAGTGGGCACCGATTAATTGGCGAGTCACCGATTAATCAGCTCAGCCGACTCGCCGATTTATCGCTATGTATAAAAAAAACTAAACTTAAGAAGAAGATAGATGAAGATCTTTGGATGGCGATGACGATTAAATCTATGGCTCTGAAAGGCAACGACGATCTCTGTTTCTCAGTCTCTATTTTCCTCCCTTCAAACAAAATCAGAAAGGTGTGTACCACTTCAACCCTAATTTCCCTCTTCCCTCTTCTCCCAATCCCCATCCCAGTCGACCTCCTCCCTCCTGTGCACAATTCATATGGACTAGGAGAGCTTGTTGATTGAGGTTATTTGATGAAACAGTTGATTGTTGTCGGCACAAATTGGATTAAGCTTGTTAATTAGAACTTCCATTTTTCTGTGTATTTGACATTTTTTGCCTTCTGACTAAGAACACTAATAATTGAATCTCGCAATTTCTTTGGAAGTTTATGATTATGCGCGACAAATCCACACAATTTTCACGCACTTCAATCATGACTTGCTTTATTCTTTGGTCTAGAATATATTGGCATAATCCTCTGGATGTGGAATATTTTTGTTTGTACAAAGTGGTCTTTCTAGAAATATCTTCAGTGCAAAGTAATACGGTTTACCTTCATGGGTTAGTGGGATAGGTAGGTTGGTTCTTTCCATTAAGTCTGACATCTATTTTGCTTCTAAATGTTTGTTTTGATAGCTTGACTGTTAAAACAAACTACAATTTTCTTTTAGTTTCTTTTTAAGTAGCTTGGCAGATAATTACTAAAGTCATATAATTACAAATTTACACCATTTTGATTAATTGTTTATTTTTGTAATCTATGATTGTGATTAAATTTAAAAAATATGTACTTTGAAAAAATTGACTGATTAAATTAATCCCACTTAATCGTAATTTGGTCATGGACTGCGTTGCGGCCGCTCTCCGATTTAACTGCATAGGTAGTTACTCTTGATGATGCAAGATAAATGGTTGTGGGCTTACGAAAGAATGATACACATAATAGTAGTTTGGAGAGGAGAGAAAGAACAATAGGGTTTGAAGAAATGTACATAAGACAGTTGACACTTTGAGGGTAGAGATCAACTATTTGGTTCTGACACAGTTGACACTTTGATAGTTGGCAAATATGCTCAAATATTGTGTTCTTTACTTGTGTGTTTAGCTGTGAAAGCATAACCACATATAGTAATTTTTGATGTATACATTTGCAGTGTTCTAAAAATTGGTCTAGGTGGCGCCTAGGTGTTAGTGAAATGCCCAAATTAATGGCTGAGCAAGGTCTGCACGTTTTTTTTATTTTTTTTTTATTTTTTAATAAGGCTGATTGTGTTCTTATTTTATTTTTCTTTCCTCTTTTTTGGAAATAAAAAATTTAATTACTTTTTATTCAGTAAATGTCTGAATGTAGCAAAGGATGATTACTTAATGGAATTCTCAAAGGATCTCCCGGTACCAATTTTAGTAATGTAGATTTTATCAAACATGACTGAGGTCATTCATGCAATTTGAAGAAAAATAAAAGAGTAGGTTTGGATATTTGTCCTCAAATTCAACTTTGTATAAAGTACCGATCATGACCAACTTCAGTCATTTGAGTTTTAATAAATTTTGTTCATGATTGTTAGTTTTTCATGTTTTTAAATTTTGCATATGTATCTTGGCATTAAATTGGATGTAATTGATAAGGTATTATGCTTAACTTTTGTAAATTATTAAAGTTATAATACAAAACCTGGGTGCTAGGCACCTGCTCACCCCTTGCCTACCGCCTAGCGCTTTTTAGAACACTGTACATTTGTGTGGTTGTTCTTATTGGCGTCAGCCCCATTCCCCGACACCCTTGTCATACTTAATATAATAAATACTTCTATATTTCTGAATAAAAAAAATGAGCTTATGCAATAAATTGTCAATTGTGGATTGAAGGGAACATTAGAATTTCTCACCAATATAAAAAAAAAATGAAAAGAATCATAAGTATAAAAACCCAACTTTTTTAAAAAAAACTTTTATTCAGGGGTGAGTTCACTATCTAATTCAACCACGGGGCACTAGTAGGCATCCTTGATGCATCATTTCTCGTGCACCCCCAACACCATAACAATCAATTACTAAGTGTTTTTCTTCCCTCAACATATTTCTAAATAGATTGACTAAAGGGAGTTTGAGATGATTTCTAAATAATATCAAAGAGATTTTGATGAGTCATATATGATTTTTTTCCTTTTATTAAGGAAAAATATGTTCCAGAAACCTAGAGAAAGGAGAGCGAGAGGGTGGAAGAGGAGAAAATGATAGTGTGTTGTCAAAGTTGTGGGAGACATTTGTAGGTAGTTGGGGCCATAGTTACTTGAACGTGGTTTGCTTAGGTAGGTGGCATGGGGTATGAGGGGGTAGCTACATTCGGGACAAACTTTCTGGTTCGCGGTTGATTTGGAACTCTTATTCGGATTGTGTTAGAAGTATAATTATATCTATGTAGTTAAAACGGATAACACACCTATAAAGGTCCAGGAGCGTTACAGGTTATAACATATTATATTGATATATAACCGTATATAATAAAATATATTTTTAAACCCTCACTAAGTATTATGATTTAATGTATTATAGACTATAGAAGTATAGAGTTAAAAAAGTAAATCACTAAATATAATTTGAAACTAATGTTATTGTCAATCAAGTTTCAATGCTCATTGCTCACTAGACTATAAGAACTAATCATTAAGCATTAATTCATGTCATTACTCATTGCTCAATGCTCATAGTTGTTTTAGGTAAAAAAACATTTAAAGAAGGGAATCTTACCGAGATCGGAGCACCAGCAATACGACAGCACAACAGATCCTTGAACTGTGTAATCTACATTATCAAACAGAAGAAGAAATTTATGAAACTGGAAATTGATGAAATTGAAGCTGATGAAATTGAAGAACTGATGAAATTGTAATTCAATAAAGCAAGATATCATGTTGCAAGATACCATATTCATAACATTAAGCAAGATCAATATTGTCAATATCAATATCAACAATGTCAATATCAAGATCAACAACATATCATGTTCATAAACATCAAAACATCTAAATGAAAACATATCATAAAGTATGATCAACAATATCAATATCAATGTCAATATCAATATCACTTTCCAAAAAAAAAAAAAAAAATATCTTCATCTTCTCTTTGGTCCTCATCTTCGTCACGAAGTTGTGTACTTGCACTTGATTGCTGCAGTCGACTCCTTGTATTCAGCATTAAATTAGCGACTCCTATGCCTCTCTTACTTGTGTCCAAGTAAGATCATCACATTCCCTTACAAACTCTGCTAGCTCGTTGTTGTAGGAATGAGCCAATCGTTATTTTCATCAACTTCCCTTAGCACAATTGGATCATGAGTTGTAGATTTGATGTTTGCATTCTTTTCCTTCCTTTTTTGCTCTAACTTCTTGTTATATTGAATGAAAACAAGATCATTCAACTTTGATTGTAGTAGACAATTCCTCTTTTTGGAATGCAACTGATGAAAAAATAATTATATATTATTCACAAATAATTAAAATAAATGCAAATTACAAATTACAAATAACAAATGATATTAATTATAATTACTTACATTGTCAAATGTGCTCCAATTGCGCTCACATGGTGACGCGCTACATGTGAAGGATAAAACCCGTGTTGCAAGCTTTTGGAGGATAGGAGCTTCGGACCCATAATTGAACCACCATTGAGCTATTCAATAAGATTAATAAAAGTTATAAGTAAAAAAAATAACTTAGTGAAACAATACTACAAATTATAAGTCTAAATTACTTTTACTTACTAGGTGAGAGTTTAACTCTTGTTTTTTTTGCTAACTGAGTCCCAAATAGCCCCTTCAAGTCATTTCCAATTTAAACGTACTCGTCTTCATTAGGTATAAGCCTTGCAGCACATGTCATAAGCCCCACTTTGATTTCTTTACTTCCCTCCATCTGATTCATAGTGTTCTTGTAATATATTGAAGGGTTTAGGTAAAAGCTAGCTGAAAACAAAAAATAATTTATATAAGTTCATTATCTTTAACTTAAAAATAAAGAAATGACTAAATATAAACAAAATAAAGTTTGATTTTAATACTTGCATGGGAAGGATGATGTAGCTGCTCATTCCACCTCACGTCAATAATTATCCAAACTTGATTGAGGAGTCTATCATTTCCACCAATGTTCTTTTCTATTTGCTCGTTTGCTCTATCCATTGCCTCATAGAGGTATCCCATACAAGGTTTTTCCTCTGAATCCACTAATCTCAGCACATCCACTAATAGAGCAAGCACCTTGCAAGCCAAATGAACATTTTCCCAAAATTCATTCTGTGCCACTATATTCTCTATCCTATTCCCTTCTGCCTTGGTCGAGAAAGAACTCATCCTCCACTGTTCTGAAACAAACAACGTTTGCATGTGACACCTATTCTCTAAAATGCTTTGCAAGGTGTAATATGATGTGGCAAACCTAGTTAACAAGATCTGTGCAACTCTTTATTCTTCGTTAACTTCCTCATCATACTTAGAACTCGCCCATGATTATAGATGTACACCACCACTGCTCTGGCTCCAAGCAAAACCTTGTGTATCTTCTCCACCTTATTACCAAGATCTTGTAGGATCAAATTAATACAGTGGGTAGCACAAGGTGTCAAAAAAAGCATAGGATGTTGCCTCTCTAGCTCCGCACCCGCGGCCTTAAAATTAGAACCATTGTTCATAACAAACTACAAAATAAAATTATTAACATTAGCTCATGACTATAATTAATTGAAATATTAATCAATAAATATTTGATTTGAATACACGATTATAAAATTACCTGAATAATGTGCTCCTCACCAACATCCTCAATGACTTCATTCATCATCCCAATAGTAAGCGCAGAGTCGTTCATATGTTCCAAAGCATCAATGGACTTCAAAAATATTGTCCCATTTGGACAATTCACTAGAAAATTTATTAAGGAGCGCCCCTTCCCATCCGTCCAAAAATTTGACATTATTGAGCATCCATATGCTTCTCAATGCCTCCTAAAGGAATTGAAAAATAACTTTGTCTCTTTCAACATATCTCTCAACAACGTCACTCGCATATTGTAGTAACTTGGTGCTGGCATTCCTAAAAAATAAATAATAAAAATAAAAATTTTTAATTATTGAAATGTAAGTAATCTAATAATTAAAACACTTAAAATATTTACCTTTTCCATATTGCCCAATGGTGTGGATCATATGTTGGAACTTTGGTGTGCGCACGACATTAAAAGGCAACCCAACTTCATATGCCCAATCCGCTATAGCTGGCTAAGATTCATGCTTCAACTTCTCCTTGTGAAGATTATTCTTATCCAAATCTACTTGCTTGAGTTTGTTAAAGTCGGTCCTCAACATAGTATCAAGAGGGCCTCTAACATTACTAACAAGAACAAACTTTCTCTTCTTGCTACCAATGGAAATACAAGGACTTCCACTTACATTGCCATTAATTGTTTGTTGTCCTTCTTCAATATCATCATTGACTCCAATCTCTCCAACTAACAAAGTGTCTTCGTTGAGAATTTGTGCAACTCTAACTTTCTCAAACTTTTTCTTTTGTGTATTTGTTAATGCAAATGCACTTCATTCTCACTTTATTTGGCACGTTCTGACATTTTGACACATTCCGTCCCTTGTGGGCAAGATGTTCTTTAAATCTCGTAATTCCACCTGTGATGGTCTTGTCAGATATCTTGCACGTTACAACACTTTTATTAGTGGGATCCCTACACTCCCCCCACTTCCATGCTATGTCGTTGGAATTGGATTTCAATGATGAAGCTGTTGTAGAGCGAAAATGGGTGTCAGTGTTTGAAGATCGTGATGATGAATCCATTGAGTACCTATCATAGGTAAAATAAATTTATCACTGAACATAAAATAGAATTTTCATAAGCTGAACATAAACTTCAGATATTCATAAACTTGAACTTCAGATATTCATAAGCTGAACTTTTGCAACCCAAATCTCTTGAATCACATATTTAGTATAAGGGAATCAAATGGGAACCGAGAGAATAAAAAAAAGTGAACCCAACCCATAAGCTGAACATAAATCTCTTGAACTCTAGATATTCATAAACAAAGAAACAACAAAAACCAAATTGAATAAAAAACCATATTAGTGAGATCTCTACAACCCCAACACCAGCTGATTTTATAAACCCATTTAATTGCCCATCAAACAAATTAGGGCAAATTCGTAAAGGAACAAATTCTTCAAAATATCCAAAATTCCATCAAGGATTACCAGAAGTGGGTGGGGGAAACAGAAAATATAAATGGAGGTTCAAGGGAGGTTACCAGAAATGGAAGCAGGAAGGTCGGAGGTTCGATCGATCTCAGTCACAGAGATCGCATGGGCTGGAGGTTCGATCGCACAGGCCGGAGTTCCTTCTTTTCTCTGATATCTGAAATCAGATCTGAAGTCTTCTTTAGTTCGATCGCACAGAGAATCAGAGATCTGAAGTCTTCTTCTTCTTCTTCTTCCTTCGATTTTCTTCCTTCTTAGACCTGAAAAAAGAAAAGAAATTATTCAGGTTTATATATATATATAGCAAACATTATAACGCCATTACAATTTATAACGTTATATTCATAACGGGCGCTATATGAGCGGTATATGGGTTGACGTTACGACCTACTGTTAAATCTAACCGTTAAAATTTTTAGGTCTGTTACACGTTATAAACGAGTTATAACTTTGTTTTAACTGCATAGAATTATATAAGTATGCAGTTATGAATTATAACATCCATAAAGTGAACAATAAATAAAGATTTATTGAATGTCTAATCATAAAGATTTATCTTAAATTTTCATATAAAACTGAAGTCCATTATAAAATGAGATTAAAAGAGAAAGTACAACAATATAGAAGCTATTAGATAATCAATATAGATCATTTGATAATGTTGAAGTCATTTTCATTTTTCCTTTGAGCTTGATCTATTCCCCTTGAAAATTTGGATATGCTAGTTTGTAGTAGTGTTAGAAACAAATAATTGTCTTTCTAGAAGCAGTTTGCTGGGTACTAAAAGTGGCAAGGAACTAAAAGTGGCAAGGAAGTATGTGAAGATGGTACATGATTTTTGTGCTTGAAATATCATCTCAATCAACATCTGGGGATCTCCATCTTAATCTTCCAATCTCACAATGGTATTGTTTATATGATGTTTTACTTTTACATGAATAGGCCATCCTTATAACTTTCACTAAAACATGATCTATGTTGTCTGAAGCGAGAGTTGGGGCGACGTACCGACCTCCGTTGCAAGAGTTGTGAGAGTTGCAAGTTGCAACGAAGTAAGGTTGAATCATAATATTTTTGTAATTTTTTTTTATATAGTTTGAATACTAATAATAAATCATAATTCAAATAATTTAAACATGACTATTAGATAATCAATCCTTAACACCTTAACAAATGACAATTAAGCAAGCAATCCATAAAAAAATACAAACACATTTTTGTCATCCTACAAGGCTACAACATCGTCTTAAAACAAAAAGAAATAATATATTAATTATATTTAGATTAGTTAATTATTAAAACATTAATTATTTATTAAACTAATAATAATAATAATAATAATAAAATTATAAATTAATTAAAAATTCGTTATAGTCACTGCAAAAATTGCCTTGCAGCTCCGCGCTTAGTTGCAACGATGTGAAGCTAAAAATAATTTTGGGATACAATTTTTTGATGAGATGTGGCTCATTGAAAAAAAAGAGACTCCTTCGTTGCAATGATGTTGCAACGCCGCCACAAACAACATAGAACGTGATTGAGATGGATAATGAAGGAAGACCAATTTTTCAAATTTTAAAAAAAATTATTTATTTTTCAAAATTATACATTTTTTAGGTTGAGCAATATAAGCCTATATGCTTAAATATGTTCATGAGTGCCACTTTTGGTGAATTGATGCCCGAATGCATCATGTTCTCGACAAGGTTTAAAAAAATCATAATCAGGAACTGAGGCAAAAAATTTTAATGAATCGTGAAGCGTAAGCCTTAGTTGTTTGTCAGAATTAAATTGATTATTGAGGCCTAAGCGTCCAAAAAAAAATGTAACAGTCACCTAATAATCATAACTCTTAAGTCATAAAAATATAAAAAACATAACATAATAAGTTAAAAGTTCAACATTGATAGACAATCATGTCAATTTTCTCCTAGTCCATAATCTTGTTCACTTGACAACTTAAGCCACTCTTCATATTTATCATCCATCAAGTGTGTTGGTTGTTTTCCTTTTACCTAGATAAATAACAACATAAACAAAATCATTCAATTTTTATTTATTTATTTATTTTCAAACAACCCAAAATTTTGCCAATAATGAGGCTTACACATCATTATGCCTCACATCCTACGCCTTACTCTAGTGAGGCTATAGCCTTATTGCCCACTGTGAAGCTTAAGTATTTAAAATGTTCACCTTGTACTGAGGTGCCTCACCTTAGTGCGCCGCCTGACAACATTTTTTTAAACTATGGTTCCTTGTCAAAGTTTCTAGAATTCGAATGGGTCACAAGTCCTAGAATCCGAGTGAGAGAGGGTGTGAGGGAATTAGGTAACTATGATTCGGGAATAATTTTTACAATCGGTGCACAAGAGGTCCGACATTGTTCTTCTTAGAGGGATATTGATGTTTTTTTTCTTCCCAAATAGTCGTGGAATCTCATTATTTTTAAGGTGCATTCAGGATTTAAAAAGGCTTAATTGCATTGAGGTCCGAGGCAGAAATGCGCCATTAAAATGTAGGTTTTTTACAGATTTGTTAAGACAACCGGCGCTTTAAAAGCGTCGCAAAACATATTTTGCGGCGCTTCTAAAGCGCCATTAAAAGATTGTAAAATATTGATTTTTACATAACCGGCGCTTTTAAAGCGCCATTAAAAGTTATAAATACGGCGTTTCCAGTTAAGAGGAAATGTAATATCCATTTATTTAGCGGCGCTAATATAAGATTTTGTGGCGCTTTGACAGCGCCGCAACTGGTCACTTTTAACCGGCGCTTTACACTAAGCGTCGTTAATCTTTTGGCGGCACATACCTTTGCCGGCGCTTCCTCGGCGCTTCTGAAAATGTCGTTAATGCTCTAAACCGGCACATTTATAGCTTTACCGGCGCTTTCGAAAACGCCGCTTAAAAAAAATTTGTTGTAGTGTGCGGACGTAAACCTAAAGTTTACAAAACGCTAAAGAAATGGTGAAAAAAATTAGAAAATTAACTATTCAATGAAATAAAAATGATACAAGCATAATGAAGAAGAAAATACTTAGTGAGATGTTCAGCGTTCAACCCAATTTCTAAAGCCTAAGTTTTTTATACAGTTTACAAAATGCTAAAGAAATGGTGAAAATAAAAAATTAGAAAATTAACTATTTGATGAAATAAATATGATACAAGCATACTGAAGAAGAAAATACGTAGTGAGACGTTCATCCCAAGTTCTAAATTCAGTTACAAAAATATAAAGAATATTTTTATATCTTCATGCACATACTAATGCCACATTACTACTAGATTACAACAAAGCCATAGCCAAAACATGTTACGCATCATAAATATCTCTAAATTTCCAAATAAATATCTATAAATTTCGAAACAGCTTCATGACATAGTTAGTTGATTAGTAGTTATAAGTCATTAGTGATAGCAAAATTCAAAATCACAAACATATGACATAATCATAAGGGATAAGCCAAGCTATATGTATACACACGCTAAAATTGAGGTTTCCGCTTCACAGGTCCTCGGAGCTTACGTTTCAATAAGTACGCCTTAATTAGATGGGGCTTTAAGCCTCAGTGCCATCATGGAGTAAGGCGCATTGTAGCTAGCCAGCCTCAAGTGGTGGCCAATATTGTGCTTTACTAAACCATGGATGCATTGTCAGATATTCAACATCCAACAACTGCAATTCCCCTACAGGATCAACTAAATCTAGTTAGACTAGGAGATCTTCCACCAAACTCTTTATCTCTTCCACTTTTATTGGCTTCATTGTCCAAGCTTATGAAACATATAGTTTTAGCACTTAAATCAAATTTTGATGCGAGAGAGTGGGGTTTTTAAAGGCTTCTCTATTGCATTCGATTTTCTATCCAATCTTACTAGTTTATTGTGATTCAAGCAGATTGATGTTTCCATTCACATATATATTCAGACAGCACAAGACTAACGTTCGTTCGTTCATACATATAAAGGGCATTTTGAAATCTGAGCATGCTTCTATACAGTCTGATTTTTCAGGCCTTAGACTTACAGGCCTAGTAATGTTTTGATGTGGAAGTTGTCCCATGTTGGCCAACCATTGTCTCCTGATCTCTTTCAGTCCTACCACACCAAACCCCAAAATATTAGTAGTTGTCTTGTGAAGTGAGATTTGCGACGAGAATCATACAAGTATAAGTGGGATTTGGGTTGATTTTGGGAGGATAATTGGTAATCTTAGTAGGATAGTCACACAACAGGGAGATAGATACATATGAAGGAGACAGAAACAGTAAGAACTGGGGAATAAGATGAACATGCATCTGGATTTTCGGTTATGATTCCAGTTAAGTTCTTGTCATTGTTATTCTTGAAGAAGATTTCAGTACCATTTAGGTAGACCATCATTTCTGATTCTCCTTCTTGCAACACCCAAAACTTTTTTCTAGCCTACCTATCCAGATCTAACCCCATTTTCATCCATGGAATAAAATAGAAAACAACACAACTCTTTCATCTTTCCAAATCTAAGCCACAAAAGCTTTTCAATTCCCTTTTCATATTCTACATTTTTGTTTATTCTGTGCAGATTGCCGATTCTGACAGTACAATGATGAATGGTGGTTTGAACTCATCAATCGGAATGTTTCCATTGTTGATTCACAATTACTGCCCGTGTATTCTCAATACGGAATGTTCAAAGACTATCCGTAACAAGAGGGAGGGGCTACACAGAAGAACAAAGAGGATTATTAGAATCAAAACTTTGACCTCCATCTCACTTGGTGCCACACGGTCTGGCTTCCAAAGGGGCTGTGGAATCGGCCTCCCTAGAATTTTTGCTTGAAATCGATAGGTGTGGACCGATTAGAAGTTTTTAATTATCTTTGATCATCTATGTTTTCTTTCCATGCATGGTCCTAACTTTCTCGCTCGTATTCATTAGTCTTTCGTACAAATGTGAGAAATGGAGTTATTTATCATTGAAAATTTTTAAATGTCAATCGCTCGCTTAATTAGTTTGAAACATGAATTTTTCAGTTATAAATTTACAAAAAAAAAAAGAAAGAAGAAATCTAGTGTAAGAATTTCACGTTAAGTGGAAATACTCTGAGATTTATAAGTATTTGCATTATTTATAATCCAAAAGTAATGGAGTTTCAGTGCCATGGAATTGCAAGGGGTCAAAAAATTCATTGAAGATGTTTAGTATCACAAGCTCAGGGAGGAGTTTCTTCTAGTTTACCATAAAATAATACAATGACATTTTTCATAACATCTTTAACCTATGTTATGTTGACTTGAAAGTAAATGTTTTGATGGGGTTTGAATCTGACCTTATTTTATTGTCAGGCCTCTTCCTTCCTGCTGTGGTCAGGCCTATCTTGGACTCCATGGAAATATCTAAGCAAGTCCCACCTCCTGCTTTAAATGATGTGAGTACTTATCTTGAAGCTGAGTTTCTCAGGTCATCATGTTTGCTTACAAAATTGTTTTTTTTCCTTTTTTTTTTTTTTTTTTTTTTTTACCTAAATATTAGCCTGAGGGCCATTAAAAAGTAAAAGAAAAATAGCTCACACACAGAGATGTTTGCATACACAACGAGCAGCAACGTACATGGTTAAAATGCTGTTTATACGGGTTATACTGTTCTGAATCCTGTGATTAAGATGACTGTATGCTACTGCTGGGTAAACTTGAATCCTACATATCTTTAGGCAGTCAAATTGAAAGATTTTTTTTTTTTTTTTTTTTTTTTTTTTTTTTTTTTTGGAAAAACGAGCGGGGTTATTTAGGATCCCCGAACCTTAGAAATGAAAAAAGAGGATGATAAAGATTACAATCACTCATACATTCACTCGTTACAGCATCCACAGGTCAAAAAACTTGCTTCAAATCTTCAACTAAGAACCTAATTAGTTCTAGAATCACCGTCTCCAAGTTGGGGAGTAACCCTGCAAAGTGTTCTGCTACTAAAGTAGTTGCATGATAGACCTGCCATAACTTTTCTTCCTCATAAGTACCAATCAATCCTTTAATCACTCTCATGACGTGATTTATACCTAACGGGGGCCCCAGGATGTACAAGAAGTCGTCGTAAGGATACGAACCACAATGAATCCTGATATAAAAACCATTGAATGCTAGCACTAATCTAGCATCCATTCAAGGTTCTAATAAGCATTTGCATTCTACTTGTATTATCATCATCAGTTACCTGAATTTAGGATTTGTCTTCTTGCTTCGAGAGGACCTTCGAGGAACATCTGCCGTGGGAGTCTGTATTGTGGTAACCTCACGTACTTTTTCACTAGTGTTTTGCCCCACCTTTGCTGCTTCCTCTTCCAGTGAAGTTTGAATTTCAGCGACCACTGCCTCCATGCCTATTCGTGCAATTTCTGACTGCACAGCCTTAAAGTTTTGGGGTGTTAGGCAAGCCATGAGCATTGTGGGATCTTCCCCCAGTCCTCCGAAACCAGCGATCGCGCGAAGCACCTCCACTACTTGCATTGGGTTTTCCTCTGAGTTAGATATGGAGGTAGACAGACCTGGCTCTGCTGCTACTTCAGCGTCTAAATCCGCAGCCTGAATCGCTGTTTCAATCCCATTGGGTGAGTAACCTGCATCCCTACAATCATCCCTGAATTCTTTGAATTGTTGCTCCTTAACAACAGCAGCCAAACTTTGCTGCTCCTTAGACGTATCAACAACATCTAATTCTAAACTAGTCGTTCCAACTTGGGCAACGATTTGATTTCTATTCTCAATCAAACTGCTATTATTTTCTTGAGGTGTCGCACATTCTAAATTCGCCTTGCCCGTAAGAACCTGCGTATACCCCGCCTCAAGTAGGCATTCCTCCGTACTATCTGGACCTTGCTCGACAATTGCATGTTCCTGCTGCTCACTCTCCCCGACGTCAAAAGGTTCTGAAAGCGACTCAAATTTGTTGGACAAAACCACTTTAACCAGATCCATGGCCTCCGGCCTCTTCTCCCCAACTTCCTCATTAATTTCCACTCCCTGGCTATTCTTGGCACCACTCGGACCCACTGAGGGGTTGGGATGCTTTGCCTTATTGAGACGGGTACACATTGCTGCTTGATAGTGTGAGACTCAAACTTTGGCCTGGCCACCTTTTCTGCTTTGCCTAAATCAACGGCTTTCCCTCCGCCCTTAAGACCTAACTTTTTCCTACAAGCCTCCTCGTGGTGCCCTATCAATGAACAAAAGTCACAGTATTTGAAACCTGGATATTCTAACTTCTGCCAGAAACCCCTATTATTGGCCCTGTCAATCCACACTCTAGATGGTAAATTCTCCGCCAAAGTCATCTCCACGCAAACACGAGCAAAGCCCGGCGTGACAGACATCGAGTATGATCATCCATCCGCAAAAAATCACCAAAGGAATTCACAATTGCTTTTAAAATAGGAGGGTGAAATAAATGCAAAGGTAAGTTAGGTAACTCTACCCATAAAGGCACTGAGATTGGATCTTCCTTCAAACTGAAACCATCATGCCAACGGAAAGCCTTAAAACGAACACCCCGAATCAGAAAAGAATCCCTTGACAGAACTTTCTTTGCTTCCACCTCCGATTGAAGTCGGACCAAAACGTGTCGTTGGTTGAGTAAGCCAAGCGAAAAATCGCCCAAAATACCCCAAGTTCTGTGGATCGAATCTCGAATGTCTACCAAGGTAGGTCGGTAACTGGAGAATTTTAGAACAATCACATGTTTTTCCATGAAATCTTCTCCCCGGACTTCATCCGTTGCCGTGATGCTAATGGCTGGTGCTCCCTCCTTGCGGAAACGAGTTCCTTCGACCGGGGTCTCCGCAGTATCGGCAACCAAGATTTTCCCCAAAATCTGGGCGAAGGAGGGCTTAGGAGCAGCCGCTGCTTCCCCATGTCCAGGACCCGAGGGGTGAAAGTCGGCTGTGGGCCCTGACATTACATCAAGATTGTGAAAGCGGCTGTGTTGAAACAGACCCCCTGCAGATTGATCAAAACCGTGATAGAACCTTCACACAATCAAAAAGGAGCCGCCCACCACTCAAGAAAACAAGCCCTGCTGTAGCAGCAGTGGACTGTCGAGGTGTGACGTAGTGGTGACGACGAAAGCGTGGCGGCGTCTTGCAGTGCAGCGCCTCTAGGCGGAGAAACCTAGGCTAGCCGCCACTGTGCTCAAAGGCGCAGATTAACTCCAGCAAAATTGGGACGGCTGAGATCGAAAGATCAAAAAAGAAAATTAATACCCAAAGTGTCCCTCAAAATCGCCTCCCTGTTTTGTCTCTCGCACCATCCTTTTTCTTCCTCTTCAGGAATTCGTCAAATTGAAAGATATTTAGCCAACTGCAAGCGTAAGCAAGCGGTAGACTGAAACCTTCAGTCATGCTACACACAGATATATATACACGTCCTTCTGCATTTTTCTCTCTAGTCTTCATCTCGTATTCTTCTCCTCTATCTTTTTTCACTTCTCCAATGCTCATCTCAAAGTTCATTCCGTAATTTGAGAAACCCAGACCTGTTCAATCCCTGCCTGAGTTCTATTTCTTCTATTCATTTAAACCATCCTATAATGTCTTAGAATGCTAGTAGCAATGTTCATCGAAGTGTCTGCATAGAGACTACGGTGAGAATAATTGCTGTGAGTTGACCAAGTGACAAACAGACTGGTTTGCAAGGTGAAGTCTGTGAAAATTGAATTATGAACCTGGTATATTTGCACACAACTGTAGTTGCAAGCAACTCTGCTTACTAACTTGTGAATGAATTTTCACAATTCACTGTCCATGTGGTTGAGAAATGCAATCTGGCAAAGGTTCAGTAGAACATTATGGAAATATTGAAGTGATTGAGATGTTGCAAAAGGTTTCAGATTTTGCAAGGCGTTCTGAGGCAAAAATTGCCTGTTGGCAGGACAGACAACAATGAATAGTGATATAGCCAGGAGACTACTTGTACTGATAATTATTGGACCTATATGTCAATGATATAGGGAAAATGAGCAGTTGGAGCAGATACATTGTTCCTATTCAAGTTCAAATGGTGTTGAAGGATCAAATGGAATTGAACATTGGGGATTAGGTGCATATGAAGGAATACTCGAGTTCCAGAACTTTGTGAGCATGAATTGCTAATTAACAATGTTACTTGCGTTTGTCACATGAGGACTGGATTGCATTCACTACCTGATTGCCAAATTAAAAACATCCAAAACTATTCAATTTACTTAAAACTTACTTGAGGGTCAATAAATTTGATTAACAAACTGTGAAGGATTGGAATAGTTGCCTCACTTTGGATTTTATATGGAAGTTAATGAATGGGGGGGTTTGAAAATAAAGTTTTAGTCATGTTTTCAGTTAGCTTAGCCTTACTATATGTAGTTTTTTTTCAGTTGGTTAATGATCTCTTGTTTTCCTTGCATTGCAGGTTGTTTCAGGCATAACTGGCAAAAGGCAATAGTTTGAATCATTTAAGCTCAATTGGCATTTTAATGTTATTGTTAGGAAATAAACATGTTTCAGTTGTGCACAATTATGTAGTCCTTATACAAACTTCACTATACTGTATTGTATTTGATTGGGTGGAGACCTGGAGCTTAGCCTTAATGTTCTTGTGATATGTAGAAATATAATTCTCTTTCGAGGTTGGTGGACCTCTAAATCTTTGACCTGTTGATGCTTAAAAAAAATTGATTTGAAATGTGTTCTTTCATGTGGCCGATGCATGAACGGTTATATAGGAGTTGATTTGTAATTAAGCAAGAATCATCATAATTTAAAAGGTTTGTTTCTATGCACTATAAAACTTAGTGATCGCTTTACAGCAGTATACACTGAAATTTAAACCCAAATTACAACCTTGTAGATCAAAGTGAGAAGAGTCATTGATGTAGAGTAGTTGCATGGTTCAATATATTCAAGTTTGGTTGTGTCAGGTATTTGGGAGTTGGAAAGTCATGTAGACTGCCTGGTTACATTGTTTGTGCATTGTTGAAGTCAATTGCTGAATCTGAAATAGAAAGACCACAGATACAACTGAGTAGTTTGTTGAATTTTCATGATAAAGTTAGTCTCTGAATATTAGTATAGCTTGTTTGGTATGGTTATGAACCTTCTTCTTCTTCTTTTTTATTTTTTATTTTAATTTTTAATTTTTTTAATTATTTATTATTATTATTATTATTTTATCAGAAGCAGCATCAATAATATTAATGTGAGAAAGTAGATAGTATTTCAACCTTGATGCCAAGGGATAACTGGCCTAGATGCAATAAGTAGATGGTCTTCCTTTCTTCGAGAGATTTCTACTCTACTTGAGGCTATTACCTCTGCTACTACATATTGAATATTGCAGTTGATGTTTTAGATACAAATGCACATAACGTTTCAAATTTCAGTTTAACTGGACCAAGAAAACAAATTGAAGAGGGGGCTGTACTGGAATGGAGCAACATTTGAAAGTGGTACAATATATTATAAAGTAAAATTCAAAAAAAAAATTTCAATTTATTGCACATGAAAAGAAAATACCACAGTTCCCCTCAGAGACTTACCCTTAGGATTTAAGAGTCAAAACCTCAGCACCCTTCTCCTCCATACACTTGCTAACTTAACACTGTTTACAGAGTCCCTGGGGCTGTGATTAACAAACCCGAACATGGCAAGCCCAATAATCCTTACAAGAATAGAGGCAGAACTCTCTTCGTATTCTTTACCATGTAATATGCTGACCAAGAGAGCTCTAAATAAGTATACCCAAGCATGTAAATACATGTGGATGGTGTAACAGGGGCTTTATAAGTTCTATACGGTTCTTCTTTATACACCTGTTGTATAACGTAAACTTGTTCAAGTAGTATCAGTGACACGGCATTTGATAGTGAAACAAGTAAGTCCTTCAATCAAAGAAAATGATCAGCATTACAACTTTCCATTGTGCCAAGTATCATGGTATATGCAGAGGCCATGGTGGGAACTGAAAGACCTCGTCATCAAAGGGTATCCTTGGAACAATGTCATATCTGAAAATCATCCTAAAGTAGAGTCCCTTACACTTTTCATTCATAAGACTTCCAATGTCTCATCTCCAACCCTGGGCTCTCCAAATGCATATATAGGCTTCATCTGCTTCATAATCTGATCCTCTCCATGCAATATCAGTATAGAAGGAAAAAGAGCGGCGAGTTCACCAACTAAACTATGCCTAGTTACCAATATTTTGGCATCTTTGTTAACTTTGATCAATTTATTCAACTTATCTCTTGTAGTGTAGTAAGCCAATTTGTGCGATCCTTTATGCTCCATTGGCCACCCTTCCACACAATCTTTGACATCCTGAACTCCTAAAGCTTTCATCAAAACTGCATATTCTTTTCCCATTTCTCCCTTTTCTACCTTTGTGAACTAGGAGAGATCTACATCTGTGCACCAATCACGAGTGTTGTTGAATTCAGTTCTTCGAAAGGCCACAACGATCACTTCAGCATCTTCAGTCTATCACTGAAGATGAATGCTTGGGTTTCATGTCCTTGCAAAAACTATGCAAGTGGTTGTCTTTAGTTCTGTTGAACCAAGTTTCTAACAAATCTATTCTTATAAGAAGATTTATCTATCAAAGAAACGTATTTATGAAAGAAATGTAGTAGAAGTAAAGAGATTTATCATTCCAGCATTCAAGGAACCCAAACCTATGCATCTGAAAAACCAAAAAAGTCCTTGTTTAGCTATTTCTTGAAATAAATTTTCCATCATAGACCCCTAACATGTTCCCTTCGTTTCTTAAAAGTTTTTATAGATCCTAAAGTATAATAAAGTATTTGAAGTTGGCTTGATTAACCAATCTACTCATACAAATTACTTCCAATAACCAATTACCCCTTTAAAGAAACATTAAAATTACCCAAAAGCTATAAATTATTTTAGTAAGAATCCCACAACCTCTCCATTGAAAAATTTGGAAGGAAGAAGGTCAAAGATTGATACAAGATGGATACCTTGAAAATGAAATCAGTGGGCAGATACCTTCCAGTTGTTGTTCACTACATTTCGGATATATGATCCATTCTCGTAGATGATCTTTGAAGCCATCATGCAGAGTTCCAGATGAGTAGTTGTATTGTCATCGAGATTGGAGGAGCCTTTATTATATAGCTTAGTCCGGCCATCGATATGGACAAGACAGATCAATAATTTTGAGATTCCTTATCCTTCGAAATCTCCAGTGACCTGCACTGGAAAAAACAAGTACTCTGCACACACAAGATTGATGCTAGTATGATCAGTACATTGAATCCAAATTTATGTACCTGGGTTTATGCCCACCTTTTCTTTTTGTCAAATAAAGCTGACAAAGTAATGTAAGAGTAGTAGTTTAAGCACCTTCGATAGTATGAAAAAAGAGTCCTAAGAAACTGCCATTATACGAAACTAAATTCAGAATGAACTCAACCCTGTCCCCAAGATTTTTTACTCCATTGTAAAGCAACAGCAAAATCTTGAAGCAATATACAAAACAAGGCACTTGAGGGTATTCTAAAGTCATTATTGAAGCTTATTGTGTATGTGTGTGTTTATTACATTTTTAGAAGGAGATAACTGCCAAGTCCACGGGCAACCTTTTTTGTTGCTCTTTTTTTTCCCCTCATTTTCTCAATTATAGCAACTCCCCTACATCAACTAGCCCCTACGTCAACTTCCCTCATCTTGGGCAAACGTCAACTAGCTCCTACGTTCTCTCAGCCGAGTTTGGAGCACTCTAGCACACAGTGGTGCTGACTTGGATTCTGGTAGAAAGAAACGACACACAACTTTATTTATCCAAAGCAAAATCAGTGATTCTACAGCTGTGGTTCATTCAGTTAGTTCTGATGATTCCTCGGAGCCTTCCACCTCAAATAGTCCTATTCCTGCTCAGGTATTGGCGA
Source organism: Berberis vulgaris (assembly GCA_963556465.1). Taxonomy (NCBI): domain Eukaryota; kingdom Viridiplantae; phylum Streptophyta; class Magnoliopsida; order Ranunculales; family Berberidaceae; genus Berberis; species Berberis vulgaris. The sequence goes on from OY747126.1 coordinate 53,608,490, forward strand.
CCGCCAATAAAGAGTCGCTAGGTTGTCCATGATCCTTTCGTGGAATGCAAGAGGCATATGGTCTCCCTGCGCAATTCGGAATCTAAAGACCCTCTCCTGTAAGTGCAATCGAGATATATTATTCCTATTTGAAACCAAAGCTTTTCCTGCCTAGATGGATCACCTTCGACGTAGACTTGGATTCAGACATAGATCTTCAGTTCCAGCACGAGGAGAGTCTTGTGGCCCGACTCTCTTTTGGAAAGAAGGTATTCAGCTTACTATTATTTCATTTTGCAAGTACTATTTCAATTGCACTATTAATAATTATCGTATTCAGTCCACTTGGTCTGCTATCTTTGTTTATTGAGAACCGAACCCTTCCCTTAGGGTCCCTTTTTGGAATGATTTGTCTTAGATTATGATCTCCAAACTCTTCTCGGTATCATTATAGGAGAGATCTTAATTCTCTCTTACTCCCTAAAGACAAATTGGAGGGGGACCGGTCTCTCAAATTTTAGACACCTTACGACTTTCATTGAAAAATATCAGCTTCTGGATTCCCTCTAAATGGCTCAAATTTTACCTGGAATAATAAACGTAAGGACAAAAATGGCATTACAGCTAAACTTGACCGTGTCCTAGTGTCTACTGACTGGAAGAACTTTCCTTTCGGCTATAGCTCAAACTATTCACACTTCTACTTCTGACCATAGAGCTATCTCACTTCAACTCATCTCTCAGGTCAATAAGGGCCCCAAACCTTTCAAGTTATTTCACATATGGGCTAGGGACCCCCGTTGCCGTCAACTCATTGATTCCTCCTGGGCCCCCAACAACATCACCTCCCCACCTGAAAACTTTCATCTAAAGATAAAAATAAAAAAACTCAGCCATTGTCTCACTAGATGGAATAAATCGGATTTCCAGAATATCGATTAAAGTATTTCAGATACTCAAGTTGCTTTGGATAAGCTCCAAAATGACCCTCCCTCCTAGGACAATGCCCAATCAATTTCCATCATGGAAGACCGTCTCTCTGAACTCTTTCTTCGAGAAGAATTATTCTAGCGCAATAAATTGGGATACAAAATTCTTTCATCTGGCTTCCTTAGTGAGTCGAAAAAAATATTATTATTCTCCTCAAAGATCGCGCCAACATTTGGCACTCGGATTAGGACTCTATTAGCAACGTTCTCAATTCCTATTTTGAGGATTTTTTCGCTCTTCCAACCCTAACCCTTGCCCCGAAATTCTATCTTTTTTCCCCTTCTATCATGAAGACAATGTTCTCCTTCTCACTATCCTGAATGAACATGAAATCCACTCCATTCTCTTTGCTATGGATAAGCACAAGGCCCCCGGACCCGATGGCTTTCATGCTTTCTTTTTCCAACATTACTGGGATATAGTAAAGCAAGATGTTATTGAAGTGGTGCTCAACTTTTTTTACCACTATGATGTTTGATCCCAATCTCAATGAAACATTCATAGGCCTTATTCCGAAGGTTTCAAATCCTATCACTCCTCACAAATTATAGGGTCATTTCTAAAATCCTCGCAAATCGATTGAAACCCTTGTTGAATAACATGTTCTCCCAACCAAGGGGTCTTCCTCAAAGGTCGGTCTATTGCAAATAATGTCAGCCTGGCTCATGAAACTTTTTTCCAAATGAAACATTGTCGCAAAAAGAAACAAGGTTGGATGACTATTAAAATTGATATGGCCAAATATTTTGATAGGGTTGAGTAGCCCTTCCTCCTTCAAATCCTTAAACAACTGGGTTTTGCTCAAGGATGAATCCAAATGATTGAGCAATGTATCTCCACATCATCTCTCCGTGTCTTTCTCAATGGATCTCCTCTCCCTACTATCAAACCTACCAGAGGCATTAGAGAGGAAGACCCACTATCCCCTTATCTTTTCATCCTTATGGCGGAAGCCTTATCCAAATTATTGGCCCGTGCTGAGAATGATGGCCTTATCAAAGGCATTCAAATCAGATGCCACTCCCCTTCTATCACCCATTTGTTGTATGCGGACGATCTCATGATTTTTTTCTGGCTTCCTTGGTTGAAGCTCACTCTATCAAGGATATCCTTCAACATTACTACTTGGCTTCTGGTTAAGTGGTGAACTACGATAAATCATTTGTGTTCTACAACTCTAATGTTCACTCAAAGCACTCCAAAATGTTTAACAGAATCATGGGTTCTAAGATGTTCAATCCTAAGGATAAATACTTGGCTTCTCCTCTATTGTTGTCCAAAAAGAAAGCCTCTGACTTCCAATTTCTCTTAGACAAATTTAACTCGAAATTCTCGAGCTGCAATCCAAGGTCCTTTCTCAGGCAAGGAGGACGATCATGATTAAAGTTGTCATGAATTCGATCCCTATCTATACCATGCAAAATTTCCTTCTTCCTTGCTCTGTTACCACTAAATTGGACAACCTAGTTCGTGATTTCTAGTGGAATGGAGCCATGGATAGTAATGTCAAACATACGTGTACTTGGGATCACATTACTCTACCTCATCACCTTGGAGAACTCAACATCCATTCGGCTCGTAGTAAAAATCTCGGCCTTAATGGCTAAAAACATGTCGCAAGCTATCTTCTCGCCCCAAATCTTCGCACTATCCAACTCAAAGCCTTTTATTTTAAACACAAAAACATTTTTCAACTATCCAAGCCCCCCACCACCGCCTTCGTCAATGAAACGCCACCTTGCAACTTCCCTCGGGTGAAAACATTGTTATTTTGCGAGACTGCCGGATCAAACCGGGTCTCATACTTGTTGACTGTGTTTTCTTCGTTTAACAACCAATTCATCGACATCTATCCCTGATCTCTGGCTCTCCACCTCAGGCAAGGGGCTTCAATGGAACACAAATCTCTTATTGTACCTATTTCCTGAATCGGTGGCCAGAGACATTATGGACATCCTTATAAGACCATCCCAGTGCCTTGACAAAGTCATCTGGTTTTTTGACAAAAAGGTTTTTTATCTGTTAAGAATGCTTCTTGGGCTTTTCGTAACGATCAGCTTGAAAGGTCCACTTCATATCCTCCGATTTGGGATTTGCAAGCTAAAGTTTTCAGAGGTTTGTGGAAAGTCAAAGCCCCCACTAGTGCCCTTCATCTTATCTGGAAAATTAGTCACGATATTCTTCCCACTATGACCAAATTAACTAGGCTTCACATGCCAGTTGATGACTATTGCATTTTTTGCCAAAAGCATACGGAAGATGTCACTCACCTCTTTTTCATTTGCCTGGTCATTACTAAACTTTGATACCTCTCTCTTTTGCCTATTGATTGGTAGAATGCCAATTATGATCTTCCACTGCCAGATTTTTCACATTCATGTGGGACACAACCAAAGCCCATTGAATGGCAACTGATGAGATATTTTCCCAATTTATGGTTGTTCTCCTTACTATCTGGCGATCTCACAACAACATGATTTTCAATTAGAAATTTTTTTGCATGCAGACTCTCCTAGCTTCCCTCCATCACACTTAGACCTCCTAGCAACGCCAATGGTTCAATAACAACCCTACCCAACCAGACCACTCCAGCTCAGTGAACACTATTGCATCAGATAATCTGATGAACTTTCACCACATCTTGGAAGCTACTTTACCAATAATAGGTCGACTCCTTCCATGGAATAGGTGTTTCTATTCCTACTTTGGTCCCCTTCCTGAGGCCAAAACCATCCGCAACAAATTGATTTAGACTCAAGTTCACATAGTCAGACACAACAGACTTAACACATGATCTCTTCCGATTAAACTATTTCCCTTTACATTGGATCTTGCGATACACTGAAACACCCTCTATTCTACACCGTACACATGTCATGATAATCTCAAGGAATTATAGGCCCATGTGTCACGCCAACACTGATCCGCCTCAAGCGGCTTCAAGCCCGCATAGTGCAGTCCACCAGACGAACCCAAATTACTACAGCCTGCTAAGCCCACACGTCTGACAACCATCCCCAATACCCATAAGACCTATTAAAGCAAGTATATCAGGGATTAGCTTCGGATAGGCAAGCCCGTAACACCTTGTTAAACTAGGAAGCAAATATCAAAGTATACGTCGTACATGGAAATTTTCATTTATGGACAACACTTCAATTGGGAACAATCTCCCGTGTATCTAGGAGCACAAGTTTAACAAGGAAACTTTCTGCCACAACACAACTCCAAATTAGAGAAGGATCTCCACGAAGATCTTCTTCCTTAAACTACATCAATGATGGCTTAGTCGAACCAGAACTCCAACACTATAAACAAGACATGAGGTTGGTAAGCTAAGGTACGCTACAAATTTTATGATTATAGGATTAAGCCTTTATCAGATCTTTGTCTGACTTTAGCATCGGAGTGCCATCGGCCACCGCAACGGTGGTCTGGGGCTCACGTGCATTCCTTGTGCAGGTCAGGAGGTCAAGGTAAAGCAGGGAGCAAAAATTGACTGCATCAGTTTGGCGCAGTTCGTGGGGGCGACAAGTTCCTAACCAAGCATTGACATTATTTCTCTTCAGAATCGAAGAAGATGGTGACCACCAAATCTGGTAACAATGAATAGCAGGGGGACACATCAAACACCTGGACTTGCATTATACCGCCGCTTCCAGTGGTGTTAGCAACACAAGGGCAGCAGGCTCACACCCCGGCGCCAGGAGCAGCAGCAATGAACCCCTGGATAGATTTTCTATAATCACAACTACAACAGATCGCTAAAGCAGTGAAAATTCTCATTAAGCAAAACCCTCCACCTATTGATGGAGATCAGGAGCAACACAGACCTCATTTTTTAGATGACAACATATAGCAGGCACAAGATAGTCAAGCCCCTGCTAGTTTTCACTAGACTAGAGGTGGCGCATGGTCAATGTAGATCCAACTCACACGATAGACAGACTCGCCCCGCAGGACCCCTTCTGTCGAGAGGCTCACGACCAAGGCGTGCTATACCCCGTCTTTGTTGCCCCGTTCATGAACCACATCAGGAACAAGGCTCTGCCACAAAAGTTCAACCTTTCGAAACTTGAATTCTATGATAGGACCGGTGACTCGTTCGATCACTTTTGTTATTATCAGCATGTAATGGTGCTCAAAGAAGGTTTCGAATCGGTGATGTGCATAACGTTCCCTACTATCTTCAAGAAGTCAGCGCTAACGTGGTTCCACAGTCTCCCGCCAAAGTCAATCGACTCATTCAAAACACTGGCTAAAGAATTTATAACACGCTTTGTCAGAAGCCAGCGGATCAGGAAAAACCCGCATTATGTACTCTCCCTAGGGCAGAAGTCAAACAAAACACTAAGGGAATATGTCACGCGCTTTGATGACAAGCTGACGCTCATTGATGGTTGCAGCGACGATACTGCCATGACGGCTTTTACTGCGGGCCTAAGAGAGAGAAATTTTTACGACTTCCTCACCTTGGATCCCTTTAGATATGGCAGAACTCTTGAAGCGCGCCCAGAGGTACATCACCCTGGAGGAAACGAGAACAACAAATAAGGAAGCTGAAGTAGATAAGAGACCCTCCATTTCTAGAAACAAAAAATGAGGAAAAGAAACGAGAAGACGAAGAAAGAAATAAGTGGAAGTGCAACGACGGCTGATCTGATTCTAGTCGCGCCAGGCCAGAAAAATCTTCCAACTATGTCGGATCCAGAACCATGACCCCCTTCAACTCTAGCTTGTCGGATGTCCTTAATTCTATGAAAAAACTGAGAAGATCTTAAATGGCCCTCGAAGTAGTACGGAGACCCTTCCAAACACGACAACAGCAGGTATTGCTCGTACCATAATGAAGGTGGCCCGGACACCAATGACTGCAAGAGTCTAAGGTACGAGGTCGAGTGTTTGATTCGCAAAGGCAAGCTGAAGGAATTCCTGGGTTCGGAGAAAAGGCTGGACCGAACCAGAGAAAGGGGAGTGGCGGTCAAAGAAATTGAGAAGAAGACTCCGGGCATAATATATGTCCTTCACGGAGTCGGGTTAGAAGAACAATCAAACATGTCTCGCAAGCGGATACAGCCTACAAACGAGGACAGAGATGTGTATTACTCGCGAGTACAAATACCCATCCTGACCTTGACCTTCACAGATAAGGACCTCGATGGTGTCCGCGTACCGCACAATGACGCTCTTGTCATTTCGGTCTCTATTGCTTAGTGGGAATTGAAGAGGGCCCTGGTAAACACAGGAAGCTCTCTCAACATCCTATTCTACAACGCACTCTGCAGTATGGACCTCAAGGAAGATAACCTAACATCTTTCGACTACCCGCTGATTGGGTTCAACAAAGAAAAATGCTTCATGATCGGGAAGATAAGGCTAGCTGAAAAGGGAGGAAAGCAACCTCTCCATGGTTGGCTGCTGGTGTTATCTCAGAAATTATGCGGTTCGAAGCACCGATAGGGCACCAAAACATAAATGATAGACTCATCCCTTGAGAAAAAAGTCCATACCTCTTCTACCAAATAGTAGAAAAAATTACAAGGTCTTAGCAAATCAATCTGGTGCTCACCCAGAGCAGATGACCACGCATAATTGCAAGTCTTATCAAAACTCATCAGTGCAAATGTAAAAACATTTGAAAACTTCAGTAGAAGAGATCTTCCTTAAGCCTTTGGAAAACCCAAAGCATATTCTTTAAGTAAGAGCATCCGAAGAGTGCACTCTGTAGAAGATAAGGCCTACAACAATGACAAAACACCATTATATAGACAATGGCTCACCAAACAGGCGTGTTAGCATGAAATATTAGCCTTGAATGCCGTATGGAAAACAAGGAAGCGAAGGTTCCCAAGGAAACCGCAAAGGACCACGTTCAATCAATAAATGATGTTGCACACAACCCCATTAATTGGGGGGAGTAACTGATACTCTACCGACTCGCGATCTATGTCGTACGCGTGTCACCATGCAATCTACCTTGTACATGTGGCACCACGATCCTACGAAAGACCCATTTCTTCTTATATGGGCCCATCGACTTGACCCATGATCCTAGCGACACTCTACCACATGATGCAAGTAGTAGTGGCCCTAGTCACTTTTGACACATAGAGCACACCTACATATCACCAGCTGATTTAAGGTACATTTTTTCTTGAAATTATTGAAAACTAATTCGCATAATGCAATCCGTTTGCGGAGGTAGGCTCGCACGCCCGTAACAAGCAGAGCCCCGACCTAGCCATGCAAGCTTAGTTAGTTTCAATTGATGACGACGACTTCTAGTTGAACTCGATGCCTAGTTCGTCGTGCGTGAATGTCGATGGCTTAGGAAGTGGGAGTCTAATCAGCAATCTTACGCCTCATAAGGACGACTCGCTAGGGACCGTCGCCCCCTTTGCGGACGATGGTCATCGAACCTGATTAGGTAAGCATAGCTAGTGACGACTGATGACGAAAAATTCTGATCAATGCCCAGACCTATTGCCCGCTCGGCATGGGTGTAAATGGCTTAGAAGGTGGGAGCCTAGTCAGTTCTGACTGATGTCGATGGCTCACCAAGGGACCACCGCTCTTCTAAAGACCATGGTTTCTGAATTTTCAACTCCCAGACTTGTAGCCCGTTCCGTGCGAGTATAGATGATTTGGAAGGTGGGAGCCTAGACAGTCCTGATTGATGTCGACGACTTGCCACGGGATACTGCTCTTCTACAAACCATGGTCGCTAAAAACTCCTAAATTTGTTGCTCGATGCGCACGGGTGATTTGGAAGGTGGGAGCCTAGTCAGATCCAACTAATGTCGACGGCTTGTCACAGGATCACCGCTCTTTTACAGACCATGGTCGCCGAATTTTATCATCCGAAACTTGTAGACTGCTCCGCACGGGTGTAGATGGTTTTGAAGGTGGGAGCCTAGTCAGCTCCGACTGATGTTGATGGCTCGCCACGAGATCACTGCTTTCTACACATCATGATCACCAAATTCTCTCATCCCAAGATGCTTTGGAAGGTGGGAGCCCAGTCAGCCCCGACTGATGTCAACGGCTCACCACAAGACCACTGCTCTTTTTCAAGACGGCAGTCGCCCAATCCGATTATAGCTCAAGAAGCGTCTTTACGCCCGCACAGGCTGACGTCTCGTTATCATCAATGGCCACTTGAGCCAACTCAAAAATCAACCTGCTAAGTGTGGACGAATGTTGCACGGGATACTAGCCTGAGCTTGTGAAACTTGACTTGAGCCAAGCGTTCTTGCTCAACTACAGACGACAACGCATGTGCTCGGCTGCAATAGTTCACTTATGACAACGACCGCAACCGACGGTGAGATGCATAACTTGAGTCTCTAATGGATTACCTTAAGGATGAGCTACAGCCTGGGTAGTGTAACCCACTACCAAACCATCTGCAAAATGTCTACTATTGGATGTAACCACGCGATAGCAACTCTAAGACCTCATGGAAGAACAAGTCATAATTATTCACGACATAAACAGTCAAACTCTCAACAACAGACAGACAACTTGACTCCTTGCTAACCCAACTGGACCTACGTCAAAATAAAATGACAAGGCAAAATGGAAAGTGTGTTATAGGGAGACCGAACAAAATACGAGTACAAAGCATACTCAAAAGAAACCTGTTTTCATTAACAGTCGAAACAAAATGTACAGATGTACGAAATTTACTCCTCATCAGGAGGAGGTGCGATTACAGGAGGGCTAAGCTTAACTGGGGAAAAAAAATAGGAGTAGCGTCCGAGCGTGCCTCAGCTTGAGTGCCATGATCCAGATCACCCTCTTCCTTTGATGACTCAAAGACCACTTCGAAGTTTGCAAAGGACACAATTTTGTAATAAGCAAGGTCCCATTCCGGATGCTTTTTTTTTCATTAGTGCCAATAGTTCAAACTTCCAATGCACGATCCTGCGAAATTCGCACGTGCCTTGCTCCTTGAGAAACTCTTCCTCGTGCGCCGTTGCTTCAACAAGTTCATGCTCCAGCAGCTCCAACTTGCCTGTCAGTGCATCAGTTCTGAGATTGCTCAGTAATCAGGCTACTTGTCACTGAGCTAAGTTCATGTTGCTCCAGGAAAAGTTGGTCCTCAGCCTTCCTTGCTTCCCGAGCATTGAATTCCACATCGACCTCTAGCTACTGTCTCAGGACAATCCATCCGGATTCATTCATGGTATTTTTCTCAAGAAGAGATTGCAACTTAGAACGCATCTTAGCCACAACTTCCTACGCAACTTCTAGATCATGGCGGGCCAGGTTCAGCTCTTCTCTGGATCTGTCCCTTGTGGACACCGCCTATGCTAAATCAGACTTAAGGGCTTCCAAATGAACCCTCTGGGTTTCAGCATCAGCGGCTGACCGTTCCAGCCTCCTATCTTATATCTAATTTCTCAGCGATTCAATCTAGAAAAGTGCATCCGAATACAACTTCTGCATAGTTGAGAAGACACGCTCCATGGTGTATACCCTTTCACGAGCCGTTCAATTTCTGTCCCAGCGACAACTACATGTCTCATATGGGACATCCCTAGTATAAGATGTTTCAACCCCTTATCCATACACTCCTCCAACTCATCATCATATGGGACATCCAACAACCACATCTGCCACCACCATCAAACGCCCCCACCGTCATCCATCTCACGCACAAAACAGAGGAGAAACAGTGAGCACGTACCTGTTTTCCTCCCCTGCAACCAACCACGCACAAAACCATCTGTCCCTCCGCCACCGTCCCTATTAACACCACAAAACCACCACCATCTGGACCTCTCTCGTCATCTCTCGCTCACGCAGCAGCCGGCCCGCCCACAGCACCTGCAACAGCTATAAATTCTCCTGCTTCAGTGGAGTTTCCCGCCTCTCTCTGTTCAAATCGAAGAAGAAGCTCGCGAGGAGCGAAGAACAACCCTGCCAGAGCTGTTTGGAGGACGAAGGAGCTTGCGAGGAGCATAAACGAGGCAGTGCGAGCAGCGCTGCTCGCTGGAGACGAAGGCGCAAAGGAGCGCGATTTTTGGCGGGAAATAATTGTTCTTCAAACAGTTCGGTTATTGACACCCTGAGATTCTGTAAGAGCCACACAGTGCATTTGCAGCTTTTTCTCGAGATTCGCGTTCGTGCAGAGATGAATTCCACCTCCATTGATGCTATGACCACCGCTACCATGGAGAGCTAAACCCTTCGCCAATGCTAAGATGAAACCAATTGGGTTTCAAGAGTTTGTTCTAGTTTGACTTTTTATTTTATTATGTGCTTAACTGCAAAATACATTTAATTTCTGAGTATTAGTAAATTACTTTCACCGATTATATCGGATTTGGTCTAGACTAGTCGGTAGTTAGAGTTTTCTTTACTAATATTTAAAGCATTATTTTTAATTGGTTAAGTTAGACTTGTGATTGAGTGTGCCGTAATAAGACACTCAATGCTAGGAGTTGAAACTTAATAAATTAGACTTGTGATTGAGTGTGCCGTAACAAGACACTCAATTCTAGGAGTCTATAACTTATGCTGAAGTTAATTGTAACATTGGATTTTAAAACTGAATTGTTCTTGACGATCACATCATCGATGCAAGCAAGGGATTCTCATTCCTAAAGCTTCTTTCTTTAGAAAATAATATGTTAGACTAAAATAACTTGAAAAACTGAATTGGTGGATTCAATGCCTTGGTTTCCCTTCTCATATTCTTAAAAACTCTTTATTTTGTTTTTTAATTTGATTTTTAGTTTAGATATTTTGATTGTTGTAACCCCATTTAAATTAGTTTAAGTCAACTCTGAAATTTAATTGCAACCACAGTCCTTGTGGGATCGACCTGTACTTGCCCTTGTCTACCAGTTAGACACTGTGCACTTTCAGTTATTAAGACTAGATTAAATTAACCTATTTATTTAGGTTAGTTAAATCTGCATCAAGTTTTTGGCGCCGTTGCCGGGGACTGTAACGGTGTAATTGAATTTAAGAGTTTATTTTTACTAATTTGTAGTTTAGGTTAATAAAAAAAAATAATAAAAATAAAAAATTTAGGTCAGATATAGATTGCTTTTGCTTTTGCTTTTAGGATAGGTTTGATTTTATTTTTTAGTTATTTCTTTTAAGTCTTAGAAGTTTTGATACTTGTTTTTGTTTTTTTTATTTTTGCAGGTATTAGCAGTTAGGAAACATATATTACAGGTTGCATAAAAATAAATAAATAAATAAAAAAAAAACAAAACAAAACAAAAAGCACAGGGTTTGAATTGTTTACAGGTTGTTATCGCGTGAACACTCTCAGAAGTCGGTGAGCCGTTAGGTGGACAGTGCTTCTGATCGACGTCAACTCGACTTCTACCTGGCGTCGCAAGTAACCCAAGAGAGGTTCACGCCGGAGGTAACTTCTTCCCACCGCATCTGCACGCGGTTTCTGAGTGGATTACTGTGTTTTGCTTGTTTTGTTTTTAGCTAGAATTGCATGCAAATTTGAATATATTGAGGATATTTCTGATGTTGTAAAATTCCGTGCTCTCTCCTGCGGATAGGTTAACCACCATCTATTTTAGGGTTAGGGACCTAAGCCCTTACTATTAAAATTTGTAGCAAGATAAATTAGGACATGACGCTCATAGGACCCCTCTTTTGAAACTTGAAAGTTTAAAGTAGTCAAGTGAAGGAACATATCCAATCTTGGAATAGTTCTGAAACTGGCATTACACTTTAAGCTGAAGGTAGAAAAGGAGGTAGGAGCAATTTGATTTCAGGATATTTTGTGATGCTAGGAAACTCCATGCTCTCTCCCCTGGATAGGCTAATTAAAATGGATTTCAGCCCTTGATTAGTAACAAACATAGCTAATAAAAAGGAGTGCTTGTAGGGATTACAAGACGTTAAAGCCTCTACCTAGTAAATTAGTTTCTCACGAGATTAATTTGCTTCGTAGAAACCTCGACTTTTCGTGGGGCTATAACTATCAACTGCGCAGTACCCGAAGGCAATCTGAATGATTGTATTGCTAGGTACTTATCTAGGGTTGTTTGCCATTCATCTTGCTTGCGCATCATATAGGTCCTGATTAGGTTTTCCCATTTTTAGTTTTTTAGAGTTAGGTCATCTTCATATAGAGGTTAGGTTTGCATAAAAAAAAATGAACCTCAATGATTATCCATCTTGGTTTCCTGAGCAAGTCAATGCATTTAATGCCATGCGACAACCTGATTATGATCCATATTCAGATTATTACAACTCAGGTTCAACATATTATCCTGACTTCTCATGGGCCCGTGGTCAGTACCATGGAGGCCCTATGTCACTCCCCCGACTCCTCAAGTTTCCATTCCTGCTACTGAGCCTCAACCTAATCGAGTTGTTCCTCCTTCTAACACATCTAGTTTAGAGGACGCCTTAACTCATTTTATGCAGTGAACTGGAGATATGCTTGAGAAAACTTCTCAGGACATTACAGAATTGATAGCTAATTCTCAACAAAATGCTCAAGCTATCAAGAAACTTGAGATGACTTTGAGTCAGATAGCTGAGTAACTTCTTGAGATAGAGTCAGAGGAATTCCCTAGCCAACCTATTTCCAACCCAAATGGTCAATTTGAAATTAGTGGCACATCTGAACCGGACAGTGAAGATGTCCAATCCATTACTACCCTTAGGAGTGGAAAACCGGTTGACAATCAGGTAGGAATGCCTGACATAAGTGTTATTATATCCTCACCCAATTTTACACAGGTTACATCCTCCTCTCATAAGAAGGCTGATAAAGCGTCATTTATTGATGAACCTGTAGATTCTGAGACACTACAAACATCTCCTTCCCATGTTGACTCATTAGACATATGCCTTCCTAGTGACTCATGCATAGAATCAAACTGTGAACATTCTTTAGAGTCTCCCCTTGACTGTTTTCATGATACACATGACCATTTAGAGGCTTGTTTGACTCATTTTAGTTTAGACTTTGATGTTGATGATTCCATTAGGGAAGTCAATGATTTGCTTGACTCAGTCCCCATTGTGGATCCTAGTTATAAATGGAAGCCTAAAGTGGAGCCTCTTCCACTCAGTGAGTCAAAACTAGTCCCATCAGTTGAGCCACCTGAGCTTGACCTTAAACAATTACCTGACACCCTCAGGTATGCGTTTTCAGGTACTGATGATACTTTGCCTGTTATTATTTCATCTATATTGAATTCAAAACAGGTTGTCCCAAAGAAGTCGGGAGATATATCTAGTAAGAGAGTGCAATCCATAAGTAGTGTCAACTCTAGGGTTAGGGGTGTAACACTTGATATATCTATATCCAGCCCAACATCTTTGTGTGATTCATGTGATGAGCCTGTACCACCTGATATATCTATAGTAACATCTACCTGCATCATATTTCCATTGACCAGGGCTAATTATGTGGATCCCATGTTCCTGAGTGAGGATTTCAATTTTCACCATCCTGATGTGGAAATTATCCAATCTTCTTATTTGGAACCAGACTTAGAATGTTCCATTTTAGGAGTAAGGGAGGATAATTTGTTGCATATCACTACTTGCGACCCATTCATGTTTAAGATCCCTACTGACTTTCAAGGAATGCGAGCTTCTTTACAATTTCTATATGATTTTAGATGGTGTCGTTGCAACTTTTGGGATGTGCTAGTATATCTTGTGTCGCATGTGGTTACTATTTTTTAGTGGACTGATCCTCAACTTTTTAGGTTGTTGGTATACGATTCCTTAACCCTTTTGACTCGTTTATATCATAGACTAGGTTTGGAGGTGAATGTTCCCTATGTTCTTCCTCGCCACTTCATGATATATTATTCATGAGGGAGAACATATGTCGGGCTGAAGACGTTAAACCAAGCGCTCCTAGGAGCAGGGGCGGAGCCAGGATTGCAGATAAAGGGGGGCAAACACTACATAACTATTTACGAAAATACTAAAAAATTGGGTTTTTACAATCATATTTTGCAATCAGAGTGACACGGTGTGATCGTGAAAAAATGATGATTAATTCAACCATACAAACAATATACATGGCATGATTAATTCAATTGTAGCTAGCTAATTAAGAGTTTCCCTTTTTTACTTAAAGAAAACAGAAGCAGGCATAGTGGTATAAGATGAGAGTTGGCGAGGAGCAGACCTCTGGCTTTCTTTCTGGCTTTGAGGTAGCAGGACGGTATAGTCCAAGTCAAAGGAGTAGTAGCAGCAGTAGCTTGACTGGACAGGATGGATTCAAGTGAATTTGTCGGACAACAATTTTATTTTTGGAATCCTCCTTCCTCTTCTCCTCCTGCTTTATCTGTCCGTCTGTCTCCTCTTCTTTGAAACTCACTCCTGAGTCAGAGCCTCCGAGGATTACACTTACACAACCAACCCACTTTCTTTTGTCTTCTTATTCTTGTCTGTCTTCTCGGAAGGGAAATATATGTGTGTATAGAGAGAGAGCTTTCTCTTTTTGGGCTAGCTCAGGTGAAGCATACAAACAACAACTTAGCTGAATTGACCTACCCCCATCGTGTTTTTCCAACCGCCCCAAACCCAAATGATTATTTTTAATTTTGAAAGATCAGAGAGAAAGCAAAGCAGATCAGATTCCAACCCCCCAATTAATCTAATGTGTTAACTAATCCTTTATCACTCTTACCACCATATGCTAGCTGAGTCTGAGGTAAGATAATCCTAATTCTTTCTTTTCTTTAATTTTTTTTAACAAAACAAAATAAAACCAATGATGATGTAAAATTTCCTCGGCCTATCCCCAACCCAATTAAAAATTTTAATATGAATATGATCACATGCGAAGCAAACCCACCATGTATGGTACCTCTCTTCTGGTTTCTTTGTTGCTCTCAGCGTGTGTAGGGGGTGAATGGATTAAAATGAGTTGGTAGGAATTAAGAGAGAGATGGAGAGATTAAAAAAAGAGAAAGAAAGAGAGAGGGTGTGAATTAAAAAAATAATAAAAAAATAGAGATTGAGTGAGATTGGGATTGGTGAGAGTGGAGTTTAAAAAAAATATATTTGTTGTTTTAATTTTTAGTGGAGCTAGAAGTCAATATTTCATAAAGGGGGGAACATAAAATTTTAAAGAGGGACAATGTAAAAAATATGAGTAACTTAAGAAAAAATTTAAAAAAGATAAGGGGGGCAATTGCCCCCCTTACCTAACACATAGATCCACCCATGCCTAGGAGGCAGCCTAGCTTCAGTTGTGTCATTATAGTTAGTCTGGATTGATTTTCGAGTTATTTCTAGTTGCATTTCACTCATACTTGTTAGCTCTGTAACAATTTTGACTTACAACTGATACATGTAAATTTTTTTAAAATTTTAATTTTTTTTCATTTGTGTCCTGTATTGTTTTTATCAATTTATCATGATGAGTCCACAGTTCTTATGTCTCTGAGCATTCATTGGTTGAAGATTTCGTCGAAATTGGTAAAAACTTTCCCATGGTAATATCTCTCTAACTCTCATCTTTTCTTTTTCCTGCATTTGTCATGATCCTCATTTTATACATTGAGGACAATGTTTGGTTTAGGTTTGGGGGTGAGATTTATGAGTTTTTCTGCATTCTTCGAAAATTTTGAAATGAAATGTATTTCACAATTGACTATTGTATTCTACTCAATCTCCATTGAATACATAGTTAATTATGACTGTGTGAAAATTTTCGATTTGAAAATGCATTCAAAATCTAAGTTTATTTCCAATGAAGAGGATGTGCTTTCAAGTATGCCTTTAAATTTTAGAAATATATGTTTTCACTTGTCACTTTTATATATCAATAGGAAAACATAAGGTTTGATATTATCTTTAAGTTAAATATATTTCATGATATTTTTTCGACTCGACCATTCTTGCACTATAAGCCGAGTTAGCATGATTTGACATTAATCAGTAAGATATTAATTAGAAAACCTTAGAATAATAGTGGAGACTTAACCCTCGTGAGTTTCGAGACATTCGGTTTTTCTTGAGGGTTATTAAATAAACTCAGACTTTTCTTGAGTCCGCATTTTCTCGTTGATGATCTCATTATTCTTGTTTATTTTATTGATTGCTTTGAGAATGGTGTTTAAATTGAATTATTACACTAGAACTTGTTTTATTTAGTTAAGATGTCATAATACCGACTAGAGCTTAAGAAGTGATATAGGCATTTTTTTTTATATATCAATAGGAAAACATAAGGTTTGATATTATCTTTAAGTTAAATATATTTCATGATATTTTTTCGACTCGACCATTCTTGCACTATAAGCCGAGTTAGCATGATTTAACGTTAATCAGTAAGATATTAATTAGAAAACCTTAGAATAATAGTGGAGACTTAAGCCTTGTGAATTTCGAGACATTCTATTTTTCTTGAGGATTATTAAATAAACTCTGACTTTTCTTGAGTCCGCATTTTCTTGTTGATGATCTCATTATTCTTGTTTATTTTATTGATTGCTTTGAGAATGGTGTTAAAATTGAATTATTACACTAGAACTTCTTGTTTTATTTAGTTAAGATGTCATAATACCGACTAGAGCTTAAGAAGTGATATAGGCATTTTTTTTTCTTTGAACCGTTCTTTAGCCTTTTAGCCTACCCAATGATAAATATCCGTTTGCAGCCCTTTGAACCTTTAAATCGACTTTTTCTTTGCTAACCCCATTTTCAGTACCTACTCCCGTTAGAGAATAATATCCCATATTATTTTTATCCTTACCCAATGTCTCTGAGAATGTGTATGGTTGATATATTTTTGAAATGGGCAAATAAAAAGAGTTGAAATTAAATATTCCATGAATCCTCGGGACTGAAATGTTTTATTGTGCAGAAGGGGAAAACATGTATACAAGAAAAAGAAAAAAAGATATATGAAGAAGAATTTCGAAGGAAGAAAAATTAATGGTGTACAACATTTGTTTATTCTTCAGAGCCCCACGTGCTTATTAAAGGGTGTATCCATTCTCAAAGAATTTTCTCGTATCCTTTTCCATTCTTGTTAGCCAAAATCTTAGCCTCATTACAACCTAATAAAGACCTAATTGATCTTAAGTAAAAGTTTGGTTCATAGACGTGGAGATTAAATAAACAAGAACTATGGTGTGTGATTCAACATTCTCAAAGTAATTGATATTCCTGTCCATGAGATCATATTCATTTCATTATTTGAAAAGTCCTTTTTTCATGATTATTATATGTGAGATGTTTGTCTTTCCATAAATTATTCTCTTTCTCACATATAAACTAAGTGATAACTAACCAATCTCTGAGTGATTCATTTTTGAGTGACAAGAGAGATTTGTAGTCAAAGCGTACGATTCAAAGGTTATCTAGTCGTATCTTTGCTGAGAAAAATAAAGTTATGTTGATATGGCAATGCACACACACACTTCGAGTTGGGTATAATTGATGAAATTTATTTAACCTTTGGGTATTATTAAATTGTTGTGAGACTCTTTGATATATTATTGTGACACTGTTAGTTGTTTTCTGAAAATTTTGGCAATTAGATGATTACTCTGAGGATAATAGATAGAGTGACTAAGTTACCATGTTTTGGAAATTTATGAGTCATAATGTTTGTGGGTAACATTTCTGGAAACCCTCACGAGACTATAACTCGTCCACTAGAGGTAATCTAGGGGTTTAAAGCCTTGTTGCACGTTTAAGGTAAGTGCAACCGATGATTCCTGCGAAAGTGAGTTAGAATTTTATTTCTATTGTTTTGCTCGAGGACTAGCAAAATATAGGTTTGCGGGTATTTGATATTCACCTAATTATTACACAGAATACCACCTAATTTATATTTGTTATTCACTTTGACAATCTATTTTATATTAATTATTTAAATTTTCTCTTTTTCAGGATTCAGAGCGTTAACGGATTAATGGGGAGTTCGAGGTGATAATAAGCAATTTGGTATTGACGAGTGGAGACGGGGGTGCAGTTAACCCAACACAATTACCCTAATTCTCTATAAAACCCAATAACCCTAATTTCTCTGGGCTTCTGCTATCTTTTCTTCCCATCTCTGGGGGTTCTCCCAGCCGACAACCCCCATTCATCTTCTTCCATGTTCCTGCTCCCTTCCTCTCTTTTCCAGCAACCGCCTCACCTCGCCATCACCACCTCCTCCTTCATCCCACTGAAACAGAGGTGTGACAACCCTGTTACATGTCACCTCGCCACCGTCCAACAACCACAGCCGCCACCACCATCAGACGACCCCACCGTCATCCATCTCGCGCACAAAACAGAGGAGAAACAGGGAGCACGTCCCTGTTTTCCTCCCTCGCAACCAACCATGCACAAAACCATCTGTCCCTCCACCGCTGTCCCTGTTAACGCCACAAAACCACCACCATCTTGACCTCTCTCGTCGTCTCTCTCTCTCACGCAGCAGCCGGCCCGCCCATAGCACCTGCAACAGCCTGAAATTCTCCTGCTTCAGTGGAGTTTCCCACCTCTCTGTTCAAATCGAAGAAAAAGCTTGTGAGGAGTGAAGAACAACCCTGCCAGAGCCGTTTCGAGGACGAAGGAGCTCGCGAGGAGCAGAAAGCGAGGCAGTGCGAGCGGCGTCGCTCGCTGGAGATGAAGGCGCACAGGAGCGCAATTTTTGGCGGGAAATAACTGTTCTTCAAACAGTTCGGTTATTGGCACCTAGAGATTTTGTAAGAGTGACCACAGTGCATTTGCAACTTTTTCTCAGGATTTGTGTTCGTGTAGCGATGAATTCCACCTCAATTGATGTTGTGACCACCGCTACCATGGAGAGCTAAACCCTTCGCCAAGGCTAAGATGAAACCAATTGGGTTTTAAGAGTTTGTTTTAGTTTGACTTTATATTTTATTATGTGCTTAACTGCAAAATACATTTAATTTCTGTGTATTAGTAAATTACTTTCACCGATTATATCGGATTTGATCTAGACTAGTCGGTAGTTAGAGTTTTCTTTACTAATATTTAAAGCATTATTTTTAATTGGTTAAGTTAGACTTGTGATTGAGTGTGCCGTAATAAGACACTCAGTGCTAGGAGTTGAAATTTAATAAATTAGACTTGTGATTGAGTGTGCCGTAACAAGACACTCAATTCTAGGAGTCTATAATTTATGCTGAAGTTAATTGTAACATTGGATTTAAAACTGAATTGTTCTTAACGATCACATCATTGATGCAAGCAAGGGATTCTCATTCCTAAAGCTTCTCGCTTTTGAAAATAATAAGTTAGATTAAAATAACTTGAAAAACTGAATTGGTGAATTCAATGCCTTGGTTTCCCTTCTCATATTCTTAAAAACTCTTTATTTTGCTTTTTAATTTGATTTTTAGTTTAGATATTTTGATTGTTGTAACCCCCATTTAAATTAGTTTAAGTCAACTCTGAAATTTAATTGCAACCACAGTCCTTGTGGGATCGACCTGTACTTGCCCTTGTCTACCAGTTATACACTGTGCACTTGCAGTTATTCAGACTAGATTAAATTAACCTATTTATTTAGGTTAGTTAAATCTGCATCAAACTTCTGCTCAAGCGGATGACCATTGAACTTGAAGTACTTCGAATTCGAATGAGCTAAGAAACACAATGTCTACTAGAATTTAAAATAATCTGGCAGTTTTCCAAAGCAAGCCGACAACGTCATCTTGCACACAGTGTGATCGTTCAGCCAGGAAAAGTCAGCAACTGAATCATCTTTGAAGTCACACGGACACCAGCATTTTTGGCCCTGATCAATATAAGAAGGATAGTCGTGTACCCATTTGGTACCAACTGGGCAGGAAGGAATCCAAGAAATTCAAGAATGCCCAAGACCTAGTCAAACACAGTTTGAAGTATGAAGTATGCCATGGTGCAAACAAACGAATCATTCTGGAGGAAAAATTGACGTTTGATCATCACTCAAGTTGTAGAGTGGTAGGTCTTTAGACACAACATATCTCTTTCGAATCGACCTATCTTTGAAGAACTGGAGGCCCTTGGCAAGAAGCTAATTGTCAAGGTGATTTTGGCGAGCCACGAAAAAAGTGAATAAGCTTTCAATGAAAAGCTTAACAGAGCAGAGTCTCTAAAAACAAAGAAATGGAAGAGTTTATTTCTGTAGAAAGGGAGATCTAAATAGGTATCGACTTTTCACCTTTTCTTCACTGAACCGACGCACGCTTAATTAATGAAGTGTGCCGCTCAAGTAACGACTCATTCTCAATCATTATCAGCGGCGTATCTTTTCAAGAAGTGACTTAGCAAATCAATACAATTGCCCATTAACTTGGGGGAGCATCTGATAATACACAGAAATGTCCTCTCTCCCATACCATACATGTGTCATGATGATCTCAAGGAATAACAGGCCCAAACGTCAACCCAACACTGATCAAGCCCAAGCGACTTCAAGCCCACATAGCGCAATCCGCAAAACGGGCCCAAATTACTACAGCCTGCTAAGCCCACACGTCTTAAAGTCATCCCCAATACTCGTAAGACATATTAACGTAAACATCTTGGGTATCAACTTTGGACAGGCAAGCCAGCTCACCTTGTTTCCAACTAGGAAGCAAGCACCAGAGTATACGTCGTACATGGAAACTTCCATCAATGGACAACACTCCAATTGGGAACTATCTCCCGCGTATCTAGGAGCACAAGTCTATCAGGGAAACTTTCCTCCACAACACAACTCCTAATTAGATAAGGATCTCCACGAAGATCTTCTTCCCTAAACTACGCCACCGATGGCCTGGTCAAATTAGGACTCTAGCATTATAAATAAGACATGAGGCTGGTAAGCTAAGGTACACTACAAATTCTCTATTTACAACATTAAGCCTTCCTTAGATCCTTGTCTGACTTTAGCATCCGAGTGTCATCGGCCACCACAATGGTGGTCTGTGGCTTACGTGAATTCTTGTGCAGGTCAGCAGGTCAAGGTCAAGCAGGGAGCGAAAATCGACTGCATCAGGATCCATATACGATTATTGTCACCTATGATGCTAGTTTCTTTGACTCGTCAAAACAGGGAGCTATAGAAATTTATGTAGTGGCGATCCTTAGTTAGTTTCTTGCTAGGGTAGCTTTTTCGATCCCAGGGGAAGTGTTGAATAATACTATGGAAGAATGCCACGAGGTTGAGACAGTGGCAGACAAGGCTTCTTTTGGGTGACTACGAGATGTTGCATACCATTTTGCTGGAAGACCAACTGGACCCTTTGACGACTATGGTCTAGATGTGGCGTCTTCTAATCAGGTAATATTTAGCACCTCCTCCCTATCTATAGTTTCTGTTGGCGCGCTTAGTGCGTGCGCGCACCTGGGTCCACTATACATAGCAATGATATTGTACCCAACGTAAACACCCGCTATCTTAGGCCTACAATCCGGGCCACAAGTGTGGGGTTTTTATCTTAAAAGGACTCGTTACTATTAGGGAGTGGACCATCTCCTTATAAACCTTAGTGACGACTCCTCCTTACTTGATGTGGGACTATTCAAGCCAACTTCATCCCAACAATCTCCACCTTTGGCGCGAATCGTCACACATCCTACAATCCATCCACAGATCTGCAACATCTTGAAGTACACCTCTTCCTCGAGCTGTCTCATGCGCGACCACGATCCTGTGGGTAGCACTTGGTGTATGGGCTTGCTATCCTGGCGTTGTTGGCTCCACATTAGTTCCAACCACTGCACTAACTCCACCTCGACCCGAATCGTCACACATCCTGCAATCCATCCACCGGTCTACAACATCTCGAAGTACACCTCCTCGAGTCTCATGTGCGACCACGATCCTGTGGGTAGCACTCGGTGTACGGGCTTGCTATCCTAGTATTGTTGGCTCCACCTTAGTCGCAACCACTGCACTAACTCCACGTCGACCGGACTTGTAGGATACATTTTCTTGGCAAGGATCTGGAACCTAATTTGGATCCATTCATCTGGCGGACTGCGCACATGCGACGCTCTACCTGGCTCGCTACCTCGTGCCTGATCCCAAAAACAATGTGCCGTCTGCACCTCCACCTTGGACTGCGCACATGCGATGCTCTACCTGGCTCGCTACCTCGCGCTAGATCCCCTGAACAATGTGCTGCCTTGCACTACTTTCCAAGTTCCCGCCGAACCATCGGCTCTGATACCACTTTGTTGGGACAAATACCAATAAAACAATACCAAGAAAATAATCTAAAGCAATAATAAATGAGACACCAAGATTTACGTGGAAAACCCTTCAATGTGAAGGGAAAAACCACGGGGCAAATCCAACAGAATCCACTAATCAAATAAGAAGAAATACAATAACTTCTCAAGCTTTTTGCCCAAAGCTTGAGTAATACAAGGAGTAAATAACACGGGTTACCTCACAGCAAATTAACCCAAAGGTCCTTCAACTTCTTCTACCAAATCAATCGACAAAACTAAGTCGATATCGCAGCCACGCGTCACACTTTGTCGCACAAAATCGCGCCCAAAGAATCAGACACAAAGTCACTGTCCACGCGCACACAGCCACGCCAAACACCAAAGAGAATACTATGTTCTCTATTGCTTATTCACATAGAAGCTTCTCTGAAAACTCTATGAATAAAACTCTGTTTTATTCATCTATTTATACTTGTTTGCAATCGCCCAACACCGCCTCAAATAGAATTTTGTTTCTATTTAATTAACACCGCCTCAAATAGAACTTTGTTTCTATTTATTTATGTTTTTGTTTCTTATTGAAAACCTTTTTCCTTAATCAACCAAACTTGAAATTATGCTTGATTACTTACCAAAGTTGGATCCACCCTAATGGGTTGGACCTCAAGAAATCTCCCCCTCCAGACCATTAGGGAAGAATCACCGCCTAATCATATTAGGCCATTCCAATGAGTTCTCTACAAAACTCATGTTTTCCTTTTGGAATTACTTTTGTCATCATGTCGGAAGGATTTTCACTAGTATGAATCTTTGCAACCTAAAAACAATTTTTCTCAAGCACATCACGTATCCAGTGGTAACGTGTATCAATATGCTTGGTAAGTCCATGGTATATGGCATTCTTACTCAACTCAATAGCATTCTGACTATCACAATGCACCACATATTTTGATTCACACCCATCTCATTGAGCAATCTTTTCAACCATAACATTTCCTTCTTTGCTTCATTAATGGCAATATACTCGGCTTCAGTAGTTGACAAAGCAAAACACTTTTGCAATCTAGACTGCCAAGCTACAGCTTTCCCTGCAAAAGTGAAAACATAACCTGAAGTCGACCTCTTATTGTCTAAATCACCTGCAAAGTCTGCATCTGTGTACCCTTCTAACACAACTCCTGAATTACCAAAGCTTAAACAAAGCTTTGAAGTACATTTCAAATATCTCATAATCAATTTAACTGCAACCCAATGTTCTTTTCCTGAATTTTCTGAATACCTACTCACAACACCGACTGCTTGAGCAATATCTGGTCTTATACAAACCATAGCATACATCAAACACCCTACAACAGAGGAGCATGGAATACCTGACATATGCTTCTTTTCTTCATCAGTACGAGGAGATAACTTGGCACTTAACTTGAAGTGATTAGCAAATGGAGTACTCACGGGCTTAGCATCATTCAAGTTGAACCTTTCAAGTACTTTTTCAACATACTTTTCTTGTGACAACCACAACTTAATTTTTCTGTCTCGTGTAATCTTCATCCCTAGGATGTGTTGAGATGGCCCCAAGTCTTTTATATCAAAAGAACTAAGCAAATCTTTTTTCAATCATAAATAAGTCAAACTTCTTATACCACTGTCTCGGAGCCTGTTTCAATCCATAAAGGTTTTTCTTCAATCTGCAAACCATATGTTCTTTCCCTTTCACTTCAAAACCCTCTGGTTGTGCCATGTAAATTTTTTCATGCAAATCCCCATGAAGAAATGCAATTTTAACATCTAACTGCTCAATCTCAAGATCCAGGCTAGCTGCAAGACTTAACACTACTCTAATGGATGTCATTTTCACCACGGGTGAGAATATCTCATCAAAATCTATCCCCTTCTTTTGTGCACAACCTTTTATCACTAACCGAGCTTTGTGCTTCACATTATTTCCATCACCATCCTTTTTCAATTTGTATACCCATTTGTTCTTCAAAGGTTTTCTACCTTTTGGAATCTCAACTAAATCATAAGTACCATTCTTATGCAAGGAACTCATCTCTTCTGGCATAGCTTTCATCCAGCTATCTTTATCTTTATGATCTAGTACTTCTTGAAAAAAATTTGGTTCACCTTCTTTTATAAGGAAAACATACTCATCATTGGGGTACCTCTTTGAAGGTTGGCGCTCTCTGGTAGACCTTCTTAATTGAGGCTCTACTATTTCTTGCTGAAGGGGTTGCTGTTCATGTTTATCGGCTTGGGCTTTTCAATTTTTTTCAAAATCTGCAATGGTATGATCTTCATAAAATACCACATCTCTGCTTCTAATAATTTTCTTATTCTCGGATCCCATAATCTGTAGCCAAACTGCTCATCTCCATAACCAATGAAAATACATGGAGATGCCTTCTCATAAAGCTTTAATCTCTTCTCCTTCGGTACATGAACAAATGTTTTACAACCAAATACCTTTATATGAGAGTATGAACTATCTTTCCTTCTCCAAACTTTTTCTGGAATGTCACCATCTAAAGGAAATGAAGGAGACCTGTTGATGAGATAACAAGTTGTACAAGTAGCTTCAGACCAGAACTCTTTTGGCAATTTAGCCATGCGAAGCATGCATCTCACCTTTTCTACAATAGTCCTGTTCATTCTTTCTGCTACCCCATTATGCTATGGAGTGCCAGGAACTGTCTTTTCATGCCATATACCAAGCTTACTACAATAAGGTTTAAATTCTTTTGATGTGTACTCGCCACCATTATCACTGCGGAGACACTTCAAAACTCTACCTATTTCTCTTTCAACCTTGCATGAAACTGCTGGAATAGATGAAAAACCTAGTCCTTAGATTTGAGAAAATATATCCACACCTTTCTTGATGCATCATCAATAAATGTCAAGAAATATCTACTACCACCAAGAGAATCTACTTCAATAGGACCACAAACATCAATGTAAACCAAATCTAACAAGCCATATTTTCTTTTTGATGATCTACGAAATGCAACTCTATGATGTTTACCAAATAAACAATAATCACAGGGGTTAAGAGGAGTACCTTTCAAGGAGGGAATTAATTTCTTGTTTTCTAAGAGTCGCATACCTTTCTCACTCATGTGTGCAAGTCACTTATGCCACAAGTTTGTAGAAGAACCATCTTCAACTGCATTCAAACCAGTCTTACACAATTTCACTTGAATCTTGTATAGTGTGCAACACGCCTTACCCTTTGCCACAACAAGTGAACCTTTGGTAAGCTTCCATGCACCAAATAATTAATATACCCTTGTTTATCCAAAACAAATCCAGAAATCAGGTTCAGACGAAGATCAGGAACATGACGTACATCTTTCAAAGTCACATACACCCCGTATTAGTCTGGACACACACATCACCTATTCCCACTATTTTAGAGTTGCTAGTGTTTCCCATATTCACACTGCCAAAATCTCCTGCTCTATAAATCTCCTGCTCTATAAGTAGTGAAATAGTTTTTCCTTAGGGTTGCATGATAAGATGCACCAGTGTCAATAATCCAGTCGCTTCCTTCATTTGCAACATGCAAACATTCACCTTCGCCATACAAAAGAGCCACGGGTTCATCAGTAACAACAACTATAGCTTCTTTACTATCACCATTATTCACTTTTTCCTCTTTCAAATCTCTTTTGTAACTATAACATTGTTTTCTGAAATGGCCTGGTTTACCACAATAATGACACTTAAAACTTCTATCTCTTGACTTTGATCTCCCTCTTGACTTATCACGGTTCTTATCATAACCATGATATTTCTTATATTTTTCTCTCCCCCTGTTTTCAGTCACAAGTGCTTGGGAATGATCAGTACCGACAGATTTCTTTCTAGTCTGTTCATTAAATAAACTACCGGTAACAAACTCTATGGTAAGCTACCCATTCGGTGCCGAATTACTAACCGACACCACCAATGTTTCCCAACTATCTGGTAATGAGCTAAGAAGTAATAGTGTTTGCATTTCATCATCTAACACTATCTTCATGTTGGACAACTGATTCACCACACTTTGTGCACATCATTCAAGTGCTCAGCAATAAAACTACCTTCCTTGAATTTCAAGTTCACTAACTTCCTAATCAAGAAAGCCTTGTTTGCAGCGGTTTTCCTTTCATATAAATTCTGGAGTTTGGTCCAAAGAGCATGTGGAGACGTCTCAGCTGACACGTGATGAAATACCGAATCATCTAACCATTGCCTGATCTGACCAATAGCCTTTCTGTTTAATTTCTTCCACTCTTCTTCTAACATATCCTTGGGTTTAACTACATCTCCCTCACAGTATAATATGTCTTCCATCTTGGCTTTCCAAATAACATAGTTTGAGCCATTAAGGCTAATCATCCTTGTATTGTTGTTATTCTCCATGTCAGCTTTGATACCAATTGTTGGCGCTACGGGCGCGTGTGCGCACCTGGGTCCAATAAACATAACAACGATATTGTCCCCAACTTAAAACCCACTATCTTAGGCCTACCATCCGAGCCATGGGTGTGGGGTTTTTATCTTAAAAGGCCTCACTGCTATTAGGGAGTGGATCATCTCCTTATAAACCTTAGTGACGACTCATCCTTACTTGATGTGGGACTATTCAAGCAAACTCCATCCCAACAGTTTCTGGTTTTGTAACTTTATCCCTAGAGACTTCAATTAAAAGGCTCATTACTTAGTTGCAGAAGCACGACAACTTTATTGTAACTGACATTATTAATATATGCTATATGCTTTTACCAAAAAAAAAGCAACTCCCCTATGACATATGCTATCTAGTGTAATATAAACCCTATTGGCCAATGACATGACAGCTCAACGGTTAGAGCTTGGCGGATGGTATCACTAGGTCATGGGTTCAAACCCAGCTTGCGGCATCTTTAGTGGGTTCTGGGATCCTATAAAAACCCTGCTTGCCTTTCAAAAAAAAAAAAAAAACCCTATTGTTTCAGAACAAGTTTAGTCAAACTATTTTTTTTAAAACATCTGGTTACTCTTATTCTCAAACTCATGGGAGCTATTTTGAGGCTGATATTTTTATGTTTGATTGTTTCTCTCCCTTTATCTCCAATGATGAATCATACAGATGCAAGAGATTTGGATTCTGTTTCTCAAAGGAAAACACACAATAATTTTCACTTGAATCCTTTTAACTAGTTAAGATAGAGGGTTTTGAGAAGCTTTTTGGTGGTATTTGAGCTCTTGAATCTACGACTGTTCCTTTCCCCCCATATAAGATAAAGGCAGCATTTTAGAGCAGTTCTCAGGATGAAATTTCTCAAGGATTGACCTTAGGAATTCTGGTATATCGAAACCCATTCATTAGCAGCATCTGAAACACCTCTCTGAATTTTTTTTTTGTTTAGAAGACTCTGCCATATGAACCTGCTGTAGGAACATTTGAAGTATAGATGTTGCAAGTTTTCTTGACCTGTATCACAAAAGCAACATAGGGAAGGGATTTTGATAGAATCTTCCTATAGCACAGATGGTCCTGGGTGAGAAGAAAATTCTGAATCACCATCCAGCAAAAGAAATTATGCTTTGGCGATCTTTTTGCATCCCAGATTCTAGTATTCCACTTGAATATTTCACCTCCTTGCACAAGGTCTTTTTAGGCTGCTTTAATAGAGAAGTTACCTGAAGGCACGCTAGTCCATACCATTCTGTCTTTTTCTCTGAAGTCTCCCAACTCTGTTCCTTGTACTGAGTTCCATAGCTCTTTGACCTGGGGGTCAACTGTTTTTGGCAGTACAATGCCATTAAATCTTCTTACCTTGCTCACTTTTGCATCATCTGCTAGACATGTGCTTATTATCTGGTTGTAGTTAAGTTTCCCAAACAATATGCCTACAGGGGACCAAGGATCATGCCAGAAATGTCTTTCCCATCTCATATTATACATATTTCTAGGTCTTAGCAATAGTGTCTACATTTTAGAATGCTTCTCCATATCCAGGAACACTCATTGGGGATGTTCATAGTCCATAGATTCAACTTCTTCAGTTTGTGAGTCCAAATCCATTGTACCCACACAAAAATGTCTCTGTTAGCTATTCTGACTAGGTGAGCACAACAAGTAGCCCTATTCCAAGTCTTTATGTCAATAATGCCAAGGCCTCCTTTATCCTTTGGCTTTGCAATCTTTTTCCAACCAGCTGGAGTCGCCTTCTTGCTCATCTCTGGCCCACCCCAAAGGAATTTGCAGTTGATTGCTATAACTCTGTAAATGACCTGTCTAGAGAGAATCATTATCCTGCTCCAGTATACTTGGATTGCAAACAAAACTGAATTGACTAGAACCAACTTCCCACCATAGCTAAGGTACTTCACTTTCCAACTTTTCATTCTAGAAGTGATTCTTTCTATGAGACGGCAACAATCTGACTTTTTCAGCCTACTGGTAATCATGAGAATGCCAAGGTAGGATAGTTGGGAGTTTTGGAGGCTGAATCCTAAATTAGTGGCTATCTCTTGGGCTTTCGCAGTGTTAACACCTCCCATCATTATATAACTCTTGCTTAGATTAACACTAAGGCCAGATATAGAGTGAAACTTGTTCATAGTTTCCTTCATGCATTCAATTGACTGATTTGTCGACTTGGTAAACACCACAAAATCATCAGCAACGCACAAACTAAAAACTTAAGGGATGGAACACTTGGGATGAATCATTAGATTTCTCAACTCCACTTGCCTTACCAGGATTCTAGTGAAGGCCTCCATCACAATGACAAAGAGAGTAGGAGATAAGGGATCACCTTGTCTCAACCCTTTCTTGCCTTCCAAGAATCCAACTGGGTTGACATTGACCAACACAGAGAACATCGGAGTAGTAATGCAAGCATGTACCCACTGAGTGAAAATGTTAGGGAACCCCCTCATCTCGAGGAATCTTATCACTGTATCCCATCTCACATTGTAATAGGCTTTCTGGAGGTCAATCTTCACTGCACACCTTGGACTTATGTAGCTTCTATGGTAGTTCCTGAACAGCTCATGAGCGAGCATAATGTTATCCAAAATGCTTCTGTTTCTCACAAAAGCTGCTTGGTTCATGCTAATAAGATCTCCGATCACATTTTTCATTCTTAGAGTCAGAATCTTGGTGATGCATTTGTAGACCACATTGCAACAAGCAATTGGTCTAAAATCCATCACCATCTTTGCATTATCTTTCTTAGGAACGAGACATAGAAATGTTGCATTGATGCTCTTCATTAGCTTCAACTTCTTGAAAAAATGGGAGACTGCTTCAGTGAAATCCTTCCCCACCGTGCCCCAGCATTACTTTAAAAAATAAGCACTAAACCCATCTGGTCTAGGAGCTTTTAGATCTTTCATCTTGAACAGAGCTTCTTTGATCTCTTCCTTTGTAACTGGTTGCATGATGCTTTCATCCTATTGCTGGTTCATGATTCTATTGAAGGAGAATCTATTTTCAAGTTGGTAAGGGTACTCCGTTTGAGGGGAAATGCCCAGCAGCTCCTTGAAGTAGCTAACAATCTGCTCCTCAATTCCATATTTGGTTGAAGCCATTGTTCCATCTCTCTTTCTTATTTTCCTTATAGTGCTATGAAATCTATTAGCTTTGATCACTCTATGGAAGTAAGGGAGGTTCTTGTCTCCAGCTTCCTTTCCCCGACCATTTCTTCTTGGATTCTTGTTGCTCTCCCATATTTCTCTATCGTCTCTCTTTCTGCTCCTGCTAGATTGGTATTCATGGGCTGCCTTTGAATCTCTGTTTGTATTACTTCCAGTTCTTCTTTGAGCTGTTTAACTTAGGCATAAAGATTTGAAAACTTCTCTTTGCTTCACCCTTTTAAGACAATTTTAAGGTCTTTCAGTTTATGCTGCAGTATGTACATTGGTGTCCCATTTACTATGTTTCTCCAACTCTTCAAAAAAAATTTGTTGAAATCGGGTTCCTTCACTCATGAGCTATAAAACCTAAAGGGAGGTGGTCACCATTGGATGCCTTCATACCATTTGACTATACAGTGACTATGGTCATAAATTGGAAAGCCACTGAAATATACCTCTGTGTTGGAGAATGTATCAATCCAGTCCTTATTGACTAGCCATCTATCAAGCTTAGATAGAATTCTCCTACTGTCTGTATTCCTGTTGGACCAAGTGAAATAGTCACCTGTGGATTTGAGGTCCTGGAAATCCTATTGTTGCATACAATTCTTCAGTTCCTCTGTGTCTCTGTTGGTGACTTGAGCTCCACCCAATTTCTCACTACAGTTGCCAATGTAATTCATATCTCCTGCAATGGCCCAAGGCCCTGTGGTTGTGCTAGCTATAGTAGTTATTTCACTCCAAACTGGGTCTCTAGCATTCATCTGATTATTGGCATAAACCATTGTAAGAAAGATGACATTATTGTCTATGAGAAATTTCACTTGGAGATGTATAGATTTATCAGTTTTCCTAATAGTTGTGACCTTACATTCCTAGGGGTTCCACATGATGATTATTCTTCCATATGGAGCCTGATCAAGGTTTTCATCATAATCCAAGTGAGGGTTGATTCTATTCTTCACCTCACAAATCTTATCTCTATCAACTTTGGTCTCTAGAAGGCCAATAAGTTTCACTTTGTTTTTCAAAATGAATTCATTAACTCCATTCTACTTAATGGGGTCATTAAGACCCCTGATGTTCCAGAATGCTATAGAGGCCATCAAGACCTACGCTTTCCCCTTCTAGTTTTATTCTTCCCTGAACTATTATCAAAAGAAGGGGTGCTTTGAACTTTTGCATTACTTCTTGTATTGATAGATGGGGTATAAGGGTCTTTAAATGCAGGGAAAATGTTACCTGACTCTGGTTCATCCTCTTGTTCGTTCTTGTCCTCATATCCTTCTCTACTATCCCAGAAAGTACCTCTTGGGATGTCATCAGCTGTGATTGTTGGTTGCTCACTGATTCATTCTATTTCTCCTTCCTCTGGAAGAGTCTCATTGCTGGAGTTCACCACATCCATTTTTCTTGTCTCTTCACCTTCCCTGTTGTGGACTCTCCGACTTTGAGTCATTTCAGCTATCTGGCCTTCCTCTACTTCTTGTTTGTTCATTTGTTGCTTCCTTTTGAGACGTTTTGTTGCTGTTATCATCCCCATTGGTTTGGTTGTTGATTCCCTCCTTGTCATTCTGCTTCTTCTTAACATGAGTGTTACTTATAGCCCCAATTCCATTGTTCCTTGGGGATTCCTTGTCTTCTATCTCTACAGTGGTTCCCTCTGGATTTTCTTCATCCTCTACTACTTCCAGGATACTGAAAGCATTTTGTTGTCTATTCCTTGTTGTCTCATTGCCTTTGTTATGGTTTCTTTTTCTTCTAGAGTTCCTGTTAGCTTCTTCCCAACCATCTTCCTTCTTATTCTCCCCCCCCCCTTTTTCAGTATTCTGACTCTTAGGGAGGTTCCTGTTCTCAAAGCTTTTCCTTCTGTTAAAAATTCTGCTCTTCTTGATCAGCACCTTCTCTGTCACATCTTCCATGCATTTCCCTTTTAGATGGCCAAAGGAGCAACATTCCGGACACAATTGAGGTTTCCATGGGTAGTCAAGGACAACCTCTTTAACATCCCCTTCACATCGACCCACGTCAAGTTTCATCTTCTCTAGGAGTTCCTTATCTGCTTTAACCTCTACGCATATAGCTGCATATGTGAGTATTGTTCTCGTGGCAGTTGCTCTCTAAAATCGAACCGGTTTGCCTACCATGCTACCAATGTAGCTTAACCCTTCCTTTGTCCATATGCATGTAGGGACATTATACATATGGATCCATACAGGTATAGTAGTTCTCTCCTTCTTTAAGCAAGTCAGGTCTTCCTTCCATGGTTTAGTCACCATTAGCTTGTCTCTGATCTTAAAAGGACATGTTTTTAAGGCTACATCTCTGTCTTCTTGGTTTGTAAATTTTAATAACAAATACTCTCCATTGGATGTGACTTCTATTGAACCTTTCGGCCTCCATCTTTTTTCCACAGCAATCTTGACCTGGCTGAACGGAGGTGGATTCTCCAGAAACATACCCACCAGTTGGTCCACCCAGATCAGCTTGGCCTTTTGTCGAATATCTTGGGGAAAGACAAGAACTCCTTTCAATACAAGATCTGGGTAATGAATAGGATTTTCTTCTTCATTGTTGTATGCTCCTACTCCAAAAATGTGACTCCATAGATTTCATTGCTTCACTGGAATGGTTTGGTTAGGAGGGTTTGAAGTAAGGTTTAGGTTCTCCGTGTTTGAGGGTTCATGGGATTGCTCTTGGTTTAGTACACTAGAATTTGGAGACACTAGGATCTCAGATAAATTTAGCTTTTGTTGATGAAGGTTTTTCATTTAGTTACGAAAAATGGCAGGGGCATCATGAATTTGATGAGATAATCAGAAGAGCTTCATCATTTGGAAGTGACTATTTGAGAATCCTCCTACAGTCTTTGCCATGAAGACTCGCAACACTCCTTTCCCTTCTTTCTCTAAATCAAAAAATCCCTCATTTTACTAGAGCCTTCTACCAGCTCTATAAATCTACCATAATACTCGGAACGCTCCCCGAATTCCTTAAGGTTTTTTAAAAATATATCAGAAAGTGGAAGCTCTGATAAATGTGGAGGAGGATGATACATTTATGTGTCGTCTACAAGGAGAGGGAGCGAAGAAGACTTTGGAAAAGGCGCGACTCTCATTACGAAAGCATCGCAATGTGGATTTTTACCGGTTTGGTAAAAAACTGTCTTGTTTCCTTTTTTCAGAACCAGGGAGTTGATGCTCTGAGTCAACGTTATTCACTTCTTGCTACTATGGCCGTGGAGGTTGTAGCATTTGAAAAACCGTCAAAGAGAAATATGTGGACGACGCTTACTTCTGTGATATATGGGTTGCATGCACACATGGTGGTGACATTTTCTACATGATGGGTTCGTTCTTGTTTCGAGGAAACACACTTTGTCTACCGGCTTAGGGAGAAGGTTATTTCTGAGCTACACGGTGGTGGTAGGGGTGGAAATTTTGGCCGAGATAAGACCTTCACGCTGGTCGAGAATCGTTATTATTGGCCTAAGATGCGACGGGATGTTTACAAGGTGGTGGACAGGTGTTTTATTTGGCAGACTCCGGTGGGGCAATCACAAAACACGGGACTATACACTCCGTTGCCAATACCAAATGCTCCCTTCTCGGTCTCATCATCAGCCACTTTCGTAGTTGAAATATCGTAAGTAGTCAACTCTCCCCAAGTCTCTAGTGTATTTGATAACCTCGCTTGCTTGAAGGTACTGTCTGCTGAAAGTCTCTGGCGGTCTACATGAAGCTCTCTATTCTAGTGGGATTGAGGAAAGAAGATAGGTATGAATTAATGCTCATCTTGAAGCAAGATGCACCTATCCCCTAGGATTAGTAGCTCGACCATAGAAAGAGGGTCCCAAGGTGAATGGCATCAGGAGTAAAGGCAGATATCTATCTGTTATCCATTGGATGCCTTCAATGCCAGGGTAAACGCTAGGGGGCGGCCAATAAAGCTTGACATTAAACATATGCGGGCTTTAGTTATCTTTAGATGCTCATTTCGACCAAACAAAAAGGGATCAAAAGGTAAGGCAAAAAAAAGAGGGAAAAGCCTTAAAAATGAGGTAAGCCCTCTACTCCAATAATACGACTACCGTCCCTTCCATGGCTTTCATCCTCGGGCATCATTTCGACGCTTCCTTGAATTTCCTTATTCCATCCATTTGAATTATTGTCTCCCTTGGCGACCTATCTCTAAGAATCTCTATTATTCTAATCTGTCTCTTGATTCGACTGAATATGGGTTCCTCACCAGGGGCGGGGGGGGGGGGGGGGGGGGGGGGCGCATTTCAAGCTGCCTTATTTCAATCCTTCTAGTGAGGCTTGGCTGGTAAAAAGGGGTTCTATTTCGATGAACCCTCGACACCCAGGGGTCCTTGTATGGTAGTTCAATGTTACCGCCTGGGTGGCGGGGAAAGCAGTTGATCATTGACTTTCCTTCATTTGTAACCACATCGATAAAGCACAAAAAATTTCTTGGTTTCAACTCTGCGACATCGAAGGAATAGGAAGGGGCGATATAGAACTATTTTAAAATGGATCAGTCGACCCGGTCAACGAATCTATTCCAATTATGAAAAAATTCCCAGGATTTTTGGAGGAATAGGTATTGTTATTCTTTCTACCTCTCGAGGTATAATGACATACCGAGAGTCTCAACTAGAAGGAATCGGAGGAGAAATTTTGTGTTATATATGGTAATCCTTCTAGTATCCAAATTTAAATTGAATCTGCAACTTCCTATTTGTTTTGTGAAGGAAAGAAAAAGGACGAGTTGTCTAATATCATTCTTATGTTTTTAGCTTTAGTTGATACTTAAAGAGGTTTATCTAGAATGAAAGATGAAAAATGGATCTTAGAAGGACTTGTAGTGGAATCAAGTCGCAATGGTATGTTTTGAGTTTGTTTAGATAATGACGATCTGATCCTAGGTTATATTTCTGGAAAGATACGGCATAGTTATATACGAATACTACCAGGCGATAGAGTCAAAATTGAAGTAAGTCGTTATGATTCAACCCGAGGGCGCATAATTTTTAGAATAGACCCTAAACCCCGCAACAAAGATTTGAACGATTAATTGGATTTATCAATCCTCCTTTCGTTGGGATACAATTTGAGGTTCAAAATTTCAAGAGATTTTTTTTCTAGAGTAGATTTGTAAATTTATTAAGGTAAGGAAAAACAAATTATGAAAAAAAGAGCCTCCGTTCGTAAAATTTGCGAAAAATGTCGACTGATCCGTAGACGGGACGAATTATAGTAATTTGCTCCAACCCTAGGCATAAACAGAGACAGTGATAATATTTCTAAAAAAAAAGGGACTCTACAACGTACCCAATGCACAAATAAAATAAAAGATTTGTTTTGACACGAAATGCATATATCCATATATCTCTGACTCATTTTTATGAGATGATAAAACATGGCAAAACCTATATCAAGAACTAGTTTACGTAACTATGTACGTTTTATTCCACGGAAAAATCTGCGTTTTACTTCACGGAAGTCTCCGCGTTTTACTTCACGGAAAAGTAGTCTTCGAATATCCAAGGGGGTAATAAATATTCAAGCAAGTTTCAACAATACCATTGTAACGGTTACATATACCCAGGGACAGGTGGTTTCATGGTCCTCCGCCGGTACTTGTGGATTCAGGGGCCCAAGAAGAGGGACGCCCTTTGCTGCGCAAACTGCGACAACAAATGCTATTAGTATAGTAATCGATCAGGGTATGCAAGAAGCAGACGTTAGAATAAAAGGTCCCGCTCTCGAACGAGATTCTGCATTACGAGCCATTCGGAGAAGTGGAATATGGCCAAATTGCGTCATGGACGTAACCCCTCTACCACATAATGGATGCAGACCTCCAAAAAAAAGGCGCGTATAAATTGTAAAAATCTAAAACAGGAGGATTATTGAAAAAAGACGAAGTGAAGCGAATAGAACACATTGTCCAATGGAGTTGTATTTCTACAAAGGAGATTGGCCAACATTATAAATATGGGCGTTTTGTTATGTGTCCGCTTCGGGAAGTTCAAGCCGAGACAATCGCCATTTCGCTACGAAAGACTTTGCTTAGCGAAGTGGAAGGAATATGTATTACTCACGTAAATGTAATAGCTAGCAGCACACTACATCTATGACTTTAGTAGAATAGTCGGTGTTAAAGAATCGGTAGCAAAACTTTTAACGAATTTGCAATAAATTGTCTTGAAAAGTTCTACCGACAGTGATAGTGATAGTGGTAGTGATATTTTCGATGCATCTATTTGTGTCAAGGGTCCTAGACACATAACTTCTAAAGACATCATCTCATCGCCTTCGTTGGATATTGTTGATGATACACAACATATAGCTACACTGGCGCTCCCAATCGAGTTGTGTCTTGAATTAAAAATCGAGAAGATTAGGGGATCGTGTCTAAGGAGAGAAGATCGACTGCCAAGAAAAGGTTTTCCTATAATTCCATTATACTTGCCAATTAGAAAGATTAATTATTCTATTAAGTCCTTTGGGGAAACACTAGAGATACTTACTCTCGAAATATGGACGAATGGAAGTTATACACCCAAAGAAGCACTTTGGGAAGCCTGCCGCAATTTGGTTAATTTAACTTCTATCTTTTTCAATAACGAGAATCAGAACATCTCTCTAACGCGGACTAATAAATGCTTTCGTCTCTCACAAAACCCTACTCTCCTCAAAAGGCGGCTGAACTAAGAATTACTGCCATGAAATTACAAATGATTTTTGTAGAGCAGTTGCATTTAGATCCCACGACCCTTGAGTCCCTCCAAAGGGAAAAAATACTGACATTATTTGATCTTTTCATAAAAGTACAAAAGAGCTTATGAAAATTGCTAAAATAAAAGATGTAATTAAAATAGTGGCCATTCTTCAAAAATGGAATATTATATAATTGATTTACCGAAGAATAAATTAGAATAACTTTTCAAGATGAAATCCATTGATGCAGAACAAAATTCTATTGAATAGACCTATGCCTATGTATCTAGGGAATAGTCACTTCAAAGTGAATCCTACCTAGATACACAGGTTGTGGTATTTATTTCATGGTGGAATCAATTTGAAAAAGACCTAAAGTTAGAGATTTATCAATAGGTAATGTTGCTCCAATACCCAGCCAAAGAGCTACTGCGGTACCAATTAAAAAGACGGTTGTAGCTACTGGACGACGAAACAAGTTTTGGAATTTATTAACATTCTCCAAAAAAGGTATCGTTAATAATCCGGCTGGTACTGAAACCACCTTAGTAATTCATCCAAACTAATTCATAATTATGGTAGATTGTATTTGAAGAAAGAGTATGAGCTTTGAGTATTTTGGTCGGAGACATCTATACCTCATAGTACTATATATATGAGATGCACCCTCAACTGTAGCTTAAGTAATTGGAATCTAACAACGTTCTTTAACTGCTAAAAAGGACCATTTCTCCTATATTCTTGACACCATTTGAATTTGTAACTTATTTGTTTTACAAACTAGCAATCAATTTTTCAATTACTAAGAGAATTACGTAGAAGTTCTTTCGTTCTTAAAATGAGGCATTGTCAGGAGAAGACAAGTACAATACTCCCATCTTAGAAGACATGTAGAAGTTGAATCAGGATATCTCATTCTCTTTTCCATCCTCTAGTTGGAATTTTGATGGACATAGCTACTTATATAGTCTTCGAAATACCAAACAAAATCCACGATCATAGGTTCTGAAACTTCTAGAGGACAGTTCGATCATCATGGCCTTCTTCTACAATTAGTCAGAACTCAGAACATCAAAATTTGCATCACAAAACACTTGTGTGGAGAAGCAGAATCTGATCATAGCTTGCATTTGCATCACTGGATAGCTGACAGAAACTAGTTGTCATAAAAGAATCAAGTTGGTTGAGTAGAAGGTTCATCAACTGCTTCAATAACACAAGCTACACATCCAGATGCCTTCGCACTTCTTTGAAGCTGTTCAATTCAGAATTCTATCTAACTCATGTATATATATGGCTACAAAGTTTAAGAGAATTTATGAGAAACACATGCATTACAAATTTCCCAAATGGTTTGGAAAACAGTTGCTATTTGAGAAATGCAAGTAGGCTTTGTTCCTTGTCAGACGAAGCTGTTGCCTAAAGATATTCAAGAAACCAACATAGAATCCACGTTAATTGCCTAAAAAGCTAAAATTCTATAAACCAACTAAACATAATTGCAAACTGAAGAGAGTTCTGTATCAGAAGAAAGCAACGTTCTAGTGCCTTCAGCAATGCTGCAATAATAAGAATTTCAATCTGTAAATTTTATTTCATGTTGTTGTACATGACACCATAAAAGAATTGTTCTACCATACATTGAATCATTACCCATAAGAGTCACAACATTCCTCTTCCTCATCTATTGATATTTTGCTAGCCTAACACTGTTTAAGTAATCCCTCGGGCAGTGATTAGCAAACCCTGGATTGACAAGTCCAATAATCCTAAGAACAATAGACGCAAAACTCTCTTTGTAATCTCCTCCTTGTGTTATGGTGATCAAGAGAGCTCTAAATAAGTCCAACCAAGCATTCAAGTATATTGAAATGGTGTGCCGGAGACTAAAGAAGTTGGGATCTGGTTCTTCCAGAAGCACCTATCACAAAATATATATAAACAGATTGTAACATCTAATGATGGATTAAACATGCACTGAAAACTAAATCCTTTAATGATGAAAAATAATTTAGGGGTCTATATCAGCTTACCACTCCCTTGTACCAGCTCTTGTAGTATATGCAGAGGCCAAAGTGGGAGAACTGAAAGACTGCATCATGAAAGGGTACCCTTGGAATAATATCATATCTATAAACCATCCTATAGTAAATTCCATCAAGCTTTTCCTTCATAAAGTTTCCGAACTCCTCATCTCCAACCCTTGGTTGCCCAAAGGTGTATATTCCCAACAAGTGACTCATGAGCATCTCCTCTTGGTGCAATATAAGTATAGAAGGAAATAGAATGGCAAGTGCACCACCTAAGCTATGTCCTGTTATTACTATTTGGGCATCTTTGTTATCTTGGATCAATACCTTCAACTTGTCTCTAATAGAGTAGTAAGCCAAGTCATGAGATCCTTTATAATCTTTAGGCCAACCATTTTTATAATCTTTGTCATCCTGAAGACCTAAAGCTTTCATGAAGCCTAGATGTACTTTTCCCATGTTTCCCATGGAGAACCAAGAGAGATCAACATCTGTGCACCAATCTATGGTATTGTAAACTTCAGTTCCTCGGAAGGCTACAACAATCAGTTGAGCATCTTCTTCTCTGTCACATAAGATGAATGCTTGGGTTTCATCCTTACCTAGAAATTCTGCAAGATGCAAGTGGTTATGATCTTATAGTGTTGTGCAACCAAGTGAATTTATGATAAATTGTTAGGTCTATAGACTCTATACATGTTAAATTGATATTTACTTTAACGCTTAAGCTGTCAGGAGATTATTATATATACGAGAGATAAAGAGATTACCATTCCAGAAATCATAGAAACCAACCAAATGCATCTGAAAAACAAAAAATGTTTAATTAATTTCTTTTGAATATAAATCCTCCTTTGACCTCTCAGTGATGCAATTGGACATATCTTGCAAGACACTAGGGATATGCTATTGTTTTACTTTTGGAAGCAACTTCAGAAAAGAAAAATATAGCTAAACTGTATCAGTTCCTTCTGTTGTATATTAGCAGGAACTGAACACTTCAGCATGACCTTTTTCTCTTGACCATTTTGGAATGATACACAATGAATAACTTTAAAATCACTAATACCTTCCAGTGGTTGTTTACAACATTTAGGATGTATGCTTCATTCTCGTATGCTATCTTCGAAGCCATCATGCTGAGTTCCAAGTATGTAGTCTCTTTGACAGTGGAGGATCTGTCGTATAGTTCAAACCGTCCATCAACATGGGCCAAGATAGACCGAAAATCTGCAGATTTTCGATTGGGAATCACCACTGACCCTTCACAGAAAACAACCACATATTGATACTAATATCAGCATGGCTTGACACAAAAGTATGTGCATGTGTGTCTCTGCACAAGCAATATATAAATGTAACCAAAGTCATAACACCACCTTTGATAGTCTGATTAATAAGTCGTAGGACTCCACCATTAACCGAAACTAAATTCAAAATGAATTCAAGAAAGTACCCATATAAAGCTACAGGCACTCTAAGCCATATCAAAACCCGTTGGAGGATCAAGGTGAAAATGGTTATGGAGTTGGGACGTAGATGCTTATGCTCGATTTGATGAGAGCTGCTCTCTACTAACTCAGAACCCTTGCGTTTTTTCCTAAACAATAGCAAGCTACATAAATGGGATAATCTTAGTTTCTGGGGTTGATAGATCATATATTCTGAGGGTGCCATGAGAGAAAGCGGAAGATATATACAAAAACTTTGGGGAAATAACTTACAAGGTGAAGAAGGTGAGAGGGTATACTAATGATGAATGAGGATGAAGTCTTCTTGTTTATAGCTCTTTGTATGAATTCTTGTATTACAACAAGCGTAATTTACAGTTTTGTTTGAACACTGTCCGTACAAAATTCTTTGCTTCAAACTTCTTCTTTACTTCTTCCTTTGTTCTCTATGTTTATAATACTTTATTCTTTTCTTTCTGAATGAATTCTATTAAAGTAAATCTCGACTCTAAAAGCATGTAATTAAATCTTAAAAATAATACTATATCACCTCACTAAGGGAAGATAAGAAAATCTCGTGATCCAATTTTTGTGGAAGTGGCAATGGCATGACAGCTCAACGGTTGGAGCTTGGCGGATGGTACCACTTGGTCTTGAGTTCAAACCCAGCTTGCAGCATCATTATCAGTTTATGGTGTGTTGACCAGTTCTGGTCTTTAATGGATTCTGGGGAAAAAAAAAAAAAAACTTCTCTGGAAGTCCAGACTCAGTTCCATTGTTCTACCACATGACAACAGAATAAGTGTGTCCCGTGGTACATAAGAGAATATCAGTTGTGCATAACACGAGCTTCACCATTATTAGATGCTCACATTTTATGAAAACAAGACACTATATATAGTTTGAAAGGGGGTGAAAATCATATTATATTCTCCCTTAAAATATGCCCACTATGCTTAAAGATGTCGTGACTCAAGGGATTTCCTTATAAGCTTGTGAACCTCCAAATCGATTCCAAGCAAACTTTCTATCACAGAGTTTTTGAAAGAAACAAAATGGGAATGCACATATAATATGTTCATGCTTAATTAATAAACTAAGGACATCATATTTACACACTTTTAAGTTAGACATGCTAACATGGAAGGAAAATGTATTCTAAGTTAAGAGGTTCAGCATAACATAACACTAATACCCAACAAGATGTTGATGTCACATATTTCTTGATGAGGCATCAAACAGTGACCCAGCCATACATGTGGCATAGGTCGACCCTAATACAGAAATGCCCCAAAGCGGTCTCGAGTAGACCCAAGCACAGTCCAGCCCTGACTCACCCAAGTCATCATTCAGCTAGGCGCCCAAGCCAAATCATGCGAGCCTAACGTGGCGCAAATCTTGAAGCTTGACCCAGGACAACAAGGCCATAATGCAAATCTTTGGGTTGTCACAAGCCCAAAATCTATTTTTCACAGCTCTTGGTCCAACAAAGTCTTGGGTCCCAAACAGAGCGAAGTGCCTAATGCAACTCAATCATGGAAGGGTAAGATCTTCAGCGAGATCTCCTCCCACCATCACATATCTGAGATCTCCTCCCACCATCACATCTCGACGATAGAGTCAATGAAGGATGGAAATACTCGTTATATAAGGTGAACAAAAAGGATGAGAAAGGTACGCACATACAATCTAATTTACAAGCAACATTCATTGTTACTCAGTCACCTGACTTTAGCATCGGAGTGCCTTCGGCCACCACAACAGTGGTACTTGGCTCACTGTTGTTCAATTTGCAAGTCAGGATTAGACAAGCACGGATTTGGACGCATCAGTTTGGCGTCGTCCATGAAGATAATGACAATTTTTTTAAAAAACAAAAAGACACAAGCCCTTTTTAACTAGCAGAGTCTCGAGACATAGTCACCAACAAAAGATCTCGAGCTAACAACAACAAGCTATATTAAAAACAAAAAGTGAGAGGAGTACACGAAACTTAGTAAGATCCTTTAAGCAACGGAAGATCATCTGGCCATCACGAGTGAAGTAACTAGACTTTACAAAAACATAAAAACAATACCTTCGCGAATCTTCTGTGTCAACCAACTTTCATATCTCAAATCATACCGCAAGCGCACGGTTATCTATTGATTTAGATAACGGCAAATACAAGTCGAATCCCACAAGGAGAACTATAAATCAGAAAACTAATCTTTAAATCTATCTTAAAACTTAACCTAGTTAGAAAATACGTGGTTGATGAAGTGATTGAACTAAAAGCTAAATAAAAACTATGTAAACAAATTACAATCAAATATGGAGATACTTAGGGCTTTAGAGATCACCACCATGGGTTGATGATTCTCTTAGGCTTATCTCAAGATTTTATTCTTCCAATTATAACTCATCCTTAGATAGATTCTCACCTCACCTAAAGATGGGAAATTATACAATGAAGCTTATGAAATCAAACCAATTGGATAATCATTTGTAAGATTATAAGCATGATCTAAAAGCATATAAGGATTCCATACTTAAATGAAATACCTAATATCTAACAAATCATGTATAACCTTATACTACAATCATACTTAAAGCATTAAAGGGGTGGGTTTGTTAGACTCATACTAGTGAAGACATCTTGAATTTATGAATTTAAGAAAGATGAAAACAAGAGTAAGAAATGTATCCATGATTATGAAAAACAAAACTTCAATCGATTTCATTAAACATCGACATTCAAGTATAAAGAGTATGTTAATCACAAAGTTGGTCTAATTTACAAGGAAGAAAATACCTTGAGAATACCTAATTGAGGTCATCCCCCATGAGTCTCACTCACACCCTAAGAATGTGTTTAGCCACTCATGCTAAACCTTAGGTTTCTCATGGTGATAAACATAAAGAAAATGGGAAAACTTACAAGTAAAACTCTTCAAGACTCTAAATCTCTAGCTCTCAATTTTCTTTCTTTTCAAGTCCCCCTCTGTATACTCCAAGCATGGGGTAAAAATTTTGACTATAAAAGGTCCTGACCAACGGGGTCTTTAACATCCCCGAAAATATGTGAAGGCGGGAATTGTACAAAAGTACTTTTTGACCTGGTTGAAAC
Organism: Berberis vulgaris; assembly: GCA_963556465.1. Classification (NCBI taxonomy): domain Eukaryota; kingdom Viridiplantae; phylum Streptophyta; class Magnoliopsida; order Ranunculales; family Berberidaceae; genus Berberis; species Berberis vulgaris. The sequence goes on from OY747126.1 coordinate 53,651,526, forward strand.
TCTTTTCGCATGATTTGACTGTCATGGACCTTTTTCATCTTATCCTTATACCTCTTGGATAGATCATATGCATCATATCTGAGTTCATCAAGCTCATTTAGTTGTAACTTTCTATGTTCACCAGCTTTATCGATGTCAAAGTTAAGACGTTTGATTGTCCAAAAAGCTTTATGTTTGAGCTCAACAGGTAAATGACAAGGTTTTCCTACTAAACAGTAGGGCGACATTCCTATGGGGCTCTTGAATGCAGTGCAGTAAGCCCAAAGAGACTCGGGCAATCTCAAACTCCAATCCTTTCTATCTGGTCTAGCAATTTTTTCAAGGATTTGTTTGATTTGCCGGTTGAAAACTTCTACCTGACCACTTGTTTGCAGATGGTATGATACAACAACCTTGTGGGTAACTCCATACTTTTTCATTAAGTTCTCAAACACTCTATTGCAAAAGTGAGAACCTCTATCACTGATGATTGCACGAGGTGTGCCAAAATGGGCAAAGATGCACTCCTTTAAGAAGTTGACTACAACCCTGTGGTCATTGGTTCTACAAGCTATGGCTTCAATCCATTTGGACACATAGTCTACCGCAACAAGGGTGTAGGTGAAACCATATGAAGTTGGGAATTGACCCATGAAATCAATACCCCATACATCAAAAAGCTCCACAATCGGGATTGGAGTCGAAGGCATCATGTGTTTATGAGATATATGCCATAATTGTTGACATTTTGTACAAGCTTGACAGTACACATGGGCATCTCGAAAAAGGGCGGGACAATAGAAGCCGCATTGCAAAACTTTTGCAGCAGTCTTCTTTGCCTAAAATGGCCTCCACAGTCATGATCATGGCAATATGCCAAGACCTCTCTCTGGTCCAACTCAGGGATGCATCTACGAATGATTTGATCTTGACAGTATTTGAAGAGATAAGGATCGTCCCAATAAAAATACTTGACTATGGATAGAAACTTGAACTTATCTTACCTATACCAATGTTCTTAAATTTTCTTTGTAGCAAAAAAGTTTACAATGTCAGCATACCAAGGCGGTTGTGACTGGACATGAGTGATATCATTAATTGTTCATCAGAGAAAGTTTATGTTATTGGTAACAATCCTTTATCTGACTCTACAATTATTCTGGGTAAGTGGTCAGCAACCACATTTTTCATTCCTTTTTTGTCTCGAATTTCTAGATCAAACTCTTGAAGCAATAAGACCCATCAAATCAAATGTGATTTTGCATCCTTTTTAGATAAAAGGTACTTCAAAGCAACATGATCAGGGCAAAAACAAATGCCAACAACTCTTTCTCCGTGGTGGAATAATTGAGTTGTGCGCCATCGAGAATCTTACTCGCATAATGGATCACATGGGAACGTTTGTTAATTCGTTGTCCCAACACAGCGCATATGGCATAATCAGACGCATCAGACATCTCAAAAGGAACACTCCAGTTAGGTGGATGAATAATGGGTGTTGAGGTAAGTTCAGACTTCAACTGCTCAAGCGCCTTCAAGCATTCATCATTAAAATCAAACGAGGAATCTTTGGCCAAAAGTGCACACAAGGGTCTCGCAATTTTGCTAAAATCCTTGATGAGCCGATGATAGAAACCGACAGATCGAATTTCTTTGACAGTTCTTGGAGATGGTAAACTAGCTATTGTGTCAACTTTGGTTTTGTCTACTTCCACACCTCTTTTTGAAATTATGTGACCTAACACAGTTCCTTCCTTCACCATGAAATGACATTTTTCCCAATTGAGTACAAGGTTTTTCTCCTTACATCTTTCTAACACAAGGGTTAGATGATTCAAACATTGATCAAAACTAGAGCCGAAAATAGATAAGTCATCCATGAAGACTTTCAGAAATCTTTCTACCATATCGGAGAAAATACTCAACATGCATATTTGGAATGTTGCGGGTGCATTGCACAAACCAAAAGGCATACACCTATATGCAAAGGTACAGAATGGACAAGTAAAGGTGGTTTTGTCTTGATCTTCCTAGTCATCGAGTTTAGCCTTCGATAATCAATACAAACTCGTCATCCACCTTGGACACGAGTAGGCACCAACTCATCATCATCGTTCTTTACAATGGTGATGCCAGATTTCTTGGGCACTACTTTAACTGGGCTTACCCATTGACTATCAGAGATTGGGTATATAATATCTGCATCTAGAAGCTTAATCACCTCTCCACTCACAACTTTCTTCGTTGTAGGATTAAGTCTCCTTTGTGGTTCTTTAGAGATTTTTGCATTCTCTTTGAAATGGATCTTGTGCACCACCACAGAAGGACTTATTCTCTTAATGTATGCAGTAGACCAGCCAATTGCCTTTTTATGCTTTTGGAGCTCTTCCACTAACTTACATTCATGTTCTTTATCTAAGTGAGTAGAAATGATAACACGCAAGGTATTATCGTCTCCTAAGAATGTGTATTTCAAATAGTTGGGCAATGGTTTGAGTTCTAGCTGTGGCTCAACTAATGAAGGAATTTGTGGTTTGCTACCAATGGGTAAATGTTCTACCTTTGATTTCCATGCATCAGTGTCAAGGAAGGGAATGGAGTTAGGTAGAGAATTGATTTCTCTAATGGCATTTTCCTCATCGAGGTCCAAACCAAAATGTGCTAAACATTCCTCTGACGGTTCACTGTAGCATTGTTTCAGAAGAAACTTTTCACTGAGGCATTCTATCATGTTCACTTTCTCCCGACATTCTTCCTCAACTGGTTGTTGGACATTATGGAACACATTAAGCTCAACAGTCATGTTTCCAAAGGACAACTTCATGATACCATTCTTGCAGTAGATTATGGCATTTGATGTTGCTAAGAATGGACGACCTAAAATGATCGGGATTTGGTTTTTGAAATTTGTGACTGGCTCAGTGTCTAACACCATGAAGTCCACTGGGAAGTAGAATTTATCAACCTGAACAAACGCATCTTCAACAATTCCCCTCGGAAACTTGATGGACCTATCAGCTAACTGAGGGGTGATGGAAGTTGGTTTTAACTCCCCTAAACCTAGAGCTTTGTACACTGAAAATGGCAATAGATTCACACTAGCTCCTAGATCTAGCAAAGCTTGTTTGATTTCATTCTCACCTATTCTCAAGGCAATGGTTGGACAACCTAGGTCTTTGTACTATACAACAGTACGTTGTTGGATGTAGGATGAGGTTTGTTCTGTTAGAAAAGCTTACCGAGGCACATTGGTTTTCCTTTTCACAGTACACAGATCTTTGAGAAACTTGGTATACGAAGGTATTTGCTTGATGGCTTCTAAGAAGGGTATGTTGATGTTCACTTGTTTAGACACTTCTAAGATGTCAGTATTCAAAGGACATTTCCTTGGTGGTAAAAGTCTCTCAGGGTATGGAGCTTTTGGGACAAAGGGTTTCATTGATTGTGGTTCTTGGTTTTGCTTAGGAACCGTGTTCCTAATTGGTAGACTCTTGGACACTTGGGTCTCTTTTTCCTTTTATTGAGACTGAACTGGTTCAATCTCTTTGGGTGACTCAACCTTATTGTTAACTTGTTTACCACTCCTAAAAGTCGTAATGGATTTTATTTCCTCATGTTGGACATTTTGGTTTGAAACAACTCCTATTTCAAATTGTCCTTTGGGATTTTGTTGATGTTGAGATTGATGTGGTTGTGACACAAATTGTCCCTTGGGATTTGGTACTGGTTGGCTAGGAAACTAATCCTTCTCTCTATCCTCAACAATGGTTGCTAGCTGACTCATTTGCTCCCCTAATTTCACTATGCCTTGAGTGTTGGCTTGAGTAGCCATGTTCTGGGCATGAATCGTTTGTTGCTACAATTCCTCTAAGGATGACTTGTTTTATTGCGGTGCATCAAATTGATTATTTTGGTGTGGCACATTAGAGAACTGTTGTCTCTGAGAGTGAAATTGGTTTGGTCCCTTATAGGATTGATTTTTCCATAAACTTGAGATTGATCTTGCTGCCACCCAGAATTATATGTTTTGCTAAAAGGGTTTGCTCTTTTATAAGCATTGATGGCTTGGGCGTGCTCTTCCCCAGTTGATCTTTCTGGATAAAAGATGGGGCGTGAATGAGCCGTATGTGTTGGCTCTGTGCAAATAGTGCAAGGAAATGTGTTAGCTTCACTGCCTGAAACCTTCATGACTGGGTGAATATTCTCAGCTGAGTTAGCTTGAGCCATGGATAAAGCCTTAATTTGTCTCATACTTTTTATTTGGGCGTGGAAATCTACGTCTTCTTTTACATCGTAATGGTCTGTTTTGTTTGTAGGGATTTTATCTTTTCTATTTGCAAAATCCCATTGTTGAGAGTTCTCTGACAATCTCCCAAAGAACTCAAAAGCTGCATCATCACTCAAACTCAGAAAGTTCTCTCCATTCATTGACTCAATCATGTGACAATTACTTTGGGTTAACCCATTGTAAAAGTATTGCACCAACCTCCACGTCTCAAAAGCATGATGAGGACATTTAAGTAACAAGTCCTTAAATCTTTCCCATGCTTCATAAAATTGGTCATCATCTCTTTGCCTAAGATCTTGGATTTCCTTTCTAAGGGAAATGGTTTTCGACATTTGGAAGAATTTATTAATGAACTTCAATTTCAATTGTTCCCATTGAGTGATGGATCCAGATTGTAATGAGTCCTACCACATCTTTGCTTTTTCCTTAACAGAGAAAGGAAATAAGCGAAGTCTAACCGAATCATCTTTGAAATTTTGAAATTTGAAAGTGTTGCAAATTGTCAAAAATTCATTGATGTGAGAGTAAGGATTCTCTCTCTCCAACCCCAAGCCATAAAATGTAGGTAATAGCGAGATCACATGTGGCTTCAACTTGAAATGAGTTGCGATGGTGGGTGGCAACACAATGCTCGTGGGTTGACCTTGGTGTATTGGGGCAAAATATTCTCGAAGAGTTCTACCCCCAATATTGACAAGGTTTTTCCTAATTACAACTCTAGGTTGTTCGTTCCCTTGATCTGCCATTGGATTTTCGACTTCAACTAATGAAAAAATACTCTCAAGTGGACTAAGAGGTCTATCTATGCGAGTCAAGCGACGAGTATGGTCTCGTGACCAAACGCTCATACAACAGTCACAACTTCTAATGTGAACCTAAACTAGATGTAATTTCACTTAGAAGATGATGCACAAACAAGTCCTTGGTGTCTAGCACACAACAAATTGATTATCTTCAATCAAGTGAAAGGGACAATTGATTTTTAAGGCCCAATCTAATTTGAAGTGGAGAAGGATTTTTGAGCGCCTCAAAAGTCAATTCTCACCCTAGTTAGAATTTCCCATATGTCTTGAATGTAAGTAAGGGGAACCTTATTACGTAAAAACTCCTTAGACCACCACACTAGGCAGAGATGCACTCTAGCCAGGTTTTACCTTGTTTGGTATGCTAGAACTGGCTAAGCCTTTGAAGGGCGTCTTTAAGATCCAAGGATTTCTTACGTTATTTAGTTACCACTTAAACACTTTCAAGAATCCTTGTGTTCCTAATCACAACGAGATTAGACTTGCGGGAAACTTCGTTGATGCACCACTCCCTAGGTGAAAAGGTAAGAAATTGCAGTGCAGTCACACTGGTCTTTACCGGCGAATACCAACTAGCACTAGAGCACCTTGCTTCGAAAGACTTCAACACAGTCTATTCTATTTGTGAGGTCCTATGAACACCGTTCTAATTGGCTTTAATTATTTGAGTTCATTTTAATTAGTTTGGCCAGGTTTGAACGTGAATTGGAGTGATGAGGTGGGTAATCAAGTCCCACTCAGTTGCAATTAGCCAGGTTCGCTTTTAAGTAGTTTAACACAGTTCGATTTCATGCAAAAATTTAAACATCCAAAATCATTCCAGAAACACTTCTTGCAGTAGATTTGAAGTTGGTTAAGAGAAGTACATTAATTTGTTTCCAACTGTATCTAGGATCTTGTTTTAATTATTACAACTTAATAATACAAATTTAAATCCTAACACTCATTCAAAAAAAAAAAAAAAAAAAAAAATTTCAAAGTTCAAACTATGGTCCAAGTGTCTTCATTTTTCCATGAGATCCACCAAAGTTCCTCTTCAAGTATCCTTTCACACAAACCCTTAAAATTACACCTTAAGAAAGTGAGTAGTGGCTTCAAAAACAAAGTATAGAACCAAAATCTCAACCAAAAATTCAACTTTGGCAAAACAATGCAATGCTGGAAATTTACAGAATTGATAGATCGACTTTGAGAATTCATGCAGAGTTCAATACTTAATGAAATTCAGATTTTCATATTTCCATGGATTGCTAACAAACCAAAGTTTTCAAAGAAAAATTCTTAAAAATCATTTGCAGCTAGAAGGTTACTGAAATTTGAAGTGAATGCAAAAAACAGTACACTATCCAGATTGCGTAAATGCTACAAGAATTTAAATTATGTTTCAACCATTTCTCCAAATTAAAATCTAAAAGATGATCTAGAAACTAGGCACGATGTAGAACATGATAGGATTTTGAAATGACTAAAAAAAATCATAAATCAGTAGAAACATGCCTCTAAACAATAGTCATTTTCAGCAATCAAAATTCCAGCGCAGGTAGTCCAACTTAAAAAAATCAGTTCTCACTAACCTTTGATCCAATGAACAAATGGAAAGATGTCTAGGAAAGCTCAGATCATGTATATTTACCAGATAAATAAAAAAATAAAACAGCAAACATTAGATACTCAAAATAAATGAAACATGAAGATGCTCAAATTTCCAGAGTACAAAGTGTTAACAAATATTGCAAATGCACCTAAACTAAACTAGTGATAAGCATTCAAATTTGAATTTAAAACTAATTTTTCATTGCTCTCCCCAGCAGTGGCGCCAAAAACTTGATCATATCTCAAATCATACCGCAAGCGCACGGTTATCTATTGAGCTAGATAACGGCAAATACGGGTCGAATCCCACAAGGAGAGTTATAAATCGGAAAACTAATCTTTAAATCTATCTTAAAACTTAACCTAGTTAGAAAATACGTGGTTGATGAAGTGATTGAACTAAAAGCTAAATAAAAACTATGTAAACAAATTACAATCAAATATGGAGATACTTAGGGCTTTAGAGATCACCACCATGGGTTGATGGTTCTCTTAGGCTTATCTCAAGATTTTATTCTTCCAATCATAACTCATCCTTAGATAGGTTCTCACCTCACCTAAAGATGGAAAATTATACAATGAAGCTTATGTGATCAAACCAATTGGATAATCATTTATAAGATTATAAGCATGATCTAAAAGCATATAAGGATTCCATACTTAAATGAAATACCTAATATCTAACAAATCATGTATAACCTTATACTACAATCATACTTAAAGCATTAAAGGGGTGGGTTTGTTAGACTCATACTAGTGAAGAAATCTTGAATCTATGACTTTAAGAAAGATGAAAACAAGAGTAAGAAATGTATCCATGATTATGAAAAACAAAACTTCAATCGATTTCATTAATTATTGACATTCAAATACATAGAGTATGTTAATCACAAAGTTGGTCTAATTTAAATGGAAGAAAATACCTTGAGAATACCTAATTGAGGTCATCCTCCCATGAGGCTCACTCATACCCTAAGAGGGTGTTTAGCCACTCATGGTTAACCCTAGGTTTCTGATAGTGATAAACATAAAGAAAATGGGCAAACTTACAAGTAAAACTCTTCAAAACTCTAAATCTCTAGCTCTTAATTTTCTTTCTTTTCAAGCCCCCTCTGTATACTCCAAGCATGGGGTATTTATAGGTGAAGTTGGAGAATGGATAGTGGAGTAAAATAAGGAGTGGATATTGGCATAAAGAGCCCTTCTAGCCGTCGAGGAAAGGGGCGAGGGGGTGGGTATTACCACTCACCCCCCTCGAGATTCTCAAAGCTGTGCATCTCGAGGGCATAGGCGCGCATCTCGAAGGGGATGAGCGGTCACACTCACCCCCTTGCCCGTTTCCTCGCCCATTTCCTCGCCATTTAGAATTTTTGTGGCATAAAATAAGGAATTGTATTGAAGAATGGATAGTGGAGTAGGAGGTGGAATGAGTAGAGAGTCCTTTTGCTATGTTGAATTTTCCATGTGGATGTTCAATTTGATTTCCTTGAGATTCATAGATGATGATACTTTTGTGGGCTTGATTTCATGGGCCTTTGGGCTTGAAAATCCTTGATCCTTGACAATGCATGTGTGAACTTCCAATGAGTTTTTTAGTTGTTGAACTTAGTCTTATTGTGTCATTTTGTGTATATTTGATGATTAATATTTTAATTCCTGCGTTATACACAAAATACATGTAATGAGAGTATTTATTAATTAATATAACATAAAAAATATAGAATTAGGGGCGTAAAATGTATCATTTATAAGCCTATCAAATCCTCACAAACCTACATTTTGCTAGTCCTTGAGCAAAGAAAAATAAAAACTAACTCACTTTCGTAGGAATCACGATTACATTTAGCATATGTAATAAGCCTTTAAACCTCTAGGTTCTCCTAGTGGACGAGTTGTAGTCTAGTGAGGGTTTTCAGAAATGATACCCACAAACATTTGTGATACTCGGAACTCGGACACAAAAATTGGTCAAAAATAACTATTTCCTTATTTAACCTCAAAGAGTTCCTACATGAATACATAAGCCTTAAGAGATGTATTCTTGTAACTTATTGGTCAGTATTAAGTCCATAAGTGACTTCAGTAAGCACTATACAAAAGACATAGGAATCATTCATTCAAGTTTATATTAAGAATTTGATCATCTTCTTTGTTGCAAACTTCAGTTTAAAAGTGGACATATCTCTGGTTCACATTCTAGAAATTTCGCTTCAACTTCAACTTCAAATCTCACAAGGTATATAATCACTCAGAGATTTGGCTTTTTTTCTCTCAAACGTATGTGAATAAGATAAAACAATGAATAACAGTTTCACAAAAAAAGTGATACAATAAATTGGATCACCATGAATAGTATCATTTGTAACACCATACTCTTCATGATGATACAATAATTGTATCACTTTGTTTGTGAAAATGTATAAAATTGTTTGGTGGACTGTTATAGCTCAAAAGTGATATTGTTTTGGGGGTTGTTACGAAAATGTCAATTTAGTGTAGTGGAATAATACGTAGTTGATTCAAAATTGGGTGCTGAAAAGAATGAAACCAGTTTTGTAAATTTAGTCATATAATAAATTGTCAGATAGAAAGATAATGAGACCCCAAAGATCCCTTCATAATCAATTCATTTAGTATGTAGAATGTATTGTCATAATGAATCCTTTTTTTTTTAGTTCCATGAGGCATATGAGTATAAAATACTATATACAAGACAGACATTCATCTTGACTATCATCTTTGGGCAATATGAGTCACCAACTAAGTCATATGTGAGCTTCTACTGCAATCAGGACACTTGAAAGTGCGGTATTGACATCTCAACCAACCATGCACATACTTTATATTCTTGATTTTATCAGATACATATTAATACTTTGGCAGTTTCATTAAATGGTAGATGTTAGGAGACCATATCGAAATTGAACTCTATCTAGTTGTTGTGAACTATGAGTTGTAGTATACTAAATCAGATATGTAGTTATCAAGTAGTTGTAACATACTCTACAACCATTGTATATATACAAATGTACTACCCATGAGAAGAGAATCAATGAGAGATCATTCCTTTTAATGGTATCAGAGCAATAATATGTTCTTGGAAATCTGATTTGTGTGGACTTTCTTTTTTGAATAGTCTTTTCCCTTTCTCAAATTCTTTGGACTCTCTACTTGAGTAGTCTTCATCTCGATTTTTTTGTGTGTTTGGTTGCCATCATGAGTCCTACATCTTCATCTTCAGTTTCTATGACTCCATCATCTCCAACCAATGTTAATGCTACGATTATCTCGTTTAACACCCTTGCCAATCTAGTGACGAATAAGTTAGATCAAGACCATGGAAATTACCTTATGTGGAAACAACAAATGATATCGGCTTTGCAAAGCCAAGATTTGTTTAAGTTTGTGGATGGCTCCTATCCTGCTCCACATGAGTTTTTGTCACAGAATACCTAAAGTGGTTTACTTGAGATAAATCCTGCCTATATCTTATGGCGACGTACTGATCAACTTGTGTTGAGTTGGATAAATGGAACCTTGTCAGAATCTGTCCTTGCACAAGTTATTGGTGTAAACACATCAAAGGAAGTATGGGATGCTCTCAAACAGTTGTACTCCTCTCGTTCTGAATCAAGGCTTTTACTACTAAAACAACAACTCCATTCCCTTGATAAGGGAACAACTTCAATGGCAGAATATCTTGATAAAGTTAAAAGTATCAGTGATGCTTTAGCTGCTGCTAGTGAGCCAATTAAGGACAATGATCTAGTTTTGTATACTCTTAATGGCCTCCCTGCTGAGTATGAGAGTTTCGTCACCTCGATGACGACTCGCTTTGGTGGATTTCCTGATTTCTATTCTTTGTCGGAAATGTTAATCAGTCAAGATCATTTATTGGAGTCTCTAAAGAAGAAACAACCCAATGAACCTGTTGCTTTCTATACAAAGAAAGGTGATGCTCAGGGCATAGGTCGTTTGAACTATCGAGGCACAAGTCGTTCAACTTATCGGGGTACAAGCCGTAACATTCAAGAACATGGACAAGGTCGAGGATATTATAATGACAAAAGAGGTACATCTAACTCTTTTTCTCATCATGATCGATCTAACTATGTTGTTTGCCAAATATGTGAGAAACCAGGTCACAGGGCAGGAAAGTGCTTTAACCGTTATGATCCTGATTACCAAGATGATAATATTCCCCAATCATTTACAGATATGGTCTCCTAACATCTCTACCATTTATCATGCTTCAAATCCTGTGTTTCATGCACGCACCGCCATATTGATGTGGACTATCATTTTGTTCGTGAACGAGTTCTTCGGGATCAACTTCGTGTGTTGTTTCTCAATAGTGTTGACCAAGTTGTTGACATCTTTACCAAGGGGCTTACCTCCCTGCAATTCACTCAATTGCGATCCAAGCTTTCGTGGTTGCTCAACCCGTTCAGCTTGCGGGAGGGTGTTAGGAGACCATATCGAAATTGAACTCTATCTAGTTGTTGTGAACTATGAGTTGTAGTATACTAAATCAGATATGTAGTTATCAAGTAGTTGTAACAAACTCTACAACCATTGTATTTATACAAATGTATTACCCATGAGAAGAGAATCAATGAGAGATCGTTCCTTTTCAGTAGATGCACTAGAGTTTGATTTTCAATCCTTCTCTTATTACAAATATGAAATTAAGCATATGATCATAATTGTTCATTTTCATCGTGACAGTTAACAAAATTTAATGATTATCACCACATTGTTGAGAGAGGTCCATAAGGTAAAAACAATTGCTAGCAAGGAACTCAAGTACTTGAACCATAGATATTAACTTGGGCTGGTCATAGGAATAACAATAATTTAATATACTATAAACTCAAATTCAATTCAAATTGGTATCAACCTAGAATGACAGAGTATACATGGAGTACTTCAGAAAGGGAAGAACTTGGAAGAGCCGCTTTGGGAAAATCTCAATGTTGCAATGCCCCAGTAATCCTGGCCAGGAAGAGAAGCACTTTGAGTAAACACAGTTGTCAACAATGAACTATAGCTGCATATGTATCACATCCCCAATTCTAGGAAGCCAGGCTTTATAGCCACTTTTTAGCAGTGTTCTAAAAATCGGCCTAGGCTCTAGAAGGTAGAAAAACGTCCAGATTAATGGCTGGGCGGGTTCTGGGCAGTCTGGGAGGGGTCTGGGCGATTTTTTTTTTTTTAATAAGGCTGATTGTTTTTTATTTTATTTTTCTTTCCTCTTTTTTATAAATAAACAATTTAATTGTTTATTCAGTATATGTCTAAATGTAGCAAAGGATGATTACTTAATGGAATTCTCAAAGGATCTGCAGGTACCAATTTTAGTAATGTAGATTTCTGATTTTATCAAACATGACTGAGGTTATTCATGCAATTTGAAGAAAAATAAAAGAGTAGGTTTAAATATTTGTCCACAAATTCAACTTTGTATTAATTACCCATCATGACCAACTTTAGTCATTTGAGTTTTAATAAATTTTGTTCATGATTGTTAATTTTTCATGTTTTTAAATTTTGTATATGTATATTGGCATTAAATTAGATGTAATTGATAAGGTATTATGTTTAACTTTTGTAAATTATTAAAGTTATAATACAAAACCTAAGACCGCCTAGGCGCCCGCCAAGGCCCCTGGGCGCTAGGCACCTGCCCGCCGCCCGCCCACCGTCTAGCGTTTTTTAGAACACTGCTTTTTAGTCATGTTTTGGGATTTTTACACTTCTACCATTTTTATAGATAATGTTTGTGGCTATATTTTAAAGAGAATGGATAAAAGTGTAAAAAGACCCAAACCTAACCAAAAAATGGCTTTAAAGCTGCCTAAACAAACTCGTATCACATACAACAAAGAATCAGATAAACTTTGTTCAGACTTCAAAGCATGAAAAGATGACATAATAAGCAAAGATGCTTACATGCGATGGGTTCCGTGATGATTGAATGATAATGGGAATGGTAACGCAAGTAGAGGCAGTGGTGGTGCAATGCTCTGTGAAGCCAGTAGTATAGGAACTCCACAGGGCCAGTGTGAGGAAGAATCGTCAGAACTTTTCCATCAGTTCTCCAAAATAGTAATAATTGTGAAGCTCCTTTAAAAAATGTGTTTTTCAACAAGAATAATACACCATTCAATATTATCCGATCATCCCTCTTGTATTAATTCTCACAAACATCACATATCTACAAGTCTTCTATTATTTATAGAAAAACTTTAGTACACATTTACTAACCAATTACTCTCCCGATCAACCTGTTCGAAATCTATACTATTGTCAAGCACATCAAACAGTAGGTAAGGTCTCTCTTTTGTTCTGCTTTGGTTCTGAATGAATATACGCTATGCACCCTAGTAGGGGCCAAAACCATGTACTTCAGTTAAACCACCAGACAAGGTTAGTGAACAGACACACACAACGTATTCAAATATTAAAAAGGAAGAGAAACATTATTTGCAATGTCAGGGCAATTTTGGTGTACTTATAATTCAGTGTTTGACCATAAATAAATAAATAAAACAATAGCATGATTCAATTGCATGCTTCATAAGTTTAAGGCAAGAATGTCAGAAATATTATTAGTTAGCAGAACTTTTGTTTATCTGTCGTAAACTGATAGAAAAAAAATAATTGTAGGCATAAACACGGAAATATAGATATATTAGCAATTCAAAACATTTACAGAGACTCAAAACCATACCAATAAGTCCCCTTGAAGCCATGTCTTCTGCAGAAATTAGAATCAGAAAACACAGAGACAAGATAACAACATACTTCTAGCTTCAAAAGCACTTACAGAAGTATTTTGTTTAATAATAGATACTTATATTAAACATTGAAGATAACAGATACACACTGAACCTTTACAAAAGAACTAATCAGACTTGTCTGATACAAACTATACATATGGTTCTTATCAATGTACCATTTCCATCCCCAGTGAATTTTTTCAGTCATAATTTTAATTTAATTGTTATATTTCAGAAGTTATAAGAGATTGGAGAAGAAAAAGATGAAGTTACTGAGATTTGTGTCAATAGAGCTTTAAGGTCAACAATCAACATAAGCTTGATTTTGTTAAACCTATATAGATTTCCAGTAGGGGTGAGCACAGGACGGGATGGACCTCATTCCTATCCCATCCCATTTGTTCGGGATCAGGACGGGATAGACCACATCCCAACATTGTCCCATCCCAAACGGGTTCAGGAGGGGACGGGATGGGATGAGTATGGTTCAAATGCCATAAAAAAATTGTAAAAACTTTATATCAAAAATAAGAGTGGGACTTAATTCTAATGCGACTAAATATACAAATTAAGAATACAAATTCATTTTATTATCGAATACCCAAATTAAAAATAACAATTCATTTTATTATCGCAAAGATATAACAATATAGTATCTTATTTTTGTTATATGAGGTAAAAACAAACTATCATTAACAACATATATCATTGTTGACTCAAAGGCTTATTCTTATCAATTGTTTAATAATGTAAGACAATTGGGAAAATTCTTCTTTATGTGCATATTAATGAAAAATCTTGTTTTACATTTGGGTATGATGAGAAATGTCATGATATTTCTTCCATAAATTAAAAGTCCACATCTCAATAAAGGGTATTCTTAGATATTATGTTTTTTGGTTATTGGAATAATAATTTCTAACTTTATATCAACTTGATTTCTCTTTCGGTTATAAAATTAAAATATTAAAAATAATAATAATAAATAGTAAATAAATAAGTTCGGTACGGGATGGGCGGGATTGAAAATCTCATCCCGATCCCATCCAATCTTAATCGGGATGAGTTTGATCAATCCCAAAAGAACTCGAAAAAAAAAATTTGGGTTGAGACGAGATCAAGATCGCGAGATGGGATGCCCACCCCTAGTTTCAAGTATTTTATGTCACATTGGTTGTTTTATATGTAAACAAGTAATAAAAAAAAAAAAAACCCTGCTAAATAACATCACCATTTCTGCTGAAGGACACCACCACCTTTCTGAATGACACCAGCACCTGCTGAAGGACACCACCAATATAAACAAAAAAAAACCTAACCCCTCTTCTCCTCTCTCCCTCTCTTCTTCACTCTCCATTTCTTTTCCATCAATCATACCACTGCCACCTATACTCATTCTCATTCTCCTCCTCACCACCACCTCGCCATCACCACTGGGAGATGAAAAAAAATGAGGAGGAGGCCACCGTCACCTCTCATCTTCCTTGTGGGAGCAAAAGAAACCTTTAGCCCAATTGGACAAAGAAACCCAAAGATTTGGGTCTTTCCTAAGAAGCCCGAAGATACAAGTATAAAAGGCTCGAGCCCGGACCCAATACAAACTTAGTAGAACACCCAGCAGGGGAGTAGTGTTCAGCACCAACCACCATGGTCAGCTGAGCACATGGGCTTGTACAAGAGATATCTCAAAACAAGAAGTTATAACCAATCGTGGAAGTTACAACTGCCTAAAAGAAGTTGCAACCGCTTGCAAGTAGATAACTTACTCATCTGTCACGCGTCTTACTCATCAGCCACGTGTTTTACTCAACAACCACGAGTCTCACTCATTAGCCGACAGTTAATTCTTTCAGCCTTATAAATAGTAAAACACAAAGCCTTATGGAGGTAACACTTTCCTAACTTACAATTCTCTCTTCAAATATAAAAATATAAACATTTTTCTAAAGACATTGTTCTAACTTTGGCATCGGAGTCCCCGTGGCAGGCACCACACCAGTGTCAAGAATTAATTTCTATTTTATGTAGATTACTCTGCGTGATCAGCATGTGATTCTATCTTATGCAGATTACTCCATGTGAGCAGCACGTGATCCAACGGAAATTTGCATCCACAAATTGGTGCTTTCAATGAGAGCTTGAATCAAACTCATTGCATGTTCTCTTCTATTCACAAAAAAACTTTCATTCATTCAGTTTCAATTTCATTTCACAAACACTTTTATTTTCAATTCAATACAATGGTGGGAACTCGATTATTGGTCAGACAACCACTAATAATGGGTCTGCCACTGCCTGTTGCAAAAATAATGTTTACAAGGTCTTCTGCTCGTACTAGCTGCCATCGTCATCACAGGTTCAACCGTTATTGGTCAGACAACCACTAATAATGGGTCTGCCACTGCCTGCTGACCATCAATCGTAACCTTTTGCCACAAGCCAACTGGAGATGACACAACAAGAAAATCTTGCATGTCAGATCGCCAATCTGACCATAATATTGGAAGAACAAACCCGGGTGGTAGAGTGATTAGTGAGCGAACAACCTAGGCAGACGACACACCGCCATCTACCAACATATCATGCGCATGGGAATGGAAGTAGTCATCCATCAAAGGGAAACAATCACTCTGGAAGCATTCATTTGAGATTAGGGCCACGAGTAAATGTGCACTCTAGGCTCGAGCCTTAAACGAGAGTCTTCTCAAGGTTTGGCCCCCAAGAAACTGTGCACTCAAGACTGGGACCACAGACTACACCCAATATAAGTGATCGGCGCAGAAGACAGAATCCCGATAGATGGAAACAACGCAGAAGACCAGATCTAGATCACTAAACTGATTTGTCTCACATCCACATTCAGAGGCTCATCAAATCAAGAGGAGCCTTCAGGCGAATCCTATTGAGACTCTACCTCATTCACATGTAGGTAAGCCACAATCAAATTTAGAATATGAGGAGTCATCTACCGCAGATAATCAGAACCGAAGTCACCATACAACCGATTAGCAGGATACACACAAGCCCTTGGGGGCAGATGATGTGGCACAAATGGTCAAAAAACAGTTAATGAATTTACAAGTTATGAGAAGTCTAGATGATACTCTGCGTAGAGAGGTAGATTGGTGAACACTTCACCTTTTACAATAATATCGAAGGGGTTCCTCCATCAGCAAGGTTTACCACACCAACTTTTACCCCTTTTAAAGGAGATTCTAATCCTTAGAGGCACTTGAAGCATTTTCGAAGCGTCATGACTCTGCATAAAAATGATGCTCCTCTTATGTGCAAAATATTTTCTATGACTTTATAGGGAGTAGCCCAAGATTGGTTTCACACTTTGACCCCCGGTCGATCAACAACTTTGGAGATTTCTCTCTTGTCTTCACAAAAGAATATTCATCCTACCGAACTGTCAAAAAGCATGTTGACCACCTCTTCAACATGAAGAAGAAGTCAAATGAATCGCTCAGAGACTTTATTAAAAGATTCAAGACAGAAAAAGCGAGCATAGTTGGCTGAGATGATCAAATTGCGTCCTCAGCTTTCAGGAAGGGTCTGCCCGCAGATCACCCGTTGTATGGTGAGTTGGCCATGATACCAGATAAAACTCTTGTAGAAGTCTTCGCCATGGCAGAACACTACGCAATGTGGGACGATGAAATAAATAGTGGTAAGGTACCTGATGTGTTTAAGAATGATAACCAACCTACACAAAAGAATACAAATTAAAAAGAGAATAAAAAGAAGAGGGGTGACAAGCGTAGATCACACTCTCCAGCAAAAGACTCCTCTACCAGTAGAGCATATACAGAGTTCTCGGTCCCAATCAATCAAATTCTCCATGAGATAAAGAACCAACCTTGGCTGAAGAGACCGCCACCCATGAAGGGAGATCCGGCAAAAACATATCTGAATAAATATTGTGTATTCCATAGAGCCACCTGTCACTTGACAAAAGAATGTCGAGCATGGAATGACCACCTTGAGGAAATAGTAAAAGTAGGGCATTGCATAGAGTATGTAGCCAAAAAAGCCATTCAGCAAATTGAAGAAAGAGATGCAGCCAAATACCCCCAAAGAAAGTCATAAGAATCAATGGAATTTTCGTTGAATCTGAACTCTTTGGTTTCACAAATAATGAAAGGAAGCGAAATATCAAACAAGCAACTTTGGTTGCTCAAGTGCTAATTGCCTCAGTCGATGGCCCCACAACTAGTTCCTCAACCAAAAATCAGATGATCGGCTACACTAAAAGTGACGTACAGGGCCTTGATCTACCACATGAAGACGCACTCGTCATTAGCATTCAGATCGCCCATGCAATGATTGATAGAATTCATGAAGATAAGGGAAGTGCAGCCAATATACTTCAACTTTCGGCTGTAAAACAGATGAATTTAGAATCACTTATCACCAAAAAGACAAAAGTCTTAACTACCTTCAATGGGGCTACATCAGTAACAATTAGCACTATGATTCTAGACGTCTACTCACCGCCAGTCATCTGCTCACAGACCTTTATGATAATAGATGAGCCCTCTCCCTGCAACAGACCTTTAGGGAGACCATGGATAACTAAAATTGATGTCGTCACGTCTTGCCTACACCAAAAAACAAATATCCAATCCCGGGAGGTGGAGTTAGAGAAACAAAAAGTGATCAAGCCATTGCAAGGAGGTGTGCAGCCCGAGTCTTGAAGGAAATGAATCTAAAGGAATCTATTCTCGTCACTTCAGCCGAAGTGAAAGGGAATAAGCCTTCTAACCCCCAATAGCAATTACAGAACCAAGATCAAGAATGAGAAGTTCAATTCGAATCCTCAGTTGAGGAGGGATGGAGACTAGAAGAAGACGCGAAACTTGTAATTCTTGATCCTAATCTGCCTGAAAGAAATGAGAAAACTGACTCTCGCCTCAGTACAGATGAGAAGGCAGAGCTTACTAGTTTCCTCCATAGCAACAAAAATGTATTCGCTTGGTCAACCTCAGACATTCCCATAATTTTATCCAACTGTGATTTGCCATAAATTGCATGTAGACCTGGCCTTTAGGCCTATTGTGCAGAAGAGGCGAAACTTTGCCCAAGAAAGAGTAGCAATCATTGAAGCTGAAACTGACAAGCTCTTGGCAGTCGGTTTCATCGAGGAGGTATCCTACACCAAATGGTTGGCAAATGTGGTATTAGTCAAGAAAAAATAAAAAGGAAAATGGAGAGTTCGTGTAGATTACACTGACCTCAACAAAGCATGTCCCAAAGATAGCTATCCTTTACCTCGCATTGATCAGTTAGTAGATTCTACATCTGGTAACCAGTTGCTCAGCTTTCTGTATGCCAATTCAGGTTATATTTAGATTATGATGTACGAACCCAACAAATCCAAAACTTCATTCGTCATCGAAAGGGGGACTTACTGCTACAAGGTAATGCCTTTTGGTTTAAAAAATGATGGAGCGACCTATCAAAGGTTAATGAACAGAATCTTCAAGCATTTAATTGAAAAACCATGAAGGTTTACGTAGAGGACATGCTAATTAAAGGTCCTCAGCGGGCAGATCACATCAGAAATCTTGAAGAAACATTTGGACTTCTAAGGAAATATCGAATGAAGTTAAATCCAGAGAAATGCACTTTTGGAGTTTCATCAGGAAGATTTTTAAGGTACCTAGTCACCCAGAGGGGAATTGAAGCTCATCCAAATCAAATCAAAGCCATCATTGACATGAAGTCACCATCAACTCCAAAAGAAATCCAAAGTCTCACAAGTAGAGCAGCCGCTTTGAATTGATTCCTAAGCAGATCAACAGACAAATGTAAACCATTTTTGAAAGCATTGAAAAAAGCACAGAGAGATGAATGGGGTGAAGAGTGTGACACTGCATTTAAAAATTTGAAAACTTACTTATCTTCTCCTCCTCTACTGTCAAAACCTCAGTCGGGAGAGGCCTTGTACCTTTACTTGGTAGTTTCAAATGTGGCAGTGAGTTCAGCTATCATCAGAGAAGAACTGGAGGCACAACTTCCCGTATTTTACATATCTAAAGCTCTTCTCGATGCTGAAACAAGGTACCCAACAATGGAAAAATTAATTTGAGCACTTTTGGTTTCAACAAAGAAGTTAAGACCTTACTTTCAAGCTCATCAAGTGATTATCATGATGGAATATCCTTTACGGTCAATTCTCCACAGCCTGGTTGCTTCTCAAAGAATCAAGAAATGGGCCATCGAGTTAAGCAAATACGATTTGATCTATCGGCCGAGGACAACTATAAGGGCTCAAGCCTTACCAGATTTCATAGTAGAATTCACACCTTCCTTGGCGGTTGAGACAAAGTCAGCCAGTAGAGCAGTGTTACACCCCTCAACAATAGAAAATTCCTCAGTTCAGGCTGGAATAAGAGCAAATCAACACAAAGATATGTGGCACTTATATGTAGATGGGTTATCAAATCACAAGGGTGCCGGAGCAGGACTTGTTTTACTCACGTTCGATGGAACCATGGTAGAACAAGCCATTAAACTTAATTTCAAAGCCTCCAGTAATGAAGTAGAGTACGAGGCCTTGTTTGCTGGACTACGCCTAGCAAAGGAGTTATCCGTTAAAAGGCTAGCCATCTATTCAAATTATCATCTTATAATCAATCAAGCATCTGATGATACATTGCAAATCACCCAAGGATGATCCTCTACCTAGACGAAGTCCAAGAACTTTTGAAGGCTTTTCACAATTAAGCAGGTCCCTAGAGCAAAAAACTCTTATGCAGATGCATTAGCGAACTTGGGGTCAGCCTTAAATTATCAATTCAAGCATTCCATCCCAGTAGAGCACTTGGAGACGCCAAGTATTGAAGAAAAAGAAGCTAAGATGATGATGATCGATGCTAGTCCTACTTGGCAAGATCCTATTATCGATTTTCTACTAAATGGTAATCTGCCAGAGAACAAGGTACAAGTTAAGAAACTCCACCAGAAGGATGGAAGATATTATGTGAAGAAAGAAAAGCTCTACTGCATATCATATTTAGGGCCAGACCTCACATGAAGAAAAGCAGTACTTGAAGTTCTGAGTAGCATTCATAAATAATCTTACTGAAATCATTTTGGGGGTAGATCACTAGCACAAAAAGCTTTGAGTGCTGGTTACTATTGGCCAACTATGCATCAAGATGCGAGAGACTTTGTATAAAGATGTGACAAATGCCAACAATTCAAACCAATTCCTTCTCAGCCCGCAAAAGAATTAAATCCACATATCAGTCCATGGCCTTTCATGTAATTGGAAATTGACCTTGTAGGGCCAATGCCAATGGCTCCAGCACAAAATAATATGATGATTGTGGCAACCGACTATTTCACAAAATTGATTGAAGCTGAAGCCCTCGCCTCTACCAAAGAAGCAAATGTAAAAAAAATTATTTGGCAAAACATAATCTGCCGATTTGATATTCTGCATTCCATTGTGACCGACAATGGTCTTCAAACACTCTTCTTTGAAAAGCACGACATAAAGCGACACAATTCAACTCGTAGGTATCCACAACGAAATGGTCAAGCTGAAGCATCCAACAAAATTATTTTGGATTGCATAAAAAATTAGATAAAGTCAATGGAAAATGGGTTGAGGAGTTACTTGGAGTATTATGGGCTTATCGCACAACCAAAAGGAGACCTACTAGAGAAACGCCATTTTTTGTGGCCTTCGGAATCGAAGCTATCATCCCACCCAACATAGTAGTCCCCTCCTTGCGAACGGAAGTATCCAGCTTAGCAGCAAATGCCAATGAAATGGCGACTAACTTGGATCTAGCAGAAGATAATCGAGAGAAAATTATCACAAGAGTTGTTGCTTATCATCAACAACTTATGTCCTAATACAATAAGCGAGTCAAAAAAGACAATTCCAACCCGAGGATTTAGTCTTGAGAAAGGCCTTCGTCACCAGGAAGGTAGAAGGATAAAAAAAGTTAGATCCTAATTGGGAAGGACCGTATGTAAATAGTAGAGTTGGCGGTCCGGGAAGTTATACGCTGGAAACTCTTGAAGGCAAAGAAATTCCTAGACAATGGAACGCAAACAAGCTTAGAAAGTACTATGTGTAACTCATCTTCAGCAGAGGACTCTGCAAGCATATCATTCTGTCGTCAGCAGACTACCTATCAAGTAAATTATAGTATTTTAGCTTTTCAGAAAATAAAATGCAATGTACATACTAAAAATACTTGATTGTATTTACCCTTTCCAGTAGAGGAACATACATATTTGAAACGTGTAAGCACTGCACTTTTCTTTCTCCAGTCGAGGAATGCAAAAGTCCTATAAAAAGTTGTACTTGTATTTTTTTTTTTAATATAAAACATATCTCTCTTCAGCAGACGAGAGTATGTACGATACAACCCAGGAGTGAGTTCTCACTCACGATTCTACTAAAATTCCCCATTTGGTAGAAGGGTAAACGGTAGATCACGACTCAAGTTTAAAGTTCTTTCTTGTATAGCAATGTATGGAACAACTATTCTTTTAGATAAGCAGAAGGTGGGACACCTCTCCTTACAAGCAAAAAATAATATACCTTTCCTCAACAGGCAAAAGGTAAACCCTACTCAGCAGGTGCATGAGATGAATCTCTTCTCAGTAGATGAAGGGTAAAGTACCACTCCTTGGCAGATGAAAGGATGCATCCACTCTTCAACCGAAGGGCACATCCTCTTCTCAATAAGTAAAAGTTACATCCATGCATATATGTAAAAAATTTTATGAAAATATTTCGCTAAGTTTATTACTCATGCATTGTTTTTTGTAAGGAAGACAACAGTTGAACATACTAAAAACAAGGAAGGCCTGGATTCATAATACCAAAGTCGGTTAGCAGACCACAATTCAAATACATGAATAAAAAAAAGAAAATTGGTACTAAAAATAAAAGCAAAACTAATAAACAAAAACATTCTAATGACTACATGTTCTTAAAAAGAGCTGAAAGGCCAAGGTCATTAGCAGCGGCGATATCTCCTTGCACACCATGAGTAGAAGAACCAACAGCCTTGGCAAGGGAGGTAGGAGTAGTCTGCTCGGGGGGAGTAGATGGAAGTTTTATAATCTGCAAGTGAAAATCAACATCTTCATCAGTTATTGTTAAAAAATTGTGCACATCCTCCTTTACCCTCAACATAACCGAGCTTATAGGAGTCTTCTTCAGACTTTGGACGCTTCACAACTGTCTGAATTGCCGCCAACTAGAAATCGTTGCATTCCTTTTCAAGTAATTCATGGGTTCTTTCTAAGGTCCAGTTTCATAATTTCATATTTCTAGGTAAGATTATGAAACTTGAGATTCAGAGATACCAACTCAGAGTTTTTATTAGACAGAGAAGTTTGCAGATCAGCACACTTGTTTTCCAGTTTGAGGATCTGGATACTCTTTTCTTGGTGTGACTTCTGCTCAGCTTCAAGAATCCTCTCAATACCTCCAAGGTCAACCTTCAACTTTTCATTCTTTTCCTCCAACTTTTTCAGCTGATCATCAGTGGGGGCAGTAACTGTAGCAGACTCGAACACATAAGAAAAATGTCTCATAGACTCTTTAGCCATAATGACACCTCTTAAAATATAAAAGAATGCCTCTTCACGTAGCTTAGCAGATGAGCTCATTTGAAACTTACTGAAGTGGGTTGATTTACGGAGATGTTCAACCAAGTTATTACACCCGGATTTGTCATCTAGAAGATATTTTTCAGTAGATCGGCTAATACAACAATATCCACCGAACTGGATTCACCATGGCTATCAATCAACATCAGTTCAGAAGGTGAAGGCATGATCTACATATCAATGAAGGCAGATCAACAGGCAAATCAACGGGCAGAAAATATATTAAGAAAATCAACAATACCTTGAAAGTGGGGGCCTCATTTGGAGGGTTCTGCATAGATAGGAGTTGCTCACTAGCTTTCAATGTAGGAGGAGACACGACAAAGTTTTTCTGTATAGGAAAGGGTCGTGGAACAATATTTAACGTAGAAGGAACATTCGTTGCAGGCGTATCAGAGCCAAGACTTTTCAGTTTTATATCAGGAGTGTCAACTATGTTCTGCAAGATATTAAACTCTCTAGAGATCAGCATGAGCCAAGCTTCAAGAGAAGTACGAGTTAAACTTGTGACACGATCTTCAGTTACTTGAGATTTTGATGGCCCAAGGGAAGGAATAACCTTCATGGTCAATGGAGGAGGAAGAACATCTCTTCGACAAGCAGATCTCTCAGTCGTGGCAGAACAATGTTTGGTAGAGTCAAGTTTCTAGGGAAGAGAAGAAGTAACTTTATGGCTAGTAGATCTCTTGTTTGAGGTAGAACAGTACTGGACAGTCTTAGTCTTCAGAATAGGAGGACGACCAGATGGAGGAGACGTTACATTTTTCAAACTGTTCTTTTTGGAAAAAGATTTTTCAGAAGAAACTTCAGATCTCACGGATAGTCCCTTTGCAACCGAGGGAGATAGCCTATAAGTTTTTTTTAAGAGATTTAATAGATATTTCCTCCCTAGTAGAGGAGTCGACCTCAACTCTAGCAGATTCCTGGGGACTCTTCTTTCTCTTTGAAGAACTCTTAGAAAGAGCCTCACTAGTAGAAATGGAAAAGCCAATAAGATCAGGAGTATTCTTCTTCCAACCTCTATGTCTTCAGCCGAAGGAATACCTCTGTTTTCATTTCTCAATGGGCTCAACAGGCACCTCCAATTTCGATATTTGGATGGTATGTCATGCGCCCTTCGAATCTTGTCCATGTCAGGCTTGGCAGAGATTTTCTTCACTATCTCCTCACCTGCAAACAAAAGTTACAAAGTAAGCAATCTTTGCAGAATAAAAAAATGCATGTATATATAAAATATATGCAATTATAGATTAAAGGGGTTGAAAATGCATACATGGGCAGAAGAGGATGGGCATAAGAAGGCCATCTACCATATCACCTTCCCAGGCACCGCTGATCTCCAAAGTGTCCTTCTTCTAGTCATGGTCACCAACACTGAGCTCATCAAAGAGTTTGATATTTTTTAGTCTAACTTGAGCATAATCACCATGCCTCCTCACCTCAAAATAGAAAAAAAAATTCTTCTTAGTCAAGTCAAGCCCAAAAAAAATACTGAGATTGGAGAAGCACATGATTGCTCTGTATACATTTGGGCAACATTCAGTAGAGGCACACCCCATTTCACAGAACACTTCTTTAAAGAATTTTTGCATGGGAAACTTGAAGCGCAAAGAGATAATGAATGGATGAAATTTGATGGTTCTATTATTAGGAGCAACGCAAGGTTCTTTGCCATTCTTCGGGTCAACTAATCTTACATGCAATCCTTCGGGAAAGGCAGAGCGATTAACTTCAAACCATTTCGAAAAGGCCTCATTGTTCTCCAAGTTAGGCAAGCTAGGAACAAATCTTCCAAAATGAGAAATGGAATCTCCTTAGCGATACAAAGGTTCCTCGTCATAAAAGACAGGACTATTACCAAATTTCTTCTTAGAGCCCATGGTATCCAGATACGGAATAAAATCAAAGAAAAAGCCCACCTGCAGATTAGCAAAGAAACACAATTACAAAGGTAAGGCAAATGTATTTGGATTTGAAAAAAAAAAATCAAATCAAATCGTGTCAGGGTACATAGTAAAAAGGGTGGCTGCATATACACACAATCCCTTTCTTTGCAACTGTTCATCGCCTCCTTCAGGATGTTTGTTCGAGTTTTACAGAGATACAAACATCAACAAATAATGACCCCACTGATATTCACATAATTATTACATAATATATCCCTTAATTTATACATGTTAGTGTTTCGATTATTATATTTTATAGTAATTATTTCGTTTTCATGTCTTTGTAGGAATTTGAGCGTAAACGATGAAATCATATTAAGGCGACAAGTTAAGGAACGGCAATTAGTCGATTCTAACGGTGGTATAAAGCAGATGGTCACAAACCTAAACACAAAACCTAATTCATAACCTAAACCCAAAACCTAATCCATAACCTAAACCCAAACCCAATGCCAAGCCCAATCCTAACCTCATTGATGAATCATCCCCTCATCTCATCCCTATTCATCTTGATCATGTTCTATAAATACAAGATAATAGGGTGAGAAAAAGGGGAGGAAGAGAAGGGAAAAGAAGAGAATTAGACAAAAATCAAAACCTCTTTCTCACAAGGTGACCATCACCACCTATCCATCTCTCACTCATTCTCTGTCCAGATCACTCAGCAATCACCTCCATCATCCATCAACCA
This sequence comes from Berberis vulgaris, assembly GCA_963556465.1. Taxonomy (NCBI): domain Eukaryota; kingdom Viridiplantae; phylum Streptophyta; class Magnoliopsida; order Ranunculales; family Berberidaceae; genus Berberis; species Berberis vulgaris. The sequence goes on from OY747126.1 coordinate 53,677,256, forward strand.
CCATCACCCGAGCACCACCACCACCTCCGGACAGCACAACCGCCACCACCACGAAACAGGGGCGTGACAACCCAGTTTCGCGTCAAACCTTCACTCTGCCACCGTCCCTGCCCCTCTCCCTGTCCATCATCCATCAACCACCATCATCCATCAACCACCATCATCCGACATAACACATCCGTGAGCCACCACAACCACCGCGAAACAGAGCCTCACTGCGGTTCTGTTCAGCCTCGCGACAGAGCCAGGCAGGCCGTCCTCCTCTCCTCTCTGTCCTCTCTTCGTCCAGGCCTCCTTACCATCTCTCCGCCACCGGAAAATCACCACAGAAAGGCTCATCCGCGGCGCACCACCATCGCGACAGGAATCGAAACAGGGGAGTATTCCTCCGTGCTCGCTTTCTCTGTTTTTGAGTATTCTCAGTGAAATCTTTCTCTTTTGCAGGTTCCAAACCTAATTGGAGGACGAGACGCTCGCGAGGAGCGAGAACGAGGCCGCGAGAGCGTTGCTGCTCGCTGGAGACGATGACCAGGCACTGTAGCGCAAGGCGGTACTGTAGCGTACTGTAGCAGAGGCGGGAGAACTGGTCAAATTTTGTTATTTGGCTATTCACACTCCCGGTTCTGCTCTGTACCACCACAGAGCGTTTTGGGAACATTTTCTCGGGATTCGTGTTCGGACCACCAGCTGATCTGCTGAGTACCACCACATCGAGTTTGTGACAAACTAAATGGGTTGTATAAGTTATTTTGATTTATTTTATTGAATTGTGTGCTTAATTGTTAATTACAATTTATTTCTGAATTTTTGATAAATTGCTTTCAACTTGCATGTTCGAGAAATTAAACTTGATATGTTTGGTTGTTAGAATTACCCTTTTTCAATATTCAAAGCATGTGCTAAAAATATTAAGCTCAAACTTTGATTAAGTGTGCCCTAAAAAGACACTTAATACTTGGTAAGAGCGTATTTGCTTGAAATAATTTGTTAATGTTTGATAGAAACATGAAATAAGTTGAATTGGATTTTAACGATCACATATTCGGTGTAAGCAAGGGATTCTCATCCCTAAAGCTTCTCGTTTAAATTTTCAGTAATTTAGATTTAAATAATTTTACTAACTCATTGGTGAGTCCAAGCCCACAAAATCCATCTCATCTATCTTTTATTTTTCTTATTTTTAATTTATTTTTAGTTTAGTTTTAAAAATGCTGTAACCCCATTTTCCATTTAAATTAGTTTAAATTAAATGATAAATTTCAATTGCATCCACCTTCCTCGTGGGATCGACCCGTACTTGCCGTTGTCTACTAGTTAGGCACCGTGCACTTGCGGTTATTACAAGTGGGTTAAATTAGCCTATTAATTTAGGTTAGTTAAACTCGCATCAAGTTTTTGGCGCCGTTGCCGGGGAAGGTAGCGGTGTAATTGAATTTAAGATTTATTTCACTAATTAAAATATATATATATATATATATATATTATTATTTTTATTAAGTTCTTTTTACACTCATTTTGTGTTTGATTTTGCAGATTACACGTTTTTCGAGGAAATTGGATGATCCTGCAAAACATCAAGCAAATTTTTTATTTTTAATTTTTATTTTGTGAGGAGAGTTTTAATTTTATTTTCACCTCGTTTTACGAGTGTGTGGTGTAATAATTTTTAAACTTTACTGTTTTCATTTTGTTTAATCACAAAAAAAAAAAAAAAAACCAAAATTTTCTAAGTCAAAAGAAATTCTAGGGAAACAATTTTAATTGTACCCGATAATTTCTTGTGATTTAGAAATCCGACTTCTAAGACCAAGACTAGTAAATTTATTTGCATGTGCTTGTGTGTTGAGTGAAAAGGATAAAAACAAGTCGGACATTTTTTTTGAATTGTGCTAACTTTTTGTGCAGAACGGTATACGCACACTGTAAGTATTTCTATCACACGCAATGTATTAGCGACCCAGGTGCTTTGTGTAATTGTTTGAAATTGTGTGATTGGTTGTTTAATTTCTGTAATTGTGGATGCTAAACTTTAGTAATTCATAATAAGCAGACCCAGCTTCTAAATAGAAACTGGTGGGACTTGATATCCCCACCTCATCACTCCAGCTGTGTGCAACCAATAGCCAAACATAATTAAAATCAATTAGCAAGTTAGATAGAGCCATTTTTTAGATACGGTGTTCATAGGACAACCAAGACTAAGGTGAATCCAATAATTTTTGTGTTGACCGCTGCTAAAAGTGACGATAGGTTTAATCATTCAATGAACTCCGAGAGGCCACTGCCACAAGGTTAATTTACCCGGTACGCCGAGTCATAAGTAAGCTACGATCCACAAGAAGGATTGGTGTAACTAATAGTTTTGGGTTAGGAACACAAGCCTCAAGTGTGCATTTAACATCACATCGTTCTCACATCTATTGGCTTACAGAGCGGTAGCACAAGGAAGTACTTAATTGAACCATTGTGACCTCCTTCTCTTGTGCGATAATTCGGTTTCTTTGAAACAAAACTCTAGCCTACTGATTTTGAACTTTGCGGTGTAAAGTGTACACTCTTAGGATCAACTTGTAGCACCCATTGTTGTGTCATAAAGATTACATAAGAAATAATTAATTGTCCCCCAAAGATAAAAAGATAATTGATCTCAAAAACGTTGATTGCTTAGGGAGGCATGTTTCTTGTGCATTTATTGGTTGCTGATTGCATGTGAGCCTGTGTATATTTTTAGAGTTAGCGCTTTCAAAAAAAAAAAAATGAACACAAGGGATTATCCAGCCTATTTTTTCGAGCAAGTCAATTCATTTTATGACATGCGACGACCTGATTATGATCCATATTTAGATTATTACAACCCAGGTCTAGCCTATCATCCTGACTTCTCATGGGCTCATGGTCAGTACCATGAAGACCCTCTAGACACTCCTCAGACTCCTCAAGCTTTCATTCCTGATAATGAGTTAGAGGATATCATGAAAATTTTTATAGAGCGAACAGGAGAAATACTTGTGCAAAATTCTCATGATATCACAGAATTGACAACTATTTATCAACAAAATTCTCAAGCTATCCGAAAACTTGAGATGACTGTGAGTCAGATAGCTGAGTCACTTCCTGAGATAGAGTCAGAAAAATTCCCTAGCCAACCTATTTTCAACCCAAATGGTCAATTTGAACTTAGTGGCACATCTGAGTCGGACAGTGAAGATGACCAATCCATTACTACCCTTAGGAGTGGAAAATTGGTTGACAATCAGGTAGGAATGCCTGACATAAGTGTTATTATTTCCTCACCCAATTTTACACAGGTTGCATCCTCCTTTCATAAGAAGGCGTATAAAGCCTCATTTATTGATGAACCTGTAGATTCTGAGACACTACAGACATCTCCTTCCCATATTGACTCATTAGACATATGCCTTCCTAGTGACTCATGCATAGAATCAAACTGTGAACATTCTTTAGAGTCTCCCCTTGATGGTTTTCATGATACACATGACCATTTAGAGACTTGTTTGACTCACTTTAGTTTAGACTTTGATGTTGATGATTCCATTAGGGGAGTCAATGATTTGATTGAATCAGTCCCCATTGTGGATCCTAGTTATAAATGGAAGTCTAAAGTGGAGCCTCTTCCACTCAGTGAGTCAAAACTAGTCCCATCAGTTGAGCCACCTGAGCTTGACCTTAAACAATTACCTGACACCCTCAGGTATGCGTTTTCAGGTGCTGATGATACTTTGCCTAATATTATTTCATCTATATTGAATTTAAAACAGGTTGTCCCAAAGAAGTCGGGAGATATATCTAGTAAGATAGTGCAATCCATAAGTAGTGTCAACTCTAGGGTTGGGGGTGTTGTTGAGTTGTCTAGACCAACATCTCTATGTGATTCATGTGATGAGCCTGTACCACCTGATATACCCATCGTCTCATCTACTTGCATCACATTCCCATTTACTAAGGCTACTTTCACCGATCCCTTGTGTTGTAGTAAGGATTTCAGTTTTCACCATCCTGATGTGAAAATTATCCAATCTTCTGATTTGGAACCAGACATAGGATGTTCCCTTTTTGGATCACGCAAGAATCCTAAGTTGTGTATGACTACTGGTCACTTTTGGAATTTCCTAGTGTATTTGGTGCCCCATGTGATTGCTATATTTGGGTGGACTGATCCTCAACTGTTCAGGTTGTTGATATACGATCATGGACTAAGTGTTTGTCATGTTCTTCCTCTCCACTTTTCGATACACCATTTTTTAGGAAGAATATTTATCGGGCTGATGACGTTAAACCAAGCGCTACTGGGAAGCAGCCCAACTTTTGTTGTAAGAGTGCATGTTAAGTGTGTATTTTATCTATTTCTATTTAACTAATCCACAATTCTTTTGTCTCTGAGCTCTCATAGGTGGATTACTTGTGGAAATTGGTAAAATCTTTACCGTGGTAATATTGTTCTAACCTCCTCTCATGTATTTATTTCATTCATTCGTCAAAATTATTTTGTTAAGCATTGAGGACAATGTTTGGATTAGGTTTGGGGGTAGGGTTCATGAGTCAGTGAATTTTTTGTAGTGTTATTCTTCTTTCCTTGTTCTTAAAAAAAAAAAAAAAATGCTTTTCTATCAAGAAAACTTGGTCTTTTGCGATTATGAAAATGGATTTTAAATGTTTTATGCTCAAGAAAATGCAAGCTAACTTGACATATTGGTATATTGATAAAGACTGAAAGTTTAGTATGATCCTTAAGTTAGATCTAGTTCATAAGATTTTTCAACTCGATTATCTTTGCACCATGAGCGATGTTAGCATAACTTGAAGTTGATGAGTGAAGTATATACTAGAAAACCTTAGAATAATAGTGGAGACTTAACCCTGAAAGTTTTGAGCCTTTCTATTTTTCTGAGGGTTATACATAAACTCTAATTTTTCTTGAGTCCACATTATGTCGTTGATGATCTCATTATTTTGATCAATTGCTTTGGGAATGACATCAAATTTGAATTATTACACTAGAACTTCTTGGCTTATTCAATTGAGATGTCATAATACTGACCTGAACTTAGGAAATGATCTAGGCATTTTTTTCTTTAGACCATTAACTAGCCTTTTAACTTACCTATAACATTAACCTTTTTGTAGCCTTTTGAGCCTTAGAATAACTTTTATTTGTTAACCCATTAACCTTTACCCAACGTTTCTGGGAATGTGTATGGATGGATATACTTGGTGTAAAAAGGGCATTAAAGAACAAAATATGACATATTTCATAAATCCTCTATGTGAAAAAAAAAAAAAAAAAAAAAGGTTGAAGAAAAGAAAAATAGTTACCAAAAAAAAAAAAAAAAAAAAAAAAATTCTTCAATGTGGATAAAGATGTGAGAATGAAGAAAAAAAAATTTGATGGTGCGCAACATTGATTTATTCTTGATAGCCCTAATTGTTCGTTGAATGGGTGTATACATTTCTAGAAATTTTTCTTAGAATCCTTTGACATTCCTTATTAACTATTACCCAAGCCCCATTACAACCCAACAAAGTCCTAGTTGATCTTAGGTAAAGGTTGGTTCTGTAGATGTGGAGATTTAATAACCAAGACCTATGGTGTTTGATTCAACATTCCCAAAAGTAATTGATATTCATGTCCATGAGATCATGTTCATTCCATTCTTGAAAAGTCCGTTCTTCATATTACTATATGTGAGATGATTGTTTTCCATTATTTACTCTTTTCCTCACATATAAACTGAGTGAAATACCAAATCTCTGAGTGCTTTATTGTGAGTGACATGAGAGGTTTGAAGTCAAAACAAACTTTCTACAGGAGATTTACTCATTGTTTTACTCTGAAATGAAAAGTTATGTTGATAGTGCCATCCACACACACACATTGAGTTGAGGATGATTGTGAATTTGTCTCTAACTTGTGGAGAATATTAAATTATTTGGAAATTTGTTGATACACTAAAATGACACTGTTGGTTTCTTGCATTTCTTGAAGTTTTAAAATGAACACTGTTTGACCAAGTTTTGATTGAGTCAGTAATGTTTGTGGGTAACATTTCTGGAAACCCTCACGAGACTATAACTCGTCTAGTGGTAATATAGGGGTTTAAAGCCTTGTTGCACGTTTAAGGTAAGTGCAACCGATGATATTTGCGAAAGTGAGTAAGGATTTTCTTTTTATTGTTTTGCTCGAGGACTAGCAAAATATAGGTTTGGGGGTATTTGATATTCACATAATTATTACATAATATATCCCTTAATTTATACATGTTAGTGTTTCGATTATTATATTTTATAGTAATTATTTCGTTTTCATGTCTTTGTAGGAATTTGAGCGTAAACGATGAAATCATATTAAGGCGACAAGTTAAGGAACGGCAATTAGTCGATTCTAACGGTGGTATAAAGCAGATGGTCACAAACCTAAACCCAAAACCTAATTCATAACCTAAACCCAAAACCTAATCCATAACCTAAACCCAAACCCAATGCCAAGCCCAATCCTACCCTCATTGATGAATCATCCCCTCATCTCATCCCTATTCATCTTGATCATGTTCTATAAATACAAGAGAATAGGGTGAGAAAAAGGGGAGGAAGAGAAGGGAAAAGAAGAGAATTAGACAAAAATCAAAACCTCTTTCTCACAAGGTGACCATCACCACCTATCCATCTCTCACTCATTCTCTGTCCAGATCACTCAGCAATCACCTCCATCATCCATCAACCACCATCACCCGAGCACCACCACCACCTCCGGACAGCACAACCGCCACCACCACGAAGCAGGGGCGTGACAACCCTGTTTCGCGTCAAACCTTCACTCTGCCACCGTCTCTGCCCCTCTCCCTGTCCATCATCCATCAACCACCATCATCCGACAGAACACATCCGTGAGCCACCACAACCACCGCGAAACAGAGCCTCACCGCGGCTTTGTTCCGCCTCGCGACAAAGCCAGGCAGGCCGTCCTCCTCTCCTCTCTGTCCTCTCTTCGTCCAGGCCTCCTTACCATCTCTCTGCCACCGAAAAACCACCACAGAAAGGCTCGTCCGCGGAGCACCACCATCGCGACAGGAATCGAAACAGGGGAGTATTCCTCCGTGCTCGCTTTCTCTGTTTTTGAGTATTCTCAGTGAAATCTTTCTCTTTTGCAGGTTCCAGACCTAATTGGAGGACGAGACGCTCGCGATGAGCGAGAACGAAGCCGCGAGAGCGCTGCTGCTCGCTGGAGACGACAACCAGGCACTGTAGCAAAGGCGGGAGAACTGGTCAAATTTTGTTATTTGGCTATTCACACCCCCGGTTCTGCTCTGTACCACCACAGAGCGTTTTGGGAACATTTTCTCGAGATTCGTGTTAGGACCACCTGCTGATCTGCTAAGTACCACCACATCGAGTTTGTGACAAACTAAATGGGTTGTATAAGTTATTTTGATTTATTTTACTGAATTGTGTGTTTAATTGTTAATTACAATTTATTTCTGAATTTTTGATAAATTGCTTTCACCTTGCATGTTCGAGAAATTAAACTTGATATGTTTGGTAGTTAGAATTACCCTTTTTCAATATTCAAAGCATGTGCTAAAAATATTAAGCTCAAACTTTGATTAAGTGTGCCCTAAAAAGACACTTAATACTTGGTAAGAGCGTATTTGCTTGAAATAATTTGTTAATGTTTGATAGAAACATGATATAAGTTGAATTGGATTTTAACGATCACATATTCGGTGTAAGCAAGGGATTCTCATCCCTAAAGCTTCTCGTTTAAATTTTCAGTAATTTAGATTTAAATAATTTTACTAACTCATTGGTGAGTCCAAGCCCACAAAATCCATCTCATCTATCTTTTATTTTTCTTATTTTTAATTTATTTTTAGTTTAGTTTTAAAAATGTTGTAACCCATTTTCCATTTAAATTAGTTTAAATTAAATTATAAATTTCAATTGCATCCACCTTCCTCGTGGGATTGACCCGTACTTGCCGTTGTCTACCAGTTAGGCACCGTGCACTTGCGGTTATTACAAGTGGATTAAATTAGCCTATTAATTTAGGTTAGTTAAACTCGCATCACCCACATGAACCCATGTTTGATGTAAATCTGAATCCATTAAATCCAATTTGGATTGAATTCATATCAAAGATTGATAAAGAAGGGAAATTCCACAACCATGGACGGTCGACGATCACCGCTCGCCATTGGTACACGTCGCTGTTGGATAAGGAAGAAATGAAATCAATGGAAACTCCTTCTGATCCATGGATGAACGATTCTCACCACCGTCGACATTCGACGATTACTCACCCTCGCTGCACATCACCAGATTCCATTTTTTATTTAAATCTCCCAGTTTGGTAAAACGCTCCACAACCTTCGACAGTCGATGACCACCACTTGCCATCGTTGCGCGTCGTTGAAAAATAAGCACAAGAGTCGACCGAACTCCTATCTTCTTCCCTGCTATAAATAGTCGATGACACGTTGTCAGATAAAGAAGATGTCGATCAACGGACAACTCCCCTATTTACCAGTTTGAAAAAGAAAGAGGAGGGAAAATATTTTTCGTTGGCTACTGGCTCAGACAAACCACATTGACCATTAGTTTGAAATCCTTACAAAGTCTACATGATGGTGAGATTTAATCATTGACAGTCAACAGTTCCTTTCACCACCGTCAACACGATGACGAGTATTCATCGATTGATCATTATCTTTCATCACCATCGATAATTTGCGATCACACACTGCGTGTAGAAAGAAATACTTCAATTTTTGTGTATTTGATTCATCCCCCAATAGGGGTGTATATACAATAGGGTTTCTTGTCTTACAAGAAACAATCTTACAGAATATAGAAACAATCTTACAGGGAATATTCTAGGTTACCTAAATATGAAATTAGAATATCCTAAATATAATCATGTTTCTATAATCTATAATTAGAATATACAGCTATCTATATTGCGCTCATCACGCATCGCCAGATAGGGAAGAAACATACCAACAGACATGGATGAAAACCTATTTTTGATTTAAACCCCTCCTAACCTTTCTACCTAGTGATTGTATTTCAATGGGTAAAAATAAAAAAAAAAATAAAACAAAGAGAAGAAAATCTCACCTTGCAATTATCCAAGCCGAGAAAAAAAAAAAAGTGCAAGCTCCTGTGTTTTACCGTCTACAGATATGGAGGAGAAAAAAAAACTTTTTCCTTTTTGTGGGGAATAAAATAAGAGATCGGTTAATTCAGAAAATGGAATAAGATAACCCTTTTTAAAAAGAAAATTTATTACAAGCTAGACTTTTAGTCCTGATAGGACTCCTCAGTGAACATGTTTAAGTACAAGAAGACTTCTAATCCAGATAGAACTCTTCAGTGAAGATGTTTAAATACAAGAAGACTTCTGGTCTAGATAAAACTCCTCGGTGGAAGTGTCTCAGTACAGAAGGAGCTCCATTTGTTGGTGCAACTCCTTAGGCACATCTCCTTTGTTACAAAAAATAAAAAGAGAAAATTTTATTATTATTATTATTATTATTATTATTATTATTATTATTATTATTATTATTATTATTATTTAGTCAAAAGCAAAGGAGATGAGGAGCATTTGTGGGTGCAAAAAATAACTTTTGGCCCAATTAGATAAAGAAGCCCAAGATTTGGGCATTTCCTAAGAAGCCCGAAGATCATCCACGAAAGCTACAAGTATAGAAGGCTCGAGCTCGATCCGAATACAAACTCAGTAGAACACTATTTTCTCAACAGGGGAGTAGTGTTCGGCGCCAACCACCATGCTCAGCTGAGCACATGGGCTTGCAAAAGAGATATCTCAAAACAGGAAGTTATAACCAATCACAGAAGTTACAACTGCCTGAAAGAAGTTGCAACCGCTTGCAAGTAGATAACTTACTCATCTGCCACGCGTCTTACTCATCAGCCACGAGTCTTACCCATCAGCCACGTGTCTCACTCATCATCCAATAGTTAATTCTTTCAGCCTCTATAAATAGTCAAACACAAAGCCTTCTAGAGATAACACTTTCCTAACTTACAATTCTCTTTTCAAATATAGAAATATAAACATTTTTCTAAAAACATTGTTCTAACTTTGGCATCGGAGTCCCCGTGGCAGGCACCATACTGGTGTCGAATTAATTTCTATCTTATGCAGATTACTCCGCATGATCAGCATGTGATTCTATCTTATGTAGATTGCTTAGCGTGAGAAGCACGTGATCTGATGAAAATTTGCATCCACACTCCCCTTCCCCACCACCTCGCCACCACCACAATGAGAAAAACCGAGGAGGCCATCGCCACCTCTCATTATCCTTCTCCCTTCATCTTCCTTATCCTCTTTTTCGTTTTCTTCTTCTTCTTCTTCAATCACCACCACCACCACTATGCCACAAGGAGAAAAAAAATGAAGAGGAGGCCACCGCCACCTCTCGTCCTCCTCCCTTCCTCTTCCTTTTCTTATTCTTCTTTTTCAATCACTACCACCACCACGCCACAGGGAGGAAAAAAAAGGAGGCCACTGCCACCTCTCCTCATCCCTTCCTCTTCTTCTTTTTTTTCTTTTTTTTCTTTTTCTTGTTTTTGTTCTTCTTTTTCTACTTCTTCTTCAATCACCGCCACCACGCCACAGGGAAAAAAAACAGATATGAAGAAGAAGATGGGAGGAAGAGGAGGAGGGGTGGCAGTGGTGGTGGTGGTGATGAAGAAGAAGAAAAAGAGGGGCTTCTTTAGTGGATCAAAAAAAATAGGTGGTGGTGTTCTACAGTGGAATTTGTGGTGTTATTTAGCAGGGTCAATAAAAAATAAGGCAATGAGACCCAACTCAAAACAGGATGATGAAATCAAACTCAATCGACCACAACTCATGTGTATGTCATAGCACTCAATGTGCTTTGGTACTCCATTGTACATGGCCTAACCACTAATCACTTCCTATGTCATATCATAATAACTTTTTCTCTGTCTACATTATTTATCCAACAATCCTAGCCAGTCTGGTTTGCTAGTCACTTTTGGGTCAAGTCTTGGCTTTTTCACAATTATACCCCTTTTATAGGTGGTGTTTGTGGTTGTATTTTAAAAAAGAAGAGGTAAAGAAGTTTTAAAATGCCAAGACTTGGGCCAAAAGTGGCCAGCAGTGTTCTAAAAAGCGGCCTGGGCGGCCGCCTAGGCGCTAGTAGGTAGAGAAACGCCTGACTAATTGCTGGGCGGAGGGAAAAATCGGACAGGGCGCCTAGGCGGATCTGGGCGGGTCTAGGCGGGCTGGGCTTTTTTTTTTTTTTTTTTTTTTTTTTGCTGGTTGCAAATAACTAATAAAATAACCAAAACCAAATTCAATCGACCATTATGAAATTTTAGGTTTTGCTTTTGCAAACAAAACAGATAGAAGAAAAGGGGAAGAAGGAGAAGAAGAAGAAGAAGAAGAAGAAGAAGGAGAAGAAGAAGAAGGGGAAGAAGGGGAAGACGAAGAAGAGGAAGACGAAGAAGAGGAAGTGAACCAATCGACCATTTTGCTTCTCTGCTGCTGCGCTGCAAGCCTGCAAGCGAAGTTCGCTGATTCGCTCCACTTTTTTGCTTCTCTGCTGCAAGCCTGCAAGCAGCAAGGTAATATCAAGATTCAATATAACTTCTCATCTTCTTTCTTACCTTCACATTTACGGTGGATGCTCACTGAGTCACTGTACAGCTGCCGAGTTTATTTCATATTTTCATGAGGTTTATTTGTATGAAATATTGAAATTAATGGATATAGAATGTTAAAGTCAGCATGAGAAAGATGCAATTGTATTGTACCTATTAGGCTGGAATGAGCTGGATTAGAGACTTAGAGTTAGTGAGTCATGTTGATGGTGGTGACATTTCACCAAGCACTCTTAAATCCCCCTCAGCTGCCTTGTGATTGATAATCCGAGTAATCTCGTTAAGTAGTTGAAGTACTTGGACATCATTCAGAGCTGCCATGACTGGGGTTTTCCTGCTAAACTTGAGATAAAATACAGGATAAGAGTAGGCCCAGGCCAAACCCCATGTAGACACAATGGCATAATCCTGCCCAACCTTAAGTTGGGCCTATGATTGAAGTCAACTTATGCCCAGCCGATTTCTAGTTAGCATTTGGGCACGCAGTCGCACTACACACACAATTTTTACAGAAGAAAAATACTCAATTGTTCAAGTTGATGTTTACTGAATACTGAGATATGCCATCTAATATGCATCATTATTTCACCATAAGAGTCCAATGAAGTTACTTTGTTTAGCTTATATTTAATAGTGTTTCGTCAATGAAATTTTACCTTTAAATTTGACATTGGAGGAATGTCTAACTCGTTTTCTATTTATGTTAGGCCTTTCAAGATTAACCACAGATGAAAAGCTTCGAGATGCATTTTCTCCCTTTGGACAACTTGTTGAAGGTAGCAGAACTAGGTTTTGTCTATTTCTACTTTCACTGACATTTCTGTTTATCACATAATTATTTTTTGCATATTGTTTTGCAGCGAAAGTTGTAGTTGATAGAGCAATTGCCATGGTAAAATGCCAAGAGACTCTTTCTTTCTCAAGTAGCTCCTATTTCAGGCCGCTTTTTAGAACACAGGTTGGTACCATCAACTCATCAAGTATGTAATTCTTTTTTCTCTCTAATCTCTATGAAACTCTATGTTATGCAACTTATGCTATTATAAATTTTAATGTAAGCTTAATTTTTCATGTTTATAAATTTTTCATATGTATTCTGGCATTAAATTGGAAGTAATTGATAAAATATTAATGTATTATGCTAAATTTTTGTAAATTATGAAAATTATAATATAAAATCTAAAACCGCCTAGGCCCCTAGGCGCTAGGCACCTGCTGGCCGCCCGCCCACCGCCTAGCGATTTTTAGAACACTGGTGGCCAGCAAACCTAACTGGCTAGACTTACTCTTAGGGTGTGTTTGGTTGCATGTAATCTTATGCCATGAGAATCCATGAGGGGACCCCTATTTTGAGATATCACTCCACATACACCATTTGATTTTGTGATCAATGGTGGGAGTGGAAGTCCCATGAATATGGGAATCACATGCCTTGGGGGATCAAGGAGTGTGATTCTCATGTTCATGAGACTTTCAATCCCACCATTGATCACAAAATCAAATGGTGAATGTGAAGTGGTATATCAATTTAGCCTAAAATGTAGGGGTCCTCTCATAAATTCCTATGACACAAGATTCCATGCAACCAAACACACCCTTATTTATCTCTAAGTGCACTGGGGCAGGTATTCTAACTATATTTCATTTCAACCTCGTGTCTCTATTCCTCGAGTTCCCTCCCTCGCATCATTGTTCTTTATTTTCCTTAGAATTCGTTAACGGGGTTTGGATAATTCTTCAGGCCAGGAAGATCATTCATATTGATTTTAAGGTAAATCTGTATATTGGTTGTGTTAGGCATAACTATTATTATAAATGCAAAATAACTTTTGCTTTTAGTGGATGCAAGGAATTTATTCATTCATTTAAGTAGATGAACGTACAAGATAGTGTTTTACTAGTTAGACATACATTACAGACACTCTTATTCACATTTTCGCTGCTTCCATGAGAGATCGAGCCAATGAACACACTTAAATGCATGAAACAATATAATAGTGCATAACACATATGATATAAATCAGCATGCAAATATATGTGTATCTTGAACTTTCCAACGCATCCATGGCCATTCTGTTAGAACCCCTAGTTTTGAAGCTATTTCTGCCTTTGCAGATTGTGGGAGCCAAAAATAATCCTTAGCTCAACAGGATAAGGAAGCCCAAATATTTGGAAAAAGTTACAAATAGAGAAATCCCAAGTTTGGACCCAATACAGCCCAAGTTTGAGCCCAATACAACTCAGCAAAACACTTTTTTTCTCCGTAGAGGAGTATTGTTCAGCGTTGACCACCATGCTTAGCTGAGCACACAAGCTTGCAAGAGAAGTGTCTCCAAACAGGAAGTTACAACCGCCAATGGGATGTTATAACTATCTACGAAAGTTACAACTATCTAAAAGAATTTACAACTACCTAAGAGAAATTACAACCGCATGCAAGCAAATAACTCACCATCTGCCACGTGTCTTACTAATCTGTCACGTGTCTCACTCGTTTGCCACGTGTCTCACTCATCTCCAGCAGTTTACTCGTTTTGCCTTTATAAATAGCCAAACACAAAGCCATCTGGAGGTAATTCTTTCTTGATTCACAATTCTCTTTTCAAATACAGAGAAATAAACATTTTTCTAAAGGCATTGTTCTAACTTTGGCATCGAAGTCCTCGTGGCAGGCACCACACCGGTGTCAAGAATTCATCTTCATCTTTTGCATATTGCTCCGCGTGATCAACACGTGATCTGGTGGAAATTTGCATTCACAAATTGGTGCTTTCAATGAGAGCTTGAATCAAACTCAATGCATCCTCTCTACTTTCCCGTGTTCATTCAATTTTAATTTTCCTTTACATACACTTTTTCAGAATTCTTTTTCAACACAATGGTGGAAACTTGAAACCAAACTAGCAAAAATAACATTGAACGGTCATCTACCCGAACCAGATCGCCATCATCACCATGGGTTCAGCCGCTTTCACTCGGATAGCCACTGGTAATAGGTCTTCCACCGCCGGCTGATCATCAATTGCAATTTTGTGCCCAACAACCGAGCCCAATTAAAATGAAACAACAAAAAAATCTTGCAAGTTAGGTCGCCAATTTGCATTAATGGCGGAATAAATGAGTGTGATGACCAATTGCATCCTTAGCTTTCAAGAAGGGTATGGCAGATCACCGATTGTATGGTGAATTGTCCATGAAACCTGACAAAACTCTTGCTGAAATCTTCGTCATGGCAGAATGTTATGCACTATGGGATAACAAAAAATATCACTAAGGCACCAAATGTACCCAAGAAAGATAGTCAACCTACACTAATGAATGCAAATCAGAATGAGGATAAAAATAGCAAGGGTGACAAGCGTAGAACACACTCCCCGACAAGAGATTCCTCAACCAATAGAACATACACAAAGTTCACCGCTCTGATCATTCAAACTCTCCAGTGCAGAAAAATCTGATGCTTGTGCAATTGACCATTTCACAAAGTGGATTGAAGCTGAGGCGTCCTAGCTTTTTCATTTTTAACTTTTTAGAAGAAAAAAAAATGCAATGTACATGTAAGAAAATTTTGATTGTATTTTATTGTATTTTATCTCTTCAACAAGAGACTCCCCATCCGGTAGAACATATACAGAGTTCTCCGTTTCGATCAATCAAATTCTCCATGAGAAGAACCAACCTTGGCTAAAGAGACTACCACCAATAACAGGAGATCATGTAAAGAAAATATCCGAACGAGTATTTATATATACCTCAACAGAGGATATGTAATTTTGCTTCTCAGCAAATAACACACCTTCTTCAGTTGAAATTGGGAAATACAAGAATTTGTTCTACATGTCCTTCAGCAGAATACATTCAGCAATACAAATATTTATATATACCTCAGTAGAGGATAACACTCTCCGTGAGTGGGTAATTCAATGCATAAAAGCATCTTACTCAAGACTACTTAAATCCTTTAATGTTTAGTTAAGTAGTTAACAGACCACACAAGCAAAATGCCTCAGTAGAGGATCACATCTTAATAGAGGATGACACTCTCCGTGAGTGGGTAATTCAATGCATAGAAGCATCTTTTCAGGACTACTTAAATCCGTTTAAGTTTAGTCAAGTGGTCCGTAGACCACACAAGCTAAATGTCTCAGTAGTGGATGGCACTCTCCGTGAGTGAGTAATTAAAAGCATAGCAACATCTTATCAGGACTACTTAAATACGTTTAAGTTAGTCAAGTGGTCAGCAGACCACACAAGCAAAATACCTCAGTAGAGGATGGCACTCTCAATGAGTGGGTAATTCATTGCATGAAAGCATCTTATCAGGACTATTTATATCATTTAAGTTTAGTCAAGTGGTTAGCAGACCACACAAACAAAATGCCTCAGTAGAGGATCACACCTCTGTGAGTGGGTAATTCATTTAATCAATCACTGAGCATAGAAGCATCTTACTCAGGACTACTTAAATCTGTTTAAGTTTTGTCAAGTGGTCAACAGATCACATAATGTTTTCATGCAATTTTCAACATAAACAGATTTTAATCTATGATTAATTTCAAAAACCCTCAAGTTATGCTTAAGTTTCGACTTAGAATATTGGAAACACATAAAGGATGTCAATCAAGCTTTTGCGCCCTTAAGGAAAATATTTTCAAGTCAGCAGACCAACCAACATACAAAAAGTTTGGGGATCATAAAAGCAAAGAAGATCGCTACTTGACATTAAGTCACCATCAACTCCAAAAGAAATTTAAAGTCTCACTAGTATAGCAGTAGATTTGAATTGATTATTAAGTAGATCAACAGACAGATCCAAGAAAGGACATGTGCATTTACTTGGTTGTTTCAAATGAAGCAGTTAGCTCAGTTCTCATACGCGAAGAGTAAGGGGCACAACTTCCTCTCGGATGCTTGTCAAAAACTCATGAAATTGGCTATAGAATTGAGCCAATACGACTTGATCTATTGGTCGAGGACAACTATAAAGGCTCAAGCATTATCAGATTTCATAGCAGAATGCATTCCCTCCTCAACCGGGGTAACAAAGTTAGCCAGTAGATCAGTGTCACGTCCTTCAATAAAATCTACCGCCCGAAGACAACTATAAAGGCTCCAGCCTTAGTAGATTTCATAGCAGAATTCGCTCCCTTCTCAACCTGGGAAACAAAGTCAGCCAGCAGATCAATGTCGCGTCCTTCAACAAATGATGACTCCTCAACTCATGCTGAAACAGGGGCTAGTCAGCCCAAAGATATGTGGCATTTATATGTGGATGGGTTATCAAATCACCAGAATGCCGGAGTAGAACTTGTTTTATTTACCTAAGGATGATTCTCTGTTTGGAAAAAGTCCAAGAGCCCCTAAAATGACTATGTATGACTCATCCAGTAGACCACCTCATCTGCAGCAAAAGCCTCTACATGCAGATCATTATTTCATTTGCACACTACATTTCAACAATAGCAGAAGCCTTTACATGCAGATCTTTTACTTGTATCAATAGAGGCAGATATGTCAGAAAGATCAGGGGCATTCTACTTCAATTTTTGGCGGGGATCCTCAGTGAAAATACAAATCCCCTGCTTTTAAGTAAGAATGAAAAGAAAAACGGTCATCTCAAAAGCAAAGGAGATGAGGGGCATTTCTGGGAGCCAAAATTAATCCTTAGCTCAATAGGATAAGGAAGCCCATATATTTGGGCAATTCTCGAGAAGCCCGAAAATTATCCACGAAAGTTACAAATAGAGAAAACCCAAGTTTGGGCCCAACGCAGCCCAAGTCTGGGCCCAATACAACTTAGCAGAACATTGTTTCCTCAGCTGAAGAGTAGTGTTCAGCTCTGACCACCGTGCTCAGCTGAGCATACAAGCTTGCAAGAGAGGTGTCTCAAAACAGGAAGTTACAATCGCCAACAGAAGGTTACAACTATCTACGGAGATTACAACTGCCTAAAAGAAGTTACTACCTAAGAGAAGTTACAACCGCATGCAAGCAGGTGACTCACTCATTTGCCACATGTCTTACTAATCTGTCACGTATCTCACTCATCTGCTAGTACTTTACTCATTTTGCCACTATAAATAGCCAAACACAAAGCCATCTGAAGGTAACTCTTTCTTGATTCACAATTCTCTCTAATAAATATTTTTCTAAAGGCATTTTTCTAACTTTGGCATCGGAGTTCCCGTGGCAGACACCACATCGGTGTCAAGAATTCATCTTCATCTTTTGCAGATTGTTCTGTGTGATCAGCGCGTGATCTGCTAGAAATTTGCATCCACACAAATGATGAAATTCCTTTCTCATTTAGATCATAAACTTGGTTCCTTAGTAAAGAACTGCAAAGCTAGCTTTATATATTTGGGTGCGTACACGTACTACTTTGATGTGGTTAGGTGTGCATGTCCAGATGTCCTCCCATTTGTCTAAGAATTCAATGAGTTGGTTTCCAGATTTAATTTTATCTCCTATGTACCATATTCCTTACATCCATAAGAGGAAGGAGTAAATTCTTTCCAAGACTCATAAATTAATAAGGGAAAATGATTTATAAGGCATATTTTTTAATTATTGACTACATTATACTCTAACAATTGAAAATGCCTCGAAATACCTTTTTTTAATAATTAAAGACTCTATAAATCCTCAAACCCAACCCATGGTTTAAAAAAAATTAGAAAGACATTCTTACCCTTTAACTTAAGTGATCAATTTTCAAAATTAATTCACCTTCTTAAAATCAATCATACGTTTACTTACATTTTTATTTTTATTTTCTGACTTCCAGATTACCCAACAAGAAACAATTAGTTGTGTTTTAGTGACATGAAACAACTTTGAAAAATATTAAATTGCGTAAATTTCATATTTTGCTTGTTTCAATGTAACTAGAATTTGAATACATAAATAATAATACTATGACAATGTGTTTAGGAATATAGGTATATTTGTCTTTTTACATATCTTTTAGCTATAGTTTAGGTTTATGGCCTATAATAGTATTGAATTAAAAATATTAGGCCTTTTGAGGCATTTTCAATAGTTAGGCTCTTATATGGTCTATACTTATAAAAATTAGGCCTTATAAGTCATTTTCCCCATTAATAAACTTGAAGTAGATGTTGTTGGAATATTATTATATTCACACCAATAGCTCATGTCATTAATCAATGAAAAACAATTTAAATAAAGCGTACCTGAAGTTATTGATGAAGAGTACGCATGTAGCAATCTTCACGAACCAAGCAATACACAACGGAGAAGTCTTCCACCTCCAGAACTTTTTTTCTATGTCTCCCAAATCAGATGGGAAACTAAAAGATAGAGAAAATTAGTTTTGGCGTAGGGAGAGTTTGCAATTTTTTTTATTATTATTATAGAGAAAATTATTAAACAATTTAAATAATGCGTACCTGAAGTCACTGATATAGAGTACTTACATAGCAAACCTTACGATCCAAGCAATACGCAACAGGGAAGTCTTCCACCTCCAAAACATTTTTCCTATCTCTCTCAACCGTATATATAGATTAATAATTCTATTATTAGCCCATCATCAATAATAAAATTATAGTAGGGCTTAAATTGGTACCTAAATATAAATAACCTCCATACTCAATTTAGTAACACATGTCAAAACATACAACATGTAATTAAAAACATGTTTATGACTGTAATCTTGTTTATTAATGATCACAACTAATCGGGTCTAATCAAACACCACTCTCTTCTACAACGTATAATAATATGAACTATGTAGGTTCACCATAAGGAAATTTTATAACAAACTTTCACTTGGATTACATAGATCATCTATAGATTATACATTGTAAAACTTTAAGCTCAAAACTTGATTGTCGAGAGTTCTGAGTGACATCTCAATACAATCTAGTTTATTGAAAATATTGATATAGGATCATAGTGGCCACTAAAAGAAATCTATCATTTACCAACAAAAAAATTTCTACGAATTTCAATTTCCTTGTTAATAGGGTATCATTGTCAACAAAAAAATTTCATTGAAAAAGCCATAAACTTGTTACTTTTTTTCAACAAAATATATTTTGTGGAAAACTTTCCTTGTTAAATAGGTGGCGGGAAGCATTCCCTCCAAACCATAATTTTTGCCGAATTTATTTAACAACAAAATATTTTTATGACCACAAAATACTAGTTACTTAGTAATTATGGCATCATCTGGAATGAAATATTTTGTTGCTAAAGAAGACTAATTTTAACAACAAATTACTTTTCTTGTTAACATTTATTCATTTTTCTTTAGTAAAGAAATATGTTTTCCTAGACAATAATCACATTATTGGTAATGATTTGGTTCGATAATAATGATTGATAATTTTTTCCATTAGTTTTTTTCTTGTTAAAGCTCGTTTATTAATTTATAGCAACAAAATATTTCGTTACAAATTGTTACACTATTGGCAATATTTTTTATTTTGTCGGAAACAATATTTTTTTAATGAAATTTCTGTAACAAGAAAATAAGATTTTGTTGGTAATTATAACCTTGTTGGTAGCAAATTGTTTTCTATGTAAAAAGTGATAATTACTTTCATGAAAGATGTTTCTCGTTAAATCTCACTACAAGAAATGTGTTATTTACTAACAAATTTTATTTTCATTGTTATTACTATTTCTAACAGAAATAAATTTCATTGGAAAAGCCATATAGTTGTCACTTTTTGTAACAAAATTTATTTTGTTGGCAACTTTTCTTTGTTAAATATTCCTTCCAAAACCAATTTTCCACCAACATCATTTAGCAAAAAAATTATTATGTGTCAACAAAATTTTAATTTGTTAGTAATTATGACGCCATTTACAATAAATTGTGTCATTGCTAATAAATATTAATATTATTGACAAACATTTTCTTGGTAAATGCAGTATAACACTTGTTCGCGTATCTTCAAAAATGAAACTAAATTTTCTCTAATTAATTATCACGTTATTACAATGATTTATTTGGTTACTTATAATGAAATTTTTTTTATGAAATTTATTTATGTTTATAGCTCCTAACTTCTTTACTGTGGAAAATTTTAGTTCGTTTAAAATTTTTATTAGTAGCAAAGATATTATGTCATCTTAAAAATCGAATAAAATTTCTTTAACAATAAAATATTATTTTATTATTAATTATAATATTATAGGTAACAATTTATATCGTTGCTAAAGATTGATAAATTTTCCATGAACTTTTTTTTTTCTTATTAATGCTCGTTTTCTTATTTACAACAATTTAATTTTATTTCATTAGGGATATAACTAATTTCAATAATATATCTAGCAATGAAATGCTATTTAATATTTTGTTGTTAATTATAATGGTCTTATTGTGAATTCTTTCATTGCTAAAATTGGTAAATTTTTCACATACAACTTATAGTCGTGAAAATATTTAGTCATAAGTTATAGTGACAAAAGATTATTTATAGGTCCCTATTATACACGTAGCAATGATATTTTATTGCAAAAGAAAAGTAATTTGATTTAATAAGCTATAAAGTTGTTTCACACATCACAATTATTCAAATAGCTCAACTGATAAAAATTGCAATAAATTTTATTATAGGTCAGGGGTTCGATTCTCGTTGAGCCTAAAAATAAATAAAATCATATATGAATTTCCATAGTTGGGTCTTACCACCAAGAATTGTGTCTTTAGAGTTTTTGGGAGGTAGATTGGGTCGTATAGGAGCCGAGAATGATCGTTTTAGTATATAATTTTTTCATTGGAAAATTTCCTTGGTAATTGTTAACGGTACTTATGACAACTTTCGCTGGTATATATTCATTTTACCAATGAAAAAGTTCTATGAAAAATGTAGTTACATTTTCGTACGACAATTTTCCTTCAAGATTCTAAGCTATTTCGAGAAAACAATTCATAGGTAAATAAGTTTTTTTACAACAAAATAATTTGTCGGCAAAGATATTTGATTTTTACCTACGAAATTCCTTGGTAGTTGTTAGTATTACCAGCGCCATATTTCCTTGACTTATCATTCATTTTACCAATAAAAAAAATTAATTCCTTGGTAAAAACATTTAGCTACGGGGATGACTCCAGAAACCCAATAACGAATTTTTTTTCCTTGTTAAAAGTTTTTTCCAACAAAATTTTGATTTTTGTCAAGGAAATTTTTTCTTGAAAAATGCCTTAATTGTTGTAGTGGCCTTCACCACATTTATCGTGGTTGGACCCATCCATGGTCTCAAATTCCAATACAATCAACGACATCAATCAAATTATGGATGTATAGCATAAAAATAACATGTAATGTGATCTCTGATCATGTCCATTTTTAACTTGTACTACTTTATGATTCAAAATTGAATTGCGTTAGTCTACTTAATGAAACTTATATACGCAACCATAATTGAAAAAATAGATAACTTTATTTCAAAATCATCAATCAAATGTAATATCAACTATGGGATCATCAAACATGACAAATTATTGCTAATTTGCACTAATTAGGTGCATCACAAAGACTAACCACTCCAATACGAGTAACATGCTCTTTTAATTTAGTAAGTGTATCTGCAATTTGATGATTTTGAACTCTTTGTTTAACAACCAGATATTTAATGTTAATGTACTTTGACGCTCTGGAAATCTTGTCATTATTGGAGTAAAGAACAACGATTTTATTCTCACAATAGATCTTCAATGGTTTCTCAATGAAACTCATTACGTGAAGCTTTGAAATGAAGTTTTGTAACAAAAATAGCATGATTTGATGCCTCACGACAAGCAACATACTCAGCTTCTGTTGTGGTTGAAGGCAACGAGTTTTTGTTATTTGACACTTTTCCAAGAAATGGCACCACCAGCTAGCATGAAAATATAACCTGATGTGAATTGTTTAGTATCAAGGCAACCCACAAAGTCTAAATCCGAATACCCAACCACTTCTAAGTGATCGGATTTCCTGTATGTGAGCATAATTTTTTTTTTGTTATTTGCAAATACCGCATTACTCTTTTAGTCGTTTTCCGATGATTCATACATGTATATTTCAAATATTTGCCAAGCATTCCCACAGCTTATGAAGTATCTAGACACGTACAAATATGAGCATACATGAGACTCCCCACAGTACATGCGTAAGGGTTATCTTCAATTTGTGCATTTTCTAAATCATTCTTTCGGTTTTTGAGCAAATTCAACTTATCACCATTAGCAAAGGGTTCATCACCTGGTTTACAATTGTGAATGTCAAATCCACTTAGCAGCCTTTCGACAGAAACCAGTGTTGATAAATAGCCAACAATACCACGTGTTCTGTCACGATTAATCTCTATGCCTAACACAAAAGATGTTTCACCAAGATCTTTCATTTCGAAATTATTTGAAAGAAATCTCTTAGTCTCATGCAATTAGTTTTTTTCACTACTAGCTAGTAGGATATCATCAACATATAATACTAGATAACAACTTTGCTCCCACTAATCTTACTATAAATGCACTGATCAACCGGATTTTCCTCAAAACCGAATGAGGAAATTACTTGGTCAAACATTTTATGCCATTGACAAGATGTTTGCTTTAAGTTGTAGATGGATTTCCTTAATTTGCAAACTATATGTTTTGAGTCTTTAATCTCAAAATCCTGTGGTTGTTTCATATAAATAAGTTCTTCAACATTTTCAATCAGAAATGCAGTCTTTAACATCCATCTGATGTAGCTCTAAATCATAATGAGTTACAAGTGTCATAATAATTCTTAAAGAGTCTTTCATAGAAACTAGAGAGAAAAATCATTTTATAATTAATGTCTTCCTTTCAAGTAAAGCCTTTAGCGACAAGACGTGCATTGTATCTTTCAATGTTGCCCTTTAAATCTTGTTTGGTTTCCAATACCCAATTGCATCTTGTTTTGAGATTTTTCTGGATTAGCATAAGGCAATTCAAGAATATCTTTGTGACTTGCATCTACATCCTGCTCAAGAACATGCATGATCACGTTAACAAGTTGAATATCCATCATAGGAACATCAACATGTTCTTCTTCAAAACAAATATTCCTGGATTACTCCCACTATTCTAAACATCCTCAATAAACTTGACATTATTCGTCTCAATTAAGGTACTAGTAGAGGGGATATAAAACTTGAATCCCCTCAATCTTTCTGAAATCCAATAAAGTAGCAACTTACAGTGTTTGAGTCCAATTTTTCTTCTTGAAGCCTGTAGGGCCTAGCCTCAGGTAGGCACCCCAAAATATGTAAGTGTCGAACACTATGACGTCTACCAGTCCATAGCTTATTTGGGGTTTTCTTGAGTGTATTATTGGATAATCTATTAAGGATATAAACTACAGTCATTAAGGCATCTCCCCAAAGAGACTCAGGTAAGGTGGAATGACAAATCATACTTCTAACCATGTCTTTTAAGGTATGATATCGTCTTTTAGATACATCATTTTGACATGGTGTCCCTGGCATGGTTTACTGAGGGAATGCCACATTCTTGTAAGTATTTTGCAAATGGACCTGAATATTGGCCTGAACCATCATATCTACAACAGTATTCACCACCACGGTCAGATCAACGACCTTAGATTCTTATTATGTTGATTTTCAACCTCAGCTTTATAGGCCTTGAACACATCCAATGATTGTGATTTTTCATGTATTATGTATAGATACCCATAACGACAATAATCATCTTTAAAAGTGATAAAATGTCATTGATCATTCCAAGAAGCCGTAGGAAATGGACCACAAATATCAGTACGTCAAATCTAAGACACCTAAATTCCGATGAGCACTTAACTTCCTAGCGTTTGTTTGTTTTTTTTTATGCATTCAATACAAATTGTAAAATCTATAAATTAACGATACCAAGAACTTCAGTTGGCACAAACCTTTCAATCCTCAGTCGAGATAACCTAAACGTTTAAGCCATAACATAGAAGAATTTTCATTGATTAATCTCCGCTTAATACCATAATTATTAACATGCAAGGTTTCATTTGACTGTAAATGGGAAACATCTAAGTCTAACTTATATAGATTATCAATCAGAGATCCATTACCAATAATATTAGAATTTTGAAAGAGACAAAACTTTCCTTTTCCAAAAAAAAAATGTATAACTGCATTTATCCAAACTGAAAACAAAAATTAAATTATGCCAAAATGACAATACATAAATAATCTCATCCAAATCTAGATAAAAACTAGAATCTAATTTTTATCTAAATCTCCAATTGCTTCCACACAAGTTTTATTGTCATCCCCCATGTAAATGAACATTTCGGCATCATTTGGTTTCCGACTCCTTATGTAATTCTACATGGAAACACTGTTGAGAATTGTTTCACCTGTATCTATCAACTAGGAATGGCGTGGTACCTAAACTAGATAAAATTCAGAACAAACAAAACTAAAACTATCACATTATTTGTGAGCCACTTCTGATATTTGAGACATTTCTTCTTCACATGACCCACTTTCTTGCATAAGAAACATGTGGCGACTTTATCATGTTTCTATTGCACATTTCCCTGCGAAGTTTATTCAGATGCAATTCCCTTGTCTTTAATAGTAATATTTATTTTCCTTTTCTTGATGCATGAATTGTCATTGGAAAATGTTGTCATGTGAGCACTTTCTGTCTTTTCTTGTTTCAGTCGTTCTTCTTTTTGCACACACTGAGCAATGAGCTCATGGAGAGTCCATTTCTCCCTTTAAGTATTATAATTGATCATAAATAGACCAAAGTGTATAGGAAGAGAAATCAAAATGAGATACACAAGGAGATCATTAGAAATTCCAACTTTATTGTCCTAATTTATCAACAAGATTAGACGTTTCCATAATGTACTCTCTTATATTTCCCTTTCCAATATACCGCATCGTAACAAGTTTGCTAATAAGCGTATTTGCCACCACCTTTTCTGATGCAACAATCGGTCTGCAATCTGGCATAGAAAATCTTTAGCCTTTTCATCCTTAGGCATGATATTACGAAGAGTTTCAGAAATATAGTGTTTTATTATCATAAGACTAATGCGATTAGAGCGCTTTTACTTTTCATAAGAAGCATTATCTTCAGTTGAACTAGAATCAATAGGCTTAGTGGGTTCATTAACACGAAGCGCATAATTTAAATCCATACATTTGATCACATTATGCTCTTTCCATTTTTTAAAATTTGAACCATTAAGTACTAGAATATTGTTTAAATTAACATAAATCGAAGAACTATTTACTAAATAATACAAAAGAACAAGCTTACATTAATATATGTACATCCTATCAATGGTAATGCAATGATATGATAACAAAATAAATAACAAATGAATCATTACCATGCAAAATTTGATCTAATTGAGGAGTAAACAAATAGACCAAGGGTAAAAAGTACAAATAATTACATTTTTAATAATGGAACTTTATGAAAAACTGAATACACCATTACAATTCAAGTCTTTGGAAAAACATAGTAACGTGTAATTGTCTCTCGCAAAACAATTCAGGCAAATTAATATAAATAAAATATAATCGGGCTTGGCCAAACAATGACCTTCCTTTGGGTCGGTCATAGAATTCATAAGTAGATCCCAAAAATATTTTACTTAAATTAATTACCTTACACCGTCAATGAACCAGCTAATATAGCAATCTTCCTTTGGGTCGATTGTTATTCGCATAGGTCATGACGCAACCATATGCAATCTACAAAAATATTAAACTAAAATTAAAATTCAGATAAAATTTCATGAGAAAATGTCACTTAAGCAACTTATCACAATATTTGACCTAAATGTAAATTTAGGATTACTAATTAAATATACCTGAAGCGCTAATGAAAAAATACAACTAATTTTTATTTCATAGAATTCAACTTGGGTTTTATGCTCTGAGTTTAGATTGTTATGAGATTACAGGCCCAATTGAATTCTAGCCCAATAGGCCAAACATTATTGACATGTCTTATAAAACAAACAGGCCCAAAAGGCCAACCAGTCCAAATAGTACCTGAACCGACTAACTAGACCTAACCAGATTAGCCTAAGCGAATGGTTGGACCGGACTATCCATATGAACTGAACCAAACTAGTCCAGCTGGATTGAACCAAACCGGTCCAGCTGGATTAAACTGAACTGATCCAGATGAACCAAACCAAATCAACTGGACCGAAAACAGGCCAAAGCAACCAGCCAAGCCCAATTAAGTCATTCAGGCCCAACTGTGAGTTGAGAATCCAAAAAAAATCAATAGAACGTTGCCTCGTGTGACACTAAAAAATGGAGGAACAACAACAAGAGAATGAGAGTCGGGGGTTTCAATTGAATGAAGATGAACATCCTGTATTGATTGATCTATTTCTAATCGACACTAAACAGTTAGTTTTTGTCTTCAAATCGATGAAGATGAGCACCTGTGCAATCTGTTCCGATCGACTGAAGCCTTGCCTGACGAAGCTAAGTGTACTAAACGTTAACTAAATCGATCATGGGGACCTTCATTCCAAAACCCCAATTCAGATCCTTAACCCTAACCCCTTGTAATTACTCTCTGTAGTGACGAAAATGAAGAAAAACCAGAGTTCGACAGAGAGATTTTTGTTTATTATTTATAAAGAATTGTGAAGTCTAAAAATTAGGTTTGTTCAATGTCTATCGACTACCACCGAACTCTCAAACAACTTTATGTGGTCAATTAGAAGCAGTTAAACTTCAATCTAGTTGCCGGGAGAACTAGATCCGACATAATAGATTTCTAGGGTTTGGCTAAAACTAACATAATGATTGATTAATGAATCAAATAATAATAATAAAACAGTAAACCGTATGTTTTCTTCAATGATTCTTACAAGAAGGCTCTAATACCACTTGTTGGAATTTTATTAGATCTAAACCAAAACCTCATGTTGGTAATTAATGAAGAGTAATTTAAATAATGCATACCTAAAGTCATTAATGAGGAGTATGCATGTAGCAATCCTCATGAACCTAGCAATACATAGCGGATAAGTTTTCCACCTCCAAATCCTTTCTCTAATGCCTCTCAAACCAGATGGAAAAGTATGTGGTAGAGAAAATTATGTTTGGAGTAGGGACCTGAACCGTGTATATGAAGCCCTAATTCTATTATTAACCCATTTTCAATAATAGAATTATAATAGAACTGAAATTGTTATTTACACATAAATAAACTCCATACTGAATTTACTAACACATGTCGAGACACACAACATGTAATTAGAACCGTCTTTATGACCCTGATGTTGTTTCTTAATGATCACAACTAACCGGATTTGATCAAACACCACTCACCTAGTTTGACAATCTATAATGTCTAAAAATATGAACTATGTAGGTCCACCTTAAATGAATTTTCTAACAAATGTGCCTTTGTGGTTGTCATTTATACATATGTCATATAAATCGAAGAGAGTTTTTATGAGGTGTAAGCCTTATTTATTTATTACTATTCAACTACATAGATAGATACCATGTGATATGTTCCTTAACCCCATGAGAAAATATAGAGTTTCAAATGGTTTGTCAGCCTCTTATATAAGCTAAGTTTTACAGGATTCGAGCATGCTAAAGCAAGAGAACTGCATGTGCATATGTCCTATTGGACAATGAACAAAGGAGGAAAAAAAATCCCAAGGATTTGGGATTTCAGAGGACACAAGTTGGATGGAGATGCAATAGTATGCATGATGTACAAAACTTTACTCGTGGATTGAATGTGAGCACATCAAAGAAAAGTATCTGGTATTATTCATGAACTAGGGGTGGAATCGCACTACATGCGCGTATATTCAGTATTTTTTATATTAACATAGAAATTCTAAAATAAGTAAACAATTAAATTTTAGGAATAAAGTATTGTAACCGAATATTACACTCTCACTATTTTAAGTGCATATTGATAGTTTATATATAATTTGGGGAATTCCAATAAATTATGATGCGTCAAAAATCAATTTTCCAATAAGTACAACCTGCAATAGAAAAGTTAGATTGCCAAAGACCACATTTTTGGTGGCTGAAGGCACATCGATGCTTAAGTCAGTAGTTCAGTTGGAGATGAAGATAAAACTGGATATAACTCAATTAAAATTGCATACATTTGTCGAATGTTCCCTTTACCTTTTATTATGGTTGCAGTTAATTCCTTGTGTGACTTAACCTTGTGAGGCGCAACAATGGGAGACGTTCTTTGTAACAGCCTCCTTCTTTATGAAGACACGTTCGTCAAGGCGTGACTATCTCCACGAATTTTTTCTATATAACATTTCTTCCCCTTAAGGGAGAACTTTATCGGGCCTAATTTTGGGCATCGGATTATGATTTATTCTAATGAACCCTTTTTGGGCTTCCATGATTGAATTCGTCTTCTTTGGGCTTTATGAATTGGCATTGTCTAGGGACACTTGATTCTCGTTGATGCAGTCGATTTTCGCTCCCTGCTTGACCTTGACCTACTGACCTGCACAAGGAACACACGTGAGCCACAGACCACAAGTGGTGGCCGATGGCACTCCGATGCTAAAGTCAGACAAGGATCTAAGGAAGGCTTAAAGCTAAAACAGGGAATTTGTAGCGTACTTTGTTCACCAACCTCATGTCTTATTTATAGTGTTGGAGTCCTGGTTCGACCAGGCCATCGGTGGCATAGTTTAGGGAAGGAGATTTTCCTGGAGATCATTATCTAATTAGGAGTAATTTTGTAGAGGGAAGTTTCCCTGTTGGACCTGTGTTCCTAGATATGCGGGAGATAGTTCCCAATTGGAGTGTTGTCCATAGATGGAAGTTTCCATGTACAATGTATACTCTGGAATTTTCTCCCTAGTTGGAGACAAAGTGATGTTGGCTTGCCCGTCCGAAGCCGATCCCCGAGATACTTTCCTTAATAGACCTTACGGGTATTGGGGATGGCTGTAAGACGTGTGGGCTTAGCAGGCTGTACTAATTTGGGTTCGTCTGGCATACTGCACTATGTGGGCTTAATGTCGTTTGGGCCGGATCAATGGGCTTGTTATTCCTTATGATAATCATGACACGTGTACGGTGTAGAAAAGAGGATGTTTCGGTGTATCATCAGCTACTCCATCGAGTTAGTAGGCCATCGTATCGGTCCACTAAGTCACTTCTTGAAAAGATTTGCGGCTCATGACGATTGAGTCTGAACCGTTACTTGAGCGGCACATTTCATTAATTAAGTGTGCGTCGGTTCAGTGAAGAAGGTGGAAAATCAATATCTATTTATATCTCCCTTTTTGCAGGGATCGACTCTTTCACTTCTTCATTTTTAGAGACTCTGTTTTATTCAGCTATTCATTGAAAGCTTGTTCACTTTTTTTCATGGCTCACCAGAATCACCTTGACGATGAGCTTCTTGCCAAGGGCCTCTAGTTCTTTGAAGATAGGTTGGCCTCCGAATTGAGCCTGGGTGAGATTTGGAAGATATATGGGGTCCTTGAAGACCTGCCTTTCAACACTTTGAGTGATGATCAGACGCCAATGTCTCCTCCGAATGGATTCGTCTGTTTGCATAGCATCATGCTTCAAACTGGTATCCATTTTCTTGTGATCACCAAGATCTGGGGTTTCTGGAATTCCTTGGTATCCCTCCGACCCAGTTGGTACCAAATGGGTACGGGATTATTCTTCTTATATTGATCAGGGCAAAGGATGCTGGTGTCCGTGTGACTTAAAGGGTGATTCAGTTACTTACTTCTACTCGACTAAGCAATCATGTCGTGTGTAAGATGAAGTCGTCAACTTGCTTTGGGAAACTACCAGATGACTTCAAGTTCTGGCAGAAACATTGCTTCTTGGCTCTTTCAGATTCGAAGTATTTTGAGTTCAATGGTCTTTCACTTGAGCGGGAGTTCAGGCCACTTCGTGAGTATAATTTTGTCCTTTGCTTTCATTTTGCTGATTGTATGTTGACCATTGTGCGTGTTCTTTGTAGGCAGGTTCCCCACTGCTTCTCTTTCCCCAGATAAGGAAGTTGCTATGAAGGCATTCCGTGACATGCCTCGGATGACAGTAAGAGATGTTATCTGCCCTTACAATTTAGTCATAGTGGATTATGGGCCAATTTACATGTGGCTCCCACTATTTTAAGAGTGTCGAAGGTGAAACTCCTTCCAAGAAAAGGAAGGCCTCTAAAGTTAAGACTCCTAGCCTGTCAGACACAGATGGGCTTTTTGAGATGTTTGCTTCCTTTATAGGCTCGAAGATGTCTCCCACTGGGGTCGAGTCTGTTTCCAAATGGTCCGCTCCATCGAGGGAGGAAGCGAACCGTGATTCTGACCTATCCGCAGAGGCATAGGTTGTGGCATTTGATTTGGAGAAGGACCACCTGAGTCTAGCAAGGGTTGATGATGCGGCGAAGCTGAGTACCGAGCAGGTAGAAGGTTTGAATAAGAAGCTAATGTTGGCCGCGATGGCAGCTTCTACTAATACTGAGTGATCCAGACCTGTTCTGCTGGAAGGTCTTGATAAGATTTATCTATGGTTCCCGAGGTCAATCGTCCTGTTGGTGGATCGTCTGACAGTGGCCATTATAGCATGGATCATTCTTCTTACAGTCTGCATTGTTTTCCATCTCGCTCCAGGACGCACATCAAGATATTCGCTTGCTTCTCTCCCTACAAATTCTACTGAGTCGGCTCGCAATAAAAAGTTTATTGCTGGTGACAGAGAGAAGGCGGTAGCTGAGGTCCTAGGTGCGGTGAAGAATGCAAAGGGCGGTGTTTGTGTAATTCTGCATTCAGGAGAGCTTCATCTAGACGTATAGATGAGTTTGTTTGCTCCAGATGTAGTAAAAATGAGTAACTAAGCTTGGAAGCAGGAGGTCGATATTGATTATGCTTTGAAGAGGCTTGTCACCAGACGTTATAGCTAGCTGGTGAACCATGCTTTGAAGCCCGATGAGGATGTGGTGGAAGAGCGTATGGATAAAGGGTTTAAAAATCTTCTGTTGGGGATGTCGCATCTGAGCCAAGTGGTGAAAGTTTAGGCAGCTCGTGAGGGGGTGTACACCATGGAGTGTGTCTTCACAAATATGCAAAAGTCGTATTCTAATGCACTCTTTGAGATTTAATCTCTGAGAAAACAGATTGAAGAGGGGAGGCTGGAACAATCAACTGTTGATGCTGAGACCCAGAAGGGTTCGTTTGGAAGCCCTTATTTAGTCTGATTTAGCAAAGGCGGTGTCCGCAAGGGACATATCCAAAGAATAGCTGAACCTAGTTCGCCATGATCTAGAAGTTGTGCAGGAAGTTACGGCTAAGATGTGCTCTGAGTTGCAGTCTATTGCTGAGGAGAATACTAGGAAAGAATCTGAGTGGGTCGTCCAGAAACAGTTGTTAGAGGCCGATGTGGAATTCAACGCTCGGGAAGCAATGAAAGCGGGGGACCAGCTTCTCCTAGAGCAGCACGAACTTAGCGTAGTTAAAAGTAACCTGATTAATGAGTAGTCTCAGACTGATGCACTGAAGGCAAGCTGGAGCGTGAGCTCGCTAAAGTAAAGGCGCGCAAGGCACGTTTGAATTCCGTTGAATTGTGCGTGGGATGTTAGAACTGTTGGCGCTAATGAAAGAAGAGCATCCAAACTGGGACCTTTCTTATTATAGGAAGGTGTCATTTGCAGACTTCGGAGCGATCTCTAAGCTGCCAGAAGAAGAGGGCGATCTGGATCATGAAGCTCAAGCTGAGGCACGCGCGGACGCAAATCCTGTTTTTTCTCTTGTATAGCTTAGTTCCCCTGTATTTGTACCTCCGCCTGATGAGGATTAAATTTCGTACATATGTACCATTTGTTTCAACTGTTAATGAGAACAGGTCTTTTCGAGTACGCTTTGTACCCGTGTTCTATTCGGTCCCCATGTTGCATGTTTTCCATTTCGCCTTGTTGTTTTATTTTGACATAGGTTCTATTGGGTTAGCAGGGAGTCGAATGGTCTGTCATCTATTGAGAGCTCGAACGTTTATGTCACGAGTAATTTTGACATGTACTTATGTGAGGTCTCAGAGTTGTTATCACGTGGTTATGTCCAATAGCGAACATTCTACGGATGGTTTGGCAACGGGTTAGGTTACCCAGGCTGTAGCTCATCGTTGAGGTAATTCGTTGGTGGCTTAAGTTATATATTTGATCATTGGTTGCGGTCGTTGGCATGAGTGAACTATTGTAGTCGAGCACATGCGTTGTCATCTGTAGTTGAGCAAGAGCGTTTGGCCCGATTCAAGTTTCGTAAGCTCGGGCTAGTCTCCCTTGTAGCATTCGTTCGCGCTTAGCAGATTATTTTTCAAATCAACTCAAGTGGCCATTGCTAATAAAGGGATGTCAGCCTATGTGGGCGTGAAGATGCTACTTGAGCTATAATCAGATTTGGCGACCACTGTCCTGAGAAAGATAGTGGTCCTGTGGCAAGCTGTCGACATCAGTCATAGCTGACTAAGCTTACCTGATCGGGTACATCAATCATTGTCTGTAAAAGAGCAATGATCCCTTGGCGAGTCATCGTCATCAGGCGTGAGAGCGCTGACTAAACTCCCACTTCTTAGGCCATTGTCATCCGCGCGTAGCAGAATAGGCATCGGGCCCAGCAAAAGTCGTCATCATCAACTATGAATTGACTAAGCTTACTTGGTCAGCTTCGGTGATCATTGTCTGTAAAAGAGAATGATCCCTTGGCGAGTCGTCATCATCAAGGGTGAAAGCGCTGACTAGACTTCCACTTCTTAGGCCATCATCATCTGTGTGCATCGAACTAGGCGTCGGGCGAACCAAAAGTCGTCATCATCAGTCGCGAACTGACTAAGCTTACCTGGTCAGGTTCGTCCATCATTGCATGTAGAAGAGCAATGATCCCTTGGCAAGTCATTGTCAACAGGCATGAGCGCTGACTAGACTCCCATTTCCTAGGCCATCGTCATCCACGCACAGTGAACTCGGCGTCGAAATTGATTTTTTGGATCTGACCACGATGGGATGATTGGACGTTGCGTTGGTTGTTATGAACAGCAACGGAAGTTCAGTAAAACCAAATAATTTTATTGATAATATTTTTTTAGGCACTCTACATTCCACGGTCGTTTAAGTCTGTCACCGTTTGTCATCCAACCAGTATGTCCTCGGCCTGTTGACCTTGGTCACCCTGTAGGGCCCTTCCCAATTTGGTGTTCTGCAGGGTTTTTCTGAGTACCCAGTCTCCCACTCTGAATTCGCGTGGCTTTACCTTTCTTGTTGTAGTTTGTGTTATTCGTTCCTGGTAGGCAGCTATCTTGGCGGAGGCTTGATCATGTTTTTCCTCGATGAGGTCTAGTCTGACGCGTAAGGCTTCGTCATTATCATATGCTTTGAATCCCTCCATTCGAAAGGTAGGCACTTTGAGTTCCATTAGAACCATGGCTTCTGACCCATAGGCTAGGGCGAAGGGTGTTTCTTTGGTCGAGGCCAATAGTACCAGAGGGTTAGGCTAGGGCGAAGGGTGTTTCTCTTGGTATTTGATGAGACCGTTCGTGACTTCGGCAGAGGCTTCCTTGGCTAGCGCATCAACTCCTTTAATGTTGTCTCGGGGCATTGTAAGAGCTCAACCCCTTTAACCCACTTATTGCGCAAAGTACCTTTCTGCGGTAGGTTATCATGCGGGGGTCTTTGCTGTTGACTTCTCTTTTGACTTGGTTGACTACCAGTCTTGAGTCGCTATATGTCATTAGTTGATCTATCCCGATCCCCTTTGCAAGCTTTAGGCTGGACAAAAGGGCCTCATATTTGGCTTATTTGAGGCAAAAAAACCGAACCTGGTGGCTTTCTCGAAGGTGAAGCCGCTTGGGGAGCGGAGAGTGATTCCCGCTCCGCTTGTTTTTCCTTTTGATGACCCATAGCAACGCAAGGTCCATCCTTGATTGTCTGAATCTTGGGCTTGAAGGTCTACCCTTGGTTCTTCTTCGCCAGTAAATTCGGCGATGAAGTTCGACAGCGCTTGGGCTTTTATGGTGGTTCTTTGGGCATAACTTATGTCAAACTGCCCAAGTTCTACCGACCATTTCACCATTATATCAGACAGCAACGGCTATGCAGTACTGGGTGGAGCGGGTGTTTAGTTAGAACTGTTATAGAGTGGGCCTGAAAATAAGGCCTCAATTTCCTCGAGGATATGACATGTGCCAGAGCTAATTTCCCAGGTCTGGTCTTCCAAGCATGGTACACTGGTCCTTGGAATCCTCGATCGTCACGCACAAGGGCTGAATTGACTGCATGCTTAGATATGGACAAGTACAAGTAAAGTGTTTCTCATATTGCAGGTTTTGAGAGCAGTTCGGGCTCCCCATGTACGCCTTCAAATTCTAAAAGGCTTGTTCACACTCTTCCTCCCATGAGAATCTTTTGCTTCTTCTCAGTATTTTGAAAAAAGAAAGAATTTATCGGATGATTTGGATATAAACATGTTGAGTGATGCCACCCTCCT
Source organism: Berberis vulgaris (assembly GCA_963556465.1). NCBI lineage: Eukaryota > Viridiplantae > Streptophyta > Magnoliopsida > Ranunculales > Berberidaceae > Berberis > Berberis vulgaris. The sequence goes on from OY747126.1 coordinate 53,712,406, forward strand.
AGTCAGGCTCTGAACGTCTCCGATGTTGGCCTGGGGTTTCGTGTCAAGAAGGGCCCGAATCTACTTTGGATTAGCTTCGATTCCTCTTTGCGATTTACTATGTAATCTAAGAATTTCCTTGACTCGACTTCGAACGTACACTTTTGTGGGTTAGGTTTCATCTGATAAGTTCGTAGTTGACTGGATGCTTCAGTGAGGTCTGCTACGTAGTCGGGGCTGCGGAGGCTCTTAACCAGCATATTGTCTATGTAGACTTCCATGTTCCTGCCGATTTGTTCTTTGAACATTCGGTTCACCAGTGATACATCGCACTTGCGTTCTTCACGCCGAACGACATCACCCTCTTAGTTATGAAAGAGGTATTTCTTGATATAGGGGGTGCATTAATATCTAGTTGTAGCCCAAGTAGGCGTTCATGAAGCTGAGGAGGCTGTGTCCGGATGTGGCATTCACAATCTGGTCGATGCAGGGGAGTGGGAAGTTGTCATTCGGGCATGCCTTGTTCAAGTCCATGTAATCTACGCAGACTCTTCACTTCCCATTTTTCTTCATTACCAGTATGGTGTTTGCCAGCTAGTCCGGGTATCGTGATTCCTTGATCATGTCCTCGTTGAGTAACCGTTGTACCTCCTCGTTGATGATTTTATTTCTTTCAGACGCCACAGGTCTCTTCTTCTGCCCTATGGTTTTCCTCACGGGGTCCACCTCTAGGCGATGAGTGATTACTGACGGGCTGATTTCCCCCATGTCTCGCGTGGTGCAGGCGAAAACATCCTGGTTCTGTTGTAGTAGCTTTGTCAGCTGTTCCGTCAATTCTTTGCTTAAGCGTGAACCTATCTGAACGACCCTATTGTTGAGAGGGTTGTCAAGGTAAACCGTGGGGATTTCTTCCTCCGGTTGACCGACATTGGATCATCTCGGGCGCTCACCAGAGCATCATCGTCTGAGGTTGGTTGCTCTATCCCAATTTTTTTGGCAAGATTAAGAGACATCTTGGCCGCGGGATTAGTCGCCAGCTAAAATTTATCAGGACATTGTGGGGTCACGTATTGGCATTCTCTGGCCGCTGCTTGGTCGCCTCGTATGGTACCAACTGTTTGATTGACTGGGTACTTGATGCATTGGTACATAGTGGAAACTACTGCTCCCATTTGGAGCATTATAGGTGGACGATGCATCGATCACTATAAATTCTTGAAACATGATTTTCTGAATCGGTGGCTCTCCCGCGACTGCTGTTAATTGTATCTTTCCCAGCCGAAAGAGCTTTTTGCAGTTGAAATCAATCATCGGATGACTATCAGGAGTTAGGACCTCTTCCATTAGCTGCATGTTGCAGAATGTGCGGAGGAATAGAATGTTCAATGAACTCCCCATGTCGACCAAGGATCTCCTTACTTCCCAGCTTGCTAGGGAGATCGTGATTACCAGAACTTCATTATGTTGAAGTTGGACGCCCTGGAGGTTTTTGTCTGTAAAGGCTAGTGATATAAGAGGATCATGGCTCCGAGCGCCTGACATCCGTTGGTCGCCGCATATCGCTCGGACCCTCATCTCCCTGAGGGCTCTTTTTTCTAGATCTGTTTGATTGTTCGAATTTGAAATTTTCCCCATAGAGGACGTGTATCGTGCTTGCTGATTCGTCTCTTACTCTCTCGTCGGAAGGGACAGAGATTCATTTTTTCCTGGGGCAAGCAATAGACGAAAGCAGACGATAGAGCCATACTTGTCGGGGCGTCCAAAGTTAGGAAGTAATAGAACTTGTCATTCCTCAAACCATCAGTGAAGGCAGCAACGATTGTTGCATCGTCACAAACATTGTCGGAAGTCAACTCATTATTGAAGCGCGTGGCGCATGCTCTTAATGTCTCATCCGGCTTCTGCTTCATGTATTTGAGTATCTTCATCGTTAGCAAGATCTGTTGTATATGGGACAATTGCATATCCATCTTGGGGTCCATTGCTGCTTTCGCCAGCACGAGGGTGAGAGCATGTTCCCCTTGTGTCGTCGGTATCACCTGAAGTAGACTGAGCATTAGATGCGTCCCCCCGGTCTCTATTGTTCTGGGATCTGGTTGTCACCATCTTCTTGAACTCTGAAGAAAAATGATGCTAGTGTTTTGCTAGGAACTCTGTCATTCCCACAGACGGCGCCAAACTAATACAGTCAATTTTTGTTCGCTGCACGTGAGCCACAAACCACTGTTGTCCATGAGGTTTGTAGCATACCTTTGTTCACCAACCTCATGTCTTATTTATAGTGCTGGAGTCCTGGTTCAACCATGCCATCATTGGAGTAGTTTAGGGAAGGAGATCTTCCTGGAGATCCTTATCTAATTATGAGTAGTCTTGTAGAGGGAAATTTATTTGTTGGACCTATGCTCCTAGATACGCGAGATATAGTTCTCAATTGGAGTGGTTTCCATAGATGGAAGTTTCTGTGTACGACGTATACTCTGGTATTTGCTTCCTAGTTGGAGACAAAGTGTTGCTGGCTTGCCCGTCCGAAGCTGATCCCCGAGATACTTGCCTTGATAGGTCTTATGGGTATTGGGAATGGCTGTGAGACGTATAGGCTTAGCAAGTTGTAGCAATTTGGGTCCATCTGGCGAACTGCGCGACATGGGCTTGATGTCGCTTGGGACAAATCGGTGTTAGACTGATGCTTGGGCCTGTTATTCCTTGAGATCATCACGACAAGTGTACGGTGTAGAAAAGAGGGCATTTTGGTGTATCATCACTCGTGATGGACGGTCTCTGCCACGTGTACAGTCAGGATGTCTGTCTTATTTGATGTATCATCAGCTGCTCCTCCTTTAGTTAGTGGGTATGCTGACGTGGCCACTAACTTAGTGATGGTTGGACTTTCGACTTCATCATTGTCTTGCATTTAATATTGTTAGCAGTTTTAATGAGTTGACATCCCGATCTCTTATTTGATTGAACGTTTTCCTCCCGGGGTCCGTTGTCTCTCATTTCTTCCCTTTCTTTGCCTTTTTGAATGGGCTTCCCTTTCGGATTCATTCTTCTTCCTGGCGGCTATCATCTTCTCGAGAGTGATGTGCTTATGAGCGATCTTCAATAGATTCGCCATGTTCTTTGGGGGTTCCAGGTTCAAAGCATCAAAAAAATGTCATTTTATTAGTCTGGCGATGAAAATAGCATTGGCCGTGTCATCTCTACATCTGTCAATCATGGTTAAATCGTTAGTAAAACGAGTAACATATTCCCTTATTGTTTCCCCATGCTTCTGCTTGATGTGGAGCAACTAGTGTGGCCCCTTCATCATCCGTTGACTGCCAATGAACCTCGTAATGAAGGCGGTAGCAAGCGCCTAGAATGAGTCTATCAACCTTGGTGGTAGGCTGTTGAACTAGTTCATTGCTGTGGAGGTGAGAGTTGTCGGAAATGTTCTGCATAAGATGGATTTTGTGCTATTCTTTAATGACATCATGTGGTGAAAGTGTCGCAAGTGGTCTATCGAGTCAGTGGTACCATCGTACACTTCAAACTTTGGTGGGGTGAACTTCTTTGGCATTTAATTCACCATGAGTGCACCGGAGAATGGTGGTTTGGATAGTTCGTATAATACATTGGGATCTGTGACTTCGATCCTGAATGAGATTTCATCTGGGGTCTCACCACTCTGGGGTCCCTTCTTGAAGTGGTTTGCTACTTTTGAGATTTACCTGTTGTGGTTCTGCAGGAACTTCGTTAGCTGAGTTTTGTTGGGGCGTTGCTTGAACAGGGTTGGTGGATTGACCACGCTCTTGGGTGAGCTTTTTCACCATTTTGATTATATGGTCCATCCGGTCCATGAGTAAGTCTACACGTGGATCCGTGGCGATGTCTCTGGACATTTGGGATGTTTGAGCCACCTCGTGCTCTAGCTCTCTGTTATCGAGCATGGTTGTTCCGACGTTCACTGTTGGGTCTGTGGTGTGTGCTATTGGCGGCGCAGATTTTTCGGTGGAAGGATTGCTTTGATTGTTGTCAAATTGATGGTCTGTAGAGTGTTCTATTTGTTTCAATCTTGACAATCTCAAATTCCTGTATCGCTCTTAAACATTCCTTAATCGTTGATGAGGCTTGAGGAAGTTTGCCATTATAGGCTATCTTCTTTAAAGGAAAACTTGTCGTTTCCCACAGACGACGCCAAACTGATGTGTGGCCGAAGGCACTCTGATGCTTAAGTTAGTACTCAGTTGGAGATAGAGATAAAATTGGATAGAACTCAGTTAAAATTGCATACCTTTTATAATGGTTGCAGTCCCTGCGTGACTTAAGCATGTGAAGCGCAACAAGGGGAGACGTTCTTTGTAACAGCTTCCCCCTTTATGAAGACATGTTTGTGGTGGCGTGACTCTCTCAACTACTCTTTTTCTATGTAACGTTTCTCTCCCTTAAGGGAGAACTTTATTGGGCCTAGTTTTGGGCATTTGATTATGATTTATTGGGCAGGCCCTTTTTGGGCTTGATTGAATTCATTTTTTTGGGCTTTATGAATTGGTCTGGTCTAGGGACACTTGATCCTCATGATGGACGGTCTCTGCCATGTGCACAACCGAGATGTCTATCTTATTTGATGTATAATCAAATTATATTAAGGACTTAGGTATAATTAATTAATGTTTGAGAGAATAAATTTAAGTAATATGAAGTTTATTTATCTACTAATTAATTTTTACACCATGTTTTTCTATTTCTCAAATTGATCCAAACAACTTCACCCCATACAAAATTATGCATACCCATTGAACAAAGAACGCCAAATAATGACCCAAAATACACAAACTACATCAACCAAGTTATAAGACATTAAAAAGTAACAAAATAGAAAACCCAATCAAAGAAAAACTTGGAAACAAAAATCTTCAAAACTATCAAATTCATTCAAATCCGTACGAGAGAGTAGAATAACTCATTGATCCACATTGCAAGCTAAGAGAAGGCAAGCCAAAGGTGTGATGGCTCAGTGGTTGAGCAGTGGCGGATGGTATCACTAGGTCACAAGGTCAAACCTAGCCGGCGGTATCTGGGGTGAGAGGGGTTAAGGGAAAAAATCTTTAAAAAAAAAGCTAAAAAAAGGCACGATCCTTTCTTTGCCCGGGGAAAATTACTATAAAATGAGTTGAAGAAGAGGGAAAAATCAGTGCGGGATTCCTCTTCGATCTCCTTGAGTTGAGCCTCTTCTTCATCTCTTCCAACCAAACCAATCAATGGCAAAATTAGGGTTTTGTTCTTCCTTCACAATGAAAACCAAAGCCAGATTGAAAATAAAAGTTTTTTTTTGCAGCATAAGAGAACAAACCTCTTTGGAAGAAGGATCTTTTTCTTCGGCATCCTCAGCTCTGGACATCTCGACATCTCCCTCCATCTCTCATTCATCTAGATTTCCCCTCTGTACACTTTGTGTTCGCTCTCCTGATCGTGTTCTTGTTGCTCCATCTCTCTCTACGTGTGATTTATCTGACTGTCTCTCAAGTCTCTCTCTTGTTGGGTTTTGACGATGGAGGCTTGGAGTTTTCTTGGGAAATGAAGAAGATGAGAAGGGGAGGAGGACTGGAGAGATATTCTTCTGAAACAGAAGAAAATGATAAAAAGGAAATTAGGGAGAGGGGATGCGTTAGGGTTTTTTTTTAAATATGAGTGAGGATATTTCGAAAAAATTAGAAATGAATGCACACAATTTTACTGTTCATAAGGCGACGAGGCGTTATCTAGTTTACATGTCGCAATTAAATGGTAGACAATATTAACTATGTACATTATCATGTGGAGTTCGATGACACAGGGTACTTTGCCTGTCTTGAATTAACATCAGCACCAATATCAATGCCCAATCTATTATATGTCCTTTACAATACAATGGTGGTGGTGTGTTTCCAGAGAGTAAGTATGTGGTGGGAATCCAAATTAACGTTTGAGTTAATACTCAATTAGGTAAGCAGTGGTAAGCACTACTGCAGCAATTGAAAACATCAGGATAGGTACAATCATCTTTTAGACCCCACAAATTGATAGATAAACAAAATATAATAAATAATAAATAAAATTTAATCACTTCCCATATGTTTACGTGAATATGGATAAACGTAAACTATAAAGAACTTTTAATATGAGTTTGAAAAAGATAATATTAATTATTATATTTGGTTGTAAGGAAATATTTTATGGAAAAGCTGAAGAAAAAAAAACAAAGGGGAGAGAGAAATAAGAGAAGGGCAATCACCATGTATTTGGAAAATATTTTCACAGATTTCCTTAAGAAATAAAATTTAACAATTTTGTAAAAAAAAAAATAGACATTATCACAGAAATCATGTTCTTCATTCTTTGCTCTTCAGAATGCACTATAAAGCTCAAAAGCTCTGTGGCACCACAGCTCCGTGATGACAAATTAGTGCTTCTCCTGATTTTCTCATTTATAAATAACCTACTAAGTAGTGTATGGCACTTATCTGTCATGGTTTATTGGTTATCACGGAGTTGTGAGGTACACCTTTTCTTACGCCATTGTTGGGATGGCTTAATTTTTACAAAACAATAGATAAACTATAGTTAAAAGCACTCGAACTCGTGATGTTATCAATTTCATGGTTCATTGTCCAATTTCATTTATCTTGTTAAATTCATGTGACTTGTTGTTAGCTTTGTTTATCTTCACTTTTTATCTGTAAGAGTTAAACATAAGTTAACTTTTGGTTTTTTTTTATGCAATTTGTATTTTTATCGAAAATACACTAGGATTGGGAAAGTACAGTGAATACTAGTCAATGCAGATAGTAAAGAGCAAAGAATAATGAAGAAGAATGGGAAGTTGTAGAGACATCAAGAGATATATAGGTGATGAGACATTAAAACAGTCATCCAACATAGCTAAATAGGTGTCATAGGTCCATCCTAATGAAAGAAAGCTTGGACAAACCAGGCCCTAACCTGGTCTAAGTCAGACCCAAATCAAGTCCAAGTTCATTTTTATTCAGCCTATAAGTCAGGCGCCCAAACTCAGATTATGTCAGTCCAATCTGGTATGAATCTCAGAGTATGGCTCATAATAAGATCCGAATACAGACCTCCAAACTATAGCACACCCAAGGTTTATTTATGTCACTCTTGATCCAATCTAGCATTGAGTCCTAAAGAGAGCCAAGTGTCAAACAAAAATTGGTCATGAACGGGTGAAGAACCCTACATGGACATAACTTGTCACGCCCCGATTTTTCGAAGAAAACAAAAATCTCAAAATTCACGTAGGATTATTCGTTTATCCAAAACTCGGGACGTAAAAAATTCAATAAAAACAGAACAATTAGTAGCAACAACTAAAGCATAGCAACAACTAAAACATAGTTTGAAAAATTGAAACAAACTAAAATAATCTAACCAACAAACTCTGACGTTGCTAGCCCCACTAACGGAACTCCAGTAATGCTGCTCAAAAATCTCTAAACCTTAAAGGCTAATCAGCTACATTATCAAAGGAATGTACCCAAGAAGCAAAAGCTCACTTGGGTCATCAATAAAGTTGGTGTGAGTAATATTTATCCCAAAAATCAACACATCAACAAGTGATAACATAAAATTAAACACAAAAATTAACAATCACACAAACAGGTAGTTCATCAAAGAGGCAAAGGTGTCATGCAAGAAAATCACAGTTCAAATAATTTAGTTCCTCAACGAGGCAATCATGTTATCCTAATAAGTAAATACATATTCACTTGTAGTTACTCTTTAGATGTTGACTATGACAAGTTTGACCTACAGAAATATTAGGGAACTTAACATCCTGCACGAAAATTGTTATAAAGAATATAAGTTTAGTTTATTAATTAAAATAGTTATCTTCATACATTAATTGACGTAAGCATATTATTCATTTTTATTAAATTTATTCATTTTTAACTAATTAATCACTTAGACGATACCACATTCGCACCACCTTTGTGCCGAACATACATTCTCGTATGTCTCTCTCATATAAAAGAGAACTTCTCCGTCAATCATGTCTAAGTGGGACACATCACATACGGACATGAACTTAACGAATACTCTCAACTATATGAGTAACAAAAAGGCACTCTTGAGCTATCAATGTGCATAAAGTAACGTCACATTTTTTACGGATTAATATCAAGCCTATTTTAGGCATTCCAAAACCACACTCTTTTCTGCAAGACCCAACCCGTAGGTAATTTAGTTTTTGTATAAAAAAAGAGTCGCCCTACTCCGCAAGACACATCCTGAAGGAAATTTAGTTTTCTCTATAGAAGATGGAAAACATAAACAATAAGAGGTTTGGTAGTTCTAAGTAATATAATTCCAATGGTATAAACATTTAACAATGCAATGTGCTCCATATCACTTATTGTGATACACCAAAAATTCATTTAACAATGACATTTTGTCATTTATACACAAATGTTCTTTAACAAAAATGGCCATTAGGCCTATTAAGTATAGGAGTTTATATAACATAACAAGTCAATATACATACGCATGCAAGTATCAAATTTCATACTACATTAACAAGACAAGATGTACAACAATACAATAAGGCGTCTTTTAAAAGAAATTTATGAGAAAATTCAACTCAATCATGTTTAACATGTAAATTCAACATGATTTTAAGATTTACTAAATGTGCAATAGGCGTAACAGGCCTTAGTGATCCAACATTCAACATCTCTATTCTCCATACCATAAACTCAGTCCAAGCAAATCTTATTCAAACATAATTTATCAAGTCAGGTTGCAAACCTAAAACAGTGTGGCACTATACTCAAAATATCCCCACAACCACATATATATTCAACTAAACAGCTTTGGGCCTAACTATTTAGTTTGGCCTGTAACAATACCCAATTCCTGAATTTCTGAACTCAATTTCCAATTCAATTCAGGACTCAATTCAAATCAATACCCAATTCCAAATCAAATTAGTACCCAATTGCTATTTTCTGGATTCAATTCAAATCAATACCTAATTCTTTACTTTATGAACTTATAAACCAAATTCCACCAGCAACTCATATCCTTTATTTTCAGAACTTATAAGCCTAGCCAAGTCAACAACTCATATTCATTATAAGTCAAATCCACCATCCATATTCATTCCGTAAGTCCATTCCATATCCTACATCTTATAAGCCCAATTTCATCAATAAATTAAAATTCCAATTTAACCAAGATAATTTCATTAAAATCTTTAAATCAATTAACAATAAAATAATTCTACTCCAATTTTATTCCATCATTTAATCATTCCTCAATTAATCACCATTTCACAAAATACAACCCTTAACAATTTATCAAACTTACTTCACATGTCAAGTCTTAACTCATTATTATGCCTAATAAAACAAATAACATGTACAACACTACTAATCAAAACACATTACAGAAAACACTCTAAAACACTAACTATTTATACTATTGTGTTTTCCTTTATCTAAATTAATCTAAACCTAGATTTGTACTATTTCACAAACTCCATATATTCCATCAACTACACTAATAAATATTCATAGATTATCTTAAAATAAATATAAAGAGAATGAAGAAAAACTCACTTATTTGATCAAGTAATGAATATCACAAAAGCCGCATTGATATAAAATCCCACAAAATTGAAAATCACAACAAATATTTGAATACCCAAATCAATTTCCCGAGCAAAAACACGTGCACACCACTTACACAAGCACATGTCACATCCACTTATCTTTGTTTCTTTCTCTCTTCTTATTTTCTATTATCTCTTTTCTTTATCTATTTTTATTTCCCTTCTTTTCTTTCTTCTCTTCATTTTCTCTTCTTCAATTTGTCATTTTCTTCATCTCTTGTCTTTTTTTTCATCATCTCTATTTCTTTCTCTTTCCTTTTCTTTTCTCTCCTCCTTCTCTTCCTTTTTTTTTCTTCACTCCAAGCACCGTACGGCCAAAAATAGTACTTAAACCTAAAGTCATCTCACTTAAGGTTTTAAGTAGGTAGTTATATTTGCACCCCTTCTAGCCGTCACTCCAAATTAAATCCATAGATGAGTATAAGCCAATCACAATTAGGGTTTAAGTAAATATTTATATTTGCACCCATTTTTTATATATATTTAAACTAATAATAAATAAATAATAAAATATTACATGAAATAATAAAAATGAACTATTTAGCCACCAAATACTTGGCTATCACTAGAATACTAATTTTGTAAACCGTGCATTATTAATGTGCAAATAAAGTTTTGATTGACATCAATAAAAGATGTATTTTATCGAACTTTAAACATTGAGGTAAATATATTTAGGTAGTTCTAAGAAATGAGGTCATTACATTTTATTTTATTTTTGTACAAAAAATATTTATTAATGTCATTGAAAAAGCACCGGTGTTACAATATATACACCTTAAAAGGAATCTCGAAAGGTAAGAGAGCTAGGTAAATTGCGAAAAAATTATTGTTTGGCCAATGAACTAAGATTTTAAAATAAAATTTTAAATGAACTTTGCGCACATAAATTTATATTGTCATTGAAAAAATACGAGTGTTACAATATATACAACTCAAAATAAATCTCGTCCCGAGATTCGCTGGCGGAGCTAATTAAATACTCGTAATAACAAAACCAATAAATGAAAAACTAAATGAAGAAAGGAAAAAAAATGACACCCAATATTTACATATAAAATAAAAGACGCTTATTGTCTCACATACAAGTAAAATGAATCTTATTACAAGATTTCGAAAAAAAAAAAACAATACTAAAAGTTTAAAGTTCACCCTTGTCACTTTATCTCAAGACTTTTACACTTATACTCACCCATATCCACATTTCGAGGATCACCTAGACTCTACCCCAGCCTAGGCTAACCAAATGCTCTGTTACCAAACTGTTACGCCTCGATTTTTTAAAGAAAACGAAAATCTCAAATTCCATGTAGGATTATTCGTTTCCCCAAAGCTCGGGACGTGGAAAATTCAATAACAACAAAATAATTAGTAGGAACAACTAAAACATAGTTTGGAAAATTGAAACGAACTAAAAATAATCTAACAAGCAAACTCTGACATTGCTAACCCCACTAACGGAACTCCATTAACGCTGTTCAAAAATCTCTAAACCTGAAAGGCTAGTCGGCTACATTCCCAAAGGAATATATCAAAGAAGCAAAAGCTCGTTTGGGTCAGCAATAAAGCTAGCGTGAGTAATCTTTATCCCAAAACCACACTCTTTTCCGCAAGACCCAACCCGTAGGTAATTTAGTTTCTTTATAAGAAAAGGGATGCCCTACTCCGCAAGACCCATCCTGAAGAAAATTTAGTTTCTCTATAGAAAAAGGAAAACATAAACAATAAGAAATGTGGTAGTTCCAAGTAATACAATTCTAATGGTATAAACATTTAACAATGCAAGGTGCTCCATATCACTTATTGTGATACACTAAAGATTCATTTAACGATGACATTTTGTCATTTATATACAAATGCTCTTTAACAAAAATGACCATCAAGCCTATTCAGTATAGGAGTTTATATTCCATAACAAGTCAATATGCATACCCATGCAAGTATAAAATTTTATAATACATTAACAAGACAAAATGTACAACAATACAATGAGGCATCTTTTAAAAGAAATTTAAGAGGAAATTCAACTCAATCATGTTTAACATGTAAATTCAACATGATTTCGAGATTTACTAAAGGTGCAATAGGCCTAAGTTATCCAACAATCAGCATCTCTATATTCCATACTATAAACCCAGCCCAAGCAAATCTTATTCAAACATAATCTATCACAAGTTGGGTTCTAGCAGGGGCGGACCTACTAAGGAGCGAGGGGGAGGGGGGGGGGGGGGGGCAGCTGCCCCCGCTCAACTTTTAAAATAATTTTATTATATATTATACTTAATCTATAAAAAATCAATTTTATAATTTATAATACAATATGTAAATTGTGCATTCAATTACTTTTACATTTTTCTATTGGTGTAGTGGTTGGAAGTTTGTAAATTTTTGTAAAAAACCCGAGTTCGATACTCATCGAGCGCATGCTTTTTTTTATGGTTATTGATAATTACTATTTTTATTATTGTTACTCGCCTAATTTTTTATTTTCAATACAATTTTATAGTAATTGCAAACATAAAAAAATTGTTTAGTTTAATAAAAATTTATTTTTGGTCCTTTCGGAGCGTATGATTTTTTTATGTCTATACAAATTTGTCATTGTGACATTCCCCTACATTTTTGTTTTCAGCGCAATTTTATATGTAATTGCAAACATTAAAGCAATGAATTGCTTGTTCACAAGTGGCGTAAAACCTCCAACCAAAAAAATATTTGAAATTAATATCTACAATAATAACTAAAGAATTCAATGAAAATATATGCCACTAGCCAACCTGTACAAATTTTGAGCCTCATATAAACATTTTCTCGATGAAATTGTATTAGGATCTTATTATGTTCATAAATTTCCGATTTTTTTTTAGTTTCAATTAGATATTTATCCTAATTATTTTGTGATTTTAGTTATATATTCCAATTATTACGCTCGTTTGCCCCTTGCTAAGGTTATTGATATTGTGATCTTATTTTGGCTTAAAATTTTATTACACTTAATTCAATTTGGTATATGCAATGTATTTTTATAGTTGTATTTTTCTTATTTTACTAACTCGGGTAGAAACTTTTTTTTTCTTGCCATTTTGCCCCCTGACTAAAATCCTGGGTCCGCCACTGGGTTGTAGGTCCAAAACAATGTGGCACTGTACTCACAATATCCCCACAGCCACATATATATTAAACTAAACAGCTTTGGGCCTAACTATTTAGTTCGGCCCATAACAATACCCAATTCCTGAATTTCTGAACTCAATTTCCAATTCAATTCAGGACTCAATTCAAATCAATACCCAATTTCAAATCAAATTAGTACCAAATTCCTTATTTCTGGATTCAATTCAAATCAGTACCTAATTCTTTAATTTCTGAACTTATAAGCCCAATTCCATCAGCAACTCATATCCTTTATTTTCAAAACTTATAAGCCCAGCTAAGTCAACAACTCATATTCATTATAAGTCAAATCCACCATTCATATTCATTCCGTAAGTCCAGTCCATATTTTACATCTTATAAGCCCAATTTCATCAATATATTAAAAGTCCAATTTAACCAAGATAATTTCATTCCAATCTTTAAATCAATTAACAATAAAATAATTTTACTACAATTCTATTCCATCATTTAATCATTCATCAATTAATCACCATTTTACAAATACAACCCTTAATAATTTATTAAACTTACTCCACATATCAACTCTAACTTAATATTATGCCTAATAAAACAAATAACATGTAGAACACTACTAATCAAAACACATTACATAAAACACTCTAAAATACTAACTATTTATACTATTGTGTTTTCCTTTATCTAAATTAATCTAAACCCAGACTTGTATCATTCCACAAACTTCATATTTTCCATCAACTACACTCATAAATATTCATAGATTATTTTAAAATAAATATAAAGAGAATGAAGAAAAACTCATTTGATCATGTAATGAATATCACAAAAGCCGCATTGATCTAAAATCCCGCAAAGTCGAAAATCACAACAAAGATGTGAATACCCAAATCAATTTCTCAAGCAAAAACATGTGCATATCACCCACACAAGTACATATCACATCCTCTTTTTCTTTTTCTTTTTTTTTTCTCTCTTCTTATTTTCTCTTATCTATTTTCTTCATCTATTTTTCTTTCCCTTCTTTCTTTCTTCTCTTCATTTCTTCTTCTTCAATTTCTCATTCCATTCCTCTCTTTTGTATTCTTCTTCATCATTTCTATTTCTTTCTCTCTTTTCTTTTCTTTTCTCTCCCCTTTCTCTTCATTTTTTTCTTCATTCCAAACATCGTACAGCCAAAAGGAATACTTAAACAAGGGTTGTGCATTCAAGACCGAAAAACCGAACCGAAACGACAACCGGACCAATCAGGTCGGCTTTGAGCCAGTTTTTAATAATATTTTTAATATTCGGTCCCAAAATCGGGACCGGACCGAAATTCTCGGTTCGAGCTTGGTTTCAATTCCTAGAGCCCACCGGTTAACCGGCCCCGCCCAAGCAATGGGGGAGGTGTTGGGGTTTGGAGTGAATTTGATTTACTGGGTTTGGGAGAATGGGGGAGGTGAAATGAGAGGACAAGACAGTGGTGTTGATGTTGTCATGGGGGTGATATTGATGTTGTCATGGTGTGAAGTGTGATGTTGATGTTGTCATGGGGGTGATGTTGATGTTGTCAACGTGTGAGGATGATGCATGATGATGGAAGGGATTGTCCTCCATCCTTGAAAATTGAAATTGAAATTTGATTATGGGTTGAAAAACAACTGAACTTGATAAAAGAACTGAATGCGACCGAGACCGGGATTCGGTTAACCGGCTTCATTCAGTCGGGTTTCGGTTTCTGAAATTTAAAATTTTCTAGTTCCGGTCCAGTTTGCGGTTTTGGTTGTTTGGGTCGGTTAACTGAACCGGCCCAGCCCTAACTTAAACCTAAAGACATCCCACTTAGGGTTTTAAGTAAGTAGTTATAGATTAGTATAAACCCATCTCAATTAGGGTTTAAGTAAATATTTATATTTGTACCCATTTTTTTTATATATATTTAAACTAATCATATATAACTAATGAAATATTACATGAAATAATAAAAATGCACTATTTAGCCACTAAATATCGTTGTATCACTGGTATAAATGAATATCGATGTGTTTTGTAGAATTGGAAGACTACATAATCTGAAGACCCTGTAAGTATCATTGTAACGATAAGAGAAGCTACTGGTATGCCGCTAGCCTTCCTGTGGTAAAATGTGTAGGAATAAGTTATGCATATAAGCATACATAATTGAATCCGTTGTTGGGATCTTGTGAGTTTTATGTAAAATGCCTAAAAGTCCACACATTCTATTTCAGTGACTTATTTTAACTTTGCTTTGATCCGATAGAACTACTATAATAAGTTGTGAAGAAATTTTCTTGCACAGGTCTTTGGGAAGTGAATCAGAATTGTGCTTGACATTGCTTATTCATCATCAAGGATCATGAATAAAACAAGAGATATAAGTATATACACATCTAAACCTACAAATGCTCTTGATTAGGATTTTACTGATCTGATGCAGGAAAATTTCTAGGGTTCCTAATTTGGTTTCTAGGGTTCCTAATTTGCTCTCAAAGTTATTTAGTAAATAACTTTGAGAGATTTTTCAATTTAATTAGGAGTATTTTTAGTTTCCTTTTAGGATTAGGCATTATTTTTCTTTTAGGAATAGACTGCTTGTTATTTTAGTATTTGCTTTTATTTTTTTCTTTTAGAAATATGCAGTTTCTTTTTAGGATTTACTTTTGGGTAATATTTCTTTTATCGTTTAAGAAGAGATTTTGAACCCAATTTGGGCCAGATTTTTGGCAGATTACTTATTTTATTACGTATTTCGTTTTAGTATGATTATTGGAAATTGCCATTTTTTTGGTAAAATTCTAATAATGAGTTTTAGCTATAAAGCCCGGCTTGTGGGCTAATTTAGAGACAGTTTTTTATTTGCATAATTTTGAATTGACATTAGAGATATTTCTCTGTGTTTTGGGCGATTATTTTGTATTCTTCCCTATCAGTTATCTGTTAGAACTAGCTCACAGGATAATCGCTATTTTGCCCGGCGTCAGTTGGTATCAGAGCTTCAACATCTTCTTGGGGTGAGATTTCATCAGTTTCTATGACTGATGGTCGTGGTCATGGTCGTCGCGCGCAGGTTCCGAACGAGGAAGCCCCTCACCGTGATCGTAACATTAAGAATATGATGATTGAAGATTTACAGAGGCAAGTTGCAGAGTTAACCCGGCGTTTAACGGCGCAGGATTTCAGTAATCGTGAGATGGAAGATCACGATTCTGATTCCCGTTTCGAAAACCCATATCCCAATCATGCTCGATTATGGGAGCATGGAGAACCTGTGTATGACGATGAGGAGCTTGAGGAAGACGTGGTAGACCAAACTAAAGAGTTTGGAAAGCCTGTGTATGACACTGATGAAAAGGAGGATGAAGATTCTGAGTTCGAGGAGGATCCCTCGAAGATTGAGTCGAAAGATGTGGATGATGATGAAGATCAGGAAACTACTGATGGTGTTGGAGATTGGGAGAAAATGATGAGCAAGACAGATAAGCTCATGGACAAAGAGTTCATGAAGGACCCCAGTGAGATAACATGGGGATCAGTCGATAAAAAGCTCAAGGTCATTGTAGTTGCACGTGGTCGCAAGGGAACTGGAAGAGTTGAACAGATTGAACAACTAAATGTCTTGACGAAAGTTGCTAAGACTCATGCTCAGAAGCTTGAGATCCTCTTCAATGTTGTATCTGCCGAGCACCACCATCAGTCGCCACCTCACCTACCTCCCTCACCCATCTCTCTCTTCCTTCTTGTTTCCCTCTCTCTCGTGCAGGTATTGGAGCCAAACGGAGAAGAAGAAGAATGAGCAACTCGTGAGACGCAGGGCGCGTGTGATACCCTTATGTGGGCGGACCTGAGAGGGAGGGTGAGGGAAAGGCCCTTGATGGCGAAGCCCAACAGGCCCGTGGATTCCAATAGGGGTTGGGCGAGCTACCAAGGGGAGATTATAGTCCCACATCGCCTAGGTGAGGGAAGGGGATGTGCTATATATGTACGAGTTTGGATCTACAAAGTACTAAGCGTTTTAAAGCCGTGCGGGCCTTGGGCTCAAAGTGGACAATATAGTAGTCTGTGGATCGGGTCGTTACAGAATGGTATCAAAGTCGGATCTAGCCGGAAGTGTGCCAACGGGGACGTTGGGCTCCCTTAGGGGGGTAGACTGTGATACCCTTCTGTGGGCGGACCTGAGGGGGAGGGTGAGGGAAAGGCCCGTGATGGCGAAGCCCAACAGGCCCGTGGATCTCAATAGGGGTTGGGCGAGCTACCAAGGAGAGATTATAGTTCCACAACGCCTAGGTGAGGGAAGGGGATGTGCTATATATGTACGAGTTTGGATCTACAAAGTATTACGCGTTTTAAAGCCGTGCGGGCCTTGGGCCCAAAGCAGACAATATAGTACTCTGTGGATCGGGTCATCACAACGCGGCTCGCTGGAGACGAAGACCGCGAGTTTCTGGCAGGAGAAAACTGATTTACAAATCAGTTTGGCTATTTGCACCTCAAACACTTGCTTTTTGTACCACCACAGTGCACTTGCAGCCCTTCGCGTCACGTGTTCATGCAGGAATTGATGGACTCCACCTACACCAGTGTTGTGCCATCGTCCACCATGATTTTCTAGCCCATGCAGACGTGAATTCAGATTTACCAGCAGAGGTGCAGCAGCTAGCAGAGTTTTTTTACCTAATACCAGAGGATCTTCTTCTTGGACTGCCGCCAGAGGATTTCGATGACGCTGTTGTGAACTCGAGGACGAGTTCTTTCCAACCCGGGGCGACTGATGCAGGAGAATTTCTAGGGTTCCTAATTTGGTTTCTATGGCTCATAATTTGCTCTCAAAGTTATTTACTAAATAACTTTGAGAGATCTTTCAATTTCATTAGGAGTATTTTTAGTTTCCTTTTAGGATTAGGCATTATTTTTTTTTAGGAATAGACTGCTTATTATTTTAGTATTTTATTTTATTTTTTATTTTAGAAATATGCAGTTTCTTTTTAGGATTTAATTTTAGGTAATATTTCTTTTATCGTTTAAGAAGAGATTCTGAACCCAATTTGGGCCAGCTTTTTGGCAGATTACTTATTTTATTACGTATTTCGTTTTAGTATGATTATTGGAAATTGTCATTTTTTTGGTAAAATTCTAATAATGAGTTTTAGCTATAAAGCCCGGCTTGTGGGCTAATTTAGAGACAGTTTTTTATTTGCATAATTTTGAATTGACATTAGAGATATTTCTCTATGTTTTGGGCGATTATTTTGTATTCTTCCCTGTCAATTATCTGTTAGAAGTAGCCCGCGGAATAATCGCTATTCTGCATTATAGGGGTGTTTGTTGAATTTATGTTTAAATTTAGATCAAAGACCCTGTAAGTATCGTTGTATCATTGGTATAAATGAATATCGATGTGTTTTGTAGAATTGGAAGACTACATAATCTGAAGACCCTGTAAGTATCATTGTAACGATAAGAGAAGCTACTGGTATGCCGCTAGCCCTTCTGTGGTAAAATGTGTAGGAATAAGTTATGCATATAAGCATACATAATTGAATCCGTTGTTGGGATCTTGTGAGTTTTATGTAAAATGCCTAAAAGTCCACACATTCTATTTCAGTGACTTATTTTAACTTTGCTTTGATCCGATTGAACTACCATAATAAGTTGTGAAGAAATTTTCTTGCAGAGGTCTTTGGGAAGTGAATCAGAAGGTGCTTGACATTGCCTATTCATCATCAAGGACCATGAATATAAAACAAGAGATGTAAGTATATGCACATCTGAACCTACAAATGCTCTTGATTAGGATTTTACTGATCATAAGTTAAGAAACATAAATTTTGTTATTGGAATGTCGCCGGCTTCTACTGCTCTATGCTCAATGTTGTTGGTGCATATGGAGGACAAAAACTTATATTTGGATTTATGACTACTTTGAACTGGAGATGTTTTTATTCCCCTACACAATTATGTTCCCTTTTTTGTGAAACAACTGGGATGTGCTTCTCACGTATGGGGCAACTTTTGTTGTTGAAATGATACTACTGCATGCTCACGAACTTGGGAAACAGTTTCATGTTATAGTGGTAGACTCGCGGCCAAAGCTAGAAGGACAAGCGTTACTACGTAGATTGGTAGCAAAGGGCCTCAGCTGTACATATACTGTGAGACCTGCGGTTTTAAAAAAAAAAAAAAAAAAAAAAAAAAAGATTTTTTTAAGGCGGGGTGTACTCAGCAAAGGTGGTGGGGGCACATAGCCACCCACCCCTTTAAAACAGAACGACCCCTCCCCCCTTTCTTCTTCTTTCTCTTTTCTTTTGTTTTTGGTTTCTGTTCGTTCCAGCAGCGAGCAAGCTGCGACTTCGTCGCCTCCTCTTTTTTTTTCGGCGGTTTTTGGGTGATTTCTTCCCCAATCTCACCTCCTCCTCCTCGGTTAGTCCTCTCCTCTTTCCCCTCTGTATTTCTCAGTTGCTTTTTTTCAAAAAAAAAAAAAAAAAAAAATCAGTTTTCTTTTGGGTTTAGGGTTTGATCGGTTTTTTAGCTCCGATCAGCCGTGTTGGGGCCTTGGTGGCGTCCTTGGGAGCCCTTAGAACCGACATGCAAGACTGTTTTGGGGTTGGCCAATTTTTTTCAAAAAAAAAACAGGATGCATGTTTGTTTGGAGGATTCCTCGGCGTGAAACCGGGCTTTGGGTGCGTGGGTGAGCCTCATTTTCGTGACTCTGAGTGTCCTTAGACTCTGTTGTGGGTTGTTGTGCAGTTTGGTAGCGATCGGATCGGAGTAGGGAGGGTTTCGGGGCGTTTTCGCCAAACTTTGAGTTTCGGCCGGGTGGTTGCCGAATTCCTATTGCCTGTAAGTTTTCCTTTCAGTCACGCGCCGCTTGTATTTATTGATTTATTTCAGTTTTCGGCTAGTTTTCTCATTTTCGAGTCCGCCTTGCAGTTTTAGAATTTTCGTGGCCCCGCATTCGTGGTATTGCGTGTTTGGAGCTTCGACCGGTAGGAATTGGGTTTTGAAAATCCATTCCGCCAGGTGAGTGGAACTATAATTTTAATTTAAGAAATAAGTATTTGAAATCCTGAATTTAATTTTTACAGTATACCGTCAATTGTGTAGAATTGAATCCAAATCTGAAATTCGGAGTTTTCAGATTTCGAGGATTGTGTTAGTTATGTGTGAATGAATTATGCATTGAATTTTCAGAAAGCATGATACTTGAATGAAATTGAATAGTAATTTTGGTGTGATTAGGCTTTGGTGTAATGACATGAGACTTGTATGCTTTGTTGTCGAGTTTGCATAGCATATCATGTTTTACCGTGGATTTTCGAGTCTTGAGCATGTGTGATAATCGACTCGAATAAATTTATTGTGGTGAATTGGGTCATGTTGGGACCCTGGCATAGTCGTGGTTATATAAAAATTGCCGAATTATTTATGATTGCACGTTTATACATTTGGTTATGTACAGATTTGTCATTTGTGCATGTGGATAGTAGTATAAGTGTCTTTACCCCGCTATAATGCCTGTTGTGCCGATGCTTAGGAGCTTGCTCGCATCGAGAGTTGGATGGTGCTTGAGATGACTCGCACCTGACATTGTGGACGCTACTGCATGTGGCAAGCTTGCTGAGGTGCGGTGAGCTCCCGCACGCACTTGCCACTATAGAGTGCAGTAGGACGGGTCCCGGAGGACGTGCTTTGGAGATTACTCGCTTTCCCTCCCAGCGCGCTTGATTTTGATTATGTTAGGTTGGCCGTGTTAGGCCAGTCGTTCGGGATGTTTGAGTTTGTATCCTGGCAGATGGCACCCCATTAGGATACAAACAAGCCCGAAGTGGTACTGGTGCACGTTGTGGGATGTGTCTGGGTGAGACACATTCGTAGGGTATGCGGATACCTACGATATGAGACACTTATACATAATTTTACCGGATTTTTGGTTTCAACCTAATTGCTATACCTAGGAGGCTAGGAAGAATTATGAGATTGTTTTATTTCCATTGTTTGATATTTACCATGTTGAATCACGTGTAATAATCGACATATCATAAACTGGTAGTTATTGTTGAATCTGAAATGTTTGTGTTGTTGCTTGAACTTAGAAACATTATCCTTAGAGACACGGTGTGATTTAGACTTTAGAACGTGTTGCTTATTCATTGTTGTGTGGCATGAATTTTCCTTGTTTATTATCCCGTTATTTGTATTTAGTTCGCTCGCACCAGCTAGCTTTGTGCTTTGCTGACCCCGCAAGGGGTGTGCTTCTATTGGAGTGCAGGCAGTGTTGGCGTTCCTGCTGATCGTGGCGCGTAGGCCCCGATTTTCGTTGTAGGAGCGTTTTGTGCTTTTTGGGTTGTGTCCACCCTGTACGGGTATGTTTTGCTTCCTCTGTGTTTCAGATGTACTATATTGTTAAACTAGATGTTTGTATACTGGTTTTTGTCGCTATGACTCTGGCGGGGCGAATCAAATATATATTTATTTTGTTCAAACTTTAGCGTAGTTTTATTTTCTTTTGTTTATCGTATCAAGAAGGTGTTATATTAAGATGTTGTGGCCGGTTACGATCCGCCTGTGTACGTGTTAGTTCACGCATCGGCACGCTGCGATTCCCGTGGCGGGTCGGGGCATGACATATACCCATATTAATGCCTTAACTTACATCATGCATGAAGTTACTAGGGGTTTTTTGGGGGCTGTTTCGGGGTTATATAATGGAACAATGTACTTGAGGTTGGGGACTGCTTGTGTTTCCATGCTTGCACATGCATTCCGTGTGCCAGTCTTAATATGTTGTGAAGCCTACAAGTTTCATGAAAGGGTCCAGCTTGATTCTATTTGCTCGAATGAGCTTGGTAAGTTGCGTCTCAACTGATTCTATGAATACTTTTTCATCTTGATGTGACTTAATATATATGTTTCTTGGGTCGAATCTATGATTTAAACATTGGGTTGTTTGGTTTACAGGTGATCCACATTCCATCTCTAAGGTTCCTGGAAGAAAGGACATAAACCAATCGGACAATTGGACTAATAATGAAAATATGCCACTTTTAATTCTTCTGTAAGTAGTGATAATTCATGAGTTAAAAGGTACACTATTAATAGAAATAATTGCATATTTTTTCTTTCGATTACTTGTGGATGTTAATAGTCATTGAAAATTGATGTGTTTGTATGTAACTGTGTAATGCAGGGGTGAAACCGTGAAGCAGAAATGGAAGCTAAGGTGTATCAAGGTAATCCTAATATCTTGGAAGCAATCGGCAATGTGACGGGCGCAATAAAGGATAAGCTGGCTGGTACAAGGGAGGAGTACCATGAAGACGAATACGGTGTTAAGCGGGTAGTTGTGGCTAATGTAGAAGAGACACCAGCAGGGGAGGTGGCTTCGAAATTGAAGGCAGCTGGTTAGATGACTGGACAAACCTTCAATGATGATGGCAGGTTGGGAGGTGAAGGAGAAGAGCCTATTGTAGTTGAACGTATCGATATCCAGCGTGCTGATCGTGGGAAGATTTAAGTGATCAGTGATCAGTGATCACTTCATCTCTTGTGTTTTTTGGATCATTTACTGAATGGGTTGTGGGTGGCTGCTCTTTTGTTGTAGTTTGTTTTGTTTTGGGTTTGCATTTGGATGTTTGTTCATAATGTAGATTGTTGAGTTTTATATGCATTGATGAATCTATGAGAGCAATATATCGATGTATATGGCCTAGTATGTTAATAGAAATAACTTTGTTGGAAATATTTCAATTTTTAATTTTATTTATTTTGGATATTTTTTAAGAGCATGATAGCATTTTAAACGTCATTTACGATAGCACTTTCTGAATGTTAAAACAAATAATTGATAACATTTATATACAAATGATGGATAATACAATCATGACATTAACAATACAATCATCACATTTACAAATGCTATGACATTCACAAATGCTACGGTAGATAATATAACCATGACATTCACAAATGCTATGTTGGGATGACATTTTCATAACATTCACAAATGGATAGCATTCTCATAGTGCTTTGTCAAAAAGATAATATGGGTTACTATGACTTGTACTAAATGCTATGGTATCTCTTTCATAGCATTCTTGCAGCTATAAAAGGCGAATTTTCTTGTAGTGCATGAATACTAGTTATGGCAATACCATGCCTAAGGGCTAATCAACCATGGATTAGTTTAACCCCTGAGAATTGAAGGATAAAGTGTAGGAAAAGAGAAGAAATATTGCAGACTCGACAAAGTAAGGAAGAAGGTAACATACATTCTATATTATTGTTATTATTATTCTAAAAATGCAATAGGGATTCTGTCAAAAGTATATGAGATAAAGAATTTGATGTGACGTGGTTGGCTGTTTCAGTCACATCAATTTTATTTATAAACGATGTTCCTCTTATACATTGGATCAGCTACAGATTCAACATAATACCCTTGCTTCAATAATATCATCTCTGGTTTCCTATCAGCTAGATATGCGAAGATATAACATGTGAGGAAAATTCATACACTATAATCACTTTCAAATGTTATATAGACTATATATATATATATATATATACTTGTAATACATCATATTCCCATTAAGCACAGGTGGCCAAAGGACGAAACCCATGTCGAAGACTTGCCAGCCATACCTTTTGTACGTCAATTATTGTGTTACCACATTCATGTGCTTCCCAGTTTTCCAAAGCATGCACTATACCAGCAACACGCCATGCACTTATCGCCCTCCTTGGCAACCAGTTCTGAAACAAATCCACATACAAGAGAAATGATTATTATGATGTGTGTAATGAATGTCTTTCTTAAACGCCAAAACAAAACTTGATGTGTCTATCTTTCTGCATTAGGATCTGACAAACCTCGCAAGAATTCATGTTCTCAAGAGCCTTAGGAGCCACCATTGCCGGAGGGCTGCGGTAAACACAATCTTTGCGTATTTTGCGTGGAGGGAATTGCGAGAAAGGAATGAAGAGTGTTCCTTTTTTAGCCTTCCTTTGTTCTTCATCTTTGAGTCCATCTCCCACCACCCACACCTACAAAACTCATTCAATGGATACAATAAGTTTACAAGTAACTATAACTGAAATCACAGTAAGACCATACACAGTAACTTAAAACTTATCTGATGCTAGTCAATGCAGCCATAAAAAATGAGAACAGATCCAATCTAGATTCTTTATATTTAAACATTGAAAGAGATTGAAAAGGAGGAACTCCTGATTCGGTATTGATATAGTTGATGTAAAGAAAACACGTTTGGGCTGAGCTTATTCTTGTTCGGGTATACATAACAAACAAGATAATTAAATGACTTAGGTTTCAGTTTTATGGTGGGATTGTACACACCACCCACACCATGGGAGCAGGCCATGCCCAAAGTTGTCATCTTAACTGCACGGTGGGGGATGCCGAGGCTAGTGACTTCTGAAGTGAGGTTCTAACAAGTTAGACACTAGAAAGGGTGCTGAATCACCTCCTTTTCAAGAGGAACTATTGCTTGTTAGGTACATTGGTAAGACAATACTTCACAACCAGAAAGAAGCAAGCAACATGTGAGAATGTACGTTATTGCTTAAAAATGAGAATGTTATTGCTTAAAAACAGTTAATAAAGCTGTCTTACTACATTATGATGGTTGAATTAGTAGTAATGAAACAAATTTATCCTTTAGATGGAAATTTATTTAAAGGGCGTTTTTTTTTTTTTTTTAAGTGCTTAGAACCTAACTTCTAATTGGACTTAGAAGTTCTGAACAAGTTTCTGAATGAATTGTTTGTTTTGCTTCTGAATGAGTTGCTGATTAAAAGCTGTAAAATTAAAAAGGTGTTTATTTTAAGGTGCTGAATGAGTACTGTTTGACAATTTTGGCCCACTGAGCTGAACAAATTTATGACATAAATATTGTTCTTAAAATCATAACCAATAATTATTCAAATCCTAGAGAATGTTACCATACCTTTCATTACAAGAATACCGAAATATGACAAAAAATAAAGGAGAATTGAAAATATACATGTAAGGGAGAGTTGGAAAGATGAAAACATTGAAAATACAGATAAAAAAAACAAAGATGAAGGAGAACCACAATGTTTAGTGAAGAGAATGAAGGTGTGCCATCAAAATTTAGCGCTACTTCTTTTTAAGATGGGAATAACAATTGTCATTACAAAATTATGTTAAGGTTAATATTGGAATAATTTTTAATTAAGCACTCAGTGCTAAGTGATCAACACCTCCCTGCTGCTTACTCCAATCAGAAATAGAACTTCTGATCAGAACTAAAAACAAACACTCTATACAAGGTGGTCTACTTCTTATTAAGACTTCTGACTCCATTCAGAAGCAAAAACAAACACCCTCTTAGTGTTGCCTTGTGCTTATGATACAAAGCTCTAGAAAGTTAAATTAGTCTCCACGATCTAGATTTCATAAGGTTTGAAAGGGACAAAAAGAGAAGCAAAAGTGGGACTGATCCCACCTTAGTCGGATCAACAATTCTAGAGAGCCTTGTTTGGGGGCCAGTTTTGTGTCTCTTTGGGATTTTTTGACACTTGTACCCCTTCTATGGATGGTGCTTGTGGTTGTGTTTTAAAGAGAATGGGTAAAAAGTGTAAAAAGCAACAAAAATAGTCACAAAATAGGCCCCCAAACAAGTCTCCCTAGACTTACTTTAGTCGGATAAGCCACACCAAAAATCACAGAGGGAATAGGAAGTGAGATGGAGAAGGAAATCAATGGTCAAATGGTTACTTAAAGGTGATACTAATACCAAGTTTGTCCATGTTTTGTATCGTTAAAAGGAAGAAGATGAATCACCTATCTAAGATGTTGATTCATTTGATTACAGTAGATGTTAGAATATGTAGATCTTGCACTCAACTAGCCAAGTCCAAGTCCAAGATTGATTCACCTCTTCAAGAGGGAAAGTACAAGAATAAAATCTAAGGGGGTGGTATTCAATTACGGATTTTAATAGATTGTGAATGATTTTAAAATTTATTAAAATTCAGGGGTATTCAATTAATGATTTAGAATAATACATGTAAATCTAAGGGTATTCAAATATGGATTTTAAAACATCAAAATCAGGGGGTATTCAATTTATGATTTTCAAAAGTCCATCAAAATCAGGGGGTAAGAAGTAGTGGATTTTAATGGATTTGTTAAAGTTGTGGATTTTGAAGGATTTGTGAGTGAAAAATATATATAACAAGAGTCATTCCAAATCCAACATTCCCCCCCTCATATTTCAACTGATTTATATTGGTCATTGTTAAATAACACCACCATTTCTGCTGAATAACATCACCACCCCACTTTTTTGGGATTTGCTAAAGGACACCACTATCTTCCCTTCTCCACCTTCCCTTCTCTATTCACAAGAGCAACACCCCCCCCCCCCCCCCCACAACTTTTGGCCACACCACTACGCCTTACTACCGCTGGTTGCACCACCACCCGCACTTCCTCTTCTCCTTTGTTTTTGTTCATCTTTGTTGTTATTATTATTCTTCTTCTCATTTTCTTCCTCTTATTTTCTCTTCTTCTTGTCCTCTCTTCTCTTCATCTTTGTTTTTTGTTCTTCTCCTTTATTCCTTTCTGATTTCTTCTTCTTATTACTCTTCTTCTCTCTTTGTTTTTCTTCTTCTATTTTTTTCTCCTATCTTCTTCTTCTCCCATGTTTTTTTTCTCCTTCGTCCCTGCGGAGGTTCCTGTGAGTAGAGATTCCCCACTTGCCAGAACCTTCGCAAGTGCAAAAGGAAGAAGAAGAAAAATAAGAAGACAGGAGAAAATGAAAAAAAAAAAACAGAGAGAAAATAAGTGGAGGTGGAGGAGAAAAAGAATAAGAAAAAAAAAAGATGTGAGGAGAAGAGGAAGAGAATAAAAAGATGAAGATGGGAGGAGGTGGGATGAGAGGTGGCGAGGGTGATTGATTGAAAAGACGAAGAAGAAGAAGAATGTTTTATGAAGTAAAATTCTCATAGCATACAAACAATTATTTAATTGATGTTTTGATAGATGTTTTATGATTTATGTTGGCATGGATAATAATGTAGGTAATGTTCTTTCATTGCTTCCCATGACTAATAACATATTTATAATAATCCATTGAACTTATAAGAATCCATAGAAATCCATAACAAACCTTTATAAAATCTAATCATTTAAAATCCATCAAAATCTAGTGGATTTTGTAAAATCATTTGAAACATTTTAAAATCCACGAGATTTAAAATCCTTCAGAGTCCATTCAAATCCCGAATTGAATACCTTACTCTTATACAGACTTTTATATTCTAACTTTCCTATTTTGATTTTACTCCTTTAACTATTATAACTGTCCTATTTTAACTTTTCTATTCTTGTAGAGGTAAATCAATCTTGTATTTTCTTTCTTTTGTGGCCTAGAACTCTGGGGACTCAAGTTCTTTCCCGCCTCTGACGACTACACACTTTGATCGTAAACGCAAGAGGCGGGGTTGGAAAATCACACTCTACTACAACTTCACACATAACAACCACGCGCAACTGGTTTTTCCTTCTTCACGCAAGAGCGTAAAGAAATCCTGGCAGCAGCAAGAACAAATTTGCAGCAGTAAACAAAGCAGAATCGCAGCTAATAAAGGTCTCTCTTCATCGTTTTTTTTTTCTCCTGAAACGCAACCAAGAAACAAAGAAATCAAAGACCCTTCATCTTCACGGATTTACAATCCATTACAATCCCATCTCTTCCGCCCACAACTAATAGAGCACCATGATCTCACTACTCTTCTTGCTGCCACCATACAATCACTCACAGACCCTCCTTTCAATCATCATCATCACCTCACTTCCTCATCTCAATATCAGATACCAATCACAAATAACAATCTCAAATTCATCTCCAAAATCAAACACCTAGTTATAGTCTACCTCATCATCACCAAACCTAAATCAGAAAACCCATTTGTCAAAACCCCACAGAACTTAGTCGTATCCAAAAGATAGAAAATACTAGGACGATCAGACCAGTCACCCCATGCCACAATTCCACCTCACCACTTTGCGAGCCCTATATATTCTAACAGTAGATGATCAGACCATTGCCCATAGCCATATTGTCTCCTTTTTTGGCAGGTGCACCAGGATCCTGGTAATCCAAAACTTGATTTGGAGGGACTAGAACATGATGCTATTTCTTCTTTTGAGGAGAGACATGATGAGAATTTCAGTACTGATGAGATTCAGGAAGCAGTCCAAAGTTGTAATAGTGACAAGGCGAAGCGCGGCGAAATTAAGGGTGAATAAGTGTATTGTAGCGAATCAATGTAGAAGACACTGTGATGGGGGGGTGATGTATGGATGTCAGGTGGGTGTGTTTCTACCTGTTTACTTGGGGCTTCCATTAGAGGCGAAGAAAAGAAATATCAAAATTCGTCCTGGCTTGGGAAAACCAGTCTGGTTGCTGTCTGGGGAGTGAAAATACATTTTTATCCCTCTTCTTTAACCACTTTTTTTTAAAAAAATATTAAAAAAGGGGGATAGAAATATATTTTCGCTGGGGAACCCAGGCCAGAAAGAATTACTCCATATTTATTACTGAGAAAAGACTTGCAATCTAGAAATGTCATATTAATTACGACTCACTTTCATATGCAACCATTACATGCCAAAAGAATCGAAGAGATGATTGCAAAAACCCACACAACCAAACCAAGTCGGTTTAGTTCAGTTTTCCAAACCAATCCGTTTGGTTTGGCCAACCACTAATAATAACCAACCACTTTGATTAAGTTTCTAGTTTCAAAAGTGACATAATCATTCAAACTAAGCCAACCCGGAGCAATATCCACTTTGTAAATACCCTAGGGTATTTCCCGTGCCTTTAGCACTCAAATTGTTTGATATGAGAAAAATTTTCAACTTTGAACAGGGGTATTTCAGTCCTATGCAAACATAAATTTCAGTCAAACAACCTCCCCTCCTCCTCTATGTGATCTGTTAGATCTTTATGTTTGGATAAATCTCAGCTGCCTTTTATCTCCAACCTAAAACATCGTTCTGATTTGTTATATACTAGAGTATTTTCCGTGCTGTTAGCTAACTCTAACTTTATGCTAGAAGTATTATGCTTAAAACGCTACCAAGAGGACTTGTACACTATTTGGCATGGGCTGATTAGTTAGTTTTAGTTGAACCTGACTCTATTGTTGGGCTTCATAAAATGGATTTGATTGAATTAATGGGACTATTAGGTCACTCAAGTTAGAGTTTATTGCATATTTTTTCATATTTATTTTCTTATTAAAGTATACATTTATTTTATATATTTTTCACATTTAACATTTCTAATGTGTTTTTATGTCATTTTTCGACTCCCAACTTGAATCTTGTGATCCTGATTGAATTTTTCAAAAGGCCCTTGTGATTTTCGATTCTATTCAAGCTTTGACAATTGCTTGTAGTGAAAAGTCATCGAAGATTGGTAAGGTGATCAAGGAGGTTTTACAATATTGTGGGGATGGATATCTAATCCTTACATAGTCTAAAAGGGGTTTTGCTTGAGAATTTGTAAGACAATAGGGATGGTTGATCAATACCACTTAGTGTTTGATCAATTAAGTCAAGTGCAAATCTTTAGAGAGTCTCCATTTTGGGGGGAATTGGTTGGTTGAGAAAGTACTCAAACCCATGACCCCAAATTGGTAAAAAAGTTTGGTTTGAATGTGTTTATCCTACAAAAAAAATACTGAAAATGTAGGCTTTCCTCTAAAATTTAGACTTGATGGGCCATTAAGATTTTTATCGAGTTTGAGTGGTACAACAATCTTCTAAGTGGGTCGATGAGACCCTAAAAATGTCTTCATTATCCAATCATACACGATGATAAGTTCCCTAGTTTCTAGTGTGTCTTCATTATTATCCACATACCACAAAATGTCTTCATATTTCTCGTGTGTTATTGTCTATTTTCTATATGTCCTTGCACAATATTCTTAAATGTCTTTCTCGGGTTGGTTAACGTATTAAATTATTCAAAGGTTCATTATCAGTTAGTAGTTTTGTTTTCCTTAGCTTATGATACCAGATCCATAGCCAAGCGCAAGTTTCACAATGGAAGGAAACATATGCAATACTTGTAATAATAGTTTCTTAGACCAGAGAAAGGCTATAGGTTAGAATTCTAATATGAAATAGAAGAAAATTTACCCCATGAGCATAACTTTGTGACAGGATCAAATTCTGTGTGCACTTCTCGGACCTGAATTTCAATTTAAGCTCCTCATACTCATCCCTGTATACCATCGTCACCTGTTTTCAATTTCATCAGTTTTTAGTCAATATGAGGTTGAGCCTTGAGTTTGGATAAATTAATAGTTTCACAAAAATATTAGACCTTCATGCAGTTAATGTTTAAAAAGGTTAATTTGGGACCGAGGAGTTTGGATCTTTTAAGGCGTGAGGCAAACCTCAAGGTATAACGAGGTGTAAGCCTCGATTTTAATTAGGAAAGTGATCAAGCACACTAGTGTGATCCTATTATCAATATTTAGTATATATTATTATGCGATCACTTTCCTGTTTCACACCAATAGAATATGCATCTTCCTGTATATCTTGAATAGTGCCAGGTTAAGCCCCAGTGCTATTTAGTGCATCCTTGATTTGAAGCGAGCCTCAATAGTTTTTTCAAACAATGCATGCAGAGTATAAAAGTAGAAATTCTAAAGGAGATAAACTACTATACCTGTATACCATTTCTGCATAGTCCTAGTGCAATAGCACAAGCCACTTTGGTGAGGTTTCCTCTCAAAACTACTTTCTTTGTTCCTTCCGGGATGCTATTGAGAACAACAGCAACCGATAAGCTACTTCCGTCAACCAATCTAATTTTGAGGTTTGGGTGCTTCTGGATGTACAGCTCCCCACTAATATTAATATTTTCACTCTGTAAATCAGTTGTTCAAATTAGACCAACAGAAACAAGTGTCTCATGTTAAGAAGGGAAAAGTATAGTGTGAACTTGCCTGGTTTAGAAGGCCTAAACTTAACACCTTGACACCTGTTTTCTCTGCTTCTAGCACGGATGACTCGATCAATTTATTAATTGCTCCTCTTTGTTTCGGTAAAAGATACTGCACATTAATATATGAACCAAGCGACATTAAAACCAAAGAAAAATAATATAATTGATTAAGGTGAAGTATTGCTCTTACCTGGAAACTGTATCTTGGTACTGCCCATGTCTGCATTTTGAGTTGGTCAAACATATGTCTCTCCACAACAAAGATCTTATTAGAAATCCAAGTCAACAACATCAGCCACAAAGTTAGTGGCCAGAGCACCAGCAGATACCATTTGGAAGTGTAGGGCCTAGATGCAAATGAGGCAAACCCTATTCGTAGGTGGTAGATGGATGATAATGTTGTGGGATGAGTTAGATGAACTACATCTGGGATATCCTCGTGTCGTATAACTGAGGTCTCATATACAGAATCCGAAGACTTGTCCATCGTACCATAGATGTAGTCATACATTGGCATGAATAAGGAGTAGTTGGTTCGAAATTGGGTATGATGAAGAGAATGAAACCTGTTCAATGAAATTTTAGTCCTTGTCTATTTAATTATTATCTACTCATTTTGTATGTGACATAGATCAAGATATATATGAACTCAGTTGTCCAAGTATAATGAGTTGATTCAGTGCTCGTTCAATTATGAAAAAAAAGTACAAAACTGGTTCAACTTGATCATATGGTCTGACTTCTTCAAATTGGGTTTGTGGACAAAGCTAACCATATTGGGCAAGGTAGAGTGATCACTTAACCATTAGGTCCTAATCTAAACAACAAGAGTGTGATCTCGAGGTCAACATCTTCTTTTTCTCAAGCATTACCTTCACACAAGTAAACTCATTTCCAAGCATGTTGGTTGAAGATTATCAGCCAAAGGAACAAACATTTTTCTTATACAGTTCACACAGTATGTTAATCTAACTTGCAGAACATTTTGAGATAGTGAAAATTGTGTCAAAGTCTGAGGAGTCAAACCCGAATCTCATAAGCTGAGGATTCAATAATATAACTGCATAGTGCAACAATATAACGTCACCTAGCTACTAAGAGACACAAATTTCTACTTCAAGATTACTTGAATGTGCATTATGGTCATCTCACCCAATCACACACATACTTTAGATTCAACATTGTGGATAACATGTCTTTGAGCTTAGGTTATTCCTTTGTTAAGGCTATCTGATGGTATGTGGACTAGAGTTTGACGACATTCCAGCTACTTGTTGGGAATGACAGAATGTCCCATTTATCCTCAGTTCTCACAATTCATAAAGATTTGATTTATCACACAACTTTGACTATCTTTTGAAGATGTTAGTACAGGACAACATGCATTAAGCATGGAATCAGGAGTTGTAATATATTGTATACTAAAATTCATCCCAAATAGGGTATGGTTTGTAGACTTACGATGGAGTATACATGATGAATTTGAGGAAGGGAAGAACTTGGAAGAGCTTCTTTGGGAGAAATTCAAAGTTGCAATGCCCCAGGTTGTTCATGAGATCAATGTAAGTGATATACCCGGTGACCCCCAGTATGGAAGCGCTTCGCGTGAACACCATAACCAACATTGGGATGGAAAACAGAATGAAGTACATGAGATGCTCTGCAAATGGATGAATTACCGCTGCATGTACCACATGCAAAACAAAAGTGAAATTTCATTTGGACGACATTGAATAGAAACCTAACATAATATGGACAATGCTTACATGTTATGGGCTCCGTGACAATTGAAGAATGATGGTGGGAGTGGTAACGCGAGTAGAGGTAGTGGTGGTGCAATGCTCTATGAAGCCAGTAGTACAGAAACTCCACAGGGCCAGAGTGTAGAAGAATGGTAAGAATGATACCATCAGTTCTCCAAAATGGGAAGTATGAAGCACCTTCTAAATATGCATAGGCCAAATAGAATAGCACACCATTCAATATGATCTGATCATCCCTGATGTATTCATTTTCACAAACATTTCACCTGTATAAGTGTGTTATAATATATAGGAACTATGAGAAAAATATGCATTTACTAACCAATTACTCTCTCGATCGACCTGTTCGAATTCGATACTCTTGTCAAGTATCCTGCTTTTCCCTTTAGCAGTCCAATGACGAGCTAAGCTTATCCAAATCTGGTTGTGAAGCATTCTCCATAGTAAGAGAGGGAATATCAAAATGTAAGTCAGGTCTCTCTCTGCCTCTCCTTTGCTTGTGAATGAATATATACTATGCACCACCGAAGGGACCAAAACCATGTACTTCAATTCAATCACAACACAAAGTTAGAGCTCAGTAGGAACAATAAGTACTAGGAGAAGAAGATTAGAAAACCAAAAAATAAACAAATTAGAAAGATGAACATTTTTTGTACTGGCATAGGTTTTCAGGGAGATGCACTGGTCTGATGTTTCAGGTGTAATTGTATTATAGTCACTGTATAATTTTCTTTTTAGTTATGATTTAGTGAAATCTTCGAGCAAGAATGGTAAAAATATTATGAGATATGTTACAATATTACAAAAAAAAAAAATGAAGTAAAACCCCTAGACTCCGAGACCAACACAAAGGCCAATAGACAAATCAAATAAAGTCTGAATGCTGAAGCGTCTCTAACTTGACGCAATAAAAGCCTGAATCAAGTTTGAGTTGATATTACAGATTTATACTTCATTTTTCTTTTCTTTAGGAGTTTCCTAAGTGGGCATTTGTTTGATTTAGAGGCTGGGAAGACACTTCAAAAATTCAACAAACACGGACACATTCTTTGTTGTGTATTATGCAATATGTGATAGGAATTTTAGTAATTTTATGTTTTACTTATGAATTGTACATGTGTATTATTAGATAAAATGTGGGAAGCTGCTAATGTTGATGATATATTTTTAAATTTTGAAGCTTAAAGGACCAAGTATTTGTTTAATGAATGTATGGAAGACTTGATGAATTATGATTATTTGTTTTAGTTTTTTGGGGTATATTTATTAGAACCATAATACTTAAAATACTACTGAATGTAAAATGTATGTCTAATCTCAGTTAAGAAGATTGTGGTGTGTTGCTGCTATAAACTTGTGGGGAGGGTTGGAATCAGCTAATAAGCAAAATGGAGACCTAACTTTCCTTGGGTAAAATTAAAATAATTTTTTTTGGGAAACTTGTTTCATTCCTAAGTACGTGAACATAGCAAGTCGCAAATTTCACTAAAATTGGATGTGAACACACATAGTATATCCTAGTATGTTAAACTAGCTAAGCAAAGAGAGAGATGCAAATGCTAGTAGAATTGAAAAATGAATTAGATAGGTTGGGATTACAGGAGGAGATTTACTTAGATCTGGCGACCACTTGAGCAGAAGGCCAAATGGGAATAAAGAGAAGCATATTTAAATTTGATGATTTGAGATATGGATTTGTTTGGCTCAGTCTCAAAAAATTGATTCAGTCCTCCCTTCCTCTGGGGGATCCTTAGTACCAAATCCCTCCCTCTCAATATCAAATCAAATGATCACGGTTAGGGCAGAAGAAGAGAGGTAGCAAAGCTGCATTGTTTCCAAGCTTGGGAAATCTTTATCTCTATGGGTGGGAGAGCCAGTTTAATTCAAAACTAACCCACCCACCACAAATAAATCTGGTACGAAAATACTTGGGAATCAGGATGATGTCGGAGGTGGATGTATTCCTCAAGATACTTGTAACACTTTCCAAATCATTTCACATCATTCATCGTAGCAAAATCCTGGTTCCCTAACAAAGTTCTACATTTGTAATGATCCGGTTGGATAGGATTTCATCATTAATAAAAAAAAAAAAAATTAAAAAATAAAACTGACCGAATTTGAAAATCATGTTTCACTTTAATTATGCATGTGGAAAAATATAAGTAGAAATTATCCAAACACAGCAAAATCATTATATTTTTAATGTATAAACACAAAGTACTTCATGTTTAATTGGATGGGATACGGTTATTCGGATTCAGATATAGTATAAATTTATAAGATCTAGTCCCATCCAAATCTAGTTTTTTTTTTTTTTTTTTCATTTCGTACAATAATCCGGATCCCAATACGATGGACATCTACATATCCCATCTGTTTTATGCGATGTCAGTATGGATATTGTGATTGTCGAATTTGGTTGTTTAATAACTACTGGGTGCTCGGATATTCAATAATTTTTAATTTATTTAAATTTTTTAATAATAAGTAAAATAAAAATTTTACAAACTTTACCAAAATTTTCTAAGCAAAATAATAAAAAATATATTGTAACAAAAATTACATTCTCACTATTATAAGGGTCTATTTATAGTTTTTTCTATAGATGATTGGATGACTTCAAATAAATTATATTAGATACTTAAGTATAATTAATCAATGTTTGAAAGTGCTAGTTTTGACTGTAAGAATATGAAATGTGGATGCCCAAATGAAAAATCATAAAGTTAACTGTAAGGGCCTTTTATGACTTAGAAATAATTGAAGGGCTTTAAATTAATTATGTTAGGGAGTTAGGTATAAATTATCATTGTTTAAAGGGTTGGTTTGGATGGCAAAATGAAAAATACAAATGTTAGATGTAGGGTCTTTTCATAATTTATAAATACTTAAAGGGGCTTAAATATAATTAATAAATATTTGGAGGGTTATGGTATAATTAAATAATGTTTGGGAGGGTTGAATTTTAAATGTAAATAAAATTCAGTTATGATGACAAAATTGTAAAAATGTTTAATATTGTTTTTCATTTGAATCACATAAATACCCCTTCCACTTTTTACCTACTTTTGATTTATTTTTTGTAAATACTAAGGAGTTGGGAGGGCAAAATCGAAAATGAAAATCAGGTTGAAGACACCAATTCACTGTTCATCCTAGTGAACTGGCGTTATAACTGTTTAGATATAACTAATTCTTGTAATATTCTATTATAGTGGTTATTTTAATTTTTTATACTGCACTTTAGTTTGGTTGTTGATTTTGAAATTTTGAATAGTCAAACATCAAAGATATTATTTACATATGTTAACTAAACTTAGATAGTAAAATAAAATTACTAAGATAAAACTAGTTAAATGAGTGATTTGTTGGTATGATACTAGAACACTTCTAGAGAGCTAGGCCCGTGATGATGGATGGTATTGGGCTGGCCTGATGTCTTGCACATCTCGAGGACAATGGGCAGTTACACCCGCTCCCTCGCCTCCCTAGACTTATTCCTAGAATTAGTGATGATACTAAGATAAAACAAGTTAAATGAGTGATTTTGGTTTGGTTTGGTTTACTGGACCCCAAAATATTAGGCCACTCTCAATGAGTTTGCAGTTTTAATAGAAACCTATCAAAAAAAATATATTAAATACTTCTAAAAATAAGAAAAATTAGTTTGAACATGGATCATCCTAAAATAAGAAAAATAAAATTACATGGAAAAAATTGGGGATAAAAAAAAATCTTAAAAAAGAGTTATGCCGGGGTCTTTTTTTTGTTTTTCTCTTTCTCTCTTCCCTCTACTCTGTTTTGTATTATTCCATTTCATTTAAAAAAAGAAAAAAACTAATTACTCACTTCCCTCCATTGTCATTTCACTTGTAGCTACTATTGGGTCAAGTTTGGTAGCTACTTTTGGGTCAAAGTTTGATTTATTTACACTTTTTACCCATTCTCTTTAATAATATAGTTTGAGTAGATCACATGTTTAATTGTTAATTTTATGATAATTTTGTGATACTAATAGATAGAATGAAGTGTTAACAGTTTTAAATTGCAGCCGAGAGATATTTGACAGGTGCAGAAAACAAAAGTATTACGAGAATGAGTTTGAGGATACATGACAACAAAATAATAATTATACCTTGAACTTTCCAAGACGTGTCCATGGCCACTCTGAGAGCAAACCTGGTTTTGAAGCCATTTCTTTCTTCTTCTCTTTCAAAGGTACGTTGCAGCCGGCCTGCTTGTTATCAATTATATAGAGAACAGACAGCTCTGATGCATGAGGAATTAATATTGTACCAAGGAGATTTATGTGGTT
Source organism: Berberis vulgaris (assembly GCA_963556465.1). Taxonomy (NCBI): domain Eukaryota; kingdom Viridiplantae; phylum Streptophyta; class Magnoliopsida; order Ranunculales; family Berberidaceae; genus Berberis; species Berberis vulgaris. The sequence goes on from OY747126.1 coordinate 53,749,267, forward strand.
AGGTCTTAGATGTCGGGTATATTTAAAGCAGGATCATGGATGTTATAACTTACTACAACTATGTATATCCTCCAACCCATCTGAATTTGACATCTCTGAATTCAATGCGATATCACTCGTTTCTTTCCTACTTTTTGGTTTTCTGTTTCATTTCCTTTACTTACTTGATTCATGTTGAACTTAAAACCAAGCTAGCCAGTTACAATATCCCCATTAATTAACCATGATGTTATTGTTATACTTAGCTAAGCTACCTCGCATCCTATTTGCATGCAGTGCATGCATTAAAACCAATCAACCTCCATGCCAGTCTCATACCAGTATCGGGAGGTGAAAATTAATGGTCATCTTCTACTGACCATCTAATTAATGAGATAAAGCCCCTCCTAGCCACACAAATACTGTGGAACGTCAACCACAATTAACACACTAGTGTGGAAGTTATGATATCACCTTTTTCTCAATAGGACACCACCAACAAAAAAATATAGCAGTCCTTCTACGTATCGAGGGAGGGAACGAGGGAGGGAGGGAGCGAGGATGCTCCCTCGCACGTGATTTTATATGCGGGATTCAACTTTTTGTCCAGCGAAATTTTGAGTTTTTTGGCTACCCCCAAAAGTGAAAAAACCCTAGATGTAAAAGAATTTGAGGATTAAAGCCCCAAACCCTAGAATTTTCGATTGAACTCCAAATCCCACTCTTTCTCTTCTCCCTCGATTGCCCTATCAGAGTTGTTCTCTCCAAATCAAAGCTCCCTCGACCCCTCCCTCAACTCCTTTCTCAATCTCTCCCACAAACCCTAGACCTAGCAAAGCTCCCTCGACCCCTCCCTCCCTCGACTCCTAGCAAATCGAAGAAATCGAAGAAATCTGGAGCATTAACTCCGGCGAAGTCGAAGAAATCTGCCTTTTCTCTCCACCTTGAAATCAATGAGTATTGTATGCCCTTAGCTTGCATTTTCTTCTTAGCTTCATCGACGAACATCAGTGAGTGGATTATCAATTTTTTTTTTTTTTTACGTTTTGTTCCTCATTATCAGTTTATTTCACGTTTTGTTAATGACAAGTTTCTGAAAATCAGTGAGTTTTTTTTTTTTACGTTTTGTTCCTCATTATCAGTGAGTGGATTATCAGCTTCTGAATACTTGTCCAGAAAAAAGATTTTGTTGTTTGTTAAGGGAAGATTTTGTTATGTATTAAATCGAAGATTTTGTTGTTTGTTTGTTATGTATTAAATCGAAAATCTTGTTGTTTCTTGATCTGAATACTGATCAGTATTTTGAGTTGCAGTAACTAGATTGAATTTGAAATGGAAGGCTGAACCCATTATGAATTTTTGAGAAATTGATGAAATCAACTAAAAAAAAAACAAAGTGAGCTTAGCTTACATGGAAATGCTGGTGAGGAGAGTATGGAAGTTGTAGCAGAAGAGTGCATGGTTGATGGGTTTGTTGTAAAAAGAGAAATTAAGTATGGGTTTAGGTGTTTTGCATTTGCAGAAGCATCTTCTATGCATAAATTTCTCAAGTCAATGATCCTTTGGCTTTTACAAACCCAAGGAAACTGCTTAAGGAAACTACTCACAATGGAACCCATGGAAGTTCAAGGTTTGACAGGTTTGAGTAGAAATTTTACAGTTTGGAAAGTGAAAAATTCAATTTTGAATGATACCCATTATAGAAAACCTCATAATTCTTCTAAGAATGTTGTGGGTGTAGTTGGTAAGAAGGGTCAGAGGAATGCAAGTGAGACTGAAAATGGGGTTTTGAGAAGTACCCATGTCAAGAAAAGTTATACATCTTCAGAGAAGATTGAAGAAGTTCCAAATAGAAAGAGGAGTGAAGAGAAAAAAAGTAGTAATGTCTGTGATGTTACAAATGGGAGATGAGTTTACGATGAAAGCTATCCTTTGTATACAAACAATTCATGTCCTTTTCTTTGTTGCTGCTTATTGTTTGCAATCACTTGCTTCTTGTTCAGTTGTAATTTACAGCAAGCCAATCAGTTGTAATTTTATTTGATGCTGCTGTAATTTATTGTTGCTGTCTTCGAATTGTGATATAAAGCAAGTAAAAAAAAAAGTAGCAAAATAACAATACCACTTTGTTTAGACGAAATGCTGCAACTTTTATTTAACATGATTCCTCGAGTATACTACTCACAATTTCTTGGCTTTTAACAAGATTATTGAATAGAATGTGAATGAAGCAGGCTTGATTCATACCTTGATTCTGTGAAAGGTCTTGATATTAATTTTTTGTCAACACAGGAATGACGTACGAAGCTTACGTTGTTAATCGTGGGCATGTTCCTGGTGTTTATGTTACGTGGCCAAGTTGCGCACTACAAGTAAACGGGTACAATGGTGTTGTCTTTTCAATTCAATTGAAGAAGCCTACGAAGATTATGAAATGTGGAAGGAGCACGAGGCGAGAAGAGAACACCACTCAAGAACATACGAGTCAAGAACAAACACTGAGATGTAGTGGACCAACCAAATAACGGTCGTGATCAAGCTCATGAAACCCAAGTCAATGATCTTTTGGCTTTTACAAAAGACCTAATTAACAGTATATTAGTGGTAGTTTTATTGATTCTTGTACTTTTGTTTTTTAAGATTTTGGATAGTATGTGAGATGTAAATGAATTTGTGAAGAGATCTAAATGATTTTGAGATGTAAATGAATTTGTTCACAGATGTAAATGACTTTGGATGGTTATCTGAATTGCTTCTGATCAGCATATCTGAAAGTTGAATTGAATCTGAAAAACTGAATCTGAATTTGCTGAATAACTGAAAAATTGAATCTGAATTTGCTGAAATACTGAAAAATTGAATCTGAATTGCCAGACCTTTATTACTTCTCAAAAAATGACTTACAGACGCTACGGGAGTACATTACGACGTTACCCGTATTAAAAACCAAACAAAATTAAGAACAAAACATGTCCTTAACACAGTTGCCAGAATACAAAACTAATACGAACAAGATAAACTTAAAACACCAAAAATAATTGAATCCAACCCTTTGCATCCTGAAAGGAAACAAAATGCAAAACGACCCATCCGCAACACCAAGCAAGCAGCATGTATGCGTCTGACTGCACTTTGGCTCGCAGCAGATCTGCCCAATCCGCAACACCAAGCAAGCATCCCCTGTTTTACAGAAATTCGGGAGCACTTCCTGTAGACAGCACCCTCTCCCAGACAGCATGAAGGCGAAACTGTCTCGACCACAGATTGCCCCTGCAACGCGCGGTTGTTCCAGACCACAGACTACCCCTGCAACGCGCTGCTGTTCCAGACCACACTGTCTCGACCACGGACTGCCCCTGCAACGCGCTGCTGTTCCAGACCACAGACTTCCCCTGCAACGCGCTGCTGTTCCAGACCACGCTGTCTCGACCACGTACTGCCCCTGCAACGTGCTGCTGTTCCAGACCACGCTGTCTCGACCACGGACTGCCCCTGCAACGCGCTGCTGTTCCAGACCGTGGGCTACCCTTGGACAGCTGGTGGTAAGAGCATGAAGTTGCCAACATCCACTATATCAGAAGCTCCGTGCAACCTTATCGTACAAATCACGAGGCCAGTTCCTAGACATATTGTTCGCAACAATATTTGCAATCTGCAAAGGAGCAAACAACTTGTTTACCATGCAGGAAAGTATGCTACAAAATCAGAGCAAACATGTAAACTTCAGGTGTCTATTAAAATCCAGCCTCAGTGGTTCGAGAAACAGCTAACTTCGTGAGTGGCTGGTAAGTGAAGTGAATGTCCTCATATTTGAATTATCAATTACATAAGCTTAGAGGCCATATTCAAATGTTTACCACAGAGAATGCAACTAAATTATAGTTGAACCAGTAACTACAAAGTGGGAGAATCCATGTCATAATTTGTTGCAGATGATTGAGCAATTGCATACCTTACTACGTAAAGCACGCAGTAGTCCATCAGTATCTGGCACACAAGCTTGCACATAGGATGATAAGCTGCGCAGCGCATCAGGGGTGACATCAGGTCCCCGTGGGTCTAATGGGAAGAATGAGAGTTTTGTGACCTCTCTCAGGGCATCTGCAATTTGACCAGCTCTAGCTAGCTTGTGAATATGTAATATTGCTTCAAGCTGTCTGCGCACAGTTTGTTGCTCCAGAACATGCTCTCTGTCTTGAAGTCTGCAAACAGAATTTGAATTCATTTTTAGCCAAAAATGCGGAATAAATGGTTCACACAGAGAAGTGATATCTAAGTCATAAAGTATAGGGTATGGCATTCATTGACGAATGAAATTTGATAATTGGTAGTTTAGTTATAACATAAATATTACTCCGAATGGTCTATGCCTCCTTGTCATCATACTGTTGTACAGAAAAATATTTTAAACATGCTTCTCATACAACAACAATGCTATTGCTTAGCACTGCAAAAGATTTTCAAAAGTCAACAATGTTTACAATCAACCAGAGTTTGAAAACTCATCCAATTCTTAAAAATCCTTCTTACAACTTCCGGAACTGAAGTTACAGGAGATGACAGTTGAATCAGAAAGGCTGGTGTATTCACAATTCATTTTTATATACACTAACAAATAAAAACTTAATAGAATAGAAAACAGAAACAAACAAGGTTGAAAGATAAGTTAATAACCTAGCTTCACCAGAATATTTGCCTGAATGAATGAGACCAGCAGTCTGGATATCACCATCCAATCTACCACGTGAGAGGGAGCAAATTGCCTCTGAGAGGCATTTATTAATCGTCTCCAGTGCCATCGATAAGGCCCCAATTCTTTTCTGAATTTCTACAGACTGAAATATTTGAAAGTCACAGATTTTTGTTAGAGCTAGAAAGAATTTTTAAAAGAACCAACTATTTATATGAATAAATGTCACAAAAACAAAGTGATCGGATTTTATGTGACACAAGAAATCCTCAATTTGAATACAAACCCAGCAGCTTCAAGGACAAAAAAAAACAATTTTGAACTGGAACAATGAATAAAGATGGAACGATTAATAGATATGAGAGCCTCACTTTCTCATAAAGGCCAGCTTCCTGGCACTGCTGAGCAGCTTCGACCAAAAATTGTTCTCTTGCTCTCACATCACTAATGAATCTCCTCAGTTCGCCCTCTTCTCCAGCACCTCTTAGACCAAGTAAAAGAGGAATACCTCCATCACGTAACAACAATTCAGTGAGTTGTTTAAGCATTAATTGTTTCTGCCTTTGTTGATGACTGCTACCTCGCCCAGTCCAGGACAACAGGCCACCACCCATTGTTGTGGCAGCTTCGATTAAGAGAGAAATAGATTCGATGGGGAGAGAAACAGCTTCGATTTCTTCGATTCAGAGAGAAACAGATGGGGAGAGAAACTCTGTCGAAATATGGGGAGAGAATTTTGCTTCGATGGGGAGATAAACTATGTCGATGGGGAGAGAAACTTTCTTACCAGTTTAGGGTTTGGAGCCAAAAAACTCAAAATTTCGCTGGACGAGAAGTTGAATCCCGCGTATAAAATCACGTGCGAGGGAGCACTCGCTCCTTCCCTCGTTCCCTCCCTCGATACGTAGAAGGTTTGAAAATATAGATAGTGGTCCTATGATTGTGTTTGATTGGGGCATTACGAGCATCTCTAAGGTGATGGAGGGTACTGGATCTGGTCTGGCGCAAGTCTGACCTAGTTCTTTAGACAAGTTTCACCACCAATTCTACTCAAGGACACTACTACCACTTTTTTAAAGCCCACCACCACTTACTGAATGACACCACCGATATAAATCTATTTTCTCTAAGATTTTATCTCTCCTCTTACCCTCTCTTCTCTCTCAAGAACAATACCACCACCGCATCGCTACACTTATTCTCTTCTTCTTCCTCTTCTCCTTTTTTTTCTCTTCTTTCTCGAGAGCAAAAATTGGGAGGAACGGAGGAGCAGCAACCACCCCACCCCGTCCCATCCCCCGCCGCACAACCCCTTCCCCACATCTGTTTCATTAAAAAAAAAATCTAATTTGCCAGAGACATTCGACGATGTGCAATGAATCTCGTGAGATTTCAATAACGACAGACATTGCATGTTGTCGAATATCTCTATTTTTTTTCGCCACTGCGATTGGAAAACTTAGGCTCACACGGACCGCTGCATTAGGGCAAAAAAATTGGACATCAAATTATTTCACAAATGCAACGTCCCCGCAAGCCTAAGTCTCGCATTGATTAAAAAAAAAGACATTTGTCGACGTGTGATGCACGACGTTAATATGATCTCACAACATTCATTGCACGTTGTCGAATGTCTATGTAAAATAAAATAAAAATTGAATGAAACAGAGGACGGGAAGGGACTGTGCGGCACAGGCGGGGTAATTGTTGTTGCTCTGTCCCCCATTGTTGTTCCTGAGAAAAGAGGTGAAAAAGATAAAGAAAGGATAAGAGGAAGATAAGAAGAGAAAAAAAATAGGAAAAGAAAAAGGGAGGAGCATGGTGGTGCGACCCAACGTTAGGAGGAGTGGTATGGTTGTGGTGGTGGTTGTCTATGAGAGAGAAGTAAGGATAAGAGACAAAGATATTAGGAAGTAAAACTCTTTTGATTGGTGGTGTCCTTATCACATAAAAAAAATGAGGTGGTGATGCCCTTTAGCAAAAGTGATGGTGTCAAATGGCCATAACCTTTTTCAATTAAACAGCTGGTTTAAGTAATAAAAATGATGTGTCCGCAATATATGGATGTCTATAAACATGCACCATATATTTGAATTATGCAATGACTTTTGTCATACAATTATGAAAAATCCTTATTCGCCATGTTCCTAATTTTAGTGTAAATCAAACCAAAATTATTATAAGAAGACAACCCACAAATAAGAAATGATCGAAAACAAATGGTTGAACAGATTGCACTACAGGACCTAGTAATCACAACAAATATTGGTAGTAATATCGTGTTAGTCTTCTTGTTTACTAGGATTATCACTCACAGAAAATAAATTAAAGATTGTACGTAGGTAGCTTAAACAAGGTGTGTCACATGCACAAGGAAGAAGGGTCACATGCCATTCCTGGTTCATTGGCATTTCTATTGAGTAGCTAGCTAAGCACCTTCCCTAGCCTGTTCATGTAAACTCACAATTAATAGGCAACATTTTAGTTGGTGGGCATGCCACTGATGTCTGAGGCCATGTGAAGCTCTTTATGTGGTCTGATGTTATGAAGTAGCTACGATTTCAAGGTAAGGGAACATGGGTTTAATGGGATGGTCCCTAGGATTGAAAGGTAGGTCGAACATTCCTTCCCGGATCCCAGGTTACGTTTTCCACCAAATTTCAGTTCCACAACAACTTTTGTTTTCAAACTGATGAGACAAAAATTAGCCATGCGATCACAGCCGTATACGTGGCAGAGGTAAACCCTAATATGGAAAAGGCTTCAACATGGTATCGAGTGGACCCAATTTTAAACCATTGTTTAGCCTGTAAGTCAAGCGCCCAAGCCCAAATCACGTCAGCCCACGTGCTACAGATCTTGGAGCTTGGCCCAGGACAATAAGTCTTGAACACGGATTTCTGAGCTGTCACAAGCCCTAGATCCATTCGCACAAACTAGCTCTTTACCCAATGAAGCATTAAGTCGAGTTCCAAAGGGACTCAATCATGCACAGGTACGATCTTGGGCGAGATCTCCTCCATCCATCAAGCCTTCGATAGCAGTTGAAGAGGGAACAATCGCTATAAAAGGTGAACAAACGGATGAAGAAATGTATCCATACACACTGCTAATTTCATCCAGTCTTTATTCTTCCTTGCACCGTCGTCTGGATTTAGCATCGGAGTGCCTTCGGTCACCACAATGGTGGTCCTTGGCTTACTGCTATTCGTTTTGCAGGTTCGAGATCAGCAAAGACGAATTTGGACACATCATTTTGGCGCCGTCTGTGGGAAGAACGATAAATTTTCCTTGAAACTAACATATAAGCTGTTTCTAACCTGTAGAGCATTGAGAAATGGTCACCAGCACTAGATTTTGAGTCCACAACAACAATGCCAAGTCAGATACTTGCCAAGGAAACCCAACCACAGGGCCAAATCGATCCGATCGAGGAAGCAGAACAATCGCATGACCCAGCCATTGAGGCAGTTGCAGCTGACCCTGCATGAATAAGATCCTACTCCACATGGATCATCTAGCGCGGGTGGTAGAAATGCTCACCCAGGATCGACAACAACCATCCAAGAATGACAAAAATTTGGGGATGTCCCACACCCAAGAAGACACCTGAGAGCGCATCAAGGAAAATGAGAACGTCCTAGTAGAAGAGTAGAGAGCTGGCTAGGAAGGGAGCTTAAGAGGTGACAGGGATCATGAGAACCATGGCCCAATGTCGGACATGACCACGGTCAGGAACCCACTTTGACTGGGGGTAACGAATCCTGATGTCCAGTATGATCTCATTGTCCCTCCATTCTAGGAAGAGATCGTGAATGCCCACTGCCAAAATATTTGTCCTCTCGAAGCTCGAGTTCTACGACGAAACGCCAAATATGTTAGATCATCTGCATCATTACTACTATGTGATGGCGCTAAAAGACAGTTCAGAAGTCATCCTGTGCAGAATTTTTCCCACCAGCCTGAAGAACGCGGCGGTGACCAAGTTTCACAGCCTCCAGCCGAGATCTATTGATTCATTTTAGGTCCTGGTGAAGACATTCATCACCACATTTGTCGGGAGTCAAGGGCCCCACTATCTGCTGAGCCTCAAGGAGTATGTCACTCAATTTAACAACGAACTGACTTTGGTTGACGGTTGCAGTGATGACACGTCGGTCACCGCTTTCATTTCTGGCCTCCGATGAAGTCAGTTTTATAACTTAACACCCTGGAGCCCTCGAGAGATATGTCAGACTTACTAAAAAGTACGCAAAAGTATATCACTCTCGAAGAAATGCTAGCAGGTAAGAAATGAGGCAAAAACAAAGTCAAGCAGTCATTTAAGGCTCGGGACAGGGGAGAGGAGAAAAGGCACGAAGAAGAGTATAGGTTGAAGAGGTGGAAAAACGACAACAATCGGATCTGACAAGGTAAAACCTGATAAAGTTACCAACTACATCGGCTTGAGGTACGCTGACCACACCCCCTTTAATTCCGGTTTGCCCAAAATTTTCCCCACCATGAAGAGCTGGGAGGACATCAAGTGCCCATCAAGCTCAAGAGCGATCCTTCAAGGCTTGATAAGAACAAGTATTGTTTCTATCACAAGGAACACCTTCACACCACTCAAGACGGCCGGGGTCTTAAAAATGAGATAGAATACTGGGTTCGAAAGGGGAGACTTGGAGAATTTGTAAATTTTGACAAGAATCAGCTTTGAGAAAATAAGAAGGAAAAAACGAGACCAGAGGCCGAAGAGAAGACTGCAGACATTATCCACATCTTGCACAGTGCACATGATGAACCAAATAAGTCCAACCGGTTAAAAAATGACGACCCGAGAATTGCGAACATGTTCCCACTATGCAAGCTGCTCCGTTCAACATGCTCGATTAGAACACCTGACCCCATACCTAATGTTCACTGAGTGAGATATGCAAGGAACCTATTCCCCGCATAATGATGCCCTGGTTATCATGATTACGATATCAAAGTGGAGCGTGTAAATGTCGCTGGTGGACACGGGGAGCTCAACTAACATCCTATTCCTTGAGGCATTCCATAGGATGCGGCTGAGGGAGGAAGAGCTAAAACCGCACAATCCGATTATGGTTGGCTTCATCGGTGCTTGAAGTTACCCAGTATGGAACATCAGGTTACCCGTGGTAACAAGGGAACCAGTAAAGCTCATAATGGCAGAGTTCATTATGGGTAGATGCCCCCTCCGTGTACAATGTGATTCTTAAAAGGCCCCAGCTTCACCAGATGGGAACAATGATCTCCACATGGCACCAATGCTTAAAATACCCTATCGACGGTGAAACAGGAACTATATAAGGAGATTAGTCTTCCATAAGGGAATGCCATTATGTGGCAATGAAACTATCGGGCAAAGTAGCCACAATGGCTCGAGCCCCCTACAAAAATAAGAACCAACGGGCCAAGGGCTTACTGGTTAGAGATTCCGAGTAAGGAGAGTATCATGTAGAATTTTTAAAAAAGAACTATCAATAAAGGTAATCTCCTAAGAAACGACTCCATTTCACACTCAATTCTTTCTAAAAGGGAAAATTCGATCATGTCATGGGGACCAAAGTGGTGCACAGTGGTCGAGTCTAGTCTATTCAGGATGTCGACAAATTGCCGCATAAGTGACCTAGTCCGCCTACGGAACTGAGGTAATACACAGCTCATCGAGCCTAGTCCACGGATAGCTAGCCACTGCGAAAAGGCCTTGTCCGATTACAGGGACCATAACGATGCACAAGGGCCAAGCCAAGTCCTATTTAGGAAGGTGACAAGTTGTCGCATAAGCGACCTAGTTTACCTCAAGAACAACGACAACACACATGTGGACAAAACTCAATCCACAGACTGTCCACCGCAAGCAGACCAGTGCAGATTTAGTCTAGTCTATTAACGACTCACCGCAACTGGATGATCTACTATAAGAGACCAAGATGGACGGTAGTGTCTAATCCTATTCAAGATATTGACAACTCGCCCAATAAGTGATCTAGTTCGCTTATCAAAAATTTAGCTCGTTCGAGCGAAAACAATTTCTCCCCAACCCAACTCCTCTTTAGGATTGGGGTCCATTATGACAACTAGCGGGTAGAGATGACTTCTCTCCACCTCAATTCCTATTCAAGATTGAGCCAAAATAATACAGAAATCTAGCTCATTCGGGCGAAGATGATTTCTCCACAATCCAACTCCTGTTCAGGAGTGGGGTCCATTATGAAAGTTTAGCCCTGACGAGTAGAGACGACTTCTTTCCAACTCAAGTCCTATTCAGGATTGAGCTAGAAGAATAAATAAATCTAGCCTGCTCAGGTGAAGGCGATTTCGCCACAACCCAACTCCTGTTCAGGATTTGGGACCATTATGAAAGTTTAGCCCTGACGGGCATATACGACTTCTCTCAAGCTCAAGTCCTATTTAGGATTGAGCCAAAATAATAAAAAAATCTATGCCCATTTAGGCGAAAATGATTTCTCCACAACCCAACCCTTGTTCAGGATTGGGGTCCATTGTGAAAGCCTAGCCCTGACGGACAGGGATGACTTTTCTTCAGCTTAAGTCATGTTCAGGATTGAGCCAGAAGAATGCAGAAATATAGTCCGTTCGGGCAAAAAAGATTTTTCAACAAATCAAACAATTGTTCAGGATTGGGGACCATTATGAAAGTTTACCCCTAATGGGTAGATAAATGACTTCTTTCCAGCTCAAGTCCTATTTAGGATTGGGCCACAATAATAAAAAAAAAAAATCTAGCCCTTTCGGGCGAAAATTATTTATCCACAACCCAATTTCTGTTAAGGATTGAGGTTCATTATGAAGGTCTAGCCTTGACAGGCAGAGACGACTTCTCTCCAGCTCAAGTCCTATTCGGGATTGAACCAGAAGAATATAGAAGTCTAGCTCATTTGGAAGAATAAGACTTTTCTACAACCCAATTCTTGTTCAGGATTGGGGTTTGATATGAAAGTCTAGCCCAGACAGGTGGAGGCGACTTCTCTTCAAGTCAAGTTTTCTTAAGGAATGAATGCAAAGATATGGTTTCGAATTCCAGTTCGATAAGAGATGGCTTCTTAAACATCCTACTTCTATAACAGGGTCAGGGACCATCAAGGAAGTCCAGTCATCAATTGCACAAGTTCAATTTTCCTTTTGGAGACATTAATTACGTCACTAAGGGAACGTAACCTACACGAATAAAGGTGACTAACCTACAACTTAGCTCTTACAGAAGATTAAGTTATAAGCCCAGACAAGCTAAGAAAGTGCTCCAGTGCAGACTAAGCCCTACTTCAGGTGGGGGTGGACATACCCGTCTATTCAACCTAATCCAAACAAAAATTAAAATGGTGAGTGCAACGACTATAACACAATTAAGACAAGGAATCAAAACTTTGTTCATTAATAAATCTTTTCAATACAAAAAATTGCTAACGTAAGAAGAGTAGAGTCAAGAACATCATTCTGTATTACAGAATCGGTGGTCATCTTTGAGACTAGCGGATCGACTTCAGGGCCACCATGTGGAGAAAAAGAAGAAGAGTTATTCGCCTCCTCAAAGTGGGTGAAGGCCACCTGTTTGTAGGCAGAAATGTCCCAGTCCTCACAATTTTGCTCAATGTAATCTAGCAGCTCTAGTCTACCAACAACAACCTTGTTGAAGTCAGCAATCTCAACGCCTTTAAGTAGTTCATTTTCCTTGGCCTCCCATCGCGCCTTCAAGCCAGTTAGCTATTCACTTGCCTCGGTCAGGCCATTCTCACAGTTCACCAACCTACGTTCAACCATAACTCGGCTTGCACACTCGAAATCCAATTCCTGAGTAAGCCGGGACACTTGCAGCTGAAAAGCGTCATGGATATCCTTTCGCCGAATTGACTCAGCACTATCACGATCCAGAACACTCTGAACATCAATGGCAGACTTCTAGAAAGATACCAGATGGTCAGCAACCGTTGTCTGCTCAGTTATCTTCTCGATTCTCTTGAACTTTTCTAAGCTCGGTAATCAAATCGGCTCGGGTTGTTAGGGCCTCATTCAGACTCTCCTGGGTTCCTTTTAGCTGAACCTCCAAGTCCACCTGAACAGTCAGAGCCTTGTCCAAGTTCACATGGGCCTCTCCAAGTTGAGCCTCCAGGACGAAATTAACAACCAGTTGCTTTCCCAACGAGTCCATTTTAAAGAGGGCAGCCGAAAACTGCAATTGTTGCCAATGAATGACCTCTCTATAACATATAATATGTTCTATGGACTCCACTTCAGTGCCCACCATCCCAGCATAGGTCAAGTGGGCCATACCATGGTTAGAAACCAAGTACATGGTTACAAACAAAAAGTATAGCCAAAAGGTCGGCATAAAACAGACAAATGCTAACTTGCTTGCATAAGCTGCTTCAGCCATTGATTAAGGTAGTTCCCTTGAGTATCTAATCAAACGACAGATGATCAACCAGCCAGGAAAACAACCTTCTCAGGAGTTGCATGGAACCATTCCTCTGATCAACCTCTTGGTGCCACATATGTCGACCGCTAGAGCTAAGGTGATTAGTGCCCGGAGCGCGAAAGTAAAAACGAGCGTCGGTGTAAAGAACCTTGGGGGTTAGGGATTAGTCACGCACCACCTCTCACAACTACAACTTTTGAGGAAGGAGGAAACTCCGCAACTTCCTTCCCTTTGCCGGTAGTACACGATGAGGAACTAAACGGGCTTGAGAATTCGAATGAGGTGGCGATCCAGACGGGCCGCGAACAACGTCTTTCGGAACAGATAATTCTTCTTGTGTACTAAGGTCCACCGACAAGTCTCGGGCACTGTCCCTTAGAGCATGGAACTCTAGTCCTGGGTAGTCACCAGTAGAGAGTCTTAGAGAGGCCCGAAGAAGACATACTTTAGCATGATCGGGTTGTGTTACATTAGACTGCTAGGATCCTTCACCCGAGCGCAATGAAAAAATTCCCCCTCCATGGGAGACATTGGGGCCGGAGGAGGAGGCAGACTGTTAGTAGACTCCATCATAGCTTGCCCAAAAGGAACGTCTGGCTTATACACCACCTCCTCGGGTGCATATTAAGGTACCACTGACTGGGAATGTTCCACAAGCTCCCTTTCTGAAGTAGGCAGCGAGGTAGGAAGGTCAGCTTGAGCAGTCCCTACTCTGATCTTTTTGGACTTATGAGGGGGAAATAGCAATCCCTCCATGACATTCCTCTTGGATGATTAGGCGTTCTCAACACCATTTTCTTCTACACTCCAGATGTTCGAACACCAGAAAAATAGCAAGTTTAAGTCCTACCCACACTGTCTGCCTCACTGGAAAACAAACCATTCTGCACAATGAATTCAGATTGGAGAGCGTCTGAAATGGGCATAAGCGGCAGGCTAGAAAGCTGGCTTTAGTTTTATCCCCTCAAAAGAAGGAGCAACAGAGTCATGCCCCCTTGATTGAATAAACAGGTGGCTCGTTAAATAACAATAAGCGTTACACAAGAAATGCCAAGCGAAGGAGGTTAGAGAACTTATTGGGGTTCTAGAAGCTACGATAAATCAGTTGATCTTCATGGTTGATGTATCCAAACCTCAAAAAAAAAAAAAAAAAAAAACAGTTCCATTGCTAGTTCTACGCGTGTTTGGAAGCCCGCTAAAACAATAGGGTTTCACCAGCCAACAAACACCATGAATGTTCGTCCTAGTATGGGTCATCAAATGAATTAATCTAGGCGACAAATGGAGCCCAACACCCTTCACCCTAGCCAAGGTGGCAATCAAGACCCTCTACCCATTGGGTGTCATTTGAGCCGAAGCAATGTCATGGTATGACAAGATTTTCCAAATGTCTCCAAGAACAGGGAAGCGTAGGCCCACTCTGAACATGGCCTTATACAAAGAGACGTGCCCCTCTTTTGGGATTATTGGAGACTCGCCTCTGTCCATAAGCGTTAACCTCAGATCATCACGGATCCAAAAACAAAAGGTCTAGAAGATCCATTTCTGACAAAGGTGTCCCATAAAACTCAACGCAAGCCACATGCCGGTCAGGCAAAAATCGTGTAGACATGATTGAACAGATATTTGCACTTAACTCGATTGGAGAGAGTTCTTGGCAAGATGGAGAACAAACAAGAACTCTAGAAGGGGAAAATGTCAAATTCCTCCAAATAAGGTCTATATAGGCTTGACTAACAGAGGAAGTAATCGCCAAACTACTTCATAAACATTAATTGCAGCACAAAAGCCAAAAAGGCGCCAAAATATATCATCATGACAACACACATACCCCTATTGGCAGTGAGTTAGCAGCCCAATACACAACCCCACTAACTAGAGGGAGTAACTGATGAGATAACAGTTAATCAACATGTGATCACTGCCATACGTGGCGTAGGTCAACCATAATACATAAAAGGCCTAAACATGGTCCCAATTGGACCTAATCTTAAACCATTGTTCAGCCCGTAAGTCAGCGCCCAAGCCCAAATCACGCCAGCCCACATGACACAGATCTTGGAGCTTAGCCCAGGACAATAAGACTCGAACACGAATCTCTGAGTTGTCACAAGCCCTAGATCCATTTGCACAAACCATCTCTTAACCCAATCAAGCATTTGGTCCTAAATAGAGCCAAATGCCGAGAAGGACTCAGTCATGCACATGTACGATCTTGGGCGAGATCTCCTCCATCCATCACGCTCTCAACAACAGGGATAGTTGAGGAGGGAACACTCGCTATAAAAGGTGAGCAAAGGGATGAAGAAAGTAAACAAACACATTGCTGATTTCATTTAGTCTATATTCTTCCTTGTACCGTCGCCTGACTTAAGCAAGGGAGTGCCTTCGATTACCACAACGATGGTCCCTAGCTCACCACTGTTTATTTTGCAGGTTCGAGATTAGCAAGGATGGATTTGGAGGCGTTAGAAGCTTTGATTTATTCTACTACAAATGCATGATTGATCAACATGCTAACATATAAACAACCTATCAACGAGTCTCTCCTTTTCTAAAGAAAGAAATACCCTTTTAATTTTGGCATATCACTTCTTCTTGTTGTTCTGTACCTTTCTTTTAAACGCCTACCTTACATCCTTAATAAATGTGGATCTCAAACCTGCCACGGAACAACCCTAATTTTCTCTAGCAAACGAGTGTTATGCTAAGAACAACCAAAATAACATAAGAATATTCTTAGTGTTATTCTTAGTGTTATGCTAAGAATATTCTTTTTAAATGAAGGTCAATACTAAGAACAACCAACAATAACATAAGAATACGGTTGTTTAACTAAGCTATAAGCATGTAAGTTGTCTTCCCTAGGAATATAACAAACAAGTAAATCAATTTGATGCAAGTTAAAAAATTGTTCACAATGAGATATGAAGGTCATTTTATCCTATGTCTTCCTAATTGTTGGAAATAAAAAGTGGTGGGAATAGGAATTGGTGATTTTCTACCACGCGAAACTAAAAATTCTCTAGAAATTTTCTATTTCTAGAATTTGGTGTTTCTAAATCCTTTAGAATTTGTGTTTCTAGATTTTCTAGAAATTAGATATTTAAGAAATAATCCTTTTGAGTTGGTTTCCAATTCCACTTACTTGGAATGCTTAACATGTAATCCTACCACAAGTCTGCCTCCTTTTCCTATAAATAGGACCCAATATTAAAGGCTTAGAGTATCCAGAAATTAGATCCAGAAGTTGAAGAGAAACTCTTAGAGAATTTTTGTGAGCATCCCTTTTAGTTTGTTGAAGATGCTTCTTCTTGAAGAATATCTTCTAGTTGAAGGTTTTTCTAGTTGGAGAAAGAAGAGTGTGGTGCGTCTTCGACGCATTTATGTGACGTCTTTGGCAAGTGTGAGAGCAAACAAAATGTTGATCGATTGTTGTACTCTTTTCAAGTATAATGAAGCTTCTCTTGTTTGTTTGCTGGCAATTTTGTTGGACCACGATTAAATTAATTGGTGCGATTTTATTATTCACTTTGCATTGCTTTGTTAGGATTATGTATTGGTATTACTCTACAATAACTATCAATTGTGTTCCACTTGGTTACGCTTTGGCGAGGTGCAACACCTATTTCTTTCTAAAGACCTTGACGATGCCCAAACAGTCCTTTAGCAACATAGTTTTATCCCATCATTTTTACCTGTTCTACCCTATAACTTCACAAGCAACAGATAAGTCTGCTTCAAAGCAGTTGCAAACTTTCTCCTCAATATTGCTTCCCACAGACACTAGTTACTTGCCATCTATATCCACAGCCAAAACTCCAAAAGTTCTTAGATTGACATAATAGAAAATTCTACATCAGCATACTGTTTTATGTCAAATCTATTAGTATCATAAAAATGCATATTGATGTTAATATTCACTCTAAGCATGTAATTGATCTTAGAAATTTCATTAGCGTTTACTACACCATAAATAACCATTTGTAACACACTATCATTGTTCCTAAATTTTTTTTGTAATAACACAAAAGTCTTGCAAATCATGGCATTACAAATATTAGTAACACCTCGACGTGTTACAACTTTCATATTTCGTACAGCTAACCAAGGATACTAATGGCACTGTAGCATGTTACAATATTCAAATATTAGCAACACCTCAACGTGTTACAAACATTTTTTTTTCTTTCAAAAACCAATATGTAAAATTTTATTTATTTTTTATTAACTAAATAAAATCAAATTGAATGAAGTCTTCAATTAATATACTAGTATCATAAACCTAGTATAGATAGGTTTCTATGCAGTTTTCACCCCCATGTCATCGACTCAATTGTCTCATTCAGGCAACATCGAGAGTATCACCCACCAGTCAAAATTAGACTACAAAAATACCTCAACCATTGCATATTTCCATGTAAATTACAAGATAAAAAGAGTGACAAAACAGCCTAGTGAAACCATTCAAGTATAAAAAAAAAAAAAAAAAAAAAAAAAAAAAACCATTCAAGTATGAGATGTAAGGTGCCTTTTGACAATTACCTGAGGTTCAAATGTTTGTTGCAACATACAAAGTAACCAACACAAGTAGCAGAAATTAAGCAAGTACTTGTAGCGATAAACCAAGGCTTCTAAAATACAAGGGGAACTACTAGTTACAAGTTAGTGAAGTGCAGTACTGATCTAGTCTGTTATTTCTCCTATTCAGACAGGAGAGAATGTGGACATAACAAGATCACTTTATTCTTCCGTCTCGATGCCTCCTGCTTTGAGATGCAAGTGTTTCTCCCATTTTTGGAAATCTGTCAATCCCTTTCCACTGCCAGTTACACCGACCTTGCCCATTGGATCATCCAGGGACTTGAAAATGCTCTCCTTCTTGCACCCTGAGAAGAGCCCTACCTGAGGAACATAAAACGAAACTTATTTCAGTTGCCAGAATAAACAACATATTGCAAAACTAAAGACTATTGTTACATAAATCTTTCACATCAGTAACTATCCAACAGTAGGTTTCATGATGAACAATACAATCTGCCCAACCAATTAACTTGTGATGACCAGACAAGTCGGGCTCACACTGAGATGTTCAAGTCTGGCAGTTTGAATTGGGCATCGACTTATATTACTCTATACCCTCATCTGCTTTATGTACTAGTTACACTTAACTTTGAAACCTTCTCCCTGACCTGACTCAGCCTTCTCTCTCACCTCCTGACGTACGTGAAAAACATCTTACTCAAAGTAAAGTCACAATGTCAGAGCGCATTGCCTCCACTCTAGTCCTATCCATCTCTTTTAACACCTTCATCCTCACCATCTGTTCCAAAGATTGCACTGTCGCCAATACCATGCTCTTATATCTGCACATGCACGCAATTTCCCTGTTAGTCGGGCTTATTCTTTTAGACGAAGGTTCTTTACAAAAGTGAGATATGAAACTAACCTAGAGGCCAGGGCATCAGCAAGAGCAATATTGTTGTAGGAGAGGGCGAGGTTTCTGGCAGTAACAACGAAGATATTCCCGTGACCCAAGGGTTCTGATAGTAGACTCACTATCTGTTTTTCTTGTTATGATAAGCTTAGCTCCAACATTTCCAAGTTCAACATTAGCTATATCCTTGGATGCAACAATAAGTTGTTTCCCATCTGCACCTACATAACTACGGGGAAGAATTTGTAACTAAGATATCTTGCCAATTGTCTACAATTAACATCAACGAAATAAGAACAAATAAAGAATCGAATGTCGAGAAGTTTGAGTACCTGTTGCTATAGTCATAAAACTCTTCCAGTTCAGCTTCCTCATCATCACCACCATCACCATAGCAAACTTTGTAGTGACTTTTTGCCACCATATGCTTCCTGACTGCTTCCAATCTATTGAAAGGATGGAATCTATCATTGCAATACAAACAAATGAAATCCCTCGTGACCTGAAAAGTATTTATAACTGACTAGTTAGAATGCAAAATACTTGAAACATAAAAAATAAAGGATTCAAAAACTAAGAAGACACATGAGTTGTGATATGTACCTTTGGGCCAAGATCAGTAAGTAGGCCCTCCTGATCCTTCAGGTATTCAACATCTGGGATGAAGAACCCATGTTGCTTGTGCATGTGAACCATGCAGTTTTCAAACCCATTAATCCTCTCCTTGGCATCAATCCTAGAACAGTAAAGAGTCCAAAGTTTCAACCAAACAAGCCCAAATGGCTTCTCAAACTGCTCTTGTCTGCAATTCCAGAACATTGACATCATTACCATAATTAATACATTACCAAATACCACAAACGACCAAGTCACAATATTCGTAAAACCACGAACAAAAACTGGACATTAAAACAAATGCAAAAATGAAATCATTGGCAGAATAAATCATCCATACATAGTGTTCCATGAGTATTCTAGCTGATTACAGTATATGACTTACACAAATGAATGAACATAACTTATTGACTTAAGGTACCTCAAACTCAATTATACATGATAAATTACGACTAACAAACCTTCTAGGAACTCCAGTAAGAACATTGCTGGGTTCAATGAATGATAACGTTGTCCAAAGGACTACCATCAAAGATCTGCAATGGAACCCCTAAACCCTATATAGATTTGTGCATGCATGTAATATGTTGTGGTCACTGTGGACTAAACCACCACTACTGAAACCATGAGTACCATATGTGTTCTAGCTAGCAAGGTTGACTTGTACCTTCCCATTGATGATAATTTCAATGGGAGTTAGAGGCAATTTAGAGATTTGGTTATGCTGAAAGTCAGAATGTACTCTGAATCAAACATCCAACCAAACATAACAATCAGACATTAACAACTATATTCTTAAAATTTAGACATAATGTCTGGTTAAGTGGTCTAAACAAACACCCCTAAGTTTCCACTATACCAAATTGGCATTTTTGTAACAACCTCTAAAACAATAACACATTTGAGCTATAACAATCCACAAAGCAATTTTACACATTTTCACAAACAAAGTGATACAATAATTGTATCACTATGAAAAGTATGGTCCTACAAGTGATACTATTCGTAGTGATCTAATTTATTGTATCATTTTTTTTGTAGCTATTTTTCATTTTTTTTTATTAAATTATTTGTGAATCCCTTTAAAATCGATACAATTTTTCATAAAAATGATTTGCAAATTGAATCGATTCCATTTTCTATTTTGAAACGAAGGACCTTATAACAAAAATACCTTTGATTTTACTTTAACTCGTTAGATTTAGTAGTAGTAGTAGTAGTAGGTTCATTAATTGCACATGATATCTTGAATGAAAATAAATCAAATTGAAATAAAGTATTGCATGATCACTCGCATAAAAAAAAATCTAAATAAATTTTTTATTTTGGTTCAATTCTTTGAAAATTTAAAGAAAGATTGTCATTCCATTGTCTTTTACTTTATTGGATTGGTTCTACATTAAGTTTTCCATCTTATGTAGCCCCATTTTTAGATAGCTTAAGAGGAACCTTTCGCTATAATTCAACAATGTCTAATATAACAATGATTGTCTTATGAATATTGATTGTTCTAATTATTGTTTGTTTTGTTTCTTTCATGGAATATTCTCTACAATTGTTATTGTACTCCAAACTCTTTTTTTTTTTTTTTTTGTAGGATTCGAAGAAAACCCTTTTTCTACAACAATTTTTAGGGGGTTTCTAGATTTCCTATCTAATTGAGTTTTTGATGAAACATCATTATGAATTTATTTCCATTTTAAAAGCATTTAAAGCTATGATTCAGACTCAGTTTTCTACTATTATTTAATGCCTTCAAGGTGACTTGGGAGGAGAGTATACCTATGGTGACTTTGCAGAGTTACTTGCTTTGGATGGCACTATAGTCCTCTTGTACTGAAACACCTTAGCAGAATGGTGTTGCTGAGATAAAACATCGACATATTCTGGAGACAGCTCGATCTATGCTTATTTCTGCATCTGTTCCTCGTATATTTTGGGGCGAGGCCGTTCTCACAGCTGTTCATTTGATGAATAGGATTCTGACTGCTCTAACTGCTAGCATTTCCCCACATGAGCGACTATATAGGATACCTCCGGATTATTCCTCTTTGAGGGTATTTGGTTGCACCTGCTTTGTTATGTGTCACAATGTTGATCATGGAAAGATTTATCGTCGCTCTATTATATGTGTGTTTCTTGGCTATAGTGATACTCAAAAGGGGTACAGGTGTTATGATCCCCTTTTTCGGAAGTCGTACGTCTCTTGCAATGTTGTATTTTTGGAGCGAATTCCTTTGTATTTGATTCCTGATAGATCACAAGAGCTTCAAACATCTGATCTGATTTCTATTTTTCCATTTATAGAGGATCCCCAACACTTACCCTCTGATGAATCTACTACAGAGACACATTATGAAGTAGCTCCCCAAGTTCCTCCTATTGAGACAACTACGAGATATCCTTACCGCACTTGACGACCTCCTAAAAAGTTGGGATTTTCCAACTCTTGCTACTCCGCTGCTTTTGCTTTTTCTCTTACCACTAGTCATGGTTACTCTGAGCTCACTTCTTATAAGAAGGTCAGTCTTGACCTTCTTTGGTGCCATGTCATGGATGATGAGAACCTCTGAGCATAACTTTCTCTTCAAATCTAAAATAAAGTACTGCGATTGCGTGTTTAATCCATGATTCATCGTTATAATCTATCTATAAAGAAGACCACTAAAAAATTTAGAATTTGTGTATGTTGTTTAATTGTTCGTCTTGTTGTCTTTATTTTTAGCAGTGAACGAACATCATCATCATCATCATCAAAGCCCATTCCCGAGATTTTCGGGGTCGGCTACATGAATTTTGGTTCTCCAAGCAATGCGATCTTCCCACATTTTCTCACCTAATCCAAGCTCAATGATATCTTCATTCACCGTCTTCATCCAAGTTTTCAACGGTCGTCCCCTCCGTCTACACCCTCCATTAACTTGCCAATCTAAACATTTTCTAATTGGCGCCGTGCTTGGTCTCCTCCGCACATGACCAAACCAAGTTAAACGTCTTTCTCTAATTTTTTCCTCTATGGGCGCTACACCTAAGTATCTCCTAATTCTTTCATTTCTAATTTTATCCTTACGAGTTTTACCACACATCCACCTTAACATACGCATTTCTGCTACCGCCATCCTATGCGTATGTTGTCCCGTAGTAGCCCAACATTCTGAACCGTATAGCATGGCTGGTCGAACAATCGTCTTATAGCAGTGAACGAACATCATCATCATCAAAGCCCATTCCCGAGATTTTCGGGGTCGGCTACATGAATTTTGGTTCTCCAAGCAATGCGATCTTCCCACATTTCCTCACCTAATCCAAGCTCAATGATATCTTCATTCACCGTCTTCATCCAAGTTTTCAACGGTCGTCCCCTCCGTCTACACCCTACATTAACTTGCCAATCTAAACATTTTCTAATTGACGCCGTGCTTGGTCTCCTCCGCACATGACCAAACCAAGTTAAACGTCTTAGCAGTGAACGAACATATAAGAGAAAAAAGTTATCTAAAGTTCTCTGCTTTCACATGATAACTCTTAGGCCATCTTAGCATTGCAGTGCCCCTTACCGTCAATTAGATCTGCTTGCTTTCTAAGATTAAAAGAGCAAAGGCCTTTTGTATTGTGTATACTTTAAGAAAGCGTATGCAATATAGATGATGACAATGATATAAATACATATTTGAGTCTTACATTGAAATATATGATCTGAATAGGTATACGAATCTATTAAAAATCTTGGGAAAGTTAGTCCTTTAGGACTTTTACTATCAAAAGAGGGGAAGAATATTAGAGTTGTCTCCTCTCCAGGAAATTATGAAGGCCACTTGAGTTAAACCAAAATTGGACCACTAGTTGATGTGCCCTCCTTGTGAAAACTTGATTGATTTGGATTTGATTGTGTCCAGCACATGTAACAATAGATAAAAATGGAGTATTTCCAAGAGACTAAAAGGCCTACTCTTTGTTAAGAACCCGACTATTCACTTGTATTAAATTTGTTTTCTCTAATGACTTAAATAAACAATTTATATACATGCATCAATTTTTTTTCCTCTATAATCATGGACACTTTCATATGTGATCATTGACAGGTATATAGACTGACACTTTTGTTATGTAGGTACTGTTTTTTTGAAGAATTCCACAGATACTTCAGTCTAGGTCCTTTGTGTGTAAACCAAATTCAACATCACTTTACTTAATTCTAACCATGTTTAGAACCAAACCTTGATCATATAAGAGTAAAAACGCAAAGATCAAGTCGAATTGATATGATATAACATACGAAATCATCGTAAATGAAAAGTGATGATTCAAAAGTGAATTGCTTTCGAAACACTTTTATATCCGTAACAATGTTTAGAACCAAAACTAGATCATACAAGATTAAAAACTCCAAAATCAAGTGCAAATTATGAAAGATGAAGTTGAACTGATATCATATAACATACAAAATCATTGTAAATGAAAAGTGCTGATTCAAAGGTGAATTGCTTTCGAAATGTTTGAATAAATCATATATTATTAGGGCAATAATGTAAGGATTTCGCTAAAGTCATCAATCAAAACCTTAAACTAAAGCAGATCTAAGGCGAAATTAACGAATTATGAAGCCTAAACAAGATGATGAGTATGTAATCAATCGCAATCGATGTTATACGTTGCGAATTAGATAATTACCTGATTCGTATTGTCGAACTTATCATCCATGAATAGAGTGATGATGCTCGTCTTTCCAACCGACTGGTCTCCTAAGAAAGTGAGCTTGGAGTTTGCCAAAGCAGAAACTAGAGCCATTAGAAAGATCAGAAAAGTGGGAGAGATGGAGAGGGAGAGGGAGAGTGAGAGAGATGAGAGTGAGATATCTGAAATCTAATCTCTAATTTTGAAAATAGTTTATTTTTTTTTTACTTAATTTGCCAAAACTTTGTAATACAAGTTTATGTTGCAAAGCTTTCAACATGATCACGAGTTACAAGCTGAAAAATATTGATGCTGCAAATCTAGTAAAATAATAATTTTATTATTTATAAAATTACTAATAGCAACTTAAGTTAATAATTAGTAACATTATTTTGTGTTACAAGACTTGTAACACAATGAAAAATTATAAATGTAAAAAAATTGATATTACTAATTACTCATTTTAGTGTAATGATTTCTCGTAGCTCTCATAACATCTAGGAGTTCAAACTTGTTTAAGTATATTTGAGTTCATGACCTAAGCAAACACATAAACAGAAGATCAATATGGTTTCTTTACCTGTATGTACCTAAATGCTTTGGAGTACATTTGAAGCTTAACTCTTCCCATTTGGCTCTATTGCCTAGAGAATTTTAGTGGTGACATACTTGGAAGTCCTGATGCTCACAAAAGAACTTTTAATTAAATTTGAGCAAACCAAAAACACACAGGTACTTCCCAACTCTTCTTCTTTTCTTCAAAATGGCTAGTTTGTTTCGTGTTGTCTCAAGTTCTTTTTCTCCTTTTTCTTTGCATCCGAGTTGAAAGTTTTAGATTGGAGGACAGACTTACAGATAAAGATAAAGAGATCAAATAACTAACCGTAGGCATAAGTATTTGCAAGCTACTACCAATTTAGTTTAGTGGAGATATACTCACGTTTTGTTTTACAAAATTTGTAATATTAGGTTAAACTAGGTGTTTTTGACAGACCAAAAAATTGTGTTCTAGGAAAATAAATTTCCAGGGAAAAAGGAGATTACTTTACTAGGAAAATGATTTTTCTACTGTTCAATTCCATCAAGAAAATTATACTCGAAACTATTTTTTTTTTTTTATAAGTATATTGTTAATTTAATTGTTACAAAATTATAGGTCTTGAATCAGGTTTTGTTGTATGAGTTTGAGAGATTTTTATTATAACAACTTTACAGAGAGTTGGAAAATAAGATTTTACCTGAAAAATAAATTTCCAGGATATCAAATATAAGCTAAAGGTATGGACGGGGGTGATTTAAAAAATAAGGTGTGTACTAGTGTAAAGCACCAGCAATGAGAAGGAGGTTAACAATCTATACAATGTTAAGATGATGACCTATGCTAGCTACCTATACAATGTTAATATGTGCAAATATCGAGTGACAATAACCTAGAGTGCTAGCTACCTATGCTTTGTAGATATTTTTATTACCAGCGGGTTCAACAAGATTTACTTGGCTTAGATCGTGATCGAATGCTCAAATATAAGACTTACATCTTTTGTGAGGTTATTTAAAATTTTGTTTTGAATATTGTCACTCTGTAATATGATGATGATTAGTATGGTGCCCCACCCCACCCCACCCCACATATAAAAAGTTGTTAAATCATGTTTTATGTGCTCAAATGGATGATGCATCATTTTCTTGGAGGCTCTACCCTCTTTTTAACATTTGAGTGAATTAGGCATTGGCGTGGGTCGTCAACATTCTTAATCCATAACAACAACAACAACAACAAAAAGAAACTCTCGCCTAAAATCACCTATTTGAATTTTCATAACACTGTGATATGTACTTTAAAAAAAATTCTAATAAAAACTGTGGCTTGATTCAAGCGTGCAAGATTATGTCCAAAATAGACAACGAGACGCATGATCAATTGAATGTATGTAAAAAACGCATTAATTGGCAATCAATATAGGGCGATTGGCATTAATTGGATTAGTTTCTCTTTTGCAAATCCGTCGTGAAGGTTTTTCTCCTTCACCATGGTGCCTCTCCCTGCCGTCCCAACCTCTCGGCTTGACATGGAGGAGCTCCAGCCGAGAGCAGTAAATCTCCTGAGTAGCATCAAATTTTCTTCGTTCTACAATTTCTTTCACTCGTGGTAAGAGAATAAGATTCCGCAAAGAAGGCAATCCTGTCGTTTCTTCGTTCATAGTCTCCGATGCGACCAAGGGTGCAAGTTATGTGGAAAACATGTGATTGTTTTCGAGCTGAGCTCATTCGAAGATATTTGAGATGTCATACATAATAAAACTATAGGGAATTTACGATGGATCCTAGACAGACTCAAGTTACAATCGGATGCGGAAGTCAAGAAAGAAAGCTCTAGCTCGGGATTCCTTTCTGATCGGAGGAGGTGTCAAGTTCAAAGCCTTCCTTTCTTTAGTCTCAGTACATGCCCCATAGTGAAGACGTGATTATTTTGGAACTTTTCTTTGTAAGGATGATACATACACCTTGTTGCTTTACAACAACTACCCTACCGTGGCTCACTACACCTTTTCCGCCTTAAGGTTTGGATTGATGTCTCTGCTGGGAATAAGGGTTTCTACTAAAAACTAGTATTTCTAGGGTTTAAGAATTGTGAAAATTGTTCCCTTCTTGGCCACGACGTAATGAATTGCTGAAGAAAGCTAGCGGAAAAAACATAAGGATAATACAATTTTACTAGGAAAAAATGCAAGGTAGAAAGTAGTAGTTCGGAAAGAATATAATCCAATTGTGAAGAAAACAGAACCGTTGGAAGTTAGACCTGTTTTTGGGCGGAGTGAGGAGAATAATCTGGTGTTAAATGTGGGCAAAGAATTGGAGATGAAAGAGGCAGTCATTGGAAAAAAAAAATGATTTAAGAGAAGAGATAGTGAGCCAAACTATGGATCCTATTCGTGTGATGGAAAGAGATTTAATTGAGTCGAAAAAAAAAAGTGAGGGTGTAATATGTGTTTAGTGCCTTGGGAGAGGTGCATGAGGAAGAAGATGGAGAGATCATGGGGGAAACAGAGAATGTGGAGGTGATTAATTTAATCCAGGCTAAAGCAAAACAAAAGCTTTGTGGGTAGAACAGAACAACTGGTTATTAAGGACGAAAATCTGCAGCATACATTGCAGACCACCACGTCCTCACAACCAGCCAAGAGTTCCAGTAGAAAAACGGAGTTGTTGGTCACAAACCAGCTCGTGCCCTCAGTCTGTCAAGAAGAACCAGGAGACTCTGGATCAAAAAAGAAAGAAATTAAGGAAAATGATGAGGCAGAACTTGGGAATGTTTGAAAACCGAGATAAAGGAGTTTTAGATACACAAATTGAGGATGAGAAGAAACATGTAACCTTTGCGGAGGTGAAGGAGCCAGACAGAATAAATTTAGTGGTTGTTCTCCAAACAGGTAACCTCTGTGTCAGAAAGAAAGAGATCTTTGGGAGAACGTGGAATGGTGGGCAATGGGTAATACAGAGCCCTGGTTGATTGGCAGTGATTTTAATGTGATTATGGAGGAGTCTGAAAATTAGGTGGTAGAGACCCAGAAACAACAACTATGTCAGAGTTTTCCAGTTGTATGTTAGCTAGCGGTTTGACAGATTTGGGGTTTGAAGGGCCAAAATACACATGGTGTAATAATCAGCAAGGAATTCATAGAGTGTGGGCCAGATTGGATAGTTTCTTTGGAAATGCAGAATGGTTCATCAGGATGCAGAATTCTTGAGTGGAACACTTTCATCGCACATGCTCGAGTCATGCAGCTTTGTTCGTATCTTTGCTAATAAGCGCTAGAGCAGGTATGACCCCTTTTAGATTTCAGCGTATATGGACCACTCTTATTTATTTCAAGGAATTTGTCAAACAAAATTGGAAGACTCTGTGCCTTCACGAAAGAAATATTGACAGACGCACCTTCCGTATGAAATACTTGAGAAGAAAGATGAAAAGTTTGGAATAAAGAAATATTTGGAAATGTGTTTAGTAAATTGTGCACGCTGGAGGACGAAATTGGGCAATTGGAAGTTACTATCCAACACGCCTAGGATGTTAATTTAAATGCTAGTCTTAATAAATGTCAAACAGAGTATAAACTGGCTTTGTTGCAAGAATAAATACACTGAAAACAAAAATCAGAGGAAAGGGATCTGTAGGAATGTGAAGCGTGTATTAAATACTTTTTTGCGAAGACAAAGATTAAACCCAAAAAAAGGCATATGATTTCTTCAATGAACGTGGAGGGAAATTTGGTGACAGATGGCAAAAAAAATGTTGAAAGAAGCAAACTATTTTTTTCAAAAGCCGATGACTTCAGAAGGAAGTAGAGCAGATAGCACCCTGTTGGATTGTATTCCCAGAATGGTAATCATTGAAGTCAATGATATTCTTATGTTACATCCTAGCCTTGTTTTCAGTATTTCAGTGGACAACACTCTAGGGCTTGACAAGTATACGGCTGGTTTTTTCCAATCTTGCTGGGACATTGTTGGGATTGATGTGTGGATGGCAGCCAAAGAATTATTTGAAGGAAGCTCCTTACCAGGTTCATTTACAACCAACTTTTTAGCTTTGATCCCCAAAGGAGAAAATCCAACCACTTTCGCTGAATTTACACCTAATAGCCCGTGCAATGTTATATATAAGATTTTTAGTAAAGTTCTCCGCTCCAGGTTGGCAAAAATTCTCATGGATATTATTTCATATGAACAGGGAGCATTTGTTAAAGGGAGACCGAATTCAGAGAATATTGGTTTGGCTCAAGAAGTGATGGGATCATTTGGAAAGAAGATTGGTGGAGGAAGTGTGATTTTTAAGTTGGATATGAAGAAAACGTATGACAGGCATGAATGGAACTTCTTATTTGATAATCTGCGATGGTTTGAATTTGATAATAGGTTAGCAATTTCTAACTGTATCACAAAATGTAGCTTCTCGGTCTTGATGCAAGGTAGGTATGAAGGGCAGTTCTGGACTTCTAGAGGGCTCAGGCAAGGAGACTCTTTGTCACCTCTCTTAATTGCAATGGCTGTAAAAGTTTTAAGCAGGAGATTGGTAAGAGTTTTTAAGGCGGAAGAAATTAGTTATTTCTATACCCCCAGGACATGTGCGTCTCTGACATACCTAATGTATGCGGATGATATTTTAATTTGCTAAATGGGAAAAAGAAGTCGATTGCGGGCTATATGAATTTTCTTGATAGATATTGTGTTGCATCAGGTGAAAAGGTTAATGTAGGTAAAAGCTCATTTATGGTTGATGAGAATACGGAATTGGGAAAGATCATTTGAATAAAGCAATGGATGGGCTTTCATTACAAATTCTCACCAATCAAATATCTGGGAGTGCCTATTTATCATGGACATTGTAAAATAAGTTACTTTGGGGAATTGGTGCAAAAAATGCAAGACAAAACTCAGGGATGGAAGGCTAGGCTACTTTCCCCCGGGGGCAGAATTATTTTGATCAGACATGTATTATTTTCCATGCCAGTTTACACTCTTGCAGCTACAAAGGTTCCAATCAAGGTGATTTAGTCCATGCAACAAATAATTTCAGATTTCTTTTAGGGTGATCATGAGGGTAAAATAAGAGACATTGTGTAGCTTGGAGAAAATTAAGTATGCCGAATGATGAGGGTGGTTTAGGCATTCTCGAATTGGATGGTGTGATTAAAGCCTTTAGAATAAATGCTTTGTGGAATGTGGTGTGTACAAATTCCCCAAAACTGGTACATCTCATTTCATTAAAGCTGTTGGATCTTCGGGGGAGATTTTCTAAATTTATTACATGGAAGACTGGTAAAGGAAATGTTAGTTTCTTTCAAGAGCAATGGTATATGGATTACAAATTCAAACGTAATGTATGGCCGAGTCTTGAAACCATGAGAAGAGAAAATTGTGTTTCCTTTGGACCAGTTTTGCATAACAGATCTTTAGATTTATATGAACAGACATTACATGATGATCCAGGAGAAACTGAAAGCAGAACCTGGATGCCTTGTAACAACCGGAAGTTTTCGGTTGGTTCTGTGGTCGAGATACTTAGAAGGAGAAGGATTGAGGAAAATTTTAGGTTGATTTGGCATCCGCTTATACCCACCAAAATATCTATTCTAGTTAGGAAATTTTTGAAGCGTGCCTTGCCAGTGGACAGTGAGTTGAAAAAGATTAAGTTTAGTTTAGCCTCCAGATGTAGCTGCTGTAGAAGGCCTGATTTATTTATTGACCATGAAACATCTCTTTGTGGAAAGCAATCCGGTGGAGAATGTATGGGCTCATTTTGAAATCATCTTTGAGGTTCATGCCAAAAGACCGCTGAGGTTTTTTCCCTGCTTAGGGCCTAGTTTAAGAAAGTACACAGAAGCACACAATCATGTATGCTTTATAATTTAACGCCTATGTTTATTTTGCGGGAGATCTAGTTGCAAAGAAATAAACAAATATATGAAGGTGTCGAATGGAACTCCGCTTTTGTGACTCTTAAGGTGTATCGCTGGATTAGACTGGCTTCGAGGGTCATTTTACCAAAGAAGTAGAGTTCTAACAAGATATTGTTATTGAAGTCGGGACAACAACCAACTTTGGTAAGTAATCCAAAACTTTTGGTAGTGTATTGGCTCTTCCCTTCGTCGGGCTAGTTTGCGTTAAATATTGATGGTTCCTTCATAAATAATCAGGCGGCTGGTAGAGTTACCATTAGAGATGATTCGGGTGATTATAAGGGTGCAATGCAGGTTTTCGTTGGAGAAGGGCCGAATAATAAAGCGGAGTCAATAGGTTCATTAGAAGGTATTAGGTTGTGTCAGCATCGTGGTGTCAGATGATTTTGTATTCAGACTGACTACTGGTCAAGCAATGGTTTTTTCAGGAGATTAAAGTCCCATGGTCACTCTGAATTTATGGAGTGAAATCAGAAGAATTTGTAATTCAATGGAAGTTGGTTGTAGGCATTTTTTCATGGAATCCAACTCGGTTGCTGATGTGTTGACTAGGTTGGCTCAGGTAGAGAAAGTAAACAAGGAGTTCGATGAGGCTTCGCTTCCTCGTAGACCAAGGGCGTTATTGTTACTTGCAATAATTCTAGGCAGCCAGGGCTACCAGCCATTTTCTTGCCAGAGTTTGGGTTCTTTACTTTTACCTCTTCTATAAATGATGTTTGTATTTGTATTTTAAAGAGAAGGGATAAAAGTGTAAAAGAGCCCAACCCTAGCAAAAAAAATTGGTTGATAGCCTTGGCTGCGTAGACTTACTTTGTTACTTGATAAAGGTAAGACAACATATGTTAGGAATGTAAACTAACTCGGTCTGTTTTCCCAGTGAATTAAACAGCGATGATGTGTGAGTCCCATTGTTTGAATTTGATTTTAGATTCTAATAAAAAATTTCTAGGGCTGGTTATTGGTTCAGCAGCAGTCAGGGATGAGCTGCTCTGTTCCTGTGCAGAGACGGGGCAGTGAATGCCAGATTGCCTGGGTTGTTCAGTGCAGATTGACTGGGCTGTTTCTATGCAGATGGCTTGGGCTTCAACGTCAGTTTCAGTGTTGTTTCAGTGCAGTTGGTGTCTCAAATGCTGGCAATATTCTCTGTTTGCAGAGTTTGTTTCAGTGCAGATGACCTGCGTGTTCAAGGATGAGATGGCAGTCATTTGGAAATTGGAATTTTGGAGGCTTGAGATGATTGAATCCCGGTTTCTGAGAAGGGTAAGCGAGTTTCCTGGGCGAGGAGCTGTCTCCTGCTGGGTGTGTTTTGTGTAGGCGGTTAATTGCAGGCTTGTTTTGGATTAGTTTAGTTAGTTCTTTTGTCAGAAGCATTGGCAATGTAGTTTTTCTTTAGTTCTTTAGTTTCGGGCAAAGTGGTTATGTACTCCCAGACAGTCTGTAAGTCTTTTTTGATGAGAAATAAAGGTTTGACATCCCATAGTTGCCCCTCCATCCCGCATGTTCCAACCAAAAAAAAAAAGAAAACACATCAATTGAGGTGGGAGCGTGTCTCTCACTAACACGATAGTACTACCAACATAATGAGGTCTCTCAGCCAAAACCTAGAAGACTAACACGATAGTACTACCAACATAATGGAGATATAGTTTAGTGGAGATATACTCGCATTTTGAGGTGGGAATGTGTCTTGCACTATGGTGCTTAGCCCAACATAATCCGCTATAACCTCGTAAACCTTGGATGGCGGCAACCGTGACTTTTTCTTTTTCAAAATTCCTGATAATGTATGCCTCTCTGTATCCTAGCAAGCAATCCTTACCAGCTATTGATTACTTAGTAGCACATGTTTCTAACCAATATTTACCAATTAATCTTCATAATGTTCCACTACTTAGTAGCACACGTTTCTAACCAATATTTACCAATTAATCGATATTGTTTCATATTTACCTTTTTATGTGCAGAAACAATAAAAAGGGCAAGAATTTGTCGAACAATGGATCCATGCAAAAACAAGAAAAACAGTATGAATGTCAAAAACATTGCTACATAAACAAAAAAAAAACTAAATAAACAAAGTGTAAGATCAGAAAAACAAAAGTAACTGATGAGTTTTGATTTAAAATTTTCATAAATGAAAAAAATAAAAGGAAGCTAGTACCGCCATGTGGTAAATTTCAACAATGTGAAAGGAAATATTTCCAAAGGGGGAGAGATTTTATATCACACTTCAAAAGGACGATTTTAATGAATCTAGCTATTAAAATAGCTTGACCTTGAGTTCTTGACCGACGAAGTCAGTCAGAGATATAGGGCTCGAAACACTTACCACCAAACAGTGCTTCATCACCCTTGGATTTTTCGCATGGACCTTATCATAGAGAGGCTACCAAGACTAAAATAATAACAATAAACTAGAACAATTTTCTATGAAGGGAGGCTACCAAGCTATTCATTATTCCATAATATACAGTTAGTGAAGCTTACCACCACCATACCCTGTTATTATTATCAGTACTGTTCCACAGATATGGGAACATCTCATCTAAGGGTGGGCATCCCATCCCGCGATCCCGTTCCCGTCCTGATCCCGTCCCGTCCCGTCCCGATTTTTCCGGGTCTTAATGGGATTGAAAAATTTCATCCCGATCCCGTCCCGTCCCGATCTAGAATGGGATGGGATGGGATGAAGATTTTCAATCCCGCCAATCCCGTCCCGTCCCAAACTAATTTATTAATATTAATTATTAATATTTTTATTTAATTATTTATTTAATCAGTCGGCATCATGTAAAATTTCGTAAGAAATACAAAAGGATGGTGACTGATGCAATGTGGACTGGCACCAATAACTCTTCATGAGTATCTCTTAGTCCTTGTATCAATCTTCTTTTGATCCATGTCACATAAAATGCTGTCAAACAATAGTTGAGCAAATCACAATATATGGATGTTGACAGGCAATTCTTATCTACTGATACAGCAGTGATGGTAGCGACTTTAGAACAAGTTCTTCATTGTAGGTTTGTTTTAGGTTGAATATGTAGGATAAATTCTTCGTTGTAGGTTTGTTTTCTTTTTGTGCAATTTATCCTACATATTCAAGTAAAACCACCAAAAAATTGCTTATCCATTGACAACCAAACTCATTAAGGAGACATGGGTACAATCAATAACCACTCGCCATAACTAATTATTCATTCTATCAGTTTTATCCAATAAGAAGCAAAAGTTAGCGAACCCATTAATTTTTATTTTTTGTCGAGTGCAATAACCTAGTTAGAAAAAAAAAAAAAAAAAGGATTGCAGGCAGAACTCGAAGTAAAAACTGAACAGAGAATCAAGGAGTATAAAGAAACGTGTATAAAAAACCAGATGCTATTTTGGTTAACTGAAAGATATGTCCAATCAAAAAAATCTTCTTCAGGTGTAAGGAATTCAAGCAGAATGAATTAAATCATGAAATCAATAAGATCTAGCACTAGAGCAAGATGGCAGTAAATGAGTTTGGAGGAATAACTATGGTAGTTTACAGAAATGAAAAGAACAGTCCTGTAATTGTTGATTGTTGACTTAACTCGAGTCGTGACCTTTGAGCTACGGAAAGTGATCAAACAAGGGGAAATCCTAGTAACAGGCAAACAACATCTCAATTTTAAATTGATAAACCTCAAGATCATAGTATACAACTAGATTTATTGGTATGTAGACACTTGACAAACTCAGATTTGATAAACAGCTATATCTAAAAATCACTACTTCAGACCAAAAAAATAATTGAAAACAGACCGATGACGATGATAATGACTGAATACTTTCAAAGCCCCGATTGAAAAGCTCAGGCAGCCAACCATATTATTAAAAAAAAGACCTGATAGCTAAAAACAACATTTCACACATTCAGTAGCAAGTGGAAATTGTAACTATAACCATACCTCATACACTAATAGCAGTAGAATTCAGATCGCTGCTACATAAAATATAGCTGCTACAAACAAGCTAGCATTACGCCCGAGCACTGAATGATTCTTCACAAGTACAGTTAGTTGAACTTAGATCTGAGGAGCACCAGAATGGTACAGGGTTCAAACGGCAAAAAGGGAATCTCCAGATTAGCACGCTGATCCCGTCCCATCCCGTCCCGTCTCGAACCCGTTTGGGATGGGACGAGGTCGGGATGAGATTTTTCCCATCCCGTCCCGTCCCGATCCCGTATGAACGGGATGGGATAGGGATGAGTATATCTCGTCCCATCCCGTCCCGTGCCCACCCCTAATCTCATCCTTGTAATGTTCTTGTGAAGTGCATGGTGTTATTTGCGCGTGGTACATCACCACCATCATACCCTGTTGGTGCATCCAGTGACGGAGCCAGGATTTTCGTTGAATGGGGGCAGAGTGATGAGTCATATTTAACTAATGATAATATAATAATTAAGTACTTTAGTATAATTTTTGTTAAATTTTGAACAATACATAAATAACTATACAAAACACCAATTGCTAAACAAAACTTCATCTAATCCATGGGTGAGGAAAATTGATCTAACAATCTACTTTGTATGTACACAAGAGATAAATATATAGAGGACGGCGGCACACTTGCCTTTCAAATATACATAACAAGGCAAGAACTCGGCATCGTGCAATTCTATTGATATGGTCAATTCATTTGGTGTATAAAGTTAAGGGCCAAAAATACTAATGGGTCATTTCTCCAAAGTAATCCTATGAATAAAATACTAAACTAGATCTTGATATACAAATTCATCTCGAGAAAATACTTTAAAAACATTATTCTTCTTCAAAGCAGAAAAAAGAGGTTGGGTCGTTGGTGGGAAAGGAAAATAAATCAAATAGAGAGAGAAGGAGAGGAAGAGAAGTGGAGGCAGAGCGGTTGTTGTTCTCATAGTAAACATTTTTTTTTACCCATAACTCTCCCCACCTCATGCCGCCGGCCGAGTTCGAACCCGTGACATGTGATTCCATACGCTATACCTCTACTAACTCAGCTAGTACACTTTTACCAGTAAACAAATAGAGGGTAAAGAAAAGAAGAAAGGGAGGAACGGGGTTGTCAGCGTCACTGAGAATAGTTGAAGAGAATAAGGGGTGGGGCAGGATGGCGTCGTCGATTGCAAGTTAGGCAAATCGAGTTTTTTTTTCTAAAGTCAGTGGGGGCAAGTGCATCCACTTGACCCCACGTAAATCCGTCCCTGGGTGCATCAAAGGCCTGAGCATAAGCACACACTGCATACAAGTAGAAAGACGAGCCCTTCTCAAGTTGAACTTTCAAATATTCTCCCAGTAATCCTTCCAACAGGCTGCGTTCTTGGGGTGGTGAAGATTAATTGTTGTGATTGGGCAAGAATCAGGTGTTACAACAGAACCGGACACATTATCAAACTGGACCTTCGAAATCCACATCTAATAAATTTGTCCACTTGGCTGGAAAATGATTACAAATGTTGACCCAACTTATGCCAAGTTATGTTTGGTTGTCTAAGAGGTAAATCCTTCATTACTTAACTAAACACATTTGAATACTTGGACTTGAGTTGGAACAATATCTTAGAAATCCAAATTCCTAGTTTCTTTGGATTATTTCGTGAATTGAGTTATCTTAAACTCTCTTCCTCTTTGTTTCGATGTATTGTTCCAAGATGATCTTTACAATTGAATGTGGATAGTTTTCTTTGGGTGTCAGGTTTATCTCATCTAAAGTATCTTGACATGAGTTATGTTGACACACTGCAAGCAATCAATTTCTCCCTCATCTAGTTGAATTGCATTTGTTTGGGTGTGGACTCTCAAAACCTGTAGTCTGTTTCGTACACCAAAGTCACATCTACATCCATACGTCTATGATCTCCATCGTAATCATTTCAAGTCCACTTCCAAATATTATCGAAATTGTGACTTTGTTGCAACTTTTGGACCTATCTCATAATGGAATCAATGGTATATTTCAAATGGTGCACTGTTGCAACTTTCAAACACTGGATTTCTCATTCAAGTAATGGACTCGAAGGAGAGATCCATGAGCTTTTCGAAAACTCATCTTCATCAATATGTTTCAAAATTAATAAATTAGAGGTTGATTTTGAACAAAATTTACCTAAGTGAATATGCTCCAGATTATTGTTCGCTCTGGACCCAACCTAACTATCCGCACCGCTTTAAAACGCGTTGTGTCATGTAGATTGAAACTCGTACATATATAACACATTTCCATCCCTCACCCAGGCGATGTGGAACTATAACACCAAGGTAGCCTGCCAGCCTCTGAGTCTGCCCACACTTGGTAGTCTGTCAGCCTCTGAGTCTGCCCACACTTGGTAGTCTGCCAGCCTCCTGAGCCTGCCCACACATGGAGCTGCCAGCCTCAGAGCCCGCCCACACAAAGTAGCCCTTCAGCCTCAGAGCCCGCCCACTCAGGGTATTGCATTGTCATCACTAAAATACTCAGATCTAGATGGCAATAAGTTTCATGGGTCTATTCTAGAAAGTCTTGGAAAATTTTCCCATCTCAAAACATTGAGCTTGAATTCTAATTCATTCGAAGGTGTTATTTCTGAAGTTCAGTTTGCAAAATTTTCCACTTAAAAAAAATCTTAGAACTAGGATCAAAGTCTTTGATTTTAAAAATAAGATCTGATTGGTTGTGTCCTTTTCAACTTGAATTGATTTTGTTGGGCTCTTGCTAAACTGAGACCTGAATTCCCTATGTGACAACTCAAAATGTTTTTACTGGTTGGGTGTCTCCAACAAAAGCAACATAGATTCACTGCCAGAGTGATTTTTTAACTTCAATTCTTACACATTTTATTTAGATATATACATACCTATGTTATATATCCATGTCCTATAACCAACTCCATGACAAGTTTTGCAGACATATTTCAATTAAGGGGTCCTCGTAGTTTAGTTTGCATTTCCAATATTTTGAGGGTATGTTGCCGCAATTTTTCTTCCCAATACCCTAGGCACCTTAAATCTTTCTACAACTCATTTTCATGATCTGTTTATGAATATCGGAGTTTTGCTTCTTGATTTGGAAGTTCTTGTTCTCTCCAATAACTCTTTCACTGGGAGTATACCTAATCTTTGTGTGAAATAGAGTGTTTTGGGCTCTTGTTGTGTCAATGAACCAAGATCTCGCACAGTGTTGGAGTGATTTGCAATCCTTGGCTATTCTTCATCCATTGTCCAACCATATTTCAGGAATTATTCGATGCACCTGAATGGCAACGAACTTCACGACACCTCATTGATGAATTGCACAAGTCTATTTACTCTTAATCTTGGAAAGTGAATTTTAAGAAAGTGGTCCTATATGGATGCGTGGATACTTGCTGATGAGATATTAAACAATCACCCAATCACAGCTACACACGTGACGTGGGCCAATCCTAATTCAACAAGGCCTCAATAGTCTTGAGTAGGCCCAAGCACGGTTTATCCTAGACTCGGCCCAAGTCCATAAGTCAGGCATCCAAACCCAGATCATGCGAGCCCAACGTGGCGGAAATCTTGGAGCTTGGCTCAGGACAATAAGGCCCAAACATAAATCTCTGGACTATCACAAGCCCAAGATCTATTTTGTACAGCTCATGATCCAATCAAGTATTGGGTCCCAAACAGAGCCAAGTGTCGAATGCAACCCATTCATGGACTGGTAAGATCCTCAGCGAGATCTCCTCCCTCCATCACACTTCGACGATAGTCAATGGACTAAAGGATTCACTATATAAGATGAACAAAGGGGAAGAGAAAGGTATGCATTGTCAATCTAATTTACAGTCTAAATCCATTCTTACTCAGTCACCCGACTTTAGCATCGGAGTGCCTTCGTCCATCACAACGGTGGTCTTTGTTCATTTTTGCAGGTCAGAAATCAACCAGGACGGATTTGGACGCATCAATTTGGCGCCATCTGTGGGAACACGACAAGTTTCCCTTAAAGCAAAAACGCATGCTCTTTTAAACCAGGAGAGTCTCGAGACATGGCCACTAGCACCATATCTTGGGTCAACAATAACAACGCCGAGCCAGAAAATGATTTGGCCAGGAAAACCTCGCAGCCAAGCCGGGACAATCCAATCGAAGAAGCAGAGCAGTTGTGTAGCCCAGCCCTAAAGGCAACCGTGACTGACCTCCGCATAGATTAGATTCTACTTCATATGAATCATCTTACGCAGGTGGTGCAAAGCCTTACATAGGATTGACGATGACAACCAGAAAATGGTGGAAACCCAGGGAGGACCCTGACCTAAGAAGATGTCAGGGAGCATGTTCATGGAAGCAACAACCTCCCTAGCGAGGATCAAAGGGCTGACTAGGAAGGGAACCCGAGGAACGAGAAGGGCAACAGGAACCATGCCTCAAAGACATACACGATCATTGTCGAAAATCCACTTCGATTGGGAGCGACTGATCTAGACGTCCTGTAAGATCTTACTGTCCATCCATCTCGGAGGAGATCATGAGCGCACCTTTACCAAATAAGTTTATCCCCCAAAGCTCGAGTTCCATGACGGGATATCTAATCTGCCAGACCACTCACGCCATTACCACCATGTGATGGCATTGAAGGAAAGCTTAAAAGTCATTCTGTGCAAGACTTTCCCCATCAGCCTGAATAAAGGTTGCACTGACTTGGTTTCACAACCTTCCACCAAGATCCATCGTTCATTTCAAATCTTGGCAAAGGCTTTTATCACCAAATTCGTGGGGAGCCAGCGAATCAGGAAAAGGGCTCCAATATTTGTTCAATCTCAATCAAAAACACGGTAAGACCCTAAGGGAATATGTCACTCATTTCAACGACAAGCTGACCCTGATTGACACTTGTAGCAGTGACACGTCTGTTACCACCTTCACCTTCAACCTCCAAAGAGGTTAGTTTTATAACTTCCTCACCCTGGAGCCTCCAATAGATATAACAAATCTATTGAGAAGTGCTCACATGTACATCACCCTAAAGGAGATGTTAGCAGCCAAAAGGGGGAGAGAGCAAGACTAAGCGCTCAACCAGAAGCAGGGCCAAAGACGAGGACAGAGAGCGGAATAGCTCTAGAAGAAAACAAAACAACAAACCAAGCTGGATCCGGCTCGATAAAGCTTGATATGACTAGCAGCCCTAGATACTACTACTAAACTCCAGTATGTCTGACATCCTATCCACCATGAAAAACTAAAAGGACATCAGGTGGCCACCAAAACTCAGTGGAGAGCCTTCAAAATGTGATAAAAACATGCATTGTTCCTATCACAAAGAAATAGGTCATGACACCCAAGACTGCAAAAGCCTTAGGAACGAAATCCAATACTGGATCCAAAGGACGACTGAAGGAGTTCGTTGGCTCTAGAGATAGGCAACCCAATAGGGAGAAAGAGGAGTCCGTACAGGAAGCAGAAGAGACGGCCACAGATTTCATATGCGTTTTTCACGGGGCAAATGAGGAAGGGGAGCACTCAAGTCCAATCAATGAAAAGATCAGTGTGAGAACTGCAAGCCAGGTCCACAACGGGAAACATATTCTTCAACACATACAGGGCGGGGGGGGGGGGGGGGGGGGGAGAACACAGTCCTAGACCTGACCTTCATAGAATGAGGCATGAGGGGAGTTCGCTTCCTTCATAATAATGCCTTGGTTATCTCAATAGAGATAACAAACTAGGAAGTAAGGAGGTCACTGGTAGACACAGAGCCACTCCTCCAATGATATGTTTCTGGCCGAATTCTGTGCGGCTTCAATGGGTAGAGCTGCTACCCCATTGGGTCGATTAAGTTGCTAGTAGTCGCGGGGGAGCCAAACCTGCCAAAGATCCTGATTACAGAATTCTCGGTTGTGGACTCTCCCTTCAAGCACAACATGATCCTTGGATGACCTTGGCTGCATCACATGGAGGTGGCAGTCTCCATGTAGCACCAATGTCTCAAATATCCTGCGGAAGGCAAAGTAGGATATTAAGTGGTTGTTCTAGAATGCCATTACACCGCTGCCAAATAGCAAGGAAACGACCCGTTGCAGTCCGAACAGAGGGACGCAGGTGAGAATACTTAGAATATGGATGCAAAAAACACATCTCCACCTTCGGACACCCAAAGCTCCCTTCAGCAAACGAGGGAGGCTGAACGTTGGGCAACCGGAAGAGGAAGTCGTCACCAAATACCTGGACAACTCAGATAACAATGAAGTCGTCCAGATAGGATTCAACTTTAATGAGGTAATGACAGACTAACTAGCCGTTCTCCTAAAGGAGAACCAGGATGTATCCACCTAACGATGAGGGACATGGTGAGAATTGACCCCTCCATAATCACGCACCGGCTAGCAGTTAATCCAGACTTAAAGCCCGTCAAGCAGAAAGGATGGCACCTGATTGCAACCATGCAATTAATGAGGAAGTTCATCGTCATCACGATCATGGTCATCAAGCTCAAAATTAGGATTATTTAGATGTATACCACTACCAAACAACAAACATCTTTTGAAGTTCATCATTCTTTCTGCAAATTTAAAGTAGTCATATATCATTTTTGTGCCAACTCGTAAGTGATACACAAAAGAAAATTAAATAAATTAAAATCATAAGGTCAAACATAATAAGTGGGATAAGCATCAACCTGGTAACCTAATAAGTGTATCACATGAGCATGTACACGAAGGATCAACGTTGTAAGGGTCTTAATAGCAACAAGTTTTACATCCGCTGAAGCATCCACTTTGAACAACCGAATGAGCATAGGAAGAAGTAGATGCATATGCTCATTTAAAGTATTTACATGGTTGATGTTTATTAAATTAGGTAGTATACTCAGATTTATGATAAACAAAAACTGAGAGGCAAATAAGACAAACATGAAGGTTACCAACCACCAAAGACTTCAAGGGTATGCAGAATATCAGAAACATGTGTATAGTCACAACAACACTCTGCATCACTTAATACTTGAATACAACATGGAAGAATAACAGGAAGATAAGTTCTGAATTTGTCATTAAGGGCCAGGCATAGTTGTTCTACTAAATGTAGAATCTGCAAGAAACAAATTTTGTGAGATTGACTCAGGAAGATGTGCATTGAGGGAGTTGTATAATGTATGGAATGTAATTCAGCATACGAAAATGGTTTTGGATGATTTTGTGTAGCTTATAACCCTCAACTAAGTTAGTGTTTGTTTTATGCGGTAGTCAGACCTAATGAAGGCAATTGGAGTTGTTTATCGTTTTGCCAGTATATCAATTATTTTCTTTGTAGCAGATTCCCTCTTCTCACCTTTTGATCTTCTGATCCTCTTGACAAGAAGATTACCAGTTCTTGGTTATAGAAGGAAGGACTATTGCCTTTAGTATACAACCCTCTCCCATAGATGAACCATGTAAATTATTACATTGTAGGAATTTCACATTTGGTATGTTCATGGCTACCACATATTAATCGTTTGAAGTTTTTATTTGAAAGCTTATAAGTTGTAATTCCATCCATGTTATAATTTCTGCGACATCCTATGACTTTTGTTATGCTCAAGTTTGGTGCTCAAGTTCCAATAACATAGTCATTCATTAGCATTTAAGGTGCAGATAGTTTAATTCATTTTGTTTTATTTTTTCTCTTATGAAATTGAGCTAGGGTCATCAAGCACCCCCAAACATTAAATGAGCATTATATAAGTTTGTAGATTATTTAAGATATTAATTATTTACCAACTACCCGAATGTTATATTGCTTTATTATCTATCAATATGTATTAAGTTAGCTAATTGATCAATGGCGTTTATAGGTGCCCTCATATTTATGATCCTTTATAAATATATTTTTACTTTATAAAGAGATCTATCCTCATAATTCTTGGTTTAGTAAATTATTGTCGACATGTGATGTTGAATTTCCATTAGGGGTGTGACACGAACATGTGAATTACTGGAATTTTTTATTTCTAGATTAATGATGCAGCTATTAACATGATTCAACTGAGTAATCAGGAGGGTGATGCAACTTGGAAATTTGAATATCGGTGTCGGAAGATTCATCCCCATCTTTTCCCTAGTTTTGGTTTGTGTTAAGTTTAATCTCGAGTACAAGATTTCTTTTGAGGTGTGTATGATGTAACACCTGTAAATTTGTCTTTTGCTAAACTGCTCAATTTTGGAGTTTTGGATTAATTACAACAGTGATGATTTATTTGAATTTAAATTTCATTTTTTTAATTTTTTTTTGGAATTTTTGAGGTTGGTGTCCTTAGAATTTTGGTGGAGGCAAATAACCACCCACATTAGAGTGTCCCCTTTTCTTCCTCCCTTCTCCTTCTTCCTGCATGAACTGAGCATTGCTCCTCTCCTTCTCCGATGAGCACAACCGGCGTCCAAGCAGTTTAGCAGAGATCTCAGCCAAAATTCTTTCTTCTTTTATTTTCTTTTTCCTTCCCTCTCCCTTCCCTTCATTATCATGCACACAAGCAGAGAAATAGGGGTGAGGATCTTGATCAAAGCTGTTGGAGGCCGAGCGAGCAACTCTATTCCGTTCAAGCTCGTTGGTGGAGATGATTGTTTCTTTTTGAGCCCATAAACCCCAGATGCAGAGGTGGATAGGGCTTTGTTAAGAATTTTCAGAGAAACATTGTGTGTGAATTTGGCAGAGAGGTTCAACTACATGGATTTGCACAGTGAATGCAGGCAAGCTGTGATTCGCTGATCAGTGGCCTTGTTCCGGCCCATGCCGACCTGTTATAGCCTAGTTTGATGGCTTGTGTAAAGGGATTTTCAGAGAATGTTCGCCAGTAATTTGTCTTCGTAGGGGTGATCGTTGGAAACGTCTCACTGGGTGTTTGGAGTAGTTTCGCCAAAATTTTGGTCAGAGCCTGAGGCTGTGTTGGAATTTTTCCGGGTCGATTTGCGGTTCCTGGGATTAGGTGCTCCATTGGTTTGGAATTGAGTTCCAAAACCTCATTTCGCTAAGATGAGTGAGTACGTCCCCTTTAAATTTTGATTTAATGGTATTTTCTAATAATCTGAATGTTATTTGAAATATTGATGCGTGAGTGTTATCCTATAGAAAAGAATAAAAAAAAAATTCGGTTTTGTAAAACAGATAATTCCTCCTTGGCATTACGAGTTCTACGTATGAAAGGCAGTAAGTGGTAAACTTTTGTTTTGGATGTAGTTTTGAATGTTTGTTTATATAATAATATTTGGAAATGGTGTGTTTTAATGTCTTGCGGTATGGAATCTTGTTGTTTTATAGAATGGAATCTTGCATAATTGCATGAATGTTGAAAAGCTAATAAGAATCACGATTTCTGCTTGGAGCTGTGAAATGACGTATGTAAGTGATTGTATAATCTAAGCATCCATGACATGTAATAGATAAGTCTGTGATCATTTCGGTTATGGATTTTATTAATTTATTTTTGTAATTGACTTGTGATGAGTATCATGTGCAACAATTTCCAAAGGTCTATGCAAGGAAGAAATCGAGGAAAGCACAAGAGCAGTTATCTTGCAAATTAGACAAACCTGTCTGTCAGAGTTATCATAAGTGATTGTGCAGTTATCATGTTGTCAGTTAGTGTGTTGTTAGTTATTGTTGGTTACTGATAATAAAAATAAGAACATGGAGGGTATGGGGTCGTAGTTGAAAATGTTGAGGCTTGTCCTCTCACGGAGATTGTGTCAGTATGGAAAGTGACGGTGACTTCCTGAAGCCATTATCACAATGTATTAATATTTGTAATTGCTACTATTGTTAAAGACACTATCAGTGCTTGTGCAATTGTTAGAGATATTCAATTGTTTATTAACTATTTAGAGTGATTATTTCTCATTACCTAACATTTTGGTAATGGAGCAAAATCTTTCCTTGGGTGTGGGTGGTTAATGGTTGGGAATAGACATAACAGAAAAATGGAAACTAAAGTTGTCATGTTGGAAATGGACATGAACGACATAAAAGAAACTACAAAAGGGTTAAGTAATAAGGTGGAATCTATTCATGATGTGTTGGGTGAAATGAGAGAATTTATGAGACGATCTGAGAAAGGAGGAGTGAAAAGAAAAGGCCATTCTCAGGATCATGCCGTAGAAAAAAAAGAGAAAGATTTGGGTGTTGATGGTCACTATAGT
Organism: Berberis vulgaris; assembly: GCA_963556465.1. Taxonomy (NCBI): domain Eukaryota; kingdom Viridiplantae; phylum Streptophyta; class Magnoliopsida; order Ranunculales; family Berberidaceae; genus Berberis; species Berberis vulgaris. Next base: position 53,793,697 of record OY747126.1, read on the forward strand.
GTGCAGACAAGACCAAGTTGCTTGGAGATGCCCCTGTTTGATGGTGACAACCCCAATGTTGGCTATTTAGAGCAGAATAATATTTTACTGTGAATCAGATCAGAGAAGAAGGTAAGTTTGTTGTGGCATCAATACGTTTTGAAGGAGAAGCAATCAATTGGTTTCAGTGGGTGAAATTATGGCGACCAATCCATACTTGGCCCGAACTTAAGGTAGCCATCTTACAGTGATTTCGCTCGTCGATGACGCTAGTGGGATATGAGGCACTGATCAAATTGAAATAGGAGGGGAAAGTTCAAGAATTTATTGTGAATTTTGAGATGGCTTCCAGTACGGCACCCAGGGCAGATGAAGACCTACTAATGCAATGTTATTATACTAATGGATTAAAACAAGAGATCTATGCCGAATTACAAACTATGAGGGCTTATAGCCTACTCAATTTGAAGGAAAATTCACAAGCATTGAGATGAAATTTGCTTTAATCGCTAAAGCGAAACAGGCAAAACAAGTGGGAGCAAAAAGAACCAGTGCTTGGAGTGAACCAGGATCGTATTACTCTCCAGGATCACGGTATGACATGCCGAGTTTTGGGTCGATCTAGTAAAAACCACGTCGGGCGATGTATCGTCAGGTCGGGTACATGAGAATTAGAGTTTTGGGGCTAGCAAAACGGGTTCTATTGGTGAGTTTCAATCTAGGCAAAACAAACCCGTTGGCGCTACTTCAGATTCGATGAATCCACAATCTCAGGGGACTGAAAACCCCAAATACCATGGCTTCAACGCATGCCGTACGTTCCAGACCACGAGATTAGCACTACAGAATGGATTTGAGCGTGAATCGCACCAATCAGATCGATTTTCCTCCAGGTGAACAACGCCCTATCGCCGCATCTTTGAGCAATGATGAGTATCTTGTGCAACAATTCTCAAAGGTCTATGCAAGGAAGAAATCCAGGAAAGCACAAGAGCAGTTATCAATAACTGCTGATTAGATAAACCTGTCTGTCAGAGTTATCATCAATTATTGTGTAGTTATAATGTTGTCAGTTATTGTTGGTTACTGGTAATAAGAATAAAAAGGAGAGAGGCAGAATAGGGAGGGTATGGGGCTGTAGTTGAAAATGTTTGAGGCTTGTCCTTCTCATGGAGATTGTGTCTATATGGAGAGTGATGGTGACTTCTTGAAGCCATTATCATAGTGTATTAATTCCTGTAATTGCTACTATTATTAAAGGCACTATTAGTGCTTGTGCAATTGTTAGAGATATTCAATCGTTTACTGGTTATCTAGTGTGATTATTTCTCAATACGTAACAACTTGCATCATATAAATCTATATTTTCCCACAACTCTAACCAGATGGATACGCATACCATGTTTGGTGTATATCAGGTGGATATACATAATGCGGTGGGTGTATATCAGGGATATGTGTATACTGTGTTTGGTGCATATCATAAGGACATGCATACTGTGTTTGGTGCATATCACTCGTTCAACACTAGCTACTATGCGAAACTTTGTTAGGTAGTAGTGCCACGGCCTAGAAAATGGAGTTTTTTTTACTCGGGTTTATGGTTTCCTAATGCACGTTATACTTTGTGTTTTGGCCGCATGATCGGTCTTTCGTTGCAACGTGTATGTTCTAGAGTCGGCATCCTGCCTGGGAACATACATGGCAAGAGTTGTATCATTGTGTGTATAACAGTGTAGTTAAGGCGGTTGCTACATACGCCTGAGGCACGCCTCAAGGTGTTTTGTCAGAGTACCACTTCAAAATGAAGCAAGGCGAAGCGGTGAATTGAGGCGTCCACCTCGCCCTGCCTCAAATGCCTCGGACCGCCTCAGCCCAAAATAACAGCCCATACTCTTTAAATACCAAAAGCCCATATGCAACCCACTTATCTATTAGGGTTAAGAAGGGTATTTAGACAAGAGAATGTTTGGGTTAAGGCATAAGAGATTGGCTGCTGCTGCACATTTTCTTCTCTTGTTTCTTTTCTTCCTCTGGTCTTCTATTTTCTTCTTCTCTTGTTTCCTTTTTTTTTGCTGATCTGTTCTTCTTCTTCTATCTTCTCTTTCTGTTGCCTAATCCTTTTTTTCTTGTCTTCTTTTGCTACCATTTTTTTCTTCTCTCTATTTTGTTTTTTTTTTCTAATTTGTTCTTCTGTTGCCTTCTCATTTTTTTCTTCTTCTACTGCCTTTTCCATTTTTTCTTCTTTACTGCCTTCTTCTGTTTTTTTTTTTTTTTTTTTTCTATTCTATTAACAGACTTCATGGTATAAAGTCTAATGGTAGGGACTTAAGCCAAAACAATTGGCAGAAACCCTATCATGTTGCCTTTTAATCAGAAATGCCCTTATTGTGTATTCTTTGGCAACAACATTTAACTCGTGAACATGCTAAGTTACACTTTCTTTCTCACCAAGTAAAGATGAACCCAAATTTAGGATGGCTTGTTTTAGGTTCCTGATGAAACACCGAAATCTCCTCTACTCCGTACATGTGTCATGATGATCTCGAGAAATAGTAGGTCGAAGCGTCAGCCCAACACTAATCCGGCCCAAGCAGTTCCAAGCCCGCCCAGTGCACTCCGCCAGATGGACTCAAAATTATTACAGCCCGCTAAGCCCATGCGTCTCACAGCAATCCTCAATACTCATAAGCCATGCTAAGGCAAGTATCTCGAGGATCAACTTTGGACGGGAAAGACATCAACACTTTGCTTCCAACTAGAAAACAAATATCAAAGTATATGTCACACATGAAGACTTATATCTATGAACTACTCTCGGAACGGGAACTATTTCCCGCGTATCTAGGAGCACAAAGATGATAGGGAAACTCCCCTTTCACAGCACGACTCTTAATTATAGAAGGATCTCCATGAAGATCTTTTTCCTTAAATTACGCCATCGATAGCCTGGTCGAACCAGGACTTCAAGATTATAAATAAGACATTTGGTTGGTAAGTTAAGGTATGCTACGAATTCCTTGTTTACAACATTACGCCTTCCTCAGATCGTTGTCTGACTTCATCATTGGATTTGTTTACAACATTACGTCTTCCTCAGATCCCTATCTGACTTCATCATCGAATTGCCATCGGCCACCACAACGGTAGTCCGTGACTCACGTGCGTTCCTTGTGCAGGTCAAGGTAAAAAAGGGAGTGAAAATCGACTGCATCAGTTTGACGCCGTCCGTAGGGAACGATGAAGTTCCTAACCTTTCACTAGCATCATCTCTCTTCAGAATACAAGAAAATGGGGACCACCAAATCACAAAACAATGAAGAACAAGGGGACATGTCAAACGCTCAGCCTGGCGCTACTTCACTGCTTTCAACTGTGTAAACAACGCACGAACAACAAGATCACGCTCCCGGATTAGTAGCAGCGATGTCAGACCTCGAAACGGATCCAATATCAATTTATATACAATAAATCCTGCTAATGATGAAGACGCTCAAGTCGATGAAACAAATGCCTGACAAGGCATTGAAAACATACCTAAGGCGCTTCAGTAGTGATCTAATTTTCGTCAATGTGTGCAACGACACAACAACCATCTCGGCCTTCATCGACGGTCTAAGGAATGGTAAGTTCTACAAGTCCTGACTCTGGACCCACTAGAAAATATGGCAGACTTGGCAAAGGAAGCACATACTTACATCGCCCTAGAGGATGAACGAAGAATCAAAAGTAAAGCCAGGCCCAGGGAAGAATCCCCCAGAAAAATGGAAAAAAGAGAATCAGCAGCTGCAATACACGTGCTTCATGGGGCCCACTCCGAGTCCAAAGTATCAAACAGGTCCAGGAAAAAGAGTTCTCAGAGATATAAGGTTCCAAGTGATATGCGGCGAGCAACTAACACCGCACGCCCAAAGGCATGACCATCCCATGCCATTAGCCTTTATAGACGAAAACCTCCTGGGCGTCCAACTCCCACATAATGACGCTCTGGTAGTAACGATTTTCCTGGCAAGCTGGGAAGTAAGGAGATCATTGGTGGACACTGAAAGCTCATTGAACGTTTTGTTTCTCTGCACGTTTCACAACATGCAACTAAAGGAAAAAGCACTGACCCCTAATAACAGTCTTATGATCGATTTTAGTGGCCAAAAAAACTTTCCGATGGGAAAAATACAACTGACACTGGTAGCAGGAGAGACGCCGACTAAAAAAACTTTGTTTCAATAGTTCATAGTGATCAATGCACCTTCAGCATATAATACTGTCATGGGGAGTCCTTGGATACACCAAATGGGAGCAGTAGTCTCCACTCTACACCAATGCATCAATTATCCGATAAACCAAACAGTCGGTACGTTAAGAGGCAACCAGGCAGTCTCCAGAGAATGCCAGTGCATGACGAAACTGCTACTGAGTGATTCTAAGTTAACAGCTGGCCCCACGACCAAGATGTCTTTCAAACTCCCCCGAGAAGCCCAAGAAGAGCAACCTATCCCAGACAACAAATCTTCTATAAACCCCGAGGCAGACCCAACGCCAACCAACCAAAGGAAGAAACCATCACGGTCTACCTCGACAACCCTCTCAATAGTAGGGCTATCCAGATAGGTTCCCGCTAGAACAAAGAATTGACGGAACAACTCACAAAGCTGCTACAGCGGAACCAAGACTTCTTCGTCTGGACCATGTGAGACACGGGGGGGGGGGGGGGGGGGGGGGAATCAACTCGATGATATTCACTCATTGCCTAGAGGTGCACCCCATGAGGAAAACCATACGGCAGAAGAAAAGACCCGTGGCGGTCGAGAGAAATGCGGTCATAAATGAGGAGGTGCAACAGTTACTCCACGCGGACATGATCAAGTTAGCATGATACCCTGGCTGGCTGGCAAACACCGTTTTGTTAAAAAAAAAAAAAAAAAAAAAGGGAAATGGAGAGTATGTGTAGATTGCACGGACCTGAACAAAGCCTGCCTTAAGGACAATTTTCTGCTCCTTCGCATTAATCAGATCGTGGACACCACATCTGGGCGCAACCTACTAAGCTTCATGGGTGCCTACTCAGGCTACAATCAAATAATAATGCACCCCTCAGTTCAAGAGAAGACATCTTTCTTAACTGAGAAAGGAATATACTGTTATAGGGTGATGCCATTCAGCCTGAAGAACATAGGTGCTACATATCAACGACTAGTAAACCGAATGTTTAAAGAACAAATCGGTAGGAATATGAAAGTCTACATTGACAATACGCTGGTCAAGAGCCTCCGCAACCCCGACCACATAGGAGACCTCACCGATGCATTAAACCAGCTCAGAAAATACAAGATGAAACTCAACCAACATTTCTCGTGGGTCGTTCAGAGGTTTATATAAAACATTTTTCGACATGAAAGCCTCTGCCAACATTAGAGACGTTCAGAACCTGACAGGGAGGGTGGCAGCACTCAACAAGTTTATATCTAAATCTTTCGAGAAATGTTTTGCTTTCTTTAAAATACTAAGAGGAAGCAAAGGATTGTCGTGGGACGAAAAGTGTGACCAAGCCTTTAAGAGCCTGAAAGCATACATGGGGAGCCCATAGCTACTTTCAAAACCGGCGACATGGGAAACACTCTACTTATACTTGTGTGTTTCAAAGCACGTCATCATCTCAACCCTTGTACGAGATGACCAGGGAATCCAGATATCGGTGTACTACACCAGCAAAACCTTCGTGGAAGCAGAGACACACTACCCGGACTTGGAGAAATTGGCCTTGGCACTGGTTGTATCCTCAAGGAAATTGAGGCCCTATTTTTAGGCACACTCTATAACATTTCTAACCAAGCACCCGTTCCGCTCAGTACTGCACAAACTAGAGCTTGGTACTCGGGCAGTTCGAAATAAGCTATGCTCCAAGAACCACCATCAAAACCCAGACACTAGCAAACTTCATCGCGAAGTTCACAGGCGGGGAAGAACCAAAGACTGATTTTTATACCTCAGATTCAAGCATCCAGGAATGGACCTTGCATTGTGATGGATTGTCAACAGGAACAGCAAGCGGAGCTATGATCACACTCCACTCTCCAAGCGGCTTCACCCTCGAAAAAGCCATCAGATTCGGTTTTCCCGCTTCAAACAACAAGGCCAATTATGAGGCCCTCCTGTGAGGCATGAAGCTAGCCTTGGGGATTGGGATAGATCACCTAATGGCATAAAATGACTCAAGGCTGGTAGTCAACCAAGTCAAAGAAGATTTCAACAGCAAGGAACCCCTGCATGATAGCCTACCATGAAAAGGTACTCTGCGCAATTAGTGGATTCAAAAGGTGGGAGTTCATACAATGCCCCCGAGATGACAATAAAAGTGCTAACACGCTAGCTAAAAAAGCCTCAGCCTCTGTCAAAGTCTCAAGTGGCCTTATTGAATACCAAGAGTGATCAAGCCTTGACAATGAAGAATCTCCAGATGTTTGCGCTACAAAGCGCATCGCCGAATTGGATGACTCCGATCCTCGAATATATTGCAACTGGGGCCCTACCAACCGAGAAGGTCGAAGCTAGAAGACTAAAAAATAGAGCAGTGAGGTACACTCTCCTAAACGACAAGTTTTATAGAAGATCAGTGATAGGACCCCTGCTCCAATGTCTGCCACTTCCAGAGGCAGATCAAGTCCTGGGAAGGATCCACGATGGTTATGCGAAAATCATTCGGGTGGTAGAACCCTTGCCCCCAAAGCTTTAACTCTAGGATACTATTGGGTGACGATGCAATGAGACGCCAAAGATATTGTCTGCAAATGCGACAAATGTTAGATGTTCGTGTTGCACACATACATGTCTGCCCAGCCACTGACGCCAATGACAAATCCGTGGCTATTCGCACAATGGGGGATGGACATCGTCGGACCACTCCCAACATCAACCGGTAAAATGTTTCTTCTTGTGGCAGTCACTACTTCACCAAGTGGGTCAAAGCCGAGCCCCTATCCAAGATAGGGCAGGTCTAGATAGAGAAATTCATATGGGCAACCATCGTCCGCAGATTTGGCATCCCCAGAGTATTGGTCTGCGACAAGGAAACTCAGTTTGAAGGTATCAAGGTTAAAAAAACTATGCAAAAGTTTGAACATCAATCACCATTTATCCTCGCTAGGGTACTTGCAAGCCAATGGCCAAGCAAAAGTTACTAACAGAACAATCCTGGAAGCGATCAAAGGGAAGCTTGACGCCAATGACAAATCCAGAGCTACCGAGGATACTCTGAGCATATCAGACAACTAAAAGAATCCCTACCGGAGAATCACCCTTCGCCCTGGCATACGGGTCAGAAGCCACGGCTCTGGTAGAACTCGAAGTGCCAACCTTCCGAACATAAGAGTTCAGAGCAGACAGTAACGACGAAGCCTTGAGCGTTGGACTAGACCTCCTCGAAGAAAATTGGGATCTAGCCTCCACCAAGATAGCTGCCTACCAGCCATGAATAGGGCAATACTACAATAAGAAGGTCAAGCCACGCGAATTCAAAGTGGGAGACTGGGTACTCAGGAAGATCCAGTAAGACACCAAAGAAGGGGACGTACTGGTTGGAAGCCATACATGGCGACGGACTTAAATGACCATGGAATGTAGAGCATCTCAAAAATATTATCAACAAAAAATTTGCTTTTACTAAACTTCCACTGCTATCTATTATGACCAACTTGACATCCGCTCATCCCGCTACGACGACGAGGACTCGCCAAGCGATCGTTGCTCTCTAACAGACAATGATCACCGAACTTACCAGGTAAGCTTGGTCAGTTCGCGACTGATGTCGACAACTTCTGGTGCCCAACGCCTAGTTCGCTACACACAAACGACGACGGACGAGGAAGTGGGAGTCTAGTTAGCTCTCATACGCCTGATGATGACGACTCGCCAAGGGATCATTGATCTCCATTAGACAAAGATCGTCGAACTTACCAGGCAACCTTAGTTCGCGAATGATGACGACGACTTTTTGTTCCCAATGCCTAGTCTGCTGCATGCAGAAAACGATGGTCGAGGAAGTGGGAGTCTAGTTAGTGCTTATATGCTTGATGATGACGACTCGCCAAGGGATCATTGCTCTCCAACATACAATGATCGCCAAACTTACCAGGTAAGCTTAGTCAGTTCGCAACTAATGACGACGACTTCTAGTGCCCAATGCCTAGTCCACTACGCGTGGAGGAGGACTGCCGGGGAAGTGGGAGTCTAGTCATCGCTCATACGCCTGATGACGATGACTCACAAGGGATTATTGCTCTCCAACATATAATGATCGCCGAACTTACCAAGTAAGCTTAGTCAGTTCGCGACTGATGACGATGGCTACTAGTGCCCAACGCCTAGTCCGCTGTGCGCGGACAACAACGGCTTAAAAAGTGAGAGTCTAGTCAGTGCTCATATGCCTGATGACAATGACTCGCTAAGGGATCATTGCTCTCCAACAGATAATGATCTCCAAACTTACCAGGGAAGCTTAGTCAGTTCATGAGTGATGACGACAGCTTTTGGCGCCCAGAGCCTACTTCGTTGCACGCGGACGACGATGGTCAAAGAAGTAGGAGTCTAGTAAGTACTCATACTGTAACACCCCTAAATTTCATAAAACTATTTTATTTTATTTTGAATTAAATAAAATAGGGCTACATTTAATTGAATGTGAATTTCGAAATTAGGGTTTGATTTGGTGAGTTAAAGGGCGGGTGTTCTTAGAATTTTAGTGGGGGCGAATAGCCACCCACACTACATACAGAGAAAACCCTATTTCTTTCTCCTTTTCCCCTTTTCTCCTTCATGTTTTCTCTCCTAAAACAGATTTCTCTGCCTCTATCTCGGTCTCTCTTCCTCCCTCTCGTTTGCGCTGCGAAGCCGAAGCATGAAGACCTGTTCACTGCTACAGGCAGATCAAGAACAAAACCATATCTCTTCTTCGTCTTCTTTTTCCTTTCACTCTCTCAAGCAATCAGATTCGTCTCTCTGTCTCTCTCGATCGAGAGCTCTGTGTCGACACCGATCTTGAGATCTGTTCGCCAGAGATCTCGAGCTCACTTTCTCTGTCTTCTCACATTTGCTACTCTTTCTGGTTCTGCACCTTGTGTGGGTCTGCGATTGACCAAGGCATGGGTCTGTGGGAGGCAGTCGACCTGGTTAGGTAGGTCGATTGACTGATGCAGACGAGGGTGGAAGCGATCGATTGAGGTATGGGGGGTACGATCGGTCGAGACGATGGTTGGGAAGAGGGTGTTGAGGTGACAGATCAGGGAGGCTTTGTTGATCAACGGAGGAGGAAGGAGGAGCAACAGGAAGTCGATCGACTGTGGATTGGAGTCAGAATGAGGTCGATTGACCTGATTTGGCAGCTTGTGGATTTGATCGACATGCTTCAGTCGACAGTTTGGATTCCATATTAGCTCGTGGTTTACTAAACTGCTATTTGCTTTTGAGTTGTATATTCCATATTAGCTTCGTACTATGATGTTACCGAGTTGCGAGTTGCAGTTAATTTCTGAGTTCTTGATTGTGGTTGAACATCTAGAACATGAATGGGTTCTTGCTGTAGATTCATGGTTTTCCTTTAGAAACACTAATCTATCATGTGCATCAACACTCTGTCTGACCAAGCCATATATGCAATAAGCAACCACTTCCTATCTTTGCTATGCGAGTAGTGGAATTCCATCTGTCTGCTTCTGGCCTCACCTATCGTGTTCGACTGTTTTGATGATACGGCTTTTTCTGGGATATTATGATAATTCAGATGTGGTGATGAGGGAATGGTTTTTGAAGGTGATGTAAGGTTAGAAGTGGATGGGAGTATAGTCGAGCTAACAGGTGTTGACTTGGGTACTTCTATTTGGTTTATTGAAAATGGAAGTGAATGTGAGGTGATGGTAGTAGACTTGGTTGCATCAGGAGTGATAGGTGGGATGAAGTTATGATTGGGAGAAATCACAGGCGGCAGGATGATGAGACGATAGCGTTGGCTGCGCAATCCTTTGCAATTTGCAATTTTGGTGAGTTCCTTCATTTCTTTCTCTTCTAATTTGAGTCCTTCTTTTCTGTCAGTTTGCCTATGCTGTGTTACTTGTTTCTTGTTCCACTTGTTGTCTTTTGATGAGTAGAGTATATATTAAATAGTACCTTTTTAGATAATCTGTTGTTGGATTGTTTGATTGGTTGATTGGGTGGCTAGTTCATGTTGTTTCTTGAAAATAGAATATCCCCAATTTACAAAAAATAGAATGGGTTTTGCCTGTGAGAATGAGTTTGTCTTTTTTGTGCATTTTGTTCGTGTTTCTTTGCAATGTTTGTGTTTGAATTCTGTGATGAGTATTTATGGTTTTGGAATGTGCAACATCGGATAGAGTGTTTGTATTAGAGATGGGTTACGATGGGTTGCCCTTGACATGAGTCAATACTTGATGAATCTATCGATGATCATAAATCTGTTGTAAGTCATTGGATAAACTTTGGCAAATAGTCACAATGCAGTGTTCTGGTGTAATCAAGGACCTGTCAATCTTTTGTAAGTTGTGTTTGTGAACAAGTAATTTAGTACAAGAATAGGAGTGGGACAGAGAGGAGGATTACACCTTGTTTTTGAAGCTAAAACTCTATTTTACTATTGTTATAAATTTATGATCAATATTATAGTGTAGTTCATTGTCACCATGTCGCAAGGTCATGGTAAGTGGTTAGATTTTCTAATGGCTACTACTAAAGTGTGGCTAGTTTTCTATTGTACAATTACTTCTTAGTAGGACTTGATTATGATGTGAGACAATCTCCCACATTTTGTCGAGTATTTGGGTATATTGAATGTCGTTTCTTATTAAGGCACTGTAAGCTAAGTTAGCTCACACCGAAATCAGTGTTTAAGAAAGGCTATTAGATATGGATTTGTTTGGCTTGGTGAAACTACAGTTAGTAGCTCGTAACTATGTTTTTTTTTTCATATTCTAAGTTAATAGTGATGCTTGAGATGTGAATGGTTGGTGAATATTAATGCATTGTGATTAATGTGGAGATTGGTATTATCATGCATATTGACTTGTTTATGCATTCTGAAGAATTTTGATATTTGAATCAAGGAGTGGCTTGATTGCCATATTGTTACATAGCATGATTAATGAATATGCTATGTTTTCCCCAAAAATGTGGGTGAATAGATTGTGAATCAAATCATGCTTGACAAAATGTCATTGTGGAGGAATTCTGAATTATGAAAAATAAATGATATTGGTAAACCTGGATTTTTGAAAATATATATAAATCACTTGGACTTGTATCACTTAGAACTACCACATCTCTGTTGTTTATTATTTCCCCTCTCTTACTAGAGAAACTAAATGACCTACGGGTCGTCTTGCGGAGTTGGGGCACCCATTTCTTACTAGAGAAACTAAAATAACCTTCGGGTTAGTCTTGCGGAAATGTGGTGAGTTTGTATGCCTAAAATAGGCTTTGATATTTATCCGTAAAAAATGTGACGTGAGTTTATGCGCATTGATAGCCCAAGAGTGGCTTTTGGTACTCATATAGTTAGGGGTATCCGCGATGCATGCCTGTATGTGATGTCCCCACTTAGGCATGGATGACGGAGTAGTCCTCCTTTATATGAGAGAGGCATACGGGCATGTATGTTCGGCACGGAGGTGGTGCGAATGTGGTATCGTCTAAGTGATCAATCCGTTAAAAAGATGAACCTAATTCAAATAAAAAGAATAAATGACGTTGCATTGTTTTTAATTCTTTTTATGCAGGATGGCAAGTCCACTAATATTTCTGCAGGTCCGACTTGCCATAGTCAACTCCTATAGGGTAAGTACAGGTAAATGCATATTTACATATTACGATGATGATATGATTGCCTCGTTGAGGAACTAAATTCTTTGGACTGTGTTTTCTTGCATCACACCTTTGCCTCGTTGAGGAACTACCTATTGGTGTGATGGTTTGTGTTTGTGTTTCGCTTGATGTTTATCACGTGCGATTTTATTGATTTTTGGCATGAAGATTTCTCACACCAGCTTTATTGCTGACCCAAGTGAGCTTTTGCTTCTTGGGTACATTCCTTTGGGAATGTAGGCAATTAGCTTTTCAGGTTTAGAGACTTTTGAGCAGCGTTAAGGGAGTTCCGCTAGTGGGGCTAGCGACGTCAGTTTTTCATGGTTAGATTTATTATAAATTTTAGTTTGTTCTATTTTCTAAACTATATTTTTGTCATTGCTGCTAAATGTCTCTGTTGTTATTGAATTTCACGTCCCGAGTTTTGGGGAAACGGATAATTCTACGTGGATTTTAGGATTTTCGTTTTTCTCGAAAATCGGGGCGTGACACATACGCCTGATGAAGACGACTCGCCAAGGGATCATTGCTCTTCAACAGATAATGATCGCCGAACTTATCAGGTAAGCTTAGTTAGTTCGCGACTGATGAAGACGACTTTTGGTCCGCTGCGTGAGGACGATGATGGTCGTGGAAAGGAGAGTCTAGTCGGCACTCTAACACCTGATTATGACAATGATCCCCAAGACGCAACGACTTTTGGAGCATCTCAACGCTCAGTCTGCAATATACAGACAACGACCGCTAAAAGTATATTCAGTGGCGCCACGGCACATAGTGGCATCTCGTCAAAGACCACGCTAACTCACCCATGAGCAAAAGCAGCTAAAAACAATAAGTTTCGATGCGACTCAGTTAATGCACAGAGACGATCTGCCAAAAAACTTCCATGGCCCGAAAATACTATTTCCACGGCTTGCAAAACTTCTAAAGAATACACAGTGACATGACAATGCAACATAGTGTGATGGCTTTGATTAAAATTTTTTTGTCTTTCTTTGTCCCTAAAAGGATTTTACAATTATTTCAAAGTAGAAAGGGGTGAAACGGTTTCCTCAGCAGCCTGTCCCACAAGGCCAGAACTTTCCGTTTGCATGATGGTTCCAAAAGTTGTTCTCCTATTACAGGAAAAGTCGAGTCAATGTTAGGGCGTTATTTTCTGATGAGCTCCAAAAGCTCCAATCTACCATGAATGACCTCTGATGAGATTTGCGGCCTCCATCCTGAAGCACCGAAATCCACCCCGCCTACCAAAGTAGCATAGTGTGAACGCTCTTCCAACATAAACGTTCTGCCTAGCGGCCACGACGAAGTCCCTCAGCGACTTCATATTCAAGCTGCTGTCGAATGACGACCCATTCTATTTCCGCCCGCTTCCTCTCAGCAACCTGAGCTGGCAGATCAGATGAGCACTTGTCCACAGCAACGTCCAAGTGCTCCAACTCAGCACAGGCCCATCCTTGCTCGACACCGGTTGAAGCCAAGTCGGATTCAACAAGTCTTAGTTGAGCCCTTATGATTGCAAAATTTTCTTCAGACACAGACATTGCGGCTCGCACGACCCACAAGTTCTCTACAACAACAGAGTTCTGCAGTTGGCCAGTCAAGGAATCCACCCTATGGAGAGCATCCGAATACGACACCTGCAGGTTCGTGAAAGCCTTTTCCAAAGCAAGAACTCTTCCACGAGCTTCAGGATGCGGCTCAGTCGGATCATGTGACTCAAATGCGCGATCCTCCACCGCGGACCCATGGCGACTCACAACGTTTGCACTTGGTCCAATGCGCTCTCCCTCCACATCAACGGGGGAGACAACAATATCAAGCGAGAGTCGACAATCCCCCAAAATGGCCTCCTGGGCAGAAGAAGGTAATCCGCGCTTCGCAACAATCACCGCATTCTCTAGCAAGGATAAAAGCTCGAAAGAAAAAACTGCATGGATAGAGGGTTGCCTTCATTTCGGAACAAAAACAGGAAGCACACACTCACTTCCAGTTCCGCCAACCTAGTTGGACTAGGTATGGCCAAGCTCATTTTTATCGAACGTTGGCTGATGACCTCTTCAGGCGGTGAACCCTACGCAGAAAAAACATCATGGGAGCACCGTAGAAATCTGGTCCTTACGACATTACCCGACATTATAACCTCTTCAACAGACATCAACGGAAGTTTGATGAACTCCCTCTCTATCCATTTTTCTTTCTTAGTGAGAATCAGAGCCGTGAACATCCCTGCAAAAAGAAATGACATTTCAAATCAGCATTACATCCGGGAATGTGAAAAACGAGATAGCAACAAAGAAACTTACTGAGGTCAAACTGGAAGTATTTGTGGACTCAACAACCTCCAAACTTGAAATATGAGGAATTCACTGAAGCCAGAAACTAGTACTTCGTCCAGGGCTTAGCATCATCCACTACCGGACACAAGCAAAAGGTGTTATTCAAAATGCAAAAGCCCCTAGAATCCAACCGAGTGGCGGTCAGTTGATGAACTATCGCCGGGGTTAGACGAAGGCCAGCCTCATGCACACAGAAGAGGATCACAATAAAAATCTTGAACCCACTCAGGACCAGTTGAGCGGGAGGCATGCGAAGAGAGAAGAAGAAGCGCCAAACATCGTCTTACATTGAAAACTGGAGCCCAAATTCAAACATGCCCCGGTGCAACCATATGCACCCCTGAGGGAGTGAAGATGGAGCCTTATCCATGACCTCAAGAATAACTTCCAGATCCCCTAGAATATGATACAGGTTTCGAAGCCTGATTAACTCAGTTTCGTCAACCAGGCTATTTTTGAAAAACTTGAGGAAGGTAAAGGAAAACAACTGCTTAGAAGTAAGTACAACATTATCTGCCATTGATAGAAAGTGCAAATCGAGCTCTACAGAAGCATAATCACACAAAAGAACAATGCAGAAAGTAACAGGAGAGATCGTTCTCGAAGCGACGACTATTTATAGAGAATATAAACCTTACTTCTTCTCCTTGAACAGTCGCGTATTCATTAATGCTATGCGCTGCTCAAGACATCACTTCGGATTCAACATCATTATGGTATAGTTACTTTTCAGAGATTCAGTGGACTGACTAGATGCACCACTAACTCGGGGGTGTAGCTGATGATACACCGAAATGGTCTCTCCTCTACATCGTACACATGTCATGATGATCTCGAGAAATAGTGGGTCAAAGCATTAGCCCAACACTGATCCAGTCCAAGCGATTCAAAGCTCGCACAGTGCAGTTCACCAGACAGACCCAAAATCATTACAACCCGCATAGTGCAGTCACCAGACACCCCCAAAATCATTACAGCCCGTTAATCCCACGTGTCTCACAGCTATCCTCAATACCCATAAGCCCTGCTAAAGCAAGTATCTCGAGGATCAGCTTCGGATGGGCAAGAAATCAACAATTTACTTCCAACTAGGAGCACAAGGCTAATAGGGAAACTCCCCTTCACAGCATGACTTAGACTCTCATTCACAGCACGACTCCTAATTAGAGAAGGATCTCCACGAAGATCTTCTTCCCTAAACTATGCCATCGATGACCTGGTCGTACCAAGACTCCAGAACTATAAATAAGACATGAGGTTGGTATGCTAAGGTACTCCACAAATTCCATATTTATAATATTACGCCTTCCTCAGATCCCTGTTTGATTTTAGCATCGAAGAGCCAACGGCCACCACAATGGTGGTCCATGGCTCATGTACGTTCCTTGTGCAGATCAACAGATTTGCTGGTCAAGGTCAAAGCAAGGAGCGAAAATGGACTGCATCAGTACCTATGGGGCCCAAAATTTTTATTTTATAGATTTTCACACTTAAATGATGCTAATTAGAAAAAAAAATCTCACTGGATGGTTTATCTTACCTACAATTAGCCAACTTGATTTTTGTCAAATGAAATTCATTAAAAATGCTCGACGATTTTTTCCTAGCTATCCATTTTAACTTGAAAACATGAAGTTATTTATATTTTGTTGAAAATAAGATAAGTTTGTTATAACACATAACAACTAGGCTCTTGTTTTCTCCTGATCTATTTTTCTTTTGTTGCCTTTTTTTTTTATCTTTTCTTAAAAAATCTTTAAAAAATGTTAAGACCGCCTCAGTGAAGTGAGGCTTTCGCCTCGCTTATCGCCTTGCCTCTGAGGCATTTTTAGGCACGTCTGCCTCGCCTCTGCATTAATGCCTTAATTACAATGGTGTATAGAAGCATGTCAGGGTGAGACATGCTCGGCACGAAGATGCAATTGTGAGAAAATATATAGTTTTGAACTCATACTGCTTCTCATGTGTATATTTATCATAACTGAGTAGTTAAAATGAAAATTAAAGTGCACTATAAGTCATTGTCATTCGTTTATCTCTCGTATTTGATGTTATGCCTTATTGAGAATATATTCTCCTCATACCAGATAGTGCTGACCCATTTGCTTGCTTTGTGGCAAATGGGTGTACCCCTACCTGGGTTCAGGTGGTGGTGGTGGTGTTGGTGGGGGTGTCGCAAGAGGTGTTGGGTGATCATATGGTTGTCTATGTGGTCGAACAACTGAGAAATTGGTTTAACTCTCAGGTTTAGGATTTGCTTTAATTTTTATTTTGTCGTGTGCTAGCAAGGTAACCATTAGCAAGTAAGTAAATCATCAAAATAAATTTAGGGTGGCGTGGCGTTGCGTCTCAGTTTTAGAGATATTTTGGTATCTTGGAAACTAGGGCATGACAGAAGCAGTGTCATCGAGGGTTTGTTTCAAATGGGAGTGGTGTTTGGGTTCGGGAAGAAGTAGATTTAGATTGGTTATTTACGCTTATGCACTTAGAAAAATATTGAATGTGGAATGTTTCTTCACACTTTGGGTTGGGTTTTGGATGAAATGTGACGAGGTGTTACTTTTCCTCACAAAATGTATTTCATTGTCAGTTTTCCCGCTCTCTGTTGTGTGACGATTGCGAAATGCTTATCTGAGAAACTGGGAACAAAATTTTTGCTTAAACAAATATGTGACGACTAGTCAAAATTCCTCATGTAAACAAAAAAATGGTGACATCTTTCGAAGCGTCACATATAATTTCACCACCAATGCCAGATTTCTTGTAGAGTAGATATATTATCAACTTGTGAGACTTTGCAAATTTGTAAGTCGCAATTAATGAGGATTTTTTTTATTTGTTTGATGATCTTTATCTAAAAGACCAATATTTAATTACTATTATTAAAGTGATTTTAACCGTCTTGTATTTTGTGTGTGTTCTAGAAACGTTTGAAAATAAGGTAAACTCAGTTTCTATAAAAGCACTAAAGTGGTATTAGGGGTCGACACGTTCTACGTGCGCATATATTCAATATTTGTTTTATTTTATCTTAAAAATTAATAAGCGCAAGCAATGATTAATTACCAAACAAAAACAAAAAGGAAGAAAAAGGGTTCACAGAAATTCAATCGAAATGTGTTTTATGAAGTCTGTGATCTAATCTAATGAACACTTTTATTCATGAGAACTTAAAATGCTCCCTTGAAATGGGTGTATTTACTTGATCTAGTCTATAACTTGGAGATGTGCAATACTGATTAGATAGATAATAGTTTGGCTACTTTATGTAAGAAAGGGACTAAATGCAAACAATAAAACTCCACCAAAGTAAGGATTGCTAAGTAGACCAAACTGAAAAGAAAATTGTTAAAACGATTGGTACCTCAAATGTGTGAACTACGTTAGAGCTTAGAACTTCGCAATTGTTATCTGGGGATCCTTTTGAAACACATGAGAAACTGAGTGATTTTGTTTAGGCTTAGAACACTGCCACATATCTGTAACTTGAGAAAATGAAAAAAATATTAATAATAATGAGAGTGAGGAAGATGTTAGGTTTAGTTTGTCCCTATTATAATTCACCTTCTTATAATAAAATGAACCTCTACCGCAAAATATGAAAGTCATCGACTTTTTAACACCCAACTTATATTGTCCCACAACACTTTTCTTTCCCACTCCACAACTTATATTGTCCAACACCACCTTTCTCTTCTATTCCTCCCTCTCCCTCCATGCTCATCTATTCTCCATCAAGCATCACCACCCCGCTGGCAGCACCACCACCATGCCACCCCCATCACCGTCGGCCATCCCGCCATCGCTTCCTTGTTCTCTTCCTCACTTCTTGTTCTCCTTTCTTCCTCCTCCTCATCTTCATCATCATCATCATCATCATCATCATCATCATCATCATCATCATCATCTTCTTCTTCTTCTTCTTCTTCTTCTTCTTCTTCTTCTTCTTCTTCTCCTTCATCTTTGCTTATATTTTCTTCTCTATTTTTTTAATCCATCACCCTCGTAGAGGACTCTGTAAGGATGGGTTCCCCTCTCATGGCAGCCTCTGCGAGGGCAAAAAAAAATTGGCCCACGCATAGGCTCTTCCGAATGCAGAACCCATCCTCGTTGAGACCTCTGAGCGTGGGGATTATCCACTCCAGGAAGCCTCTATGAGGGCCAAATTTTTAGCCCTTGTGGTGTTCTCTGCAAGGGCTATGAGGAAGAAATAAAAAAACATAGAATAGAAGAAAAGAAGAAGAAAAGAAGAAGAAAAAGAAAAGGAGGCGATGGTGGGTGGCTGGTGGTGATGGAGCATGGGCAATGGGGAAGAAAAAATAGAGAAGACAAGATAAGAAAAGAAGAAGAATAAGGAGGAGAAGAAGAAGAAGAAGAAGAAGAAGAAGAATAAGAAGAAGAAGAAGAATAAGATGAACAACTGAATGAGGTGGCCGACGATGATGAGGCATGGCGTGATGGTGGTGTTGTCGATGGGGTGGTGACGCTTGATGGAGAAAAGCAGAGAAGAAGCGAGGATGGAGAAAGATAGGAAAAAATGAAGAGTGTTTTTTTATTGGTTGTGTAGGAAAGAAAGTGGTGCGGGACAGTAGAAGATGTGGTATTAAAAAGTCATTGCCAATATGAAATTGATCTTATAAGTAAGATAAGGAGATTGCAATGTTATCACTAACACCATCTGATCCACATCAACATTATATTTGAGGAAGCGGAAAACAAAAAAAATGAGTATATGAAGAAGAGATGGTTATACCTTAATTGGGTGTACAATGACCAAGAAGCTGCCGCTTCCATTGCCACTGCCAATGCTTGAAATTTTTGGTTGAAGATCACCAAGACTTAAATCAGGATGTGAAGACGCAAACATCCCCGAATTTGGGTTTTTCTACAGAAACCCCAAATTGCTAATATCTTCACCACACGGTGAATCGCCAAAATTTTGAAAGTAATATGCCCAATTCACTAACCCCAAAAACAAAGAATTGCAAGTAAATTGCTATTTAATGCAAAGGATTAGTGAGATCTTTAGGAACATCAAAGTTCCCTAACCTTCCTGCTTCTCCTTTCCTAAAGCCCCTCCAACCCCTATATCAATAGCAAAACCATGCACACTATAACACCCGTAAATTTTTCCTTGGCTAATTTACTTAACTTTGGAGTTTTTTTTTTTATTAATTACAACAATCCTAATTTTCTTGGAAATTTTCTATAATTTATTTAATTATTTTATTGAAATTTTCGAGGTGGGGTGCCTTATTTTCCTCTTTCTCCCCATCCCTTTTCTTTCGATTTCTTACACAAAAAAATAGGGATATGTGCATACTATTTTTGGTGTACATCAGGGGGACATGCATATTGTATCTAGTGCATGTTAGGTGGATATGTATACTGTGTTTGGTGCATATCACCCGTTCAACCCTAGGTACTACGCAAAACCTTGTTAGGTAGTAGAGCCATGGCCTAAATAACGTGATTTGTATTAATCTGATTGATAGTTCCCCGATGCGCGCTATACTTTGTGATTGGGCCACACGATCGATTTTTCGTGGCAACATATATGTCCTAGGGGCGACACCCCTCCTGAGAACATACATGCCAAGAGTGACATTGATGTGTGTGTATATATGCATGTTAGGGTGAGACATGTTCGACATAGAGCTGCAATTGTGGGAAAATATATTATTTTTGAGCTCATACTGCATCTCATGTGCATATTTATCATAATTATTAATTAAAATGAAAAGTGGCTTTGCATTGTATATCATTGTGATTCGTTTAAATCTCTTATTTGATATTATGCCTTAATTTGGGAATATATAATTTGGTTCCCTCATACTAGATAGTGCTGAACCGTTTGCTTGTTTTGTGGCGAATGAGCGTACCCCTACCTGGGTGCAGGTGGTGGTATTGTTGGTGGTAGTGCTGCAGGCACTGGGTGATCGCATGGTTGTCTACGTGATTGGACAGCTCTGATGTAGGTTTAAATATCAGGTTTAGGATTTGCTTTAAAATTTATTTTGTTGTGTGCTAGCAAGGGTAACCATTGGCAAGTAAATTAAGCGGACAAAAAAAATATTTAGGGTTGTGTCGCATCTCGGCTTTCGAGATATTTCAGTGTCTCGAAATTGGGGCATGACAATTTGGTATCAAAGCCATGGTTACACTAAGTAGCAATGTTTAGTTTGCCTTTGGAAGTGGGATTGGGCAGAAAAGTTAGAAGTGTTATTGTGTTGTATAGTCTCTGTGTGGGTCCGAGTTTTCCTTTGAGAGGTGTCGGTGCATAGAGGATGCCCTACGTTGATATATTGGGTAGAGTTGAGGAAGAATTTGAAAAAAGTATGAGATGTTTATGATACCCTCTTCTAGGGAGTTGTTTAAGATATTAGTGGATATGATATTGACTTGAAAAAAAATATATCTATATATATTAAGAGTCATACACACCTCAAAAGATTTATTGAAATTCCTTTCAATACAAATGTTCACCTCAAACACCATAATCCAAATTACCACACCTGACAACCCACCAATTGTGGTAATATTTGTCACTGAATTCCTCCAGTGACAAATATTACCACAATTGGTGGGTTCTCAGGTGTGGTAATTTGGATTATGGTGTTTGAGGTGAACATTTGTATTGAAAGGAATATCGATAATTTTTTTTGAGGTGTGTACGACTCTTAGTATTTGGCCGAAGGGTTCCACTCATAGTTGGAAGCATGTCAACAACCCTCGGATGGGAGTGTTTCTTCCTTGTAAGTCTTTGTCACTTAGCTGCCAAGCTACTTGTGTCCTTGCATCTCTATATATGGGTTTCTCCCAATTTTAGAGGCAGAAGTTTGTCTTTCGAGTAGAAGTTGGTGATGGATCTCTCAATGTGATCGCTGTTGGGGATTTTACTACTTGATTACATTCATCAGTACATATCATATTGATAGTTATTATTTCTGGTAGAAAGTAAACTTATGAATGACGGTAAAGGTTGATTGTTCTCCAAGCATGATAACAGTGGCACTCTATACTTTGACACTTTGTACTTTGTTGGTAGTGCATTTCCCTGAAGACTTCACGACTGATATTTTAGACTGGGATGCAGAGCCAAAGTACTAAGTGAGTTCAATGATGACCTGACTTATTTGAGGAAATGATCTCCATCAAATCGAATCATTAGCCTAGTGTAATTTTGGCTACTATTGAGTGATTATCCATGTTTCTACTAGTGTCTATTATTTTTGGGATGATTAACTAGAACCATTGATAGTTGTTTGTCTTGGTTTGATCATTTAAATGAATCCATTTGTGCATGGCGGATAGTTGTATGTTTTTAGTTCCTATTTTGCTATAGTGTTGAGCATTGCAATATCATGACTGATTGCGTTTTTGGTTTGTGGTTAAAAGTAGTTTAGTGTTTGTGTAGATGGATTCATATTTATGCAGGATTGTGAATCACCAATCTGAATTGATTGTGTTTTGGGTGATTAGTAGAGAATTTGTTGTTCTTGGGATGATTAATCCTGGAGTTTAAGAGTTGTAAGTTTTAGTGTTGTCATATAAACGAATTTGATAATGGTAGCTTTGTCAGATTGAGTTTGCTTGTTTAGGATGTTAAGTAGACTTCTTTCCAAGAACTTGCTAATGTTTTCAATAATCAAGTTCTTCGATTTGGGGTTTCCTTGTCTAGATTTTGCGTTTCATCAGAAGTAGATGAGGTATTTTTAATGAATTGCATGTTTACAATCTGAGTGGAATTTTTGAGAAGTGAATCGATCGAGTTACTTTTGTTTGAATATTGTTGCATAGTGTGAAAGATAGTGTGTTGGGTGTTTATGCTTGAGAGTGTTCAACTATTGTTTTAAGTTTTGCTAAATTTGAAAGATTGTGCTTGTGGAGGGCTACATCAAGGTTCAAAGGTTGGTGTTTTGGAGCTAAATGAGGTTACAATTATCGCCCAAACATGGCTAATTGCGGGGCTGCTTGCAGGGACAAATTGGCTACATTTCGGCACCTAAATAGGGTTGTATTGGGAAACTAAAATCAAGGCATATTGGGTCTGCTGTGAGGACTGCAACATTATTAATTTGTTACTCTTTTGCAGGCTGAAACTAGGTTATCTCCAGCTGAGTTTAGGGGCTGTTTTTGGTGTTGTTTTAACTGATTTTAAAGGGTCATCTCAGTTGAGTTTGGGGGTTGTTTCAATTGGTTTTAGAGGGCTATTTACAGCTGACTTGAGGGCAATTTAATTTGATTCGAAAGTCGGAAGGCTTGGAGTAACAAATTCAAGAGAAAAACCATACCATACGAGATTTAATTCAAGGACAATGGATTTTGTATTATTTTGAATTTTCTATCTAGGGTTGGATTCATGTGGTTTTTGGAATCAAAAGTGGTGGGATGCAGCGTTTCTGTTAGAATTTTGTGTCAATTGTTGACTTATTGTAGCGAACATGTTTGATGAAATTCTTTAATGAAATAGAGGACAGATTTGGGGAAGTCTTACAAGGATAAAATGAGTCAATTTTGCTTAGTTCCTAGAGTATCTCATACAATTGTCATATGTTCTTTTGATCATGACCTGGAACATATTATCTTTGGAGTATTGCTTTGGACCTATTTACATAGGATAGTTTAGGTCAGTTTATATTCCGGTGGTTTGTGTTTAAGTGACTAGTACTTACTCGAATGTATCCATTACTAGGGGGCAATAGTTTATGACTGCAAATTCATTTCTGATTGGGATAGGCAATCACATTGCATGTGGTTGATATATACATTTTCCCCTGTTGAGAATTCGTAGTTGTATAATTGTATTGAGAATTCTTAGTTGAGAACTTGCTCAAGTAACGTGTTTGAAGTTGTATGCTATGACAAATCTGACAAGTGTATGCCCTCATTGTGTACTCTTGGGTGTAACTTGGTTGCATCTAGAGGTGTAACTTTGAAGCCATGTTCAGATTTGATCCATTCGATAAAGGAATTGTTGAATTATTCCTCGGTGCATGTGAAGCATGCTAGTGTGTCTAGTAGTTGTCGAATGATTGTTGAGAACATGAAGCTAGGGAGTTGTGTATTTGACTATGAAAATTGCATACTTATAAGTCATGTTTGTTAATTCATGAGATTCGTGGTGGTGGCAATGGAGGCCGGCGGTGGCGGGCAAGGTAACTGCACTCATGGAGAGGGATGGGGATATGAAGGAAATTTTGTAATATAGGCGAGGGCATTTGCAGAAAACCAAAAAAATTACACATTTACAGACATTTCAATGTTCATGCATGCTACAATGAAACGCAATTGTATGTGGATCGAGGGGGGCTCCTGCGCACAGTGGGCAGGATGAGCTCCTGCGCAGGCGTCTCAGCCGTTGGATCATAATCCAACGGCTCAGATCATATGGGAGGAGAGAGGTTTTTGGCGGGAATTTTTTTTAAAATAAAATCTGGATTTCAAATCCATATGATCTGAGTCGTTGGATTCTGATCCAACGGTTGAGACGCCTACACAGGAGCTCATCATGCCCACTGTGCACAGGAGCCCCCTCAATCCATTGTATGTAGTTATCAAACTAGAAGTAGAAGACACCAGCACTTGAGTCTCAGCTGATTTGCAAGCCCGGAATAGGTCACTGTATGTGATTGGGCCTTTATCGGCAGCTTGAGGCTTGCGTGGCAGGCTGTTCTTTGCTCATTTTTATGTATGGTCAGATAAAACATGTAGTCAGAAACATTCTAGTTTTACTATAACAAGAGTTGCTAGAGCAGAAACATCTTATATAATTCAAAGTTTGTTCATGCCTATTGCGTGTTCACTGAAATTGTGGAGTTAACTAGAGTCTGGGGTGGTACCAATTTGGTGTGGAATGATTGCAGAAGCACCCACTTCACGATGGCCATTTAAATGTATTTCAAATATGTCGCATATATTATCATCTAAATCAAGTGAGAAATTACCATAAATGTTTATGGGCATTTTGGTATCTAGAGTTTTGAGTGCCTTTTGTATTGTAATGTCCAATCATGTCGTAAGGAACATGAACAATGGTACCACAACTGACCGGTGTCAATTAATTTTTTTTTTTTTTGTTTCTATTACAAGTTGCATAGAGGAAGACCTAATTGTATGAGCTTTAACGCTGTCACCATCACTTAATCAAGTTCTGCCTACCTACCGATCAGATCAAATCAGCTTGATTTTACTCAAATTAATTATTCCCATCATGACCAGATTTAGATCACTACATATGCTATTTACCATGAAAGCAGAATCCTCGAATAATTATGTCTGCCAATCTTTCTTTGCTAGAGGTGTATGGCCAACATTTGTAACAACTTGTGTAGCTTATTTCTCGTACCCTATGTCTTGGGTTAAAAGGAAAGGTGGTGATACCTCAGGGAGACTCGGATATGTTCATCAGTGCTATTGGTCCCTTGGATGGGCAAGTGGACTTGTATGATAGCAGTGTCCTGATTGATGTTCTCAATGAGGTGGGCAACTCTAGGCATGGTATGGTGGCATATCAAATAGGAAATCGAGCTCTTATGGACTTTTGTATGATGCACTCTTCCAAACTGGCATGTGAAAATGCCAAAGTAAAACGAAATATTGTCAATCGCCATTGGAAAGTAAATCCACCTCTTTTCCATGTCAAATCACATTCTAAGTCGAACACAAAAACATATTTTCAAAATTTAGATGTCACTACACCAGTAAAAGGGTTTATGTTACTGTTTTTACATGTTGCTTAAATTAATTGTAACACTTTTTTGTCCATACCAATTGAGGTGATCCTAATAATTTTATTATCAACCAACATACTAATGACATAATTGCATCATGATGCAACTAATACTAACATAACATTTGTTTCATTTTACAGCTCATACTTAATTTTATATAGTTACATACACTAACTAATACTGATTTCAAATGAAGCTAATACTCAATTTTGTTCTGTCTTATGTAGAAACTATAGCTAATTTTAAACATTTACCAAACAAATAAATAAATAAAGTAAAAGAATGAGTTGTACACACCCAAAATTTTCATAGACTACTTTTACATTCAAATCCCAGAGGTACGTGCAGCAAAACAATCATCTTAAATGAATTTCAAGGTAAACAAGTAGTTCACAACACAATATGCATAATAACAGCCCAAAAAAGGGAGTAAATAAATGTAATTATAAGACAGTTAGTGGCCCCAACAGAGGAAAAAACACAAACACACACACATCCCCAACAAAATGCTCTAGTTCTTTTTCTAATATTAACTCGAGCTCCTTGGTTGCCTGCAAAAATAAAAATAGATAAATCAATTACAAAACACAAGTATATATACATGGAACCTTTAAACAAAGAAGATGACAAATGTGTTAAAAGTGATGGTGGTGAAACGGTCCAAATGAAACCACTCAACTAGATCAAAAAATCTACATAGTAATAACATAAACTTTGACTATATAACATGAATCTATTGGGGGTAAAGAAGAAATGAAAATGATCAGCTAGAGCTAATACAAAGGACATTGAGGACAAAGTAATATGAAACCTTTTTAATAAAACACATGGAATAGAAGAAAGATAAAGCAGGCGACACTACTGCACCTGAACTAGCGCATAACAGTTTGTCCAAATCTTAATAGCTTGCATAAAACCACAAAATTCTGTAAGCCAAACAAAAGAATATATAAGTTATACACACACCAAATCGCAACCATAATTGAGTCAATTTTAAGTCCTTCAATTTATGCATACAAGCTTAACTCTCAACATTTATTTTATGCTATCGAAAACTTAAAACTGGTCAATACACCAAGGGATTTAATTACACAGACCTTCAGAGTGGATGAATTAGACCCCAAAAGTTGCTACCTCCTTTTAACAAATCGGTCCTGTAGAAAAAAGTCAATGATAAACATATACAAAGAAGGTTGCCAATGCGTGACACCCACTACAAATTTAACAAGGTTTGACCATAACACTTTAATCTATTAATTCTCAAATATATCTATTTTTCAAAAACTTGTATTCAGACTATAGGTCAAATCAATCATCCTTGGAAATTATATCCCATTTATGATTGAAACAGGCTGAAAGGCATATTTTAGCATTAAGTAGTAATGCATAATAGAACAACATAGGCCTAGAATCACCTATCACAATTTCTAACGCACTCATCAAGAAATTTTCAAAAGTTGTTATGCTATTGCATCAGTTAGAAACTTACAATATATACATATACTACATTTGATAAGCTAATTAAGTTCCCCTTCCTTTTTTGAGGGAAGGTAACACGTTATATTAATATGGTTCTATCATATTATAAAGAGAACTCTTAGCTCCTTAACAATGTTCCAGACTTCAAGTTAGTCAAAGAAGAAGAATCGGTAGTTGGAAGAAGGTGAATTGTGGAGCGATCGCTGATGAGTTGAAGCGAGAGAGTAACGAGATGAACTTATGAAGACGAGAAGAATAGAGATTTGGTTAGTGAGAAATGAACTCCTACAGATCTAACGAGGCGAGATTGGTTAAATCCATGCGTTGATTGTGAGAGAAGTTGATTGATGTTCCCAGTTTCAGAACATCAATTCTCAAATTCAAAAAGTAGTAAATGTCATTACCTTAGGAACTGAAATCTGGTGAATCAAAACCTTAATTTCTACTTTGCTGATCAAATTCGATTAAACTGGTCATTTTCGATGATTGCGGTTGAGGGAGAGTAAAGTTTTGAGGGAGGAAGTTTGGATTTTGAGAGATGCGGGAGAGTTTGAGAGAGGTTTTTTATTTTTTATTTTTTATTTTTTTTTTATCTATCTATCTATCTTATTATCAAGAGAGAATTTGAGAGGGTTGGCACATATCTTAGTAATGTTAGTATCACAAGATAATCCAATGATAGTGATGTTAATGATTGTATCATACAAAAATAGTAGTTACTTTAATAAACTATTACAAATATTGCTACATGCAAAATATGATACAAATAATTTTGGTTGGTGTTGCGAAATTGTCATTTTGGCGTAGAGTGTTATTACCAATGCAAGGGGAGTCCTTTATGTAAAAAAAAAAAAAAAAGTTAGTATTGTAGAGTTCAATCCCAGTTTTAATACTATAAAAGGGTTGGAGTTCTAATTATAACAGTTAAAAGAAATTTTAATTTTAATTAGCAGTAATACTGAATGAAAGTGTATTATTCGTATTTAATATCTGATTTTGGGTATAACTAAGATCCTTGATGGATAGGACCAATGTAGGCTCAATTTAATTGATTAACATCATTCTCTACCGGCAAGATGATTCATACATATTAGTTATATGAAATATATGGCACTTTTTATGTAGGCACTTGAAGTCCATAATCTACCATAATTGATTAATTATTAGTTTGCAATTAATATTGTGCTTAATTTGTTAATTTTGGTCTATTGAAATGATATGAGTCACTTAGGAGAAGTGCTTGATTTGTTATATTATTTTGATGATCTAGTTGTGCATATAGGAATTTAACAAATCCTAAACCAAGATGTCATGTTGATAATCAATGCGTACCTGAAGTCGTCATTAATGAAGAGTATACTCGTAGCGATCCTCACGAACTAGCACCACGCAGCGGAGATATCTTCCACCTTCAGAACCTCTGTCTTGTGTTTTTCAAACCAGATGATAAAGTAGGAGATAGAGAATTAGGTTTGAAGTGGGGACCTCAATCGTATATATAGAGTCCTAATTCTATTATTAGTCCATCATCAATAAGAGAACTATATTAAGACTTAAATTGGTATCTACACATAATTAACCTTTATAATCAATTTAGTAATACATGTCAAGACATAAAATATGTAATTAAAAATGTGTTTATGACCTTAGTCTTGTTTCTTAATGATCACAACTAATTGGGTCTAATCAAACATCACTCACCTATATTTCAACATTCTACAACATATGATAATATGAACTATGTACATCCACCTTAAGGGAATTTTCTAACAATTTGCAAGATGAAGATGAAGAAGAGCTTTTGAGAGAGATTTGTGATGAGTTTTGGTTGAAAACAATGCAAAAGATCGAGAGGGGGAGAAGATGCCAAGAAATATAAGAGAAATAGAGGGGGAGAAAGGCAAAGAGGAGGAGAGGTTAGCAGAGAACACCGCTCCGATCTGCTGGGGATGAGAGTGAGACAGAGAGGGAAGCAAAAAGAGACATAAAAATATATATATATATATATAACAACGTTTTCTAAAATTTTGGAAGAGAGATTTTCAAAAATTTTAAGTGGAATCGAGCTGATTAATTTTTTTAATTTCCCGCTTCCTATTTCATAGTGTTTTAATATTCCAATGTTATTAAAACTTGGGTTTTTCATAGCATAAGTTAAAAAAATGATATGGTCAAATGCTAGTAATATGCAATTCTGGTGTAGTGAATCTGGTCCATTGAAAATATCAATACAAGATCATAGCGGCCTTCACCACTTATCGTGCTTGGACCAATCCATGGTCACAAATAACACTACAATCAACGACAAAGATATGGATGTGTACCATGAAAATGACATGTAATATGATCTCTGATCATGTTTATTTTCAACTGGTCCAACCATATGGTTCAAAATCGAATCGCCTTATTCTACTTAATCAAACTGTATGTGCGCAACCATAATTGAAAAAGTTGAAATATTTTTTCAGAATCATCAATGAACTAAAGGTGATCATCAATGACAATTAGATATGGTAATATAGACTCCCATTGATAAAGAACATCATAAGAACTAACCATGTCGTAAATGAGCACCTTATGTGGTACATTCTTAATTGTCATAAGATGGTTATGAATTTCTTTCTTTAACGAAAAAAAGAAGAAGATGAAGTCGATATAATTTAGAATGAATGATTGTCATTCTTTTAATAAAATAACAACTTTATTTCCTAACGTTTCTCAATGAAACCTGTAGCGTGAAGCCCTGAAATAAAAATTATTTAACCATAATATTTAATCACATCCTATACATCAAACAAATAATTCTTCTGGGCAATACACTTAAAAAATTTAACCTAAATATATAACCAATTGATTAGATCTGTAGTATTTGAGCATAAACTTGTGTTCTTTTAAAAATACTACTACAGCCATTGCTTGGTGATCATTATTCAGTCTGAAATATCTGCAAAACATTCCAATGATATACATAATATCCTAATACAGATAAATTTTATCACACATTATACTACTCTCTACTACTTACGCATAAGAGATATTTTTCATGTATTCTTTTCATATATAAATCATTCTTTGGGTATTAAAGTAAACTTAACTTATCATTCGAAACAATAAGTAATTTACCTAGTGCAAAAAACCTACCAAGTGCCAACTCAACAAATATCTGATGTGATAAACAATTAATACTATATGATCCGTGCAATTAGTCTGCATGCCTATCAAAAATTTTGTTATAGCAAGAAACCTTAATAGGAAATTTTATTAAAAGAATAAAACTTATGACACAAATTTCAATTAAAATTTCATCAACATATAGTACTAGAAAATAATAAATTTTCTCTCTCTAATCTTATGATAAACACATTGATCAATCGAATTTTCCTCAAAACCATAGGAGGAAATTACTAGATCAAACTTTTTATATCATTGACGAGATGCCTACTTTAACCAGTAAATGAATTTATTTAATTTGCAAACTTTATGTTTTGAGTCTTTCAAAACCCTGCAACATTTACATTAAAAATGCAGTCTTAACATCATCTAATGTAACTCTTAATCATAATGAGCTAAAAGGGGCATAATGATTTTGAAAGAGTCTTTCATTGAAACTAGAGAGAAAATATCTTTATAATCAGTGCATTCCTTTTGATTAAGTCTTTAGCAACAAGACGTGCCTTATATCTTTCGATGTTACCTTTGGAATCACGTTTGGTTTTAAAAATCCATTTGCATCCAATTGTTTTCACCTCCTTAGGTAACTCAACAAGATCCCAAACGTCATTGTCTTTCATAGACTTCAACTCATCTAACATAACATTCATTCAATCTGAAATGTGAGCACCTTGTTTGGCTTGAAGAAAAGTAATAAGATCATTGTCTATTCCTATATCCAACTCATGCTCATCGAGATAAACTACATAATTATCCAAAATAATAGATTTTCTCTCTATTGGATTTTCTTATTGGCATTTGTAATTGAGGAGGTTGAGGTGTTTATTGATTAGCGAAAGCAATCCAGCTCTTCGTGATTTGCATCCGCATCTTGTTAAAGAACATGTATGATCACGTTAATAGGTTGAATATCCAACATAGGAATGTCAACACGTTCTTCTTCAAAACTAATATTCCTGGATTGTGTACTCTCACTATTCTCAACATCCTAATTAAGGCATTAGTGGAGGGGCAATAAAACTTGAATCCCCTTGATCTTTCTAAATATCCAATAAAGTAGCAGCTAACAATTTCGAAGTTCAATTTTTCTTCATGAGGCTTGTAAGGCCTAGCCTCAACTGGACACACCCAAATATGTAAGTGTCGAATGCTAGGACGTCTATCAATCAATAGGTCATATAGGGTTTTGTTAACAGCTTTATTAGGTACTCTATTAAGGATATAAACTACAGTCTTTAAGACTTCTCCCCAAAGAGACTCTGGCAAGATAGAATGACAAATCATGCTCCTAACCATGTCTTTTAGGGTTCGATTTCATCTATCAGATACACCATTTTGACGTGGTGTTTCTGGCATAGTATACTGAGGGACAGTGTGACATTCCTTTAAGTACCTCACAAATGGGCATGAACCGTCACATCTTTCATAGTATTAACTACCACGGTCAGATCAACGACCTTAATTTTTTATTATGTTGATTTTCAACCTCAGCTTTATAGGCCTTAAACATATTCAATGATAATGATTTTTCATGTATTGAGTATAAATACACATAGCAAGAATAATCGTCTGTGAAGTGATAAAATACCGTTGACCATTCCAAGAAACCATAGGAAATGGACTACAAATATCATTATGTATAAAATCTAAGACACTTGACCTCCTATGAGCACCTAACTTTCTAGTGTTTGTTTGTTTCCCCTTTATGCATTTGATACAAATCGTAAAATCTGTTAAAAAAAAAAACAAGGGTACCAAAAGCTCCAGTTGACACAAACCTTTCGATCTTCAGTCGAGAGATATGACTTAGACGCTTATGCCATAACATAGAAGAGTTCTCATTAATTAATCTTCGCTTAGTACTATAATTTATAACATGCAAAGTTTCATTTGACTGTACGTTGGAAACATCTAAGTCTAACTTATATAGATTATCAATCAGAGATCCAGTATCAGTAACATTGGAATTTTGTAAAAAACTAAAACTTCATTTTTCCAAAAGAAAAAAGTATAACCGCATTTATCCAAACTGAAAACAGAAATTAAATTCTGCCTAAATGATGGTGCATAAATAGTCTCATCCCAATCTAAATAAAAACCAGACTCTAATTTAAATCTAAAGACTCTAATTGCCTTCACACAAGCTTTATTGTCATTCCTCATGTAAATGAACATTTCGGCATCATTTGGTTTCTGACTCCTTATGCATTCATGCATGGAACCACCGATGTGAATAGTTGCGCCTATTTATCCACTAGGAATGGCATGGTACCTCAGCTAGATTATATTCAGAAAAAACAAAACTAAAATTATCACATTTTTTTATGAGCCACTTCTGATATTTGAGACGATCCCTCTTCACATGATCCGCTTTATTGCAAAAGAAACATGTGGCGACCTTATCATGTTTCTTTTGCACATTTGCCTTTGAAGTCCTATTAGATGTAGTTCCCTTAGCTTTAACATAAGCATTTATTTTCTTTTTCTTGATGCCTGAATTGCCATTAGAAAATGTCATGTTAGCACTTTCTGTCTTTTCTCGTTTCAGTCGTTCCTCTTCTTACACACTGAGCAATGAACTCATTAAGAGTCTATTTCTCATATTGAGTATTGTAATTGATCTTAAAGGGACCAAACTGTGTAGGAAGATAAATCAAAATGAGGTGCATAAGGAGATTGTCAGAATACTCAAAATTTAGTGTCCTCATTTTGAAAACAAGATTAGATATTTCCATTATGTACTCCTTTATATTTCATTTGCCAGTATATCGCATGGTAAAAAGTTTGTTAAGAAGTGTACTCCACCTTTTCCAATGCACAAATCGGTCAGTAACCTGGCATCAGGAATTTTTAGCATTTTTCTCCTTAGCCATTGCATCACGAAAAGTTTCAGAAATAGAGTGTTTTATTATTATAAGACTAATGCGATTAGATCATTCCTACTTTTCATAAGAAGTCTTCTCTTCATTTGAACTTGAATCAGTAGGTTTAGTGGGTTTATTAACACGAAGCACGTAATCCAAACCCATACACCAAAAAACGATTACAATATGTTCTTTCCATTTTTTCAAAATTTGAACCATTAAGTACTGGAATATTGTTTAAACTGGAAAATATTGAAGAAACATTCACTAAATAACACAAAAGAACAAACTCAAATCAATATATGTATATCCCGTCCACTTTAATGCATTGATGTGATAACAAAAAAATAAATAACGAGTAAGCATCATCATGCAAACTTTTCTAATTAAGGAGCAAACAAATAACAGAATGGCAAAAATATAATACTTATAAATTTACATCTTTAATAATAGGCCCTTATGAGAAACCGACCACTCCATTATAATTCAATTATTTGGACGGGCATGGTAACGTGTAAGTGGTTCTTTCAAAACAAATAAGACTAATTAATTTAAACATAATAGAATCGGACTTGGCCAAATAATAACCTTCCTAAATCTCAAAAATATTTTACTTAAATTAATTACATTAAACCGTACTTGAACCAGCCAAAATAAGAATCTTCCTTTGGGCCGATTGTTATTCGCATGGGTCAAGACGCAAGCTTATGCAATCTTTTAAAATACTAAACTGAAATTTAA
Organism: Berberis vulgaris; assembly: GCA_963556465.1. Lineage (NCBI taxonomy): Eukaryota > Viridiplantae > Streptophyta > Magnoliopsida > Ranunculales > Berberidaceae > Berberis > Berberis vulgaris. The sequence continues at coordinate 53,826,868 of OY747126.1, forward strand.
ATTCAAATCAAATTTCATGAAAGAGGTCACTCAAGCGACGTAGCACAAAATTTCACCTCAATTAAAATTTTTTATTCCTAATTAAAATATTCTTAAAGTGTTCCTAAACATTCCATAAATGCAGGAGTGAAGAAGGCCAAAAATTGCAACCGGGTCCAGTCTAATAGGCCAGGTAGTCGGAACAAACCTTATGGGCCCATATAACCAAAATTGGTCCAACAGTCTTGAACCAAACCGGTCCAGTTTGCTTGAACCAAATGAGTACAACGAAAGTGAATCGAACCGATCTAATGTAACTGAACAAACTGGTTTGATTGGACCAAACCAACTGCACCCAGTAGAAAACTGACCAAGGCCCAGAAATGGACCCAGATGCAGAAAACTTTCATCTTCTTCACATTCTCTCTGCGATTGAGAAAGAAAAACAGATAGAAAAATCATTAAAAAATTGGGAGACGGTCGATAGAAAGACAACACAGCCCGTACCAATGATGCAATCTCTGATACTCGAAGCCCTGTCGTTGCAATGATGACACTCAACTTCAACCTAGCAGAACCAAAACCCAACACATCCAACAATTGAACGACCAGCCAACCACATCAAAATTGACAATCAAATGGTGGCATTTTTATCAGTACTGGAGGGATGAAAAGAGGTCTGCATTGATTATAACCGACGGTCGAAAGGTGATGGAGAGGTCTATCGTCGATCGAAGGTAACCACTTTTTTTTATGAGCAGTAAAGTCTAGAATTGTTTTTCAAAAAATTATGATGTCAATTCTAACTATCACCGACCACCCAAAATATCTGTATGGGGTCGATTAGCACCACCTAAACAACAATCCAGTTGCCAGGAGAACCGGATCCGGCGAAATAGATTTCTAGAATTTGGGTAAAACCCCCATGAGGAATGATTTATTATTCAAGAATTAATAAAATAATAAACAACATGTTTTCTTCAATGATTCTGACAAGGAAGCTCTGATACCACTAGTAGGAATCTAATAGATCCTAAACCAAGACCTCATGTCAATAATCAATGAAGAAAAACTTTGATCAATGTGTATCTGAAGTCGCCATTGATGAAGAATATCCTCGTAGCAATTCTCACGAACTAGCAACACGCAACAGAGATATCTTCCACCTCCAGAACCTTTTTCTTGTGTTTCTCAAATCTGATGGTAAAAGTAATAGATAGATAATTAGGTTTGGAGTGGGGACTTCAACCGTATATATAGATCCCTAATTCTATTTTTAGTCCATCATCAATAATAGAATTATATTGGGACTTAAATTGGTATCTACACGTAAATAACTTCCATACTCAATTTAGTAATAATACTTGTCAAGATAAAACATGTAATAAGAAACGTGTTTATGACCTTAGTCTTGTTTTTTAATTATCACAACTAATTAAGTCTAATCAAACACCACTCACCTATTTCGACAGTCTACAATGTATAATAACATGAAATATGTAGGTCCGCCTTAAAGGAATTTTCTAATAGTGCACTCCAACTTATTATTCGCAACCTAATAATTTATCTTTCCTTTTGCAAAAATAAGACGCATTTCGTGGACTTCTTTAACGGATGGAATGGTACCTCACTGTTTTCCTTTTGGATTCCAGTCGTTAGTTCCAAGAGTAGACATTATTTTATCAAGTCCATAGTGTGTCAATGCATGTATACTTTTTTTTTTAATTCTATTCTTTGTCTTCTTCTTCTAGAGTTTCAAAAGGAAAGATCTACACAAGTTTTCATCTACTCCGACAAACCTAAGGATGCCAATTTAATTGTAGTCAGCTTAACAGGCACCAAGCCATTTGACGCAGACGATTGGAGCACAAAGTTTGACTATTCATAGTAAGAGATTCCAAAACTTGGCAAAGTACACATGGATTTCTTGGAAGGCTTAGGCTTAGGCAGTAGAAATTAAGCCTCCACGTTCCAGCACCACCTTCAAGTCAGCGGCAACAATACCCAAAGGAATGTACAATATGCAGAAACAGGATAATCAAGCTTACATTAGGTCGCAAGAAGTAAGCTCAGGATATTGCAAGATGAGCACAAGAACACAAAGTTCATTGCCATAGAACATAGCTTAGGTGGGGCACTCACAATATTATTTCCAGCTGTATTGCTGCTACACGAATAGAAGGAAATGATGAACAAGTTTTTGTTTGTATACATGTTTGGATAGCCAATAATGAGAGATAAAGTTGGGGTGGTTCATGGCAGCCCATATAGAGCATCCAAGTCTCAGGCACTTCAGGGGTTGTTTACAGCACGTTGGAAATTTATGTATTTCCATATTTATTGAATGAGTAAATTATAAATTATGTAAACTAATTTGTAACGTTCTTTATATGTATTTTTGGTTCGCTTATTTTTTTTTTTTTTACAAAAAAAAAATACTAACAGTTTTTCCAGTTAGGATTTGCAACCCATAAGTCTCTAGACCAACAGGTGTGTTGATTCAATTGATTCTTCTGCAACAGGTACGTTGTTGATTCATTTGTTATAAGTAGGATTTGAAATTGGCCATTTTAAATCACTGACAATAACAAGAATCACATCAACAACAAAGCAGAGAGACATAGTTATAGTTTCTAAAAGGTTAATTTCCTTCTTCTCAAAGAGTTACTCGTTTATCTGTTCGCCAGAGTTTCTAGTCTATAGTGCATTAGGACACAGAAACAGTTCTCTTGTATCTTGGGAGACTAACGACCGCAACGTTTGCGCCGACATGGATCACATCTTTCACCTCCTTTTTATTTTCTTTTACGAATTGTTTCCAACAATCTTAAGACAAAATACAATCTGTATCAGTTTCAGATTTTGTTTACAACTCTAAACAAACATATCCAGAGTACTAAAAACTCTAGTCAAATCCAAAGTCCTGAATTTTTGTCAAAACATGTTGGCTTACAGACTTCGACTCTGTATCATCTATTGTTTAGTACATTAAACTTTTATTTGTACAAATTTGCTTAAAAAACTGTTTTGTACGGTACATGTTTTTATTTTTACAATTAATTTCAATACAATAAGTTTTAGAGTTTATATATCTTACAACTCTATATCAATATTACTTTTTCTATTATAGTAATTTGTACAAATTAGATACAGAGTTTATACACTTTAGAACTCTTATGAAGATATTGTTTTTACAATACTTAGTCTAATTAAATTCTCTTTGTGACTGACTTTAATTTATTTGTATTATTACTAATAACAAATAAATTGTTTTTTTTATGTGACAATAAAAAATATGGGAGAAAAAAACATAACCAGTTGATGAAGAAGGGTTTCTAGGGTTCCTAATTTGGGTTTCTAGGGTTCTTAATTTGCTCTCAAAGTTATTTAGTAAATAACTTTGAGAGCAATCTTTCAATTTAATTAGGAATCTTTTAGTTTCCTTTTAGGATTAGACATTATTTTCTTTTAGGAATAGACTCCTTGTTAATTTTAGTAGTTTTTTTTCCTTTATGGTAATATTTCAATTATAGTTTAAGAAGTGCTTTTGAACTCGATTTAGGCCAGATTCTTGGCAGATTATTTCTTTTATTACGTATTTCGTTTTAGCATGATTATTGGGGTGTTGCTATTTTTGGTAAAATTCCAATATTGATGAGTTTTAGCTATAAACCGGCTTGTGGGCTGATTTTAGAGAGACATTTGATTTGAGTAATTTGATTAAACATTATAGTTATTTTCTCTGTGTTTTTTGGGTAATCTTCTTGTGTTCTTCCCTATCAATTATTTGTTGCTATTAGCATGCAGAATAATCGCTATTCTGCCCGGCGTCAGTTGGTATCAGAGCTTCAGCATCTTCTTGGGGTGAGATTTCATCAGTTTCAATGGTTGGTGGTCGTGGTCATCGCGGGCAGGTTCTGAGAGGGGAAGCCCTAAACCGGGATCGTCACATTAAGAATATGATGATTAAGGATTTACAGCGGCAAGTTGCAAAGTTAACCCAGCGTCTAAAGGCACATGATTTCGGTAATCGTGAGAAGGAAGATCACGATTCTGATTCCAGTTTCGAAAACTTGTATCACAATCATGCTCGATTATGGGAGCATGGATAACATGTGTATGACGATGAGGAGCTTGGAGAGCCTGTGTATGACAATGAGGAGTTTGAGGAAAAAGTGGTAGACGAAACTGAGGAGCTTGGAGAGCCTGTGTATGACACTGATGGCGATGGAGATGTGCTGTATGGGGATGACCATGAGATTCTGATTGTTCGTAAAAGCCTACTAACTCCCAAGGGCGATTCAGGGGATGATTGGTTGATAACCAATATTTTCCGCACAACATGCACAATTGCAGATAAAGTCTGCAAGATGATCATTGACAGTGGCAGTTGTGAGAACATAGTGTCTGAAGAGGTTGTCTAGAAATTGCAGTTGAAGACAAATCATCATCCCAAGCCGTACAAATTGTCGTGGCTAAATAAAGGCAGTGAGATAACAGTAAATATGCAATGCCTAATGTCTTTTTCGATTGGTAGGAAATATTTTGATAATGCTTGGTGTGATGTTGTGTCTATGGATGCTTGTCATATATTGTTAGGCAGACCTTTGCAGTATGATCGCTGTGTTATTCATGATGGGCGGAAAAATACATATTCCCTTAGCATTAAAGGGAAGAAATTTGTGTTGGCACCTCGTCGGGAAGGAACCACTCTTACCCTGGTAGCCAATAATACTAACCCGCTTTCTAGGTCCATGTTTTTAGATAAGATTGAGCATGGAGACGTGGTCTATGCTCTGCTACCTTGTGGGACTAGTACAACAGAAGTGATTCCAGATTTGCCAGCGGAGGTGCAGCTGCTGCTAGCCGAGTTTTCTAACGTGATGCTAGAGGACCTTCCTCCTGGACTGCCACCTGAAGCTATTGTGAATTTCGAGAAAGCTATTATGAACTCGATGACGAGTTCTTTCCAACCCGGGGTGACTGATGCAGGAGGGTTTATAGGGTTCCTAATTTGGGTTCCTAGAGTTCCTAATTTGGGTTTCTAGGGTTCCTAATTTGCTCTTTGAGAGAAATCTTTCAATTTAATTAGGAATCTTTTAGTTTCCTTTTAGGATTAGGCATTATTTTCTTTTAAGAATAGACTGCTTGTTAATTTTAGTAGATTTTTTTTTTCCTTTATGGTAATATTTCAATTATAGTTTAAGAAGTGATTTTGAACCCGATTTGGGCCAGATTCTTGGCAGATTATTTCTTTTATTTCGTATTTCGTTTTAGCATGATTATTGGGGTGTTGCCATTTTTGGTAAAATTCCAATATTGATGAGTTTTAGCTATAAAGCCCGGCTTGTGGGCTGATTTTAGAGAGACCTTTGATTTGAGTAATTTGATTAAACATTAGAGTTATTTTCTCTGTGTTTTTTGGGTAATCTTCTTGTGTTCTTCCCTGTCAATTATCTGTTGCTATTAGCCTGCAGAATAATCGCTATTCTTCCCACCGTCACCAGTTTAATTGTTTGGATGACCTCTGAAGTTACTAAAGTTCTTGCTCATGATAGGCCCAAGAAATTTAAAGGAGTTGATTTTAAAATATGGAAAAGTAAGATGTTGGTTTACATAACAACATTGGGTTTGACAAAGTTTATTACCGAAAATGAACCAACGCCAAAAAATGGAGAAACCCAATAGAGCCACAAGACTAGCAATTGAAGTTTAGAGGCATTCTGACTTCTTGTGGTGAAACTATGTGTTAAATTCGTTGGATGAAGTTTTGTACAAAGTCTTTAGTAATATAAAATGTGCTAAGGAACTTTTGGGGGGATTGAAAAATAAGTACAAAATGGAGGATGTTAGACTAAAGAAATTTAACTCCAATGAATCTTGAGTTAACCTCGTTAATCATGTTTGCACATGGTGGCTTAACACCGGTGCCACCTACCACATTTACAGCAATAAAGACCGTGTTTTCAACTTATGAGAAGCTGAATAACAATGACAAGGTCTTCATGGGAAATGAATCACTCTTAGCAATTGAAGGAAAGAGAACTGTGATATTAAAATATACCTCAAGCAAGAACGTCACCATGAAATACGTCTTGCATGTTCAAGAGAATTATCCTGTCCAAATCATTTTAAAACTGTTTTTGAAGAATTTAATCTTTGGATCTCTTCTGCTAGAAAATCATTTTAAAACTGTTTTTGAGTCAAAGAAAATTATCCTGTCCAAAACAAGAATATGTGGGACGTGGTTACCTTATAGATGGTATTTTCTGGGCCAATGTAATGGTCATTAATAATTTAAGATCTGTTTCATATTTGCTTGAGTCCCTTACACTATGGCATGACTGACTAGGTCATGTGAATTTTAAGAAAATGAAAAAGTTGGTTAGTTTAGGGTTAATCCCTAAAATCAATAATAAAATCACAACACAGATGCAAGGTTTGTGTAGAAGCCAAATTTACTAAACATCTTTTTCATTCAGTACTGATATTTTTTTTATTTAGTACACATCAATTTATGTGATATCAAATCAATTTATACTCAAGGTGAGAAGAAATATTTTATCACATTTATCGATGATTGCTCATGGTTTTATTATATGTATTTACTAAATAGCAAAGATGAAGCAATCAATGCATTTGTAAAATACAAAACTGAAGTCGAAAATCAGTTAAATAAAGAGATCAAAATATTGAGATCTGATAGAAGCGGTGAGTATGAATCTCCATTCGCAAAGATTTGTGAACAAAATGGTATTGTACACCAAACTATTGCCCATTACTCACCACAATCAAATGGGGTTGGTGAAAGGAAAAATAAAACCTTGAAAGACATGATTAATACCATGCTTATGAACTTTGGTCTACCTGAGAACTTGTGGGAGGGAAGCACTCCATATGGTAAATCGTATTTTAAATCGAGTGCCCCACAAGTAATTTGATCAATTACCATATGATATGGAAAGGTAGACGTCCATCCTATGAACACTTTAAAGTGTGGTGGTGCTTAGCAAAGGTTTCAGTTCCACCACCCAAAAGGAACAAACTAGAAGCATAAACCTTTTTTGTTATTTTTTAGGAAATGTCAAAAATAGTAGTGCATACAGGTTTTTAGTGTTTAAATTCGATATCAATGATATTCATGTTAATAATATCCTTGAGTTCAGAGATGCAATGTTTTTTTACAGGGGGGTATTCAATTATGGATTTTAATAGACTGTGAAATTTTTTAAATCTCATGGATTTTAAAATATTTCAAAGGAGTTTACAGAATCCACTGAACTTTGATATATTTTAAGTGAGTGGATTTTGTGGATTTTACAGAATCCACTGGATTTTGATGGATTTTTATTATTGGATTTTCTGAATTTTATAAAGGATTGTTATGGATTTCTATTGATTCTTATAAATTTCTGTAAATTCTTATGAATATGTTATTAATCATAGGAAGTTATGAAATAACGTCACCTACATTGTTATCCATGTTAACACAAATCATAAAACATCCCTCAAATATCAATAAAACAATCATTTGTATGCTACGTGAATTTTATTTCAAATTAAAAAAAAATTTCAAATACATTGAATATGGTCTAAAAGTAATACAAATAACTATTTTTCTTTTGAAAAGAAGAAATAATGCAAATAATTTCTTTTGAGGATCCTCACTTAATACTTTTTTTGAGAACACCTTAAACTTGTATGTGCAAGCAAAAAAAAAATACAGATGTTTATATAAATAACAATTGTTGATACTTTTTTTTTGCTCTAAGGCAAAATGTAGCAATGGAATAACATCAAATTTTGCTTCATAAGTATATACAACAAGCAAAATGTAATCCAAACTTCTACAAATGAATTTTGTAAATGATTACCATGCAGCAAACTTGGAGAAATTCAAAGCTTATTTTAGCAAATCAAATGTTCATTGGATACAGATAATCTTACCAAAATGTTCATTGGATACAGATAATCTTACCAAATGTTCAGAAAGAGAAAAAAAAAAGATGAAGAGAGGACAAGAAAAAGAAAAAATAAGAGGAAGAGAATGAGAATAATAATAATAATAATAATAATAATAATAATAATAATAATAATAATAATAATAATAATAATAATAATAATAATAAAGAACAAGAACAAAAGAAAAGAGGAAGTGCGGGTGGTGGTGCAGCTAGCGGTGGTAGGGCATGGTGGTGTGGACGAAAGTTGTGTGGCGAGGTGGTGCTGCTCTTATGAAGAGAGAAGAGAAGGGAAGGTGGTGGTGTCTTTGAACAGATCACAAAATAATGGGATGGTGGCGTTCTTTAGTGAAAATGGTGGTGTTATTTAACAATAGCCAATATAAATCCGTTGAAATATGAGGGGGGGGGGGGGGAGGTTGGATTTGGAAAAACTCTTGTTATATATACTTTTCACTCACAAATCCTTCAAAATCCACAACTTTAACAAATTCATTAAAATCCACTACTTTTTGAATACCCCCTAATTTTGGTGGACTTTTGAAAATCATGAATTGAATACCTCCTGATTTTAATGGATTATAAAACAATCATTTAAAATCTTTATTTGAATACCCTTAGATTTACATGTATTGTTTTAAATCCTTAATTGAATACCCCGATATTTTAATGGATTTTAAAATCTTCTACAGTATATTAAAATCCATAATTGAATACCCCCCTGTTAGACTGCATTTCCTCAAATGAAGGATCACATAAAATCAACACCACTTATGACTTCCGAATCGCCTAGTGCTCTAAAAAGAACACATGAGGTGTCAAATGAAGGGAGTGAACAAAACATCAATTCCAATGAAAATAGAAATGATGACTCCCTTAGACGTAGCAAGTGAGCTCAAAAGTCCATTACATTTGGTCCAACTTTCTTACTTATATGTTAGAAACAAAGCCTCAAACTTATAAAAAATCAATTCTATTCCTGAAGCTTCTTTCTGGAAGAAAGCTATAAAGAGTGAGATATAATCCATTATGCACAATTATAATTAAGAATTGGTTGATATTCCTCCTTAACATAAACCAATTAGGTGCAAATGGATCTTCAAGCGTAAAATGAAACTTAATGGTTTCATTGATAAATACAAAGCTCAATTAGTAGCTAAAGGATATAGTCAAAAATAGGGTTTAGATTATTTTGATACTTATTCTTCGATGAAAAAGATAACATCAATTAGGATGTAAAAATTGCGTTCTTGAATGAAAAATTAAATAAAGAAATATATATGGATCAACCGAAAGGGTTTTGAGACAAAGGACAAGATCACAAAGTATTTAAACTTATTTGATCATTATATATATGGTCTAAAACAAGCTCCCTAACAATGGCATGAGATGTTTGTTAGAGTCATGTTGAAAAATGGATTCAATGAGTGTGACAAGTGTGTCTCACCATCATCATCGTCATCACCATCAAAGTCCATTGTCGATACTTTCGAGGTCGGCTACACAGATTTTGGTTCTCCAAAAATGCGGTTTTCCCACATATCCCCGCCTAATCCAACCTCAAGGATGTCTTCATTCACCGCCTTCATCCAAGCTTTCAATGGCCGTCCCCTCTATCTACATCATCCATTAACTTGCCAATATATACATTTTCTAATTGGCGCAGTGCTTGGTCTCATCTGCACATGACCAAACCACATTAAATGCATTTCTCTAATTTTGTCCTCTATGGGCACTACACCTAAGTATCTCATAATTCTTTTATTCCTAATTTTATTCTTATGGGTTTTACCACATATCCATCTTAACATACGCATTTCTGCTACCAATATCCTATGCATATTTTGTCCCGTAGTAGCCTAAACATTCTGAACCGTATAGCATGGCTGAGCAAACAATTGCCTTATAGCATTTCCCTTTTAACTTTGCAGACATCCTTCTATTGCATAATACTCCTTACATCATTCTCCAATTTCATCTAACTAGCTTTAATCCTATGGTCTACATCTTTTCCAATTGTCAATTATAGATCCTAGATATTGAAAAGCTTCATACTCTGGGACCTCTACACCTTCAGTCTCAATGGCATTACTCATTCTTCATGATTCACAACCAAAGTTGCATACTAGATATTTTGTCTTCGAGCGACTAATTCTAAAACCCTTTCTCTCTAAAGCCACCCGCCACCTATCTAATTTTCGACCTAAACCTTCACTAGTCTCATCAATTAAGACAATATCATCTGCAAATAACATGCACCAAGGTACATCTTATTGCAGATGTCTCGTCAACTCATCCATGACCAAAGCAAAGAGGTATGGACTTAAGGCCGACCCTTGATGTAGTCCTATTTTCTAGATAAAGAAAATCAGTAATGCCTATGTGATAGTTTGTCTTTATGTTTATGTGATTTTTTATCTTTACGTTGATTATATGCTTATCTTTAGGACTAATAATCAAGTTATTAAGTCCACCAAACTTATGCTCACTAAACATTTTGAAATGAAAGATCTAAGTGAAACAAACGTAATTTTTGGAATCAAGATAATTTGAACACTTGATGGGTTACCCTTGTCTCAATCACACTACATTAAGAATGCATTAGACAAGATCAAATAATCCGTTCAATCCATCTCAGTGTTACATAAGAATAAAGATCCAAGTATTTCACAACTTGAGTACTCTCGCATATTGGAAGTTTAATTTATATGATGAATCGTACAAGACCTGATATAGCTTATGCTGTGAGCAGACTAAGCAAATATACATGTAATCCTAGTAAAAATAACTCACATGTTTTGCTTAAAGTTTAAAGGTATTTGAAAAATACTTCAAACTATGCATTGCACTATGGTAGATATTCGAGCGTCCTTGAGGGATACAGTGGTGTAAATTGGATTTCTGATTCTGAATTAGTAAAATCCACTAGTAGTAGCTATGTGTTTACCATGGCAGGCGGTGTCGTATCCTGAAATTTTTCTAAACAAACATGTATAGCTAGCTAGATTCATAATGGAATTTGAGTTCATAACCTTAGAAAAAACTTGGGAAGAAGCAGTGTGACTTCGTCAATTTTTAGAAGATATTCCATTATGGCCACAACTAGTACCAGCTATATGCATACATTGTGACAATCAAGCCTTTATATATAAAGCTTACAATTTTATATACAACGGTAAATCATGACACATTCGTCAAAGGAATCGTATTGTGATGAAGTTTCTCTCTACTGGCATTACGTCCATTGATTTTGTGAAATCAAAAGATAACCTAGCGGATCCATTTACTAAAGGTTTATCCAGAGAATTTATAAATTGCGCTTCGAGAGGGATGGGTTTAAAAGCCTAATACTCACAAATTATCATATACGAAAATCTTATTAAGCGACTAGAGATCCCATGGACTTGGTTCAAAAGAAAAACTAGTGATGGATAATTCATTGTTGAACACTTAAAGAGTATAATACTCTTTCCATTCCTATGAAACACTAAGTGCAAACTTACTGTGATAAAAAAGATGAACAATGATACACATTGTTTTTAATGACATCTATATCTTGCAAAAGGCAAATGGGGTATTATAGGATAATTCTTATAGAAGTGGTCACCTATGTAAGTGTGAGCTGGTCGGCTTTAGTAGCACTTACAGAACCAAGAAATGTTCAGGGCTAAAATGAACACAACCGAGGAAAGAATTTGAATGGAATATTGCCATGTAAGTTTATTGTCTGGTTTTACATCAACAACTGACAATTTAAGATGAAATAATTCAATGATTAGTTAAGCGATTCGATACTCTTTTACTAAGGAAGGTTTAAAGTGAAAGCTACCTATTCTAACGTTGATGTGATTACGATACTCTTTTACTAAGGAAGGTTCACAATTTTCTCATTCATGTGGGGGATTGTTGGAAATTTATGTATTTCCATATTTATCGAATGAGTAAATCGTACATTATGTAAACTAATTACATAAGTTCCTTTATGTATAAGGCTTTCTTAGGTTTTGTTTTTTACAAAAAAACACTAACTATTTTTCCAGTTAGGATTTGCAACCCATAAGTCTCAAGTTCAGCAGATGTGTTGGTTCAATTGTGTCTTCTACAACAGGTACGTTGTTATTTCATTTGTTATAAGTAGGATTTCAAATTTGCCATTTTAAACCACTGAACAATAACAAGAATCACATCAACAACAAAGCAGAGAGACATAGTTATAGTTTCTAAATGGTTCATTTTATTCTTTTTCCCAAAGAGTTACTTATTTATCTGTTTGCCAGAGTTTCTGGTCTAAAGTGCACTAGGACACAGAAAATGATGTCTTGTATCTTGGGAGACTAACGACCGCAACGTTTGCATCGACACAGGTAGAATATTGTCTTAAAGACATTGCTACAACAAGCCTCAAATCACATTTTCCTCCTTTTTTTTCTTTGTGACAGATTGTTTCCAACACAGCAATGATCTAGTATCGAGCAAGGAAACACGTACTCTTCGAAAAACTTGTTGTACCCGTGTCGGACACGTATCTAACATCAACACTTGCCCGACACGCCTCCGATACGCATCAGGCACATGGTCAACATGTTAGACATGCCTCCGACACACCCAAAACTCGGTTAGAACACAATCAAGACTTGACTACCAACTTTATTTTATTTTTTAGTTTTAGGTGGGCGCATATAAGCACCAAATTTGAAGGTTGTTAATCTATCTAAAGTGAAAAACTTTCAAGTGTGATGCATGATAAAGAGGGTGATACAACATAGAGGTAATCTATGTTTTTTCTTTTCTACTCTACTTTTGTTTTTCTTGCAACAAAGTGTCATTTTCTTTCCAGTTTTTTACATCTTCTCTTTGTTTTTCTATTCTTTATTTCTTTTCCAAAACAATTGTGCTTCATTTTCATCTTCATACTTCTTTTTCTTTTTACTTAAATTATTTCTTTATTAGATTATTGTTCATGTTTATATGACTTATATGTATATAAAGAAAGGTATGACGTCTCGCTGTGCCCCCGAGTGCTAGTTTTTAGAATTTTTTGAGCGGCGTGTCGTGTTTGTGTCTGACACGATGTGCGTGCCTGTGTCTGTGCATCCTTGGTACCGAGGTTACCTTATGATAACAGGACATTCTTGTTTAAGCACATTGGCCGCTGCATATACTACGACCGCAACTATGTTGAACAAGTAGGAATTGATCTTTTCTTTTTTCCTCATTTTCTTGATTACCTAAGGCTTACATTATCTGCTGGAGTCAATCTCTAATCTATTTTGGGGATTCGTGGACTTCTGCTGTGAAGAATATGGATGAGGAGCCTAATAGGACTACTTCGCATTGAGATATCTGATTCCAGAGGATGTAAATGCTGTAAGGGAGTTAATCAGGGCCTTAACTATGGGCTACACATACAGGGAAGACTACAAGGAGGGATGGTTCTCAATCCTGCTCAGGATCATGGGACTTGCACTTCCTGGTATTTCCACGCACTCTCCTACAAATTATATTAATTCAATTGGGCTTGGGAGAGAGCAAGTCCAGACGTCCCCAATTTAGGGGTATTGTTTCTTCGACAATAGTATTTGTTGTCAAAGCATGAAATAAGCAGTTCATTGTAGTTTTCGATCAATCGGATGTTGGGAATTCAATCTTTTTGTTGTAGCTGAGATGTATGTACTTCTATCAACTCATGTAGAATTGTTAATGTTTGTGATTGGCTGAAATGTTAAGATGTTGTATGGGTTTGATGATCCATTTCATTATGGTAAATGCGACTCTATTACATCATCTAGTTGCGGTTGCTATGGAGCAGCCCAATAGTCTGTCAAAGTTGTCAAACCCAACCACCCCCTTTAGTCAACTTCATGCAACACTTCGCTTTGCATTTCAGAGAGCTTGAGAATTTGGCAGCAGTCCCAACCAATTTCTCTCATCCAATTATTGCAAGTTCTAAATTCAAAACAAGCAAACTAAGTAGAAACCATGTTCACAAACTCACAGGGAATTTTCATGCTATATGACTGATCATGATTTACGAAGCTTTTTTTTTTTTAATATATATTTATCAATTTCAAGAGTTTTTTTTTTTTTCAGTACAGGGCAGCTTACCTGCATTTGTGCACAATTTTGTTTTCAAGAAGTTCTTTCCAAACTAGGGACTGAAAAAAACCAACGACCAAACCAAACGGACTGGAAATGATTTGTTCGCAGGTGATAATATGGTTTAAATACACATGGGATATGGTTTATCCAGTTTCCTGCGTATACCACATATTCCTAGATCTCATATGATCCGGGTCATAAATAATTCAGATCTGCCCATGTCCCTGTCCTAGGCTGACTCCGCGAGGCTATTATTTTTTGACAATTTTGCAAAATCTCAAGATTTTTTCCTTTACCAAAGAGATTTTGCAAGTCTAGTGAAAAGTTCTTCAAATATGACTACAAACTTGCAGATGTTTCAAAGAGCACTACAAAAAAAAGAAAATTCAGCAACGGCTAAAAACCGTTGCTAAAATGAATTAGCAACGACACAACAACCGTCGCAATACCGTGGCTATTTTAATTGTCGCTATTTGAATCAGTAGCGGTAAACTATCCCGTAGCTAATTCGCAACGGCTAAAAACCGTCGCTAACACGAAAAATTCCGTCGCCAAAGCTGTTGAAAATTTCGGCTAAGACTGTCGCAAATTGAAAAATAGAAATGGTTTTTGCCGTGGCTATTTAGTGACGGTTTTTTTTGCCATGGCTATTTAGCGACGGTTTTTGGCCGTGGCTAATTTGCAAATTGAAAAATAGCGACGGTTTTTTGCCGTGGCTAAATTGAAAAATAGTGACGGTTTTTTGCCGTCGCTAAATTGCAAATCTAATTGACAAAATAGCCACGGTATTTGCCGTGGCTATTTAGGGACAACTTTGTTGCAAATCATATTGACAAATGAAATTTACAAATTACAAATGATAATTCATTTTTTATAAAGAAATTAGCTCTTAATGATTGTCCATTATGAAAATTAATAGAAACTAACAGAACTAAACTTAATTGATCAAAAACATATCAGGAGACTTAATTGATCAAAATTATAACAAAAATTACACAGAATCTCTAGAATATCATACAAAAATTAAAAAATTTTTTTTTACAAAGAATCCATACAAAATTGACAAAAAACCACAAAAAAAAAAAAAAAAAAAATCGATCTATAGAATCTCCGAGATCAGTGATCTCTTGCAGCTAGGGAGGCGGCCGGGATCAGTGTCGAGGAAGGCGGCAGACTTCTCTTCTGTGGGTTTCTTCTCAATGGGTTGAGAGAAAATTTTTGGTTGAGAGAAAATTTTTGTTTAAGTTGGTTGATAGAGAAAATTTAAATTTATATAGAGAGAGGTAATTGAAGGGGATTGATTGTGTTAGTTTCACGCGGATCGGTGACGTGATTTGGTTTAGTGCGTTGGATTGAGCTAAAGTTTTTGGGTGTTATTGACGGTTGAGATGAGGTTTCACGCGGATCGGTGACGTGGTTTTTTAAAAAAAATATTAGAGACGGTTTTGTGCCGTTGCTGAATGTTTTTGTGTATAATTTAAAAAAAAACAATTAGAAACGGTTTGTTGCCGACGCTAATAAAAAAATACAGTAAAACCTAGCGACGGTTTTTTGCCGTAGCTAAATGCTTTTGTGTATAATTTTTATTTTCAAAAAAAAAATTAGCGACGGTTTTTGCCGTCCCTAATAAAAAAATATGTAAAACTTAGCGACGGTTTTTTGCCGTAGCTAAATGCTTTTGTGTATAATTTTTTTTTTTCAAAAAAACAATTAGCGACGGTTTTTTGCCGTCGCTAATGAAAAAATATGTAAAAGTTAGCGACGGTTTTTTGCCGTAGCTAAATACTTTTGTGTATAATTTTTTTTCAAAAAAACAATTAGCGACAAAAAATATGTAAAAGCTAGCGACGGTTTTTTGCCGTAGCTACATGCTTTTGTGTGTAATTGTTTTTTGAAAAAACAATTAGGGACGGTTTTTGTCGTCGCTAATAAAAAAAACTTTTAGGGACGGCTAAAAACCGTAGCTGCCAACTCTTTTTTGTAATACTTAGCGACGACTCATTTACCGTGGCTAAATATTTTTTGTATATATTTTTTTTTCAAAAAATCAATTAGCTACGGTCTAATGAATTTTATTTGTAAAGCTTGTGCCGTCACTAAATGTATTTTTTGTGTATATTTTTTTAAAAAAAAATCCATTAGCTACAGTAGATGAATTTTATTTGTAAAGCTTAGCGACGGTTAAAGATACCGTCGCTAATACAAGAATTAGCGACAGTTTTAAGCCTTCACCAAATATTTAGCGACGGATTTTTATAATTATGGATTGAAACAGTATCAGAAGCATTAGCGACGGTTTTTGCCGTCGCAAATCTTATAATTAGCGACGGTATCAAAAAACCGTCGCTAGTTTCTGTAGCTATTAATGCTTTTTTTTGTAGTGGAGGTTGTTATGCAAATGTGACCATAAGAAATAATGTTACAATGAATTCAATGCAAAAGCAGTGGAATTACAAGTAATTGGGTTGAGTCTAGGAGTGAATTTGTTATAATGGAACTAAAAGAAGATATAATGTTAAATGTCTTCCAATTGGCATGAGCATCAGTCAAGATTGATCTTGCTATCTGTTGGCATTGATGTTCAATTGGATGACAGACACATAAATTCTTCTTGGAAGATCTAAACATCCCATTTAGAAATTCCATTTGAATTTTAGAATAGCCGAAATAATTGCACATATACTGATTGGAAATATCCCATTTAGAATTGCACAAATAATTGTTCACAGTGTGGGAAATAGGTAGATGAACACTTCTCCACCCTTCTGTTCCCAAAAATGCATGGGAAGTGGATATAATGATGAATGCATGATTACAAAAAGAGGGGGTGTGATTTGGGTACGGTAAGCTGTCACAAACTCCATAGATTTGTATGTGAAACTTAACCTAAATCAAAACTAATAAACATTCATTTAAAACCATGCATGCATTCACTCCCTCTAATTAATACTACGGGATTAATTGGTAATCGTTATTATTCACTATCAATGACCAATCAATTATTATTCCCACTTAGATAAATTGTAACCTCCCAAAATCGTGCCCACCTTTTCCAAATCCCAATCCCCCAAATTTAAACCCTAACTACTTCACACCTCCTAGATATTCATATTCATATATATTCACTTTGACCAATAGCATCTCTTCATCTTATTTTCCATTCTTTAATTCTCTGAGATAATGGAGCCTTACAGTCTCAACATAGTGAATATTGAAGAGAGTAACCATTTTGAATGTCTACAACAAGAAGAGCCATTTCAGAGGTAATTCATTATAATGTGCATTGATCTCTAAAGAAATGGATTTTGTAGAATTTGTAATTTTATGTAATCTGTTTTATCTTAATTCAGGAATCATGACCAGCAGCTTTTTCCATCAACACTAGAGTACATTGCTGAGCATTCAGTTAACAATTTTTTTGGATTCCCTTATGACCCTTTTCTTGATTCATCAATGGACTCGGTCCCATATGCAAGTTACCCTCCACCACTTCTCGATTATGGTCATACTGATGACATTGGAGAATTTCCTTCATTTGGAGGGTGTTTCCCATCACCTTTTGATGATACCATGATCAGTGCAACTCCCCTGAAACCAAATGCTAGTGGCTTATCAACTGAAGATTCAACTGGTACTGATACCGGTGAAGTGAGTGCCAACTCAGCCAGGAGTCGTGATAAAGTGATCAAGAAGCCCGGAAGGTTGAAATCAGCCGATCAAATTGGTTTTGATGAGATAGCAAATCATTTTCATCAATCAATAATTACAGCTGCTAAGGAACTCAATGTGGGGTTGACAGCCTTGAAGAAAAGGTGCAGAGAACTCAACATTGATAGATGGCCTCATAGGAAGCTTCAGAGCTTGAAGTCCCTCATTGAGAACCTTAAGGTACTTACATGCATTTGGATCTTAATTTCCATCTACATTACTTCCATTTTGTTAGGTTAGCATTTTATACGTACTTAACCAAAAAAATACGGATCAATCAATGTAACAATCCCATTTGAATTGAATTACATCAGGTTTTGGAATATTGTTTTATGTACTAAACATTTTTTTTTTCTAATATTTGTAATTATATGTAGGAGTTAGGAATATGGGAAGAGATTGAAATGCTGGAAGAACATCAACAACTGATGGAGCAAATGCCTGATTTAGAATTGACAGAACACACAAAAAGGCTCAGGCAAGCTTGCTTCAAAGCTAACTACAAGAAAAGAAGGTGCTCATTCGGCTGATCATCTTTGTTAAGTAAAATGTACCAATTCCAATTTGGATGTTTCCAGGTTTATATCAAAGATTGCAGTGTTCTAACCCAAAATCACCATCTTGAGAATCAAAAGTGTTGTTATCTAATGTTATTATTTAGTTCCAATTAGCTGGGTTTTGTTGGAGCAGATTCATATGGGGAGGTGATCATCCTCCCAAATAATTAAGCAATGTCGAAAATTTTAAATATAACTAGCACCGATAAGCATGCCTAATATTCTCTTTTTAAACACACATGTGCAACCATATTTATATACCATGTGACATAATATGAGTATTTTATTTATTGTATTATATAATTAATAATTTGATCGGTCCATGTTAAGGCCCAACAAGTCCAATATAAATTAGAATTAGTGCTTTTACTTTTGTAATTAGAATTAGAAATTTAATACAAGGAGTTAGGGTTTCTATTTTTATCAGAAACTTGTTGCTTGCTTAGCAAGCTTAGACCAATTATAAATTAAGGTCATTGGCCAATGTAATGGATATTTATTATTGAATTTTAAAAATTAATTGAATTTGTGACTTTAACAAAAATAAGTTTCGGTAAATTTTGGAAACCTAAAGCTATCTACGAAAAGTTGCATCGTGAGGCTGAACAACAAGATTGGATATTTTCAGATTTGTCTCAGGGAGAAAAAGTGAAGCCTACTACCCTTAATTGGGAGAAACCACTCGTGTTTAATGTATGAATGGTATACAGTTGTTCGCAAGTCATTGCATTGTGAGACCGAAATACACCACGAATTTTTGGTCGATTTTCACGTTAAAGAAAATCTAAATATTGAAGAAGTGTGCAAAGGGGTGGTTGTGGAGAATAACGTTAATTTTCCCAATTTGTTCAAAGTCCATAAGTTTAGGATTCATAGAGAAAATTATGTTTGTTTGATTCATGATACAAACAACTACCAATGGAAAGTTTAAGGTCGACTCTTCGTGGTGCATTTTTTGGAGATTTATCCTCAAAGCTTGTAAACGAGCTTTTTGAAGTGAGGGAGAATGATGTTATACATGTATTTTATTATTTAATTAATAATTGAATTGATGTATGCTAAGGCCCAACTATGACTACAAGTCCAATACGAAATATAATTATGGTTTTTGCTTTTGTAATTAGAGTTACGAATTCAATTCAAGTAGGAGTTACGATTTTTATTTTGTTTCAGAAACTAGTTGGTTGATTAGCAAGCTTGGTACTAATAAATTAAGGTCATTTACCAATGTAATAGTAGTTATTATTGAATTCTAAGAATTAATTGGATTTGTGAAACTTTGAACTTTGACAAATACGAGTTTTAGTTATATTTTGGTCCGTTCTTGCAAGAGTGGGAGCATAATTTTTCTTCTTCCTAAATACCAATTACTTCGCTTAATGGATAACCATTGGCTTTCTTTATTTTATAGCAGCACATCTTATGAATTGAACGAGTCGCGCATACTCCTCGACACTGAGGACATCCCAGAAGAGCGGGGGATTTTGTGACATTTTTTATTGGTCATCTTGTGTTTCTAATAAGTTGTTTAATAGTTGACATGTTGAATCATATACAAAATGAGTTGCTTTAGATCGATCCTAACCGGATGAATATGATTTTTTTTTCTTTCCTGTAATTCTATTATACTTGCTAATTAGAAAGATGACTTAATTTGTGAGCTTCCACTGAACCTATCACAATCTACCTCGAAAAGGATGATATCACACTTTGAACTTTTTTTTAATCTTTTTTTAATTGACACTTTTAATACATATAGTATAATTATGAAGATATATTTAATTCATCAATCTATGAGTAGAATATGTAAGGAAATAAATCTTGGGCTTGTTACAACAATCTAATTGGGCCTCACAGCAAATCTGTTTCTTGCTATTTATTGTTTCCATTTTCATTTATTATATAGTGGTTCATGAGTAAAAGCCTGTGGTTGTGGTTCACAAGTAAACAACTACCTTTACATAAGTAACCCTACAATATTTTTGTGTCATCTAACATTCAATTAGATATTAATGCAATTCTTACATTTGGTTGGGGGTATTTTTGGTATGTGAGGAACATATACGGATCAAAACACTATTCCTCCGGCCAAAGTTTGTGATAGAGTTTAGATGAAGAATTAGATGAGCACAGACAGTGGTAATGAACACAACCGTGAGGTTAAAATGTTAGTTTTATGCACATGATAGAATTGCTTCGGCAATTTTCATCTACATGGCAGCTAACTGCTCATAGCAGTTAAGCAATATAAAAACACAATAGAAAAGTGGTTTGTAAAATGAAAGAACATAACTCCCAGATAGTTTATTCCTTATCTTCTTTGAAAGAAAGAACACTGCAATTGTTTGATTCTTAGGCTGTGAACATTAAGCGACTTCTGAATACGTGATTTTGTCTTTGACCTGTATCTTCACAATACACTTTTACAACTTTGGAGATTCCGCAAATCCGTAACTTTTTTGGACAATTTCATTGAATTCCTACTGCATGGCTAATCATAGATGTGTAATTGCTTTGAAATTATTTGTTTGCAAATTGTACTGTTGAATGAATAAAACAACACAAATTTTTTTTACATAACTATTGTTTTTCAGTTTATTTGTATGGGAAAACACAAACAATAAAAAATAGCAAAACAAACAGTATGCAATGGTTAAGCATAATTCATTGTCACAATCCCCAGATCCCTTTGTCGATCTGCTCAAACAAAGAGATTGGGTTGGAGCAACTTGAACTGAGGCTTTGGGGGTTGAGAGAATTTGAGACGAAAGTGATGATGAGATCGAAGAATGAAGAGTGAACATAAAGAAGCATCAGTTGCTCTCTTACAATAATAATAATAATAATAATAATAATAATTTACTGAGAGAGGCATCAATTTCTCCTTCTTCTTTTTATGTAGATTTTCTTGTAAAAGAAAGAATCAAAATAAACTGATATGTGAAGAAGGAAGTGAGCCAACCAAAACAAAAAAAAAAGGGAAGGAGAGAAGATGAGTTGTTCTCTCAATTTTTTTTTTTTTTTTTGTTGATGTTATGTTTGTAAGAGAGATAAATAGATTATACAGAGATCTCTCTTACCTCATTTTTGGTAATTTAAATAAGTTGATAAGCACCCAAAACATTGATTTTTACACCCTTAAATATACAATTCTTAACTCCAATTATCCAATAAAAATATCTCAATATATGTATTTTGTGCATTTTGTAGGAATTCAAGCACAAATCTCAAATCATGCATAAAGTGACACAATAAGGCTAAATTCAACAACTAGAAGGCCCAATTGAAGTTCAAATGCATTCATAAGGATTAAAGAATTTCAATCCCAAGACCCATGAAGTCAAGCTCACAAAGCATCAACAACTATGGGTCTCGAGAAAATCAACATAAAGATTTGGACGTCCACATGTCCAACTTTATCTTAAAAAAAATCTCTACAAGACATGTTTCCTTATTCAACTCCAACACTATTCCTTGTTTCACTCAACTATGTTTCCTTATTTCACTTAACCATGTTTCTTTATTTCAGTCAAACCCTTTTTACCTATAAAAACCTCATACATTGAGTTCATAGAGGATAGTTAGTCTTATAGAGTTTTTTTTTGTTATAGCTTTTGGCTTTATATTTTTGCTTGGCAGAGAAGTGTATGTACTACATTTTAATTTTTCCATTGAAGAAGTAAGTTTATCTTTGTTTTTTTTTTTTTTCAGTTGTTTTTCTTTCTCCTTTAACTTTTAGTTTATTTTCACGATCCATTATTTTACTCTTCTCTTTATTCTTTAAATTGAAAATCAGATTTGTCTTCTAATCCAAGTGAAGTAGTCGATAACCCTTATTTCAACTATGCATTGTTGAAGTGTATTGCAGGTTGAAGAAAAAAATAAACAAAAATACTAGTTATTTCTTTGATTGATGTCAAAAATCATGCAACGACATTAATGTCAGTTTTTGGTATCAATCAAATGGTGTTGTTGCACATCACTTGGTGAAGGAATACATTCTTGAAGATATAACTTTGGAGACAATAGAGAAGATTTTTATTTTCTTTATTTTTTTTACATTTTCTTTATTTTATTTTCTCATTTTTATGTTTTTTTTTGTAATTTTCAGCATATAACGGCAACAACACATTGGCAGACGACTCAAACAACATCTATTTAACGTGAACATTTTACAAAAAATTCCGTGACACTCCCCTAAATTTTTGTAATTGTTTCAGATTTTTTTTGAGGTCGGTTGCATGTTGAACAAATTTGTTTGGAAAAGTGGGTGATAAAGCTGCAGAATTGTCTAAGACTTGCTTGAAGATCTTATTTATTTATTTATTTATTTATTTTCATTTGTAGTTTCTAGTGAGGAAGAGAGGTTATTCAATAATTTTTTTTAATATGCCTCGAATGGTTGAGTGCAACTTGTAATAGTTAGACATTATTTTAGCATTAGGTTGATTGTTAGTTTTAGATTAGAATTAATTCACTTTCAAAAAAAAAAAAAAAACAAACAAACAAATTTTTTTTTCTGACTTCTAGACCTGGACCATTAAACACTTTTGCATCTGTAATTGTTTGATTGTGTGTTTATTTATTTAGCTAGCAATCGAAGTCAGAAATTAAAAAAAAAATTAAATAATTTGTTCTTTGAAAAGGGCTAACTTTTTTTTGTAGTGGACAACCAGTGGTGTTGTGGGGGAGAGAGCAATTGCTTGAACCTAGGAGGAGTAGTTCTCAAATAACACTTCTCTCTACTCCCATGGTGGAGACCCTGTGTCCGAGCTCACAAGTTAGTAAGTATCTCTTTCAGACACATTGTTTTAGTGTGAAAATCGATTCGACATTGCTTGGTGTTTGTTTATGTTTCTGCATCTTAACGAATTGCGTGGTTGCTTAACTTAATAAACTACTATAAACAGAGAGGCCAGACCTAGCCCTATTTTTTAAACAGGTGGGATTTCATCACCCACTTCATCACTCCAGCTATGTGAAACCAAGTCATATAATAAAATCAACTAAGATTAGAGGCAACTAGAACGGTGTTCATAGGACAACTAAGACAAAAGTTATTTTGTTGAATTTTTTGTTGACTAAAACTAATCGCGACATTGGGTTTAATTATTCAATGAACTTCGAGAGGCCGCTGCCACATTGGCAACTCACCCAGTACGCCAAGTCACTAGTAAGTTGCGGACCGCAAAAAAGACGTGGTGTAACTAACAATTTTGGCTAGGAACGAACGTATTTGACACGCATCGTTCTCATATTAATCGATCTAAAGAGCATTAGCACATGTACAGTTCTTAATTAGACCACGTGATCTCCTATCACTTATGTAATAATCCGGCTTCTTGCAAGCGTAACTCTGACCTCCTGATTTTAGACTTTGTACTGTTGGATACAAGCTTTTAGGATCATCTGTTAGCACCCTATCTAATTAGGCAATAATAAATAACAATGTAACGCCCGCTGGTTTCAATCAATCTTGTCTCTCACAGATTAACAAGATAAAATCTCATTAAAACGTTGTTTTCTTAGATTTGGCATTTGTGTGGTTCATAAGTGATTGTTGCTTGTATATGTCTTCTTAGCAATTGTCTAGGGATGCTTGATCTTATGTTTTGTCACTGTCATCTTTCCAATTCATTTTTTCCTTTTTATGAAAGTTTGGGAACGACCGAACAAACGCTTGGTTTGTACCCAAAAATTTTCTAGCCACCCTAATCCACTTTTTGCCTCTTCACCCACACTCATTTCTACCTACCTCCCCTCACTCGCCAATCAACACTAAAATGGAAGAACGTCTAATTTGAGAATACAATGTTCCCCTTGTTGTTAATGTGCACAAATGATTGAATTGCCCCCTATCACGACATCTCAATTTGAGATTAGACCAACAATTATTAATATGTTGCCGAAGTTTCATCGGCATGATCGAGAAAGCCCATATGTCCATCTTGGACAGTTTCTTGAAGTTTGTAGCACTTTTAAGAACCAATACATAGATGAGGAAAATGTCAGACTTCGCTAGTTTCCTTTCTCTCTTGATGATTGGGCCACCTCATGGCTAAATTCCCTCCTTGACAATTCCATCAAATCATGGGAGGATTTAGTTTGAAAGTTTCTAGCGAAGTACTTCCCCATGAAAAAGACCCTAGAAATTAGAGAAGAAATTGAGAGTTTACTCAAAACATGATGAACTTATTTATGAAGCATGAGACCACTTGCAAGATTTACTCATCAAGTGTCCCCATCATGGCTTTGAAAAAAGAGTACTAGTGCAGATTTTCTATAATGGATTGAGTGTCGAATCTAGAAATAAAATTGAATCCATGCACCAAGGGAAATTCATGCGTAAAACTGGTACTAATGCTTATACCTTGCTAATGATTCTAGACAATGGACTGCCCATAGAGACTTGAAACCTAGTTTTTCTAGAAAATCACGTCTATTTGTACCAAAGAAAGATTCTGAACTAGACATCAAAACCTTCCTCAATGACTTTGCTAAGGAAATTAAATCTATTGTGACGAAGTCCGCCTCTTAAGCCAAATAGCAGACTTCTAAGCCTTGAACCTTTTGCCTCAAAGGAGATCATAAAGATTCTGATTATCCTTTAACTTCAGGTGGCAATGAACCTCCAGAGGAGGTGTGTGTATTTAACAATTGAACGTAAATCAAACACATTCGGTCAAACATACACATTTGCAAATCGACATCACTCTAACCTTTCCTATGGTGGTGACTTTTATGAACAACCACCCAAAAGTTTAGGGAATCCTCATGGGTTTCAACACTTTAGGCAACCTAGTGGACAAGCTCCCAACTCCCGCACTTATCCCAGACAAGTTCAATATGGACCTCAATCTAACCAGTGGCAAAAAAATCAATATCCACCACAGGGAGGACCTATTTCATACCAGCAAAATCAGCCTGTGAACCTTTCTATGGTACCTGTCCCTCATAATTCCTATGGTCAACCTCAACTTAGCAACTTTTGGGACTTGGTACCTCAAACTCAATACCCTGCTCCTTTACCACCTCCAAAACCATCATTGGAGGATATGATGCACCAATTAATGGCAACCAGTGCTGCTAATTTCCAAGTCATCCACCAACTTCAACAACAATTGCAACAGTTGACCGTGGGAAGGAAAAAAATGAGCATTCCCTAGTCAACCCATCCCTAATCCAAAAGGTGCTCCCCAAGCCCAGGTCAATGAAATTGGTAGTAGTGTTGATTCACATGGAGAAGTTACAATTTTCACCACCCTTCGTTCTGGCCGAGCAATTGATAATGACATAGAACAACCCACGATAACTGATGTGATTTCCAAAGAGAGCGTTCCTAAACAAATTGAGAACGCTAAAGGTTCTTCTAAACCTAGTTTAAACTCACCCTCTCAGATTCCCGTAGAGCCAAGAAAGTATATACCTAAGGCACCTTTTCCCAAATACCTTTTCGGTAACAAAAAAGAAAAGTAATTTCAAGAAATACTAGAGATTTTTAAAGGAGTACACATCAACATCCCTTTTTGTCTGCTATCCAGCAAGTACCAATCTATGCAAAAAATTTCAAGGACATGTGTACTAAAAAGAGAAAAATGGAAGTACATGAAACTGGGTGCCTTGCAAGCGATGCCACATTGCTTATTCAACAAACTGGAGTAGTTAAGTACAGGAATCCAAGAACCCTACTGTACCATGTTTCATTGGAAAAGACTTTGAAAGTCATGCCTTGATCGACTTAGTAGCGAGTGTGAATCTCTTACGTTATCATGTATATTTAGAACGTAGGTTAAAGGAGATGCAACCAACAAAGGTAGTTCTTAAGCTAGCGGATGAGTCAAAATGATACTCTAGAGGAATAGTTCTGGATGTGATTGTTCAAGTTGCAAATTTCTATTATCCAGTTGATTTCATCATCTTAGACACTAGCCCGAGCCCAAATAATCAAATTCATGTCATCTTAGGGTGACCCTTCTTAGCAACTGCGGAGGCCAACATCAATTGTAGAAGTGGAAGCATGTATGTTTCCTTTGGGAAACTTAAAGCTGAATTGAATGTTTTTAAGGCCTTGCAAAGGAGAGATGATCTCGATATGATTGAGGAAGAAAAAGAATAAGTGTGTATGATTCGATCTTTTGAGTCTATGCCTCAATCGTCACCATATGACGTATTGCTTCGTTGTCTCTCACACTTTGGTATGAACCTAGATATGGACGAGGCTATTGAAGAGGTGAACAATATGTTAGATAATGTGCCCATAATGCACATACCTAAATCTGAGCCATTATAACTTTATCAATATGAGGAAGAGTTGTATTCCTCGTCTTCCTTCATAAGGCAGTCAGAAGAGAGTGACTCATCCACAACCACTCAAAAATCATTAAAAATTAAGCCTTTACCAAATGAATTGAGATATGCATTTCTCGGTCCTGCGGAGAGTTATCCAGTGATTATTGCCTCAGATCTCACTAAAGAACACAGTGACAAATTGTTGGAAGTCCTTAAAGCTCACACCATTGCTTGGAATATTCATGACATCAAGGGTGTTGACCCTATTGTCTGTGAGCATCATATTTATTTAGAAGATGAAACCAAAACCTCTAGAGAGCCCCAACGACGTCTAAATCCCATTTTGAAAGATGTAGTAAAAGAAGAAGTGTTGAAACTTTTGGATGCAAACATCATCTATGATATATTTGATAGCCAATGGGTTAGCCCAGTCCATGTGGTTCCTAAGAAGTCAGGAATTACAGTTGTTGAAAATGAGAACAAGGAACTTGTGCCACAAATAGTGAAAAAGGGATGGAGAGTACGCATTGATTATCGTAAGCTGAACTCTAATACTCGAAAGGATCACTTTCCCCTTCCCTTTATTGATCAGATGCTTGAGAGGGTAGTAGGTCATCCTTACTATTATTTATTGGATAGATATTCTGGATACAATCAAATCCCTATTGCACAAGAGGATCAAAAGAAAACCACATTCACTTGTCCTTTTGGTATTTACGCTTAGCATCGCATGCCTTTTAGGCTATGCAACGCACCCGCAACATTTCAAAGATGCATGTCTAGCATATTCAGTGATATGGTGGGAAACTTTCTTGAGATATTTATGAATGATTTTTCAGTATTTGACTCATTTTTTTACCAATGCCTACATCACCTCTCACTTGTCTTAGAGTGTTGCCAAGAAAAATGTCTTGTTCTAAATTGGGAAAAGTGTCACTTCATGGTGAAGCAAGGCAGTGTTCTTGAGCAAGTTGTCTCTTCAAAAGGCATTGAAGTGGACAAAGCTAAGATTGATGTCATTTCATCTCTTCCGATTCCAAAATTTGTTAAAGATGTGCGATCTTTCTTGATGCATGCTGGATTTTATCGCTGCTTCATTAAAGATTTCTCAAAGATTGCACACCCTTTGAGCAGTCTCTTAGTGAAGGATGTTTCCTTTATTTTTGACAACAAGTGCATATCTGCGATTCGGCATCTTAAATCTAAACTAGTCTCAGCTCCTATCATTCGAGCTCCTGATTGGGCGCTACCTCTTGAGATTATGTGTGATGCCTCTGACTGCGCTGTAGGTGCAGTTTTGGGTCATAAAGTTAACAAACTTCCTCATGTCATCTACTATGCTAGCAAAACTCAGAATGAGGCTCAACTCAATTACTCGACCATGGAAAAAGAGATGTTAGCCATTGTTTATGCATTATATAAATTTCGTTCCTATCTCATTGGAGCTAAAATCATTGTGTACACTGACCATGCAACCCTTAGATACCTTCTCAATAAGGACACCAAACCTCATTTGATCCGATAGGTTCTTTCGCTTCAAGAATTTGATCTTGAAATATGAGATAAGTCAGGTACAAAAAATGCGAGCGCCGACCACTTGTCTAGGCTAACATCACAGTCATCTACTAGTATCTTGCCCATTCAAGAGGACTTCCCAGATGAACAACTTCTCTTCGTAGAGCAAGAGCTTCCTTGGTATGCCGACATTGTCAATTTTTTAGCAACTGAGGATCTCCCTTCACCCTGGTCTAAGCCAGATCGTGACAAGTTTTTGTCTAGGGTCAAGTATTATTTTTGGGATGAGCCATATTTGTACAAATACTGCTTTGACCAACTTATCAAAAGATGTGTTTCAAAAGTTGAACATTTGAACATTCTCTCATTTTGCCATGATCAAGCTTGTGGTGGGCATTTCAGTTCTAAGAAAATCGCGGAGAAGGTTCTCCAATCTGGTTTTTATTGGCCTACCCTTTTTCGAGATGCCCATGAGTATTGTAAAGTCTGTCACCTATGTCAACAACTTGGGCGAATAACTCGTCGACACATGATGTCTCTGAATCATATTCTAGTAGTTGAAGTTTTTGATGTTTGGGGCATCGATTTTATGGGACCGTTTCCATCCTCCAATGGGTATAATACATTATTCTTGCAGTGGATTACGTTTCTAAATGGATAGAGACCGTTGCCACTAAGACCAATGATCACAAAATTGTTGTTTCATTCATAAGGGAATTTATCTTTAGTAGATTTGGCACCCCCAAGGGTATCATTAGTGATGGGGGTAAGCATTTCTATAACCGCGTCTTTGAACATCTTGTTAAAAAGTATGGGATTACTCACAAAGTTGCATTTTCCTACCATCCTCAAACAAGTGGTCAAGTTGAAGTCTCAAATCGTCAAATCAAGAACATCCTCAAAAAAACTATCAATCAAAATCGTAAAGATTGGTTTTTTATGCCTATTGGATGCCTTATGGGCATACCAAACTGCATTCAAAACTCCTTTAGGGATGTCTCCCTATAGATTGGTCTTTGGTAAACCTTGTCACCTTCCTATCGAACTCCAACATAGAGCTTATTGGGCTGCAAATAGTCTAAACTTTGACCTCGATATGGCTGGTAAAAATTGGATGTTTCTGCTCGATGAGCTGGAAGAATTGAGGTATGATGCTTATGACTTATCCAAGAACTACAAAGATAAAATGAAGTGGATACATGACAAAAACAACATGAGAAAATAGTTCCATCTTAGTCAGAAAGCCCTACTCTACAACTCTCGTCTTCACTCCTTTCCAGCTAAGCTAAAATTATTTGGTCTGGTCCATTCATTGTTCGTGATGTTAAAGACTACGGTGCCATCACCGTAGAAAACCCTACAAATTGTAGTATCTTTCAAGTAAATGGATAGCAACTGATGCCATACCATGAACTTCACACAAGGTCAGTTGAAACCATTCAGTTAATTGATCCTAACTATGAGTATTAGTCACGCCCACAAATTCCTACTCCACTAAGCCTGTTTGGGGGTGGTATCCACCACCCCCATTACGTCCAGCCAATTACATTAAACTTAGCGTTACTAGGAGGCAACCCAGTCCGTTTATGCATTCATTCATTCATAAAAAATAAAAATTAATAATACCGCCAATGCCTGCTTGGGGGTGATGTATTTTTAATAATACATCACCCCCACCAACTCACTCTTTTTCATTGTAGGGACGGTACATATGTTCAACAAATCACCTAGGGACAACCTAGTTCTAATTTTTATTTCTCACTTTTCATTTCATTTATTTAACACTAGGGACAATGTTTTATTTATTTCGGGGTGGGGAGATTTATCAAAATTCATAGCTCTTTTGAAAAAAAAAATTTCTAAAAAAACTTTAAAAAAATGGTGTGGTATCCTAGCTATGATGAGATTGGATTACTTGATTCATTACATTTTGGCAAAGAGATGTTGAAAGTTTATTACTAGAGATTGCATTTGAGCATTCAGGAACAAATAAATTTTTGCACAATGACCACAGATGTAGTTTGGAATACAAAAGAAAATTCCTGAGAATCTAGAGGAATAATAGTGGAAACTTTAACCTTGGGAGCTATTAAACCTTTCATTTTATTCGTAGTGTTTTTACACAACTCCAAGTCATATGATGACTTCAAATTTTACTGGACATTAACTTGTTTTGAAGTCTCATTATTCTTTCTTTTGGTTGATCACTGAGGATGCCATCTTTTTTTAGTTAGAGAAACATAGGTCTTGTAGTCTATTTGAGACTTATAACAATTACCAAACCTTAGAAGGTAAATTAGGCATCTCTTGTCCATCTGAACCTTCTCAAAACCATCTTGCTAAACATTTCATCCAATACCAATGTGAGCCTTTGTCTTGGTTTATTAGATATATATATATATATATATATATATATATATATATATATATATATATATATATATATATATATATATATATATATATATATATATATATATATATATATAACCCAATTTTCCCATTTATGTTTCTGAAAAATGTTAGGAAGATTTATGAAGAAAAAGGGAATTGCAAAGTGAAAATCCGAAGTCCAAGGTACTTCAGAGAAAAAAAAAGTTGGGAAAAAAAAAAGGTTCTGAATAAGGAAACAAAAAAAGGGTTGTGGATAAAGGAAAATAAAATGAAGTGATTGATGAGTTCCCTATTAAGCTATTTGAAAACCCTACATTTTCAAAAACATCTCTTTACTTACCATTTACCCCATTCTTCCTCATAAAAAAATTAAAAAATAAGCCAGATTCATTTATAGAGAAGTCCTAATTAATCCTATGGTAAGGTATGGTAAGAAGTGGGGAGTAGATAAGAAGGTGCTAGGTGGGTAACTTGACATTCTTGCAAGTGGCATTCCTTCCATAAGACTATTATTCTCTTTCATGTCTGTTTATTCTTATGAGCATGTGAGAAGTTTGAATTTTCGCATTTACTCTTCTCCCCACATGCAAGAGAGAAAATATTTTATCCCAACTCGGAGTGATCATTTCAAAGAGATTAACTATTGAGTTTTGAAGTCAAAATGGCTATTCCGAAGGTGGATTAGGATGTACGTTACTTTGACACGAAAAGTTGCATTTGTTGGTTATTCACACACACACACACCTTGTTCCAAAGTTGCTCACTTGTAATGTGCATTTTAGTAACTAGTTACATATGTCTCCTGTCTTCTATGTGGTTGAATAACAAGGATATTCTCTGAGAAAAATAGGGCACACATAAATTTTGTTTCAAATAAAATAAAATAAAAAAATTGATTGTGGGTGTCATCCTAGATAACCCTCAGGAAGCTAAAACTCCTCATTTAGTGTCATACTAGAGGTTCAAGGCGTTGTTGAATATTGTAAATGCAATCGAGTCATACCAGCGAAAGTGACATTGATTTCCTTGAGAAGTTTAGGACGAATAAAAATATTTTGTTTTGTGTTCTTATCTTTCTTTTCGTTGTTCTTTGCTAGATGACTAGCAAAAGGTTGTTTGGGGGTGGTGTGATAAGCACCTAAAACATCGATTGTTATACCCTTAAATATACTATTGTTAAGTCCAATTATCCAATAAAAATATTTCATTATGTGTATTTTGTGCATTTTGTAGGAATTCAAGCACAAATCTCAAATCATGAATAAAGTGGTACAATAAGGCTTAATTCAACAATTATTGGAGTTCAAATGCATTCATAAGGATTAAAGAATTTAAATCCCAAGACCCATGAAGTCAATCCCACAAAGCCACAACAACTACGGATCTTGAGAAAATCAACATAAAGATTTGGACGTCCACATGGCCAACTTTATCATAAAAAAATCTCTACAAGACATGTTTCCTTATTCAACTCCAACACCATTCCTTGTTTCACTCAACCATGTTTCCTTATTTTACTCAAACCCTTTTTATGTATAAAAGCCCAATATATGGAGTTCATAGAGGATAGTTAGTCTTAGAGAGTTTTTTGTTGTAGTTCTTGGCTTTATATTTTTGCTTGGTAAAGAAGTGCATGTACTACATTTTAATTTTTCCATTGAAGAAGTAAGTTTATCTTTGTTTCTCTTTTTCAATTGTTTCTCTTTCTCCTTTAACTTTTGGTTTATTCTCACCATCCATTATTTTACTCATCTATTTATTCTTTAAATTGAAAATCAGATTTGTCTTCTAATCCAAGTGAAGTAGTCGATAATCTCTACTTCCACTATGCATTGTTGAAATGTGTTGCAGGTTAAAGAAAAAATAAGTTATTTCTTTGATTGATGTCGAAAATCATTAAACGACATTAATATCGGTTTTTAGCATCAATCATAAGTCAAAGACTATTTTTTGGGAACCAATTTTTTTGTTTTGTGTAATGAGCTTCTCAAAGTAGATATGATAGATTTTTTAGAAACACGTGATCTCTTTTTTTGTTTTGTTAAACCCAATGAGTCAAAGTTCTTAAAAAGACAATAGATAAGACAAATTGTTTTTTGGGAAACCCACGTGATTAAACAAAAAAAAAAAACAATTATGTTCCAGATTCTTCTCATGAGTTGTAATTTATTTGGGCCTTGATGATTTTTTGGCTTATGGGTTTTATAAATCTAGACTCTAAGCTCAATAATGATAAATGTGTAATAATTTTTTTATGGGTCATAAAAGAATGTTAGGCTTCATTTGTTTTGTTTTAATTTTTCGTCTGGGCCATAATTATTTTTATAAATTTTTAAAGCTTAGTGACCTAATAACCCCAATTTGATGATTCCGATTTTTGTCAAAGTGAATTTTCAAAATAATTTAAAAATGTAGGATAGACTTTGTGTCTATATGGATAGTGAGTCCACATTATATCCTTAAAATTATTGGTACCTATATCTAATAAAAAAAAATTCTTGACATCGTAAAATTTTTCGTATTTGTTAGGAAAAATGGTTACAATGATACAAACCCCTATTGTCATACGGATAAAGGCACAAAGAATACGATCAAGGGAAATGAACACACTATTGGCGGAATATAGGAAGGATGAAATCCAATAATTCTGACATGATTGAGCATGTCAAAATAGTTAATAATATGATACAAGAAGTCATCTTCCATGGAAACACTTTTTACCAAGATAATCATTTTTTTGCTCTAAGAACTACCCTACCTAGATATTGGCAAAGTGTTTTAGATAACATATGGAACTTAACTACTTCAAACAAAACATAGTCATTGCTAGTCAAGAGTTTTGTTGAAGAATATTTGAGAAGGCAAGTCACACGAACATGTGCTCTCAAATTGAATTCTAACTTCAGCCATGGTAGACGTGTTAACCTTAGTGTTCGGTGTTCCTTGGTTACTGATGATACATAAAAATGGTCACACCCCTGAGTCATGCACGCGTCATGATGATCTCAAGCAATTACAAGCCCCAGCATCGGTCCAACACTGATCCGGCCCAAACGGTTCTAAGCCCGCCCAATTCAGTTCGCCAGAAGGACCCAAACTCTCACAGCATGCTAGGCCCACACGTCTCACAACTATCCTCAATACCCAGAAGTCCTACTAATGCAAGTATCTCGAGGATCAACTTCGAACAGGTAACTACAACAACTCTCCGCTTCCAACTAGGAGGCAAATACCAGAGTACATCCCACATAGGGAATCTTCCTTCTATGGATTGCTTTCGCATTAGAAACTATCTCCCACGTATCTAGGAGCACAAAGGTAATAGAGAACTTTCCTCTTACAATACGACTCCTAATTAGAAAAAGATCTCAATGAAGATTTCCGTCCTAAACTATGCCCTCGATGGCCTGGTAGAACCAGGACTCCTTGTATTATAAATAAGACATGAGGTTAGTAAGCTAAGGTATGCTACAAATTCCCTGTTACAACATTACACCTTCCTCAGATCTCTGTCTGACTTTAGCATCGGAGTGTCATCGGCCACCACAACAGTGGTCCGTGGCTCACGTGTGTTACTTGTGCAACTCAGCGGGATTAGGTCAAAGCAGGGAGCAAAAATTGACTGCATCAGTTTGGCGTCGTCCGTGGGGACGACAGAGTTCTTAACTTTTCATTAGCGTTGTCTCCTTTTAAAACTCAGAGAAATGGTGACCACTAGGTCACGCAACGACGGAGAACAGGAAGACACATCAAACGCTCCGGCTGCCGCAGTACCGTCGCTTCCAGCGGCTCCCTTCATACATGGGCTACAGACTCAAGCCCTCGCGCCGACGAAAACAGCAGATGACCCTTGAACTGATAGACTAACATCTCAAATACAACAGATAGTCAAGGTGGAAGAAGCTCTCATGTGACAAAATCCACCACCTGCTAATGGAAACCATGAGCATCATGGGCCTCCGTCTTTGGAATATGGCAGGAAGCAAGCACAGGAAAGCCAAGCCCCGCTAGTTCTCACTGGACTACAGGAGGCTGTGTGGTTAATGATGAGCCCGCCGCCAGGGTTGAGAGTCTCGACCCTCAAAACCCCTTCTGCAGAGGGGCGCATGACCTAGATGTACTGTACCGCCTCTCTATCCCACCATTTGCGGACTGTATCATGAATGAGGTCGTTCTGAAGAAGTTCACTCTCCCAAAGCTCAACTCCTACGACGGAACCACCGATCCTTTGGACCATCTGCGCCATTACCAGCACGTAATGGCCATCAAAGAAGGATCTGAGTTCGTCCTGTGCAAAACGTTTCCAACTAGTCTGTAAAGCTTAGCACTGACATGGTTCCACAACCTTTCGCCGAGGTCGATCGACTCCTTCAAAACACTGAAAAAGAGCTCCTGGCACGTTTTGTAAAGAACTAGCATTTTCTAAAAGACCAACATTACATACTCTTTCTAAACCAATGGTCCCACGAGACTCAGAGAGTATGTCGCGCGCTTCAACAACAAGCTGACTCTCATCGACGGGTGCAGCAACGACATGGCCGTGACAGCCTTTACTGCGGGCCTCAAGGAAGGAAAGCTCTACGAAGACCTCACCTTGGACCCCCTCTGTACATGACAGAGCTCCTCAAAAGCGCTCAGAAGCATATTACTTGGAGGAGTTGAAAAACGTGAAGAGGGAACCGAAGCCGAAAATAAGCCTTTTGCTCCTAAGGACAAGAAGGGACAGAAACGCGATGACGAGGAGCAGAGCAAGAGAAAGTGTAATGACAACAAGTCAGACCCTAGTCGGTTTAGGTCGGAGAAATCATCCAACTACGTTGGATTTAGAGCTGTGAAACCCCTAAATGCTAACCCATCAGACGTGCTAAACTCCACAAAAAACTAGGAGGATTTGAAGTGGCCCCTGAAGCAATACGGAGACCCCTCTAAGCTTAACAATAGCAAGTAATGCGCATACCACAAGGAGGATGGCCACTAATACTAGTGATTACAAGAGTCTGAGGTATGAGGTTGAGTACTGGATCCACAAAGGCAAACTGAAAGAATTCCTGAACTCAGAGAAGCGACCAAAACAAACCAGGGACAAGGGAGTCAGATAACGAAACAGCAAATGAGACTCCTGGGATAATATATATCCTTTATGGAGTCGGAGCGAATGAAGACCAATCGTACAGGTCCCACAAGCAGACTCTACTGGAGATGCGGAAACAACCTGCGGACGGGACAAACACATCTGCTACTCACTGGTACAGAGCCCCATTCCCACCTTGACATTTACGGACAAACACCTCGAAGAAGTCCAAGCGCCGCACAACGACGCCCTAGTAGTCTCGGTTTCCATCGCAAGGTGGGAGCTAAAGAGAGCTCTGGTGGACACAGGGAGCTCGCTCAACGTCCTGTTCTACAACGCGATTCGCAGTATGGACCTTAATGAGGAAAACTTGTCGTCCTCAGACTACCTGCTGATTGAATTCATCAGAAGAAGTGCTTTCCAATAAGGAAGATAAGGTTGGCAACAGTGGCAGGAGAGCCGCAACTAAGAAAGGTCATGTTTCTGGACTTCATGGTCGTAGACGCACCATCGACCTACAACCTTATCTTGGGAAGGCCATGGCTCCACCAGATGGAGGAAGTCTTCTCCACCCTTCACAGTTGTGTTAAGTACACTGCTAACCACTCAAAAGGGACAATACGCGGAGACCAACCTATGACACGAGGTTGCCATTATGCCGCACTGAAACAAATAGAATGCTCCAAGATCTAGCTACATACTATGGGGCAGCCTAAACCATTGTCGGGCCGAACGACGGCGGAGGCATCGCCTTCAAACAACACAAGAGCAATGAGCTTCTCTGCCTAGCGAAACGGAGAGGCCAAGGAAAATGGGAATACATCCCCCCGACGTTTCGTCGATACAGAGATTGACCCTTCTACAAGGTTTACTCTTTAGTAACCTCTGAAGCGTCTCAACAGTCCATTGAACAATCCACAAGAGCAAACCGAATTCACTTCAAGGCTAGGATCGATTTCTCTCCGTCAACAGTTAGTCTACTTTCAGTCATTTGTTTTCCTTTCCATAGTCAATGTAAAGTTTTAGTTCTTAAAAGCTTTTGTGATTTGCAATCATTTAAGAAATTATGGAAGAATTACAAAAACAAACTCTATTGATTATTGGAAAGATGTAACAACAAGCGCCTTGAGGCGGATACAAAAGACTACATACTACAAACATCTGAATACAGTGCGACACGAAGTAAAAGGCTCGTTTAGACAATTCTACTACGGGGCATTCGAAAAAGACTGAACTGAGCAAGATTAAGAGGAAAACATCATGTTCAAATGCTTCCATAGACATACCCCTAAAATTTTGTCTGAGATGGTACAAAATTCTAAACCGGGAGCACCGGAAAAAAAATCGAAAGCCCAACTCACACACTCTGTGAACTTGGGACAAGTATCAGATGAGCTCGGATCGCATACACCTTCCCACGGAAGGAAAACAGTAATATTTGGAAATCAATGTCCCATTTCGACAGGCCATGTCCAACTCTGCCTCGACCCAGATGCCGACTTCCAGTGCAAGGCGAAGCGACGGAACTAATCGAGAAGTGGTGGGGGCAGGCGAACGATAAGGCACCAGCAGGCGAACAACAAACTCTTCCCTTAAAAAAGAATCCGTACTACTTCTCCGTGATATAAGAAGAAATTAAGAGACCTCAGCAAATCAACTACGTGCCCACCCAAAACAAGTGACCACGCATAACATCAACTATTGTCATGCCTGATTAGTGCAAATGCAGAACATTCGAAAACTCCATTGCTAGAGATCTCCCTTCAGCCTTTGGAAAACACAAAGCATTTTCTTCAAACAAGAACATTCAGGAGATAAGCTCTGCGAAAGATAGTGCCTACAACAATTGGAAAACACCATTATATAGGCGTAATGGTTCACTGAACGGGCCTCTTACATTAACTGCTAAGCATAGAATATTGTGTGCGTGTGGGAAATCAAGAAATGGTAGTTCCCAAGGAAAGTGCGCAGACCACGTTCGCTCAATTAATGGTGTTGCATGCAACCCCATCAAGTCAGGGGGAGTAACCGGTATCCAATCGTTCCGCAGCTTAGTCGTACACGTGTTACCGAGCGATCTATGTCGTACACGTAACACAACCGTACAGGAAACTCTAACTCTTCCTTTGCGGGCCTAAAGGCTCGATCTACTCAGCCCACCATTCAAACAATATTATACTACATGCTAGGCATGAGCGCAAATCAAAAATAGCCATGACGCAGAGACCGTACCTACGGATCGCTTTTTGTTTTAAGGCAATGTCGTCCACACAGTGCGTGACACTAGCGGACATGGGTTCACACGCCCTCAAACGGGCAGAACCCCTCTCCCAACTAGGTAAGTTTAGTCAGCCAAAGCTGATGACGACGACTTCCAATATCTCTCGACGCATAGTCCGCTCAGCACGAATCTCGAAGGTCTAGGAAATGGAAGTCTAATCAGCGCTATCATGCCTAGTGATGACGACTTGCCAAGGATCATTGCCCCCCTTTGCAGTCAATGATTGTTGAACCCAATCAGGTAAGCCTAGCTGGTGACGACTGACAACGAAAGCTTCTGGTCAAAGCCCAGACCTGTAGCCCCCACTGCGCGGGTGTAGATGGTTTGGAAGGTGGGAGCCTAATCAGTCCCGAACTGATTCCGATGACTCGCCATGAGACCATTATTTTTCAGTGTGGCCGCCAAATTACCAACCCTGGACTTATAGGCCCCATTGCGCGGGTGTAGATAGTTTAGAAGATGGGAGCCTAGTCAGTCCCGAACTAGTTTCAATGGCTCGCCATGTGACCATTGCTTTTTAGGGTGGCCGCCAAATTATCAACCATGGACTTGTAGCCCCCATTGCACGGGTGTAGATAGTCTAGAAGGTGGGAGCCTAGTCAGCCACTAACTGATTTCGACGGCTTGTCACGGGACCGCTGCTTTTCAGCATGGCCACCAAAAACTTCCAAATTTGTCACTTGATGCACACAGGTGTAAATGATTTGGAAGGTGGGAGCCTAGTCAGTCCCAAACTAATTTCTATGGCTTGCCACGGGATCACTGTTTTTCAGCCTAGACATTGAACCCTTTTTACTCGAACTTGTAGCCCCCACCGCACGGGGCGAGTGTAGATGGTTCGAAAAGTGGGAGACTAGTCAATCCTTAACTGATGTCGATGAATCACCACAGAGCTACTGCTCTTCAGCATAGTCGCCAATCCTTTACTCCCCGAATTTGTAGCCTACATTGCTCGGGCATAGATGGTTCGGAAGGTGGGAGCCCCAAGCAGCTTGCCAGGTGACTTCCGCTCTCATTCGAAACAATGGTCGCAAACATGAATCTAGCTGAGTCAAGGTCTTAATGCTAAAATGGACTGACATTTTAATATTAGCAAAGACCACTCACGCCGATACAAAGGTTGTACGACCGGTGCCAAGATAAAAGCTACTTAGGATTCCAACCCGAGCTTACTGCGCCTGACTCAGCATGAACGCTCTGACACATACACTCGGCCATCGCAACTTGCCTATAGCAGTAGTTGTAGCTGACCAATCAGACAAGTGAGGTTAGTCTCAAACAGCTTACCTTGGGGACAAGACACAGCTCGGGCAACTCAACCCCCACCTAAATTGTTCACAACATGCCCACTATTAGACATGACTACACAACAATGATCTTGAGTCATTCGCAATTCAAAACGATCAAGCTCTCTTTCACAGATAGACTAGTTAACGTCCTATTAATTCAACCAGCCTATGCCAAAGCAAGATGACAAGGCGAAACGAAAAACATGCAATAGAGACAACAAGCACAAAACGGATAAAACTGTTTTCATTAATGGTCAAAACGGAAAGGGGTATAAACACACAAATTTTACTCCTTATCCGAAGAAGGTATAAAAACAACAAAGCTAAGCCTAGTGGAGAAGGAGCAGGAGTTGCATCCACATGCGCCACGGCCTGGACATCATGGCCCAAACTATCTTTCTCGTCCGATGACGTAGAGGTAACAGACAAGTCTATGTATGACATCTTATAATAGTCGAGATCTCACTCCGAATGCTCATCCTTCCTCAGCGCCAACAGCTCCAGCCTGCCATGTACAACCCAGCGAAACTCACATTTGCCTTGTTCTTGAATAAGCTTCTCCTCAAGCACCTTCACATCAGCAAGTTCACACACCAATAGCTCCAACTTGCCAGTCAGTACGTCGACCTGAGACTGCTCTGTGGCCAGACTGCCCTTCACAGCACTAAGCTCATGCCACTCCAATTCGAGTTGGTCTTCGGCCTTCCTCGCCTCTCGAGCATAGAACTCCACATCGGATTCTAACTGTTGCTTCTAAGAAGCCGAGTCGGCCTCATTTAAAGCATTCTTTTTTGCAAGAGACCACAGTGCAGACCGCGCCTTAGCCGCAGCTTCTTGTGCAACCTATCCGTCTCGGCGGGTCCAATCCACTTCTTATTTGAGTCTATCTCTCTTGGATACCGCCTTTGACAGATCACGCTCAAGAACCTCCAGACGAGCCCCTTGAGTCTCAACGGCCACGGTTGACTGATCCAGCCTGCTTCTGTAGCCGATCAATTTTATAAAGCGCATAAGAATACAACTCCTGCATGTGCAAGAAGACACACTCCAAGGTGTATTATCTCTCACGAGCCGCCTCGACTTTCATCCCAGCAATGGCCACGTGGCTCAAGTGAGACATACCCAGCATAAGGTACTTCAAGCCCTTGTCCACACACCCTTCTAGCGTATCCTTTTTGGGTTTTGAAGCGCAATCCATCAGCTAGTTGTGGCGTCTGCTTATATGTTTCCTCAAAGCATACTCTACTTATACCTCTTGGTGCCAGACTCGTGAACTCATCTTTACCAAGTCCGGTGCAAACAGGCTTATCCGCACATTCGGATGAAGCTTTCCTGGATAAGGAATTACGCCTTTCCTTTGTCACGAACATCCGACTCTTTTGTACGGGACGACTCGATGGAATTCGGAGGGAGAAGAGGGAGTGAATTATCCAAAGGACCCTCCAACACTTCTAGTTGTGGCCTGGAACGAGACGATGAACAATGTAGACTATGAGAAATCTGGCCCACGACACCAAGACCACTATCAGAAATTGCACCAGTGGGACGATCAGATTCCACAACCTCGGGTGGGTCTTCACAGAAGCCTTCTGTCGAAATAGCCCCAGCAACAGTAGAAGCCGCCATTGCGACCCGCACCAAACAATCATTCAAAGCTTTAGCTGACACGTCACTAAGATTCGACTTGTCTACAACCTCTGCGAATCGCAAGTAATCTTTCTCCAAACCGGACACATCAGTTTCTACCCGACAGGCTTAGCAGACTCGCTCTCCTCTTTCACTGAAGCGGGTCGTGTTGAATGCAACCCAGTTCTAACACGGGACCTCTTCCTCACAAAAGAGGCAAATGTTTCAGACGACTCCTCCACGTTAGACAGAACGAGGGCTTTGGCCCCAACAACCTTCCTCTTCCTTGAAGGGGCCCATCTTCCAACTTAATTTGCGATACTCGATAAAAAGTGGGGGCAACGTGCCAGTTGTCCCACAGCCCACTACGGATGAAGTTGGAAACTCTTATGACATCGACCACGGTCCTTTTTGGCAAGTCGTGAAACATCTCCATGATGTTTCGCTCATCTAAGGTTACAGGAGTAGTGAGAAGCCTCCCTACGAAGAAACACAAGCAATGGTTAGCTAGCACGCGATCAAGCATATCAAAGTCACGAAAAAAGGTAGAAGTTACGAAGTGGCCTAAACTCCGCTCAAGCGGACGAGGCCAAGAAGCTATACTTCTGCCAGAACTTGAAATCATCGGGCAGATTTACAAAGCAAGTAGGTGACATCATCTTACAGACAATGTTACTTTTCAGTCGGAGAGAAGTCAGCAACCGAATTACTCGCAGAGTCACACTGACGCCGACCTCCTTAGCACTGATCAGAATCAGAAGGATGATCTTATATCCATTAGGCCCTAACTAGGCTGGAGGAATCCCCGGGAGATCCAAGAACTCCCAAATCACATCCAGAGTCAGAAAACGCACTCCAGTTTTAAGCATCCCACGATGCAAGCAGATGAAACATGTCGGAGGTGACATTGGCATTTGATCACCCGTCAGGACATATAACGGCAGGTCCTCAGGGACCCCAAACTTCGTAC
This sequence comes from Berberis vulgaris, assembly GCA_963556465.1. NCBI lineage: Eukaryota > Viridiplantae > Streptophyta > Magnoliopsida > Ranunculales > Berberidaceae > Berberis > Berberis vulgaris. Next base: position 53,868,607 of record OY747126.1, read on the forward strand.
GAATTTCGGCAAGACTAGGCTGAGACAACAACCTGTCTTTGAAAAACTCCAGGTCCTTGGCCAAGGTTGCGTCATCAAGAAGGCTTTGTTGAGCCATGAAGAAGATGAACAATATTTTCTAATCAGAGCGGTATCTTCAACAGCAAAGAAAGTAGAAGAGTCAGATTCTACACTGCGGATGACCTAAATAGAGATTGGGTTCTCACCTATTTTCCACTTAACCGACGCAGTTCAATTAATGAAGTGCGCGACTCAAGCAACAATTCAGACTCAATCATCATGGGCGGTGCATCCCTTCAAAAGATGACTTAGCGAACCGATGTGATGACCCACTAACTCGGGGGGAGTAGCTGATGAAACAAAAAATTGGTCACACCCTGAGCCGTACATGCATGGTGATGATCTCGATGAATTACGAGCCCTAGCATTAGTCCAACACTGATTTGGCCCAAGCGGTTCTAAGCCCGCCTAATTCAGTCCGCCAAACGAACCCGAACTCTCATAGCATACTAGGCCTACACGTCTCACAGCTATCCTCAATACCCGTAAGTCCTACTAAGGAAAGTATCTCGAGGATCAGCTTCGGATGGGCAACTACAATAGCTTTCTGCTTCCAACTAGGAAGCAAATACCAGAGCACATCCGACACAGGGAATCTTCCTTCTATGGATTATTCTCGCATTGGGAACTATCTCCCACGTATCTAGGAACACAAGGCTAATAGGGAACTTCCCTCCTACACCACGACTCTTAATTAGAGAAGGATCTCCACGAAGACTTCCTTCCTAAACTACGCCTTCAATGGCTTGGTAGAACAAGAACTCCTTGCACTATAAATAAGACATGAGGTTGGTAAGCAAAGGTACGCTACAAATTCCCTGTTACAGCAATACACTTTCCTTAGATCCCTGTCTGACTTTAGTAGCAGAGTGCCATTGGCCACCACAATGGTGGTCCGTGGCTCACGTGCTTTACTTGTGTAGGTCAGCGGGATTAGGTCAAATCAGGGAGCAGAAATCGGCTGCATTAATTACGATCAATTGTTTTCTGGTCAATTCATTGTTTTCTGGTCAATTCTTCAAGAAATAGATCACACCATACCAAGAAGGCAAAGGCGTATTTGAATATATATTCATATGTGTCCATATTAATAAAAGTTTTATTTTTTATGCACTTCTTTATATGTATCTTTTTTTTGTATTTTATGATGCATGATCATGATGTTATTTTTTAGTAGGAGTTCTAAGGTAAAATGAAATTACCTTAAGAACAAATATTTTGCACAAATAAGACTAAGCTAGTGATAATTACGCATAAGAGAAGTAGATGATGATTGGGAACATTGTGAACTTTCGACTTTATATCTTATGTGAATTATCATTATTCTGGTATTCTTTTGTGACAAAAAAAAATAAATAAAATAGATGTGTGTAATGCTAGGCTTTAATATATGTGCACATGTCTTATGTAGACATAAACCTTGACCATGGCATTTGTGTCAAGGAACATTGTTGCCGAATTGAACAAATGTGAGAAATTGAATGGCGATAACTATGAGATTTGGAATATGAAAATCTAATATGTACTAGAAGAGAAAGAATCTTTGGAAGCTCTTAACCACACTATGGAAGAGCCTGGGGAAGGAAACTCCGTCCAACAGCGAAGGGATAGAGAGGCTTACAATGCCTGAAAAAAATATTTCCATTGCTAAGTAGTATGGAAAATGATATTGCAAATATGGGACAACCAAAGACACGTGGACAACTTTAAAAGTGAAGTTCGCTGGAACCTCTGTTACTAAGTAAAGGCAACTCACAATCAAGTTCGACACCTACAAGAAGCGCCTGAACCATAATATGAGACAACATATGAGGTAGATGTCAAACATGATTACTGACCTGAAGGAGGCTGGTTGCAGGTTAATTGACGAATAGCAAGTGCATGTTGTTATTAGATCCTTACCTCAGAACTGAGAACACATGAATGTGCACCTAACCCACAATGAAAGCACTAAAAAACTAAATGATGATGCACATCATTTGGAACTAGAAGAGGATCGCATTGAAGCGGCTAGGCCAGATACAGATGTGTATATGGTTGAATCTAGTTCACATGGAGGTTTAGGCTCCAAAAGAAAATTTCTTGGTGGGTATAGGGGAAGAGGTAAGGGAGTTGTCCAGAAGTGGAAAAAACCTAACAATAAGCAACCAGAGAAACAGAAGGGAAAAGGTCCTTTCAAGAAAAAGAAAAAAAAGCAAGTCAAAAGTGAATCAACTGTGACAAAAAGGGTCACTATGCTCGTGAATGTCATGAGAAAAAAATGGTAAAGATCCTTAATGCAAACTTTAGTATTGCATATGTATCAAGTTCTTTACTTTTAACTGAACCTCATTCTTTGTGGACTATAGCCTCAGGCACCAGAGACCACAGCTAAAAACTACAATTCTTTCCTGGAATATCGTCGAATCCCACCAGGAGCGAGATGGATATATGTGGGAAATAATTCGAGGGTGGAAGTTAAATGAATCGACACCTGCAAGTTGAGTTTGTGTGGTGGTCGACCCCTCAACAAGACCCAATTCAGAAAGCAACTTGTCTTCAAAAAACTCAAGGCCCTTGGCCAAAGTTGCGTTATCAAAAAGGTTTTGCTAAGCCATGAAGAAGATGAAACAATCTTTTCAATCAGAAGATAAACAGAACAAGATCTCTAAATGTAAGAAAATAGAAGAGTTAGTCTCCGCACGAAGAATGACCAAAATAGGGATGGGATTTTCGCCGCTTCTCCACAAAATCGACACACGTTCAATTAAAGAAGAGCGTGGCTCAAGCAACGATTCAAGCTCAATCATGAGCAATGTATCTTTTCAAGAAATGACTTAGCGAATCGAAGTAATGGCCCACTAACTTGGGGGGAGTAGCTGATGATACACAAAAATGGTCCCAACTTTGCGCCGTATAGGTGTCATGATGATCTCGAGGAAAGATAGGCCCTAGCATTAGCCCAATACTAATCCGGCCCAAGCGGTTCTAAGCCCGCCCAATGCAATCTGCCAAACGGGCTCGAATTCTTACTGTCTGCTAGGCCCACGTGTCTCACAGCTATCCTCAATACCCGTTAGCCCTATTAAGGAAAATATCTCAAGGATCAGCTTCAGACGAGCAATTACAGCGACTCCCTGCTTCCAACTAGGAAGTTGATTCCATAGTATATGTCACTTAAAGAGACTTCTACCCATAGACCACTCTCGAAATGGGAACTATCTCCCACGTATCTAGGAACAAACGGCTAACAGGGAAACTTCCCTTCGCAGCACGACTCCTAATTAGAGAAGGATCTCCACGAAGATCATCTTCCCTAAACTACGCCATCGATGGCCTGGTCGAACCAGGACTCCTACACTATAAAAAAGACATGAGGTTGGTAAGCTAAGGTATGTTACAAATTCCCTGTTTACAGCATGACACCTTCCTCAGATCTCTGTCTGACTTTAGCATCGGAGTGTCATCGGCCACCACAATGGTGGTCTGTGGCTCACGTGCATTCCTTGTGCAGGTCAGCAGGTTTACAAGTCAATGCAAAGCAGGGAGCGGAAAATGACTCCATAATAATAATAATAATAATAATAATAATAATAATAATAATAATAATAATAATAAAGTATTAAATAGTAGGGACGTAAATATTTTTCCTCATAGTAGGGACGAGGCGCGAGTATGGATATTGTATAGTAGTTCAATGGTGGCACTCGCTTGTCACGTGAGGTCTTATAAAAAAAATCTTTGACTAGAATAAACAACGCACAAAGCAACCGAACAAGAAGTACAAAACATCTGAATAGAGATAGTAAAGGCTTGATCTACCGTGCGTGTTGTTGGCTATAAAAAGGTTTCCACTGATGGTTGTACCCCGAAAAGATATCAAGTGATAGAGAAAAGTGTTGCGCCTCGCGAAAGCGTAAGAGACTTCACCCTTCGAGCATTCTCTATATTTCAACAAAAAGAGCAGGCGAGGGAGAATGTATGTCCAATTATTATGTGGTCCCCAATTTCCTTTGTTCCCATTACTTTCATCAATGCAAGAACCCCATTAAAACCTTTAGAAAAATCCTTATTGAAATCCTGAGTAATGGATAGGATTGGTTTGGTTTGTGTTTATTTTCATCATTCAAACTGGAACAATTTTAGCTGATATTGGTGTTGGTTTTGTTGGGTGAGGTGGAAGGGGTGTGTGGGTTGGTAGAGGAATAGGAGGAGGTTACCCAACCCGTCACTTGGGTATCCAACATCAAGTCTCAATGATGCATACACTGCTCTCAAAGCATGGAAATCAGCAATCACAGATGATCCAAATGGGATCTTAAAGACTTAGGTAGGACCGGTAGGTACTAATGGATGTTCCTACAAAGGGGTTTTGTTCAAATCTTCAAGATGACATGTCTTCACAAACAACTCAAGTTGTTACAAACATAGATCTCAACCATGCCAACCTCCAAGGGTCACTAGTCAAACAACTCTCACTCCTCACAAAAATCTCACTCATTCACCTCAATTCACAAGCACAATACCACATACCTTCACAGACCTCAGATCTCTTAAAGAAGTAGACCTTAGTAACAACCACTTTTCAGGCCCTTTCCCAAGGGCCACACTTGCTCTCCCAAATCTCATCTACTTGGACCTTAGATTCAAAAACTTTTCAGGAATCATTCCTTCTGATCTCTTGAACGCCAACCTTGATGCAATTTTCCTCAACAACAACCAATTTTCAGGTCAGATTCCTCAAAATCTAGGCAACTCTCCTGCTTCAGTCATCAACTTAGCCAATAACAAGTTCACTGGTGACATCCCAACTAGTTTTGGGTACATGGTACTGCATTAAAGGAAGTGAATTGAGTTAATGTAGTGAAGTGGAGCTTGTCTAGAGAGCCAGGCTAGCAGGCCAGGTTCGCGCCATGCCTGGACCCATGTCGTCCACCATGCTCGAGATGCGCATCTCTATAATGATGGACGGTATTGGGACAGGCCTGGCGCGGGCCTGGCCTAGCTCTTAAGAATTAGTGAGGAATCGTTCTAGCCGGCCTTGTGTAGACGCCTTGAGCATGCCTGGACCCTCCTAGGCACGTGCGCGTGGAGTGTCCTAGGCACGTGGTTGGTTGGGTTTGTTAGAGAGAGAAACAGAGTAGCAAACCAAAACACTCACTCTTCACAGTCACTCACACTGCTTTTACTCTCAGTCACTCGAAAAAGATTTCAAGTACACATTCGTTCGTGTTTTTAGGGTTTTTCTACATTTCCAAGATGAGATCTTGAGCTCTCAACTGCCTTAAAAACTTGATCTTGAACCCTAGATTTGGTCCATTTTAACCTAAAATAGAAGAAATCCAGTCTCAGTCAGACAACTACAGGTCCTCGTTGTCGTCAGCGAGTAGCCCGACCACAAGAATCCCCTCCAGTAGCTTATAAACTAAAACTCAAAATAGATCTCTGTTTACTTTATTTTCTCTTCTAAACAAAACAAAGATCCACATTTACTTTCTTTTCTAGCAAACAGATATCTAGCCAAGATCCGACCAAGGCGGAGACCTCGACCAAGATCCAACCAAGGCGGAGTTTCGACCTCGACCTGAGTTCAGGTATCTGAGTTTTGAAGACCACTTTGAAAATTTCTCTTTTTCCAGCCATCAACCAAGAGTCCCAAAGGTATGGGTTTTGCAATCTCAGTGCTTCTTTTACATTTAGGTTTCTGAAGAATGTTTTGTTCACTTTCACTGATAAATGGGGAAATTGTGGAAAATGGGGAAATAAAATATGAGTTTTGCAAATAATCGAATGGGGTTTATGGGTTTTGCAGAGAATCCAGTTCTTGAATTTGTGAGAAAATGGATTGAGAAATCTTCTTCCATTTTTCACCATTGTATTTCTTCCAAAAACTTTGCTCTATTTCTTTTCTAATTTTGGATTTTCATTTTTTAATGATACCCAATTTTTTGGATTTTCACCTATTGATTGGAGTGTTTAAAATTTTGTTTGATTACAGGATTTTAGGGTGTTATAATTTTGGAATTTCATTTTTTTTGGACATACATGAACATCTGTCCATTACACAAAATGCATGAACATCTGTTTTGAGTTTTAGAACACAAAATGCTTATACATTTCCCGGATCAAAATGAACACAAAATGCTTATACATTACACAAAATGCTTATACAAAATGAACATCTGTTTTGAGTTTGAGCTCTAAATTCAAAAATAGAAGTTTCTGATTACAAAAATAGAAGGTCAATCAAATTCAGCTCTAAATTTTCACTGATAATGTGTATTAAATTCAGCTCTAAATTTCAAGAAATAGATTTTTCTATGTTTTGCTTCAGTCAGCTCTTAGCTACAATGTGTAATAAAATTATATTTTTTCCTAATTTTAGGGATCAGTAAATCTTCCGTGTTGCTCTCCATCATTCGAAGTTCTTCTCAAACTCTTTCGATTCCATCCAAATAAAGGTAACTCTTTCAGTTCAATAATATCTCAACATTGAAGTAATTAGAAGTTCAAATTGTTTTAGTTAATTAGTGTCATGTTTAGCTTGTATTGTAATTATTTCAGTTCAGTAATTATTTCATAGAATTTTTGTTTAGGGATACATTTTTTCATTAGCTTGTATTGTATAGTACTTCTATTGTATAGTTTATTTGGCCGAAACTACCTGTATAACAACTCTAGTGGATCCTTAGTTGCATCACTTTTCCCCAAAATAGACTATACAAAGTAATAGTACTAGGGCTATTAGTTGTGCATTTATATTATAACAGTTGTGGTATATTATAACACATATTTCAAGAATGGATAGTGTAAAAATAATGAATGGATGGAGAAGGAAGAAAATTTAGAAAAGATAAAGGATCCTACAGAAGGGATGCAATTCAGCAGCATTGATGAGTATCAAGGTTATTATCATAATTATGGTAATAAAATAGGATTTCCAGTGAAAGTAAAGAATACGGAAAGAAATGAATATGGAAAACCTAAATACATTACGCTTGCATGTGGTCGGTCTGGGCAGCATAAAAGTGAATCAAAAAGTGTTGTAAAATTGCGCGGTACAAGTAAATATGGATGTTTGGCTAAGGTTAGAGCTCAAATACACTCTGATGGAACAGTGTTAATGACAAAAGTAACACTTGATCACAATCATGAATTGAGCCCCGAAAAATCAAGATTTTATCCAAAAAATATAATTATGAGTTCGTATGTCAAGAAGAAGCTGGATTATAATGATAAGGCGGGTACTAGGCAAAGTAAGAGTTTTTCTTCATGTGTAGTTGAAGCTGATGGTCATGGTATTCTGCCTTTTTCTCAGAAAGATTGATACAATTATCTGGATAAAATGAGGAGGTTGAGACTTGGTGAGGGGGATGCGATGGCCCTTCATAACTACTTCCGAAAAATGCAAGCTAACAATGTCGATTTCTTTTATATGATGGATTTGGACGATAAAGGGAGGTTGAAAAATGTCTTTTGGGCTGATGCATGGAGCAGAGCAGCTTACAAGGATTTTGGAGATGTTGTTACTTTTGACACTACATACTTAACAAATAAGTATGAGATGCCATTTGCTCCTTTTGTTGGGGTCAATCATCACGGTCAGTCAATTCTTTTGGGATGTGGATTGATATGTGGTGAGACCATTGAAGAATTTGTTTGGCTTTTCCAAACTTTGCTTGTGTGTATGAATGGCAAAGCTCCGATGGCTATAATCACTGATCAAGATAGGGCAATGAAGAGGGCCATTGAAATTGTATTTCCCAACGCACGACATAGATGGTGCTTGTGGCATATTATAAAGGAGTTGCTTGAAAAGTTGTCCGGTTGCAATCAATATGAGGCAATCAAATTTGCAATGCAAAGAGCAGTTTACGATTCCCTGTCTCATGAAGAGTTTGAAGTAAATTGGCATGGTTTCATTAAGAAATATTGTCTGCAAGAAAATGATTGGTTGAGAGGATTATATCTTGAAAGGATGCATTGGGTGCCAACATATCAAAGAAGTACTTTTTGGGCAGGGATCTCTTCAACTCAAAGGAGTGAAAGCATGAATGCTTTTTTTTTATGGTTATGAAAATTCAAAGACCACTTTGAAGCAATTCGTAGAAAAATATGATAATGCACTACGAAGTAAGGTTCAAAAGGAAGCTGAAAATGACTTTAAATTGTTCAATTGAAAGATTCCTTGCATTACTCCTTATGCAATAGAGAAAACTTTTCAAGCTGCCTACACTACAAATAAATTTAAGAAGTTCCAAGAAGCAATAGCAGGGAATATATGTTGTAGAATTCTTAGTGAAGTTATGGATGAGAGTGGCTTCGAGGTATACAATGTTAGACAAGACTTTGTGATAGGAGACAGACAATGCTCAGTCAATTTTATAGTATATTTTAACGTTGTCGATTTCAATATCAAGTGTAATTGCCAATTGTTTGAGTTCAGGGGGATCTTATGCAAACATATATTGAAAGTCTTGCTTGAAATAGAGATTCATGTTGTATCAGATAAATATGTTCTTCGGAGGTGGAGGAAAGATGTGTAGAGGGCTCATACAAAGGTTAAGATTGTTTATTCAGATTGGGGAATGAAGCTTGAAAATCAACGGTTTGATAAGATGTGCAGTGCCTTCTATGAAATGGCCGACTACACCGCTGAGGATGAAAAGAAGACATGCCAAGTTCAAGAATGGATAACTATAAAAATTGAGCAACTTAAAACTAATGATGGTGATGAGCGTGTTGATTCACATGGGTTTTGGAATTTGGCTCGAATACTACTAGTTTTGAGATCCACATTCATAGTCCATTACCGGCTCGTAGCAAAAGTCGACGCTCTAATTCAAGGATGCAATCCACCGTTGAAAAAATTTGTAAAAAAATACAATGGAAAAAAAGGAATCAAGCAAATAAAAAGCAGGCCATTGAGAAGAATGTGGTAAGTTCTACAACATGTGTTTTATGAATATTTATTTTCTTAAGTCAAGAATATTAAATTTTATTTACACATGTCATTTATAGGGTTGTTCCCAAATTGGAATTGAAGGTTCAGAATATATGACACCTCATTCATTAAATCCAAATACACAGGTTTGACTTTAATATATTTATATACGCGTAACTATCACTTATGATCGTTCACTTATGATTTGTATATTTGTCGACTTGAAGGTTGAAACAATGGGGTCAAACTATTCACAATCTAGTATTCCATTTGAAGGAATTGATCGTTTTTATTCATTGCTCTCACAGGTATATAAATATTGCTTCTTAATATTTATTTTATTTTTGTAGTGCAACTCTTTATTCTTTATTTATTTTTGCAGCCATCAGCTTCAAACAACGACATGGAGTTGACAGACTACATGTCGTTGTGAATTCAAATTGTTGCAGATCAGGGCAGTCATTGTAAGTTCATTTTCTTATTTTTTTTTCCCATGTATATATATATACTAATACAAAGATAATACAAAAGAACAAGCAAGCAAGCAATTATTTTTTTTCAAGGATAAAAGAATTGCAGATCAGATGATCAAGTCATTGATGGTTGCTTGCTTGTTCCACGGGTAGAGATTAGATGAAAATGTTGAGAAACCACTCCATTCCAAATAGGCCTTCAATGAGTATGGTTGTTGAAATGCTACAAAAAAGTGTCGAGGACTTGCAAATGCCCCCCAACCCTTTTTAAGACCGTGAATCTTCTCAGTTTACTTCATGATCCACTTTGTTCTGCTAGATCTACTACCTGGCATATGTGACATTTGTGAACAAAGTTATGTTTATTTCTACTTCAAATTTTATCTGCTATACTGCTACCTGAAGCAATTACTTATCAAAAATCCAAATGATTGTTTTTTTCAAGTAAGCATTGTATTATTTCTTTGAGCAATCTGTGATGTGGCTTTTGTATCTTGGGGTTAGGTTTTCTGTGTTATGCAAAATTATGTCATTGCTAATGGGTAACCACACAAGGTTTTCTGCCTCCCTGTCTTTTCTCGCCTCTTCTAAGTGAACCCACAAGTCATATGCCTCGTATGCTTCGGCAACTGACGTAAACCCCTTATACAAAACACCGCTATAGCCTGATACCTCAAATAAACATCCTGGCCAGATCATGTATACTCCGGGTTTACGACCACGATACACAACGTATGCTTTGAATGCCATCCCTGTATTTAAAAAAAATCAGAAAAGCAATGCAACAAAGAAGGAATATTTTTTTTTAAATTCAGAAAAGCAAAGCAACAAAGAAGGATACACACCACAAGCCTACAACCCCAATGGTTCCAATCATGATTAGTCGAGCAGTTAGTGAGGGTAAAGTTTTAGAATGAACTCGATGCATGTACTAACCTCTGTAAGTGGGCATAACAAATTTAGAGCTAAAACTCAAAACAGATGTTCATTTTGTATGAGCATTTTGTGTTCATTTTGATCCGGGAAATGTATAAGCATTTTGTGTTCTAAAACTCAAAACAGATGTTCATGCATTTTGTGTAATGGACAAATGTTCATGTATGTCCAAGAAAAAATGAAATTCCAAAATTATAACACCCTAAAATCCTGTAATCAAACAAAAATTTAAACACTCCAATCAATAGGTGAAAATCCGAAAAATGGGGTATCATTAAAAAATGAAAATCCAAAATTAGAAAAGAAATAGAGCAAATTTTTTGGAAGAAATACAATGGTAAAAAATGGAAGAAGATTTCTCAATCCATTTTTCACAAATTCAAGAACTGGATTCTCTGTAAAACCCATAAACCCCATTCGATTCTCTGCAAAACTCATATTTTGTTTCCCCATTTTCCACAATTTCCCCATTTATCAGCGAAAATGAACCAAGCACTCTTCAGAAACCTAAATGTAAAAGAAGCATTGAGATTGCAAAACTCATACCTTTGGGACTCTTGGTTGATGGCTGGAAAAAGAGAAATTTTTTAAGTGGTCTTCACAACTCAAATCTTTGAACTCAGGTCGAGGTTGAGGTTGAAACTCCGCCTTGGTCGGATCTTGGTCGAGGTCTCTGCCTTGGTCGGATCTTGGCAAGATCTCTGTTTGCTAGAAGAGAAAGTAAATGTGGATATTTGTTTTGTTTAGAAGAGAAAGTAAAGTAAACAAAGATCTATTTTGAGTTTTAGTTTAGAAGCTACTTGAGGGGATTCTTGTGGTCAGGTGCTCGCTGACGACGACGAGGACCTGTAGTTGTCCGATTGAGACTGGATTTCTTCCATTCTAGGTTAAAATGGACCAAATCTAGGGTTCAAGATCGGGTTTTTAAGGCATTTGAGAGCTCAAGATCTCATCTTGGAAACGTCGAGAAACCCTAAAAACATGAACAAATGTGTACTTGAAAACTTTTTCGAGTGATTGAAAGTGAAAGCAATGTGAGTGACTATGAAGAGTGAGTGTTTTGGTTTGCTACTTTGTTTCTCTCACGCTAACAGACCCAGCCAATCACGTGCCCAGGACCCTCCACGCACACGTGTCTAGGAGGGTCCAGGCATGCTCAAGGCGTCTACACAAGTCCGGCTAGAAATTTTGATTAGTGAGTGAAGTGTAACGTGGTGAAGCTTCTTGCCATCTTATTCTAATTTTATTTCTTTTCTTTTTTCCATTTTTTAACAAACCTTATTTAAGTGCCACTAATTGGTTGGTGATGTGAACATAAACGTAAAATTATGTCCAGTCAGCCAGAAAATACAACCATTTTTTGGTTAGATTTGGGCTTTTGTTACACTTTTACCCATTCTCTTTAAAACCCAACCACAAACATCATATATAGAAGGGGTAGAAGTGTAAAAAGCTTAAAACCTAGTTAAAAAATGGTTGTGTTCCCTGGCTGCCTAGAACTGTTGTAAAATCCTGGTTGTAAAACTTGGTTACAAAACCTGGTTTCCTATCATGACTTATGTTTAAATGCATGGTCCCCGCGTGAAACTTTAATTAATACTTAAAAAACTACAAATTAGGAAGAAATATGTTAACGGGTACAAATTATTATGGAAAAATGTATCCACTTTTAGCAATGAAAAGAAATCTACATTAAAAATGAAATAAAATTAAGTGCTATAAAAATAGGAAGCTTAAAAAAAGAATTGATGGAAAATTTTAATAATCTTTAGCAATGATATAAATCAATATCAACAACATCATAGTTGACAACTATACAGTTTTTCACTGCTAAAAAAATGTCATCGATATTTTTCAAACAAAATAATGTTCTTGCTAATAATAACAATTTCCAACAAAATCATATTTTGTCTCTATAAAGAAATTAAAGATCTTTAAACTAAGAAAAAAACTTCATGGAAAAAAAATATTCCATCATGAGTAACAAAATAAATCGTTGCCAATAATGTGATAGTAACTAGAAAATTTAGTTTTGTTGTAAAGACGAACAAATGTTACAATACAATTTGATGATACATAAAAACGGTCACACCTCTAAGCCCCACACATGTCATGATGATCTCGAGGAAACACAGGCCCCAGCGTCAGCCAAACACTGAACATGCCCAAACGGTTCTAAGCCCACTCAAATCAGTCTACCAGACAGACTCGAACTCTCACAGCATGCTAGGCCCATACGTTTCACAACTATCCTCAATACCCATAAGCCCTATTTAGGCAAGTATCTCGAGGATCAGCTTCGGGCAGGCAACTACAGCTGTTATCTACTTCCAACTAGGAAGCAAATACCAGAGCACATTCCACACATGGAAACTCTCTTCGATGGACTACTCTCACATTGGGAATTATCTTCAGTGTATCTAGGAGTACAGAGGTAACAGGGAACTTCTCTCCTATAGCACAACTCCTAATTATAAGAGGATCTCTACGAAGATCTCCTTCTTAAACTACACCTACGATGATCTCGTTGAACCATGACTCCTTGCATTATAAATAAGACATGAGATTGGTAAGCTAAGGTATGCTACAAATTCCCTGTTACAGCATTACACCTTCCTCAGATCCATGTTAGACTTTAGCATCGGAGTGCCATCGGCCACCACAACGGTGGTCCGTGGCTCACGTGTGCTACTTGTGCATGTCAACATGTCAGTAGGAACCACATTAAATTTCTTAAATTTACATTAAGCATCGTCTCTTTTCAAAACACAGAGAGATGGTGACCACTAGGTCACACAACAACGGAGAACCAGGGGACACGTCAAATGCTCAGCCTGTTGATGCGGATTTAACTAACCTAAATTATTAGGTTAATTCAACCCACTTGTAATAACCGCAAGTGCACGGTGCCTAACTGGTAGACAACGGCAAGTACGGGTCGATCCCACGAGGAAAGTGGATGCAATTGGAATTTATAATTTAATTTAAACTAATTTAAATGGAAAATGGGGTTACAGCATTTTTAAAGCTAAACTAAAAATAAATTAAAAATACGAAAAATAAAAGATAGATGAGATGGATTTTTGTGGGTTTGGACTCACCAATGAGTTAGCAAAATTATTTAAATCTAAATTACTGAATTTAAAAACGAGAAGCGTTAGGGATGAGAATCCCTTGCTTACACCGAATATGTGATCGTTAAAATCCAATTAAACTTATATCATGTTTCTATCAAACATTAACAAATTATTTCAAGCAAATACGCTCTTACCAAGTATTAAGTGTCTTTTTAGGGCACACTTAATCAAAGTTTAAGCTTAAGATTTTTAGCACATGCTTTGAATATTAATAAAGGGTAATTCTAACTACCAAACATATCAAGTTTAATTTCTCGAACATGCAAGGTGAAAGCAATTTATCAAAATTCAGAAATAAATTGTAATTAACAATTAAGCACACAATTCAGTAAAATAAATCAAAATAACTTATACAACCCATTTAGTTTGTCACAAACTCGATGTGGTGGTACTCAGCAGATCAGCAGGTGGTCTGAACACGAATCCCGAGACAAATGGTCCCAAAACGCTCTGTGGTGGTACAGAGCAGAACTGGGGGTGTGAATAGCCAAATAACTTAATTTGACCCGTTCCCGCCTCTGCTACAGTACTCTGCACTGCTCCGCCTTCTTCTCCAGCGCGACAGCGGCTGTCTCGCGGCCTGTTCTTCGCTCCTCGCGACCGTCCTCGACCTCCAAATGATTTTGAAACCTGCAAAATAGACAGAAGGTGAGGAAACAATCGAGAGAGATGCGAAAATAAACAGAGAGAAATCGGGAGGGGACTCCCTGTTTTCGCTTCCTGTCGCGATGGTGGTGCGCCGCGGTGAGGCCTTTCTGTGGTGGTTGTCCGGTGGAGGAGAGATGGTAAGGGGCCTGGACGAAGAGAGGACAGAGAGGAGAGGAGGACGCAGGGTCTGGCTCTATCGCGAGGCGGAACAGAGCCGCGGTGAGGCTCTGTTTCGCTGTGGTTGTGGCGCGGTGCGGCTCTGTTTCACGAGGCGTGGTGGTGGTGCTCGTGCGGAGGTGGTGGCGGTTGTGTGGACAGGGGAGAGGAGCAGAGACGGTGATGGTGGAAAGTTGACATGAAACAGGGTTGTCACACCCCTGTTTCACGGTGGTGGCGGTGGCGATTGTGCTGTCTGGAGGTGGAGGTGATGCTAGGGTGATGGTGGTGGCGAGGTGGTGATGGTGGTGATGGTCACCTTGTGAGAATCACCTTTGAGAGGAGCTCCTTTGAGGAAATCTCCTTTGAGGAAGAGGTTTTGATTTTTTTTCTAATTCTCTTCTTTTCCCTTCTCTTCCTCCCCTCTTTCTCAAACTATTCTCTTGTATTTATAGAAAATGACCAAGATGAATAGGGATGAGATGAGGGGATGATTCATCAATGAGGGCAGGATAAGGATTGGGCTTGGCATTGGGTTTGGGTTTAGGTTATGGATTGGGTTTAGGTTATGAATTAGGTTTTGGGTTTAGGTTATGAATTAGGTTTCGGGTTTAGGTTTGTGACTGCTTTATACCACCGTTGGAATCGACTAATTGTCGTTCCTTAACTTGTCGCCTTAATATGATTTCATCCTTTACGCTCAAATTTCTACAAAGACATGAAAACGAAATAATTACTATAAAATATAATAATCGAAACACTAACATGTATAAATTAAGGGATATATTATGTAATAATTATGTGAATATCAAATACCCCCAAACCTATATTTTGCTAGTCCTCGAGCAAAACAATAAAAGAAAATCCTAACTCACTTTCGCAAGAATCATCGGTTGCACTTACCTTAAACGTGCAACAAGGCTTTAAACCCCTAGATTACCTCTAGTGGACGAGTTATAGTCTCGTGAGGGTTTCCAGAAATGTTACCCACAAACATTACTGACTCAATTAAAACTTGTTCTAGTGGACGAGTTATAGTCTCGTGAGGGTTTCCAGAAATGTTATCCACAAACATTACTGACTCAATCAAAACTTGGTCAAACAGTGTTCATTTTAAAACTTCAAGAAATGCAGGAAACCAACAGTGTCATTTTAGTGTATCAACAAATCTCCAAATAATTTAATATTCTCCAAAGGTTAGAAAAAATTCATAATCATCCTCAACTCAATGTGTGTGTGTGGATAGCACTGTCAACATAACTTTTCATTTCAGAGTAAAACAATGACTAAATCTCCTGTAGAAAGTTTGTTTTGACTTCAAACCTCTCATGTCACTCACAATAAAACACTCAGAGATTTGGTATTTCACTCAGTTTATATGTGAGGAAAAGAGTAAATGATGGAAAACAATCATCTCACATATAGTAATATGAAGAACGGACTTTTCAAGAATGAAATGAACATGATCTCATGGACAGGAATATCAATTACTTTTGGGAATGTTGAATCAAACACCATAGGTCTTGGTTATTAAATCTCCACATCTACGAAACCAACCTTTACCTAAGATCAACTAGGACTTTGTTGGGTTGTAATGGGGCTTGGTTAATAGTTAATAAGGAATGTCAAAGGATTCAAAAATTTCTAGGAATGTATACACCCATTATACGAACAATTAGGGCTGTCAAAAATAAATCAATGTTGCGCACCATCAATTTTTTTTCTTCATTCTCACATCTTTATCCTCATTGAATAATAATTTTTTTTTCTATTTTTCTTTTCTTCAACCTTTTTTTTTTTTTGTTTTTTTGTTTTTTTTTTTTTCATAGAGGATTTATGAAATATCTCATATTTTGCTCTTTAATGCCCTTTTGACACCAAGTATATCCATCCATACACATTCTCAGAAAAGTTGGGTAAAGGTTAATGGGTTAACAAATAAAAGTTATTCTAAGGCTCAAAAGGTTACAAAAAAGGTTAATGTTATGGGTAAGTTAAAAGGCTAGTTAATGGTCTAAAGAAAAAAATTGCCTAGATCATTTCCTAAGTTCGGGTCAGTATTATGACATTTCAATTGAATAAGCCAAGAAGTTCTAGTATAATAATTCAATTTTTATGTCATTCCTAAAGCAATTGATCAAAAGAATGAAAATAATGAGATCATCAACGAGATAATGTAGACTCAAGAAAAATCAGAGTTTATGTATAATCCTCAGAAAAATAGAAAGGCTCAAAGCTTTCAGGGTTAAGTCTCCACTATTATTCTAAGGTTTTCTAGTATATATTTCATTCATCAACTTCAAGTTATGCTAACATGGCTCATGGTGCAAAGATAATCGAGTTGAAAAATCTTATGAACCAGATCTAGCTTAAGGATCATACTAAACTTTCAGGTCTTTATCAATATACCAATATGTCAAGTTGGCTTGCATTTTCTTGAGCATAAAACATTTAAAATCCATTTTCATAATCGCAAAAGACCAAATTTTCTTGATAGAAAAAACATTTTTTTCAAGGAATAAGAAAAGAAAACACTAAGAATTTTTTTTTTTTTTTTTTAAGAAAAGAAAAGAAAATACTACGAAAAAATGAAAAATTCACCGACTCATGAACCCTACCCCCAAACCTAATCCAAACATTGTCCTCAATGTTTAATAAAATAATTCTGACAAATGAATGAAGTAAGTACATGAGAGGAGGTTAGAACAGTATTACCGCGGTGAAGATTTTACCAATTTCCAAGAAGTCATCCATCAATGAGGCTCACCAATATAAGAATCATGGAGTTTTCATTAGAAATCGATAAAATGCAGACTCGACACTAACAAAGAAAACTAAAAAGAATGCTCGTTGTAAGTCAAAACTGTTACGGAGCTAACGAGTAAGAGTGAAACACAACTAAATAAGGTACTCAAAAATCAATCCAGACTAACAGCAGAGACACACAACTAAAGCTAGGCTGCCTCCTAGGAGCGCTTGGTTTAACGTCATCAGCCCGACAAATATTCTTCCTAAAAAATGGTGTATCAAAAAGTGGAGAGGAAGAACATGACAAACACTTAGTCCATGGTCGTATATCAACAACCTGAACAGTTGAGGATCAGTCCACCAAAATATAGCAATCACATGGGGCACCAAATACACTAGGACATTCCAAAAGTGACCAGTAGTCATACACAACAAATGATCCTTGCGTGCTCCAAAAAGGGAACATCCTATGTCTGGTTCCAAATCAGAAGATTGGATAATTTTCATAACAGGATGGTGAAAACTGAAATCCTCACTACAACACAAGGGATCGGTGAAAGTAGCCTTAGTAAATGGGAATGTGATGCAAGTAGATGAGACGATGGATATATCAGGTGGTACAGGCTCATCACATGAATCATATAGAGATATTGGTCTAGACAACTCATCACCTGAAAATGCATACCTGAGGGTGTCAGGTAATTGTTTAAGGTCAAGCTCAGGTGGCTCAACTGATGGGACTAGTTTTGACTCACTGAGTGTAAGAGACTTCACTTTAGACTTCCATTTATAACTAGGATCCACAATGGGGACTGAGTCAAGCAAATCATTGACTTCCCTAATGGAATCATCAACATCAAAGTCTAAACTAAATTGAGTCAAACAAGCCTCTAAACAGTCAAGGGGAGACTCTAAAGAATGTTCATAGTTTGATTCGATGCATGAGTCACTAGGGAGGCATGAGTCAACATGGGAAGGAGATGTCTGTAGTGTCTCAGAATCGACAAGTTCATCAATAAATGAGTCACTAGGGAATTTTTCTGACTCTATCTCAGGAAGTGACTCAACTATCTGACTCACAGTCATCTCAAGTTTCCGGATAGGTTGAGAATTTTGTTGAAAAATAGTTGTCAATTCTGTGATATCATGAGAATTTTGCACAAGTATTTCTCCTGTTCGCTCTATAAAAATTTTCATGATATCCTCTAACTCATTATCAGAAATGAAAGCTTGACGAGTCTGAGGAGTGTCTAGAGGGCCTTCATGGTACTGACCATGAGCCCATGAGAAGTCAGGATGATAGGCTAGACCTGGGTTGTAATAATCTAAATATGGATCATACTCAGGTCGTTGCATGTCATAAAATGAATTGACTTGCTCGGAAAAATAGGCTGGATAATCCCTTGTGTTCATATATATATATATATATTTGAAAGCACTAACGCTAAAAATATACACAGGCTCACATGCAATCAGCAACCAATAAATGCACAAGAAACATGCCTCCCTAAGCAATCAACGTTTTTGAGATCAATTATATTTTTATCTTCGGGGGACAATTATTTCTTATGTAATCTTTATGACACAGCAATGGGTGCTACAAGTTGATCCTAAGAGTGTACACTTTACACCGCAAAGTTCAAAATCAGTAGGCTAGAGTTTTGTTTCAAAGAAACCGGATTATCGCACAAGAGAAGGAGGTCACAATGGTCCAATTAAGTACTTCCTTGTGCTACCACTCTGTAAGCCAATAGATGTGAGAACGATGTGATGTTAAATGCACACTTGAGGCTTGTGTTCCTAACCAAAAACTGTTGGTTACACCAATTCTTCTTGTGGATCGTAACTTACTTATGACTCGGCGTACCAGGTAAATTACCCTTGTGGCAGTGGCCTCTCGGAGTTCATTGAATGATTAAACCCATCGTTACTTTTAGCTTGGGTCAACACAAAAATTATTGGATTCACCTAGATCTTGGTTGTCCTATGAACACCGTACCTAAAAGATGGCTCTATCTAACTTGCTAATTGATTTTAATTATGTTTGTCTATTGGTTGCACACAGCTGGAGTGATGAGGTGGGGATATCAAGTCCCACCAGTTTCTATTTAGAAACTGGGTCTGCTTATTATGAATTACTAAAGTTTAGCATCCACAATTACAGAAATTAAACAACCAATCACACAATTTCAAATAATTACACAAAGCACCCGGGTCGCTAATACATTGCGTGTGATAGAAATACTTACAGTTTGCGTATTCCAATCTGGACAAAAAGTTAGCACAATTAAAAAAAAAAAAGTCCGACTTCTTTTTATCTGTTTCAATCAGCACACAAGCACATGCAAATAAATTTACTGGTCTTGGTCTTAGAAGTCGGATTTCTAAATCATAAAAAAAATTATTGGGTAACAATTAAAATTGTTTCCCTATAATTTTTTTTTTTTACTTAGGAAAATTTTGGGTTTTTTTTTTTTTTGGTGATTAAACAAAATGAAAAATAGTAAAGTTCTAAAAAATTATTACACCACACACTCGTAAAACGAGGTGAAAATAAAATTAAAACTCTCCTCACAAAATAAAAACTAAAAATAAAAATTTGCTTGATGTTTTGCAGGATCGTCCAATTTTCTCAAGAAGCGTGTAATCTGCAAAATCAAACACAAAATGAGTGTAAAAATAATTTTTTTTGTTTTTTTTTTTTTTTTTTTTTTAAATTTTTTATTTTTATTTTTATGATTTTTTTTATTTTTATAATTAGTGAAAATAAATCTTAAATTCAATTACACCGCAACCTTCCCCGGCAACGGCGCCAAAAACTTGATGCGGATTTAACTAACCTAAATTATTAGGTTAATTCAACCCACTTGTAATAACCGCAAGTGCACGGTGCCTAACTGGTAGACAACGGCAAGTACGGGTCGATCCCACGAGGAAAGTGGATGCAATTGGAATTTATAATTTAATTTAAACTAATTTAAATGGAAAATGGGGTTACAGCATTTTTAAAGCTAAACTAAAAATAAATTAAAAATACGAAAAATAAAAGATAGATGAGATGGATTTTTGTGGGTTTGGACTCACCAATGAGTTAGCAAAATTATTTAAATCTAAATTACTGAATTTAAAAACGATAAGCGTTAGGGATGAGAATCCCTTGCTTACACCGAATATGTGATCGTTAAAATCCAATTAAACTTATATCATGTTTCTATCAAATATTAAAAAATTATTTCAAGCAAATACGCTCTTACCAAGTATTAAGTGTCTTTTTAGGGCACACTTAATCAAAGTTTAAGCTTAAGATTTTTAGCACATGCTTTGAATATTAATAAAGGGTAATTCTAACTACCAAACATATCAAGTTTAATTTCTCGAACATGCAAGGTGAAAGCAATTTATCAAAATTCAGAAATAAATTGTAATTAACAATTAAGCACACAATTCAGTAAAATAAATCAAAATAACTTATACAACCCATTTAGTTTGTCACAAACTCGATGTGGTGGTACTCAGCAGATCAGCAAGTGGTCCAAACACGAATCCCGAGACAAATGATCCCAAAACGCTCTGTGGTAGTACAGAGCAGAACCGGGGGGGTGAATAGCCAAATAACTGAATTTGACCCGTTCCCGCCTCTGCTACAGTACTCTGCGCTGCTCCGCCTTCTTCTCCAGCGCGACAGCGACTGTCTCGCGGCCTGTTCTTCGCTCCTCGCGACCGTCCTCGACCTCCAAATGATTCTGAAACCTGCAAAATAGACAGAAGGTGAGGAAACAATCGAGAGAGATGCGAAAATAAACAGAGAGAAATCGGGAGGGGACTCCCTATTTTCGCTTCCTGTCACGATGGTGGTGCGCTGCGGTGAGGCCTTTCTGTGGTGGTTGTCCGGTGGCGGAGATATGGTAAGGGGCCTGGACGAAGAGAGGAGAGGAGGACGCAGGGTCTGGCTCTATCACGAGGCGGAACAGAGCCGCGGTGAGGCTCTGTTTCGCGGTGGTTGTGGCGCGGTGCGGCTCTGTTTCACGAGGCGTGGTGGTGGTGCTCGTGCGGAGGTGGTGGCGGTTGTGTGGACTGGGGAGAGGAGCAGAGACGGTGATGGTGGAAAGTTGACGTGAAACAGGGTTGTCACACCCCTGTTTCACGGTGGTGGCGGTGGCGGTTGTGCTGTCTGGAGGTGGAGGTGATGCTAGGGTGATGGTGGTGGCGAGGTGGTGATGGTGGTGATGGTCACCTTGTGAGAATCACCTTAGAGAGAGGAGCTCCTTTGAGGAAATCTCCTTTGAGGAAGAGGTTTTGATTTTTTTTCTAATTCTCTTCTTTTCCCTTCTCTTCCTCCCCTCTTTCTCAACCTATTCTGTTGTATTTATAGAAAATGACCAAGATGAATAGGGATGAGATGAGGGGATGATTCATCAATGAGGGCAGGAGAAGGATTGGGCTTGGCATTGGGTTTGGGTTTAGGTTATGGATTGGGTTTAGGTTATGAATTAGGTTTTGGGTTTAGGTTATGAATTAGGTTTCGGGTTTAGGTTTGTGACTGCTTTATACCACCGTTGGAATCGACTAATTGTCGTTCCTTAACTTGTCGCCTTAATATGATTTCATCGTTTACGCTCAAATTCCTACAAAGACATGAAAACGAAATAATTACTATAAAATATAATAATCGAAACACTAACATGTATAAATTAAGGGATATATTATGTAATAATTATGTGAATATCACCTGTCCCTATACCACCTCCTTCAGTAGCTCCTATCTTGCACGGGCTGCCAACTCACATTCCCGCGCTGATGGCAGCAATAACAGATCCCACAATCGATACATTGGCATCTCAAATACAGCGAATCACCAAGGCGGTGGAGGCTCTCATGCGACAAAATCCACCACTCGCTAATGGAGACCAGGAGCAGCATGGACCTCCGACCCTAGAAGATGATAGGGAGCAAGCGCAGGAAAGCTAAGCACCGGCTAGTTCTTATTGGACTAAAAGAGACTGCGTGGCTAATGCTGAGTTCAACGCCAGGACAGAGAAGCTCAGCCCTGGGAACCCCCTCTGCAGAAGAGCACACGACCCGGACGTACTGTATCGCCTCTTCGTCCCACCACTTGTAGATCGGATCATGAATGAGACCCTTCCGAGAATGTTCACTCCCCCGAAGCTCGACTCTTACGATGGGACCGCCGATCATTTCGACCACCTGCTTCATTACCAGCACGTAATGGTCCTTAAAGAAGGATTTGAATCCGTCATGTGCGGGACCTTTCCCACTAGTCTTAAAAGCTCAGCATTGACGTGGTTTGACAGCCTTTCGTCGAAGTCCATCAACTCCTTTAAAATGCTAGAAAAGGAATTCCTGGCACGTTTTGTCGGAAGTCAACGTTTCCAAAAAGGCCCGCACTACATACTCTCCCAAAAAAAGAGGTCTAGCAAGACACTCCGAAAGTATGTCACGCGCTTCAACAACGAGCTGACCCTCATCAACGGGTGCAGTGACAATACAGCTGTGACGGCCTTCACTGCGGACCTCAAAGAGGGGAAGCTCTACGAAGACCTCACCCAGAGCCTCCTCTGAACATGGCAGAGCTCCTCAAGTGCGTCCAATAACACATCACCCTGGAAGAGTCTAGGACCGTAAAGAATGAAATCGAAGGCGATAAGAATTCCTCTGCTCTCAGGGACAAGAAGAAAGGAAATAGACGCGAGGATGAGGAACGAAGCAAAAGGAAGTGCGGTGACAACAGGCTGGACCCTGGTCGGTTCAGGTCTGAGAAATTGTCCAACTACATTGGATCCAAAGTTGTGACACCCCTAAATGCTAACCTGTCGAACGTACTGAAATCAATGAAAAGTTGGGAGAAACTTAAGTGGCCCCAAAAGACACGCGGAGACCCTGCCAAACGCGACAACGGCAAGCACTGCGCGAACCACAAGGAAGGCGGCCACGACACCAATGACTGCGAGAATCTGAGGTACAAAGTTGAGTACTGAATCCGCAGAGGCAAACTAAAAGAGTTCCTAAAGTCTGAAAAGCCAACAAAACAAATAAAGGACATTGGGGAGTCAGTTAAAGAAATAGAGAAAGAGACTCCAGGGATAATATACGTTCTTCATGGAGTCGGACCAAATGAAAACCAGTCATAGAGTCCCGAAAGCGGACACTACTGGATATGCAGACACAATCCACGGGTGAGGAGATACACATCTGCCACTGAAGGATTCAAAGTCTCATTCCCACCTTGACCTTTACAGACATGAACCTTGAAGAATCCGAGCACCACATAACGACGCCTTAGTCATCTCGATCTCCATAGCAATGTGGAAAATAAAGATAACCATAGTTGACATAGGAATTTCTTTTACCGTTCTGTTTACAACGCATTCCGCAGCACGGACCTCAAGGAGAAAAAGCCGACATCTTCAGAACACCCGCTGATCGGATTCAGTGGGGATAAATGCTTCCCGGTCAGAAAGATAAGGTTAGCTACGGTAGCAGGAGAGTCGCAGCTCAGGAAGGTCATATTTTTGGACTTCATGGTAGTAGACGCACCATCATCTTACAATCTCATCCTGGGAAGACCATGGCTCCACCAGATGGAACCAGTAGTCTCTACCCTTCACCAGTGAGTTAAGTAAACTGCAAACCACTCCAAATGAATAATACGTGGAGACCAACCTATGGCACGAGGTTGCTACTACGCCACACTCAAAAAGATAGAGTGCTCCTAGATCCAGCTACATCATGCAAAGCAGCCTGATCCAGTGCAAGGACAAAAGATGGTAGAGACATCCTTTTCAAGCAGTACAAAAGCAATAAGCTCTTCTGTCCAGCGAGTCAAAAATGCCATGGCAAGCGAGAGCACATCCCCTCAACATTCCGTCTACTCGAAGCCTCCCCTTTACAAGGTTTACTCTTCAGTAACCTATGTAACGCCTCGGCATTCCGCTGAATGATCCGCAAGAGCAACCCGAATTCACTCCAAGGCCAGGCTCAATTTCTTTCCGTCAAACAGTTTGTTTGTTTTAAGTTATTTGTTTCCCTTTAGATAGTCAATATTTTTAGTTCTTGAAAGGCTTATGTAATTTGCAATCATTTAAGAAATAAAAGAAGAATTACGAAAACAAACTCTATTGGTTATTGGAAAGATGTAACAACAAGCACCTTGAGGCAGATACAAAAGGCTACATATTACGAATGCCCTAAGGCAGATACAAAAAATTGAGTACTACAAACATATGAATACAATGCGAACTGAAGTAAAAGACTCGCTTAGACAATTCTGCTACAAACAGCATTCGATGAAAACTTTCAAACCCTCCGATGCAAGCAATCCACAAGTGACAGCAAAGGTAAGCGAACGAGATACACTCGACCCCTTCCCAAGATAAAGACAAAGCGGCAGAAGGGATTGAAAGGACTAAATGATCAGATTGCTTCGTGAAATCACTCCGAAAAAGTGATCGTACTACAACATTGTAGACCTCACAACGGGCTGTTGATTTCCTCAAGAGACATCCAACCCCCTTCTAACTTTCTCAAATATGTTAGAAAAAGGTAGATGAGGATGGCCACAAGCAACGATGCAGCTACGGTCTCACATTGCTATCAAGAGAGACCACTTTTCCCATATGTGATGACAGGTGTGACTGAGAGCTACCACACCCGATCAACACTTCGATCAACCATTGGTTAGCAGCGGATTCGAGCACACGAATGCAAAATTTGTACGGTGTAACACCAAGGTGTCTCCCTTGGTAAGAAATTCGTACTTTTTTGCAATATGAGTAGAAATTACGAGGCCTTAGCAAATCAACTACATACTCACCCATAACGGGTGACCAAACATAACAGCAACTATCACTATGCCTGATCGTTGAAAATGTCAGGACATCCAGAAATTCCATAGACAGAGACCCGCTTTCAACCTTTGGAAAATCCAAAGCATTTTCTTCAGCTTTTGAAAAACTCAAAGCATTCTCTTCAAGGAAGAACATTACAAGAGATAAGCTCTTGGAAAGATAGTGCCTACAACGACAGGAAAACACCATTATATAGACATGATGGTTCATCAAGCGGGCACTCCAGCATTAACTGCCAAGCATTGAATACGGCATGGGAAACGAGGAGACGACGGTTCCCAATGAAATTGTGCATACCACGTCATTCAAATTGATGGCACTGCACACAAACCCATCAATTGAGGGGGAGTAACCAATACTCAACCGTCACGCAGCCTGTGTCGTACACACAACGCACCGTGCCCTAGCTCTTCCTCCGAGAACCCATGGGCTCGACCTATTACTCAAACAATATTCTATCACATGCTTGGCACAAGCACTAGAAATCCTAGTCAACCCTAACATACGGATCATACTTACAAATCACTAGATGATTTAAGGTAACTTCGTCCACCCCATGCACCGGGCAAATGGACTAGGTTCGCACGTCCCCTAGCAGGCGGAACCTCTTTTCAAACCAGGCAAGCCCAGTCGACCAAAGCTGATGACAACAGCTTCTGGTTCAACCCGACACCTAGTCCATTAGTGCGGGCATCGACGGTTTAGGAAGTGGGAGTCTAATCAGCGCTATCACGCCTGATGACGACGACTCACCTGGGATCATTGCTCCCTTCGCAGTCAATGATCACCGAACCTAATCAAGTAAGCCTAGCTGGTGACGACTAGCAATGAAAGCATCTGATCAAAACTTGGACTTGTAGCCCTCACTGCGAGGGTGTAAATAGCCTAAAAGGTGATAGCCTAATCAGTCCCGAACTGATTCTGATGGCTCGCCACGGGATCACTACTTTTTAGCATGGCCGCCAAATCACCAAACCTGGACTTGCATCCCGTGCTGCGAGAGTGTAGATAGTCTAGAACGTGAGAGCCCAGTCAGCCGCGACCTGATTTCGACGGCTTGCCACAGGACCACTGCTTTTTAGCGTGGCCGCCGAAGACTCCCAAATTTGTAGCCGATTGCGCACAGGTGTAGATAATTTGGAAGGTGGGAGCCTAGTCAGTCCTGAACCGATTCCGATGGCTTGTCACGGGACCACTGCTTTTTAGCTTGGTCGCCAAACTCCTCTATCGAATTTGTAGCACCCACCGCGCGGGGAGGGTGTAAATTGTTCAACAGGTGGGAGCCTAGTCAATCCTTAACTGATTTCGACGGCTTGCCACGGGACCACTGCTTTTCAGCCTGGTCGCCAAACTTTTACTTCCCAAATTTGTAGCCCTTTTTACTTAGTCATAAACGATTAGGAAGGTGAGAGCCTAGTTAGTCCTGAACTGATTCCAACGGCTTGTGACGAGACCACTGCTTTTCAGCCTGATCGCCAAACTTTTACTTCCCGAATCTGTAGCTCAATTTACTTGGTCATAAACAATTCGGAAGGTGGGAGCCTAGTCAACCCTGAACTGATTCCAACGGCTTGCAATGAGACCACTGTTTTTCAGCCTGGTCGCCAAACATGAATCTAGCTGAGTCAACGTCTTCATGCTCAAACATATCGACATCCTAATATTAGCGAGGACCATTCGTGCTGATATAGAGATCATACGACCTATGCCCAAATAAGAGCTACTTAGGATGCCAACTCATAGCAGCAGCTGCAGCCGATCGGTCAGACTAACATGGTGAGACTCGAGCAGCTTACCTTTGGGACAAGACACAACTCGGGCAAGTCAACCCCTAGCTAGACTGTCTCCAACATGCCCACTATCAAACAAGACTACACAGCAACGACCCTGAGTCATTCACAATACAAAGCAATCGAGCTCTCTATCGCAGATATACCAGTAAACATCCTATTGATTTGACCAGCTTATGCCAAAGTAAGACGACAAGACAAAATGAAAAACATGCAATAGAGACAACAAACACGAAACGGATAAAACTATTTTCATTAACGATCAAAACAAAAAGGGATACAATCGCACCAAGGTTACTCCTTATCAAGAGAATGTACATAAATAGAAGAGCTAAGCCTAGTGGAAGATGGAGCAGGAACAACATCCACAAGCGCCATGGCCTGGGCATCAGGGCCCACACTGTCTTCCTCATCCGACGACGCAGAGGTAACAGACAAATCTACATATGACATCTTCTTATAGCGGCCAAGATACCACTCCGGATGTCCCTAGTTCATCAGAGCCAACAGCTCCAATCGCCCATGTACAACCCACCGGAACTACACTTGCATGCTCCTAAAATAGCTCTTCCTCTCGCACCTTCGCGTCAACAAGTTCACGCTATAGTAGCTACAACTTGCCAGTCAGTACATCGACCTGAAACTGCTTTGTGGCCAGACTGCTTTTCACATCACTAAGCTTATGCCACCCCAATTTGAGTTGGTCCTCATCCTTTCTCGCCTCGCGAGCATAGAACTCCACATCGGATTCAAACTGTTGCTTCTCAGCAGCCTAGTCAGCTTCCTTCAAAGCACTCTTTTCAACAAGAGACCACAATTCAGAACACGCCTTATCCATGATTTCCTGCGCAACCTCAACTTCTTGATGAATCCGAATCAACTCCTTCTCAAATTTGTCCCTCTCAAACACCACCTTTGACAGGTTACGCTAAAAAACCTCCAAGCGAGACCTTTGAGTCTCAGTGGCCACAGTGGACTGATCCAGCCTCTTCTCCTCAACCTACTTTTTCAGCTGCTCAATTTCATATAGCGCATCAGAATACACCGCCTGCATGTGCAAGAAGACATGCCTAACTCTCACGAGTCGCCTCGATTTCCGTCCCTTCCAACATATCCTCCTTTGGTTTTGGAGCATGGCCCATCAGCCAGCTGTGACGCCTGCTTATATGCTTCCTCGAAGCATATTCTACGTCCATCTCTTGGTGCCAGACCTGTGAACTCATCTTCACCAAGTTCGGTGCAAACCTGCTTATCCGCGCACTCAAATGAAGCTTCCCCGGATCATGGATTACGCCGACGCCACCCTTCACGGTTGCCACTGCCCTCAGTCTCTCCTCCGTGGTCTTCCCTTTGTCACTAACAACCGGTCCCTTGGTACGAGATGGCTCAATGGGATCTGGACGGAGAGGAGGAAGAGAATTATCCAAAGGACCCTCCAACACTTCTAGTTGTGGCCTAGAGCGAAACGGTGAGCAATTCGGACTACAGGAGACATGGCTAGTACCGCGGCCACTCTCAAGCCAAATAGCAATGGGATGATCAGATTCTACAACCTCAGGCGAATCTTTATGAGATCCTTCTACAGGAATAGTCCCATGCGAATCAGCACCAGCGAAAGCTGCCATTGCAACCCGCACCAGACTGACATTCAGAGCTTCAATTTGCGCATCACTAAGGTTCGACCTATCTACAACTCCTGCAAACCACAGGTAATCTTTCTCCAAGCCGGAAACATCAGCCTCCGCCTCAACAACCCTAGCAAACTCACGTTATTCTCTCACTGAAGTGGGTTGTGTCAAAGACGACCCAATCCTCACACGAGATTTCTTCCTCACAAAGGAGGCAAGCATTTCAGATGGCTCATCCCGCATTAGACGGAACGGAAGCAGTGGCCCCAGCAGCCTTCCTCTTCCTAGAAGAGGCCCCATCTTAAAACTTGACTCGTGAAGTTCAGTACAGAGTAGGGGCAATGTGCTAGTTGTCCCACAACCTGCTACTGATGAAGTGGGAAACTCTTATGACATCGGCCGTGTTCTTCTTTGGCAAGTCACAGAATGTCTCTATGATATTTTGCTTCTCTGAGGTAAGAGGAGTAGTAGGAAATATTCCTGCAAGGAAACACAAACAATGATCAGTTAGCCCACCATCAAGCATGTGAAAGTCACGAGAAAAGGGTTGAACTTACGAAGTGGCCAGAATTGTCGCTCAAGCGAACGACCCTTGCACCGAAAATACTTCGAGTCCGTAGGGGCCAAGAAGCAGTACTTCTGCCAGAACTTGAATTCATCGGGAAGATTAACGAAGCAAGCTGGCGACATCATCTTATAGACAACGTTACCCTTCAGCAGGGGAGAAATCAACAACTGAATTACCCACGGAGTCACGGTGACACTGACCTCCTTGGCACTGAGCAGAATCATGAGGATGATACTATATCCATTAGGACCCAATTGGGCCGGAGGAATCCCTACAAGATTCAGGAACTCCCAAATCATGTCTAGAACTAGAAAATGCACTCCGGTCTGAAGCATCCCACGATGCAAGCAGATGAAACCAGCTGGAGGCAACATTGGTGTTTGGTTACTCTTCAGGATATACAATGGCAGGTCCTCAGGAACTCCAAACTTCGCACGGGTCACAGCGAGGACAAATTCGAACAACAACCTGTCTTCGAAAAACTCTAGACCTTTAGCCAAGATTGCGTCGTCAAGAAGGTTTTGTTCGGCCATGAAGAAGATGAACAATCTTTTCTAATCAGAGCGATATCTTCTCAAGAAAAGAAAGTAGAAGGGTCAACTCTACATTACGGATGACCTAAATAGAGGTTGGGTTTCCGCCTCTTTTTTGCTGAACTAACACACGTTCCATTAAAGCAGTGTGCGGCTCAAGCAACGATTCAGACTCAAGCATCATGAGTGGCGCATCCCTTCAAGAGATGAATTAGCGAACTAATGTGACGACCCACTAACTCAGTGGGAGTAGCTGATGATACATAAAAATGGTCACACCTCTAAGCCAAACACGTGTCATGATGATCTCAAGAAAACATGGACCCCAGCATTAGCCAAACATTGAACAAGCCCAAGCGGTTCTAAGCCCACTCAAATCAGTCTGCTAGGCGGACCCGAACTCTCACAACATGCTTGACCCATACATCTCACAACTATCCTCAATACCCATAAGCCCTATTTAGGTAAGTATCTCGAGGATCAGCTTCGAACAGGCAATTACAGGTGCTCTCTGCTTCCAACTAGGAAGCAAATACCAGAGTACATTCCACACAGGTAAACTCTCTTCGACGGATTATTCTCACATTGGAAATTATCTCCTGCGTATCTAGGAGTACAGAGCTAACAAGGAACTTTCCTCCTACAGCACGACTCCTAATCAGAGAAGGATCTCTACGAAGATCTTCTTCCTAAACTATGCCTATGATGGTCTGATAGAATCATGACTCCTTACACTATAAATAAGGCATGAGATTGATAAGCTAAGGTATGATACAAATTCTCTGTTACAACATTACACATTCCTCAGATCCCTGTCTGACTTTAACATGGAAGTGTCATCGACCACCACAATGGTGGTCCGTGACTCACGTGTGCTACTTGTGCAAATCAGCAGGAACCAGGTCAAAGCAGTGAGCGGAAAACGACTGCATCACATTTAACAAGGAGAAAATGTTTTCCATTTAATGTTACTTTATTAACAACAAAACGATTCAATTCAAATGTTATCATAATCAGCAACAACTAACGTTCGGTGGCCACACACATTTTTTGTTGCTAAATCATGTTGATGGGTGGGAAGTTTGCTTTGGATGGAATGCTTCCCCCACCTCTTTAACAAATAAAAATTGCCAACAATGTATTTTGTTACAAATACTGACAACTTTATTGTCTTTCAATTAAAATTTTATTGTTGATGGAAATAACACCATATGAAGGAAAATAAAAGTTGTAGATAAATTTTCCGTTGGTAAATAACACATTTCTCATAGAGAAAAAGAAACTTAGTATCTGCTTACTACCTATTTAGTGCCACTCGTGACACATAACACCCTCACAAGATCAAAATTTTCCATTGTTGGTGAGTGGTGACAATGACCAGACATGCACTAGCGCAAGCATGGTCATAAGGGGTTGGGGGTGGTTGTTGTCGATGGTGGATGGCAGTGGTTGAATGTAGGGTGGTGGCTATGAAAAAACGAAGAAGAAAAAATTTAAAGAAAATAAAGATCGGTAGTTGTTTTGTGCCACCACCAGTTCCACTATCTGACACCATCACTACAATTTTTTTTTTCCTTCATGGAACTTCTATGCAACACTACCACTATATTAGCACTTTCCCCAAAATCTTTTTTCTCTCAAAGTTCTATTCTTCTGCGAAGATAGCAAACTTCGTTCTCCTACCACTCAGTGTGATTGGCCAAGAATAAAACGACGTCAAAATCCTTCATGTCCTCCTTATCCAACTCACCCCTGCCGTCATTGTTTAACCCCCATCTCACCACTTCCTCATAATCCTGTAGTCACAGGAGATTGGAAAAAAAGTTTCATGCGAATTGATGAGATTGGGTTCCATCTCGCTAATTAGCTTGAGACCATATTTTTTTCCCCAATATTGCAGCCATAGATTGGGAAATCGAGAGCCCATTGAAAAAAAATGTCTTTGTCGGAATTGGCAAGACAATTGCGGTGAAGACATTATTTCTTTTCGCAATCCCCTGCAAATGGGAAGCGGTGAGATGAGGTCGGCGAGGGAGGGTTGTGAAAGAGGGTTGTTGGAAGAGAAAGGGATTGTTGGAGGTAGGGGTGGGCACGACCCAGAACGGTCGGAGATAGGGGAATTCTTTAGGTAGAATTTGTTAGTTTCGGACTGGTTTGAACTAGGACGGGTTGATAGTCTTCCGAACAAACCCTTGTTTGAGATCAAGAATCTGAAACCAGGAGAAATCAGTGGCACCAGTTGCATCAAGAGATCACCAAAGGGCGAGACGTGAACCAATTGCAGAAAATTTAGTGAGAATCATTGATTTCCTATTCAAGGACCAATCAAAAGATTTGATTTTGCTTCCATGGGCAACATGAATTGACCAGAAAGGAGTTGCAATTGCAAAAATTGCAGAAGGTGAGTCTCTGCCATACAGAAGCATAATCTTCGCCTTTTCGAGATTAAAGTATCAAACTGCGACGAATTCGACAAGGAAGACATAAGCTGGGCCTCCAAACCATAGAATTGAGCCTCAAATATCAAATCTTATACATCAAAAGCCTTAGCCCTAGATGGAAAATTTCCATTCCTCAATAGAGAAGGCATAATTCAAAAGATTTTTTGATCTCAGATTGGCCGCTAAAGAACAGAGTAGTTGCTTGAATGGATCGAAAGGATGGAACTTGAACCAACAAGAGTAATGGTTAGAACCAACCCACAACCAATGAGTTGCCACCCCAACACAAACGTGACCTGAAAGTATATTTGGGTTGTTTAAAATTTCTTCACTTGAGAAAAACCTCACTTTACTTCCTTGTAAAATGCAAATGCTACTGCTGAGATCAACACAGACAAACCCCTTCAAACTCAAATAACATTTCATGTTCGTTCCCATTGCTTCTTCTTCTTGATTGTTTTCTTTATAGAAAATCAAATCATTATTACGGGATCATCGTCTCTCATTTTTTGACAAATTATTGCTTATTCAATACCCAATTTGCTTAGTTCAAAATAGGCAAAGGCAATTTGTAGAACTACACATAAATGATAGCCTTAGATTGAGCATGCAACATCATAATAAACTACCATAAATGATAGCTGAAATTCACCCTGTAATTAAAATTTCTGCAGAGTTTTGAATGACTAAGAGGTTGACAGTATAATGGCAATGATGGACCTACTCTACTGTTTCGAATAGTAAACAAAAGGATGAGTAGATTTGGGGTGCTAAGAAGAATGTTTTATTATTGCTTTTAAAAAAAAACAATCATTAAATTCATTGTTTTGACACGGAATAAAACTTTTCAATGTAGTTAGCAATCCCATTTTGAGTTTTATAGAGTTTGCAATTAAATAATTCATTTAGAATTCTAGAAATAAACCAATATCAAGTAGTTGCAGATATAGACTAATATCAATTACACTGATTTCAACTAAATTCATTTTTCTTCAATTACACTAATATTGCAATCCTAAAATAAATAAATAAATAAAAATATTAATAATAAATATTAAAAAAATTAGCTCGGGACGGGACGACATTGGCAGGATTGAAAATCTTCATCCCATCCCATCCCATTATAGATCGGGACAGGACGGGATCGGGATCAAATTATTCAATCCCATTAAGACCCAAAAAAATCAGTACGGGACGAAAACGAGATCGCGGGATGGAATGCCCACCCCTAGCTTTTAGAGCAAGTCTTCTAAAAGAGACGTGATAGAGCAATTCTAGATGTCGAGGAAATGGACAAGGGAGGGTGGGTCGCACGCGAGCAGCTGACGTGGTAAAAAAAAAAAAAAAAAATTTGCGGGGGAATCAAAATTTTGAGGGAGAAAAGGAGGGAAGCTCCCCCTCTCCCCATTTCCATCTCGACACAGGAGCTTCAATTTCTCCTCCATCTCGACTCCCTCTCGACAGGAAGCTGTCCCTCACCCCATTTCTATCTCGACAGGAAGCTCTCCCTCTCCCCATTTCCATCTCGACAGAGACAGAGACAGAAAAGAAGGTCTCCCTCGTCCCTTTCCTCTCGCAAAAGGTAAATTTTCCCTCTCATTTTAGGTTTTTGGTTTTTGGTTTTTGGTTTTTAGTTTTTGATTTTCCCTTTACTTGGGTGTTTTAGGTTATTGGTTTCGGACAACAAGTTGGTTTTCATCGCTCGGACGCAGAGGTAAGATTTCGGCCTCCCTTTCTTCTTCTCTTCGTTTCGTCTTCAGCCGAAGAGCTTCAAAATATTTTTTTGCTCCTCTTATTTTAGATCTAGGGTTCATATCTGGTGTTAAAAAAAAAAAATTTCTCGTGTTCAGAAATAGTCTGTAGAAATTTTTATTTTATTTTAAATTTCAGTGTTCATGTGGGTTTTTTTTTTTATGAATTGTGGGGTTTTTTTTTATAATTTCAGTGTTCATACTCTGTAGATTTTTTTTTATTTTTTTATTTCAGTGTTTATGATTAAGAAGTTTGCTTTTATAATTTCAGTTTTTTTTAATTTCAGTGTTTATATTTTCAGTGTTCATAGTCTGGGTTTTTAAGAAGTTTGTCAAGGGTGTTTGAGGCCTCTTTAGGATTCTTTTAGTGGTGTTTAGATTATTGACATCCAGACCAATTCCATTTGCTCTTTAAGATCCAAGTGTGCCAATACATCACTCATCTTTCATGCACTAAAGTCTGTAGTAGTTTTGTTGACATTTGACACTAACAAAACCTAACCACATCAAACAACTTGTATATGATATTATGCATTGTTTGACCTTCCTTATAGCTCAAATGTTCATCTTCACAAGTAGAAAAAGAAGGAAACTAGATGATGTTTTTCACCTACTTGTCATCTCTATAGTCTTCTCATCTGTTAGTGCTTCTTGTTTACCTTGCAATGACAATCGATGCAAAACTAAATCTTGCAATGCCACTGGTGCCTGCATTTGCAATCTACCTGATCCTTCTACCTTGCTAGATGGTGATCGACCATTTTTCGGGTAGTTTTTTTCATTTATTTTGATTCAACATAGCTTGAATGTCAATGGGAATGAATTCATTTATTCATGATAACGAAAGAGGAATCTGAACTGACTATTGTGGGGTACATTTTGTTTATGTGATATGAAGTTCAATGAGCCTAAATCGATTTTTTTGTCTTGTTGATATGTTAGGGGGAGATTTATTGATGAAGAGTAGTAGATCATGTTTCTCTATATAATTTGATTTAAATTTCAATGGGGTCGAATTCATTAAATGATATCATGTGAATGTGCAGCTGTTGTAAATAATATGTTCCCATTGTATGTGAATGTGCAGCTGTTTCAATCTAAAATGATATCATGTCTGCGATAAGTAGATAATTTGCATTGTTGATGTATTTCCTAGATGGAGATGAGTGGGAACTTCATTGATTAATTTCTTGCTACTTCATGTATTGCTATTTATATAGAGTAAATGAGTAGTGTTTTATATGGGATTAAATGAGTAGTGTTTTATATGAGTATTGCTATTGCTGTTTCCTCATGGGTCATTCTGTCTGGTCATTTATTTCATGTTTCAATTTTCAACTCCTGATGTCATAACATAAGCAAAAGTATGCAAAATAGGGTCTTGACAATCTTTTGCCTGCCATTATATCAGGTTCTATAAACATTTCTCTGTAGCATGCTTACAGAGAAATGTTTATAGAACTATGTAGATAAATATGAACTGCCATATAAAGTTCTGGTGTTGACATTTCTGTGGTGCCTTGACTTGATTACCAAGTGAATTATGCTCTTGGAGCTCTCTATTACCTCTGCAACCCTGCAACTAAGGAAGAGAGATTACAACCTGAAGTGGCTGAATTATGCTCTTGGAGCTCTTGGAGCATGCTAATGCATGGGTGCTGCGGCATTTGTCTCCAAATGCACCCTTGCAAAAGTTTTATTTTCTCCAAATGTAATTTGTTCATATGGGGAGTATGTTGAATACTGAATTGGATGTGATTTATAATTTTTGGTAAAACCCTGCAGCTGTTCCTTATACAGTGAATTACTTCAAAATGTTTGTTTTGTGAAATTGTGACTTTTCATGCAATTTTTGAGATATGTCGTAATATTGGGCATTCTAACAGAGCACTCTATAAGATAGTTGAGATATGTTCGAAAAAGTTCAGCATATTGCTTTGAATCCAAAGAAGTGTGTGTTTGTTATTTTCAGCAAATTAAGAGTACATGGAACACACTTCTATCAGTCTTTGTTGTATCCTTTGCAACCCTTCGACAATAAATTTGATTGAATCAGTAGAGTTCTCATTACTCAAATACTCTAATTTAATGAACCTACTATGTATTTGTAAAGCAATCTTACCTGTGTGGCTGTACCTGTTCAAATACTCTAATTTCTAGCAGGCACCTTACTCAATGAGGTTGGTATTCTAATGTTTTCTCAACAAGAATACTGAACTCACTGCACTTCTAATGAATTGCAATGAATTGCACAAAACCCAACAAAGCCTACTTAAAACTTCTTTTAAAGATTCCCAAAGCAAACCTAAACAAACTAGGAACACAAAAGTTCCCAAGGCAAGGCTGAACCGTTTAGGAAACACGAGATTTCCAAGAAAAATTGGAATGTGGTATATTCATTCATTTATTTGCTATCCTTCAGAGAAAAAAATAAATATTATTACAATACAGCAATTAAGGAATCTTCAACCAAACCTTGATAACTTTCTCTTTAGCCACATAATAATAATTTTCGGATGTCAACAAAATAAATAGAATTGCAAGTTTATCAACACCAATTCAAATTTGCACGCGAGTATTGAAAACCAATCTAGACAATGAGACATACTATCCCGAGGGGTAAAAAAGGAAAAACTAAAATAGAGAGAACCCGAACACTTGATACACCATAGCAGGCTTTATACAACATTACTGTAAAAGAATCTATCATTCGTGATCACAGTTAGTATTGTCTTCGATGTTTCAAGGCAGTTGAAGTTGGCTGGTATCTGTGAAGGTTTTGTGGAGATGAGCAGCATACATCAGGAACAGAGGCCACATTTTCAGAGGTTGAGTTTTGAATACTTTTTGGCCAGAAGAGACCTGAGGCAGTAGGAGGGGATGGAATCTCTGGAACAGTCCACTGAATCTCTGGCACCTTACTTAAGCATTCATCATGTTCAAAGTCTTCATTGGCAACAAGTGAAATTGGAGAAAGACTCTCTCCAAGCTTTCCGCTGTCAGCCTGGTAGAATTCGCCATCAGAAAAAAAAAGTAGAGACATCCTTTTATTTTCTTTTATTTGAAACAAACACATCAAAAAGAAAGAAACGAGCAAAATAAGAAATCCATTGAATAAGAATACCAGAACATACCTTGGAAGGACCATGTTCCATGAAAACAGAATTTTGACTCAAATCAGATAGTCCAAGAAATTCATCCAACGGCCACTCGGTAATACTTCCTACCGTGGTTCCACCAGAAAATGATATTTTAGTTGCTGAGGCACTTCCAATTCCAGCAACTTGGCGGGATACCACTTCATTATTTTCACGAGTCAATGACATGAACTGCTCCTACAAACTGATTGTGGTACCTTTGCTTCCATTTTTTCAACAGTATTTGGTATCTTAGTAGATGATCCATCAGGTTCCGAGGCTTCAAGCCCCACCTTCACTCTAGTAAGCATAAACCTATGATGAGCAGATACATAGGAGTTTGCATTATGGATGGCAACATCACATTTCCTGTAGAGTAAAGCTCGATCCTCTAAACAAAAAAAATAACCAACATTCTCCTGCACGAAGAAACAATGTTGAGGCTCCTAGCCAGCTAGTATAACAGTAGCCATCTTGTGCTACAAAATATCAAGAAAGATCAGCAGGCCTGATAAGCAATCCAAACAATATTTACAAAGTTACAAAATGCCATTTTTCCATATACAGCAATGTAAAAACAGTAGCACATCCACTTAGGTAGAGGTCACACATGGTACTACTCATGTATCTGTATGCTTGATTGGGGTAAGACAGTGAGAAATAAAAATACAAACACTAAGCACTCGAGTTGTATACTTTTTGAACTTTCTGTTGAAATGTAATACAATTTGTTTTGCTGATAAGAAAGAAAAAAAAAAGAAAAGAATGAGTTGTATAGAGAAACATGATCTACTACTCTTCATCAATAAATCCCCCCCTAACATATCAACAAGACAAAAAAATCGATTTAGGCTCATTGAACTTCATATCACATAAACAAAATGTACCCCACAATAGTCAGTTCAGATTCCTCTTTCATTATCATGAATAAATGAATTCATTCCCATTGACATTCAAGCTATGTTGAATCAAAATAAATGAAAAAAACTACCCGAAAAATGGTCGATCACCATCTAGCAAGGTAGAAGGATCAGGTAGATTGCAAATGCAGGCACCAGTGGCATTGCAAGATTTAGTTTTGCATCGATTGTCATTGCAAGGTAAACAAGAAGCACTAACAGATGAGAAGACTATAGAGATGACAAGTAGGTGAAAAACATCATCTAGTTTCCTTCTTTTTCTACTTGTGAAGATGAACATTTGAGCTATAAGGAAGGTCAAACAATGCATAATATCATATACAAGTTGTTTGATGTGGTTAGGTTTTGTTAGTGTCAAATGTCAACAAAACTACTACAGACTTTAGTGCATGAAAGATGAGTGATGTATTGGCACACTTGGATCTTAAAGAGCAAATGGAATTGGTCTGGATGTCAATAATCTAAACACCACTAAAAGAATCCTAAAGAGGCCTCAAACACCCTTGACAAACTTCTTAAAAACCCAGACTATGAACACTGAAAATATAAACACTGAAATTAAAAAAAACTGAAATTATAAAAGCAAACTTCTTAATCATAAACACTGAAATAAAAAAATAAAAAAAAATCTACAGAGTATGAACACTGAAATTATAAAAAAAAACCCCACAATTCATAAAAAAAAAAACCCACATGAACACTGAAATTTAAAATAAAATAAAAATTTCTACAGACTATTTCTGAACACGAGAAATTTTTTTTTTTTAACACCAGATATGAACCCTAGATCTAAAATAAGAGGAGCAAAAAAATATTTTGAAGCTCTTCGGCTGAAGACGAAACGAAGAGAAGAAGAAAGGGAGGCCGAAATCTTACCTCTGCGTCCGAGCGATGAAAACCAACTTGTTGTCCGAAACCAATAACCTAAAACACCCAAGTAAAGGGAAAATCAAAAACTAAAAACCTAAAACCTAAAATGAGAGGGAAAATTTACCTTTTGCGAGAGGAAAGGGACGAGGGAGACCTTCTTCTCTGTCTCTGTCGAGATGGAAATGGGGAGAGTGAGAGCTTCCTGTCGAGACGGAAATGGGGTGAGGGAGAGCTTCCTGTCGAGAGGGAGATGGACTGTCGAGATGGAAATGGGGAGAGGGAGAGCTTCCTGTCGAGATAGAAATGGGGTGAGGGACAACTTCCTGTCGAGATGGAGGAGAAATTGAAGCTCCTGTGTCGAGATGGAAATGGGGAGAGGGGGAGCTTCCCTCATTTTCTCCCCCAAAATTTCGATTCCCCCGCAAATTTTTTTTTGTTTTTTTTTTTACCACGTCAGCTGCTCGCGTGCGACCCACCCTCCCTCGCCCATTTCCTCGACATCTAGAATTGCTCGACGTGATAAGGTCCATTGGGTGACCACTTTTTATTCCGCCAAGATTTAACCAACTAAAAACACAGATAGCCCGCGAAACATAAAAAAGAAACCTTGTCGCTCGTGTAGATTGAAGTCAGTTCATGGAGCCCTTTTTCTCAGCTCCACGACTGCCACGTCCCCAAGCCCTAAATCTACCCATATTAGTAAGGAAAGAGGAAGAGGACAGGCTAGAACGAGATAGTAGAGTCGCAGTGGTGACTGCGATAAGTTCTGTGCATGTCTGCGACCAATCCTGCGTATCTCTGGTTATGATTATATTTTGTCTTGTTATGGTTCTTAAATCACCGAAGTTTCATTGTGAAAAATGGCTTGTTAAATTGGTCTCGCTAGCTTCATCTTTATTTCATATATTGCTTATGTTTGATTGCCTATGTTTCATATGGAATTATTCCATCTTTATTTATGTATCACTTGTCTGTTCTCCTGGGGGTTATTTTTTTTAATATATTGCCTATGTTTGATTGATCAAAATAAGTGTTTGATGTTGCAGTGGCCCTCATTTTGTGGGAGGAGACAGACTTGGATTCAATGGTGATCGTGATGGGTATCATGGAGGACCCAGAGGAGGACCTCCCGGTGAGTTCGGTGGAGGTGACAAGGGAGGAGCACCACCAGAGTTGTCAACTATCAAAATGGTTAGATATGTTCTTTTCTTGGTTCTCTATTCAACCAAGAAATATGGTAGTAGTTAAATTTTTTGAACTTTACATCTACAAGTAAGATGAATGGGATTGAAATGTGGTAGGACATTCTAAATAATGGCTACTAATAAAACCTGAATCATTTGAAGCCTTTTGTGGTGAGCATGATAAAAGCTTTTGCAAGGAAAATCATTATTAAAGTACTACTAAAGAGCAATCAATCTTGGAGTGATCAAGCAAAATTGAAGGCTACTTGAATGATACTATCAAAGGCTTACAATTATTGAGATGGGAATTTTTCAATATCTAAGTTTGGTGTGGTTGATTTTTTATGTGCTGCTTGTGTTCTGCAGTATTATCTAGTTATGTTAATTAACGTTCGACAGTATTCTCTTGCTCTGCTTATCGACTATTAATGTTTTGCATATAAAGGAGTTGTTCCTTGTGCATTGTTTTGAAAGTGTATTTGTCATACTTGCAGGGTGGCAGAGGTGGTTGTGGTGCAGGTCCAGCCGATGGTACAGGTCCAGCAATCTAAATCTGAAATGAAGACATGTTCTACATGTTTTGCAAGTTTGAGTTTGAATCAAAAGGACTAGGTGAAAGTGAAAGTAAAACTCATATGCAAGCGTATCAAGATAAGATATTGAAGAAGGTTAGAGTTAAGGTTGAACTTCGGAAAGATGATGACAATTTTGAGATCTGGAAAACAACATTGACAGACTATAGATTCCTCAAAGGTTGATCCTTTCCACTCCCTCAACAAATCATTGCTTTTAATATAGATCAATCTCATCAAATTCTCATTTTTTTCAACTGGAAGATGTCATTCGTGTTTTGGTTGTCTGGTATGCAGATGGGTCTTTCAGGAAGACAAAAAAGAACGAGGACTTTGAGCTGGTAAGGAAATTTCTACATTTAAAATTATTTTTGCTCTTATTATTAGATATATTGTACTTTTTTTTATGCAAATGCAAATAAACATACTAATGTAAGCGAACATTGTTTGAAATCCTACTTATCTGAAAACAAAAGAAAGGAAATCTCTGGATAATTCAAACTCTAAGCAGCTCTCACCTATTAAAGCAAATCGATCTACAAATTAAAACCCCCCTAACATACTTGTTTGTTGAAAAACTAGTACTCAAATCCAAACAACATGTACTCCATAGTTGCCACTGATATCTGTGTGTGATGGTCTGCCAACAAATAAGACTGGTTGGCATATAATATCACCCAATGTTTATCCAATTACTTAATTGACATTCAGTGGAAAATTGAGAGAAATTTTATCAACTTCAAGTCTTTAGTGGGTTTTGGGTTTTGATTGGTGTCTGATCAACCTTGTATTCCAAGTTTGTGTGTTGCTAATCAATATATGTGAATTAGTGCTATATTTAGTAAGTTCAAGCCCACTGGTCGTATAGTGGCTTTCCGTCTTAATCGAGAGCACTTAATCCACTATTTGGTAATGGCGTTTTGAACTTTGATAGTTATAAAGTTTGGTTTGGGTACTAAAAATGTGTTTTCCATGGGCGACTTGCAAAAGTGTAATGGTTCAGGTAACAACATCATGGTGATGTATTTGATTTGTTTTAATAACTCTATCTGATTCCAAAATGCCATATTCCATACGAAAATGTAGATGGTTGATGTCCTTGGAGTTTAGATACAAAAGAAAGTGGGTAAGTACAATGGGAGACAGATTTAGATGGTTAGTATACAGTGATATTGAGTTGAGTTTAGCTACTTGTAAAGAGGACATACGAACTCTTCGTGTGAATGCTCATAATGGACTTCCTAAGCAGGCGTCCTTTCAACTTATCTATTTCTCTCATGGTCATGGTCATGGTCATGGTCATGGTTATGGTAAGGACAAATTAATGCTCTCATATTTTAGGTAGAACACATGCACGATTCTTTTGTAGTGGGAATCATCATAAAGTTGAAGAAAATCAGCAGGGGAAAACAGGGGAGAGAATAGGAGCTTGATAAGTATGTAATGTATTACATAGATTAGGTGTTAGTATTGTAATATTGTGATTGTAGTTCTGTTCCGGATCAGACCTTATCTCAATTACCGCGAGCTCCAACTACGGTTCATTCGCATTTTGTTTGTGTATTATAATGGCGTTTTGGCATGAAAAGTACTAGTATTATTGGATGCCCCATACATTCGCCTCAAGTTTTGGTGTAATGGTAAATTATTCCGCAATACTTATTTGATTGAAGTGTAAATGTAATTAAGACTCTAGAGATATTTCAAAAGCTAAGGTGTCTTTAGTTCAAAGGAAAGTTTTTCTACAAACTTGTCGAAAGTGAGAAGGGGAGATGAAGGAAAGACGAAGAGAATGGAGCTTAAACTTTACCACATTATTCTTGGTATAAATCCACGCAACTCCTCATTTTTTCATTTAAGACAAAAACATAGTTTACGCGCAAGTTAGTCCTTAAAATATGATTAATATTAAATTTAATTAGAGCCTGAAAATTTCTCAAGCATCACCTCTTTAGTGAGAGGTTGTGCTTTTGAAATCTGAATTGTAATGAATCCCCTGATGGATCTATAGTTTTATTTATATGATTACATTTAGACGTGGTGAAATCTAGTTGTTAGTGCTTTCGAAATCTGGTAGTCAGTCTAGTCAGTTTTCACCTGTGTAAATAACCTTTAATGTATTTGTCTATACTATATAGCACGTACCTTTTCTGAAGGGCGATGTCTTATGCTGCCTTCTCTCTGATAATCAAAAGCATTGCACAGAATACCACGAGCAGTGTTTTCACTTCTGAGGTAAGTTTGTTAAGTTTTATTAAATGAGTTGATAAAACACAACAGACCATCTATAAAGAGTTCCTGGGGCTGCATTTGGAAGGTGCCAACTAACTTTATGTTATTACTATATGTATGGTACTTGGTAAGATAATATATAGCAAGGCCTCTCAATTACGTATTTATGGTAAGATAATACATAGCAAGGCCTCTCAATTACTTATTTATGGTAAGATAATACATAGCAAGGTCTCTCAATTGGCACTGAGTAGTATTTTGATCTTCTAACGATTTTCCAAACATAAAATTGCCTATGGACGTGGGTACTTATCCTTTTATTGATACGTTATATATATATATATATATCCTTGGTCATTCACAATAATCTCAATATAGTCTCAAATTTTCAGGCACCTCATGTAGGCGTTGCTATATAATTGTTTATTCTGGATATTTTCTTTGAACTTTTGTTTTCTATGTGAGTCAAATTATCTGCTTACATGCTTTTATAGTAGTGCTCTAAGTTATGAAGAACTATTTTTAGATACATTTTTTTCTAACTTCACTTGAGATAGTGTGGTGAAATAGAGCTTTTTGGATCACCTATAGAGAAGGCCATCCTTTCTTGGGGAGTCAAGTATCTTTTCGATATCATGCGACTTCTTTCAAATTTAGTTTCCATTTTCTGCAGCCAATCTATTGTTCTCTTTGTAGCTTGGTATGAAGTTTGATGTTGTAAGGTCAGAGTCCTCAGTTCTTCATGTGTTCCCATTCAACTCAGAGAAAAAGCGAGGTGGATTTGTAGTAAAATTGGTTAGTGCCATGTCCATAAAGCCTAGTAATTACTTTTGTTGTTCACTTAATAATTCGATCAGTAATTTCTACAAATACTTTATCATATGGAGTGACTGTTTAATGGAAGCCTCGTTAATTTGAAGGGTGGTAATTCCAATTTTACATGAATATTTAGTCAGTATAC
The DNA here is from genome assembly GCA_963556465.1 of Berberis vulgaris. Classification (NCBI taxonomy): domain Eukaryota; kingdom Viridiplantae; phylum Streptophyta; class Magnoliopsida; order Ranunculales; family Berberidaceae; genus Berberis; species Berberis vulgaris. Next base: position 53,912,140 of record OY747126.1, read on the forward strand.
ATCTTTCTTAATTTATCATACAACTAAATCGATTCATTCATGGGATCTGGTCCTTGATCTTGTTGTTTTGCAGACTCATGTTAGAACAAACAAAAAATGATCTAGCTGAATGCGTACAGAGCCTTGAATGGCTGCTGAACTATGTCTGAAGGAACTCACCAGGCCATATTGTCTATAGAAATTTTCTTGCGTGTTGTCCTCATTCAATCAACGAACTCCAAAATAAAGAACAAATAATAGAAGCAAATCATGGTTCCACCGAGGGTTGAACCATGTTTCCATTTTTTAAAGGTATTGCTTGTTGTAATACTTAATACCACAAAAGTAGACTCAAGTTAGCTTTGTTTGAGTGTATGCTACTTCAACAATTGTTCCTTGCACGTTGTTTTGTGCAAGGAGTAAGGTTGGATGTTTGGAGTTGAGCATTGTTTGGGCAAGGTAATTCGTTGAACTTTGGTGCAATTGTTTATTTAGTTCTCATGAGTTCTTTTATTCTAGTAAAGTCGTAATGTACCTCCGATTTGATATAAATATTTTTTGATGAGTAATAAAGGACTGGCATCCCCTGAGGTTTAATTAAAAAAAATACTTGGAATATGTTGGATACTTTCTTTGTGTATTTTGGAAGAAAAAAAAAGAAGCAAATATTGTTTGGATTTGAACAATAACAGGTATAAAAAACTTTGCAGGATCGAGACTGGCTCGAAATATCAGTTAACCGAGCTGACCCAGCCTTATATATATATATATATATATGTATGTATGTCGTTTGCAATAAGACGTGACTATTTGCCTTCAAAGATTAGTTAAGTCGCGATTAGCACGTCGTTATTCATCAATTACGTCTTGCACAATGACATTTAAGGCACGTCATTGCTTCACCTTCTTAACAACTTACTAAGGACGTCATTGAAGACACTTACAATGTGCAACTTAAGTCATTGTAAACCTATAAAGACATAATTCGATTACGCAAAATGCACCATACCAATAATGATCATTGATTCCTCGACCTGTCGATGGACATTGTCATAATCATACGACGACGTGCAAAACACGTCATCGTATCCTATGTGTTGTAGTGTTATTAAGTGCAGCGAGGACAAATTCTTCTCTGAATTTTAACTTCTTTAATATCCATCTCTCATATTCTACTCTAATGACAATTCAAGACTCTGAAGATGGGTTTTTAGTGTGAAACATCAACCCAGTGGTGAGTTTTGATTTGCTTTGGAAGCTAATGTTGGAAAATAGAGGAAGTTGGCCTAAAAAGGAGGCAATTTTATTAAGTCCAACAAAAAAAAAAAAAAAAAACCAACTTTTTTTATGTGTCTACAGTAACCAGAATGGTCTGAGATGGACGGAGATTGAATCCGTGGAAGCGGTTACATTCTGGTTCCAAACAGTCTGAGACTAGGATAAAAATTAGGGGTGGGCAAACGGGTTGAGGAACCGCGGATCCAAATCGAACCGAACCGTTTTACTCCAAACGGTTCGGTTTTAATTTATAAAAATGTGAAACGATTCGGTTCGGTTTCGGAACCGTTTTTAAACGGTTCGGTTCCGGTTCCAAATTTTTTTTTTCCGAACCGTTTCGAACCGATTACAAATTTACATATTGATATACCCATACCATACTCTCCTATTCGATTAGGGCTCAGTTACTGCATTCGAAGAAGAAAATAAAGGAAAAAAGAAGAAGAAGAAGAAGAGTACCTGCGTCTGCGTCTTCATCTCTCCGGCGTCACCCAGTGAGGTCTTCCTCAGTTCCTTTGAGTAAGGTATTCCTCTTTCCGTCGTCACCTCTGCGTCTCTCACCTCCTCTCTGATCTCTGGTCAGTCTCAATGGGTTTATTCCTCCGGCCGGAGTCACCCCTCTCCTCCTCTCCGATCTCTCTCAGTGGGTTTATCGGCGTCACCTCTTGTAGGTACTCTCCTGATCTCCTCTTGGGTTTATCCTCTTGTCTATTAGAATGTCAAACACACAGATTTTATTTGCCCCAATAGCTCACCACCCCACCTAAATCAGTTCTGTTTTTGTTGATTGAATACAGAGAACACTGCAAGCAAAAAGACAGTCAGAGACCTAAGGTTTGGGTTTTTTTTTTTTTTCTTTCTGAATTTGGAAAATATTAAAAAAAAAAGGAAAGAAAATTTGTGAGTGTTTCACCACCAATGGAAGGTCTAATATGAAGAAGAGAAGCTATGAAGATAGCTTTTGGTGATGAAGATGACCAAGAAGACATGCAACAACAAGGTCCTCCTCAGTATAAGAAGCCACATGTACAGCTCTTGCCAGGTTAACTTCTGTTCCATGTTTTTCACTTTGATGTTGTTTAATTATACATGAGTTCTTTCCAAGATTGAGTGATCAGATTCATTGCTATTTAGCTTTGCATATGAACAACTAGAATACAAAGATACTGCCTTTTGTCTTTGCATATAAGGAAATTTTCTTTTATATACATACCTTCAAATTGGCTAAACATATTGTTTCTGTTTTTTCTGGGTTGTTGGAAGTTTAGTTTTTTGGGAAAGGGAAGGAGTGGGATTGAGATAAACGATGGTAATTTCTCATGGGATATTTCTTCTCCTAATGAAATTGGATTCTTTATTTCAAGGAACCGTAGGAACCGAACCGTTGTAAACGGTTCGAGTTAGGTTCGGTTCCAACGTTCAAAATAGAGAAACCGAACCGAATCGGAACCGTTAAAATTTTAAACGGTTCGAGTTAGGTTCCTCAAAATTTGGAACCGAACCGAACCGTGCCCACCCCTAATAAAAATGGTAGAAACCGGTTGGTCCTGGTTTGAAACGGGTTGGAACCATATCGGTCCAGGTCAGACTAAGATGTAGTGGGATTCTTGTCGAGCCATAGTTGGATGAAAGCTATTGGAAAATGAGATAATATGGATTTTAAAAATTATATTGGTGGTGTTACTTAGCAAGTGGTGGTATAAAATAGTAGAAGTGATTGTGTCAGAAAACAATTTCTTAAAGAATAAGGAATAAAAAGGGAAAAATAAAAATTCTATGGAGCCTCGTGTTGCAGCCCTTTTACAGGCTTTGTTGACGTGGGATTGCCAACTAAAGGCCAAAATTAGATAAATTAAAAACATAAGGCTGAAATAAATAGTTTTTGAAGATTATCTATAATAATTAAAGATGTCAATAATAATAACAACAACAACAACAACAATATCTAAACAATGGTAGGTCGTTGGTGTAGCACCCTTGAATTACAAAAATATCCTCAAACATTTAAATATTTTACATCAAAACCAATCCCTCTAAATATTGATAAATTATATTATTTCCTTAATATAATTTATTTCAGCGCTAAAACATTTACAAATTTTAATAAGGCCCTTGCACATAATTAGTCATTACCACTCGGTATTTTTTAGGGCTAAAAACCGAACCGACTTAGGTCGGTTTTAAAATTTTCAAACTGAAATCGATCCGAAACCGAACCGAACCGACTAAAATCGAATCAAAATCGAAATAAAACCGAACCGATCGACTATTTAAAACATATTGTATTATTTATATATAAAATATATTATTTATTATATATATTCGGTCTGTTCGGTTTGGTCGGTTAAAATCACATAGAAACCGAAAACCGAACCGACTACTTCGGTTTTGAATTTTTTAAAACCGAAACCGATCTGAACCGAATTTAAACCGAACCAATCGGTTCGGTTTAATCGGTTTGATCAGTTTTTTGTTCAACCCTAGTATTTTTTACATTCTTTTTTTATTTTGACGAAAATGGTCTTAGCTACAGTAAATGCATGTGCCACACATGCTAAAGACAATTTTGTCCTTCACTTAAAACGAGGTAAAAATGAAACATAGGCCATTGACAGTTTTGGTGATTATAATGTGATCACAACTTTGAAAATCAACATATTCACAACGAAATATTTTTGCTGATAAAACTTATAAATCATTTTTTAATATTTTACAAATTTTCCAAATATTATAATTTATGCATATAAACTTATTAAAGAAAACGTTGTATGATCATATCATATCATATGCACGTAGGGCGCATTGACACACCAGTAGTAATAACAATAATAAATTTAGCTTTCTGGTTTCATGAGTGAATGATTGTCGCTTTTAGGTGTTCTCAGTTTTAATTTCCAACACGACTTTCAAGTGTTTGTTGAATTGTATAGGTGAATTTAGAATTATCACAGGGGAAGTTGAGCCATTTGATTTTTTTTTTCAACTAATCCAAGTTGATTAATGACCTTGCCAATTCAGACAATCTCAATTCAATATGGCATCAATTGATTTCACTTGTTGACAAACCATTGTGGATCAAATGTTGATCTTTTTTTTTTTTTTTTAGGAATGGTCAGATCTCTAGTTCCGTAACTGTAACAATATTTAGGTCGACTGAAACTTTTGAAATTAAATAAGTCATGGTTTAAGCCAGTCAGTTAAATATATGATCAAAATCAAACCACAAATTCACCTTCAATGATTTTTCAAGACTTTCAAGCCCCACCACCATCTCAAAAAGGCACAATTCGGATTGGTTCCAAATTTGGAATAACCTAATTGGAATCGTTTAAATTTAACGGATCTAGTTTGATCCGAATTCCCTCATTTTAAACATAGGAACAAATCTAATTTGAACGGTCCGATTCCTACAGTTCCATTCCACCAAACAATATTTTAATACAATTTTTTATTTATTAGACCGACTTCTACGTTGATCTGAAGTTTTTCACCTACTTGTTTCCAACCTACATTACGAATATCTTCTTCTTTATGAATCCAGTTGTATTGATGTCATTGCACATTGGACTTAACTCTCCTTCTACAAATAACATCAGCAAGTGCATTGCCATCAGCTCCATTCAAATAACATCTGATGCAGAAATATTTTCTCCTTTACAAATAACATATGCAAATAGGGGTGGGCACGGGACGGGATGGGACGAGATATACACATCCTTATCCCATCCCATTCATATGGGATCGAGACAGGACGGGATGGGAAAAACCCATCCCGACCTCGTCCCATCCCAAACGGGTTCGGGACGGGACGAGACGGGATCATCGTGCTGCCTGTGACTGCTGCGAAGATTATCATCATATAAGAGCGTGAAAAATAACTTTCTTATAATTAGATATAGATGTGACATGCAAATATAAGGGTAACCACTAAATTCCCTAACAATGAAGTCGAGTGGGCTGACTTTTAGAAAATGAAATGATAAATGGGACCCACTAAGAGTATTGTGTCGCTGTGATGGCCTCCCAATTGATTTTACAATTTCATTATTGTGGGAAACAAAATTCATGGTTCCTTGGAAAAATGACATTTGATCTTTTGTTAGGGAAGAAATATAGACCTATTGGTGATACTCTAACATATTCATAATGGTTTACCATCAATACATATATTGTAATTATAAAAAAATATTTTTACAGCTCGGGGCATCTCAAATTCTTGGCTTCGGCCCTGAATGTTCCCTTCTAAATATGTATTACTAGTTAATTTTTATTTTTCATCTTCACCTGGGTATTATCAATATTTGTAAGTTAAATAATTAGAGCCACTTTTATTGGGAATCCAAGCAACAGTCTGCTATCTTTCTCTTACTTAATGAATATTTATTTCTTGAAGTAACATTTCTGTTACCACTGCAAACACCATGAGTTTCTGTCAGTCATCTGTAAGTTTATATGAATAAAAATAAATAAATAAATAAAAATATTAATAATAAATATTAAAAAATTAGCTCGGGACGGAATGGGATTGGCGGGATTGAAAATCTTCATCCTATCCCATCACATTCTAGATCGGGACGGGATCCAGATGAAATTATTCAATCCCATTAAGACCCGAAAAAATCGGGACGGGACGGGATCGGGATTGCGGGATGGGATGCCCATCCCTATATGCAAATGCATTGCCATCAGCTCCATTAAAACTTTAGCAAACCATACAACAGAGTAACAGACAAGCAACTCAAGCAGCAAGCACAAACCCATTATAAATGCTAATTCTCAGTTGCTTAAACAACAAAACCCATTTTTCATAATGACTCAAACACAACCTCGACTTTGAATGTGACCTAAAATACTCTCTCAAATCCAAATAAAACGGTATTATTTTTGTGGTGTTTCACATGTACCTGTTATCTGAGCTTGGGCCTATGCATTGGTGGACTTAGCTTCAACATTAGGTAGGTCATCATCAAGCTCAACTCATCCAAATTCTTCTTTTATTTTTCTCAACTTTGGATTTCATTGACTTTTTCATATTCTCATCTTGTGCGTGTGCTTGGTGCACCCTTATTCTTTTCCAAAGTACTTTGACATTCACCAACATCAGACCTGTCATCTTTTCCATTCAGTCTTCTTGAAGACTTTCTAGGAGATTACCAATCATTTGGTGTACTCTTCCTTGGGGTAGGTTTTTTTTTTTTGTTCCAACTCCTTTTGGCTCCCTCCTTAGGCCTCAAATAGATCTTACTAGGAGGGGTGGGTTGTGTGACAGGGGTAGGGTCAACTTCAGCAACATGTGGGGTTGAAATGGGTTCAGGATCCATTAAATTAGATCCAGGTATGTTGCTCTCAGAAACCTGTACTGCCAATTAACATTAACAAATATATGCAAATCATCACTATCATCAATGTTTGTATGCTTCTAAAAATACATTATGTCTGCATCATTGCTTATATCCATCCTCACCTTATTCTCTAGAGAGGTATGTGTATCCCTAAGTGTCAAGGCATGTTTATTTTGGTTGGCTATACCTTCAAGGATACTCTTGTTTAGCATGTCCCAATTCAGATAATCCATATGAACTCCTACAAATACATTTCTCATTTTTATAGTCACTCACCTTCCATTTATCAAGGGCCTTCACTACTACAAATATTAGCTTAGGTAACGCTACTTAGATAGCGCTTTTTTAAAGAGCTATCCAAGTGGGCACTAGGATAGCGCTTATTTGTCTTTAAAAAAAAAAAAAAAAAAAAAAAAACGCTACAATAGCGCTTTTAATTTTTTTTTTCAGTTAAGCGCTATCTTAGTTATGTCTTAGATAGCGCTTTAAAAAACGCTATGAGAAAAAACGTTACCAAAGCTACCATAGCGCTTTTAAAGTGCTTGCATAGCGCTTCCGAAGCGCTATGCTACTTACATTTAGGATAGCGCTTCGATTTTGATCAAATATCAAATTAAATCTCATTTTTTCAGATCTTGATACGATCGGACGGTTAAGATCACAAGCCCTCATTTTTTCATTTTTTCAGATTTTGGTTTCCTCGACATTTAGAATTCTCCTTTTCAAACACACAGAGAGGCGATGAGGCGAGAGGCAAGGAACCGAGGCGAGGAACCAGAGGAGGCAAGGAACCGAGGCGAGGAACCAGAGGAGGCGACTCAGGCGAGGAACCAGAGGAGGCGAGGAACCGAGGAGTCGGAAGCTCATTTAAATCTGGGTATTTTGTTTCAAGTTTATATCTTTAGAACCGGGTTGGTTAAGCATGCTTTGATTTTGAATGGGTTTTCATTAGTTTGGTTTTGATTTGCCTTTTGTGCCCTAATTTTTTGATTTTCTGAAACGAAATTGAATCATGTTTATGTTTACATGGGGTTTGATTGTTTTGGTTTATTTTTATGAAATTGACAATGGACTTTGATTATGGTGCTTAAATTTGTGATTTTTTGTGAAACAGACTTGAACAATTTTGACCTAATGAATTGGGAATCTAATTTACAATGGGTTTCTTCTTATCAGGTGTTGGAGTTAGCAGGAAAAGCAGCGAGAGACAACAAGCAATCCAGAATTGAGGTGGAAGATGACCATATATCTTGAGAAAATATTGTTTGCTCCCATCCTAACAAAACATTTTCCACAACTTCGTCGAAAACATGAGGGTAGGGACTATCATTAAATTCATGTTTTGCATTTTCTCTCCCTTTTTTCTCTTCTATTTTCTCACTTTTGGCAAGTTTTCTTGGAGAAAGTTTCTTTTAAACATAGCCTAAGAGATGAATGTCCTGTCTTGTTATACGACTAACTAAGTTTTTACATGATCGACCAAGTTATATGCTTATACATACTCATGATATACTCAAGGATACAGAAGTAAGCATGCCAAACCATCTAATATATCCTTCAGTACAATCGGAAACTAACTAATCAAATTAATAAAAAATAGTTGAATCCAATTGTTTTCCCATGTATGGCTGTGGCTACTTTCTTTGTTAATAAATATTGGTATACGAGTATTGAGATTCAGGAGTGTTTTGCATTAGATATGGTTTGTCACTGCTGTTTGTAGTGCAACTTTCAGGCAGTTCTTCTTGTTTAATAGATATTATTAAGTCACAGGCTTAGCTGGGTTTAGTATCTTAGTATGGTTGAAGTCTCAAGATTGCTAATTACATTCAGCAATATGGTATTGCTATTTTGTCAGGTTGCGGAGATGGAAGCTTGTTTGCAGGAATCCAATCTTACAGTTCCAACTCGTGAAGTTCTCTACTCTATTGCTATTGTTAACTGTGTCACCTATGCCTCGTGATGATTTGGCTCCAATGAGGAATGTGACTCAAACTGCTCCTGTTCCGTCAGGTTGTTATTTTACCAGTTGCCTTTGCTTTTACGTTGTTCTGGTCACGTTTTGTCAAGTAAGGTTCTTATTTGGTTGATCTGAGTGCTTTAATGCTTTTATCTTGTACTAGTTTTTATTTGACCTTGCTTGGCGACAAAACTTAGGTTGTGTTTTTGGAGTCGAAAGTAAATGCACTTGTACTTCTCATAGAAGCACTAGGCTATAGTGATAAGTTATGGTTGTATTAGTATGGTCAACCAGACTTCTAAGTTTTGGAAATTGAGTTAGTTATTGAGACTCTGAGAGATAGAGATAGTGGCCGTTAGTTATAATTGCTGGGCCAGGAATGTTTGCAAGAAAATAATTGCTGGTAGTTTTACGTGGCTATATCCAATAAGTAACTTCACAATGTGTTGTGTAACGCAGCCTTAGTCTAAACTTCAAGCGTGACAACTATTTGCGCTATGCATACTCAGATAATCCAATTGTTCAGCTGAAATGATCCTCTTCCTAACTCCTTAAATCATTTTTAAGCTGATGATAAAACTATGGTTTGAAGTTATACTAAGATGTAGAAAGTGTTGTTTTCTTTATGTTTGTGATTAAATTGTTGAATCTGAAAGAGGGTACAATGTAACCTTGAGTTAGTTTGAGTTTCTATAGCTTTGATTGGGCTATACTGGTTGCTTTGATTTATGTAAACGTTTGATTGGGCCGTAGTTTTATTTATTAAGGATTCATCTTATAAGATTTGTAGATAGATTTTCATTAAAAAAGAAGTTGATGCATCAGATATGAGAATATGGCGAGGCCGATTGTTGTTGAACTGAATGTGCCTCAAAATTTGTATTTCATTTCTAATATTAGTGAATGCAGGAAGGAGTGCTTTGGATAACCCTCATCATATGGAATTTGAAGCCAAATCTGCTAGAGATGGGGCATGGTAACTTCTAACTTGCAGGTATGATGTTGCAACTTTTATCTCTCATAGGTTGTTTAACACACATGATCCGGTAATTATCAGCTCATATTGAATATGACTGATCTTTGATATAATTGATTAGCTTGCTTCACTTCATTTTCTGGGTTGATTTGTTTCTTGATTGTGATCATTGTTTGAGTTCTTTTCATTGTAAGACATCTCACAGGACTGCACCTTCTTGTTTCCAATTTTTTTAGGCTCGTGAAGTTGACATTTTTTAATGAATGAAAGAATGAATACACACCTGATAAACTTCAGGGACAGTCTGCTTCATGTTAGCCATATCAAGTTTGATTTGCTGTCAAAGGTGTATTATTAGATGATGCTCCTTGGTGCTCTAAACTTTGACAGTACACTACTCAAAACCTTTGCTAGCTTGACATTTTCAATGAGTTAGGTAAGCTATAATAATATAAAAAATATCAACTATATTAGTGTTCTATTCTTTGTTCCAAACCTTTGTCTCAAATGACTCAGTATAAATAGTGAGCTCTACAAGCTTATCTTTCACAGCTAGAGCTCCTACTACTTCAGTTTAGTTATAAAGTACTGAAATTGTGAGGAGATAGCTATAATGGCAAACATCATTATCTTATTTGCTCTAATAACCATGGTGTTCACCTACTCTATAGTTTAACCTCTCAAGGTGGATCTTTACTCTAGTAAATAGTATTGTGTCATTGAGACTTCAACTCTCAAGTGTCAAGGCTAAACCAAATTCTTTCATTTTCATTTTCATTTTATTTTTTGGAATTTACAAAATTATGAAAACTAAAAAACACAATCACAACTCAAAAGACACTCACCGACTCGCACCACTTTTTTCTTTACCCTTCCTATAAAGATTCTTACCTTGGCCTAGGAAGAAAGGAAAAAGAAACAGTGAATACAGAGAGAAGGGAAAGAAAGTGAGAGATGAAGAAATAGAGTTATCTGTTGTTATCATTACCCAGAGAAGAGTTGTTGTTGTGTAGAGTTTGAGTGGGAGAGAGAGAGAGTTCTGAACGAGATAAAAAAAAAGCTCTTGAAATACACTCTCCTCACATTACAGCAACAACTTGTACTAAGAGAGAAAGAAAGCTAAGAGTGAAAGAACAACAAAAAGGGGAAAAACAGAGTAGGAGACATGGTGGGCTCAGGAGGATCAGATAGGAGCAAAGAAGCTGTTGGGATGATAGCCTTGCACGAGGCACTTAGAACCGTCTGTCTCAATTCATAATGGACTTACTCCGTCTTCTGGACCATTCGACCTCGCCCGTACTTACTTACTTACTTCTCTGTTTTGCTTTTGTAGTAAATCTCTGATTTTCTCTTTTCTTTGGGTTTTTTTTCAATGAGTTGTCTGGGTTTTTGCAGGAGAAGTCGAGGTGGTAATGGTTGCAAGGTCGGCGAGGACAACGGTAGCTTGTAAGTGTAATTTTATTTCACAAACTTTGTGTTCGCCGACTCGGGGGAGAAAACAGGGGAGCAGCTTTGCACAAACATGGGTGTTTTTGTCTGACTAAAATGGAGTTCTGGGTTTTGTTTTAAGAGTGATTGTGAGAATGGGTTTTGTGTTTGGAGTGATTTTGATAATGGGTTTTGTTTTTTTAGATTGAATTTGATGGTGGGTTTTGTATTTTAGAGTAATTTTGAAGATGGGTTTATGGTTTAGGATTGATTTTGGGAGTGGGTGTTAATTTTGTAGTTAAATGATATGGGTTTTTGCTTCTAGAGTAATTTTGAAGATGGGTTTATGGTTAAAGATTGATTTTGAAAATTGGTATTAATTGTCTAATTAAATGTTATGAGTATTTGTTTTCAGTGCAATTTTCACAGTGGATTCTGTTTTTGAATAGTTATGAGTGGATTCTGTTTTCAGTGCAATTTTCACAGTGGATTCTAATTAAATGTTATGAGTACTTGCTTCAATAGTGATTTTGATAGTGGGTTCTGTTCTTCAGATTGAGTTTGAATATGGGTTTTGTTTTTAGAGTGTATTAGAAACAAGGGTTTTAGTTTTTGGATTGATTTTGAGGATGGGTTTTGGTTCTTGTGCAGGATGTTGATGTGGGAAGACGGGTTTTGCCGAGGAAGAGTCGCAGAGTGTCTGGAAGATATAGATGGAGAAGATCAAGTCAGAAAGGCCTTCAGCAAAATGTCTATTCAGCTTTACAATTATGGAGAAGGGTGGGTACTGGGTAGGTGTTTTTGGGGTTCAAAGTTTTCTGAAAGCAAAGCTTTTGTTGTAAAAGAGTGGACTTTAATTGGTTCATTGATTTGGGCAGGTTAATGGGTAAAGTAGCTTCTGATAAGTGTCACAAGTGGGTTTTCAAAGAACCTTCAGAATGTGAAGCCAATATCTCCAATTATTGGCAGAGTTCATTTGATGCTGTATGTTATGCAAATCCTAAATATCCTCTCTAAATGTTAGAAAATTTCGCATTTTTGGTGACTAATTTGAGTTCACTTGTCGATTCTTTGCAGATTCCCACTGAATGGACTGATCAGTTTAACTCTGGAATTCAAGTAAGGAAGAGCAAATCAGTTTTTTGTATTTTTATGGTTTGATTTCGATTTTGAAGTTTTTAGATTTTCCACTCATTGAAAGATTTTCCACTGAATGGACTGATCAGTTTAACTCTAAATGGAGGCCTATTCCGAATGGTTTGTTTATCGTGAAGTCTTTGGAGATATTCAGACTTTTATGATGTTTAACTACATGTGTGACTTCGTTGTCTATGAATGCAGCTGTTCAGAAAGTTGACAAGGGATGTTAAATCATCCATTCAGAAGGTGCTGACTCTCTCCCTCCCTTTCTACCCTCTACCACTACATGAATGCATGAACGAAGATGTTCCTAATTGTAATATAGGTTTTCTTGTAGCTAATTTATTTATGTGAATAAATAGTGTCTTGACAAGGGAAAAGATGTTGACCTGCGAATGGCAATCAATGCCAAAACAATTACAAGTGGCCTTAAGTATTCTCTTGCCACTGGAAATTGGGGAGGCAGAAAATGATGCAGATGTCAGGTTTGACTTCTTCTATTGTACGTATGCTATTCATTTTTCCGTGTCTGCATTTCCTTCCCTCTACATCACTGTGGTTAAAGTTAAATCCTTATTTATGATGCTCATAAAGATATTTTGTAAAAAATATGTAAGTTCTAACAACCACTGTTTTTTTTAGGTGTGTTCTTGTATTTCAGGTTAAGATTTATATACCGACTTAGTGTGTGTGTGTGTTGTTATACTTATACAATGCCATGATGCAATTTCAGGTTATGCGAGGATACAATTTGAAGTGGCGGTAGAATCTGAGAAACATTCAGCGGTGCCGCAATGTACAGACGAAGTTAGGACTGTAGGAGAAGCTGTTGGCCATTTCATTTCGTGGCCAAAAAAGCTGGTGTATATATATGATAGCATATTAACAATTTTGTATGAATGCTTAAATTATATTTTGAATGAATGAGAAACAGTTAGTTATCATGTTGTGTCTTTATTGATTGATTGAACGTTGTCATTATTATATTAAATATTATATAAAAAAATATTATATGGTAGTTAATAAAAAAAATTCACCGAAATTAAATAGCGCTTTAGAAGCTAATTAAAAAAAATTAAAAAAATAAAAAAAAAATTAAAAATTAAAAAAAAAATCAACAAAATTAAATAGCGCTTTTATAAGCGCTATTCAAGCTAATTTAAAAAAAAAATTAGCGCTTACATAGCGCTTTTTAAAGCGCTATTGAAGTTAATCAAAAAAAAAAATCAACGCTTACATAGCGCTTTTTAAAGCGCTATCTAACGAAGCGCTATTCAAGTACGCGCCTTGCATAGCGCTTTTTTTAGCGCTATCTAAGCTACCATAGCGGTCGCTTAGATAGCGCTAAAAAACGCTATCCAAGCCTATTTTTAAGCGCTATCCAAGCCTATATTTGTAGTAGTGCTTGGCCTTCCTACTCCACTTCTCATCATAATAATGGACCATTAAGTTCCACACCTCCAACTCTTGTCCCAATTTTCCATTACTATATTCATCGTGAATAAAATAAATAAAAAACATGCAAACTCATGCAAAGTAACATGTATCATAAGTAAAGTGAAAATACAAGATAAGTACACAGAATGCTTCATAGTCATTGCACTAAATGAGTACCCTAACAACAACAACAACAATGATTCATAGCCACTGCATTGAATGAGTACCCTAACAACAATGATTCATAGTCATTGCACTGAATGAGTACCCTAACAAACAACAACAATGATTCATAACCATTCCACTGAATGAGTGCCCTAACAACAATTATATCATTCACAAAATGATTCATAGCTGTTACACTGAATGAGTACCCTAACAAAATCCCTAACCATTCCACTTAATGAGTACCATAAGAACAATGACATCATTCACTGAATGATTCATAGCCATTGGACTGAATGAGTACCCTAACCATTGCACTAAAAGAAAACCCTAAGCAAATAAGCAGTGGATGACCCATCATTTGTGTAAATGAACAAAACCCTAACAACAACAACAACAACATCATTCACACAATCCCTGAACACGGATTGAAACACCAAAACGAAACTCTCAAATATAGAATAACACTTACAATATGTCACGCCAATGAACAGAAGGTCTTAGATTTAGCTTGATGTCCTCTTCACTGTTTGAAGGAGTGAAATCTCGCATCAGATCTGGTTCCTCTTGATTGAAATCAGTAAACGAGTTTTAATCTTCCCAATGAATGCTCAAAGTAGTGCCCCCATAATCACTGCTACACTACTCACCAAAACAACGAACATGGTCCTCTTCACCTTCCCCTTCTTCTTTACATTCGTTCGAACTTGCAGACAATAGAGCAAAGACTACAGATAGTGAGAACACAGAACGACTGAATGGAGGGAGTTTTCCCTCCCCTCTCCAACTCTGTGAATGGTTACAAAGGGATAGATCAAATCGCAGTTGTGAACGTCAATTCATCAGATGACAGACAACTGAGATGATCCCCTCGGTTACATCCTTCACATCGTGCGTGAGATGCACGTGAATGGTATTTTCGTCATGAAATTAGGTCACGTGCGTGCCTCACAGTCAATGGACGTTGACTGCTAATCAAGGGAGTTAAGTGCAATAGTGAATAATGATGAGTGTACTTATCAATTAACCCTTTAATTATAAACAAAATCACTTAATGGAGAAGGCTGGAAAATTTTTAATCATAAAGATAAAACCAAATGCGCTTAGTAGAGGTGTGGCGGATGATATCACGGGTTTGAACCCGGCCGGCGGCATGAGGTGAGGAGGATTAAGGGTAAAAAAAATACGCTTAGTAATTACATTTATTTTGAAGATCAAAAAGAAAAATTTTAATAGTGGAAAAGATGAGAAGAAGAAAAGGGTATGAAGTTGCTAAAGCGTAAAACTAAAGAGTTGTTTAGGAACTAATAAATATTTCCATTTTTTTCGTTTTATAATTTCATCTTAATTCATTTAATCTAACGGTTGAGAATTGCGCCCTCACTGAATGAGTGTGAGATTAACCTCATTGAATCACCACTAAATTTTTTTTTACGTGTTAAACGTGTCCCAAATACCATCAAATAGAATGTTTTGGTTTCTTTATCGTCCAAAGATCTTAATAATATCCATAAGAACACCCAATGGACCGTATATATGAATTCTAACTGTTGGATGCAGTGCACAAAGATACTAATGAAAAGCTAAAATGAGAATGAGTTGACAAGTAGATGATAATGGTTTAGGCTGATGATGAGATGAGCTTAAGAGAATATATGAGGAGAAACTGCAAGTAGGAATACACAACAAATGTACGTGATTGTCTTCTCTTTAGCCATCTTTTTTACGGGGATCGATTTCTTTACAAATAATTCCAGTCCAACGAGGCGGCTGATGTGCTATCGATTTTTTTTACGGGGATTGATATCACGTGGATGCCCATGAGTGAGGTGCAACAAAGTCAGATAGTGAGCCCAGGCCCATCTTTCTTCTTGCTCTTCGTCTTCCTGCTTCGCCATGGATTTGGTACCACACGCTTCAAGGTTCCGCTGATGCTAGCCTGTTCAAAAGAAGAACATAAAACAATTTGATTAACATAAAGCAATTTGATTAATTTAAAAAAGAAAGTAAAACTTTTGGAAAAAGTGGATTTGATTAGTTGAAAATGATCAAAAGAAGCCAAAACTATCACAAATAATGGCCGGTGAAATGAACCAACATAAATAAAAGAATGATTAGTGGGTCAGGCATTGTGACCTTAGCTTCTTGTTATGATTCACGTTTTTTTTTTCTTACGACTTTCAAGATTTTAAGTAATTTGGGCACCTTTGCTAGTCGAAGAAGACTAAATGTGGCGTTGGAAACCTTTCAATTCACTTAGCCACCTGGGTTCAAATGTAACGATGCAAGGTTTATTTATCATCTTTATAAAACAACAAAAAAGTTTATTTATCGCCAGTATTTATATATTTTTGCCATTTCGCGTGTTATGAGAAAGCAAAATCTCTGACAATAAAACATAAGTTAACAAATATTTATAAGCTAGTGCACATATAGCACAAATAAAGGTTTGTCTACATAGCGAGGAAACGGACGAGGGAGAGGGTGCAGCCGTTCACCCCCTCAGAATACGTGAAAGCGCCTCAAAACACACACTTTCACACATCTCGAGGGAGATTAACGGCTTCACCCCCCTCCCTCAACCGTTTCCTCGCTCCTTTCCTCGTCATTTAGAATTTTCCCACAAATAATAATGTACATTCTTATTTTACCAAAAGACATGACATGATCCCTCTCTATAAAACTAGCTAGCCTTTCTTTTTGAAAAAAAAAAAAACTAGGTAGCCTAAAAGGTAATCCGTACGCAATAGTGACAATAACAAGAGTGACTTTGACCCAAATACACTTTATCAAACTGGAACATAAATTAAGAATTTGGATCATCACCATGGTTTCTAAACAAATTAATCTCAACCCGACAAGAAAACCACATGATATGAGGAAACTGTTATGCCGGCTAAAAACATTAGCATGCATACAAGAGAAAATACAAAATTGGGCTTAGTTTGAAGTGAATTTCGTGTGAAACATGGCAATATGAATCATCCAAAGAAAGGAATTAGCTTGGCAATTAGAATCAAAATTTATAAAGCAAAAAAGATATTTTTTAAAATTTGAAAACCGAAAGTTGGTCATCATGGAAAATAGAAAAAGAAAAATAAAGAAGAAAGTTAAAGAAAAAGTGGGAAGTGAGAAAATTACCCAGAAGTGAGAGGTTGTGGCGGAGGAGAGACTCAAAGTGGTCAGATTACCCCTCCTTGTTCTTGTGATCATCTCCACCTTAGTATTCCCACTGTATTCACAGGTCGTCGTCGTCGAAGAAGAAGACGGAGAAATGGAGAAATTATCTTCGGCAACTCTTGTATTCCCCTTCAGACCTCTCTTCACCCACTCACGAAACGACCCCCTCTGATCCTTACTCAAACTCTTCCCCATCACCCCATGTTCAGGATTCGCAAATGACGTGAATGAAACCGAGTAAGATGAAGAGCGAGCCATGTAAGGCCCTTCAAACACAGTAGTGGGTGAGGACGTGTTTGTGCTCATTTTGACCTCTGAGAGTAGTCTTGGTGGTAATTCTAGACACCTTGCACTCTCACACTGCCTCAACCTGTTACTGTTGTTGTTGTTGATAGATGAGCATGTTCTAGGCTTTCCTGGGGCTACTTCCCACAGGAATGGGACCGAACCCGAAGATCGAAAGGGTGGTGTTAGCATGCCTGCTGGCTCAGGTGACTGACTTGGTAGTGCAAAGTATGAGAGCTTAGGCGCGAAGCTTGCTGCTTCATCTTCTTCAGTTACATCAAAGACACCCATACTTGCTTTTGCTATCTTCTAATATTCTACTAATGGTCTCTGTTGGGTTGCTTGGGCATGTGAAGTGAGAAGAAATAAGGGAAGGGAAGGTTTGTTTGTATGTTATAAAGGGTAGTGGGTAATGAATGTGAATGAGTAACGCTCCGAAACGCTACTAGCTAGATAGAGATGTGATGTATTTTATGTTTATCACGTGTAAAGGCACGGCAGCCGGCCTTTGAGTCTTCCTTTCTATTTCCCCTTCTCCCACACACTAGGGGTGGGCACGGGACGGGATGGGATGAGATATATCCATCCCTATCTCATCCCATTCATACGGGTTTGAGACGGGATGAGATGGGAAAAACCCCATCCCGACCTCGTCCCATCCCAAACGAGTTCGGGACGGGACGGGACGGGATCAGCGTGCTAATCTGGACATATCAAATAGAAGCCTGGAACTGTTGGACTGCATTTGACAATATATTTTGAAGGAAGCCTGGACTGTTGGAAGCTGGAAGCTGGACTGCTGGAAGCTAGACTGTCTGGAAGCTGGACTGCTTGGACTGCTGGAAGCCTGGAATCCTGGACTGCTGAAAGCCTGGACTGCTGGAAGCCTGAACATTTTATGCAAATGTTCATAAAATAAATAAATAAGTAAATAAAAATATTAATAATTAATATTAAAAAATTAGTTCGGGACGGGATGGGATTGGCGGGATTGAAAATCTTCATCCCATCCCATCCCATTCTAGATCGGGACGGGACGGTTATTCAATCTCATTAAGACCCGGAAAAATCGGGACGGGACGGGATCGGGATCGCGGGATGGGATGAACACCCCTAACACACACTGTTGGTTGAGGCGTTTACTCAAAACAGATTCTGTGCAACTGGGTAGCAAGCTAATTTACACACACACACATATATATATGGGCCTAGGGTGAGGATCCCTCTCATTTCATTTATTTAGATACGTCATGGATATTTTTTGTGCCTGTTTTATGTCATATATATGGAAATAGTGAGATTCACATCCCCATTGAAGATTGTTGTATTTTTTGTGATAACTACACCAAGGATACTACTCATCTCTTCTTTCTTTGCCCGATCATTCACGATTTGTGATAGATTTCTCCTATCCCAAATTATTGGATCAATGATACACTACAAAAAAAATTTAAATCAGCAACGGCTAAAAACCATTGCTAATTGTCCCAAAACCGTAGCTAAAAGGAATCAGCGACGGCCCAACAACCGTCGCAATACTGTAGCTATTTGAATCGTCGTTATTTGAATCAGCAACGATAAACTATCCCGTCGCTAGCCAAAACCCATCGCTAACTCAAAAAAATTCGTCGCTAAAGCCGTTGAAAATTTCGACTAAAATTGTCGCAAATTAAAAAATACCGACGGTTTTTGCCGTCGCTATTTAGCGACCATTTTTTTTTCGTGGCTATTTAGCGACCGTTTTTGCTCAATAGCGACGGTTTTTTTTTTTGTCGTGGCTATTTAGCGACGGTTTTTTGCCGTCGCTAAATTGCAAATCTAATTGACAAAACAGCCACAGTATTTGCCGTGGCTATTTAGGGACAACTTTGTTGCAAATCATATTGACAAATGAAATTTACAAATTATAAATTACAAATGATAATTCATTTTTATAATGAAATTAGCTATATATTAATGATTGTCCATTCTGAAAATTAATATAAACTACCAGAACTAAACATAATTGATCAAAATTATAACAAAAATTACACAGAATCTCTAGAATATCATACAAAAATTACAAAGAATCCATACAAAAATGACAAAAAACCACAAAAAAAAAAATCGATCTATAGAAAGATCTTTGAGATCTCTGATCTCGAAGATCTGAGATCACTGATCTCGGATATCAGAGATCTCTGATCTCGAAGATCTGAGATCACTGATCTCGGATATCAGAGATCTCTTGCAGCTAGGGAGGCGGCGGAGGAAGGGAGGGGAGAGAGAGGCGGCCGGGATCGGTGTCGAGGGAGGCGGCGGACTTCTCCACTGTGGGTTTCTTCTCTGCAGGTTGAGAGAAAATATTTGGTTGAGAGAAATTTTTTGTTTAAGTTGGTTTGTAGAGAAAATTTAAATGTATATAGAGAGAGGTAATTGAAGGGGATTGGTTGTGTTAGTTTCACGCGGATAGGTGACGTGGTTTGGTTTAGTGCATTGGATTGAACTAAAGTTTTTGGGTGTTATTGACGGTTGAGATGAGGTTTCTCGCGGATCGGTGATGTTGTTTTTTTTAAACAATTAGCGACGGTTGTTTGTCGTCGCTAATAAAAAAATAATCTAAAACTTAGCCACGGTTTTTTGCCGTAGCTAAATTCTTCAGTGTACAATTTAAAAAAAAAAACCAATTAGCAACGTTTTTTGCCGTCGCTAATAAAAAAAATAATCTCAAAACTTAGCCACGGTTTTTTGCCGTAGCTAAATTATTTAGTGTATAATTTTTTTAAAAAAAACAATTAGCGACGGTTTTTTGCCGTCGCTAATAAAAAATAATCTAAAACTTAGCCACGGTTTTTTGCCGTAGCTAAATTCTTTAGTGTAAATTTAAAAAAAAAAAACCAATTAGCGACGGTTTTTTGCCGTTACTAGTATAAAAAAATTTAAAACTTGGCGACGGTTTTTTGCCGTAGCTAAATTCTTTAGTGTATAATTTCTTTATTCAAAAAAACCAATTAGCGACGGTTTGCTGTCGTTGCTTATTTTTTTTTAAATCAATTAGCGACGATTTTTTGCCGTCGCTAATATAAAAAAAATTTAATTTTTTTAAAAAACAACCGTCGCTAATATAAAAATATGTTATTTAAAAAAAAAATCCATCATCATCATCACCATCACTATAGACCCTAAATTTTCTCCAACATCATTTTGAGGCCCACTCTTAAGTTACTTTTGTCGGCAATTGGGCCTTACTTTCACCTCCCCTAGTAGGGATGGCAACGGGGCAGATTTGAGCAAATCCATCCCCGATCTGTCAGGAATAACGGATCCCCCAATCTGCCCCGCCAATCCGCACAAAATTATAACAAAGAATTACAGAAAATATACTTCATTATCTGATATAACTCATATCTTACAGAGAATGACAAAGAATTACAGAGAATTCATACAAAAAAAGTACAAAAAATTACAAAAAAAAAAAAATCGATCTCTGAATCAGATTTTAGATCTGAGATCTGATATAACTCAGATGATCTTATTTCAGATCTGATATCTTGAAGCTAGGGAAGGGAAAGGAGGGGAGAGGGAGGCGGCCGACAGATCTGAGTTCGACCTTCGAGGGAGGGGAGATGAAGAGGAGACCACCGCCACTAACCACCGTGAATATCAAATAGGTTAACTAACCAGACCCTCCCTCTTCATCTCCATCGTGATCTGATTTCGCTGTCAGATCTGAGATCAAATTTTTTGTTTTTTAAGAAGAACGACGCAGCGGAGATGGAGAGAGGCCTATTGCCCGTTGGTCTTTGGCCGAGATGGAGAGGAGACCGAGACAGTGCAGAGAAGGAGACGATGGCAGCCGAGAGAAACTTGTTGTTGGTATGTGGCCGAGGTGTATAGGAAACCGAGACAGAGATGGAGAGGAGACCGAAAATCCAGGAATCCTTTACCAAATCCGCCTCAAACGGGGCGAGTGGGACGGGTATCCGTGAAAATCCGCCCCACTACCATCCCTACCCCCTAGCTAGTCGCCCTTTGTTGTGTTTTTTACTGTTTAATTTGCCAAGTCACTATAAAGGACCCCTCCCTTAAACACACCTTCCCTACTCTTACCATAAATTCTCTTCTTATGATGATCTTCCAAGAACAAAAAAGGCACCACCAAACCAAACTCAAATTCCCTCCAAATAATAATTAAGTCCAAATCATCAAAATCCTTCAAAGATATATATATAGAAGAAGAATCATGACTTGTGTGTTGTTGTTCATTCTTCTCTGGTTAGAAAAGGAGACACACTGCTCACTATCTACACACATCCACTAGGCCAAAAGGAATTTTTCATACTTTTTTAATTCATTAAATTAATCAAAATGACTATATCTTAGAATTATTATATAGTAAGTATAGTATAGTAATGTTATTTTTATATAGTAAGTAATATAAAAATAATGTTATTTTAAAAAAAAATCAAGTAGTGACGGTTTTTGCTATCGCTAATATAAAAATAATGTTATTTTTATAAAAACAATTAGCGACGGTGTTTTGCCGTCGCTAATATAAAATTAATGTTATTTTTTAAAAAAATCAATTAGCGACGGTTTTTTGCCGTCGCTAATATAAAAATAATGTTAATTTTTTTTTTTAAACAATTAGCGACGGTTTTGTTGCCGTCGCTAAAATAAAAATAATGTCAAATAAACCGTCGCTAATATAAAAATAATGTAAGCCTAGCGACGGTGTGTTGCCGTAGCTAAATGTTTTTGTTTATAATTGATTTTTTTTTAAATCAATTAGCGACGGTTTTGGGCCGTCGCTAATAAAAAAATCTTTGTAAACTTAGCGACGACTCATTTACCGTGGCTAAATATTTTTTTTGTATATATATATATATATATTTTTTTTTTAAATCCATTGGCTAAATGTAAAGCTTAGCGGCGGCACTATGCCGTCGCTAAATGTTTATATATATATATATATTTTACAAAATCCATTAGCTACGGTAGAATACTGTAGCTAATGAATTTTATTTGTAAAGCTTAGCGACGGTTACGATACCGTCGCTAATACAAGAATTAGCGACAGTTTTAAACCATCGCAAAATATTTAGCGACAGATTTTTAAAATTATTGGTTGAAACAGTGTCAAAACCATTAGCGACGATTTTTTGCCATCGCAAATCTTATAATTAGCGACAGTATCAAAAAACCGTCGCTAGTTTCCGTAGCTATTAAAGCTTTTTTTTGTAGTGATAACTGTATAATGCCAACTACTTCTCACTTTCTCAATTTCATATGAGATACTACAAACATGCACAAAGATATCAAGGATGGAATGCTTGCGCAATTCACTGCCTTCCCCCTTATTATTTGGCAAACTCGAAACAATTGGGTTTTCATTAATACCAAATTTTGCCCTCAATAGTTCCTATCTTCTTTTCACTGTATTTGAAAAAATTGGAAAATACTAATGGTTCCCCACAAGCACCAATTCCCCGAGTCACCAATACATACTCACTACCCAAGATGCTGATATAGTGGACTTCATTAACCATTTCCTTGCCACAACAGTACTCACCGACTTTTGGTCAAACCAAGCGTCCATTACCCCCTCTGAGTCAAACTTGCCCTCCTCATATGGTCCTTTCACAGAGTTAGCCACAACCAAGATTCATCTTATTCATGTTCAAATCTAAACAGTCAGGAATCATCCCCTTAATTCTAGATCCTTACAGCTCAGACCCATTCCCCAACACCAGGATCCAGATACAATTATTGTTACTTATGATGCTAGCTTCGTTGCCTCATCTCAACAAGGCCCTATCGGTATTTTTGCAATCAATCTCCAATGCGAGATTATTGCTTAGGTGACATGCCCCATTGAAGAAAAGTAACGGACAATACGATGCTGAATGTCATGTAGATGAGGCGGCTCTGCTTCTAATCATAGCACGACAGTGGAGAACATGTTTCTTGTTGGGCGACTCCGGACAGCTTATTTCCAGTATGTATGCTGATTTACAACACTCTCGGGAGGACATGGACTGGGTTTGGCGGCCCCTTATCACCAGCATCCGAAGATTACTTACTATTCATCCCTTTTAGTTTTGTAATTTTATCAGTAGATAATTCAATTATGAGGCTCACAAACTAGCCACTATGACAGAACACCAGTACTTTAACCGACATTCCTAATATATATGCGATATGCTTTTATTAAAAAAAATAAATAAATATTCGTTCCCACAGCGAAACTTAAATTGTGACTCAACAACTACACTCAACTGATCTTCGGGAATTCTAATTGGCGAGGAAACCAGCAAGGGAGAGGAATGCAACCCTCCATCCCCCTCGAGATGCGTGCATTCCATCCACCTTCGCGCATCCCGAAGGGGATGGAGGGTTGCACCCCCCTCCCTCGCTGATTTCCTCGCCATTTAGACGGGTTCACTGATTTTACATGAACGAATAAAATGGTCAAGAAAAGGGTGTGTGATTAAGAAGAAGCATTTAGGTATATGGGAACATGCAGTGGGTTGAAGTGTGGACGTACAAGTAGCGGAGCTAATGAGAATTCAACACTTTTTTCCGTGTCTTTTACCACTTTCCCATTGTTTTCTATTTGTAAACTAATTTCAACACCCCATGCACTCCACAATGGAGATTTTGAATGACTTTTAAATTTCTCATCTTGTTCTCTAATATTTAGACATGATTTATTGGAACATTACGCATAAAAGCTAATTTTTACTAACTTGAGCCTACCTTATTAGTTTTCATTGTAAACTAAGGATCCACTATATATACAACTAAATGATAACTACATTATTTGAACAGAAATTTTGAGCAAAATTAAAGACCAACAACAAAAAAATGAGTCAAAGTTTTAGCTCATTTTGACATGGGTGCCTCGAGATTTGGGGATAAATGGAATTTCACTATTAATATCACAAACCGAACAAGGGTCCACCTTGGGAGAAACACGCTAGCACCCATTGTCCAAGACCACCCGAAAGGATGGTCCTTAAACACTCGCAAAGACTGTTTATCGAGATATTTAATGGCGGGAATCTAAACACGTATCTTAAAAATTGATGACTAAACGGTTTGAAACTTTGACTCGTTTTTCTAGTGTTAATTCATAATTTTCCTACACATTTCAGCTCAAAAAAATTTAAAAACAATATTTTTAACTTAATGGGGTCCTCCTAGGCCAGTAAAAGCAAGATTTGTCCAAACTCCAAATGCTTTATTTATTTGTCCCCATTATCTACAATATAGATAGACTTGTGTTTTACAATTCTGTAGCATAACATTTATATCATTTTGCGATACAAGTAGAACCCCCACATATCACACTAATCAATTTCTAAAATTAAAAGAAAAATCGTCAAATCTAAACTCTTTCCTCTCCTTGTTAGTATTGTGATACAACTAGAACCCTAAGCTTAGGAATATGATGAAATAAATAAATGAAAATAACACTTGAAAGTTTGAAGTGTCTAGTAAAAGCTCAATTTTCTCAACTATAAGAGTAAGTGGAACATTTTTGTAAAGAATTGAGTCGCTACTAGATATGGGTCCAACAAACCAACCACATTAAGACGAAGTCAAAAGTTCATTAAGGAATGACTTGTATGACTGGGGTGAATAGTTTGTTTTTTTAATCGTTAAATTTTTTTTTCTTTCTCAAATGCATACTAATCAAATCCATGTGATTATACTTTAGTGGGAGGAAAATGTTGCGGTTTCCAACGAGTTAGACTATGAATAGTTCTAGCTCCAATAAGTACATTTAAGCAAGTGATCCACAATCAAATATACGAATCAAGGTCAATCTTACTATCAATATGTTTGGTTCAAGTCTAGTCGACTAGGTTCTGATTTGACTTTTTCAAAGGTTGCAAGGCTCAGAAGAGTTTCCAATATCAAAGTGCAGAAATTCTAGGGAGCGAGGGAAGGAGTCTAGGAAGATGATTGTACAGGGTAAATAAGTGATTCTGCTTGGTCCAGATCCTTGGATAGTTACATGTCAAAGTCTTGACTATGCTAAAGAGGGTTCTCTAGTGGGATCCTGACTTTACGATAATGGCTTACTAGATGGGATCTTGACTCTACTCGAGTTGCCTACCTGGACGAGATCCTAACCTGCTCAGGATGGCTACTTGGACGAAATCCAAATCCTGCTTAAATTGCTACTTGAACAGAAGCATTACCTTCCTTAACATTGCTATCAGGATGGGATTCTATCGCTACTCGACAACTGCAGGATCCTGACTCTACTCATCAGGATGACTAGTTGGATGGGATCCACCTGCACGAAACTCATACTTAGCACCTCTTGAAACAAGGGGGAGGCTGCTCGGGATGAGCTTTTCATGCTGAAGTCAATTACAACTCAAGAATAGCTCTGAGTAGTATTAGTACTCAGAAAAATCTTGTGGGGTTTCTCTGCATGTCTAAAATGTCTTTTACCGTGTATTCACTCTAGTTACATTGAAACTTAGGTAGTCTGTTCTGTTTGGTTAGTGCGATTCTGGATTCCATGTCAAAACCCTAGAGGAGTTCATTTCCCTTCCAACAGAACCCCATTTTCCTTCTTTCCTTCTTGCCTCTCTCAAATGGAAATGGCAAAAGAAGAAGAAACACCCAAAGCATGACTCCTCAGAAGAAGAATCGTCAGGCAAAGTGATGATCCCATTCGAGAAAGGCCTAAAAACCGATGACAAAGAAGAGATCCTCTCAATCCTCAAATCCTAAAACAAGCCATCCAAACCTTCTCCTCCACCGCCGCCAAAACCCTCTCCGATCTCAGCCTCGCCTCCACCTGTTGTGAAGTAGCCGACCTCGACATCACCTCCGTCCAATCTGCCATCGAGAATATCACCTTCTCCGTTGTCTCCTCCATTATCTCAACGAAGGTGGGTAACTCATCACTCTCTCGATTTCGCTGTCTCTCTTTTTTCAATTCTTGATTGATTTTATCTTTGCTTCTCAGTTTGTTTTCTCTTTTTTGATTCAGCTCTTAAAACTATCTTATAAATTTTTAGGGTTTTGATTTCGTCTCAGTGTAACTCATTACTTGAAATTGTTCTCAGGTTGCGTTTGAGAATGGACAGCAAGGGTTTAACAGAGCAAGAAACTGCCTTATATGATCGCAAAATTTGTGGTTGGGGCGTAGACCCCCAACGAAGGTAACTTTTTTTTTTTTTTCACTTTGTTACTTTGCATTTGTATTTATTAGTTCAGTTGAAAGCAAAGGCAGGTTTGAGAAATTTTTTACTTTGATTTAAAATTAATCGGTCTGGTTGATTATGTAGGTTGAGCAAAGGCACATGTGTTGGTCAGCGGCATTAAAGGTACATCGGTTGAGGTAATTTAGAACTAGTTTGTTTTTCAATTGAAATTTTTTTTTGAAGATTTAATTTCAAGCTGTTTCTATATGAGGGGAGCAAAAAGTACGAAAAACAGGTCGTTTGTCTGGCATTCCAAATAGGATTTGATTGAATTTATGAAAATTGCATATTTGAACTCAACATTTGGTCAAAGCTAAGATGTATTATTTGTATTATACCCAATTAATCAAAGCTCAATGCCAGTGTTGGAGAGTAATGGAAGACCAGAGCAGTGGTAATTTGAGTATGAGTTTTCGGGAGTACGAGGAGGAGAGCACCAGGTATCAAATATGGGTTTAAATTTTTGTTAGAATACCTCCATTACTAATAGAATTTGATGGGTATTTGTAACTGGCGTTGTTTGCTGTGTGGCAAAGCATCTAGAATCTGCAAACACCATGTTTTCATTTATTTGGTGGATTATTGGATTTTATTGGGTATCAGCTGGTGGGCAAGAGTTGACTCGTGATTCTCCTCAGCTTTACTGGTTTGTTCCAATTAGTTATTCGTTGTAGCTTGAAATTAGTTGTTTCTCTTGTGATGTTTTGTGTTGATCGCGCAATTCTGTTTGCAGGCTCTGTATAGTTTTCATGGTGTTTTATGTCTTCTTTATTGTTTTTTTCGTTGCTCTCGCTTGTCATTGGCATAGCTGTTTGCTGCTGTCTACCATGCATTATTACGATTTTGTAAGCTGTTGCAGAGCAGGTAAGTCTCATTTAATGATTGATTTTCTTTCCTTGGTGCATTATCTCAATATAGTTATCAAAAGTAATGAAAGTTAACTGGACTATGATACAAAAGATCAAATCTGGCGAACTTTAGGTCGTTCCTTTTGGAATCAAGAGGTTCACAGGTTGTGGTGGAGCAGAACTTCTTAATGGTGAACATATTGAGGTTGATTCTGTCATCCTAGCAACTGGATATCGCAGCAACGTTCCTTATTGGTTACAGTTGAGCAATATGCTCTTCTCCCTACTCTTCAACTAAAATTTCTAAGATTGCAACTAGTCTAAGTCGAAAATTTTGAGTTCATTTATCTAACTGTTTTTGTGCTTACTCATACGGGATAATGATTTCTTCTCCAAGAATGGACTACCTAAGGCACTATTCCCACGGACCGAGGGGGGCTCCTGTGCGGGGTGTGCTGGAGCGCGTCCTGCGCACTGTTGTCAACCGTTGGATGAATCCAACGGCTAATATGGACGGAACTCAAAATCTAATTTAAAGCAAACGTTTTGGCAGGTTTTAATATATTACAGCCGTCGAATCTGATCCGACGGCTGAGATTTTGGCTTTGGATGTTTGCTTTGAAAAGAGAGAGAGAGAGAGAGAGACAAGAGAGAGAGGCTACATCACTGATCTTAGGTGAAGCTCTTGAAAAAAGACTTACATTCTGGAAGAGCTAATCAATGAAGCTCTTGAAAAAAGACTTACATTCTGGAAGAGCTAATCACTTTCCAAGGGAGGAGATTGACTCTGATCAACAGTGCCCCATCCAAAACCCCCAGGGCCCATTTATTATATGTACTTGTTTCGTCTTCTTATTCAGGTTGCAAAGAAAATGGAAACAACAGTTCTTGTAGAATGGGGTCAAGGAATTCAAATGCTTGCATCCTCTATGATGGAACTTGGTGTGCACTAAAGGTAGCTTGGGCAATGAAGCATATTCTTCTTGGTGAGTTACTCTGGAGATTTGAGGAATCCAATGAAAGTTATGTTCTTGACTACAAAACTCATAAGGTTTATTAACTCAATTCTTTATCTCATAAACCTTTGTTCTTAGAGAGCACACTCATCTATTTGGTTGATGTCCTTAAAACAGACCATGATTCTTCAACTTGTAATGAGTTTGATTCAGCAACAAACAAACTATAAGTCAAAATTAAGTTACAAAAATCTGAACCCAGACATGAATAATAAGCAAATGAAGCAAATCCACCTTTCACTCCATCGAATCTTTGTTTGCAAATCCACCCTCTGAAAGTCGACCTCCTCCCTTCTCTTCCTCTTCCTCTCGATCGAGAATACAGTTTTTTTTTTTTTTTTTTTCAAAACGCAGACAACGACCCTCTCTCTCTTTCTTTTCAAAGCAAACATCCAAAGCCAAAATCTCAGCCGACGGCTGTAACATATTAAAATCTGCCAAAACGTTTGCTTTAAATGAGATTTTGAGTTCCGTCGATATTAGCCGTTGGATGAAATTCAACTGTTGACAACAGTGCGCAGGACGCGCTCCAGCACACCCCGCGCAGGAGCCCCCCTCGGTCCCTATTCCCACATGGTTGGAAAGGGAAAGATGGGCCTTACACAGTTGGGTTTACAAGGAAAGGGCTTTCTGCTGCATCCTTAGATGCCACAAAAATAGCTCAAGATATCGGCAAAGCATGGAAGGAATACACAAAGCAAACGATTATAGAGACCACCAAGCCTTCTCCAAAAAGCCCACGTTTTAAAAAATTGAGCATTTTGTGTAAAATAGGCACATGTATGATGTGTTTTTAGTTATTTGTGTTTTTTTTCATGACGGAGATGTGTGATACATATTTGGGACGCCAGATATATATATGACATTTTGTTTTATATTAATATTATTTTTAGATCAACTGCAAATATATATTTTTTAAATATTACAAAACCTCTTAGCATATAATATTAAAGTCCTGCTGGATAACGGGCAAAATTTCATGGCTATTATAAACTCATTCCTGGCGTATAATACTAAATTTCATGGTTGTTATAAATTCATTCCTGGCGGATAACATTAAATTCTTGACGATTATACATGTTGGCCATTTTGACTTATCGGCGGTTATAAACTCATTCCTGGTGTATAGATGTGCCACCCATTTTGGAGTCATGGCGTTTATAATTTTATAGCCGGCGTATATATGTGTAGTTCAATCATTTTCTCTGTCATTTCTAAGCACCACGAGTAAATTTTAGCTGGCGCATATATGTGTTGCCACTAAATTGTGCTGGATATTGTGTTTTTTTGTTCAAAATTAGTTCTGGTGGATTAAGGGACATATTCGCCGGGACAATCCATTTCCTGGCGCTAGCAATCTTGGAGGATAATTAATCCGTCATTGCAAGATTTTCCTGGCGGATATAGCTTTTCCTGTGCCGGGATTAGGTTTTTTCTATCATATATCATCCGTCGAAATTACCCATTTTTGTAGTAGTGCATTCTTTGCCCTTCTATATTTTTTTTCTCACTATTTGATTTCGTATTGGTTGGAGATTATTGGATGTCAATAAAAACAAAAATACAGGTTGGTGGACAATGAATTAGTGCATTGTAAACATAATTAGAGGATCTTAAATCACTCAGATTCATGTTATCTTGATCCATAACGTTTAATTGATCCGTTGTTGAAGAACATGAACTCCAATAATCACAAACTCGAAGAGGGAGAAATCAATATCTATCTTGCACTTTTCTATGAACAATTATGTGTTGACGTACATACACAACGATGGGCTTATATATTTATAGTAGAGGGAAATAGATGATAGTTTTCCAACTGAGCAATAATTCATACTTCCTATGAAAGTAAGACAATAATTATAGAAAACTTACACGTCCTATAGCCAACATGATTTCTATTATGGTTGGATTCCTTCAATAATATAGTAACTCGCGTATTTAAAAATACTTAAAATTAAAATACATGTGGGCTACACAATAGAAATTTCTTATATGCATATTACTGTCATAATGACAAATATGGTGATCAGTGAATATATGCATCTCAGAGTGCATATCAGTGACAGTCTACCATATTGGCTTGTAAAGTGGACAATAGATTGGCACAACCTAAAACAGGCAAGTGGATGAGATTTTTGGCTTCAGTGGTTGCTGTTCTTCAAAATCTCTTCAACTTGAGTCTTATTCAATCATCTCTCCGATCTCCCAACTAGTTTTTTTTTCACATATCTCCAAACTGATTTCGTTTCAGAGATTTTGGTGGAATGCGTTGATTTTGTTATAGAAAGATCTTGGAAGGTGAGGTATATTTATACAAGTACCTATTGTAGATGAGTAATTCTTTCTGGCCTGGGAAATCAGCGAGGTTGCTGCCTGGGGGGTGGAGATTTTACACTTTTGCCCCCCTTTTTAAACACCTTTTCCAAAAAGGTTGTTAAAGAGGGGGGGGCAAAAGTGTAAATACGCCCTCAGGCAGCAACCTCGCTGGTTTTTCCCAAGCCAGCTAGAATTTCGAATTGTAGATAGTTGAAAGATAAGGGTGACTTCGTATAGAGTTGAGAGAGAGAAAAGGAGGAGGAGGTGGTTTTGACACTTTGTCTTGTGCGATAATGGAAAAGGATGTGGGTTGCTGCAACTTACATTTGAAAGCGTAAGTGAGAGAAAAAAGAATATATAGGGAGATCATAGATTTGGTCCTAAACTAATAGTAAAATCTCATTTTTGTCCCTTTAACCCAATCCCCTTAAGTTAATTATAATTTTAACCCAATAAGTTATAGCCTAGCTGGTAGACTTGTGGAAGATGGTATCACAAGCCTACGGTTTGAACGTCTGCAACATTTTAGGTGAGAGGGGTTAAGGGATAAAAAAAAGGTTATAATTTTGACTATCAGTTTAATTGACTTCTGAGTGGTGTACACGAAAAATATGGTGGTGGAAATAGCCAACCCATCCCTAAGACACCCTACCATGGTTCCATGGATATGCCTTACAATTGATCTCACAACCGTTGAAATGAATGCATCCTTGGGATAATACTATTTTCCAAGTGTTGCCCAAGAGCAACAGTCTTTAAACTCTTAAAAATCAACACAAATTTTGGGGACCATCCTAGGATGATTCAAGGATTGTGATCGATTTAATTTTTCGAAGTAATTTTGGTATTTGATTTAAAAAAACATTTTGTTGTATATAGGAAAACGTACAAATTTGGTGGCTATATCAAACATATATAAATATGCGGAAAATTAAGATACAAGCAAATTAACTTAATGAACACATTAAGTGGAGCTTAAGTACACAAGTATCCAATAAATGTAATTTTTTGGGTTTTTTTTACACAAACGTATCGAAATCTATGAAAAAAACAAAATGATTTGGCTGAAAAAATGTAATTTATTCATAACATTTTGGGTTTTACAAGAAAATGTCGAAATTTATGAAAAAAACATGAAATATTTCGAAAAAAACTCATCAAAATAATATTTTTTTTATTTTGGTACAATTTCGAGACCTCCGAAAAATTAAAATATTTCACGAAATTTCGCTCCTTGGGATGAATGGCTATTGTGAGAGAGCCCTCGTGAACCGTACAATACCAGTTAACAAGAAGACGTTTTCATTCCGAATGAAATAATACCGAGTTTCTCTTTCTCATTGCTATTTGCCATCTCACAGTCTAAACATGTCGTGTTTTTCGGATTTTACTTTTGGGTAGGTCTATGAACTGTTTTCATATTTGGTTGGAAGACAGACCATATATTTTGTCTGGATGGATCAACATTGGATGCTAAAGGGAGGATTTGAAGGATTTCAATCAATTTCAGTGCTAGAGGAGGGTCTTTTTTAGACCAAGGTGTGCCGTCCCAAATAAGTCATCCATTGAGAAAGGGAAAGAGAAAGGATCCTGAAGATGAAAGCTGCGTTTGTTTGTTTTTTTTTGTTTTTGTCAACAATGAATGCTATTTTACAGTATTTCCATTTGAAAGGATTCAATCAAGCCAACACAATCGGACAATAATAATACTTTGACTAATTCACATCTCACCATATTAGAATATTATGCGACTATTTATTATTTTATATATACAAAATTGGATGGTGTTTGAAGTGAAAGATAAAAGACAGCTGAGATTTATCAAATTATAAGAATCTAACGGATTACTTAGAACTCAAAGCACCAAGAGTGCATGAGTTCAATTCCCCTACCTAACATTTTGATTTTTTTTTCAATTGTTGATAGTGGTGATTAGACATCTAAGTATGAAAGGTGAAAACTTAAGGCCGATCATGTTTTGACAAGTTTTAAATTTTTATTATGCCAACAGCACGAGAAATATCCTAGTATATATATTATTACCTTACAAAACAGGACAGCGTTTGGGGTGAGGGATAAAAGACGACTCAGATTTAACCAAATATATGAATCTGACGGATCTTATAAAACTTAAAACAACAATAATGCATGGGTCCGATTCACATACCCAACATTTGATATATATATATATATATATATATTTTTTTTTTGGAGATTAAAGACAGCTGAGACTTAAAATATGAAGATTTATCCCCAATAAGAGTTTAAGTAATTGATTCTCATACCCAACATTTTTTATATTTATTTTCTTCAAAAGTTGATTGTGGTGATTAGGCATGTAAATATATTTATTTATTTATTTATCATACTCAAACATTTAGCATGCGGGGTAATGCTATAGTAAGGTAGATTAGTGTCGCAACCTTTGGGTGTAATTAGTGTCGCAACCTTTGAGTATGATTATTGACACATGTTTTGAATGACAATATATTTATTTATTTATTGACACATGTCGCAACCTTTGAGTATGATTATTAAAGCACCAAATTCGATTTAAAATCGTTTTTTTTTTTTTTTTTTTCATAAGTCCAGTCCGTTGACAATCCTAACTATCATGGTGATTGAAATTAAAAGAATACTTTTATTGTGAGAGAATATGTTAAGTTATTTCAACAACCACTTAGTTTATTCTATTGAGATGTCCATGTTTTGCATTAGCACTGAAATCAAGATAGAGAATAGGTTAAATTATTTCATATTTTGCATTAGTTTATTCTATTAACTGAAATTCTATTGAGATGTCCACTTAATAATTAATTAATAGACCCCAATTTGTAAATGCCCTAATTAGACCTTAATTGAAAATTTCATTTTTATAAAATAATTTCATTTAGTATAGGTGTTTGTTTTAATCTTTTGAATTACTTTTCAAGAATTATATGAATAAAAGAAAAATCTCGCCCTTAAAAGGATAATATTCTTATGCATTGGATGGTTAGATCAATTGGAATGAAATCAACAACGCTTTATTGAAATATTATAGAGCTCTTATTCTAATTTTTTTTTATTGACATTTGCATACTCATGCTATGATTAAATTTTTTTTTTATTAACATATACAATGAGATTTATTGACAAGAATAATGTGATTTATTGACATGTACAGTGGAACTTCAATGTTAGAATATTCCTAGCATACATTAGAATACAGTGTTGAATATCCTAGCATACATTTGTATACAGTTTGATTTACATATGCATACAATATGATTTCAATGTTAACCATGTACACAATGTTATTTATATTTGCATACAAAATGTGCTACTCTGGAGGTACTGTATTTTTTGCTCATTAGTAGACTTTGTCAAAATTTTGTTGTCTACTCAAACATTTAGCATGTAGAACAATGTTGTAGTGGTTCATTTTATATATTTGCATTTTGAAGAATTACAAATGCAATATTATTGTGTATGACAGGGCTTAGTGTTGGAAAAAAAAATTAAGAAAACAAAGTAAACTCTGTCAAAATTCTGCAATTTTTATTTTTATTTTTATGTTTTATTGCTTTCTCAAACATTTAGCATGTGGAGTAATGTTATAGTGGTTTATTATGTTTTTTGCCATTTTGATGAATTACAAATGCAAATTTATGAGATATGACAAATTTTAGTATTGAGAAATTTTTTAAAAACAAGATAGACTGTTAAAATTCAACAAAAATATTGTAATTAATTTAGTTTAAGCTAGGGGTGGGCATGGGATGAGACGAGATAGACCCATCCCTATCACATCTCGTTCATTCAAGATCAGGACGGAATAGACCTCATCCCGACCTCGTCCTATCTCAAACTGGATCGGGGCGGGACGAGATGAGCACGTACTAAATAGTCCTCCAATAAAAAATAACAAAAAAAGTTTTATCTCACATTACTCACACATCAATAATGTCAAATTTATATACATATAACTTACATCATAAATGATAATAGATATTAAATAAATAAATATTAAATTTTTTGTTGGAAGATAAATAAATATTAAATTTCATTTAGATTTAATGATTCAATTCATTTAGATTTCATATAGAATTTCATCTTACATTGATTTAATTTCAACACATCCTAAACTTTAATTTAGAAGAGTATTTTTATTAAAATTAATAATAAAAATATTAAATAAATAATTTCAGGACGGGATAGGCGAGATTGAAAATCTTCATCCCAATCCCATCCCACTCAAGATGGGACGGGACGAGATCGGGATGAGTTTGATCAATCCAATAAGAACTCAAAAAAATCGGGACAAGACGAGTTCGGGATCGCGGGATGGGATGCCCACCCCTAGTTTAAGCTATCATTACAGAAACACCAAATATTTGTGGTTGAGATAATACCGCAATGGATATTAAAAAGATGAATGACTGGACATATATTAAATAAATATGTTTAGTGGTAATGGTACATGTGTCATAACCTTGGGGTATGATTAGTGATACGTGTCTTGAATGACAATATGTATTTATTAGATAACTTTTTTTTAATGGTAAATTTTTTAGTCTTTTATTATTATTATTATTATTATTATTATTATTATTATTATTATTATTATTATTATTATTATTATTATTATAGTTTAGTTTAAGCCCATGTACTAGTAGTTAATAACATATTGACCTAAAATTCTTAGAGTCATGTCAAGTGTTTTTTCAACATAGTTAAAGTCATGAGAAATATGATAAAAAGATAAGCCGCAATGTAAATAGTTAGCATCGTACGGTAGTGCCAACGACACGGGGAATACCATAGTTTATCTTACAAAACAGGACGGTGTTTGGGGTGATGGATAAAAAATGACTCAAATTTAACCAAATATATGAATCTGATGGATCTTATAGAACTTAAAGCACCAAGAGTGCATGGGTTCGATTATCATGCCTAACATTTGATATTTATTTATTTTTCTAATCACATTGATCTTAAAGCAACAAAAGTGCATGGGTTCGATTCTAACACCCAACATTTTTTATATTTATTTATTTTTCTTCAATTGTTGATGGTGGTGATGTAGTGAATGATGAAAATTCAAGGGTGATCATATTTTGACAACTTACAAAACAAGATGGTGTTTGAAGTGGGAGATAAAAGACGACTGAGATTTATCCAAACATATGAATCTAACGGATCACATAAAAATTAAAGCACCAAGAGTGCATGAGTTCGATTCCCATACCCAGTATTTTGATATTTATTTATTTTTCTTCAACTGTTGATGGTGGTGAAAACTTAAGGGTGATCATGTTTTGACAAGTTTTAAACTTTTATCGTGCCAACAGCACGCGGAATACCCTAGTCTATATTACAAATCAAGATGGTGTTTAGGTTGGAGATAAAATACGACAGAGATTTACCCAAATATGATAATCTAACGGATCACTTAGTACTTAAAGCACCAAGAGTGCATGAGTTCGATTTCCATACCCAACATTTTGATATTTATTTATTTTTCTTCAATTGTTGATGGTAGTGATTAGGCATGTAAGTATGGAGGATGAAAACTTAAGGGTGATCATGTTTTGACAACTTTTAAACTTTATCGTTCCAACAGCACGGGGAATACCCTAGTCTATATTACAAATCAGAATGTTGTTTTGAGATAAAAGACGGCTAAGATTGAAAGTTTGAGAAAGATGTTGATGGTTAATATTCACTATCAATAATGACATTTTTGTAAATAAGTTGCAAGTAGAAGCACAAATAAAAATGACAAAAAGGTAAATAAGTTGATGGAATGTATATGTGGTGAAGAGATACAAATTTTGTTTTTAAAAAAAAAATGTAAATCATCATAGTTATCTACTTAGTTGTCGAATTTTAGTAAATTTGGTATGGTTGAAATGCATTTTTGTATATCTTTCTAATGAAATAATCATTAATACAAACGTTTTAAGTTTTAAATATGCATGTTTTCAAAAAATAACTGTTATCTAATTTAAGACACATTGAAAATATAAAGATCTAACAGATTACATAAAAGGGGAGGGGAGAATGTTTGGCTAAAATTTAAGTTCGCATAGGACTCAAATACCCCTGTCGAAGTTGAGTGCCGAAGGCACGGGGAATACCCTAGTCTATATTACAAATCAGGATAGTGTTTGGGGTTAGAGATAAAAGACGGCTGAAATTTATCTAAATATAAGAATCTAACGGATCACATAGAACTTAAAGCATCAAGAGTGCATGAGTTCGATTCTCATACCCAATATTTTGATATTTATTTATCTTTATATTTAAAGTAGAATAAAATCTATTTATCATGTTAAACTTTTGTCGTGCCAATGACATGAGAATACCTTGGTCAACATACAAAGTGAAACATTGCGTTCAACCATTTTCCGATTCCAAAACAGTACCATTGCAGCAATATATGTATGTCAAACATGTTAACAAACTCAACTCATCGTTGACTTTGTTGAGAGAAAAATTTTCTTGTTAGCCAAGTCCTAATGTTATGCAACCAACAACGAACACTCGGAGAAACTTTGAAGAAGAGAACTACCACAAACTGAAGATACTTGAGTCTTAATAACTTGTTTTGATTGTATAACTGCTCTTTGAGGCTTCCCTAATTCTAGAGAGCCAGGCCGACAACACCAGGTTGAATCAATCTCTAGGATGATGGATGGTAATGGGCAGGTCTGACGCTGTCAGCCTGGCTCTCTAGCAAGGCTCTTGAGGTTTCTAAACATTCTGGAAAAAACAACTCTTAAACGAAATATAGAAAATATAATATATTCACTGACCTCTTTGGTTCAGTTTGACAAAAGCTTGAAGCAAAATGAAGGATTTTAGACCCAAAAAAATAAATAAAGTACCCCCACATGCTACATAAAAACATATAAATATAGTCAAAGGTTTTCAGTGTTATCGAATAGGGTCAAGTTTTTTCATCGATAAAGGAATCTAGGACTTCTAGATCTTAAGTTTGTAAACATGTATTATTATTCTCTCGTCTCTATCTGTCTGCTTGCATGGTTCGTCCCTTAGCTAGGCCATCAATGAGGAGGTGCACCAATTGCTGAGTGCCGGAATGATCAAGGAGTCCCACTACCCAGACTGGCTGGCCAACAATTATGGTTAAAAAGAAAAATGCGAAGTGGAGGGTCTACTTGGATTACACAGATCTCAATAAAGTCCGTCCAAAAGACAACTTTCCACTTTCGTATAGATCAGATAGTGGCCACAACATCCGGGCATGGACTTCTCAGCTTCATGGATGCATATTCCGACTATAACCAAATACAGATGCATCCACCAGATGGAGAGAAGACATCATTCGTAACAAAAAGAGGTACGTATTGCTACCAAGTGATGTTGTTCGGATTAAAAAATGCTGGAGGACCGTACCAACGCCTGGTCAACAGAATGTTTAAAGATCAGATTGGCAAGACCATGGAAGTATACATCGATGATATGCTAGTAAAAGGCCTACTCAAAGAGGACCACATCAAAGTCCTACAACAAGCCTTCTCCCAACTTTGCAAGTACAAGATGAAACTCAATCCACAACAGTATACATTCGGAGTAGAGTTAGGAAAATTCCTCGGGTCCATGGTCAACCAAAAAGGTATTGATGTTGATTCGAAGCAGATACAAACACTCCTAAGCATGCAAAAGCCCACCAACATCAAAGGTGTATAGAGCCTTAATGGCAGGATGGTAGCCTTCAATAAGTTCATCTCCAAATCGTCAGACAAATGCCTCCCATTTTTCATGATTTTGAAAGGGAACAAAGTTTTCAAATGGAATGAGGAATGTGAACAGACTTTCCAAAACCTAAAGGCGTACATGGGGAGTACAAAATTACTTTCAAAGCCAAAGCTAGGTGAGACACTATACTTGTATCTATTAGTATCAGAACACGCAGTGCTCCGCCCTAATATGTGAGAACAGGAAATACAGAAGCCAGTCTACTACTTCAGCAAAACATTTGCGGACGCAGAAGCTAACTATCCCGCATTGGAAAAATTAGCAATGGCATTGGTCGTGTCTTCAAGAAAGTTATCCCCATACTTCCATTCCCATTCCATCACTATAATGATCAAACATCCACTTCGGTCAGTATTGCACAAACCCGAGTTGTCCGGCAGAATGGTGAGATAGGAGATATAGTTTGGTTACGTTGACATCAACTATGCTCCAAAAACATCAATAAAAACTCAAGCACTGACGGATATCATTGCCAAATTCACAGGCGGTAGCAAGTATCAGCCAGACAATGATAAGGAGCAAGGAACTGTTGAATCCCACCCTCAAGGATGGATCCTGCATTGTGATGGAGCATCTACTGAGAAGGAAAATGGAGCTTAAATTATTCTCTACACCCCAGTTAGGATGACTTTAGAAAAGATATCAAATTCAGTTTCAACACTTCCAACAACAAAACTGAATATGAAGCGTTAATAACCGGACTATGATTAGCTAAACATCTCGGAGTAAAAGACATCAGTGTTTTCACTAACTCTAAATTGGTGGTCAACCAATTGAACGGAGAATTCCAAGTAAAAGACGCACGAATGAAAACATACCACCAAAAGGCAAGCGACCTGATAAAAGGCTTCAATGCAGTCATCGTCTGATGCTGTGCCAGGACGGATAATCATAAAACAAACAGCTTGGCGAATGAAGCATCACATGCAAAAAAAAAAAATTCGTCAATCCCCTTACCACAGTACAAGAAAGCTCAATCTTGGAAAAGTATGTGCAACAGATCTGGAAGACACTTAGATGACTCCACTTCTAGCTACATATAAAATGAAACTCTACCAACAGACCAAAATTGAGGTCCGTAAGCTGCGGAATAGAGCAATATGGTACACATTGATAAGTGGCAGGCTGTAGGTCCGCTACTAAGATGTCAGTCACCCAATTGACGCCGACTACGTTCTTCGATAAATTCATTTCAACATATGTTGGAATCATATGAGAGGTAGAACACTGGCTCACAAAGCCCTAACATTAGGATATTATTGGACAACAATGCAAAAGGATGCCAACGAACTTATCCGATTGTGTGATAAGTGTCAACGATTTGCTCTATACACAAACATGCCAGGTCAGAACATAATCCCGATGAATAGTCTATGCCCATTTGCACAATGGGAAAGGGATATTGTAGGTCCACTTCCACTATCCGACAGGAAGAAGTACCTTCTTGTAGCAATCAACTACTTTACCAAATGGGTATAAGTACAACCACTGGCTTAGATCGAGAACTTCTTGTGGAAAAAATGATATGTAGATTCAAAATCCACAGAAGAATTGTCACCGATAATGGGACCCAATTCGGATGCAAAAATATCAAGAAGTTATATGAGAACTTGAGCATTAATCGCCCCTTTTCAGCACCTGGTCATCTGCAAGCAAACGGAAGCAGACGTCACCAATCGAACAATCCTTGAGGCTATCAAAAAATGTTACAACAGCAAAAGGATTATGGGTATCTGAACTGCAAGGCATTCTCTATAACTACATTACAATAAAAATAACTCCAACTAGATAAACACCATTCGCCCTAACTTATGGGTTGGAGGCAATGGTAATAGTCGAGATTGGCATGCCCACCTTCAGAGCTGAACAGTTCCGGTTGGAAGACAATGATGAAGCACTCTGCATCAGACTAGATCTTAAACAAGCAGAGGTTCAATCAAAAGGTATCCTGCCAGCAGAGAATGACCAACTTTTACAATAAGAAAGTCAAACCCTGTGCATTCAAAATTGGTAACTGGGTACTCAGAAAGATCCAGTTGAATGCAAAATAACCAGGTGCGGGGTAGTTAAACCCAAATTGGGAAGAGCCACACAAAGTGATTAAAATCAATAGGCTAGGACGATACTAGTTAGAAAAATCAAATGAAGAACAACTCAAGAAGCCATAGAATGTCAAAAACCTGAAAAACGTACTATCAATAAATGATTACATTACACAAGTTTCCATCTCTCATTCCAGTAATTTCGGCTAGTTAGGACCACAAAGTCAGACTATATATTTAAAAATCTTTTTGTCTGATCACCAAGTCGGACAACGACGTGTATGCAGCTAGTCAAGACCACCAAGTCAAACTAGATAATTAAATTAAAAAATCTTCTTATACAGTTACCAAGTCGAACAACGAAGTGTATGCAACTAGTCGCGACTACCAAGTTAGACTAGATATTTAAAAATCTCCTTGACCGATCGCCAATTCAGACAACAAAGTGTATTCAGCTAGTCAGAACAACCAAATCAAATTAGACATTTACTTCAAAAAAATTATTGTCTGGTCACCAAGTCGGACAACGAAGTGTATGAAGCTAGTCAGAACCACCAAGTTAGACTAGATAATGTTCTTGTCCGATCACCAAGTCGAACAATGAAACAGATGCAGCTAATCAGGACCACAAAGTCAGACTAGAAATTTTAAGTCAAAAATTTGTTTGTCTGATCACCAAGTTGGACAACGAAGTGTATGCACCAAGTCAGACTAGATAGTTAAATTCAAAAATCTTCTTGTCAATCACCAAGTCAGACAATGCAGTGTATGCAGCTAGTCAGGACCACCAAGTCAGGCTATACATTTACTTCAAAAATCTTCTTGTTCGATCACTAAGTCGAACAACGAAGAGGATGCAGCTAGTCAGGACCACCAAGTATGACTAGATAATTAAATTCGGACAAGTCGGACAATGAAGTGTATCTAGCTAGTGAGGACCATAAAGTCAAACTAGATATTTTAATTAAAAAATCTTCTTGCCCAATCACCAAGTCAAACAACGAAGTGTATAATCAGGAGCACC
This sequence comes from Berberis vulgaris, assembly GCA_963556465.1. NCBI lineage: Eukaryota > Viridiplantae > Streptophyta > Magnoliopsida > Ranunculales > Berberidaceae > Berberis > Berberis vulgaris. The sequence goes on from OY747126.1 coordinate 53,953,535, forward strand.
AAGTCAGAGTAAATAATTAAATTCAAAGTTTTCTTGTTCGATCACCATGTTGAACAACGAAGTGTATGAAACTAGTCAAGACAACAAAGCCAGACTAGATATTTTATTCCAAAAATCTTCTTGCCCGATCACTAAGTCAAACAACGAAGTGTATGCAGCTGGTCACGACCACAAAGTCAGACTAGATATCTAAAAATGTTCTTGTCCGATCACCAAGTCGGACAACGAAGTGTTTCAACAATCAAGACCTTCAAGTCAGAGTAGACATTTACTTCAAAAGAATTGTGTCCGATCACCAAGTCAGACAATGAAGATTACTTAACTAGTCAGGATCATCAAGTTAGATTAGATATTTTATAAATCTTCTAAAGTCTAAAATTTGAAGTTGACCAACGAGGCAGGACCACCAGGAAAGAACACCAGGTCCGTTTTTACATTTCATTCAAAATCTTCTAAGTCTAAACCACCAATTTAGACTATGGAGTGTATCTATGAAGCCCGAACCTCAAAGTCAGACTACAATTATTATAATTTTTAAGTCTGAACTACCAAGCCAGGCTACGATGCGTATCTATGTAGCAAGGCCTAACACATCAGCTCAGACTACCATCACATTGTAAACACTCAATGAAATCGTCCAAAAAACTACTCTAAAGAACGAAACAATGATCCGAAAAAAAAGTGGAAGACAACACATAAAGAGACAAACATGTGCACTTGAGTCATAAAACAAAAATTTTATTCAGAATTACTTGGTAACATCATCAAAAGAAATTACAGAAGAAATAGTCGGAGGTAGGGAAACATTATCGTTGTTGGAAGGGTCTGTTGGAGGAAGTGAAACACGATCTTCATTGTCCACGGAAGGAGTGGAAATCTCTAAAAAAATGTGGTCAGCTATTGCATGATATTTGCTAAGGTCCCAACCTCCTCCCTTTCCATATAATCAAGGAGTTCAATTATGTCAGAAACAACTTTACTGAACTCCATTTCCCAGGACAGGAAAACAATTTTTTTAATGAAAGTATTGTTTTGCCTTGTTCTATCAAGTTTTCTTTAGATGCTTCATAGATCGTAGAATTTGTACTACTGGGCAAAGCGCTAAAATTGTATTGACTGCCTTTGGCTGCTTTCATTTGTTGATGAACCGTTGTTGTCTGTGCGGCACAGACTATGTTGAGATGCTCCAAAGACTGTTATCTTTCGAGGAGCATCAATTGTTCGGCAGGTTACCACCGTTATACATTAGCCCTGTCACTGCCTTCGTGTGACAGATTAGGTGTTGAGCAACGAAATCCATCATCATCAGTTGAGGACTTACTAAGTTTTCTCGGTAAGTTTGGCGATCATTGTCTGTTGGAGAGAAATGGTCCCTTGGCAAGTCGTCATCATAAGCAGAAAAGCGTTGATCGTTGTCTGTCGGAGAGCGATGATCACTTGGAAAGTTGTCGTCATCAGAAGACAAGCACCGACTAGATCTTCACATCCTCAGCCTTTGTCATCCACGCGCAGTGGATTAGGCGTTGGGCACCAGAAGCCATCTACTTCAGTCGCAAACTGACTAAGCTTACCTGGTAAGTTCGGCGATCATTGTCAGTTGGAGAGCAATGATCCCTTGGCGAGTCATCGTCATCAACGAACAAGCACTAACTAAACTCCCACTTCCTCAACCGTCGTGGTCCGTGACATTCGAGTCTGGTCATAGCCGGGATGGCCGAGGGTCATAACGGACAACAGTGGAAGTTTTTGTAAAAGAAAATATTTTATTGATAATATTTTTTGAGATGTTCTACATTGCGTCGTTTAAGCCCGTCCCCATCCACGTCTTCTAGCCAGTACGTTCTCGGCCCGCTGACCTTGGCAACTCTGTATGGTCTTTCCCAATTTGGATTTAGCTTTCTTGCGCCGACTTTTTTGGTGTTTTGCTGGGTCTTTTTGAGTGCCCAATCTCCCACCTTGAGCTCGCGTGGCTTTACCTTCTTGTTGTAGTATTGTGCCATTCGTTGTTTGTAGCGGCTATTTTGGTGGAGGCTAGATCCCACTTTTCATCGAGGAGGTCTAGCCCAACGCGCAAATCTTCGTCACTATCGTCTGGTTTAAACTCTTTCGTTCGAAAGGTTGGCACCTCGAGTTCTACCGATCCATAGCTTCTGACGCATATGCTAGGGCGAAAGGCGTCTCCCTAGTAGGGATTCTTTTGGTCATTTGATATGGGCAGAGTACTCCTGGTAGCTCTGGAACCCATTTTCCCTTGGTTGCGTGAAACTTCCTTTTGATAGCCTGCAGGATTGTTCGATGGTAACCTCCGTTTGGCCGTTGGCTTGGGGGTGCCCTGGCGAAGAGAAGTGGTGATCAATATTCAAACTCTTGCACAATTTTTTAACCTTGATGCCTTCGAACTGAGTTCCATTGTCGCTGACCAATACTTTGGGGATGCCAAATCTACTAACGATGGTGGCCCATGAGAACTTTTCTATCTGGACCTGCCCTATTTTGGATTGGGCTCGGCTTCAACCCATTTGGTGAAGTAGTCAACGGCGACAAGAAGGAAATTTTTACCGGCTGATGCTAGGAGTGGTCCGACTATGTCCAATCCCCATTGTGCAAACGACCACGGGCTAGTCATCAGTATTAGTGGCTGGGCTAGTCATCAGTGCATCAATATCTAATTGTAGCCAGAATAAGGGTCCATGAAGCTTAATAAGATGTGTCCGGATGTGGCGTCCACAATCTGATCAATGCGGGGGAGTAGGAAGTTGTCCTTCGGGCAGGCTTTGTTCGGGTCCGTGTAGTCCACACACACTTTCCATTTCCCAATTTCTTTTTTACAAGGACGGTGTTATCCAACCAATCTGGGTATCATGCTTACTTGATCATGTCCGCATTGAGTAAACGTTGTACCTCCTCGTTTATGATCACATTACTCTCAGGCGCCACAAGCCTCTTCTTTTGCCATATAGTTTATCTCGTGGGATCCACCTCTAGGCGATGGGTGATTATTGAGTGGTCGATCCCCACCTTGTCTCGCATGGTCCAAGTGAAGATGTCTTGGTTCCTTTGTAGCAGCTTCGTGAGTTGCTCCGCCAATTCTTTGCTCAAGAGGGAACTAATCTGGACAACCCTGCTGTTGAGAGGGTTGTCGAGGTAGATCGTGATGATTTCTTACTCCGGTTGGTCGGCATTGGGCCTGCTTTGAGGGCTCACTGGAGCCTAGTTGTCTGGGATCGATTGTTCTTCCCTTACTTCTCGAGCTGAATAGAGAGTTATCTTAGTTGGGGATAGCTGTCAACTGACAATCGCTGAGTGATAGTGTCGTCTTATACTGGCTTTCCCTAAAACTGATTGGTCGCCCCTTAACGTACCGATCGCTTGGTTTGTGGGATATTTGATGCACTGGTTAGAATGGAGACTGTTGTTCCCATTTGGTGTATCCAGGGTCTCCCCAGGACTGCATTATATGCCGAATGTGCATCGGTCACTATGAACTCTTGAAACAGGATTTTTGAGTTGCCTTCTCTCCCGCTGTTATTGTCAGTTGTATCCTTCCCACGGGGAATCGCTTTGCTGAAATTGATCATCGGACGATTGTCAGGGGTTAACATTTTCTCCTTTAGTTGCATTCTATGGAACGTATGGAGGAACAAGACGTTCAGTGAGCTCCCGGTGTCAACCAAACAACTCCTTACTTCTCAGCTTGGCAGGGAGATTGTTACCACTACGGCGCCATTGTGTGGGAGTTGTATGCCCAGGGGTTTTTTTTTTCGTAAATACCAGTGGCACGGAGTGGTCACGCTTCTGAGCATGCGGTACAAGTTGCTTTCCGCATATCACTTGGATCTTCATACCTCGGAGAACCTTTTTCCTGGACCTGTTTGACAGTTTAGACTCGGAATGGGCTCCATGAAGCACGCACATCCTGTTAGCCGATTTCTCCCTGGGCTCGGATTCTCTCCTGGCTGCCCGTTCTTCTTCTAGGGCGAAGTAGCTATGCGCTTTCTTGCCAGGTCAGTTATACTTGTTGGTGGGTATAGGAAGTTATAGAATTTTCCTTTCCTCAGACCATCAATGAAGGCTGAGACGGCTGTTGTGGCGTTACACACGTTGACGATGGTTAACTTGCTATTGAAGTGGGTTAAGTACGCCTCAGTGTCTCGTCAGGCTTTTGTTTCATCTATCTAAGCATCTTTATCGTTGATAAAGCTTGACGTATGAAAAGTGATCTTGGATCTAATTCGGAATCCGTTGGTGTTGTCGCTGTTCTGAGAGCGTCAGCTTGATGTCTGTGTGTTATCTACACTGTCGAGCGCGGTAAAACAGCACTAGGCTGAGCGTTCGACATATGCCCAAGCTTTCCGTTGTTACGTGATCTAGTGGTCACCATCTCTCTGTATTTCAATAGGAGATGATGCTAGTGAAAGGTTAGGAACTTTTTCGTTCCCCATGGACGGCGCCAAACTGGTGAATCCGAGCCCAGGGAGAAATAGGCCAACAGGGAAACTCTCTTATGCAACACGCCTCCTAATTAGAGAAAGATCTCCTTTTTAAACTATGCCATCGATGACCTGGTTGTCACGCCCCGCTCATAAGAAAAATCCCAACAGACCGGGAGATTTCCTACAAACGGCACGTGACATACCACTTAACCACATTATCACACAAACAATTCTCGGAAAACGAAATTCCAAAATATTACAAGCATTCCAAAGTATTACAACCATGCCAAAGGCAACCTTCTCCCCCAACTCTACACATCAAAGCATTCTCACAAACATAACTTTCATATATAACACCAAAAAGCAAAACACAAAACATAATACAAACCCTGGAAATGACTAGGATCTAGTTCCGCCCGGCCTGATCCACAAAGTCGCTTCCAACGCCTGCACTCCAATAAGAGTACACCCATTTGCCACAAAACAAAGCAAAATGGGTCAGCCTAAAGCTGGTATGAGCAGATAAAAAAAATCAACTACAAATAACACAAATGATAATCCACATTTCAATATATATCCACATTTACCTTATATCACATGCTACAACTTATACCTACTGCACCAACCATATGGTTAACTAGTCATATGCACAAATCAGATTATCAACAAAAACATAACCTTTTAATAGACCATTAATCCTTTCAAATGAATGAAAATTTTCATAATCTTAAGCACATGTCATCTTATCAAATTCTCGCATACTCACTTTCAAAACATAACATACCCATTTTTTTTTATTTATCTAGGACACACCTGTTCCAAGACATGTCCCTTCTATAGGCCCTTAGGAACTCACCATCACCTCACGCAAGTTGAAACTTGTACAATGGCTTAGTTCCCTACCGGAGGGCATGCTACAAAACATCTTAGACCATGAATACCCTATCGCACCTCTCCATGTGCCGAATGTGTCTCACCCCAACACACCTCCACACGTGTACCAATACCCACTTTGAGTATGTATACATTTCAAACGGGGTGCCGTCTCTATGCATACTTCACCTCAAAAGACTGGACACACGGGCCAAATCACAATTTAAAACTGCGCGCTGGAAGAGAAATAAGTTCACACTCTTCCTCTGACCCCTCAGGAACACTCCACTGTATCACGCGAGTCATGACTCGTACAGTGGCTTAGTTTTCCCCTTTTGGAAATCAGACACTGCTCCTCAGGAACACTCCACTATATCACGCGAGTCATAACTCGTATAGTGGCTTAGTTTTCCCCTTTTGGAGACAGTCACCGTACAACTCACTATGTACGGATTTCACAAATATTAGAAACCAAGGCATCTATGGCCATAATGTACCACTCTGTACATTTCAAACGCCGGAGTAGGGTATTCATGTCAAACTCAAGATTCTCAACACTAATCAAGTAGCATCGTTTCATAATTCCATTAGAGGAACTATAGAAAGCTACCTATAGAAACCTCTCACATTCATCTTTCAACTGGAAGCAATCAAAAACAAAAATACTGAAAGAATCAAAAACTACTATTACTGAAAGACACTAGGTTACTCATCTTAACCCATAATAGCAAACCCCCCCCCCCCCCCAAATTTATACCAAGAAAGAGTAAACATGCAATCAAAGGGGTTAAATCATTCAAGAAATGTTCGATCTACTCACCAACCACAGGTATTGCACTCCTCAAAGCATAAGACTCCTCCCCAACATGCATCAAGATCCTCAAGCAAATCTTTAAGGAATCCTCCCTCTCAAGCTCTCTCCTAGACCTGGTTGACCAACATACAACCTCCTAAGCTCTGATGAGAAGAGTGAAAAGAAAAAAAAGAAAAAATTTGTATAGTCTTATAGAAGGGAAAATGGCTATATGCCACCACCAAATTTCTAAATACTACCGCGGTGGTACAAAGAAAAAAACAGTTGTTACACTAGTCGAACCAAGACTCCTGCACTATAAATAAGACATGAGGTTGGTAAGCTGGTAAGCTGGTAAGCTAAGGTACACTACGAATTCCAAGTTTACAACATTACACCTTCCTCAAATCTATGTCTGACTTTAGCATTGAAGTGTCATCGACCACAACAATGGTCGTTCGTGGGTTATGTGGGTTCCTTGTCCAGGTCAGCGGGACTAAGCAAAAAATGACTGCATCAGTTTGGCGTCGTTCGATGGGAACGACAAAGTTCCTAACCTTTCACTAGCATCATCTTCTTTCAAAATACAAAGAGATGGTGACTACTAGATCACGTAACAATGGAGAGCATGGGGAAACGTCAAGCTCTCAGCCTGGCACTGCTTTACCTCCCTTGACAGTGCAGATAACCCGTAGACATAAAGCTAACGTTCCCAGACCAGCGATAGCACCGACGAACTCTGAATCATATCCAAGATCACTTTTCATACGTAAAGCTCTATCAACGATAAAGATGCTTAGATCGATGAAACAAAAGCTTGACAAGACATTGAGGCGTACTTAACCCGCTTCAACAGCGAGTTAACCATTGTACATGTTTGCAACGACACAACGGTCGTCTTAGCCTTCACTAATGGTCTGGGGAAAGGAAATTTTTATAACTTCCTTGACCCATCGGCAAGTATGACAGACCTGGCAAGAGAAGCGCAAAGCTACATCACCCTAGAAGAAGAACATGCAGCCAGGAACGAATCCGAGCCCAGGGAGAAAACGACCAACATGATGTGCGTGCTTCATGGAGCCTATTCCGAATCCAAACTGTCAAACAAATCTAGGAAAAAGGCTCTCCAATGTGTGAATATCCAAGCGATACGCGGTGAGCAGCTGGTACCGCATGCTAAGAAGCATGACCACTCCGTACCACTGACATTTATGGAAAAAGACCTCCAGAGCATACAACTACCGCACAATGACGCCCTAGTGGTAACAATCTCCCTGACAAGCTGAGAAGTAAGGTGGTCCTTGGTTGACACCGGGAGCTCACTGGACGTCATGTTCTTCCGTACGTTCCATAGCATTCAACTAAAAGAGAAAACGTTAACCCCTAATAATCGTCCGATAATCGATTTCAGCGGCGAACAATGATTCCCTATGGGAAGGATACAATTGACGGTAATAGCGGAAGAGAAGCTAATTCAAAAAACCTTGTTTCAAGAGTTCATAGTGATCAATGCACATTCACCATACAATGCAGTCCTAGGGAGACCCTGGATACACCAAATGGGAGCGGCAATCTCCACTCTACACCAGTGCAACAAGTATCCAACGAACCAAGCGGTCGGTACGTTAAGAGGTGACCAGACATTTGCCAGGAAATACCAGTACATGACGAAACTGCCACCCAACGATTCTCAGTTGACGACTAGCCCCCTGACTAAGATGACTCTCTATTCTGCCCGAGAAGAAAGGGAAGAACAACCGATCCCAGACAACGAGACTCCAGTGAGCCCTCGAGTCAGGCCTAATGCCAGCCAATCGGGGGAAGAAACCATCACGGTCTACCTCGACAACCCTCTCAATAACAAGGCTGTCTAGATCGGTTTCCGCTTGAGCAAAGAATTGGCAAAACAACTTACGAAGCTGCTACAAAGGAACCAGGGCATATTCGCCTGGACCATGCGAGGTGGAACCCACGAGGAAAACTCTACAACAGAAGAAGAGGCCCGTAGCGCCCGAGTGGAATGCGATCATAAACGAGGAGGTACAACATTTACTCAATGCGGACATGATCAAGGAAGCACGATACCCAGATTGGTTGGCGAACACCGTCCTCATAAAAAGGAAAATGGAAAATGGAGAGTGTATGTAGACTACATGGACCTGAACAAACCTGTTTGAAGGACAACTTCCCACTCTCTTGCATTGATCAGATCATGGATGCCACATCCAGACACAACTTACAAAGCTTCATGGACTCCTATTCGGGCTACAATCAGATATTGATGCACCCTCAGATCAAGAAAAAACCTTCTTCATAAATGAAATAGAGATATATTCCTACAGGTTGATGCCATTCGGCTTAAAGAACGTTGGCGCTACATACCAACGACTGGTCAACCAGATGTTCAAAGAACAGATCAGCAGGAACATGTAAGTCTACATAGATGATATCCTAGTCAAGAGCTTTCGCAGCCCCGACCACATACAAGACCTCACCGAAGCGTTCAACCAGCTCAGGAAATACCAGATGAAACTCAACCCACAAAAATGTACGTTTGGAGTTGACTCTGAAAAATTTCTAGGCTATATAGTGAACAAAAGAAGAATCGAAGCTGACCCAAAATAAATTCAGGCCCTCCTCGATGAAAGCCCCCACCAACATCATAGACGTTCAGAGCCTGACCGAGAGGATAGCAGCACTCAACGAGTTTATATCTAAGTCGTCCAACAAGTGCTTTCCCTTCTTTAAAATACTAAGAGGAAGCAAAATGTTCTCTTGGAGTAAAGAGTGCAAACAAGCCTTTCAAAGCCTGAAAACATACATGGAAAGTCCAAAGCTACTCTCAAACCCAGAGACAAGGGAAACACTCTACCTATACCTGTATGTTTCCAAGCACGCTGTCATCTCAGCTCTCATACAAAATGACTGAGGGACCCAAAGACCCATGTATTACACCAATAAAACCTTCGTGAAAGTAGAGACACACTACCCGGGCCTAGAAAAGTTAGCTTTGGCATTGGTCGTATCCTCTAGGAAGTTGAGGCTCTATTTTCAAGCCCACACTGTAACGGTCCTGACCAATCATCCACTTTGCTCGGTATTGCATAAACCCGAGCTATTCGAAAGGATGGTTAAATGATCAGTGGAACTCGGACAGTTTGACATAAGCTATGCTTTGAGAGTCGTCATTAAAGCCCATGCACTGGCAGACTTCTTTGCCAAGTTCACAAGCGGAGAAGAGTCGAAGATAGACCACCAGTCCTCGGATTCAAGCGTCCAGGCGTGGATTCTGCATTGCGACAGGTCGTCGACTAGGAAGGCAAGCGGAGCTAGGATCACGCTCTGCTCCCCCAGCGGTTGCACCCTCGAAAGAGCAGTCAGGTTCGACTTTCCCACGTCAAACAACAAGGACGAATATGAAGCCCTCTTGTCCGCCCTAAATCCAGCCTTGGGGGTCGGGATAGACTGCCTAATGACATACAGTGACTCAAGACTGATGGTCAACCGTTAAAGGGGACTTCAACAGCAAGGACCCTCGCATGATAGTATATTGCGATAAGCTACTCGGTATAATGGACATGTTCAATAAATGCGAACTCATACAGCCAAATATATTCAGCCTCCGACGAAGTCTCAAGCGGCTTCATCGAATACCAAGAGTAATCGAGTCTCGATGAAGAAGAACCTAAAGATATCTGCGATGCAGACACGCAACCAAATTGGATGACTTCGATACTCGAATACATTGCAACCAGAGCCCTACCAACTGAGAATGTCGAGGCCAGAATACTAAAAAACAATAAGCTATACTGGAGATCTGTGACAGGGCCCCTGCTCCGATGTCTGTCGCTTTCAGAGGCAAACCAGGTTTTGGGAAGGATCCATAACGATATATGCGAAAATCATCCAGGAGGAAGAACCCTCACCCACAAAGCTTTAACTCTAGGGTACTATTGGTCAACCATGCATCGAGATGCCAAGAAAATTGTTTGCAAGTGCGAAAAAAATGTCAGAGGTTCGCGCCATACACACATATGCCTGCCCAACCACTAATATCGATGACTAGTCCATGGTCGTTCGCACAATGAGGAATGGACATCGTCAGACCTCTCCTAGCATCAGCGGGTAAAAAGTTCCTTCTTGTGGCGGTCGACTACTTTACCAAATGGATCAAAGCCGGGCCCCTAACCAAAATAGGGTAGGTTCAGATAGAAAAGTTCATATGGTCCACCATCGTCTGTAGATTTGGCATCCCCAGAATATTGGTTTGTGACGGAACTCAGTTCGAAGGTATCACGGTTAAAAAACTGTGCAAAAGTTTGAATATTAAACACCACATCTCCTTGCTAGAGCATCCCAAGCCAACGGCCAAATGGAGGTTACCAATCGAACAATCCTAAAAGCTATCAAAAGGAAGCTTGACGCGGCCAAGGGAAAATGGGTTCCAGAGCTACCAGGAATACTTTGGGTATATCGGATGACCAAAAGAATCCCTACCGGAGAAACGCCTCTCGCCCTAGCATTCGGGTCAGAAGCTATGAATCCGGTAGAACTCAAGGTGCCAACCTTCTGAATGGAAGAGTTTAGATCAGATGGTAATGACGAAGCTTTGCGCGTTGGGCTAGACATCCTCGATGAAAAGCGTGATTTAGCCTTCGCCAAAATAGCCGCCTATAACAATGAATGGTGCAATACTATAACAAGAAGGTCAAGCCACGCGAACTCAAGGTGGGAGATTAGGTACTCGTGAAGACCCATCAAAACACCAAAGAAGCTGGAGTGGGAAAGCTAAATCGAATTGGGAAGGACCATGAAAGAGTTGCGAAGGTCAACAAGTCGAGAACGTATTGGTTGAAAGAAAGAGACAGCGACGAGCTACCATGGAATCTAGAGCATCTCAAAATATATTATCAATAAAATATTTGTTTTTACTAGAACTTTCATTGTTGTCCGTTACGACCCTCGACCATCTCGGCTTTGACCAGACTTGTATGTCAACCCAATGCCTAGTTCGCAGTGCGCGGACCACGACGGCTGAGGAAGCAAGGGACCATTGCTCTCCAACAGACAATGATCGCAGAACTTACCAGGTAAGCTTAGTCAATTCGCAACTGATAACGATGGCTTCTGGTGCCCGATGCCTAGTTCGCAGTGTGCAGAGCACAACGGCCGAGGAAGTGGGAGTCTAGTCAGTGTTTGTCGGCTGATGAGGATGACTCGCCAAGGGACCATTGCTCTCCAATAGACAATGATCGCCGAACTTACAAGGTAAGCTTAGTCAAGTCGCAACTGATGACGATGGCTTTTGGTGCCCAATCCTAGTTCGCTGAAGGTCTAGTCAACACTTGCCCGCTGATGGCGACGACTCTCCAAGTGATCATCCCTCTCCGGCAGACAATGATCAGCGCTTGTCCGCTGATGATGGCGACTCGCCAAGGGACCAATGCTCTCCAACAGACAATGATCGCCGAACTTACCGAGAAAGCTTAGTTAGTCATCGACTGGTGACGATGGCTTCCATTGCTCAACACCTAATCTGTCACACGAAGGCTGTGACAGGACCAATGTATAACGGCAGTAACCCACAAACAATTGGTGTTCCCCGAAAAATAACAGTCTTTGGAAAATTTCAACACAGTCTGCGACACACAAACAACAACGACTCATCGACAAACAAATGCAGCCAAAGGCAGTCAATACAATTTAGGTGCTCTGCCCAGTTGAACAAATTCTACGGTCTAGGAAGCATCTAAAGAAAACTCGACAGTACAGGGTAAAACAATACTTTCATTACAAAATTGTGTTTCTGTCATGAAAAGGATGTTACAACTATTTCAAGGAGAGACTGCCTCTTCAGCAGCTAGTTTTGCGGAGCAAGAACCTTCCCCTCGAGAAATTGGTCCAAAAGTTGCCCAACTATAACGGGCAAAATTGAGGTCGACACCAGGATGTTCTTCTCTAATTAGCTCTAAAAGCTCCAACCTACCCCAGATAACCTTTGACGAGATCAACGACCTTCGTCCCGACATGTCGAAGTCTACCGCATTTATCAAGGTGGCATAGTGCGAGCACTCCGCCTCATGAATGCGACGAAGGCCCTCGTCAACTTCAGACTCAACTGCCGTCGTTCAACAGCCCATTCTGTCTACGCCTACCGTCTTTTAGTTTCTTGGGCCTCCAGATAGGACGACCATCTTTCCATAGCCACATCTAGGTGCTCTAGTTCAGCCTTAGTCCGCCCCAATTCAGCACGGGTTGACGCCAAATATGACTTGGCCGCCCTAAGCTAAAGATCTTATGCACACAAACTCCGCTTCAGTAGTAGAAATTGTGGCCCTCACAACCTCCAAGTTCGCGGTAGTAAAGGAGTCAAGGAGTCTACCAGGTAGAGAGCATCTGAATATGACACCTGAAGGTTCGTGAAAACCTCTTCCAAAGCAAGGACTCGCCAGCGGGCTTCAGGATGCAACACGACGGGACTATACGACTCAAGGGCATGAACGACTGCCTCGGGACCATCGTGACGTGAATCGTCAACACGTAGTCCAATTTCCTCCCCCTCTAAGTCAATAGGGGAAGTAACAACATCAAGAGGGAAGAGACAACCCCCGAGGTTGCCGCTTGTGCAGGCCGCGACAGCCCAAGATGAGAGGCCGCACGATCAGAGGGTTTCCTCCTATTCGAAACAACAACAGGAGGCACGTTTGCCTCCAATTCTGCAAGCCTAGTCAAGTTGGGCAAGGCTAGACTTCTCTTTCTCGAACGACGACTGACAAACCCTTCAGACAGTGAACTTGGCACGACGTGGACATCATGAGAACACTGCACCAACCCGCTGCGCACAACATTGCCTGGCATTATGACCTCTTCAACATATGTCAAAGGGAGCTTGAGAAACTCCCTCTCTATCTACCTCTCTTCCTCAGTAAGAGACGAAACACCAAACTTCCCTGAAATAGAGGAGTGACATATGAACTAACGTCGCATCAGGGATAAGAAAATATTAAACCAGTGGCAAAGAAACTTACGAAAATCAAATTGGAAGTACCGGGAAACTCTACGACTCCCAAGCTTGAAGTATGAAGAATTCACCGAAGCCAAGAACCAGTACTTCTCCTAGGGCTCAGTGTTATCCATCACCAAACACAGTCAAGCAGTGCAGTTCAATATGTAGAGACCCCATGGGTCCAACCGAGCAATGGTCAGGTGATGGATTACTGTCAGGGTCAAACGAAAGCCAGCGTCATGTGCCTTCAGAAGAATTGCCAGCAGAATCTTAAACCCGTTCAGAACCATTTGAGTGGGAGGCATGCGGAAAGAAAGAAAAGAAGCGCCAGATGTCATATAGCACTGAAAATCGAAGCCCTGACTCAAACATGCTCCGGTGCAAACTTATGTACCCCTGGGGGGTGTAGTCGGAGCTAAATCTCTGAACGCGAGAACAATTTTCATATCTCCTGGAATACGGTACAAACTCCGAAGTCTGATTAACTCAGTTTCATCAACTAGGCTACCCTAAAAAAACTTGAGGCAAGTGAAGGACAACATATCCTTGGAAGAAAGTTTCACATTAGCTGCCATTGATAGAAGGAACAAATCGAACTTTACAGCAGCACTATCGCTTGAAGGAACAACACAGATGAGAATGAGAAAATCTTCCTCGAAGCAGCAAATATTTATAGGGAAGATTAATTGCACCTTTCCTCCTTGAGCAGTCACGTTCCCATTAATATTATGCGCTGTTTGAGACAAGCGCTTCGGGTTCAATCATCACGACGTTAGAGTTGCTTTTTCAAAAAGTCAGTGGACCGACTAAGTGCCCCACTTACTCGGGGGAGTAGCAGATGATATACCAAAATGGTCGGGACTCCGAGCCATACACGTGTCATGATGATCTTGAGGAATTATGGGCCCCAGCTTCGGCCCAAAACCGATCCGACCCAAGAGGTTCTAAGCCCGCCCAATGCAGTCCGTCAAACAGACCCGAACTCTTACAGCTTGTTAAGCCCATGCGTCTGACAACTATTCTCAATACCCATAAACTCTGCTAAGGCAAGTATCTTAAGTATCAGCTTCGGACAGGCAATTACAGCAGCTCTCCGCTTCCAACTAGGAAGCAAATACCAGAGTAGATATTACACAAGGAAACTTCCTCTTACGGATTACCCTCAGATTGATAACTATCTCCCACGTATGTAGGAGATGACATATTTTGTAAATAAATAAATAAAAGGTTAATCAGGGCGAATATAGGGATGGACATGAACCGATTAAAATTCGGTTAACCGACTGAACGGATTTCCAATTACGATTCAGTAATCGAACCGAAAAATGAGTGGAAAGAGAATCATTTAAACCGAACCGAAACCGATTATAAACGGTTCGAAGTCGATCTACGATTCTGAACTGATCGATTAAAAACCGAGACTACCAATTAATTAGATATATAAATAAATACAAATATAAGTAGGTGTCAATACCTGATTGGTGCACCAAATGCACTGCAGTGCACCCTGTTGCACTGAATCACATCCAAAAGCAAAAACCCAAAAATACATTACACACAACCCTTTCTCAATTTCTCTCTTTCACACTCAAACCCAAACAGACCTAAACTTTCTCTTTTGATCTGATCATCTGAGGTTCACTAAAGTTCTAAACCCTCTTTCGATCTCACTAACTCTCTCAACGATCATCATCAACCGTAATTGCAGATTCGATTTCTTCTTCTTCTCTCTTTTAAATTTTGTCTATCTTGTTTTGGTTGATTTCGGTTGGTCTGCTTATTTGTTGTTTGATTTGCTTGTTTGTGGTTCGATCTGCTTGTTTGTTGTTTGTAGATCGATCTATCATGATGAGTCATGCTTCAATCATGGGTTTGTTAGGGTTTTGTTTGAAACACAAGGGCAAGATCTCATTTGTAAAAAAAAAAAACAGTTTTAGACCGAAATTTTGACCCAACCGAACTGACAGAACCGAAATTTGGTCCAACCGATTTCCTCGGTCAACATATTTAAAAATCGGTTTCAGTTTGAGATTTGAGCCAACCGAATGAATTCAGTCAAAAAATGGTTTGGGCCTCAAATCAAACTGGACCGACATTTGCCCACCCCAAGCGACTACGGAGATGGTTTTTTTCCAGTACGGCGGGGGCGAATTTGGAAAATCCGCTCTGTTGCCAACCCCATTGGCCCTATAAAAGCTTTTTGTTATGCATACCAAGTGTCTGACAAAATTCTTTGAAGAGTGAGGCAAGGCATTTTATATTTTTTCGTGTAGTGCGACATTATGAGAACAGGGGACCACATAATGAACAATTGGAATAGCTTGTAATGGATTTTTTTGGGGCTTTGAAATTGTTTCATTTATTTTTTCAAGTGTTTTTTTTTTTTGCAACATTTTATAAAATGATCCCATAGGTAGTGAATCATGGATCTGCCACTAGTTCCAATATTTTATTGTGGTGTCTTGTACGCATATCTGATAAATAAGGTTTTCTCCAGAGAACTTTGTGCGTGCCTACGGCTTATCAAACATACACCTTTCTTCTCTCCAAGTCATTGTTAAATAAAAAGAAACGCATAGTTCCCGAGCCAGGGTGGTATAGACGCGATCTATGGGAACTCATCTACTTTAACCTTTTTAATATGATCAAGAATTACAGCAAAAGAGGAAGGCAATGTTATTGTTGCACCAGTTGGACTCCTCCCGAGGTGGCTAGTAGGTTCACTCGGTGTGAGAATGAGCAATTCACAAACCTTTTATTAAAGAAAGAAAGAAAGAAAGGGAAACAGATTACAAAGGGAATCATTTCTCTATCAAGGAATGCCAAGACACCATAAATGTGTCAAAACTCAAGTCCCTAAACAAATTACAAGCCAAACTCATCCTCCACAATAATTCCTTAATCTCGATAAAGATAGAGTGCTCTGATCTATTGAGCCCTTCAAAAACCCTCTTGTTTCTCTCTTTCCACACACACCACATGAGTACGTGAGGAACCCTACGCCATAACCACTCCGCCCGTCTGGAAGGATTAACATGAGACCACCAACTTAGCCAATCTAAAATGGACCCTTGAAACATTAAACTCAAACCAAATTCTGACAAGAAACTACTCCAAATGGATTTGGAGAATCTGCAATGAAGCATCAAATGATCCAGCGTCTCGTCAATCTTACAAAGAACACAAAGACTTCTAGTGTGGATTCCTCTTTTCCTTAACCTATCTTTAGTCAGGATTCTCTCATGCAACACTGACCAACTAAAGAAATTTATCTGAGGAAAAAGATTTTTCACCCATACCAGATTCTTGTAAGAGGAAATGAAGGGGTTGGAGTGAGTCTCATAATGAGAGACAACCAATATATCAGAAAATTCTTTCACCGAGAAGCCCGCGCCTTTACCCTTCCACACCAAACTATCAGATCCCTCTGAGAGCATCTGTCTATCCAATAGATCCTTTAAATTGGTGACTTCTACTAGTTCCCCAGTATTTAGGGGTATTCGGAAGGAAAGATCCCAAGAATTCTCATTAAACCTAAAATTGCTCACACTCCCATATTGTTTGTTGTTAATGATAAACAACATTGGAAACACATCCTTCAGAAATTGGTTACTACACCAAAAATCATGCCAGAAATAAATTAAATCACCATTGCCACATCGAATAGAGGTGTGAGGGTAGAAACCACTTGCGCACCGGGAGATGGACTTCCACAAAGAACATCCATAGGGAGCGTACTTAGTTCTCTTTTCCTAATCCCATCTATTGCGGCCATATTTATAAAGAATGAGAGATTTCCATAAGGTGTCATTTTCTTTTGCAAATCGCCAAAGCCACTTGGAAAGTAATGCAAAGTTGAATGTGAGCACTTGGCGAATGCCTAAACCACCTCGAGATTTGGGGCAACAAATTTTATCCCAACCCACTAAATGCATCTTTCTAAAGTTTTGAGTGGAACTCTAAAGGAAGTCACGCATGATCTGTTCCATCTTGGCTGTTATTGAAGAGGGAACCTTGATAAGAGACAGGATGAACACAGGAATCGAAGCTAATGTGGATTGGACAAGAGCTAATCTGCCTGGTTTTGAGAGAAATTCGCGTTTCCAAGACGCTAGTTTCGATTCCATCCTTTCGATCGTCTCATCCCACACAACTTTAATTTTACAACTAGCACCCAAAGGCATGCCCAAATACTTAACTGGAAGCTGACCCGCTAAACAACCAAGTAAACCCGCCATTTGCTGCAGATGAGGGACTTCTCCAATAGGCAACAACACTGATTTGTGAAAATTGATTTTCAGACCTGACATAACTTCGAACCAAAACATAATTCTTTTAAGAGCAAGAACCTGAGAAACAAAAGCATCACAAAACAGGATAGTATCATCCGAATACTGAAGAATAGAAATCGGAGGACTACCCTCTGCGACAGAAAACCCTTTCACTAGGCCAGCATCAACCGCTTTAAGAATCATTTGGGTTAGACCTTCTGCTGCTAAAGTAAAGAGAAGAGGAGACAGAGGATCGCCTTGACGTAAGCCTTTCGAGCTATTGAAAAACCCATACAATTGACCATTAATCTTCAGAGAGAAATTAGCTGTAGATCTGCAAGTGTGAAGCCAATGAATCCATTTGGAATTAAACCCCATGCGAGCCATTACCAAATCCAAGTATCTCCAAGAGACATAGTCAAAGGCTTTAGAGAAATCTAATTTGATAACGAGCCCTGGAACACCCTGTTTTTTTTTTTTTTTTTTTTTTTTTTCTGGAATCAATAATTTCATTAGCTATCAAAGGGCTATCAACCACCTATCTTCCACTGACTGCTGCACTTAGAAAAGGAGAAATGACCGAGTAAAGAACTGTTTTCAATCTGTTAGCCAACACCTTGGCAATGATCTTATAGGCCCCATTCAGAATTCTGATAGGTCTGAAATCTTTCACTGTCCGCATTCCCGCACATTTAGGAATAAGTGAGATGATAGTGGTGTTCAACCGACAATCCAGAAAATTTCTAGAATTAAAATCTTCAATAACTTTCAGAAAATCAATTTTGATTACCTCTCACATTTTCAAATAGAACACCATTGAGAAACCATTAGGACCTGGAGAAACATCAGATTTGAGTTCTTCCATTGCTGCTCTAATTTTCATCTCTGAAAAATTATCTACCAAGGAAGTAGCCACAGACTTGGAGATAGATGAAAAGGTAATCCCCGAGAAGAAAGGTCGCCACTCCTCCTTTTCATAGAACAACTCCTTGAAATGAGAGATTAAGAGTTCTCTGATGATGACTTCATCCACTACCAACTCCTGGCCCATACTTAGAGCTTCAATAGAGTTAAATAGTCTGCGTCTGTTAGCCAAGTTATGAAAGAATTTGGACCCCTGATCCATATGACAAACTCAGTTGACCCCGGATCTGATCCTCCAAAACTCCTCATCTCTTTTGATTAATGTTGCCCACTCCTGATGCAGTTGCATTCTACAAGACCTCTCCTAGGCAGTCAGGTCTCGGATCTCTTCCTCAGCATCAATGTTAGCAATTGAAGCAGAAATATTTTGAATACATAAATTTGTCTTACCCCAAACTTTATTCCTCCAACTTTTAAGGTTGTATCTCAGTGCCTTAAGCTTCCACCATAAACAGTAACCAGGGTGGCCAGAGATTACTGAGTTGTTCCACCAAGATTTCATCTCCTCCGCCAGGGTTGGGTGGTCAAACCAACCGTTATCAAAGGAGAAAGGGCGATTACAACCACACCCACAACTCTCACTGCCTGCCACAAACCACCAACATTAATCCACTTCTCCACATATTTTCTCAACTCCAAATACCATTGAGATTCCTTTTCACCACTACTTGAAACCACTCTATATTCCTCTTCATTCCTTGTACAATCTTCAATAGAGAGAAAAAATGAAAAGTAGGAGGGAGCCCAGGGAAGGTCGTGTCGGCAGTGGCGACATTGCTTGCATTATAAAGTAGCAGGTGGAAAAAATGGATGATTGGTAAAGGAGAGGGGTAGCAACAACCATTACGAATTTATTGTGAGGTTATTATTGGAATGAATTTTCATTATGCACTCAGTGCTAAGTGACTCCATGGTGATTACTCCAATCAGAACCTTTACTTCGAATCAAAACTAAAAACAAACACTATTTTTAGAGTGTCCCACTTCTTATTATGACTTTTGAGTTTATTCGAAATAAAAATCAAATACCCTCTAAGATGACATGACCCCACTTAATTATATATATATATATTTTTTTTTTTTTAATTTGGACAAGGAAGTTATTAATTCTTATAATCACCTTAGATCTATAATAGAACTCAAACTCCATTTGTATAACATAGAAACATTTCTCAACTAAAGTTCAATTTTTTTTTTTTTAAACTAAAGTCCAATTAAATTTATCATTATCTTTTTTTTATTTGTTTATTTATTACAACATTTTACAATACAACCATTTCAATTCCTACAAGTAACTTTCAAGATTTGCGTTTCAACCCTCTTACACTCCAACAATTTACTTTCAGTACAACTTACATTCTTTTTGTAGTTCTCTTCATTTTAGTGCATAGTAAAAAATTCTCTTGATTGAGGCATCGACTCATTGCTTGGTATAAGAAGTTAGATTCTATATTGAAATTTGGTTTCACGAGGGTAAGGAAGTAATGGTTGAATAAGAGTGTGTTTGATTTTTGGGAGTTTAGGGAAAAAGAAAATTTTTCTTCTAAAATCTTATTTTTACTTGTTTATTTTTTTTTATTTTTTTTGTCAGGTAAAACAAGATTTGCTATGAAAATTTTACCCACTTCATGTGGGAAAACTTTGCATAGGGCTCACTGATGAAAACTTTTCATTCTATCTACTCACCTTGTTAAAGAAAGAATGTCTACATATGTTACAAAATAGGAAAATTAATATAGAATATGTTAGGAGAGTCAGAATAGAATAAAAAGTCTTAGGTTTTTTGTTTTTCCACAAGGTTAAGTCAATGATAGCTTAAATAAACTTGTATTCAGTCAAATAATCATTATAATAATACAATACAATTCATTTCATGGTATTAGAGCAAGGCCTCTGTTGAAGCAAACGCTGGCCGCACTTTTTCAAGTGAATCAAACCCTTCTCCATCCACAGAACGACTCACAACTCATCTCAATCACACAGCCACAACCAACGATCATCCATCCTCGCCCCTTTTCTACGCAAACACCTTCAGTCAGATCTTGCAACAATCAGATTGTCTCCATCATCAAATATTGTTAGCTATAGGTTCGTTGTTTCTGTTTTGAGTTTACTGAATCAACTAGTTTGTTGAAATAAGACCTATTCTTTAAGGGAGATAGAGTTTGTTTTTCTAGCCACTACGCTATAGGCTTGTAAAGCGTAGTTTTGTTTTTTTCTTTTCTGTGTAAAAGGCTATAAATAGCAACTGGTATGTTGAATTGAATAACACATTCCTCCATTCAGTTTTCTAAGCTTTCTAAGTTTTGATTTCCAACATTTGGTATCAGAGCTTTGAAATGGGACTGATTAAATAGGAGTGTGAGAGTGAGTGAAGCATGGAAACCTCAGAGAAATTTGTGATTCCAAAATTTGACGGCCGTTACGACCATTGGTCGATGTTGATGGAGAATTTCTTGAGGAGCAAAGAGATGTGGAATCTGGTGGATGAAGGGATTTCGTCACCAGCGATTGGGACTTCATCAGCAAGTGAGACGCAGAGGAAGAGGGTCGAAGAAGCTAAGCTCAAGGATCTGAAGGTAAAGAATTTTCTGTTTCAAGCAATTGACAGAGAAATCATTGAAACCATTCTTGACAAAGAGACGTCGAAGGCGATCTGGGATTCGATGAAGCAGAAGTACCAAGGATCCACCAAGGTGAAGAGAGCACAGCTGCAGGCATTGAGGAAGGAGTTTGAAATGCTGACTATGAAGGAAGGAGAAAAGATCGATAGCTTTCTTGCACGAACTCTGACAGTTGTGAACAAGATGAAGGTGAATGGTGAAGCTATGAAGCCAAGCACAGTGGTGGGTAAGGTTTTGAGATCTTTGACTCCCAAATTCAATTACGTTGTCTGCTCAATTGAGGAGTCAAATGATTTAGATACCATGACCATTGATGAACTCCATGGAAGTCTGCTGGTTTAAGAACAGAGAATGCAGGGGAGTCAGGAGGAAGAACAAGTCTTAAGAATCTCTTATGATGATAAGCCAGGGAGAGGAAGGGGTAGAGGCTCATTTCGAGGAGGTCGAGGTAGAGGAAGAGAAAGGATGTCTCATAATAAAGCTACTATAGAATGTTTTAAATTTCATCAGCTGGGACACTATCAATATGAGTGTCCTGATTGGGAGAAGAAGGCTAACTATGCTGAACTTGGAGAAGAAGAAGAGCTTCTGTTGATGTCCTATGTCGACTTTCATCAAACCAAAAGAAAAGAAGTCTGGTTCCTTGACTCTGGGTGTTCCAATCACATGACCGGAAACAAAGAATGGTTCTCGGAGCTGGAGGAAGGATTTAGACAAACGGTGAAGCTTGGTAATGACACCAGAATGGCAGTGGTGGCTAAAGGAAGTGTACGACTTCAAGTGAATGGTATCATTCAGGTAATTTCAGATGTTTTTTACATACCTGAATTGAAGAGCAATTTATTGAGCATAGGACAACTTCAGGAAAAGGGTTTAGCTATTTTAATTCAGCAAGGGACTTGTAGAGTCTATCATCCTAGAAGAGGGTTAATTATGCAAACTAATATGAGTGGAAATAGAATGTTCTATCTGTTAGCATCTATGGCACCAAAAAATTCTATGCGTCTTCAAGCTGAAGCTTTGTCTGAAAAAGAATCACAATTGTGGCATCGTCGCTTTGGCCATTTGAATTATCAGGGGTTGAGAACACTTGCATACAGAAAAATGGTAGATGGTGTGCCTCTGCTCAAAGTTCCAAAGAAATTATGTGAAGCTTGTTTGGTTGGCAAACAACACAGATAATCTATACCAAAGCAGAGTTCGTGGAGAGCATCGAAGCAGCTTCAATTGGTGCATTCTGATCTATGTGGACCTATCAAACCGGCTTCCAACAGTGATAAAAGGTATATCATAAGTTTTATTGATGATTTTTCACGTAAAACTTGGGTTTATTTTTTACATGAGAAGTTAGAAGCTTTTGTTGCATTCAAGAATTTCAAAGCATGTGTTGAAAAGGAGGTTGGCGCATATATTACTTGTTTGAGAACAAATAGAGGAGGTGAGTTCAACTCCAATGAATTTGGAGAATTTTCCAAAGCTCAAGGTATAAGCAGGCAGTTAACAGCAGTGTACACTCCACAGCAGAACGGAGTTGCTGAAAGGAAGAACAAAACAATCATGAACACAGTGCGTTCAATGTTAGCTGAGAAGAAAGTTCCAAAAATGTTCTGGCCCGAAGCTATAAAGTGGTGTGTGCACATTCAAAACAGGAGTTTAACTGCAGCAGTGAAAGAAAAACTCCAGAGGAAGCCTGGAGTGGTGTGAAGCCAATGGTGGATTATTTTCGGATCTTCGGGTGTATAGCTCATGCTCACATTCCAGACCAGAAGAGGAGTAAGCTGGATTCCAAGAGTAAGAAGTGTGTATTCTTCGGTGTTAGTGATGAATCCAAGGCTTATAGATTGTATGATCCAGCCACTAAGAAGATTATCATCAGCAATGATGTTTTATTTGAATAATAAGAGAGTTGGGATGGGGGCAGAACTGAAGCAGAATTGAAGTTGGATGTGCTAGAAGATGACAAAGAAAGTATTGAAGAGCATACTGAGGAGGAGAACATTAAGAATGTCTCAGGCAGCAGCAGTTCAGAGAGTTCACTTCCAAATGAAGTAAACACTCAAGAAGTTGCAGTTGAAGGGAGGGATGAAAGAATCAGAAGAGAACCGGTCTGGATGGAAGATTATGAAATGGGTGAAGGGCTTTCAGAAGAGGAAGATATGAATGCAATGATGATGGTAACAGATGATGATCCATTTTGGTTTGAAGAGGTAGTTAAGAGCGAGAAGTGGAGAGAGGCGATGGCAGCGAAAATTGAAGCTATAGAGAAGAATCAGACTTGGGAGTTGATGGATCTGCCTAAGGGTGCCAAGTCTATTGGAGTTAAATGGGTTTTCAAGACCAAACTTAATGAAAATGGGGACATGGAAAAATATAAGGCAAGATTGGTAGCTAAGGGTTATGCATAGCGCTATGGAGTGGATTATACTGAAGTATTTGCACCAGTTGCAAGACTCGACACCATTCGAGTAATACTTGCAGTAGCAGCACAGTATGGATGGGAAGTTTTTCAGCTTGACGTGAAGAGTGTTTTTCTTCACGGTGAGCTCAAGGAGGAAGTTTTTGTGCAACAACCTGAAGGGTTTATTAAGGAGGGAGAAAAAGGAAGGGTTTACAAATTAAAGAAAGCTCTATATGGCCTCAAGCAAGCACCAAGGGCGTGGTACAACAAAATTGAGGCTTATTTTCTGTGTGAAGGCTTTGAGAAATGTTCCAGTGAGCTTACTTTGTTCACCAAGTCAATAGGAGGTAAAATTTTGATAGTAAGCCTTTATGTAGATGATTTAATCTTTACTGGAAGTGATATGAGCATGTGTAATGAGTTTAAAAACTTAATGATGTTGGAGTTTGACATGTCTGGTCTGGGAAGAATGAGGCATTTTCTTGGAGTAGAAGTGTTGCAGAATTCGAATGGTATTTTTATTTGTCAGAGAAGATATGCACGAGAGGTATTAATAAGGTTTGAGATGGCAAATAGCAATGCTGTGAAAAATCCAATCGTTCCGGGTACAACGCTGTCAAAGGATGAAGGAGGAACTCAAGTTGATACAACTTTGTTCAAACAAGTAGTTGGGAGTCTCATGTATTTAACTGTGACTCGTCCCGACTTAATGTATGGTGTAAGTCTCATTAGCAGGTACATGTCTAGGCCAACCATGCCACACTGGTTGGCAGCCAAGAAGATTCTAAGGTATTTGAAGGGGACAACTGAGCTAGGCATTTTCTACAAGAAGGGAGAAGGCAACTCAAAGGGAGAAGGCAGTTCAAAACTCTTGGCATTCATGGATAGCGGATATGCTGGTGATCTTGACGATAGGAGGAGTACTTCTGGATATGTGTTCATGATAGGGTCTGGAGCTGTTTCATGGTCTTCTAAAAAACAACCAATGGTGACTTTGTCTACCACTGAGGCTGAATATATCGCAGCAGCTGTATGCGCGTGTCAGTGTATATGGCTCAAGAGAATTTTGGGAAAGATTGGAGTGGAGAAGAATGAAAGTACTATAATTCAATGTGATAATAGTTCTGCCATTCAATTGTCTAAGAATCCAGTCTTTCATGGAAAAAGTAAACATATTCATGTGAGATTTCATTTCTTAAGAGATTTGGTGAATGATGGTGTTGTGGAGTTGAGGTATTGCAATTCTCAAGAACAAGTTACAGACTTGATGACAAGGCCACTCAAGCTGGAGCAGTTTGAGAAACTTCATAGTATGCTTGGAATGGTTAATGCATCAGAAGTAAGCTAAATGCAGATGTTTTTTTTAGCTTAAGGGAGGGAATGTTAGCTATAGGTTCGTTGTTTCTGTTTTGAGTTTACTGAATCAACTAGTTTGTTGAAATAAGACCTATTCTTTAGGGGAGATAGAGTTTGTTTTTCTAGCCACTACGCTATAGGCTTGTAAAGCGTAGTTTTGTTATTTTCTTTTCTGTGTAAAAGGCTATAAATAGCCACTGGTATGTTGAATTGAATAACACATTCCTTCATTCAATTTTCTAAGCTTTTTAAGTTCTTATTTCCAACAGATATTGCAACAATCAGATCTTCCTCACCTTCGAATAGTCTTATGTTCTCCTTTCTTGCTATTAAAAAAAATGAAGGACTAAAGAACGAAGAAGACTCAAACTCCACTTCATTGCCAAGCAAACTCAAACTCCAATCAAAAGAGAGGTCAACAAACAGAGATATCTCTCTCACAACAAACCACTCTAATCAATCAACCGCTCAAACAATCAACAAACAGTCCTCGCCAAGCAACCGATCGAGGTCTAATCATCGTTCATCATCGAGGTTCGATCGTCTTCCATCATTGAGGTCCGATCATCATCCATCCTCGCCATGAAAGCGATCTGGGGTCCTTGCCAAGAACGTGACTGAACTCTGAAGGATTGATTTTTGCTAGAAGCTTTTTGTATCTCTCAACTCCATCATCGTCCATCCTACTTTACCAAACTCTTCAATTTGAAGAAGACCCCGTTTTATTTAAAAAAAACACGATTTTAAAGGATCATGCTATTAGCACTCTAGGTTTAGTCAGAGCCACCCATACATCACGTAGCCGGTCGCTACCATGGGCGACAATACAAGCAGTGGTTCCAACACCACCACCTCATCATATAACAATTTTCATCACCCATACTTCCTTCACCAATCCGATCAACCTGGAGTGACTCTTATTTCACATCCGCTTACTCCCACCAATTACAACATATGAAGTTGAGCGATGACCATGGCTCTCAAAGCCAAAAACAAATTGGGTTTTGTTGATGGATCTATCAGGAAACTCGGTGACAAAGCCAAGAATGATGAACTAATACAATGAGATTGTTGTAATAGCTTGGTGAAATCATGGCTCATTAACGTCATCTCACCTGACCTGCAGGCAGGTGCCATGAACTGTGAATTGGCCTATAATGTATGGGCTGATTTGAAAGAAAGGTATGCACAAACTAATTACGTGCAGATCTATCATATTGAATCTGAAATCTATTGATGCACTCAAGGGACGATGACTGTGAGTGCCTACTTTACAAAATTGATGCCTGTCTGGGATGAATTGGATGTTGTGGTTGGTTTTGCTGAAGACACTAGCGACACCATGAACATCGTTCTTGCATATGTCCACACTCAACGCTCGATCAAGTTCTTGATGGGGCTAATCGACGCCTACAATTATGTTCGGGGTCAAATTTCATTGATGGATCATCTTTCTCCACTCAATAAGGTTTATTCCCTTGTGTTTTGTCACGAGCGCCAGCAAGAAATCTCTACTAGCAAACCCACCATACCTGAAGCTGCAACTTTTGTCATGCGAAATATTGATTCCAAAGGTGCATGGAACGTTGACAAGTCGGGAGGACCTCGAAAGCCCTTTAATTCCGATGTCAAGTGTGGAACATGTGACAGAGTAGGTCATACTGCTGCTGATTATCGTTCTCATCTCACTTGTGATTATTGTGAATTGAAAGTCCATACTGTCGACAATTGTTAGAAGTTTAAGAAAGTCGATCCCACTAAACAACGACGTTTTTAGAAAGATCGTCATAGATGAAATAATGTATCTACTTCTTCGGATGTGCAACCATCCAATCATTTTCCATTCACTTTCGAGCAGTGCAAGCAAATCATCACCTTACCAAAAACAAGTCCAAGGCTCACAATATTGGTAATGACCTTTCTATTACGGAATTGACAAGTAAAATACTCTCTCTCAATTCTCATGGCTTTCGTTCATCTTAGATCCTTGATAGCGGCGCCACTGATCATATAGTTCATAACCCTCATTTGCACATTTTCCAAACTCGTCCACAATCGAGCAGTTGAGCTTCCGATGGTACACTTGCTGATGTTACACACATTGGCACCATGACTTTCTCTTCTATTTTTACCTTGCACGATATTCTTTGTGTTTTCTCTTTTAATCTTAATTTAATTTTCATTAGCAAACTCACAAAACATTCTTTTTCTCTCACCATTTTTCTCAACAATTCTTGTCTGATACAAGACCTTCGTTCGGGAAAGATGATTGGGACAACGACTGAGCTTGATGGTTTGTACTACCTAGATGACACCACCACCACAACTTCCACCACTTGTCACATTACTCAAGACAACAACCCTGTGTTATGGCACAATCGCCTAGGTCACCTTTCGGACAAAACTCTTCATATATTTCCTGTATCTTTTCGTAATGCTAGTACTTGTGTTTCTAATAAATGTGTTATTTGTCCTTTGGCTAAACAAACTAGGAATAAATTTCCTTTATCTCGTATTTCGAGTACTACTCCTTTTTCCTTATTACATGTTGACATTTTGGGAGGATATCACGTTGCTTCCCTTTTTGGAGCGCGTTATTTTCTCACCATTGTTGATGATTATACACGATGTACTTGGATTTATCTCATGAAACACAAGTTTGACACACACACACACTTTTAATTTCATTCTTTAATTATGTTGAAAACCAAATTTCTTTTAAAATTCAAACCATTCGCAGTGATAATGGACTTGAATTTTTCCTCACTAATTTTTATGCTTCAAAAGACATTATCCATCAAACTTTTTGTGTCTCTACATCCCAACAAAATGGGTTGGCGGAACACAAACATAGACATCTTTTGAATGTCGATCATGCTATTTTGTTCCAAACACATCTCCCTAAACATTTTTTGGGAGAAGCAATTCTCACTGCTGCCTATCTCATTAATCGCACACTATCCTCCGTTCTTAAAGGCAAAACACATTTTGAACTTCTCTATAACAAACCGCCCACCTACTTTCAACTTTGAGTTTTTGGTTGTCTATGTTTTGCTTCTACACATGCCCAACGTCCTAGCAAATTTGATGCTCGTTCTAGTCAATGATCTCACCCACAAAAAGTTCTTGTTTTTTGTGATGTCATCTTTCATGAGGAGATTTTACCTTATTTTTTTGACAAAATGCACAATCACCTCACTGACCGGTCTGACACACTTCCCCGATCAGCCACTCATGTTTTGCTTTTTGATTCCCAAACGGCATTTTTCTCTTACCGGTTGGATTACTCCCACCGATCGGTCGCCCAATCCGATGCCTCCGTCATTGACCGGTCGCCCAATCCGATGCTTCCGTCACCGACCGGTTGAAAACCCTGGAACCCCAACCCCAAGCAGTCGCCCATGTCCCTGTTCCACCCTTAGAACCCCTCTCCCACCTTGCACCTCCACTCATGCCACTCGTGAACCATCTTATCTTCAACAATATCATATTGATGCTCGATTGCCTTCCCGAACGTTCCTATCATTTGCTTCAACATTGGGCCTGCTACAAGTATTGTTTATCCCTTTTCTAATTTTCTTTCCTATGACCATTTATCCACCTCTCACAAGGCTTACACCACTTCTCTTTCTTTAGTCAAAGAACCCACCAGTTTTATGCAAGCTATGTTGGATCCAAAGTGGAGTCAAGCCATGAGAAGTGAGATTGATGCTCTAGAAACCAATAACACTTGGACTTTACAGCCTCTTCCTTCTGGTAAGCATCCGGTTGGTTGTAAATGGGTCTATAAGATCAAACTTAATCCAGATGGTAGTGTTGAGTGCTACAAAGCCCGTTTTGTGGCTAAAGGATATAGTCATTTGCTCCTGTTGCTAAATTGACTATTGTTTGTTTTCTTCTTGCTCTTGCAGCCACACGGGGTTGGCATTTATGTCGACAATGTTTTGCTTTATTGTTATCTTTTTGAGGATTTGTACATGAGTCTTCCTCCTGAATTCGACCGAAAGGGAGATAGTCGATTATGCAAGTTGAACAAGTCCTTATATGGTCTCAAGCGAGCCTCGAGACAGTAGTTTCTTAAGTTATCCTTTGCTCTCATATCAACAAGCTATAATTAGTCTCAGACTGATTACTCATTATTAATCCGATCCAAGGGTAACTTCTTTACTGTATTTCTCGTATATTTTGATGATGTAATATTGACATGTAATGATCTCCAATACATTGAAGAAACAAAACAATTTCTGGCTGCAAAGTTCAAACTCAAAGATTTAGGAAAATTAAAATATTTCCTTGGCATTGAAGTCGCGAGGTCATCCAAAGGGATTGTTTTATCTCAACGCAAATATGCACTTGAAATATTGGAGGATACAGGGTATCTTGGAGCAAAACCTTTACGTTATCCTATGGATCAAAACTTGGAGCTCATACAAGATGATGGAGATTTACTACCAAATCCAGATATACTTAACAATCACGAGACTATATTTGGTTTATTCTATACATGTTTTAAGTCAATTTATGGATAAGCCCAGAATACCACATTTTGATATTGCACACAAGGTCTTGAGGTATATCAAGGCTTCACCAGGACTGAGTATTTTTTTCTCTTCCACCAGCTCATTACAGTTGAAAGCTTATTATGATGCGGATTGGGTTAGATGTAGAGATACTAGGAGATCCATTATAGGTTATTGTGTCATGTTTGGCGATTCTCCAATTTCTTGAAAAGCTAAGAAACAAAATACAATGGCGAGATCTACAACTGAAGCAAAATTAGGGTCATGGCTTCCACATGTTGTGAGTTAACCTGGTTGAGATACATTCTTAATGATTTGCACATTAATCATCCTCAGGAGGCCTTCTTGGTTTGTGATAACAAGGTTGCGCTTCATATTCCATCTAATTCAATTTTTCATGAACGAATGAAGCATATCGAGATTGATTGCCATTTGATTTGAGAGAAGATACAAGAGGGTAATATTCAGACTGAGCATGTTAGAACACTACGTCAACTGGCAGATTTATTCACTAAAGCTTTGAGCACTTATCAATTTGATAATCTTCTTACCAAGTTGGGTGTTATAAACCTATACTCCAACTTGAAGGGGAGTGATAAAGAAAAAAAGTTTACATGTGTTACAGAATAGGAAAATCAGTATATAATATGTTAGAAGAGTTTGAATAGAATAAAAAAGTCTTAAATTTCCTGTTTCCACAAGGTTAGGGATAACTTATATAAGCTTGTATTCAATGAAAGAATAATTAGAATAATACAATACAATTCTTTTCACACCTCGACTTCGACTTGATCTCCTCTCTCGTCTCTGGCATCTCCTTTCTCACTTTCTGTAATCTCTCTCAGATCTCGTCACGCCCTGATTTTTTAAGAAAACAAAAATCCCAAAATCCACGTAGGATTATCCGTTTCCCCAAAACTCGGGACTTAAAATTCGAATACAACAAAAACATTTAGCAACAACAACTTAAACATGATTTAATTACTTAAACAAATAAAAACTCTAACCAGGAAAAACTGATGTTGCTAGCTGTGAGACCCTGGAAGGGGCGGACCTGAGGGTGAGGGTGAGGGTTGGAACCCAATAGGCTCGAGAGAGGTTGCATGAGCTACAAAGAGGGACATAGTCCCACATCGCCTGGGTGCGGGAGGGGGATGAACTATATATGTGCGAGGTTGGATCCCCATAGTATGACGCGTTTTAAAGCAGTGCGAGCCGGTTGGGCCCAGAGCGGACAATTTCATACTGTGTGGATCGAGTCGATACACTAGCCGCACTAGCGAAACTCCAGTAAAGCTGCTCAAAAGTCTCTAAACCTGAAAGGCTAATCGGCTACATTCCCAAAGGAATGTACCCAAGAAGCAAAAGCTCACTTGGGTTAGCAATAAAGCTGGTGTGAGTAATCTTCATCCCAAAATCAATAAATTCGCACGTGAAAACATCAAACTAAGCACAAACAATAAACAACCACACCAACAGGTAGTTCTCAGTGAGGCAAATGTGTCGTGCAAGAAAAACACAGTTCAAAGAATTTAGTTCCCCAACGAGGCAATAATGTCATCATCCCGATTTAGTAAATATGCATTTACTTGTACTTACATTGTAGAAGTTGATTATGGCAAGTCTGACCAGCAGAAATATTAGTGGACTTGCCATCCTGCATGAAAAGGGTTAGAAACAGTATAAACGTAATTTATTAATTGAACAGTGGTCTTCGTACAATATTTGACTTACGCTTATTATTCATTTTTATTTGAATTTGATTCATTTTTAATGGATTGATCACTTAGATGATACCACATTCGCACCCCCTCCGTGCTGAACATACATGCCTGTATGCCTTTATCATATAAAGGAGGACTACTCTGTCATTCATGCCCAAGTGGGGACACATCACATACAGGCATGCATCACCGGATACTCCTAACTATATGAGTAACAAAAGCCACTCTTGGGCTATCAATGCGCATAAACTCACATCACATTTTTGACGGATAAATATCAAAGCCTATCTTAGGCATAAAAATTCACCTCATTTCCGCAAGACTAACCCGAAGGTTATTTTAGTTTATCTATAAGAAATAGGCGCCCACCTCCGCAAAATGACCCGCAGGTTATTTAGTTTCTCTAGTAAGAGAGGGAAAATAATAAACAAAAAGATGTGTGGTAGTTCTAAGTGATACAATTCCAGGTGATTAAATTTTTAGGAGTCAAAGTTTATCAATATCATTTATTTTTTATATTTCAGTTTTTCTCTCACAATGACACTTTGTCATTTATAAATCGATTCACAACCATATCCACCCACATTTTTGGGCAACTAACATTTTCATATACACATTTTTTTTGTAATAGAGCGGGGATCAAAACCCATCCAATAAGCGGATTAAAGTTTCTATCAGTATGGTAACATCACACTTTCAATCATACCTCATTAGTGAGTCTAATTCAAGCTATGAAATAAAACATCATTATTTAATAACATTGTTACCCAAAAACAACATCAACAACATGTATATATAAAAACCATACTCCAATTCTCATTACCACACATTAATGCGTATAGCAAAGGAGTTCATAAAGTTCATCACAAGAGTTGTGTGTATACCAACCCACCCTTTAAGGCAAAGTAAATAACTAAAATTCAAGATGCGTAGCAATCCAAACCTTACAACATTCACACAATTCAATTCCATTTAGAAACATTTACACAACCTCTTAATTCATTAAATAGACTACAAAGAAATGAGCATGAATTCAAAGTAAAGTTTCTCACTAACCCAATTTTCACCTCTAGCAACACACTTGTGACCAATTTTTCATACTAGAAATCAAACAAAATGATCCTAATTAACTTAGTTCCTGACTTCAATCTTCTCATTAGGGCTTGAAGCCTTCCTTAATAAACAACTAAACACCCATCTCACATTACCATGAATATCACCTCATGTTCCAGCAAATTAGACAGACTCACCCACAACAAGCAATTGCCACCAAGTTTAATTACTAGCATTTATCAAACCATCCAACACATCTAACTCCTCATCAACATTCTACTATTTGCTGCATCATACCATCTATTGGTGGCAGAATAGGTATTTAATAACAACACATAGTTACCGCTATTATTACTAAAATCCAATTCAAGAACATTTTTCAAGGCAATCTTGGCCGTATTCACATTTCCGTAAAGCTTAAATTCGGTTGCACTAAATAATATTCTCCAAAATACAGGATCCGGTGTTACAGGTATATCTTAATGTGCCCATATGCTTTAACTAGATTTCTTGGCAGCTCAGTAGATCAACAACAGACCCATAACGCTTCATCTTTGGCTCTACAAGATGGACAATCAAACTACCAATACCTTAACAATCAATGCAAACAAACCAATTCACGATGGTAATTAACATTGCCAGAATAATATTGCTATCCCCAATCAACTTCATCTACATGAAAATGCTCTACTTTGCTCTTAATACTGAACGACCTTTTTTTTTTTTTTTTTTTTTTTTTTTATAGATTGGGCTATTAGTGATTTTTAAATTGATAATACAGAGTTAGAAAATGTCACAAAGAAGAATATTGAAGTGAATTCAGTTCTAATAAACCTAGGATTTTCAAACTGGAAATTAAATTTCTCCATACAACTCCCTGACATGTTTTAGCTTCCAAGGTTTTGTGAATAGACTAAGTTCTTAATCAATTCAAAGACAAAAACATCATTCGACAATGTTACTCCAAGATTTATAATGCATCATCTATAAGTTACTAAAACCCAACTCTATTCATTTTAAATTTAGAAGAAATAAGAAATCAAATAATTTTTCAAACAAAAACATGAAATAGTATGAAGAAAACTCACTTCACCGTTAATCGTCATCGTCAACGACGGCCAAAGCCATTGCTTCCTTCCAACCCCATAACCTTACGACATTGCACGACCTCCTCTCTTCAAGGCTCTTTTCACGCAGCCAACAACTGCTAACGAACAGTAGCAACAAAACACAGCAAAAAACAGAGATAGGAATTCACCTTCATGAAGAGCCAACAAGAGTGAGATTTCCAACCGAGCTCCTTTCTTCTTCATAAATCAACAACAGAGTCTTCCACGAAGAGCAACTAGCAGAGAGATT
Source organism: Berberis vulgaris (assembly GCA_963556465.1). Lineage (NCBI taxonomy): Eukaryota > Viridiplantae > Streptophyta > Magnoliopsida > Ranunculales > Berberidaceae > Berberis > Berberis vulgaris. The sequence continues at coordinate 53,986,869 of OY747126.1, forward strand.
GCAGCCAACTCGGAGGAAAAAAATGGAGAAAAGAGGAAGATATATGGGTGGAGTAGGCGGATCAGCTTGGATGCAAGCCGCCGTCGTCGCTGTCGAAGAGGATGAGAGGAAGAGCCTTCCTGTTGCACAAGAGAAGAAGGAAAGGAGTTTATATATATATAACCAACCCGATTGGCCTAATGGATAAATTAGGAATACATAAACAAAAACAACAATTGGGCCAGAGAATGCGATTGCATTATAAGGTCGCAATTGAACAGATCGAGCAAGTTCAAATTGACGTAACATGAAACCTATTAGTCCGAAAGCGCCATGGAGAGCAACAAAAGTCCACAGACCACCTAATTGACACGAACGAGTAAAATCTCCTTGTGCTTCAGGACTATATATATATATATATATATATATATATATATTGTGGGTGGCTATTCGCCCCCACTAAAATTTTGAGGACACCCACCCTCTAAACACACTAAATAAAACCCTAAATTTTGAAATTTAAATTCAATTAAATGTAACTCTATTTTTTTAATTCAAAATAAAATAAATTAATTTTATGAAATTTAGGGGTGTTACATTATACACACATTAAATGGAATCTCGTCCCAAGATTCGGAAGGTAAGAAAGTTAACTGAATTTCGAAAAAAAATACGACTTGTCAAACGAAAGAGGATTTTAAATACAAATTTTAATTAAATTTTTGAGTACATTAATTTTTATTGTCATTAAAAAAGTAGGGGTGTTACAGATCTCCTCTTTTTTCCTCTCACCTTGTCTTTATTGGGCTTCGAAAGGAGAGAGCTTTAAGCTCTCAATTTGACCTCCTCTCGGGGCTCTCTCAGATCTTCGATTTCAGGTGAGATCATCACATTTTGTTTACTCCTCTCATCTTCTTCCACTTCAGTGGAACCTTAGAAGCTTTGGAGAAAAATAGATCCAAACATCTTTTTCTTTGCAATCAATAGAGATATTGGTGAGCCCCATTGCTTTGAAAGTGAAGACAATGAGTGGAAAAATCAAGAGAGTGATCTGTTCTGTGTTGTTCTCGTAGTTCTACGTTGCTCCTTGTGTTCATGGTGAAGACTGTTACAGGTTCCTTACATGGAAGGTGACTTGTGGTGATATCTATCCCCTTGGTTTTAAGCAACAGGTATGGAAAGTAGTTTTTACTTGCCTGCAATGTTGTACTGTGTACCTTGCCTGATTTTAATATTGGTAGGCGACTCATCACTTTGATTTAGTGTGTTGGTCACCTTGGATTTTCAGTTTTTGGTGTTAAATGCCTGTTGTTGAACTCATTGTACCTCTTGTAATACCTTTTATGCTCTTTATTAGGAGTGTTTGTGTTGCCCCATTTCGCATTGACAAAGTTTTAAGGCTAAAGTAAATGAGAAGGACTTTTCTTAATAGACACTGATTGGATTAATCGACAAATCATCTATGGTTTTCTTGCAAGAAAACTTATTTTTGACTTCTAATATGTTGTGCCACATTTGCTACACAATGACTAACAGATTATGAGGTTGGAATCATTACCCATGGTAGTACAAATAATATCCCACCGACACGAATAATTAGAACCTTGACAATGTACTTGTGCATATAAAAATTCAATTATTGCTGATAGTTCCAAATTTAGTGGGAGTTTATGCCATTCATTATAAAAAAAAATTTATCCATGTAACAAGTGGTGTACACTTTGCTTGATTATGTCAGTTCCTAATCAGTATTGCTGAAACTTACAATTTTGATGAGTTTTGGTTTAAAAAACTCTCATCAAATTGATGTTTCTCTGAATTTGTATTAATTTTGTTTACTTCAAGCATGTATGTGGATGTTGTCACGAGTATTCCCAAAGGCACTTTGTTCCCTATGTGTAGGATGAACCTTGGGTTCGACAGGGAGCTTATTGGACCTTCCATGTATTTTGGGCTTATGGGTGATGGTCAGCCGATACGATGACATGATGGCTGGCTGGTGCTGCAAGGTAACTATCTTCATTGTTCAAATGTTCTTTTCTATTATTTCATCATAATACTTGAACCCGGATTTCTGACTAGTTGATTAGTATATACATAAAAGCCATCCTACTGAATTAAACCTGAAAAATTATCTTTTTCCATGAAAGTAACTGAGTATACCCGTAGATCTAGTTAAATGACTCGTAAAAACGTGAGAACTTGTTCTCAATGAACCGTTCAATTTGGTGGATTTCATGATTTCATAAGGTCATACTCGTACGTTCTATCATCTTTTGAAACTGGTAACCATGTCTTCGGAAATACTTTCCTTTTGCATTGCACAACTCCTGGAATCAAGGGCATCTTTTTGCTGTTGATGAACATACTTTTCATGCATGGAACTGTGTAGCTTGAGCTATTTGTTAATGAGGATATTAAAATCTTCCATGTGAATTTGGTGCATATGTATTGGATATGTCCCTACTATGTTTATATGGCGCATGTTCAATTTATTTGATATAATACAGCTTAGGCCTAAGACAAATTCGTCATTGAAAAAATTTCGCAATAAAAAGGTGAAAATTTTGGAAAAGTTTTTTTTTTTCTTGAAAAATCAAACAGTGGAAAAAAAAACTGTGAAAAACGTTACCACAGTTTTTTTCGTCTTTGAAAAATCAAACAGTGAAAAATTTTCACTTTGTTTGACATGAAAGTTTTCTAAAAACCGAAGACACCCTAAAGGACAAACAAAACACGTTACCTATTTCAAACGCAATGGAAAACACATGTTATGGCAACATTGATATGCACGAAATATTTACAATTAATATCCCTAAATTTATATAATTTAGTCAATTTTAATAGTAATTTGGCGCATAATTGTGATTTATTTCTATTATGCAAATAACATGACATTCTAAATATAAAAAATTGTTGCAAAATTTGAATTTTAAACAAGATATGGAAAAATTGCTGAAATGAAGAATCTTTGCCAAAGCCTGTAGTGTCAAAATGTCAAAAGTATAGGAGTGTATGCTTGAGCCAGTTTAAAGTGAAGTAGATGAGACAATCCAAAACCCATAATAAAATTGGCTCAATTCATTTTCTATTTCAAACCATACCTATTTACCACCAAATATCTGAAACACCACCACCTAGCATATTCCCACCCCATGGCAAATTCTTAAAGAATTTCACTATCAACATTATTCTTACCATTGCCAAAGTCTGACTTTTTTATGCCTTAATTCTCTCATAAACCAATCACACAAAAATCCTAGCTTTCCTTCTCCTAGCCAATTTATCATCTTACCCATGATCTCATTTACTACAATTCTCCAAGTAAATTATTTACTTCCTCAAGTGAAATGAAAATGAAATAAGTCTTAAAATATATTATCCTCTACAAGGACTTGCCGAAGTTTCCAAGATTTTGAAGATTTTAAGAATATTTCTCTCTTTGCACTACAATTTGTAAAGATGCATAAAAGAACATGTTGGTCGGAGATTGAGGAACACATAATTTTCCTTTTCTTGTAGAAAGAAAGAGAACTTTTAGACAATTTTTTTTAATGGAAAGCTCACTACAACGATAGGCCTTTTGATTACTTTTATAAAGTTAATAAAATGTTGTTTACTACGTTTTTAACCTATAACCACAAGCATGGTAACAAGTACCATAATAAAAGATTTGGAGTTCTATAAAAAGCGTGTTATGAAGTTAAACAAAAAAAATCAATCTTATTTGTTAAGAAACGGTAAAACGAACCAAATTTTCTTTTCATTATAATTGCTAAAAAACAATTATATTTTAAAAAGTGCGTAGAAGAGGAACGAAAAATGTAAATTTATTTGTTGATACATAAAAACGGTCACACCTCTGAGCTGTACATGTGTCATAATGATCTCGAGGAACTACAGGCACCAGCATCAGCCCAATGTTGATCCGGTCCAAGTGGTTCTAAGCTCGCTCAATTTCAGTCCGCCAGGCGGACCCGCACTCTCACAGCACGCTAGGCCCACATGTCACAACTATCCTCAATATCGGTAAGCCTTCCTTAGGCAAGTATCTCGAGGATCAGCTTTGGACGGGCAACTACAATTGTTTTCTGCTTTCAACTAGGAAACAAACACCAGAGTATCTTCCACACAGGGAAACTCCCTTTTACGGATTACTCTTGAATTGGGAACTATCTCCCGTATATCTAGGAGCATAGAGCTAACATGAAACTTCCCTCCTACAACACGACTGCTAATTAGAGAGGGATCTCCACGAAGATCTCCTCCCTAAACTACGCCTACAATGGCCTGGTTAAATCAGGACTCCTTGCACTATAAATAAGACATGAGGTTTGTAAGCTAAGGTACGCTACAAATTTTCTGTTATAGCATTACACCTTCCTGAGATTTCTGTCCGACTTTAGCATCGGAATGCCATCAGCCACTACGACGGTGGTCCGTAGCTCATGTGTGCTACTTGCGCAGGTCAATAGGTCAACAGGAACCTGGTCAAAGCAAGGAGCGAAAAATGACTGCATCAGTTTGGCGTTGTCCGTGGGGAAGATGTAGTTCGTAACTTTACACTAAGCGTCGTCTTCATTCAATACACAGAGAGATGGTGACCACCAAGTCGTGCAACAACGGAGAACCAGGGAACATGTCGAACGTTCTGGCTGTCCCTATATCGCCTCCTTCAGCAGCTCCTATCTTGCACGCGCAGCCGACTCACGCTTTCGTACTGATGGCGGCAACGACAGATTCCAAAATCGATAGTTGGCATCCCAAATACAGTGGATCGCCAAAGCGGCGGAGGCTCTCACACGACAAAATCCACCACTCGCTAATGAAGACTAGGAGCAGTACGAACCTCCGCCTTCAAAAGATGATAGGGAGCAAGCGCAGGAAAGCCAAACACCCGCTAGTTCTTATTGGACTAAAGGAGGTTGTGTGGCTAACACTGAATTCAACGCCAAGACAAAAAGGCTTGTCCCTAGGAACCCCCTCCACAGAGGGGTGCATGACTCGGATGTACTAAATCGATTCTTCGTCCCACCATTTGTAGATCGGATCATGAATGAGGCCCTACCGAGAAAGTTCACTCCTCCGAAGCTCGACTCCTACGATGGAACCACCGATCCTTTTGACCACCTAGGCCATTACCAACACGTAATGACCCTTAAAGAAGGATTTGAATCTGTCATGTGTAGGACCTTCTCACTAGTATGAAAAGCTCAGCATTGACGTTGTTTCACAGCCTTCCGCTGAAGTCCATCGACTCCTTCAAAACATTGGCAAAGGAATTCTTGACGCAGTTCGTCAGAAGCCAACGTTTCTGAAAAGGCCCGCACTACATACTCTCCCTGAGGCAAAGGTCTGACGAGATACTCCAAGAGTATGTCATGCGCTTCAACAAAAAGCTGACCCTCATCGACGGGTGCAGCGACGATACAGTCGTAATGACCTTCACTGTGGGCCTCAAAGAGGGAAAACTCTATGAAAACCTCACCTTGGAGCCCCCTGGACATGGCGGAGCTCCTCAAGAGCGTCCAGAGGCACAACATCCTGGAAGAGTCGAGGACCGTAAAGAGGGAAACCGAAGGCAAGAGGAGGCCCTTCGCGCCCAGGGACAGGAAGGAGGGAAAAAGACGCGAGAATGGGGAACGAAGCAAAATAAAGCGCAGTGACAACAGGCCGGAGAAATTGTCCAACTACTTTGGATCCAGAGCGATGACACCCCTAAATGCTAACCTGTCGGACATACTAAAATTGATGAAAAGTTGGGAGAAACTGAAGTAACCCCCAAAGACACTCGGAGACCCCGCAAAGCGCGACAATGACAAGTACTGGGCGTACCACAAGGAAAACGGCCACAACACCAATGACTGCAAGAGTCTAAGGTATGAAGTTGGGTACTGGATCCGCAAAGGCAAACTGAAAGAGTTCCTGCAGTCTGAGAAGCCGACGAAACAGACAAAGGACAAGGACGATTTAGTTAAATAAATAGATAAGGAGACTCCAGGGATAATATACGTCCTTCATGGAGTCGCACCAAATAAAAGACCAGTCATACAAGTCTCGCAGTTGACGCTACTAGATATGCGAACACAATCCGCAGATGAGGATAGGCACATCTGCCACTCAAGGGTCCAGAGCCTCATTCCCACATTGACCTTTACGGACAAGAACTTCGAAGGAGTCTGAGCGCCACATAACGACGTAGTCGTCTTGGTCTCCATAGCAAGGTGGGAAGTAAAGAGAGTTCTGGTTGACGCGTTCCACAGCATGGACCTAAAGGAGGAAAATCTGACATTTTCGGAATACTCGCTGATCGGATTCAGCGAGGAAAAATGTTTTCCCATAAAAAAGATAAGGTTAGCTACGGTGGCAGGAGAGCCGTAACTCAGAAAGGTCCTATTCTTGACTTCATGGTGGTAGACGCACCATCATCCTGCAATCTCATCCTGGGAAGACCATGGCTCCATCAGATGGAAACAATGGTCTCGACCCTTCACCAGTGTGTTAAGTATACTGCTAACCACTCTAAAGGAACAATACATGGAGACCAACCTATGGCACGAGGCTGCCACTACGCTGCACTGAAAGATATAAAGTGCTCCCACATTCAGCTACATCATGCAGAATAGCCTGACCCAGTGTAAGGACAAAAGACGGTAGCGACACCATTTTGCGAGCGGTAAAAGAGCAATCAGCTCTTCCGCCCAGTGAGTTGTAAAGGCCATGGCAAGCGGGAACACATTCCCCCGACATTCCGTCAGCGCGGAGATCCTCCCCTCTGTAGTAACGCCTCGACAGTCCGCTAAATGATCCGTGAGAGCAACCCTTTCCATAGTCAATATTGAGTTTTAGTCCCTAAAAAACTTATGTGATTTGCAATCATTTAGAAATAAAGGAAGAATTACAAAAAACAAACTATATTGATTATTGGAAAAATGTAACAGCAAACACCTTGAGGCAAATACTTACATGTTACAAACACCCTAAGGCAGATACAAAAGATGACATAATGAAAGCATCTGATCAACATGGAGTGAAGACTTGCTTAAACTGTCTGACCACATAAGCAATACGAACAGTCCGAAGCAAACAACTTGCAAACAAAACCATGATCCACCAAACGCGACCCTTAAATATGGTTTGTGGGCGACCGGGAACCCCGCCACAAACCACAACCAGATACGACCAACTCACACGCTCGATCCGGTAAAACGAATGATATTGGGACAAGTATCAAGTTGATGCAGACATAATGCACCTTCCAACTGCAGGGATAAAAGGGGCGTCCAGGAGTCAATGGCCCAATCCATGGACTATGTCCAACTCCTCTTCATATCGAGTTCCCGAATTCCAGCGCAAAGCAAGGCAACGGGGTTGATGCTATCTCTGAAATTAAACATTCAGGAAAAATGATAAGGAACCAGCGCATGAACAACAGACTCTTTCCTTGATAAGGCGCTTGTACTACTTCTCTGCGATATGAAAAGAAATTACGAGACCTCAGCAGATCAAGTACATGCTTACCTATAGGAGGTGACCATGCATAACAACAAATATTTATGTGCCTGACCTTTGCAAATGTCAGAACATTCGGAGACTCCAAATACAGAGATCCACCTTCAGCCTTTGGAAAACCCAAAGCATTTTCTTTAGCCTTTAAAAAATCCAAAACAATTTTTTCAAGCAAGAACATTACAGGAGATAAGCTCTGCGAAAGATTGTGCCTACAATGATTGAAAAATACCATTATAAAGACATGATGGTTCACCAAATGGGCACTCCAACATTAATTATCAAGCATTGAATACGGTACCGGAAACAAGGAGACGACGGTTTCCAAGGAAACTGCGCAGACCACGTCATTCAAATTAATGGCGCTGCATGCAACCCCATCAATTGAGGGGGAGTAACCGATACTCAGTCGTCACACAGTCTATGTCGTATATGTGTCACCGTGCAATTTACGTCGTACACACAACGCACCATGCCCTAGCCCTTTTTTTGTGGGTCCATGGGCTCGCTCTATTACTCAAACAGTATTTTGTCACATGCTTGGCACGAGCACAAGAAATCCTAGTCAACCCTGACATACGGATCGTACTTACAGATCACTAGCTGATTAAAATAAACTTCGCCCACCCCATGCGTCGGGCGGATGGATTCGATGGCTCGCCACGGGACCACTGCTTTTCAACGTGGCCGCCAAATTACCAAACCTGGACTTGTAGCCCACGCTGCGAGGGTGTAGATAGTCTAGAAGGTGGGAGCCTAGTCAGCCACGACCTGATTTTGTTGGCTTGCCATGGGATCACTGTTTTCAGCGTGGCCGCCGAACATTCCCAAATTTGTAGCCGGATGTGCATGTGTAGATAATTTGGAAGGTGAGAATCTAGTTAGTCCCGAGTTGACTCCGATGGTTTGCCACGGGACCACTGCTTTTCAACCTGGTCGCCGAACCTCTCTCGAATTCGTAGCCCCCACCGCGCGAGGGAAAGTGTAGATGGTTCGAAAGGTGGGAGCCTAGTCAGTCCTGAATTGATTCCGACGGCTTGCTACGAAACCACTGCTCTTCAGCCTGGTTGCCAAACTTTTACTCCTCGAACTATTCGAAAGTGGGAGCCTAGTCAAGCCTAAACTGATTTCGACGGCTAGCCACGAGACCACTGCTCTTCAGCGTAGTTGCCAATATTTTACTCCCCGAATCCGTAGTCCACTTTGCTTGGTCGTAAACGATTCGGAAGGTGGGAGCCTAAGCAGTCCTGAACTGATTTCGATGGCTTGCCATGAGACCACTATTTTTCAGCCTGGTCGCCAAACATGAATCTAGCTGAATCAGCGTCTTCACCCTCAAAAGGACTGACATTCTAATATTAGCGAAGGTCATTTGCACCGATACGAATGTCGTACGGCCAGTGCCCAAATAAAAGCTATTTAGGATGCTAGCTCGAGCTTACGGCGCCTGACTCAGCACAAACGTTCTGACACATACACTCGGCCATCACAACTCTCCCATAGCAGCAACTGCTGCTAATAGGTCAGACAAACATGGTAAGCCTCAAGCAGCTTACCTTCGGAACAAGACACAACTCAGGCAACTCAACCCCCAGCTAAACTGTCTGCAACATGCCCACTATCGGACATGATTACGCAGCAACAACCCCAAGTCGTTCACAATACAAAGCGGGCATGCTCTCTATCGCAGACAGACCGATCAACATCTTATTGATTCAATCAACCTATGCCAAAACAAGACGACAAGGCAAAATGAAAAACATACAATAGAGACAACAAGCACAGAACTGATAAAATTGTTTTCATTAACGGTCAAAACGAAAAGGAATACAATCACACCAAGGTTATTCCCTATCAGGAGAAGGTACAAAAATAGAAGAGCTAAGCCTAGTGGAAGATGGAGCAGGGATAACGTCCACACGTGCCACGACCTGGGCATCAGGGCTCACATTGTCTTCCTCATCCGACGATGCAGAGGTAACAGACAAATCAATATATGACATCTTCTTATATCAGACAATATCCCACTCTGGATGCTCCTCTTTCATCAGCGCCAACAGCTCTAGCCGGCCATGTACAACCCAACGGAACTCACACTTGCCTTACTCCTGAATAAGCTTTTTCTCTCGCACTTTCACGTCAACAAGTTCATGCTCCAGTAGTTCCAACTTGCCAGTCGGCGTGTCAACCTGAGACTGCTCAGTGGCCAGACTGCTCTTTACAACACTAAGCTCATGCCACCCCAACTCGAGCTGGTCCTCAACCTTTTTCGCCTCGCGAACATAGAATTTCACATCGGATTCCAAATGTTGCTTTTCAGCAGCCCAGTCGGCTTCCTTCGAAGCGCTCTCTTCAACAAAATACCGCAGCTCAGAAAACACATTAGCAACAACATCCTTAATAACCTCAAACTTCTCGGCGGATCCGACTCAACTTCTGCCTAAGTCCATCCCTTTCGGACACCGCCTCTGTCAGATTACGCTCGAGGTCTTCCAAATGAGCTCTCTGAGCCTCAGTGACCACGGTTGACTGATCCAACCGTTTCTCCTCGGCCTACTTCTTAAGCCGCTCAATTTCACGGAGCGCAACAGAATACAACAGCTGCATGTGCGAGAAGCCATGCACCAAGGTATATACTATCTCACAAGCCGCCTCGACTCTCGTTCTAGTAACGGCCGCATGGCTCATATGAGACATACTCAGCATAAGGTACTTCAAACTCTTATCCATACATCCTTCCAACGTATCCTCCTCTAGTTTTGGATCATGATCCATCAACCAGCTAAGACGCCTACTTATATGCTTCCTTGAAGCATACTCTATGTCCACCTCTTGGTGTCAGACCCTTGAACTCATCTTCACCAAGTCAGGTGCTAACAGGCTTATGCGTGCATCTAGATGAAGCCTTCAATGATCGAGAACTACGCCACCACCGCCCTTCACCGTTGCTACTGACGTCAGGCTCTCCTTTGTGGATTTTCATTTGTCAATAATAGCAAACCCTTTACTGTGAGACGGCTCAACGGGATCCGAAGGAAAAGGAGGGAGAAAAGTATCCAAAGGGCCCTCCAACACTTCTATACGTGGCCTAGAGTGAGACGGTGATCAATGCAGACTACAAGAGACACAGTCGGTACCGCAGCCACTTTCAGGCGAATCAACAGTGGGGTGATCAGATTCTACCACCACAAGCGAATATTCCCGAGAGCCTTCTACCGGAACGACTCCATGTGAATCAGCACCAAAAAAAGCCGCCATTGCAATCCGCATCAAACGATCATTCGAAGCCTCAACCTACGTGTCACTAAGGTTCGACCTGTCCGCAACTCCTGCCAATCGCAGGTAATTTTTCTCGAAGACGAAAACGTTAGTCTCCGCCTCAACAGGCCAGGCAGACTCGCGCTCCTCTCTCAGTGGAGCGGGTCGTGCCGAAGATGACCCAACTCTAACGCGAGACCTCTTGTTCATAAAGGAAGAAAGCGCTTCAGACGTCTCCTCCGCGTCAGACAGAACGAGAACTTTCGCCCCAGCAGCCTTCCACTTCCTAGAAGGGGCCCCATCTTCCAAATTAATGCATGACTCTCGATACAAAGTGGGGCGACATGCCAGCTGTCCCACAACCCACTACTGATAAAGTTGGAAACTCTTATGACATCAACCACCTTCCTTTTCGGCAAGACACGAAATGTCTCCATGGTGTTTTGCTCATCTAAGGTAAAAGTAGCAGTACGAAACCTTCCTGCAAGGGAACACAAGTAATGAGCACAACCCGCTATCAAGCATATCAAAGTCGCAAGAAAATGGTTGAACTTACAGAGCGGCCTGACTTGTCGCTCAAATGAACAACCTTGCATTAGAAATACTTCGAATCTACAAAAGCCAAGAAGCAGTACTTCTGCCAGAACTTGAAATCATCAGGCAGTTTACCGAAGCAATTCGGCGACTTCATCTTACAGACAATATTACTCTTCAACCGAGGATAGGTCAGCAACTGGATCACCCGCGGAATCATGCTAACACCGGTCTCCTTATCATTGAGCAGAATCATGAGGATGATCCTATATCCATTGGGCCCCAACTGAGCCGGAGGAATCCCTAAGAGATCCAAGAACTCCCAAATCACATCCAGAATCGAAAAGCGCACTCCAGATTGAAACACCCCACGATGTAAACAGATGAAACCGACAGGAGGTGACACTGGTGTTTGGTCGCCCGTTAGAAAATTCAACAGCAAGTCCTCAAAGACTCCAAACTTGATATGGATTTCGCCAAGACCAGGTTCGGACAACAACCTGTCTTTGAAAAACTCCAGGCTGTCAGCCAAAATAGCATCATCAAGAAGGTTTTCTTGAGCCATGAAGAAAACATACAATCTTTTCAAAACAATATCTTTGAAAACAAATAAAGTAGAAGAATCAGACTCTGAACAGTGAATGACCTAAATAAATGATGGTTTTTCATCGAAACAACGCACGTGCCATTAATGCGGCATGCGGCTGAAGCACTGATTTAGACTCAATCATCATGAGCGGTGCATCCCTTCTCAAGAGATGACTTAGCGAACCGATGTGACAGCCCACTAACTCGGGGGGGGGGGGTAGCTGATGATACATAAAAGCGGCCATACCCCTTAGCCGTACATGTGTCATGATGATCTCGAGGAAGTACAAGCCCCATCATCAGCCCAATGTTGATATGGCCCAAGCAGTTCTAAGCCCGCTCAATTTCAGTCCGCCGGGTGAACTCGCACTCTCACAGCACGCTAGGCCCACATGTCTCACAGCTATCCTCAATACCCATAAGCCCTCCTTAAGCAAGTATCTCGAGGATCAGCTTCAGACGAGCAACTACAGCTACTCTCTGCTTCCAACTAGGAAGCAAACATTAGAGTATCTTCCACACAGAGAAACTCTCTTCTACAGTTGCTCTTGGATTGGAAACTATCTCCCGCGTATCTAGTAGCACAGAGCTAACGGGGAACTTCCCTCCTACAGAACGACTCCTAATTAGAGAGGGATGTCCACGAAGATCTCCTCCCTAAATTACGCCTATGATGGCCTGGTTAAACCAGGACTCCTTGCACTATAAATAAGACATGAGGTTGGTGAGCTAAGGTATGCTACAAATTCTCTATTACAACATTACACCTTCCTCAGATTCCTGTATGACTTTAGCATCGAGTGCCATCGGCCACCACAACGGTAGTTCGTGGCTCACTTGTGTTACTTGTGCAAGTCAACAGGAACCAGGTCAAAACAGGGAGCGAAAAACAACTGCATAAGTATTGATAAAAAAAAGTGCCAAAAAAGAAAGTTAATAAAAAAAATTGTGACGAAAATCCAAAATTTATATAAAAGCATGCTAAAAAAATGTATAAAACGTCATATACAAACCATTAATATTTTAAAGTTTACTATCCTGAAAGAGAAAACGTGAAATAAAGTTTTAGTTAAAAAAAAATATTAAATTCTAATCAAAATCAGTCTTAAACCAATTGGGTTAATTGAAAAACCTATTTTCCAAAATGTTCATCTCATTAATTAACTTGTAATCAAATTAATTACATACCTCATCCTCGAAATAGGCCCGAAAAAATAACAAAATTTATCATTCTATATAACAAATCAGAATGGTATTTTATGTTGGAGATAAAAAACAGATCGAGATTTACCCAAACATAAATATCTAACGGATCACATATAGGGGAGGGTGTTTGGCTAAAATTTATGTTCGCATAGTATTGAAAATCCTTGGTAAAAGTTGAAATTTTTTCTCCTATCAAAAATTTTTAGTGTCGATGGCACGGAGAATACCCTAGTCTATCTTACAAATTTGATTATGTTGGAGATAAAAGAGGGCTAGGATTGAAAGTAGGAAAATATGTTGAGGGGTTAAGATTCATTACCTATAATGACATGTTTTTGAATAGGCAAGCCCTATTTGAAACCACCAAATATGATGTCCCACACCACCATCTAGGTTTATTTCTCTCCCACACCACCCCCTTTATCTTCCACACCACCTATTTCCCTCACCGCCAATATAACCATACAACTAAGGAATTGAAAAGCCATACAATCTCCTATCGAACTCCACTCCAGCATCCCATTCGAGCTCTATGAACTCCACTCTCAATCCCCAACAAAAGATCGAATCCACTCTCACTCTCCAGCATCCCAATCAAACTCAACTCTCATTGTCCAGCATCTCATCAAACTCCACTATCGAAACTCCTCCAATCAAAGCTCTCCAGTCTCCACTCTCAATCAAAACCCCTCTCTCAATCAAAGGATTAATCCAACAGGTAATCGAAGTCCACTCTAAACTTAATTTGATTTTGAATGCTAGATGGAATTCAAAAAAAATTTGCTTGAAATTTGCAAATTTGAAGGATAGATCGAAGTTTGGTTGAAACCTAATCATCTCGTGTTTGAAATTTGCAAAAAAAAAAAAAAAATTTGTATTGTTAACCAATTTTTTGGCCAATTTAATGGATAAATTGTGAATTAGTCCACCAAGGATTAACTCTCCACCGTTGGACAACGACGACTCCCCTGGAAATTATGCTGGTGAGAGCTTATGGAGCTATTATTGATCATACCTTCATTAACCACAACAAGGAAACTATAGACTACATACGAGTATACTTATACATAATCAGAGTATGAATAAGGGTGATTATATAAAATTACCTTTAATGAGATTTTAAGATAATTCTGGAGCTTAGATTATACTTCTCATCACTGGGTGCAATGTATAGTGGTGTGTTGGTGTCTTTATAAGCTTATGCGAAAGCAGTTTTTGCTCATCATGTTGTTAAGCTTTTTGTTTTTTTGCTCTCTTATGTTCACTTTTAGTTGAAATTACATAATATCGTTTTCCCCTTTTGTTTGAAGGTTTACTATGTCTTCTTTTGTTGGTGGGGTGGGGATGATGGAGGTGATAGATGACAAAGACGGCCCATGACGGTGTCTCATCGAAAATCAATTGCAGAAAAAAAACAAACAAAAGGTGGAACAACTAAAAAACAGAGAGAAAGAAGTGAAGAAGCAGAGAGAAGATGAAACGGGGGAAATTTTGATAGACGCACAAGAAACAGCTAGACTTCTAATTTTATCTCAAAGTCAAGCCCATTCACAAACTGAAGGAAGTCGGCCTAGTGAGTATGACGAGTTACAGATGGGTGATCAGGTACAGGAGGGTGAGAATGTAGCTCGGGATGATGACGAAGATATGAAGTTGAACATGCTGCCGACGAAGATGAGGCAGAAGTCAGAGTATCATATCCCGGTGGTCCCAAAGATGGTTCCATATTGGAAATTTCTGTGGCCATATTCTCGCTCCATTTGGGATGGTCATGAGGTAAGTAAATAATTATAATTGCTTAAATTATATGAGTGTATTGTTTATATATATTTGTGGACATTAAATTACTTTATCTTTATGCTTCTTGTATTTAGGAACGAGGCGCATTGAGGTGTCGGCATCAGTATAGGAATTTTATAGTTTGGAATTTGAAACATGAGCTGAAAGAGGTAAAGAAAATGGTCTATAATAGTAGTCTATATCCCTTGATTTATTATTGTAAGGATCATGTTGATAAGTTGACCATTTGTACTTTCGTGGAGAGATGACCATCACCCTAGACGACGTCTATCGTATAACTCATTTACCGATAGTTGGTAAGCCAATCATTGTGAAGAAAACATAAATGAAGGCAGAGGAATGTGTTAGACTTTTGATAAAAGGTTTGGGCATTGAAAGGACTGAAGCAGAGCAGCATGTAAAGAAAAATCTTAGTTTTGTGAAGATGAACTTTATCAAGGACAATTGTTGTAGAAAAGCTTGGGAAAATTGTTCACTTCAAAAGAAACAAATATCATAACTTTGATTATAGGGGTTACTTGCTATTTCTCTTGGGCATGACTATATTTGCCGATAAAACTGGAATAAAGGTTCACATAAAATATTTGAAGTTGCTTATGAAGGTCGATGATATTCATAACTTTGATTGGGGCGTAAGAACATTGGCTTTCTTGTATCATCAATTCGGTTGTGCTAGCAGAGAGGGTACGAAGAAAATATCAAGATATTTGCCTCTTTTGGAGGTATGTTCAGAATTTGATATTTAGTATGTTACCTTTATAATGTCTAATAATTATTTAAAATAACATTTAAGTTGTTTTTGTTTATAGGGTTGGATATACGGTCATTTCTGACTTTGGGGTAACGAAAGTATTTCATGGAATGATATTCTCCCCACCATGGCTAAGTGGGAATGCCCACAACTTGTAGGGGATTTGACGGAATAAACCATCACTCTTAGAGAGCATATCGATGACATGTTTGTTGAAGAGGTAATTTGAGTGATATTGTTCCAGTTAATTTGTATGAATTCTCTTCCATATTATAATAACTTTTTTTTTTGTATTGGGAAGTAATTTGGGACCCTTACGTGAAATTCAAGCGAAACATTACTCTTCACAACATCACATGGTTCCTAGGATGTTTTCTATGCCTCGACATAGAATAATCATATCACACCATATCACTTCGATAGAGTCATGAGACAAATGAGAAAGGTACAAGTCATCCCAAATCATCCCATTCGAGCCAAAGTGAAGAACAGAGGTCGATCAGGCAAGAATTATTCAGTGAAGTACGACATTTTGTCTTCATATGTTGAATCTTGGGAGAATCATCTCGTGTTAAATGACAACCAAGGTGCACTTGTGAAGCTTCCATGGGATTGTAGCGATGATTACTTGTAGTGGTTTCATATGATTAGCTATCCTTTCACCCAACCACCGAAGAAAGGGAGAACTCATCCCCTTCGAAGACAAATGTTTATATCGAATAATAGGGTAATAAAAAATATTTATTTTCTCATGCAATAACTCATTTCCACATGATTTTTACTAACATCAAATGTTTTTCTTTGTAGAACATTGCGGTTGCTGAGGCTCTTACTTTTTTAGATGCTTCTATGGAAGAAGGTGGAAATGTTGACAAGGTTTTGTTACCATCGAGGCAAAACAAAGTTCAAGATTTGCTACACGGAATGACTATGCCCGTGGAAGACGATGATGAAGAGGATGTTCAACAGCCAATGAATATTGACAGTGGTGAAATTAGTGGTGGATCGGGTGAGCGTAAAAGCAAATTGAGGCGGGAACAAAGATAGGAGTGTTGACACTGATGTAGACTCTTGGTGTGGATTAAGCATGATTTTGATGTAATCTTGACTTCATGTAGTAATATTGTATGACAGTGTTGTCATCTTGTTGGCATGACAAAGTTTGTTCTTGTAGCATTTTGTTGCTAAGCACCATTTTGGTCTATTAATTTTGTTGACAGTGATTTACCACCATGTTAATTGCTTCTTCTTTTTTATGTTACTAAGCAGCATTTTGGTCACTGACAGAGTTCTACTAATAGATCCAAAGAATTTCTCTCAAAGAATCTGAAGTTATTCACTAATAGATCTTTGATACTCATACTTCTAGATCTTTGACATTCATACTAGGACCAACCAGAAAACTTGGTTGTTTTCTCCAAATACAGAACTTAGCAAAATACATTCCAAAGGTTTTTTTTTTTTTTTTTTTAATCTGAGACTTGGATTTCCTTCTATTTTACTCAAATCCTTCTTCTAATCTGAGATACTGGATCTTTTTAATCTGATTTTTACTGTAATTTTATAAATTTCCCATGATACTCTGTTTTTTTTTTCAATCGCTAACAATAATGTGAGTGGATGTAACTCATTCGCATTGATAAAAAAAAACACTGGATTTTTATCCATTCGCATTTGCAAAGTACATTGCGACTAAAAAAATTCCATTCACATTGTTCTATGCGCAGGGGCGGACCCAGGATTTCACTCCAGGGGGGGCGAAATGACAAAGTAATATTTGTCGATAATAATAATTTACTAAAATAACCCTTTTCCAAAAAAAAATATTTTAAGTGACAAATTTAAATACTACTATTTACTTTCTTATGTTAAGCCATAAAATAAGATATTGTATTACTCACAAAAGATGGGAGAGGTGAGAGGAATTCACCTCGCCAATTTACAAAAAGTATTATCTATAAATTGCAACTATGCAACTCATACGTACAAAAAATATTATCTATAAAGGAATGTCCTTATAAGAACCCTTCAAAACACTTACTATTTCTTTCTAACCATATCATTTAACCACATTTTTACAAATCTACACGTCGCGATCTCATGTTCTGAAATTGTTGCATGATTGCTTCATTTTCAATGCTATCCAAAACATCCCTTTCAATGTATGTCACCAAACAATCATCTCCCATTCGATTCCTTAGGCGACTCTTCACAATATGCATAGCTGAAAATCACTACAAGAAATATTGTCATTAATAGCGTTTTAAAAACGCTATGGTAGGCTACCATAGCGTTTTAGCATGCACTACAACAATTAAGGCATTTTTCAAAAAAAACATTTCCTTGAAAAAAATCAAAATTTTGTTGGAAAAAAGTTTTAAAAAAGAAAAAATTCGTTATTGGATTCCTGGAGGCATCCCCGTAGCTAAATGTTTTTACCAAGGAATTAATTTTTTGTTGGTAAAACGAATGATAAGTCAAGGAAATATGGTGTCGGTAATACTGACAACTACCAAGGAAATTCGTTGGTAAAAATCAAATATTTTTACCTACAAATTATTTTTTTTAAGAAAACTTTATTTACCTATGAATTTTTTTCTCAAAAAAGCTTAGAATCTTCAATGAAAATTGTCGTGCAAAAAGGTAACTACCTTTATCATAGAACTTTTTCGCTGGTAAAATGAATTTATACCAATGAAAATTGTCATAGGTACCGTTAACAATTACCAAGGAAAATATTTTCAATGAATTTTTTTATACCAAAACGATCATTCTCTGCTCTTTACGACTCAATCTACCTCTCAAACTCTCTTAGGACACCAACCACAACCTCCCAAACTCTAAGAACATCACTCTTGGTGGTTAGACCCCATTATAGAAATTCGTATATGATTTTATTTATTTTTAGGCTCAATGGGAATCGAACTCATGACCTATAGAAGAATCTATTGCAATCTTTACCAGTTAAGCTATTTGAATAATTGTGTTGTGTGAAACAACTTTATAGCTTCTCAAATCAAAATACTCTTATTTTTTAACAAAAAAAAAAATGATTGCTACATATATAATAGGAACCAATAAATAATATTTCGTCACTATAAATCATGACTAAATATTTTCATGACTATAAGTTTTTTGTGAAATATTTACCACTTTTAGCAATGAAAATAATTCACAATAACACCATTATAATTAGCAACAAAATAGTAATAGCATTTTATTGCTAGATATGTTATTGAAATTGGTTATATCACCAATGAAACAAAATTAAATTATTGTAAATAAGAAAATGACCATTAATACGGAAAAAAAGTTCATGGAAATTTAATCAATATTTAGCAACGAAATAAATTTACCTATAATATTATAGTTAATAATAAAATAATATTTTATTGTTAAAAAAAAATTTCGATTTTTTCGATGACATAATATCAATTCTACTAATAAAAATTTTCAACGAACTAATATTTTTCCACTGTAAAGAAGTTAGGAGCTATAAACTTAAATAAATTTCATGAAATTTTTTTCATTTTTGTAAGTAACGAAATAAATCATTGTAATAACATGATAATTAATTAGAGAAAATTTAGTTTCATTGTTGAAGAGACATGAACAAGTGTTATAGTGCATGTACCAAGAAAATGTTTGTTAATAATATTAATTTTTATTAGCAATGAAACAATTTATTGTAAATGACATCATAATGACTAACAAACTAAAATTTCGTTGACATAGAATTGTTTTGTTGCTAAATAATGTTGATGAAAATTTTGTTTTGGAAGGAATATTTTCCGCCAACTCTTTAACAAAGAAAAATTGCCAACAAAAGAGATTTTACTACAAAAAGTGACAACTTTATGGCTTTTCCAATGAAAATTTTGTTTTGTTAGAAATACTAACATATTAACAAGGAAAATAAAATTTGTTAGTAAATAACACATTTCTTGTAGTGAGTATACCAATTTCCAACAAAATAATGATTTGTCGCTATAAAATATTTAGTGAGCTTTAACCAGAACAAATTTTCATTCAAGTAATTATTACTTTTTAGTTTTTACCTAGAAAAACCACAATGTTATAATTACCAACAAAATCTTATTTCCTTGCTACAAAGATTTCATTACAAAAATATATTATTTTCAACATAATAAAAAACGTTGCCAATAATGTAACAATTTTCAACGAAATATTACTTTGTTGCTATAAATTAATAAATGAGCTTTAACAAGAAAAAAACTAGTGGAAAAAATTATTAATCATTATCAACGAACCGAATCATTACCAATAATGTAATTATTGTCAAGAAAAACATATTTCTTTATTAAAGAGAGAGGAATAAATGTTAATATTCCGTTAACAAGAAAAGTAATTTGTTGTTAAAATTAGTCTTCTTTAGTAACAAAATATTTCGTTCCAGATGATACCATAATTACGAAGGAACTAGTATTTTGTGGTTATAAAAAATGTTTTGTTGTTAAATCAATTCGGCGGGAAATTAGGTTTGGAGGGAATGCTTCCCGCCACCTATTTAACAAGGAAAATTTTTCACAAAATATATTTTGTTGAAAAAAAGTAACGAGTTTATGGCTTTTTCAATGAAAATTTTTTTCGTTGACAATGATACCGTATTAACAAGGAAATTGAAATTCGTAGAAATTTTTTTGTTGGTAAATGATAGACTTCTTGTAGTGGCAAACGCTGTGTCTGCCAGAGCTATAATAGACACAGGGTCTATTATAGCGTTTTCAAAACGCTATTATAAGTTGACTACGATAGCGTTTCAGAAACGCTATAGTAGGTCTATTATAGCGTTTTTAAAACGCTATTGTAAGTTGATTACTATAGCATTTTAGAAACGCTATAGTAACCTTATTTATTGCATTTCTTAAACGCTATAGAAAGTCTATTATAGCGTTTTAAAAACGCTATTGTAAGTATACTATTTAAATTTTTTTTATTTTTTTATTTTTTATTTTTTGCTATCAAATGACGTTTTATTACATCTTATAAGTTTTATTTCTAGAAATAAAAAAAATGTGCCAAACACTTAAACATTTCCATAAACGGAGACAAAGTAATGTAATTAATTAATAAGGTAATGTATTACATTGAGTCACAAAATATATCAAGTACAATGACAATTTTTGAAATTCATGTACTTCTCTACAACATCAAGAATATCAGAGCGCGACTTATAGTATTCCCAAAGAAGGTACCCTTGAGAGTCCTTTCATTCAAAAGGTTCATTGGGTAGTTGTTGAATACGTCATCTTTGTTTGGTACGCCAACAAGTAGTACTGCCACACCCCAACCATCATGGACACTCGAATGCAGAGATCATTGCAGTGAGGCTTCCAGTACATTCAATGCTACGGTCCACTCCTCCATTTGTCATCTTGGCAATCACCTGATAATGAACAATCACAGCAAAACTGCAGTCAATAACAATATGATCCTTGGGGTACACAAATTCAGGCTTGCTATGATCTCCGTCACAAGTAAAACAATACGAATTAGTTGGAAAGTCTATAATAGCGTTTATAACTCCAAAACAAAATTCAGCAACATACCTCAACAATGCAAAACAGCAACATATCAGCCTCAGCAATGCAAAACAGCAGCATCACCACAGCCTCACCAATGCAACATCACCACAGCCTCACCAATGCAAAACAACAGCAGCACCGCACCTCAGCAACATAACCACAGCCTCACCAATGCAAAACAGCAGCAGCACCACACCTCATCAATTCAGCAAACACACCAGCAACCAGCCATTTTGAAATGACACAATCAAATAACTTAAATTAATCAACTATAAATCAAAGATGGAAGAAGCAAACATGCATTGGGCCAGCTTATTTCTGAGAGGACAAAATGAGAAACACTTAAAGGAAAAGAAGATAATAAGAGTGACCGAAATTGAGCAAAACACATTCTCAATCTTTGTAACACATAAGTCCAAATGCTTAATGTTGTTGTTTCTTCAAAAATGTTCCACCTGCAACACATGTAACAAAAACAAATTCTCTTCCGTAGGGGTAAGTTCATCATCTTACCTTCACAACAAACAAATATGAATATGTTAGGCCAACATACCTTCCCACCAATGCAATCCTCACCTGCAATAATAAGGCGTTATGGACGTCACTATAGGTGAGAGATACTCCATGAACGAATTACATTCCAACAATAATACTAACATAAATACTGAGATTATCGAAAGTTACTGCTCTCCTAGCCCACTCTTGTAAATCAGGAGGTGTAGCAATGCTGAAACAAAACATTCATAACCAGTCAGCTAAAATGCACAAGTGACTTAATTTCTTTTTTTTTTTTTTTTTTTTTTTTGATAAATTAACCAATAACAAAAGATGAGAAATAACCAGCTCATGCCTCTGTACAAAACTTTCCTTGAAACTCATTAATTTTATAATAGTTGTGTTGCAATATGATTCTAAAACTTCATGCTTTGAACAACAAAGAAGATGAATGTACACATGACATGTTACCTTAGGCAGTTCAGCTGATTTAGAATTACATTATGAGCATTTTGGCTCTGGAATAAGGCAATGATCAAAGATTTAGCATAGGAGAGATGTACTTAAAGAACTAATAACAAAGCAAGCTTCAAACAACATGGGTTAGGTTGTGGTCTGGAAACAGAGATTAAAACAACAACAGCAGACAGTATAGAAGATGAACCCATGACTGGAAAGGTCAAATCTGATCAATTTGAAAAAGCATACTATAAGCCTGCAAATGGGTTAGGTTGTAGTCTGGAAAAGGGTCTATGAAGTAGTTTAACTATGTTTTTAGTGACCACTTGGCCCCTTTTTTGTTTGCATTTCCTGCTTATCTTCATTGTCTGAATGGTCATTACCACCATCATTTCCTCTAGGAATTACGCCACGCCTCTCCTTCAAATTCCCATATTTATAAAATGATATCAGCCACTAAGAAATGAGAAGGAAACTAGGATACATCCTAAGAGCATTCTTAAGCAGGTGGAGATATTATCCATGAAAAACATAGATATGGAGACCCCCATCAAGATTTTCGACCTCATAACATGGTGAGCATTATCCAATGCCGATCATGTTAACTTACTAGTAACCACATGGATATGTACTTATGATCAACAATTCGATTGGTTTGGAAGATTGTTATCAAAGTCTAAACTAGTAGACAGCCTATATAAGAAGTAGTTATCTTAAATAGATTTGTATTTCTTGTACAACAACCCCAAAAAAAGAGGAAAAGGAATTAATGCATCACCTTAAGTGTAGTATGCTGAGATAGAAGTTGCTCGTACTCGCTTCTGACACGACTAAGTTCAGCTTTGAGGGTGTTATTTTCTTCTTCTAAGACTTCTACACACTGGGCCAACTTGTCACATTCTGCCTGAAAACAAAACAACAGATATATATATATCAAGAACTAATAACTCGAAGTAAGCCAACAAGAAGTAACCGTGTGAACCCATACATGCTTACGCAACCTAGATCGACGAGCCGATCTCGGTTTGACTGTTTTCTTCTCTGCCTTTTAAGTTCTCTTTCATCCTAATTCGAAAAAATGAGATGCATCAGAAAAGTTTTGATATAACATAACAAAACGACGTACAGGTGTATCCAGGCCTAGCATGTACATCATCACTAAGTAGATAGCAGGGCAAAAACACTGTACTTAAAATTTTCAGAGATCTTCTAGGCATGCACCTAAGCAGTACAATAAAGAAAAAAATCATCAAACACTCAAAAAGCAAACAAGACTATGCTATAATAGTAACATATAAAGATATTTATCCATTGTGTTAGTTGGATTTTGTCTCTCACAATTACCTACTAGAAGCTGAAATAACCATCAAGTATGTTTCTGTTAACATTATGCCACAGACTTGTAAATAAGACTAGTAAATTAAAATGACAGGACGCCAATAGCAGACTGATAGAACACCAAAAGATGTGGGAAGTCTAATTAGTGGCTTCAAATATTCCATGATGTCTGAGAAGGAAGGGCGCTTCCAAGGGTCACTGCAGTTTAACAATGTGTTTTCTTTAATGTAAAACAAGAAAATGAAAAACTGTGTATTAAGTATAAGATGTGAAAAGCTCTGCTCACTTTTGCCAGCAGATCTCAATCAAATTGGCCACTTGAGGATTGACACTGCTCGGAATTTCAAGCCTTCTATTCTTGAAGCCAACAACAGCTACCACCTGCAGTAATACAGATTAAACTTTATCTCAACAAGAAACCATGGAACAAACTTGTGCTTGGTTTAAATTACTCCAAGGTAACTGCAAAGTCATAAGTTCCCACAAAATTACACCAAAGCTGTAAACATCACACTTCTCATTTGATGGCTCATCGCGAAGACTTCGGGTGCCATCCATTCAGACTAATGGAAACAAAAAACATGGCCATTTTGTCATTAGCGGAAAATGTGTTGTTCTATGAGCCATGCAAAAGAAAGGATAGACATAGAACTTACAGTTCCTGCTGCTGATTTGGCAGACATAAATGTGTTTGCCTTTAATCTAGAAAGGCCAAAATCGCAGACCTGAGTAATTAGGAATAACCAAATAAGATAACAAAAACTAGTGAAAATTTTCCTGTATAGAATGCATAAAAATTAAAAGTTGCTAAAACCAATGAAAGTACCTTCAATCAACAAAGAAAGGATCATGACAAGAAAGTACCTTCAGTCCATTACATAGCTATCCCAATCAATAATAAGTTTCCAAATCTAACCCCCATCAAAGCTGAAGATAGGAAACAACATGAAAGGTGGTAGAACTGTCCAAGCCATTTGATATCTCATCCATGAATAGAGCTCTTGTTGGGCCAACAATCAACAGCTTCCTTGTTAACTGCTTCAAGGGCTATCGATTTGTCATCCATTTTCACTTTTTTGTCTAAGCCTCAAAAGAGAATCTACGGTAATTTCATATGTAATGCAAGTACAAAATTCAGTTCCAAAGTATCAGTTAAGAGACACTACATTGATTCAAACAGAATTTTCATAATCCACCTTTTTTAAATTGTCAATTTTCGGTGTGATGGTCTATTTGATGAAAGAGACCTTCATATTAGAATCTGTGCATTCTGAAACTTCTATAGAACACATGGATGAATATCATCGGCATAGAAACCCCAAACCCTTGATTTGTTCATTGCTCCTTTGAAAGTTCATTATGATTTTTGCTTTCTACATTATGCACCCAACAAAATATGTTTAAAAAGATGACTAAATAACACTACTGAATCAAGTCCAAAACACACCCTATAGATCAAACTATCACTAACATAAAAGTTTCTGCCAATTCAAATACTTAAAAGTTCCAATTATTATCAAGGCTTAAGAAACAAAGAATGAAAATGAGTGAATAAACTCATACCTAGATGATATCAAACAATCCTCTGCTCCTCAAATCATACTTCACTTCATTCCCATTCTCTCCTTCTCCTCTTCCATCCTGCAAACAAATGGTCAAAATCTGAAGAAAAAAAACCCAAAGGTGAAATGGTAAAATTAGACACAAAAAAAAAATAATTGGTTTTTACCTGATGGGCAGAAGATGGCATGTTCTGCAAATATGGAGATCTCAGAACCTGAAATCCCCAAACCCAAAAATTTACTAAATCTCTGCAAATTCGCTTAAAATCAGTGAGTGGTATTCATAATGAACAATGAACACTCCCTAGAAGACCATTTTCCATTTTCTTATTTCAATCCTAGTTGCTACATTTTGGTCATTTTCCATTTTCTCATTTATGTTTCAGTCCTAGCTATTACCCTTCTACTATAAGCTTCCCTCTAAACATTTGTTCTTCATGATGGAAGTGATTGAATATTGCTGAAAGTCAAGTCGTACATACAGACCTAGTTTTCTATCACATGAAGACACTATATCATTTTTTCATAGGCTATGACAAAAAACATAAACTTTCTCCATAGATGTTTTTCAAGCCAAGCCAACAAGCTTCTCTCTGACTTCCTACACTTTCCTAGCCTTCTCTACATCACTAGCTTCTTCTGATAATTGATTTTCGAAAGAAGCTGGGTTCTTGTTCCAGCTCCAGTATACACCTGACTTAGTCAAGCTTGGATCACTCACCACCTGCCATTACACAATTAATTAAAATCACCAAAAATATGCGGAACTCAATTAAGTTGATCTAAATTGTATCTGATGTTTTCTCTTACCTGTGCAAGTCTCTTGCCAACATCTTCTTCAGAGACGTAACCTTTGGTGATATGCTTTTGGAAGGGAGGGAATAGAAGTCTGAACAGAGGAATGTGCTTCCTGAATAAGCCTGTTTTAGCGATGCATCTAGGGTATAGAGAAGCAAAGGTAATGCCAGTTTCCTCGTGGAAATGCCTATGGAAATCCTGCATCGTAAGCATGTTGTAGACCTTGCTGTCCTTGTAGGCCTTGGCACCGTCGAATTCCCCTCCATCAATCATGGATGAACTGTTCAACCCATTTAAACCTCCTGCTAGCCCCCTCAAGTCTCCAAGGTTTGCCTTTGGAGGCACATTACCGGCCAATGTGTTTGTGTTACCTACAGTAAAAAAAGTAGCTAATTCAAAGAACTTGAGGAAGTTTTACTCGATTGTTGTACTGTGTTGTAAAGTAGTATACCGGTAATTGAGCCAACAATAATGAAACGCTTAGATGGGTAGTTAGATTTCTTCAAATCCTCGACCAACAACCGAGAGAGTAGGAAGTGTCCTAGGTGGTTAGTTCCAACGCTCAGTTCAAATCCTTCGGCAGTAAAACTTGGCTCTTTAGCCGTAGGCTGGTAAACTGCTGCATTGCAGACTAAAACATCTAGTGCCCTGCCTGATCGTCTGAAGTTGTCTACGAACTGTCTGACATTGTCAAGTGACGAGAGGTCAAGGTGCATAATGGTGTAGCTTTCCTTGCTCATGCCAACTGATTTCGCTGCTCTTTCTGCCTTGGAGAAGTCTCTGCAAGCCATTTTCCTGATTCAGCAAGAGACTTGGTTGTGGCTAGACCTAGGCCTGATGAAGCTCCAGTGACTATCACACAGCCTTGTCTCAATGTTTTTTTCCCTTGTAAGCTAGCTTGGTTCACATCTGGTGTTGTGGACACTGTCTGTGCTCTGATGGATCCAACTGACATGTTTCTTTGGTTTGATTCCCTCTGCAAGTTTTGACCATACATATCATCAAAACATTTTTTTATTTTGCTTTCTAGTGCCGTTTATTTTATGGCAATCTACATTTGTCATTACTAACACATTATAAATAAATCTTATATAGGAATCAAAATCTAAGAAGGTTAGTGGAAGAAAGATCACATAAGCACAAGTTTGAGATTATCTTGGATTATTTTAGATTTTCTAATAAGGGGGGCTGGTATAGTTGATAAGTATATACAAATAAGAAGGAAGATGATGCTTCTAAGAAAAGTGTGAATTGGGAAAGAAGTTATACATTAGAAATCATTATTGACGATTGAAAGTTCAAGTTTCTTGTATGTATATAGAGAAAACTAACAAGGAAGCAATACTTGAAAACGAAAGAAAATTTGTCAAGAGAAGAAGCAAACAATCTTATTAAGTTTAGAAGAGTATTTTCTATGTAATAATAATCATCTATAGAAAATTCACTTTAATTACAAAATCTTTTTCATTGACTAAACATAAAAATCAAAGTCACCGTCTTTGAAAAACATGACGATATATACTTTAAGAGTATCTTCTTATGTATGGGAGGAAGGTGGAAAAAAAATCCAAGATAAAACTATAGATTATAAAATGTTCTGTATTTTATAGAATTTTCGACATACCATCTTTACAATTTTCTTCCTTCATCACTAAACAAAGATCTATACCCTAGCCATGTTGGTTTCACCTATAATCTGCCTATTATATCCTAGCCATTTTAGTTTTCTTCTTTTGAATGAATATCAATATTCACAATATTCACCATCTTCTTTTTTCATTGCAGTTTTATTGATAAAAGAAACACGTAAACAAAGATTACCAGCCAGGTAGAAAACCTGTGCATGGTACAAAAAAAAAGCCATCAAAATGCTACATCGGTAAACACAACCAACAGGAGAAATGACAATAAGTGTATGAAACTAAGTAGTTTTAGTCTCCTTTTTTCTGATACACTAAGTTCAAGAAAGATTTTCAACCATTTCAAAAACAGTAATGTTTAAAAATAATTCCTTTCTGGCAAAATAAATCCAACCACAACATTAGCATTACAGCGTGTACACCAGTGGTCATGTTTAATACAAATAAACCTAACATACATACACCCAGCAGTAGGAACTAGGAACATGATCATCATCACAAATTTGAAAAACATGCGTCACTAATAAAATGTTGGAAACTAGCAGAAGCAGATAAAACAACCTAAGCTTGATTAGACAAAGCTTCAAAACTCAATTTCAATTGGCTTCTAAAAACTTACACTATAAAGATTGTCTATTTAGGTAAAACAAAACTCTAACCCAAATCCTAATACTACTCAGGATTTACTATGGATGAGCCCAATGATTTTAAAAAAAAAAAATCTAATTAAGATAACAAAATCAAATAACCTATATTACACACAAGAACATGAGCCATTTTTCTCATTTCATAATGCACTTAATAGCACCCCTCTTTCGTAAATCAGTCTAATAATATCTCAAATAACCGAGGAAGGAATTACACATAATTCTCTTTCCAAATGAAAGTGACAATAGTCACCCAGAATCATTTGAGCCAAAACAATGTCTTTGTACCACATTAGTTAATACATCATCTAGTTTATCAACAACACCTACAACTTATATGTGCCAACGTATCTTACAATAAAAGAAGCCTTAATTAATCAAGAAATGGAAAAGCAGAGAATCATGCCACCATCAAAAAGCATTAAAATCATGGCAAAGATATGAAAGATTCCTCCCATCCTCTAACCTACTCATGAATGCCCAAGATATAGAATGAAACTATTCTCAACATCTTCCAACATTCTAACTGAACAAATCAAGTAGATATAGATACAATACTATAAAACACAAGGAAAAGAATATATGAACAATCTATTCCAACAACAAAAAAACTCTCACTACCCCATTAGAACAAAAGAGTTCAGTCTATACCATAAAAATTATTACATTACTGTTTATTTAGACATCTAGAGTTATAATTCCATCATGTATTTTATCAATACCACCAAAGATCAAACTAAAAAGCATTTTTGCAGGTACTGTACTGAATTTAAAAAGTCTAAAATATTATCATTAAATTAAAGGGCACAACTATTGAGTATTATCATGCATAAATTAGAATTTCAGAACATTTCCCACAACATTATCTGCCTATCAGACTTTATAAAAGTTCCCATCATCTTCCAACAGAAGCAAAATGCATCAAGCAAATTAGGAATGCAGTCCTTGGTAACTATGTAAATCCCCAACTCAAAAGTAACTCATTTTCTAAGATTAAAAAAAAAACAACAAAAATGCCTCGAACATAAAAAATGCAATTCATAACGAAATCAAAGAGAAAAAAAAAATTACAATTCCTCTCCCCTAAAAACATTGACAATTACTTATCTGAAAAAATTGATCCTTCAAAGCCTTCAATCTACCAATCCATAACATCCATTACTTCAAAAACTAATACAAAAAAAAAAAAAAAAAAAAAATTGTTAGGGTTTGCGGTGAAAGCAAAGCAAGATATAGTGAGTGTGTTGAGAATGAGAGACCTGAAATGGAGAGGGAGATTAAAACGGCGAGGGAGATGAAAGCAGTCGGAGAGGGAGAGGGAGATGAGAGTAGTCGGAGAGGGAGAGGGAGATGAGACTTGGCTTCGGCTTCTGCTTCCTTCCTTCTTTCTCTGTTTTGTTTTGTTTCTCTCTTTTTTTTTTTTTTTGGTTTGGATCGAGCGGGCACTTTGGCGCCCCCAGCGAATTACTCCCGCTCAACATTTGATAGCATTTCACAATTGAGCAAAGTTAGCCCTTTCATAGCACTTTCTAAAAAAACGCTATTGTCATGTGCTATCTATCACCATTTGTGTTGTAGTGTAATGGCCATTCAACTGTAGCAGTGGCAACAGGTAGAATCAATGATAATGTGATGAGTAAATAAACCATAGGATATACGACATCCTTTTTTGTTTCAACCATCTTCTTAGCAAGACCACCTATACCGATTATATTTGAAAATTCACTATTTGATCGCACATCCATAATATAAGTTTTCAATTGATCTTGAAGCACCATCAAATCAAAATCTGAGAAATCCATTGGATAAAATTGAGCAAGACGGATCAACTTCTGGTGGTCAAATGCTGAAAATGAATTGTTTGGACTTAAGCATGTCATACACAAAAGTAACTCTGTAATCACCTCGTCAAAACGATTATTGAGCTCTTGAAGCTGCATATCTATGCACGTATAAAATAATTCAGCTCGATAGCGATAGAGATTTGTAACTACTTCTTGTCTACGTCGTGATTGCCCCCGAGGTACAAAGTCATCATCCATTCGAGGAACGGCGATATTATGTTTCCCACAAAATGAAGATACATCAGCAATGAGTGAATCCCATTCATTTTCTCTCATCATTTGGAACCTTTGTTTAGATATTTCAACGAGATTGATGGCATTCACAATGTCTTGATCTTTTTTTGCAATGATTTTGATAATTCATTGGTAATTCCTAATACATCCTTCATCATATGTAAAATCAGGATAAAATCAAAACATTGCATTGATTCTAGTAAAACATAAACTTCACCCCTTTGTTCTGAGCTAGTGCCATCTCCAACAACAATTTCAAGTACATCTATCACCGAAGAAAACATAAGAATCAACCTTATTATCGTAGTAAAATGAGAACCCAATCGAGTATCACCGGCTCGTGTGAGAGTAGTCTCTTGGTTCAACCCTTTACCAGTTGAAAGTTCACCACTATTGAGTTTCTCAATAAGGTCAATAGTTTGTTTATATCGAAGAATATCTTTGCGTTTTCATGAAACCCCAACAATATTCAATGCTGTAGAAATGAAGTTAAAGAATAATGCCATCCGAGGATGGTTTTTTGCAACATGTACCAGTGTCAGTTGAAGCTGATGCGCAAAACAATGGACATAAAATGCAGATTGGTTTTCTTTCATAATCAGTGCTTTAAGTCCGTTGAACTCACCTTGCATATTACTGGCCCCATCGTAACCTTGTCCACGCAACCTTGTTATGCTCAAATTATACTTGGAAAGAATTTTTCCTAGTGCCTTCTTCAGTGAAATTGCGGTTGTATTAGAAACATGAGTTATACCTAAGAATCGTTCAATAACACACCCCTTTTTGTCCACAAATCGTAAAACAACTGCCATTTGCTCTTTGATTGAAAAATCACGAGATTCGTCAACCAAAACTGCAAATAATGCGTCACCAAGATCTTCAAGAATAACGTCGGAAGTCTTAATTGCAGCCGCTTTTGTAATGTCTTTCTGAATTTTAGGTGAAATCAACTTGTGATTTTCATTAGCATATTTTAAAACAACTTTCTTTATGTCTTCATTGTGATTAGCTGTATACTCCAAAAGTTCAAGAAATTTTCCTCTATTCTTTGAGTCTTCAGATTCATCATGACCATGAAAAGCAAATCCTTGATGCAAGAGAAATCGAATACAGTCAATTGAAGCATTTAAACAGGTCCGATACTCAAGTTTAGCTTGGTCTGATTGCTTAACGAAAAATGTTTGGATATGCTGCTTTTGCTACATCAAATTTTGACTCATTGTATAAGCTTCATAATGAGTTTTTCCCAAATGACCTTGTAATTTATCCGGTTTCTTCCAATTATCGAATCCTTTCACTACAAAAGTGTTGCCACCATTTTGATCCCCGAAATTCGGTTTGAAGAAATAGCAATGTAAACAAAATGCAACATCTTTCTCTATGCTATACTCCAACCAATCTTTATGTTGGTCGAACCAAGCTACATTAAAACGTCTCATCCCACTTCCCATTTTCTTTTGTGGAAATTTGTGATTCTTAGGCTGACATGGACCCCTTTGTAAATATGTTCTTCTAATTATGTCCTAATCATTAGGATGATAGTCTGAAATTCGAGGTCTTGATCCGGGATCTGTTGGAATGTTTGACATATCATAATCCACGTGAATTGGCTTTGAGATTGGATCTAACTGACCACCCTCATTATTTTGTAAGCTAGGGGATGGTAACTCTGACACAGACTTTCTTTTCAAAAACTTGTCCATAGCTGGAAAAAATAAATAATATATTAAATAAGTAAATAAAATATTAATTAAGTAAATAAATATATAATATTTACTTTCAAGCATTGTTATCATGGAAAAACATACAAGCTCTAACAATATTTATGAAAACATCTAATTCACAAGATTTAAGATTAATTTTCATGAATAAAATGTTAATGTACCTGAGCTGCAAGAGTGTAAAGCAAAATCCAAGTAGTCCTTGTCCTCCCTAGCTCTTCTTTAGTCACGTGATTTGCAATCTGTATATAAAGTAACGAAGAAAACTGAGTTATACATTAATCCCTTCAAGTTAAGAAGAAGAACTAAAATCTCAATGAACACAACAAATCCTATCTGAAAAAAGTAGGTTTCTAGACTACCCCAATTCTAGAAAGAAAGCCAGCAACCTGAAACAGATATGGACGATGACCTACCAATCAAGAACTAAACTTTTCACACAAGCAACTTCAAAAATTCAATCTTTTCTCTCAATAAAGGTTTGGGGCGTTTAAAAAAATTCAATCTTTTTTAACAAAAACTTCAAATTCAACTAAAACAAGGAAAACCCACAAAAAATGAAGCATACCCAAATCCAGAAACACAATGAAAATGAATTCTGAGAGATGAATTGGATAAAATATTATTTACTACTGACCCTTTTGTTTTTGGGAATGGGAGATCTTCAAAAGAGATAGATAAAAGGGGGTTTCTTCTCATTCTTAAATACGCAGCAGAGGATTAACCGAAGAGGAAGAGATTTTAGTTCATTGAGAGAAAAGGAACAACCGAACAGGGCCGCGTGAGAGAAGAGGAACACCGCGAACAGAGCCGCGTGAGAGAAAAGGAACAACCGAACACTCGAACAGGGCCGCGTGAGTGAAGACCTTGCGCCGCTGCTTTGTGCGGCTGTGTGAGAGACTCGAGAGAAGAGAGAAGAGGAAGCCCTAATAGTCAACTTTTTTTTTTTAAATATGAACCAAAATTTTTTTTTTAATTTTTTTAAAAGTTCATGGGGGGGGCAGCTGCCCCCCTAGTCCCTGAATAGGTCCGCCCATGGCTACAAGTCACTGTATTTCGGTGTTGTATCGAGTCAAACGTTCTCTTTGTTTCATTAAGTCTGCCTGATCGGATTAAATGGGATAGTCCGACTGTCGGACTCCGACGGAGAAAAAATGAGTGGCAAAGTTGAGAGAGCATCGAGATAGAGATGGGGTTCTTGGGAGAGATTCACTGAGAACAATAGTGGTGCAGTAGCTTGAGTTGTTATAGAGAGAAAGTCTGGATGGAGAAGAGAGAGAATGGCAGAGATCAAGTTATTAAGTTCCATCCTTTAGATGTAACGAATCCGCACCACACATCCTATTGCAATCTGTTGATTCAACGAAATCCGTACCACACATCCTATTCCAATTCAAAGGAATCTCATTTGTGTATGGTCAAACAAGAAATAAACAATGGGGCGACAAATCATCTAAACATTATTTTATGTACAAATTAGGTTAAATCTATATCTAGGGGTGGGCACGGGACAGGATGGGACGAGATGGACTCATCCCTATTTCATCTCATTCATTCAGGAATGGAACGGACGGGATAGACCTCATCCCGAGCTCGTCTCATCTCAAACGGGATCGGGACGGGATGAGCACATACTAAATAGTCCTCTAATAAAAAATAACAAAAAGAGTTTTATCTCACATTACTCACGCACCAAGAATGTCAAATTTATATACATATAACTTACATCATAAATAATAATAGATATTAAATAAATAAATATTAAACTTTTTTTTGATAGGCAAATAAATATTAAATTTAATTTAGAATTAATGATTCAATTGATTTAGATTTCATATAGAATTTCATCTTACATTGATTTAATTTCAGCACATCCTAAACTTTAATTTAGAAGAATATTTTGATTAAAATTAATAATAAAAAATATTAAATAAATAAATTTGGGACGAGACGGGATAGGCGAGATTGAAAATCTTCATCCTGATCCCATCCCACTTTAGATCGGGACAGGACGGGATCGGGATGAGTTTGATCAATCCCAAAAGGACCCAAACAAATTGGGACAAGATCGGGACGGGTTCGGGATCGCGGGATGGGATGCCCACCCCCTATCTCTATCTATAACTAAAATTGCAATTCATTGTTCATCTGTGTATCATTTGTCAATCCATCATTTTTGAAGTGCCCAACTTGCCCTCACCAGAGAAATTTGTCTCTTCATTAATAGAATAACTTCACTTTGCTTCCTTATTCACCTCGAAACTCACTTCGTTCAAATCCCGCCCCTTTTTGTTTCCTTATTTACCTATTTTCTTTCTCTTTCGGCATCATCTATAATTTATCCCTTTTACCTCCCCTCTCTTCCACTTTCCTTGGAGTACCTTTGACTTTGTTCATGTAGTTGGTTTTACTATTTTCTCTCAGTGTTTTTTATTTGGCAAGTCTCTAGCGTGGTGCGTTGTCCATCCTCCCAGTTTCATCATTGCTCCGTCATTACTAAACTCCAAACTTCTTTCTCATTCATCATTCTTCTTAATTAGCCCCCTCTACACATCAAATTGAATCTAATCAATAATAATTCTAATAATCAGATATTGATTATACAAAGATCTACTCACCCAACCAGAACTCAAACTCCATACCACTTACAATTTAACCCGTCACCATCAACCCCATTTGTTTACATCTTTCAAACACATTTCTGTTTTAGAGCTATCCTCATGGACTATTCAGGTCACACTATAGCACCTATTCCCATTCACACCTCCTCATCTACATCACACACTAGATTGACTAATCAGTTATCTCATTCCAATTCACTTACATCCCAGGTGCATTCATCAACTATACCCATCTCCACCGAACAACTGATCAGAAATTTGAAAACTCAACTTGAAAGGAACCTCACCTTGTCTACACCAACCTTCACAACTCGTTCGGAATGTTCTCTTGAAGACACTCAGCTGAGGGTAATAGCCAAATATTGTCATCATCAATGTTTGCAAAGAAGTCTTCGCCTATAGAATGGCTTCCCAGTGGGAGACTAATCATCCATTCCATCATTTAACATAAATATTATGTATTTTTCATATTCAAATAAATGTGGTAAAACAAATTGATTGTAAATAAATTTATTACGTTTATAATAGAAATGGTTGTAAGTTTTTTGTTTAATATGCTCAACGCGGATAAAACAAAGGTTTATCTTGTTTATGGTGTAAACATGGTAAAATGAATTTTATTTTAAAGATTTTATATTGTTTACAATACAAGTGTAGCAAAAAGGATTTATCTTTAATGGTTTATGACATGTTAAGCTTAAAGGGATTGTATCTTTGGAGTTCTAGAATATACCATACAATGTAGAGAATATTTAACCGTTCAATTCTACCATTAATGTGATGAGTGCATCTGCAGAGTTAGAAATTTCAAAAACTTATGTTTTTCGACAATGATGATCTACATGACAAAGAGATCATCCCCATAAAAAATCAACTCATTATGAAATTTCTGGGTAGATAAAGTATGCGTGTGTAACTTTCTTTGTCAAAAATTTATCCCTAGATCCTACCTGCTGATTATTATTATTATTATTATTATTATTATTATTATTATTATTATTATTATTATTATTATTATTATTATTATTATTATTATTATCGATGATGATACACCAAACCGTCCTCTGATCAGCACCATACATACACATGAGAATATCTTCAACAGAACAAAGTAGGCTCGATTGCATGTTCAATCCAGCGAGGCTCAAACAACACTAAGCCCATTATTGGCAGAATCTAGACAGTCGGATCCGAGTTGCAATTAGCCATTAAGCCCACACGTCACGCTGTCAATCCCAACACTCGAAAGACCTCATGGTAAGTATCTAAGAGATCTACCCAATACTGGCAGGCCAACAACACATTGAATCCCAATAGGAAACAAATACTAGAGTATAAGTCGGGCAATGAAACTTCCTTGTATGGACAACACTCAAAAGGGAAAGCTCTCCGACAAATCTAGGAGCACGAGTCGTGTAGGGAAACTATCCCACATGGACAACTCTTAATTAGGAAAGGATCTCTAGCAAGATCTTTTTCCTTGACTACGCCACCAAAGGCCTAGCCGAATATGGACTCTCACACTATAAGAGGGAGATAAGGTCGATGAACTTAAGGTATGCTACAAAAACCCAATTTACTGCTTTAAGCCTTAACTAACTTAAGCATCGGATTCCCATCGGCAGCCACATGATGGTCCTTGGCTCACGTGTGCTACTTGTGCATGTCTAGTTAAGCTGCGAGGAAGGATAGCAGAAATCGACTACATCAATTATTATTATTATTATTATTATTATTATTATTATTATTATTATTATTATTATTATTATTATTATTATTATTATTATTATTATTATTATTATTATTATTATTATTGATGATACACCAAACCGTTCTTTAATTTGCATCGTACACGTTTCATGATAATCTCATCAACAAAGCAAAGCGGGCCTGATTGCCCACCCAATCTAGCAAATCCCAGACAACACTAAGCTCATTTTGTCAGAATCTAGGAGGTTTGACTCGAATTGCAGCCCCTACTAAACCCACACGTCACATGGTCAAACCCAATATCCGTAAGGCATAATCAGACAAGTATCTTGGGGATCGACCTAAGACAGGCAAACCAACAATATAATGGTTTCGACTAGGAAACAAATACCGGAGTATAAGTCGTGCATGGAAACTCCCTTGCATGGACAACACTTCAAAAGGGAAGTTTCTCTCACAGATCTAGGTGCACAAATCGTGTAGGAAAACTCTCCTATATGGACAACTCCTAACAAGGAAAGGATCTCCAGCAAGATATCTTTTCCTAAACTAAGACACCAGCGGCTTAGTCAAACAATGACTCTTGCATTATAAATAGGACACATGGTTGATGAACAAAGGTACGCTACATAACCCAATTTATAGCTTTAAGCCTTTCTCAAGCCTTGTGTAACTTTAGCATTGGAATTCCATCGGGCGCCACAACGGTGGTCCTTGGCTCACGTGTGTTCCCTGTGCAGGTCAAAGTCAATGAGAACAAGATTTGACTACATCAATTTGGCGCCATCGATGGGGAACGACGAAGTTCCTTTGAAAACAATGATATCACCCTTCCTACAGTCCAAAAAGATGTGACCACGAGATTGCAACAATAGAGACATCGCTAAGCCCTCGAACGCTTGAACCAGCAAAGCGCCGCTAGCTCCGGCGACCTCGGCACCGCGAGGGAACAACTTCAAACCCCGCGTTGGTGACAGCTGTGACGAACCCTAGGGTGGATCTATTGTCAACCCAAGTGCAACAAATCGCTTAGGCGGTGGAGATACAAATAGCCACATCCCCAAAAAACACCAGAAAATTCGTTCAGGAGAGCATGGTTTCCCCTGCGACCTCTCAGTGAACCAGAGGTGGATGAACGACCAACAAAGACCCAATGTCTAGGGCCGACAAACCCGCCTCGCAGAAACCCCTCTAGCTTGGGGCCACCGATTCGACGTGCTGTTCAACCTCACTGTCCCCATGTTCATGGATTACATCATGCACAAGCCATTGCCAAAGAAATCCACCTCGCCAAAATTGGAGTTTTACGATAGAAAAATGGACCCGTCCGATCACTTACGCCACTTCTAACATGTAATGATGCTCAAAGAAGGATCCGAAATAGTAATGTGTTGGTCATTCCCTACCAGCCTGAAGAAGTCAGGGCTGACCTGGTTCCACAGCCTCCCTCTGAGGTCCATCAACTCATTCCAGATGTTGGCAACAACGTTTCTCACACATTTTCTCGGCAGCCAATGGATTAGGAAACGCCCACATTACCTGCTCACCCTCAAACAGAAAACAAACGAAACATTAAGGGAATACGTCACACGCTTCAATGATGAGTTGGCTCTCATCAACAGCTGCAGTAACGACACCTCGATCACAACCTTCACCCCAGGTCCAATGAGAGGCAAGTTATACGATTTCCTCACTCTAGAGCCTCCAATCGATATGGAAGACTTACTGAAGAGTGCCCAGAACCACATCACTCTCAATGAGATGTTGGCTGCCAAGAAGGAGGCGGAGTCAAAATTTAAACCCTTTGGTTCCAGAGACAAGAATGAGATAAAGAAATAGGAAGACAAAAACTGAAAAAGGAAACACAATGACAACAAGCCCGAGTCTTGCCGCGCAAGGCAAGATAAGGCCTCCAACTCTATCAGGTATAAATCTGTCACTCCCCTCAACTCCAGTCTGTCCGATGCCCTCAACCCCAATTAAGAATTGGGGAGAATTGAAGTGGCCCACCAAACAGCAAGGAGATCCCTCCCTGCATGATAACAGCAAATACTGCTCATTTCACAAGGAGGGTGGCACGACACTGAGGACTCCACAAGTATCAAGAGCGAGATAGAGTACTGGATCCGCAAGAGAAAACTCAAATAGTTCCTAAGCCCATACAAAAGGCAGGATCGGGCAAAGGAAAGGGAAGATGTCATTAAGGAGATAGAGAAAAAAAAATTTGGCATCATATATGTACTTCATGGAGTCGACTCGGAAGGTGAGCAATCCAATAGGTCCCGAAAGAGAACGCTTCTTGAGATGCCGAAGCAGCCCGCCTGCGAGGACAGACAAGTGCAGTACGCACGTATTTAGAGCCTGATCCCATCACTAACATTCACGGACAAGGACCTCCAAGGCATCCATTCTCCTCACAATGACGCCCAGGTCATCGCGGTCCTCATTGCAAAGTAGGAAGTGAAAAGAGCCTTGATGGACACAACATGCTTTCTAAACGTCTTGTTTCTCAATGCGTTCCACAATATGAAACTCAATGAGGAGAACTTAATACGTGCCAATCACCCCATGATCAGGTTCAGGGAAGATAAATGATTTCATATTGAGAATATCAACCTAATGGTAGTCGCAGGAGAGCCACAATTACGGAAGTTCCTTGTCCAGAAGTTCACAGTGGTCGATGCTTTATTCGCCTACAACATCATCTTAGGAAGGCCTTGGCTCCATCATATGGATGCAATAGTTTCTACTCTGCAGCAATGCAACAAGTATACTGCCAACCAGGCCCAAGGAACTATTTGAAGATACCAACTTTCAGTGAGAGACTGCCACTACGCAGTATTGAAACGGCTAGATTGCTAGCAATTACAGCTTGGGCATGCATAACAGACATATTAAACACCGGACCCAAACAAGGGGGAAGAATAACAGAGACAAAGCTCCGACAACCGAGCTTCAACTATGCGACAAGCCAAAATTCAGCACTGGAGACACCAACCAGTCCAGTACAAACCTAAGTAACAACACTTCAACAAACATGTGCTAGCGAGGAACGGCTTATCCGCACGAAGTTCACTTTTCAGTAATTTCACTAACATTGGTGAAACATGACGATTCGCCAAAGGAGCTAAATAGTCTGAGCTAGGACCATGCACATCTCCTTCAGGGCCAGATTAGCTTAGTCCCCGCTCAGAGTCAACCTATCTTATTGTTTTGATTTCTTTTGTATTTCAGTTTAGAAGATTTGTTCCCACAAACCTATATGATACAATTCATTCAAGGAATAAAACACGAACTCTAGAAAACAAACTTTATTGATCACTAATAAAGTTGTTACAAAGCTTGCCTGACCGACTATTACAAAATTTTATACACTACAAGTATCTAAGTTCGGCGCGAGTATGGATCTGCTGAAATGCACGTCAGGACTTCGCTCTATCAATTTGCTTTCATAAGAGGATTCATAAGTAAAAGCAAAATCACCTAAAGTAGGCTACATTCTACAGGTACGCACTTGATTATTCACTTCGCCAATATGCCTTGCAAAGAGGATTCAGAAGGAGCACGGAAAAATCTAGATGAGGATGTCTCTCAAACAAGGGATGCCTGGGGTGATGCAGAGTTAGCACCCCAAGACCACAGGTCGCGATCAACTGTGCTCCGCTCCGCCAATCTGCCTTCCAACTATGGCATCACGCATGAAGCCCAGTAGATACAGTAGGAGCAGCCACCCAAAGTTGCCTACGGGTGTTATTCCGAGATTGGATACACCAGCGCCCTAGGAGCACCAGAAGATGAAAGACAAACTCAACCCCTGAGGGGGAGTCCGTAACTCTTTTTAGCAATGTAAGAAGAAATTACAAGGTCCCATGGAACCAATTGGATGCACAACCAAACCTGGTGGCAATGCATAATAGCATGTCTTGTCAAGACTCATTGCTGCAAATGTCAGAACATTCGAAGACTCCAACAACGAAGATTTTCTTTTAGCCTTTGGAGAACCTGATAGCCTTATAAATGATACATTTTAAGCCCTAATTAAAAATTTGTTATATTTTATTATCTAATAAAATACTTTCATTACGTATGTTTTGTGTAAATGCATAAATTCAAGTATTAATCATCAATTATGCACAAAATGACACAATAAGGCTAAGTTCAACAACAAAGTCCATTGAAAGATAACACATGCATTACCAATGATTTTCAAGCCCAAGGTCCATAAATTCAAGCCCACAAAACACCATAATCTATGGATCTCGAGAAAATTATTTGAAGATTTGGACATCCACATGGCAACTTCATCCTAGCCAAAAGGAATCTACATATTCCATCATCCATTTTCCAACACATTCTCTTATCTTTTTCTTATTTTATTCTACCATATTCTTTTATCTTTTCCTTATTCCACCATCCATTTTCCAACATATTCCCTTATCTTTTTATTATTTTATTCCACCATATTTTTTCCTTATTTTATTCCACCATCCATTCTACCATCTCACACCTCTTCACCTATAAATACCTCATGCTTGGAGTATACTTAGGAAGAAGGAAGGAGACAAAAAGAGTTGTAGTGAGAGTAGTTGTGGTATAAAGTTTAGAAAGAAATAAGTGGAGGAAGGCTTAGAGCTTACCATGTTTGGCTAACATCCCACTTTAGGATGCGGGTGAGCCCATGGGATGATAGCTCCAAGATGGTTATCTTTTAGCTTAATTTATTTTCAAGTTTATGTATTAGAGAACCAAGTAGTTAGATTGATTTTGTAACTTGATTATGTCATGAACCAATGAGGTGAGTTAGATGTTTTATGTTTCATCATATGAATTCAATTCATGTTTTCTTCTTCTATTTTTTAAGTTCAAGAATAGATAAGTTTCTATCATTGCAATTTCTCTAACAAGCTCCTACTTGTTTACATATTATTAGTCTAAGTTTCATTTTGATTTGTTAGATATTTGGTGTTTCATTTAAGTATGGATTCCTTGTATGCTTTTAAATCCACACTTGATTCCTAGATTACTAATATAATTAAAGCTTGAAATCAATTTCCTCATAAAGCCATATTCTCCATCCTAAGGTGAGATGAGAATCTGCCTTAAGATGTGTTAATGAATTTGGAATGATTAATCTGAGAGTGGCCTAAAGGTGCCATCTACTCATGATGGTAAACTCAAAGCCCTAACTCTGACATTTAGGTTTTAGTTTGCATTTTTTTTTAATTTTAAACACTTCAACAATCACTTTTTTTTTAACTAGGTTAAGTTTCAAAAGATTTTTGAAGATTAGTTTTCCTAACTTTATAGCTCTCATTGTGGGATTTGACCCGTATTTGCCGTTATCTAACTCAATAGATAACCGTGCGCTTGTGGTATGATTTGAGATCGATCAAGTTTTTGGCACCGTTGCCAGGGAGAGCAAAGTAAAATTAGTTTTAAAATCAATTTTGAATGTGTATCACTAGTTTAGTTTAGGTTCATTTTCAGAGTCTATGTGCAATTGCATTGTTTTGATAACATTTGTACTCTGGAAACTCTATAACACTTTCATGTTTGCATTTTTTAGACCAACTAATGTTTGCTGTTTTATTTTATTTTTTTCAATTTATCTGGTAAATGTATATGATCCGAACTTTCACGAACATCTTTCCATTTGTTCATTTGATCAAAGGTTAGTGAGAAACGAATTTTTGAAGTTGGACCACTTGTGCTGGAATTTGACTGCTGCAGATGACCGATGTTTGGACTCATGTTTCTACTGATTGATAATCCTTTTTTGAGCGTTTTCAAATTCTATCATGTTCTACATTTTATCTAGTTTTATAGATCGCCTTTTGGATTTCAATTTGGATTACCGGTTAAAACAGAATCTGAATTCTCGCAACATCTACACAATCTGGACAGTATACTATTTTTTTGAGTTCACTTCGACTCTTAGTAACCTTCTAGCTGCCAAATGAATTTTTAGAATTTTTCTAAGAAAACTTTGGTTTGTTATTAATCCATGAAATTTGAAAATCTGAATTTCATCAAGTATTGAACTTTGCACGATTTTTCAAAGTCGATCTATCAGTTCTAGAAATTTCCAGCAATACACTGTTTTGCCAAACTTGAATGATTTTCAAAACTTTGGTTCTATACTTTGTTTTTTAAGCTATTAATCATTCTCCTATGGTGTAATTTCTAGGGTTTGTGCAAAAAGGATACTTGGAGAAAAGCTTTGGTGAACTTAGTGAATAATGGAGAATACTTTGATCATAACTAGGACATTTTTTAATATTTTCTTTGAGCGATTGTGAGGATTTAAATTTGAATTATTAATTTTTAATAACTAAAACAAGGTCTGAGATACAACCAGAAGCAAAGTGAGGTATCTCTCAATCCACTTCGAATCTCCTACAAGAAGTGTTTCTGAAATATTTTGAGTGTTTAAATTTTTGCAAGATATTCAACTGTGCTAACATACAAAAGAGCGGACTTGGCTATTTGAAAGTGAGTGGGATTTGATCACCTACCTCATCACTCCAATATGTTCAAATTTGGCCAAATTTAATAAAATAAACTCATATAACTAAAGCTAATTAGAACGGTGTTCATAGAACCTCAGAAAAGGAATAAACTGTGATTAAACTCTTTTGAAGTAAGGCTGCTCAAGTGCCAATTGGTATGCACTGGTAAATACCAGTGTGACTGTACCGCTATTTCTTACCTTTTTACCTAGAGAGTGGTGCTTCGATGGAGTTTCACAAGTCTAATATTATTTGAATTAGGTACACAGGGGTTCTTGAAAGTTTTTAAGTGGCGGCTAAATATCTTAAGAAATCTTTGGATCTTAAAGACACCCTTCAAAGGCTTAGGCAGTTCTAGCATACTAAACAGGGTAAGAATTAATTTATAAAGCATATCTGCCTAGTGTGGTGGTCTAGGGAATTTTACGTAATAAACTATCTCTTACTTACTTACAAAACATATGAAAAAATCTAAATAGGGTGAGAATTAACTTTGAGATGCTCAAAACCATTCTCCATTTCAATTAGATTGGGTTTTAAAAATCAATCGTCCCTTGCACGTAATTGAAGATAATCAACTTGTTGCTTGCTAGATGGATGGATAGGAATTGATTGAGCCTTGTTTGAGTGTCCTGATTAGTGTCCTTCTTTATATTACATTTAGTTTAGGTCATATCATCTAAGGTTGCATAAGATTTTAGTCATTTACAAACAAAAAAGTAAAAAAAAAAAAAAAATCAATTTTTTTTTTTCAAAACATTCCAATCAAGATTGATTCAAGTTCAGTGTCAATGAGTTTATCTTGTGTTAGGAGCCATACAATTATGGATTTTCATTGGGAAGATGATGACAAGGCTGTGGTAAATTACTTTGCCTCGGTAAACCA
Organism: Berberis vulgaris; assembly: GCA_963556465.1. Taxonomy (NCBI): domain Eukaryota; kingdom Viridiplantae; phylum Streptophyta; class Magnoliopsida; order Ranunculales; family Berberidaceae; genus Berberis; species Berberis vulgaris. Next base: position 54,030,504 of record OY747126.1, read on the forward strand.
AAGTCAACCCTTAGAATCAAGTTTTTTATTATACCAATCATTTTTCACAAAATGGATAAGGAAACCAACCACCTTAGAACAAACACCAACCCAATTGGCATTATGAATATTTTAGGTCTACACCATCCTTTGATCCCCAATACGTGCATAACAATAAGCCTTATCTTAGTTGTCATACAATGCCTTAGGTAGAGACCAATCCATACCATGTTATGCAAAATATTCAATCCACATCATCTTCATATCAAATTAGCTCATGGGAGAAACTAACATTTCTCCTTCATTCCAAGAGAGCCTAGATCAGTATATGTGATCCTTAAGTTATTCCATACGAGAGATAGAACAAAGTCAGCAGACCACTGACCAACTTTTGTCTGAAATTTAATATTTAAAGCTTCAAAATGATGCATTGATGAATGTTGGGGATGAATGTGAAGAAACTCTATTAGAGGAGAGTAAGAGATTTGATGAACATTGCCACATTGATCGATATACCTATATCAACCCCTCAAACTCCCTAGGTAGAATAAGATGCGTGAATAAAACATGTGAGACAATGTGACAAGGAAGGATTGCGAGTGAATCATGAGTTTTGTGTTCAATATGAAATTAGTCATGGCGATCCTATACCTAACCATGTGCTTATTGATGTAAATCCTATGTACACACAAGATGTTGACATAAGTGATTATCCAATTGAATTGCCATGTGACCTTTGTGATTTTTTTTACCATTGTTGGAATATCCATGTCCAATACAAAGATGAAACCTGAGAATTTTGTTAACATTCTCCCAAGTATTAGAAAGTTCCCCAAGTTTAGACTTTAAGTGCATGTTTCAAAAACCTTGGAGGATTATTTTATGAAATGTAAAACAAATTATGAAGAACTTGAAGAAGACGATGACCTATCCACGCCTGACCGATGGCCTCTCTTAGAACACCAAATTGATTTTACTCTTTTTGACAAATTGAACTTGCATCATTATTTTAAGGGAACATTTTTTGAGCTAAAGATAAAATTTAATCTTGAGAGGTTTCATTGGATTCACTTGTGGGGCATGTCAATACAATTGCATCTTATTGTCCTGTATAATCATGTTTGGTATGACCCACAAATTTTTAGGTTGTTATTGTATAATTTATTGTTAGACTAAGATTTTAGTATATATATTAGGTCAACTGAAAAAAAAAAATTTCACTTGACTATGATTTGATTGGAGCCTACTTTTGGATCTTAACAGAAGTCATTTGAGCTCTCATGGTATACCCTTTCCATTTTATTTATTATTGTTTCTCTGTTGTTCATGGTCAACCCACGGTATCTTATATCTCATTTGAAAATGAGTTGCCCAATTTATTGAGTCAATAAAAAAATTTGTTGTTTTTCATCTTTGTGACCCGAGTACTTATCCATGATGAGATTAGGTTCCATAAATCTAGTTGCAAATGCATCTAAGTGTAAGATTTGAAACTTTGAAAGTTAGTAGTTTATCAATATTAAACAATAGTTTGTACTACTTATAAGCTATGCGTTTTCTAAGAGTTTGCATTGAAAGTTGTGTTTTAGCTTTGATATTTTGTTTAAAGTTGAAAATTGGATTAGTTATCAGGTGAACATGAGAATAAGAGTAGAGACTTGAACCCAGTGAGATTTCTAGCCTTTCTCCTTTCTAAGGGTTATAAGCTAATTCTGAATTTCTTAAGTCTTACATTATCTTGTTGCACAAACTCTTTAATTCGTTGTTTCTATAAAAAAACTAAGAATAAAACGTCAAAGTTGAATCATACCACTATAGTACATTCTGAAATTCACCCGAGGAATAGAAACCATATTATTATTGGGAAATGAAGAAAAGTCATTATTTGCTTAGATTGAGCCTTTTAACCTTCCCATGTATTGTTTAACCTTGGAGCCAGTTTGAAGCCTGTCATATTAACAATTTTATTGTTAACCCATTAATTGATAACCCCCAAATAACTCAATTATATTTTTACTGACCCTTGTACTTTTGAGAAAGGTTGGAGATGGATGATTAAAAAAGAAAATTTTATCACCATCATTGGATAGGTACACACTAATTAGTGCCAAAACGAGGAGAAATAACTTCATATTCCATTACCATTTTGTAAAAGGCTTAAAAAAACAAAAAAAAACAAGTAGCCCTTGTTTTCCACATCCATGAAGATGTAAAACTCTTTAATAGAAAAGGAGTTAAACCAATCCATGAAATTCAACACTTATAGAAGACCTTTAACCTTATCAAAAATACTTTTGTTTGTCCTTAACCTTCAATGTTACCATTTCTTAAGCCTCGTTACAACCTAGTCAATCTTTTGATCCTTAGGAAAATATGGGCGAAGTGTGGAGGGTGAATTAAGAAATACGGTGGTGAATGAATCAACATTCTCAGTGGATGATATTTTTTCTTGAGATCATATTTATTATATTCTAGGGTTGAAAACCGAATCGACTTTGGTCGGTTTCAAAATTTCAAACCCAAACCGAACCGACTATTAACAAAACCGAACCGATCGACTATTTTAAACATATTATAATGTTTTTACATAAAATATATATTATTTATTTTATATATTCCATCGGTTCGGTTTTGTCGGTTAAAATCACATAGAAACCGAAAATCGAACCGATCATTTCGGTTTTGAATTTTTTAAAACCAAAACTGAACCGATCGGTTCAGTCGATTTAAACGGTTTCATCAATTTTTTGTTCATCCCTATTATATTCTCGAATTTTGATATTTTGTCTTGTATGTGAATAATATCTTATTCATTGTTTAATTTTATTCACATACATTTAAGAGAAAATAGCCAAATCTTTGAATGAATATATACCTTGTGAGATTTGAAGTTGAAGCGAATTTTCTAGAATGTGATCCAGATATATGTCCATTTTTAAACTAAAATTTGAATCGAAGATGATGATCAAATTCTTAATATAAACTTGAACGAAAGTCACAGAAATACATCTCTTGAGCCTTACACATTCAAGTATGAACTCTTTGAGGTTAAATAAAGAAAGAGTTATTTTTTACTAAAGTTTTTAGTCTGAGTCCCGAGTATCACTAATGTTTGTGCGTATCATTTCTAGAAACCCTCACGAGACTACAACTCGTCCACTAGGGAAAACCTAGAGGTTTAAAGGCTTATTACATATGCTAAATGTAATCGTGATTTTTACGAAAATGAGTTAGTTTTTATTCTTCTTTTGCTCGAGGACTAGCAAAATGTAGGTTTGGGGAGACTTGATAGCCTTATAAATGATACATTTTAAGCCGCTAATTCTATATTCTCATTAGGTGTATTTTGTGTATAATGCATGAATTCAAGTATTAATCATCAATTATGCACAAACTGACGCAATAACATCCCACCTTAGGGTGTTGGAAGACAAAAAGAATTGTATTGAGAGTAGTTGTGGTATAGAGTTTAGAAAAAAATAAGTGGAGGGGAGGCCTAGAGCTTACCATGTTTAGCTAACATCTCACCTTAGGGTGCGGATGAGCCCATGGGAGGATAACTCCAACATGGTTATCTTTTAGCTTAGTTTATTTTCAAGTTTATGTATTAGATAAACAAGTAGTTAAAGTGATCTTGTCACTTGATTATTTCATGAACCAATTAGGTGGGTTAGGTGTTTTGTGTTTCATCATATGAATTCAATTCATGTTTTCTTCTTCAACTTCTTAAATTCAAGATTAGATAAGTTCCTATCATTGCAATTTCTCTAATATGCTCCTACTTATAATGTTTACATATTATTAGTGTAAGTTTCAATTTGATTTGTTAGATATTTGGTGTTTCATTTAAGTATGGATTCCTGTATGCTTTTAAATCCACATTTGAGTATTAGATTATTAATATAATTAAAGCTTGAAATCAATTTGCTCATAAAGCCATATTTTCCATCCTAAGGTGAGATGAGAATTTACCTTAGGATGTGTTAATGAATTTGGGATGATTAATCTAAGAGTGGCCTAAAGGTTCCATCTACTCATGATGGTAAACTCAAAGCCCTAACTCTCACATTTAGGTTTTAGTTTACATTTTTATTTAAACACTTCAACAATCATTTCTTTTCTAACTAGGTTAAGTTTCAAAAGAGATTTGAAGATTAGTTTTCGTAACTTTATAGCTTTCCTTGTGGGATTCGACCCGTATTTGCCGTTATCTAACTCAATAGATAGTCTTGCGCTTGCAGTATGATTTTAGATTGATCATAACCCAAAACATATTTTTTGGAAATATGCATTTGAAGGACATGCTCTACAACATTCATGGCAATATTTGAAATGGTGAAGACTAGCCTATATATAGCGCGACGGTTCACGAAAAGAAGTCACTCAACAATTACGTCAACATTAAATGTCGTACGAAAAATAAGGAGGCGACAGTTCCAATTGCAACTGCACGATTCCACATTCTTCAACGCCTGATCAAGATGACTTGTCAGAAATCATTGTCCAACTACAGCTAATGGTCGCCAAACCCGATCAAAGGTTAGTCGGTTCCGGCTGATTCCAATAGCTTCTTATCCGCTCTAAAATCATAGTTCTCCGAGCGCGGATGAAGACGGCTTAGAAAGTGGGAGTTTAGTCAGTGCTCTCAACGCCTGATCATGATGACTTGCCAGGGATCATTGTCCAACTACAAATAATGGTCGCCAAACCCGATCAAAGCTTAGTCGGTTCCAACTGATGACTATATCTTCTGATCCGCTCTAAGACCGTAATTCACCGAGTGCAGATGAAAATGGCTTGGAAAGTGAGAGCCTAATCAGTGCTCCAATGCTTGATCGAGATGACTTATCAAGGATCATTGTCAAACTACAGATAATGGTCACCGAACCTGACCAAAGTTTCATCAGTGACGACTGATGACGATAACTTCTAGTTCACTCTAATGCCTAGTTCGCCGAGCGTGACTGACGATGGCTTAGAAAGTGAGAGTCTATTCAGTGCTCTTGACGCCCAACCACGAAGGCTTGCCAGAAATCATTGCCCAACCACAGACAATGATCGTCAAATCCTACCAAAGCTTAGTTAGTCCCGACTGATGACGATAGCTTTTGGTTCGCTCTAAGACCATTGTTCGCTGAGCGCGTGTGAAGATGGCTTAGAAAGTGGGAGTCTAGTCACCATTCTCAATGCCTGATCACGACGACTTGCCAGGGATCATTGTCCAACCACATGCAATGATCGTCAAACCCTACCAAAGCTTAGTCAGTCCCAACTGATGACGATAGCTTCTGGTCTTCTTTAAGACTGTAGTCCACCAGCGCTAGTGAAGATGGCTTAGAAAGTGGGAATCTAGTCAGCGTTCTCAACGCCTGATCACGATGACTTGCCAAGGATCATTGTCCAACCACAGACAATGATCACCGAACCCTACCAAAATTTAGATGGTTCCGACTTATGACAATAGCTTCTGGTATTCTCTAAGATGTAATTCGCCGAGCGCAGATGAATATGGCTTAGAAAGTAGGAGTCTAGCCAGCGCCCTCAATGCCTGATCGCGATGACTTACCAGAGACCATTGTTTAGTCACAGATAATGGTCGCCGAACCTGACCTAAGTTTAGTCAATTATGACTGATGATCATAACTCTTGGTCCGACTTAAAGCTTAGCCCGCAGAAGAGGATAAAGACGATCAGAATCCACTCAGAATTCATGAAGTTCAACTTGAACGACTCACAAGGATCATTGCTCGACCGCTTACAGTGATGCGCACACTTGACCACAGCATGTCCAGTTCAATTATACTAGTAACGACAACTACTGATCCAATGCACAGTTCGGTACGCCAATAACATATTACAATGGCGGATTACAAGGGTGTATTGCGGCTTGGTCCGCACGACCTATTGCCAACAAGATTACCCCCTCACACGAAGTTTAGCCAATTTACAAGACTTGGCCGATACAACTTCTAGATCTCTAAAGAGTACATACTAGGATTGCCTGAACCATCGCTACATAAGCGGTCAGAAGTCTCATCAGCAGATCAATCCTAGGTTTCTTGACTCAGTAAAACCTCTTGTCTAAAAGCTAACACTGCGGTAAGACAAAACAACAAAAAGCCAGCAGAAAAAGTCAAAGAATACACAAGTACAAAGTGTTACTCAACGTACCATCTTTCATTGATAATCCAAAAAATACAAAGTTCACTCATCGTCAGGAAGATGTTCAGATACAACGGAGCTAAACTTGGCAGGAGAATAAAAAGGGGATGCGCTATCGCTCGGACACCCTGATCTTGATCACCTTCTTTTTCTGATTGATCGGAGGATTCACAAAACTTTATAAAAGACACCTCTCCATAGTAGGAGAGGTCCCAATTAACAACTCCAATCTTCCTTGCACAACTCTGCCGAACTCGAACGTGCCCTAGGCCTTAAAGAGCTTCTCCTCGCGTGCTTTCGACTCGGGGAGCTCTCGCTCTAGCTTGCCCAACAACGCATCAATTTTAGACTGCTCAACACTTAGGTTGTCCTCTACCGCTTTAAGCTCATTTTGGGCCAGAAGAACCTATTCCCCCTGTCCTCACAGTCTTGGCATTAAAATCAACTCAGCCTCCAAATGTTGGCATTGGACAACCCACTTAGACTTCTTCTCAGCCTTATCCACATTTAGAGCCTGCAACTGAGCCTGCGCCTTGGTTGCAGTCTCCGAGACAAATTGTAAGTCACGATGGACAAGTTTTCGCTCTTCTTCAGACCTGTCCTTTGCGGACACTGCCTCTGCCAAATTAGACTCAATCATTTCCAAGTGAATCCTCTGAGCCTCTGATCTTGTCTGCCAGGCTTCAGGATGAATGACCAATTGGGCATGCCTCATTTTTTCAAGCTGCTTCTTCAATGATTCCATTTCGTAGAGAGCATCGGAGTACGACTTCTGCAAATTCGCAAAAAAACTCGTTCCATGGTATACACTCTCTCACGAGCAGCCTCAACTTCCATCCCAGCAATGACAACTTGGTTCAGATATGACATCCCTAGCACGAGATGTTTCTGCCCCTTGTTCATATGCTCTCCCAACGTATCACTTTCTGGCTTCGAAATGCAATTCACCAGCCAGTCATTCCATCTACTAATATGCTTCCAAGAGGCACAAGAAATATCAACCTTTAGGTGCCAAGCTTGGTTGCTCATCTTTACCACGTCCGGGTCGAATAGGCTGATCCGCAAATCCGGATGGAGGCCCTCTGGGACCGAAGTTCGTCTTGCACCACCATTCACTGTCTTCACCGCATCAAAACCCTCCTCCACCACTTTGCCCTTACTCACAACGATCGACTCTATCTCACGAGCCGATTCGGAAGCAGTTGACGAATAAGAAATAAGTGAGTTATTTCTTAAACCCATCGTCACCTCAATGTGAGGTTGAGATCAGGACGGAGGACAAGACGGACGACGTGAAAAATACTTTTCGCCATAAGGATGACAGTCAGATGACTCTTCAGCAAACTGAGAAGACTTGCGATCCAAGGAGGGGTTGTACTCAAAATCCTTCAACAAAAAAGAACGAGTATGACCCGCATCAGACGAAGCTCCCATACCCACTCGCAGCAACAAGTTGTTCATGACTTTTGACTGCTCAGTACTCAGCTTCGTTGCATCTTCAATCCCCACCATTTGCAGATATGCCTTCTCCAAGGTCGGAAGGAAAATAGGGGTATTTGCCTAAGCATCATGTCCCTCGGACACAACAGTTTCCGCCCAGCATACAAATCAAGATCTTTCCCTACAACTTTGTGTCCCCCCTCCGAAGGGGCCAAATGCTCACGAGTAGGCTTAGTAGCAACACAAAGCTTCTTTGAACGCACAGAAGAAGAAAATATCCTTGACGGGCTTGAAATCTTAACCTTCGGGAGCTTCCTCTTCTTTGAAGAGGGTTCGCCATTAGACTTTGGTTCTGGAACTCTAAAAAGAGTGGGGGGCCTCATGCCAGTAAGCCCACAGTCCGCTGCGCTTGAGATTAGAAGGTTAGATGACATCCTCGACCTGCATCTAAGGCATGTCATGGAATTTATCCATGGCTGCTTCGTCCACTAAGAAAGGGGCGTAATTTGAATTTTTCCTACAGAAAGCACAAATAACAATTCAATGTGCAATCAACATGGGCAAGATCCAGAACGGAATTAAACTTACTCAGTTGACTAAACTCCCGCTCGATCAGACAACCATCAACCTTTAAATACTTCGAGTCCGCAGAATCCATAAAACAATACTTCTGCCAGAATTTGAAATTGTCTGGCAAATTGCCAAAACAGGTCGACAACGTCCATACGCACACAACATGCTCATTTATTCGTGAGCAGTTGGATCAACCTCGGAGACACTCAGACAATACTCAGACACTCAGAATCCATAAAACAATACTCAACCATTGTCCTATACCCATTCGACACCAGCTGAGCAGGTGAAATGTCGAGGTACGCCAAGAGGCCCCAAATGTCCTTGATGACAAGATAATGGATGCCCAATTGAAGCATACATCGGTGCAAACAGATAAATCCTTCTAGATGAGACAATGGCATCTGACTAACTCCTATGAAAAATACCAGATCATCAGGGATCCCATACTTCTCGCGAAAGGCCTTCCAGATTCGACTCGGAGATTGACCTCTCCTCAAAGAACTTACAGCCTTTAGCAAACTGTTAATCAGAAAGCTGATTCTAGCCCGCTATGGAAAAACTACAAAGTTTAGATTATGGAAGATAAACAAAGTCAAAAAGTGAAACGGCAAACAGTGTCTTTAAGATCGAAAGAGTAAAGGAAATAAACCTTGCAGAGAAGGGGATCTATATAGAAAACAAAATTTTCCGCCTTTTTGTTTTTTGAGTAGACGCACGCCAATTAATGAAGCGTGTCACGCGAGGAGACGATTCATACTCAAATAATCATGTCCGCTCAGGTCCTCCATGACATGATTTAGTGGACCGATGAGCTGACCCACAAACTGGGGGGGAGTAACTTATGATACACCAAACCACCCTTTAATCTGCATTGTACATGTGTCTTGATAATCTCATCAAACGGGTCTAATTGCCCACCCAATATGGAAAAACCCATATAACACTAAGCTCATTTTGGAAGAATCCAGAAGGTTGGACCCGCAACGCCTTACCAAGCCCATATGTCACATGGTCAAGCTCAATACCCGTAAGGCCTAATCAGGTAAGTACCCGGGGGATCGACCTAAGACGAGTAGGCCAGCAATACATTGGTTCTGACTAGGAAACAAATACTGGAGTAGTCGTGCATGGAAACTCCCTTGGATGGATGAAACTCCAGTAGGGAAGTTTCTCCCGCTGATCTAGGAGAATAAGTCGTGTAGGGAAACTCTCATACATGGACGACTCCCAATAAGGATCATATCTCCAACGAGATATATTTCCTTAAACTACGCCACCAACGGCCTAGCGGAACAAGGACTCACATTTTAAATAGGACAAGGGGTTGATGAACATAGGCACACTACAAAACCCAATTTACAGCTCTAAGCATTTCTCATGCTTTGTCTGACTTTAGCATCAGAGTGTTATCGGCCGCCACAACGGTAGTCCTTGGCTCACGTGTGTTCCCTGTGCAGGTTGTGGTCAAGGAGAACATGATTCAACTACATCAATTATTATTATTATTATTATTATTATTATTATTATTATTATTATTATTATTATTATTATTATTATTATTATTATTATTATTATTATTATTATTATTATTATTATTTAAAATCCCTTTCATGTGCGAGGGTTTTCACTCTGCGATAATTTTTATTTTGGCTTTTTAATAATTAATTTTCAAAATTTGTTATCATAATCAAAATTTAATAATGATTAAATATTTTATTTGTATTTAATTTTCTAGAGTGCATCCAATAACTAAATTAATTGTTTGATTTAAAGTGACATAATTCTTGTTTGTTAATTATTTTAAAAAAATGATAAATGGTTTATAATGGGTTTAAGTAGTTGTAGTTATTAAATTTAAAATATTCAACATTCAAAAAGTTAAAAACAGATTAAATTAAAAAGGTCTTTAATGCCCTTGATACCCTGATTGTATAGATAAAATTTCATTACCATTAGGTTACATAATTTCATATTTTACCTTGTTGGTTGTGATGGTTCACAATCTACTATAAAACATATAGCAAGGTTTTACAATGTAGAAATGCAGCCTCGAATGGCCATTCACAAAGTAAGGTTTGTCTCTAAAATGTTTGAGCACACCTAGCCTTTAGTTGGTTTTACATCATCATCATCATCATCATCATCATCATCATCATCATCATCAAAGCCAATTCCCGATACTCTCGAGGTCAACTACACCTATTTTAGGTCTCCAAGCAATGCGGTCTTCCCACATATTATAGCCTAATTCAAGCTCAAGGATGTCTTACTTCACCACCTTCATCCAAGTTTTCAATGGGTGTTCCTTCCGTGTACACCCTCCATTAACTTGCCAATCTAGACATTTTCTAATTGGCGCAATGCTTGGTCTCCTCCGCACATGACCAAACCATGTTAAACGCCTTTATCAAATTTTGTTCTCTATGGGTGCTACACCTAAGTATCTTTTAATTATTTCAATTTGATCCTTACGAGTTTTACCACACATCCACCTTAACATACGCATTTCTACTACTGCCATCCTATGCATATGTTATCCCGTGGTAGCCCAACATTCTGAACCATAGAGCATGGCTGGTCAAACAATTGTCTTATAATATTTCTCTATTAACCTTGGTCAATCAATTTGACTTCTATTACGTCAATAGCCCATTCTCTATTAACCATGGTCATTCTATTACGTCAATAGCCCATTCTTCTCTAATATGTTTTAAGATCTAAGATGTAGATAAAAAAAATGGTCTATTGGTCAATCATTTTGACTTCTATTACGTCACTTGCAAAGGTCATCAAGTGATCTTCCTTCTTTTTATAAAACATATTGACGATCCTAAAATCCTTAGCTAAAGCAAAATCTAGAATAAAAATCCCCATAGTATTTCGATCCCTAAAACCTTGACCTCCATGATCCTTGTCATACCCACTTCTATCCTTATCGACATGGTCATTCAAGTCCCCGCCTAGGAAAATCCTATCGGAAGAAGGGATTCCATGAACTAACTCCTCTAAAGAGTTTCAAAAACCCTTATTATCTCATCGTGTAAACCTACTTGAGGCGCATGCACGCTAGTAACATGCATTATCTTTAGTTCTAAAGTTAATTTAATACTTATGATTCTATCCCCAAACCTCCTAACGTCGACTACCGCATCGTTAAAAACTTTATCTACCACTATTCCAACCCCATTCCTAGTTCCATCTATTCTTGAATAGAAAGTTGGAACCCCCTCCTTAATCTTTAGCCTTGTTCCCCTTCCACTTTGTCTCTTGTAGACAAACTATGTTTACCTTCCTCCTAAGCAGGACGTCCACTAGTTCTATTGACTTACCCATCAAGGTTCATACGTTCCAAAAGACTAATCTAATCATTCTAGCTCTAGCTTAGACTAGCTTCTTTATCCTCCCCCATCTAGAATGGTGCGAGAACCCGTGCCTATTTAACACTACAGTCGGGCACCGCTGCAGCGTGCCTTGCTCATTTGTCACTACACCCGAGTGTAGGTATAACGCGTCACTTACAACGGGGGACGCTATAACTTTCCGCATTAATCTTTTTGAACCAAAATTCATGAAATGGGATGTGATGGGTTGTTTTGTAGTTGGTTGTCATGGACATAACACCGACCCTCCTCTTTTATCTGGGCTTGGGACCGGTCGTTGCAATGGGCAGAGTTCCTTTAGTTGGTTCTAAAAAAAAATTCAACATTGGGTAGCTAACAATTGAAGGAAGTGTTCCATGCAAGCAATGGGGTACCAGTTTAGCTATAGAATTGTCGCATATGGAATCTCAAGTCTAGGGTTCGAACTCTGTTGGCGGCATTCAAGGTGAGAGGGGTTAAGAAAAAAAAGTATTCCATGCAATAAACTTTCAAACAAAATCTGAAGTATCTATGCATGATCTAGCTAGATTGCATCAAAGATTTGATAAAGCTACACAATATATCAATATGTTTAAAAGTGCAAGAAGAAAGAGTGTAAGGTATTATTATCTAAATTTTAATTTTAAAACTAGTCCAAAATGATCTAGAATTTAAACTTAGAAAAATGTTTGGTGGTATAGAATTTAGAGTTTTGGCTGAAATGTTATTAAAGTCTCCAAGTTAGAAGCATATTTATAGGATGAAGTGTAAGACAATATTTTCATCTTTAGCTCTCTGATTTCGACATTTAAAAATAGCAAGCTTTATAATAAAATAAAATAAAAACATGAATAAATCAAATATTTGATGGAAAAAAATCCATATTTTTTGGCAAACCATTTAGCATACATTCTTTCAATTTCTCCAATATCAAAAGTTTTTCCATTGCCAACTTCTCAACTTGCATTAAGCCTTTCTATTCACAAGGTTCTTATAAGGTATGTTATTTTCAAATCTGGCTTAGGATACCCCCCAAGTTAGCACTGAGATTAATAGGGTCGAGTTCTTGCTTATGTCTTAAAAATTTATAATTAAAGAGTGTGTTTGTTGCATATTTTTTTTTTCTATTTTCAAATGAGTTTTATATTCAAAACCTCCTTATTGGAACAAAATCTAGGTGGTTTCATCAAGTTTATACTATAGTAAATATTTGAATAACTTAAACATGCATAACAAGGTTTTGGATCTCTGAAACAAATAAGTCCAAGAGTAATATACTGAGCTGGCTTAAGTGACAAACTCATTATTTCGTTTAACATAGGTATGTATAAACGATCTAGATCTGAAAATTTTCAGATTTTAACCAAGACAGTAATATACGGAGCTGGCTTAAGTGACAAACTCATTATTTCGTTTAACAGAGCTATGTATAACCGATCTAGATCTGAAAATTTTCAGATTTTAACCCAGACAGTAACAATTAATTGTGCACCTAGGAACATGAATAGAAATACCTAATAAATGCTTAGCATGCCTAAATTCATGAATGACACAAATTGTTGATATTGCAATAGACTATATATTTTGAAACTTCTGTGATCATTGTACTAGAAGTTAAAATATCAGCTATGTATATGGGTTTGATGCATTTTTATCTGTAATATTAGACGCCTACTTCTTTTGCTCCCTTTTTAGAAATGTAAATATATATGTAGAGACCTCAATACCGAGGCTCATAGTGAGAGGTGTATCATTTTGTAAAGTAAGCGGATTGAGTGGGGGCTCATGCGCACTATGCACATGACCCCATCCTGCGCACCTATTCCATCTGTCGGATCCAAGTAAAAACAATCTAACGGTTCTCTCTCTTTCTCTTAATTACAAATTAAACCACACTTCACTTATTTTTTTAACCAAAATCTACACAATTCAACACACATCTCGAGAAAAATCTAATTGTCAAAATTTAATAAAACACACATCTCTAGGTAAATCTAACATTCCAAATTTAGTAGTACACTTATCTCAAGAAAAATCTAATGGTCCAAATTTAATAGTTCACACATCTCGAGAGATATTTCTCGAGATAAGTGCATAATTAAATTTGTACCGTTAGATTTAACAAGAGATATTTTACTATTAAACGGTTCAACACATATCTCGAGGATAATCCAAGAGTTAGATCTTTCACCAAAATCTAACGGTTAGATTTACCTAGAGATGTGTGAACTATTAAATTTGGACTGTTAAGATTTTTCTCGAGATGAGTATACTATTAAATTTGGACCGTTAGATTCACCTAGAGATGTGTGTTTTATTAAATTTGAATCATTTATTTTTCCTTGAGATGAGTGTTGGATCGTCTATTTATTCTCGAGACGCGTGCAGAACCATTAGATTTTTCTCGAGGTACATGCTGAATCATATATTTTCTCGAGATGAGTGCATAATTAAATTTGACACGTATATACTATTAAATTTGGATCAAGATGTTTGTACTATTAAATTTGGACCGTTACATTTACCTTGATATGTGTGTTCTATTAAATTTTGACCATTATATTTTTTTTGAGATTAATGTAATATTAAATTTGGACAATTAAATTTACCTAGAGATGTGTGTTCTATTAAATTTGGATCTTTTATTTTTTCACAAAAAATAAGTGGTGTTTTGGTAAAAAAAAAATTGAGTGAGTGTGGTTTAATTGTTAATAAGTGGAGAGAGAGAACCGTTAGATTATTTTTTCCTGAATCCGACGGATGGAATAGGTTTGCAGGATGGGAGCCCCCCTCAATCCGAAGTAAGCAGTGTGTACCATCACCGCCCGAACACTTCTAGAGAGCCATGCCCGCGCCAGGCCAGCCCAATGATCCAATCTCTACGATGATGGAAGGTATTGTACAGGCCTGGTTCTCTAGAATTAGTGATCACCGCCCTTATTGATAGATTGCGATCAAAGAGTTAGGAAACAAATTGTAAATTCTTCACTCTGTTTTAGGCTTCGAAACAGAGATCCAAAAACCCTTGGAACAGAGAGAAGGTAATATTGAAAACCGAAAAGGATGGGAGAGTGGAAGATTGAAGATTTGCCTTTGCCTGCTTTGTTCGAACAAGCGCGTAAGATACATTCGCTCGCCTCCGAATCAACTCTCGATCAGGTTGTTACTTATTACTTGTAGTAGTTTCATTCATTTCCCAATCAAATTCTGAATTGATCGATGAATATATTCGGACGTGATCTCTTTTCTTTGTAGGAAACATTGAGAAAAGGATGCCAAGCCCTTAAGCAGTGCGGTGAAATGGTTAACAAGCTAGGGTTGTTCTCAACTAACGAGACCAAAGAAGACATCAGTACTACTAATCTCAAATATTTGCTGGTAATCCCATTCTATTCACTTTTATCTCATCATCAATCAAATTGATCATGAATTTTAGGTTTCGGTTTCGCTAATATAGTTATACCTTATTTTCATCAGGAAGTACCTTTAGTTATATTAATATTCATAATTTATCATCTCCGAAAAAAGATTTATATGCAATTTTCTAAAGATCTTACGATCAACATTCCTCGTTTTTGTAGTGTCCATAGAATTAAAATCTGTATTCACTTATAATGGATGCATAAAGTGCAAATTTTACAAATAGGCAAGTCCTCTTCAAACTGTAGTCAACTTCACCAAAAAAAAAAAGGAATCAAAGATATACTTATAAATTATTATTTATTAATCAACCAAATATATCATCTCCCTCTCTTGTTCTTTAGGTTATATTTATTATCCTTCAACATCTTTACCGACATCAACACCCATTTCCCCTGGTGACATTTTGACCCTTACATCTCATACAAGTAGAAATGACATATTAGGTTAAAAGAGGATTAAAACTTGAGGACCTCATAAAAACACAAATGTGTGTGTTTGTGTGATTGATGAAATCTCATTCCATGGAATGCAAGGAAGATAGAAAGTGAGGTATTTGATGACACTCTAATTCCCATGTATGTGGAAACACACTCGTTGCTTCCCTTAAAAGAATAATGGGAATTAGAGTGTTATGTACTATCTCACTTTCTCCATTTTTTTCTTTCCTATCCAGGGCTGAACAAAAAATCCAACAAACTGATTTAACCCTCGAACTAGTTAAGTTAAATAAAAAACATCTATTGCCTAGGATAAGTCCATGACAAGCCATTTTATCAATGGTGAGTGTTCTCCCATGTGTCAGTGTCCGTAAGAGAAAATTAGCTCTCAGTGGAACCTCTTTAGCCAAAGTGGTTGGACTGTGAAGATGGTAGGGCACAGGGCCAACAATGTTTTTTATTTTTTTTATTTTTTATACCTTAACCTCTCCCACCCCAGATGCCGCCGGCTGGATTCGAACCTTGACCTAGTGATACCGTCCGCCACTGCTGAACCAATGAGCCATCACACCTTTGGCGTCAGCAGTTGCCTTGGCTGCAATAACAAACTCAAAACAATTTTTCACCGTGAAAGACTCGGACTATCATCCCAAACACATCCATCCTTGTCATGGGAAAGTTGATTTGTGGACTTCTATAAGGCTTATCCTTTTTTGAATTCCCATTTGTAAATGCCTTGCCTAAGACAGTTTTGAAAACTCTTGTTATGAGGTTGCTGTCTTTGTTGGATCCTATATCCTTGATGCCTCGGAGTAGTGGAGTTTCTGTGAGCAGTGGTAAAATGTTCACTGTTTGTGTGGAAAGTTCCTTCCTTATAGGGAACTGATGGTAGAATCTCCCACTTATGGGGTTTATGGAAAGAGAGCAGAAGTCAAGCGTTTCCAGGTCTTGATTTGGACACCTATAGTACCATTTTCGATATTACTGCACACCAGTTATGTTTTTTTTGCAGAGTAAAGACTAAATATACCCTCTCTTTGCTATGAATATTCTTATCTGTTGAGAAGCTTTTGGGATACTGAGTGGTTGAGTTGTGATCAAAGTGAAGAATCTATAGACTAGACCACCTGTTGCTTTCTTGCTATTTTATGAATCAATTGTGGGTGTTGGTCTTGTCTGACTTTCTCTTAATCTTTCCTTGAATGGGTGGAACACTGGCACCCTACCAACTATCCCCTTCCAATCTTTCTCCGTTTGGGAAGTAGGTTTGGGAGAGACTAATTCATACAATGGTTTGGGTTGTTTGGTGAGAAGGAACAATAGAATCTTCAAGGATGTCAAAAAGGAAGTTGCCAATCTTTAGACTGGTCAAAGAAACTTTATTGTTGTGGGATGTACGCTTCACAAAATCACCGATTTGTGTTTCATTTGGTATGTTTGACATTCCATTTATGTTGAATTACACATCAGGCAGTGACCATGCTAATGGTTAGTCGTGCTTTTGTCTTCAGGTTCCTTTTTTCCTTGCAGAGTTGACTGAAAAACTTTCGAAAGATGACAGGTTACAAGTTGTTAAAGTTACCCAACAACAGCTAAAGGTATATGATCAATATTTCCATGTTGATTGTGTTCAAATCCCCTCAATGCTTTAGAGTGACTATATGCACAGTCGTATTTGGCTGTAGTCCTGCATAAACATACATTCTTCTTTCCTTTTTATTTCGTTATGTGTAGGTTTTAATTAAAGTGGCTTGATGTATAGGAATTTATTTCATCATGTGAGACAATGGAGCTTGTACCTCAAGAAGAATTAGATAATTTGGCCCAAGAAAAGCTGGGTACTCCAGCAGCTCGAAGAACTAAAAAGGTGAGTTTGAGTTTTTTTTTTTGGAAATTGGGTGAGTTTGAGTTTTACCATCAGGCAAACACAGATAATGTATTGTTTACTTCATTTATTATCTGCCTGATAAGTTAAGATGATTAACTACTCTGGTTTTTAGATGCACACAATAAATTATGATTTTGGGATGTTGTATTCTTTCATTTTGGTATAGTTACTTAAAGAGGTTCATGCTTTTCCATTTCAGATTGCTCGGTTGAAACGACAGAAGGCCGCCGAATCAAAATTGCAAGAAGTTAAGGAACAGAAGGAGCGACGTGGGCGGTCTTCTAGAGCAGCAGCCCTGTCAACTTCTATAGAGGCTGGGGAGGAAGATGTATTAGATGATGATGGAGAAGAAGAACGAGATGTAAGCTGCCATTAGTAGTAAAAGAAATCTCTAATTCTAACACATAACATTAGCCAAAATCTACAGTATCACTTGCTAACTTATTTCTTTCGATTGTTTTTTCTAATCATTTTCTGATCTTACATTTTTTGTTTCCAAGTTTTGTTTTCCGAGTGCTTGTGATATTAAAACCAACATAGTTAAAGTGTTGAAGCGAATACGAAGGTAGGACCCCTCTTACCGCTTTAAACGAAAAGTGTAGCGAGCGCTTTACGAATGTAATAAAAAAATCATAATAAAATTTTATAAAAAGAAAACAAATGCATTTTACTTATATTTAGGCTTTTGAATACAAATTAAAGTATAATGTTATATTAATGTTAATTATTCATTTAATCCTCTATATAACTTGCACTATATAATTTGCACTATGGTAGTTATTAAAATTTCATCTATAATCATTAATCAATTTAATCACCTAATTAAATTATGAAAAAATAATATGTAAACAATTTTAAATTTATTTTAAACATCTAAGTAACTAACAAATTTAAATAGAGATTATCATATATTAGCATATTATGTAGTAAATTAGAAATATAGTTGTATGCTAATACGTTTAAAATAACTATTAATAAATAATAAATAAATAGACAATGAAGATCTTTGTGTGGACTTTAGAGTATTTGAAAAATTGGAATCAATCTCTATTGTAGAAATATGTAATCCAAATAATGTATCTCATTACCAAAATCTATATTGGAAAAAAAGAATACAAAATTTTTGTTTTTCTCGCTTTTTTACTTTGGCTAAGGGAAAGCGTGTTGTCACCACTTCGCTCCTCGTTTTAAGCGGTCGTTTTGGCCGCATTGATTACACTGGTTAAAACCATATTTCATGAATACTTCATGAAGATTTGTGCAACTGCTTTTCACATTATATTAGGACTCTGAGTTCGTGACTAGCGATAATTTTAATTTGTTAGTTTTTGGTGTTCAGATATTTTCTTTAGTTTTGAATGGAAACATAAAGTATAGGAAAATATGGAAAAATATGAAAATAATAAGATAAAATCACGTGAAAAATAGAATTTCTTTAAGAGAGCATATAAAATTATTAGCACACATCAATAGCTCAGAAACAGAAGTTTTATGTTCGGAATGCATAAGCTTTATGTGCACAGATTTATGATAGAGGTTAACATTACAAGTTATGTGTATTAAAATCAAGTACAAAGTTTTTTGGAAAAAAAAAGAGGCAGACAAATATAAATTCTTCTGAAAATTACATTAAAAATATGAACCATTTTCTATTATAACTATTAATTGATCATTTTCCATAAAGATAAGATGAATAGAAACAATACACGTTTCAAAAAGATACATCTTTATATTTAGTTTTTTACAATTATTATTCTTTTAATGGAATATATATATATATATATATATATATATGTATGTATGTATGTATGTATATTATATATCTTATCCTGTTTGCTTCAGTGACTGTTTATCTTATGAGAATGTCTGTGTTTGTCGTTATCATTTTGTAGGCATGGCTTACTACCATATCTTTGGCCATTTGTAAGGTCAGTCTATTTTCTTTCCAGAATTTAGGGATTTTTAAAAAGAGCTATATTGCAGATTCTCATAGTTAATGTACTTAAATGCTATTTTGCAGGCCTTCGATTTGTCGGAAATGCTTAAGAAAGAAGAAGAGATTCTTTCTGCCGTAAAGGAGAGGCAGATGCAGGTATGAATTAGTATGCAAAGCAACTCACTCATTTTGCATGTGTGATGGATGTATTTACTCCCGTTTATCTAATCATCAATTAATGATTTGATTAGTGAGTTTTATCAACTCTGAATTTTTGAAATAAAGTTGTGTGAATGCTGTTAGTGATTGTTGTTAAACATTTGGTGGAAGTATTGGGCAGACTTCTGTAATAATTGCGGCTGAAGGTCTTAGGGATGCTTAGGTTTGTTGCACGAGTTTTCATTCATCATTTCTCAAGGCTTAAGGTTAGCCATTTTTATCAGCTTGAAAACCTTATGTTAGAGGTTGCCCGTTTTATTCTTGGGTATATTTGACACTGACATGGCGGCCCAGAGATTGTCATGTTTAAAGTGTTCTCAGTTTGTTTGTTTGTGTGTGTGTGTGTTTTTTTTTTTTGTAATTGGATATTCAAACTTTTGTAATTATGATGGAAGGATTGTAATTGGATATTCCAACTTACCACAAAAGAATAGAGTGCATAGCTATGATTTGATCAATGGAAGGTCCACGAATAGGATGGTATCATTTGCATATCCTTGAAGGATAGGGACAAAACTAGTAGCTTCCATAACCCTGAAACCTCTCTGATAACAGAACCATTTGAGTGAAAGTTTCAACCACCAAAGAGAAAATGTGATGAGAGTGGGTCTCCTTACTTCAGTCTCCTAGTAGCTTTGAAGTAACCTTCTGGATGACCATTGATTTTGATGGAAACTTAGATTCTCTCATGAGAATATCTACTCAACCTCTCCACCTTACCACTATAACCCATTCTCAAAAAGATAATCAATGAAAGACTAAAAAGATAATCAGAGTGAGACTGATAGTGTCAAAAGCTATGGAGAAGTCAAATTTGCATACCAACCCAACATAGCTACATTTAAATCTAACATCAATAAGCTCATTAGCAATCAAGAGACCATCAATGAGTCGCCTACCTTCCACTGCAGCTGATCTCCGATACCATTCATCTAGAGTTGCTAGAAAGAGTCCTTCCCACTTGCAGAAGTCACGCTCCCAACCTGTTTACGCACACGCCTTTCTTCTATATTTGTCAATATCCCTTTTTACCATTAGAAAGTACTTGTTTCAGATAAGGGATTCTAACTTATTTCTATAACCCTAACAAAAAGGATAAGAGCCAAAAAAAAAAAAAGGAAGAGGGACTTGTCAAATTTTTGTAGCATATCTCTAATTTTCTTAAGCCCTTACTATGTCAATAATCTGGTTTAACTGATATAGCTTCCTGATCCCAAACCTTGTGCATTCCAGCTGAATACTTCAATGTTCATTTGTCAACTCTTAACCCGGTTTTGTACTGCTATCTAAATGATGCTAATAGCCTCTGTGGGACGATCCCCTAGCGAGACTTCCAAGTTTCTCACCCACTTGAAGGTTGAAAGCTTCATTTCTTTCATTCATCTTTATCATGCATGTTTTTCTTCCCTGGGCCTCTTGCCTAGCTTCCATTTGAGAAAGGTTGTTCCAAGTACAAGACTAATCTTGGCATGTTGCTTTTGCTTTGCAAAATACTCTATCTAGCTTACAAGGCAAACATTTCTTGGCTTGTGCCTATCCTTTTGTAGTTAGCATTCAATCAAGGTCAAATGGGTCATCTAAGTTTATCTTAAACCTTGTTCTTCCATGTTTCCCTTGTTCTTTCATGTTTCTCATCTCTTTCGCATGTGCCAAAACTTACTACCTTCCTGCTGCGCCAGTTGTCCCTCAACCGTGTCCAATATTTGAAGTGCACGTCTGTTCGTTCTCATGTGAAATTACCATGTTATCCTTCTGTCCCATATGTGGCAGCTTGGTACTTTCCTATTGTTGGCTCTTCTAAGGTTGAGATTGAATTATGATATTATTCATTTACTTGTGCAGTCACTAGATTATCATTTTCTCCCTACGTTCATGAGATTTTTATTGACTTTTTTTTCCTCATTGGTGCCTTCGCCGTTCCTGTTGACTATCATATTCTCTTGGGGAAAGATTAGGTTTCATTGAAAGGAAAGCTAACTTCCATCGTTTAGTCTCCATATTTAGACTAATCTTCAATACGTGGACCCTCTCTTCAATTTCAGTAATTGGGGTTATGATAAAGTAAAGGCAGTGACTGTTTCACACCACCTAAAGTACTGTCCCACACCACCATATCAATTTTTTTCTCCCACACCACCTACTTTATTTCCCACACCACCAATAAAAACTCAAAATTTAAAACATTCTCTCTCTCCTCCCCTCTTCATCTTCGTTTCTTCCCTTCTTCTCCTCATTCCCTCTCTTCACCGCCATCATCACCACCACCCTGCCACCACCACCTTTTCCCTCATTTCTCCATCAAGCACCACCACCACCTCCCCGCCGCCTTTCTAATCCTCTGTCTCTGAAAATAGGGTATTATCCCTGACTTTGATCAACTTATATGCTTGATTGAAACCGATTCTCAAGCTCATCAAAACATGAACATTGTAGTACTCTGAGTTATCTAACAAACATAATTTGAATCACTTGAAAATGTTTTGAAATGAACAAGCTATGGTCATTTTACTAAAATCGCGCAATGAAAACGGGGTAGTATTCCTCACTTTCGGACAACTTATATGCTCGATTGAGACCGATTCTCAAGCTCATCAAAACACGAAAATTGCAGTACCCCGTTTTCATTGCAAGACAGATTTGCGCGACTTTAGTAAAATGACCATAACTTGCTCATTTCAAAACATTTTCAAGTGATTCAAATTGTGCTTATTAGATAACTCAGAGTACTACAATGTTCGTATTTTGATGAGCTTGAGAATCAGTCTCAATCGAGCATATAAGTTGGCCGAAAGTCAGGGACACTACCTCATTTTCACTGCGAGACAAATTTGCGCGACTTCAGTAAAATGACCATAACTTGCTCATTTCAAGACATTTTTTCAAATTGTGTTTATTAGATAACTCAGAGTACAACAATTTTTGTGTCTTGATGAGCTTGAGAATCGGTCTCAATTAAGGGTATAAATTGGTCGAAAGTTACCCTGTTTTTTCAAAAACAATTTTTTGGGTGGTGTGCGTTAGTAGGAACAAAAAGAAAAGAAAAGGTACATGGTGGTGTGAGACAGTACATATGGTGGTTTGGAGTCGTCGCTGCCTAAAGTAAATTGGGAAGTTCAAGCTGAAGGAGCTTCAAGAGGCCTTTTAATCGTGTGGGACAGATACAAATGGGAATTATTAGATTCTTTGAAAGGTGCATTCTCTCGTACGCTAAAGATGAAAAATATTGATAATGGTTGTATTTGGATTATTACAAATGTTTATGGGCGTGTTGATAATACCTATTCTTTGCAATTTTGGGAGGAACTTCAAAGTATAGCTGGGTTGTGGAAGGATTCTTGGATGTTAGGGGGAGGCTTTATGTCATTAAGGCTCTGGATGAAAAATTGGGCACTGGTAATAGAGTTTATAGAAGGAGAATCTTTTTAGACTTCAAAAATGAGTATGGACTGTGTGATTTTATTCTCATGGAGGGTTCCATCACTTGGGAGTAACTACTAGAGGAGACTATGTCTAGGCTTGATAGATTTTTGTGCTCCAGTACTTGGGCTAATCATTATCCTGAATGCAATCAAGTACTGAATTTTGGTTCTGACCACAATGCAATTTGCCTCAAACCTAATGTGAATATCTCAGGCCCTAGGCCATTTAGATTTGAAAGAATGAATGTGCTCTGATCACCCATATCTTATAAATGATATCAAGCAGTTTTGATGTTCACTGCAATCCCAGGGAAATAGAGGGTACCTTTTTTTAGAAGAAGCTCAAGCTTCTCAAAGCCTTTCTTAACTTGGAATAGAGATGTGTTTGGGAAAATTCAAACTCTCATTGATGACGCCCAATCCTCCCTGCAGAAATTTGACTAGATAGAACATAGGAAGCTTGATGACAAAGTGACCTGAACAAATTGTTGAAGAGGGAGTATGCTCACTGAAAGAAAAAGTAAGGGTTATATGGGGTAGAAAGGGGACTTGTGCTCCAAAGTCTTCCACAAATTGGCAAATTTAGAGACTGTCCATCTCCATTCAGTTTCTTCATATCCAATGAATTGTTGGACCCCAGGATCTAGCAAGGGAAGGGATGCATCATGCTAAAAGTAGAATTTTACAAGGCTTTTGATACTGTATCTTTGGGGTATCATCATAAGATGATGGAGACTGCTGGATTTGGCCTCAAAAGGAAGTATTGGATTCACACTTTACATTCCACTGCTTCTTTCTTTATTGCTGCCAATGGGATACTTCAAATGGAGGTCTCAGGCAGGGAGATCACTCTACACCCTCCTTTTTTCTCTTGCTGTTGAGGGATTGCCCTTTATCACCAATGCTCAAAGTGTCGGTCTCCTTAATGGTGTCTAAGTTTCTCCCTCA
Organism: Berberis vulgaris; assembly: GCA_963556465.1. Taxonomy (NCBI): domain Eukaryota; kingdom Viridiplantae; phylum Streptophyta; class Magnoliopsida; order Ranunculales; family Berberidaceae; genus Berberis; species Berberis vulgaris. The sequence continues at coordinate 54,054,290 of OY747126.1, forward strand.
TCTGAAGCTATCCCTATACTCCAGTATGAAGATGACACACTGTTATTCTTGATGCCTCAGTGGCTGGTACAGACATTCTCCTGGGGTTCCAAATTTGTTCTGTGCTCAAGGTGAAATTTTTCAAGACATATATATTTGGAGTAGGAACAGTTGATGATATTAATGAAAGGGCTTCCGTCCTAGGGTGTAGAATTGGTACATTCCTTGTAATTATATGGGCTCCCTTTGGGAGCAAAGTACAAGAGCTCCAAGGTGTATGGAGAAACCCTGGATAAAATTGAAAGACTCAAGTACCTGAAAAATGAAATTCATCTCTAAAGCTGTCAGAGTCACTATACATAGTACCCTTGCCTCCATACCTGTTCATATTATGTCACTTTGTGTTATAACGGCTTCTATTGCTAACAGAATTGTGAAATGCATGAGAAGTTTTCTTTAGAGATCCACCCCTTCCAAAAACTTTCACCTTGTCAATTAGAGTGTGGTTTGCCAACCCAACCCAAGTCCAAAGGGGGACTGGGGATTAGGAGAGTTAAAGAATTCAATAAAGGTTTGGAATTGAGACTGATTCTCTAAGGAGAGAAGTCATTACTGACAAACATGGAGCAAGCCCTAATGACTAGTTCACTCAAGGGTGCAGATGTCCTTATGATCACTCTGTATGAAGGGGAGTTATGAAAAATAAGGATGAGGCGATAGAGAAGGTCTCCTTTGAGGTCCACAATGGTGAAAGAGTAAGGTTCTAGGATCAAGCTGGGATGGGTCATACTCCTTTGGAAGGAATAGTCAAGGACTGGTACAAGTTGTTGATCCCTCCTAGTGTTGGCCCCGATCATTCTTCCCTCATTGACAAACTGTATACAGTGTTCTTTTAATCTTGACATCGGTGTTCTTTTAATCTTGACCATTGTTGTTAAGGCGGCCGCCTAGGCGCGCCTGAGGCGCACCTCGAGGCGGTTTGGCAAAGGGGCGCCTCAAATTGGGGCGAGGCAGAGCGGTAAAGTGAGGCGTCCGCCTGAGCTCGCCTCAAACGTCTCGGACCGCCTCAGTCATTTTAAACCTTAAAACCCAAAAAGCCCAAAAGCCCATTGTCTTTTAGTGTTTGGGGTGGGGTTAATTATAGTTTTTAGTCGAGAGAGATATCAAATTGGGGGCTGCTCATGCATTCTTCCTTTCAATCTTTCCTTCAACTCAACGCCTCAATCTTTCCTTCATTCTTGCTTCATTCAAATCATCAAATTTTTCTTCCTTTCTTCTCCTTCTAATCTTCTTCCCTCTTCAAATCATGTTGCGTTTTTTTTTTTAATGATCTGTTCACAGAGTCAGGCTACTGCGTTTTCCGAGTCCACGCCCTCTTTTTGTTATGATCATCAGAAGGAAAATCTGGAAGATTAAGTTGATCAAAAATCAAATAAGCTTTCTCCGAGAAATAAAATAAAAATAAAAATAATACAATCTGTCTTTGGGAATTTCATTTTTATCAATATCACCCTCCAGTGCAGGCTTGTTATTATGAACTAGCAACCAGTACATGTTCCCAATAAAAGCTTCCGAAAATTTCTTATGCAAGTTGTTTAGATTTAGGAATAAGTATTTGATTCTGATTTAAATTTCTCAAATAAGTTTTACAAAAGAGATACTAGGAATTTTATGCCAAGTGCTCTCCACATTACACTCACCCAATCTCCTTGCTAATTCATAGCTTAGCAGTAAGCTTGGTTCTTGACATTTCCAATGCTTGATTCGTTCATCTTTTCAACATTGTTTATCATTTTGTCAATCTTAGTTCTCCACCATGCAAGTGCAACATGTTATTGCCTGTAAAATTACACGTAGAAGGAGGAGAAACCAGCTACATTGGATTTCAATAGATAATGAATACGCTCTTGCTATCGAGGATCAATGTACAAATAGGTTGTGGGAGAAAGAATACACTATTTAAAGATATCAAATACGCAGGTTTCTTGTTTGTTTCTTCAATCCAAAGTCCAAGCCTGCAAAACCATAGATGGAAATATCAAATACGCAGGTTTCGTTAATATCAAGAACTTTTGTTACTATCTTTCAAATAGGTTTTGGTAAGGGCCGACTAATATAGCTACAAATAAATATCTTTCAATTTATTATAATAAAAAATCTTTAAAAAATGATAAAGACCGCCTCGCCTACCACCTCGCCTCTGAGGCGTTTTCAGGCTCGTCCGCCGCCTCGACGCCTTAACTACACTGATCTTGACATGTTTTCTTGTTTGTAGATCATTATTGTAAATATGGGCCCATTAACATGCTCTTGAATTGCTTTGCAGGAGGGTGACAAAGAAATTGCTCGAGAAGTCCTTGATGAGCATATTGAGACGGCAAAAGCCTGGCACCGAAATGCTGCAGTCAAAGCCCAATATTCAAAGCCAGCTGAACCAATTACATGCGCCACTTTTGCACAAGATGTAATTGAAGGGAGAGCAACAATTTCCCAGGCACATGATCATAAACACCAGCCTATGATTTTTGGACCTGCAAGTCTTGTGGGTGGAAGACCAACAAGTGAAAGGCAAAGGATGGCAGCACAAGTTTTCCAGCCTAGTCACAGGTAACACTGCTCATGCCTTGTTCAGATAATTGATACTTTGAGTTGATGGAAAGAGAAGACCATTGTGATTGCTATCTCAATTAAGCAATTGCTTATGAAGAAACCCGTCTTTTTTCGTTAAGTTGGACCATCGTCACTATTGTTTTTTGCGGAAATATGGTCACAACTATATCTATAATAGGGGTTGTGCAGGTGAGTTGCACTTGTCTTAGGCAGGCAGGTCAATAATGATAGTGTTTTACTAATATGATGAAGCATTTTGCACAAATCCTGAATCATCCACTGTAATGACAATCTCTCTCGGGTTCTGTGGATACAAGTTAAGGGGCTTTGGTAATGATAGAAGGAACGTGAAAATATAAAAGGCATTAACTGAACACTATTTTCCACTTGGACACCACAAAAGTCTTGTTTGTGAGGATCTTAATGGAGATGATCTTCACCAGCACTTAACTAATCTGCTTGGTGGCCAGTAAGTTCTGTGTCATATGGACATCACCTCATTGGGACGATCTTCACAAGCTTTGAACCGTTTTGGTTCCTGGGGCTTGATTTTTTCCTCACATATTTCAATACTGCCATGAATTTGCCATAGCATTGAATGGAAAATCTATTTCCTAGATGCAATCCATTTCAATTGGTGTGTTATTGACCTACATGGTTGCCTAAACAATAACAATCACTGTCCATTGTTTTGTCTAGCAATGATTTCATTCTTTTCTTGTTTGTTAGAATGCCAACTATGAGCATCGAGGAAGCTGGATTGAAGGAAATGGAGATGATGAACAAGTGGCAAGAAATGAATGTTAAACTTTATGAAGAAGCTAACTCATCCTGGTATAAGGACAGTAAAAAACCTGGGCCTTCAAACGAGGATGAAGATGTTGATGATGACGATGCTCAAGAGAAGGCAAGAGCATGGGATGACTGGAAAGATGAAAATCCTCGTGGTGCTGGAAATAAGAAGCTTACTCCCTGTGGATAATAACTTTTAAGGTATCATCTTTTGAGCAGGTAATGCAACTCTTGCAGAACTATATAGGTGGTGGGAAGGAGGCTGGTTTTACTTTTGTGCTGTTCTTTTTAGATTTATCTTACCTTCTGATTTACCTAATTAATGTAATTGTACCATACTTTGATAAGAGGACTTAGTCTTGTGTATACTTGCTATTGGAAAAGGAAACAGAAAATGGATTGTAGATAGTTTGATGTATATGTTCAACTATTAGATATTTGGATCTCAATGGCAAGGATATGTTATTTTTGCCCGATCGCATGAGAACACGATCATAATTTGTACCATCTAATACGAGTTTTGCCTGATCACATAAGAACACCTTGATCATAGTTTTTACCATCTAATGCAGCTTGCCCATTGGATGTGTCAGAAAATATATTTTCTTTACAGGCAAGAACTCAGTCTAGCTCTGTGAATTTACTCTGGAGAACAGTTTAGTTGTATATTTTACAGTCTTATACAACTTAACCAATGGATATATGGACTTATGGAGTAACATTATTTTTGCTTACTGGCATGAACTAAATTTAATTGAATTGAATCTGATGAAGTTTGATTATGGATTTTTATGTATGTGAACTCTTTTAAGTGGTAGAGATGAAAGGATTTGTAGTCCCATGTTCTATAATGGGGAGCAACCAGTCATCCTGAACCACCAGGTGTTGCATAAGAAATTACCACTTTCAATTGTTGAATGTTAGGAAAATCTAAGTTTCATGGAAAAATAGGAAGTGTGCTGATTCTACCATGGTATTGATGTTCAGAATTCTATTAGGAGGCGAATCATCTTGATAATTCCTCCTCGCAATTCGGCCAAAAGTGATTGTATTGTTGCAAGAGTCTCAAATGTGTGATGTGTTGGTCTTTCTCTGCCAAAAATCCGTTGGTTTCATTACGGATTTTCCAAACGGATTGAGGTCCCTCCAATAGATTTGGAAGGTGCAGCGTTCCCCCAATAGGACAGAGAAAAAGGCATGGGTGGCATCATATTCCTCCCCACCAAAGGTGTGGATATAGTTTGAGAGTAATGTTGGCGGTAGAATTGAGATCACTTTCCATTCTGGGTAGATTGAGGAATATATCAGAAATAGAAATTTCATTTGCCTGTTCTTTACCCATTGAAAAAAAGGGTTATTTTTCTTTTTTTTTGTAATTTGGCACTCATTAGTTATATACTTATTAGAGTTTGACTCTCATTTTAAAAATTAATTAAGTCTGACACACATTTTATTAATTGGTCATGACTAATTTTTGGATCATTTTACCCTAAAATCTAAAATTGCCCATCTCATCCCTTCATTTCATTTCTTCTCTCTTCTGTCTCCCTGCAACTCTTCTTATCTTCTGGCAGAGGCAGAGGAAGCATTGCTGAAGCCATACAAATTTACTTCTCCAAAAGATTCATTCAGTATCCATTTTCAAATCACATTATTGACAATTTGAAAAGTGGGTATTTGCTCATAGTGTCAGGATTACGAGTCAATTTCAAATAAATCAATGATAATGCACGTGGTTGGATTTACGAACATCTTGTTGTTCTCAATTGTATATTCCATAATTTTCCAGTGAAAGAAACAAACAAGTGACGAAAACGTCTATCCAAGCCAAAGGCAAGGATGATCCTCGACAAAAGCACTCTTACCAACATCTTTTTGTTGTATTCCATTGTTCTAATCTCTGTTACAAACCAGTTGGAGTGAATTTGTTTTTTTGGTTTCTTATGGGGGGTTCTTTGGTAATGCAATAAAAGTTCCCTCCCTCATTAATTACAACTTTTAGCATTACTTGTGAAGTGGTTATGGTGGCTTGGCATTGGCATTGAAGAAGGGGCTCTATGTTGACAATTAATTGGGGAAATTCTTCCTCAGGTGGGGGTGTTCAATGTGTTGATCAGAGAGGATTTTAAACGCAACTTCGAATCTCAAATCTAATTCATGGGAGTGACGAGAACATGATTGATTTTTTGTCAAGTAGGTGGGTGATAAGCAAGACCCTAAACGACGAATTTCCAGGTCTGTTTAGGATGTAGTGTTCATAATTAGACATTGTTATTTAACTATACCGCATCTTCCCTTTCTAGAGCTTCAACCAATAATTTCATTCCTCTCCCATTTGTTCCGGATCGAACAATCTCCACCTAAGGTGAATTTCCCAGTTTGGATATGTGCTCATGGACACACAAACTCTTGATAATTTCATTCATCCAAATGGAAGATTGGAAGGTTAGTTGTTAATCTATCAAAGGTACTTTGTTGGTGTAGTGGTTAGAAGTTTAATATTTGTGTTCACTAATTGTAGTTTAGTTAATCGGACATGCACTCTCCTTGTGAGAGGTTGCGTGTTCGATACTCAAAATTTACACATTATTGATTTCACTCGACATCGCAAGATTATTATTATTGTGCCTTTCAATAAAAAGGTACTTTGCCTTCAACTGGCTTGCCAACTCATAGTGGTGTGCTTAATTGAAAGTCAGGGACAATTGGGTTCTAAATCATAGTGGTGTGCTGCAATGGAGATCAGTACCTTGACCTTTGATCATTTATGGGAATTTATGAAGCAATTTGAACATAAGAACGCTAAGGACATATGACAATCAACTTTTCTGCATGAATGATTATACTATAAGTCAATATATCCTTTAGGTTATGACATGCATTACGAGAGGTTTTAGAAATGACAAACGATCATCATCAGGAATTAATAAGATGAAATCAGCCTAATTTATCAAGGTTATGATGTAGGGATGTGTAGGTTCGGTTTCTGGTTGGGTCAGTTTTGGGCAAAAGCTGTCAACCAAACCGGAGCCATTGGTTTTGTAAGTCCTTAAATAAAATTGAACGGGAAGGCTAACTAACCGAGTTGAACCAAACTTCCAGTTTTGTTCGGTTTGTTGGTTTTCTCGATCATGTGATCTCTCTAACGCATGCTGGAAATGAATTTTTCATTTGCTTGAGTTTTTTTTTTTTACCTCGTTGAGTCATGAGAGTATGAGAAATTTGGTTCAATCTCGATTCGCTTTTTCTTATTGTCAAGGAAACGGGCGAGGGAGGAGGGTGCAACCCTCCATCCCTCTTGAGATGTGTGCCATCGCGCATCTCGAAAGGGATGGAGGGTTGCACCTCCCTCCCTCGGCCGTTTCCTCGCTAATAAGAAGAGCTCATCTCGATTAGTAAGTTTGTTTCCACTTATGTTCAAGTCAGAAGTCCTATCTGACTTGTTATATAGACTAGGCACTGAGACATAGCTAACTATACCCAAATAAAGTAGAAAAACAAGTTCAGGGTTCGAATTTGGATGAAGGTGTTTAATGGTTCTGGGATCTAATAAGAATCCCAAATCCCTCTAACCCTTAATAAATAATAGAGTTGAAGCACGGAACCCATATGGTCCAAGGGCTTTATGGCTATACATCCCGCCGAAGACTAAGGGATCACCAATATCGCCAAAATGGCTTACAAAAACATTTATAGTGTTTCAAAATCCTTGTTTTCACAAAAAACAGAGGATCTGATCGATATGGTTGAACAAACTATATCTTTTGATAGTTCTATGAAATCAAAACAACTGTTTTCAAACCAGACTTTAGAATTCCTTCAAAATCAAGAATACAAATATATCCATATTGGATTGATTCAAATTGGGATAAAACCCCTTACAAGAACAGGATTAGATACTTGTGCTCTCATCGCTCTTCGCGATTGTGGACACAATAGGTTCGATGACTCGCTCTTAGGAATCGCAGAGTCAACTCTTGCAATGGGTCCAATCTATTTTGATTGTTACCCCAATTTCTCAGTATCTCTAACAGATCCAAACATTTTAGAGACACTGACTTTGAATATCCAGACATCTGGATATGATATGCTCCCTGGATCCAAGCCTCTGGCTTTGATCTACAAAATCACTTTCAAAGCCATGAAGACTCAATTGAGTCCTAAGGCATTAATGGAGTCTGCAAAAGGATATACCATCCTCTTCCAGGCCAACAAAGAAAAAACAAGTGTTATTGTTCCCAAAACAATTCACTGGAATCAAATCACACTTCCAGACACTTGGCAAATTCCTACTGAAAATCGTAGACCAAACCCAAGTCATTTAAGTCAGATATTGACTCTGAATGATGGATCAGTTCAATTAAGGTTTTCTGATTCTCGCACATCAAGTTTAAGATTACCTGATCCAAATAGAAGATCCGTATCTTCTTACAAAACCGCTCCAACACAAATTCCAAGAACTCCTGAAGTTCTTCATCATCTTGATCTTGCTAGTCTGAGAAATAACACCCAATTTCCTCAGATCCCGCAACCAACTTACAATCCCGATTCACCCACTCAATCTGAAATGGAGGATCATCCTCCTCTTCATCCTTCTCTGGCTACCCTCAAGACAGAATTTATCCTCAATAAAGATTGGGTTAAACAAGATTTTAACTTATCTTCAAATGATGAAAAAAGAACTCTGTTCTATGATCAAACCACTGAAGATCAAAGAATGGAATTAGGTAAACAATTTTATGCTTGTTGTGAAGAGATGCAACAGAATTTACCATTTTTGGAATGGTATTTTTCTGATTATCTTCCCAACATAAATGTTATCAAAACAAATACAAAACAATGGTATACGACAGAAACCAATACGATTAAAGAATCTGTCCTACCACCATTGGAAGCAATCAAATTTACCACTCTTGGTGCAAATATTGTTGCTTCTCCATTCAAAGATCATAATGTTGAGAACACTTTCAAAGGAATTAGTAGAGTTATTCAACAAACTAACTATACTAATTTGTTGTTACATGAGATTGGTGAGAAACTGGTTCAAGATCAGATTCATCAAGATCAATTGATTAATACTCAATTGACTCAAAAACAACACACTGTATCCAAACCAGTATCGTACTTTGTACCTACTTCTGTGGAAAGAAATGTTCTAACTTCTCAACATCAAATTATCAAAGAAATTGATCTCAAATTAGCAGCTTTAAATATTAACAAACCTCATGTTAATACTTTATCTGCTAAGGATATGTCTGATAGTGATTTTGATCCAATGGTTGAATTAGATCGTTTGAATTATATTCACTACGAAATCAACCCTTTGAAACATGCTAAACCTTCTGGCAGATTTCACAATCAAAATCCACTTCCAACAACTAGGAATTATTATCCTAGACCATCCTATCCTGATATGCAATTTGAAGAAAAATCTCTTCAAGTCTATGCATCATTTTCTACAAATCACCTCTATACATGGAATATAGATGGTCTTTCTGAATAAAACATTATTGAATTAACCCAGGAAATGGTTATGATGGCCTCTGCTCATCGTAGTGAAGGTAAGAACGATGCTACCATCGCAGGGTTAATCATTATTGGTTTCTCTGGATTACTCAAAGGATGGTGGGATAATTATCTCACACACCAAGAACAACAAACTATCCTTGAATTTGTCAAGGTTGACTTATTAGGAAATCCTATCAAAAATGAACCTGATGGTTTAGTTATTCCTGATGCAGTTCATACATTGATTTTCTGCATCCTGAAGAATTTTATGGGTGATCCTAGTGCATTTAAAGAAAAGTCCAAAGACTTGTTGTTAATTCACAAGTGTCCAACTTTGAGTCATTTTAGATTCTATAAAGATATCTTCCTCAAAAAGGTTATGTATCAATCTGATGCTAATAACCCTTTCTGGAAGCGGAAGTTTATTTCTGGTCTTCCTCCAATCTTTGCTGATAACGTTAGAGAACGATTACAAACAAACTACAATGGTGATATTCCTTATGAAACCTTAACATTTGGTGATATCATTAGTTTTATTAACAAATGTGCTTTGCATCTTTGCAATGATCTTAAGTTGAAACATCAACTTAAGAAACAAAACATCAGTGGTCCTCGTGAACTCGGAGACTTCTGTCAACAATATGGGTTTGATGAGTTTAAATATCCTCATAAAAAATCAGCCCATTCCAAAGCCCTTTATAGGTCTCATCCAGCTCGCCAATTTAAGTCCAAAAGACAGTATGGACCCAAGCCACTCAGGCCCAAAGACTATGATCATTATTATAGTCAACCCAAAAAGCATGGTACACATAAGCCCAAGCCTTCCAAGCCCTTCAAGAAATACCCAAATCCCTCTACTTCAAACCCGTGTGCTTTAAGTGTGGACGTCCAGGCCATTATGCCAAGAACTGCAGAACGGCCCAAAAAATTCAAGCTTTAGACACCTCTGATGATATTAAGAACATGTTTTTACAGGTTCTTATTAATTCAGATTCCGAATTATCTGATGAAGATTATCAGATTTTCAATTTGAACAATTCTTCTGATCCAGAATCTTCTTCATCAGATGACAATGCAGCCTGTGCCGAAGCCTGTCACTGTCACAATATTAAGCATATTGATATGCTTTCCAAAACCAAAGAATCTAGCATTCTTTTAGACTTTGTTGATAGGATTGAAGATCCTAAGCTTAAAACTGAATATCTTCAACATATCAAATCAAATTTAAATTCTAAACCAACCCCTGAAATCGTAAATCCCTTTTACGATCACAAACAAATATTAGACAAATTTAAAAGATCTTCATCGTCTTCTATTCCTGTCAATATTTCTGATCTACAGCAAGAAGTCAATCATATCAAAAATGAGATTGTGATTTTAAAACAAAATCAATCCCGTCTTGATCTTCGTATCAATGACCTTCAATCTCCCATTATTGATATTCCATCTTCTTCTGTTATCCCAGATATTCATCAAAAATTTCTTAATGAAATAAACCATGTTACGCATCAGCGCTGGTTTTGTCAAATCAATCTAGTTATCAACAAAGAACTTACAATCCCATGTAAAGCTCTTATTGATTCTGGTGCTGATCTTAACTGTGTTGCCGAAGGATTGATTCCTACAAAATACTTTGAAGTTACTAAACAAAAATTGTATACAGCTAACAATTCAAGTTTAGCTATACAATTCAAATTGACTAATGCCCATATCTGTCAAGATAAAGTCTGTATTAAACAAGATTTCTTGCTTGTGCAAAACATGACCCAGAAAATGATTCTTGGTACTCCATTTTTTGCTGCAATTTATCCTTTTTCTGTTACAGCCTCTGGCATTACCACTCAAATTTTGGGAACTGAGGTTGAGTTTCCTTTCATTTACAAACCTGAAATTATTGAGATTAACAATATAAAAAATGATATTTGTTTCCTTAATTTCATCACTCAAAAACATCAACATCTGCAATCTCTCAAATTAGATATTGCATATAGAAGAATTGATGAACAAATTCTTGATCCCAAACTTCAAACTCAAATCATTCACTTCCAAGAACACTTAACAAAAGAATTATGTTCTGAACTACCAAACGCCTTCTGGCATAGGAAACGACATGTTGTTCGTCTTCCCTATGAATCTTCTTTCAATGATTCCATGATTCCCACCAAAGCTCGTCCAATTCAAATGAATTCTGAGCTCATGGAATATTGCAAGAAAGAAATCAAAGGTTTGCTTTCTAAGAATCTTATTAGGCATTCCAAATCTCCATGGAGTTGTGCTGCCTTTTATGTTAACAAGGCTGCCGAATTAGAACGAGGAAGTCCTCGCTTAGTCATCAATTATAAGCCCCTCAACCAGGCTTTACAATGGATTCGTTATCCAATACCTAACAAGAAAGATCTTTTTAAGAGACTACACTCTGCATGTGTATTTTCTAAGTTTGATCTCAAGTCTGGTTTCTGGCAAGTCCAGATTCATCCTTTCGATCGATACAAAACTGCATTTAATGTTCCATTTGGCCATTATGAATGGAATGTTATGCCTTTTGGCCTCAAGAATGCTCCTAGTGAGTTTCAGAATATCATGAATGATATTTTATCCCCATACTCTCATTTTACAATTGTGTATATCGACGATATACTGGTCTTCTTTGAATCAATTCCAGCCCACTGGAAACATTTGTATCAATTTGAAAGAATTATTAAAGACAGTGGATTAGTTCTTTCTCCTACAAAAATCAATCTTTTTCAAACAAATGTCCGTTTTCTAGGATTCAAGATTTTTCACGGTACACTCATACCTATCTCTAGGTCGATTGAATTTGCCTCCAAATTTCCCGATGAGTTAAAAGATAAAACCCAATTACAAAGGTTTTTAGGCTCTCTTAACTATGTCGCAGATTTTTACAAAGGCCTCCGTATTCTTCTCAAGCCCTTATTTGCTAGACTTAAGAAAAATCCAGGCCCATGGACTGAAGCCCATTCCCAAATTGTTCGTCAAGTCAAATCCACAGTCAAGCATCTTCCTTGTTTAGGAATTGCCAATCCCGATGCTTTCAAAATAGTTGAAACAGATGCGTCTAATTTAGGATACGGTGGTATTCTAAAACAGCGTCTTCCTGATTTCACTATCCAATTGGTCCGCTACCATTCAGGTATTTGGAATCCAGTACAATACAATTATTCTACTGTCAAGAAAGAAGTTTTAGCAATTGTTTTATGCATCATGAAATTTCAAGATGATTTAAAAAATCAAAAATTTCTTTTACAAGTAGATTGCCAATCTGCCAAAGAGATTTTAACAAAAGATGTTTTAAATCTCGTGTCCAAACAGATCTTCGCCAGGTGGCAAGGTCTTCTTTCAGCCTTTGATTTTGAAATTAAGTTTATAAAAGGAGCTGACAACTCTCTTGCAGATTTCTTATCCCGAGAGTTTTTGCAGAAATGAGTTCTTCTAACTCATCTTCTTCTAAACCTTCTCCTTTTACAAAACCAAAATCAAAATCCTAATATGCTATGTCGCCTTCTGCGTCTAAGCATCAAGCCCCCCTTTCTTATGCCCTTTCTCTTTCTCAAAGATTCACTCCGTTGAACAAAGAAGAAGAAGTCCCTACCAAAGAGATCACTGGATCTTCCATGATCAGATTTCCAAAGCCGCAAACTTCGGCACCTTCTCAATATATCCCAAAGGCTTGTCTTGAATACATCTGTATGAATGAGCCTTCAATGTATGATCTGGCCAAAGAGCCTCAGCTCATCGCCCAGAATCTGTTTCCTCAACAACAACAATTTGAAGAAGCGGATACTTACAAGACTCAAGAATTCTACGAGTTCATCCTTGTAGATTCAGATTCTGTTGCAGTAACACATCACTATGACAGAACCAATTCAGAAAGGATTGCATTCTCCAAGTGTCAAATCCTCAAAGTTCTCTCAGAGGCTGATTGGAATCAGCTCCCTCATTACCGCAAGAAGTTCTCAGTAACTTATGTTCCTCAAACCTACAATTACCTCGACTACAAGCTAGCCTGGTCAAGAGCTCTTTTCGTTCAATCACAGAACTGTGGCCATTCCTGGTTTCTTCTGTTCTGTCCAAAGTTCCGTCAAAAGACTGTTCCACTATGGTTCCAGCACACCTGGTGGAGTTACTTCGGTACTATTCAAGACATTCTTCCTCCTGCAGTGCAAGATGGATGGAAGATTTTCCAATCACAATATCAACCGCCAATACCTTCTACTGAACAGGTGTTGTCTCTCTGGTTTTTTATTAGATTTAGTCTGTCTTGGATTTTATGCTGGGATTACCAGTGTTCTGAATTATCCAAGCCTTACCAATCTAAACAAGCTCCGAAGTGGTTTTGTCGCCGCTTCAAAGTCAAATGGTGGTCTCAATTCGACCATTCCAAAGTTACCAAAGAAGGAGTTCTCAGCTTCTTCTCCAAGAAACCCCAAGTACCTGTTCTTCAGGTAAATCCAATTACTCCCCTATCTGAAGATAAAGCTCTCCGTCAGCATCTCAGACAATACAAAGGCAAGCTGACTCATTCTCAGCTTTTTGATACTATTTCCAAGATTTGCTCAGAAGAGTCTGACGAAGATGAACCTACAGTTCCTCTCGATAATGAAGATGACTGTTACAATGTCTTCTCACAAATTGATTGATGGACCCACGTCCATTATCACACTCAAAGGCCTTATCTGCCACCTCTACAAGCAAATTGATTGGTTGACCGAAAGATCTTTGTTTGCTTGTAGAGGTGGAAGATAAGGCCTTTGAGTGTGATAATGGACGTGGGTCCATCAGTCAATTTGTGAGAAGACATTGTAACAGTCATCTTCATTATCGAGAGGAACTGTAGGTTCATCTTCGTCAGACTCTTCTGAGCAAATCTTGGAAATAGTATCAAAAAGCTGAGAATGAGTCAGCTTGCCTTTGTATTGTCTGAGATGCGGACGGAGAGCTTTATCTTCAGATAGGGGAGTAATTGGATTTACCTGAGGAACAGGTACTTGGGGTTTCTTGGAGAAGAAGCTGAGAACTCCTTCTTTGGTAACTTTGGAATGGTCGAATTGAGACCACCATTTGACTTTGAAGCGGCGACAAAACCACTTCGGAGCTTGTTTAGATTGGTAAGGCTTGGATAATTCAGAACACTGGTAATCCCAGCATAAAATCCAAGACAGACTAAATCTAATAAAAAACCAGAGAGACAACACCTGTTCAGTAGAAGGTATTGGCGGCTAATATTGTGATTGGAAAATCTTCCATCCATCTTGCACTGCAGGAGGAAGAATGTCTTGAATAGGACCGAAGTAACTCAACCAGGTGTGCTGGAACCATAGTGGAACAGTCTTTTGACGGAACTTTGGACAGAACAGAAGAAACCAGGAATGGCCACAGTTCTGTGATTGAACGAAAAGAGCTCTTGACCAGGCTAGCTTGTAGTCGAGGTAATTGTAGGTTTGAGGAACATAAGTTACTGAGAACTTCTTGTGGTAATGAGGGAGCTGATTCCAATCAGCCTCTGAGAGAACTTTGAGGATTTGACACTTGGAGAATGCAATCCTTTTTGAATTGGTTCTGTCATAGTGATGTGTTACTGCAACAGAATCTGAATCTACAAGGATGAACTCGTAGAATTCTTGAGTCTTGTAAGTATCCGCTTCTTCAAATTGTTGTTGTTGAGGAAACAGATTCTGGGCGATGAGCTGAGGCTCTTTGGCCAGATCATACATTGAAGGCTCAATCATACAGATGTATTCAAGACAAGCCTTTGGGATATATTGAGAAGGTGCCGAAGTTTGCGGCTTTGGAAATCTGATCATGGAAGATCCAGTGATCTCTTTGGTAGGGACTTCTTCTTCTTTGTTCAACGGAGTGAATCTTTGAGAAAGAGAAAGGGCATAAGAAAGAGGGGTTTGATGCTTAGACGCAGAAGGCGACATAGCATATTGGGATTTTGATTTTGATTTTGGTTTTGTAAAAGGAGAAGGTTTAGAAGAAGATGAGTTAGAAGAACTCATTTCTGCAAAAACTCTCGGGATAAGAAATCTGCAAGAGAGTTGTCAGTTCCTTTTATAAACTTAATTTCAAAATCAAAGGCTGAAAGAAGACCTTGCCACCTGGCGAAGATCTGTTTGGACACGAGATTTAAAACATCTTTTGTTAAAATCTCTTTGGCAGATTGGCAATCTACTTGTAAAAGAAAATTTTGATTTGTTAAATCATCTTGAAATTTCATGATGCATAAAACAATTGCTAAAACTTCTTTCTTGACAGTAGAATAATTGTATTGTACTGGATTCCAAATACCTGAATGGTAGCGGACCAATTGGATAGTGAAATCAGGAAGACGCTGTTTTAGAATACCACCGTATCCTAAATTAGACGCATCTGTTTCAACTATTTTGAAAGCATCGGGATTGGCAATTCCTAAACAAGGAAGATGCTTGACTGTGGATTTGACTTGACGAACAATTTGGGAATGGGCTTCAGTCCATGGGCCTGGATTTTTCTTAAGTCTAGCAAATAAGGGCTTGAGAAGAATACGGAGGCCTTTGTAAAAATCTGCGACATAGTTAAGAGAGCCTAAAAACCTTTGTAATTGGGTTTTATCTTTTAACTCATCGGGAAATTTGGAGGCAAATTCAATCGACCTAGAGATAGGTATGAGTGTACCGTGAAAAATCTTGAATCCTAGAAAACGGACATTTGTTTGAAAAAGATTGATTTTTGTAGGAGAAAGAACTAATCCACTGTCTTTAATAATTCTTTCAAATTGATACAAATGTTTCCAGTGGACTGGAATTGATTCAGAGAAGACCAGTATATCGTCGATATACACAATTGTAAAATGAGAGTATGGGGATAAAATATCATTCATGATATTCTGAAACTCACTAGGAGCATTCTTGAGGCCAAAAGGCATAACATTCCATTCATAATGGCCAAATGGAACATTAAATGCAGTTTTGTATCGATCGAAAGGATGAATCTGGACTTGCCAGAAACCAGACTTGAGATCAAACTTAGAAAATACACATGCAGAGTGTAGTCTCTTAAAAAGATCTTTCTTGTTAGGTATTGGATAACGAATCCATTGTAAAGCCTGGTTGAGGGGCTTATAATTGATGACTAAGCGAGGACTTCCTCGTTCTAATTCGGCAGCCTTGTTAACATAAAAGGCAGCACAACTCCATGGAGATTTGGAATGCCTAATAAGATTCTTAGAAAGCAAACCTTTGATTTCTTTCTTGCAATATTCCATGAGCTCAGAATTCATTTGAATTGGACGAGCTTTGGTGGGAATCATGGAATCATTGAAAGAAGATTCATAGGGAAGACGAACAACATGTCGTTTCCTATGCCAGAAGGCGTTTGGTAGTTCAGAACATAATTCTTTTGTTAAGTGTTCTTGGAAGTGAATGATTTGAGTTTGAAGTTTGGGATCAAGAATTTGTTCATCAATTCTTCTATATGCAATATCTAATTTGAGAGATTGCAGATGTTGATGTTTTTGAGTGATGAAATTAAGGAAACAAATATCATTTTTTATATTGTTAATCTCAATAATTTCAGGTTTGTAAATGAAAGGAAACTCAACCTCAGTTCCCAAAATTTGAGTGGTAATGCCAGAGGCTGTAACAGAAAAAGGATAAATTGCAGCAAAAAATGGAGTACCAAGAATAATTTTCTGGGTCATGTTTTGCACAAGCAAGAAATCCTGTTTAATACAGACTTTATCTTGACAGATATGGGCATTAGTCAATTTGAATTGTATAGCTAAACTTGAATTGTTAGCTGTATACAATTTTTGTTTAGTAACTTCAAAGTATTTTGTAGGAATCAAT
The DNA here is from genome assembly GCA_963556465.1 of Berberis vulgaris. Lineage (NCBI taxonomy): Eukaryota > Viridiplantae > Streptophyta > Magnoliopsida > Ranunculales > Berberidaceae > Berberis > Berberis vulgaris. The sequence continues at coordinate 54,071,026 of OY747126.1, forward strand.
CCTTCGGCAACACAATTAAGATCAGCACCAGAATCAATAAGAGCTTTACATGGGATTGTAAGTTCTTTGTTGATAACTAGATTGATTTGACAAAACCAGCGCTGATGCGTAACATGGTTTATTTCATTAAGAAAATTTTGATGAATATCTGGGATAACAGAAGAAGATGGAATATCAATAATGGGAGATTGAAGGTCATTGATACGAAGATCAAGACGGGATTGATTTTGTTTTAAAATCACAATCTCATTTTTGATATGATTGACTTCTTGCTGTAGATCAGAAATATTGACAGGAATAGAAGACGATGAAGATCTTTTAAATTTGTCTAATATTTGTTTGTGATCGTAAAAGGGATTTACGATTTCAGGGGTTGGTTTAGAATTTAAATTTGATTTGATATGTTGAAGATATTCAGTTTTAAGCTTAGGATCTTCAATCCTATCAACAAAGTCTAAAAGAATGCTAGATTCTTTGGTTTTGGAAAGCATATCAATATGCTTAATATTGTGACAGTGACAGGCTTCGGCACAGGCTGCATTGTCATCTGATGAAGAAGATTCTGGATCAGAAGAATTGTTCAAATTGAAAATCTGATAATCTTCATCAGATAATTCGGAATCTGAATTAATAAGAACCTGTAAAAACATGTTCTTAATATCATCAGAGGTGTCTAAAGCTTGAATCTTTTGGGCCGTTCTGCAGTTCTTGGCATAATGGCCTGGACGTCCACACTTAAAGCACACGGGCTTTGAAGTAGAGGGATTTGGGTATTTCTTGAAGGGCTTGGAAGGCTTGGGCTTATGTGTACCATGCTTTTTGGGTTGACTATAATAATGATCATAGTCTTTTGGCTTGAGTGGCTTGGGTCCATACTGTCTTTTGGACTTAAATTGGCGAGCTGGATGAGACCTATAAAGGGCTTTGGAATGGGATGATTTTTGATGAGGATATTTAAACTCATCAAACCCATATTGTTGACAGAAGTCTCCGAGTTCACGAGGACCACTGATGTTTTGTTTCTTAAGTTGATGTTTCAACTTAAGATCATTGCAAAGATGCAAAGCACATTTGTTAATAAAACTAATGATATCACCAAATGTTAAGGTTTCATAAGGAATATCACCATTGTAGTTTGTTTGTAATCGTTCTCTAACGTTATCAGCAAAGATTGGAGGAAGACCAGAAATAAACTTCCGCTTCCAGAAAGGGTTATTAGCATCAGATTGATACATAACCTTTTTGAGGAAGATATCTTTATAGAATCTAAAATGACTCAAAGTTGGACACTTGTGAATTAACAACAAGTCTTTGGACTTTTCTTTAAATGCACTAGGATCTCCCATAAAATTCTTCAGGATGCAGAAAATCAATGTATGAATTGCATCAGGAATAACTAAACCATCAGGTTCATTTTTGATAGGATTTCCTAATAAGTCAACCTTGACAGATTCAAGGATAGTTTGTTGTTCTTGGTGTGTGAGATAATTATCCCACCATCCTTTGAGTAATCCAGAGAAACCAACAATGATTAACCCTGCGATGGTAGCATCGTTCTTACCTTCACTACGATGAGCAGAGGCCATCATAACCATTTCCTGGGTTAATTCAATAATGTTTTCTTCAGAAAGACCATCTATATTCCATGTATAGAGGTGATTTGTAGAAAATGATGCATAGACTTGAAGAGATTTTTCTTCAAATTGCATATCAGGATAGGATGGTCTAGGATAATAATTCCTAGTTGTTGGAAGTGGATTTTGATTGTGAAATCTGCCAGAAGGTTTAGCATGTTTCAAAGGGTTGATTTCGTAGTGAATATAATTCAAACGATCTAATTCAACCATTGGATCAAAATCACTATCAGACATATCCTTAGCAGATAAAGTATTAACATGAGGTTTGTTAATATTTAAAGCTGCTAATTTGAGATCAATTTCTTTGATAATTTGATGTTGAGAAGTTAGAACATTTCTTTCCACAGAAGTAGGTACAAAGTACGATACTGGTTTGGATACAGTGTGTTGTTTTTGAGTCAATTGAGTATTAATCAATTGATCTTGATGAATCTGATCTTGAACCAGTTTCTCACCAATCTCATGTAACAACAAATTAGTATAGTTAGTTTGTTGAATAACTCTACTAATTCCTTTGAAAGTGTTCTCAACATTATGATCTTTGAATGGAGAAGCAACAATATTTGCACCAAGAGTGGTAAATTTGATTGCTTCCAATGGTGGTAGGACAGATTCTTTAATCGTATTGGTTTCTGTCGTATACCATTGTTTTGTATTTGTTTTGATAACATTTATGCTGGGAAGATAATCAGAAAAATACCATTCCAAAAATGGTAAATTCTGTTGCATCTCTTCACAACAAGCATAAAATTGTTTACCTAATTCCATTCTTTGATCTTCAGTGGTTTGATCATAGAACAGAGTTCTTTTTTCATCATTTGAAGATAAGTTAAAATCTTGTTTAACCCAATCTTTATTGAGGATAAATTCTGTCTTGAGGGTAGCCAGAGAAGGATGAAGAGGAGGATGATCCTCCATTTCAGATTGAGTGGGTGAATCGGGATTGTAAGTTGGTTGCGGGATCTGAGGAAATTGGGTGTTATTTCTCAGACTAGCAAGATCAAGATGATGAAGAACTTCAGGAGTTCTTGGAATTTGTGTTGGAGCGGTTTTGTAAGAAGATACGGATCTTCTGTTTGGATCAGGTAATCTTAAACTCGATGTGCGAGAATCAGAAAACCTTAATTGAACTGATCCATCATTCAGAGTCAATATCTAACTTAAATGACTTGGGTTTGGTCTACGATTTTCAGTAGGAATTTGCCAAGTGTCTGAAAGTGTGATTTGATTCCAGTGAATTGTTTTGGGAACAATAACACTTGTTTTTTCTTTGTTGGCCTGGAAGAGGATGGTATATCCTTTTGCAGACTCCATTAATGCCTTAGGACTCAATTGAGTCTTCATGGCTTTGAAATTGATTTTGTAGATCAAAGCCAGAGGCTTGGATCCAGGGAGCATATCATATCCAGATGTCTGGATATTCAAAGTCAGTGTCTCTAAAATGTTTGGATCTGTTAGAGATACTGAGAAATTGGGGTAACAATCAAAATAGATTGGACCCATTGCAAGAGTTGACTCTGCAATTCCTAAGAGCGAGTCATCGAACCTATTGTGTCTACAATCGCGAAGAGCGATGAGAACACTGGTATCTAATCCTGTTCTTGTAAGGGGTTTTATCCCAATTTGAATCAATCCAATATGGATATATTTGTATTCTTGATTTTGAAGGAATTCTAAAGTCTGGTTTGAAAACAGTTGTTTTGATTCCATAGAACCATCAAAAGATATAGTTTGTTCAACCATATCGATCAGATCCTCTGTTTTTTGTAAAAACAAGGATTTTGAAACACTATAAATGTTTTTGTAAGGGATTTCTGGTATTGACCATTTTTGTAAATTCTTTTCAACTTCTGAAATCCTACATTCCATATGATTTGCATCATCAGGAATCTGTCTTGACCTAGAGCTAGAAGCTCGGGTAAATTTTGAAAGCAAAGACATACTTCAAAATATTTAGGGGATGGGAATTGGGAACACTGTACCCGGACCACCTACAGCTGGACCACCGCTATGAAAATACCTAACCCATAACCTCTGCACTCAACTTGGCGACTTACACAGGGCTCTGAACGGCTAAACATAGTTTTTCTGGCTGACCAACGCTATCAACGGCTGACCAATGATACCTGGGACTCACCAACTATTCCCCCCGAAGAAATAGAGACATGGCTATGGTATTCCCTCTAACCCTTAATAAATAATAGAGTTGAAGCACGGAACCCATATGGTCCAAGGGCTTTATGGCTATACTTCCCGCCGAAGACTAAGGGATCACCAATATCGCCAAAATGGCATATAGACATGGAAAATACACACCCTGTTCTGTGAGCTATTACACAATTTGGTGATTAAACTGTAGATTTCTCTCCGCCTCATTTTGACTCTTTAATCTCTGCCAAGCAAGCTATAATCCAACAGGTTCTTCCAAAATACTCTGACTGATTAAATTCTTCTAATGACCCCCAATATTGACAAATGATAATGTTTTAGGGTATATTTATTTTGAGATTGGGTGTATAATAAATAAAAGTGTGTCAATATAATGTTGTGCAAACTCTAATTTTGTAGGGTTTAACCTTTAGGTTGGTTAAATAGAGATTTGATTCTTCCCAGCCGCATACAAAGTCTGTAAAAAAAAAAAAAAAAAAAAAAAGAGAGAACTGAAGAAGCAGAAAAGAAAAAGGGAAAGGAAGAGAAAAGTATGTAGGTGAGTTCTATTTTACTTCATTCTCTTTATAAGAATTCTATTGGTTTTCTTCATTCTCTTTATTATAAAGATTTATTATATAATCTTTGAATATAATTGAAGTTTATTTTTTATGAGTGATTTTTAAAACAAAAAACTAGTGATTGTGAGTTTTTCTCACTCTTATATTATATTGTGTTAGATATGTATTGGTAGAATTATCGAATATTAGTAGAAGTAAATGTTCTTGATTCTCTAGTTCTCTTTAAATATATAAATCCATAAATTTTGGGTTAGATTTTAATACATAAATAAATCTATAAATTCATGTAGTATTGTATTATATTTTTCATGAAAAATAGTTGAATTAAAAGAGAACTAAGATTTTGTTAAATTTAGTAATAGAAAACAGATTTGCGCAGTGTAAAGTTTTGCAGTGGATCAAGATATTTCCATACTCAAAATGCTTTCAAATGTAATCCGTAATTTGAAAACATCCATAGAAAAATTATAGTTTTAGTTCGAGTTCATCCAACGGCTGGATTTACCTCGAGGCAGGGAAAACCACCACTGATCAGATTGTAGAAATCCTATGATCTTTACCGAGTTTATTCCTTATTTGAGCGTAATTTAATTGAAATTGATAGTATCCCTATCATTGATCTGTATTTCCTATGACATAAAAACTTGTAGATTAGAGGTATGTATGTGTAGGACTGAAAAATTAGTGTGTTGTAAAACTAATTAGAGTTGGGTTGGACTGAATAGTTAGTGTGCTCTATGACACAAATAGAGTTGGGCTGGACTGAATAGTTAGTGTGCTGTAAAACTAATTAGACTAGACTGAATAGTTAAGCCCAAGAATATGAATAGTTGTTTGCTGGATAATGATTTCGATTGGGCTGAATAGTTAAGCCCATAACTGAATTGATTGGTTTAATTGAATAAGGGTATGGATTGGATTTCTAATATATTGATAGAATTAAATTGAATTGGGATTACCAAATATGGATTGATTTGAGTGTATAATATACTGTTGAGAAAATCCCTTGATTGAGATGAAATTATAAGAATTAAAATGTTGATTTTCCCTAAAATAATGGGGGAATATTGTGATGAAATTGTTGATTATTGCCAAATGTCAAATGATATGTTTTCCTAAAACGATGGGTGAACTTGTCTTTGATTGACAATGTGCCAATATATAAGGATTGTGAGATATTACAATAAATTACAAAAAAAAGTAATATTTCCCAAAGAACGGGTGAATTTGTTTATGATTGACAAAAATGTCAAGCGATATGAATAAATTTAAATTTATCACTTTAAATAACATCGAATTGTTTCACTTGGAACTACCACATCTCTTTGATGTTTATGATTTCCCCTCTCTTATAGAGAAACTAAATAACCTTTCGGGTTGTCTTGCAGATGTGGGGGCACCTCTTTTCTATAGAGAAACTAAAATAACTTTCGGGTTAGAATTGCGGAAAGATGATGATTTTGAAATGCCTAAAATAGGCTTATTATTTGTTTGTTAAAAGTGTGACGTGATCTATGCGCATTGTTAGCCCAAGAGTGACTTTTATTGTACTCATATAGTTAGGGGTATCCGGTGATACATGGATGTATGTGATATGTCCCCACTTGGGCATGGATGACGGAGAAGTCATCCTTTATATGAGAAAGGCATAGAGACATGTATGTTCGACATGGAGGTGATGCGAATGTGGTATACTCTAAGTGATCAATTCATTATAAATAGATAACTGGGTTAAAATAAATAATTTATCGATAAATTTTGAGTAAATAGAATAATGCAATTATTGTCTTATAATCACTTAGTGCAGGATGGCAGGTCTGCTAACATTCTCTCCAGGTCTGACTTGCCATGGTTAGTTTCCATCGGACAGGTGTATTTAAGGTAAATAGTTACGAAAATAGGTTAGAAGCTGTAATTAGCTTTATACATTCGCCTCGTGGAGGAACTACCTATTTTGTTTTAGTTATTTTGTCATACTATATTTTCCTTTCATGCCATGCTATTTCTCTCATTGATTTTTGGGAACGAAGATTTTCACACCAGCTTAATTGCTGACCCAAGTAAGCTTTGGCTTCTTGGGTACATTCTTTTGGTAATGTAGCTGACTAGTTTGTTTCAAGATTTAGTAGTTTCGGGTGATCTTAGAAAAGTTTGTTTCGTACGTGACGAGCATTCCTAGGGAGTTGCACGTTGTTCGATTGTCTAAGTCCTTTTGTTTGTTAGGTGACAGTTTAATATTTTGTAATAGAACTTGGAGTTTTTATTTTTTATTTAGTGGGAGAGATACATTCATGATTAGTTGAACTTGTCAGAGTTGGTTCTACGAGATTTAATATATTTTTCCTTCATTTGATGGGTTTTTTAGATCAGTTGATTATTTTCCTTTAATCTGGTAAATTGTGACATTTGATTATTTCTCATGGATGCCAATTGTTACTTTTAGTAAATGATATTCATGTCCCGAATTTTGGAAAAAATGGATAATTCCATACGGATATTAGGATCATTTTTCTTGAAAATCTGGGTGTGACAATTCTTTAGCCAGAACCTGTAGACCTTTTATTTTTTCATATGTTATTATTATCATTCTGCATACATTTTATATAAAATAAGACGAGTGAGAAATGATCATCTTATTCATGGAAACCACCAAATTTATTTCAGAAATTCTAGGCAGCCTGAGTTTTGCTGCCTTCGGGGGGGGGGGGGGGGGGGGGCGACTTTACACTTTTGCCCCCCTCTTTAAACACTTTTTCCAAAAAAATGTTTAAAGAGGGGGGCCAAAAGTATAAAGTAGCCCCCAGGCAGCAAAACCCAGACTGCCTAGAATTGTTCAGTTTATTTTCATCAAAATGATAATGATACTGACACAAAATCAAGAAATCATGACATGTACGTGCCAGTCCCTGAGGCTCTCATCAAGACATAAATGGCTCTCATAAAAACATTGATATCTCATCTGGTCTTCACCAGAAAAGTGAAAGATCTCAAGACTCGGGCCAAGTATATAAAAGAAGAAAGATCATCTTCATCTTCAATTGTTTAGGGATTGAACGGAGCGAAAACAACCACTGAGTTGTGCCCGCCAAAACCAAATGAGTTAGAGATACCTGCAATTGATAATAATGGTTAATGAAACACAATAATAATATTCTTCAAGGGACGATGGAATAAAAGATTTTGGTAACCCTTTTTTAGGAAGTTATGGGCAGGCAAGGTATTAGTAAATAAGACTAGCAGGTTAACCAAGTTTTGTAAAACTGAGATTAGTAAAGTGATTGGTTGTTGACAGGAAACTCCTTCACCGGCAATCATTAATAGACAAACGCTTATAAGTTGTCCGAGTAGATTTGGTACTGAAGCACAAACTTAAACTCTAGTTGAAGTACTTGATCCGTCTCCCAGTAGAAAATGCTTTTAAAATAGTTCCTTTGTAGTTTTACATCAATTTGCAAGTCATAAGTATATCACAATCTGGTCAAGTAAGTTTTTTGGTTTTCTGAAGCATAGTATATAAATTAGCATATTTAGTGTGAGAAATGAATATATAAATTGATGATACTCACCAACATGAACTTCATGCTGCTTCTTCACATGTGGAACAGTGTCAATAGTCACTTCTCCTTCCAAGTTCTGCAGAAAAGTTTGGAATAATAGTGAGATGCACTTCCAAGCAAATTAAAGCTGATTTAAATAACTGAAATTAAAGAAACACAAATGATATGTATAAAATTACATCTTGGTTAATGGTTGGATGTAGCCAGCCAGTAGTGATCGCCTTAATGGTTGCAATATGGCTTCTAATCCACCAGCAGCGCCGAGACCATGACCTATCATTGACTGTAATAGGAAATATCGTCAAAACTCAAATATTGCCATTTAGGTAAACCACCAAATTTTGATACTTGTAGACTTTCTTGCTTTATAGTTAATCATCTGATGATTATGAGTACTAGTTTCATAATCTTATATGTTCATTCGAATAGTGAATGACTCATGAAACCATAAAATGTATTGAGATACCCTACCTTTGTCCCGTTCATTTTTATTTCAGATGTGTTCTTGAAAACCTTCTTGATGGCATTGAACTCTACCAAATCTCCTGCAAGGGTTGATGTTGCATGAGCGTTCACGTAATTGACCTGTAAGATCATAACAAGATCAGAAAATGCAGTTCTCAGTGAGTCGCTCATTGTATAACCATTTCTAAGCACTCGTAACCAACCGAAATATTACATCACAATCAGTTAAACTATGTCGAAATTCACTGATAAGCAAGGCTACAAGGTACTGTTGAAGATCATCGGGGATGATTATATTTTCAGTGATATTTATATTACCACCTAAACCTGAGGCGAATGCTATGCTCACTTACCTCTTCAGGGGAAACACCAGCATCTTCTAAGCTCTTGGTTATGCATGAAGACACTCCTAGGCCATCAGAACGAGGGTCAGTCATGTGATGTGCATCACATGTTATGGCACCTCCTAAGTACTCTGCAATTATGTTTGCTCCTCTTTTTGTTGCATGCTCCAAGCTTTCCATAATCTACTAACAATAATAAAAAATCAGTTCTAGAAATTATCAAAATCCAACTTGTATTATTTAATGCATTCAGCATTGTCATGTGCATTTATCTTCAATATATAGAGAAGAATTTCCAATGGATTTGAAACAGCGTCTAAATGCCATGTTTAAAGATCAATGCACCTACTAGTTCCCTAGTTCTGGGTTTTTGATACCCGTGAAATCTAACTTTAGTAGATTATAGTAGATAAGAGCACATACAGAACTAGTCACAGTAACTAGCAAATTCAAGGAACTGAGAGCATCTCTTGCCCAAATGACTACAATGCATTGATAATGGGAGGCCGAGCAATTTAGTTTATGCCTACCACCTGAATGCAAAGTTTTAGTAGGTAGACAACATCATCACCAAGTTTTGGTGATTGCTAGAACAAGCCTCCAACTATGGACTGATATGGCAATTGGCTATTTTGGCAGTTGATTGGGAATGGAGCTCTAGAGCCAAGTGCCAAATTCAATGTAATCTGGCATCTGGATGGTAATACACTACCAAGCAAAGAAACAATTTTTCAAATACGGATAAGCAAAGCAATGTTTTTGAAGTTACCAGCACACCAGCACCTTCACCCATGACGAAACCATCACGATTTTGATCCCATGGTTTTGAAGCTCTATGTGGCTCATCGTTTCTCTGTGATAAAGCCCTACAGGCTATGAAACCACCAACCCCAGTAGCTGTGACAGCAGCTTCAGTCCCACCAGCTACCATGATCTCTGCTTCACCTCTTCTGATGTGATTTGCAGCAGCATAGAAGCAATAATTTGCAGTTGCACAGGCCGTAGAAATGGAGTAGTTGGGTCCCATCAGTCCTGTATCAATGGCTAACAGTGCTGATCCCATGTTGGTGATGGAGTAAGGAATGAAAAATGGGCTCATCTTTTTGTATCCTTTTAGGGTAAGTGATTCAATTCCACTGCTGAAGCTGTTATGCCCCCCATGCCGGTCCCTACCAGCACTCCAATTTTGGATTTGTCCATCTAAGAAACATGTAAACCATGAATGACTATCGCTTTTCAATAACTTAAAAGTCCAGCTTACTAGAAATCTTTCTTTTGCGAAAGCAAGAAACTTACAGTATCCAATACTTCGCAACCAAGTTTAGCGTCTTCAAGTGCTTTTTTGCCAGCAACAAGGCAATACCTCCAACAGTCATCGAGACGGCGGTCATTCTTTCCATCAATGTATCCTTTTGAAGAAAAATCTCGAATCTGTCCAGTAAATCTTACAGAGAAAGATGAAGCATCAAATCTGTCAATGAGGGTGATCCCACTCTGCCCAGCAAGGAGTTTGTCATAGAACGTATCAATGTCGTTTCCAAACACTGAAACAAGGCCCATGCTTTGTTATGACAACTCTTTTCTTAGGATCCTTCTTCCGTTTTGGAGCTGAAGCAGCCATAGCCCTGATTGGCTTTGATCTTCTGTCTGCGGAAAGATATTTTACTCTAAAGTTAAATTACACATTATCATACTACCGATGCTTTTCATGAGTAGAGCAATAGAAAACATGAATAGGAAAATTATATATACAAGGTGGGACATTCATTTTCAGAGTCAAGAACTGCCTGGCTTTCCACTCCTTTTCGACCTCCTTTGAAGATTTCTATTGTTAATTGACTGGCAAAGGTTCCGGAATTAAAAGCAATGTTATTTTTGTATGTAACATGATAGCTAGGAACACTTGTTGGTTTTGGACTCAGGTATACAAGAAATCTACCATAATGTGACGTGCCTGTATATTACATTACACATTTTCAAGGTTATAAACTTCAATTTTAAGTCATGCTCTTTACTTATAAATCACTACTGCCACTTATGTGTTACTAGTAATCTTTCCAAAATGCACGAAGAATTGGAACCTTAAAAACATGTAAACAAGCAGCGAGTATTGAGTATAGATTGGAATATCCAATTGATTTTCAGTATGCAACATATGTGGATTTAAGAAATTTTGTTTTTTGGAATGAAGTGTCCTTGTTATTTAGACTTTCAAATTGCACAGAAAAGCCTAAAAGTTATTCTCTTATAGTTGTTCTCTATATAGTTCTAAACCACATAAATTAAGATCTCAGCAATGGTGTTTAGTTTTCAGTGTAAGATTCTTACGTGTCAAAAAATAAAATAAAATTTGTAGGCCATCTATTTCTGTAAAAGTGCCATGCAACTTAGACATCCTGCTTAATTCAGGGCAAAGGAATGCATTTGGTAATGGTGACCTAAGGACAACCCGATACAGACACGAACTTTGTAGTTTTGAACTGACCGTAAAAGAACAATATAAAACTTTCTTCAGTTGGTTTGGTTTCAGTTGAGGACCATTTTTGAAAAGGTAAAATAATCCCTTGAGAAAAACATATGACATAACTCCCACTTTAGCAAATGGGGGGGGGGGGGGGGGTTGATTGAAGCAAATAACGCTTAAACATACAAAATTCAGATAACACAATTAATTGATGAAATTGACAATATACCCACTTCTTACTCCAATTGGAAGCCATTTGTTTGTTTTCCACAGGTCTGAGGCCACTGTAATGAACAGGGGAGTCTCCATTTCCACCCAAGTTTTTAGTCCTAAGGACCAGACTAGAAGAAGAACAAGTACCTGTAAAAGCTGTCATCCCTCTCTCTCTCTCTAAGACAGCCATTGTAGCCCAATGAATTTCTTAATTATTCAATTTAAGACAGCCAAAGGCACTGGTCCTAAAGGTAGTTACAGGATGATATTAGAGTCTGACTCAGTAAAAAATGAGCCAATGAAGACGTTGGGCTCCCAAGGGGGTGGACTGTGATACCCTTGTGTGGATGAATCTGAGAAAGAGGGCGAGGGAGAAGCCCAAGAGTCCATGGATTCCGAGAGGGTTGACAAGCTACAAAGAATAGATCATATTCTACATCGCCTGTGTGAGGGAGGGTGATGTATCATATATGTACGAGTTTGGATCTACAAATACTACGCATTTTAAAGTCGTGAGGGCCTTGGGCCAAAAGCGAACAATATAGTACTTTTAGGTCATTGTCGAAAGTTTGAAAAAAGTACTCACCGATTCTAAGTATCCTTAATGATTATCTCCAAAATAATGTGGATTATATGGTTAAGTTTGAGTCCATTTCATCTCCAAAGATTGCCTTTTCACTTTTTTGATTACTTATGAAAATGATAGTAAACATTTGAGATTGAAATAACCCAAACCTGATTATAATGATTATTATCACGAAAAATAATGAGCACTACAAGGATTTCACACGAATTGATATGAAGATTGTTGGGGCCTCATCTTCCTCGGGAGATCCTCAAGCAAATTCTATAGAAGTTATTTCTCAAGTAATTGGTGCAATTCAAGTCAGCATCAAAGGTTTGAAAAAAAATACTCAATGATCAAAATTTCCTTGATTTATCTCCAAAATAATGCAATTGCCCAAATGTGATCATTATAATGAACATGAGGAGTATTTGTATGCTAATGATATGGAGATTGTTTGATACACAAAAGATTCAAAGCTAATGTGGGAACAATAATAATAAAAGAAGAAGAAGAGACAATCAAAGTTTTTTTTTTTTTTTTTTTTTTTTTTTAATCCTTACACTATATTAATAGAACAAGTTTTACAATCTCTCGAGGACAAATTCTTGAGGCTTCAATCTTTGATAACTAGCAAAGATTATAATACTCTCAAGAACAAACTCTTGGCTGTTGAACAAGGTGTCCAATCTCTCAAGAACAAACTCTCTTCAGGCTCCAACATTTGCTATCTAAGAAACTAACAAAGATTGCAATACCCTCACGAGAACAACTTTTCGAGAGGCAGCTTAACAAGCTCTCCCTCAAGAACAACTCTTGAGGCTATCTCTCCCAAGAAAAACTATTTTGAGAGCTTCGAGTCTACATCTCTTACCTTCAACTCTTGGATATTTAAATTTTCCTGGATTTCTTGGATATTGTGAAAGTGTTTCTTGTACCACTTTCTTTGTCCCGCAAGGAGAATATTCCTATTTTCAAATTAAACAAGGGAAACCAACTCCTAACAAGAAAGTGAAACACTTTCATTGCCCCACAAGGAGAGCTTTCATGTTTCTAACAGAAAACGAAATTAGAAACCTTCCAGAATTCTTGTATAAATTTCCATGTCCTAACTGGTCAAGAAAACTTTCCTTGTTTAAATTGACCAAGGAACGTTATCCACTAAGGAAATTTTCCTTAACCAATTAAGGTCTTAAATTGAGATACTCTCGGTTATCATTGTTAGAGCCTGGTATGCCTCTAAAGACCATTCAGCAAATTTTACAAAAGGTCTCTTTCCAGTCATTAGCGCACTTTTGCCCAGTGTTAAAGGTTTAAAAATTACTTACTGATCTAAAATTCCTTAATGATTGTCTCCAAAAGAATGTGGATTATGTGGTTGGGTTTGAGCGCGTGTTCACCAAAGTATGTTCTTCACTTTGTTTTGTGACCCAAACCTACTTATGATGACTATGATTATGCAAACAATGATTATTACGGGGATTTACATGCTACCTGTATGGAGATCGCTGAGGGTTCGAATGGGTTGATGCATGTCACACGTATATGTTGAAAATGTGATTTCGCCGTAATATTTTATATCTAAAATCATGTGATGACAACCTCCTCATTGTGTGGTTCTAGATGGTAATGCATATTATAATAATGACATGGATGAAGAAAATGAAGTTGTTAATGCACTTGAGTTTGCATTTCATGGTCATACCAAGAAGTAGAAGCTTAGCTAGTCTCAACTCTCAGGCTTTTTCTCGATAGAATTAAGGCCACTTTTTTTGAGGTTTGATTTCAGTTTATGAATAACTTATGATGTATGGTTGTACTATGCAATTTTTCGTGAAAATTTCTAACTACTTTGGTTACCAATTTTATACCAAACTAACATAATATCAAATTTGGAAACCCACAACTTACCCAAATCCACCAATCTACAAATCCAAGTCATCAATTAAACCAAGAAATAAACTCACAAACTCCATTCTTGAATACCCCATTCATCAATTTTGCAAAGCAAATGGTGTCATCCATATTTCACAAAATAGAGCAGGTTCAAGTTAATGGGGAATGGGAGAAGTCAAAGGAAGGGGGAGAAAGGAAAAAAAATAGTGGCAACCAAAATAAACAAACAACCACTAACAAAAGCTTCAACTTGCAAAGCTTTGGAAAACTGAATTAATCTTATACTCAAGTTTGTCTTCTTTTTTTTTGTTACATATACCTTATTTATAATCCAACAAAAACTTGTTCTAAAAGAACTTAATCCTGAACCTAATTGTATTGAGAGCCCTAAATTCTAAATTACCAAACAAAACCCTAAACTAATATGGTTGGTCCAAACAACTTATTTAATAAAGTAAACTAATAATATTTATTATTATTCCCATCAATGCTTTCCTCCTAGGAAAAGTTCGTTTGGATTAGAAGCTCCACCATCAGCAAACAAGGAGATGTGTTCTTTGTCAACCTCTTGATCTACTTCAGTGATACAGTCTCATCTGGTGCAGGTTCTCCTTCGGTAAGCAAAGTCCTCTTTTTCTTAGGGAAACTGTGCAAAAAATTACCCAATTGTCCACAAGTTGCAACGATAATTGTTGTTAAAAGGTGCAGGGCGTTTAATATTCAAGACAGGTGGTGGAAAGGTCTTAGATCCCAGAACAAAAGATGATGATGATGCAGCCTTGCCCACCTTTGTTTAAGCCTATTTTGCAAAATTTTCAACGTCTGACGTGGTTTTAAATTCAATAGAGAGCAAACTCCTTTTGCATATGAAGAAGTAAATCATTTAAGAAAGCGATAAATTCTTTTGTTCTTTGTTTCAAACGGCTTCAACCTACTACAAAAGTGATTTTTTGGTATAGTTAGCCGGAGTTTAGCAACTCATGATAGACCCTAGATCACTTATGGTGATAAAAATGAACATAAAAGAAAACACAAGAAACTAAATCTTACTACAAAATCTTCAAAGCTCTTGATCTCTCTCACTCCAAAAATTTTATCTCCTCCAAAATGTATTGAAATATCCCCAAACATGGGGGTATTTATAGTTGAAATAGGGTGAGGGTAATATATGGGAAAAGTGATGGTGGTGTTGTTGGGTAATAGGGTGGTTCCCATTTTGAGCAAACACATAAGTTTGAGGAAAATACGGAGAGTGGCTTATGATGGGAATGATAAGAAATGCATGTGAGAGATGAGGGAAAGTGGTTTGCATGCGACCTGAGCAAATAGTGAATGAAGAACAAAATGTGATGAAAATTGAGTTTTGACTTGAACATTTTGGAGCTTTACAGAGATTGTTTGGCTATGTTAGGCCATGGGGAGGCTCAAAATCTTCATTTTGTTTTCTGCAATTGTTGTAACTGCTGTAAAGATTGAAATTAAAAGATAGGAACGAATGTACCAATTTGTTTTTGGGTTGAGTCGCGGACTAGGTCGCTCTCTTTAAGACGTTTCGTGGCTCTGCCCAAAATCGTGCAAGCAGTGTATTAGCCCCGCCGTCCCCAGGATAAAACAACCCAGAATCTTCTCTGTCTCGTTCAAACAATTGCACAGTTGATGAACGGAATACTATCACCCTTAAACTCTTGTTTTGCTCGGAATCACCAATACATTGTAAATAATACAAAGCGAAAAAACAATTATTTGATTGAAATACAAAATGAATTAACTGATAGCAAAAGGGAAAATAATTGTTCTCTCTAATTGCAAAACGAAATACTCTTGTTTCCAAAATACGTTTTCTTTTTGTTTTCTTCTTATATTACTTGAAACTCTAACTTTGTGTTGTATTTATAGGGAGAATATAGATTCATTCAAAAACGAAAATCCGGATAAATGCATTGATGAAACAAAGAACTCGGCTAGGTTCATTGGCACAACAAATGCATGGAAAACGTGGGGAAAATCTAAACGTTAAGAAAAATGTGTGGGGAAAATCTAAACGTTAAGAAAAACATGGAAAACATGGCAATAGGAAGACGTCTAGATTCATGTACAAAATTCTGTCTAGATTCATTCATTCTTTAGAGATTCAAAATTTATTTAATGAAAATAAATTTTTAGCAAAAAGAATGGGTTGCTCTCTTAATGACCCAGACGGCGGCGGCGGGCGCGAGAGTCTATCTCTCCCCTCCTCACAAAAGGGTGATACCCCCAAGGGGTCCAAGCCCAAATCTTAACAATCTTCTTATATAAACTCTACCACAAAAAATTTTATAGTAGATATGAGACTAATATTAGAAAGAGAGAGATCCAGAGATCGAAACCTGTTAAACACTCATTTTCTTTTATTTAAAAAGCCATATTTCCAACAGCAACTTGTGATCGTGTCGAATTTGATGACTGATAATTGAATTCCTACAAAATACAGAAATGCATGTAATAAGAGATTTTTATTATATAATTGGACATAACGCTTGTATGTTTAGGGGCATAAAATATCACACTTATATGACTATCATCGACAATATAAGAGGATCCATGTTTCAGCTCATGCATCCTGCTAAACAATATGCGTTCAATATAATCAGGCACAAAGAAATTCTGTAGTAGACTTTGAAGAAAATGCCAAGTTTTAATCAGGCCCATGTTTACCAGATCACACTCTTTACAATATTTGTTCACCATGTATTTGCGTATCATATTAGTTTTGTAGTCACCAATTGAACAATCTTAATACTAGTCAGGTTATTGTATTTTAAAAACCACCCCTTCATTTGTCATTATAAGTTGGAATATCCAACTTAGTATCACCATGTTGCACTCTCTCCAAATAATAAAGATATCTCTCAGTATTGGTTAATCCATGATCCTCAATATCATTATCATCATCAACTACATCAAGTAAAGCGGCAAATAGATTAAAATTAACACGAGGTTGAGAAAAGTTATCCATAGCATAAACTTATCCTTATTGTTAGAAGTTGTCTTGATCCCCTATCAGCATTTCTCACTGTTCTTACTTCAAATAAAGTTCTTGTTGTCACCATTTTCATCTTCCTTCCTTTCTGACCGTGGCCTCAATTGCAGTGGCAAGTACTATTCATTCCCCAAAAGTGTGAAGTGGAAATAACTTTAAATCCTTACGAATATATTCGTTTAGTCCACCAATGTATTTCATGAACACTTTGTTTTTGTTAAAATCAATGTCCAAAATTAAAACTTGATTATGGAATTATATGGTGTGGACACTCCAGTTGTACTTCTGTGTCATAAGTGTTGCCACTTATACCACCTCAGTATGTTCTACTGAATAAAATTGATTTCAATTTTTTTTTTTTTTTTTTTTGGAAATTGAGCAGGAGTTATTTAGGATCTCCAAACCTGATAAAATAAAAACAAATACTGAAGCAAACTCTCACAAGAGAGGACTCACCAAAACAAGCCTAGACTATAAACAAACTCAACCTTTATACCTTTTGTTTGCTTTCTTAGTTCTATTGGATTTTCGGGGACAAATGCTAAAATCTTTGGTGTGAGTGTTAGAGAACGTCTTTGCAGCCGGATATGTAAACACATCATCATCGCTGGAGAGGCCTGGCTCATGCTCTTCTTTAGGAACCTGACAATTTACTTGTTTCAATCTATTGCATGTGCGATTCTTATCCTCTTCCCATACATCTTTTAACCAAATGTAGTCTGCCTTCACTGAATCTTTGCCACGACTAGCAATAGCTTCTTGTAATGTAGAAGGAACTTCGTTTCCCTTTTCGTATTCATTTATCATCGTTAACGTATATTCAATCTCAGGAAGGGTAAGGATACCTTTCGCTTTATTCAGTTCTGTTTCAGTGAATTGTATCACACTACAGTGCCCGAATTTCTCACCATCATTGACATCCTGAGAGCTGTTGTCTTTCTTTGCACTTGAAATATTGGCTGCCGGCATGTTGTTGACTTCTCCTACTTTATCATCCTCGATTGAGTTGGGCACAATTTCATTTAGGTACTTACTTCCATGTTCTTCCACCAATTCGTTGTCATTCTTTTCTATTGCCAGGTCTTCTACAACTGCTGCCTGATTTTCTTCTGTCACTGCAACATTGATGTCACTCACATTATGGGCACAACTGTTGAGCATAGCTGTATCATATTTAATTGTTTCTCCTTGCTTCCCAATCGCTTTTTCAATCTCACTAGCTGTATACCCCGCCTCGAGAAGGCCTTCAGTCGTTGTTTCTTGAGAGGTCGTGTCACTGGCAGGAAACTTTTCCTTACTAACCAACTGATTATCTATTTGGTCATTCTCATCTTCGACAATGTTCTCCATAAGCGACTCGAATTTGTTTGACAAACTTACTTTCACCGGATCGTTGGTCACTGACTGCTCAACCCCAACTCTCTCCTTGATTTCCTCACCCTGATTATTCTTTGCGCCACTCGTGCCAACTTCTGGTTTTGTTGCTTTATTTTTGTTGGCAACTGGAACATATTGTTGCTTGATAATTTTGGCTTCCACCTTTTGTTTCTCAGTCTTCTCTTTTTTCACCAAGTTAAAGGTTGTCACATTGCCCTTATGACCTAATTTTTTTTTTGCAAGTTTCCTCCTGATGCCCTAGCAATGAACAATAATCACAATATTTGAACCCCGGGTATTCAATTTTCTTGCCAAAAGCCCCTATTGTTAGCCCTGTCTATCCAAATTCTATTAGGTAGCTTATCCGCCAAAGACATCTCCACGCAAACACGGGCAGAACCCGGGCGAGATAAACATCGAGTATGATCATCCATGCGCAAAAAACCACCAAAAGAGTTCACAATTACTTTCAAAAGAGAATGATGAAATAAATGCAAAGGCAAGTTAGGCAACTCTACCCATAAAGGAACCGAGATCGGATCCGCTCTCAGACTGAAATCATCGTGCCAGCGGAAAGCTTTAAAGCGGACTCCACGAATCAAAACGAAATCTCTCGATAGAACTTTCTTTGCTTCAGCCTCCGATTGAAGACGTACTAAAACGTGACGTTGATCAAGTAATCCTAGCGACAAATCTCCTAGGATACCCCAAGTTCTGTGAATCGAATCTCGAATGTCGTCCAACGTAGGCCGATAACTAGAGAACTTTAGAACTATCACATGTTTTTCCATGAAAGCTTCCCCATGTGTCTCATCAGACGCCGTAATCCCAATGGCAGCCTCTCCTTCTTTTCGAAATCTAGTTCCTTCCACCTGTATTTCCTTAATCTCATCAACTAGAATTTTCCCAATATCTGTGCGAAAGTAGGCTTAGGAGCTGCTTCAGTAGGTTCCCGACCCCCCAAAGGGGGAAGATTGACGGCTAGAGGAGCCGTCATAACCCACTGTGTCCTAATCAAGCCAGGCCTGAATAGCGACTGGCGGTGGCCGGTAGATCTGAAACTCTCGCAGAACCTCTCGAAGCAGATCTAAAGCCTCTTCGTAGAGCCTTGCTACCCTCGCAGAGAGCAGACCTTGCAACCCTCGTAGAGAGTAGATCCGAAGATAGCCTCACAACCCTCCTCTCGCAGCTGTGCACCTTCCTATTCACATAGCCTCGCAACCCTCCTCTCGCAGATCTGAAGAGAGCATCACAGCCCTCCTCTCGCAGAGAGCAGACCTCGCTACCCTCCTCTCGTAGAAGTCTCAAACACAGATCTGGAGCCGGCAGAAATGAAGGAGATGCAGCCTGAAGGAAGCAGATCTGAAGGAGATGCAGCCTGAAGGACAGCTGATTTGAAGGAAGTCGAGATGCAGCCCTCTCGCAGACTCGCAGCCGATATGCAGCCCTCTCGCAGACTCGCAACCGAGATGCAGCCCTCTCGCAAATACCCTCGCAGCCCTCTCGCAGCCCTCTCTCCTGTTCAGCACCACTTGAACTACTTCCATGTTTAAGTCTCAATCTTGCAATGCATAAATTGAGACTCGAAAAGCAAATCCTCTGGATATGATTAAACCCATATAGTGTCAAATAGGTTTCTAACTAGTTCATCGATCCATTGAATTTCTCTACATCGATAACACCATCAAAGTTTGGAATCTTAATCTTGAAATAAATTTCAAACTATCAAAAGGGTTTTTCCTAGAAGAATTAATTTTTAGTGCAATAGTTGGTACTCATCATCAGAAATGCAATCATCCCACCTCGTTTGAAAGGACTCCTCTCTCGGATCAAAGGTGGTTTATCCTGAAGTCCCCTTTCGAACGCCGCATACTTATTTTTCAAGTCTGACAAAATTTGTCAAAGGTACGAATCAACAATTTCACTTCCTCTTCTATTTTAGTAATTATATCAAGATCTGTATCACCCTTTGGCTCTGTCATCAACCTCAACAAGCAATGCTCTTGTAAAGTTGTAAGAACCTCGGTTTCAGGCTGGAACCACCAACCGAATTAACACGGGTTTCAGAGATGGTCGTGACAAAGAACTGAAATCATTCAGAAGACATAAAGATTCAGCAATTTGGGAATTCAAAACAGAGATTCATCACAGGACAAGAAGCTGAAATTGGTTTAAAAGGGGCTAACCGTTGCGAAAAGGACATTTAAGACATTTCCTGTGAATAAGTTGTTAAGTGGTTGTTAGGTTGTTAGAAGAGAGGAATTCATTGTACACGTGTCAACATCTTAGGGAATGATGAAGTTGAATTGTAGTTTACCTCCAGTATATAAGGAGAAGATGTTCTGTAATAAAGGGATCTCTGGATTGATAATAAAACTTCTTCTTCTACCTCTGGCTCTCCTAGAGAGATTATTCTTGTCATAATTTCTGTTACTAAGCTCTTCTCTTCCAGTTCATCAACAAGTTGAGTTCTTCAGAACTTAGATCAGAAATTTATTACTCTTAGATCAGCTGTTGTCCAACCAAATTATCACAAGGTTGTGACAATTGGTATCAGAGCAGGCATCTTGGGAATCAGACATGGAAACAAGAGCTAAAGAGATGGAGACCTTCATGAAAGAATCAAGAAAACAAACTCTAGAGACTAATGGACAGATTGATCTCCTAAAGAAAGATGTGAGTAGATTAACACAAATGGGTGAATCCACTGAGAGAAAGATAGATCAGATGATGGCACAAATCTTGCATTTGGCTTCCAATCAGCCGAATACCCAAGTAGGAGAATCTAGTAACTCACACTCACATGGTCCAAATGCACCTCCAAGGATATCAGAACAGGGCCATTATCAGTCCAGTGGACAAGGTAATCTTCAATATAGATTTCCTCGCCTAGACTTTCCACATTTTGATGGAAGTAACCCTAAATCTTGGGTTAAGAAATGTGAAAGATACTTTCAACTACACAAAGTGGGAGAAGAGGACAAAGTGGCAATAGCCTCACTGCACTTTGATGACAGAGCAGATACATGGTTTCTGGATTACCAAGTAGGAAAAACTACAATCAGATGAAGTTGATACTAGATATATGTATTAGGTTTGTAGACCCTCTTCAAGACAACTATGTGGATAGATTCAACAAGCTATACCAAGATCAGACTATTGAGACTTATCTGGAACAATTTGAAGAATTGAAAGCATGGATGGTAATGTCTAACCCAACTCTATCTGAATCTTATTTTGTCCTTAGTTTTATTAGTGGTTTGAAGCCTGAAATCAAAAGAGTAGTTCAAATGTTCAATCCGGGCAATCTTGCTCATGCATTCTCTTTAGCTAAGATGCAAGAAGGCTGTATTCAACCACTGACCAAACAGCCCACCTCATTCCAGTCCAAGAACAACCAAACCCAATCTGTTTCTTCCAGTTCTTGGTCTAAAAACAGGTCTTACAATAACCCTTCATTCACTAGTCAAGCTAAACCATATATACAAGACCATATGTCCAACTCCTCTGTCAATAAGGCTCCCTTATTATCAACACCACCACAATACAGAACCAACAACATCAATCCTCCTATAAGAAGAATTTCACAAGAACAAATGAGGATAAGGAGAGAGCAAGGCCTGTGCTATCATTGTGATGAAGTATACAAACCTGGACATTTTTGCAAGAAGCAACATATTTACTTGTTGGTAGCAGAGGAAAATGGAAATGCTATAGACAGTGAAGGTATCATGGAAATAGAAGATCTAGCCCAAGAAATTCCTACTGAAATGGAAATATCCATACATGCTTTGATGGGAAACCACTCCTATAATACAATACTGTTACAAGGACTAGTAAAAAAGGTTCCAATACAAATTTTAGTGGATACTGGGAGTACCCATTCTTTTGTAGATCCTAGAATTATTCATCTTACTCAATGGCCTACAATATCCACTCCCAAGATGCTAGTGAAAGTAGCTAATGGACAGCAAGTGATCAGTAGTGAACTCTGTCATCCACTCAGGTGGACAATGCAAGGATACAAATTTGAAGGCACCTTAAGGGTTTTGCAACTAGGGGAGTTTGATATGGTGTTGGGAGGGGACTGGCTGAAACCGTATGGTAACATCATTATCAACCTGCAAGAACTTCAAATTACATTGATACACCAAGGCCAGAAAATTACATTGCAGGGGGTCACTAAGCAGGCTTCTTTATCTCTTCTGTCTGAGTCAAAAGCCAATAAAATATGGTCCAAGTCTAGCCATTCCTTTTTGGGCTGTTTTTTTTCTGTTACTGCCAGTGAATCTGACTCAGAATGTGACCCTGCCATTATGAAACTGTTAAGTCGGTATGATGATCTTTTTCAAACACCAACCAAGTTACCCCCCTCTAGAGCTCTAGATCACTCAATACCACTTAAACCACATACTACTCCCCCTTCTCAATCCCCATATAGATTACCTCATTTACATAAGAGTGTGGTGGAACAATTGAATAAAGAGATGCTATCAGAAGGGTTGATTAGGCCTTCTCACAGTCCATTTGCTGCTCCTATCTTATTGGTCAAGAAAAAAGATCAAACATGGAGGTTTTGTGTGGATTACAGGAGGCTCAATGATATGACTATTAAGGACAAATTTCCAATGCCCCTTATTGATGAGTTACTAGATGAATTACATGGAGCCAAGATTTTTTCTAAGATTGATCTAAGGTCAGGTTACCATCAAGTACTTGTCAATCCAGATGACATTCACAAGACAGCTTTTAGGACCCATCATGGTCATTTTGAATTCATAGTTATGCCCTTTGGGCTAACAAATGCTCCTACTACCTTCCAGGCATTAATGAATTCAATTTTTGGTCCCTATCTTAGAAAATTTATCCTTGTCTTTTTTGATGATATACTCATTTATAGCCCCTCATTGGAATCCCATTCACACCATCTTGACATTACTTTTAATACTTTGAGACAACACTCTCTGTTTGTTAAGAAAACCAAATGCTCTTTTGGTCAAACTAGCCTAGAATACCTTGGTCATATTATTATAGTAAATGGTGTAGCTGCTGATCCTAAGAAAGTTCATTCTACGCAATCATGGCCTACTCCTACCTCAGTCAAACTACTCAGAGGATTCTTGGGTTTAACAGGCTATTATAGGAAGTTTGTCAAGGACTATGGTATAATAGCAAAACCACTCACTGAACTACTAAAAAAAGATGCTTTTACTTGGACTGAGACTACGGAGAAAGCCTTTCAACACCTTAAAATAGCAATGTGCAGTACATCAGTGTTAAGGTTACCTGATTTCAACTTACCATTTACAGTAGAAACTGATGCTTGTTCTTCAGGTATTGGGGCTATCATATCTCAAGAAGGTCATCCAATTGCTTAGTTTAGCAAGGCATTAGGTCCCAAATTCATCACCCTGTCCACATATGAAAAGGAGCTATTAACTATTGTATCAGTTGTCCAAAAATGGAGATGTTATTTGCTGGGATCTAAGTTTACTATTTTGACTGATCATCAAAGCATACAGTACACAGAAATTGACTACACTTATGCAACAAAAGTGGCTGGCAAGGTTACTAGGCTATGACTACACCATTGGGTATAAGAAAGGATCCACAAACCTAGCAGCTGATGCATTATCCAGAAAACCAGGGGAGGCTTCATTGACAGCTTTATCAAACCTAACAGCTGATGCATTATCCAGACAACAAGGAAAGGCTTCACTGACAGCTTTATCTATATGCACTCCTAAATGGCTGTCAGAGGTATTAAAGAGCTATGAACATGATGTTTTTGCTAAGGAAATCTGTGCCAAGTTATTACTGGATAAAGATGCTATTCCTCACTTCAGTTTGTCCAATGGATTATTGAAGTTCAAAGGAAGACTCTACATAGGCAGTCATGGACCCTTGAGACAACAACTCTGTTCTACAATTCATTGTTCCAATATTGGGGGTCATTCAGGCATAATGGCTTCTTATCAAAGAATGAAATCCTTTTTCTATTGGTCAGCTCTTAAAGCTTGCATTACTAAACTCATCTTGGAGTGTGACACATGTCAGAGGAACAAAAGAGACCAGAGTGGATATGGGGGTTTACTCCAACCTCTACCAGTCCCGGATCATGCTTGGCAACACATCACTATGGACTTTATAGAAGGTTTGAGTAAATCCCAAGGGTTGTCTGTTATACTAGTAGTAGTAGACAGATTCTCCAAATACATCCATTTCATGGGTTTACCACACCCTTACACTGCTTCTATAGTAGCTGATCAATTTATGAAGAATGTATACAAGTTACATGGTCTCCCAGTCTCTATTGTGTCAGATAGGGATAAGGTCTTTACTAGTGAATTTTGGTCCCAACTCTTCACTTCCCTGGGTATTTCTATCAACCTAAGCACCTCATATCACCCTCAGACTGATGGACAGACAGAAAGGACAAATGCATGTATTGAAACTTATCTGAGGTGTATGACTGGTCATGCTCCAAATCGATGGGCTCACTGGCTTTATTTGGCAGAACATTGGTTCAATACAACATACCATTCAAGCTTGAATACCTCTCCTTTTAAGGCCTTATATGGGTATTCCCCGCCCTTGTTGGCATTACCACCATTAGACACAGTCAATGTTACTGACGTTAATACCTACTTAGAAGAGAGAGTTGCTATGTTGGGCATTATCAAAGAAAAATTGCATTGGGCACAGGAGAGGATGAAATGGTATGCAGATAAACACAGAGTAGAGAGAACCTTTGAGATTGGGGATTGGGTGTATTTGAAATTGCAACCATATAGACAGGTATCAGTCCAATTTCGTCGTAATCTGAAGCCGACTTTGAGGTTTTATGGCCCTTTTCGGATACTAGAGAAGATTGGAGAAGTTGCTTACAAGCTCCTCCTCCCAGATTCATCCTGAATTCACCCAGTTTTTCATGTTTCACAATTGAAAAAGAAATTAGGTCGAAATCACATACCTTAGCCTACACTGCCACTTGCCGATGGAAGTGGACAAATCCAAGCAGAACCCATCGCCATCCTTGCTCGCAGATTGGTTCCTCGCAACAATCAGGCCGTTACACAAGTGCTGATTCATTGGTCTAATGGTTCTCCTCAAGACGCTACTTGGGAGGATTGGCTATCTTTCCACCATCGATTTCCATCCTTCGATTCTTGAGGACAAGAATCATTTCGAGAGGTGGGCTTTGTCATGACCAAGAACTGAAATCATTCAGAAGACATAAAGATTCAGCAATTTGGGAATTCAAAACAGAGATTCATCACAGGACAAGAAGCTGAAATTGGTTTAAAAGGGGCTAACCGTTGCAAAAAGGACATTTAAGACATTTTCTGTGAATAAGTTGTTAAGTGGTTGTTATGTTGTTAGAAGAGAGGAATTCATTGTACACGTGTCAACATCTTAGGGAATGATGAAGTTGAATTGTAGTTTACCTTCAGTATATAAGGAGAAGATGTTCTGTAATAAAGGGATCTCTGGATTGATAATAAAACTTCTTCTTCTACCTCTGGCTCTCCTAGAGAGATTATTCTTGTCATAATTTCTGTTACTAAGCTCTTCTCTTCCAGTTCATCAACAAGTTGAGTTCTTCAGAACTTAGATCAGAAATTTTTTACTCTTAGATTAGCTGTTGTCCAACCAAATTTTCACAAGGTTGTGACACGCTCAAACCAAAATCGAATTGATCTCTTCACAAACCAAACTGAACCAAAGTGTCTCGGTTTTGTTAGGTTTATGTAAATGATTTTAGAGATTGGAGGAATAGTGGAGAAGAAGAAGGCCAAAATAGGGAAGAAGTAGATAAAAAATGCTCATTCATTATTTTATTATCAACAGTTGCAAAAACTCAATCTGACAATTTTGATTTGGAAACCCAATTTTTTTTGTTGATGCTACTAAATAATAACTATCATCTTCTTCACTACTGCAGAACGTATTGAGAACTCCTCCCTTAATGGTGCTTTGAGAGAGAAAATGGAGCTTTGAGAGAAATATACAACAAAGATGGATTATTTATCTTTTAGCCCCTATTGTTTTAGGTGAAACCCTAGTTGAGTGCCATTTGTTCTTGAAATTCTGTTTAATTACCATTTTTTGTATTGGCTACCGGAAAACATTTTTGTAAATGTCTGAAATACCCCCACGAGATAATTGCTAGAATGTTGTGGGTGCCTAACGATAAAATTTGACTTCTAAACATGGCTACTAAGTTGATTCTCTTTCTGGTTCTTAGTGTTCTCATATGCCACACTACTTCAAGAAACCTCTTGAACAAGAGTGGATATGAAAAAGAGAAGACGTTCCAATATAGTGGTGGTGGCTTTAGAAATGGAGGCAGTGGTGGTGGCTTTGGAGGAGGGGTTGGAGCTGGCTTTGTTGGGGGTGCTAGTGGTAGACTAGGAAGTAGGGGAGGATTCATTGGTGGTGGTGGAGGATTTGAAGGTAGTGACTGAGGGGATTTTGGGGGAGGAATATGTGGTGGTTTTGGATTTGATAGTGGTGGAGGGTTTGGTAGCGGAGGCGATGGTGGACTTGGTAGTGGATCTGGTGGTTGGTATGGAGGCGGATTCGGGGAAAGTTATGAAGGTGTGCTTCATTATTCATGCAAGGGTATGGAGCCATTATTACTACACTTCTCCTCCACCCGCAACTGTCGCCTGTCCAACGCATCGATGACCATCCACCTGTAAGTGAAAGTCAAATCTCTCATTTTCATGTCCACATAACAACAACCCATTACCATCATATAATCTCTTTTTCATCTGCTTCTTTCCCAAAATACAATGACAATATTTCAATATCTACACCAATAAGAATCAAATCCTCATTTCTTCTTGACTATTGTACTTGAGAGCAATGAAGAAAAAAGAAGGCAGCAACAAAGGAAATGATGCTCGCCCTCTCTTCCTCTCAAATTGTCTTTTCATCCCAATTCAAGAAGATTGGGGAGCAAATAAAGGTTCCTTCCCCTATTTTAAAAGTTCCTAACATCAAATCCCCATTTCTATTTTTCTCCTATTATCGATGGGTGGTGGCGGCGTGATGAGTTGAAGTGGTAGAAGAAGAGGGGATGAGTTTGAAATTCGTCATCGTCATTCACTAGGATTGGGTAGAAGGTTGTTGGTTCAATTGCATCAAGTGGGAGTTTTATAAATTATGAGGTATTTGTCGCATGGAGAATAAAAGTGGAAGTGGCGGTGATGGTAGAGTGATGGGTGTGGTGTCTGTGCAGAGAAGAATAAGAAGAGACAAAGTTTTGATGTTTACCTTTTGTACTGATAGTTCAGGGTGGTGAATGTGGATTTGCTGAAAAGAAAAAGGTAGTGGTGGTCTTTATCAACAAAGATGAGGAGTTTGAAGAGGTTAAAGTGGTGGTCAGTGTACTCTTACTACTCTATTCTCTTCTGCTATGTTCAGTTCTTTCAGCTCTAATGGAGGAAAAATCACACCACACAACCATATCATTTCACCTATTCATATTCCTCTCTTTTTCCCATTAAAACAAAGAAATTCACTGATATCACTGTGGAGGGAAATAAGGATGCAACCGACCTCAACAATAATACATATTCATTTTGCAAAAATGAAAAAAGGTGGTGGTGGCCTTCGTCGACTTCAGAATCGATATTGGATTGCTGTAAAGATATTCACAAAGATGGCATGGCCTGATCCCAATCAATTTGATTGTAATTGCTCTTAATTTGTTGCATTTGCCAAAAGAGGCAGTGGTGGCTTAGGAGGAGGTGCTGGTAGTGGACTAAACAAAGGTAGAGGGGTAGGATTTGGAGGTAGTGGGGTATGTGGTGGTTTTGGAGTTAGTGCATGATCTGGTGATGAAGTTGGTAGTGGTGTAGGATTTGGAAGTGGTGGCGGTGTTAGGGGTGATTGTGGAGGAGGTGGATCTGGAGGTGGAGCTGGTGGAGGAGTTGGAGGTGGTCTACCATAAAAAAAACTTTTCAGTATTAACAAATTTTATAGTTTGGCACCCATAGTATTCCAGCAATTACTGTATGATACTCATCACGTGATGGTATTTTAGACATTTTAAAAATTGTAATATTTTCCAGTAGTCAAACCCATTGACTTAAAAGTCGATATACAAAAAATGGGTGACAAATGATACCAATCTTGGGTTTCCCCTAAACTAATGAATACTAAAAGGTAAAAAACCCAACAAATATTTTATTTTACTGCCATATTTATAGATCTTACTTTCCTTATTCATTATTATATTAATATATGATATGATATTTACTATGTCTACTCGTTACCAAAGTCCCAAATTTACTTTCTTTTTGTGGATGAAGGACAGATAGGACCATACAAGATTTGTAAATTTTTTTTAATTGAAATGGAGAATATTCTCATAAGATCCAAAACATTAAGTGCAAGGATTGTGATTTCGTTTTTTGAGTTATTTTCGGTCCCCCGATTTTATTAAATATTTCGTAAAATATTTCGTTGTGTAGAAAAAACGTAAAAATTTCAGTTGTGATTTTGAATTTAACAATATAAATAATGCATTTTAAACTATTAAATACTATATGAAATTTCTCATATGACTCAATAAAAAACTTTTGATACTAAAATAACATTATAGCATATTAAAATATAAGAAAATTGAAATATTTATTTCTTTTTATCAGGAAAATTTTGACATGTTTCGGATTTCAAAAGGGATTTCTGTAACTTAAAAATAGGAAATATTTCGTGAAATTTGACATATTTCGAGAAAATCACATTCCTTGAGTAAGAAGAGTAAACAACCAATGTTTAAATAGTTTCCATTTTGACTATATATATATAAATTAAATCCAATTATAAGATAAGGCATAGGAGGAAAATATTGTAGTTAGTAAATGGGACTAGTGTATCAGCCAACCTTGGCACGACCATACACTTTTCACTTAGCGTGTATAACATAGGTACAGTGTCATGCCTTCGGTATGCCACCCTGGTCCACACAGGTACAGTGTCATGCCACCCTGGTCCTTAGGTCGTGCCTCTCGCACTCCCCAAATAGGTACTAAATTACCAAATATGAAAACAAATTATGGGTTCCCACTAAAAAATCAAATCTCTTGTCATATGGTTTATAAAATATACCTTGGAAATCACTAATTCTATTAAATGACAAATTGAAATTTATAAAATCACTTTAATAGATTTTGTCCTTTCACGTTGGGTTTACAAAAATATGTGAACATTTTTTTATTGCTTGGGGGAAGGGGGGGTTAATGTTTGGGTGAGTTCTGTGTTTTATTTTTTGGGTTGCAAAATGGCTTGGGGTTTTATTAGGGTTGAATCAGGGTTTTGGGTGAATTAGGCTTGGGTTGAATTAGACTGTGGGTTTTATTTTTTTGGTTGAACATTAGGCTTGGGTTTTTATTTGGGTTGGATCAGGGTTTTGGGTCTAATTCAGCTTTGGGTTGAATTGGGTTCTGGGTTATATTTTTTTGGGTTGAAAAGGCTTGGGGCTTTATTTGGGTAGAATCAGGGTTGTGGGTTCAATTGGGCTTTGAGTAAAAGCATGAGCAATTTTAAAATTCCATAAGTTGTGCAAGGGTTTTTTTGAAATTTCTAAGGACACGAACATACATAATTCAACTTTTGCATTCTCGTTATAGATAGAGATTTTGGTCTGTGTTGATTCTAGCGGTTTTCAACTCTTATAAAATGAAATGAAATCAAAATTATTGGTTTTTTTAATATGATAAAGCGAAATCGAACATACTGGACTAATAAACCGAATTGAGTTGTTAGGTTCGTATCGATTTCTTCATTTTCTTGAATAACCCTAGCGTAAAGACCATATACACCATCTTGATACACAGTGATTCAGAGTTAAATAAAAAATAAATTAGAGGGAAAGACAATCAATGTATTCCAACCTTTCATATCTTATTAACTAACAAAGATTACAATACACTCGAGGCTGCTTACTAAGCTTTATTTTCCAGAAGCCTAAATCTACATACAAAGACACTATATACAGGCTAAACAATTTCAAACCGGAAAAGAAAACTTATTCCCAATAGTACAGTGATTCACGTTTCACTTTTGTTTCCCTAAAAGGAGAATTTTCCTGACTACAGTAGAAAATTGAATTATAAATTTTTAGACTCACATGAGTCAACCAACTTGAACCTCATGTTGGGTTCCACCCTAAACCCCAAGTTCCTAAAGGAAGATACTCTTATATAATCAGAGCTTTTGCAAGTTAGAGAGTTTGAAATCAAAGGTTCAATCAACGACGAAACCATTCAATATTTTTCATTGAAAAAATTATGGGCTTTAACAATGAGTGTTTGATGAAAAGGGGCATATGATTTGATTTCAAATTCGCATAAGGGTTTTAATGGTCAAAACCCCATCTCTCTTTCTTTGAGCCCCCTCCCTTTTCTTAATTTTCAATTTTACTCACTTCTCAAACCCCTAGAGAACTCAAAAAAATAAAAAAAATCTATGATTCTAATTTGAAATCAATCGATTCTATCGGCTTAACCCCGATGTGCAAGCCGATCGATTATAGGTTTGGAAAAAAAAACAATAAAATCAATTCGAATTTCTATTGTACCCTAAAACTGATCTAACAATAAATTGTCCCACCATTTTGTATTCCATGCAAATAATTCATTTGATATAAAAACCTTTAGGACTTTGATAGTTATGATTTGTTTATCTTTTATTGTAATAAATTTCTTATGACATTGTACCCTATCAAAGTTTCGAATAAGACGAGTAAATAAGAGAGCTTTGTTTGCCATGGGAGAGCATCGGGCAAATTCTACGAAAAGTATCTCTCAAGTCATTGGCCCGATTCAGACCAATGTTGTAGGTTTGAAAATGTTATTCATCATTGGTCTAAATTTCCTTAATGATCGTGTCAAAATGAATGTGGTTGAGTTTGGGCACATGTTTTCTCAAAACATGTTTTTCTTTTTGTTTCTTGTGAATCGTGAATCAGTGAGATTAAAATTACCCAAGCCAAATTATGATGATTGTGATTATGAAAATGTGGAGTATTATCTTACACACATTGAAGATGTGATTTATGGGGCAATACGTTATATTTGTAATCATTATATAGGTAAAGTTTAGGAATTCCTACCAACCTCATCATTTCATCATGGTTCACATAGCTAGTACAATTCTCATGGTGATAATGGAGTTAGTAAATCATCGGTACAAACACAAACCTTAAATCAATCAGTACCAGCTCAAGAAAAAGACACAACCTCTAGCAAAGGAAGAGGTTGACACAACAACTGAAGATGATGAAGACACACGACCTTCTATGCAAGTGTCACTGAGGCTAGTGCACAAAACATGTCGGATATGATTCAGATACACAAAAACCGTATTAGAATCCGAGTTACATATGCAGATCCAAATTCAATCCGATGGAATTTTAAAATTACATACCATAATTAAATCCAACTACACAACAAATAATTGCATGTGATCCAAATACATCAAAATATTCATCCATTTGAAATAGGTTTTTCTAATCGGAGAAAATCCATATGGCTATAATTGAACTGTATCAAATCATTCTTCAATTTGGATATTTTTTAGAATCCATATCTTCTAATTTAGATTCCGATTTGCGATTTATTCATACCATTTTATTCTTTAATTGTATCGTTTGATCCGGTCAGTTTTGCCTGACCACCCCAACATGTCATTGTGAAGTCTAGTTGTTTCCTCCCATGTATGTATGTCCTTTTTGCTTGTACATTGTCATTGGTTTGCTTGGTTGATGTTCAAATTTTGTTAGGAATGTGTAGGTAGATATCTGTGTTATAGTGCGAGGTATAAAAAGTTGTATATTCTAATTATAGATTATATATATATATAGGATATGCTAATTTCATATTTAGGGAACCTAGAATATTTTCTGTTAGATTGTTTCTATATTCTGTAAGATTGTTTTTTGTAAGACAAAAAACCCTATTGTATATATATCCCTATTGTGGGATGAATCAAATACACAAAAATTGAAGTATTTCTTTTTACATGGTATCAGAGCAGGTTCAATCCTTTGAACTTGTTTTTGCAGATTTTTTTTCTCTTTTGAATTCCGACTCCCGTAGGACACCAAACTCGCACCTTCCACCTTTCTCGCCAACAATTTTGTCGCCACGACGACCTCTTCAACCAACGCCACATACCACCACCATCATCCATCACAATCACACAGAGTCCCTTTGCCGCCATCATAAACCCCATCGCCACCATCATAAACCCCACATAGCAAATTTCCAACTTGTTTTTCGAATTGAATCTAAGGAAAGAAAAGAAAACAATGGCAAGAGAAGCAAGCGCAGGAGTTTCATTCGACAAATTTATGGATCGATCGACCTGTGTGACACAAAACTGTTAGGATTCATCTTCAATTCGATGAAGACGAACAACCCGAGCAATCTCTTCCGATCGACTGAAGCCTCGCCTAACGAAGCCCCAATTTCGAATCCTAACCCTTAACCCTTGCAATTACTCTCTGTAATAACGAAAAGGAAGCAGATCCAGGACCTTATCGTGATCTGTTGCTGCTTTGTTGCCTACTGTGATTGTGGGTTGTGCGTAAGTTGGGCGTGATCTCTGACGGTTGCTGATTGCGTGAAAAAAAAAAGATATTAATTTCTCTTCTTATGCTATTCACAACCAAACCAATAGTCGATCACACCATGCAATCTTCTTTTCCAAATGTCGCACAATCAGGTATGAATGATAAAGTTATTTCGAATAATACATGGATAATTGATTCAGGTGCATCTGATCATATGACAAATGACCCTAACCTTGTGGTAAATCTTAGAGCTTCCTCTCAAAATGTTGTCTTTACTGCGGATGGTACTCCAATTCTGGTTAGCGGCGAAGGTTCCATTATGTTATCTGATACCCCAACTCTTGAATCCGTCTTAATTGTTTCATCACTAGCTTATAACCTCTTGTTTGTTTGTCAAATTATTCGAACACTTGCATGTATTGTGACGTTCTATCCATCTTTCTGTGTGTTTCAGGACATTCTGACTCGACAGATTCTTGGTTATGGTGTTAGAAGGGGGAAACTGTACTACTTGGATCTGACAGAGACGGGAGAGAAATGCAAGAATCTTTTGGGGCAAGTTAATCGGGTCGATAAGGCGAAGGAGGTGGTATGGTTATGGCATCGTCGTTTAGGACATCTGTCTTTTAGTTATTTTAAGAAGTTGCAGCCTCATTTGTTTTCGGTTGTTAGTGATTCAGAATTTCATTGTGACATTTGTGAACTGGCCAAGAGCCACCGAATTCCATATTCTCCAAGTATTCATAGATGTCATGTTCCCTTTATGAAAATTCACTCCGATGTTTGGGGTCCTGCAAAAATTCCTTCTTTTTCTGGAGCTCGATATTATGTATCTTTTATTGATGATTGCACTCGGATGACCTGGGTGTCATTACTGAAAAGAAAGAGTGAGGTATTTGGAAGGTTTACTGATTTTTACAAAATGGTGGCGACACAGTAACAACAATCCATCAGAGTGTTTCAAATCGACAATGGTGGAGAGTTTGTCAATGGCCTTATGTCTGAATTTTGCCGGTCAAATGGAATTCTTCATCAAACCTCCTATACTGATACTCCTCAACAGAATGGTTTAGTAGAACGAAAGAACATGCAGTTGTTGGAAGTTGTTTGTGCTTCCCTATTTGGCATGAATGTACCTCGATCCTATTGGGGTGAAGCAGTGAAATTTGCAGTATATATTATCAACCGTACTCTCTCACGAGTAATTGAGTTCAAGAATCCTCATCATAAGCTTCATACACTTTTATCCATCCCATCTATGCCTAATTTGGAGCCCCGAGTGTTTTGGGTGCACAACCTATGTCCACATACCAAAACCACAACGGAGCAAGCTTGATCCCCTTGCGACGAAATGTATTTTTGTGGGTTATGCAGCGCTCCAAAAGGGGTACAGGTGTTATGACCCGCTCACTGACAGAATGCATATATCTCTTGATGTCTCATTCCATGAATCTGAGCCATATTACTCAGGGGGAGAGCGATAGTGAAGGGAATCCTCGTTCTATTGATGTCTTTGAAGAATTGGAACACTTGGAGGAACAATTTGAAATTCCTGTAACAACAGAAACTGTGCCCGCAGCAACAACAAATGACTTGTCTCGAGAGATAGACACTTTCAATGGTCAGACATTTGACCACTTAGTCCCTAGCGATCAATTCCCTCATGAGAAAGAAGAGAATGATCAAAATGTATCTGAAACTCACACACACGACATTTCCCCTTCTACATCAGCAACTGAAGATTTCGCCCAGAATGATCCACCTCAGGTATCTTTACACTCTAATGAGTCTTCTGTGTTAGAAAGTGTTGAACCTAGGAAATCACAAAGGGTTACTAAGGGAATTCCTAAAAAGCAATATGAACCAGACATCAAAGGCCAAGCTAAATACCCTATAGCTAACTTTATGTCTAACCATAGGATTTCTGAGTCACGTGCACTTGTTATTAATCAATTATCTACTGTATCTATTCCTAGTAACTTGCAGGACGCATTGAAGGATCCAAAATGGACAACAGCAATGAATGAAGAATTGGAAGCTCCTCAGAAGAATGTCACTTGGGAGGTAGTAGCAAGCCTATTGGAAAGAAGACTGTAGGATGTCGTTGGGTGTTTAATGTGAAGCTTAAAGCAGATGGAACTATTGATAGATACAAAGCAAGATTAGTTGCCAAGGGATATACACAGCGCCATGGAATTGATTATGAGGAGACTTTCGCACCAGTGGCGAAGATTAATACTATCCGAATTTTAATTTCACTTGCAGCAAATAAAGATTGGCCCTTGCACCAACTTGATGTGAAGAATGCATTTCTCAATGGAAATTTGGAGGAAGAAATGTACATGGATATGCCTCCAGGCGTGAAGAATAACCCAAGAGACGCTGGTAAGATGTGTAAATTGAAGAAGTCTTTGTATGGCCTGAAACAGTCTCCAAGAGCTTGGTTCGGAAGATTTTTGAACTCCATGAGAGCTTTTGGGTACAAACAAAGCAACTATACCATACCTTGTTTATCAAACACAAGAATGGTAAGATTACGGCTCAAATTGTGTATGTTGATGACATGATCGTTACAGGAGATGATCCGAAAGAAATAAATGATTTGCAAAAGTATCTGTCGAAGGAATTTGAAATGAAGGATCTCGGGAAACTAAAGTATTTTCTGGGTATTGAAGTTGCAAGGTCGAAGAAAGAGATTTCACTTTCACAAAGGAATTATGTTCTTGATTTGCTCACTGAAACATGGATGTTGGACTGCAAACCAATAGAGAAACCCATTGAGATGAATCATGGACTTGCTATTCTTCCTGATCAAGTCCCTACTGATAAAGGGAGGTATCAACGTCTTGTAGGAAGGTTAATTTATCTTTCTCATACTAGACCTGATATTGCTTATGCTATGAGTGTTGTTAGTCAGTTTATGCATTGTCCTAGTGAAGAGCATATGAATGCAATATTTCGTATCTTGAAATATCTGAAGATGGCGCCTGGTAAGGGATTATTGTTTGGAAAAAATGAATTGGAAGTTGTTGGATACACAGATGCGGATTGGGCTAGTGATAAAACTGATAGACGCTCTACATCAAGGTACTTCACTTTTGTTGGTGGGAACCTTGTAACTTGGCGTAGTAAAAAACAGAAAGTTGTTGCTAGATCAAGTGCAGAAGCTGAATTTCGAGGTATGGCACATGGAGTTTGTGAAATGTTGTGGATCCGTAATGTCCTGAAAGAAATGGGTTTCAAGCTACAAAGGCCTATGGAGTTACATTGTGATAATACCGCTGCCATTCAGATTGCACATAATCCAGTTCAGTATGATCGAACAAAGCATGTGGAGGTTGACCACCATTTTATTAAAGAGAATCTTGACAGGAAAGTTATTCGCTTTCCATTTGTAACCTTAAAGGAGCAATTAGATGATGTTCTTACTAAAGGGGTATCTCAGAAAGTGTTTGACAGCTCGGTTGACAAGTTGGGCATGATAGACATCTATGCACCAACTTGAGGGCGAGTATAGAAAGCTGTATATTCTAATTATAGATTATAGAAACATATATATATTTAGGATATGCTAATTTCATATTTAGGGAACCTAGAATATTTTCTGTAAGATTGTTTCTTGTAAGACAAGAAACTCTATTGTGTATATATCCCTATTGTGGGATGAATCAAATACACAAAAATTGAAGTATTTCTTTCTACGCGAGGCTTACATTGTCTCTAGCACATAGCCAAGACACTTAATTTTAATTTTTACAATTTGGTCTTGTTCGTAGGCCTTTGAAAGTGTTTCTTTTAGACAATTTTTAGTTTAATGCAAGTTGTGGGATTTGTTTTGGTGTGAGTGACCTTGGTGGACCCCGTGAGTGTGGGTACACTTACTTTAATCATATTATTTGTATTTCTAATAATAGTGTTTTTGGTCCCATTTGGTCGTTAATAGCCTAACATGCTGTATAGCCACCATTTGTATTTATTTGTTACCTTTCTCCATTGTTTCTTCTTCTTCTTCACATCTAGAGGGTAAGGAGAGTTGCAACTCTGTTGGTGTGGGTTTCATCGGGGTTCAATTAGAATCGAAACCAATTTGAAGGGATTCTTAGTAAGTATTGTAAGAAGAAGCTTGTACTTGGCTCAAGCTTTGATTTTGAAGGCTTGGAGTGCTGCATTTTGTTGATCAGGTGAGTGAGGTGCTAAGTAACTTTCAATACATGGTTTTTACCTTTAATTTGAGCTTGCATGTGGGTTTTAGGGTAATTTTCTTCGAAATTCCTGCTATGGCAGTTGTAAAATTCTGGTTTTAAGAATTTTAGCACCATTTCAGTTCTGCATGGGTATGTTAAAGTTCAATTTCGGTGAAATGGCTAATTTTGGGTATAGTTGGAGTTGGTTAAGTGTGTGGATTGGAGTCCATCATATGTTTCTCGTGTATTCCAATGTTTACACCAGTGTTCTAAAAATCGCTAGGCGCTGGGCGGGCGGCGAGCAGGTGCCTAGCGCCCAGGGGCCTAGGCAGCGCCTAGGCGGTCTTAGGTTTTGTATTATAACTTTAATAATTTACAAAAGTTAAGCATAATACCTTATCAATTACATCCAATTTAATGCCAATATACATATGCAAAATTTAAAAACATGAAAAATTAACAATTGTGAACAAAATTTATTAAAACTCAAATGACTGAAGTTGGTCATGATGGGTACTTTATATAAATTTGAATTTGTGTACTCTTTTATTTTTCTTCAAATTGCATGAATAACCTCAGTTATGTTTGATAAAATCTACGTTAGTAAAATTAGTACCGACAGATCATTTGAGAATTCCATTAAGTAATCATCATTTGCTACATTTAGACATATACTGAATAAAAAACAATTAAATAGTTTATTTCTAAAAAATAGGAAAGAAAAATAAAATAAGAACACAATCAGCTTTATTAAAAATTAAAAAAATTAAAAATAAAAATAAAAATCGCCCAGACCGCCTAGACCCCGCCTAGAATCCGCCTAGAACCCGCCTAGGCCGCCCAGACTCGCCCAGACTGCCCAAAACCGCCCAGACTGCCCAGAACCGCCCAGACAGCCCGCCCAGCCATTAATCTGGGCGGTTTTCCACCTTCTAGCGCCTAGGCGGCTGCCTAGGTCGATTTTTAGAACACTGGTTTACACCTATGTGTTTGGCTATAATCTTGGGGCTGATTGTGTTTAACTTTCTAGGATTTACGTTTTTCTAACTAAGTTTGCATGCTTAATGGACTGATGGTAGCCAATAGTATAGAATTAATCAACTAAAAACTTTGTTTGCTTGGTTTTCATAATTTCCGTTGGTGATTCTTTTGATGTTTGCTAACCTTCTTGACGCCGAGCAGAATAGAGATTATCCTGCAGGCTACTTCTAACAGATAATTCACAAGGAATAACACAAGAAAATTGCCCAAAACACAGAGAAATACTCTGATGTTCAATTCAAATTATCAAAATCAAAAGTCTCTTACAATATTGAGGAATAGCTCTATTTATAGTACTCAAATAACTTGAATAATAAGCAGCCTATTCCTAAAAGAAAAAGTAGAATAAAATACGAAAATAACAAGCAGTCTATTCCTAAAAGAAAAAAGTAAAGCCTAATCCTAAAAGGAAACTGCATATTCCTAAAAGAAAAATAGAATCAAATACTAAAATAACAAGCAGTCTATTCCTAAAATAAATAGTAAAGCCTAATCCTAAAAGGAAACTAAAAAGACTCCTAATTAAATTGAAAGATTAAGAATAAGTTATTTAGTAAATAACTTTGAGAGCAAAATAGGAACCCTAGAAACCCAAATTAGGAACCCTAGAAATCCAAATTACTCCAAATTAGGAACCCTAGAAACTCTTATGCATCAGTCGCCACGGGTTGGAAAGAATTCGTCCTCGAGTTCACAAGAGCTTCATCAGAATCCTCTGGCGGCAGCCCAGGAGGAAGATCCTCTGGTATCAGGTCAAAAAACTCTGCTAGCTGCTGCACCTCCGCTGGCAAATCTGGATTCACGTCTGCTGCCAAATAGTAACCACTCATCATCCTAACATATCGCTTGATGGCTGGCCTATTGGTGAAATAACCTGACTAGTACACAATTGCATGGGCTGCATATGGGAAGAAGTCATCAGTGTGAAATGACCATGTCTCATTTACTGCATGTTTTGTATCAGTATATATCGATGGGGTGGAGTAAAGGGCATTCACACGCCCATCCATATTGACATAAGGAATGAACTTATCCATCTGCCTGAACCATGTATGAGCATAATAATACTTAAAATCTGTCCCCACCTGCCTCAAAGCTTCTTCTAGAGATCTTGCTTCGAGAACTGGGAGCTATATATTGGTTTCTATGGGATTTTGATCCTGGTTGGGAATCTCCAAGTCCGTAAACCTGACCTCAGTTTCCTCCAATGTTGATTCATCTTGGGTTGATTCAAGAGGATTCACCACTTTGACTTCACCCTGATGGAATTGCTTGAAGCCTGAATCAATATCTTCAAGGGATCTTGTTTCAGTAACTGGTAGCTCCAAAACGGTTTTCATGGGAATTAGATCGCGGTTGAGTAGGTGAAACTGTGCATTTCCACCTTCTGTTTCCTTTGGCTCTGGCTCCTCATGTTCATCAATGCTAGATTCAACAACTTTATCTAGTTGGTTGAATGTGTGATCAACATTTTCATTAGAATTCGCTTCAACACTACTCTCCCCCAACTCAAAGTCAGAAGAGCCAACCCTTGATTTAAGAGGGTGCTGTGGCTTCAGAAGAGCTTTCGGTTTTACCAATTTCTGGGAGTCGTTTTCAACATTTTTAGTAAAGTTTGCCTTAAAAATTTGTAGCTGTGGGAGGCTCTCTTGCACCTCAGTTGCCAACTGTTCTTCCATTTCATTTGTGCTTGCTCTTGACTCTTCAATGCTGAAATCACCAACAACATTGAGTTCAGTTAGCAGCCCTTCATCGATCTCTTTGAATTCCTCAAACAAGTCAACAACATTGGTTCCGTTTCTTGACAACTCCAAACAACTAGATGGCTCCTGGATCTCTTCATGGTCGCTGTCAGATGGTGGTGGTTGCTTCGACTCTAAATGAGTTAAATCTTCAAATGACACTCCCGAATCAGAAACCTTTTGGTCTCTCTCTTCAATATCAAATAAATTATATTTGCTTTTCTTGTTCACTTTTAACTATCGGTCACGTTGAAAACGCAAAATGGCTTTGCCATCTCTTTGAGCGCATATTTTGTTCCCCAATTTGCTTATCCAAAAACATAGAAAATTTGACACTTTGTTTGTATTCCTTCAATAATGTATCTTTCCTCAACGAGTGAAGTCACTGAAATTAGGTTTGAGTGTAGCCGAAATGAAGGAAGTGACCCTTCATCTTCTTCTTCATCTTCTCCCAATCAGTGATCTTGGCATTGCCCTGCCTAGCTCGTGATCGCCTCAACTGCTCCCACCACGCAGATGCTCTGCCTTTGAGTTTGATGGCGACCAATTTCACCTTGACATGATCTGGGACTTCCTTATACTAAAAAATATGCTCTACCTCATTCAACTAATTGACGAATCCTTCGGCCTGTAACGTACCAAAAAACTCAGGCAGATCCACTCTGAATCCAAGGTCTCCATGACGATCCTCCCGACCACGGTGCTCCCAGAGTCGAGCACGATTGTGATATGGGTTTTTGAAACTGGAATCAGAATCGTGATCTTTCATCTCACGATTATCAAAATCCTGCGCTATTAGACGCCGGGTTAACTCTGCAACTTGCCTCTATAAATCCTCAATCATCACATCCTGAACGTTACGATCACGGTTTGGGGCTTCCTCGTTCGGAATCTGCCCGCGACGACCACCAGCCATTGGAAACTAATGAAATCTCACCCCAAGAAGACGTTGAAGCTCTGATACCAACTGACGTCGGGCAAAATAAGGCTAGTTCTAACAGTAATTCACAAGGAAGAACACAAGAGAATTACCCAAAACACAAAGAAATACTCTAATGTTCAATTC
Source organism: Berberis vulgaris (assembly GCA_963556465.1). NCBI lineage: Eukaryota > Viridiplantae > Streptophyta > Magnoliopsida > Ranunculales > Berberidaceae > Berberis > Berberis vulgaris. The sequence goes on from OY747126.1 coordinate 54,111,912, forward strand.
AAATTATCAAAATCAAAAGTCTCTTACAATATTGAAAAATAGCTCTATTTATAATGCTCAAATAACTTGAATAATAAGCGGCCTATTCCTAAAAGAAAAAGTAGAATCAAATACTAAAATAACAAATAGTCTATTCCTAAAAGAAAAAGTAAAGCCTAATCCTAAAAGGAAACTGCATATTCCTAAAAGGAAATTGCATATTCCTAAAAGAAAAATAAAATCAAATACTAAAATAACAAGCAGTCTATTCCTAAAATAAAAAGTAAAAGCTAATTTTAAAAGGAAACTAAAAAGACTCATAATTAAATTGAAAGATTATGAATAAGTTATTTAGTAAATAACTTTGAGAGCAAATTAGGAACCCTAGAGACCCAAATTAGGAACCATAGAAATCCAAATTGGGAACTCTAGAAACCCTTCTGCATCACTTCTTCTATCATGCATGTTGGGTTATGGGTGTAAGGTTCTTTTATAGACTTCTTGGAGGTATTTTTAGTGACTTTGCTTTGCATGGACATGCAAAAAATGTATGATTCATATGTATCAATAATTAGGCTATTGATTTGGTTTTGAGAAGATGTTTGACATGTTCTTCTTTATGCTCTTTTCTCAATTCTTTATACCATGATGATGTAGTATACATGATGTAAATTGCGAAGTTATAAATGTGATTATGTGATCTTAATCTTTAACGATTACACCCACACACTTACTTATTTTGAAAATGTTTTTCGTGGACATAAATATGGTTACATTCATGGACTCTTTATGACATTTCGATAACAGTAAGGTCATTGATGTTTTTAGTTATGAGTGTTGGTTTGGGGTAATTTGTGATGTCTTCATATTCCCAACTAAGCGGTTATTTTATTGCATGAAGTCAGGCCGAATAACGCCCCAGCTCTCTTGTTATTATGCGCTGAATTCAAGCCTCTTTTGGTGCTTAATTTTGCTGATTTTTCAAGCCAATTCACACTAATTCAGTTACACCTAGAATTCAAGGTTATTCTCATGGTTATTTATGTCGGATTCCAAGCCATCCTTTACTCCAAAATCGGCACTCATGTAGAGTTGTTTTTCACTCCAAATTAGCAGCGATACAGATGTATTTTCAGGATTGTTTCAGCTGAGTTTTGGGGCAATTTCCAGCTGAGGTTAGGGGCTATTTCGGGAGTTGTTTTAACTGATTTTAAGGGGCTGTTTCAGCTGGGTTTAGAAGGCTGAATCGACCGAGGTTAGGGACTGTTTTAGTTCATATATGTGACTGCTTTAATTCTATTTAAGGGTTATTTGCAGCACTGAATTGGTCGAGTTTCATTGCCCAAAATAGGTTAATCGGAATGAATTTGGGGTGTTGAGTGTCGAATTGCTTGAGAAAACTACTTGGTTACAATACTGCACATTGTCCTGAACTTGCAAATAGGTTTGTTCTAGATTTGTAGTTATTTGGTCTGATGTCTCTTTGTATGAGAACCCACCATGGTTCGAGTCGCAACTTAGTAAACTTTTAGTATTATTTATTTATTTATTTTTATTAATTTATGCTTGTGCAAATATTCTCATATGTTTGCTAAGGTAAACCTAGACTTACGAGGATATTTAGAAACTGTTTGGTGTTAGTTGAAAATTAATCATTGATACTTTGGTAAGTGTTAATATCCTTGGGTTCTTTATATGTGTGAAAATATGTTTTGTGGACTCATGCAATTAATGTTCCTATCAAGGAATGTGATTTCTCGAAATATATTGAAGTTTTACAAAATATTTTCTATTTTGAAGTTATTGAAATCTCTTTCGAAATTCGAAATATGTCAAAAGTTTCCATAGAAAAGAATAAATATTTTAATCTCCATATATTTTAACATGCAATAATGTTATTTTATTAACAAAAATTTGTTATGTTAGTGATTCATATGTAACATGTAGTCTGTATGACACTACGAGTCGTAAGACTTTTTATGTAATATTTAAAAGTTTAAAACGCATAACTTATATTGTTAAATTTGGAAATACAATCGAAATTTTTACGTTTTTCCAACATAAAACGAATTATTTCTTAAAATTAGGGGATCGAAATTAACTCGAAAAATGAAATCACAATCCTTGGTTCCCATGAGGTTCTAAGAAGTCGACTGATCTTTTTCTTTTCGTTGTTTGTCATGTTATTAATAGGGTTGTTAATTGGTTTCCTAATACCGACCGAATCGAGCCAAACCAAACTGAAAAAGCCAAACCGAGTTGAACCAAACTGAAAAAACCGAATCGAGCCAAACCTAACTAAAAAAATCCGAACCGAACAAGAAGCGAAGCTAAATTGTAAAAACCAAACCGAACTAAAATGCATTAGATTCAACTTCGGTTATTGTTTTTCACACACCTGAAAGACTGGACAAAACTGAAGTTTATTTCTTTTAATTTCGAGTTATTCCAACATCTAGTTCAAACCAACCCTCTCTCCTTTTTAATTTCCACCTAACTATTTTTTTTTTAATTCCCACCCACCCACAATACTCTCTCTTTCCACCCACTCACAAGGAAGATAAAAAGATGGGATTCCTCATCCACAAAAGCCCTGAAGTAATTAAGTAAATGTTGTCTTGTCACTTCTCATTCTCATTCTTTGTAAAAAAAAAATGAACAAGTCTAGGGAGCCAGGCTAGGTGCGCCAGGTCAGGCTCTTTACCCTTCATCGTCCTAGAGATGGGGGATTATGAGCATCTCTAGGACGATGGAGGGTTGAGAGCCTGTTATGACTTTCTAGAATTTGGAAAAAAAATAACTCCACTCCTTGCAGTGACATGATTTCCACCCACGTGTCCACGCTCCCACACTACACCAAAAGGCTTGTTTAGCTACAGGGAGATGGCCACGGCTCTAAACCGTTGGTTTATTTGCCATGGCAAAAAACCGTGGCTATAATGGCCAACGATTTAAAACCGTGGCTAAAAAAATAAAAACCGTGGCTATACACTACACCAAAAGGGTTTCCATAGCCAAAAACCGTGGCTAACTGCCAACGGTTTAAAACCATGGCTATAAGCTTTGCACGTGCCTGTGTGGAGGGAGCAGTTTCGCACTTTGGCGAAAAAAATTGGGGAAAAACAGTGGCGCGATCATTGCGAAAAAAGTTTCGCCGTATTGTGAAAAAAATTTGCGTAGAGGAGAGATCGAGGAGCTCCATTTTCGGTTCAAATCAGATTGTGGAGAAGACTTTCACATTTTGGCGAACCTTCCATTCCTTCGTTTTAGGGTTTGTTAGAAAATCAGAGTGAGAGAGAGGAGCAGAGGAGAGTGTGAAGAGAAAGAAGAAGTGAACCATAATCAATCAGTGGAGGATCTTTCAGGTCGGGGAACGGCTTGGTCTGGTAATGAATTTGTTTTTTACTTCTTGGGTTCTTGAATGTTTTTTTTTTTTTTGAATTTTTTCAAGACATGTTAGATTGAAGTAATGTTTTAGCCCTTTGTTGATGCATGATTTTGTTGATTGTTTAAGAAACGTTTGTTGATGTTTTCATTTTAGGGTTTGTTAGAAAATCAGAGTGAGAGAGAGGAGTAGAGGAGAGTGTGAAGAGAAAGAAGAAGAAGTGAATCTGTTTAGTTTCCTGCTTAATAGTTCATCAAACAAACACACAGAAATTTGTTGAATCTGTTTAGTTTCGATCTGCTTAATATTTCCTGATAGAAATTTGAATAGCTACGGCTAAGCTGCTCTTCTCAAACAAACTATTTGAAAATAATACACACTAGTGATAGAAATTGAGATACACAGTGCGAATTATGACAAGAGGTAGGGGTGATGGATCTCAAAAGATGAGATTCATCACTTCATTGTGCCTTGTTCTCGGTTTTCTGTTTGTTTATTATGGATCAGTTTTTGGCTCTCAAGTGCACCATGGTGCCTCATCTTTGAGAAAACTTGGTTCATCTTATCTGGCTGGCAAGGATGATTCTGATTCTGACAGCAAACAAGATGAGCCTTGCACCAAGCTCAGGGAGGAAGATGGAGATGGTGATCTAGTACCTAAGAGCTTCCCTGTAAGTTGCTGTTTGACATGCCACTCTTTACACCCTCTCTTTTTTGTCAATCTGGATTAGTAACAGACAATTTCAATCCTTTCTTGGCTTTTGGTTTAAAGGTTTGTGATGATTGGCATTCAGAGTTGATTCCATGCTTAGATAGGAATTATATTTATCAGATGCGGTTGAAGCTGGATTTGTCCCTTATGGAGCACTACGAGAGACATTGTCCAGTGCCTGAAAGGCGCTACAATTGTTTGATTCCGCCACCACCTGGCTATAAGGTAAGATAATGCTCAAGTTCCATGCTAGAGACGAAGATGAAGTTCCCTATCTGTTGCTTTACCTCATTTTCTCTTCGTGACTTCTCCAGATCCCAGTCAAATGGCCAAGAAGCAGAGATGAAGTCTGGAAAGCAAATATACCTCATACTCATCTTGCACATGAGAAATCCGATCAGAACTGGATGGTTATGAAAGGTGAAAAGATTGAATTTCCAGGGGGTGGCACTCATTTTCATTATGGAGTTGATAAATATATTGCCTCACTTGCAAATGTAAGATATTACACATTTACACTATGAGAAAAGAAATGGCCATGGATAATATCTTGGTCCATGTTTATGGCTTTGATCTATAATATAATTTGAAGTCTTTCAGATTAGTCCTTGTTAACTATTTTCTTTCTGGCAAGCGTGAAGTCTTTCAGATTAGTTGTGTTCTGTATCATTGATCTCTCCTTCAAGGAAAAATGTTCTCGTCCCTCCATCATCACTTTTACTTGATATGCAGCTCCTTTTAACCATGCATTGCATTTTTTGTTGAACTTTCTTGATCTCTTGTTCCAACTTGCAGATGCTCAACTTTTCAAATAATAATTTAAACAATGAGGGAAGGATAAGAACGGTACTTGATGTGGCGGAGTTGCCAGTTTTGGAGCGTATCTGCTATCATCTGATATTATAGCAATGTCTTTAGCTCCCAATGACGTACATCAGAACCAGATCCAGTTTGCCCTTGAGAGAGGAATTCCTGCATATCTTGGTGTGTTGGGCACGAAGAGGCTTCCTTACCCTAGCAGATCTTTTGAACTTGCTCACTGTTCTCGTTGTAGGATTGATTGGCTTCAACGGGATGGCATCCTTCTTCTGGAGTTGGATAGAGTTCTTAGACCCGGAGGCTATTTTGCATACTCATCTCCAGAAGCATATGCTCAGGATGAAGATGATCTCAAAATATGGAGGGAAATGAGTGCCCTAGTAGAACGAATGTGCTGGAGAATTGCTGCCAAAAAAAATCAAACTGTCATTTGGGTCAAACCTCTGACAAATGACTGTTACATGGAAAGAGATCCTGGTACACAACCTCCCCTTTGCAGATCTGATGACGATCCAGATGCAGTTTGGGGTATACAAATGAAAGCTTGCATCACTCCTTACTCTGACCGTAAGCACCCTTATCCCAGTTTATATGTTTGTCATACTATATCCATATATATAGACATGGACTGACATGCAATGTACTTGATATATCTAATTGTGCGTTTGGTTATAACTGAATAAATAATGAAATTTTCAGGATAGTAAGTTGATTTCATGGCAGCTAACAACTGATTTTAAGCGTGGATAACTATTCCTTGTGTTATTATATTTTTGTAATACCCACTTAATTAAATAGATATAAATATTGCTATTTATTAACGTGTGATATATATATTATAATCTTATATATATTGGGTAAAAGATTTGTTTTGTTTCCGTTGCTTAATAGAATACAAGAAGGAAGAAAAGAGAGATTGAGAAAGTAGTATGTTTAAGAGAGGTCTCTCGCAGATTAGAGAGGACAACCGTTACTAGCTGTGAGCATTGCAGCGTAGAGAGCGTTAATGTCAGCACCGGTGAGAATGTCGAAGAAATAAGCGATTCGAGGGTGAGAATCGTCGGTTCTGGCTTGGATATGATCCTCGAGATGGATGAATGCAGATCTAGAAATGAGTATATTCATTCCTCTGCCATCAATGCTAAGGAATTCAATTTTTTTTTTTGTTTTCGAAATGCAAGAGCCATTTCTGCTTTAGCTTTGAGAAGATCTCCAGAGTTTTTGCAACTAAAGTTTCCCTCTCTATTGCTTTCTTTTGCTTTCAATTTTGAAGAGAAGCACAGACTGGTTTAATTGGTTTGCAGAGTGCATTGGGTGTTTGTGTTTGTGTTTGTGCCAGAAAGAAAGAAAAGAAAATAGAGAAAAAGATTAGTGAATAGAAAAGAGATGAAGAAAATGGGAAAATCAGAGAAAGAAGATAAATTATCTTCTCTGCTGAACATGCACATGGAATTAAAATAAGAGAAAAAAAATGGGAATATAGTAAGAGAAGAGAAAATGAAGAGGAGTTCTCTTATTTGATTAAAAAAAGGGGATGAAGAGAAAAGATAAGAGGAAAGAAAAAGGTGAAAAGAAAGTATAAAAAGAAGGAGAAGAGTTGACTAAAGAAGGTGTGCTCACGCACGTGTCTGCACGCGTGTACGTGTGCAAACATGTGGGTTCGATTTTTGGTTGAATTTTGATATTTTTATTGCGGCTTGAGATGTGGGATCTGTGTGCACGTGTTCGCATTTAGGAGAGAATTCGTATAGGTAAGGAACTTCTTGAAGCAAAGCGGATTGAGGAAGATAAAGAAAGAAAACGGTTTGTCTTGATACGAAAAATCTTTTTTGTTGGAAAATGTTTTATTGTCTTCAGTCTTCACCATTATCTTGTTTCACTTCACCCATTTCTGTGCAATTTATTTGTTTGCCCCCTAAAACTAAAATAGATTTATTTTCCTGTTGTAGGATAATTGCCTTGCGGAAAGCAGAGAAGGAGGAAGAGAGAAAAGGAAGGGAGAAGATCCGTCAGAAACTCGAAGAGGATAAGGTATATGTTGAATTCTCAACTTATCTTTTATTGAGGTATGATTGAAGAATAATTTGTTTAAGTTCATACTTCATAAACACATTTAATGAGGCTGAGAATTCTTATTTTATTGAGGTATGATTTCAGTTTGCCACCCTCCCTCCTTTTTCCTTCACTCTTCAATTTGTCACCACCCCAGATCCCCTCCCCTCTTATTTTTCTCTCTTTGCATCAGCAGTTCACCACCACCCCACTGCCAGCCGCTGACCCTATCTTTCCCCATCTATGATCGGTTCATCGCCACCCAGCGTCGTTGCCACCTTCCCCTTTCGTCCTCTCTTTACTCAAGGGTAATTTTGTCAACAAAATTAGACACGTGAGGTGTTTAACAGTCGAGGGACGGAAACTGTTAGTCTTGGTTATGACTGCAATACGGATATCTATTCGGGTGATCTCATATTAGCTATTTATTATGGGTGTAAATCACAACTAACCCTTATTATTATTGTTATTACTAATATTATTATTATCATTATTATTTTGGGTGGCCTTCTTTTACTTGAGCATATATCTAGTATGGACTGTATAATAGACCTTATACATGACAATTTTTCTGTTTTTCAAAAACCACCTTGAGATTGGTCTGCTAAAATAGTAAGCAACTTTACCAATATTTTCTAGACCAATTTACAAATGGATCTCACATTTTCTTTTCTGCGAATCCCAACATAACTTCTAATAGATTATACAGGAACAAATATTGGTTTAGTCCTTCCTGCAATTGAAGCATGGCCATTGAAATGTAACTAAAGATCCCTAAGTGGTTGGAATAGGTTGACAGTTCCAACCCCAGACACCAAACTACTTCCACTGGTCTAGAATATAGTTGTTCAATTAGAAACCTTTGTTTTCGCTTTCTCTCTTATGTATCACCATTCATCGCCCAATGTTTCTAAATGATTTTCTCACAAACAAATTTTCATATATTAAGTGTGCCACCAAAGCCCCTTCTGATCCATAGATCTATTGAATTCAGTCCAACAAGCTCTCCAACCCCCCCCCCCCCCCCCCCCTCTTACCAGTACATTTAGCACCTCGTGTCTTTGAAACATGTTAGGCTATTCTAGTATGGTAATGTGCTATTAATGCTTAAAAAAAAAAAATTCTATAATTCAATATTGGTCATTGGTCTCATTTGAAAAATGACATTATTTTTTTTCCCAGAACACTAATTACCGAAAAATAAATAAATAGAACACTGATATATGGACAAAATTTATGAAATTTTAAATTTAAAAAGAAGTACGAGAGTTTCCATCTTCGGCTCATGTAAACCCTGCCTTTCCTCAATGTCACCACCTTGGGGTAATGATTCTAAACAATCGCATTGTTGGATGCCATTGGGATATATTCTTGATTTTAACAATCTCAATTTAATCTAAACCAATGCTTAGCTTATATATGTGTGCGTGTAGGCTGCAATTGGTCGTGTCAAATCTAACTGTTTATCTTGGTTTGGCAGGCAGAAAGAAGGCAGAAGTTAGGATTGCCACCAGAAGATCCTGCAGAGGCCAAAGCTGCACCACCAGTTCAAGAAAAAAAGGTATAGCTTGTATGATGTACAAAATCTTGTTTAGTTTCCTGCTTAATAGTTCAACACTGTTTACATATTCAACAAGTAAATTCGCAATAGTTCAGCACTACTTCCTGTTTAGTTTCATGCTTAATTTCCATCATTGTTATGTTAAATGTGTAGAACAAAACTAAAGGTTTTTTTGGTTGCATGGAATCCATGGCAAGACAAGTTACCTATAAGTTGAATCTACAACGACTGGTACATTAAACTTAAATCCTAGAAAAAATTAAGCTATGAAGCATGTAACCCTTTGAACATTGCCCTGTAATATTGAAACCTAACTTGTCGAACCAATCTCACGCAATCTTCAAGGAGCAAAAATTGCAATTACACAGCTGGACTCCTCAGGATATTAAATCTCTGATGAACTGAAACTGATTGGAAAGATGGAGGTAGTAGGGTACTCCCATGTATTCCATGTCTATTGAATACTAGTTGATTAAGCAGACACTCTTAGATATTATTCTAGTAAACTAATTTGCTTCTTATGCCAATTCATGGGCCTCAAAGGGAGATGATTAAGGGGAAGATAGCCTCCTCATGGTATGGTTCCTATGGAGGTTATCCTCATAAAAATGTCACTCTCAATCTTTTAATTTTCATGAGTGTTTGACTAAAGTTAATCTTTTAATTTTTTGTGTGTAGAAATGTCAACAATTCCTTTAGAGCTTATTGGAATTTTAATTGACTATGCTACAATATTTTTTGATGCATTTCTAATGCTATTTTAGTCATCCTCTTTTGACTTTTGAGTTGGGAAAGGGAAGCTTTGTAGCTAAGTATTCAGATTGGCTTTTCCAATGCTTTATAAAAATCTATTTGTGGTGATATGTTGTGGAAGGAAACTATCTATAAATGTAGTGTATATAGTTGTGTCTTATTTATTTTTGTTTGATAATGGTTAATATCTATAATGTCATTGATAGAAATGGGTAGTACTCGCGGCAATCTCTCCACCAATGATGTCACTACATCTACAAATGATGACAGTGAAGTTAAATCATGTGGTGTAAAAATCATGTGGAACTTGATGATTGATAGTTACAACTACCTTGGTAGTTACAACCTTGAACGATATCCTTGATGCTTGCTATTTTTGTGGACTTGCATGCAATACTGTAGTACTTAGTAGTGATACGTTCATTTTTGTTTTTTGACTTACACACTCCTGGCTGATTTGGTTTTGGTAGTCCCAAATCTGTAATTTTAATTTGGATTTGGTAGTCCCAAATATGTAATCTTAGTAGTGTTGTTTTCTTGTTGAATATATGTATATATATATACTTATGTTTTTTAATTTATAACAACCTTTTTTTAACTCCGCCAATGTAAAGGTTCTTTTTTACATTGCCGGTCCCAAGCCCGGATAAAGGAGGAGGGATGAGGGTATGTTTACCTTTATCAATTTTTGTGTTAAGTTTCATTATATTTTTTTTCATTGTGATATGGTTATCTTGTTCTTATATATATGCAGCAAACTCAGCAGACTGAAACTCAGCAGGTGCTAGTGTGAAAAAAATTCCTCTTTACAAGGTACATATATTTCTTTAGTTCAGTTGTTTATTAAGGTTTTATTTTATTTATTTTATTTTTTTGCAAGATCTTGTTTATGCTCCCAGCAAGCAGAAGATCTCAAAATGAAAGAAAAGAGAAAGCGGGAGAGAGAGGTTTCATAATTTTTCCCTTTAGTTTGTTTCATTTCTGGATGCTTGTTACGACATAAATGTTGATTATGTGGAGGCACTACTTTGATGTAGAAAAATTTGCCACAAAAGAAGCGCCGTAGGCTGGAAGCTGCTCAAGAGATGGAGGACGAAGGCGATGACGTAGAACAGGTCTGTTTTATCATCGCTTTTGCAGATGCATTAACTGAATCATATTCCTTGTTGGTGGGGAGTTTGTCTAGAGTCATTAAGTATGTGGACACTGAAAAATTGCAGGGTGGACACCGTGGTAAGAAAGAGAAAAAAGGAAAGTTACTTGTAGATGTGGCTTATAGAAAGGCTAAAGCAGTGAAGGCTATAAAGAAGGCACAAGATGCTGGCAAGCTTTTGAAGAAGCCGGGTAAAACATCTAAACGTCCAAATAGAACTCCTTCACAAAATCCTATTACTAACTAATAAACAACTATCAGATCTTACAAGAGTTGAACCCTTGCGTGTTACCTTTGTATTGCATTTGGTCTATGTGCTTTGTGAGATAAAAGTTCATTGCTCATGTAAGGTTTTGCTTGCAGGTACAAGCGAAAGTAGCGGTGACAATTATTTTGCATCTTAACGTTCCTGTACCAATAGCTTCAAAGTGACCAAAATCAACCCTCATCTCTCATCGGGTTTCATGTCCTCTGTGCCAAGCTCTTCATCCATTGCTAATTTATTTTGCAATCACCAACTTTTGTGATGTAGACTCATATCTGCAGCCAGGTATGTAGGAACATTTTGGTACATACCTGCCCAATTGCATACTTGAGCTGTTATCTTTTAATCAACACTTATCAAACATGTCGAAAGCACGTGATTTTCTCTCTCTTCATTTTCAACAAGTTAGAATTTTATTTAAGCACATGTTCAGTTTTATCCTAAGCTTATCGTGTTATTTATTTTCTCGCATAATGATGAGCTAATGAAATCAAGTTAGGATTTGTTGTCCAGAATTAGCTGTCTAACTATCCAATAGTCAAGTTTAATTTGCAACTTTACTGCTAACAGTACGGATTAGGTTCCTTTGTGTGGTCTTGATACAGATTGGACATGAAACATCTTGTGCGGCTGATATTTTTTTTTTTACCCCTGGCTGTTGCCTGATGTTGGCTAACATGCTTTGTTACAAATATTTGCAGTTTTTGATATATTTTTCATCAATGAGATGCTGGTGTGCTTACTAATACTAAGCCTACATGTACAAATTTCATTTCCTTTTAATTTTCAGCCTTAGTTCTAAGTTGATCATCTGCTATTGTTTTCAGTGGCAAGGCTTGGTGTGAATGATCAGAATAAGAACAATGGAGTTGGTATGTAACCACATCGAATGATGATTAGACTTTATGTTTTTTCTGACAATTTATTAGTATTATGTGCGGAGCACTATGTTAAAATTAAAATTAACATAGTACATGAAGTGTGAGATGGGTCTAATGATATGGCAGATGGATCATTGTATTTATTTTCTGAGAAAATGTTATGAACTTATTATCAATTGTACACTAAATGGTTGTCAACATTTTGTGGGTGCGGTTCAGACGACAAGCATTGCTGCCATTTCTCCTTGTTTTCAATATGGAAATCCTACCTGACGACGTCAGCTACCTGTTCAATAAGACATTATGTATGTCTCTGCCAATCACTAACATGTTCATGTTTAGATGTTTGGCAATGAGCTTTTCAAAGTGGATAATGCTCCTGGCAGCCCATGTTACTCTGTCCAAGCAAATCTTGTACATGGAAATGGAAGATGGTTGTCTTTCTGTGTGATTGGTATTGTGGGTCATGAGGTTACTTGTACCCACTTGCATTTGGGGCCATTTTTGTGTGGTTGTTTGTTGTATGAACAAGCTTGAATTAGTCAAGCTTCTCCTCACACTTGTTTGTCCCACCTGAGTCTTGAATGTCTCTACACACAAGTTGTTTGTTACTACTTGCTAAAGGTTCTGGTTTGGATGTGTATTAGTTTATGAGCCTGAATGAGTGTTTTTTATGTATAAGTTCTTCCAAGTCTTATCTTCCTAAACCAAACAAATTGAGGTCCCTCTTATTTTTTTTATACATGCATGTGACATGTATTTGCTAAGTTTGTAACTGTCAAGTAGGTCAATTGGCGTTTTGTTTTGATGAAATTGTCAACTAGGTTTGCTTCTTTATAATATCTCTACTACTACTAAGTCCATAGAATGCCTGAGTTCAAGGTTCCCATTTCGCTTGTTTCTTACTCTTGTATACAGTTTTCTGCAGGCAAGCTTGGGGCCAAGTTCAAGCCATTTTCAAAGGTATGAAAGAAGCTCTTTATTTATAAATATATCAGTTAGAATTGACTGATCAAAGGACTAGAGTGCAGGCAACTGAACTGAGGGGCAAAGTTTGGTTTCAGTGCCAAGCTGAGGAGGTATGTGTTCAGCTGCTCTCTAATGCCATTTTTTTTCCTTGTGCTTAAAGCTCTGTTCTGAGATCTTGTCTCCACTTTCAATTGTTTCTGTATGAGCACTTTACTACTTGAAAGTCTTGACAAGGTGTTTTTTTTATAGGAATATAATATTAGCTGAATTCATGTAATGGAATGTGAGGTGAAATTGCTTACCATTTATAGGAATGTAATGTTCAGGCCTATAACTGACTTCAATGAAATTGCTTACCATTTCATAGAGCATTATATTATGAGAAACAGGGTGTATTACTGATGTTTTTCTTGGTGGGAACTGTTTTGGTCTATTTGAGTGGGTGCAGTACATTCCATCTTGCATGTGCACAGGAATGGCTAGCAAGGATGCTCTCCATCTGCCTCAGTTAATAGTTTAGTTTTGCATATGTCATGATGCATTAATTGTGGATATTTTACATGGAAATATATGTTTTTCTTCTTTCTCTGTTTTTCTTTCCTTCGTCCACCTATTCTTATTGTGAATACGCACCTCCTATTCCCTCATAATTCTAGTTTGTCTATTGTACGGTTACATCAGGTAGATTTGCCTTGTTTCTTATGCTGTAATTACATCTTATTAGTGTAGTTTCAATTTTATTTGCTTCATCAGAGCATTATCATGTTGTTGCTTCCTTTAACTGTGTTATTATCTAACTTGTGATGCAGGTCTATAAAATCCTGCAGTATGTCGAATCATATCAGAAAGAGAACAAGCTTAGCATTATGTGGTGTCGCGACAGACTTTCTGCCAGGGATTTTGGCTTGCTGGATGCTGGCCTTCGGGAAGGAAATCTGCAGCAATTCAGGCTGCCAGGGTGCTATGGTGCACTCTGTTTATGGAGATGCAGGGCACTTTGTTTAGTGCGGTCTGGCAGGGTGTTGGGGGCAAGCTTGGAGCAGTTGATTGCTCAGAACTGAATGGCCCTAGTCGAGGCTGGAACTTGGCGGGGATTGCAAGCAATGGACGTGATATGCGCGGACTGGATGTAGTGCGGTTTGGAACAAAACATGGCATTGCTTTTGCGCAGGCAGGTGTGCTGCTGCTGGGTGCAAGGCGAGGGCGCAGTGTTGCTTTGCGCACACTGTGGAGGCTCAATTTGATTATGTTAACCACAATGGGGGTGACTTCCCAAGCAACTATTACTATCCCGAAGGAGGAGTAGGTGCTCTAAATGGAAGGTCTTATAGGAGATTCCCTAGTATGCCTGTGAAAGCCTGTCATTACTTCAATAAGGGATTTTGTAAGCATGGAAACAATTGTAGGTATTGTTGTTTAATTGTAGGATTTTGTAAACAAAATTGTAGGTATTGTTGTCCATATTTTACACCAATCTGTTGATTTATGCTTCTGAAGTCCACTCTACTAAATTGTTCTTTTTGCAGGTGGCATGAATGGTTCCAGGCACTGTTGCTAGCAGATTTGCTGCGAGGCAAGATGCAGCCAGACGTGTACATGCTGCCTGGGTACTGCAGGGTGTGGTGTGCTGCTTGGTGTGGGAATGCGAGTGTTGGTTGGTGCTGCAGGAGCGAGGCTGCGTATTGAGCAGGGAGGTGCACTAACTCCACAACAGAGTTGCTAACTCTGTTTTTATTTTTGGTACTTCTTTATGCTTATGTGCTTGTTTTCGGTTTGTTTTAAGTGATTGTTAATGGGCTTTTAGTCTTCAAGTCTTGTTAGCCAGCTTGTGGCTGGGGTTGCGGTAATTTAGATTGGGCAAGGTTTTTTGTCCATTTTTGTTTGGTTTTTATACGGGTAAAGTCGTAATGTACCCCCGTTTTGATTGTAAATCAATTTTTTTGATAAGTAATAAAGGTCTGGCATCCCATAGCTGCCCCTCCCCACTGGAGGTTTAACTAAAAAAAAAAAAAAAAAGTGTGGGGCTGTGATTTTGCTGCAGCAGCAAAAAAAATTTAATTTTTTTTTTGATTATATTAATTTGCAACGGTTTCAAACCCTCGCAATAAACCAGATTTTGTTTTTTTTTTGAATTTTGTTTTGACTAGCCACGGCTTAAAACCGTGGTATTTAATTATTGCCACGGCTTAAAACCGTGGTCGTCACGCTTGTAACGGCTTAAAACCGTGGTCATCATCATTGCCACGGCTTATAACCGTGGCCATCATGATTGCCACTGCTTATAACCGTGGCCATCATGATTGCCACGGCTTAAAACCGTGGCCATTTTGCAACGGCTTATAACCGTGGCCATATTGCAACGGCTTATAACCGTGGCCACTATTGTTGCAACGGCTTATAGCCGTGGCTAAATGCAGAAATTCATCACGCCTCCTCGAGCATAAAACCGTTGCTAAAATGTTTTGCCACGGTTTATAGCCGTCAATGATGATTTCGCTACGCCTCTACTGCCCACGCCTCTAAGCCGTGACAATTGGTTACCCCCACGGTCCCAAATCGTTGCTGATGGGTATTTTTGGTGTAGTGTCACCTTCCAGACTCCCAATAGCACTAATGGATGTAGGAACAAATTCAACTCAAAAAATCTAGAGAGCCAGGCCCGTGCCAGGTCAGCCCAATACCATCCATCATACTAGAGATGCTGGAAATGGCCCAATATCTAGGATGATGGATGGTATTGGGCTGGCCTAGCGCGAGCATGGCTGTGCGGACCTGGCTCTCTAGAAAAATTGAATTCACTACACCACAAGTCATCTTTTATAGCATTTGACAATAACGTTTTTTACACCAATGCAATGAAAAGTTGGTTTTAGTTAATACTGAAATCTAAAAATGCTATATAAAATTTGGCGGGATTTTAAAAGGAAGAGCGCTCACCTAAAAATATTTGACCAGCGCGATTCTTTTTCTCTCTCCCAAACCAAAAACTTAAAACCCAAAAAAATATAACTCAGTTGCGCCAATCCTTCTCCTCTCTCCCTCTGCTACGATTCTTCTCCTCCCTGTGGTGGGAAGTGGCGATCGCCACCGTCAACTGCAAATATCTTGTAAACTGTAAAGCCACTCAAATCTCTGGTTTTCGTACAAGAATGGAAGAGTTTAACCTAGGAAGATATCGATTTTGAGAGAGTTTAACATCGAAAGAGATCAATTTTGAGAGAGTTTCAGACCAAATCGTTTACTCTTTTTCAACTTCAAGGGTTTGGGACGAGTTCTTTGATGATCAAAACTTTGATCTTCGGTTTACCATTGTGGGCAGTAATTGGGGTTTGTGTGGCAGCGTTTATAGTGCTAGTTTTGTTCACACTCTTCTTCTACATCACATCTCTATGCAAAATGTCCTCTTTGAATGAATTGATAAGCTCGAAGAAGAAGAGGGTGTTGGTGAGAGACCCATTACCAAATGTGTCGAAAGAGATCCAAGAAATTTCTTCAACTCATCATCAGCAGAGGCCAACTCCAGCTGCGGTGTCGGAGATCCAGATCGATATGGGGAAGGTGGAGCACAAGGTGGTGTTCTCTGATAGGCACTCCAGTGGGCGAAGTAGGTCGACAAATGCGACGGATTTGGCTTTCATGGCTGCAGGTCCACGGGAAGTTTTGCATTTGGGGTGGGGGCATTGGTACACTTTGAGAGAGCTTGAAGATGCTACTAATGGGTTGGCGGATGAGAATGTGATTGGGGATGGTGGGTATGGGATTGTTTATCTCGGAGTTTTGCAGATAATACGCTGGTGGCAGTGAAGAATTTGCTCAATAACAAGTACTCATTTCTCAAATTTTAGTTTGTTTTGTAAAGATTGAATTTATGTTTTCAAGGTCATAATTTGCAAGAGATTCATTCAAGATGAATTACAGACATAATTGGAAACAAATGTGAGATGAATTAATGAAACACATTCATTCAAGATGAATTACAGAAACCTAGTTGGAAACAAATGGGATAAATTAATGGATAGTTATGCTCAGTATTAACTATTAGGAATAAAAGGAAGGTTTTTCAATTTTGTCTTTGTTGTTATGTTGGTAAGGCATGTTTGGAGTACTATATCAACAAGCTTTAAAATAGATAATTTTCAAACCCAACTGGAAGCTTTGATGTTAGACTACGGAACTTCTACTTTGGTGCTGGTTTTTTAGACAAGTTTGCAAAATTTTCCATTTCTGTTGCGTTGTTCAGGCATATTAGACTTAGTTAGCCATCAAGTTAAAAAAACTAACATTTTTCAAAGACAAACTTCAATTGGAGTGTTGATTGGTGGAATGGCAATTCTGCCGGAGTTACATGCTTGGTCTTGATTTTAGTAACTCTATTAGTTCCTATTGTATTCTTTATTTGATTTTCCAAATGGTCACAATAGAAAACACTGTCCTGTTCATTTACATTTTGAACTATAACTCAATGTAGATTTTCTCCACTTTCTACTCCCTTGGTAATGAAATTAATGATTTTTTAGAGGGCAAGCTGAGAAGCAGTTCAAAGTAGAAGTTGAAGCAATTGGACGTGTTAGATATAAGAATTTGGTGAGGTTACTAGGGGACTGTGTCGAGGGAGCTTACAGGTATCACTTCAATTCATTTTTCTGTCAATAATTGTTCTTTGTATAAGTTAGGAGGTTTACTCATCTTGATTTTATACTTTCGGTTTGAGGGTGGTTAAATTTCACCATTTTTACTCCATCTGGTTTTATTGATCAGAATGCTCATGTATGAGTATGTAGACAACGGTAATGTTGACCAATGGCTCCATGGTGATGTAGGCCATGTCAGTCCTCTCACATGGGAAATTAGAATGAACATTATCCTTGGAACAACTAAAGGGTACAACGAAAATTTCCTAGTTGTATATCGACACAAGTATTAGGCAAATATTTACAACTAACCATGTTTTTGTAGTTTTGCCCACCTTTTCGAGGGTT
The DNA here is from genome assembly GCA_963556465.1 of Berberis vulgaris. NCBI lineage: Eukaryota > Viridiplantae > Streptophyta > Magnoliopsida > Ranunculales > Berberidaceae > Berberis > Berberis vulgaris. The sequence continues at coordinate 54,129,420 of OY747126.1, forward strand.
TGGAACCAAAGGTTGTCCATCGAGATATAGAGTCCAGCAACATTTTATTAGATCGACAACGGAATCCTAAGGTGTCTGATTTTGGGCTTGCAAAGCTATTATGTTTTATAAAACAGTTACGTGACCACTCGGGTGATGGGAACATACGGGTAAGTATTTTTCTTACACAAGTTCTTTGTCCTTCATCTAATATCTAATCTGCATTTATCAAAATAGTTATGATGGACATTTGGATTTTGTAGCTATGCAGCAGCTGAATATGCTTGCACGAGTATGTTGATTTCTCATCGCTTGGCTCAGCAGGTTTGTTCAAGTATTTTTTTTTCAAGGATGCTATGTCTTTAATGATTTTGAATGGAGGATGGTATACATATGACGCAATGGGTAATTCATTGATGCAGGGAGCTATCACCAAGAGAATGACGGCAATAGAAGAAATGGCTGGAATGGATGTCCTATGTAGTGACAAGACTTGAACTTTGACGTTGAACAAACTCACAGTTGACAAGAATCTCATTGAGGCGATGACTGTAGGTGGTATATTTTCACAACCGAAAGTCACCAAAAATTCCTGGCCTAACCCATTGCTTGAACTCGTCTATTTAGGTTTTCTTGAAAGGGGTAGCTCCAAACACTGTTCTTCTGATGGCAGCTCGGGTCTCCCGAACTGAAAATCAAGATGCAATTGACAGTGCCATAGTCGGGATGCTAGCAGATCCAAAGGAGGTAAGTGATGGTGATGATAATGAAGCATAAGAGTTTTCCTATGCAAATTGATTGATTATGGAATCTGTCAATCCTATCTGCGTAACCTTTTATCCCTGTATTAACACTACCAACAGGCAAGGGCTGGCATTCAAGAGGTCCATTTCCTCCCATTTAATCCTACCGACAAGCGTACAACTTTGACTTATATAGATAGTGAAGGAAAAATGCATCGAGTCAGCAAAGGTGCTCCTGAGCAGGTATTTTTCATAAACATTTATATATTTAAGTATTTTGTATGGTCTATGCATGCTTTGTTCTGACTATTATGTCTTGCAAATTCTGAATCTTGTTCACAACAAGTCAGATATAGAGCGAAAAGTTCATGCTGTGATCGATAAGTTTGCTGATCGAGGCCTACGTTCACTTGCAGTAGCTTACCAGGTAAATAAGTTTTATCCTTCAATAACTTCCATTGTTTACTAAATACTAATCTTCAGGGTGTTTTGTCTTGGTATGAAACAGGAAGTTCCAGTTGGAAGGAAAGAGAGTCCCGGAGGTCCATGGCAGTTCATGATTTCTTGGAACAGCTCAGTTTCATGCTGCTTGCTCTCATATGGCAGTTTGACTTTCCACCCTTCATGGTGCTAATCGTTCCTATCCTGAATGATGGTTTTCTTTATCATTATTTTTTCCTAGTTTAAAATTGTTCTATATTGTTTTCATCTTTTTCCAAACAATTTGCTTAACAGGCTAACGGATGCTTCTAGTTGGTCTGTTAGCCAGTTTACTTTTTCCTACATATTCAAGTTCCATTTTCTTCAAACGTCTCTCATCATAGTGCAAAACTGATTCAGCTCAATATTTCAGGTACCATAATGACAATATCAAAAGATAGAGTAAAGCCTTTTCCTCTACCAGATAGCTGGAAGCTATCTGAGATATTTGCAACTGGTGTCATTCTTGGTAGTTACTTGGCAGTGATGACAGTCATATTCTTTTGGGCAGCATACAAGACAGATTTCTTTCCGGTACGAAGCTTCTTTTTGGGTTTTTTTTTTCCTCCGGGAACTGAGAATGCCTTGAACTGTGAATTTATATTTATCCCAGCATTACTGTGCCTATTAGTGTTCAATTTGATCATCAAAAAATCTCAATCTATTGAAGAATATATGAGTACTCTGATGTATATTTGGAAGCCATGGTTAGTTTGTCTATGGTGAATATAATTTACCACACTCTCAGTTGTTCTGATTAGCTCTCTTCTCTTGCTTCATAAATTTTCAGCGTATATTCAAAGTTCCGAGTCTGCAAAAAACAACTCGAGATGATTATCTTGCATCAGCAATATACCTGCAAGTAAGCACAATCAGCCAGGCCCTCATCTTTGTGACACGATCACGTAGTTGGTCTTTTCGTGAGCGTCCTGGTCTTTTGCTTGTGGTGGCTTTCTTGGTTGCACAATTGGTGAGTAATTTGTATCAGGCAAATCTTGCTTCCTTTCTAATTTTTTCTTTTCTTGGGCTTATCGACTTTTTCATGTGCAGATTGCTACTCTTATTGCGGTCTATGCTGATTGGGATCAGAAGGTATGGTTCTATTTTCTTTTTTTCCTTTGGGTCATTATTTTTCCTAGATATTTTTTGTTTCGACATACATTATTTTGATTTTTATCAGTGTTACGTTTGAATGACATTGATTTTTACCAATCCAAAAGCACGTTGTATGGCCATCTCTCCAGCATTGATTTTTTCTGATAGCAACAGGGGCTTACTCTTTCTTTGGGACTCAAGGCATTGTAAATGTCAAATTTTATTCTAAAACACATAATTGGCAGACAAAGTTTTGATCATTTCAAATCACGGAACAAGTGGAGTATATCGACCCTGCAGCAATCTTGCTTATTTGCAAGCAATCGATGATGGTGTTGACATCATAGATTGCACAGTACAAATGACCCAAGATGGAGTTCCCTTCTGCATGCAATCTCCAGACCTCATGGCGAGTACTAATGCTATGACTGCTTTCATGTCAAGGGCTAGAATGATCCCTGAAATCCAACCAGTAAATGGGATTTTTTCATTTGACTTGAAATGGAGCGAGATTAAAACCGTAAAGCGTAAGTTTTCTTACTATTGGCTGTCTTAATTGTCTAGCATATTATACTTATATTCTTATGGAAACTCTTTTTATACTACTAAACGAATTGCATATAAATGCATCGATGTCATGTCTACTTTTTCTTTCAAGAAAGGATATTATAAGCTACATAAACATTCATTTGATGAAACTTTTGATTAAAGAATGCATATGAGCAACTTAGTCACTAATTCTGAAAATGATTGGAATTGGCAATAATACTGATCTTTGGGCTATCTCCTTTCAGCGCAATTATACAGCCCGCTTGATGATTCTTACTAAAGTCACTTCTTTCTACAGTCTGTCTTCTATTTACTCATTTCTTTTTTTTTAATTGATGGTCATTCAGAATATGAAACCATTTGAATCCCCTCTTACAGTGAAGAAATGCCTCTCATTTTCTTGCGCATCCCCTATTATAGTCTTGGATGATGATAACCATATAAAGTAAAGTTCATTGCATGCTTTCTCTTGAGATATAGTCTTGTTTTCTTTAAGTTCTAAATCTCTTTTGTTGTCTTCGGTCGGTTCTCTCGGCTATAGTTGTGAATATTTTTATTGGTAATTGACTCTTTTATTTCTCAAAGTAAATGATAGAACAACTTCCTCTCCTGTGCCTCCCCTAGCACTGCAATGTCCAAGTTCTCTGAGGTTATGTAGCCTATTTCCAAGTTCTTGTGAATTATTTGATTAACAATCATAGAAACATGCGATAGATGTTAAGTTGCAAAGTCTGCAAAATCAGAAGAAAGACTTGCCTCCGTTTATTCGGTAAAATAGATGAATTTTAACAATTGTTATTCATCATAGTAATGAAATTTAGAAGAGATGAAAGAACTTGATCCATTGGCCACATTGGTATCACCTTTTCAAACATCTAGGTCTTCAATTCTATACCTTTGCCTTAAAAGAGATTTTTATCTCATGTAAACTTGCTTGTTTAAGGTTTATCATGCGGTTGTATATAATGGCACTACTTTGAATAATAGCCAATACTTTCGAATCTGGTGTCTTTCATATCATGCATATTATGGTTTACAAATTTGCTTACACTTTTTGAATTTATCCGCAGAATTGAGGCGGCTTGTGCTGCACATCCAACTGCTAATGTTTTCATTAACTTTGCTTCGATCAAAAGGTTAGTGCCTATTTTCATACTAGTGCGCTGAACTGGATTACAAAATTTGTTTTACAGAGTAGTAATTTCATTTGATATATTTCCAGTGCGGCTGCTTCTTCCATGGTTGCTTTGAAACAACCAACCATTAGAGTCATAGCTATCATAGCCGAAGGTGTACCAGAATCAGACACAAAGCAGTTGATTGCGTTTGCAAAAGCAAATAATAAGGTAAGCAGAAATTATAAGTCAAGATGGTCTAACAGTAAATGATTATTAGGATCATAAGTTCTGAAAATGTTGCTGCTAGGAACCATTGTTATTCAGAACTCATTTGCTGCGTTGATAGTTGCACTCTGCCTGACCTAGGTTCTCAATGGCATTTTCAAGTTGTTATTGGCCCTGCTACTGTTGGAGGCATTCAAGCTGGAGCTTTTAAGATTGGTGATACTGCAGGAACAATTGACAATATCATCCAATCCAAGCTTTACAGGCCTGGATCTGTTGGATTTGTGTCCAAGCTTGTAAGTCACTTATTCTTTGCGTTTTTTTTTAAATAAGAAATTTGAGATGATTGGAGAAAAGTCCATCTGTAGGACCTCGGGGGAACCATCTTTATTTTTTTATTGACTCTTAGTTTTAAGTTACTCAAATATTTGATCTTTCTTTGAGTTTATAAACTTAGTGCTAGTCACGCTATTTGCTAGTTATTTTGTTTGAGATTCGGAAAGCTGGTTACTAGATCTAAACTTTTCTTTACAACTTCAGGGTTGTATGTCTAATGAACTTTACAACACCATTGCCCGGGTTACAGATGGAATCTATGAAGGTGTGCACATCATTATGCTTGTACTTTAACATAACATATTTTAAGTTTAGCAAAATTGATGAGCCTTTGGTACTTTATATAGGCATAGCAATTGGTGGAGATGTTTTCCCTGGCTCAACTCTTTTTGATCATATCCTGCGCTTTAACAACATCCCTCAGGTAAATTATCCCTTCACATAATTTTGGTTATATACTTACATATAGCTCACTGAAATATTTTGATCCTATCAGATAAACAACCGTAACCACGTCCACTTTTAGCTGATCAGAATCTGGTACAACTGAAGATTGAAAGACTTATCTTATTTCATACGCAGCCACATAATCTAACATCATTTTAGCGAATTGCTGAATTGAACCAATGTGACCATTATAAAATTGGTTATGATTTGGTCAAACAGAATGGGTTGCATGGCTTTAAAAGCACTCTGATTAGTAAGAGTTTCGATCCTGGAGTGGATCTTCCAGTGTCCAACTTAATTTTTGGCTTGGTGGTACCGTATTGGATACATACATTGGTGTATCACTACAACTTTTGAGTATTATGGAAAAATATATTTGCACTAAACAAATAAACTTGTTACCTTTAACAATCATGCGGTGAGTTATTACCCTTATGTCTCGGAATGCTTTACTAGGATTTCAACGCTCTTCTAATTGAAAGTATCATTTCTTGAACCAGGGTGCCAAAAGTGGAGGTGAAATGGAGTCTGCACAAGCAAAGAACCAAGCTTTGAGGGAATTTGACATTTTAACTGACTATTCATAAACATTTTATGTGTTGCTCAGTGTGGAATCTGACATGTCCTGTAAATCTGACCAATATAGTCGTTAATACAAGAACTATCGTGGTTTCAAGGCTCTAGGTGAGGCATCGCCGTGCATGAAGGCATTTGCAGCAGCACAAGTTACAACATTCGATATGTTTGAGACAATTAACAGGAGGCCAGATATAAATTCCTTTGACAGAGATGGATGTAAATTATTTGATAGATTTTGTGACTCAATGTTTGGTATGGTGTGACCATGCTTCAACTGAAATAAATGTAGTCTGATCTTCATTATTTGATAGATTTTATGACTTGATGTAATACATTATCTTATTAATTACATTACTTTGCCTCATTTCATTGAAATGTTTAAGTTTGGCACATTTAGATTTTTATTTTCTAGAAATAAAACTTATAAGATGTTATAAAAAGTCATTTGATGGCAAAAAAAAAAAAAAAAGTCAACTTACAATAGCGTTTTTAAAACGCTATAATAGAGTTACTTTAGCGTTTAAGAAACGCTATAAATACTATAAATAGTCAACTTACAACAACATTTTTAAAACGCTATAATAGACTTACTATAGCGTTTCAGAAGCGCTATAAATAATGTTACTATAGCGTTTCTGAAATGCTATAATAGTCAACTTACAATAGCGTTTTTAAAACGCTATAATAGACCCTGTATCTATTATAGCTCCGGCAGACACAACGTTTGCTAAAATGCTATGGTAGCCTACCATAGCGTTTTTGAAACGCTATTAATGACCATGTTTCTTGTAGTGGAATTCAACTTCTTCTTTGTTGTCTGAAGAAACATCAGTGAGCAGTCGCATCATTTGGGCCATGGAACTACCACTCGAAATCTGTAGCGAGCATGATTTTACCCCTTACCACGCGCGTGCATGCTCAGCCCCCTACAACTACTAGCCTAATACTCCCCCATCTACCCTCTTTCTCTCTTATCTCTTCCGTGACTTTGGTCACTCTCTTTCTTAATTCCCACCACCCCCATATTTTCTCTCTCCAAGACTCGAGAGAACGATAGAGAACAAAGACCTTGATGGCAGTGGTGGTGTGCAGCTGAAATCACAGAGAAGGTAATGGTGGTGGTGGTTGAGTTCAGACCGAGCTGAAATCATTCACCTGCACTAGCAGCGGTACTGGTATTGGGTGGGCGATAGATGTTGATGAGAAAATATGTGTTGAAGGAAGCCATCCTTATATTTTTAGACGAGTTTCCTTATACTCCTCCATTTTGCCATATCCTGAATGTTCCTTGAACAAGACTCTACCAGACTTGTTTTGATGGACAAATGCATTGTTCATGGAGTCAGGAGTAATCTGAAGAGCTCCATTGCTGATTGTGGTTGACGATTCAATCTTTTCTTGCTTCTCTACTGATTGTGGTAAAAAAAGGAAAAAACCAAAATCAAATCCCTAGTTCGGTTCGGTTCTGACACAATTATAAATCGACCGAACTGATTAACACTCCTAGTTATTAATGCGATATATGAATATCATGCTAACTAGAGTTGATAAGGAATATTTATTGCTAATGGCTAACTAGCTATCGTGCTTAGAAATGAATCAAGTGTAAATGTATATGAACTACACATAGTTGATTTATTTGTAAACTTCTTTATTGAAGTAGTGTTCAAAATTAGAAATGGTGAGCCTATGAAAGCGATGAATGTTTGAGCTTGCCAATGGTATGACAGTTCAACGGTTAGAGCTTGAAGGATGGTACCACTAGGTCATGGGTTCAAACACAGCTTGCGGCATCTTTATGGGTTTTGGGATCCTATAAAAACCCCGATTGCCTTTCAAATTATTTTTTTAATTAAATTGTTTGAGCTTACGAGGATTTCGTTGTTTACATGCATACCCACCCAGCTTTTGGTTTGATATTACCTCATTTGTTATTCCCTCATGAGGCACGACCCACTTAATGGCCCGATAGACCTTGAGGCTCTGGTACGAAGCTTGTCCTCCAACGAGGAAAACTAAGCCACCATATGGAGTATGTTTTCTCGTAATATGGTGGGTCATTCTCGGAGAGTTTTCAAAAGGGGAAAACTAAGCCACTGTTCTAGACATAACCCAGGCACATTGGAGTGTTCCTAAGGGGAAGGGACGAGTAATAGAGCATAGCTCCTCTTTCGGCGTGCGCATTTGTTGTTATTTTTGTAGCCCTTATGATCAATCATTCGAGGTTGAGTATTTATCTCCTAGATGACACCCTATTTAAGATACATATATACTCAAAGTAGTTGTTGATGCAGTATGGGGGTTTGTCACGGTGAAACACATTTGGCACATGACAAATCTAATAGGCTATTAAATGAAATCAAATTTACTTATTTATTTCTTGCTATTATTGTTGCAAATAAGTCCTATGAATTGCAGGGAGGTAGATAAATTAACCATATTTGCTTGTGATGGTCTACCTCAAGATACATGTCTGGCGTTGACACGTTGGTGTTTGTTTTAAATGTTTGGATTTACATTTTTGATTTTGGTAAATAGCTTATGTAAGGAGGTAGATCGATTAAATTTGTTTGCAGCCAATGGTCTACCTCGATACACTGTCAACAGTGACATGTATACTGGCATATATATGATTGTGTTAACTTGATTATAGGCTTCATATTGATATTTATAATAGGTTAAAGACCCAGGTCTCAGGCCCAATGAATCTCTCCCTAGAGGAAAAAGTTGTTATAAAGGAGATAAGTCGTGGTGGGAATCTCTCCTCCAAAAACGTATCTCAATGAAGAAGGAGACCATTACGAGAAACGCCCCCTTCATGGTGCCATGCATGCTTAAGTCACATACACAGTTAATTATTCTTAATGTATATGAGAGATAAGAGGAAGCATGTACGAAAAACCCTACAACTATACTCTGTCCTAGTTCATTTTCTTCCTCAGTTTACTGACTTAAGCATCAGAGTGCCTTCAGCCACCAACAAGGTGATATTTGGCAATCTAACCCTGTTTTGTTGGTCAGATCTCGAGGATAACAGATTTGGACGAATCAGATTGGTGTTGTCGATGGGGAATGAAAGTTTCCTTTAAAAGAATAAAGTTGTTGGGTTCCTTATAACAAACTAGCAACGAGAAATATAGTGCAAATGGAACCCCTACAAATTCTCATGCTGACAATGCACATGATAACCCTCCCATTGGCAAAACTTAACTGCCAAATGGAAACATCCCCAATCCATAATTGAGGGGGGGGGCACCAGATGTGCAAGGCCGTGAGTTGCTGCTACAAGATCTGACGGTTCCCACCACTTGACTAGAACCCCAACAAGCCCCTACTCTTGGGGGAATAGAATGGTCCTTCGTGTGGATAAACTTTTGGGTGACATAGCCGAACTCACCAAAGTGGTCGAGAGACTCACACAAGAGCATATTCATCTTGTTGAGCACGCCAGAGATCCACCTCAGTAGAACTCTGTCGATCGTCTTCAGGAGAACCAAGAAGTTCCTGCAGAGCTTTGAAGATCCAAAACCTCAAAATAAATGAACCTCAAGATAATGGATCCAGAACTGGTGGACTTTGCCCACAAATCCCATTTAGGATTGGAGTTACAGATCCAAACACTTTGTATATACTTTCCATGCCACCATCTCCGATCGGATCATAAACACTCCTCTACCCAAGAAGTTCACCCCGCCAAAGTTCAGATCTTATGATGGTTCTATCGATCCATTTGATAATTTGTGCCACTTTCACAATATGATGGAGCTAAAAGAAAGCTCAGACTCTACCCTGTGTAGAACCTTCCCAACCAACATCCACGGTGGTAAATTGTTTTAGCAGCTTCCAACCACGGTCAATAGACTCCTTCCAGGCGCTAGTCACAACCTTCATCACTAGATTCATTGGCAGTCAGCGGATTAGAAAGGGTCCATACTATTTGCTTCACATCAAGACGAAATTTGATGAGAGGAATACGTGGTTGGCGGGTGCCGTGATGACACAGCTGTGACTACCTCTGGACTCAAGGGAAGACAATTATATAACTTCCAAACTCTAGAGCCTCTAAAGTGCATGGCGGCCCTGTTAAAGAGTGCACAAAAATACATCATTCTTGAAGAGACGTGGGCTGCCAAGAAAAGCAACGAGGCAGAAAAAATATTTCTCCCAACAATTCGGGAAATGAGAGAAGACAGAAGGCGAGAAGATAGACCGTGGGAGGACGACAATCATCCTAAAAGGTATCGGACCAGTAGCAAGTCTGATTATGACAAACATGAGTTCTTGAAGCTGCAGTTGAGCAAATTAAAGCCTGAACGATCAACTAATTCAGTTGGCAAGAAGTACAAGACTTATACTGCATTAAAAACAAGTATGGAAAAGGTTCTAAAGACTGTGGAAAACTGGGAAGACGTCAAGTGGCTACCCAATAGGATATGATGAACAAGCTGGAGGATTGATATACGTCTTACATGGCACATATGAAGACCATGGACAATCTAAGTGATCACAAATGCAATCTGTCAGAGAATTGCGAACAACAATACATCACCATGATTTTTCCACCAAACGCGCTAGAATAGACCGCCCAACCCCTACTCCGACCTTTTCCAAAAGAGATATGCAGGGTATTCATTTCCACCAATGATGCCCTAGTAATATTAGTCTCAGGAGCAAAATGGGAAGCCAGGCAAGTGCTCATTGATACGGGGAGTTTACCAACCTTTTGTATATGGCAGCATTCCGCTGAATGCCTTTCAACGTGGAAGGACTCACACCTGCCAACCACCCAATATATGCTTCAGCGGTGAACAATGCTACCCATTCGGATGAGTCTGATGGCTAATAGTAGCAGAAGCACCATGCAAACAAGTCCTATTAACAAACTTCTTTGTCTTGGACGCCCTAGAAGCATATTACACGATATGGGTGTAGTATCCTCCACTATGCACCAATGCCTCAAGTATTACACCAATGATGACGTTGGGGGTCATCAGAGGTGAACAACCAGCTGCATGTGAATGCCACTATGTAATAATGAAGTCTCCCAACAAATAGCAATTATAGTCAGGACTAAGGGAGCCATCACAGCATCCGCCCAATCCATTACAGACAGATCAATCCCTACCAGACGACAATGCAGCCCCAACTAGTCCATAGGGACGGCCGAACACTGGCCAACCAGAGGAAAAGACTACAACAATCTACCTTGATGGTCCGGAAGGCAGTAAAACTGTCAGAATCGGATCAAAATTTTCGGAATTGACCAAGCAATTGATCCAAATGCTGAAAGACAATCAAGACATATTCGCCTGGACATTGGACACGGTGGGTATTGACCCCTCCATCATCACACATAGACTACAAGTCAACCCAGACAAAAAGCTAATCCCACAGAAAAGAAAATCAGTCACCCCAGAGTGGAATTTGGCTATCAATGAAGATGTGAACTGATTGCAGAGTGCCAGAATGATCAAGGAGTCCCATTACCCAGACTAGCTAGCCAACACAGTTTTAGTTAAAAATAAAAACGAAAAGTGGATGGTCTGCATGGATTACACGGATCTCAACAAAGTCTGCCCAAAATACAGACTTCCACTTTCTCGTATAAACTAGATAGTGGATGCAACATCCAAGCACAAACTCCTCAGCTTTATGGACGGATATTCCGGCTATAACCAAATACAAATGCATCCATCAGACCAGGAGAAGACATCCATCATAATAGAAAGAAATACATATTGCCACCGGGTGATGTCGTTTTGATTAAAGAACGTTGGAGCAATGTACCAACGCATGGTCAACAGAATGTTCAAAGATCATATTGGCGTGACTATGGAAGTATATATCAATGATATGCTAGTAAAAAACCTACACAAAAGGTGACCATATCAAAGACCTACAACAAGCCTTCTTCCAACTTTGCAAGTACAGAATGAAACTCAATCTACATAAATGCACATTCAAAGTAGAGTCACGAAAATTCCTCGAGTGCATGGTCAACCAAAGAAGAATTGAAGTTGATCCGAAACAAATACAAACACTCCTAAGCATACAGTCGCCCACCAACATCAAAGGTGTATAAAGCCTTAACGATAGGGTATCGACTCTCAATAGGTTCATCTTCAAATCATCAAACAAATGCCTCTCATTTTTCAAAATTTTGAAAGGGAACAAAGCATTCAAATGGAATGAGGAATGCAAACAAATTTTCCAAAACCTAAAGGCATACATGGGAGTACATAATTACTTTTAAAGCCAAAGCTGGGTGAGATGTTATATTTGTATCAATCAATATAGGAACACGCAATCAGCTCCGCTCTCATACGTGAGGAAAAGGGAATACAAAAACCAGTTCACTACGTCAGTAAAACATTTGTGAACACAAAAGCTAACTATCCCGCCATGGAAAAATTAGCACTGGTGTTGGTCGTGTCTTCCAGAAAGCTACGCCCCTACTTCCAGTACCATTCCATTACTGTAATGATCGAACATCCACTTTGGTCAGTATTGCACAAACTCAAGTTGTCTGGCAGAATGGTGAGATGGACGATAGGTCTCTTTCAGTTTGACATCAACTATGCTAAAAAAATAGCAATATAAGCTCAGGCACTGGCGGACTTCATTACCGAGTTCACATGCGGTAGCAAGTATTAGCCGAACAAGGAGCAAGAAACTGTTGAATCCCACCCTCATGGATGGATCATGCGTTGTGATGGAGCATCTTACAAGAAGGGAAGTGGAGCTGGAATTATCTCTATGCCCCAGATGGGATGACTTTGGAAAAGGCCATCAAATTTAGTTTCAACGCTTCCAGCAACGAAACTGAATATGATGCACATTAGCCAAACTAAGCTTAGCTAAACATCTCGGAGTAAAAGACATCAATGTCTTCACTGTCTCTAAATTGGTGGTCAACCAGTTCAACGGAGAATTCCTAGTAAAAGATGCAATCATCGTTCGACGTTGTGCCAGGGTACACAATCACAAAGCAGACAACTTGGCAAAGGAAGCATCACACACAAAAGAAGTCATCAGTCCCCTTATCATAGTAAAAGAAAGCTCAATATTTGAGAATGATGCACAAAGAAGTATGTGCAACACATTAGGAGCACAATTTGATGACTCCAATTATGGCTTACATACAAAACATAACTCTACCAACAGACAAGAATGAAGCCCGTAAGCAGCTAAACGGAGCAGCATGATACACGTTGATAGGAGATCTACCACAAGATCGGTTCTAAGATGCTTGTCACCCGGGACACTGACGATGTTATTCAAAAAATTCATTTCGGCATATGCGAGAATCTTGGTAGAAAACAAGCTCACAAAACCCTAACAATAGGATATTATTGGTCAACAAAGCAAAATGATGCCAACAAACTTGTCCGGTTGTGTGATCCAGATGAGTAGTCTGTAGCCATTTGCACAATGGGGAATGGATATTGTAGGTCCGCTTATATTCTCCGATAGGAAGAAGTTCCTCTTTGTAGCAGTGGACTACTTCACCAAATGGGTAGAAGTAGAACCACTGGTGAAAATAAAAGAAGCTCAAATTGAAAACTTCTTGTGAAAAACAATAATATGTAGATTTGGAATCCCCAGAACCATTGTGACTGACAATAGGACCCAATTTGAAGGCAAAAAGGTCAAGAAGCTATGTGAGAACCTGAGCATCAATCACTCCGCAAACAAACGAACAAGCATAAGTTACCAACCGAACAATCCTTGAGGTCATCAAGAAAAAACTAGCAGTAGCAAAAGGATTATGAGTATCTGAACTGCCATGCATTCTCTGATCCTATAGGACAACAAAAAGGACTCCAACCATAAAAATATTATTTGCCCTAACTTATTGTCCAAGGCAATGGTACTAGTTGAAATTGGCATGCCCACCTTCAGAGCTGAACAGTTGATGAAGCATTGCTCGTCGGACTAGATATTTTCGAAGAAAAAAGGGACAAAGCTTCAATCAAAATGGCGGTTACAATAAAGAATGGCCAACTATTACAATGAGAAAGTCAAACCCCATTCATTCAAAATTGGTGATTGGGTACTCAGAAAGATCCAGCTAAATACAAAAGAACCAGGTGCTGGGAAGTTCAACCCAAATTGGAAGGGCCATACAAAGTGGTTAAAATCAATAGACCAGGAACATATTGGTTAGAAAATTTGAACGGAGAACAACTCAAGAGGCCATGGAATGTAGATCACATAAAAAGTTATTATCAATAAACTATCACATTCTAGCAAGTTTCTGTCTCTCATTCCAGTAATTTCAACTAGTTAGGACATCCAAGCCAGACTAGATATTTAAAGTAAAAAATCTTTTGTCCGATCAATAAGTTGGAAACAAAGTGTATTTAGCTAGTCAGGACAACCAAGTCAGACTAGAATTTACTTAAAAAAATTTCTTGTCAGATCACCAAGACGGACAACGAAGTTTATACAGCTAGTAAAAACCACCAAGTCAAACTGGATGATTAAATTCAAAAACCTTCTTGTCCGATCAACAAGTCGGACAACGAAGTGTATTCAGCTATTCAGGACAACCAAGTCAGATAAGATATTTACATAAAAAAATCTTCTTGTGCGATCACTAAGACGGACAATGAAGTGTATACAGCTAGTCAAGACCACCAAGTCCGCCTTTACGTTTCAGAATTTTTTTAGGGTTTTTTTCAGATATTTGGAAATTTCGAAGTGTATTTCAGATATTTGGAAATTTCAAAAATAAAAAGGGCTAAAGAAAAATGTACATTTTTAGGGTTTTTTTAAAAATTTCGAGGTTTTTATGTTAATTTCAGAATTTTTTATAAATTTATATTTTCGTAAAAATACAAAAATTCCATATTTTGAGGGTTTTTCGAAACATTTCGGGGTTTTTTGTAAATTTTGGGGTTTTTCGTATTATCAATTCTTCTAATTATTTATTGATTTTTGAAACAATCCTCTTAATTTTATAATTATCATTTCTTCTACTTATATATTGATTTTTGAAACCACCCCATGATTTTGAAATGATATGTTGATTTCATGTTTGTTTCATTTCTTGGTATTTTGGCTTCATTTAATTTGTTTAATAGATTTATTTACTTGCATCTTTTTTTTCCACAGATTATTCCATATACACTCAAAATTTATTATATATATTTTATGTATCCTCAAAATTTTTACGTTTTTTCTTTACACACCAAAATATTTCTTAAAATCAGGACACCGAAATGAACTCGAAAAACGAAATTACAATCCTTGGTCTAAACTACCAATTTAGACTATGAAGTGTATCTACGAAGACCATACCTCAAAGTCAGGCTACGTTTATTATATCTTCCAAGTCTAAACTACCAATTTAGACTATTAAGTGTATCTGCGAAGTTCGAACCTCAATGTCAGGCTGCACTTATTATATTTTCTAAGTCTGAACTACCAAGTTAGGTTACGCCGCGTATCTCTGTAGCCAGGCTTAATACATCAGCTCAGACTACTATCACATCACAAACACTCAATGAAGTCGTCCTAGAAACTACTCTACGGATATAATGAAAGGGGCAGACAACACACAAAGAGACAAATACGTACACTTGAGCCAAAAAACAAAACTTTTTAATCAAAATTTATTTGGTTACATCAGAAGCAACTAGGTCGAAAATAGTTGGAGATAGGGAAACATTATCGTTGCCGGCAGGTTCAGTTGGAGGAAGTGAAGCATGATCTTCATTGTCCGCGGAAGGAGTGAAAACCTCTTAAAAAACATGGTCAACTATTGCACAGTACTTGCTAAGGTCCCAACCCTCCTCCCCTTCCTTATAATAAAGGAGTTCAATTCTGCAAGAAACAACCTTACTGAACTCCATTTCAGCTACATTAGCCTTCTACTGCTTTGCCAGTACAGACAATTCCTGCTTGGTTTGAGCAAACTCCTCTTAAATTCCAACAAAATTCTGAGATGCCTACTCTTTAAGGCTTATCTCCACAGCCAACTACTCTTTCACAAAAGTGACTTCCGCAATCATATGATCTACTTGCCTCTCAGCGGCCACGCAAAGAGAAGACCAAGAATCTTCCATAATCATTGCCTGATCATGAGCTTCCTTAGTGACAGTCAACTTACTCTCCGAGGCAGACAACGACGACTACAGCTCCATAACTTTCTCATGAAGAAGGTCCATCTCCATCTCGGTAGATGTCACTTCGGCAACAAACTTATCCCTGACGTCCTCTACTTCTTTAAGCTTATCTTGATAAGCATTAACTATATCTTCTTGATAAACAACATTCTCCTTCAACTTATCTACCTGAGAAAGAGCATTAGAAAGCTATAGTCACTACTGCACGTACTTCTTCTCCAAGGCATACACCTCTTCACGGACAGCCTAATACTCGGACTCCATAATCCTAGCATAACTGAGGTGGGACATCCCTTGTTCAGAGCAAAGAAAAAAAAGTAAAAAATAAAAAATAAGGGAAGAAGTAGAAAAGTTGAAATATTTACCTCCATTATATGTTTCACATCTTTGTCAAAGTGTTTTCCAACAACAAAAATAGGCATAGGAGCCTGATTCATCAACCACTGATGCCATGCCTTGATATGATTGCATGCACTCACCTCAATCTCCGAATGCCATGAAAACCCACCATTCGTCCTGATATGGACAACCCTTGGGATGGGCCCCTTCCAGCTGACTTTTTGGATGGAGCACAAAATGGTTAGAGATGATAGATGATCCATGCTTTGTCACCTCAGCGGTGATTGGGACTTCGAAGATGATGGACATGCCGACCTTCCCCTTCTTGTCAGCAGAAGGAATAATACTGGATGAAAATGAGGTGAGTCATGCAATTGCTTCATACTTGGGTCAACAAGAGGAGGAGGAGAAGACTTTGAGTTCTGACCTTGATCAACAATAACCTCATCAAAAGATGAATCATACTCGAAGTCGTCCAAAGATAGGACCGCATCTGGGTTTTCAGACTTCTTTAGCGTAAGTTGTGTTACCTTGTTTGAAAAGATACGGGCATCCTCATCCGACATCTTGTTGTCGTCGGTCACACCAGCATGGAAGGAGTTCCTTCTCTACATCAACAAGTGGAGTACGGAAATGAGAAACATCCTCCTGACTCTTCTCCAAAGCTTGTTGCATCTTTATATCTTCCTGGTCAGTAAGATGGGAGTCATACACATGGTTCTTCCTTAAAGAACCAAAGTCCTTACTCCCTGATCTTGGGAGAATAGAAGGATCTTTGCAGAATTGTAAGATCTGCACTCAGACCATCAACGCCAGCAGAAGGAATAGCTTTAGCAACTGTGACACCAAAGTCACGTGCATAAACAACCGATGATAGTTCTTGAGCACTAAGGCCATAAAGGCCACTCTGGTCAACAGTCTCCAACTCGAGCACATCTTCAAGTGGTATCCAATGAAGGGAAATGAATCAATCCTTCATCGATTGCTCTTCTGCAGCTAGTTGCAAGTTGTTCAAGTCCCGAAGGGTCCTAAACAACTTGAGAATGGGTCTACCCCAAATGTTGAAGTACCTAGACTCCATGGAAGCATGGAAACATATCTTTTGCAAGGACTTGAAATCATATTTTATCTTGCTCAGACAAGTAGGCAAGATCAGATAGCAGACAACATTTTTGTTGAACTTCAACGTCAGCAAAGAATGTAGCGCATTCTCGTTCAGATGTATCCCGGCCTGCAGAGCCATGACCAAGGTACCAACCAAGATCCTCCAACCATTGGGACCCAACTAAGCAGGAAGAATACTGATCAAGTCCAGATACGACCATATGATATCTAGAATGAGAAACAAAGACCTACCTTGAACATCCGAGATACATGGGTATGTAACCAGCCTTTGGCTAGATAGGGCTATCACCATCTCCTAGCAACACATGATGCTAGTCGGACGAATGAGAATACGCATGACGGAGGTCATCCTAGGCGGCCCGGGTTGTTAGAATCGAATCGAAGAACTCCCCACAGGTGGTCACTTGGTCGACACTAAGAACTCTCTTGGGATTCATGGTGAAAAGTTTGTTAACTTAAAAGTAAGAGGAAAATGAACAAACAAGCTTTGCAAATGAAGTAAGGCATAAAGAAGATAACACACATCTCTACGCCCTTATATAGGATTATACAGTGAAAGACAACCAATGGGAGATCATGTAGAAAATGATAGTTGCACGAAACCCTAAAATCATGCCAAAACAAGCTGATTAGCGATGTATTGGAGTAACAATTAAATCGTGCCCATTGAGTCGACAACTTTTAATGACATTAAATGTTGTACATAGCAGTGATGATGAACCTCGATAACCCACCGCCGGACAACTAGTGGTCATGCAAGCGTCCACTAACTAGGGTAAGCAGCTAATGATACATCAAACAACCATTTTATCATGGTCGAACACGTGGCACAAATCATCTCTCATTAGGGACAATTAACATATCTGATCACTAAAGCCCAAAAGAGCATTAGTAATGGACCATGACCCAGGTTAAAGGCCAAGACCTCAGGGCCAATGAATTTCTCCCCAAAGGACAGAGACGTTATGAAGGAGACAAGTTCAGGCGGGAATCTCTCCCCCAAGGACGCATCTTAATAAATGAGGAGCCTGTTATGAAAAATATCCTCCTTCATTGCACCATGCATGCTTAAGTCACGTATAAAGTTAATTACTCTTATTATATAAGGTAAATGAGAGACAAAAGCAAGCAGGTATGAAAAATCCTACAACTATACTCTACCAAGTTCATCTTCTACCTCAATTCACTGACTAAAGCATCAGAGTGTTTTCAGCCACCAACAAAGTGGTTGTTGGCAATCTAACCTTGTTTTACAGGTCATATCTCGAGGAGAACAAATTTGGACCCATCAATAACTATTATGGATGTATTTAGGTAATTCTAGGGTGTATGGGATGAACTAATATTTTGGTAACTTCAATTATTTTGGTTTTCCTATTTTTTGTTAAGCTTTTATTTATTTGTTTGGGCTTTTATTTCATCAGTTTTCGTTGTCTTGAGATGTTTTGCTTTCTCATCTTCTAACATGTCGACCACTTTTCTGTAATCACATTGTTATGTGCTTTGTCATTTGACCATACTTTGTCAAAAAAACAACTGAGTTTGAGACCACTCATATCCTCTCACCTTGTTTGGAAGAATTATTATTGTTCCAAAAATATTAGTGTGTGCCAAGAATTTGTGTAAACAGAATTCCAATAGGTATCTGACTTCTCGAGGAACTAGACAATGAGTTCTAATGCCTTAATTAAGATGATTTTTTAATGTGCATTTCATAATGCTTGAAACTTGAAGGAAAAGAACATAATCAAAACAAATAACAAAATAAAAAGTAAGTAAAGTGCGAAAATAATAAAAGAAAGTAAATGCAAACCTTCAAATTAAATTGGGCAATTATAAATGACAAAAATAAAAAATAATTGAAAAATAAAATAAATAAATTGTTTCCGATTTGTTCTTGGTAAAAAGAAATGAAATTTTGTTGAGATGTGTCAATATGAATTATACAAATGGTGTTTGGGTTCTATTTATAGATCTAAAGGTAGTAAAATACAAAATAACTTCCTCATCCACAATTTAAAAACCTACAACCACTAGTTCCATGACATCAGGCCTAGTGTGGTTTTGAAATGTGAATAAAAAAGCCCAAACTGAACTAGATCCAAGGGCTTTAGAATGTATAAGCCATGGTCCATAGGGGTTCATAAATATTTTTGACCCAAATCCGAAAATTTATTTTCTTGGCCCAAACACCCCCCACCCGCAATTCTCTGATCATTATGACTTAAACATATATGATGATGCAGCTAACTTAGATAATTTATATATCTCATGTTTTGTTTAACTTCATTTAATTAGTAGGAGAAATCTATATATATTTTTTTTAATATTATGGCTTATAAGTTGAGCAATAAGATTTTGATTTCATCAGAATTTAAAAAAATTTAGTAAAATATTCAAAAATGGCTCAACGAGAAAACAACTTACCCAAACATTCGTTAGGTTGTTTTCCGAGCGTTTCAGGTAGTTTCAACTTACATGTTTTTGCGGTTTTAGTTAATAAAGTTTATAGTTATAACTATTTACTGAAAATTGATTTTTAATTCTGCAAATTGCCATGATCTTAGAAAATTCAATGTATTGTTTCCGTGATTTTTTTTTCCTAAAATCTTTCCTTTTTGGAAAAATTAAATATTTCTTGCTAATGACCTATTATGTTTTCTTTATTGGTTATATTATGTGTGCCAAGTTACCTACATCGTATGATCACATTATTTTATGGTTTTGTAATTGTGAATAATCAACTAGGTAGTTAGCATCATGGTAATACTCTCATGATTATAGATGCTAATAAACTTTAATGACTTACATAAGATTTTACAACTTATTTACTCATAGCCAATTTGGTTCCCCATAGGTGAATTAAGATTGACTGGTTTGAATAAAAATTATGGGTTTTTGTTTTGTATTTCAAAAATTTGGTAGGATGTCCACAAACACCTTAATTGATATAATGTAGAAATACTCAACCAATTAATGATTTTTAAATATAAATGCTACTTAGCATCTAATCTGAATGTTTAAGGCTCTACTAACAAGAGGGCCCAAATGGTTAGTGTTTATATTATTTTTCTTCTATGTGTGTTTTTTATCACTTGAGACCAATTAATATAATGAACATATATTTATTTTATTGCAGTTACACTACACCAAAAAGCTTGATTAGTTACACAGGGGTGGTCACGGTTTTAAGCCGTTGGTGTGTTTGCCACGGCTAAAAACCGTGGCTAAAGTGCCCAACGGCTTAAAACCGTGGCTAAAAAAAGGCTTGGCCACGGTTCTAAACCGTTGGTGTGTTTGCCACGGCTAAAAACCATGACTATAGTGACCAACGGCTTACAACCGTTGCAAAAGTGCACGTGTGTTGCACGTGGACGTGTGGAGAAGTAGGTCGATTTCTCGCGGGCGAAATTTTGCGAAAAAAAATTGCTTCCCGCTTTGTGTTCCCGCTCCATCTCCCCCCAACTCTGCAATTTTCAACCCTTAATTTGCTTCAAACCCTAAAATTTCAAGGAGAGGGAAAGAGAGAAGGAGAAGGAGAAGGAGAAGGAAAGAGAGAGGGAGAAGTCGAGGAGGAGCAGTAGTCGGTCGAGAAGGCAATACGAAGAGTGTAGAAGGCGAGACAGAGAGAGCTTCTTCTTCTAGGGATCGGTTCTTCAATCTGTGACCCTAGACTTCGTAAGTTTTCTTTGAAAGATCGCTATCTGCTTGTTTAGATCTTCCTTCTTAACAGGGGCGGAGCTAGGATTGCAGATAAAGGGGGGCAAATAATACATAACTATTTACGAAAATATTAAAAAACTGAGTTTTTGCAATTAGGGTGACATGGCGTGATTGTGAAAGAAAGATGATTAATTCAACTATACAAACAATATACATGGTGCCAATGGTGTTATGGCCTAGTGGTTAGGGCTGTGTGGGTTTGTCCCTCACGTCCTAGCTTCAAATCCCACCTGCGGCATGGTTATTTTCTAATGGGTGTTGACCTATAGGTCGTCCAATTGATAGGTTATGGGATCCTTAAAAACCCCTTCCTTTTTTTTACTTAGAGAAAACAGAAACATGCATGGTGGTATAAGATGAGAGTTGGTGAGTAGATGACATCTGACTTTCTTTCTGGCTTTGAGGCAGCAGGATGGTATAGTCCAAGGAGTAGTAGCAGTAGTAGCTGGACTGGACTAAATGGATTCAAGTGTATTTGTTGGACAACAATTTTATTTTTGGAATCCTCCTTCCTCTTCTCCTCTTGCTTTATCTGTCTGTTTGTCTCTTCTTCTCTGAAACTCACTCCTGAGTCAGAGCCTCCGAGGATAACACTTACACAACCAACCCACTCTCTTTTATCTTCTTATTCTTGTATGTCTTCTCGGAAGGGAAATATATGTGTGTGTATAAAGAGAGAGAGTTTTCTTCTTTTAGGCTAGCTCAGGCGAAGCAGACAAACAACAGCTTAGCCGAATCAACCTACGACCATCGTGTTTTTCCAACCGCCCAAACCTAAATGATTACTTTTGATTTTGAAATATCAGAGAGAAAACAAAGCAGATCAGATCCCAACCCCTGAATTAATGTAATATGTTAACTAATATTTTATCACTCTTACCACCATATGCTAGTTGAGTCTGAGGTAAGATAATCTTAATTCTTTCTTTTCTTTATTTTTTTAACAAAACAAAAGAAAACCAATGATGATGTATAATTTCCCTCGAATCCCCAACCCATTTAAAAATTTTAATTTGAATATGATCACATGCATCCCAAAGCAAACTCACCATGTATAGTACTTTTCTTATGGTCTCTTTGTTGCTCTCTGTGTGCGTAGGGGTGAATGAGTTAAAATGAGTTGGTGGTAATTAAGAGAGTGATATTAAAAAAAAATAAAGAGAGAGGGTGGGAATTAAAAAAAAAAAAAAAGATATTAAAAAAATGGAGTATTGAAGTGGGATTGGTGAGGGTGGAGTTTAAAAAAAAAATTGTTGGTTTAATTTTTAGTGGAGTTAGAAGTCAAGATTTCATACAAATGGGGCAACATAAAATTTTAAAGGGGGGCAATGAAAAAAATATAAGTAACTTAGTGAAAATTTTTTAAAAGATAAGGGGGGCAATTGCCCCCCTTACCTCACACATAAATCCGCCCTTGCTTCTTAAGCTCTCTAATGTGTATGATTTTTAGCTTCGATTAAGTGAATGTAGTTCAATCTATGCTCTGAACGATCAATCGTTGAGTTCTCTCTCTGCTTTTTTGTACTAATTTTTAGTTAGCTTGAATGAAATGAAGACACAACTTAGGTTTGCTTAACTAACACCTTCTTCATTCTTGTTTTGTTACATTTTCTAGTTTCAATCTCTGCAATTTCGGTGTTTGTTTCGATGGATTGATTGGCATTGCTTTATGTTCTATTTGTGCAAGTTTCGGATTTCTAAAAATTTAGAGAGACTCTTTGTAATTTTAGAGCTACTTTACATTTTTGCATCTTTATGTCATAAAAGATTTTCAATTCAGCAATGCTGCTAGTGTAATCTTTTTGAACAATTTCAGATCTGATCTTAACTCAGAGATCCCACCCAACTTGTCATTGTAGGTTTCCAACATCTGTTTTCGTTAAATCCCCTTCAGTTTCTTCTTTGCATCACACATACTTTACTAGATAGAGATTGAGATGGATCTGAAACTCTTATTTTTCATTCAGTTACTAAAGATCTATGGAGATCTTGTTTAGATTCATTCCTACAAACTTGTTTTTGCGGATCTCCTGTGCTTTCTAAATGTGTTTTCAGTTTTTATAATGTACTAACACAAGTGAAACACCCACCCCATTCGATACTCGTCCACTCAACTCTTTGATTTTCATTATTTTGGAGAAACTCAATTGAACTGAATTTGGTTATCACAATCACACGCGCATTCACATCTAGATTAAATCATTAAAATATATATGGGGGTAATTCGTATGCAACATTTTCTTTGCAATTACTTGTTTGGGTACCATGAGATTTTGATTTTTTTTCTTGATGTGAACCAGAAAAAATGGCATCACATATTGTTGGATATCCTCGCATGGGCCCCAAAAGAGAGCTCAAGTTCGCCTTGGAATCTTTCTGGGATGGCAAGACCACTGCCAAGGATTTGCAGAAGGTTTCTGCTGATCTCAGGTCCTCCATTTGGAAGCAAATGGCTTCGGTCGGGATCAAGTACATCCCCAGCAACACCTTTTCATACTATGATCAAGTGCTTGACGCTACAGCGATGATCGGAGCTGTTCCTTCCAGATACAACTGGACTGGTGGTGAGATTGGGTTTGACACCTACTTCTCCATGGCCAGAGGAAATGCCTATGTACCTGCTATGGAAATGACCAAGTGGTTTGACACCAACTAGTAAGTGATGATATCCTTTTTCATAATTTCAAACAAGTTTCATTGATCCATGGAGTTTTGTGTATTAATTGGGTTCTAATTGATGCAGCCATTTCATTGTCCCTGAGTTGGGACCAGAGACCAAGTTCACTTATTCTTCCCACAAGGCAGTGAATGAATACAAAGAGGCCAAGGCGGTATGTGCACTCAGGAATTTTATTATTAGTCGAATTGTAATGGTAGAGCTATGCCATGTTGGTATTACTTGGTAATGGTTAAGTCTCCTTAAATCTTTCCTTCTTTCTGTTTTGCAGCTTGGCCTTGAGACCGTCCCAGTCCTTGTAGGCCCTGTCTCTTACTTGTTGCTATCAAAGCCCGCCAAGGGTGTAGAGAAATCCTTTTCTCTTCTCTCCCTTCTCGGAAGCATTCTTCCAGTGTACAAGTAAGTCTGCCCATGAGTGTTGCTATCTATATTTCCTAGTATGCCCACTCCAATTAGTTAGAACTAATGAATGATGATCACATTTTTTGCAGGGAAGTAGTTACTGAGTTGAAGGCTGCCGATGCTTCCTGGATTCAGTTTGATGAGCCCACCCTAGTGTTGGATCTTGAGGCTCACCAACTTCAAGCATTTACTCAGGCCTATTCTGAACTAGAATCAACTCTGTCTAGCCTTAATGTTATCGTTGAGACATACTTTGCTGATGTTCCAGCTGAGGCATACAAGACAGTCACTTCTTTGAAGGGTGTTACAGGAGTAGGGTTTGATTTGGTTCGAGGGACTCAAACCTTTGATCTGATTAAAGGTGGATTCCCTTCGGACAAATACCTCTTTGCTGGTGTGGTTGATGGAAGGAATATCTGGGCTAATGATCTTGCTGCGTCTGTCAGTACCCTTCAGACTCTCGTAGGCATTGTGGGCAAAGGTAATCATCCTAGAGACACAATGCACTAGTTTTTTTTTATTAATCAATCAGGTTGAACTGATTTATCATGATATCAATTATCCTATTCAGACAAGTTGGTGGTTTCCACCTCATGCTCACTCCTCCACAGTGCTGTCGATTTGATCAACGAGACCAAGCTAGATGATGAAATCAAATCATGGCTTGCATTTGCTGCACAGAAGGTTGTTGAAGTGAACGCCTTGGCGAAGGCATTGTCTGGCCAAAAGGATGAGGTATCCATTCTTATCTTTAGTTCCAAAGTTTCTATTTTTGTATGTTTGCTGTTGGCATGCATCAATCAAATTTTATGGCCCTATAATTGTTCAGTATGGTGGTTAATGTCACTTTGATGTTTTCCTAAGAACCTCGGACCCTATAGTGCATGCTATCATACTGGGACTTGGCAATTTGATTTACCCAGATCTATAAATATTTATAATTATACTGAACAGCGAATAAATATAGTTGTGTTTGTCTCACTGTATTTGCTATATCGACAGGCTTTTTTCTCTGCTAATGCTGCTGCTCAAGCTTCAAGAAAATCCTCCCCAAGGGTGACAAATGAGGGCGTTCAGAAAGCCGTAAGTGATCTGAGGATATTTTGTATTTTACTGTTTCACAACTTTTCATGCTTACTAATCTTTACTGTCTATATTTGCTCAGGCTGCTGCTTTGAAGGGCTCTGATCACCGCAGAACTACAAATGTAAGTGCCAGATTGGATGCTCAGCAGAAGAAGTTAAACCTTCCAATCCTCCCAACCACGACCATTGGGTCTTTCCCTCAGACTGCTGACCTTAGGAGAGTCCGCCGTGAATTCAAGGGAAACAAGTGAGTGATCTCTAGCAATATTATCTGTTGACCTCATGATTTCAGCTTCAAGCAATTCTGTTCCACTAACATTTAATCCGATTTTCAGGATTTCTGAGGATAATTATGTAAAGGTCATAAAAGAGGATAATTATGATTTATTTTATTTCTTTTTTGGGCAGGCCGAGGTTTCTGAAAGAGAGAGAGTATTGCTTCTCAAGGTTGCAGAACTACAGGCCAGGTAGGTCATTACTGGTGCAGATCAAGTAGCTTAGTTGAAATTTTTTCATCTTTAGGATATATGAACTACTGATGACAGAAGACAAAATCTTATTTGAAGAAATCTCCTTTTTTGCGTTCCCTGTATTCTGTGCAGGATGGTTGGTTTAAACCAAGAGCTTACACTGGAAAAGTTGAAACATAATGAGGTATTTAAACAAGGATAAATCATTTTAATTTGCATCTTCTCTCTCTCTTTTTCGAGTAAATTTGTTCTAAGCTAAAGCTTCATGGATGAAACTCGAAGCTTGTCTGTTTGAATTAGAAGAGGGCTTATGTCAAATATTGAATGGATGGTGGTAATTTGTGTAACCCCCCAGCTCACATCCTTCACCTCATGCTCCTCCTTCTAATGATCCACCAAGTTATCAAACTGATGCTTGTGTTAAACTCAGTAGTAAGTTCTTCTTCCCATTCAATTCTCTTTATGACGGTTTATTCTAGTTAATTTTACAGTTACATTAAATTAAACATTCTCTTCTTTTGCAGCTGAAAAGAATGGAATCCCAATTGGCACACAGGTAATGCTCGAATTATATAACAATTATAATTTATTTAAACAAAAAAAAAGGATTACTATGTAAGAAATACTCTCAACTTTTACATTATGTTATAATAGGCGGGTTCATCGTGGCTTTATGTGTTTCCAAAAGGGATGAGAAATGTGCTGGTTTACACAAAAGAAAAATACAACAATCCTACAATTTACATAACAGAGAATGGTAAGAGTGTACATTCTTATTACAGAATTGGTGTAAAATTTATTAATATACAAATATTTGTTACATATAACAGGAAGAAGTGAAAGGGATAATACTACATTATCTTTAGAAGAAGCATTGAAGGACGGTCCAAGGATAGATTACTACCGTCGTCATCTTTTATCAGTCCTGCAAGCTATCAAGTAAGTGTATTCATCTTGTTACAAAACCCCCAATTCAAGATCTGTGGAGGACTGACTAAATGATATATCTATTTACTCTTCTTTTATTGCTCTCACCTTTTCTTAGGCTGACCAAGAGGTTTTAACATTACATTGCAGGAGAGAAGGGATATGGTTACAAGGGCTGCTCATTCCACCGTATCATTAAAGATTTCATGATCCAGGGCGGGGACTTCACTAACGGAAATGTACGTTTTCATTTTCTTCTTATCACTAAAAGAAGTAGTAAATTTAATAGATTTCTAGTAACGTTTTCTTTTGGGACTTAAATGTGCATTTCTTCTTCATTTTCCAATCTGGCTGCAACAGGGTACTGGAGGAGTTAGCATCTATGGTTCTAGTTTTGAAGATGAAAATTTCAGTTGTAAGTACCAAATCCATAAATTTTTTTGATTGGTTAGTTGACCTCTCGAACACCAAGTGCTTTGCTTCCTAATCAATATTTTATTAAGATCAGGTTATTAATTCAGGGCAATTGCAATATTTCCCTTCTATGGAGATAATGATGATTTTGTGTTTATTAGGATTTCGGTTAATAGCATTTTTATTGCAAACAAAGTCAAAGTGGCCTCTTTTCCTGAGCTCATGAACTTCAGCATTGGAGGTGTACACGTACTTAAAAATATGGCTTTATGGGAAGATCTGTTTTGTGACTTGTCTATGCCTTGATTAGTCCTTTCAGACATTGTCTTGGTACAATCATTTTCTCATAGACTTGTCTGCAGAGTTAATCTCTTAAAGACTTAAACTAGTTGGTACTTGTGTAGAAAATAAAGCAAAGAAAACTAAAGGAAAACAGAGTGAAAGTAAGTGGAACGGCCTAAGTATAAAGGACCTAGGCGTAGTTCCGTAGGCAGTATTTGAAAAAGTGAATAAGGAAGATGTTTTAAAGAGTGAAAGGAGGTGATAGGAAAGCCATGAAAAGTTGAAATATAATTGACCCTGGAGGTGTTATGGGCAATTTCTAAAGCAGGGGACAATAATATATGTGCCTTCCAAGAGTTTTACTAGAATGAATCTTTCTGATAATTGTGTTAATTTCCTCAAAATTGCTTATGAGGGAGGAAGTTATGTGTTGAAAGTCTGAAACTGAAAAATGGAACATCAATTCTGCTCTGTTAATTCTCCTAACTTGAGGTTTCACATTTGATATGGATGACTTAGTCCATTTACTCTTTATTTATTGTAACAAACAATATACCCATTTTACTATTGAAAGCACTATCGTTTATTTTATCAAAATTTTATTATGAGTATTGTAGCTCTGTTTTCAACAAATGGAATGGCCTTCAAAATCGCTGGTATGGTTACGCATGTTGTACACAGCATAAAAGTGAAGAACAGCTCGTAAAAGAAATCATGTTTGTTGACCAACTAGGGGAAATAACATGTGGTGGCCATCTAACCTAGTTCAAGTATTATATCTATTTTGTTCTTTTGTTCTCTTCAATTACATGTGGTGGCCATCTAACCCATGTGTAATCTGCAAATGACACACATTTTATCAATCTGTACCAAGCAACTTGCACTGTTAATGTGGACTTAGATATGTATTTTAGATAGATATGTATTTGTGTTTATAAGTTTGGGTACTCAGGTGGATTACTTCTTATACAGGATGCTATGTCCGTAGCACGTAACATACTAAAAAATCCAAAGCTTGTTCCTGGTGGCGGTGCTTCAGAAATGACTGTATCTGCAACATTGAAGCAGAAGAGTTCATCTATTGAAGGCCTTGAAAAGGTAAAGAGTGGATTGTAGTGTGTTCAGGAGAAGTTACTTTCTTCTAGATGCCAATCCTACTGGGTTGCTTTTGTTGTTTGTGGTGAATGACTTGCTTTAGCAATGACTACACAATTTGTTTTACTTTTAATTTTTTAAATGTTTGTATGTTTTTTCAATAACAGTGGCCTTATGAAGCTGCTGCTCTAGCCTTTGAAGCAATTCCAAGGACACTAGCTCAAAACTGTGGAGTTAATGTTATCCGGACAATGACTGCCTTGCAAGGAAAGGTAGAAATTGAACTGCATCTGCCTTGTTTTGTAAACTAATTGCATATATAGAGTCTATAAGATACAAAAGATAACAAAATTTCTCTTGCTATAATAATGAGATATTTCTTGCAGCATGCCAATGGCGAGAAGTGGATTGGCATTGATGGTAATACTGGGGCTATCGTAGATATGAAAGAGACAAAGGTGCCATTATGCAGTTTTTATTATTTTACATTTCCCTCTTGTTTTTCTCCATTGTAGTGATATTTTTGTTTATTTGTTTGTTATATAAATGTTATTTTTACAGATCTGGGATGCATACAATTGTCTCCAAGGAAACACTGCAGCACAGAGCGCGTCCCAGGCAGGGTGCGCTGCAGTTTCAGCGTGCTCTGCATTGCAGACAGAGTGCGATGTTGATCCAGACAGTGCGATTCAGCGTGTCTGCTGTACGTGCTGTTTCTGGCCGCAGCGGGTTTCAGCGTGCGCGGTTAGCACACTGGTTTTGAGCTGTGGTTGAGGTATTCTCGTTATTGGTTTTGTCTCAAACAGAGCAAAGCTTTATGGTTCATTGGTTAATACTCAGATTTATTTTTTTTACTTTTATTTTTCATTTTAACTAATAAGAACAAACGTCCAATATCACCACATAATTACTTTTAGTTGCTAATTTGGTCTATCTCATTGATAGCTGCATCTTTTAGTTGTAGAGAAGCTAGGAGAGTTATCTATACTTTTAGATTTACAGTCTATTCTCATACACTGGTTCGAAAGCATGTGAAAGATAAATTGTTAGTATTGTTGTACAATGGAATTTTAAAATAGGAAAAAAAAAAAAAAACCCTGAAGGAATATAATTGCTTGGAAAAGTATATGCATTAAGGATGAAGGTAAGGAAATTTTTTGTTTCCAGTGATGGTATGGTTTGTGTCTGTCATGGACAATGAGTTTCTAATGGAAATGTTATACTTTTCCTCATCAAAATTTTGAAATGGTGCTTTGCAGTCATGTCTGGTTTTGTCATTCTAACCAGAACCTGTGAAGGATTCAATTGAAAAACTTACAAAGATGATTAATTTTTTCAGATTATAAGTGTGTCAGCTGTATAAGAACATGACTGGGGTGCAATTTATAGATACTACTTAAGAAATCTACATTCATTGCGAGAATATTTTACACCCGAGAAGATTCTTGTACCAAAGTAAGAGTCTCTTTTAAGGAAACCCTGTGTTAGATCCCAAAACCAAACTGTCAATTAGAAGTTTCAGAACTTGAGAAACAGAAACATAGACAGAAGTTCATTTGTAGACCACCAAAATCCATTCGTAGGAATGTTTGTCATTAAATACAACTTTAGTTAGTAATTTCTCTTTGTTGGCTTCTTAAGCAATTGTATGGATGCAAGAATGCCTCATTTCAATTAAAGAGGATATTTGGCAATAAGGATTAGCCTAAATATCAGTCCAGCATGTGGCTTTTGATAGATTCGTGTTCAGCTGGGATGACATTCTTAATGACTAATGTTTTGTTTCCCCTTTCTTTTTCTACTTCTTGTAATGTGAGCAACTCACTAACTTCTGTGTCCTCTTTTTGATCATTAACAATTTTGCAGTGTGTTCTCATATAAAAAGGATGCAGCTTTATTGTTTTCTATTGTCTTGCTGCTTCTGTTATTTACATAACATTATTTTTTTCTCCTCAACATCTTCTAAGTTTCACATGTTATTACTCGGTGTCTCTTGAGTAGTTGAAAAATAGTAGAATTGGGAAGAAGATAGTTAAGTATCATATCAAAAGCCAGACAGGAAGAGAGAAGGTAGAAGAGAAGCCGTGGAGAGAAATGGCATGGCCTTGGTTTCCACGCCAAACGTTAAACTGTTTTATATAACAGGTGGGTCTGATTGCACCCCAAACTTACATAATCACACACAATCTATTAGACATACACTAAATAAATCTGAATTGAAAAACTTACATAATCACATACTTGTATCATATATATCTTTCATCTTTTCAAGGTGTTTGTTCCTGCAATAATCTACTTTCAATAGATTGTGCATGCAGGTTTATCCTGAAGGAACACATCTGATGATTCCATGGTTTGAGAGGCCAGTCATTTATGATGTCCGTGCACGCCCTCATCTAATAGAAAGTACCTCGGGAAGCCGTGATCTCCAAATGGTATTGACTATTTTCATCTCTATAGCTCTCATAACCTAACCAGCCTCGTGTTACTGAGGTATTTGATAGGCCTCCTATCAAGTTTACTTATACAAGGAGGAAGCAGGACTGATGGCGGGACTGATGGCAGATGCGCAGACTGTGAGGTGCTATGTGAGGTGCTGTGAGGGGCTATTGGGAGATGCTATGTCAGTAACAAGCTCAGACTGTGTGGCATTCTGTCTGTTACAAAGTTACAAGTCTGTGAGGTGCTCTGTCAGTTTGGAGGTTGCTCTGTTAAGTTTGTTAGACAGTCAGTGAGATAGCATTGTATCAGATAGCATTGTATATAAATAGGGGGAGAAATAGAGAAAAGGATTCATTCATTCTGTAAGAAATAATTGTACACTGAGCTATGCTCAGACAGGAGATTGGCACTCTCGAATGTTGCCTGATACATTTCATTGTAATTCTACAATTCATCTAATACAAGACTTCTATTCTTTCTAAAGCAGTTCTCTTTGAATACAAGATTCTTATTGCTTGTTCTCATCCAGATTGAATCTTGTCAGGCTTTTCTGCTTCCAGAATTCCATTCTGATATTGTAATCCAGAGTTGCTTGCTTGGATTCTACATTGTCTGCAGAAAATATCATCAAGAATAGGTTAGTTCCTATCAAATTGGTATCAGAGCATCTCGATTCTTAGGGGCAATGGCTGGAAAAGGAGTTAATACTAATTCAAGATTGGAGATTTTGGAGGAATCGATGACAAATGTGCAAGGAAAACTGGAATCTTTGGATGGGGGTTTCCAAGAACTGAAACAAATGCTGGAACAGGCTTTGAAGAAGCAACAAGAAAACACTA
Source organism: Berberis vulgaris (assembly GCA_963556465.1). NCBI lineage: Eukaryota > Viridiplantae > Streptophyta > Magnoliopsida > Ranunculales > Berberidaceae > Berberis > Berberis vulgaris. The sequence goes on from OY747126.1 coordinate 54,160,921, forward strand.
ACACAGTTCCTACTAAGGAGAAAGATCGACTTCCTCCAGACAATGTTGAAACACAAAATTTTGATTGTGGCAGAGGGGGATCTTCCTCACAAGGGTTCCAATTTGACAGAAGACCTAAAAGATTGGAGCTACCTACCTTTGAGGGTTCGAACCCAGACGGCTGGATTATGAAAGCTGAGCGATTTTTCTCACTCAATCGATACAAAAATGAGGAGAAGATTGAAGCTGCAGTGATCTCTTTTGAAGAGGATGCTCTCCTTTGGTATCAATGGGAAAGCAAGAGGCGACCGATCATTTTTTGGGAGGAATTGAAGGGACTACTCTTGAAGCAGTTTCGATCTACCCAAGATGGGTCTCTTTGTGAGCAATTCCTTGCCCTAAAACAAGAAGGAACTGTGTCCGAGTACCGAAGACTCTTCGTCTCCCACGCTGCTCCATTAGAATCCTTGAATGAAGAAGTTGCTTTGAGCTAATTCATCAATGGCCTGAAACCCTCTATACGGGCGGAGGTTAGGATGTTAGATCCGGGTTTCTTGGGTCGGGCCATGGATCTGGCCCAACAGGTGGAAGAAAAACAAATGCAAATGGGTTGGGCTAAACAAAGTTTTCAGGGTTTTAGCAATAAGCCCATGGGCGGCCCAAAACAAATGGCAAATGGTTCATTAGGGCATCAAAGCTCTCCTTATCACAGAGAGTTTGAGCGCAAGAACATTCAACCTGTTCTAACCATCGAAAACCAGAAATCGGCAGCCGCTAGGGGTGAAATTCGACGTTTTTCAGATGCCGAGTATCAAGAAAAACGGGCTAGGGGGCTATGCTTCAAGTGCGACGAGAAATACTCGCCGGGACATAGGTGCAAGAGGAAGGAAATTAGCGTTCTCATCGCTCAAGCGGAAAGTGAAGGGGAGGAAGAAGAGGTGCAGGAGTGTGAGGCTCAAAAGGAGCTTGATGTGGTTGAGATCAGTAGAGGGGTCGAAGTTTCGCTAAGTTCAGTCATAGGGTTGACAAATCCAAAAACAATGAAGATCAGAGGAGACATTGAAGACCAATCGGTGGTGGTTCTGATCGATAGTGGAGCGACACACAACTTTATCTCCCGCAAGGTGGTAGATCAGCTCAAACTATCAATCACGTCAACTGGGAGTTATGGTGTGATGATGGGATCGGGTGATTCGGTGCAAGGAAGTGGGGTTTGTCAAGGGGTAAAATTAAAATTGCAAGGGATCGAAATCGTGGAGGATTTTTTGCCACTTGCGCTGGGTAGTTCTGATGTAATTTTGGGGATAAAATGGTTGGAGACTTTGGGAACCATATCAGTAAATTGGAGGGAGCAGAGTCTAAAATTTCAGTGTGGGTCTGCATCTTTCGATCTCAAAGGTGATCCTTCATTAGGACGAAGTTTGGTTTCTCTCAAATCTATGTTAAAAACCATCAGGCAGGAAGGGCATGGCTACTTAGTGGAATTTGGGGAGATGTCATTACCGGTGACAAAGGAGACAGAGACACCAAAATTCTTATCTGAAGCTCTAATGAGGTATGAAGGGGTGTTTCAGATGCCTTCGGGGTTGCCTCCAAGACGAGGGTATGAACATGCGATTGTTATGCAGGAAGGTTCCAGTCCGGTAAATGTGAGGCCCTATCGCTATCCTCAGTTCCAAAAGAATGAAATTGAGAGGTTGGTTTCTGAGATGCTGGAGGCGGGAATCATTCGACAGAGTGTAAGTCCATATTCTAGTCCAGTTTTGTTGGTAAAGAAAAAAGATGGCGGATGGCGATTTTGTGTCGATTATCGCGCGTTGAATAAACAAACAGTTCCTGACCGGTTTCCGATTCCAATTATCGACGAGTTATTGGATGAATTACATGGAGCTGCCATTTTTTCTAAATTGGATCTCAAGTCCGGCTACCACCAAATTCGGCTTCGCGAAGGGGATGAAGCCAAGACCGCTTTTCGCACACACGAAGGGCATTACGAATTCCTGGTGATGCCTTTCTGCCTGACCAACGCGCCTGCAACATTTCAAGCGCTAATGAATTCAATTTTCAGGCCTCATCTACGTAAGTTCGTCTTGGTATTTTTCGATGATATATTGGTATATAGTAAGGGTGTTGAAGATCATTTGGCTCATTTGGAAACGGTGCTGGAATTATTACTGAAGTATCAGTTGTATGCTAACCGGAAGAAATGCGAATTTGGGTGCTCAGAATTGTGCTATCTGGGCCATATTATTTCGGCTAAGGGAGTGGCAGTGGATCAGTCCAAAATTCAGGTGATGTTGGAATGGCCTCGACCTAAGAACATCACTGAACTACGTGGGTTCTTAGGCCTCACAGGTTATTACCGGAAATTTATACAAGGTTACAGTAGGTTGGCTTGGCCATTGATAGCTCAATTGAAGAAGGATGGGTTTGATTGGCAACAAGAGGCTGAGGAGGCTTTCCTGAATTTGAAGCATATCATGACTCAGGCTACGGTGCTTGCAATGCCTGACTTTTCGCAAGAATTTGTCGTCGAAACTGATGCTTCGGGTTACGCAGTCGGCGTAGTTTTGATGCAAGCTCAGCGACCGGTGGCGTATTTCAGTCAAGTGCTTGGTCAGAGAGCTCGATTTAAACCAATTTATGAAAAGGAATTGATGGCCATCGTGTTGGCAATCACCAAGTGGCGAGCGTATTTGCTGGGGAGGAAATTCATCGTAAGGACTGACCAGAAAAGTCTGAAGTTCTTATTGGAGCAACGTGTGATTGGCTCAGAGTATCAGCGATGGGTCAGCAAATTGATGGGATACCAGTTTGAGATTCATTATCGGTCGGGCGCATCCAATGCGGCGGCAGATGCATTGTCACGCATTTCTCCTACACCAAGTTGTTCTCAGATTACTCTACCTACTTGGAGAGATTGGTCTGTGTTGAAGGCAGAGATAATGGCTGATGCAGAGGTGGATCAATTAAAACAGAAAGTTCATCAGGGATCAGCTCTTGCCGGTTTTGCAATTTATGAGGATTTGCTTTACTTCAAAAACAGGTTAGTAATTTCCCGTTCCTCTTCTCTCATCCCTACTATCTTCCGGGAATTTCATGGGTCGAAAATGGGGGGCCATTCTGGGGAGACTAAGACCTACCACTGCATTGCTAGAGAACTTTATTGGGTAGGCATGAAATCAGATATTAAGAAAAGGGTGCGGGAATGTGAGGTGTGCCAACGCAGTAAATCGAGGGCTGTGTCTCCTGCGGGATTGCTCCATCCTATTCCTTTTCCAACTCAGGTTTGGGATGAGGTAACAATGGATTTTGTGGAGGGTTTACCACGTTCGGATGCTTTCGATACTATTTTGGTGGTGGTTGACCGTTTGAGTAAATTTGCACATTTTTCGGGTTTAAAGCATCCCTTCACGGCTGAGAGTGTGGCGGCAGTTTTTGTTCGAGATATCATCAGGTTACATGGGTTTCCCAGTTCCATCATTTCGGATAGAGATAAAATTTTTCTCAGTAAATTTTGGGGTGAGCTCTTCAGATTGCAAGGGACTACTTTGAAATACAGTACTGCTTATCACCCTCAAACTGATGGTCAGTCAGAGGTCCTCAATCGGTGTCTCGAAACGTACCTCCGTTGTTTCATTTCGGAAAGGCCAAGGCAATGGTGTCTCGAAACGTACCTCCTCAATCGGTGTCTCTTTGAATACAAGATTCTTATTGCTTGTTCTCATCCAGATTGAATCTTGTCAGGCTTTTCTGCTTCCAGAATTCCATTCTGATATTGTAATCCAGAGTTGCTTGCTTGGATTCTACATTGTCTGCAGAAAATATCATCAAGAACAGGTTAGTTCCTATCAGTATTGAAGTGCATATAAGGTGATACCTGAAGAAATTGTGGATGCAAGTTTGCAAAAACTATTCCAAGGCCACTGCAACTGTAAAAGTTTGTTCTTAAGGGGTTATGGTTTTGGGATATGATCTCATATATTGCTCCTACGATTTTGCCATTTACTCCTGTTTTATTACAATCACATTTCTTAATGAGCATTTGTTCCTATAACCAGACCTTTTAGACTTGATTATCACCATGCATGTGGATTTTCCCAAATCGAAAGGAAACTAGTGTGCCAAGTCAATTCTCAATATTCTTGTAGGTCTGTAGGCGTATAGAATTTATTGAGGCTCTTTTAACTCTTTTGAATCTTATTTCTGATGTTGTACAATTGGTTTTTTCATTTTATATTTTGTGTCCTTGTGAACTTGTAACATATTTTTCATTTCAAATTACTTCTCTCCTGTCATAATTACTTTGTGTGACTTTTAATTGCATAGGTCAAGATTGGGCTACGAGTTCTAACAAGACCTGTGCCAGAAAAGTTATCATAACTGCCAGGACAGTGGGTACTCTGCAGTGAAACAGAGCGCACTCTGGTTTGCGACCAGCAGCAAGCTCGCATCAGTGCGTCCCTCGCAGAGCAGCAGTTCATCCCTCGCAGCAGCAGCAGTGATTCCCTTGCAGCAGCAGCAGCAGTGCGTACCTCGCATCATCAGCAGATCGTCCCTTGCAGTAAGTCCCAAAATCTGCTATTGTTTACTTTTTTTTTGCAGTATTTTTACGTCTTAGTTTTTATTCTTTGAACACCACATTCTCTCTTCATATTGGAACTGGAATGTGCAAAACTGAGTGAGTGGAGTGATGACATGATTTTTGCAGGAAAGTCCAACACAAATAGTAGCCGGGATTACAAAATCAAAGGAAGTCAAGTAGATAAATTCTTCCACGCATTTGGTGCCATTGCTGCCATTCTTGTTTGCAATACCTCCGGTTTGTTGCCAGAAATACAGGTTAGATTTTTTCATTCATTCCTGTTTTTTCAATGATACACACACAATATTGTTTATACTTGAAATCAGTCATTATAAAGCTTATGAATGAATATTATTTTACAGTCGACATTGCGCAAACCGTATTATATGTCTACGACATTGTGTGTGGAAAGATGAAAAACATGAGATTAGGTGTGGCAGTGGGATAAAAATGTTGAGAGAGTATTGCTGCCTTCTGGAAAACAATTGGTAATGCTTTTTAAGTTTGCCAGTTTTTTTTTTTTTTTTTTTCCTGGAATGTAAAATACTAATGTTTGAATTTATATAGATACCTGTTATGCAATGTCATTTGTGAAGGGAAAATCAAAGAAGTAAGTGCTTTCGAGTGACCTATATGATTTTATATATTATAATTAAAGTTTACTAACTTTTAGTTTTGTTGAACTCTTATATATTTTTAAGGCCATTTGGTCGCCTGTGGTGGGATGAGGCTGTTGGAACTGTAGTTACTAGACCTCAACCCCATAACCAGGTTAGACCTTATATGCTAGACTTATTTTTAATATATGTACTCTGAAGATTGCATGCAATCTCATTCTAATATCAAATTTGTTTGTCAGACTCTTCTGCATCCTGAGCAAGACAGAGTTCTCACTCCCCGTGAAAATGCCAGGCTACAAGGCTTTCCTGATTACTACAAGCTTTCTGGTCCTGTTGTTGAGAGGTAACTGACTTCCTCAACATGTCAAAACATCTAAATTTCTATAAATCTCTTATATTCATAGTTTCTTGTTTGTTTGGAATTCATTAGTGATTTTATTCAATGGTTTTATAACTGTTAAGCACTCATACCATGATCTTGCACACCCAAAACAAGGCCTGAACTTGACTAGCTAACTGCTTTATATGCTGGTCTTCAGACTCTTCAGGCCTATCATCATACCTAGCCATTTCTACATGCCTACTAAGGATCCAGATCTGCTTCCATCTTGTTTGTACAGTCCTATTTCTATTTTGTTCAGAGTTAGAATCATAATATAAGTAATATGATTATCATCATAGGGAAGCTGCAACACTATAAATTTATTGTGCGGGCAGTGATGGTATTCAACTGCAAACACCCAATGGTTTTCATAATGGCTGCTAAGATTTGAAAACCTTCATTTTTTTCCATCTGAACTGTTTGAATCTGTAAGAAATAGTAGGAAATCAGACTATCCAAAGAGTTTAAAGGCACCAAACTTCATCTGATAAGAATTGGTAAGCAAAGTCACATTTGAAAACCAAATGGTCTTCTGTTTCAGCAGTAGAAAGAGATAAAGGGCAGGCAGGCACCCTCCACTCTTAAATGATTATCAATTGGATTACTAGTGGTTGGTAAAATACCAATCAAAGATTTCCATAAAATATTTTGATTCCTTTTAAAACATGAGGTATGTTACTGATTAATCTCATAGTTCCATCCATATAGTTTTGAATCTTCTTCTCTAAATGAAAATAGGAAAAAAAATTCTTAAAAAATTTCACATGTGTCAGTCTTTTTTGGTACATCAATGATATAGCTTGGGTGTCTCAAACAATTAATGTATCACAATAGATATACAAATCTCCAGGCATGTCTTTATGGCTAAGATTCATGCATATACTAGTACACCAGAAATTATAGGTCATGTTTGTCTGTCATTGAGTACTGACTAATTTTTATACTGCAGGGCTCTGAAGGTCTGAGCCAGTACGGGCAGCAGTATGTTGGACAGGAGAATGCGCATACATTGCTTGTTTCTGGGGTGCAAAGTGTGTCGTTGTATCAACCATCACCGGTGCCATATACAAGCAACTACCAGGTGCTGCATTCTCATCATTTTCAGTATATTGAACAAGCAACTACCGAAAGAAATGGAGCCTGTTCCTAAGGGCATCAATGTATTTTCTTACATTATAACTAGGTCGATTTGTATTGTTGGAAAAAACATAGAGAAATTCTTTTGTTTTAGATGCGAGCGAAACATGATATAACAAGGTTCCATTTGTTCAGGTTAATCCTGTTATTGTACATTAGTGCTATTTGTTTACATGTTTTTGTTTGGCGTCAAAACTTGACAAGTTCCTTTTTACGGTTGATTTTGTATTTATCTAGCATATAGTTTGGTGGAATCTTATTCGTGCCGGAGGCATGACACAAACCATAGTAAGGACTGATTTTGCAGGTGCCACGGCTGTGATTTTGCTGCAGAAGCAAAAAAAAAATATAATTTTTTTTTTCGATTATATTAATTTGCAACGGTTTCAAACCGTTGCAACAAAACAGATTTTTTTTTTTTTTAATATTGTTTTAATTGCCAACGGCTTACAACCGTGGTTGCAGCTTGCCACGGCTAGGAACCGTGGGCGTTCTTCATCAGTTGCTACGGCTTACAACCGTGGCCAGGGTTAGCCACGGCTTAAAACCGTTGCTACCTTGTTAGCTACAGTTTATTTCTAACTGTTTAGCCACGGCTTAAAACCGTGGCCAGGGTTAGCCACGGCTTAAAACCGTTGCTACCTTGTTAGCTACAGTTTATTTCTAACTGTTTAGCCACGGTTTCAAACCGCGGCCAGGGTTAGCCACGGCTTAAAACCGTTGCTACCTTGTTAGCTACAGTTTATTTCTAACTGTTTAGCCACGGCTTCAAACCGTGGCCAGGGTTAGCCACGGCTTAAAACCGTTGCTACCTTGTTAGCCACGGTTTAAAATCGTTGCTAATATCCACACGTTATCACGGCTTAGAACCGTGGCTATTGTTGTAACGGCTAAAAACCGTTGCTATTGTTCTTGCAACGGTTTAAAACCGTGGCTAAATGCTGAAAATCACCACCCCTACTCAAGCATAAAACCGTTGCTACAATGTTTAGCAACGGTTTATAGCCGTTACAACAAATTTCGCGACGCCTCTGTAGCCCACGGCTCTTAGCCGTGACAATGAGTTACGCCCACGGTATAAAGCCGTTGCTAATGGGGGTTTTTGGTGTTGTGTTAATCCCCCCATTCCTCATGGTCATGTACCTATTGTTCCTCTTTTGAATGAGACTAATTTCTCGGACTGGAAAGAACATATTGAATTCAATTTTTGAGTTATTGACCTTGACATAGATCTTCTCAATAATAAATGTGCTGCTATTACTGATGAAAGCAGTGAGGATGAAAAGTATGCCCATTCAATAGGAACTAGGTCGAACAAATTATGTATCATGTACATGCAAATGACTATTGCAAACAACATTAACTCATCCCTTCCAATCACTGACAAAGTTAAGGAATATATGAAAAATTTAGAAGAACACTTTCATGTTGTTGACAAATCCCTGGCTATGAAACTTATAGCTGAACTGACTATTATCTGCTTTGTTGGTATATGTACCATGTATGAGCATATTATTGAGATGACTAATCTGGCTGCAAAATTAAACAAGTTGGGCATGATTGTGGATGATTCTTTCCTCGTCCAGTTCATCCTGAACTCATTGCCTTCTCAGTATAAACATTTTCAGATTCACTTTAACACTACTAAGGATAAGTGGAATGTGAAAGAATTGTCCAACAAGCTAATTCAGGAAGAGGCAAGACTTAAGCAGAGGATAATAGTGCTTTCAAATTAAAAACCCTGGATCAAGAGACAATCATGTACAAAGAGATTGAGGTGAATAGTGAGGAGATAGTCTCGATCATTCGCGGTATGGATAGTATCAATGATTTCTACATAGTTGGGAGAAAACAAGGCTATGGATTAGATCTTCTAGGTGGGATTAATGAGTTTAGTGATAATCCAGAATTGGGGGCGATAGGTGATTTATTGGCATTATTAGACTTCGCAAATATTTCTATTTTGGTGGTGCAATAATTTATTGGAGAGGAAAGACATCAAGGTGACAACATAGTATCTCCCGCATAATAAGTCAATCAACCTGCGATGAACAACAACAAATTCCTCTGGTTGATGCCAAGTTTGTAATATAAGTTAAACAAATTTGATCTAAGTATTTATAAATATCAATTTTACGAATTCAAGACTAGACAAGGACGAATAATTAACTCTGTTTAGAGTAGTTTCAATGGTTAGACATTGAACACACATGAGAAAAGAGGATCAAATGATGAACCAATTTAAAATGTTTGCAGAGCCTTGATACACCCTTTTGCTTGGGTTCGTAGTATAGGACTAAATTCTGAATGTTTTCATAGAATGTATGCATGTTTTGAACACATAAAAGATACATACATTGGAAAGTAGCACGTCAAAAAGATGAAAAATTACTACCCACCCCCAACTACAAGAGCATTCCTATTAGAATTATTAATAATAAATATTTAAAAATTCAATTCAGGATGGGCGGGATTGAAAATCTTCATCCCGATTCCATCCCACTCTAGATCGAGATGGGACGGGATCGAAATGGGTTTGATCAATCCCAATAACATCAGAAAAAATCGAAACAAAACGGGACCGGATCGAGATTGCGGGATGAGATGCCCACCCCTAATAAACAGCACAAGGCAATGTTTTTCTTATACCTATTTATTAATATTATTGATTGACTCTAAGTTATATGTAAACAAATTTTTCTTTGGTAAATATTCGCTTAAGAACATGATTTGTTTGAACTCGCCCAATAATTTTGTCTAATGCAACCTTTCCTTTAAAACTATTCATAATTTCTTTACCTGTCAAAGTCACAATTTGATTTCCAAGACAACTATGTGGTAGAGTTTTGATGGACATGCGTGTGAGAGCATCACATGTTGAGTGATGTCTTCTTGAATATATTATTTTAAAAGTGGCATTTGCTCACCCGAGTCTAGAAGCACTCGAGTAAATGTGGCATGTTTTCTTCTTTCACCCAAGTCAAGTAGTTTCACCAACACCCAAGATATTCTAAAAAGGAAGTTAGAGAGAATGAGATATATTTGATAATTGGTAATATATGTCCAAATAATAGAAAATGTAACATTTTGGAAAACTCTCTAGAAGAGGTTTTTGAGTTCCAATATTCAGAGAACTCAAACTCTTTTTTTCCAACTTATCTCCACACTAACTTTTATTTTGATCCCTCTCTTGACTTCCCCATCGACTAGCCCCTCCATCAACCCTAGTTTTCTTCTTTCCACAAGAGTGATCTCCATTTTATGTTGCTGATTTACTGTTTCTCTTTGTGTTTATTTTGTAGGTCTCGAGTGTAGCACGATCCATCCTCTCCATTTGTATCATTGCTCCGCCATTTCTAGCCTTAGAACTCCCTTCACAATCATCATTTCACTCCTTAATTAGCCGCCTTCACACATCAAATTGAATCTAGTCATCAAGATGAGCAATCAACACCCAATCCCATTTGTATATAAGGCTGATTTACTATTTCTCTTTGTGTTTATTTTGTAGGTCTCGAGTGTAGCACGATCCATCCTCTCCATTTGTATCATTGCTCCGCCATTTCTAGCCTTGGAACTCCCTTCACAATCATCATTTCACTCCTTAATTAGCCGCCTTCACACATCAAATCAAATCTATTCATCAAGATTAGCAATCAACACCCAATCCCACCCAACAACAGCAGCTCTGTTAATCACAGCGCAAAATCTAGAGAACCGGGTCCTTAGAGCCAGAACAACAACAAGGGGTTCTCTATCCGTGTGATTGTGTTCGATTGGGCCATTATGAGCATCTCTAGGATGATGGATGGTATTGGGTCTGGCTTGTCTGGCCTGGCTCTCTAGAAAAGTACTAATCACAGATTTTCATATCAAAATAAATCCCACCCTATTAGAACTCACCCCTTACATCAAAATCCAATACACCCAAGCTCGTGCCCCCTAGTTTTCATCTATCAAGTTCATTTTTGCTACCTTTATCTACTTATGGACTACTCTGGCTGGTTTACATCACCTATCCTCGTCACAAACACCTTTCCCATTCCCGCCATGAGCCTCACACTACTGGAACAACATAGACCACACTCGAGCCCATTACAACATTTTCACAACATTCTTCATTCTCCTACCATGTTGGAACAGTCAACACCCATATCCACAACTCAACCCTGACTTGCTTTATCATCCTCCACCTCTACTTAATAGTTGATAAGAAAATTTTGGAAATTCAACTTGAGCAAAACCTTACCTTACCGACCCTTGTTTTCGAACCTCGTCGTGACTGCCACAACGAAGATATCAAACTATGGGTCGTAGCAAAATACTGTCACAATCAACAACTACGTAAGGAAGTGTTTGCAAGTCGTATGGCATATCAATGGGAGCCTATGCACTCGTTTCATGTTAAACTTTGGATCAAAGACATGATATAGGTAATTCTTTTTACCTGGTCCAATTTACTAATCTTGATGATAAACAAATGATGATCTCTTTAGGACCATGGGTCCTCTTTGGTTGGTTGGTTTCAACTAAACCTTGGAAGGATTCTATCGAATTCTCTAAGGTCCCTTATTGGATAAGGTTTCACGAGTACCCCACAATCAAAATTTCAATCACGGATCTTCAAACTCTAGCGTCATGTGTTGGAGAGTTTAGTGAAGCTGATACACTATCTCTGAACAATCCAAGGACCCCATTCATACGCTTCAAAACATGGCTTGACACATCTAAACCACTTCCATGTTCAATGAACACCACTTTTGGAATTACAAATGGGAGAATGTACCATATCAAGTTTTGCTATGAAAATGCCCCGAATTTTTGCTTTGGATGTGGTCGAATAGGACATATCTTCAACAATGTGGGTCCTCTATTCACCAGTGCTTCCCAATCCATACAAATTCTGAAATCCACCCAAGATGACAATGGATTCTCGTTCCTTTTTTAGACATTTTAGAATCAAAACACGGTCGGACAGGCGAATTGGGAGTCAACACCACCAGAGCCTTCAAGCACAACACTGTCACACACAATTTCTAGTGACACGCTTGGATGAGATGGCTCAGAGGTTCATTACATCTACTGACACGCTGACACAACAACACTCCCAATCAGAACAGACTCTACATCTGAATCATTCCAAACATCTCTCGGCATCTACTTTTACTGACGCTCAATCCGATGCACTCACACTCAGTAAGCATGAGAAGCTCTAACTCGGTCATATCTCTCATCTTTCTTATGCAACTAAGTACATTAATGAATGAAGAAAAATTTTCTCTCAAGCATTGAATGGAAAACATTTATTACCGGATAGCCAACAACTCCCACCAACTCATGAATCTAACGGTGCTCAAGTCATCTCCTCTTTAAAGCAGTACATGATCACTTCCTCAATCCAACGGGATAGCAACAACCCACAAGCAGATCACACGGCTATCTTCTGGCAAACAACACAATTATAAATCGACCGAACTGATTAACACTCCTAGTTATTAATGCGATATATGAATATCATGCTAACTAGAGTTGATAAGGAATATTTATTGCTAATGGCTAACTAGCTATCATGCTTAGAAATGAATCAAGTGTAAATGTATATGAACTACACATAGTTGATTTATTTGTAAACTTCTTTATTGAAGTAGTGTTCAAAATTAGAAATGGTGAGCCTATGAAAGCGATGAATGTTTGAGCTTGCCAATGGTATGACAGTTCAACGGTTAGAGCTTGAAGGATGGTACCACTAAGTCATGGGTTCAAACACAGCTTGCGACATCTTTATGGGTTTTGGGATCCTATAAAAACCCCGATTGCCTTTCAAATTATTTTTTTAATTAAATTGTTTGAGCTTACGAGGATTTCGTTGTTTACATGCATACCCACCCAGCTTTTGGTTTGATATTGCCTCATTTGTTATTCCCTCATGAGGCACGACCCACTTAATGGCCCGATAGACCTTGAGGCTCTGGTACGAAGCTTGTCCTCCAACGAGGAAAACTAAGCCACCATATGGAGTATGTTTTCTCGTAATATGGTGGGTCATTCTCGGAGAGTTTTCAAAAGGGGAAAACTAAGCCACTGTTCTAGACATAACCCAGGCACATTAGAGTGTTCCTAAGGGGAAGGGACGAGTAATAGAGCATAGCTCCTCTTTCGGCGTGCACATTTGTTGTTATTTTTGTAGCCCTTATGATCAATCATTCGAGGTTGAGTATTTATCTCCTAGATGACACCCTATTTAAGATACATATATACTCAAAGTAGTTGTTGATGCAGTATGGGGGTTTGTCACGGTGAAACACATTTGGCACATGACAAATCTAATAGGCTATTAAATGAAATCAAATTTACTTATTTATTTCTTGCTATTATTGTTGCAAATAAGTCCTATGAATTGCAGGGAGGTAGATCAATTAACCATATTTGCTTGTGATGGTCTACCTCAAGATACATGTCTGGCGTTGACACGTTGGTGTTTGTTTTAAATGTTTGGATTTACATTTTTGATTTTGGTAAATAGCTTATGTAAGGAGGTAGATCGATTAAATTTATTTGCAGCCAATAGTCTACCTCGATACACTGTCAACAGTGACATGTATACTAGCGTATATATGATTGTGTTAACTTGATTATAGGCTTCATATTGATATTTATAATAGGTTAAAGACCCAGGTCTCAGGCCCAATGAATCTCTCCCTAGAGGAAAAAGTTGTTATAAAGGAGATAAGTCGTGGTGGGAATCTCTCCTCCAAAAACGTATCTCAATGAAGAAGGAGACCATTACGAGAAACGCCCCCTTCATGGTGCCATGCATGCTTAAGTCACATACACAGTTAATTATTCTTAATGTATATGAGAGATAAGAGGAAGCATGTACGAAAAACCCTACAACTATACTCTGTCCTAGTTCATTTTCTTCCTCAGTTTACTGACTTAAGCATCAGAGTGCCTTCAGCCACCAACAAGGTGATATTTGGCAATCTAACCCTGTTTTGTGGGTCAGATCTCGAGGATAACAGATTTGGACGAATCAGATTGGTGTTGTCGATGGGGAATGAAAGTTTCCTTTAAAAGAATAAAGTTGTTGGGTTCCTTATAACAAACTAGCAACGAGAAATATAGTGCAAATGGAACCCCTACAAATTCTCATGCTGACAATGCACATGATAACCCTCCCATTGGCAAAACTTAACTGCCAAATGGAAACATCCCCAATCCATAATTGAGGGGGGGGGGGGGGGGGCACCAGATGTGCAAGGCCGTGAGTTGCTGCTACAAGATCTGACGGTTCCCACCACTTGACTAGAACCCCAACAAGCCTCTACTCTTGGGGGAATAGAATGGTCCTTCGTGTGGATAAACTTTTGGGTGACATAGCCGAACTCACCAAAGTGGTCGAGAGACTCACACAAGAGCATATTCATCTTGTTGAGCACGCCAGAGATCCACCTCAGTAGAACTCTGTCGATCGTCTTCAGGAGAACCAAGAAGTTCCTGCAGAGCTTTGAAGATCCAAAACCTCAAAATAAATGAACCTCAAGATAATGGATCCAGAACTGGTGGACTTTGCCCACAAATCCCATTTAGGATTGGAGTTACAGATCCAAACACTTTGTATATACTTTCCATGCCACCATCTCCGATCGGATCATGAACACTCCTCTACCCAAGAAGTTCACCCCGCCAAAGTTCAGATCTTATGATGGTTCTATCGATCCATTTGATAATTTGTGCCACTTTCACAATATGATGGAGCTAAAAGAAAGCTCAGACTCTACCCTGTGTAGAACCTTCCCAACCAACATCCACGGTGGTAAATTGTTTTAGCAGCTTCCAACCACGGTCAATAGACTCCTTCCAGGCGCTGGTCACAACCTTCATCACTAGATTCATTGGCAGTCAGCGGATTAGAAAGGGTCCATACTATTTGCTTCACATCAAGACGAAATTTGATGAGAGGAATACGTGGTTGGCGGGTGCCGTGATGACACAGCTGTGACTACCTCTGGACTCAAGGGAAGACAGTTATATAACTTCCAAACTCTAGAGCCTCTAAAGTGCATGGCGGCCCTGTTAAAGAGTGCAGAAAAATACATCATTCTTGAAGAGACGTGGGCTGCCAAGAAAAGCAACGAGGCAGAAAAAATATTTCTCCCAACAATTCGGGAAATGAGAGAAGACAGAAGGCGAGAAGATAGATCGTGGGAGGACGACAATCATCCTAAAAGGTATCGGACCAGTAGCAAGTTTGATTATGACAAACATGAGTTCTTGAAGCTGCAGTTGAGCAAATTAAAGCCTGAACGATCAACTAATTCAGTTGGCAAGAAGTACAAGACTTATACTGCATTAAAAACAAGTATGGAAAAAGTTCTAAAGACTGTGGAAAACTGGGAAGACGTCAAGTGGCTACCCAATAGGATATGATGAACAAGCTGGAGGATTGATATACGTCTTACATGGCACATATGAAGACCATGGACAATCTAAGTGATCACAAATGCAATCCGTCAGACAATTGCGAACAACAATACATCACCATGATTTTTCCACCAAACGCGCTAGAATAGACCGCCCAACCCCTACTCCGACCTTTTCCAAAAGAGATATGCAGGGTATTCATTTCCACCAATGATGCCCTAGTAATATTAGTCTCAGGAGCAAAATGGGAAGCCAGGCAAGTGCTCATTGATACGGGGAGTTTACCAACCTTTTGTATATGGCAGCATTCCGCTGAATGCCTTTCAACGTGGAAGGACTCACACCTGCCAACCACCCAATATATGCTTCAGCGGTGAACAATGCTACCCATTCGGATGAGTCTGATTGCTAATAGTAGCAGAAGCACCATGCAAACAAGTCCTATTAACAAACTTCTTTGTCTTGGACGCCCTAGAAGCATATTACACGATATGGGTGTAGTATCCTCCACTATGCACCAATGCCTCAAGTATTACACCAATGATGACGTTGGGGGTCATCAGAGGTGAACAACCAGCTGCATGTGAATGCCACTATGTAATAATGAAGTCTCCCAACAAATAGCAATTATAGTCAGGACTAAGGGAGCCATCACAGCAGCCGCCCAATCCATTACAGACAGATCAATCCCTACCAGACGACAATGCAGCCCCAACTAGTCCATAGGGACGGCCGAACACTGGCCAACCAGAGGAAAAGACTACAACAATCTACCTTGATGGTCCGGAAGGCAGTAAAACTGTCAGAATCGGATCAAAATTTTCGGAATTGACCAAACAATTGATCCAACTGCTGAAAGACAATCAAGACATATTCGCCTGGACATTGGACACGGTGGGTATTGACCCCTCCATCATCACACATAGACTACAAGTCAACCCAGACAAAAAGCTAATCCCACAGAAAAGAAAATCAGTCACCCCAGAGTGCAATTTGGCTATCAATGAAGATGTGAACTGATTGCAGAGTGCTAGAATGATCAAGGAGTCCCATTACCCAGACTAGCTAGCCAACACAGTTTTAGTTAAAAATAAAAACGAAAAGTGGATGGTCTGCATGGATTACACGGATCTCAACAAAGTCTGCCCAAAATACAGACTTCCACTTTCTCGTATAAACTAGATAGTGGATGCAACATCCAAGCACAAACTCCTCAGCTTTATGGACGGATATTCCGGCTATAACCAAATACAAATGCATCCATCAGACCAGGAGAAGACATCCATCATAATAGAAAGAAATACATATTGCCACCGGGTGATGTCGTTTTGATTAAAGAACGTTGGAGCAATGTACCAACGCATGGTCAACAGAATGTTCAAAGATCATATTGGCGTGACTATGGAAGTATATATCAATGATATGCTAGTAAAAAACCTACACAAAAGGTGACCATATCAAAGACCTACAACAAGCCTTCTTCCAACTTTGCAAGTACAGAATGAAACTCAATCTACATAAATGCACATTCAAAGTAGAGTCACGAAAATTCCTCGAGTGCATGGTCAACCAAAGAAGAATTGAAGTTGATCCGAAACAAATACAAACACTCCTAAGCATACAGTCGCCCACCAACATCAAAGGTGTATAAAGCCTTAACGATAGGGTATCGACTCTCAATAGGTTCATCTTCAAATCATCAAACAAATGCCTCTCATTTTTCAAAATTTTGAAAGGGAACAAAGCATTCAAATGGAATGAGGAATGCAAACAAATTTTCCAAAACCTAAAGGCATACATGGGAGTACATAATTACTTTTAAAGCCAAAGCTGGGTGAGATGTTATATTTGTATCAATCAATATAGGAACACGCAATCAGCTCCGCTCTCATACGTGAGGAAAAGGGAATACAAAAACCAGTTCACTACGTCAGTAAAACATTTGTGAACACAAAAGCTAACTATCCCACCATGGAAAAATTAGCACTGGTGTTGGTCGTGTCTTCCAGAAAGCTACGCCCCTACTTCCAGTACCATTCCATTACTGTAATGATCGAACATCCACTTTGGTCAGTATTGCACAAACTCAAGTTGTCTGGCAGAATGGTGAGATGGACGATAGGTCTCTTTCAGTTTGACATCAACTATGCTAAAAAAATAGCAATATAAGCTCAGGCACTGGCGGACTTCATTACCGAGTTCACATGCGGTAGCAAGTATTAGCCGAACAAGGAGCAAGAAACTGTTGAATCCCACCCTCATGGATGGATCATGCGTTGTGATGGAGCATCTTACAAGAAGGGAAGTGGAGCTGGAATTATCTCTATGCCCCAGATGGGATGACTTTGGAAAAGGCCATCAAATTTAGTTTCAACGCTTCCAGCAACGAAACTGAATATGATGCACTAATAGCCAAACTAAGCTTAGCTAAACATCTCGGAGTAAAAGACATCAATGTCTTCACTGTCTCTAAATTGGTGGTCAACCAGTTCAACGGAGAATTCCTAGTAAAATATGCAATCATCGTTCGACGTTGTGCCAGGGTACACAATCACAAAGCAGACAACTTGGCAAAGGAAGCATCACACACAAAAGAAGTCATCAGTCCCCTTATCATAGTAAAAGAAAGCTCAATATTTGAGAATGATGCACAAAGAAGTATGTGCAACACATTAGGAGCACAATTTGATGACTCCAATTATGGCTTACATACAAAACATAACTCTACCAACAGACAAGAATGAAGCCCGTAAGCAGCTAAACGGAGCAGCATGATACACGTTGATAGGAGATCTACCACAAGATCGGTTCTAAGATGCTTGTCACCCGGGACACTGACGATGTTATTCAAAAAATTCATTTCGGCATATGCGAGAATCTTGGTAGAAAACAAGCTCACAAAACCCTAACAATAGGATATTATTGGTCAACAAAGCAAAATGATGCCAACAAACTTGTCCGGTTGTGTGATCCAGATGAGTAGTCTGTAGCCATTTGCACAATGGGGAATGGATATTGTAGGTCCGCTTCTATTCTCCGATAGGAAGAAGTTCCTCTTTGTAGCAGTGGACTACTTCACCAAATGGGTAGAAGTAGAACCACTGGTGAAAATAAAAGAAGCTCAAATTGAAAACTTCTTGTGAAAAACAATAATATGTAGATTTGGAATCCCCAGAACCATTGTGACTGACAATAGGACCCAATTTGAAGGCAAAAAGGTCAAGAAGCAATGTGAGAACCTGAGCATCAATCACTCCGCAAACAAACGAACAAGCATAAGTTACCAACCGAACAATCCTTGAGGTCATCAAGAAAAAACTAGCAGTAGCAAAAGGATTATGAGTATCTGAACTGCCATGCATTCTCTGATCCTATAGGACAACAAAAAGGACTCCAACCGGAAAAATATTATTTGCCCTAACTTATTGTCCAAGGCAATGGTACCAGTTGAAATTGGCATGCCCACCTTCAGAGCTGAACAGTTGATGAAGCATTGCTCGTCGGACTAGATATTTTCGAAGAAAAAAGGGACAAAGCTTCAATCAAAATGGCGGTTACAATAAAGAATGGCCAACTATTACAATGAGAAAGTCAAACCCCATTCATTCAAAATTGGTGATTGGGTACTCAGAAAGATCCAGCTAAATACAAAAGAACCAGGTGCTGGGAAGTTCAACCCAAATTGGAAGGGCCATACAAAGTGGTTAAAATCAATAGACCAGGAACATATTGGTTAGAAAATTTGAACGGAGAACAACTCAAGAGGCCATGGAATGTAGATCACATAAAAAGTTATTATCAATAAACTATCACATTCTAGCAAGTTTCTGTCTCTCATTCCAGTAATTTCAACTAGTTAGGACATCCAAGCCAGACTAGATATTTAAAGTAAAAAAT
Organism: Berberis vulgaris; assembly: GCA_963556465.1. Classification (NCBI taxonomy): domain Eukaryota; kingdom Viridiplantae; phylum Streptophyta; class Magnoliopsida; order Ranunculales; family Berberidaceae; genus Berberis; species Berberis vulgaris. The sequence goes on from OY747126.1 coordinate 54,179,945, forward strand.
CTTTTGTCCGATCAATAAGTTGGAAACAAAGTGTATTTAGCTAGTCAGGACAACCAAGTCAGACTAGAATTTACTTAAAAAAATTTCTTGTCAGATCACCAAGACGGACAACGAAGTTTATACAGCTAGTAAAAACCACCAAGTCAAACTGGATGATTAAATTCAAAAACCTTCTTGTCCGATCAACAAGTCGGACAACGAAGTGTATTCAGCTAGTCAGGACAACCAAGTCAGATAAGATATTTACATAAAAAAATCTTCTTGTGCGATCACTAAGACGGACAATGAAGTGTATACAGCTAGTCAAGACCACCAAGTCCGCCTTTACGTTTCAGAATTTTTTTAGGGTTTTTTTCAGATATTTGGAAATTTTGAAGTGTATTTCAGATATTTGGAAATTTCAAAAATAAAAAGGGCTAAAAAAAATGTACATTTTTAGGGTTTTTTTAAAAATTTTGAGGTTTTTATGTTAATTTCATAATTTTTTATAAATTTATATTTTCGTAAAAATACAAAAATTCCATATTTTGAGGGTTTTTCGAAACATTTCGGGGTTTTTTGTAAATTTTGGGGTTTTTCGTATTATCAATTCTTCTAATTATTTATTGATTTTTGAAACAATCCTCTTAATTTTATAATTATCATTTCTTCTACTTATATATTGATTTTTGAAACCACCCCATGATTTTGAAATGATATGTTGATTTCATGTTTGTTTCATTTCTTGGTATTTTGGCTTCATTTAATTTGTTTAATAGATTTATTTACTTGCATCTTTTTTTTCCACAGATTATTCCATATACACTCAAAATTTATTATATATATTTTATGTATCCTCAAAATTTTTACGTTTTTTCTTTACACACCAAAATATTTCTTAAAATCAGGACACCGAAATGAACTCGAAAAACGAAATTACAATCCTTGGTCTAAACTACCAATTTAGACTATGAAGTGTATCTACGAAGACCATACCTCAAAGTCAGGCTACGTTTATTATATCTTCCAAGTCTAAACTACCAATTTAGACTATTAAGTGTATCTGCGAAGTTCGAACCTCAATGTCAGGCTGCACTTATTATATTTTCTAAGTCTGAACTACCAAGTTAGGTTACGCCGCGTATCTCTGTAGCCAGGCTTAATACATCAGCTCAGACTACTATCACATCACAAACACTCAATGAAGTCGTCCTAGAAACTACTCTACGGATATAATGAAAGGGGCAGACAACACACAAAGAGACAAATACGTACACTTGAGCCAAAAAACAAAACTTTTTAATCAAAATTTATTTGGTTACATCAGAAGCAACTAGGTCGAAAATAGTTGGAGATAGGGAAACATTATCGTTGCCGGCAGGTTCAGTTGGAGGAAGTGAAGCATGATCTTCATTGTCCGCGGAAGGAGTGAAAACCTCTTAAAAAACATGGTCAACTATTGCACAGTACTTGCTAAGGTCCCAACCCTCCTCCCCTTCCTTATAATAAAGGAGTTCAATTCTGCAAGAAACAACCTTACTGAACTCCATTTCAGCTACATTAGCCTTCTACTGCTTTGCCAATACAGACAATTCCTGCTTGGTTTGAGCAAACTCCTCTTAAATTCCAACAAACTTCTGAGATGCCTACTCTTTAAGGCTTATCTCCACAGCCAACTACTCTTTCACAAAAGTGACTTCCGCAATCATATGATCTACTTGCCTCTCAGCGGCCACGCAAAGAGAAGACCAAGAATCTTCCATAATCATTGCCTGATCACGAGCTTCCTTAGTGACAGTCAACTTACTCTCCGAGGCAGACAACGACGACTACAGCTCCATAACTTTCTCATGAAGAAGGTCCATCTCCATCTCGGTAGATGTCACTTCGGCAACAAACTTATCCCTGACGTCCTCTACTTCTTTAAGCTTATCTTGATAAGCATTAACTATATCTTCTTGATAAACAACATTCTCCTTCAACTTATCTACCTGAGAAAGAGCATTAGAAAGCTATAGTCACTACTGCACGTACTTCTTCTCCAAGGCATACACCTCTTCACGAACAGCCTAATACTCGGACTCCATAATCCTAGCATAACTGAGGTGGGACATCCCTTGTTCAGAGCAAAGAAAAAAAAGTAAAAAATAAAAAATAAGGGAAGAAGTAGAAAAGTTGAAATATTTACCTCCATTATATGTTTCACATCTTTGTCAAAGTGTTTTCCAACAACAAAAATAGGCATAGGAGCCTGATTCATCAACCACTGATGCCATGCCTTGATATGATTGCATGCACTCACCTCAATCTCCGAATGCCATGAAAACCCACCATTCGTCCTGATATGGACAACCCTTGGGATGGGCCCCTTCCAGCTGACTTTTTGGATGGAGCACAAAATGGTTAGAGATGATAGATGATCCATGCTTTGTCACCTCAGCGGTGATTGGGACTTCGAAGATGATGGACATGCCGACCTTCCCCTTCTTGTCAGCAGAAGGAATAATACTGGATGAAAATGAGGTGAGTCATGCAATTGCTTCATACTTGGGTCAACAAGAGGAGGAGGAGAAGACTTTGAGTTCTGACCTTGATCAACAATAACCTCATCAAAAGATGAATCATACTCGAAGTCGTCCAAAGATAGGACCGCATCTGGGTTTTCAGACTTCTTTAGCGTAAGTTGTGTTACCTTGTTTGAAAAGATACGGGCATCCTCATCCGACATCTTGTTGTCGTCGGTCACACCAGCATGGAAGGAGTTCCTTCTCTACATCAACAAGTGGAGTACAGAAATGAGAAACATCCTCCTGACTCTTCTCCAAAGCTTGTTGCATCTTTATATCTTCCTGGTCAGTAAGATGGGAGTCATACACATGGTTCTTCCTTAAAGAACCAAAGTCCTTACTCCCTGATCTTGGGAGAATAGAAGGATCTTTGCAGAATTGTAAGATCTGCACTCAGACCATCAACGCCAGCAGAAGGAATAGCTTTAGCAACTGTGACACCAAAGTCACGTGCATAAACAACCGATGATAGTTCTTGAGCACTAAGGCCATAAAGGCCACTCTGGTCAACAGTCTCCAACTCGAGCACATCTTCAAGTGGTATCCAATGAAGGGAAATGAATCAATCCTTCATCGATTGCTCTTCTGCAGCTAGTTGCAAGTTGTTCAAGTCCCGAAGGGTCCTAAACAACTTGAGAATGGGTCTACCCCAAATGTTGAAGTACCTAGACTCCATGGAAGCATGGAAACATATCTTTTGCAAGGACTTGAAATCATATTTTATCTTGCTCAGACAAGTAGGCAAGATCAGATAGCAGACAACATTTTTGTTGAACTTCAACGTCAGCAAAGAATGTAGCGCATTCTCGTTCAGATGTATCCCGGCCTGCAGAGCCATGACCAAGGTACCAACCAAGATCCTCCAACCATTGGGACCCAACTAAGCAGGAAGAATACTGATCAAGTCCAGATACGACCATATGATATCTAGAATGAGAAACAAAGACCTACCTTGAACATCCGAGATACATGGGTATGTAACCAGCCTTTGGCTAGATAGGGCTATCACCATCTCCTAGCAACACATGATGCTAGTCGGACGAATGAGAATACGCATGACGGAGGTCATCCTAGGCGGCCCGGGTTGTTAGAATCGAATCGAAGAACTCCCCACAGGTGGTCACTTGGTCGACACTAAGAACTCTCTTGGGATTCATGGTGAAAAGTTTGTTAACTTAAAAGTAAGAGGAAAATGAACAAACAAGCTTTGCAAATGAAGTAAGGCATAAAGAAGATAACACACATCTCTACGCCCTTATATAGGATTATACAGTGAAAGACAACCAATGGGAGATCATGTAGAAAATGATAGTTGCACGAAACCCTAAAATCATGCCAAAACAAGCTGATTAGCGATGTATTGGAGTAACAATTAAATCGTGCCCATTGAGTCGACAACTTTTAATGACATTAAATGTTGTACATAGCAGTGATGATGAACCTCGATAACCCACCGCCGGACAACTAGTGGTCATGCAAGCGTCCACTAACTAGGGTAAGCAGCTAATGATACATCAAACAACCATTTTATCATGGTCGAACACGTGGCACAAATCATCTCTCATTAGGGACAATTAACATATCTGATCACTAAAGCCCAAAAGAGCATTAGTAATGGACCATGACCCAGGTTAAAGGCCAAGACCTCAGGGCCAATGAATTTCTCCCCAAAGGACAGAGACGTTATGAAGGAGACAAGTTCAGGCGGGAATCTCTCCCCCAAGGACGCATCTTAATAAATGAGGAGCCTGTTATGAAAAATATCCTCCTTCATTGCACCATGCATGCTTAAGTCACGTATAAAGTTAATTACTCTTATTATATAAGGTAAATGAGAGAGAAAAGCAAGCAGGTATGAAAAATCCTACAACTATACTCTACCAAGTTCATCTTCTACCTCAATTCACTGACTAAAGCATCAGAGTGTTTTCAGCCACCAACAAAGTGGTTGTTGGCAATCTAACCTTGTTTTACAGGTCATATCTCGAGGAGAACAAATTTGGACCCATCAATAACTATTATGGATGTATTTAGGTAATTCTAGGGTGTATGGGATGAACTAATATTTTGGTAACTTCAATTATTTTGGTTTTCCTATTTTTTGTTAAGCTTTTATTTATTTGTTTGGGCTTTTATTTCATCAGTTTTCGTTGTCTTGAGATGTTTTGCTTTCTCATCTTCTAACATGTCGACCACTTTTCTGTAATCACATTGTTATGTGCTTTGTCATTTGACCATACTTTGTCAAAAAAACAACTGAGTTTGAGACCACTCATATCCTCTCACCTTGTTTGGAAGAATTATTATTGTTCCAAAAATATTAGTGTGTGCCAAGAATTTGTGTAAACAGAATTCCAATAGGTATCTGACTTCTCGAGGAACTAGACAATGAGTTCTAATGCCTTAATTAAGATGATTTTTTAATGTGCATTTCATAATGCTTGAAACTTGAAGGAAAAGAACATAATCAAAACAAATAACAAAATAAAAAGTAAGTAAAGTGCGGAAATAATAAAAGAAAGTAAATGCAAACCTTCAAATTAAATTGGGCAATTATAAATGACAAAAATAAAAAATAATTGAAAAATAAAATAAATAAATTGTTTCCGATTTGTTCTTGGTAAAAAGAAATGAAATTTTGTTGAGATGTGTCAATATGAATTATACAAATGGTGTTTGGGTTCTATTTATAGATCTAAAGGTAGTAAAATACAAAATAACTTCCTCATCCACAATTTAAAAACCTACAACCACTAGTTCAATGACATCAGGCCTAGTGTGGTTTTGAAATGTGAATAAAAAAGCCCAAATTGAACTAGATCCAAGGGCTTTAGAATGTATAAGCCATGGTCCATAGGGGTTCATAAATATTTTTGACCCAAATCCGAAAATTTATTTTCTTGGCCCAAACACCCCCCACCCGCAATTCTCTGATCATTATGACTTAAACATATATGATGATGCAGCTAACTTAGATAATTTATATATCTCATGTTTTGTTTAACTTCATTTAATTAGTAGGAGAAATCTATATATTTTTTTTTAATATTATGGCTTATAAAAAGGCTTATAAAATTGATTTTTTCAGTTGAGCAATAAGATTTTGATTTCATCAGAATTTAAAAAAATTTAGTAAAATATTCAAAAATGGCTCAACGAGAAAACAACTTACCCAAACATTCGTTAGGTTGTTTTCCGAGCGTTTCAGGTAGTTTCAACTTACATGTTTTTGCGGTTTTAGGAAATAAAGTTTATAGTTATAACTATTTACTGAAAATTGATTTTTAATCCAGAGTTAGGTTGTAATCCAGAGTTGCTTGCTTGGATTCTACATTGTCTGCAGAAAATATCATCAAGAACAGGTTAGTTCCTATCAGTATTGAAGTGCATATAAGGTGATACCTGAAGAAATTGTGGATGCAAGTTTGCAAAAACTATTCCAAGGCCACTGCAACTGTAAAAGTTTGTTCTTAAGGGGTTATGGTTTTGGGATATGATCTCATATATTGCTCCTACGATTTTGCCATTTACTCCTGTTTTATTACAATCACATTTCTTAATGAGCATTTGTTCCTATAACCAGACCTTTTAGACTTGATTATCACCATGCATGTGGATTTTCCCAAATCGAAAGGAAACTAGTGTGCCAAGTCAATTCTCAATATTCTTGTAGGTCTGTAGGCGTATAGAATTTATTGAGGCTCTTTTAACTCTTTTGAATCTTATTTCTGATGTTGTACAATTGGTTTTTTCATTTTATATTTTGTGTCCTTGTGAACTTGTAACATATTTTTCATTTCAAATTACTTCTCTCCTGTCATAATTACTTTGTGTGACTTTTAATTGCATAGGTCAAGATTGGGCTACGAGTTCTAACAAGACCTGTGCCAGAAAAGTTATCATAACTGCCAGGACAGTGGGTACTCTGCAGTGAAACAGAGCGCACTCTGGTTTGCGACCAGCAGCAAGCTCGCATCAGTGCGCCCCTCGCAGAGCAGCAGTTCATCCCTCGCAGCAGCAGCAGTGATTCCCTCGCAGCAGCAGCAGCAGTGCGTACCTCGCATCATCAGCAGATCGTCCCTTGCAGTAAGTCCCAAAATCTGCTATTGTTTACTTTTTTTTTGCAGTATTTTTACGTCTTAGTTTTTAGTCTTTGAACACCACATTCTCTCTTCATATTGGAACTGGAATGTGCATAACTGAGTGAGTGGAGTGATGACATGATTTTTGCAGGAAAGTCCAACACAAATAGTAGCCGGGATTACAAAATCAAAGGAAGTCAAGTAGATAAATTCTTCCACGCATTTGGTGCCATTGCTGCCATTCTTGTTTGCAATACCTCCGGTTTGTTGCCAGAAATACAGGTTAGATTTTTTCATTCATTCCTGTTTTTTCAATGATACACACACAATATTGTTTATACTTGAAATCAGTCATTATAAAGCTTATGAATGAATATTATTTTACAGTCGACATTGCGCAAACCGTATTATATGTCTACGACATTGTGTGTGGAAAGATGAAAAACATGAGATTAGGTGTGGCAGTGGGATAAAAATGTTGAGAGAGTATTGCTGCCTTCTGGAAAACAATTGGTAATGCTTTTTAAGTTTGCCAGTTTTTTTTTTTTTTTTCCTGGAATGTAAAATACTAATGTTTGAATTTATATAGATACCTGATTATGCAATGTCATTTGTGAAGGGAAAATCAAAGAAGTAAGTGCTTTCGAGTGACCTATATGATTTTATATATTATAATTAAAGTTTACTAACTTTTAGTTTTGTTGAACTCTTATATATTTTTAAGGCCATTTGGTCGCCTGTGGTGGGATGAGGCTGTTGGAACTGTAGTTACTAGACCTCAACCCCATAACCAGGTTAGACCTTATATGCTAGACTTATTTTTAATATATCTACTCTGAAGATTGCATGCAATCTCATTCTAATATCAAATTTGTTTGTCAGACTCTTCTGCATCCTGAGCAAGACAGAGTTCTCACTCCCCGTGAAAATGCCAGGCTACAAGGCTTTCCTGATTACTACAAGCTTTCTGGTCCTGTTGTTGAGAGGTAACTGACTTCCTCAACATGTCAAAACATCTAAATTTCTATAAATCTCTTATATTCATAGTTTCTTGTTTGATTGGAATTCATTAGTGATTTTATTCAATGGTTTTATAACTGTTAAGCACTCATACCATGATCTTGCACACCCAAAACAAGGCCTGAACTTGACTAGCTAACTGCTTTATATGCTGGTCTTCAGACTCTTCAGGCCTATCATCATACCTAGCCATTTCTACATGCCTACTAAGGATCCAGATCTGCTTCCATCTTGTTTGTACAGTCCTATTTCTATTTTGTTCAGAGTTAGAATCATAATATAAGTAATATGATTATCATCATAGGGAAGCTGCAACACTATAAATTTATTGTGCGGGCAGTGATGGTATTCAACTGCAAACACCCAATGGTTTTCATAATGGCTGCTAAGATTTGAAAACCTTCATTTTTTTCCATCTGAACTGTTTGAATCTGTAAGAAATAGTAGGAAATCAGACTATCCAAAGAGTTTAAAGGCACCAAACTTCATCTGATAAGAATTGGTAAGCAAAGTCACATTTGAAAACCAAATGGTCTTCTGTTTCAGCAGTAGAAAGAGATAAAGGGCAGGCAGGCACCCTCCACTCTTAAATGATTATCAATTGGATTACTAGTGGTTGGTAAAATACCAATCAAAGATTTCCATAAAATATTTTGATTCCTTTTAAAACATGAGGTATGTTACTGATTAATCTCATAGTTCCATCCATATAGTTTTGAATCTTCTTCTCTAAATGAAAATAGGAAAAAAAATTCTTAAAAAATTTCACATGTGTCAGTCTTTTTTGGTACATCAATGATATAGCTTGGGTGTCTCAAACAATTAATGTATCACAATAGATATACAAATCTCCAGGCATGTCTTTATGGCTAAGATTCATGCATATACTAGTACACCAGAAATTATAGGTCATGTTTGTCTGTCATTGGTTTATTAGCAATCTTTATAGGTCATGTTTGTCTGTCATTGAGTACTGACTAATTTTTATACTGCAGGGCTCTGAAGGTCTGAGCCAGTACGGGCAGCAGTATGTTAGACAGGAGAATGCGCATACATTGCTTGTTTCTGGGGTGCAAAGTGTGTCGTTGTATCAACCATCACCGGTGCCATATACAAGCAACTACCAGGTGCTACATTCTCATCATTTTCAGTATATTGAACAAGCAACTACCGAAAGAAATGGGGCCTGTTCCTAAGGGCATCAATGTATTTTCTTACATTATAACTAGGTCGATTTGTATTGTTGGAAAAAACATAGAGAAATTCTTTTGTTTTAGATGCGAGCGAAACATGATATAACAAGGTTCCATTTGTTCAGGTTAATCCTGTTATTGTACATTAGTGCTATTTGTTTACATGTTTTTGTTTGGCGTCAAAACTTGACAAGTTCCTTTTTACGGTTGATTTTGTATTTATCTAGCATATAGTTTGGTGGAATCTTATTCGTGCCGGAGGCATGACACAAACCATAGTAAGGACTGATTTTGCAGGTGCCACGGCTGTGATTTTGCTGCAGCAGCAAAAAAAATATATAATTTTTTTTTTCGATTATATTAATTTGCAACGGTTTGAAACCGTTGCAACAAAACATATTTCTTTTTTTTTTTAATATTGTTTTAATTGCCAACGGCTTACAACCGTGGTTGTAGCTTGCCACGGCTAGGAACCGTGGGCGTTCTTCATCAGTTGCTACGGCTTACAACCGTGGCCAGGGTTAGCCACGGCTTAAAACCGTTGCTACCTTGTTAGCTACAGTTTATTTCTAACTGTTTAGCCACGGCTTCAAACCGTGGCCAGGGTTAGCCACGGCTTAAAACCGTTGCTACCTTGTTAGCTACAGTTTATTTCTAACTGTTTAGCCACGGTTTCAAACCGCGGCCAGGGTTAGCCACGGCTTAAAACCGTTGCTACCTTGTTAGCTACAGTTTATTTCTAACTGTTTAGCCACGGCTTCAAACCGTGGCCAGGGTTAGCCACGGCTTAAAACCGTTGCTACCTTGTTAGCCACGGTTTAAAACCGTTGCTAATATCCACACGTTATCACGGCTTAGAACCGTGGCTATTGTTGTAACGGCTAAAAACCGTTGCTATTGTTCTTGCAACGGTTTAAAACCGTGGCTAAATGCTGAAAATCACCACCCCTACTCAAGCATAAAACCGTTGCTACAATGTTTAGCAACGGTTTATAGCCGTTACAACAAATTTCGCGACGCCTCTGTAGCCCACGGCTCTTAGCCGTGACAATGAGTTACGCCCACGGTATAAAGCCGTTGCTAATGGGGGTTTTTGGTGTTGTGTTAATCCCCCCATTCCTCATGGTCATGTACCTATTGTTCCTCTTTTGAATGAGACTAATTTCTCGGACTGGAAAGAACATATTGAATTCAATTTTTGAGTTATTGACCTTGACATAGATCTTCTCAATAATAAATGTGCTGCTATTACTGATGAAAGCAGTGAGGATGAAAAGTATGCCCATTCAATAGGAACTAGGTCGAACAAATTATGTATCATGTACATGCAAATGACTATTGCAAACAACATTAACTCATCCCTTCCAATCACTGACAAAGTTAAGGAATATATGAAAAATTTAGAAGAACACTTTCATGTTGTTGACAAATCCCTGGCTATGAAACTTATAGCTGAACTGACTATTATCTGCTTTGTTGGTATATGTACCATGTATGAGCATATTATTGAGATGACTAATCTGGCTGCAAAATTAAACAAGTTGGGCATGATTGTGGATGATTCTTTCCTCGTCCAGTTCATCCTGAACTCATTGCCTTCTCAGTATAAACATTTTCAGATTCACTTTAACACTATTAAGGATAAGTGGAATGTGAAAGAATTGTCCAACATGCTAATTCAGGAAGAGGCAAGACTTAAGCAGAGGATAATAGTGCTTTCAAATTAAAAACCCTGGATCAAGAGACAATCATGTACAAAGAGATTGAGGTGAATAGTGAGGAGATAGTCTCGATCATTCGCGGTATGGATAGTATCAATGATTTCTACATAGTTGGGAGAAAACAAGGCTATGGATTAGATCTTCTAGGTGGGATTAATGAGTTTAGTGATAATCCAGAATTGGGGGCGATAGGTGATTTATTGGCATTATTAGACTTCGCAAATATTTCTATTTTGGTGGTGCAATAATTTGTTGGAGAGGAAAGACATCAAGGTGACAACATAGTATCTCCCGCATAATAAGTCAATCAACCTGCGATGAACAACAACAAATTCCTCTGGTTGATGCCAAGTTTGTAATATAAGTTAAACAAATTTGATCTAAGTATTTATAAATATCAATTTTACGAATTCAAGACTAGACAAGGACGAATAATTAACTCTGTTTAGAGTAGTTTCAATGGTTAGACATTGAACACACATGAGAAAAGAGGATCAAATGATGAACCAATTTAAAATGTTTGCAGAGCCTTGATACACCCTTTTGCTTGGGTTCGTAGTATAGGACTAAATTCTGAATGTTTTCATAGAATGTATGCATGTTTTGAACACATAAAAGATACATACAGTGGAAAGTAGCACGTCAAAAAGATGAAAAATTACTACCCACCCCCAACTACAATAGCATTCCTATTAAAATTATTAATAATAAATATTTAAAAATTCAATTCAGGATGGGCGGGATTGAAAATCTTCATCCCGATTCCATCCCACTCTAGATCGAGATGGGACGGGATCGAAATGGGTTTGATCAATCCCAATAACATCAGAAAAAATCGAAACAAAACGGGACCGGATCGAGATTGCGGGATGAGATGCCCACCCCTAATAAACAGCACAAGGCAATGTTTTTCTTATACCTATTTATTAATATTATTGATTGACTCTAAGTTATATGTAAACAAATTTTTCTTTGGTAAATATTCGCTTAAGAACATGATTTGTTTGAACTCGCCCAATAATTTTGTCTAATGCAACCTTTCCTTTAAAACTATTCATAATTTCTTTACCTGTCAAAGTCACAATTTGATTGCCAAGACAACTATGTGGTAGAGTTTTGATGGACATGCGTGTGAGAGCATCACATGTTGAGTGATGTCTTCTTGAATATATTATTTTAAAAGTGGCATTTGCTCACCCGAGTCTAGAAGCACTCGAGTAAATGTGGCATGTTTTCTTCTTTCACCCAAGTCAAGTAGTTTCACCAACACCCAAGATATTCTAAAAAGGAAGTTAGAGAGAATGAGATATATTTGATAATTGGTAATATATGTCCAAATAATAGAAAATGTAACATTTTGGAAAACTCTCTAGAAGAGGTTTTTGAGTTCCAATATTCAGAGAACTCAAACTCTTTTTTTCCAACTTATCTCCACACTAACTTTTATTTTGATCCCTCTCTTGACTTCCCCATCGACTAGCCCCTCCATCAACCCTAGTTTTCTTCTTTCCACAAGAGTGATCTCCATTTTATGTTGCTGATTTACTGTTTCTCTTTGTGTTTATTTTGTAGGTCTCGAGTGTAGCACGATCCATCCTCTCCATTTGTATCATTGCTCCGCCATTTCTAGCCTTAGAACTCCCTTCACAATCATCATTTCACTCCTTAATTAGCCGCCTTCACACATCAAATTGAATCTAGTCATCAAGATGAGCAATCAACACCCAATCCCATTTGTATATAAGGCTGATTTACTATTTCTCTTTGTGTTTATTTTGTAGGTCTCGAGTGTAGCACGATCCATCCTCTCCATTTGTATCATTGCTCCGCCATTTCTAGCCTTGGAACTCCCTTCACAATCATCATTTCACTCCTTAATTAGCCGCCTTCACACATCAAATCAAATCTATTCATCAAGATTAGCAATCAACACCCAATCCCACCCAACAACAGCAGCTCCGTTAATCACAGCGCAAAATCTAGAGAACCGGGTCCTTAGAGCCAGAACAACAACAAGGGGTTCTCTATCCGTGTGATTGTATTCGATTGGGCCATTATGAGCATCTCTAGGATGATGGATGGTATTGGGTCTGGCTTGTCTGGCCTGGCTCTCTAGAAAAGTACTAATCACAGATTTTCATATCAAAATAAATCCCACCCTATTAGAACTCACCCCTTACATCAAAATCCAATACACCCAAGCTCGTGCCCCCTAGTTTTCATCTATCAAGTTCATTTTTGCTACCTTTATCTACTTATGGACTACTCTGGCTGGTTTACATCACCTATCCTCGTCACAAACACCTTTCCCATTCCTGCCATGAGCCTCACACTACTGGAATAACATAGACCACACTCGAGCCCATTACAACATTTTCACAACATTCTTCATTCTCCTACCATGTTGGAACAGTCAACACCCATATCCACAACTCAACCCTGACTTGCTTTATCATCCTCCACCTCTACTTAATTGATAAGAAAAATTTGGAAATTCAACTTGAGCAAAACCTTACCTTACCGACCCTTGTTTTCGAACCTCGTCGTGACTGCCACAACGAAGATATCAAACTATGGGTCGTAGCAAAATACTGTCACAATCAACAACTACGTAAGGAAGTGTTTGCAAGTCGTATGGCATATCAATGGGAGCCTATGCACTCGTTTCATGTTAAACTTTGGATCAAAGACATGATATAGGTAATTCTTTTTACCTGGTCCAATTTACTAATCTTGATGATAAACAAATGATGATCTCTTTAGGACCATGGGTCCTCTTTGGTTGGTTGGTTTCAACTAAACCTTGGAAGGATTCTATCGAATTCTCTAAGGTCCCTTATTGGATAAGGTTTCACGAGTACCCTACAATCAAAATTTCAATCACGGATCTTCAAACTCTAGCGTCATGTGTTGGAGAGTTTAGTGAAGTTGATACACTATCTCTGAACAATCCAAGGACCCCATTCATATGCTTCAAAACATGGCTTGACACATCTAAACCACTTCCATGTTCAATGAACACCACTTTTGGAATTACAAATGGGAGAATGTACCATATCAAGTTTTGCTATGAAAATGCCCCGAATTTTTGCTTTGGATGTGGTCGAATAGGACATATCTTCAACAATGTGGGTCCTCTATTCACCAGTGCTTCCCAATCCATACAAATTCTGAAATCCACCCAAGATGACAATGGATTCTCGTTCCTTTTTTAGACATTTTAGAATCAAAACACGGTCGGACAGGCGAATTGGGAGTCAACACCACCAGAGCCTTCAAGCACAACACTGTCACACGCAATTTCTAGTGACACGCTTGGATGAGATGGCTCAGAGGTTCATTACATCTACTGACACGCTGACACAACAACACTCCCAATCAGAACAGACTCTACATCTGAATCATTCCAAACATCTCTCGGCATCTACTTTTACTGACGCTCAATCCGATGCACTCACACTCAGTAAGCATGAGAAGCTCTAACTCGGTCATATCTCTCATCTTTCTTATGCAACTAAGTACATTAATGAATGAAGAAAAATTTTCTCTCAAAGCATTGAATGGAAAACATTTATTACCGGATAGCCAACAACTCCCACCAACTCATGAATCTAACGGTGCTCAAGTCATCTCCTCTTTAAAGCAGTACATGATCACTTCCTCAATCCAACGGGATAGCAACAACCCACAAGCAGATCTCACGGCTATCTTCTGGCAAACATTTTTTTACAGTTGCACTGGATCATGGTATTGAGCGGCCATTTTCAGGGGGTCCTAATCCTTGATTTGACAACTCCCTTTTGTTAATACCCATTGGTCCCAACTCGACCCATCCCAACCCAACCTTGGATAATAGCAACCTGATTTCATCTATGTTCACCCATTTTCTTCCTCATCCAAATTGTACCAATTCTCTTCTTCCACAATACGAGCTCAACTAGTTACACCCCTTGCCTAGCTTCCCCCAAATCCCCCCACTCATCCCTCCCATTGCCTTTCAGTCTAACCTATCTTATACCCTCATGCAACCTCCACTTGCCCTAATTACAACGTCTATCCCATCTGAACTCAACCAACATTTCAACACCTATATACTCAACCTTCTAAATCCAAACCTAAATATGGATCACCTTCTCACAGACTCTTTCCCACAAATTCACTGCTACAACCCCAACCCCTCACACTCCAACACAAACTTTCAGGCGCACCATCTTACGTACGTTGTTCCTAGCTCACATCCTATATCTAATCAGCTTCATATTCGATCTACCACTTGCGGAGGAGGATGGGGACCTTGGCGGAGTTAACAAGGCATCACAAACTCCTTTGGAGTCTCATCAATTTATTAAAGAAGAGCAATTATCAGCTGCGACAATGCAATCACCTCAATCAGCAGAACCTAAAGCTTCTTTAGCTCAATGCCCACTCACTACAACTCATATGGTGGTTACAGAATCACGGGGCTCTCATATTCCTCATCTCTATCATGAAATGAATAGTGTGACTGCACCATCTCTGATTTTATCTGCTACCAGAAAACACAAGGAAGTTACCCTCACCAGTACCAAAGCCAATGCCAGACGAGAGATTGCTCTAAATATGGGCAAGCACAAGTTTGAAACCGTGGTTACTGAATCTTTACATGAACAACCACAAAGGAAAAAAAACACTCAGAAGCTAGTTCAGGCAGGAAAAATAAATAAGCTATGGGGAAACATAAAGGTGATCAGACTCCAATCATGATATGGAACACATCTACTACTAGTAGCAAATCTCAATGTGCACTCAACACAGAGTTCAGTCAGTGGATCCCTACAGCA
The DNA here is from genome assembly GCA_963556465.1 of Berberis vulgaris. Lineage (NCBI taxonomy): Eukaryota > Viridiplantae > Streptophyta > Magnoliopsida > Ranunculales > Berberidaceae > Berberis > Berberis vulgaris. The sequence goes on from OY747126.1 coordinate 54,195,327, forward strand.
ACAATGCATGTCGTGCAGTTGGTACAAATATCCGCACTAGCCTTTTCATATCTACATCTTGCTCACCCAGAGAGGTTTTGGCGATTGCCGAAGAAGGGTCGCCGATTTATCTATGATGCTTTCATGGAACGCAAGGGGCATGGGGTCTTTCTTTGTGTTCCGAAATCTAAAGGCCTTGTCCAACCAGTCCAATCACGACATTGTTTTCATTTCAGAAACCAAATCTTCCTCATCCAGGATGGATCGCTTGCGCTGGAGACTGGGATTCAAACACGGTGCATCAGTTCCAGCACAAGGTCAATTTGGAGGCATCTCTCACTTTTTGGAAATGGTATTCACCTCAACATCTTTTCTTTTTGCAAATATTACTTTAATTTTACAAATGATGATTATTATACTTTTGTTTCATGGTCTATTATTTTTGTTAATGGAAAGCCAAATCCTGTTCATAGAACTCAATTTTGGAATACCATGTCCCACATTTACAACATGGGCCTAGGGAAAAAATTGGGAGGCAATATACCTACTTTCACAAACCTTGGCCATCTCAGAAATTTCACTAACACTCATAATCTCATGGATTTCTCTCTCAATGGCTTCCAATTCACTTTGAACAACAAAAGGAAAGATAGAAATTGTATTAAGGAGAAACTCGATCGCATTTTAGTTACTACCGACTGGATGGACTTTTTCCCCTCTGTTTCGGCTTGTACTGTCCACACTTCGTCTTCGGACCATAGAGTTATCTTTCTTCAACTAGCCTCCAACTTAAGCGAAAATCCCAAACCTTTCAAAACTTTCATATGTGGGCTAGGGATCCTAAATGCCATCAGGTTGTGAATGCTTCCTGGGCTCCTTGCCGTCACTCAATTCCTACTCGCAATTTTCAGCTCAAAACAAAAAAGCTCAGTTACTGCCTAGCACGTTGGAATAAGGAAGAGTTCAAAAACTTACAAATTTTTCTAAAACTCACAAAGCTTTAGATGAACTACAAAATGACAAGCCCTCTTATGACAATGCCACTACTATCTCCTTATTGGAAGATCAACTCTTTAAACTCCTTATTAGAGAAGAAATGTTTCGGCGCAATAAATCAGGCTCCTCCTGGCTAAGAGAATATGATAAAAATACCAAATTCTTTCATCCTACTTATTTGCTTCAAAGGAAGCACAATCTGATTTTAAGGCTGAAAGATAACACCAACACTTGGCAATCCAATCCGAAATCAGTTGGTACAGTTCTTAATGACTATTTCGCCAATATCTTTCAATCCGCTCACCCAGTCTCTGATTCGAAGATCATCTCCTTATTCACCCCAATTATCTCCAAAGAGGACAATGACACCCTTATAACCATCCCTAGTGTTGCTGATATCCAAACTAATATTTTTTAGATGGGCAACCACAAAGCATCGGGTGCGGATGGATTTCATGTTTTTTTTCCAATATTATTGGGATATTGTGCAAACTGATGTGATTGAGGTTGTCAAACATTTCTTCATTACTAAGAAGTTTGATCCCAAGCTCAACAAGACCTTCATTGTCTTGATCCCTAAAGTGGGCAATCCGATCACGCTTGATAAATTTTGACCTATTGATCTTTGCAATGTCATCTACAAGATTATCTCAAAAATCTTGGCAAACATACTCGAACCCTAGCTGGACAACATCATATCTCCAAATCAGGGAGATTTTTTACAAGGACGCTCTATAGTAGATAATTTTAGCCTTTCCCACAAGACCTGCCGGATGAAACATTTCAAAAAAAAACAAGCAAGGTTGGATGACAATTAAAATTAACATAGCTAAAGCCTATGATAGGGTTGAATGGACTTTTCTGCTCCAAATTTTTAAACAACTCGATTTTGCCAATGGTTGGATAGAAATGATTACACAGTGTGTTTCTACTACTTCTCTCTAGGTTTTACTCAATGACTCCCCTCTTCGCTTTTTTTTTTATGATTTTCATTTAATATTCTAGGGCTGAACAAAAAACCGATCAAACCGATCAAACCGACCGAACCGATCAAAACCGAACTGATTGGTTCGGTTTAAATTCGGTTCGGATCGGTTTCGGTTTTAAAAAATGCAAAACCGAAGTGGTCGGTTCGGTTTTCGGTTTCTATGTGATTTTAACCGACCGAATATATATAATAAATAATATATATTTTATATATAAATAATATAATATGTTTAAATATTCGGTTCGGTTCGGTTTTATTTCGGTTTTGGTTCGATTTTAGTCGGTTCGGTTCGGTTACGGTTTGCATAAATTAGAATCGGTTCGGTTTCGGATCGGTTTTGTTAATGGTCGGTTCGATTTCGGTTTGAAAATTTTAAAACCGACCTAAGTCAGTTCGGTTCACGGTTTAGGTGAAAAACCGAACCGACGGTTCGGTTTTCAGCCCTATAATATTCTCATGTGTAATTATTTTCCTTACAACTACAGGGTGGTATATTGATGGGTCCTTCTGGTTTCGGCGCCATGGAATGGCTATTAAAAAATCTTCCCTTTGAGGAGTTTGATGGTATTGGAGACGATGACAAACATTGGACTCTATTACTACGTGTTCTTAGTAGGAGTCGAGATGGATGCTAGTCTTATCAAACGGAGTAGTCGACAAACTTTAGTGATCGCAACATGTGGTTTGTTTGTGCCCTTCACTTTATATGTTAGTTTGACATTTCTATTATACATCATAGTTTATAAAGAAGAAACATTACCAATGTATATATTTTATCAAGGTTGACTATCTCTTTCACAACATTTCCTGTTATGTCTTGAATCCTTGTCGAGTAAAAGTTATTCAACACTGAGATTGGAAAAAAAGCCATGTCTTCGGCTCTCATAATTGACTTATTTGCATGGATTTTCCTAACCACATTCAAACGTTGGGCTGATGATGACAAAGACAGAATTGCTAATCCCTATATGGTAATGATTAGCACTCACTACAAAAAACGAAGTCTAAAATGACACTTTCAAGGCGGCGTTTCAATGAAAGCGCCGGTAAAACATTATCAATAACGGCGTTTAGGATACCAAGCGCCAACAAAGAACAAAAATCAGCGATAATAATTGAAGCGCCGGTAAAGATAAAAACCCCGCAATACTATTGAAAATAAAATTGTGTTTTTGGAAACGCCGTATTAGATGTAAATAAGCGCCGGTAAAGATCTAACAAGACCGGCATTTTACTCAAAACGCCGGTAAAGAGTAACCAATACCGGCATTTTACTCAAAGCGTCGGTAAAGATAAAAAAAAACCCTCCAACCTAGGGGTGGGCATCCCATCCCGCGATCCCGATCCTGTCCCGTCCCGTCCCAATTTTTCCGGGTCTTAATGGGATTGAATAATTCCATCCCGATCCCGTCCCGTCCCGATCTAGAATGGGATGGGATGGGATGAAGATTTTCAATCCCGCCAATCCCGTCCCATCCCGAGCTAATTTTTCACTCTGGTATTGATGAGTATTTTCTAGAATACGTCCCTCAACTTTCTGCCATTTAAACATTTAGAAATACCTGCAATGCAGGTTTGGTAGCATATTTTTGCAGTTAGCTATTACATAATTACTACATGAATATTAAACTCTCTCGAAGTTCAATTTGTTTTTGATTTTCTTTCTATTACCTTCCTACTAGATCATCAGATGATGGAACATGTCGTATCTGGGATATTAGGAATACCAATGCCAGTCCTCGCATTTACATTCCAAAGCCTTCAGATGATATCACTGCTTTGTTTCAAGTTTACATAGTGTGTTTTGGTTGGTTGGTTGGCTGGGGTTTTTGGAATTTGGTAACTGAAATCTTAACTTGGAATTAACTGCAGGGAAGAGCAATGGTCCCTCAACTAGCACCACGCTCTCAACTAGCACTATTCCCTCAACTAGTACTGATCCACCAAGCCACCAAATATTGTGTTATGCATATAATGCTAGTGGAACGGTTTTTGTCACTAGTAGCTCAGATACCTATGCAAGGGTAAAACTGAGTGTTATTCTTTGCGTTGTGTACATTATGTTTGTTTAAACTTGTTTTTCTATACTTAGCAAATATATTGTTCAAGATTGAAATGCACTGCTGGATGCATATGAGTTTCTTCTTCAAGGACAAGCAATTTGCAGGTGTGGAATGCTTTGAAGTCTAACACAGATGACTGCAAGCAACCAAATTATGAGATTGATTAAAGAAAATGAAATGCATATAATCAGAGCACGATGATCCCGTCCCGAACCCGTTTGGGATGGGACGAGGTCGGGATGGGGTTTTTCCCATCCTGTCCCGTCCCGATCCCGTATGAACGGGATGGGATAGGGATGGGTTTATCTTGTCCCATCCCGTCCTGTGCCCACCCCTACTCCAACCCATCCCGCTGATGAAAATAAAATTATGTTTTCTAAAACGCCGTTTTAGATGTAAAAAGCGCCGGTAAAGAGTAACCACTACCGGCACTTTATTTTTAAAGCGTCGGTCAAGATAAAAAAAACCCGCCAACCCATCCCGCTGATGAAAGTAAAATTTTGTTTTCTAAAACGCCGCTTTAGATGTAAAAAGCGCTGGTAAAGAGCTAACAATACCGGCATGTTGCTCAGAAGCGCCGGTAAAGAGCAAAAAAAACCAGCGAATCCATCCCACTAATAAAAATAAAATTGTGTTTTAAAACACTGTATTAGAGGTGTAATATGCCGGATTAGAGGGTACTTATTTATAATCCCCTCCCCTCTTGCGCTCGACTTCCCCCTCTTCCCTGTGTGCTCGACTTCCCTACTTCGACTTCCATCCTTCCTGCTGCTCTCGCGACTTCCTTCCTCCTTCCTCCTTCCCTCTCCTTAGCGCTTCTAGTCCTTCGTGACTTCGCTCATTCCCTCTTCCCTCCTTCCCTCTCGGTCTGACCGCTCTTCAATCTCTGTTGAAATCTCTCAAACATTGTGGTGGTGGTGGTGGTACTCATTCAAGAACATTCGAATAGCAACCAAAGAGAAGAAACTCAAGGTACAATCGAATCTCTATTTGATGATTTTCAAATATAGGGTTTTTGGTTTTTGATGAATCCCTCTTTTATAATCGCTTTCAATTGTCTCCGTTGCTTCTCTTCATCATATGTATATTATATTACGCACAAATTCGATCATCCAAATGTATTAAACCGATTTCTAGGGTTTCTTGCTGAATTTACTGCTTTTTTCTTTGTATTTTTTCGTGATGTATTTTTTTTATTATTAATTTTTGAGCTGATATGGCAGCTCTTTGTGCATTTTTAGACATTGTCATCCGCACAGGCCATGTATGGAGTATAAGAGCCTACTTATACTGGTTTTTGTTTTCGCCGTGAGATTGTTCATGACAATTTCAAGCTTGAAGCATGATGGTCTGAGGCTTGCAGTAATATTAATTTGGCAAGAGTTTAGGTTTTGCGTATCACAAGGGTATTTTCTGATTCAAGGGGGTGATTTTCCTACATAACTCTGATAGTAGCCAAGTCTCCGTTTGTATTCAAACTAAATCATTCAAACAATAGTGTTACAAGATACTATCTTTTAGCTCTTAGAAAAAGATTAAAAATTTTAACTCTTGAATTCTACTAGCGCACTAAAAAAGGAACTTCACACATTCATTTTATGGTAAGCAAGTTATAATTCATTATAATATAATAAATCAGAATATAATGGAGTAATCTTTAGTTGTTTGTTAATGGAAAAAAGATAGTAAAAAATCAGAATATAATAAATTCAAATAGTGTGTGTAATACTATAGAGTGTGTAGAATAGTATGTACTCAGGAAAAAGATTGAATATAAATTATAATCTGAATTGAGTATATTTAATACAATGTTTAATCAATGGACTGAAGTAATGCTCTCTGTGTTAGTTTCGTATCCAGTCAATGTGTAATTTGTATTTGTAATTGCAGCTCTATGGTATAGAATTGGTATTTGTAGTTTATTATGTTATCTGTTTTATGAGTAATTGCGGTGGATATTTAATACAATGTTTAATCAATGGATTGAAGTAATGCTCTCTGTGTTAGTTTCGTATCCATTCAATGTGTAATTTGTATTTGTAATTGCAGCTCTATGGTATAGAATTGGTATTTGTAGTTGATTCTATTATATGTTTTTATGAGTAATTGCGGTGGATATTTAGTACAACTGATTCACATCAGTGAACTCACAGATGGATATTTATGAGTAATTGCGGTGGATATTTAGTACAACTGATTCACAGATTGATTTCATGAAGGGTTTTTTTTTCTAATTAGAGAATACTTTTGCATTTTAAGATGGCTGATTGTACCACTTTATCCACCTTCACGTTCGTTCGTTCGTTCGTTCTTCGTCTCGCTTTCCTTGCATCTCTATTGAATCAGTAATTAGGTTTTAAAAAAGTGCAGATAATTATATTTTAATTGCAGCTTATTTAGACCTATCTACTTGTTTTCTGATTTCTTCGTTTTGAATCTTCTTAGGTTTTAGTGTTGCTAGGGTTTCATTCAACAAGTCTAATTTGATAATTACTTCACAAATTAAGCGATTTAAATCCATAGTTTTGTAAAGATTTATCAATTGGTGCTTGGTAAAAGTTTGTTTAACGCTCTTTTTGTTTGCGATCCAGATTGGGCAGAGTCATCCGACTAGTCTTACATCCAATATTTTGAAGTTGTTTGAGCCCCGACCTCCATTGGAGCATAAACCGTCTCCAGAAAAAAGGAAATGTCCTCCATATTCAGGTTGGTTCATCTTTGTGCACTTATTTGGTATTCTTCTTGTTAGTGATTTGCAGTCATTACTAATCTTGTATGTCTTTCTCTTTCAAGGTATGGCGCAATTTGTCACTAACTTTGCAGAACCAGGGGACCCTGAATATGCTCCACCTGCCAAAAAGGCTGAAACTTCAGTCAGTCAACTTCCATTTCCCTTCCGCAACAATATTAGCCCGTACTCAACATTTAATGTTTTATTAAAAAATACATAAATTATGAAGAATGCACTCGAGCACAATTTTAATATGCCTATTCGAGTGTATATTTCATAATATGCTTATGTAAATACTTTTATTTGCCGCTGCCTTGTTAAATATTTACAACTTTTTTATTTGTAAAATTTAATTATGTGTTATATACGAGATTAAGTTGCAATTATTATAATGCACAATGGGTGTGTTTCGCATCTCGCTATAGGCGGTGAAGGGGTTGTTATTTATTTATTTTTCTAAGTATATGTAGAGGCTGTGTTAACCTACCACATCTGTAAGTTCTCACATCTAAGTTCTACATAAATGATTTAAGCACTGTTATCTCTCTTTAGACAATGGTATTGTCTAATCTTGTATATGGAAGATATTTGCTACATCATGATTGTACCACTTTATCCACCTTCATGTAACCCATTGAAATTCGGTTGATTGGCTGCATAAACATCCGAATATAATTTTACTGCTGAAAGTTACTTGTGCATATTTTTGTGCAGTGTGCAAACCTTGTTCGCTTGCATGTTTAGAGTGTCCTTTTCGTCGCACAAAGATTGAAGATAGGATCTTTGCTTTTCCTTCCTGATAATATCATTATTGTTATGCAAGCCTCCCAAAAGTGGTAAAGAATTCAGCTACTAATATCATCTCTAACATTATAATGTCTGACAGATTTTTTACAGTTTATCTTCAGCTGAATTAAGTTTCTAATGCATGCTTTTGCTGTTTTTCTTCAGGGTGCCTATCATTCAACTGTTCATTATTCTTGATTATGATATCAGATGCAATTCTTTTATTAATTGCACTGTATTTAGTGATCGTAAATGTATGCCATGTCTCCCTAATGGGCTGTAAAAAAAAAAAAAAAAAGTTAAACGGAAATGAAAAGGTAAATGTAAAAATGAGGTAACTAGAGGTTCCAGTTTCAAATTAGTGACCTGTGTTCAAATGCAGCAAGGAATGTTTTGTTTGTGGTTTTAGCTGTCATAATGTATAGTTTATAGAAGTTTAATGAAAGTTGTACAAGAATCATCCGTTTATTTCAGGTTTGTTGTGTTACCACTTTGTTATGGAATGGACAGGTTTCGAAGCCTATGTAAACCCAGGATCTAACCATTGCCAATCTGATGTGAGTCTAAATATGTGACATCAGTTGGCATGAATAGCATGTAGCTTAATATTTTATTTTATTTTTATTTTGAATAATAATGATAATGAGAGGACTTATTGAAGAATTGACGTGCAATTGTAACTACTTGGAGGATTACTGTCAGTGTCTCTTCATTTTTATTCAATTCTTGGTCAGAATGATAATGACATCCAGTTTTTCCTTTAGAGTTTTTTTTTTTTTTTTTTTTTTTGCATTGTAGAACATTGAAATTCTTGTTTGTTTGCTTTATATGTAGCCTGAGAGTTGTATAATTTGTTTCTTTTTATGGTATGTACCAAAATTCACAACTTTTGCCCTGTTACCAGGTACTGGTTATGTATGCAATGCATATCTTGCAACTTAATAATTGCTGCTCCAGATCAAGATGCTTGGAGCATCATTAAAGAGCTTCTACCTCTTCTATCATATTCAACACCATTTGCTATTTATCATCAATATCTTCAGGTGAGTTCTGTCTTGTGGAGCTATTGTTCATTAAGGAAAAGAAATTGTGTACTTGTGTACTTGTGTTCTTGATATTTGGGCATGGATATCCAAGTTCATTGCATGGATCAAGGTTCCCTCACTCGGTTCTTCACAATTATGGAGAGCCTGAAAATAGCATTGAAAACCATATAATGCAGTGAGCCTGGCATCCATGCCCATGAACAACATCTTTTATTGTTTGAAGAGGAATGTTTTTATTACTTTGCATTGTGATAGAGGTTTCAATCACTTTAACTAAATCCACAGATAAACAAGGTGAGAAGGCATCCGTAGCGGTAAAAAAATAGAAAATAATTACTTTTTGTTTATATTTGTTCATTAAATGTTTGGACACATTAATTGTCATGTTAACTTGTTTCATCATTTTTGGCATTAAAAAGTGTCTAAATGGTTTTTTTCTGCCTAGCGCAGCCTCTTGCAACATGTATGCACAATCTATATGTTGCCAAAATGGCAGTTGGTTTACAAATTTCCGAACCTTGGCTACGAGAGTACCAGGTAAATTGCTCGACTCAGAATATCGATTTTATTGTTGGAGATTTCACACTTTTTTCAACCGCTTTACTTACCATTACAAATGCCATAACTTAGTTGAGCATATAGTTGTCAATTTTGATCTAGATTTCTCAAACAATTTTGACATGCAATAGCTTTTCAACCTTTTCTAAATTTTAAGTTACATCACTTTCATTGGAGATTGCATGAATTAATTTCTTGTACCAGAAGAATCTCAATAACAAAGATTATTGCATTATTTTGAAATTTGCAACTAGTTTTTCCAGGTTATCAGATTGAAAATTTATTAATTTTTCAGTAGTTTCTTTAGAGAACTTTATTGATGCTGCTGGTGTGATGTGTTGAGTTTTGATAGCAGGTTCTGTGAATTTTAATGATTGATTTTGCTTAATGAACTGTTTCTTACATTCAATGTTTGTTTTTCCATCCTAATGACAGGTTTTTATTTTTTATTGATGCAGGTTGAGGTGCTTGGAAATTAATTTTTTTCCAGGTATATTAACATAATCGGCGCTTTCCAAGCGCCGTTACAATTGGTAAGCACAACCGGTGCTTCAAAAGCGTTGCAAAAGTAATCTATTCCGGTGCTTTTAAGCGCCATTAAAAGGTTGTAAAACGAGGTTTTTAACAACACCGGCGCTTCATAAGCGTCGCAAAATATCTGTACCGGCGCTTTATAGCGCCAGTAAAAGATGGTAAATACGGCGTTTTTGTTCAACATGGAATTGACGTACCCAATCTCTGGCGGCGCTTATTTAAGCTTTACCGGCGCTTCTAAAGGCGCCTTAAATGTTAATTGTAACCGGCGCTTCTTTTAAAGTGCCGTTAATTTTTTAGCGGCACATACCTTTACCGGCGCTTGTGCGGCGCTTCTTAAAATGCCGTCAATGATCTACACTGGCACATGTTTGCCTATACCGGCGCTTTTCGAAGCGCCGCTTAAAACAAATTTGTTGTAGTGAGTGTTTTTTATGTGTTATTTGGTTTCTTGGTCATTCGTCCGACCATTAAGTGGATCATTAAGCGCACACCAGAAAAAGAAAACTTCAATGAACTTTACATATGTCTCATTCTCACGGAAGTCATGATTTGCACTTTTCTTGCATCTTCCATTAATGTACCTCCAATATTAGGAGCATTGTCTTTGGACTCATCATACCAAATGGATCACTTAGAACAACACTCTTGGAAAAGCTTGAGGACTTCACGAATGCACTTTTGCTCCCATTGATGTTTGCTACAGTTGGGTTTGTAACAATGTTTGCATCCTTAAAAAATGATAAAAACTACAAATACACTCCTTGTGTATTCGGCATCCTTTTAATGGTCAATGTGATCAAAGTGTTGAGTACGTTCCTCATGGGCCTTTATTTTGACATGCAAATGCATGAAGCTTTGTCTCTGGGGATGCTCTTGAACACCAAAGGAGTTCTCAACATTACATTCTTTTATGTGGGATTAAGAAACAAGGTATATCTTATCTAAGTTAATATATTTTAGTGTGTGACATGACTAACAACAATTAATATTACTTACACGCGCCTTATACATTGTACAGGTATTAGACATTTTTTTACAACAAATATTAATTTTATGTTGATGTTGATGGGTGTAATTACCACAGCTATCGTGATTCTGTACCAGACCAGTAAAAGTTTCATTTTATATAAACACATGACAATTCAAAAGGTTGGGATGAATGCAAAACTAAAGATATTGATGTGTGTTCACAACTCCCAAAATGTAGCTGCAATGGTTAACCTCCTGGTGTTTTCCAGTGCCAATAGGAAGTCTCTTATTGATATCTAAGCGATCCACCTACTAGAACTTACTGAGCGTGCATCTGTGATGCTAATAGTGCACAATGTTGGTATGGGTGGCAATAGGTGTAACGTGGACAACAATACCCAAGCACAATCTAAGCACATTATAAAACCGTTTCAGGATCATGCAGAGCATGCAACAAATTTTATTGTTTATCACTATAAGAAAAATGCTCATTAATAGCGTTTCAAATGGTAGGATACCAAAGCGTTTTAGCAAACGCTGTGTCTACCAGAGCTATAATAGATACAGACTTATTTATAGCGTTTTAGAAACGCTATTGTAAGTAGACCATTTATAGCGTTTCTGAAACGCTATGGTATAGTATACAAAAACGCTATTGTACAATTGCTATAGCGTTTCAAAAACGCTAATGTCTTCTCTCACGTAGCATTTAACAAATGCTATTGTATTAGTTTCTATAGCGTTTCTCAATGCCTTTGTTTTTATATAGCACTCATTAAGTGCTATCAAATGACTTTTTATAACATCTTATAAGTTTTATTTCTAGAAAATAAAAATCTGAATGTGTCAAACACTTAAACATTTCCATGAATGGAGGCAAAGTAATGTAATTAATAAGATAATGTATTACATTGAGTCACAAAATCTATCAAATAATATAGATCAGACTACATTTATTTCTTAACTCTCTTACAGTACGCATCTCCTGTATTTTTGCTTGCAACTTGGCAATAGTCTCAGCTGCATATTGATTACCTAGTCTATGACAAGCAACCTCTTTCTGTAGTACCTCCAGAGCCCGATTTGCTTCTTCTCCAAGCTGCTCCTGGAGGTGCTCAAGTTTACGGATTCCATGCATAAGTGTTAATGGAGCAGTTGATGATTGCCTCATTGGTGCCTTAGTTCTTCAATTTCCATCTCCATCTAGAAACATCGTTACATGTCAATTTGTCATTGATAGAACACAATGCACGTCTCTTATATCCAAATGAAAACCTGAAAGTACATTCATGGAATACCTGCTGAATTATCTTATCTTTGTCCTTTGTTTCCCCTTCCGAACCTGAATAACAATCATAAGGATCAGGGGTACGCAACTCTGCTTCAAGCCTAGCCACTTCCTTTTGCAGCTGTTTCACCAGTTGCTTATCGGAAACAACCTGTTCATTCGATTATGAGCTGCAGTGTATTTAAAGAAATATATAGTAATTGTAAGAGACATAAATAAAAAACTATTAGATACACAAAACAAGTAATAGATATTGTCAAAATAAATTTCAGCTCCCGTTACTTGGGAACACAAAAATATTGAAGTAGCTCGAAAAAAATTTCAGATAATGTGGAAAGTAGAAAAAGGCTAAGTTAATAAACATGAAGAGAAGAGATATATGTCACATTTATAAAACTTTGAAGAGAAGGATCCATGTAATCTACATTATGTTTTGGATAATGCTACCAAAGATACATCATAAAACATGGAAAAGATAGAGCTTTAAATCTAACCTATGTTGGATTATTAAGTTTGGGAAACCATGAAAAATAGGATCCACGGATGAATTCCATATTGCAAGTTATTCTGAACTACAGAGCTAGAATACACCATAATCTATGAAACAGAATTCCAAATGCCACTATAAAAACAAAATTCCCCAACCAAAAACCAATCTTCCACAAATCATAACCAGCAGTAAAAGCCACCATTTCCAACCCCAGGCTAATGGATCACATGCCATCCATCTGAAGATGTAATAACACTTGATATGTATCATAACATTTGAAAAGTGTTGCCATGAATATAATTCACTGGTTAGTGTTGCAATTACCTCATCAAATATGTCGATACTTGGCTGATGGATAGTGCAAACTGTTGTCCTTCCTGTGCCAACAACATTCTTTACTGCAGCATAACAATAGCTGCCGCTCGAGCATCTAAACCTGATGTTGGTTCATCCATGAATATTATCGACGGATTGGAGACAAGCTCTACTGCGATGGTTAGCCTCTTACGCTGCTCAGTAGACAGACCATTTACATCTGGAATTGTATTAACGCTGCTCAGTAGACAGACCACAAACAAATTCCTGCATGAAATTACTTTTAGAAATTGTATTAACAGTTTTAGAAATAGTTATTCCTAATTATAAGGTGATTGTGTAAGGGATGCATGCATGTCTCTACCAGTAATTGGCCGAAAGCAAGGGAGCTGCCGAAAAGAATAAAATAACCTTTAGAGTTGAATTTACCACAAGCGAGGTTGGTGTGATGAATCAGCACTTCTTTGGAGTTCTGGAGATGGATACCATCCGTGTTGAGGCTGTCTCCTGGTGACAAAACATTCATATTGAAGACCTGAACGCCAATGCAATTATCAAACTTCAGGTGGCACTGAGGGCTGTTTGTAATTGTTATTCCTGTAACTACCACATTATAACTCCCGTAGAATCTGAGTGCCTGCAGAGAAAATGATACAGAAATAAGAACTAGTCAAAACTAATGTAATGTACATCAAAGTGTATTTCGACCAATTCTTACTACTAATTGTTAGACCATGTAGTTTGACATTAATGAAGGAGCAATTCTTACAGTGGGTTTGGTGCTTGGCATACTCTCACTTAACTCGCTGCTTATCTGCCATATTTGATCAACAGGAAAACGTTTTAGTCCTTGGAATTGTTATAATATGAGTCACAGAGACAGAGAGTGATGGTGGTTAGTTACTGGTGTCTGCAAGTTGTCGTCAGCAGTATTGTTTGCTATAGGAACAACTAATTGTGTTTCATCATCTGTTGGACCATCTGATGGTGAATCTTGCCACCAAACTGAGCCTCGGCCATCAATAATACCTTTACCCTGGATTGTTATCAATAAGCCCGTTACATTGGTTCAGTGGTATAAATGTTCTTCAATAGACATTATATCATTTTCAATGAAAATATAAAGAAGAAATCACAAGGTGGCTTACCTCATTCAGCATCCTATGCAACTCATCCCTCGCTTCAACAACTCGAAAATATCAGATTAAACCATACCTCAATACCTGACTCCGGCGCTGCATTTATACTAAAATTGAAGCATACCTCAATACCTGCCTCCGATCATTAGTTGATTCAGTCCCGAATTTCGTATTCAAATTGAAGCTGAAGTAGAAAAGCTTCAACATACCCATGCAAGCATACTCAGCTGTTACATACCCATGCAAGCATACCCAATTGTAAGTACTTGAACAGCAGGTGGCAAAATGACCAAATGCATTTAAAAGGTAAAAAATCTCAATAGGAAAAGTGAACCTGTGATTCCAATTGTTGATTTTTCAGTCTCCAATCTTCAGATGGTGTCATGATTTCCTTTTGCAATTTGTTTCTCTCATCGTCCTTTGAAGTTAACCGCTTAATAAAACACTCTAAACATTTTGGAGAAATCTCCTCATATTATTCCAACCAATCTCCTCATTGTTCTATCTCTCAAAACTCCCTAAAAACCTATTTAAATGAATACAACTCCCTAAAATGAAAAATCAATTGACATCTGAAAAGAAGCAATCACCACACAGCTAAAAAGAAAAAGAAGCAATCACCAATACAGTAACATCAACATTTCTTAAGCAGATCATACATCATTATGCATAAACACAAGACGGAATTGTAAAAAACGAAGTTTTGACTTCAAAATCAGTTACCTGGGTCAAGCTCTGTTCTTGTACCTATAGCCAGCTCGGTCCCAAAATCAGTTTTCGCACAACGGAAATCAGTAATCTGAAACAATAGTATCAAACATAAAATTGAGATGATAAGTGGATGCTAACGATAAACAAGTAGATAAATACCTGACTGGATGCAGCAACCCTCCTTGAACCATCTGGCTCTAATCGTTGTATACATTCATTAAGTCCGCGCATGAATTCGGGATGGTAAATTTAGAAAAACCAACCAATTTAAATTTGGAATATAAAAGAATCACAAAAATCTTGAATTCTCCACCAATATGCACTGAACATACAGTCCTAGTTCTTTACATACCTTGAGAAAATCAGAATTGTAATGGAAAAATGGATTTAGGTAGTAAGCTGCCATGTACAAAGGATGGTGGAAAAACTCGAAGTGGTAATCAATGGCCTTCCAGAACGGTCCATATTTCCGCAGATGATCACCATTGATAGTTTTGATTGCATGTTTAGCTGTATGCATATCATTATAAATGGAAGCTGTCAATAGGTTTTCATCACTAGGTTTTCATCACTATCCACTTTCAGAAGCACTTGCAAGATTGGATCCACAGATCTACTCACATATTGCACTTTCTTCCAAAATGTAGAGTTTAAAATTATATTCTCCACTTCCTTGCCTTCGTCTGATTTGGCCAACCGAGATGAAAGCCATTTGTTTGATTGGAACATTCTTTTGAGATCGGTCTTATGCATCAACAAGCTCTGTAAGGTAACAAAATTAGTTGCGAACCTTGTAACAGCTGGGCAGACAACATCCATCCCCCCTGTAAATTCTAGTTTCATAAGATTCAACAACCAGGCACGATGGTAAATGAATTTGGTAATTTTCTTTCCTTTGTCCAAGCACTCTCCCACCCATTTAATATGTCCAAAATCTTCAAGCATTCGATCAATACAATACACAGCACATGGTGTCCAGAACAAATGTTACCTTTTCGCCCCAAGCTTCTCCCCTGCTTTCCTATAACTTTCAGTATTTTCAGTGATAGCCTACAACAGAGGTCAATGCAGCTAATAAGCTATAATGGTGAATAAGTTGAGAAACTAGTTAATAACAGAAATGAAAAGTGTAGTGAAGTACCTGGACAATATTTTCCTCACCGTTTTCCTCAACTACTTTGTCTAACAACTTAAAAAGACTTTCAGGATCATCTACAATGTCTGAGGCATCAACTGAAGAAACAAAATAGACACCACGTTGGCATGACACTAAAAAGTTGATCAGCGTCCTGCCTTGTGCATCTTTCCAGCTATCAGCCATAACAGTACAACCAGTGACCATCACATAACATAAAGCTCTTTCACCCTGTACATGGCAGAAATCACAAGTTCTTGTCATCTGTAAACAAAAAAAAATCAGTTGATGATGTAAAATATTATTAGCATGTAGATGCACATCAATTGAGGGGGATAAGTACGACATACCTGGAATTTTACTGATAACCAAAATCATGACATTGTGAGGAAGATGGCCTTACTTTGCTTCACAATTATATCCCCTGGTCTGCAATACAAAGACTATAACATGCTCATTTGCAACAATAAAGAGGGGATATGTCAAGAAAACCTACTCATATATTTTTATCAAAAACATTGTTAATTTGAAATGTCTGAGATCCACTGTCAGGATACTGTATACTACCTCGACCATGCTTTCACTGACTCTATATTACACGACCTGCAATATACTATTATGCAATATCATGCTTTCACCAACTCTATTACATGACCTGTAATATGCAAATACGCAACATCAACGAGGGATGCGTAAGAAAGAAATGATTGTTTATTGACAGATGAACGAAATGAGAATCCACATTTTAAGTCACTTAGCCCATGGGATATCTCAAAGTGCCACGTAATAATGAATGCTAAGCATGACTCAACACCTAAACAAAATGCAGTTTGATCCAATAACTTTTTCTTCTTTTCTGCATAGGTACATACCGAAAGAATCTCTCTGGCCTTACATACCTCAGTTTGTGGATGAGGCACTAGGTCACATAGTCAATATGGCAAGGGCCCTAGGGGACCAAGTGGAAGGTGGGAAGCCAACATGGCCTTATGTGATTCACGGGCACTATGCAGATGCTGGAGAGGCAGCAGCGCATTTAGCCGATGCCTTGAATGTCCCAATGGTGCTAATCGGACACTCATTGGGCCAGAACAAATTTGAGCAACTACTGAAACAGGGGAGGCACTCTAGAGAGGACATTAACTCAACTTACAAGATAATGAGAAGAATTGAGGCAGAGGAGATGGGCCTTGATGCTGCTGAAATGGTGGTAACTAGTACAAGGCAGGAAAGTTGGTTAACAACAACACAGAAAATCGGATCTCAACCAATCATTTTTATCAAATGTTCCATCAAATCAAATCTCCTTTAAAATGACCTTCGATTTGGCTAAAGATCTCACCTTTCCATACTCAAACTACACAAACTCAAAACACGTGAAATGATGGAAGAAAAAAAGCAATAAAACAAATTCTGATATTCAAATATCCAATAGAAACACGAAATCAATACGATCTAACATAAATCGCTCACTAGAACATAGGAGATTACTCGACTATCAATACGATCTAACATAAATCAATACGATCTAACATAAGTAGGCTTCTTTAAGTTGGGTGTTTATCTTATCTACTTTTAATCAGCAACATAGGTTTTTAATGGATCAGAGATGCGCTTACTATTAAGTGCTTCACAGAAAAATGCTTAGTCAGTGTTTGTTCTGACTTCTGAGTAATGATCTAAAGCGAACTTAATTTTAAACATGGGGCATATGAAGCGGACTATGTAAAGTGTCTTTTTTTACTAGTCAGAACGAAATGTGGTCAATTCTTCATCATATTTCGACAAGTACCCCCTATCATCAAGTGATTAAGGTCGGGAAAAAAAATAGTAACAATAAATTGAACATGTCAACCAATTGGTTATCTGAGATTATTCAGAGAAAATATGAACTTACAATCGGAAGCAAAAAAAAAAAACACAATTCAGTACAAGCCCAATTAAAAACCCAATCTCCCTTCTTCTGGTAAAATCACAAAGCACCCCTTACAATCTGAAGAATAAAAAAACACACACACACAAATTTAGAACGAGACCCAAATCAAAACTCCATCCCGACGACTCCTCCATCAACACCAATAAAAGGCATAAACTCATCATCAAAAGCAAATATCCCTAAAACCAAAATCAGAAAAACCTAAAACACAAAAAATGATGTTCATCTAAACAAAAAACAGAGAAGGGACCAAAACAATCACATATCATAACAAAGCAAACTAGATGGGAACAAAACAACCACCAATCTCACAAATTCAACGAACATAAATGACGTCAAACACAAACAACCACCAATCTCATACTAAAAGCCATTAGAACAGAATATGAAATCAACATTCGTACCTCAAAATTGCCTCTAGATGACTCGAAAACTACTGGAGAGAAACTTGGTATTTCTTTGCCGATGGAGAGACGCTAAAATTTGGTTACTCTCTCTCTGTCTCTGAATATACAAACACTTTCTCAGTATTTAAAGAGACCCAAAAATCAACATCTCAATCAATTATTCAACAAACTCCAAAATGAAATGCAACGACAAAATCCAAATTACAGAGAGCTTCAATCTGGGAGTATACAGAGATTCTTTAATCAGAAACCCTAATTTGTGCAAGATGAAGAAGACGAAATAGTGAAGAAGGAGTAGTGAGTAGCAGAGGCAGAGTGAAGTGGAGGCGAAGCGACGAAGTGACAGAGAGCGAGAGAGATCAGGTGACGGTGAGAAGAGAGGTGATGGCGAGAGAAGAGCGAGAGAGATCAGGCGAGGCTAGGTCAGAGAGCTGTGTTGCGTTTGTCAGGGAGAGTTGCGTTTGAGGGAGGAGATGAAATCGTGGCTAAAAAACGCGCGGTATAATATTTTCGCT
This sequence comes from Berberis vulgaris, assembly GCA_963556465.1. Classification (NCBI taxonomy): domain Eukaryota; kingdom Viridiplantae; phylum Streptophyta; class Magnoliopsida; order Ranunculales; family Berberidaceae; genus Berberis; species Berberis vulgaris. The sequence continues at coordinate 54,213,916 of OY747126.1, forward strand.
CTCCAGCTCATCCCGCTTACTATTTTCCTCGGTGCTTTAAAAGGGTGACGCAATTAAACTTAGTTTTTGATACCACAAATCTAAAAAACGCTATGGGCATATGCTATTAATAAGCACTTGTGTTGTAGTGTATCCTCTCACAACCATTTCTCCATATCTGACCATGCATGAATTCATGAAGACATTTGTAACATTGTCAATGACAATCGTATTGCCTTCGAAATTGTTCCTTCCCACAAGCAGCAAACTGTTGATGGTGGCATGGAACCCATCAACACAACCTTTAATACTTTGAACTTAAATGTGTTGTCTAATGCACCATGCTCCGCCGGCGTCCTTATTGACAAAGGACTTGGTGAGTCGACTAGCCACATTTCCCACCACATTGCTATCATATTTATAGGAGGTTCATATGATCGAGAAGCTTTGGCATATGGTTGGGGGATGGGGGAACACCCAGGCGTAAATTTAACAGTTATGCGACTAATTCTAGGAAATGATATTCAAAAACCGACTATACAACAAAGGCCAATAAAATGGTTGATCTTGATGCAGAGGGGTGTTGAATGATCGCACAAAGGCAGTAATATTCTCCATGGCGAGATTGGACAATGGTATTGTAAGAATGGCCGCTTAAGGGAGTTGGTTAATCATGTGGTTGTGGCTGGTGATCGGGGGAAGGAGTCAAAAGACTTGGAAGAAAAGGTGGAGATGAAGAAGATGTATGAACTCATTGAGAAATACAACTTAATGGCCAATTCCGATGAATTTCTTCCCAAATGAACAAGGTTCAAAATGGTGAACTCTACCATTACATAGCAGACACCAAAGGTGCCTTCTATGAGACATTTGGGCTTACAGTTGTTGAATCCATGACATGCGGTCTACCCACATTTGCCACTCTTTATGGAGGTCCGGTAGAAATCATAGTGCATGGGAAATTTGGCTTCCATATTGAACCATACCAAGGTGATAAGGCCAGTGAGCTCATTTTGAACATTTTCGAGAAATGTAAGGAAGATCCAGGGCATTGGGACAAAATTTCAGAAAGCGGCCTCAAGCGTATCTATGAGAAGTGAGTGAATATTCCTTCAGTTGTTAAGTTTCCATATCGTTCATTTGTTTTCCTTTAACATTTTTCTTCCTCATTCCTTCTCACAGGTTTACATGGAATATAAACTCTGAGAGATTGATGACACACTTGTTAGGGTCTATGGTTTCTGGAAATATGTCTCTAACCTTGAACGCCGTGAGACTCGCCGCTACCTTGAGATGCTTTATGCACTCAAATATCGCAAGCAGGTACTACACAAAATTAGGATTTGCATACAAGTTTTATAACCATCTATTACTTTGTATGGCATATGATTGTACAAGTTGCATCGGTTCCTCCGGCTAACAATGAGGAGATGGAAGTTGGAGCTCGGATAAATGCAAGCGGAGCGTGTATCTGTCATCTGGAATAAACTTCTGCAATTCAATTTGGAAGGCTTTTTACAACGATGTCTAGATGGGCTTCGTCTCGTTGTAGTTGTGTTCTGCATTTTGTTTCATATTTGAGTAAATATTAGTGTTCAATGCTTTTTGTTCATCCAATAATAAAAAAATTTCTCCAATTTTAGCAGTTCGTGTATTATTTATTTATTTATTTATTATTATTATTATTATTATTATTATGATTATTATTATTACTATTATTATCACTAGCTATAGTTCACTTCAATGATCGGTCATATTTCTTTTTTGTTCTTGATAGTCTCCTCAACTTCAGCAGTCCACTTGTTGAAAAGATTTTGGCAGCTTTGAATAGATTGACAGATAACTCAATCCCTTATCTGTTTCGCAAATATTATATTTGTAAGAAACAAAAAACTTGAGTATTATTCATGTAGACTAATTTTCTTGATTTTTTTTTTCTATAGTTCAAGTATTGAGCCTATTAACGATATGAGTTAAGAAGTAAACATTGTGATCTCTTTATAGCAGAAATCATGCCACAAAAAAGAATAATAATAAAACAAAATAAGTTGTGGTATTTCTGGTTCCATTAAACGTGTTTTGAAAAGTGTAAATTGTCAAAAATTATCAACTTATATAGCCTAACCCAAACAGATCCAACGATTATTGAAGTCAGGTGGTTTGCACCATTGAATAACAAACTGATAACTCTGTATTTCAAAAAAAATTGACAGTTTAGGTTTTGAGCGAGTTAAGAAGTAAGGATTATTATCTACTTAAAACTGAAATCATTCCCCTCCCCAACTACATAATAATAATAATAATAATAATAATAATAATAATAATAATAATAATAATAATAATAATAATAATAACATCAACTAAATTGATAAATAATAAATAAATAATAAGAACAATGTGATACTTCTAGGTCCATTTAGGTATGTTTTGGAAAGTGATTGTAGAAATAAAATGCCAAAAATCATCAACTTATATAGCCTAACCTAACCAACAATTGGTTGGTCATAATTAGAATAATTAATAAAAGAGTCATTGCTGGTCATAAAAGTATAAAAGTAGGTTTTGTATTTGTTTAGAAAGGGTAAAGGTGTCCTATAACTTTGTGGGTTAACCTGTGTTAATAAAAGAATCTCTGTTAGTTATAAAAGTATAAAAGTAGGCACAAATTAGCTGTTGCATCAACTACGATATCTAAATGATCTATTTTGTGAAAAAGTAAGCCTTAAAAGTCATTTTCCATTCTTTAATTTTGATGCATCAATCCATTTAAGGCAATATGGCATCTCAATTCATACAAAATATTGGTTTGATAAAAAACAGAAGGAAATATTATTTTTTTTGATTTCTTGGCACGTGCAGAGTCCACCAATCTCTTTTTCCACCAATTATCCTTACATTTGTTCCCTCAACATCTTGTTACTCCGTTCATCCTCCACATAAGCTAACAAGTAACTTACACTGACCCTAACCCCTTAAAACCCCTTATGACACAACACAAATTAGAACAATCTGGAAACCACCAGAAAAAGAATTGGAATTCATCATCAAAGATAAAAGCGCAAAGATTCTTTGAATAATAATTGAATAATTCATTGGACAATACATGAGAGTTATTTAAAGACCTAATCCAACCTTGGATTGTCCTAGTAGCTTTTGGAAATTCAAGGTCTATTGGGAAATAAACTATAATCCTATTAGAAATAAAACTAAAATACTATTTGTAAAAGAGAAACTAAAAACCTATTGGAAAATAAAAACTAAAATTCTATTGAAAAATAGAAACTAAAATCCTATTTGAAAAATAAAATACTATTTGGAAAATAGAAACTAAAATTCTATTCCGAAACAATAAAGTGTTGTTTTGAAAACCTAAAATCTATCATAAGTCCATTAGGTCTTCAATTAGCCATGTGTCCTACATCAATCAAGAACTTGACCCCGAGTCATTGAAAGTCTTGAAAATTCTCATGGATTCAACCACTCATACAATCCATCCTTGCTTTTGAAAGTTATTTGCCATTCATCTCCAGGCTTGATTTTGAATCAGGTGATATCCACTTTGCAGGTCTAGCTTTGTGAACACCTTCAAACCCTCAAGCATATCTAACATGTCTTCTAAACAAGGTATAGGAAATCTATATTTTATAGTGATTTTGTTGATTGTTTGGCTATCTACACACATTCGCCAAGTATTATCCTTCTTCGGAACTAGGATGATAGGTACTGCACATGAATTCATACACTCCCTTATAAATCTTTTCCTCAACTTCTCAATATGTTCTCGCAAAATTTCATTATCTTTCGGACTCTTACGGTAATGAGACAAATTCCGTATGCTAGCACCGGAGACCAAATCCATGTGGTGATCTCTCATAAGTGGAAGCCTTGAGAGGACTCTTCTGAAATAATTTCCTCAAATTTGCCCCACAACTGCTGCATTTCAATAGGAACTGTTTTTTCTTCTATGTTTGCTGCCAACAATCCTTTTACTACCACGGGATAGAAAACATCAGATTCTTAGATTGACTCAATAATCTCACCCTCAATGTCAATCAAAATCAGAAAGCTAACTTTCAGATTCCGATGTAGGAGCATTAGCAATTGTTGGCGGCGGTTCCTCGACTTCCTCTTCTAATTCAGACTCACTCTCTTGAACAGGAAGTCTTCTTCTATTTTCTCCATGATTACCTCTTCGAATATTGCCTCTGTTATCTTCTCCATTGTTACCTCCGGTATTGCCTTCTACAAATTGTCGCAATAACTCGTGAATCTCTTCGAGTTGGTTAGTCATTGCATCTATGCGAGCATTCCGAGCATCCAAATCTGCTCGAATAATAGGAACGTCATCTCCAGCACAACCACCTAGGAATATGAATCAAGATAGCAAGATGGGAGAAACCCGCTATGATACCACTTGACGCAACACAAGTTAGAACAATCTAGAATACACCAGCAAAGATAAAAATACAAAGGTTCTATGAATAATAATTCTTTGGAAATCCCCCTATTGAAAAATAAACTATAATTCTTTTAGAAATAAAAACAAAATACTATTAGTAAAGTACAAACTAAAAACCTATTGAAAAATATAAACTAAAATCCAAGAATGCGGTTGTTGGAATGCAGACCCAACCAGTTCAAGTAAACTGATCTAAGTCTCTATTTGCAACTCAAGTCTGGTGATCTAAGTTCTACGGGGTGATTTTGACAGCGAGATTGCTTTCAACGGCGAGGTCTGAGATCTATAGAGAGATAGAAAGATCTATGGAGAGGAGAGCAAGATCCGATAAGAGGCTTTGACAACGAGATATGAGGAGAGACTTTAACGGCGAGATCTGAGGAGAGGCCTTGAACGCGAATTCTGGGAGAGGCTTCAACGGCGAGTTCTGGGTGAGGCTTCGACGATGAGAGCTACCTTCGATGGTGCAGAGGCTATTGATTATGCTGACTGAAAGAAAAGGTTTAGCAGCCTATTCTCTTTAGCCCCTTCACCCCTGTCTCTACTCTGGTATGGCTGCCGGAGGAGGAGGATCCCTTCCTCCTCCAACAAACCTTGGTAGCTCTGCCAACCTTCCTAAAGGGGTTGGTTCTCAATTTATGCCTCCTCTTCTTATTACTGAACCTCCGACATCCACTTCGCCACTTGCTTCCTTTGCTCCTCACAGAGGAACCTCGATAACCAGCGACGACCCTTGGAGAGCTCTATTTGGAAAGTAACAATTATGCCAGCTCGACCCCTCTATCCTTCCATGATCCAAAGATTGATGGAGGAAAATGCATTTTACCTAGCCAAATTACTCAGGAAGGGGATGCAATTTAGGGTAATCAACTCGTGGGTTACTTCATTGACTCCAAGCTCCCTTACCACTTAGTGCAGAGTGTTGTTACAAGGAAATGGAATCCAAAAGGCGATATGCAAGTGACAACAGATGGGGAATGATTCTTCTTCAGATTCTCTGAAGAAGATGACAGATAAAAAGCTCTCCAGGATAATCCTCTCTATATTGCAGGTAAACTCTTTGTTATCAGGAGTTGGTCTAAAGAATTTGAGTTAAGCAAAAAACTCATGTCAAAGGTTCCCATTTGGGTTAGATTCTATTGCGTACCTAAGCAGTTTTGGACCCCAATAGGCCTCAACATGATTGCTAGCAAAAGGAAAACCTCTTTGCATGGAAAAAGTGACTGAGGAATGCACTAGACTCAACTACGCTAACATCAGTATTAAAGTGGAAGCTTGTAATCCTCTCCCTGACACACTTGAGTTTGGGGTTGAAAATGGAGGTTTTTTTGTTCTTAGTATGGAATACCCGTGGAAACCTTTAAAAGATTTGGGCATACCGAAATTAGGTGTGGTATTGATAAGGCTCCCGTGTTCAAAGAGACAAGATAACAATGCCCAAAGAATAAGGAAACTAGGAGAGCTCCTTCTAAGGCGTGGAGACCAGTGGAGAAAACTCTTGTGGCTGGAAAACAACCCAATGATGGTTGGACCATTGCACAAGGGAGACATACCTTCAGACCACGCGCACAACAAGAAGAAATGAACACATTGAATGATTGTAATGTGGGTGCAGATGCTAAAAATTCACAAATGAGTGTTGATCAAAACAACAATCAATCAAGTGAAAGTGACAAAATTGGAAACATGGAAGAAACAATTAACAAAGATGTAGCTCCTACTAGGGTTGAAAACTGAACCATCGGTTCAATTTTTCACCTAAACCATGAACCGAAGCAACTTAGGTCGGTTAATTTTCAAACCGAACCGACCATTAACAAAACCGATCCAAAACCGAACTGATTCTAATTTATGCAAATCGTAACCGAACCAACTAAAATCGAATAAAAACTGAAATAAAACCGAACCGATCGACTATTTTAAACATATTATATTATTTATATATAAAATATATATTATTTATTATATATATTCGGTCGGTTCGGTTTGGTCGGTTAAAATCACATAGAAACCAAAAGCCGAACCGACCACTTCGATTTTGAATTTTTTAAAACCGAAACCGATCCGAACCGAATTTAAATCGAACCAATCGATTCGGTTTTGATCGGTTCGGTCGATTTAATCTGTTTTTTGCTTAGCCTTAGCTCCTACAACAATAGAACATCAGAACAATGATGAGGCTTTAGCAATGATGACAAAACAAGCTGAAGTTATTGAGAATGATACCAGTCCAATGACACTGCATATGTGTGAAGCAGAAAATAGGAATGAGAATGGGATGAACACTTATTCCAAGTGGAAGGTATAGATACTCAGAATGGGATGAACACTTATTCCAAGTGGAAAGTATAGATACTCCCATCACCTTATCTAAGGTTAAAAACATCTTGCAAACGATAGATGATTATGAGAATGGGCATGAAGTTAACAATGTAGATAAAGAAGAAATAGATAACGACAACGGCATGGAAGCAATGAAAGAATATCTTGTAGATTTAAAAGCTAATCTTGAGAGGGAGGCTACTTTGGTTGGCCAAAACACTACTGAAGATGAATGTGAGGAAAACACCAATCAGCCTCCTAAGGAGGACACTCCTCGAAGATCTTCCCGAACCAGCAAAGCAAACACTAAATTCAGGGTATAATCAATTAAAAGAAGTAAGATGAAGATCAACATCAGCTCTTGGAATCTCTCAAGAACTAAATTTTGCTTAGTGTTTACTTTTCAATTTCGTGTGCTTCAAGATCACCATTCTGACATTTTCTATTTGTTAGGGAAGGGAAGGAATATCCTCATTCTCAATATGACTAAGCAATGGATAGATGCCCACCAAGATCACGAGTTTCAACAAGTTCACCAAGGAACCATCTGGACAACTAGTGAGCTTAAATCTCATTAATCAATCTCTTAGTTTGGCTCGGGATTTTAAGGAAATTATATATGTATGATGAAGGGATAAGTGAGTGGTGTAAACTTGATGTACCTTGATGCTTTTGATTTAATGATAAGGTTCGAGGATCCTCAAAACCCCAGCTTGCATTTTCAAAAAAAAAAAAAATTCTATTTTGAAAAATAAAATACTATTTGAAAAATAGAAACTAAAATTTCCTTTCACCAACCCTCATTTCTCAACCCTTTATTCCACAACCAACATCTTTCCCTCCTCGCATCCTATCACATTGCTACCCAAGCTATATCACCTACTCCTCTTCACTTAACAAGCCTAATGGTTTGGTAAGAAAAGACTGCAACTTGTGCCCAACCCAAAAAAAAATTTGGGTTCAATAAATTGCTGGATGTTATATGTTTAGGCAAGGCGGGTTTGGTAAGAGAAGGGTTTAGGAGCAGCAGGATTTGATATATTTGTTCTGATGAGTTAGTTTTGTGGAAGGGTTCATTAACAGCAAAGCAGGTCAACGTAAAGTATAAATGAATCTGAACCCATCGGTATCAACACATCCCCCACAAAACAGAGCTATACAATTGTGGGTGCCAATAATACTCGGGCACACCCACTTACGTTTAGGTTCTGTTCTTATGTCCAGATTATTTGGATGGCAAAATTACTCGAGAGAAAACACTGGCAATGGAAATGGCGAACCAAGGACCTGCTTTATATTGGCTGACTAGTAATCGTATTTTACAATTGTAAACTAACTGTACAATTGTACTCATATATTCACATCGTTCTGTTGTTCTCTGTATCCTTTCTATTTTTCTGTATACTTTCTAATTTGTTGACAATCAGGTCCAATCGCTCATCCTACCAAAATCGCAGGAGGCATGTCAAGATCTGCAGCCCACCTGTGCCTAGTCTCTTGCATTTTGCATCAGCTCAAACACCTGCATTGAACAAAGGCAGATTAACAACGGATGATTATATTTATTCCTAGAAAATACCGAAATAAACCCAACTACAAGCCATTCGTACCTGTCTCAATAAATTGGCAAGGGTCCCAGGAAGAGCTTCAATGTTCTTCAATATGATGCAAGTATGGAAAGGAAAATGAGTCCAGATACTTTGATAATGTAACCTTGTTGTCCTCAAACAATGCTTCCTGGAGAAAATAATACGAGATGGCTCAAAAGGGAGACTAATTATTTGCCTTTTCGATATACAGCCAGCATGAAAAGGAGCTGTAAAATTACCATAAACTCCATGATAGATTCTTGCGGGCTATCTACTAGCAAGAATGCAACCATTCTCTTTTTATTCACGACATCTCTGACGCAGCGCTTCAATTTCTCCTGTGCAAACGGATGTACTCTCTCAGAAATGCTGTAAAAAGCTGATAAACTAAGGATAAGGAGATCAAAAGATACCTTCTCGTGGAATTGACCATCAGCGATAATCAAGATTAACTGCTGCAGTGGGTTTTGACCAGAGGGAAGATGCGATTTTGCTACCGCAGCATCAAGCACGTTATCCAAATTCTTCAACAGGTCGAAAACTGGCTCATCAGCGATGGTATTCTCTTGCTTGAATGTCAGACTTGAGATCATCTGTCCATTCAAACCAGTCATCAGAAAGGCATATAAAATCAGAGGGAAATTTCTTTTCCATTTCTTTCGTATATACAGAAACAATTAGCACTTTAGGACTGGTATTTTTTTAGTATTCACATTCATCCCAGCTTCTCCAGTAAAAGGTCTATCAAAATCGTGGAGTAACCTTATGTTTCCTTTCTTGCCAAAGCTTGCAACAGCCAACTGCCCCACTTCAAGTTGAGACATAGCACGACATACCGTAACCAAAGCTTCAACAGCAACATCACCACAATGGCTTTCAGACATACTCCGGGAATCATCCACGGCAACTATGACTTGGTAATCACACTTATTTGGTCTAGTCCGCCTCATCCATATCTTATCTTTTCGGTAGTGGCTGGCAATATATGGAATTACCTGACAGATCAATGAGATATAAATACAAGGTTAGAATGTACTCCATCCATATATATATATATATAGTAAACTGTAATAGATTTGGTGAGTATTTTACATTCTTCATGTTAATACGTTTTCCAGTCTTGTAATCCCCTTGTAGCTTGCTTTTTAGAGTGGGCTCCATAATCAAGCGCAGTTGCTCAGCCAACTCCTGTGACAGCTTTGTAGATGTCCTCATTAGCACATTCCATCTCATTGTGGCACTAATATCAATTATGCCATCGTTCACCATTTCCTTGTTGTTCTTGCCCTTCCCCGCCTCTTCTTCATTCACCGTGAGGTTACTAAATCGCATAATCTCCACATTCATGTATGATTTCTAGAATGAAACCAGATCACCAGACATGCCTTTTGTATTACCATCACTACTACCACAATCATCATTATCTTCTTTCAATTAATTCTCAGGTGCCTCATCATTAACGCCCAAATTCTGCACTTTCTTATCATTTACTTGCCTAGGAGCGGTGTTTCAGGATCTTGCTTTTGGACCTCTATCTCAGGGATGTCTTCTTTTTCTTGTGTGACACCATCATCATTAGGATTGCTACCCTTGATATTCCTGTCAATCTGTTTAGATGTTGCAGGGTCAAGTGTGTCACGCCCCGACCCGCCACGGGAACACTGATGTGTGAACAAATCCGTAATACAGGCGAATCGTAACCAGCCACAACATCATAATATAACACATTCTTCCAACGAGAATCAAACGAAAATAAAACTACGATAAAATTTGAACAAAATAAGAGTATACGATTCGCCCCGCCAGAGTCATAGCGACAAAAACAATATATACAAACATCTAGTATTTAACCAGATAATACAAAGGAAGCAAAACATACCCATACAGGGTGGACACAACCAAACAACACAAAATAGTTTACCGCTGGAAACATGGCCTAAGCGCCACGATTAGCAGGAACGCAAACATTGCCTGCACTCCAATAGAAGCACACCCCTTGCGGGGTCAGCAAAGCACAAAGCTAGTTGATGCGAGCGAACTAAATACAAATAGCTGAATAATATACATGAGAAATTCATGCCACACAATAATGAATAAGTGAGTAATCCTAGATGCATGATCCATAAAATGTAAAATGTGTCCCTATACAGGTTCTAAAGTCTAAATCACACCGTGTCTCTAAGGATAATATTTCTAAGTTCAAGCAACAACACAAGCATTTCAGATTCAACAATAACTACAATTTTACGAAGTATGTCGGTCAATACAGGTGATTCAAACATGGTAACGATCAAGCGATGAAAACAAAGACTATCATAATTCTTCAGAGTCTCCTAGGTATAGCAATCAAGTCGAAATCAAAAAAAATTTGTATATGTGTCTCATATCGTAGGTATCCGCATACCCTACGAATGTGTCTCACCCAGACACATCCCACAACGTGCACCAGTACCACTTCGGGTGGTTTGTATCTCAATGGGGTGCCATCTGCCAGGATACAAACTTAAACATCCCGAACGACTGGCCTAACACGGCCAACCTAATACAAATCAAACTCAAGTGCGCTGGGAGGGAAAGCGAGTAATCTCCAAAGCACGTCCTCCGGTACCCGTCCTATTGCACTCTCTAGTGGCAAGTGCGTGCGGGAGCTCACCGCACCTCAACAAGCTTGCCACATGCAATAACGTCTTCAATATCTGGTGCGAGTCATCTCAATCTCCATCAAACTCACAATGCAAGCAAGCTCCTAAGCATCGGCACAACAAACATTACAACGGGGTAAAGACACTTACACTAATATCAACATGCACATGCTACGAGTCTGTATAGAATCAAATGTAGTAGACGTGTAACCATAATTAGTTGGGCAATTTTCATAAATCCATGACTACGTTAGGGTCCCAACATGACCCAATTAACCACAATAAAGTCATTCGAGTCGAACTATCATACATGCTCAAGACTCGGCAATCTACGGTAAAACACAACATACAAGTCCAATGCCATTACACCAAAGCCTAATCACACCCAAATTCAACCACTATTTTATTCCATTCATGTCTATCATGCTTCCAGAAAATCCAATACATAAATTCATTCACAAAAGAACCAACACAACAATCGAAGTCTCCAAAAACCCCAAATTTTGAACTTGTATTCACTTATACACCATCGACGGCATAATGTAAAAATTTAATTCAGAATTTAAAATAAATATTTCTCAAGGTAAATATTATAGTTACACTCACGGTAAATATTATAGTTACACTCACCTGAGCGGAATGGGTTTTCGGAATACAAATCCTACCGGTCGAATCTCCCAACTCGCAAAACAGCAAATGCTAGACCAAGAATTTTTTTTTAAAACTGCAAGGCGGACTCAAAAGTTAGCAAACTAGCCGAAAACTGGAAAATGAAATAAATAACAACCGGCGCGTGACTGAAAGAAAAACTTACTGGCAAATTAAATCTGGCATACACCCAAAATTCAGCAAAAACTCACCGAAACCACCCTACTCCAGTCTGATCGCCTTCGAACAACACAACAGGCCAAAAATAGGTCCAAGAACAACTGAAATTACGAATTTGCAGCTCACCCATGAGCCCAAAGCCCGGATTCACCCCGAAGAACCTTCCTAACGGACATGCACACTAATTTTTTTTTGCAATTTCGGCCAACCCTTAAACCACCCTTGCATGTGAGGTTTACAGGTTCCAAATGACGCCACAAATGCCCCTGAAAGGGCTGATTGGAGCTACGCAATCCGATCAGTCAAAGCCAACACCGTTAAGCCCACACAATCTGAAATTTTCGATTTTTTTTAACGAAAAACTAAAGCAAGGAGAGGGGAGAAAGAGGAAGAAAAATGAAGAGGAGGGGATGAGATTTAGGGCGAACAAATCAGCAAATCAATCGAGTTTTCGTCGGAAAAGAAGAGGACGAAGGGAGAAAACGCTCCCTGGAAGAAAAAAAAAAGAGAAAAAAAAAGGAAGAAGAAGGGAGGGGGGCTTTCTTTTAATAGGTGGGTGGCTATTTGCCCCCACCGAATTTTTGAGTATACCCCACGTCCAAACAAATATATATATATATATATATATTTTTTTTCGACAGATATTACATCATACACACCATAAAAGAGATCTCGTCCTCGAGATCAGACAAAGCAACGACAAGAAAGACTAGGCAAAAATCTCGGGGTATTTCTGTCTCATCTGGTCCTCCAGCTCCCAAGTCATGTCACCCTCCCGGTGGCTCTACTGAATCTTCACTAACTTCACCATCCTCCGTTGAAATTGTTTCACGTCATCATCAACAATGGCTACCGGCCTCACTAGATAAGTCAACTCATCAGAAATTTCCAACTCAGGGGGCTCCATAATTTGTGGGTCTGCCAAACACTTCCGCAACATGGATACGTGAAACACGTCGTGGAGACTTGACATATTCTGCGGCAAAGCCAATCTGTAGGCTACTGATCCAATCGTCTCAGTAATCTCATAGGGCCCTACATATCTCGGTGCAAGCTTATTTCGATTTCGGAACCTAACAACTCCGCGCATCGGGGAAACTTTTAGAAAGACTTTGTCGCCAACAGCAAACTCTAACTCTTTACGCCTCCTATCAACGTAACTCTTCTGTCTACTTTGGACTGTCAACAAACGTGTTCTAATCAGCTCAATCTTCTCAGTAGTTTCTCTTATCACATCCGGCCCCATCACAACTGACTTTCCAATCTCTGCCCAACAAACAGGGGACCTACGCGGTCGTCCGTAGAGTGCCTCAAATGGTGCCATGCCAATACTTACGTGGTAGCAACTGTTGTACGCAAACTCGCACAACGGTAGGTGGTCTTCCCAACTGCCTCCAAAATCTAAAATGCATGCTCTAAGCATGTCTTCCACTACCTGATTCACTCGCCCAGATTGGCCATCTGTTTGTGGATGATATGTTGTACTCATGTCCAATCTAGTACCCATAATATGCTGAAAACTCTGCCAGAAGTGGGCTATGAAAATCAGATCTCGGTCAGATACAATCGAAACAGGCGATCCATGAAGACAGACTATTTACCGCTAGACTGTCTGTCGTCCGATTCATACTAATAGGAATGAAATGTGCACACTTCGTCAACCGATCAACAATGACCCATATCGACTCATGACCTTTCCTCGGCCGTGGAAGTCCATCGATGAAGTCCACAGTGATATACTCCCACTTCCACGTCGGGATCTCCAATGAATGCAATAACTCAGACGATCTCTAATGCTCTGCTTTCACCTGCTGACAAGTCTCACACCGTGCCACAAACTCTCCAATGTCTTTCTTCATGCCACGCCACCAGAAAGAACATCTCAAATCTCGATACATCTCCGTTCCACTATGGTGAATGGTGAAACGAGATCTATGAGCTTCCTGTAAGATATTTCTCCACAACTCCTCATCAGACGGAACACAAAGCCGCCCACGGAACTGCAACCCTCCATCTGAACCCACCGACCAATGGTAGGGCACTCATCCAGTGTGTCCACTACCAAATCTGCTATCTACCTCGTAATCACTGGATTGGAGGTTTGTCTCTCCACCACTCTACTGATTAACGGCGGATAAACTGCTAAACCCGCTATCATGTTGCCTTATGTACTGAAAGTAGGCTGAACTGCAAATGAAACTAATGTCTCAAGTGTTCGGTACTCTTGAATCATCATGGTTGCCATCATTGCATGTCACCTACTCAAGGCATCTGCAACCACATTGGCTCTACCAGGCTGATACTATATCTTGAAGTCATAGCTGCTAAGAAAATCAACCCATCGTTGTAGTCTCATATTCAACTCCCTCTGAGTGAATAGGTACTTTAAATTCTTATGATCTGTGAACTCGAACCTCTCACCATACAAATAATGTCTCCAGATCTTCAAAGGAAAGACTACGGCTGCCAACTCTAAATCATGTGTCGGATATCTCCTCTCATGGGGTTTTAATTGTCAAGACGCATAGGCTACGACCTTCTTGCCTTGCATCCACACTCCACCCAATCCAGTACCGCAAGCATCAGTAAATACCACCAGTCGGCTACTAGGTGTCGGAATAGTCAACACTGGTGCTGAAGTCAACCGAAGCTTCAAGGTTTCAAAAGCTTCTTCACACTTCTCTGACCATACAAAAAGAACATTTTTCCTTGTTAACTGAGTGAGTAGTGCCACAATCAGGGAAAATTTCTCGATGAACCGTCGGTAATAACCGGCCAAACCAAGAAAACTACGAATCTCCGTCACACTACTCGGTCGTCTTCAAGACTTCATTGCTTCGACTTTCTCAGGATCCACTACAATACCTCCACTATAAATGACATGTCTGAGAAATCGAACTTCAGGCTCCCAGAAATGACACTTACTGAACTTCGCGTACAACCGATTTTCTTTAAGTGTCTGCAAAACAATGCGAATGTGCTCTCTGTGCTCCTCTAAACTCCTTGAGTACACTAAGATATCATCAATGAAGATTACCACAAACATGTCCAAGTACGGACTGAACAATCTATTAATAAAATCCATGAAGAAAGCCGGTGCATTTGTCAGTCCAAATGGCATGATTGGAAACTCATACAAGCCATAACAGGTCCGAAAAGCGGTAATTGGAATGGAATGTTTCTCAACTCTCATCTGATGATACCAAGACTGCAAATCTAGGACCCGAGGGGGCTCATGCGCACCCTGCACATGACCACGTCATGTGCACCATTCCGGACCGTCTGATCCAGTTAGATTCAATCTAACGACTCTCTCTTTCCCTCCACTCACACTCACTTATTACAATTTAAAACCCCCCTCTTTCTCTCTCTCTCTAAACTAAACCACTCAATTATCTCTCTCTCACACAAATTAAAACCACTCACTTTCACTCTCTCACTTATTAACCACTCAATTATCTCTCACACACACACACTTATTAATAATTAAAACACTCAGTTAATTTTTATCTAAATTTACTAACATATTTTTCACCACGCATCTCGAAGAAAATGAGATAAAATCCAACTGTTCAACACGTATCTCGAGATTCATTGATGCGCACTGAATAATACACTCATCTTGAAAAAAAACTAACAATTCAGCACGCACCTCGAGGAACATCTAAAATCAACGGTTTAAAATTTCGTCTTAAACAACTCGTCTCGAGGAACATTTAATGGTCCAAATTTAATAAAATACATATCTCTAGGTAAATCTAACGGTAAAAATTTAATAGTACATGCTCTTTCATCTTAAACAACCTATCTTGAGATGCGTGTTAGATCATCAAATTGTTTTTCGTGATGCATGCTGAATAGTACACTCATCTCTAGAAAAATCTAACAATTCAGCATGCACCTCAAGGAACATCTAAAATCAACGGTTTAAAATCTCATCTTAAGCAACTCGTCTCAAAGAACATTGAATGGTCCAAATTTAATAGAACAAATATCTCTAGGTAAATCTAGCGGTCCAAATTTAATAGCATACATTCTTTCATCTTAAACAATCTATTTCGAGACACGTGTTGGATCATCAAATTATTTCTCGAGGTGTGTGGTGAATAGTACACTCATCTTGAAAAAAATCTAACAATTCAGCAAGCACTTCAAGAAAAATCTAACGGTTCTCGAGATAGGTTTTTTAAGATGAAAGAGCGTGTACTATTAAATTTATACCGTTAGATTTACCTAGAAATGTGTGTTTTATTAAATTTGGACCATTAAATGTTCCTCGAGACGAGTTGTTTAAGATGAAATTTTAAACTGTTGATTTTAGATGTTCCTCGAGGTGCATGCTGAATTATTAGATTTTTTCGAGATGAGTATTATTCAGCGCGCATCACTGAATGTCGAGATACGTGTTGAACAGTTGGATTTTATCTCATTTTCTTCGAGATGCGTGGTGAAAAATATGTTAGTAAATTTAGATAAAATTAATTGAGTGGTTTAATTATTAATAAGTGTGTGTGTGAGAGAGATGATTGAGTGGTTTAATTAATAAGTGAGAGAGTGAGTGGTTTTAATTTGTGAGAGAGAGATAATTGAGTGGTTTAGTTTAGAGAGAGAGAAAAAAATAGAGGGGGGTTTTAAATTGTAATAAGTGAGTGTGAGTGGAGGGAAAGAGAGAGCCGTTAGATTTAATCTAACTGGATCGACGGTCAGGAATGATGCACATGGTCATGTGCAGGGTGCGCATGAGCCCCCCCCCCCCCCCCCCGGGGTCAGCAAATCTAATTGTGAAAATACCACGGCTCCCCTCAACTGATCCAATAGATCATCAATTTGAGGCAACGAATACTTATTCTTGATGGTCACTTTATTCAGATCTCGATAATCTATGCACATCCTCAATGATCCATCCTTTTTGGACAAAAATATTGTTGGAGCCCCCCAAGGTGAATTGCTCGGCTGAATAAACCCCTTACGAAGCAAATCATCAAGTTGTACTTTCATCTCTTCCAATTGCTTAGGTGCAAGCCTATACGCTGATTTAGATATAGGTGCAGTACCAGGAACCAGGTCAATCCGAAACTCTACCTCACGGCGAGGAGGGATACCAGGAATCTCTTGAAAGACATCAGGGAACTCACACACAACCTCTACAGAGCTGGTGTCGATACTAGAAATCTCAAGAAAACTAAAAAAATTCGACATCACAGAAACAGAATCGGACTCACAAGCCAACACACGAGGCGAAACGTCAGGTGGCGCTAACATCACCGACCTATGCAAGCAATCAATGATCACCGGATGACTGGATAACCAATCCATCCCAACATTCCCACAACCAAACCGAACTGCCCAAAGAAGACACAACGCACAAGGGTTCCGGCAAAGGCATTGTCTCTAGACGGTCTCTAACAACTAACTGTCTAGAAATAAAAGACCTAGATGCTCCTGTATCGAAAAGAGCCCTAACTAGGAAGACAACAAATGCACAAAACTTGGCACACAACACATATATCCTAAGTCACATAACAACACACTAACATGCAATTTTTCCTACGCATAATGCATATAACACATCCTACTACATCTGGCACACACAACTACAACAAAAATAGTAACATACCCTCAACATTTCCCTGACCGGGAATAGCTACGAGGCGAACAAGCAGGGCTGGGAGAGGGACTCTCTGACCAACTCCAGGCGCAGGTGCTAACTGTCCCTGAGGTGCCCTCTGCTGTGCTGGTACATCCCTACTCTTAGGACAAGCTCTGGAAAAGTGCCCCGGTTGCCCACAAGTATAACAAACTTTTGTCTGACCTCTAGGACAATCACGGGCTATATTTCCCTCTTGACCACAAGAGAAGCAACCACTCCTAGTTCCTGTCTGACCACCCCTCATAGGTTGTCTCTGTTGTTACTGTTATCGATGATCTCCTCAGGAACGTCTGTCACCTCTGCGATCTCTGCCAATCCTAACTGGTCCCCCTCTACCAGGGTCTCTCTGCTGAACAACGACACGTTTTGGTTGTTGTGCCTGCTCAACTGTCTGGTTTCCTTGGCCATACCTCTGACTGTGCTTTGAACCTCTAGCTCGTCGAACCAAAGTCTCTTGCCTACACTCAGCGCCAACTCGCTCCTGACTCAGAGTAACGTCCACTAATATCTCAAAAGGACGATCAATCATCACCATCAATTGTTTCCTTAGGAACGGATTCAGACCACTAAAAAATTTCATGTTCTTTTTATCTGTAGTATCTATGAAACAAGTGGCATAGCGGCTCAACTGTGTAAATCAAATTCTATGATCAGTCAAAGTTGGTGTGTTGAACTGTAACTTGTTGAAATTTTAAGTCTGACTTTAAAACGTGATGAACAGGGGGTAAAGATCTGGTTTTATTTTCTGTTATTGAAAGCACCTAAGGATAAATCTTGCATGTTTAAAAAGTAGAAGGTAAGTGTTTTCCAATGGTGTAAAGTTTTCAGGTTTTGGTTGAAAAATGCGACTTGTGTGTATGATTGAAGTTGCTATGTTACACTGAAACGTTCTGGAAATCTGCTCTAAGGTAGAAGACGATGACGTCATGCCGACGTCATCTGTTTGACCCGATTTTGACCCAACTTTCACTAATCATAGAATTTGATTTATAATTCTGTTTTTACTACCATTTTCACCGTTGTGACCACTGTGATAAAATTAAATTTTAGTATAAATTTATTTCACATTTTATAATATTTTAATTTTGGCAATAATGTGCCTCGAGATGCGTGTTTCAAGTAGATGTTTATTATTGAATATTGTGCATCATATATGTGATTGTTATATTTAGAACTTAGTTCATCTTATGAAATTATGAAAATGATGCTACTAGATAAGTGTTGAGAAATTTTGAGTTTGACATCAATACCCTATTCCGGCGTTTGAAATATACAGAGTGGTACAATATTGGCCATAAATGCCTGGGTTATGATATTTGTGTAATCCGTACATAGTGAGTTGTACGGTGCCTGTCTCCAAAAGGGAAAAACTAAGCCACTATACGAGTTATGACTCGCGTGATATAGTGGAGTGTTCCTGAGGAGCAGTGTCTGATT
This sequence comes from Berberis vulgaris, assembly GCA_963556465.1. NCBI lineage: Eukaryota > Viridiplantae > Streptophyta > Magnoliopsida > Ranunculales > Berberidaceae > Berberis > Berberis vulgaris. The sequence goes on from OY747126.1 coordinate 54,232,822, forward strand.
CCCAAAAGGGAAAAATAAGCCACTGTACGAGTCATGACTCGCGTGATACAGTGGAGTGTTCCTGAGGGGTCAGAGGAAGAGTGTGAACTTAGTTCTCTTCTAGCGCACAGTTTTTAAATTGTGGTTTGGCCCGTGTGTCCAGTCTTTTGAGGTGAAGTATGCATTTTAGATACTGCACCCCGTTTGAAATGCATACATACTCTAAGTGGGTATTGGTACACGTGTGGAGGTGTGTCAGGGTGAGACACATTCGGCACATGGATAGGTGCGATAGGGTATTCATGGTCTAAGATTTTATGTAACATGTCTTCCGGTAGGGAACTAAGCCATTGTACGAGTTTTGACTTGCTTGATGTGATTGAGAATTCCTAAGGACCAATAGAAGGGACATGTATTGGAACAAGTATGTCCTAAAAATAAATTAAATGGTATGATATGTTGTGAAAGTCAGTATGCGAGAATTTGATAAGATGATATGTGCAAAAGATTATGGAATTTTTCATCCATTTGAAATGAATGGTATTTTAAAAAGTTATGTTTTTGTTGATCATCTTATTTGTGCATATGACTAGTTAACCAAATGGTTGATGCATTATGAATAAGTTGTGGAGTGTGACGTAAGGTAAATGTGGATTATTATTTGTAGTTGATTTTTTTTATCTGCTCATACCAGCTTTAGGCTGACCCATTTTGCTTTGTTTTGTGGCAAATGGGTGTACTCTTATTGGAGTGCAGGCGTTGGAAGCGACTTTGTTGATCAAGCCGAGCGGAAGTAGATCCTAGTCTTTCCCAGGGTTTGTAAGATATTTTGTGTTTTGCTATTTGGTGTTTAATATGCAAGTTATGTTTGTGTGAACGCTTTGATGTGTGGAGTTGGAGGCGAAGGTTGCGTTTGAAATGGTTGTAATATTTTGGAATTTTGTGTAATATTTTGGAATTTTGTTTTTTCGAGAAATGTTTATGTGAAAATGTGGTTAAGTGGTATGTCACGTGCTGTTTGTAGAAAATCTCCCGGTCTGTTGGGATTATTCTTATGAGCGGGGCGTGACACTTACCTTAAATGATGTATACTCTATAAGTAGAGAATCCGCAATATGTTGTATAACATGCACAAAAATGTTATGGTAGAAAGAAGCCTGTAACTGCAGCACCTGTGGTCCAGGAAAATTTATATCAGTTAAATACAAATGAAATTCATCAAAACATGTCCATATAAGTAGGTAGAGTAAGCCAAAAAGTTGTGAATGTCAAAAAGAATACTTGGGAAAACTAAACATTAGGCAGTTAAACATTAAGAGCATAATCAACATATCGGGAAAACTGCCAATTGAAGCAAGACATAGCTGATCCAGCAGTTTCAAATCCATATCGCAAATGTTTGTAGAAGCAACCGGATCAGGGGATAGATAGTCAGGCAAACATTTGCCAATTTCACTGGGTAAAGAGATAACTGCGCAACTCCTAGGAAAGTGCATAAAAGAGTAGATCACTTCCTGCCACTGAATTCAATGAATGAGTTACTAAGAGCGGAGAAAAGCAAAAGTAACAAAAGAAGTGCATTTCGATAAATAACAATTAAAATAAAAAAAAAAAAAATAAATAAATATATAAACATAACCACCAGAATTTTATCAGTAGTTTGTCCTTCAGTCTTATCCAGAAATGTTTTTTGCAAAGCACTAGCTCCAACCAATGAAAAGCCCAATTTCATTTCGTATACGGCGACTTGAATTGGCTGAACAATATCGACGAATGCAGTATACTCATCTGACAACCGATTAATGAAACTAGCTGCTATCTCCTGAAACACCAAAAAAAAAAAAAAAAAACAACATGAGTCATATAATCAGACTGTGTTGGGCATTAAAATTTTGGAAACAACTGTTGCAAGAAACAAAATTTGACCCGCATCACTTATATACTCATTAATTATTATTACCTGCCAGTTGAGTGCCTCATCAATCACTGCTGTTATATTTGTGGCTTCAAGGTTCTTTATTAGTTCAACGGAGGAAGTAACCAATCTTACAAAATCACCACATTCTGAATTCAACCTTTTAAACTTGGCAGTGTCACGACGATACACAACCTGAATATAAGCATTAATTTTTGTAAATAAAATTGAACACACAGTAGATGTAACTGCACTGCAAGAAAACATAACATAAATTGCAGTCACTCAGTACATATATATGTCTCCATTGTTTAGATATATAGAGTCCATGTTCCATATGCATAAAAGACAAGCAAATTATTCATGTTACAGAGAAAAATGTTATTAATCCAATAGTTGATGGGTTTAACAACCTTTCTTTGTACCCTCCTCTGTTCCACTTTGAGCTTTTCTAGTAAGTGGGCTCTTTGATTCAAAACATCCTTGGTTGAGATTCTCCATACTAGATTTCGCATTTTTTTTTTTTTTTTGAAAAGCGAGCTGGGTTTTAAGGACTCCAAAGCCTTTATACAAAAGAAACAAAAATAAAAAAAGAAACAAACTCTCACAAGAAAGAGAATTCTAGTGTGAGTGAACATGATTACTAGGCCTATAGAAATCTTCAACTAGCATCGGCCAAAGAATAAACCTCTTATTTTTTATCCCTGTCTCCTTTGTTAAGGAGGAATTCAACCTTTGTACTTTTTGTTTGCTTTCTTAGCTCTAGAGGATCTTCGAGGGCAGAGACTACAATCTTTAGTGCTAGATTTTGAAAACAAATCGCTTGCAACCTCTTCACTAGAAGGATCTTGCTCATGGTCCTCGTTACTACTCTGCTCATCTGTTGTGGTGTTCTCATTGTCCGGAGTAGGTGTGTGTTCACTTGCCTCCACATTAGCACTACGCTCAAGCAATGGTTGTGGACTCTGCGTTATGGCATCACTCTGGTCATCATTTATGTTATGCTCTGCCACATTGGCAGCCTCTATACTGGTCACATTCCCTGCTTTTTCTGTGATAGGCCCTGGACTCCCCTCTAAACTGGGTGGAGTCTTCGACTTGAATGTATGTCTACCCTTGGCGATCGTCCAACCATCGGAGTTTTGTCTTTCTAGTGGTTGGGTCCTACCCGTAGCTTGCCATACCATATGGCCTGGAGTATTAATTTTGCTCTTTGAACTCTGCTGTTTTGTATGGCAAAAAACTGCACAAGAACTGCATTTAACAGGAATCCATGCATACTCAACTTCAACTATTTTTTCTTATCTCCATTGATAACCACAGGGATGTCTTTGGGTAATTGGTTGTTTACATCCACCTCCACACACACCCTCGCATACGCTAATCTTGTCCTTTCTTCAGTAGCTTTGTCAAGCATGATAGGCACTCCAATAAAACTAGCAATCCTTTGAATACCCTCTGGATTCCATAGGAATAAAGGAATTTTCTTCAGTGTAACCCAAATAGGTATCGAGGTAAGCACCTCGGCATCCTCGTCCAGAGAAGGTGACCAGGCCCTGAGGATGAACAACCTGCGTGCAATATGTAGAGGTCCCATTTCCAATACCTTACTACTATCTGCTTCCTTCTTGAATTTGAATACAAAATTCTTATCTCCGTGTATGCTCATCTCAAAATCTTGAATTCCCCATGTCCTTATCAGCCACTCTTTGACATAACCATATGCCAGGCGCTTGCCCACAAAGCTGCCAATAACCAACCTTTTACATTTTTCTATCATATTCGCAAAGTCAGCAGTTTGCACTTGTACTAGTTTCCTTCCTTCAACAGTAGCTGGAGGTTCATACCTAAGTTTTGTAGAGCCCGTATGCTTGGTTTGCTTAAGTTTTGATGCCCAACTCTTCCTCGCTGGTGCAACGACAAGGTTTGTTGCCATTGCTTCTTGAAGTTTGCTAGGGCCAGAGGATGTAACACTGGTTGGCATTGTACATTCATCTGCTTTATGCAGAACCTCTTCATTCCTTTGCGCTGCAGCCTGCTCTTGACTGGCTGACACCCTTGCAGTTAGCATTGCCAAGTGTTTGGGGTTTATCATCATTTTCAGTCCTTCTGCACCTAGTTTATCTCCATTTTTTACAGCCACTTGATATTCATTTGTGAGTAACTGTAGCAATCCATCGCCATGAATGTTGTACTTCTCCTCAAAAGCCATGAGCACCTCCTGTGCAAACACATTCGCACCGACTGCATCTCCACCATTTGTTCCTATCATTCAATAAATCGGAGAAGGGGTATCAGATCTAGAAGACAGATCTGACCTCCCTCTTCCTTCCTCCCTTGAATCGGCGACTTGATTCAGATCTAGAGTAGCAACGAGCCCGGCGGCGTGGATCGATTCTGCGGCGAGCCCAGCGGCTTCCGGCGATGAGCCCTGCAGCTTCCGGCGATGAGCCCTGCAGCTTCCTGCGGCGTCCTGCGATGCGACGAGCCCTGCAGCTTCCTGCGGCGTCCTGCGATGCGACGAGCCCCGCGGCTGCGACGAGCCTCCTCTTTGAAGCCCTGCGACGAGCCACCTCCTCGCCTCCCTGCGGCTAGGGTTTCAGTCGCCTCCCTGCGACGAGCCTCCTCCTCGCCTTCCTGTGGCTAGGGTTTCAGTCGCCTCCCTAAACACCCCTTAGATTTCGCATTCTTGCCTCACCTATAGAAACAATATGCACCATATTAATAAGATCAATACGTGTAATCCATTTTGAATATTGAACGGTCTTAGACTATTATCACCATATCCAAATACTAGTATTTGAAGCAAGGTCTTTGGGAGAATGTACAAATCAGAAAATAAGCAACCAACATAGGTTTAGACACAACTTGATCTAGGAAGTGTTAAAATTTTCGCACTAAAAGAATAAACCAATTCAGGTTTTAAACACAACCATGTCGTCGCTGGAATGGTTGAAAGAATACTTGATGGCTGGGATCAAATATCATTAGGCCCGATTAAACATATAATTGCTCAAGAAAAATGAGATATTGCCATGAATACGATACTTTCGACTCAAGCTCAAGCAAAGAAATCTTTTCTACCAACCTAGAATGCTTGAAAGAATACTTAATGGCGGGATCAAGATCATCTGGGGTAAGCAAAAGATGGAAGCGCAATGCCCCATTAAGAAACCAAGCACGCCCTATATTATTGAGGAAATCTGAAAGATATTTGAAAAAAAAAAGTAGGGTTATATTAAGTAGCATATAGAAAAATATGAAGATCCTATAGAAATAACACAACCACAATATGACATTGAAAATTAAAGTACATTACACACAACCAACCAAATGCATTACTCTTATGATAAGTATTCAGCTTTACCATGAGAAGGGTGCTGAAGGTGTAATTCTTTGAGAAGTGGAATGACAAACAAATCCATTAAGGAAGTCAACCGCCTGTGGCTTGACGATGCAATGAGTAAGCTTAATGCTTGGATATTTTCTTCCTGGAACCAATCAAAAGGTAGTCACAAGAATATCATTGAACCCTATAAAGGGAAAAGTATGTCTTTTGATGGTGGAAACTAAAAGTCAGAATAATAAATTTTACTTTTAAAGCTGGCGGGCTTTTAATATTTAATTAAAAAGGTTCACAATTGAAATTTTTGCAGAAAATTTAAATAAATGCAGCTTATATAGCTGAAACATAAGAGGGGAAGATCTGAAGACAAAACAAAAAGTTCCACAAAAAAGCGTCTCTCAGTTCATAAATAAGAGATCAAAGAGAAATGACAATGCGATACCAAAGAACCGAAAAAATAAAACAAGAAACTACGGAGGAGGAGTAAGACAGAAAAAAAATAAAGGAAAGTGGCATATCTTTGAAAATTGTACTTTAACACATCCTATTGTGCATTAAGCAACTGGAGAATTTAAATTTCTAAAAAATATGGTATGATTCCTCCTAATGTAGGAGTTGGAGAAAGACAGAAAAAATGAAGGAAAGTGGCATATCTTTGAATTTTTTACATAACACTTCCTATTGTGCCTGAAGCAACTGGAGAATTTAAATTTTTCAAAATTATGGTATGTTTCCTCATACCATAGGAGTTGGTTTGAACTATAAATGTTGTCCTGTTATTGATAAACTTCTCAGAGAAAATAACCAATCTGCGAGTCATTCTGACAAGAGAAAAAAAAAAAACAGTATGAGAGAGAGAGATGTACCTTAATACGACGAGCCTGAACTGAGGAAAGTCTATACTTGATTTCTGAATACTTGTCTTCATCAAAAGATTTTTTGTGTGCATAGATAATCTAGAAGTGTAGAAAACCATAGAAGTCGCAAATATAAACTACCAAGGATAGGAGAGGGGAATAAAATATCTATCAGTTGTGCAGAAGCAATTACTTGTTGAAAAAGAGAGCGAACTGCAGAAAAGAGAATTTCAGGCAGGTCTTTTTCTGGAGAGTCATTCCAAACATTCATTGAAGCAACCCTAAGCTTCGAAGAGTGCACCGTGAAATCCTTGATGGGAAATGCCCCATGCCTGTGTTGGAGGTAGATTAAATGAGAAATGAGGGGGTTTATAAAAGCTAACGTATTATAAGTAATATCTCCAGAATATCACTGGTATAAAACATAAACAAAGAACTACGAAAGTTTTCAATTTTGAAAAAACACAAATGAACATAATATTGATACATAAGACTTCATATCAGGAAACACTGTAATCAAAAGAAATGCAGCACTCGCTGATATCAACCAAATTGTGGTGATGGCTTATGAGGCTCTACGAGAATCTTCATCTAATCATCTATCAGAGTTGACAAATATTCCCATTTTCCAATAAAAAAATATATAAATTCAGATATTAAAATCCACTGCAAATTCTCTCTTCAATCTAAATAATCATCAACTGACTTGCAAGTAAGGGGAGCTCAATTGAATCTTGTGTCTAACAATCAACATAATTAAAATGCTTCACCCATCGATATTGATGAAAACCATGCAAATAGAAAAGAAGATTTAGAAATACAATCTGTTCTTATTAGAGGCCTTTAATCAATAGGAAATAGATTCTCATTACAGGTTGAATACATCAACATGAACTGAATATAAGGGATGCTCAACTGGTTTGTTAAAGAAATATATGTATTTGTTTAAAAGAAATCATAAACTGCTTGCATTGATTGAGAAATTTTTCATGCAAAGGAGATATGGATTAGGACAGGGCAACAACATAATTCAAAGGAAGGATTTAAAAATAAATAAATAAAAACCAGAAAAATGCAGTAAAACTTACAACATCCGGTCAAGTGTAGCTGTTTTTTAGTGGGCTGAAACAGAAAATGGAGCACTGGACTGCCACAGCCATGCATCTGGGAAGAATTCCGAATCGGATGGAAAATAAACAACAATAGAGAAATCAGATTCAGCCATAACATATTTTCTAAACAAATCTTATACAAAATTCCTGCACGTACCTTGAGATTATCAGGGTTACTTACTAGTCCACAAACATGAATGCCATCTGAACCACATCTCAAGAATAGAACTTGCAATGGTTGTATTCACAGCTATGAAATAGGTATGAGTTAGACATAAACTTTCAAATTTGATAACCACTATAAGCAAGCCATACAAGAAAAATAATAGCATTTTCACCTGAATCCACTGGATCCCAAGAATCTAATGCCGACAATATCCTCTGATGCGGTATAAAATCAGTAGGGGGTCGTGAGGAGAATGCCAATGAGAAGTTCAACGAAAACTCCATGAGCTCATAATTACAGGATAAAACCTATCATCGAAGAGAGGATTAAGAGTTAAATCTTGATGAAGATATGAATGGACCAATGTATGCCAGGGAACATAAAGAAAAAGATAATCCTGGCACTTTCAACAATTTAAATTAGAACTCTGCCTGAAAGGAGTCTAATTCTATATTTATATATTTTCTTGTAAATTTATGGAACAAGTAAATAAAAACATGTTTATAATATTGATAAGATAAAAGTTAAGACTACAAAAAAAAATGTATACAACTAAGTCACCTGCATTGGTCCTAAAGTTTAGAAAGGGTTACGCATCCAATCTAGTGGTAACATAAGCCCACAAAAGCCTTTTATATATTTAAGCCTTTGGGGATTCGAAACTGAACATCCGTATAAGCTACAGAATCTATGTAAAGGCTAACAGCAAGCTTATCCATACTCAATCCGATAACCTATGGGGTATCAAATTCACATATTTGTTAATGAATCATCTGGTTGCTGGTGTGAACCTTGCCAAAAACAAGGAATGTTGTAAATGAATTAGTTGCCACTATGGAAAAAGCTTTGGTACCATGGCTCAAAGCAGAAAATTTTACAGTGCAGTAGATAGAAACAACAATTACTAAGCAATAAAGACTATTAGTTTAAATACATCTTTAATGGTACTACAATACAAACAGTTCACAATTGTTCTAAATTTTCATATAAGCAATTAGAGTCCATTGCACAGATGCTTTCATTGAATAGGTACAAAAAGCCGACCAGATCATGTTTCAATTTATACTTACAGGGAACAATTCTTTAGCATCAACCAAAATGGCACAAGACAGCTCCCTAAGCAGCTTCATATCAAGGAAAAAACTTGTGCTTTCAAACAGAGGAAGGATCTCCCTCCAGCTATTGAAATAAGGTTCGCTACATAGTAGCTCGGTGGAATAAGAACAGCATGAAGCCAATTTTTCTTCCGAGTGTCATCCTTGGACAATTCAACAGCCTTCAGCTTTTGTTCTTCGTGTTCAAACCTCTCCAAAAGCATCTGCAAGTGATATCAAAGAAAATCTCATCAAAACTACAAAAGAAAACTAAAATTGCTGGTTATTATATGTCCTAATAATTAAGCTATCATAGAGAAATACCAGATGCATTTCCTCCAACTGTTGAACAATGTTGGAATCATCTATCCGTGTAATATATGATGACATGCAAACACCTAAATATTTAAACCACTTGAAGAAGGAACCAAAACCAATTAATAATCATTATAATATTGTCGAACAACACTAAGTAGAAATTAATTATCAAAAGTAATACACATAAAGCAAGTCTTCGAAGTATTTGGATGAAATCAAAATAAAGGAAAAAGCTTGCATCCTAAACTTTAGCATACTAAACATGACAGAAGAAGAGTGAATGATTCCAATATGGAACCAACAGTAAAACAATAAACAGATTTTGAAAGTATCCTGCATCGCTAAGGATCGAAGTTCTGTATTGGCAGATGTAACATACTTCACGAGGCAATCATTCCCTGCTACACGTGAACTTTCTTAATATATAGAATCAATCCGAAATTCTAAGCAATGAAACAGATCAAAGAAACTGAATGACAATACCATTAATATCAGCCAGCTTGGACGATATTGTCTGCTTTGGCCAAATCAACTCACAGAGCTCTAGGAGTTGCTGCAACTTGGAATAAATTTCAGATGAGAATGGCAAAATTGGATGACCCCCATTAACCCATAACATGGACTTGAAAGAGTGAAACTCTAGCTATGATCTATTTGCAATTGCACAGCTTTGTACCTGATCCAAAAGCGGATTTGCTTAAAATAACTTCAAGTGAAGAAACCAAAGTAGTACCATTTAGCAACTTGAAAATTCCTGATAATTTTTTACTTGTTCTGGAAAGAAATTTTGTAACTTTACTGCGTCCTTTTGCAGAAAACGCCAGGTATCCTCAAGCATTCATATTTCATTGTGATGATCCCATTCCAAAGCAATTTGTTATATTCAATTACTCTTTTGTACAAGTCAAACAGTTGATCAAAATCAGAGAAGTCGATTAAATTATCGAGCACACCACCTTCTCCAACTCTTTCAGAGAATCCAACAAAGGATAGAAACAATTAACTTCATTTGGATGATCTGCTTTACGACTTTTGAAGTCATACTCTTCTTTCCATTGCTGAAAACTACTGCGTAACAAGCCCACACACTGAATGGCATTACCAAGACGGGTAATGAACATTTCAAAATTCGTATTTGGCACGATATATTCCATTAACTTCAAGGAAAGCAGCGGCAGGGATGCCATATCAACATTTATTTGAAAACGAGAAATAAGTTCTCTCCGACAATCTAGAACACACTTCCAAATAGGATGCTCCTGCACTTGCTTTAACTATACCAGCTGAACCATTCAAAATACAGCTCTAAATCATCCTCACTAGCCTGATCAATTGTCCAGTCAGCAGCAAAGAGAAGCGTCTTATTTGCCAGTTCCATGTCAAACTCAGAAAGATCACATGCCTAATATCACAACTGGAAATATTTACTTGGTCAAAATAAAGATTTCCCGAATACTGAAAATATTTACTTGGTCAAACTAAAGATTTCCCGAATACTCCCCCTCAAGTTGGAGAGTGAGGATTCCGAACACTCAACTTGCCAAGTAACAAGTGAAACTGCTGATGACCAAATGCCTTAGTGAAGATATCAGCCGGTTGTTGTGATGATTGAATATAGGACGTAGAAATGTTGCCCGCAAGTAATTGTTCTCGCACATAATGAAAGTCAACTTTGATGTGCTTGGTTCTTTCATGGAAAACCGGATTAGAAGCAATATGGAGTGCTGCCTGGTTGTCACAAAATAGCCGCATTGGTCGTGTATGAAACACGCCAAGAGAAGAAAGGAATGACTTAACCCACGTCAATTCACACGTTGTGACAATCATTGCTCGGTACTCAGCCTCGGCAGATGATCGAGCTACAGTGGGCTGCTTCTTGGTCTTCCAAGATATAGGAGAGGAGCTGAATTGGACAAAATACACAGTGAGAGAGCGTCTAGTGATGGGGCAGGCGGCCCAGTCAGAATCACAAAATGCATACAGTTGCAAAGAACTATCTGAGCGAAGAAGAATTCCTTGACCCGGGGAACCTTTCAAGAACCGCAAAATACGAAAGACAACATCCATATGGTCCTGCTGAGGCTCATGGAGAAACTAGGTCAAGATATGCACCGCATAACAAATGTCCAGGCGTGTTATGGACAAATACACAAGGCGTCGATACCGCTCCGGATCTCGTAACACACGGCCAGTGGCACGAGCTAGGAGATGGTTTTGCTCCATAGGAGTGGGGGCAGGTTTGGCCCCCGTAAGACTGCCTTCCTTCAAGATATCAAGTGTGTACTTCCGTTGACACAGGAAGAGACCGGAAGAGTTGCGGGTAACTTCGATGCCAAGGGAATATTTGAATGGCCCGAGATCTTTGAGCTGAAAGCACTTGTTCAAATATTGTTTAAAGGAAGTACATGCTTGAGGACTCATTTGCAACAGATTGGTTTCTTGCCAGGAGGAAGGTCGGAGATGGTCCATGTGCCATTCTTTTCTAATGCATCGATTTCAGTTTGCATAGCCTGACGCCAATTTGGGTCCTGTACAGCCTCAGAAAAAAGTACGGGGTTCCACCCCAGCAGTTATGGCAGCCAAAAACTTAGAACGTGAAGCGGAGAAATTATCACATGTAACAAAATTTGCTAAAGGGAACCGCGTATTTGAGGACCCGGAGGAAGAGATAGACGGTTTGGGGTGTACCAGAGTAGCCGTGTGACATACATAATCGCGAAGGTGAGACGGAAAATGACGAGTCCGCTGACCACGGCTGAATTGATGCTCAGCATTAGGTGGCGCATGTGCGTTGGAGGGCACAATAGGATGCTCAGGAGCTGAAATCGAGTCCTCCCTTATCACTGACACAGAAGGTGATGATTGGGCATTAGAATCGGTCAAATGCAAGCGGTTGGGGGCTGCTCCCCCTGACTCGTGTCAGGAGCTACCAATATCTTCAAAAATAGACATGTTCCATGACCAATCATTTACGCCAGAAGAGCTTACTGGCACAGTTGCGGATGACGCATGAGATTGAGCAAAAGGAAACACTTGTTCATCAAAAATAACATCTCAGGACACAAATATTTTCTGGGTCTCTAAATCCATGACCTTCCACCCTTTTTTTTCCATGAGGGTATCCCAAGAAAACACAACGACGACTTCGGGGAGCAAATTTGTCCTTAGACCGGTCTTTATAATGAGCATAACATAAGCACCCAAAGACTCTAAGGTGAGTGAGGGAAGGTAATTTGGAAAATAATTTGTCCTGAGGGGTGAGACCGTTTAAAAGAGGGGTAGGAGTTCGATTAATAAGATGAGCGGCAGTGAGAACACACTCCCCCCAAAACTCAATTGGAAATGACGCTTGGAAAAGGAGAGCACGGGCTACATCTAAAATATGGCGATGTTTTCTCTCGACTCGGCCATTTTTTTGAGGGGTATCAACTATGCTAGTTTGGTGCAAAATACCATGTTGGGCATAAAATAATATCATGGGTTTAGATATAAATTCCATACCATTGTCACTCCGAATCACTTTAACGAATTTTGTGAATTGAGTTTTGGCCATATAACAAAATTGTTGTAATAACATGCTTGCTTCACTCTTTTCATGCATTAAATATACCCAAACCGCATGGCTAAAATCATCAATAATCGTAAGAAAATACTTAGCACCAGAATTAGTAGAATGACGATAAGGACCCCAAATATCACAATGAATTAATTCAAACATGTCCATAGCACAATGATTACTTAAAGGGAAACTAGAGCGAGTTTGTTTGGCTCGACAGCAAATATCACAAATAGAGTTTTTATAAGAAGAATCAATCTTATTGCCATTAATGTTAAAAAAGAACATTGGTTTAGACGAGGGATGACCCAACCTACGATGCCATAAATCAAAAGATTTCGGCGCCCGTGTAGCTGAAGCAGTCGCGATCATCACAGGCTTGAAGCGGTACACCCCTCCTCGTGACTCACCCAGACCAATCGGGCTCCTCGTGGTGCGATCCTGTAAGATACACATACGATCAGTAAATGTCACGAGATAATTAGCGTCACAAATTAATTTGTTCACTGAAATCAAGTTCACTTGTAAGTTTGGCACAAATAACACATGTTTCAAGATAAATCCAGGGTGAAAGAATACAAATCCCTTATTTGGCCGCGGAAGCTTGGTCACCGTCAGGTAGACCAACCGGAAGTGGAGCAATATCATGAACATTAGTCAACAAAGATAAATCACCCGTCATGTGATGAGACGCCCCACTATCAATGAGCCAATAATGATCACAATTTTGCTTACCAGACATGGAATCACCGTTGGGGCTAGACTCGATCAAAGCCAATAAACGCTGCACCTACTCACTGGAAAAATCGAGAATGGTGGCTGAAGCAGAACTCACTGGTGGTGGCTCGGCAGAAACAGTTGCAGCGTTTTGGGTGGCGGCAGCAAAAATAGGGCCTGATGCACCACGACCTGCAGATGAATAGCGACCTCTGCCGCGTCCTGGTGGCGGTGAGATGCCTGGGCGGCTCCAGCAGCGGTCATACACATGACCATGGCGTTGACAATTGGTGCAGTACGGTCGGCCAGTGGGTTGAACAGGGGGCTGACCAGGCTGAGAGAAGGAACTAGTTGGTGGGTATTTCGTCTGTGCCGCGAAACCCACTGTCGAAGATGATTCACGGGGACTGAAGTGCCGATTTCTGACTCTATTCTTGGCTTACCATTGCATAAACCCGGTCAATGTCCGGAAGTGGCTCCATATTAATGATTTGGGTCTGCAAGGTATTATAAGACTCATCTAATCCCATTAAAAATTGATAGGTTTTGAGATTATTAAACCAAGTGAGTATAGGAGAGCCATTTTCACAAGTACAAGTTTCTAAATGAGACAAACTAACAAGATCCTCCCACATACCCAGAAATTGTGTGTAATATGACATAATAGATGACCCGGACTGTTTTGTGACGGTGAGATCGGACCACAATTTATAGACTTTTGGGGCATTCTTAACTGAGTATCGGGTTTTGAGACATTCCCATAAAACTTTGGCATTATTAAGACGAGACACAGTGGCCCTAATTGGGTCATCTAGTGAATTTGCAATCCAGAAACATAGCATGGAATTGACAATCTCCCATGCGACAAATTGGGAATCAGTTTTATTTGGTTGAGAAATAGACCCATCTATAAAACCGACCTTATTTTTAGATTTTAAAGCTAATTTAACAGCTTGTTCCCAAGACGAATAGTTTTCACCCTTCAATTTGATTTGGGTTAGAACCGAACCTGGATTGGCGGATGGATGAAGATAGTATGGTGATGTGGGATTAGTGAGGTTTGACTTCCTTCCTGAATTATCTGGACTGCTAACCATGACTGAAAAGAGGATGAGGCGTGAGAACAGGGGACGAATTAAGCTGGAAAAAAAATTCCAGATGCAGCAGTAGCGGCGGAAGAAGGAGAAAAAAAATTTCTTGGCCTAGGGCTCTGATACTATAATAAACTGAGACTAGAATTTTGTGGGAAAAGATGCTTACTTTCTCATTAGATGACAGTAGCATTATATACAGCAGATGACTCCTACAAGCTATATAAAATATACAATATTCTGAATGATTACATTCCCATATAATTAGCTAATATTTACTTGCCTAATATCACAATTGAAATTATTTACTTGGTCAAAATAAAGATATGCCTAATATCACAACTGAAAATATTTACTTGGTCAAAATAAAGATTTTCGAAATAAAATCCAAGATTCAGCTGATATGATGTATAAGGATATAGAATCTGAACAAACATTTTCAGAGGCATTTTCAGAGGAATGATGGAAGGATGCAATTTTGTTTTAGCGAAAAAGACAAAGTGTATGTGTGCCTATCTGTCCTGAGAGAACTGTTATGCTCCATCAAAATCCTATGGTGCACAGCACTTAATTGAGAAGAAGTATATTGAGTACCCAGGAACTCCAAATACTGGCAATTTTGTCTCACACAAGCTTCTCTTCTTTGAAGTGCCACACTAAATAAATTCCTTAACCTAAAAGGTGTGGGCCATCCTCCAGGCAAAAACAAAGAATGTCCATGAGATGCATCCGATTTCGAGAAATCGGAAACTGTCAAAAGAGACGCTTTTGCATGCTCAACAGCATACTTTCCTTCACCCTCTCCCAGAGAAGATAGATAGCTATGCTCCCAACTTATTTGGAGGCTCCGAATAAGCTTATTTCCATTCATCAGAAGCTGCTGGAACAACTGAACCCACCGTGTAAGCTCAAGAAGTGTTTGTTATAGGCACGCCAAGGCTCAAACCCGTATCTCTAGCAAACATATGCGCTTTAGCCGGCCATTCTATCAACCAACTCACCTGTGGCTGTAGGGATACCATTAAGAACTAAGAACCTCTTCACATCTCTTTCCTCAACCTCTTTCCAGTTATATACATGTTCTACATCAAGTGGCCAGTTGGGTTCCATCATAAATATTTCTACTCCTCTATTTCTCATTGCTCTGGACACTTCTCCATATTTGGGGTTGACCGAAAGGAAGAGTCGAAATCGACTGTGCGGATGGATGACCATGGGTTTCCCATCTACATGTCCACCCTCATTAATAGTGATTGATCCAGTTGGCTTCACTGGAGAGTTAAGCCTATCAAGTACCTACAATAGTAGGAAAAAAAAAGTTACATATTGGATGTTGAAAACAGAACAGGAATAGAGAGAGAGAGAGACTAACAGTGGAGTTGCAAAGATTGGCATTCTCCAGAATAATCCACTCCCCGTGTTCAATAGCCTTCACCAATAAACCTCTCACCCACTCGAATTTCACTGGAAATGCACGTTTTCTATATTTCTCCTGCAAGTCTGTAATAGTCTTCGGGATTCTATCCAGGTCCTTGAATGACCAAGATACGGACAAATGATTCCTTTGCACGCTAAGCTTTATCTGTTCAACGATCTGCATCAGCAGAACAAAAGAATCGAAGAAACCACTTTTCAAAGTGTCGGCAGAAGCAGACCCAGCATAAGCGGAACTCAGATTTGGACTGCAGTTTATTATACTGGATAAGAAAGTAAACCAATTGGAGACTAAACCTTCACATTCAAGAATGAACTCCTCCAATGAAGACTCCAAGCATAGATTGCAATACTCATTGATGAACCTCTTAACTTGGGAAAGCGCACAGTGAAAATTACGAAAAGCATTGTATTGTTCAAAGCATCCAAGCAATTCAGAAATGTCACTTGCCTGAGAAAGATTGAGTTCATTGAGCACATTCCCAGTGACATGTGCTAGTAATCTAACCAGTGCCACTACAAAAAAAAAGCCCTTTAATAGCGGTTCAAAAACGCTATGGTAGGATACCATAGCGTTTTAGTAACCGCTATGTCTGCCGACGCTATTATAGACCCTGGGTCTATTATAGCGGTTTAAAACCGCTATAGAAACTTTGGCTTTTATAGCGTTTTAAAAACGTTATTGTAGATCCTTAAAAACGCTATAGTAAAGTCTACCATAGCGTTTTAAAAACGCTATGGTAAGTATACATAGCCAAAATTTTTATTTTTATTTTTTGTTTTTTTTTGATTTTTTTGCTATCAACTGTTAATTATTTTCAACTCAAAAGTATAAACATTCGCATTATAGAATCCAAATAGGATCACTAACAACAAAATTATAATTTTTTTGCTATCAACTCAAAATTATAAACATTCGAATCATCATATATTGTACTATTGGTGGACATTGACATTATAGAATCCAAATAGGATCACTAAGAATAAAAACAGTTGTTTGCTTGCAGCACTTGTAACCCCAAACATTATAGAATCCAACAGTTTTTTTTGATGCTG
Source organism: Berberis vulgaris (assembly GCA_963556465.1). NCBI lineage: Eukaryota > Viridiplantae > Streptophyta > Magnoliopsida > Ranunculales > Berberidaceae > Berberis > Berberis vulgaris. The sequence continues at coordinate 54,249,463 of OY747126.1, forward strand.
CTGCTGATGCCGCTGATGCTGCTGCTGCGTTGCTGATGCCGCTGATGCTGCTGATGCTGCTGCTGCGTTGCTGATGCTGCTGCTGCCTTGCTGATGCTGCGCTGAGTTGCTGCTGCTGATGCTGCTGCTACGCTGAATTGCTACTGCTGCTGCTGCTACGCTGAATTGCTGCTGCTGCTACGCTGAACTGTCGCAGCGTTGGTTGGAGGTACGCTTGGGTCGCAAAAATGCGCGTGTGCTGCGTGCTCTATGGAAATGTACTCCAAGCAACCAAACAACCTTAGTTTTTAGTGGGAATTATGGCAGTTTGTACCCAAAAAAAAAAACTTTGTAGGTTTTCAGACAATATGCATTAGATTGACAGCAACAAATCCTCTAAGAGACCTTTTCCGTAGATAGACTCTCCAATCTAAAGGAAATTGTGATTCAAGAAATTGTTGTTGATACCAAAGGTGAAGATATGTAAAACAAGATTTAAAACTAAATTTTATTCAAATTTCAACAAATTGTGACTTACAGTTGTTGCATTAAAAATGCGTGCTCCATCAATATGAAGTTTCACTCCATGTTTTTTAGTAATCTCGCCCACTCTGTCAGTATATTCAACCGACAAGCATCTCCCACCAGTACTGCATCAATAACAGGGAAAATTAAATCAGTAATCAGCAACAAGGGCACTTCCATTTTCAAAATAATTCCCGTGTCAAAACCGTTGATTGGACACTTCAAGGGGTAATCCATGCTTAATTCTACAGGCAATATGTTAACCATCCTCAGCTTCCTATAACTTAAGTATATAAACATGTGTTTCAGTGTTCAACAAGGATTAAAAAAATGTTAGATACACATGCATCTATCAACTACAAACCTGATAAACATATTTCATTTATGTATGCACTGTCTTCATTGTCTTTGCTCGGATGAAGAAACCATGTCCTTCATTTGAATCTATCTAAAGCCATGTCTTCAAATGCGTTATAATACTACCTCGGCCAATATATCTTTTTAGTTAATTTCCTAGAGGCTGTGTCAAATACCTTATACTCTTACTGGAAAGCCAGACATGTAAGTGTTCTTGTTGTTTACCACACAACCATTTTATCTGAACTTCAGTTTATTTCATGTTCATCCTCATTTAAGACTTCATTCTAGACTTTTAGTTTATCAGACCATCCTGATTGGCTTTCCTCAGTGAGCCTTAAATAACAAGAGCTAGTTGCACTTTCTAACACGATCTGCTAATTGTTTTCAGAAAAAAAATGTGACTTACTTGAGGCTCGAATCGAGGTTATCCCTTTTAGAGTTGAGAGTTGAACCCTGTCTAGATTTATTTTATGTTTTTGATCAACAAAAAAATGGAATTAAATTGATGAAGAAAGTCACATTACAAAGGAGAAAAGCAAAGATCAAAGCAGCTACAACTTGAAAATGCTCTCCCAATCAAAGATGTGCACATGAAATGGCTGACCTGTGGTTCTCTCCCAGATATTTCCCCAATGCTAAAGCGTTGAGCTCTGACCTATAGTATCTACATGCAGCAAATGAGTTCTGAATAACAATGGTTCCTAGCAGCAACATTTTCAGAACTTATGATCCTAATGATCAAAACACAATGATGTACCCAAACATATGACATTGGAAATGAAGAAAAAGCATATTACCATTCTTAAGTTGATGTCAGTCATCTTCATCTTCTAGGCTGCATAATTGATGTTTGGTTACAGGGCGACTAGAGTTGTGCAATGTACTACCGACTGAAAAACACCATTAGAGTTGAGTTCTAAATCTGAAAACCTGTTTGGCAAGTTACAAACAAGAAGGAAGAGTAAAGATAAGCAGGGAATAAATCATTTGCCTGGCAATAGTTACCGCTTGTGAATACAAGCTCCCGCCAAGTTTCAGTAGGCCTTTCAGCTACACGCTTATTGGGCCTTGCAGCAGGCTCCTCTACAGAATACAAGCTCCCGCCAAGTTTCCCTATTTACACAGCAGCAATGACATGAAGCTTGATCAACTTATTTCATATTTCAGAATTCCTAAAAACTATTCATGGAATAGGAACAGTCGACACACAGCAGATAAAGCTAAAGCCATTTGTAATCCTATACAATGCTTTACTAACAACATGAGACCATATGAACCTTGTACGAGTCACCAATCTATTTAAGGTTATATCTGAACTAATATGGAAGTTCTCACAAACCTCACGAGTTCCTAACTGATCCAGTCGGTAAGATCCATGCATTCTCAACAGTTCCACCTGCAAAATAAAAGAACTTCCAGTGGTAATTTAATCATAGAGAATAAGAATCAACCATTTGAAGCTAGAGAATTCCTTACCACAGTATCAAGCCAACCAACTGAAAGTGCTGATGATATCCCTTCTCAGTATTTGGAATCATCTTCAACTGCCTGCGTATGAAATTATTCTGTTCTAAATAAAATAAGCTTCGTTAATATTTCAGTTGAGAAAAAGGTGGGCTCGGGTAACTACTAGCAGAAGAAAGAAACCCACCTCAAATAAAGCAGTTGAAGGAGAATGTGTAAATGCATCAAAGATGAATTGTTCTAACTTTAAGCCATCCGTATACCCGTGGGTGGAAAGGATTTTCTTCTCAGCAACGTGGTAGCTGCAGTAAAATGCATGCACATATTATATAAATGAAAAGGGACAGGGATACACGGCAACAAAGTAAAAATCTTGATTTTTAATAGGAATTATGTCGATATTCGGCTAACAAATTTTAATCTCAAACTTGATGAAACTCTGAAATTAAGTAAACTAAATGGATGATAACAATAATAAAATAGGAGGCATGCACTTCACACCAAAAAAATTGATTTTCTAAGTTGATGAAACTCTCAAAGTTGATCTATCATGTAATACAGTTAATATCTGCATCAAACATGAGTAGGGGCCTTGCACTTCCACACCAAAAAAGCATGAAAGCTGATTTGGTTGATGAGGATTCCTCTGACCATTTTCAATCAGGAAACTGGTGAAAATTTTATAATGGATCTACCAGTGAATCTAATTAAAACAAACTCAAGGATAATTATGATAATTTTATAATGGATCTACCAGTGAATCTAATTAAAACAAAAGTGAACATTATGATAATTATCTCATTTCAATCCTTAACACACAAACAAACTCAAGGATAAAAACCATGAACTTGACAGAAAATCAACCTGAACAATTTTGTCCACAAGGATATCGTAGGCCGGGTCAGGCAAAACGTCAAAGATGGCTTTAGAAGCTCCCAATCAATATGTTCCAAGTTTCCCTCTCTAAATATTTTGAGAAGAATCAAATTCAGTTACAGGCACTCGAAACAAGAATAATTGAGCATCGTTCATACAGACGAACTCAGTCCGTTTCAGTTCAACTTGGACATTACTCCAACCAATTTGATTAGTAATAAAGAAAACTATTGGACGTATATGAACTCGCAGAACAGAAGTATTTACAGTTAACAGCAATCACAACTGGATCTTTCAAGCCAATAGGATGGTTGTATTTTATATGCAGTGTTGAAGTTTTATCGTATAATATGTTAATGTACTGTACTATGGGTTTGCCAAAATTGTCTATAATATGCTAATGTACTATGTTAACTATTACTTCTTATAGCTGTTATTTTTTGCTAATGTACTATGGGTTTGTAACTATTACATCTTATAGCTGTTATTTTTTGTATACAGGCAATATGCACATAAGAGACCAACAAGTTGACAGTTGGTTACTCCCTATGGTTGACCAAGTTTGCTCAACCCCATGTGAACCTCTCTTTCATACAGAATTATATGTTCTGGCCCCAATAACCACATACAACAATTATAGGAAGACTGCTCCAACTAGGCAACAAATCACAACTTAACTCACCTCCCATTGCCACATTTAAAACTATTAAGAGAACATGAACTGGCAAATGGACATCTAACAAACATTCATCAAATCCACATCTACATCATCAACCTACCCTATAGCATTAATTGGTTTATCAAGTGTTGGAATTTCAGTTAATGGAAAATTTCTGACATCATTAATCAGGATTTTTTCAAACCACTTGGAGAGAACTAATCATAATAAAACACACTTGAAAATTGACATGAATTAATCATAATAAAAAGACACTTCAAAGCACACTATACTGTGTAAGAACTAAGAAGTTGCTCCATAAACAATTGTTTCTCATAGAAGGAAAAGGAACAATAGGAATCCTTACTGAAAGATAGACTCGTTCTGCTGCCAATCAGATATCACCAAATGGTTATCTTTTACTCCGCAGACCTGCACGTAACCACAAGTTACATAAAGTCATGACAATTTTCAATTGGAGATCACTAAAAAAACTTAAAGGTTATCAAACTCAGTTATAAAGCTTTCAAACTACCTAACCTCATTATGCAAATAGATAGACTTCAGAAACCATATATTGACAGAAGCATATATTAACACTTTACGACTGAAGCTAACAAAATATGAAACGGTTGACTTTGAAATACTAACAAATATTAAAAAAAAAAAAAAAAAAAAACTTTGCCAAGGGATACCTAATATCTCAGAAAGTAATGAAATGCATACAATTGAACTCTAATAATAAGCTTACCCTGTTAAGAAATTCAAAACCCACGTCATTCTTCATAGCTTCCAAACTTGGAACTATATATTTTTTTGAAGAACTCCTAACAAGCATACAATCAGGAAATGACCAGCTTCATGCTGCACAAACAAATCCTGAAATTTACTTCCTGGAAGATTAAAAAGAGAAAAACTTTCATTGAAATTCTGCCCCATCCTGATACAAAAATTTTGATGGGGGTTCATGAAATCACTAGTATTAGCAAATTTTGTATGGTTCATTACATACCTGTCTACTTCCAAGTGTTTAGGTGTATCTTTTACGCAGATTACTGTTTATTTGCACCTCCAAACACCCACAAAATATCTCACCAAAATCGACAATAGTGGGTGACAAGAGTGCAATATAAGACATGACATTAGAACATTCGATGGATATGCTAATAGGTGTTATGATGTGGTAATCCTTGATTCTTACCTGTTTGTATCTTCTGCACAGCATGTGCAAACTGGGTCCAAAGAATCTATTGGTTGCAACGTCTTTTTTATGCAGAAAATCTTGATGTCGTAAAAATATTCAGGGTATCTAGGGAATAAACTTTATCAACTTACAAGAGTAGGGACAATGACGCTTTGAGCAAACAAATATTGGATTGTAGAACTCCCAAAGCGTCTCATATTCCTTTATGGTAAACACACACATAAAAACAAATCAGATCATAATAATCAATGTATGCACACAGTACCTTGCCAAATGATTTATTGATGCTGGCATGAAAAACTAGAGTAGGAAATTCTTTTGATAATACTCGCAGCCATCCTTCGTAGCCTAGGCTGGAATGAGATCACACTGAGGAGATGGGCAAAAGTTGCAAGCAAAAGTAAGGATCACAATAAAAACGAAACAAAGTTTGAATCATAATAAACAAAGTTTAGTGCTCATTCCATTTCAACATATTAAGTAGGCAAATAACCTTATTTAACAACAGAACCAAATGTTTGTGCTTGCAATGCTCTTTCAAATGCTTCTCTAAGTGAGGGCATCTTGTACCTTGTGGATCCCTGGCATCCAACACCTGAAAATAAAATGAGAATGAAGGGATGAGCTAGCAAAGAAAACACTACACACAACACCATAACTATAAAAATTCCACTAAATTGTAAAACAAATCAAACAAAGTGGTTTTGTTTACTAACCTTTTCATGAACCCAAACCAAATCAGCAAGAAACTTCTTATGCTCATCCGGAACAACATTCCTCGATTCTGCAAAATCTCAAAAACTCCAATCAAACAAAAAAATCCTGCATTCACAAAACCAATTGCAACACAAACAATTCATCAAACACTTTACCTGCAGAACCATGAGCAAACCCATAGGACTCAAACGCCGGCCCAACATCATAAATTGAGCCCTGATGCTCCGTCCCTTTTGCCTAATTAAACCTCTCATTAATCACCCCAGCCCACCTCCTCCCCTGAAGATGCATCTCCTCATACCCATCCCCCTTGTACCACCCCTCCCTCTCCTCGTGCTGGTCGTACTCCTTCCATGTGGCAGAGAAAGGCGACCCATCTGGTGGTGGAGGGAGGAGACCCAAGAAGGCCGCGAAGGCGAGGTCGTGATTGCCGCAGAGGAAGACATGGGTCTGGTTCAGATACTTTGAAGGGAGAGATATCAAGAAGTCGAGGACCTTTTGGGTCTCAGGGCCCCGGTCACAGTAATCGCCCAAGAAGATTATGAGGGCAGATTGGAAGGATTGCGGGTCGATGAGGGTTTGGAGATTGGACCAGAGGGATTCGAGCTTTGTGAAGTAGCTGTGTAGGTCGCCAATGCAGCTGTGAAGGAGGGGGAAAGAGAGCAAGACTGAGAGGGAAGCAAATGTAGAAATGGGTTTTCTAAAATTTTGGAAAATGTAGAGGGAATCGAGCGGATTAATTTTCAGTTTTTCCCGCTTCAACTTTCATAGCGTTTTAAAGTTATAATGCTAATAAAATTTGGTCTTTTATAGCATGAGTGTAAAAACCGCTATGGTTAAATGCTATTAATATGTACTTGTGTTGTAGTGGTGAAGTTCTACCAGATGATGATGGACCAACCAAAATGCACAACCATTGACGACGCACACCATGCACAACAGCTTCCAAACTGTGATAAATTCCAGGCAAGATATTAAGCTGGCTTTACAAGATTTTCGATGGTTGGAAATGGTTACGTTCAATAAATGTGTTCCCAACAATCAAATATCGTGGATTGATATGAACTCTTGGGTAGGGATTTACAAAAAGGCTACTTCCCAAAGATCTCCTCATAAAGTTTTATAACTTGTTCCCTGTCAACTGTTGCACGCATTCTCACAATGTATATAGCATGGAGGAAGCAATCCTCTTTTGACTCCTCGGGTGCACCTATATTTCAGAAGATGTTTAAATAATAAAACCATGTTATCCAAAAAAAAGTGATAGGCATGTGCATATAAATGCACGTTATATATAGTTTACATCTGTGTATGGGTACATGCGCGTGTACGTGAGTGAAAATGAGGATACAACACCTTCTATAATCTGGCACAAACGAATGATGTCCTGCAAATTGAACTCCCAAGGGGACCCATCCTGACCATACTTGCGAGACATCACTGTATCCTCGTACATTCTTTTATTGAAGGCAATCAACTTCGAAAGAAATGGCTTTGGAATTGATGGGTGAAGCGAACTACAAATGGAAAGATAGTCATCCACAAGCAACTCATCTATGTAGACCAGCAAAAGACAAAATATAGTTATAATGTGGCTTCTTCTAGTACAGATATTCAAGAATTGCCAACATGATTATAACAGTAACACACCTTTGTGAATCGATTGAGGAAAGATTTTGGAAGACCTTTCCTGCCTCCACCCTGATAAGAAGGCTTTTGGCAGGCAAAAACCCTAAAAAATTTATCACACTTAATTGTAAGACCTAGTTCCGGTATGAAAACCTCAGCCCAGTGATCAAGTATGGCATTCAAACCCTGATGGAAATAATAGCTAATTAATAATCTACATTCACACGGATAAAATGGAAAACTACATTTATCTAAGAGCACGAGGTAACTGAAAAATCAAGAGAGGGACATGCCTCTAAGACAGACTGCGGAGCAAGGTTAAGTTCATCCAACAACACCCAATCTCCATTCTTGATAGCCTGTACATATGGACACAAAAAATGAATCTCGCCTTCTAAAATGTTTCAATCAAGGATGCACCGACTCTTCGGAAAACCTCCGAGTCACGAGTCAAATACGTGTCGGACACGGATTCGCGTCCGACACGCGCCCGACACGTATTGGACACGTGGTCAACAGTCAAAATTCGTTGACCACGGTCCGGACACGGTCAAGACTCGGTCAGACACGGTCAGACACGGTCAAACATGGTCCGGACTCGGTCGGGTGCAAATAAACCCTCCTCCTCTTCGACTGTTTGGTTCCTCCAAACCCTAAATTCAGCAGAGAAAGCAGAGAAGGGAGGGGGAGAGGATTCGATCGACAGAGAGGGAGAGGGAGAGGGTTCGATCGACAGAGGGCTCGATAGACAGAGGGAGAGGGTTCGATCGACAGAGGGTTCGATCGATTTCGGTCGATTTCGACAGAGAGGGAGAGAGAGAGAGGGTTCGATCGACAGAGGGTTCGATCGATTTCGGTCGATGTCGACAGAGAAGGAGAGGGAGAGAGACAGAGAGAGAGGGTTCGATCGATTTCGACAGAGAGGGTTCGATCGATTTCGACAGAGAAGAGGGTTCGATCGATTTCGACTTGAGTTTCATTTCATCCTCAGAACTTGCAAATTCAAGGTGAGATCTTCGTGCCATGGACCTTTCTCTACTTTCTGAGGACATCCTTATGGAGAACTTCTCCAGACTGTCGATCAAGAGTTCAAGACTCTTCTGAGATCTTCTCCAGGTACCTTTCTTCTTTCATTTATTTTTTTCTGCGATTGTCTTCTATCAGTCTATGCGACTATGCATCATTCTCTTCTCGGATTTCTTCTCTGATTCATCTCTGATTTTCTTTTCTGCTTTGATTTTTTTTTTTTTGAATGAGTATTGTGCTGATATTGCAACACACATCCTGATTTTGTTATGCTCTGATTCATTTCTGATTGAACACACATCCTCAAAGTTTTTTCTACTTCTTCCATATTCTGATTTCACGAATATGACTATATGAGACTCTCTGTGTCTCTGAAATTTGAGGATGTGTTCTTCCCACACTAGTAGAATAAAACAATGAGTATTGTGCTTATTTTCTTTTATGCCGATTTTCTAATTTCTGCTTATTTTTGTACTTCAACTGCAAAGAATAAAAAAGTAGATTAGCATTAGCAAAGAATGAGTATTTCAATCAGTGAATCAATATTGCAAATAATGAGTTTTTACATTCTCAAATGCTTATGCTTTATGAGTATGACTTGAGCTTGACTTTATGATGCATTTGAAATTTTGAATGAATGAATGTTTTATTGATATGTATGGATTGTTTACTATTATTATTTATAATTTTATGTTCATATGAGTTACAAAAAAATATATTAAAATAATAAGTTTGACCGTGTCGCCGAGTCGCCGAATCCTATTTTTTTGAAAATTGCCGAGTCGCCGTGTCGTGTCCGTGTCCGAGTCCGTGTCCGAGTCCGAGTCCGTGCATCCTTGGTTTCAATAGTCAATGCAACACTTCAAAAAAAATTTAAACCTGGAGGAGGATTCCATCAAACCATGCGAATTTCATTCCCTCCGAGTCCTCAACAGGCAAATCTGATCCCAACAAATCCATTATGTCAGTCTAATGCAAAAAAGTTACCAAAAATTGAGTTAGAACACAATATTGTATAATGAAATAAATAAAATAACAAATTGGATACACAGGATATGTTTCTAGAATATTTAACCTGCTCAGAGAGATTAATCCACACAACACGATGCCCTGAATATTTCCCCAGTGCCACAATCAAACTTGTTTTCCCAACACCAGGACTACCTTCCAATAGAACTGAATGGTACAGCCGTTGTTTAAAAAAACTGCCAATATTTAAGAAACCAACAGTAGAAAACAAGATGGCAACTTTAAAACTACAGACCAGGCTTTGAAAGTTGCATTGCTCGCAGTACCGCATAGCATTTCTGTAGGTAGTTGGTGCCAAGAATTCAAAACCTTCGCGCTACAATCCTCAAAGCCTGAAAACATATATAGAGTATAAAACTACTGGAACCAAGTAAAATATAAGAACAATGCGATAGAAATCATTCCCCTATAACTAGCATTTTAGTTTGCTTTAGGCCTCTAAAATCCCAGGGCCTGCCTAGTTTTCAAATGACACAGACAAATTGTGAGACTCAGAGAGTGGACTTCTAACTTTATATAGATAGGCAGATAAAAGTCATAATGGTAACAAATTCACATAAAGGAAAAGATAGAAAATATAATTACAAATCAAACATGTATGATGGCACCATTAATTTACAGGGAGAAATACATTCTTAGACTGATCATTGAAAATTCGAAACTAAGAAATATCAAATATACAATTCTACAAAATACATTCAATTGTCCTGGTATGATTAGGCCTCAACTTGAACAGAACCAAAGTAAAAGAAGTCCTACCTTTATTAATATAAAACGAATCGATACCAAAGTGATGGTCAGATTGCATCCAAATGACATTTGGAGTGCTTCCAACAATGCCCCAGCCATAATTTTCCAGGTTTGCCAACTGTGCGTCTTCCAAATTCGGATTACTTCGTTGTTACAAAGACCATCCTAAAGATGTACTAATGATTACTTTGACCAAGAAACACAATAATTGTATAAATGAGTCACCTGTTTTTAAAATCTTATAAAAACCAATGTTAATGTAATTCACAACCTCACCCAAGAAACGAGTAGAGACGAGTTTCTCAAACCATCCAAAATCCATCTAAGAAAATGCAAAATTCCAATTTTGGAACACCAAATGTGCTAAAATAGTGTTATTAGGGTTCAATTTTATATAAATATGAATAAAAAAAAATGGACTAACTACTAAACAGAGAATAGATTGCCCACGTCACAGCTTCACCATTACTTATACAAATGACCTTGAAGCGTTGAAGTCTCTCTAAAAAGAGTTGAAGAACTCTTTTAACTTTCACATTTACTACTACTAATTAGCAAAGTTAAAAAATGTCTCTAAGATCACACTTTCACTTTATTTTGGGAAGCTATATAATGAAAAATTATGGAATTGGCTTAACATTTTAATGTGCTACGATTGACATCTCCTGGTATGTCCAAGTCTTAATGGAAAACCATCATATGCGACGTCAGGTACTTCCTCGGTCAGGATGATTAGGGGAAAGAGAAAAACAAAAAAGACCTTTAGATATTCAAGGAGAAAAGATAGACAGTGCTTTCTCAAATGCTCTGCATCATGCTTGGATATACCGGTACCTACACACAACTAGAACTCATTTACCACTAACGCATTTTTTAGGATCCCCAGAACTCATTTTCAAACTAGTTGTCATAACATAAGATTAGTTGTCACCAGATGTCGACCCAATATATATTCTTTTGAGTTTGTTCCCTTATAACCATGCTTCAAAATAACGACATCGGTAGGATACATTGAGCCTCAAAACAGAATAAATATCGCGGATATTGTGGATAATTCCTCTAATATTGTTGTATATCCGGATATATCATGGATATTTTTTGATATATTCACCTAAAAATGGATAAATATCAAGATATATCCAGGGTATTTGAACCATGCTTGTAACTTGGAATTTCCCTACAATATGAAAACTATATATCATAACAAAGAGTGTGCAGAAACAAAATTAGAGTTTCTCCAATCCTTCTACTATATATCATAACAAAGATTACAATCTCTCAAGAAAAACTCTCTTGAGGCTTATGCACAAACAATAACAAAAGAAGAAAATGACAAAATTAGAGTGTTTCCAAACCTTCTACTGTATATTATAACAAAGATTACAATCTCTCAAGAAAAAATCTTTTGAGGCTTTGCTTAAAAAGTTTTGAATCTACATCTCTGACCCTAAATCATCAATACAATTCCAAGACTATATTCCAAAATAGGAAATTTTCCTTGCCCTAATTTCAAAATTGATCAAGGAAACTTTCCTAATTGAACAAAGAAACCCAATTCAAATAGAAAACTTTCCTTGTCTAATTGGTCAAGGAAACTTTTTCGAAAAAGGAAACTATCTTTATCCTAACTGATCACGAAAACTTAATCTAAATAGGAAACTTTCCTTAACCACTAAGCTCTTAAAAGAGGACACTCATGTATTAGCATCCCTCTCAAAAGAAAGCCCGCTGCCCAATTAATTATGGATTACCCATACTATCATCAATAAATTGTCTATGTAAGCTCATTTCTAGTTTAATAATCTCCAAAACTGTAATGACCCTCAATTTTGACAAATGATAATGTTTTAGGGCATATTTATTTTTAGATTGGATGTATAATAAATAAATAAAATGGTGTCAATATAATGTTGTGCAAACCTAATCTTGTAGGGTTTTGCCTTTAGGTGGGTTAAATAGAGATTTGAATCTTCCCAACCGCATACAAAATCTGTTAAAAAAAAAAAAAAAAAAAATAGATCTAACAACCTATGATGGGTAGGTTCTAGACACCTTGTTTTAGTTTTCATGATCTGAAAATGTGGGTAGATAAAAATTTGTAGTTGAAAAGAAAAAAAAAAGGCACATGTGATGTGAGGGTGTCTTTTTGGGTGTGATATTAATTTGGCAGGAAGATAGATTGGTTGGTTAACCCAAATACAATCCATCACACAGGGAATTGAGCCCAAGCCACCCCAAGTGTATTGGGAATTGGTTGCTAAAATAGAGCCCGCCCATGTTACAGCCTTAGGCAAAGTCTTTTACAAAGATTGGAATTAAAAAAAAAAAAAAAACACAAATCACTCAAGCTGGTCGATACAAACATCCCTGGTCAAACATATTTTAATGAAAAATGAAATTGCTTATTTTAATAAAACAATGGATACTTATGTTAATGCTACAGTAGTCAGTGGTCATGTAAGTTGCTTTATGGATACTCATGTCATGTAAGTTGCTTTATGGATACTCATTTTAATGCTATAGTGGTCATCTAAGTTGCTTTATGGATACTCATATCATGTAAGTTGCTTTATGGATACTCATTTTAAGCTATAGTTGTCATGTAAGTTGCTTTGTGGATACTCATTTTAACGAAACAATGGTCATGTAAGAGTGATAGTGATAGTGAATACTTATTTTAATGAAGCAGTTGTCACGTAAGAGTGATTTCCTTAGAATTACAAGGATAATGGATAACATGAATGTATTTTATATCTAGTTTGACATGTCTATATGATTGATGAATTGTGAGTATGTGGTGTTCCCTAAAAGAATGAGTGAACTTGTTGATTGATAATGTGAAAGAAGGATAAGATATCACAATAAGTTATATGGAAATTCTTGAGTTCATAATTTTTAATTACCTGGAACTGTATCACTTAGAACTACCACACCTCTTTTTGTTTATTATTTCTCCTCTCTTATAGATAAACTAAATAACATGCGGGTTGTCTTGTGGATGTGGGGCACCCCTTATTGAGAAACTAAAATAAATTTTGGGTTAGTCTTGTGGAAAGGTGGTGATTTTGGAATGCCTAAAATAGGATTGATTTTTATCCATAAAAAAAAAGTGACATGATCTATGCGCATTGTTAGCCCAAGAGTGGTTTTTATTGTACTCATATAGTTAAAGGTATCCGGTGATGCATGCTTGTATGTGACGTGTTTCCACTTGGGCCTGGATGATGGAGAAGTCCTCCTTTATATGAGAGAGACATACGAACATGTATGTTCAGCACGGAGGTGGTGCGAATGTGGTATAGTCTAAGTGATCAATTTATTATAAACGGATAATTGGGTTAAAATAAATATTTTATCGATAAATTTTGAGTAAATAGAATAATACAATTATCGTCTAATAATCACTTAGAGCAGGATGATAGGTCTGCTAACATTTTTTGCAGGTCTGACTTGCCATGGTTAGTTTCCACAGGATAGGTGTATTTAAAGTAAATAGTTACGAAAATATGTTAGAAACTGTAATTATCTTTATACATTCGCCTCGTGGAGGAACTACCTGTTTTGTTTTGGTTATTTTGTCGTACTAAATTTTAATGTCATGCCACGCTACTTCTCTTATTGATTTTTGGGAACAAAGAATTTTACACCAGCTTAATTGTTGACCCAAGTGGGCTTTGGCTTCTTGGGTATATTCCTTTGGGAATGTAGTCGACTAGCTTGTTTAAGGATTTAGTAGTTTCGCGCGAGCTTAGAGAAGTTTGTTTCGTACATGACAAGCATTGTTGGGGAGTTGCACGTTGTTTGAGAGTCTAGGTCCTTTTGTTTGTTAGGTGACAGTTTAATCTTTTGTTATAAAACTTTGAGTTTTTATTTATTTATTTATTGGGAGAGATACATTTGTGATTAGTTGAACTTGTCAGAGTTGGTTTTATGAGATTTAATATATTTTTCCTTCTTTTTGATGGGCTTTTTTTATCAGTTGTTTTATTTCCCTTTAATATGGTAAATTGTGCATTTGATTATTTCTCGTGGATGCCAACTGTTACTTTTAGTGAATGACATTTATGTCTCAAATTTTGGAAAAAACGGATAATCCCATGCGGATATTAGGATTTCGTTTTTCTTGAAAATCGGGGTGTGATAGTTTGGTATCAGAGCTTAATTTACCCTAGGCTAGGGAGAGTCTAGGGAATCCTCGGAATGTGGTTATGCGTAAGTTGTAGAGTATTATTTTGTGAATCTTATGGAGTGTCTAATCGTTGCCTTTTTTATTTTAAGGACATGGCTGGAAGACATACTTGTTAGAATCCAAATGGGAACGGTAGCGGTAGCAGTGAAAATGTTGTCCTAAATGGAGATGGCAATGGAAGTGGAAATGGTCATAGCAAGAATACGATCTAGTTGAGTCAGACTATGATGATGTAGTTGCTACAAGGATTGCAACAGAATAGTAATCAGGGTGACCCTTTTGCTAGAAGGGTTAACGTCACGCCCCGATTTTCAAAGAAAACGAAAATCCCAAAATCCACTTAGGATTATCTGTTTTCCCAAAACTCGAGACGTGAAATTCAATAACAATAGAAACATTTAGCAGCAACAATGACTTAAACATAATTTAATGACTGAAACAAATAAAAAACTCTAACCCGAAAATACTGACGTTGCTAGCCCCACTAGCGAAACTCCAGTAACGCTGCTCAAAAGTCTCTAAACCTGAAAAGCTAATCGGCTACATTCCCAAAGGAATGTACCCAAGAAGCAAAAGCTTACTTGGGTCAGCAATAAAGCTGGTGTGATAAATCTTCATCCCAAAATCAATAAAAACGCACGTGATAAACATCAAGCTAAACACAAACAATACACAAACACACCAACAGGTAGTTCCTCAACGAGGCAAAAGTGTGATGCAAGGAAACACAGTTCCAAGAATTTAGTTCCTCAACGAGGCAATCATATCATCATCCTAATAAGTAAATATGCATGTACTTGTACTTACGCTGTAAAAGTTGACTATGACAATTCTGACCTGCAAAAATATTAGTGGACTTGTCATCCTGCATGAAAAAAGATTAGAAACAATATAAACATAGTTTATTCAATTTTTATTTGAATTTGATTCATCTTTTAACGGAATGATCACTTAGACGATACCACAGTCGCACCACCTCCGTGCCGAACATACATGCCCGTATGTCTCTCTCATATAATGGAGGACTACTCCGTCATCCATGCCCAAGGTGGACATCACATACAGACATGCATCACGGATACTCCTAACTATATGAGTACCAAAAGCCACCCTTGGGCTATCAATGCGCATAAACTCACGTCACATTTTTTACGGATAAATATCAAAGCCTATTTTAGGCATACAAATTCACATCATTTCCGCAAGACTAACCCGAGGGTTATTTTAGTTTCTCTAGTAGGAAATAGGCGCCCCACCTCTGCAAGACGACCCACTGGTCATTTAGTTTCTCTAGTAAGAGAGGAAAAATAATAAACAAAAAAGGTGTGGTAGTTGTAAGTGATACAATTCTAGGTGATTTAATTTTCAGAAATCAAGGTTTATCCATATCATTTATTTTTGATATTTCGAATTTCCTTCACAATGACATTTTGTCATCCATAAGTAAATTCACCCATTCTTTCGGGGAAGCATAGCACATTCATAAATCATGCTTTATAATAACAAGGTGATCAAGTGACATTTTGTCATTCATAATGAAATCCACCCCTTCCTTTGGGAAAACATAACCATTTCAAGATGCATACATACAGAGGAACACCATTAATCTTAAATGGTCCTACATCAATAGAATCAACGAGACATTAAAACAAAACAAGCAATAGTGCAATATCAAACACTACTACACATGGTACTCTCCATATGAATGTGATTTTTGGGATAAACACATACATCCACAGAAAGTATCTCAAATTGTTGAATCCAACAAAGCTAGTACATGCAATCTCCAAAAAAAGACAATTTCAACACATAAACATGAAAGTGCATGTCAAACATGGGTGGACACTAACTTACACCAAAGCAACCTTCCAAATCCCAGCACATCACACATATCTTAAGTTGTTTGAAAACATCCACAAATTCCTAGTTAGCACCAAATAACTCCTTTGAGAATTTCCATACAATAAAGAGATATGGGATTTCCAATACCATTCACCAAAATTGCATGTTTGTCATTTACAAACTAAGGTCCTCACTGAGACAAATCCACATGCACTTATGTGCATAATGCAAGTAACACATTGGTTTAGAAAACATTATATAAACTACTCCCAATAGCCCTAATTACATATTAGCGACATCCACCATAAAAACTGCATAAATTAACCAACCAACCCAAAAGCTACATCCCCTTGAACACACCAAATAAACATAAAATAGGTTGCATTTGGTTGGAACCTATCAATTTATCATCTTCACATGAATACCTTTTTCAACCAAGAACAAGATACCCATTATGAGAAGTTTGCATTAAGAACCAATCATCAATGATTTTCGACAGATTCAAAAAAACACGACTCTCCATTTCATCCCAACCACACAATCTGATCCCTTGTGTATCCTGATCATGTAAAGCCTGTCTACATGGTTTCTTTTGACGCAGTAGAGGAGAAATATTTCAGGACAGAGTTACCTAGTTGGTGTTCTAGATTGCAAGAACTACATGAAGTTGAAGGTTGTCCAGCTATTCTAACAGAAGCAGATTATTTTTTACCTGCATGACTGCAATACAACACTGCAGTGTGGCAGGAGTACTGATAGGAAAAACCCAAAATACAGAAGCATTCGCACATCCTTATCTACTAATTCTCCAAACAAAGTCATATCCACCCAAAAACTGATCCAGTGAAGATGTTATCACCCCAAAATAAATTACACACATCTTCACTCCCTTTCTATCCATACTTGCTCAAGGATGGCCTTCACAAGATCTCAAAGATGCCACGTACTGGTAAGCGATAAGGATACCTTAATCACTATACAAAAATAGACCTCTCTCCACCCGGATCTGCTGGAGCACCCAAGCGATGACAAGGTCACCCAAGACCCGTCTCTCTTTCTCACCCGGTCCTGGGCCCTGGCTCAAGCTCAACTCAATTTCTGTGATTTTCTCAAGGTACTCCTCCTGCTGCTTCTCTGCTGCCACCTCGCTCATCTGTAAACCAGCCGCTGGAACAAACACCACCTAGTTGTATGCTTCAAATCCAGAACCTATCAGACCCACACTCGCACGTCCAACTGATGCAGCATACAAATCTTAATCAATTGCCAACTCAAGAGAAACTCTCTGCTCAGAATGGGATGTACGAAGATAATCTCAGCACTGATTTCAGTCGGAGGGTGGATCCACAATCACCTACGCTCCCTGATTTGCTTGAAACCTTCACCAGTGTGGCCCCTTCTTTACACTCCAGTAAGTATTTAGAAGATATGGACAAAGAGACTCTGCATTCTATTCCCTTCCCATCTGCACACGGATTCAAGAGCTCCCCAGTATCTAAAGCAATATCAAACTCAGCTCCACAACATAACAAGCAAGACCAAACGTCATGGGCCAGATGGATCCACGACGTGCCTAGTTCATGAAATCATCAACCTTGGAGATCACGAACTCCGCCGCCTTTGATAGCCATGTCGTCGCCAAAGAGAATAAGAGGAAGAGATTTTGTTGCACAAGAGAAGAAGGAAAAGAAGGGTTTTTCTCTTTATAGGGTGGGTGGCTATTCGCCCCCACTGAACTTCTGAAAGCACCCACCTTCTAAACACACCAAATAAATCCTAAAATTTTGAAACCTGAATTTAATTAAATCTAACCCTATTTTATTTCATTCAAAATAAAATAAATTTGTTTTATGAAATTTAGGGGTGTTATAGTTAAGGAGTTTGAGACCTTGGGTTGTAAGAGGTTTATCGGAGATAATCTGAGAGATGCAAATGCCTGGGTCTAAAGCTGTGAGACTGTTTTCAGAAGGATGCGACTTTCTGAAGTCCATAAACACGAGTTAGCTGCACATCATCTGGATGGTGCTGCCAGTTATTGGTGGGAGGCTTTACTACCCTCCATTGATAATGCTGTTATGACATGGGACGACTTCAAGGATCAGTTTGAGAGTAGATTTGTGCCTAATGCAGTTAAGGCGCAATGGGCTGCGGAGTTTAATATGTTGAAGCAGACTGGGAATATGACTGTGGAGCAGTATGTCACGAAGTTTAACCGGTTGTCGCGTTATGCTTCGTATTTGGTGGACACACCAAATAAGAAAAATGTAAAATTTATTGGGGGTTTGCATCACTACCTATCGAGGGCTCTTCTCACCGCAGATAGTGAGAGTTTTGACAGATTTTTGGATTTGGCATTGAAGCACGAGGAATAAAACAAGTTTTATCACGAGAGTAGGGAGAAAGGTAAGACGAAGTTGGGCAAGGCGTCAGGAAACACTCGTCACCAGGGTGCGTCGCGTGATTATCATAGTGACCGTAGCCGTTTTCGTCCTTATGATCAAGGGCAAAGGGGTCAACAGTTTCAGAACTAGAGATCTCAAGGTGGTTACCAGAACCAATGGCAGGGAGGAAACCAGTTCAACCGCCAGGTAGAAATCAGTTCCAGAGACAGGGATATAATCATTTCTAGAAACAGGATGGTAATCAGCATCAAAGGCAGAATTGGACCAATTCCACCGTCAGGGTAACCATAGACCGGGTTATCAGGGTCAGCGAAACCAAACTTCCCAAGCATTGTCGGGGGGACATGCAGTGACTTGCTTTACTTGTGGGCAACAAGGCCATCGGATGCGAGATTGCCCTAATGATAGGAACACACCATAGAATAGACAAGGTCAACCCACCCAAGGGCGTGTATTTTCCGCCCTATCAGATCAGGAAAACTTCCAAGGTATTCCTGATTTTCCTATCTCTAATATGAAGGTTTTATTTGATACTGGTGCATCGTATTCTTTCATATCTTGATGTTTGGTTAATTGAAAGATGTTGAAAACTTTGCCACTTGCTATACCATTATGTGTTACAACCATTTTAGGAGGCTCAGTGACATTAAATGAATTATGTAAAAAATTTAAGATTTCCTTCCTCGACAAAGTGTTCTTTGTTGACTTGATTGTGCTTGACTTTGAGGGCTTTGATATGATTTTGGGAATGGATTGGTTGTGTAAGAAACTAGTCACGCTGGATTGTGCAAAGACGATAGTTTCCATTCATGCTCCAGGCATGCCCCCTGTTTCTTAAACTTGTCGAAACGGTGAAGAATCAATGATGTCTAGCTTTCTTTACTCGGTGGGGACGTCGGAGAGAGAAATCCGAGATGTAGAAGTGGTAAGATATTATGAGGATGTATTTCAGGAAATTCCGTGCTTGCCACTTAGGCGAGAAGTTGAATTTCAATTCGATTTAGTACCTGGAACCGCTCCTATCTCTAAGGCGGCGTACCGGATGGCACCAAAGGAGTTGAACGAGATGAAAGTCCAGCTGGATGAAATGTTGCCAAAATTGTAATTTTAGTGTCTTTGCTTTGTTTTATTCGGATATAATTATTTACATGTTTATTCATGTTAATGTATATATGTGTAATCATTTTAAGGTGTGTATGAACCAGGTTCATACATTCTAGTAATTCTCCTTGGGGAGCACCCGTAATTTTTCGTTTTGAAGAATGATGGTACCTTGAGGATGTGTATTGACTATAGGGAGTTGAACAAGATGACTATAAAGAACAAATACCCGTTGCCTCGAATTGATGATCTTCTTGATTAGTTGAAGGGAGCAGTGGAGTTTTCTTAGTTTGACTTGCGAACTGGATATCATCAGATGGGTGTTGAAGAAGATAGTATTCATCTCACGGCTTTTCGTACGAGATATGGATTGTATGAGTTTCCTGTCGTACCTTTTGGCTTGACTAATGCCCCAGCCTTTTTCATGGACCTAATGAACCGGATCTTTCGACCTTATTTGGACAAATTCGTCATTATTTTTATTGATGACATTCTGGTTTACTCCCGTAGTGAAACAGAGCACCGAGAACATCTCGGTACAGTGTTGCAGACCTTGAGAGATCAGAAATTGTATGTGAAATTTAGCAAGTGTTAATTTTGGAAGAAATAGGTGAAAATTTTAGGGCATGTTGTTTCTAGTCAAGGTATAAAGTAGATCCTAATAAGGTGAAAGCAGTGAAGGATTGGAAACAACCTACTAATGCAACGAAGGTGAGAAGCTTCTTAGGGTTAGCTGGCTATTATAGAAGATTTATCGAGAAGTTTTCTCTTATTGCTGCCCATTTGACTAAGTTGATTCGCAAGAATGTTCAGCTTATTTAGACCAATGAGTGTGATAAGGCTTTTAAGGAATTGAAGCACCGACTAACCAGTGCGTCCATTCTGACTATTCCAGTGCAAGGTGGAAAGTTGGTGGTCTTTGCTGATGCTAGTGGCACATGTATGGGTTGTGTAATGATGCAGAATCAGAAGGTTGTGTCGTACGCCTCATGACAATTGAAGCCTCATGAGAGGCGATATCCTACCCATGATTTGGAATTAGCGACAGTTGTGTTTGCTTTGAAGATGTGGCGACACTACCTTTATGGGGAGCATTTTGAGTTGTTCACGGATCACAAGAGTCTCAAGTATTTGTTTTCGTAGAAGGAGCTAAATATGAGACAACAAAGGTGGGTGGAGTTCATTAGTAGTTACGATTTTGAGATCCTTTATCACCCAGGTATTGGAAATGTGGTAGTCGATGCTTTTAGTCGGCAACACACTATTATGGCTTCACTCATGGTAGAGGGATGGAAGTCTCTTGAGGCTATTTCTACTTGTGATGTTCAGCTTGTCCAAGGGACGAACACGACTAATGTTGGTAGTTTATCTGTCCGAGCTTCTTTGATCAGCAGGGTTCTAGATTACAACATAAGGATTCTCATTTGTTGAGCAAATTAGAGGACTTGGTGCTTGATAATTTAGATGATTGTCCCTCAGAGTGGCCAGTTGAGTTTGATGGTGGTTTGAGATTTCACGGGAGACTTTGTGTGCCTGAGATTGAGGGGTTGAAGAAAGAAATTATGGATGAGGCTCATAAGTCACATTTTACCATTCACCCGGGAGGCACAAAAATGTATCATGATATGAAGCGAACTTTCTGGTGGGACGGTATGAAGAAGGATTTGGGAGATTATGTATCAAGGTGTTTCACTTGTCAACAAGTGAAGGCCGAGCATCAGCGACCCTCAGGTTTGTTGCAGCCATTAGAGATTCCTATCTGGAAATGAGATAATATTTCTATGGACTTTGTAGATGGTTACCAAAGACTCGACGAGGTAACGAGTTGATTTGGGTCATAGTTGACCGTTTGACTAAGTCTGCGCATTTTGTTCAAGCTGGTGTGCATCGTACTACCGAACAGCTGGCCAGACGATACATCCATGAGGTAGTTAAGCTTCACGGGGTACAAGTGTCCATTGTGTAAACTGCTTATCATCCTCAGAAAGATGGTCAGACGGAGCGGGCGAATCAGGTTCTAGAAGATATGCTTCGTGCATGTGTGCTTGATTTTGGTGGTAGTTGGGAGGATTATTTACCTCTCATAGAGTTTGCTTATAATAACAGTTACCATTCTAGTAATGGCGTGGGCCCGTTTGAGGCTTTATATGGGAGACCTTGTCGATCACCATCCTATTAGGCGGAGGTTGGTGACATAGTTTTGCTAGGGCCAGAGGTTGTTCGGGAGACATCAGAGAATGTGCAAATTATTAGAAAGCGAATCAGAACTGCTCAAAGCCAACAGAAAGTTATGCTGACCGGAAGCATAAGGGGGTAGAATTTCAGGTTGGGGACCTTGTCTTTCTCAAGGTTTCACCTATGAGCGGTGTATTGAGGTTCGGTAAGAAAGGGAAGTTATGTCCTAGATTTGTGGGACCATTTGAGATCATTGCTCGAATAGGGAGTTTAGCCTATAGACTCGCTTTGCCGCTGAGATTATCAGTTGTTCATAATGTGTTTCACATTTCCATGTTGAGGTAGTGTGTGAAGGATCCTACTCACATCGTCCAACCCACAGAAATCGAGATTAATGACGACTTCACCCAAGTAGCACGTCCGATCAAGATTGTGGATCGTGATGTGAAACAAGTCCGTAGAAGGATGGTGAATTTGGTGATAGTTCAGTGGAGTGAAAAGGAGAATGATGTAACTTGGGAGCTAGAGGATAAGGTGAAACAGTTGCACCCAAAGCTATTCATCCAGTTAATATTGAGACGAGATTCCTTTTGAGATGTGTATAATGTAATGACCCCCAATTTTGACAAATGATAATGTTTTAGGGCATATTTATTTTGAGATTGGGTGTATAATAAATAAATAAAAGGGTGTCAATATAATGTTGTGCAAACCCTAATCTTGTTGGGTTTTGCCTTTAGGTTGGTTAAATAGAGATTTGAATCTTCCCAGGCACATACAAAGTCTATAAAAAAAAAAAGAACTGAAGATGCAAAAAAGAATAAGGGAATGGAAGAGAAAAGTAAGCAGGTGAGTTCTTACGTTTAATTTTCTTTACTTAACCTTTCACATGATTGTATAAATCCATTTCCTCTAAAGTATACCAATCAAAAATTTGCAAAGTATGTTTTTTTCATGATGTTTAGAATTGACAACCTATGATGGGTAGGTTCTAGACACCTTGTTTTAGTTTTTATGATCTGACAAAAAAAAAAAAGGCACTTGTGATGTGAGGGTGTCTTTTTGGGTGTGTTATTAATTTGGCAGGAAGATAGATTGGTTGGTTAACCCAAATACAACCCATCACACAGGGAATTGAGCCCAAGACACCCCAAGTGTACTTGGAATTGGTTGCGAAAATAGGGCTCGCCCAAGTTACAACCTTAGGCAAAGTCTTTTACAAAGATTGGAATTTAAAAAAAAAAAACCACAGATCACTCTAGCTGGTTGGTACAAACATTCCTGGTCAAACATATTTTAATGAAAAATGAAATTGCTTATTTTAATGAAACAGTGGATACTTATTTTAATGCTACAGTGGTCAGTGGTCATGCAAGTTACTTTATGGATACTCATGTCATGTAAGTTGCTTTATGGATGGATACTCATTTTAATGCTATAGTGGTCATGTAAGTTGCTTTGTGGATACTCATTTTAATGAAATAGTGGTCATGTAAGAGTGATTTCCTTAGAATTACAAGGATAGTGGATAACATGAATGTATTCTATATCTAGTTTGACATGTCCATATGATTGATGAATTGTGAGTATGTGGTGTTCGCTAAAAGAATGGGTGAACTTGTTGATTGATAATGTGTAAGAAGGATGAGATATCACAAGATATCACAATAAGTCATATGGAAATTCTTGAGTTCATAAATTTTAATTACCTGGAATTGTATCACTTAGAACTACCACACCTCTTTTTGTTTATTATTTTCCATCTCTTATAGAGAAACTAAATAACCTGTGGGTTGTCTTGCGGATGTGCGGCACCCCTTTCTTATAGAGAAACTAAAAGTGGATTTTATTGTATTCTCTCACGTAGCATTTAACAAATGCTATTGTATTAATTTCTATAGCGTTTCTCAAGGCCATTTTTTTCTATAGCACTCATCAAGTGCTATCAAATGACTTTTTATAACATCTTATAAATTTTATTTCTAGAAAATAAAAACCTAAATGTGCCAAACACTTGAACATTTCCATGAACGGCGATGCACAATAATGTAATTAATAAGGTAATGTATTACATTGAGCCACAAAATCTACCAAACACATTATTTACAAATGGACAATGTAACTCACCCATTTCTGACATCCTCAAACACATTATTTACATAAGTAACAATCCCAAGACTATTGATCCACAGTCGGAAACAACGTTATTCTCTTGATACTTGTTCATCATCTGGCATCATCTCGGCAAAAGATATCTTGTTTCTATCCAGTGACAAGCCATTCCTGCAAAAGAAGTACTCCATTAGCATCCATAACCCCAACATTTATTGAGAAAGCTCCATAGCTTAAAAGTTAAAACACCACATGCAGAATTATACAAAAACATGGTCATGTCATCATTACACCTGAGTAGAACCTACATCTAGATGAGCTGGATGGTGCTTCTATGAATCCATCTCGTTTGGAAATTTTCACTCTATAGTCCATAATCAAGAAAAAATTTCAAAATTGGCGTACACTTGAGAATCACATGTGAGGAGGTAGACATATAGAAGACATAACTTCTACATCTGCAGTGCCTGAAGAAAAATGAAAGCATGCATATCCTTACCTGTGATGGAATATGTGAGCAACGAATGCAAGATTCAAATTTGATGACCCCTCAATGATATCTTTTGGAGATATGTATATTTTGTAGTTCATTCTCTCTGCATGCTGAAGAATCAGTTCTGCCCTTTGAGTAGGATCCTTAGTATCTAAAGTAGCTGGGCTACAATATTCTGGTGCTAGAGCATTAAGTAGGTAAGCATATGCTTCTCCATCCTGAAAATGAATATTTAATGTCATCATAGGGAACTATTAACAGAGTAAGCAACATTTCTATCTATAATCATTTCTAATTTTCTATATACTCAAGAAACAACTATAAAATTCTAGGGCGTACTTGATACACATACTGACTGCCATTTGCTCACGTGCAGAAAATTTCCAGCAAAATTTTCTATTAAGGAAAGACTAAGTTGTAGGGTCTCAAACGATTCCCTTACGAATTAGCACAAATGGCTAGCTATCTTCGAGCTTCTTAGCACCTCACACAGACTGGTGAAATTTCATTCATCGGTATCATATTTAAATAATGAAATTCGGATAAGCTTATTGTTTAAAGATGATTACGTACTCAATACATACATTGATGAACCGTTGTGTGTCTCCAGACAGAGGAGCTCCACCACAAAGCATGAAACAAATCCGTCCTCCCAGGACAGAACGTACATTTTTGAAAACTATTGCATCCCACAAAACTTTTTCAAGTCCCCAGGCCCCAAACCAGCTCCCTTCTATAGCTGCCAATTTTCGTTTGAATCCAATGTTGAATAGTTTCTTAGCTATTCTACCCTTCTCATCAACCTACAGAACAAAGAAGATGAAGAATAGGCAAATTTGAAAATCCCAAACCATGCATACAATAGGGCATAATTTCTGTTAAACATTGCCAAGATTATTCAAACCTTTTTCAGCACACCCTCTCGGACACGATCTAAAATAGCAGGAACTGCAGTCATAATGGTGGGCTTTAACATGGACGCATCTCCAAGGGTTCCTTTCTTAGTCTTATTTGAACTGTCAGTCAAAGTCAAAGTTGAACCATAACCAATTGAAGCACCAGCACAAATCATCACAACCTAGCTACCAGAAACATAAGAAAGGAGTATGAGATAAACAAATAAGGTATTGTTTGTATTACATATATACCTAAAGAGTTGTAGTCAATTACCTCAGCTGCTAGTTAAAAAACATGAGCTAGTGGCAAATAAGCTAAGTAAGTATCACTACTCCCTACTCAAGGAATGACTGTCATAACTGCTGCAGCTGTCGCTACAATGTTCCTCTGAGTTATCATGACTCTCTGCATTAATAAGGACATCACTATGTTAGAGCATAGAGGGAAAGATGATATGTTGAGATAAGACATCATCTGTGCAAGTTTTCTTTCTTGCTGCAAAAGAAAAAAGAAAAAGAAAAAGAAAAAGAACAAAAAGAGCGTGTTCATCTGACTTTCTACAAGTGCTTACCTCATTAAGTGAGTGGACAAGGGCATCCTCACCGAGAGAAGAATATATGGTAACTACTGTAATATTATGTCGGAAGCATCCCTGATAGAGAATATAAAAAGTATAATGTTATTTGTGCCAGAAGAGTAAAGAAACTAATATTTTGCATGATAGCCACTAAAGATAGGAAACCACTTGAAAAGCAAGGAGCCACTCAGACCGCGTTTCAGCAAATAATCAAATAGGACTATCCAGGGGATGGCCCGATTTAACTAGACCAGATGCAAAGTTGCACGCGCATTCGAATGCTTCTCCATAAGTTTTCCATTCATACTCCCCTAAGTGCAGCATTTCGAACTTCCTTCCATCCTTAGCAACTGTTATTTCTTTGCTGATAACTTTTCTTGATCAAACAAATCGATCTTTGGGGTGCTTTTTACAACATTGCTCAAAAAGAGCAGCTACAGTAGTGGCTCCTTGCCAAGGAATTTCAACCAGTTCAGTAAATCTACTATTACGCATGGTAAAACCAAGGGCAAGGGCAAGTGCAAGTGCACCCACAACTTTTACTTGAACTCCCCTTTGCTTAACCTTTCTTTTTCCCATGAATATCATGGAAAGCCACAAAAGTATGATAAGACCAAGGGCAAGTGCACCCACAACTCCATATAGTCCATATCCTTTATCAGAAAACATATTATTGCCTTGAAGAAAGCTTTGTAGAAAAGGTGTGTTCAAACGATTTTCTTCATAATCTCCCATGATGTGTAATTATGGAGGGACAGATACCATATCACTGAAAACACCCGAAAAGTTCCCTTTAGTAAATAAGGAAGGATTAAGGAACAAAGTCCACATTTCAAGTACAGGGGATTTAAAAAGAAAAACAATGGCCCAAATGCTAACAAAACCATAATAGTAGCAATCAGCATGAAAAACCATAAGCATTGAGAATGAAATGACCTTAATACAGGTAACCGCGCATGACCACATAGAATGTGAAATCTAGAATACCTTGATGTTGATGTTTGACAGGATTTTCTCTAGGTACCCTTTTGTATTGAATTAATGCTTTACCCTTCTTCTGACTTATATTTTCATCCATTCCTTCTTTGCTTGCTGATGATCCCGTTAACTTTAAAGGCGAGTCCTTAGGTCCACTATCTTCTTGTGGTTCCTCTAAATCATCATCATTATCTTCATCCCCTACGTCGTCTTTTATGTTGTCAAGCACTTCTTCAAAGATACCCATTACTTCCTTTTTTCTATGCTTTAGATCCACCCCAGAATTGGTTCTGTACAAGACAAATGAATTTTAAATATGAACGTGCTTTATATGGTAAATCATAAAGAATACATGGGATGCAACTTCATGCTAAATCAGAGATAACCATTATTTGAAATTGTATGTAATAAAATAAGAACGTACCAAGATGTTTGAGGAATTTACGGACTAGAGGAAGCAATTCATCCCTGCTGGGTTGTTTCTTAACCTCGCATTTTCCTAATGTCAAAATAGAATTCCAAAACATTTCTCAGAGGTCAAATAAAGAGGTTTTTGTATAATTATGTAATTGAGTACTTCAAATGGTATATCATATCGCTGTTTCCTAACTCATATAGTTGCATCAAAAAAATAATCTCAGATATGATACTCTTAGCAAATGCTCATCATTTTTGTACATCCTTGCTGGCCATTCTCAACCACAGCCACTGATGGAAAGTGGTGGGATAGAAAAGGTTACCAATGCAATGAGAAACTCCTTGTGATGAAAGCAATACAAAGAAACTTGAGTCCTAAGTAAGAGTATCCAATACAGTAGATGGAAAAAGGTTAAAGAAAATATCACTTGGGAGGATTTGTTTTCCCACCTCTACTGTGTTGAAGATGTATAAGGTGGGAGTGGGCAATTGTAAAGTGCCACGTCTCTCAAGTATGCTCACCTCTCTTTGGCTGGAGAATGGGCGATAGCAGACATGAGCATTTCCATCTTATTATGATCCCTATAAAATGGGTAGTTTTGTTCCCCTATTGCAGCATGCTGCATTGAAATTACGTATAGCATGCTGCAATGAAATTCTTAAACAAATGTAGTTCAAGAATTATGAAATTAAAGAATTCCAGATCCATGCCAAATACATTCTAAAAAGATGAGCAACATCATTAAACAAATTAGCAAAAAGAAGAATATCAAACTTGAAATGATTGGTGCTCTAAGGAAGAGCCACACATAGACAGACACAGACAGTGATACTTTATATAGTAAGAAATTCGAATGAGAATGGAATGGCTTTAATACAGGTAATCCAACATGTATAGATAGAAAATTAGAAACTACCATACCTTGATCTTTGATGGGCTTTTCTCCAGTGTTTTCCTTTACAAGATTGTTAGACATTATAAAGTGGATCTTTTGGACTCTAGACTTCACTTGTGAACCCTTGATGTTTTTCTCATTAAACACATTCTCGCTTTTTGTGTGCTCCTTTACTTTATCTTCTTCTTCCACTTTCTCTTACTCCTTTTCATCCCCGTAGCCACTGTCCTCTTTCAGCACTATCTCTTCTTCACTATCCTCATCAGATTCACATTTCAAATTAGCAGATTCCACTTCATTTTCAACTTTCTTGTCAGGTTTGGAAAATTGATTTTGCTTTTTCTCAACTATTGGACTTTGTTTCTGTTAGTTGACAATAACAAAAGAAAAATTAAAACCTAGAACCTAACCAGGTAATAAATGTAGTAAAAGTTTGTTAACATTTGATATTCTTTATGTACAAGATCAATGATGACAACTATTAAGAGTAGGGAAAAAGACCAATGGTCTAACCAATGTAAAGGAGCTACCGGTTGAACATGAAACAGAGGGAGATCTGAATGGCTGTTGTTTAGGGTACATGAATCAGTTCTTCACTATACACTACTTGTCTATTAATATTCTCCTTGTATAAAAAGAGAGGAATTGAATGCAGAGTGACTGGTATGTTCAAGAATAGATGTTAAGTGCTTAGAGCGAAAAGTTATTGCTTTAAGAATTCAATAGTGTGCAACCAAACTTATCCTCTTAATGATAAACTAAATTTAATTTACCCATCAAACTTCTAAAACGAACCCTGATGACATAATCATCCATTTATCCATGTTTTTATCATATATCTAGCTAAACTACACAAACATATCACAACCTTCTCACAAAAACTCAAACTTTCCCTTACAAAAACTCAAACTTCAGAAGCAAAAACAATTCAAAATTTTAGAGGTCATAATATATCAAATTTGCTGCAGATAAAAGCAGAAACAGATGCACCCAAGGATGAACCAACTAGTACCTCATCCCACTTTTGGTCTCTAGAATTCCATTAGTAAGAAATATCTTGCAATGCAGGATCATTGGAAACTTCTTTATGAAAATATTACGCAAATCAAGTGGAATTCAAAATATATACACATAAGTACATGAGTCCAGATATCACTTTGTAGTAGAGAATTAGAGATAACACTCCATACCTTAAACTGTAATTCTTGAGTTGGACTTCATGTTCCCTACTTAACACCACACCTCTTATCTCCATGCATGACCTTCCATAAACGTTAATGTGCCACTCTCCTGTTAAACACTTATGTTATCCAAACAGCTCCCACCTGCCATAAAGTTGGGTTTTGATAAGAAAGTTTAAAAGTAGATAAAAAAAAAGAGGAAAAGTAGGAGTGTAACACTTACGAGTGTAATAATTTGGAATGGATGCTAATTGTTGTAGTTGAGGCATGTATTCCTCCTAAACTTGTTGAATAGGACATAAGAGCATCCTGCCCCTGATGTAGATGTTGCTTCTTCTACAGGATCGATATAGATACAAAGGTCTAGAATGCAGGAGATGATGTGCCAGTCCTCCCCCTTGTCCTTCTTGCATCGTCTGTATAACTCACGATTGCAAGCTTTAATCTCTAGGTACAGAAGAGTTGTGATTCGCTGCAGCCAGTCTGGGACCCTTGTCAGATTATCGCATTCCCATATAGTCAAAGATTGAAGCCTAGGAAGGTGTTGGATCCACTCTGGCAAAGCTGTCAAGCGAGGCAATCCCATAAAGCCTAAATCATGAAGGGAAATGAGTTCTGAGCGAAATAAACTTAAAAAAAAAAAAAAAAAAGGAGCACATAATCCTTAAATCGCCTCAACACTAAAAATTCTAATTGAATAGATTTCTCATTTCAAAATAAAATACAATTAGAACTAATAAGAACATTCACCAAAATGGATTAAGAATTTTTTTTGAAAATAAAGTAATTAAGAAGAGGATCCTGATACTTGCCTTCGATTTAAGCATACGAAGCTCGACCTGAGTGAACTGGCTCTGAAGCCATTGATCTGAAACCACAACACCCACAAATCCAGACATTGTTGCCAATGTTATGTATGAATCCTTATAGTGGGAGATAATGTTGATTGTCCACTAACTGGTCCTAACAAAAACTAATCAAATAAAAAAAAAACCATTATAATTCTTCAACAACAAATTTCAACATACCATCACCAGAATCAAAACAATAATTCAAATCCACATTTTTGCAAACAAAAAATACTCAATGTAGTGAATATGAAGAGCATCATCTGTAAGATCTAAATGCATGATAAGATTGTCAAGAACCATAATACAAATAAAGAAGAACAATCACATAAATCATGCTTAAATCCAATAGTTTCTTATAAAATGATGTAAAAGGATCCATACTCAAACTGTGAAATTGAGAAATACTCTTACCCAAACACCACCACTCTCTCCACCCTGAAACATCAATCGAATCCCAATCCAACATCGTCATCTCCCTCCAATGACTCTTCCTCTCACCAACTCAACAAATCGACAGTCCCAATCTCCACCTTCGGAGTCTGATTCAACTCAACCTTACTTCTCGACCTCCCCCATCCCCCTCCCTCCTCTGATCATTTCCATCCTTGGAATTTGCAAACAGAGAAGAACTCACCTGAAGCAGGCGAAGGCGGTGGAGCGGCGGATGCGAGTGGCGTCGGCGGTGGTTCTCTTCTCTGTGTGCGATGGAAACTAGAGAGGGAGGCGATTTGCAACAAAGGTCTCCCAATCTCTCTCACACTAGATCTCTCTCGCTCGAGATGGATAGACAGAGTGGGAGAGAGAGGGCAACAACATGAAGGGAAAGACGGAGTTGTGCTCGTTTTTTGCTTTTGTTGAAAGGAGAGGAGCGCTTTTGGGCAAAATTTAGTGCTGAAATTTTTTTCAATCTCCTGCAGTGTTATTCATAGCGTTTTAATAATGAAATGTGATTAAAACTGGTTTTATCATAGCACAAATATTAAAAACTCTATAGTTAAATGCTATTAATAGCCAATTGTGGTGTAGTGACTTCACTTTAAATGTAGAATGCAGAAATCCAGTGGACGAAGATGATCACTAAGACACTAACTTATCTTTCTGTCAAAGAACAAAAATTGTTTCGTTGTCTTATTCCATCAATCCATTCGCCCATTGCATTTGAAACTTGATAAAGGTGCAGGGACTCAAATGTGAGCCTTATTTCTAAGTCCCTAACCCCGAGACAAATGCATTTAAATAGAGACTCCCTAAAACTGCTTACTAATAAATCACCATTGCGATTACACTTTCTGACTGCTCCAAGACCCATGAAACTATGACCTGATATTTTATGGCGAATAGCACCAGACGTCCCATTCAGTGTGTGGCTTCGCATTTGTTGATGCTAATAAATCCCAAGCATGCATATTGCATCCTAATCCTTTAACCTTATCTACCATTTGTTTTTGTTTTTTTTTTTTATAAGCAGGCAACTAGTCACTAAGAAAGATACCAAGCAAAAAGAAAAACAACTGCACAGCAGTGCTTACAATGAGAATAAACTCTCGGAATCAAACATACCAACATGAAAATCCACATTCTTAAAAAGTAAGTGTCGTCCACATATTTCTCTTTGACGGTTTAAAACAGAAACCCAGTGTCACACCAAACTTTAATCTCAAGCACAAGGCCCGACAATCTCTTTTTAACTCCCTTAAAAAAAACTCTTGTTTCTCTCTTTCCAATACACAAAAGAATAGCCAAGAGGACCCTATCCCAGAGCCATCAGCCATCTTTGGGCCAACCAGAAGCCATAGGAAGAAGGCTTTCAGCTAGAGGAGCATGGGTGAGAGAATCACCGAAATTGGAGGACCATACTTGCTTGGAGAAGTGACAAGTGAAGAACAGTCCTACTGAATTAATATTTTATTTTTCTACACAAGCCATTTCTTGTTGATTTCAAGAGCTTATTTTGATGAATTTGCTTCATTCATCTTGCTTATCAGAGAAAAGAAAATACGACTTGTATCTTTAGATGTCCTAGCATTCTCGATGAATCAACATGAAAAGGCTTGAGCTGTCAGTGTATGTGTATTTGACTCCAATCAACGTATATTCAAACATTATAGTCTTTTCACTCGCCAGGAAACATTTATTCTCGAATTCACTGCAGTATGAAGAAGCAAGAGGAATATCCAGAAGCAAAATGGTTAACATATTTAGCCTACCAATCTTCTCTCCGGTTCCAAGACACTGTTCAGTCTTTCAAGTACGCTATCGTCAGCCAAGGAAATCTCATCCACTAGAAATACATCGCCGTTCTTCATTGCTTGTACAAGAGGTCCATCTTGCCACGTGAAAATGGTTTGCCACTTTTGGTGCAACAGAACTAAGTCCATTTTCTTAGTCTCAAAAGCCTCAAAGTCTCCTTTAGTAACATTTGGACAAGAAAACTGTCCTTGCTCGTAACTGCTTATAATTGTCTTCAACCGATTTATTGTGGAAGAAGCCTTGCCAATGTCAGAAGATAACGTTTGCGGCAACAGAAATGATGAGAAACACTACAAAAAAAAGTCAATTCAGCAACGGCGTTTTATCGTTGCTAATTATCAAAAAACCGTAGCTAAAATGAATCAGCAGCAGTTGAACGACCGTCGCAATACCGTAGCTATTTGAATCAGCAACGGTAAACTTTTCCGTAGCTAATTGGCAACGGCTAAAAACCGTTGCTAAGTTACAAAATTCCGTCGTTTTATTTGAGACAGCAGCAATAGCGACGACTTTTAAAATGTTTGAGACGGCTAAGGCTATCGCAAATTGACAAAATAGAGACGGTTTTTGCCTTGGCTATTTAGCAACGGCCTCAAACCGTCGCTAAGTTGAAAATCAAATTGACAAAACGGAGACAGCATTTGCTGTGGCTATTTAGCAACGACTTCAAACCGTTGCTAAGTTGCAAACCAAATTAACAAAACAGGGAGGGCATTTGTCGTGGCTATTTTAGTGACGGCTTCAAACCGTTACTAAGTTGCAAATCAATTTGGAAAAATAGCGATGGTATTTGCGACAGTTAATATACCGTGGCTAATTTTTTTTTTTTTTCAAAAAATCCATTAGGGACGGCTTATACCGTAGCTACCAATTTTTATTTGTAAGACTTAGCGACAACTAATATACCATGGCTAAATGTTTTTTTTTTTATATATTTTTTTATTTAAAAAATCCATTAGAGACGGTTTAAACCGTAGCTACCAATTTTTATTTGTAAAACTTAGCGACAGCTAATTTACCGTCGCAAATGATTTAATTAGCTATAGCTTGTTCTGCATTTAGCCACGGTTTTCCTGTCACAAGCACAATTTATTTGTAAAACTTAGAGACATCTAAAATGTTGTCGCAAATGTTTTAATTACTGACGGTTTATTCTGAATTTAGCCACGGTTTTCCCGTCACAAGTACAGTTTTTATGATTTTTGGTTTCGGCAGTTACTAAAAGAATTAGTGACGATTTTTTGTTGTCGCAAATCTTTTAATTAGAGATGTTTTTTTAATTTCGTCTCTAGTATTTGTAGCTATTGCATCTTTTTTTTGTAGTGAAAAGTAAACAAATGAATGAAACATAGAACCTTTTACAAGTTGGTTGACTGCATGCAATAGACCCAGGAAATTGGAGAAAAACATTGGACAGCATCAATTTCTCAACTAAGGATTTGAACTCCATTGTTAACTTTGACCTATCACGGAGAGGAGAGGATAATCCCTGCAAGTCAATAACGTCATATAAGCAAATATTACTTGTTAATACATTGCGAAAACTGAAACAACAAAGAACATATATTAGTAACTGGTATTAATGAGAACATTGCGGTATAAGACAAATATAGTTAACGAACCCCAATAAAGTCTGATGTTTCAGTATATTGGTGGCAATTCAAAATGTGCAACTTTGACCCCAAATAAGCACTAAGTAGCTGACAAACAGTGGTTTTCCCGCCAGCAGTTTCACCAACAAGGAGGACAGGCTCACGTAACTTATAACATCGCTCAACAAGAAAATATAGCCTCTACATGCTTTTAGTCCATACAATTCTGTGATGATGCAAATACATCGAGAAGAACGTTAGTTTATAGATAAATCACTCATTTCGGAAGAATAGAAAATGGTATACTTTGAACCGTACTTCCTGAAATGGCCTACTTCTCCTGAATCTTTGCATGTGTTTGAAATGGTGGGATCTTGGGCTTGTTCCTAAATAAGTATGAAATGTGAGCAACAAATATCTTGCAAATCATTTAAGAGAAACGGTAATGAACTATACATTACAGGGTTAACAGCAAAGACAAAATTATCTGCTCAAAACTTCAAATTAAAGCAATCAAATATAACTCAAGCTGGTTACAGGAAGAGTCATGATATGTATAGTACAATACAAGGCAGACCAGCCATTGAAAGAAAGAAGAAGATGAGAAAGAAAACAGAAGTGATGGCCTTGTTTTAGAGATTCCAGATCTCTGGTCGTCCCCCTCATTAGCTTAACAAACGTTTAGATAGTGGTGTTGGGCACTTGAGGAAAGTAAGTGGACCTGACCCACTGAACCCTAACTATTGAGTTTTATTCTATGTTGTTACCTTTCCTGTATCAGAAAACAATTCCGAGCCATCAAATGATTACTCTGCTCACGTTGATGATCTAAACAGCAACCCGAAGACAGATGCAAACCATACAATTAAATTAACTAAACTATAAAAGCATTACAAATTCTTATCCAGGCCCTTCGTGGTTCATTACAAGTCATATTTTTCTTTTAAGTTCAATTTTAATTGAAGATATGGACTAGCAATTTAGTATACATTAGAAATAAAAGACTAGTGACTGTAGCATACGCTTTCTTCCATTCCATTCTTAAAAATAAGTATGACAACCAACCAATTATTATAGTCTTCTCATGATGGAGACCTGGTGGGAAAGAAACAGGAAGCAATAGAAGGAAGGGAGAAAAGGAGGAGAAAAATAGACCTGCTTGTACAAGTCATCCAGCACAAGTTTAACTCGAAGGCTTTTCTCCAAGGTTTCTTGAACAATCTTCTTCTCGCAATCGCTCAACCAAAAGAAAATAGCCGTCTTTTGCTAAATCTTCATAGGATCTCCCAAAGATGCGAAAATGTTCAGCCCATCGAAACAAATCTCGTGGCGTTATAAAACAATGTTTTCCTGCGAAAGCTTTGCTACTTTGCCTATGCAGCTGCAAATCTTTCATAACTTCAACCATTCTTTTAGCATAGCTTCCAGGGATCAAACATCTCTTTTCTAAAATTATACATAGCTCACTTTCAGGAATTTCCTCAACATGGAGCTCCACAAAACGGTTTCGAAATGCTCGAGAAAGCAATTTTCTCCCACCATAAAATGTTGGTGGATTTTGGGTGGGAAAAAGCATAAAATGAGGATGTGCCTTGATTGTTTCCTGCAATTCAGGAACAAATAGCTCTCTGTTGTCATCTAATAAGCGATTTAGTGCTTCCAACACATCCGATGGTGCCAGGTTAAGCTAATCCAACACAATCCAGCTCCCAGTTCGTACAGCCTTGACCAGTACACCTTCCTGAAACACAAGCTGACCATTGGCATTGGTAATGTAGGAACCCCACATCTTTCTATTGGTGTATTGGTTGGAAGTTTGAATTTTTAGGCTACCTTCAGTTACATATTCGTACAAGAAACAACAGAGGAAGGTCTTCAAGAGGCAGGATACACAGCTAGTGAGATTGAAAAAGCGAAGCAAGGAGACCCAACTAATCATGATGATCTAGGCAGCCCGGGGATGACAAGTCTTGAGTTTGAAGATGTGAATACAAGTATTGAAACCAGCCAAATTAAGATATTACAGAGAGAGGGACCTCGAGCCCCCCAGGCAGATGATGAGCTAATCCTAACGGTCCCTGGGACACAGTCTGGGGCACAACATTTTCAACCTGCATTGGGATGTCAACAATCGGAGTCCGGGTGTCAAAATGATGAGCATGAATTGCTTAGAACTGATTAGATACGCTCTGCTACTCCCAACACAAATCAGCTGGTAGGCGTGGAACCAGGGGTAACTATCCCAAAGATACGCAATAAAAGAAAGTGAGGAAAGGTGCAGTGAAGAGGTTGATGCAACCTCAAAACTAGCTTCTACATTTTCTTAAGTAGGACAAAAGATAACTGATGGAAGACAGGGGGAAGATCCAACAACGCCCATGGATTGGCTACCACCCCAAGTCATCAATGTTTTGAATTCAGAAAAAGGCAAGAATAGGCAGGGATGCATTGGTCACCAAAGTTAAAAGCATACTTGAAGCGAAAACGGCAAAGGTGGGGCCAAACACTATTGAAGAAAAATATGAGGTTACCACAATACAGCCTCCCACGAAATATGTTCCTCGAAGGTCTTCACGAAGCAAGAAGACAAATCCTAAATTAAGGTAATTGATGATTATATTACAGGTAGAATGCAAATGCTTATTAGAACCTTGTAGGGATGCTAGATTAGTGCTAGCATTCAATGGTTTCTATATCATGATTCTTTGTGTTTCGATTCTTTACAACAACTTCTCATACATCCTAGAACCCACATTAGGTATAAATCAGGTCATGAGAGTGCTTAAAGGATTGATTGATAATTACGAGGAAGAAAAGTTATGGCAGGTCTATCATGCAACCAATTTAGTAGCAGAACACTTTGCAAGGTTACTCCTTAACCTGGAGACGGTGAAGCTAGAACTGCTTAGGTTCTTTGTTGAAGCTTTGAAGCAAGTTTATTGTTTTGTAGATGATGAAACGAGTGAACGTATGAGCGATTATAAACTTTATCATCAACTTTTTTTTATTAATATAAGGTTCGGGGATCCTAAAAACCCCAGCTCACTTTCCAAAAAAAAATGTAGGAACCCAGATATTCCTGGAAATCAGTGTGCTCATGATTATTGATGCGAACAAATTCATGACCAGTGACCGAAGCAAGATACTGAACAAGACTAGTCTTCCCACTAGATGTTGGCCTCTGTAAAAGAGCAGGATGTTTTTTAATCAAAATAGATCGTGAAAGGTTCCTCAGATGCTCCGTAATAGTGTTGTCAAAGTATAGTCATTAACTGAAGCATCAGACTTGGAATTGCCCGCAACCATCAAATAATCATTGAAGGGAACATTCCAGGGTATATTCCCTCCTAACAGAAATGAAGATATCATATCGTTCGTAAATTTTGCACTAGTCCATCCAGTAGTCCACCAATTGTAGCTGAGTTGGTCAGACATCCACTCTCCTTGTGAGAAGTCGCGGGTTCGAGACTCACCAGTTAGGATTTTGTGAGTTTTCGCCCGATTATTAGGAGCACATTTGCTCCGCCGTTGATAAGCTTTCGGGTATTGAATGTAGTTGCTTAGATGGACTAGACCGGAGCGAAGCGAAAGCGAGTCTTCATGCAAGGTAAAGGCGATGGATCGGAGCGAAAGCAAATCTCTATGCGAGATGGAGACGACGAGGATATTAAGTGACAACAATATTGTAGCCTTCGGGCATGGATTAGTAAATAAATAAAAATGGTCAATAATCCAATTTAAAAAATAAGTTTATCAAACTTATTTAAAAAAAAAAGAAAAAAAAGGTCCATCCAGTAACGACCTAAGACTAAACTGCGGCTTCTGATTGGCTCCATCTTGGAGTCTTTCTTCAGATTCTTTCTTTGCCTCTTTATAAAAACGCACTATATTGCTCACCAATCCTGTTTTATGATGGCTGTCATCCATAAATTGATTGATAAACAGAGTCAAATCTTCATCATCCAAAACTTCATCAACAAAATATTCGGTGAACCTACTCCGTACGGAATATGGCAAATCACGCTTCCCAGCATCAGGATTCATACAGGCCAATAAGCGGAGATCAGGATGGCGTGCTATATATTCAGCATCTCCTTTTTCAGCCAAACAAAGTGAACCACTTTCTCCTTCTAGAACGCCCTTAATTCTCTGCAATGTTTCTGGTGGGGCCAAATTCACTTCGTCAAGCAGAATCCAATGGCCATTTCTTAGTGCAGTAATAAAAGCTGCTTCAACAAAAGAAAAGGCCATGGAAGATGAGGCATCAATCTGTCGACGTGCCGCATCAAGTTTTACAGAGAAATGTTGCCAAGCTTCAAGGATTTCTTCATCCAGGGGTCTCTTCCGCTTTGTGCTAGATTCAGTTGTTGCAGCTTCATGCCGATAATAATCAAGAGCTTTCTGAAATATCTTTAATATCTCTATCCAGTTTTTAGAAGTTCTAAGATTTCTTAAATAACTAAGAAATCTAATGTTATCCTGCATATGGAAGAAGTCTTGGTAAATACTTGCAAAATCTAAAATCCAAGAAAAAATCACAACCTTGTAAAGAATACCTTGGCGGAAAATGTCCTAGAAAACAGCTCTAGGAACTCATTATAAAGACGGACGCAAATAAATAATGGGTCAGTGAGCTTGAATCCCCCTATTTGATCAGCAACATCACTTTGCTGACTTAAGTTCTGCAGTTCACACAAATTGGTAAGTACTTGTACTAATGAAACAGATAAAGAAAATCATGCAAACGTAAGTCTAGGTAGTGGCAACCTACTAAAACAATTAGTGGCTGAGAGAGCCTAACTGCAAGGTTTTGTACAAGAGTCGTCTTCCCGGTACCAGTTTCACCAACCAGAAGAACAGGCTCATTATATTCGATGGAGCAAGCAATCCTCTGAAGAACATGTAGTGAGTTACGGATATCCACAAAAGATCGTGTTTGTCTTTGTAACTGAAAAAAAATCAGGATACAAGAGTCGTCTTCCCGGTACCAGTTTCACCAACCAGAAGAACAGGCTCATTATATTCGATGGAGCAAGCAATCCTCTGAAGAACATGTAGTGAGTTACGGATATCCACAAAAGATCGTGTTTGTCTTTGTAACTGAAAAAAAATCAGGATTCATTAAAATCTAGAATACATCGAGGAAGTTCATCTTAATACGAAAGATTAAACTTTTTTTTAACAGACCATAGCTTCAGTCCGTTTTAAGGTAACTCTGCCAACCCGCAGATCCGATTTGAATTCCTACAATTATAATCATAAACAAAAGTTAGAACACAGTAAACACTAAAACAAGTAAACCTCCACCGAACTGTGGGCTTTTGACAAGGAAATAAAGTTTCTGCTGGTACTTCCCAAATTCTAGCAATCTCTTTCAACATCAACAACCCCGTCTCACATGAAGCATAGGAAGCTGCGAATATATCAACAGCCTAAAACACAGATTCATAAGTATCTAGTTACAAATACAAACAGCTACTATTCCAAAGTTCAAAAGTGGATGAAATGAAAGAGATCCAGATTCAACCTCTTGATAAATAACTCTACGTTCATAAGCAGATAAATTCTAACTTAGCTATCCTCTTGCACCATTTCAGAAGATCCCTACAATTAAAACGAAATAAGTTTTTAATGGCATTGTGTCAAAATCTTCAGGCACAAAATTTTAGAAGGGTAATTACTACCTTGTTGAGAATCTCTCAAAAGACTGCAGTCCTTCATGCGGGTGTGATTAGGGAAGAATTAACTTTCACAAAGGTTTCTGCCAACAGGCCAAGTCACTTTCTTGAAAGATGTAATGAATTTCCATACCTATGAGTTTCTGAGCGATAACTTCCAAACTTAGGATACACGCATTCAATATAGGGAAAATGACTTTTAGGGCCTACTTTTTAATAAAATGGACAATTTAGATACCATAATTAATATAATGGCTAATTTGTGCCTAATTTTATACTTTTATGACTAACAAAGACTCTTTTATTAATTCAGGTTAACCCATAAAGTTATATGGCATATTTACCCTCCTAAACAAATAGAAAACCTAATTTTATAGTTTTATGACCAACAAGGACAAAAAAAAAAACCTACATTAATTTTTATTGAACAACAATTTTAGTTACTCTTTGTTATTGACCAACAAGAACTACATTAAAAATAATTTAATTGTTATTGATTAATTTTAGTTACTCTTTGTTAGTTTTATTGACCAACAAGGTCAACAGAAGAAAAAAAACTATGTTAGTTGTTATTGAATGACAATTTTAACAAGGATTAAAAAAAATTGTTTGTTCACTGACCTGAAAATAATGGACATTATATGATAAATCCTAGTTTTATTCAGGTCAGTGAACATACTATGTTTTTTTTTTCTATAGTCCTTGTTAAAATTTTCGTTTAATAACAATTAACGTAAGTTTTTTTTTTTATTTCTATAGTCCTTGTTGGTTAATAAAACTAACAAAGAGTAACTAAAATTTTCGTTCAATAACATCTTTATATTATAAATCCTAATCTTTTACTGGTCAGTGAACAGGCTAATGTTTTTTTTTGTAGTCCTTGTTAAAATTGTCGTTTAATAACAATTAACGTAGGGGTTTTTTTTTTCTTTTAGTTCCTGTTGATCAATAAAACTAACAAAGAGTAACTAAAATTGGTCAATAACAATTAACATAGGTTTTTATTTATTTATTTGTAGTCCTTTTCTTTAGTCCTTGTTGGTTATAAAACTAAAAAATTAGGTTTTCTATTTGTTTAGGAGGGTAAATATGTCATATAACTTTATGGGTTAACCTGGGTTAATAAACGAGTCTTTGTTAGTCATAAAAGTATAAAATTAGGTACAAATTAGTCATTGCATCAACTATGATATCTAAATTGTCTATTTTGTCAAAAAAGTAGGCCCTAAAAGTCATTTTTCCTATTTTATCTACCAAATCAATTTCTCTAGAAGGGATAACCATCACTCTTCTCCACATGGCACCAAGCGAGATCCCGCCTATTGTTTGCAAAAGAACGAGTGAGTGAGTTAGTAGAATTTCATTCTATTGCATAATGTTCTTTCGATATTCTTGTATAGTGTTTCTGATACAGCTCTCATGTAGCATAAAAAGTTCATTCAAATGACAAAGTTAACACAATTTTGAAACGAAAGAACAAAACTAATCATCTGAAGAGAAATAAACTGAAGTTCGATTTCCTCCAATTATGTAGATGTAGCACATATACAACTGAAGTAACAGGAAATACCACCAAAGATTGAATTGCCAGCTATAATAGGATATTTCTTGAAAGCTTATAGTGACCCCACTCTCTTTTGTGAAATATGGTTGCTGGTTATTTATCTGTTACGAAATTGACCATAGACCACTTCCCTTGTTTTTTAGAGTATTGAATACGACCAAAATTCTGAGCTTCATGTTACTCCCCCAATAGACATGTCAGAGCCACCAATCGGATTGAGAGGGATGACAATTTCTCATTCCGAA
Organism: Berberis vulgaris; assembly: GCA_963556465.1. Taxonomy (NCBI): domain Eukaryota; kingdom Viridiplantae; phylum Streptophyta; class Magnoliopsida; order Ranunculales; family Berberidaceae; genus Berberis; species Berberis vulgaris. The sequence continues at coordinate 54,291,120 of OY747126.1, forward strand.
TCTGTAAAATATTAATTTCGATCAAATCACACATCGCATTATACGAGGCCTTCTAATTTTTTAAGGGGTTTATCTAAAAGATTCACAATATAACTAGGAAGACGCTTCAAATACCACACATGAGTTACTGGACATGCCAGTTTAATGTGTCCCATTTGATATCGTCGTACTCAAGAATCAACAAATTCAAGGCCACATTGTTCGTCGTATCTTTCCAAAAATATAACCTAGGATCAGATTGTCATTATCTAAACGAACTCGAAACATACCATTGTGAAATGATTCCACTACAAGTCCTTCTAAGATCCCTTCACTACACCAAAAGGCTTGTTTAGCTACGGGGAGGTAGCCACGGCTCTAAGCCGTTGGTTTATTTGCCACGGCAAAAAACCGTGGCTATAACGGCCAACGATGTAAAACCGTGGCTAAAAAATAAAACCGTGGCCAAAAAACACTACACCAAAAGGGTTGCCACGGTTTTAAACCGTGGCTATAACTGCCAACGGTTTATAACCGTAGCTAAAACTGCCAACGGTTTTAAACCGTAGCTAAAAAAAATTTCACTTTCGCGCTTTCGCCAAAAATTGATGAAAAACAGATTCTCACAAGGGAAGAAGAAGGACGAAAGAAGGAGAGGACGATAGAAGAAGAAGAAGAAGAAGAAGAAAAAAAAGAAGAAAAAGAAAGTTTGAGAAGGTAAGATCTCCTTCTTCTTCTTTAGATCTCCTTATTCTTTAGATCTCTTCTTCTTATTTTTTTTTCTTCTTTCAGCAAAGCAAACCCTAGAACTCACTTTCTTCTTTTCTCCAGCTCGATTTATGAAGAGGAGAAGAAGAAGATTTCTCCGAATGGATCAATTTCCCCCGAATGGATCAATTTCTCTGCTCCCGAAGAAGATTGTTGATGATGAAGCCTGGTTTTGCAAGCCTGATATGATTTCCCAACAACCCATTGAATAAATTTTTGATTTTTATGTTAAATGTTAGATGAACTTCTTTGTTTTTCCTGTTGAAGACTGTCGGCATCCCAAGACTATGGAGGATTTCATCAGATCTACACCCCCATTGAAGGTTTTACTTTGAATCTCAATCGATTAGGGAGAAAGTTTAAATTGGGTTTTTTGCTTGATAAAAGTCGAATTGTTATTGTTTGGTTTTGTCATTAGTGAAGAAACTTCACTATTGTCTATAAGTTATTTAGATGTTAAAATTGATAAGGAATGATCTGTGTTTTGTATTTCAGGTTAGGTTTTCTCTGCACATACAAAACTTTCCATGTGAATCATCATCCAAAGTGTGCTTCAACACCTGACATGCTTTCAGTATTTCTCTACCACTTATGTCAGGTATTCACTTTTTAGTGTCATAACCTTCTTGTTTAGTGCTTATATCCTTGATATATTTAGATAACAATGACTACCAAGCATCAATCTGCTAGTGCAATTGTACTCTAGCACTTCTGCGCGCCATGTTTGGGTACTAGATTTAATTATTTGAGTTTCTACTGTACCATAATTGCAATTGTTTATATGCTTTAAAATGTGTTTGACATCTCACTTTTCTTATGCCTTATGTTGAGCTTACGTTTCTATGCTTTAAACTATGTTTGACATCTCCTTTTTTATATGCCTCATGTTGAACTAATGTGAAACCTTAGGAAGAAGGGAGTATGGAGAAGTTTTTGTATGTGCAATTGAATACCTTGCCCTTTTACCAGTGGATAGGACAATGGAGAAGTTTTTGCATGTAAGTATTCTAGGCAGCAACTGCGCGCACATGGTTTGTTTCCACTTAACAATTAGAATCACTCATCAGTTTAAGGCTTTAAGCAAATGCATGCATTAGACAATTATGCCATATTTTAAAGTCAATCCATCAACCCACTCCTTCATTTATTGTTTGGGAATTTTTTTTGATTTATCCCTATATTTATGATTTATGTTTTTTACTTTGTTAAAGTTTGCTTCTTCAACTCCATTGATTTTTTTGGGTACTTTGCAATATGTTTGATTCACTACAAATCTTAACTTAACTCTTTGTTTTCCCTGCAAAAGGTTTGATTTAATGGGGGTTCGATTGAGGAATAAATATTTCTCAGAGTTGACTATTTTATGCAGGCTTTTTGGCCTTCAATAGTAATGAAGAAATGGCTAAACATTAAGCCCAAGGTGAACGAATTCAGTGAAGATGAAACCGACACAGAAACTGAGAGTGAGGATGATGGTATGTTGTTTAAATATCTCTACCAAGATTAGAGTAATGGCAATATTCTGTATGTTTGATATTATCTTCTCCGACTTTTGTCCAGCATGCTCCCTTAACGATGCAAAAACATTTATCTGCAAGGATCAAGTTCCAACAACTAGAGGGAGTCGGTTCACAACTCCATATCAAACTTCAGGCAATACGAATTCTCATCAAACTCAGATATTTAATTCATCAAACTTCTATGAGTTTTCTTGCTGGCATGGATCTTCGAATAATTAAAATGTCTTCTTGACCTTCTTGATGATATATGAACTGACATGATTTCTTTATTTCTTTCTTCTTCTTCTTATTTTTTTTCATTGTACACGTATATTATAACTTGAGTAGTTCAAGACTGTTTGGAGTAATACTTGTACTTGGTCTGTCCAGGAATACCATTAAAACATAGAAGACGAAAATCAGAAACCATACGTGCTCAGTACATAAACACAAAGGAAGTGAGGTCTGGGTGCTAAGTATTGTTATTATACTTCCTTTTTTATTCTTTTGGAATATTAGAATTTGGTTTTGATTTAGCTCATCGCCCTTATTATGCTGTTCTGTAAATTTGGTTTTCAAGAAGCCAAAGTCTGTTCAATCGAAATCCACAAATTTTCCAAAGAAGGGATTGACGAAACCCTTTAATAAGTCCCCCTCCAAGCATAAAGATCAATCAGAGAAGGCGAATGAGCCGAAATCTAAGCGAGAAGCTCGTCTTCAGAGCAAGGTCAGTCACTTTTCAGATTGTTGCTGTTATCATTAAATATTTTGGAAATGGAAGTTTGTTTCATTTTTATCGCCAACATCCATATTTTATAATAATTATCATTTTTGGAATTAGTGTTGGTGTGTTTTCATTGATGGTCTTCAGTCTGAAAATAGCCCGTACTTCTCATTTACCAGATTGTCAGTGGTTTCTTTCGCAATTATATCTTTAACTCTTGCACAAGCTGCAAAGCATAAATATTATCTATGAAGGGAAATATCTCTCTGTTCATGGGAGTTCATGTGGTATTTTATTTCAGTTTTTCCGTGGATCAGCGTCCTAGTCTTCATAAAAATATCCTATAGGAGATTATGATATTTCTTGGTAATGTAGATTCGTGTAATGTCAGTGCTACATCAAGTCAAAGATGCATCATCTTTTTGGTTTTAACTTATTGTAGGCAGAAACAGAGGCAAAGAAGAAGAAGAGGAAGAAAAACTATGATCTTCAACATGTAAGCACCAAGTTCTTTTAGGGGTTATGGATTTTTTTGATTGGTCAAAGGATTATTTTTAAAAAATAAAATTCTTTGTTACATTTCATATTTGGTTTGTATAGGAGCTTGCAGCCCTATGGGAGAAAATGAGGCGGCGCAATATTGCTAAAGAAGACAGATCGAAGTAAGAAGTTCATTTTTAATAATGGGGTTCTTTTGTAGAAATATTTTAGTAATATAGCTAACTTTGTTCATTTTAATATTTTAAGAATGGTGAGTGAAGCTGTACAGAAGATGAAGGGGAAGATACCTGAAATTGCCATGTCCCATGTATCTTCTCGGGTTTTGCAGGTAAATATTATTCTCTTGGTGACTTCTCTTCCATTTTCATTTGATTTACTATTAACTGCAGTAGGGCTTTGTTTGTTTCATATTAGACTTGTGTCAAGTACTGTACCCAACCTGAACGAGATGCCATATTTAAGGAGCTCCAGCCAGATCTTCTTACGCTTGCACGAAACGCATATTCAGTTCATCTAGTGAAAGAGATGTTAGACAATGGTATGTTTCTGCCGAGAAAGTGGAAAATTGAAAGTTACGACAATGTTGATTGGAGATTTAGGGCATTGAAAATCTGATTTCTTCTTTCTGATTTTTTTTTCTTCATGATGCTGCAGCCTCTAAAAAACAGTTGGAAGGTTTCATCTCTGCCCTCCATGGGCATGTTGCCTCTCTTCTCCGTCATATGGTTGGATCTGTTGGTATGTTATAACCGATTCAGTTTACAACAATAGAAGTTTTCTTGTATTTTTATTCTTTGTGAAGTCTGTTGCTTTATTTGTTAAATACATCCAAGAATTGTTAAAGTCAAAGTTTGAGTAATCTTGGGTATGGTGGATCATTATTTTGCTTGGACTTGTTTGACTTAGTTGAGTGATATCAGACTTTACTGATGTCTTTAACATTGGTTGCTTTTGAAAATGGACTTTAGTTGCTCCCAGGCTAAGAAGTAGGGGAAAAAGGGGCACAAAGTTTCTTATAGAAACATGTTTTCTTGTGAAAACATTCTATATTTCTTTATTACATATTCGTGCATATTTGGTCGAACTCTGCACACCTGATGTTTTTAATATTGCCTAATGGTTCTTATTTGGCAGTTGTTGAACATGCCTACCAATTGGGAAATGCATCTCAGAGAAAAAATCTATTGTTCGAGTTGTATTCAACAGAGTTTCAGCTGTTCAAGGATTTGGCTTCATTTAAAGAAAAAAGGTTTGCTTCAAGCATTAAGCATATCCATATCTCCTCTTTACATCTGTGCAATCAGCTTAGGCATTTTTCTAAGAACACTGCCAAGATTTAGGCAAAGCTAAGACTCGGTCACTGCTTGGTCCAGTCCTCCTTGCACATGATGGTTCAGTCGAAAACAAAAAGGAACCCCAGTACCACAAAGTTGTGATATATTCTCCGTTAATATAAGCTGATCTTTTTGAATGCTTGTTTCTTCTTGTGTATAAGTGATAATAACTGATATATTATCAAATAGAGTGTCATCAATTTCTATGAATTGCATCGTAGTATGCATGGCCATTGCTCAGCTATCACTCTATAGATTGCTCAGTATGTGTCATGCTATCATCTAGACCTTAGAAAAAAAAATCTAAACCTCGGATCTGGAACACCGATTCTTTTCTCCTTAAGTCAGTGGATATATTACTTTATATAAAAAAAAAAAAAAGAACAACAAATAATCATACCCCACATTGACCTTTCCTAACATAGAATGTAAATAATAGAAACATTTCTCAACTTGATACGTCATCATTAAGCTTTTGCACCTAAATAACATTTAAAGAATGATTACTCATTGATCAGAGTTGAACTATTTTCTAACCCAAAATTTTTGCTCTGCTACTGGTAGCTTCTGGTTTTTTATAGTTCACTTGTTTGGATTTTATTTGTCTTGTTTTTTCAGGTTGGTAGATGTAATTTCTAAATTGGGTCTAAGTAAAGCTTCAGTTCTTAAGCACATGTATTCAGTAATTCAACCAATTTTAGAAAAAGGAATAGTGGACCATTCTATCATACACACTGCATTATTGGAGTACCTGACAATTGCTGACAAGGTAAGCAGAATATATATATAAATTTTTTTTTCTCTTTTTTTCATATGCATTTCTATTTAGTTCAAACTTCTAAACCGAGTAAGTTGAAAGTCCTCTGCCACAGATGTGATTGAGCAGCTGTCAGGCCCACTGCTTGTTCGAATGATCCATACCAGAGATGGTTCAAAGCTTGGTATTCTCTGTATAAAAAACGGAGGCGCTAAGGTTTGTTGCAAATGACTTAAGGGGGATCCTTTGCAATTTTAGATTTATTCGAGATGGTTATTTCTGAATTTTTTTGTTGGTTTCAGGCAAGGAAGAAAATTGTCAAAGGCATGAAGGGTCATATAGGAAAGATAGCTCAAGATCAATATGGGAACATGGTAATGATGGCCTTCAGATTTTTCCTGTTCAAATTTGCATGGTTGTCATTTCTTCTTTAGGAAGCACACATTGACATTTGTTTTTTTTAGCCTCCTAATGAGAGTTTCCTGTACTTCATCTGTGGCATCTTTAATTGAATTAGAGCTTAGTATTTTATTTGATTTTAAACCTAAGGTTGCTCATGTTAATTCAATATACACTGAAAGGTATTATTCAATATACAAAAGGGTCTTTGAATTTTCTTATACGCGTGCGTATAGCTGAGACATCAAGTGGAAAATATGCTGCAGATAGAAATGCTTGGGTGTTATTGTTATTATCAAATGATTTTCTGTGTGTCCTGTGGTGAAAGTAGATAGGGGATTAATATTTCATCAGTTTGGAAAGGTTATTGCTACAAAATAAGTATTGCATGATAATATGTTGAAGTGGAGAGAAGTCATCTAATACATTATGTTTATGTGTATATTTTGCAGGGACGAGTGATGTCACTCATTTCCCAGGCGGGATCGTCTTGCTACATTAACTCGGATGTAGAACGGTGTAAGACAGAGCAGAGTATGACTTCTAACCTGCTCTCCCTTTTAGATCGCTATAGTTGACTTGATGTGAAATTATGAAAATCTAGGCAAAAGCAAAAATAGAATCGAACATGCCAGAGTAGAAGTAATCAAGTACAATCTTTATTAAATAACCGTTTTTCAACAAGGCCTATATGAAAAATAAATCCAAACATGTATAAAATGGCCACTTTGACTTTTTAAGCAAAACATTAACTTTCTTAGGTTAAGCAACTAAAATTAACTACTTGGAAAATTAAATAAAACCATAAAGCAAAAGATATAGCATGTACTGACCTTACTTTTGTTTTACTACTCTCTTTATTCTTAGCGATAGAATAAAATTTGATCTAAATATAACTAATATGTGGTGTTACAATAGATGAGCTTTTTATGATCATCAAGGACACTGTTACAGAATGAATCGTATATTTGTTCTTTAAGTCAGAGATAAAAACAGACATGAAAAAACAACTTTTTTGTCTTGCTGAAATTTGATGTAAAGTTATGACTTGTAGGGGAAGCAAAGCATATCATTCGAGCCTGGGGGTCAATTTGAGCTTAGTGGCGCGCCACTTGAAACGCTACATCAAACTTGTGCTGAAGTTAATTCACATCTTTATCAGGTGAGCTTCAGTTGTTAGCTTAAACATTTATTTGTCACATTGAAATGTAGAGTATGCATTTCATATCCGAGTTCTTGTGCTGGAACATCTTCAATAGGATTGAGTGGGTCAAGGCTCACATTTCTTATTTCATATAGTTGACAACTTGACAAAAGCATTGCCAAAATAACCTTTCTTAGTAGGTGAGAGTTGGAATTAGTCAGAGTTCAACATTTGTATTAAGTGCCTTTGGAAGGAAATAGATTCTTTGATCCTTCTATGTATGCTCAATTCTGATGTTGTATGCTTGATCCAAAATTTAGAGTTGCAGATAATAATTAGGCTATACTCTTTTTGGATCATCAATGACGAGATATATTTCCTTATAATGTGTTGCCCATGACATGTTGCTGTCTTAATTTGTTGACATAAAAGAGTGAGCAAACATTATTCGTTCTAGTGAGGACCTCATAATTACCTTACAAAGGAAACGAGCGGTGCCTGATGTGAGTTCGCAAAAAACACTCTACCTTAGCGCCTCACATTGCTTCGCACCCTAGACGATGCAGCTCGAGAGTTCTTGACTTTATATTTTAGTACTCCCAAAATTGTAGGGATTTTTTATGTGGAGTACTATTATTTGATTAATAGATTAAATTTATAAGGATCACTGCCCATTATCTTCTCCCAATCAGCTCAGGTGTTTTGTTGTTGCATAACAGCCAAGTTAAACTTATCAGAACTTAAATTCTGATTTGTATGGCTATAAAACTGAAACAGTGAAGAAGCAAAACAGCGAACTCCATCAGTCCATATCTAAGTTCAACAACAGGAGGTGAGGAGGAGAGTATGGTGAAATTTCTTACAATCAAATCCAAGTGATAACCATATATTACAAGTTATAATATCACATAGGTTTGATTAGAACTATATGAAAAAGGGTCTAGTTGTGGGTGCAATTACTGAACATTGTAGGCTATTTCATTGAATTTTATTGGCTTGCTGACCATTAGTATTCAATGATTTCATTATTTGGAAGAACTTGCAATAATGATTTGCAAGAATTAATCAGCTTATATCTTGATGTGGAAAGTGTAGAAAGTGTGGTTGTAGTGCAAGGAAGTTGTTGTGATATGTGAAGGAAGGAAGTTTCCATGTGCGTGGGCATATCACATATCCTCCTTGGTCTATATAAATCCATCTTGTTTGAGTTGGCTTCCAATTTATTATTCCCTGTTAAGTCTTCTGCTTGACCACTTTGTTATTCTCCAAAGTTCAAACAGCTAATGTAAGTGAATGTTATTCTTTCTTGTGAAGTTGAGTTTCCTAATTTCTAAAATTGATGAGTTGTATACTTGTTTTGCTAATTTCGGATTCTTCAGGCTGATGGGTACTTAACTGAGAGCCAGAGGCATGGGAAGGCTGGTTACAGTCTGACCAAACTTCATGCGCGGACAGTTTCTTGCGTATTGCTGATCGACAAGAAGTTCTGTTTTGCGGGTCTGTTTTGGACTGCAGGGGCATTGTAGGAGAGGCAGTTGCGGGAATCACAATGAGCGCAGGCACTCAGCCTGCTATACTTGTTGGACTGCAAGTGCGCGGTTCGCACTGGAGCTGTGCATTTCTCTGGTGTATAGGATGCTGTTGTTTTTTATGCAGGAGCGAGGATGCGCGTCGAGCAGGCTTGCAGCGCACCTACACTCTAGTACCACATCCAACAGGTTGTTGGCTGGAACACTCTGTTGCAAAACAGAGTGTATGCTGGGAGCTGAGATGTTGCGGACTGATGGTTTTTTGCGGCCTACTGAGATGCTGCGGCCTGTTGAGGAGATGCTGTTGTTGTGCCCAGCATCGAGATGGTGGATGCGAGGGATGGTTACTGCATGCTGCTGCGAAACACAGTTCGCGAGGGTACGATGCAGCGTCCTGTTGGCTGTTTTTCAGGGTGATTATTCAGATGGCGTTGGTGTTTCAGCGTGTGCTGGCTGCTTGGGCAAATTTACGCGCATTCTGGTTGGGTCATTTGTTTTGGCCTCAAGTCTTTTTGATGTTTTAAGTTCTGTCTTTGTCGTGGCAATTGTTTTAAGGACAAGTTTTTTCTATTGTTTTTGTTTTAATAAGGGTAATGTCGTAATGTACCCCCGTAGCGTTTGTAAGTCAATTTTTGATAAGTATTAAATTTAATAAAAATTCATATTAAATTTTATTTACTTGATGCACGTGCTGAATTATACTTACCTATAAGATGTAATCAAAATTCATTTGATAGCAAAAAAAAAAAAAAAAAAAAAAAAAATTGCAACGGCCTAGAACCGTGGCTAAATATTGCAACGGCTCAGAACCGTGGCCATGACTTATAACCGTGGCTAGGACTGGCCACGGCTTAAAACCGTGGCTAAAACTTTTGCTATGGCTTAGAACCGTGGCTAGGACTTGCCACGGTTTTAAGCCGTGGCTATTCTTGGCCACGGCTTAAAACCGTGGCTAACATTTTTGCAACGGTTTATAACCGTGGCTAAATGATCAACCGTCCTCGAGCATAAAACCGTTGCTAATTATTTTGCCACGGTTTCTAGCCGTTACTGGGGATTTAGCGACGCCTCTACAGCCCACGGCTCTAAGCCGTGACAATGGGTTACCCCCACGGTTTAAAACCGTTGCTAATGGGTATTTTTGGTGTAGTGTTTTTTCATCTTTCATTCTAGATAAACCTCTTTAAGTATCAACTAAAGCTAAAAATAATAAGAATGATATTAGACAACCCGTCCTTTCTCTTTCCTTACTGAATGAAACTGAAACAGTTTCTCTTTGGTTTCTCAAACCAAATCTCTGGTAAATCCAAGGTGTAGAGAACAATATTGTCATCAAGAATCTTGAATTCTTGAAGAGCTTCCTGCTAAGTCAATCTCTAAATCAATTTCGGAAAAAGAGACTGCAGGTTTACAATAGTCACAGAGGCTCTATTTTCGTTTAAACTTGGTCTCATTTTTGTAGTATTCATTGAATGTTTAATTTATCTTTCATATCCATCAACATATATCTAGGAATTCATTTTTAGATCTAGCAATATCCCATCAAGCCAGTAATGAGCTAATTTGGTGAGAATTATAGCCAAATGCATCACAGGTTCAGGGTTTGAACCCTGACACAACATATTCATGGTACTGGATCCATTTAAAAACTCTCACGTAACAAAAAGAAAACAATATTCCCATCAATCTCTATAATAACATCTCCATCTCATCATCATATTTCGGATACCCGACTTCCATTGAATTCCCATAATAAGTAATAATTAATTATAAATAAAAAATAAAAATAAAACCTTTGATCTACACTGCTTGATTTAGAGCTCGTAAAAAAATCATCTTGAATTTCTTTGTCCCTAACCTTTGTTTTAAAAATCTTGCTGGTAACTCATTATATTAGCCTCAAAACCTTGGTCCCCCACCTATTCGAACAATTGTCACTTGGAACATTTCCACCCGAATGCCTATAAGCCATTTACCCTTCAATTGCAAAGTAACAATAGTAAATATTGGAAAAGGTTTTGTTAAAATAATTCTCCACTTTTGGAAATCTTACTAGGTTATCATGGCTGGTGTAACAAGGAGCTTCTCCAATCTCATTGCTCCAATTTTCATAGAAAAATGCAACTTGTTTTAAATTCCTCTTAAAATTTAGGGTGCTCGGAGAGAAGGGGAGACACAAGATAAGGTGAAGGTTTCTGGTAATGAAGAGTGCATGCTCTCATGCTGAAGTTGTTAGGATCACAAACTATGTCAACATATGCGAGCAAAAAAAGCATCATACTATTATGGCTAAGACCAGAGCTAAAACATGTATAATATGGTGGTGATGATAAATTAGTTTGCCTTTCTCAATCACTCACATGGTCAAACCAATAATTCCATAATGTAGAAAGTTGATTAAATATTTCTTGAGAAAAGGTGAAATTGGATGTTGCAAGTTACGAAGTAACACAGTGAGGTATGTGGTATATTTTTATTGGAACCCACTTCACTTAGGAATATACAGGCCACAAATAGTGGACTAAAGTTGTTGGTGGATGCACAGTGGAAATGTGGAAAGAGATGGAGGCCGCTCAAAATCCCTATTGAACTTGACTGGGATGATAGGGGTATGCTAAGTTCCATATCGAATTCTTCGCAAAGGAGAAACCCCCACAAGCATGACAAAAATAAGAAGGGATCAAGAGTCATCTCGATAGTAGTGTTTGAGGTCTCAAAGGAAACAAACTCCATGCCTCATTGAAAATGAAGTGGACGATGCTTTTGATTTGTTGTTGGCTCCAATCTTCAAGCAGGGTGTTGGTTGAGACAAAACCAAATCTTAGGCATTTACCTAGTTTCAATTTTTTTCCTCCAGACAAAACACCATATTCATGTCTTTCACACAATTATTTTGTGATAATTAACCTCATTAAGCAAAAAATCTCACATATACACGTTTTTAAAAGTTCATTTCATCTTCTTCACCTCCATACATCAAGCAAAGATAAATTTTCCACATCTCAGGCATTAAGTTCATCTCCTCTTCGGATAATTTGAAACTTTTCAACTTTTGGCAGAACATGCATCAATTATTTACCCTAGGCCTTATCTATAATAGCAGACCCTAACCTAAGAGATTGCACAATAGAAATAGAAGGGAAATGTGATAAATGTGGGCCTAATACAAAATCAATGTAAGGGTGATAAGATATGCCACATCCTACCTTTTGAATTGTGAGAAATGTTGTTCCTAGAGCTTGATATTGTGGCTAATGATCGGAAGCTTTCAGCCACGCTTATCGCCTGCAAAAGTTCAAATGCATGTAAGAGCCCTTAAAAATGAAACTGAAATCATCATACACTAAATGCAGTTTGGAAATAGGAAACGTGAAAACATATTAAAAAATGTGAATGTTGATCAAAGTTGTTGAGACTCATCTTCAAATTATTAAAAACTACATGTAAGAAGTTTGCCAATAATAGCCATGGGCTAGGATTGATAATTGAAAATTTGTTAAGGGTCAAGATTTGTATTTACATAATGGCATGTGTTGTAAATAAAGTAATACCTATAAGGGCCAAATAAAAGGTACCAAGAAAAGTAAAATCTATGTGCAAGAATATATTACGTACATGTGGCGGAGAAAAAATATTTGGTAATTTTAAATTATCAAACTTAAAATTACCATAACATCGTATATAATTGTCTGATTTCGGTGAAAGTGGTACCGTTGAAATGCACTTCTGAAGACCTTTCAAATAAAACAAATGATCAATACAAAATGTTGAGATTTTAAAATCAGTTTCTTTCCTAGCATTAAATTTGACCAAGTTTGACTAAAATGTGTATAAAGTCTGACCAAGTTTGGCACGTCCTAAAACCTTTAGCTTGCATGGTACAATACAATTTTTAAATTAAAATCAATGGAAAGATTTGGTGACATAAATCATAATATATAAATCATTAATATGGAGTGTCGTAGGCACAGGTAATATGCTAGTACATTATTATTTCTAGTCTCTACAGCTTCCATGTTAAACATAATTTGAGAAATGATAATTGTGTTAATAAAAGTAATGAGAAAGGCTAAGTTGAAATAAGAAAAGGGTACAACTTAGACCCCTTAATTCTCCTAAGCTTAATAGTGTTGCACAATTTATATTCTAAATCTCACCTCCCCACGACTCGTTGTAAACGAACTTGCACATTCCAACAGCGGCAATAATATGGTTTGCACGTCAGATGGTGCTTTGTTAATGTCCTCAAAGTTACCCAAAATCCATTCAGAACAACCTGTGAAAAATCAATTCAAATACTTAAACAAGCTTGAGTTGCTTTCGATGGCTCCAAGGAAAATGAGAAAATACAATCACACCCGGGTAAGAAAACCAGGTTGTCATCTAAATTCACCAGGTTGGTCAGAGAAAATGTAGCTTCCAATCAGTGTTTTGCCATCCATTTGCCCATCCATGTGAATCGAAAGAACTGAAGAATTTAAAAAGGTAAAATCATTCATCCAACATGATTGAAAATAATTATCAACTACTATTAAGAATCATTTTTTAATTTTGGTTGCAAGAACAAATTTATTATCATTCAAGAATACATTTGCCTTCAAATTTTCAATGAATCGACTTGATGACACAACATCTCACCACTAAACAAAATCTAGTAAAGTATGTTAGGTTGGAGACTCAAAATTGATGACACGATTTGCTCCCTTAACCAAGTCCTTATCAAGTTTGTTGTCAAGTCCAAGTTGTATGCTATTTATTTTGATAATATCATGTTTTGATTTCATCATTGGCAGTCACCATCCAACCTTGTTCATCATGAAATGTATGTGCAACACTATCCAAAATTGAATCAGATCAGCACTACCCTAGGTCTTTCAAAACAACCGTCCTCCGTTCAGCACACTGTGAGGCCCACTTTCACTTCCGCTCAATCGCCACCCTGCCACCAATAAATAGAGGTCGAGCAGGCCGCGAAATCCAGCCCACACTGCATTCATCGTCTCTGTCGCCATCATAACACTATCATACGTCGCCACCGGCATCCAACATCCAAATCCACCATCATAACACTATCCAAATCCAAATCCACAATCATAACACTATCGTAATTGTACCAGATCCAACATCCAAATCCATCCCCCTCCCTTTCACCCACTATTATGTTTCAATGGTGTGCAGAAGAAGGCTTTTTCACATTTTACTCCATCCTGACTGAAATTATTAAGTAGGCCCTAGTCCTGGTTGGTTATTAACACCTAGAATAAGTGAGAGCACTAATGAGTTGCTCATCTTATTCTCAATATTCATACAATTATTGTCCCACATACCAACACATCCCATATCAGTACCCGCATCTAATGGTGTTTTGTAGTCCTTACCATTGTAGTTAAGGTGTTGAGGCGGAGGTGAGGCGGACGGGTCTGAAAACGCCTCAGGCGTGAAGCGTGAGGCGAGGCGGACGCTAGAGTGAAGTGAGGCGTGGTCTTAACGATTTTTAAAGAATTTTTTATAAAAAATTGAAACATATCAGCATAGTAGTATACATCATCATTTTGATAAGTATTATAAGGAAATATGTATAAAAAGTGACAAAACTACTTAGAATCGAAATGGAAATATAATAACATTATATAACATAGCGAAAAAATGAACTGCATAAGTGTCAAGTAACTTGCAAACATCCACTAAATTATTAAAATCAATAATCTTGAAAGAATAGAAACTTGATAATATTGAGCATTTGTTAGAAGAAATTGTTGGAATGGTTGGTAAAAAATCCACAAGTATAATTACTATTGGTATTCCAAAAGCATCAAAGTCACTGAAGTATACTATGAAAAATCAAGATTGATGTTAATCCCAGACTGATTAAAACATGATATGTTTTCTCAAAAAAATAATAATAAAAGTGAAAAATTTTTCAAAACTTAAAAACGTTTTATCTTGTTTTTATCAAATATTACACCAAGAAACAAAAAACCTACTATAGAGTGGGTTTCAACATTTTTTGCTGCAAATGGGTTGCCATGGGTTGTAAATGGGCTGCAATTGGGATGGTTGCAACCATTTTGGGCTGAGGCAGTTGAGGCGGCTGAGGCGGACGCCTTATTTCACCAAACCGCATTACCTCACTTTGAGGCAGAATTCTGTAAAAACGCCTTGAAGCACGCCTATGTGGTCGCCTTGACTACACTAGTCCTTACACCACTTCTACTATCATACACCATAATACACTTATGTCCATTCTTACCCAAACTTGAACATGTTTCCCCGACACCACCGGCCCCACTCGTCATTGTCATAAACCCCACAACCACATCCAATGTGATGCAGGTTGAGACAGACATAGAGAAGTTTTGAAGAGATTTAATAGAAATGAGAGAGGCAAATAAAGCCATGGCAGATGAGAGGTATCAACAAATGATCAAGATATTTGACAAGGGAAGAAAGTGCTACAAGAAATATTGGAGAAAAACGCACTTAAACAGGTACGAAAAAGCAAGACGAACCATTTTGTTTGTCTGAGTCCCTCCAATTTTAAAGAAGCTAAGGGCACTATCACACGTATTAGATATCTGAAATTTGAGCCATTTGACTTCTGTCATTTCTTTCCAATTTCGGGAAAAAATTGTCTACAATGGCAGACACAGTGAGTGAAATGATTGTGTTGATTAATATTGGAATTTTTTTGTAGCACGAGCCTGCACGCATGAATCCACTTAGCAAGTCTTTGAGAATATTGTTCTTTTCGAAACCTTGCAACTTCTCTGAGTTGTATGGAAACTGTGTATCATGGCAAGGTTCGAGGCCACTACTTCGCATGCACTATGCCTTGTGTTCTATAATTGTAACCGGTTATTTATGTTCATCGGATTTTGAGTTCAAGCTCGAGGACGAGCTTCTTCCACCGGGGAGGGTGATGTAACTGGGAAATAAATTAGTATTTATTTGTTAATTGGGCTAGAAATAATAAAACACATATTAATTAAGGCATTAGCCAAATTAGGTTTAGGGTCAGATTGTTTGCCAAAGAAGGTATTAGCAGATAAGGGCATAGATTTAAAGATTGTAGTAGGTAAATTAATTGAATGAAACTTAAGTTATTTTCTTTATCTTTTATTTTAAGAGTTATCATAGTTGTAGTTTTAGTTTTAGTGTAGAAACCATTAAGAAGACAACAAAATAACAAACAATTATTAAGTAGGCGCACCTTGGAAATAGTCAGAAATGATCATGAATTCCTTACTCCTTAAATTGTGTTTGGTTATTCAAGTTCCAATTTGCAAGGGTCTTAAAACAATGTCTTGAGGTTTGAAATTTTTTCTCATAACACAGTCTCAAATTTTACAAAAGGGAAAGGTTCACAATTTTATTACCATAATAAAACACAGCGTGTGCACACATACATTGAATAAGCATTGAATACCTCAACTACCGCTAACTTGGGCCAATTTGTTGATCAATGCCGTCTTTCCTGCACCTGTAGGACCATATAAAAGAACATGCCACTTCTGGCTCACTCCCAACAAGACCATCTCAAAGCTTTTTTTTCACAGCTGACGTTAACACAAAGTGACTGTCCACAGGTTATTCATTCCTTGAGTAGAAAAGTAACAGTTCTCGAATAAGCAACCAAAATAATACTATTGAAAACAACAGTGTGCTACAAACCCGACTAGGATATCATCAGTGAAATTTTAATACAATCTCTCTCCTACTCACCCAGCTTAGGGATGGCAACGGTGCGGATTGGGGCGGATTTGAGCAAATCTATCCCCACTCCGTCGGGAATAACGGATCCCCAAATCTGCCCCGCCAATCCGTTTACAAAATTATTTAAAAACCACCTCCGCCCCGCACGGATTGGCGGATATCAGACCCGCCCACATATCCGTTAAAAAAATTTCTTCATTCATAACTACATACAGTAAAAGATACTTATACGTAGGTTACAAAAAATTATAAAAAAAAAATCATACAACAAATTACAGAGATTACAAAATTTATAAAAAAAATTACAAAAATTACAGAGATTACAGGAATTACAAAAAAATTTCATTCATACATAAACACAGTAAAAGCATTCATTAATACAAAAATTATTACAAAAAAAACATACAACAAATTACAAAGAAAAAAAAAATTCGATCTAAAATAAATAATCTCTGATCTCAGATCTCAAATCTCATATTTGATGGGGAGAGGAAGGCGGATGATGTCTTCAAGTGAGATATGCATCTGTGGGAGATTTGCGTCTGTGTCTGTGAGAGGGAGATCTGAGAGGGAGAGGCGAAGGGAGATCTGCGAGGGAGAGGGAGATCTCCGAGGGAGGCGATCTGTGAGATGGAGATCTGCGAGGGAGGCGATCTGTGAGAGGCGATCTGCGAGGGAGGCGATCTGTGAGAGGGAGATCTGCGAGGGAGGCGATGGGTACTTGCGTCTGTGAGAGGGAGATCTGCGAGCAGGATGAGAAGGGATGGAGGAGGCGAAGGCTAAAGGAGATCTGCGAGGGAGAAGCGAAGGGAAGATACGAAGGGGTATCTGCGTCTGTCGGTCTGTGAGAGGGAGATTTGAGAGGGGGATCTGAGAGGGAGAGGCGAAGGGAGGAGGTCGGCGAGGGCCGAGGGGTAAGGGCTCTGCGTCTGTGTGGGCGTGTGTCACGGACTAGTAATCCGTGCGGCACTAGCTATCCAATTCACTAGTAAGCCTATGAGTAGTTACTTTGACGGGCACAAATATTAACTTGAGAATGCACAATATCAATCTGTAGACAATATAACAATGCACAATAGTCAGTAAAAGCTCTCGTTCACATTCAATAGATTACAATGGGGAGGAACGTTCGGAAGGACGTTGCTCAAGACTAGTTCGATGCTATCGATCGATGGAAATACAAGTTTGAAGTTGAAAAGCAATGCAAAGAAAACAATAAAAATGCTAGCGGTACAGTCTAGCCCGACTATGCAATGGAGGCAACACGTCCTCACAGTCAAGAGCTCAAACCTTCCCCCTATATTATAGATGCTAAGCATTTGGGCACTTTTCAAAAGGGAACATTGAGTTTTGAGACCATTAGGAAAGTCTTGAAAGACCTCTGAACCTTGATTTCCCTAACCAATGGTACTAGTCCTGACACTCTCCCACACTCAATTCGCTGACGCCCTCGCAGCGAACTTTTCCAAGTACTCTTCCAGTTTTGAGAGGTATGGCAGCAGATGCTCGACTGGCTCCCAACTGATCTCTGAAGGAGGTTCATCCTGCCACTTGACCAAATATTCTCTATCCGGGCCTGTGTTGTTGATGAGGCGGTCAGCTAAGATTTCTTCCACTTCTCGATCTGGCTTAGTAGGATGCTTAGGCAATGCTCGGGTAGATACATTTCTTGTGGGATCAGCGGCATCGGCATGGTAAGACTTCAAGTTACTTGCATGGAAGACAGGATGGGTGAAACGGAGCCAATGTGGTAACTTGACGCGATAGGAGACTTTGCCTACTTTCTCAATAATCTGTACCGGTCCCTCATACTTGCGAAACAGATTGTTGTGTGCTCTAGTTGTCCGTTTATACTTGTTGAACATATCTAGCTTCACCAATACCAAGTCCCCGACTTCAAAAGGATCGATTCGTCGTTTCTTGTCGGCCCATTTCTTCATGTGACGGGAGGCTTTCTCAAGATAGGCGCGAGCAACTTCAATGTTTTTCTGCCAGGCTTTGACAAATTCAAGAGCTCTTGGGCTGGGTCCTTGGTATCCGGTCAGCACTGTATGTGGTGTCAATGGTTGCTGACCAGTGACTAATTGAAAGGGGCTGGAGTGAGTAGCTGAGCTCTTTTGTAAGTTGAAACAGAATTGTGCAACATCAAGTAGTCCCACCCAATTTTTCTGGTTTGCACTTACAAAATGACGAAGGTATTCTTCAAGCATAGAGTTAAAGCGCTCAGTCTGTCCGTCAGATTGGGGATGTTGGTTTGTCGACATATTAAGTTTGGATCCCAAGAGCTTGAACAACTCCTTCCAGAACTTTCCTGTGAATCGAGCATCACGATCGCTAACAATGTTTTCGGACAGTCCCCAATACTTCACTACATGCTTGAGGAACAATTGCGCCGTATCTTCGGCTGTGCAAGTTAGTCCGGTCGGCACAAAGGTCACATACTTTGAGAATCGGTCAACAACTACAAGGATGCTCCTGAAATCCTCCACTTTCGGTAACCCAGTAATGAAGTCCATGGAAACACTTTCCCAAGGACGAGTTGGAACAGGCAGGGGCTCTAGTAAGCCTACTGGTCGATCTCTTTCAACCTTATCTTGCTGGCAAATAAGACATGTTCGAACATAGGCCATTACATCCTCCTGTATCTGCGGCCAATAGTGCCCCCTCTCTAGCAATACAAGTGTCCGTCTCCAACCTGGATGTCCCGCCCAATGGGTGTCATGGCATTCTCTCAAAAGTTCTTTCCTCAAACCAGAAGTTCTCGGAACATAGAGGCGATTACCAGTTGTGAGTATTGCTCCATCTTTTATCCAGAACCGTCGAGTTTTGCCCTGCTTGATCAACTCTGTAATCGCCTTCGCTTGTGGATCCGTCTGTAGGCCTACTTTGATCTTCTCCAAGATGGTGTGACTCGGACCAGTATGGGTTAGCACTGCAAGGTCTGCCCTTCTACTGAGTGCATCAGCTACATTGTTAGTGCGCCCTGGCTTGTATTCCAATACTAAGTCAAATTCTGCTAATTTTTCCTGCCATCGAGATTGCTTGGAGGTTAGCATCTTCTGAGTAAGGAAATGGCTTGCTGCAGCATTATCCGTTTTAACAAGAACTTGAGATCCCAAGAGGTAGTGTATCCACACCCGTAAACAATGTACAATAGCTAGCAATTCCTTTTCCTGAGCTGAGTAACGAGACTCTGTATCATTCAACTTTCGACTCTCATATGCTACCGGGTGACCATCTTGAAGTAAAACTCCCCCTAAGGCATAATCAGATGCATCTGTTTGTACTTCAAAGGGCTTGGTGATGTCTGGCAAGGCCAATACTGGATCTTTCATCACGGCCAATTTTAAGTCTTGGAATGAAGTTTCACACTGCCTATCCCATTCCCATGTTCGATCTTGTTTCAACAAATTTGTCAGGGCAACAACTCTCTTAGAGTAGTCCCTTATGAAGCGACGATAATAGTTTGCGAGTCCAAGGAAAGAACGTAGTTGAGACACGTTCTTAGGAGAGTTCCAATCATGGATTGCCTTGACTTTCTCCATGTCCATCCGAATCTTGCCATTGCCAATAACATGACCCAAGAAATTGATCTGGGTCTGGCCGAATGAGCACTTTTCCTTCTTGACAAAGAGATGATTATCCTTAAGGATTTGGAACACTTCTCGCAAATGATGTAGGTGTTCTTCTATAGTCCCACTATAAACCACAATGTCGTCAAGATAGACAACCACAGACTTGTCCAGAAGGTGACGGAACAGGCCATTCATAAGGGTGCAAAATGTAGCTGGAGCATTGGTCAAGCCGAAGGGCATTACTAGGAACTCATATGACCCATATCTAGTAGAACAAGCAGTTTTGGGTTCGTCACCAGCAGCAATGCGAACCTGATGGTAACATGATCTCAAGTCGAGTTTTGTGAAGTATCTGGCGGATCCAAGTTGGTCGAATAAGTCTGCAATGAGCGGCAACGGGTATTTGTTCTTTATAGTGACTTTGTTCAAGGCTCTATAATCAACACAAAGGCGAAGACTGCCATCATGTTTCCGCTGAAAAAGAACAGGTGCCCCATAAGGTGCTTTAGAGGGCCGAATGAATCCTGACTCCAACAAGCCATCTAGTTGTGTTCTCAATTCGGTCAGCTCTGGAGGGCTCATGCGATATGGACTACGTGCGGGTGGCTTGGCACCAGGGACTAACTCAATTTCGTGATCAATGAGCCTTCTGGGAGGTAGATTCTTTGGCAATAACTTGGGCAACTTCCTCAGGGATTTTGCTAGTATCATCTTCCATCTCTAGCTTTGCCACAGCTAAGTATGTATCTTCTCCTTTGGCCAAGCCCCTCTTGACTTGGAGCGCCGACAATATTCTATCATGAGTTGTTGGTCGAATTGAGGTTGGTACAATGCGTAGTCTGGGTCCGAAAAACCCCAAGGAGTCCATGAAAGGTAATGGTCCTGCTGCAGCTCCTCGGAAGAATTCTTGGCCAAGAATCACCTTAAAATCATCAAGTGGAACGGCCAAGAAGTTTGATCTTCCTTCCCATGGACCAACCTGTAGTGGCACAGCTCTAGCCATACCATTGATAGAGATTGCCTCAGAGTTGACAGCTTTCAACTTACCCACATCTCCTTCTAAGTTCAGGCCCACACGTCTAGCTTCATCTGGGGCAATAAAATTGTCTGTCGCTCCGGAATCCAACAATGCTTGGGAAGGGAACCCATTGATAGTGATGTCGATGTATTGTAAAGCCTTCTTGTGTGGGTGCTCATACATTTCTCCTTTGACAGCATTGAGCTTGCGTAGAGCTCCCATTTGGGAGGTCTCACTGTTGGTGGGGTTTGAGCTCGATGCGGTCGGGTTAGAAGGTTCTGCTTGAAGCAAGGACATTAATGAGTGTAGAGCTGGTTTGGATGGACATTTGCCTTTTGGGTGATCCCTGCTATTGCAAAGAATGCATGGGGCAGGGGCAGATGGTCTCCACTGCCCAGAGTAGTTTTGTCCTCCTTTGTTGTTGTAATTTGAGTTGCTAGAGCTGGCATTCCAATTTTTGTTGGAACTCCAATTCTGGTTGGACGGCCGGGAATTATAGTTTCCTCGATTCTGACTTGAGTTTCCCCAGTTTTGGTGAGGTGAGCGAGCATTCGACCCTAAGCTTGAATTGGTACTGCCAGTTCTAGCTGTGGAGTGATTGAGCGAAGTGGATCCAGTCATGGGCATATAATCGCTAAATCTTTCTGCTGCCGCAATAGCACTTGTAATATCTGTCACCTTCTGCCTTTGCAATTCTGCTTGTAGAAGCGGCTGAGCTTGTTCCATGAAACAGAAAACTTTGTCCTTCTCAGACATGTCTCGAATATCTAGCAAGCAAGTTGAGAATTGTCGGACATAGTCTCGAATATTGCCTGTTTGTTTGATGGTGTGGAGCTTCCTCCTTGCTAAGAAATCAGTGTTCTCAGGCAAGAATTGATTTCTGAGTTCCTTCTTGAGGTCTGCCCAAGTTCTGATAAGGATGCGACCTTCTTCCATATCTGCATATTTGGTTCTCCACCATAGTTTCGCATCACCTGCTAAGTACATGGTCGCCATGGTAACCTTGGCTTCTTCTGATTCGGGGTTCACCGCGCGAAAATACTGCTCCAGATCAAACAAGAAGTTCTCTAACTCCTTCCCATCTCGTGCCCCAGCATATGATTTTGGCTCGGGTACTTTCATCCTTGGGTGATCAGTCGTCCCTGTGGCCTTAGTAAGCAAGCCAACCCTTGCAAATAAGTCCTCCAAATAAGCATTTGGGCACTTTTCAAAAGGGAACATTGAGTTTTGAGACCATTAGGAAAGTCTTGAAAGGCCTCTGAACCTTGATTTCCCTAACCAATGGTACTAGTCCTGACAGCGTGAATTGTGAAAAGATAGGTTTGATCCCTTTATATAGCTGAAGGGCATTTCTGTAATTTTACCGAGTAAACGGATATCCGTGGGGCGGATATGGCCAAATCTGTATCCGCCCCGATTAATAAACCGATACAGATTTAAAATCCGTATCCGCCCCAACCTCCATAGACCCTTTACCAAATCCGCCCCAAACGGAGCGAGTGGGGCGAATATCCATGAAAATTCGCCCCACTGCCATCCCTAACCCAGCTATAAGCTTTTTTTTTCCCTTCGCAGAGACTCAACCTCATTGGAGTGCTACAGTGAAATAGACAAAGGCCTAAGACCAAAAGATTGAAGACAGTATTCCTGGTTGAAATCAATATTTCCATCAACAAAACCTCCCTTTCCATATGAGCTTTTTCAAGATACCAACCAGCTTTCTCTAGTGATATATCTTGACAAAACTCTTCCCACCTGCAAACTGGACAAAGTAAGTCGATATTAACGCATATTGACAGAGAAATTAAATTAGGGTTATTTGCGGATTAGCACACATTTAAAAATGAATGTTTGACACTAAATGCTATACATAATCTCAATTTGACACCGAAGATGTGGCGGAGTTTCTTGAGTTTCACTTACCAGAAAACCCAAGACTCATTTCTATCAGTTTCTTAGGCCTCCTATCTCTTCATCGAATTCTGACTTCTACTTCAATCTCCATTCTATTCATCCAATCAAATTCGGACTCCATTCTCTTCCACACTATCTTATACATCCTTTTAATCTATTTCTTTCTTCGTTTTTCCCTTTTTCTTGCCTAGTATATTAAATACTTTTGCTTCCACTATTTTATTTTCACTCTTATATTAGATCCTTCTCATTCCTGGTCTGTTCTTCCATACTTCTGAGTCTTTCTTGCATTCCTCAAAAGTGTATTCTCTAAACATTTGTGCCTTTTATTATATGTTTATGTGTATATCGACTCTATCAGGATAAAGCGTAGACATTAACACTTTCCACTGCTGGTTCATTGTTTTCTTCTTATTTCTATCTTTGCAGGTCTCCATAGTATTTGATTGGTGGTGAGGGTGTCAAGTTCATGATAATTACAAACAAAACTAATAAGAGTATATGTAGAATGCCAACGACATGAGTATTATGCTAGTATATAAATAAAATATTGTGATATAGAACACAATCTGAACGTCTTAACGCATCTTCCCCAAATGAATAGTAAAAAGTATGTCTTCAATTCTAACTTTACTTTCCCATTTTGCCATTTATCATTCTTAATAATTACATGTAAAACAAACATACCAATAAATAGTGCCCGGGGTATTTGTGTCTTTTAGTTGAAAATACTATTACATTTTTTCACACTTTTGCCCACAAAAATTCAGATTATTTATAATCAAACCAAGACCCTCTCAATATTAGTTAATTATACCTAAATCCTTAACATAATTTATTTAAAGTCCTCCAATTATCTAAAAATTATAAATAGTCCCTTACATCAAACATTAAAATTCTCCCATTTTGCTTTCCATATTTAATAATTTTTATCATCCCAACCAGCCCCGCTTAAACATTAAAATATTGTATCTAAGCCCCTAGAGTAAGTCTAGAGAGTCTTGTTTGGGGGACTCTTTGGTTTTTTACACTTTTTACCCATTCTCTTCAACACAAACACCATCCATAGAAGGGGTAGAAATGTAAAAAAATCCCAAACAGGCACAAAAGATGCCCCTAAACAAGATTCCCTAGAATTGTTGAAACACCTAACATAATTTATTTCAAGCCCCCCAATAATCTATAAATTAAAAAATGACCCTTACAATGAACTTTTTTTATTTTTCATTTACCCATTCATATGTTTTACAATCAAAACCAGTTCTTCTGAAACATTGATTCATTATACTTAAATCTCTAATATAATAATTTAATTGAAGTCCTCTAATTATTTATAAACTATAGATAGTCATTTAAAATAGATAAAAAATATATTGAATATCAACACACATAGATCGCGTCAACGGCCAATAAGTAATTAACTGCTGCAAAAGGAGTAGATTGGCTTATACAACTGAGCGGTGGATCAACTACTTTTTCCCATCAACATCCTGTGTTCAACTTTGTGTCTGCTTCTTGTTCTCATTTCAATTTATTTTTTCAAACGAATAGATGAAGATGGAAAATGACAAAGGTGGCACTCAAAAGCACAAATATATTTACAGTTAAATGCTGCACAACTAGGCTGATTTTACTTGTCCTAAAGCAATCTGCGTTACTGTTGCATAAATTAACAACAAAATCTATTTTTCTATATTTCTTACCGAGTACATTTTTTTAATTTTATTTTTATTTTTTTGTTATAAACAAAACCCTGGTATAGAGGTTATCAATAATAATGCTTCAAATAAAACATACACGTCTATGGCACCTGTGACCTAAAAACATTTCTTAAGCTTTCATGTTCTTGTTAATTAATCAAGACTTGATACCAGGGTCTTCAGTGAACCATTACCCAGTCAAATGGAGTATGGCATGTCGCATGAATGGAGTGGAAAGTCAAAACCAACAAGATAACTAAAAATATGTTATATATAAGTAAGCTATAATTTCTTGTCTTTCGATCCAAAAAAAAAATTTATGAAAACCATAGAGTATATTTTTTACCCATGTATTATAAGACAACATTAACAAAGAAATTTATAAAAAAAAATAATGATAATAATAATAATAATAATAATAATAATAATAATAATAATAATAATAATAATAATAATAATAATAATAATAATAATAATAATAATAATAATAATAATAATAATAATAATAATAATAATAATATAACTAATTAATTTATTAAAAAAAGGTCAAACCATGATTGCGCTCATTTGAACACAAATTGACTAGCATTTTCTAATTCACTGCAATAATTGATGTAAAGGCAAAACAAAAGTATGCGAAAAAGTTGAACTCCCAAAATTGATCTTACAATGAAGGGACATGAGAAAACAATCAACACTGATACTCTCTTCGTTACTAACATGGGATTGAATTGATACTATTAATCCTTAAATGATACTCTTTTGAGCCATTTCTGAAATTATATAAATAGGATTAATAATTAGCCCTTTATGATTGATACATTACTGAGGAGGTATCCTCGTTGAAAATCAACCATCTGCCATTAAATAATATGTCGTCTTTTATTTTCTCTCTTCTATTTCTGACAAAAATGTTGACACTATCACTACACCATTATTGACAATCTTTAACCACAATTAGCATCATTTTCTTAGTGATACACATTATGTTATATTGTATCATGTACTTTCGATTCTATTCAAAATTGCAACATTATGAAATTGTCATGTGCATATCACGTGTAAGCATGTGTTACTGATTAGGAAATAAAAAAAATTGGGTAAGACTGTTTGGGAGATTTGGGACTCCAAAAACGTCTCCAAAAACTCTTAGCGTGCGCACAGAAACTGTTTGGGAGATGGAGAGTCGAACGATTTGAATCAATTCGATGGCTCTCTAGGGTTTACAAGGTGATGTATAATCTTCTTCACATTTGTACAATCGACATCTCTCTGATATTTAGCTATCTAATGAGGAAATCGATGTTCTCTGAGAAATCGAATCTTAGAGATCTGAGAAACAATCGATCTCTAATCTCTTCAGCTCTCCAATCAGTCTCAGATAATCGCACTTCATCTTCTCCAATCATTCTTTCAAGTTTCCAAAGGTAAAGGAGCTTGTGAGCGAGCGAGGCCGAGAAGCACATCAAGTAAGGTTAGTAACACGTTCCTTTCTCTCTGCATATTTTTCTTCTCTTGTTTTGTAGTAGAGCTCAAATCATGTCCAGTTCATTCGGCTTATCGTTGTTGTTCTGGCTCTTCATTTATTATTACTCATCATTGATCGAACGATCGATCCATGTGATATGTTTCGGTCTACCTACCAACTTTTCATCATTGATTGTTATTCATCATTGTTCTTTGTACTAGTGTGGGTCGGTTTAGAGGGTTTTTGTCCACATTTTCACTACTCCGTCTTGTTTACTTGAACTCTCAATATTTCATTCAAGAAAAACATGAAAATTTATACTTGAGATATGAAATTCCACATTGCATAATACACTACTCGTGTAAGTTGTGTGATCACAATTGCAATTAGCGAATGATTTGAAGCAGAATTGTGATTTGCTAGTTGTTTGGTGTTCAATTGACCAGTCGGTGTGGGAAACTCGACAACGGTAGTGGTGAACAACCTTATATATGATCGTACATATTTTTTCATAGTTACCTCACACAAACAATAATGGACAGTGAACGTGTCAAACATTTGGACATTTTCAGTTAGAGATTAAGTGAGTGTTCAACAAACACTAACCAGGTTGCGTATGTAATTAAGGTTATTTAATTGAACCACTGTGGAAGGAAAGGATATGTAGTGTGGTTGAAGGCACTAATCAAATATGCATAGGTTGGTACTTGTTTCAATTTTTTCTCACATATAAATCCAGCTCTAATATTAAACTCTTTTGAATCATATTAAACACTTGTGATTTTTCTTTTTGATATAGGTCAAAGAGTTATTTTGGGAAGTACTTAAAGTGTTTTCTTCAGTCACAATGTCGAGAATTTGCAAGTGTTTTTAGACTATTTCCAAGGAACACATGGATCATATTTGAAACACAATGATGTGACGCGAAAAGCTTTTTAAGGAACATGTCTTTTATTTTGAAACTTTTCTCTTCTCGACATTTACTTGCTTTCTATTATAGATTCTACTTTCGTAGATGTATTTCATTTGTATGCAATTGTTTACTTCTTCTTTTTCTTCCTTTTTCTTTTATCATAATTGAGTAGAAGCAATCTGGTTATGGATGCTTTTAGTTAAAAGTTGCACCTTAATTAGTTGGAAAGCATCAATGTTAGAAATTATTTCATCAAGTTACCTAGTTTTCAACACAGCCTATATGTGATGGAATGTGATATCGCAAGGACCCTTCTGCTGCTAAAAATGGATGAAGTTTTATGTTCTTAGGTTGTCTTTGATTCACTTGTTGCATTTTTCATCCTTGGGAATTCAATTAATATTTTTTTTTTTTTTTTTTTTTTTTTTTTTTGTGATTGGATATACTAAAATGGATTTCTTCAAGTAACAAGTGACTAGAATACAAAAGTATGACATTTCAGTCGCCCTTGGAAAAGTGTCTCTATGGAAAATCTAGATCAAGATAAGAACAAGGGTAATAAGAAGAATGCTATTTCAGGTTCTCTAACCCCATATCATAAATGGTTATTTAGATTTGAACAAAGCTATTGAAAGTTTAATTGGCCCTTTAAATCTGCACATTGAGATGCCAAAGATGGATGCTCTAAACAATATAAAGTTGTATTTTATAGAAATTGATATGTTTGTCAGGACTAGAGACCAACAAGAATCACTAGTCTAAATACTAGATAGCTCCATATGAGGCGGTCTCCTCCATCATCAGCTTGTGTACATAAATGTGTTCCCATAAAAAATGGCATAATATATACTCATTTTTTTTGTCTTCTCAAGGTCAACTATGGCGAGTAGTGATGATCCTTGACTGATTAATAATCTAGAAAGTCAGTATTGTCTGATAATGGTTCTATTTTATATATGGGAAACTATCGGTATAAAGTTCCAGTAAGGAAGATAGAGTAGTTGCTCTTGTAGTATGGTTTTAGTAATGTCATCATAACATATGGTTTATACTGAACTGTTTACATAACAAAAGGTCGGTATATTAAAGTTTGGGATTTTAACTGTTTTCAAAGGAACAAAACAAGAATATTTAGTCATCATTTTTTACTACTATTTTGATTTGAAGAACAAACCGACTAAAACCTGCCTTTTGTGTGAGTTTAATGGTAATTTCAAATGGTTGGAATCAAACATTTTGGAACATGGAAGATGCACTGGTAAAGTTTTACTTAGAGGGTGTTTGTCTTGATTCTTCAGTGGAACATTTTATAAGGAGTTTTGTCAAAGGAAAATTCTACTTGTCCTGTTGGATGGCTTTAGGTGGACTGCAACTCAAATCTTGTGGTGGCTACAAATTTGTTTACACTGAAAATAATCAGAGTTTTTCGAATTAGTGTGTCTGACAACATATGTATAATGAGTACAACATTTGTGTTTGAATCTTTTCTATCTGATTTCTTACTGTTGTCTGTTCATGTTTGAGTTTTGTTATATAATGTTCTAGAAGGTCAAATGGTATGAAGTTTATGTTAGATTTTTTTATTGAGCTTTATCTTACCTTATTTGCAGTGAATAATGCACAAGGACGTAGGAGTCCAGAGTATGCAACATTCTATGTATGAGTCTGTCAGAGAATTTCACTAACACTTTGCATGAGCAACTTTGGATTGTACTTTTGTTATGGATGTTGGTGAGCAGACCTGACCGTCTTACTGTTTTCATATGAGTAGTTACGCTGAAAGAAATTTTCCTGTAATTTTTGTTGATCTAGGTCTTGTTATTCTAATGAATGTCTTACCGTTTTAAGAATGACAATTTTAAAATGTCCACAACTTAAAGGCTTGAAACCATATTTAGTCCTATAAAATGTCCTATAAATATTTAGTGAGTTGATGATTTGATTCAGCAATTGTATGTTTCCTAATTACGTGTATGCTAGTTTCATGAATGAAGACAATTTCGAAAGTTATTCTATCTTCTTTTGATTAAATAAGGTTATTTTAATTATAATCTTCTTTTTTCAATTTTTTTAATCTTTTTTTTTTAAACTTGGATATCAGTATCACACTGGAGCTGTTGCAATCATCAGGTGTTACAGGTTAGCATTAGGTCTGACCCGATACAGTCAACAAAACAGTATCATGAAATGTGTGATACACTATATTGAATCACCATGAATAGTATGGCTTCCCATGTGATACAGATACGGATATTTTCAGTTACACACTGTAACAGTTACAAAAGTCTAGCTTTGGTGTAGTATATCTAACAATGATATAACGCATCCGTCGCCTGAAGAAAACAAAGATGAGAACAAGAAAATTCAAAAGAAAATACCTGCACTAATATTTTTCAATTTAACACAAGACCCTGTCGGGCAGTGAAG
This sequence comes from Berberis vulgaris, assembly GCA_963556465.1. Classification (NCBI taxonomy): domain Eukaryota; kingdom Viridiplantae; phylum Streptophyta; class Magnoliopsida; order Ranunculales; family Berberidaceae; genus Berberis; species Berberis vulgaris. The sequence continues at coordinate 54,320,482 of OY747126.1, forward strand.
GGCATCCATCCTTCTCTCTAGATCTATTTCCAAAATTATTATATTTATATATATATATTATATATACAAAACATTATGGTGTTTGAGGTGGGAGATAAAAGATGACTGAGATTTACCCAAATATAATAACTTAACGGATCACATAAAACTAAAACAACCAAGAGTGCATGGGTTCGATTCTCATACCCAAGATTTTGATATTTATTTATTTTTCTTCAATTGTTGATGGTGGTGATTAGGCATATAAGTATAAAGGATAAAAACTTAAGGGTGATCATGTTTTGACAAGTTTTAAATTTTTATCGTGCCAACGGCATAGGGAATACCATAGTTATATATGCAAAACAGGGCGGTGCTTGGGTTGGGAGATAAAAGGCGGCTAAGATTTAACTAAATATATGAATCTAACGGATCACATATAACTCAAAACACCAATAGTGCATGTGTTTGATTTCCATGCCCATTATTTTATTTATTTATTTATTTTCTTCAATTGTTGATGATGATGGTGTTGGAAACTCAAGGGTGATCATATTTTGACAAGTTTTAAATTTTAATCGTGCCAACGGCATGGGGAATACCCTAGTATATATACAAAACAAGATCGTGTTTGGAGTGGGAGATAAAAAGACGATTGAGATTTAACCAAATATATGAATCTAACGGATCACATAAAACTTAAAGAACCAATAGTGCATGAGTTCAATTCCTATGCCCAACATTTTTTAATATTTATTTATTTTTCTGTAATTGTTGATGGTGGTGATTAGAAATGTAAGTATGAATGATGAAAACTTAAGGATGATCATGTTTTGACAAGTTTTAAACTTTTATCATGCCAACGACACGGGGAATACCCAAGTAAATATACAAAATGGGATGGTGTTTAGGGTGGGAGATAAAAAACGGCTGAGATTTATCCAAATATAAGAATCTAACAGACCACGAAAACTTAAAGCACCAAGAATGCATGGGTTCGATTCCCATACCCAACATTTTTATATTTATTTATTTTTCTTCAATAATTGAAGATGGTGGTGTTGAAAACTCAAGGGTGATCATATTTTGACAAGTTTTAAACTTTTATCGTGCCAACGGCATGGGGATACCCTAGTCTATATTACAAAACATGATGGTGTTTGAGGTTGGAGACAAAAAATGGCTGAAATTTATCCAAATATAAGAATCTAACAGACCACAGAAAACTTAAAGCACCAAGAATGAATGGGTTCGATTCCCATATCCAACATTTTGATATTTATGTATTTTTCTTCAATTGTTGATGGTGGTGATTAGACATATAAAGGTGATAATGTTTTGAAAAAGTTTAAAATTTTATCGTGCCAACGGCACGGGAAATACCCTATTATATATACATATCAATAAGGAACATCCAACATACATTTCAGGATATATACATTTCATTCATTCGTAAGATGTAGTTGTAAAACCAAGATATAAAAATAGTAATAATAAAGGACAAAACTAATAATTACACGACAAGGATAACAATAATTACGTAGTTTTTGCAGCCCCTTCTCTGAATCTAATATTTCCAAATTAAACTTCACCTTACAGTCAGGACAGTAATAATCAATGTTTTCCAGGTCCTTCAAATAATTATAAAACTCAATAGTTTAGTGAGTGAAGTCCACCTTCACACTCAAAAAAGAAATAGATATAGGACCGTGAGCATAGTTTGACAAACCATCTAATGGTGGAAAAACCTTGAAAATGATACCGGGATGGGAGATAAAAGATGGCTGAGATTTAACCAAATATATGAATCTAACGGATCACATAAAACTGAAAGCACCAAGAGTGCATGGGTTTGTTTCCTATGCCCAACATTTTTTAATATTTATTTATTTTTCCTCAATTGTTGATGGTGGTGATTAGAAATATAAGTATGAATGATGAAAACTTAAGGGGGATAATGTTTTGAAAAGTTTTAAACTTTTATCGTGTGAACAGCACGGGGAATACCCTAGTTTATATTACAAATCAGGATGTTGTTTGAAGTTGGAGATAAAAGACGGTTGAGATTTATCCAAATATAAGAATCTAACGAATCGTATAGAACTTAAAGCACTGAGAGTGCATGGGTTCGATTCCCACATCCAACATTTTGACATTTTTTTTTTCAATTATTGAAGATGAAAACTTAAGAGTGATCATGTTTTGACAAGTTTTAAACTTTTATCGTGCCAACGACACAAGGAATACTCTAGTATATATACAAAACAAGATGGTGTTTGAGATAAAAGATGATTGAGATTTACTCAAATATAAGAATCCAATGGATCACATAAAAGTAAAAGCACCAAGAATGTATGGGTTCAATTCCCATACCCAACATTTTGATATTTATTTATTTTTCTTCAATTTTTATGGTAGTGATTAGGCATATAAGTATGAAGAATGAAAACTTAATGGTTATCATGTTTTGACAAGTTTTAAACTTTTATCGTGCCAACAGTACATGGAATACCCTAGTCTATATTACAAATCAAAATGGTGTTTGAGGTTGGAGACAAAAGTCAGCTGAGATTCGCAAAAATATAAGAATCTAACGGATCACATAGAACTTAAAGCACAAATAGTTCATGAGTTCGATTCTGATACCCAACATTTTGATATTTATTTATCTTGATATTTAAACTCTATTTATCGTGTTAAACTTTTATTGTGCCAATGGCACAGGGAATACCTTGTATATATACAAAACAAGATGGTGTTTGGGGTGAGAGATAAAAGATAACTAAGATTTAACCAAATATATGAATGTAATGGACCACACAAAACTCAAAGCACCGAGAGTGCATGGGTTCGATTACCATACCCAACATTTTTTATATTTATTTATTTTTCTTCAATTGTTGATGATGGTGGTGTTGAAAACTCAAGGGTGATCATATTTTGACAAGTTTTAAACTTTTATCGTGCCAACGACATGGGGAGTAACCTAATCTATATTACCAAATAGGATGGTGTTTGAGGTGGGAGATAAAAGACAGCTGAAATTTATAAAAATAATAGACCAAAGAAAACTTAAAGCACCAAGAATGCATGCATGGGTTCGATTCCCATACCTAACATTTTGATATTTATTTATTTTTCTTCAATTGTTGATGGTGGTAATTAGGCATATAAGGATAATAATGTTTTGACAAATTTTAAACTTTTATCATGCCAACGGCACGGAAAATACCCTAGTATATATTCATATCAATAGGAACATCCAACATACATTTAAGGATATATACATTTCATTCATTCGTAAGATGTAGTTGTAAAGCCAAGATATAAAAATAATAAGAATTACAAGACAAAACTAATAATTACAAGACAAAGATAACAATAACTTCGTAGTTTTTGCAACCCCTTCTCTGAATCTAGTATTTAAAAATTAAAATTCGCCTTACAGTCGGGACAGTAATAATCAATGTTGTCCAGGTCCTTCAAAAAATTATAAAACTCAATAGTTTAGCGAGCCCCTTTTCCTAATCTAATATTTCAAAATAAAACTTCGCCTTACAGTCGGGACAGTAATAATCAATGTTGTCTAGGTCCTTCAAAAAATTATAAAACTCAATAGTTTAGCGAGTGAAGTCCACCTTCACACTCAAGAAAGAAACAAATATAGGACCGTGAGCATAGTGTTACAAACCATCTAATGGTGGACAAATCTTGAAAAAGGTATCAGGATGGGAGATAAAAGACGGTTGAGATTTAACCAAATATATAAATCTAATGGATCACATAAAAGTTAAAGTACCAGCAGTGCATGGGTTCGATTCCCATGCCCAATATTTTATTATTATTTATTTATTTTTCTTCAATTGTTGATGGTGGTGATTAGAAATATAAATATGAATGATGAAAACTTAATGGTGATCATGTTTTAACAAGTTTAAAAAATTTATCGTGCGAACGGCACGGGGAACACCCTAATCTATATTACAAATCAGGATGGTGTTTGAGGTTGGATATAAAAAACGGCTGAGATTTACCCAAATATAAGAATCTAACGGATTGTATAAAACTTAAAGCACTAAGAATGCATGGGTTTGATTCTCAAATCCAACATTTCGATATTTATTTTCTTCAAATGTTGAAGGTTGAAAACTTAAGGGTGATCGTGTTTTGACAAGTTTTAAAGTTTTATCGTGCCGACGGCACGAGAAATACCCTATTATATATACAAAACAGGATGGTGTTTGAGGTGGGAGATAAAAGACGACTGAGATTTAACCAAATATATGAATGTAACGAACCACGTAGAACTTAAATACCAAGAGTGCATGGGTTCGATTCTCATACCCAATATTTTTTATATTTATTTATTTTTCTTCAATTGTTGATGATGATGGTGGTGTTTAAAACTCAAGAGTGATCATATTTTGAAAAGTTTTAAACTTTTATGGTGCAAACGACATGAGGAATAACCTAGTCTATATTGCAAAACAAGATGGTGTTTGAGGTGGGAGATAAAAGGCGGCTGAAATTTATCCAAATATTAGAATCTAACAGACCACAGAAAACTTAAAGCACCAAGAATGCATGGGTTTAATTCCCATATCCAACATTTTGATATTTATTTATTTTCTTCAATTGTTGATGGTGGTGATTATGCATATAAGGGTGATAATGTTTTGACAAGTTCTAAACTTTTATCGTGCCAACGGCACGGGAAATACCCTAGTATATATACATATCAATAGGGAACATCCAACATACATTTCAGGATATATACATTTCGTTCATTCATAAGATGTAGCTGTAAAGCCAAGATAAAAAAAAAAAAAAAAAAAAATTACAGGACAAAACTAATAATTACATGACAAAGATAACAATAATTACATAGTTTTTGACAGCCCCTTCTCTGAATTTGATATTTCAAAATTAAACTTCACCTTACTGTCGGGACAATAATAATCAATGTTTTCTAGGTCCTTCAAAAAATTATAAAACTCAATAGTTTAGCGAGTGAAGTCCACCTTCACACTCAAGAAAGAAATAAATATAGGGCCATGAGCATAGTTTGACAAACCATCTAATGGTGGACAAACCTTTGGAAATGGTACCGGAAATTTTATCACACTCTGCATGAACCCAAACTTACATCCATCACATCTTACCTGTTAAATGGAAAACCAAACAAAACATTCATCAGTGGTTTCGTTACTTTTGTAAATCCTAGGAAATTTTTTCTTTTTTTTCTAAATTGTCTCACCCAATTTCCACCATTTGAATGGTGCCAAATCTTCTTGCATATGCCACAGTACTATTTCGATTTTAATAACTACAATCATAGACGATAATTTTAGGCTATCATGTTAACAAGCAGACATTCAATTCTACCCTAGTCCAACGAAAACCATACAGACCTTGATACAATGTTTACAAAAAAGCTCGCCTTTAGGAGTTGCACCTTTGGCTGTCTTTGTAGATTTAACCAGTATGCTCAAACCACAACCGCTGCAAGGTTGCATCTCTTTCTAATGCATCAACTCCATCACAAAGCAATCGATGAGTTTGATTCAACGTGTAATTTATATACAATAGAAAAATTAGTGAGAAATGACAAACAACGTTCTTCCCATAGTGAAACAGTTTTGTCTAGTGATTTTCTATACAACCATCAGCCATGTAGAAACAGATTGTGGAGGAGTGGTGATTATATCTCTGTCAAAAAAAATTTATATCTCTGTCAAAAAAAATTATATCTCTATCAATATTCTAATTATAGGTGACGTGGAGACACAAATTTCACTTTAAAGTATATTAAAGATATACCATGTAATGCTGGTAAAAATATCGACCAGCTTGGACTGTGGCAACCAAATTAAACATATTATGAAAAAAAAATGTTAAGATGTAAAGTTTAGTATTGTATATCTTTCATGGATAGAATGAGAGTTTAAATAGACTTGTACAGGTATTGGGGTAGAGTTGTACAAGAATACAACTATCCTATTGATAAGCTTAGCTAACTACATACTTATCCTATCTAGTTGGTAGAGTTGTACAAGGGATGTGATACCAAGATTATAGGGAATACAACTACCCTATTGATAAGCTTAGCTAACTACATAATTATCCTATCTAGTTGTTACAGTTGGATAATCATCTGCCACATTAGATAAGCATAAACTCCAATACTTCCCCTCAAGTTGGAGTGTGAATGTCGAGAACACCCAACTTGGGAAATAACACCTGAAATTGATTGTTGCCCAAGGATTTAATGAAAAGATCGCCAATTTGGTTAGCTGTGGGAATGTGATGCAGGATGATTTCTAGGGTTCCTAATTTGGGTTCCTAGAGTTCCTAATTTGGGTTTCTAGGGTTCCTAATTTACTCTCAAAGTTATTTACTAAATACCCTTGAGTAATCTTTCAATTTAATTAGAAATCTTTTAGTTTCCTTTTAGGATTAGGCATTATTTTCTTTTAGGAATAGACTGCTTGTTAATTTTAGTAGTTTCTTTTTTCTTTATAGTAATATTTCAATTATAGTTTAGGAAATGATTCTGAACCCGATTTGGGCCAGGTTCTTGGCAGATTATTTCTTTTATTACGTATTTTGTTTGAGCATGATTATTGGGGTGTTGCCATTTTTGGTAAAATTCCAATAATTATGATTTTTAGCTATAAAGCCCGGCTTGTGGGCTGATTTTAAAGAGACCTTTGATTTGATAATCTTAATTGAACATTAGAGTATTTCTCTGTGTTTTGGGTAATTTTCTTGTGTTCTTCCTTGTGAATTGTCTGTTAGAACTAGCGTGCAGGATAATCACTATTTTATCCGGTGTCAGTTGGTATCAGAGCTTCAACATCTTCTTGGGGTAAGATTTTATCAGTTTTTATGGCTGGTGGTCATGGTCGTCGCGGGCAGGTTCCGAATGAGGAAACCCCTCATCGTGATCGTAACGTTAAGAATATGATGATTGAGGATTTACAGAGGCAAGTTGCAGTGTTAACCCGGCGTCTAACGACGCATGATTTTGGTAATCGTGAGATGGAAGAAGATCACGATTCTGATTTCAGTTTTGAAAACCCGTATCCCAATCATGCTCGATTATGGGAGCATGGAGAACTTATGTATGGCGAGGAGGAGCTTGGAGAGCCCGTGTATGACGATGAGGAACTTGAGGAAGACGTAGTAGACGAAACTAAAGAGTTTGGAGAGCCTGTGTATGACACTGATGAAGAATTGGATATTGTTGATGCAGATTGTTTGCAGAACAATGTCACCGACAACGGTAGCTCATCGGGGTCCAAGACTCAAAAGCATGCATCACATACTGTAATGGATCTGATGATCTATGCAACTGCAGATGGTGCAGATTACTCCTCATTTCGGTTACGCCCAAATGAAGAATTGGAGCCTTCCTACGTGTGTTTCATCCTTTTTTTTCCAGCCACCACACCGTCCAACACCACCACCATCATCGAAACCTCCTTCCTCTCTCTCTCGCACCCTGTTATTCTCTTTATTCCATCCATTACCTCCTCACCCTGTTTTGCACAACCACCGCCCCTGTTGCATCGCACTCAACAGTCGCCACCACCTTGTTCCACCTCGCGATAGAGCCAGAGAGACCAGCCGCACCACCGTCCACACACGAGCCAACCTCTGAGGGTTCCTAATTTGGGTTCCTAGAGTTCCTAATTTGGGTTTCTAGGGTTCCTAATTTGCTCTCAAAGTTATTTAATAAATACCTTTGAGTAATCTTTCAATTTAATTATAAATCTTTAGTTTCTTTTTAGGATTAGGCATTATTTTCTTTTAGGAATAAACTGCTTGTTAATTTTAGTAGTTTCTTTTTCCTTTATAGTAATATTTCAATTATAGTTTAGGAAGTGATTCTGAACCTGATTTGGGCCAGGTTCTTGGCATATTATTTCTTTTATTACATATTTCGTTTGAGCATGATTATTGGGGTGTTTCCGTTTTTGGTAAAATTCCAATATTTATGAGTTTTAGCTATAAAGCCCGCCTTGTGGGATGATTTTAAAGAGACATTTGATTTGATAATTTTAATTGAACATTAGAGTATTTCTTTGTGTTTTGGGCTATCATCTTGTGTTTTTCCTCGTCAATTATCTATTGCTATTAGCCTGTAAAATAATCGCTATTCTGCCCGGCGTCATAATGTATCTGGTTTGGAGTGTGCCATCTTGAATTTTATGACACACGAAATGGCAATCAATTTTGATATGTTTGGTACTCTCATGGAAGATGGGATTGGCAGCAATGTGCAAGGCAGCTTGGTTATCACAGTAGAGTGTTGTAGGCTTCAAAATAGGTACACCCAAGTCTGTAAGTAGGTAACGTAACCAAGTAATCTCACAAATGGCTGAAGCCATCACCCGATATTCGGCCCTAGCCGAGGAGCGAGAAACGGTAATCTTCGTTTTCCAAGAAATTGGAGAATGGCCTTACATGGTGTAATAATCATTCGTGGAATGACGAGTAATAGGACAACTTGCCCAATCAGAGTTACGAAAAATCTTTAGATCCAAAGAACTAGTAGCAGACATGAAAAGTCCTTGTCCAGGAGAATTCTTCAAATAAACGAAGTACGCGTAAAACGGCTTGAAGATGAGGTTTATGTGGTTGACTCATGAACTGACTTAGAAGATTAACTGAATAGACTATGTATGGTCTAATAATGGGAAGATAAAGGAGACGTCCAATTATCGTCGATAAGTGCTTGGATCAGATAGAAGTACTCCCTCAATATTGTTCAGCTTTGTGTTTTGCTCCATGGGGAAAGAAACTGGTTTAGCTCCAAGTAATCCCATATCTTCCAAAATTTCAAGCATATATTTTCTTTGTGACATGGAAATGCCTGCCTTTTTTCGTGCAAATTCAATACCCAAGAAATATTTCAACAAACCGAGGTCTTTGATATGAAATTGCTTGTGTAAAATTGTTTTTAGATCATGGATTGTCGATGCATTACTGTCAGTGATGAGGATGTCTTCCACATAAACAAGGACCATTGTAAACTCCCGGCGGGAACGTTTAGTAAAAGGGAATAACCAACCTTTGATTGTATAAAACCAACATCCTTGAGTACAAAAGAGAATTTTGTAAACCACTGATGTGAGGCCTATTTTAAACCATATGTAGATTTATTTAGGCAACATACTGTTGTCCCCCTGTTTAGAAAAGTCGGGTCGAAGTTGCATGTATACTTCCTCATTCAAACCACCATGTAAGAATGCATTTTGGACATCTAGTTGGTGAAGATGCCAATTTCAAATCGTAGCAAGAGCAATGACACTCCGAATAGTGACAAGTTTCACCACAGGAGCAAATGTATCATGATAGTCCAAGCCTTCCTTTTGATTGAATCCTTTTGCGACAAGTCGCACTTTGTATCGTTCAATAGAACCATCAAAACGATATTTGACTTTGTAAACCCATTTACAACCAATTGTTTTTTTATGAGTAGGGAAAGTAGTAAATGTCCATGTATTATTTTTGTCAAGGGCTCGAATTTCATTTGCCATGGCCTCACACCATTTCAAGTCGTGCACCGCCTGTGAAAAAGAAGAGGGTTCTGGAATAGAAGACACAACTGAGACAAAATGTTGGTGAGATGGAGAAAGTTTATTATAACACAAGTAATTTGATAAAAGGCGGTGAATACCTTTTGTTGGACCTTCCGTTGAATGTGACACGGAATGACGTGGTACAATGGCACTAGAACAATGGTGTTCAAGTAGGTAGGATGGTGGTTGTCGAGTGCGATTGGATACACGAGGAGCTGCAGGTAATGGAGTGCTACTGACTGCATCAATTGAAGATGTTGGATGTGGATTGACATTTGGAGGGACATTTGTATGTGTAGTGGTATCTGTGAGTTGATTAGTAGGGATAATTGAAGTTGAAGGTACTTCATTGGTGGGAGATGAATCATTGTTGGATGAATGAGGTAAGTCAGGGATGGGTAATGGAAACACATGAGAAGAAGATGAAGGAGTTATTGTTGATTTATGATTGGAAAATGGTAGAGTGTTTTCATGGAATATGACATCTCGGCTGGTAAAAAACTTTTTATTTTCAAGATCGAAAATATGATAGCCTTTTTTACCATAGGGATACCCAATGAAAACCCATTTTTGAGCTCGAGGATCAAACTTATCACGGAAATGAGATAATGTAGATGCATAACATAAACAACAAAAAACTCGTAAATGAACATATTTTGGTAGTTTTCCAAACAATAGTTCATGTGGAGTTTTGTTTGATAACATGGGGGTTGGGATGTGATTAATAAGGTAAACTGCAGTTAAAATACATTCACCCCAAAAAGAAATTGGAAGGGTTGCTTGAAAATGTAAAGCATGTGTCGTTTCTAGAATGTGACGACGTTTGCGTTCAACGACACCATTTTGTTGTGGTGTTGCAATGCAACTATATTGATGAACAACACAATTCTCTTGGAAAAAAAAGATCGAAGGAAATGAAATTCTTATCCATTATCAGATTGCAATTCTTTTACTTTGCAATTAAACTTAGTTTGAACCCAAGCAAAAAATTGTCGAAGCAAAGCTTGAGTTTCGGATTTGAAACGCATTAGGAAAACCCATGTGCATCATGAATAATCATCAACGATAGTGAGGAAATAACGTGCTCCTGATGAAGAGGGTGTGGAGTAACCCTTCCCAAATATCACAATGAATTAAATCAAATGGTGCAATAGATTTGATTTCACTCGACGGAAATGACGATCGAGTTTTCTTAGCACGTGGACAAATATCACAATGATAAGAAGAATCACTAGAAATTTCAGCAACATCTTTTTATAAAAAATTCAACGTACTTGGGGAAATGTGGCCTAATTGCCAATGTCAAACATCAAAATTAACTACGTTTATTGATGAGCTAATACTAGGATTTATTGATGATTTACCGCTAGATATGGGAAATGCTTGAAAACGATCGAGACTACCATATACTTTAGCCACTCCAATCGTCATCTTTTGGGAAAGGTCTTGGAAAACACAAGAGGTATTAGTGAATATGATAGAACAAAGTTGAGAAGAAGTAAGCCTGCTTACCAAAATGAGATTAAAGCTAAAAGACATGATACATAATATGTTGTGTAGCTGAATAAGAAAAGTCAGCTGGATAGTACCAATATGAGTAACAGGTGCAAGCATGCCATTTGGAAGTTTAACATGTGGGATATCAGAAGCTGCAATATATGAATGAAACAAACTAGGATAAAAGATCATATGGTCAGTAGCACCAGTATCTACAATCCAAGAATATTTGGAAGTGAAAACATGACAACAAATGGGCATACCTGCTAGGTTTGTGGATGGTTGTGTATTACCTTCTTTAAGTAAGGCCAAAATCTTTTGGTATTGGTCATGAGTAAAAGACTGAGCACCGTGTTCTGGAGTAGAGTTACGGCAAATGTTCGTACCCGACCATAAAGTTTCTATGAGTTATTGGTCATAAAGTTTCACTAGAGTTTGTCATTTTTATTGGGATTTGTGAAGAAGAGAGATACTTTCCCGATTCTATTGTTGAAACTAGAGATAAAAAACTGTTGAATGCAAGAAAATCATATCCTGTATGTTGTAACATTACATTCGGACATATAAAAATAGCTGAAATGTTATTGAAGGCATTCAAGAACTCTATACCATGGGATGTGATGATTATACTAAGGACAATATCAAAGGTACCAGAGTGTTATGTTGCCATTAGCGACCACCTTCATCCATTTTCATTTCTGAAAATTCTTCAATTGTAGATTGTTAGATTTTTTTTTTCTTTTTTATCATGCTTTGAGGACATAATCAGGGACTTCAAATTGTTTCACTACGAACAGAGTATCCGATGTTCTTGTACAAGTGAGAACCACCCAGGTGGGAAAAGTAAAGCTCAATAACAAAGCATCATTGAGAATAAGAAGGGGTATTAGCATCACCTCAATAAGCGCAGAATCTCTTTGGCTCTAGCACTAAAACTGTGGTTGGTTGCACCGAGAAAATATCATGGGAAAACCATATATCTCTTCACAAGATTACACGTAAAAATATGTATAAGCTTATTTACACTTTAAAATCACTCACGAACTTACCTTGTTTTCCCCTATGTACCGTACATTTTATTTCTCAACTCCAGCACTCAAACAACTTACCTTGCTTTCTCATCTCTCCTAGAATTTCCCTCTGCAATCAAACTCAGTAACTTGCCAATGACAAAGTCATTCAAAATAAGCCACTCAATGTACCTTGTTCTGAGACTGACACTCCTGCTCTTTATTAGAATCATTGACTTCCAGGATCCCTCCAGGAATGCATTGATTATGCTTCCCTGAAAATGAATGGGTATATGTAAATCCATGTTCTGCGAGGAAAGCCTCTTCTATAGCCATCCTAAAATCACCAGGCTTTCTCTTATGCAACTGCGTATGCCGTTGAAATCTGGAGAACAATTATTTTTTCAACTCAGAATAAGTATCACCAGTAATAAAAGCTAAGGTAAACAAAATAATTAGTGGGTGCTGAAGTTACATACTTGTCAACATAATCTGATGCAGTCAATTTTTGCTCCCTGCTTGACCTTGATTTGCTTAGTGAATTACAACTCTATTGTACTGCAATTGGTGCATTGGTTTTTGAACGTTAATACTTTTTTTGGTTCCGTTATCACAAAGCTGCTCCAAAATTGGCATGGTTCCAAGATGTAGAATCTATGTTGAATCACCACTTAGTGAGGAGGAGTTTCCTTAGGTAGTCACCGACCTACAGTTATCCTTAAACTTTCGTGCTTGGTGGAGAAGAAGCGAACAAAGGTATGCTCACTTGTTGTCTTGTTATTTGCCTCGAGTTGGGATCACTCGCCAGCTAGGTCAGATTTTTGCAACTTTGTATGAGAACATATTACCCATCTTCGGGGACAAGGGGCAAAGGAACGTACACGAGCCACAGACCATCGTTGTGATGGCCGATGGCACTTCGATGCTAAAGTAATACAGGGATCTGAGGAAGGCATAATGCTGTAAACAAGGAATTTGTAGCGTACCTTAGCTTACGAACCTCATGTCTTATTTATAGTGTTGGAGTCTTGGTTTGACCAGGTCATCGGTGGCGTAATTTAGAGAAGAAGATCTTCATGGAGATCCTTCTCTAATTAGGAGTTATGTCGTGAAGGGAAGTTTCCTTGTTAGACTTGTGCTCCTAGATACACGGGAGATAGTTCCCAATCAAAATGTTGTCAAAGTTTCTATGTGCAACGTATACCTTGGTATTTGCTTCCAAGTTGGAAGCAGAGTGTTGTTGTCTTGCCTGTCCGAAGCTCATCCCCGATATATTTGCCTTAATAGGGCTTACGGCTATTGGGGATAGCCATGAGACGCGTGGGCTTAGCAGGATGTAATGATTTGGGTACGTCTGGTGGACTGCATTGTGCATGCTTGAAACCTCTTGGACTGGATCAATGTTGGGCTGACGCTCAGACCTATTATTTCTCGAGATCATCCTGACACATGTACGGTGTGGAGAGATGACATTTTGGTGTATCATCAGCTACTCCCTCGAGTTAGTGGGCCATCGTATCGGTTTAGTAAGTCACTTCTTGAAAAGATGTGATGCTCATGATGATTGAGTCTGAATCGTTACTTGAGCGGTGTGCTTCATTAATTTAGTGTGCGTCAATTTAGTGGAGAAGAGGCGGGAAACCAATCCCTATTTAGATCTCCCTTTCTGCAGAGATTGACTCTTCCATTTCTTTGCCTTTAAAGACTCCATTCTGTTCGTCTTTTGATTGAATATTTGTTCACCTTTTTCATGGCTCACCAAAATCATCTTGATGATGAGCTTCTAGCCAAGGGCCTCTAGTTCTTTGAAGATAGGTCAATTTCTGAATCGGGCCTTGCTGATATTCGAAATACATTCGGGGTCTCTGATGACTTGCCATTCTATACTCTGAGTGATGATCAACGCTGATGTTTCCTCCAGAAGGTTCGTCTATTTGCACCACAGGATACTTCAAACTGGAGTATGTTTTCCTATTCTTGACGAGATCCGGGGCTTCCTGGATTTTTTTTTGGAATCCCTCCTTTCCAGTTGGTACCTAATGGTACAAGATTATCCTTCTCATATTGATCAGGGCGAAGGATGTTGGTGTCCGCGTGACTCCGAGGGTGATCTAGTTGTTGACTTCCCCTCGGCTGAATGATCACGCCGTTTGCAAGATGATGTCGTCGGCTTGCTTTGGGAAGTTCTCGGATGACTTCTAATATTGGCAGAAATACTGCTTCTTAGCTCTTTCGAATTTGAAGTACTTCGAGTTCAAGGGTCGTCTGCTTGAGCAAGAGTTCAAGCCACTTCGTAAGTATAGTTTCACCTTCTGATTTCGTTGCGTTGATTGTATGTTGATCATCGCATGCGTTTCTTTGTAGGGAGGTTCTCCACTACTCCTCTTTCTCCATAGGAGCAAGTCACTATGAAGGCATTCTGCGACATGCTGTGGATGAGGGTGGAGGATGTTATATGTCCTACTAACTTGAGGCGCAGTGGACTGTGGGCTAACTGGCACGTTGCCCCCACTCATTACAAAGCACCAAAGGTTAAATTCAAAGGTGGAGCCTCTTCCAGGAAGAGGAAGGCTTTTAAAGTTAAGGGTATTGCCTTGCCTGTCACAGAAGGGCTTTCTGAGATGCTTGTCTCTTTCATAAGCTCGAAGAGGTCTCGAGCTGGGGCCGAGCCAACTCCCAAACAGTCTGTTTCAGTAAAGGAGGAGCGTGAACCTGACCGGACCGCTGAGACGGAGGTTGTTGTATCTGGTTGGGAGAAGGACCATCTGTGGTTAGCAGGGGTTATAATGCATCGAAGCTGAGTACCGAGCAGGCTGAAGCTTTGAGTGAGAAGTTGATGTTGGCTGTTGTGGCGGCTTCTACTGGTGTTGACTAATCCAGAACCATTTTATTTGAAGGTTCTGATAAGGATTCGCTCGAGATCCCAGAGTTCAATCATTTTGCTGGTGGATCATCAGATAATGGTCGTGGTAGCGTGGGCCATCCCTCTTCTAGGCCGCATTGCTCCCTATCTCGCTCTAGGCCGCATATCAAAGTGATGGATGGTCCGTTGAACAATTCATTTCCTTCTCTTCCTTTGGATTCTGCTGAGCCGGCTCGCAATAAAGGGTCGACTGCTGGTGACAAAGGGAAAGCCGTGGATGAAAGCCTAGGTGCGGTGGCAACTACAAAGGGTGGTACTGGCATGATTTCACATCCATAAGAGCTCCATCCGGATGTGCGGATGAGTTTGTTTGCTCCGGACGTAGTAAAGTTGAGCAACCAGGCCTGGCACCAGGAGGTTGACGTTGACTATGCTTCGAGAAAGCATATAAGCAGGCGTTACAATTGGCTGATGAACCACTCTTTGAAGCCCGATGTGGATACACTGGAAGGGCGTATGAATAAGGGTTTGAAACACCTTATGCTAAGGATGCCCCATTTGAGCCAAGTGGTCAATATTGGGACAAAAGTTGAGGCGGCTCGTGAAAGGGCATACACCACAGAGCGTGTCTTCTCGAATATGCAGAAATCGTATTCTTATGTACTTTTTCGTGATTGAGTTGCGGAGAAAGCAGATTGAGGAGAGGAGGCTATAACAGTGAGCCGTTGATGCTGAGACTCAGAGGGTTCGTCTAGAAGCCCTTGAGTTAGATTTAGCTGAAGCGGTGTCTGCAAGGGACAGATTCAGACAAGAGTTGAACTTGGTTCGCTGTGATCTTGAAGTTGTACGGGAAGCTTCGGCTAAGATGCGCTATGAATTGCAGTATTTTGTTGAGGATAACACATGAATGAGTCTGAATGGGTTGTGATGCATTAATTTACTAGCACACAACTTAATACTCTGCTTTGTGATTGTAGTAAAGAATAAGTATGGAACGTTTTGGACCAAGGATTACAGGGCTTGCTATCTAGCACTAAGGATAACTAAGAAACAACTAACAACCTAATTAAGAAAATATTTGGGGATTAGATTTTTCTAATTTTAAACTAAGAAAATAACAAAGAAGATTGTAATAAAACTTAAGAAGTAGATGATGAGGAATTAGCTAAGGGTTTATCTCCACACACCAAACATATGGTTATAAATCAATCATTAATAATCACT
Organism: Berberis vulgaris; assembly: GCA_963556465.1. Lineage (NCBI taxonomy): Eukaryota > Viridiplantae > Streptophyta > Magnoliopsida > Ranunculales > Berberidaceae > Berberis > Berberis vulgaris. The sequence goes on from OY747126.1 coordinate 54,336,642, forward strand.
TGCTAACTCATGAAAGACAATGCTCAAGATTAACCGTGACACCACTGCATTAATCTTATTATTTTCGCAAATTCATTGAACTAAACGAAGTGTCGCTTTCAAACATTTCTTTTCATGCTATCTAATCAGGAATAGCAAGTTAGATAACAATCCAAGATCATTAAGTTCAATGGAAAATATGAACACTGACTAGGCAATCACAAGTATGATCAACATCTTGTTCTAAACCTAGGTTTTTACTTAACCTTAATTACAACCGTTCCTTGGTATATACTACTTGTGAGTAAAAGATTATAACAATTAGATGAAACTCTCCTTTACTCTAGCCCCAGATCTTAGCATGCTTACTAAGTTGGCAACCTTAACAAACATATACAGAGAAGTTCTCTATAAAGCAGTTAAGCAAAACACAATCACTAATCATCAAGGAAAATTAAATTCAGTTAATTCATAAAGCACGTATTAGGGGCTTCAAATCCACCCCTAGCTAAAAGGGAGTTTAACTAGACATATTAATCATGTTTGAATAACAATACATAATTAACTTTCAAACTAAAAATAAAAGAATGGGTAGAAGGAATGTTATCGCCTGATCCGTGGTGGTGCAAGTGGAATGCTAGGGTGCAAATAGCTGGAAGAAGAGAGTTTTAGATCTCATCTTGTTCACAATCTCTGCTTCAGATTGCTTCTATTATCTGTGAGTGGAAAAGGGTTCCGCAAGGGTGGCTGGTGACGATAAGAGAAAGCGAAAGAGATGTTGGAGGTGTGAGATTTCGAAAGATAGAGGGTATGCGATCTGGTTGTGAGCGAGGGTTTCAATGAATGGCGAAGAACACAGAGATGATGGATCTGTGTTGTGTGATATGTGAAGAGAGAAAGGGAGGCTGCGAGCTGGGTTTGCAATGATGGGTGATGGTGGTGGTCTGTGGCGTTGGTTGAATTGCGAGGATGGGTGTTGCGGCTGTGATTGCGAGGCGTGATCTCCAAAGAACCAGGTATTAGTCCTTTTATCCCCGGTTTCTCTAGTTCCTGGTTCGTTTACAATTGCTTGCGCCACAAGATCTTTTAAATTTACACCAATTTGCACTTATTTTGGAATTTTGATACTAAAAACCTACAAGAACACAAAATAGTAATAACTGCAAAATTAATAAGAAATAGCTACAAAATATATATATAAATATGGTACTAAAATAGCATAATTATGCTCCTATCAAATTCTCCCACACTTAGCTTTTGCTAGTCCTCGAGCAAATCAAAGAAACAAGAATAAAAGACTCAATGACTCAACCCTAAACTTTCCAACATTTGTCTTAGATATTTTCAACGGATCATGACATGATAAGATTCTTTACAAACAGAAGATAAGGTTCAAATAATTTGTAAACTAATACACGTTCGTAGAAATGATATAAAAATTCATAATTAAATCAATCCATGCAACGGGTGATACTCAACACATGCCAAAAAGAATTAACCAAAAAAAATCTCATTTTTCCACTGATTATTTGGTAAAATCACTCTTTCTAGTTATATGTGAGAGGATTGATGTAAAAGGGAAACAAATAGCTCACATATGATATAATAAGAAATAAAGACATTTTCTGACATTTTTTTTCTTCTTCAGACATATGATCTAATGGAAGGAATGCTACTACTTGAATGCAAGAACTAGTGACACCATATGCTCATACCTCATTCAAATATCCACATCATGACATTTCACAACATACTCAATCAAAATGTCTCAAATCAGGTTGTAATGGGGCCAAGGGGTCAAGGGAATAGAAAGAACGGATAAAGAAATAACAAAGGGCTTAAAAAAATGGTGGGAGCATTCAATAAGATTGGAGAAATTAGCAAAGAATCACATGGTTCAAGACATACAAATTAAATGCAACATTGGTCCATCAATTCATGTTGGAAAGGGAAGAAGTGGCCTACTGATAATGAAGAGTTTAAGCCATTATTGTATCTACTGAAAATGAAAAGAACTGGACTATCTGTATAATAATGAAATATTGAATGTGTATAGACAAGGGCTTGTATACCTTTCTAACTTTTACCAATCTTTTTTTCTTTTTTTTTTGACATCTCCTTCTTCTTGAACTATCTACCATAAGGGCCTTCCCCCACACTTTATTTTCAACATATTTTGAACCACAATAAAGTCTCTACAAATCAAATTGTGCTTCACTCTTCTGATTAGGTTAGGTAGGAAAATTAGATCGAAACAAAAAGGCTTAGTAACAGGCTCATGGATCGAGCTTATTTGGCAATGGTGGAAACTAGGTGTCTTTATCATGTTAAGCATGTGCAATTCAATATAATGCTTTGAACGAAATTAATAAAATTTCTAGTGTTTAGTTCTAAATTTTTAATGCAATCCATGTAACAACCCAAAAAAAAAAACAAAATGAGATCATGCAACAATTATTATTGACAAAAGAAATGAAAGATGATCTAACTAAAAACGCTAAGAATCAAAGAACAATAGGCTCAAAACTTACATATGGGTTATATTGAGTTAAACTCAATTAAGCATGCTATGAGTACCAATTACTCAGTTGATTACATGTGAATTCACATATGATAACCATGAATAAGCATTAACCAAAGAATAATGTTTGGACCTTAAAACCAATGGTGTGTTGGCCTAGTGGTTAGGGCTGTGTGGGTTTGACCCCCACGTCCTAGCTTCGAATCCCACCGGCGGTATGGTTTGTTTCTAATGGGTGTTGACCTATAGGTCGCCCAGTTGATAGGTTATGGGATCCTTAAAAACCCAGCTTGCCTTTCAAAAAAAAAAAAAAAATGTTGGACCTTAAATCATGCTTATAAATCACTTTAAAGTCATGCAATTAAAAACCAAATCTCGTCATTGTGTTGGAAAGTATCCTAAGACTCAAAACAACTATAATTTTTTTTAACTGACACTAATACCAACAAAGAAAACAAAAATCAACATTTTTTTAATGGACTTACACTTTTTAAATTTTTTTTTAAAACAAAAATAATGTTGCTCCCCCACACTTAAACATGACATTATCCCAAATGTTAACAGATTATAGCACATGCAATGAAAATTTAAAAGAGGAAAAACAAACTATTAACAAATACAAGAAAAAATAACGAAAATAAAATAAATGGATAGAGAAAACAAATCTGATTGGGTTGCTTCCCAAGAAGCACCTGTTTTAACGTCGTACAGCCTGACGGTATCTCCGATTAATCCTAAGAACAAGTGGGAACATGAAGTGATACGTCCTCCACGTCATGTTCCACAAATGACTCATAATAGAGCTTATGTCGATGCTCTTTCACCTTAAACTACTTATTGGTTGTGACACTCTTAATCTGTATAGCACCATGGGGAAAAACATTAGTAACAATGAAAGGACCAACCCCTTTAGAACATACCTTACCAGGTCTAAGACATGATTTAAAAAATAAGACTTTCTTTCCAACAACAAAAGTTTGTCCACAGATCATCTGATCATGAAAAACTATGGTGTTCTCATTGTAATTGCTTTTACTTTCATAGGCCTCATCCTGACTATTTCTGAGCTCATTCAACTACAATTTCTTCCGCTTCTTTGTGTCATAGGAAACTCTATTCCTCTCATATCCAATGGCAGAAGTGATGGTGGTCTCAAATTCATCATTGTTTCTGACGTCTAACAATTTTTTGGTCAAATTGTCAATCGCATTAATAAAAAAAACAAGAATGATTATTAGTAGTGATGTAGTCATTTTTCGCTCCCAGCTCTGACCTATTCCCGCTGACCTGTTTAACCTGCACAAGTAGCACACATGAGCCACAGATCACCGTGGGGTGGCCGATGGCACTCCGATGCTAAAGTCAGACAAGGATTTAAAGAATGTGTAATGTTCTAACAAGGAATTTGTAGCGTACCTTAGCTTACCAACCTCATGTCTTATTTATAGTGCAAGGAGTCTTGGGTTAACAAGACCTTTATAGGCGTAAATTATGAACGATATCTTCGTGGAGACCCCTCTCTAATTAGGAATCGTGCTATAGAAGAAAAGTTCCCTGTTAGCTCCGTGCTCCTAGATATGCGCAGGATAGTTCCCAATCCGAGAGCATTTCGTGGAAGGGAGTTTTCCTGTGTGGAAGATACTCTTGTGTTTGCTTTCTAGTTGGAAGCAAAGAGCAGTTGTGGTTGCCCGTTCAAAGCAGATCCTTGAGATACTTGCCTGAAAAGGGCTTACGGGTATCGTGGATAGCTGTGAGACGTGTGGGTCTAGCGTGCTGTGAGAGTCTGAGCCTGTCTGGTGGGCTGAAGTTGAGCGGGTTGAGGACCGCTCGGGCTAGATCCGTATTGGGTTGTTACTTGAACTCGTGGTTCCTCGAGATCATCATGACACATGTATGGCTCAAGGGTGTGACCGTTTTTATGTATCATCAAGTAGGATACCTCGTGGCTTCAAAGATGTTGAAGCCAATCACATGACCATCAAATTCCATGGTAAGTTTCCCAGCATGCACATCAATATTTTTCCTTGTAGTTTTCATAAAGGGCATCCTAAAAGAAGAGGCAAACATGCTGGAAATGTCGAATCTTTCATCTCAAGCACATAGAAATCTGATGGGAAGATCAAATGGTTAATCTACACCAAGACATCTTCCAACAAACCTCAAGGATATGCATTAGAATGGTCAGCCAATTGAATAATAACACCATCATCTTTTAGCTTCCTGAGATTCATAGAGCGATAAATAGAATACGGCATAACATTAATGGAAGCACTTAAGTCTAACATTGCATTTTCAATTTTAGTATTACCGATAACACAAGAGATAGTGAAACTACCTGGATCCTTATACTTCGGCGGCAATTTCCTCTGAAGAACTGGAGATACATTCTCACTCACCTTAACCACCTTTCCTTTTCGAAGTCGTCTCTTTGTTGTGAAAGGCTCCTTGAAATTTTTTGCATATAGGCACTTCCTTAATAGCATCAAGAAGCAGAATGTTGACCTGGACTTTCAAAAAGTTTCCAAGATTTCCTTCTCATGTTCATCTTTCTTAGACTTGGCAAACTTGTCTGGAAAAGGCACAAAAAGTGGAGAATGATCAGCAAAAAATGGACTTGGAACACTCACCTTCTTAACTTGGGGCTTTGGTGTCTCAATGGTGTCTAGATCATCCTCTTGTAACCTAGCTTCCCTATTTCAGCTTTGTTTAGGGACTATTGGCTTACTCTCAATTTGCCTACCACTCCTCAATGTAATTGCTTTTACGGTTTCAAACCTACCTTTTGAATTTGGAATGGTAAAACTAGAAAGTTTCCCTTGCTCGCGAATTTGTCCCATAAAGTTAGCTATTTGTCCCATTTATAGCTTCAATCTGCTATATCTTTTACTTGGTTCTGCTGAGAAATAGTTAACGATTTTTAGAATCTCATCATAATTAAGGGACGTGCCTTAATTGTGCTGAGATGGTTCCGACGTCTCTTGAAAGAAACCACGGGGTGGCCTGGTATAGGCTTGTTGCTGAGGTTGTTATGAATTTCTCCATTCAAAGCTGGGATGATTTCTCCAACCTTTTTTGTAAGTGTTAGAATAAGGATTATTCCTATAATGATTTTGCCCCTGAAAACCTACTGCATTAACATTCTCCCAACCGCCATTCTCAATCAGGCGAGGGCATTGATCATATGGATGTCCTGGCATGGTGCATACCTCACAGACTTGTGCAACTCCTAGCACGTTCGGCTTCCCCAAGGCCTTAGACACAAGTATAGTAAGATTAGCCATTTGAGCTTCCAAACTAGAATTAGTACTTACCTCATGGACTTGGCGTGAATGGTCTCCAATTCCTTCATACTGTTGGGCATTTAAGGCTCGGTTTGCAATCAAATTCTTCGTTGCTACTGGAGTTTTATCAACCAAAGCTTTTCCTGCCACTGCATCTAACATCTAACATATGGCGTGGACATGATGCTATGAGAGTTTTGAAGCGCTCATAGTATGCTGGATATGATTCTTCTAGACCCAGCTGAATACCACTTATTTTCTTCCTCAACAAGATGATTTTTGAAGTTGGAAAGTATTTATCTAGAAACACATTCTTCATGCTATCCCAAGAGTATACTGCTCCAAAAGGTAGTTCATAGAGCCAATCTTAGGCCTATCAGCCAAAGAAAAGGGAAATTCTCTCAGCTTCAGGATGTTCTCATCCACAGTGATTGGCCTCATACTAGAGTATACAACTTTAAATTCCTTTAAATCTTTATTTGGATCCTCCATAGAAAGACAATGATACTTTGAAATATGGTGAAGTAGGCTGGATTTCAGCTCGAATGACTCTGTCTTACCCTGCATTGTTGTTGGATACTGAATGCACAGAGGCACGACATTGTCGAGCTCTTTTAATTCAAATTCAAAGCTAGACGTTGTGACTCTTTCGTTTATCTCATTCGTCTTCTAAATGTTTTCTCAGGCTCCGAATCAAACTCTAATAAGTTCTCACCGGATCTCCTATTGTGCATGAAGTAGTATCTGATATAAAGACAGAAAAAAATCAATAAAAAGAAAAAAATTAATAAAATAACTAATGAAGTAATTAGCTAGGGGTGATTGTAGTAAAAAAAACTACTGAATTAATTCCCCGGCAACGGCGCCAAAAATTGATGCACTAATTTACTAGCACACAACTTAATACCCTATTTTGTGATTATAGTAAAGAAAAAGTAGGGATCGTTTTGGACCAGGGATTAGAGGGCTTGCTAACTAGCACTAAGCATAACTAAGAGACAACCAACAACCTAATTAAGAAAATATTAGGGGATTGGATTTTTCTAATTTTGAACTAAGAAGATTATAATAAAACTTAAGAAGTATATGATGAGGAATTAGCTAGGGGTTTATCTTCACACACCAAACATATGTTCATAAACAATCTTCAATAATCACTTGCTAACTCGTGTGAGACAATGCCCAAGATTAACCGTGACCACACTGCATTAATCTTATTATTTTCCGAAATTCGTTCAATTAAACTAAGTGTCTCTTTCAAACTATTATTTTCATGTTATCTAATCAGGAATCACAAGTTACATAACAATCCAAGATCATTAAGTTTTATGGAAAATATGAACACTTACTAGGCAATCATAAGTATGGTCAACAACTTGTTCTAAACCTAGGTTTTTTCTTAACCTTACCTACACTCCTTGGTATTTACTACTTGTGAGTACAAGATTATAACGATTAGATGAAACTCTCTTATACTCTAGTTCTAAATCCTAGCATGTTTACTAAGTTGGCCACCTTAACAAACATACAAAGAAAAGTTATCTATAAAGCAGTTAAGCAAAACACAATCACTAATCAGCAAGGAAAATTAAATTAATTCATAAAGCACATGTTCGGGGCTTCGAATCCACCTTAGCTAAAACGGAGACAGCTAGACATATTAATCATGTTTGAATAACAATACATAATTAACTATCAAACTAAAAATAAAAGAAATGGTAGAAGGAACGTTGTCACCTAATCCGTGGTGGTGCAAGTGGAATGCTGGGATGCAAATAGATGGAAGAAGAGAGTTTTATATCTCATCTTCTTCACAATCTCTGCTTCAGATTGTTTCTATTTTCTGTGAGTGGAAAAGGTTGCGCACAGGTGGCTGGCGATGATCAGGGAAAATGAAAGAAAGGCTGGAGGTTTGAGATTTCGAGAGAGAGAGGGTGCGCAATCTGGTTGTGAGCGAGTGTTTCAATGAATGGCGAATAATAGAGAAATGATGGATCTGTGTTGTACGATCTGTGAAGAAATAAAAGGGGGTTGGGAGCTGGGTTTGCGAGGATGGGTGATGGTGGTGGTCTTTGGCATTGGCTGAATTGAGAGGATGGGTGCTTGCTGCTGCAATGATGGGTGTTGTGGCTATGATTGCAAGGCGAGATCCCCAGAAAACCAAGTATTAGTCCTTTTATCCCCAATTTCCCTAGTTTCTTGGTTTGTTTACAATTTCTTGCGCCACAAGATCTTCTAAATTTACACCAATTTGCACTTATTTTGGAATTCTGATATTGGAACAAGAACACAATATAGTAATTACTGTTAAATTAACAAGAAAAAATAGCTACAATATATATATATATATATATATATATATATATATATATGGTACTAAAATAGCATAATTATGCTCCTATCAGGTTGCCCAGAGATAACAGTTAGAGGTCGACGTGGAATTCAATGATTGAAAAGCGAGGAAAGCTAGGGACCAACTTTTGTTGGAGCAACATGAGCTTAGCGCAGTTAAGAGTAGCATGGTAATGGAGCAGTCTCAGGTTAATGCGTTGACACACAAGCTAGAGTTGTTAGAGCGTGAACTTACTGAAGCAAAGGTGCGTGAGGAAGAGCTTCTCAAGGCGCATGGAAAGTATGAATTCCGTTGGGTCGTGCATGGGAGATTAAAATTATTGGCATTGATGAAGGAAAAACATCCGGAGTGGGACCTTGCTTATTATAAGACGATGTCTTACGCAGACTTCGAAATGGTTTTTGCATCATCAGAAGACGAGGGCAATTTGGATCATGGCACTCAGATTGAGGCACGTATGGACGCAACTCCTGCTCCTTCCCCTGCCAAGTTTAGTTCCTCCGTATTTTTACCCCCTCCTGATGAGGAGTAGATTTTTCACATTTGCACTTTTTGTTTCAACTGTTAATGAAAATAGGTTTATTTTGAGTTTGTTTTGTACCCGCACTATGTCTGGTCTCTCTATTGCACGCTTTTCATTTTGCTTTGTCATTTTACTTTGACATAGATCTGGTTGGGTTAACAGGAAGCCAAGTGGTCTGTCTGTTGTTCAGAGTTTGACCATTTATGTCGCGAATGATTCAGACTTGCTCTTCGGTGAGGTCTCAGAGTCATTATCGCTCGGTTACATCCAATAGTGGGCGTTCTGCGGATGGTTTGGCAGTGGGTTACGCTACCCAAGCCATAGCTCATCCTTAAGGTAAGCCATTAGAGACTTAAGTTGTGTATCTGACTGCCAGTTGCGGTTGCTGGCATGAATGAACTGTGACAGCCGAGCACATGCGTTGTATTTGAGCTAGAGCGTTTGTCTCGAGTCAAGTTTCGTAAGCTCAGGCTGACATACCTTGTAGCATTCGTCTGCGTGTTGGCGGCTTGATTTTTAGCTGGCTCGATTGGCCATTGCTTATAATGGAATGTCAGCCTGTGTAGGCATGAGGACGCTGCTTGAGCTATAATTTACTTTAGCGACCGTTGTCTTGAGAGAGAGCAGTGGTCGCATGGCGAGCCATTGACATTAGTCGGGGCTGACTGGGCTCCCACCTTTTGAAACATTTATACCCGCGCAGAGTGGATTACAGGTTTGGGATGTAAGAATTTGGCGATCATGGTCTGTTGGAGAGAAATGATCCCGTGGTTAGCCGTCGTCATCAGTCAGAGCTGACTAGACTCCCACCTTCCGAACCATCAATACCCATGCGGAGTGGGTTACAATTTTGGGAGTTTTCGGCGACCATTGTCTATAAAACAACAGTGGTCCCATGGCAAGCCGTCGACATCAGTTCGGGACTGACTATGCTCCCACCTTCCAAATCATCTACACCCGTGCGCATCGAGCTACAAATTTGGGAGTTTTCAGCCACCATGGTCTGTAAAAGAGCAATGGTCCCATGGCAAGCCGTCGACAACAGTTCGGGATTGACTATGCTCCCACCTTCCAAACCATCAAAACCCGCGCTGAGCGGGCTATAAGTCTGGGAGAAAGTAATTTGATGACCATGGTCTGTAGAAGGGCAGTGGTCCCATGGCGAACCGTCGACATCAGTAAGAACTTACTAGGCTCCCACCTTCCAAACCATCTACACCTACGCACAGTGGGCTACAGGTCTGGGCTTTGACCAGAAGTTGTCATTGTCAGTCATCACTGGATGGGCTTACATGATCGGGTTCGGTGAACGTTGTCCACAAAAGGGGCGACGATCCCTGGCGAGTTGTTGTCACTAGGCGTAAGAACGCAGATTAGACTCCCACTTCCTAAGCCATTAGCATCCGCGTATGGCGAACTAGGCGACGGGACGAACCAGAAGTCGTCGTCATCAGTCAAAACTAACTAAGCTTGCCTGGTTAGGTCGGGGCTCCGCTTGTTATGGGCATGCGAGCCTACTCCTGTAGGCGGAGTGCATCGTGCGGATTAGTTTCCTTTCGAAAAGAAAGAAGTACCTTAAATAAGCTGGTGATATGCAGGTGTGATTCATGTGTCAAAAGTGACTAGGGTTTCTACTATTTGTGTCAGCGCACATGGTGAATACCACTCGAATAGTGGGCTGAGCCCATGGGCCCGTAAAAGAAGAGCTAGGCCTTGTTGTAGGATCAAGATGCTACGTGTACAACATAGATTGCATGGTGACACCTGTACGGTGTAGATCGCAAGACTGTTGAGTATCGTTTACTCCCCACAAATTAATGGAGTTGTATGCAACCTCATTAATTGGATGAACGTGGTCTTGTGCGGTTTCCTTGGGAACCGTTGTCTCATCGTTTTTCATATAGTATTCAATGCTGATAGTTAATGTTGAAGTGCCTGTTTGGTGAACCACAATGTCTATATAATGGTGTTCTTTCATCATTGTAGGCATTATCTTCTACAAAGTGCACCTCTTCAAATGCTCTTACTCAGAGAATGTGTTTTGGGTTTTCCAAATGCTAAAGGGATATCTCCAACGCTGGAGTCTTCGAATGTTCTCACATTTTAACCGATGAGTCACGATAAGACTTGCTGTTATGCGTGGTCACCTGCTCTAAATGAGCACCCAATTGGTTCGCTGAGAACTTGTAATTTCTTTTCATATTGTGTAAAATAAGTACATACTTTCCTGCAAGGGATGAGTCTGTCGTTAACATGCCAGTGCCCTGTCGGTTCACCAAACCGCCTAGTTTATGAGATAATACCAGCAACAAACCTTAGAGCGGTTGTTCTCCTACCTCTCAGCTAGCCCCGTTATGATGCACTACGCTGCGCAAGAATTCGGGATTGCGAGGCGGAGTGCAGTTGGACATGACTTGTCGGAGTGGGCCATTGACTCCTAGACGCCCCTCTCATCTCTTAGCGGGAGGGTGCACTCGATATGTTTCAACCTGATACTTGTCCCAAGTTCGTCTAGTTGAGCGGATCGAGCGTGTGAGTTGGTTATAGCTCTAGCTGGCATTTTACGGGGCCTTCAGTTGCTGATTTTGTACAACCTTGGGCCATATTTGAGGGGTGTGTCCTTAGAAGCATTGAATAGAATTGAATGTGCTCTTTCATACTGCTCTTGCTCATGGAACATCTTCTTCAAAGAAGTTCCTGAGCCCTCTTCTAGAGTCGATTGTTTAAGCGAGTCTTTTTTGTATGTCGCATCGGATTTGAATGGCTATAATTTGTAGTCTTTTGTACCCGCCTCTGAGCAATCGTTGTTACATCTTTCCAATAATCATTAGAGTGTGTTTGTGTAATTCTCTTTTTTTTCTTAAATGATTGCAATACACATAAGCTCCTGAGAATTAAAACTCTACACTGACTATGGAAAGAAAACTAAACAACTGACTAGATTGAATGTTGGCGGAGAGACGTCGACCCGGCCCTGAAGTGAATTCGCATGGTCCTTGCTTGGATCGTGAGTACTTTCAACGAACTGCCAAGTTTCACTGACACCATTGAGGTTACTGAAGAGTAAACCTTGTATGGGAGGGTCCTTCTGCACCCACTGATAGTCGCGGGGTCTTGTTCCCATCTACAATGACCTCTCCACTTTATCGAGTTGAAGAGCGGATTGCTCCTGCAATGTTGGAATGTTCTCCGCTGCTAAGTTGAGCCGCTGTTGTTGTGGGTGGAGTGACTTTTCCACAGTTTGTGGGTCTGGCTTCTGTTCAACTTGCCCTGTGGGCTCCAGTTGGATCTGGGAACATTTTATCTGCTTCACTACAGCATAATGGCAGCCTCATGTCGTAGATTGGTCCCCGCGAATTATTCCCTTGGAATGGTTAACGATATACTTTAATCACTGATGAAGGGTGGAAACTACTGTTTCCATCTGGTGAAGCCATGATCTCCCCAGGATGAGATTATAGGTAGAAGATGCTTCTACCACCATGAAGTCCAAGAACAAGACCTTTCTTAGTCGTGGCTCCCCTGCCACCACTGCTAATCTTATCTTCCTGATCGGAAAGCATTTCTCTTAGGATGTCAGGCTCTCCTCCCTGAGGTCCATACTGCAAAACGCGTTGTAGAACAGGACATTGAAGGAGCTTTCCGTATCAACCAGAGCTTCCCACCTTGCGATAGAGATTGAATGACAAGAACGTTATTGTGTGGTGTGCGAACGACTTCGAGGTCCTTGTCCGTGAAGGTCAAGGTAGGGATGCGGCTATGCACCCTCGAGTAGTATGTTTTTCCTTGTTTGCAGGCTATGTCTGCATATCCAATGGAGTCCGTTTGGGGACCTGTTCGACTGATCTTCTTCTTATCTAACTCCTTGAAGAACATATATTATGCCCGAAGCCTCATTCTCAATCTCTTTGACTGCATTTCCCCTTTCCCTGGTTCGGTCCTTTCATTTCTCTGAACCCAGGAATTCCTTTAGCTTGTTCTTGCGAATCTAGTATTTGATCTCATACCTTAGACTCTTGCAGTCGTTGGTGTCGTGGTCACCCTTCTTGTGGTATGAGCAATACTCGTTGTTATCAAGTTTGGAGGGGTCTCTGCACTGCTTTGAGGGCCACTTCAGATTTTTCGATAAGCTAGAATTGAGGGGGTCATGGATCTGGATCCAACGTAGTTGGAAGATTTCTCTGGCCTTGCACGGCCAGAGTCCGACCTGTTTTCGTTGCACTTTCGCTTGTTCATTTCTTCCTCTTCTCGCCTTTCCCCCCCTTTTTGTCTCTAGAAACTGAAGGTTTCTTCTCTATTTCAGTTTCCTTCTTTGTTGTTCTCATCTCTTGCAGGGTGATGTACCTCTGGGTGCCCTTCAAGAGTTTTGCCATAACCAGTTCCAAGATGAGGAAGTCATACAAATTTCCCTCTATTAAGCCCACGGTAAATGCCGTCACGACTATGTTGTCGCTGCAACTGTCAATGAGTGTTAGCTCGTCATTGAAGTGCGTGACATACTTTTTTAATATTTCGTTAGACTTCTGCCTTATAGAGAGTATGTAGTGTGGGCCTTTCCTGATTCGCTAGCTTTAGACAAAACGGGTCAGGAATTCTTTGGCCAATGTCTTGAATGAGTCGATCGACTTTGGTGGAAGGTTGTGGAACCATGTTAGTGTTGATTTCTTTAGGCTGGTAGGGAACGTTCTGCACATCCCCGACTCGGAGCCTTCTTTGAGCACCATTACATCTTGATAATGACGCAAGTGATCAAACGGGTCACCGGTCCCAACATAGAAATCAAACTTTGGAAGACTGAACTTATTTGGCAGAGCCCCGTTCATGATGTGGTCCACAAACTGGGAAACGGAGAGGCAGTACAGCACACTGGGTCGTGAACCCCTCGGCGGAGGGGTTCTGCTGGGTGAGCCTGTCAACCCAAAAGGTCGGGTTCGCGTTGACCGTGCCGCCACCTCTAGTCCAATGAGAACTAGCAAGGGCTTGACTATCTTGTTATTGCTCTCTGTTGTCCTCTAGAAATTGGGGTTTGTTCTGCATCTGATCTCCATCGGCGGGTGGAGGGTTCTGCTGTAAGAGAATTTTCACTACTTTAACGATCTATTGTATTTGTGATGACAACAAATCCATCTTGGGGTCTGTCGTTGTTGTTGCTGGCGCGGGGGTGTGAGCCTGTTGCCCATGTGTCACCGGCATCGATGAGAGCGGTGGAATAGCGTCAGTCTGAGCGTTTGATGAGACCCCTTGTTCTCCATTGTTGCGTGATCTCGTGATCACCATCTCCTTGAATTTTGAAAAGAGACGACACTAGCGAAGCACAAGGAACACACGTGAGCCACGGACCACCGTTCACTACACCAAAAATGGCCATTAGCAACGGTTTTAAACCGTGGGGGTAACCCATTGGCACGGCTTAGAACCGTGGGCTGTAGGGGCGTCGCTAAATCCTCAGTAATGGCTAAAAACCGTGGCAAAATATATGTTAGCCACGGTTTTAAGTCGTGGCCAGGAATAGCCACGGCTTAAAACCGTGGCAAGTCCTAGCCATGGTTATAAGCCGTTGCAAAGGTTTTAGCCACGGTTTTAAGCTGTGGCAAGTCCTAGCCATGGTTATAAGCCGTGGCAATAGTTAGCCACGGTTTTAAGCCGTGGAAAAATTTATTTATTTATATATTTATTTGTTTTTTGCTATCAAATGACTTTTTATTACATCTTATAAGTTTTATTTCTAGAAAATAAAAATTTAAATGTGCCAAACTTAAACGAATAGAGGCAAAGTAATGTAATTAATAAGATTATACAATTACATCAAATGTGCCAAACTTTGTTTCATGCTGTGCATGTTTTGTCATTTGTTAGTTGACCAGATTATACAATTACATCAAATGGTCAAAGAATATGCAATACATTTATTCTCATGGACTTGCCCGAAGAGAAAGCTTGAAAGCACCCATGCAGTTGAATGCAATAGCAAGAGCATGATAGCACACCGCAGTTTGAATATGCTCCACACCTAAAAGGCGTTCATTCTTTTTTAATGCTTCTTGCAAGTAACGAAGTGCAATATTCATCTTTCCAATATCCTAATACATCATTGCAACATTAATGAATGTTGCAGCTACATCAGGGTGATCAGGCCCACAAGACAGTCCTAACAGAAGCATTGTTCGAGACATGACGTAGAGCGAGCTCCGGTGGATTGAGGCCATGGTAAAAAAGGGCCATATTACCATAGCTGCACGACATTAACGCAGTTCAATTGGGTAATTATATCCATGATAAATTTCTCAAAAACAATCCAAACAAGTTCATACCTGTGTGCAGTATCAGGATGGTCCAAACCAAGGCACCTTTCATTAATGATAAGCTCCTTATGTTGATGTGTTATAGCTCCAGCCATGTCACCCGCATGATATAAAACCATCGCAAGGTACCTGAAAATTGCAAATTTTGTATGTCAAAATGAATAACACAACCTTTTATTTGGAAGCTATTGTCAGTAAACTCGTTCAAGTTATAACTTAGAAGTGTCATAAAACCTTATCAGAAAAAATACATGACTATTTAAGAACTAATATACATTCTTCTTTAAGTTGTTATAAGTCACTACTAAAGAAACACAAAACATGGATGTCCGCATAATTCTGCAATCAATAAATAGAGAACTTTCAAACCATGACCTCCTGAGCATTATACATGTAATTCAGTGCTAGGAAAAAGCTATCATCTTGCAAAATTGTCAGGTTCCACAAACTTCAGGCTTGCTTGGCCTTTTCTCAACTGGCATCCAATCCAAAACTTAGGACGGGTCTGTCTTACAGGAGTAGTTTCCTTGGGAATATTAACACGAACTAAAGACTCTAAGACACAGTGACAAAGACAATCATCTTACCTGTTGCTGGAGTGAAAGGGTGACATCTGGGCAAACTGCCTGGACTGATTGCGCATGAGGTGGTTGTGAGCTATATATTTATTCTGCAAGACGAACAGCTCCAGCAAGAAGCTTTGATCCAGAAGGAAAATCAAGGCGTGGATGTACTCCGGTAAGATCCAAGAAGAGCCTTTGGAAATTCCCATGTTGGGCAGTACAAGTAACTGACGCAAATAAATCAGTAAGAAAAGCAGATTTGTCCCCTGGGCCACAATACTTGATGCCACTAAGGCATTCATCTTCCCTTTGAGCTCTAACCAAAATTTCTCCAATAGCTGCAGTTGCCACAGCCCCTTTAGCATACAACAAAAGTTTCTAAAGTAGTAAAGTGAGAAGAAAAGTTGTAAAGATCATAAGAAAATGGAGTACATGTTATTCTATGCAAAGTTTGTGATGACTAGGTGTTGCTTTGGGTGTTTTCAAGCATAAGGGAAGAGGAAGACATTGTGTCTTTATGCCATGATTTGGGGTACTTGGCTAGAAATAAACAATCAAATAATCAGGTTTTGGTAACTGCAAGTTGTGCAGAACACAGTAAAAATGAAGAACCATTGAGCTTACCTGCCGCTCTGTATCTGTAAGGGTAAGACCATCAGAAGGACATCTAAGAGCTTGCTCCAGAAGTTGGGCGACGTAAGTTGAAGACACAGAGTCCAGGTTTGTGTCTGCTACATATGCTTTGAGAATTAATCATTTTTTTCAATTGCCAGATACTCATCTCTGTCACAAACTATGAAATAGTGATAGACGGAAGAAGAGAAATTATTAATTTTCATTCTTTAACATAACTAAAGAAGCAACTTACCATCAATTGCTTTTCATCCTTCAAAGCTAATTCAGTTGCTAGTTTAGCCTGTTAACATGCATCAAGTAAACCCAAATTAGACAGCATTTAGATCCAAACACATAGTTACATGTTAAAGGGAAGCTATTTATGTTCACTGGGACCAATCAGTGTTTGAATACAGCTACATTATAGTGATGTCTTCCAGTCGTGATTCTTGAAAGATTAACCAAAACTATACAACAAGAAACCTTTTAGCAAAGTAGAGTTGGTTCAAGCCCATAGGTCTGGTTTCAGTGCCCACAGCACTGATTTCGTGACAGTGTTTTCCGATTATACATGGCATGACAGTGTTTTCAAATTATACCTGGCATTAGTAGTAAGCTGTTCTGGCTATCTAGATAGTCATAAACCAATTTGTGTCATTACTTGCTACAGTGCCGAAAAACTAAAAGCAGGTATTGCAGCTAACCATCTTTTTTTTAAAATATGTAAAAGATCAGAAAAGTAGAACATTACCTGTTCAAGAAGCTCTGAGTAGTCTTTAGGAAACTGCACGTCAAACCCCACTGAATTGCTATCATCTCTTGAAACTGAGTGAGTAATACAAATACGGCTTCTAGACAGTTTTTGCGTCGAGAATCTTGTGCTACTCAAATTTTTGCTGCTCTATACATGAAAGTTTGACTGAATGAGATATAACAAATTAGGCAATCAGATCAGACTTTCACATGATCTTTCAAAATAGAACTCTAAATTACATATCTTCGCAATTTTACCTAGGAATTGAAACTGTGTATTATTTACCGTATTAATCTGCAAGCGACACTGCCTATTGAAGTTGCAACATTCACTTCTGATGTAAGAATTTAGATTATTTTCCCATAACATCTATTGTTTTATTTTATTTTTACAAGATCACAGTTTTACAATAGACTAGAATACCACTAAGTAGTTTGTTTCTAGAGGTAACCCAATGCCAATCAATATAGAGATTTTTCCATTCTATCACTGTACCTTCCGAAATCCTCCGGTTATGTTCCTTCCATAATGTCCAACAAATAATATATGGAGTGAGCTTCGACACTAGCCTTAGTACCCTACATGGGAGTATAGGGACCCAACCCCTGGCTAATGATATGAATTTCTATGTGCAATATGTCAACTCAGAAACAGGCCACTAAAAAAATACTTTAAAGTCATTCTAAAGCAATAGTTTTTTTGTGGGAAACCTCAGAAGAGTATCACCCTTTAGCTTTTCTAACTAACATTTACCCCTTGACAACATAAAGAAAATGAAAAAACTTGATATGATTAAACTGCAATAACAATAATAATAAGAAATAAATAAAATATCTTGTCACCTAAGGCCTTATGTGGAATAGGCTTCCTACTAGAGATGTTATAGCTAAAGGGCATATGAACATGGAGAGTAATGCTCTTTGCAATAGGGAAGAGAAGTTTGTATTCACCATTTCTTCTGATCTCCTTTTTCTCTTGACATACAGAAATTATTTATGGGTTCAATTGGGGTGGAGTTGGTGCTCCCCTATGATCTCAAATGTAGTTGGTAAAGCAAAAATTATCAAGCTTTCTTTAAGGGTCTTCCAAGCTCCCTTATGCCATGAGTTGGAATATTGGATGGGGAGAAACAAAAGGATACTGAAAAATGAGCAAGTAATGTTAGAGAGGTAAAGATGGAAATGATTCCAACCATTTAGCATTGGGCTCTATTCATACAAAATTCAAATAGGTGACTTTTGTAACTCTGGTTTTTTATTTAGCTAGCATGACGTTTAGACCCTAAATTCTCTTTAGGGTTGTGACACAGTTATAGATGTTGAACAAGAAAAGTCTTTGTCCAAAAAAGTTCAAATTTCATACAAATGTAAGAAAAAATACTTTGTCAAAGTCTTTAACCAGATTAGCCTCTATAGAAGAATTATTCTCATACTCTGCCCAAAGTTCTTGTATCTCCTCAGCTGCAGATAACAAAATATATGTTAGAGATGATAATGCTTCAATTGAAAAAGTAAATTGAAAGAGATTCAGATGAAAAATATCAACTATTACCCCTTAATCCTCCACCAAGAACTTCGCACATCTCATTTAAGGCAGCTTGTTCACGCCTACTTTTTTCTTGTTTAGGCACGCCATCAACCGGAGTGATATCTCCAACAATAGTTGTGAAAGTGAAAAGTTGTGTATCAATGATGAAAACTAAAAACATATAATGGTCATTTCCATTCAAATATACTGAATGTAACAGGAATTTTACACACCTAAAAAATAAAATTTTAATAAATGAAACTAATAAAATAAAAAATTAATGAGGATGATGATTTCTTTAAAGAAAATTGGGATCCAGTGACAACTAGTTCTTGCCTACAACTCAAGTTTGAGAATCCTTATGAATGAAGTAAGAGCTGAACTTCGGTAGATGTATCCTCATAAGAGAGATGGTGACCACAAAAAAAAACACATCCTGATGTTTTCTCTATTAAATGCCTTTTATAAAAATCAACGATCAAAACCATTAACTTTATAAATCACCCAAAAATCATAGTTCCCCACAGGAAATTTCTGGTGCACTTCTCAATTCTACCTGCTATTGCAGCCAAACAGCACACGGACTTCATAGGGATAGGAATGCTAGAGATGCAACAACAATAACATAACACAAAAAAGGTACCTTATGTGTGACATAGGGTCTAAACTAAATGAGAAAAGTTCATACCTTCTTAAGAATTCGACCAACTTCACTGAAATCACCAGGAGCTATTCTTTTTGTTGAAGCGAGCTTTGTAAGCTCTGACACAGCCTCCTTTCTTTCAGACCATTTTGTAGCTTTATGAAATTATAAAAGAGTATTCAACATATCAAACATTATAAAAATCACGATCTAACTTTTCATATGACTTCAGATCAAGTTGAAAGTATGATGAGAGAGCTATCAAATGTCTCGAAACTACAGAGGAACGACACTAACCACTCCATCCCAAAAGCCTGACTTCTCCAAAGGATTCAGAATGTCCACGGGATCAACAAGTTCATACTCATCTATTTCCTGGGGAACTGACAGAAAAAGGCTCGAATGAATTACCAAAAAAAAAGTAGGTTTTTCAAATTTTCATTAATATTTTTGTATTAACCAAACCAATAATGTTCATTATTGGTTCATCAAACCTAAGAAACACTATGCATCTTAAATTTGGTTCTGAACGTTGAAATCCTCATAATATTACATGATATTCTTTCCTACCAACACCCATGTGGGCCTCTTACCTCATTGCTCCCCCTTCCTCAACAAGTTATCTCAAGACAATGGCCTCCCTCAACAAGTTACTTTTTTTCTTTCTAAATCTTCCAGCTAGTTTCCCCAAAATGAAATAAAATAAGTCAAAGAAGTTGTGAGCAAACCAAAATTTAAGGTTGCCATTAAAACCTGGAGAAGCAAAACAAGAAATGCACCCAAGATGAAGAATTCTACATTGAGGTAGGAGCTCATATGAAGCATTAGACAAGCAATGAAAGAAATGATTATATGCAATACCTGTGCTGGAATCCATGTCACATGACCAATTGCATCCATAGCAGCCTGGCGGAACCCTTCCACAGAAGCAAACCACTGCTCAGTTGCCCTAAATTTTGTCGGCTTCTTGGTTCTCCAGTCATATGGATACTTATGTTCTGCAAAAGAGAACACTTAGTAGGATATTTTCATAAACTACACTAAAGATATGAAATGGAATGCCTACATTATTACTTGAACAGTATTTAAAGAGGGAATAAACTCACTATATGGTTCTTCCATAATGATTGACAGTTTCTCATCCAAGTATTTAACAACAGCAACATTACCATCTCCTAGAACATCTAAACCACTGAATCTTCCAGCCTCTTCAGTGAATTTTCCATCATCATCTACAGGAGAAAATATGGGAAGACTGTATTTCAGGCCAGTCACATAATCCTCCTGACCATGACTAGGGGCTGTATGAACTAATCCAGTTCCAGACTCTGTTGTAATGTAGTCTCCTCCAATAACAACAGGGCACTCCTTGTTATCTATTGGATGAATGTATCTGATGCCATGAAGAGGCATGCATGTTAGAGATCCAAAACAATGCAGATTCCTAGTTTATCTTGAAATTCACCTGTACAAATTCCATGAAAGGAGCAAGAACAGAGAAACTTTTAATTGTCAGACCTGCAATTTTCAAGATCTGAACCAGACAGTAATTTTTTTATTGCGAGTTTCACGCCCCATTTTGATTCCAGTGTGGGAACAAGATTTGCTGCCACAATGAGGAAAAACTTCCTTTGATCATTTTTCAAAACATTGCCAATACTTCTTTTTCCATTTCCTGATGAAGCGGAAACTTCTTCAGAGAGTGACATCACTTCAGTCACAGCATATTGAAGATTTGCATTCACTGCAACAGCTGCATGATAAAAATGTTACATCCTGCACAACAAATTGTTCACTTAATGTTTTTTTTTTCTTTTTTTAAAGGTAAAAATTATATTAAAACTTGACTGTAAAAGTTACAATCCCGACCTTAAAAAGATTAAGGTCCTAAACATCAATATTTCCCAATCCACATGATAGCAATAGGATGCTAAGGGCTATTACTTGTGGAAAGTATTACCTGTTTGCTTATGCGTATGTCATCTTAACTCATTTTTTGGTCTTAATGGTAGGCTCACCTCGCCGCCGGTAGATGTATTTGTTCTTTTTCTCTAAATGATTGAACATAACCTGCATCCAATCTCATAAATCAATGAATATGTTTATGAAATATCTAAGAACTTCAATACTTCATATTGCTGCATCAAAGGTAAAGTTGATGGCCATTTTGAACTTCTTTAGCAGGTATGTTCCACAATCAGGGTTGATGGTCACCCTCAGACTTGAATAAGATAAACAAAAGAAAATGGTCATACATGAAATTCTTGCACATGCTCGTTTCTTCAAAGCCAAAGATAAGGAGATAAGTAGTAAACAATGAAAGGAAATAAAATCAAAGACTTAGCTTTAACAAGGTAAAAACTTACACAAGAAAATTGAAACTCAGCTAAGTTCTGAAGAATCTCTGTTTTTGTCTCACCGCCCTCTATCTCATATGAATCCAACTCACCAAGCTTTCCACCAGTTTCAGCTTCTCTCGATAATCTACATCAAGCAAGCATCAGATAATGACAATGTACAGACAAATCCATGCTAAAAGTACCACTAAGGAAAAATACCTCCGGAGATAAAACAGTTGCCATTGTTGGTATGAACGCTACAACTGACTGGAACTTGTTAAAAACAATCCTCAAAGCATCATACTCAACGTTCTTCAAGACATCATCTGCCAGAACAGAAACCTAAAAGTGAAAGAACATGTTATGAATCATAATCATGACATAGAGAGAGCATTGTTTGTTGATACATAATCATTGCCATTAATAGAGATATTACTTTTTCTTGATAAAATAGAAGAAATTAAAGAGAGCAGGGGAACCTATGTTTCTAAATGGATGCTTGTCTGATAGAATCCATCTGGATATAAATGGGTCAGATGCTATCCAACAACACTGTCAATGGATTCAGAAATAAATCAGATCATATCCCCGATACAGTAATTTATATAGCACACATTAAGGACGACCACAACATGTATAGGTTCAGCGACGACAATATTAAGTTCTTCAATTTAAAGAGGCAATCAAGACTTTTCTGAAAAACACAAAATTCTACAACATATCATACTAAGATTGTGTTGCTTCTATTCATCCATGGACTCCACAAAATAGCACAAGAGAAGCGTATAAAAGATTCCCAACTCTAAGCCTTGAACTTCCACAATCTAAGAACACCCCCCATATCTCAAATAAAGATTAAATAGGCCCTGAGCATAAACATTCAGATTAAATAGGCCCTAACAGTTATATAATTCCAAAACCTCAAGACATAGACAATTATCCAAGACAGTTTGGATGGTTTTCTCATTGATTAAAGCATTTGTAAGAACAAGAGTCTTAAGGGATCCTAGACCAGTGAAAGTACTAGAAAATATTAACGTAGAACCTGATAATTTCAACGTCACTATTGATAAACAACCCAACAAATAATCAGATGGGAATTGAAAATATCCATATGACTCTGAGAAATCCAGATCCTCCTGAGTAAAAAGAACCATCAGAAGCCGGTTATTAGAAATGCTATCAACAGCTGAAATTCAACCAAAGACCTACTTAATTTACTCAAAACTTCAATATGCAACAGATTCCAATTGCAAAGATTACAAGATTGCAATTTCTTTTTTGAGCAATTTTTCATACAACCACTGATACTTACATTATGCTTACTAGTTTTTGGTTTACATAATTATGAAAAGAAAAGGAATAAGTCAAGAACTTGGTTAACACATACGTGGCCTTGATGTATTGATTTGTGTACATCTAGTACCTGGTAATATCATACACTAACAAAGCACCGGCTGCTCCTCTATTAGATTAAAGGGGCAAATTACAAAAACCCATTGGTAACAAATAATTCCCAAAGTAAAATTTGTCATACATTTGTTCACAACAGTGAGAAAAGGTAAATAACCTCAACTGAACTAGATTGACGGCACCATTTCTTACAGAATAAACAAAACAATTCTTGGGAGAACATCTGAACATAAAACAAATTAAGCCTTGGGTCAAAAACAATGATAATGTGCATTAGAGTGGTGACTCAAGTGAAAGATTAAACTAGAACAAAAAATAACCAAAAATATATAAAAAAAAAAAGAAGAACTAATTCCAAACACAACAAATCTTACCTTTCCATGATTCTTCCTAAGATCTAAAAACTCACAGATATCTGCATGCCATGGCTCCAAATACACAGCAAATTCACCTAAACATATCATGAACAAAACAAGAGCTAATAAGGCAAACATTGCAAACAAACTGAATTTTACTACATATCAAAAGCAAAGAAAAGCACCACATTACCTTTCATCTTGCCTCCCCCTTGATCAACATAACGAGCAGTGTCATTGAAGACACGTAGCATTGGTACAATACCATTAGATGTTCCATTGGAACCACGAATTTTTTTATTTTTTTTATTTTTTAAATGAGCAGGGATTTGAAGAACCTTGTTTGAAGTCATTCACAATTTCCCCATTTATTAGTGAAAATGGACCAAACATTCATCATAAACCTAAATGTAACAGAACAATTGAGATTGCAAATGGGTATTACCTCTGGTCGAGATCGAGTTCAAAACTCAGCACGAGGTCGAACCACAGCTCGAGGTCGACGTCGCAAGTCAGCACGATGCTAGAGTTTTCGATCGATTTATCTGATTTCTGATTTCTCTGCAATCAACAACAAAACAAAATCAGTGATTTCGATTCTCCCCAGCTTTTGAGCCAAAAACATATATGCGATTTTCTTACAAAACCATTTCTCACCGCAAGGTCGAGGTCGATGGCTAGAGATTTCTCTGATTTCTGATTTCACCGCAATCAACACAAAAACAGATCTGTGATTTCGATTCTCCCCTCGAGCTTTTTCAGCCAAAATGATTTTCTTACAAAACCCTAAACCTCTTAAATGAAAATGGAAATGAGCCAAAATGGAGGCGGGAGTGCCAAATGTTTTTGCCAGACCGCGAAATTTCTTTCGCCCGCGTGAAATCCACTCAAGTTCTTCAACGGTTTTGATGTTTTTTAGCAACGGTTTTAGAACGTTAGCAAATATAGCTACGGTAAAAAACCGAGGCTATATTGGCCAACGGTCTAAAACCGTGGCTACAATGGCCAACGGTCTAAAACCGTGGGCCTTTTCCACGGTTTTTAATTTTTAGCCACGGTTTTAGACCGTTGGCCATTGTAGCCACGATTTTTAGCCGTGGAAAATAAACCAACGGCTTAGAGCCGTGGCCACCTCCCCGTAGCTAAACAGGCCTTTTGGTGTAGTGGTTATGGTGGCCGATGGCACTCTAATGCTAAAGTTAGACAAGGTTTTAAGAAAGTCGCAATGTTGTAATCAGGGAATTTGTAGTGTACCTTAGCTTAGCAACCTCATGTCTTATTTATAGTACTTGAGTCCTGGTTCGATCAGGCCATCGATGGCGTAGTTTAGGGAAGAAGATCTTCGAGGAGATCCTTCTCTAATTAGGAATTGTGCTATGAAGGGGAAGTTTCTCTGTTAGACTTGTGCTCCTAGATACGCAGGAGATAGTTCACAATCAGAGTGTTGTCCATAGATAGAAGTTTCCATGTGCAACGTGTACTCTGGTTTTTGCTTCATAAATGGAAGCAAAATGTTGTTGTCTTGCTTGTCCGAAGCTGATCCCCGAGACACTTGCCTTAATAGGGCTTACGAGTATTGGGGATAGCTGTGAGATGTGTGGGCTTAGCAGGTTGTAATGATTTGGGTCCATCTAGAGGACTGCATTGTGCGGGCTTGAAACCGTTTGGCCTGATCAGTGTTGGGCTGAAGCTCGGACCTATTATTTCTCGAGATCATCATGACATGTGTACGATGTAGAAGAGATAATGTTTTGGTGTATCATCATAATCTATAAAAGGAAAAATGATTCCATGTTTCACCCAGGCATAGTCCTTCTCATCCAACAAGTAAGCAGCTAAAAAAATGTGTAATTGCAAGAGTAAATTTTAACCAGTAGTAAACGTTGCACAAAAATAGAGGGAAAAGAAAAATAGAGACAAATATAATGTTCTTATCATTTGTTTGGTTTTGGCAGAGTATCCAAAAAAAACATGACACATAGGGAGCCAGCAACGCAGAAATTCAGGACTAAATCCGGAGCTTGCATGATCGAGTCAATGATGATGGCGAGTTAAGCAGGGTAACTCTTACCTGATTTGGCCCAAATTATATCACCCAAAGCAAATTCCTTCAATCCAAGGATTGTGTTTTCGCGAAATTTCATTTTTGAAATTAGAAAAAAAAAAAAAAAAAAAAAAAAATGAACGAAATTTTTTTTTTGTTTTTTCAATTTTCTTTCGTAAATTTTGGGGTTTCTTATAAAATTACAAAAACCAACTACAAAAAGTTACATTTTTTTAGGGGTTTTTAAAATTTTTATGAGGTTTTTCATAACTTTCGGGGTTTTTTTAATTATTTATTGATTTTTGAAACCATCCCCTAGTTTTCCTAATTATCATTTCTTCTACTTATGTATTAATTTTGAAACTACCCCCAAGGAATGAGATTTCAAGAAATAACGTGAAATTTCAACAAAATTTTCGTTTTTTCTAAATACGAAAAGAAAAAGGGTGAAAGAAAAAATTTATTATATATACTTAATATATCATCGAAATTTATTATATATATTTCATATATCTTCAAAATTTTTACATTTTTTCTTTACACACACTCGAAATATTTCTTAAATTCAAGAGACTGAAATTAACTCTAAGTCCTTGCTCCAATCTTTGTAGACCCTTTCTTTTTTCAACATTCTCTTTTGATATGAAATAAGTTTCTCCAGCTGATTGAGCTGGTATCGAAGATTTCTCAACTTACACTTTAAACAAGGTGGTTGCAAGTGATGTAAGAGAACTAATGTACTTTTTAGTGTCCACTTCTTCCTCTTTTTCAGACAATTGTTTAAATTTTCCCTAATTCTATGGAGCGAGGGCGGGGGGGAGGGGTGGGGTGGGTGGTCACTGGCAGGCCTCGCGCCCCCCCAAAAAAAAGCATCGGAGTGCCTTCGGCCACCAAAAAAAGGTCATTGGTAGTCTAACATTTGTTTTGCAAGTCAAACTCACAGGAGGACTTTTTTGGACGCATCAATTTGGCGCCGTTCGTGGGGAACGACGAGTTTCCTTTCTAAAAAAAAAGATCCACAGTGACAAAGCTCACACAATCTGATAGAAGATCAACAAGTCGTCAGAACAAATGATACACTCTACAGAACCTCAACCCAATGGTGATCGCGACAACTCTCCTACTGGCTATGATGCATCACTAACAGCTCACGAACAAGACGCAACCTGGATCATCGGACCGATGGCACCCGAGAATACGGATCCATAGCATGCAGTAGCCCAGACAACCCAAACATCTGGCGACACTTCTATGGAGCCTCAGGTAGACCTGCTCATGGCCTAGATGAACTACATAACAAAGATGCTAGTAAAAGTCACCCAGGAGCACATCCAGCCAACTCCCTATTCAGGCACTGCCCCAGCAAAACTCCGCCAACTGAACTCACGGAAGTGACAAAGTCCTAGTTTGATGGAACGCTTGCCAAAATCCCATTCAGTTTGACGAAACGCTTGCCGAAATCCCATTCAAAATAGGGGTCATGGATCCCAACATATTATACCTTTTTTCGGCACCCTCATGAAAACGCCAATGCCGAAAATTTTCACTCCACCAAAATCGAATTGTATGATAGTACTACTGCCCAACTGATCACCTGAGACACTTCCACCACATGATGGCCCTGAAGGAAACCACTGAGTCAATCTTGTGCGGGACATTTCTAACTAGCCTCACCTCCACAAAAATAAATTGGTTCAGCAGCCTACCCCCAAGGTCGATAGACTCTTTTCAGGTGTTAGCCACCACTTTTATCACCAGATTCATCAGGAGCCAGAGAATGAGGAAATGACCACCCTACCTTCTTCACATCAAGCAAAATCCCAAGGAGACAATACGGGAATACATCACTCGCTTTACCAACAAATTGACGATGATCGATGAATGTAGCGACGATACAGCCGCTACAACCTTCATCGCTGAACTGAAGATATGCCCCTTCTTTGACGCTCTTAACCTGGAGTCTCCAAGAAACATGGTAGTTTTATTGAAAATGGCTCAAAAACACATTTCTCTCGAGAAGATGAAGGCGGCCAGGAGGAAAATTGACCAGGAAAGAGAGAGTCTTTCAAGGAAACGAAAGAGAAATGAGGAAAGAAGATGAGATGACGGACAACGGGAAGATAGCATCCAATCGAAGAAACACCAGAATGGTAGAAGGATTGATTTGAAACAACAAGAATCCGAGAAGCTACAATCAGTGCGACCTTGACACGAGCGAGTAACGAGTGTGATGAATAATACATACAAACTATATACAACCCTGAAAACAAGTTGAGTCAATATACTGAAGCACATAGCAAAATGGGATAACATCAGCTAGCCGCTTAGGATGAGAGGAAACCCGGAAGGAAGAAAAAAAAAACAAATATTATTCATTCTTTAAGGATCATGGGCACGATACCGAAGACTTCTACAATCTAAAATACAAAATAAGCATTGAATTAAGAATGGACGACACGACGAGTTCATCGAAATGTCAGATAAACAGCTCACATGGACGGAGAAAGCAGATAACACTGCGGGATGAAAATAACAGCCCAAAGAGCTAATATACACCCCACATTGCATAGTTAGATGAAGCAAAATACACAACATAACAGAATAAACAGCCAAAAAAACTTCCCACTCGAACTGATTTATATCATAACAAGACTAACGAAACCAGACAAGCCATTTCACGAATGCACAAAACATGGTGAAGTTTGCATCAACCAACTAATACGATTCGAAAATCCTACCGACGAATGTAAGCTCGACCCGAATCACTAACGACAAAACTGACAACAACGGACTCGACCGAACCTCGGCGGTTGACACAAAATATGGAGTCAGCGTCAGCATGATTGGACAATTCGGTGTTGATATGAGCATGATTGGATAGTTTGGTGTTGACATGAGCATGATCGGACAGTTTGGTAATGATGTGAACATGATTGAATAAGCCAGCGCTACCCAACCATAAAATAGAGAAGCACCTTGAGTCTGCTAGCACAAAAAATATACTACATATGAGGACCAACATCAATTAAAGGAAGACAAAGCAACAAAAACATCAATCTCTAATACGAGGACCAACATCAAGCAAAGGATGACAAAACAACAAAAACATTAATCTCTAATACAATGATTGATATCAAGCAAAGGAAGACAAAGCAAATCGTACTTCAAACCAGCGTAAATGCTTTAACAGTTAAGGTTGGTGAGAACATCCAAAAGGGAATATCAATAAGATTACGAATTCAAAACCCCATTTTTTGTGTGGACGGTAAAATAGATACGTTGAAGAATTACCCATACAAAGAAATCGACGTACCTAGTAATAGGAAATCACGACAAAGGTCGGATATGTATAAACTTCTAGTCTGATCAACCATGAAGTAAAAGTTGGACACTCAAGTCAACTCAACATAAAAACATCAAATCGACTAAGACGTCAAGTTAATGAAGTAGAAGCTCAAAGAACAAGTTGACTTAATACAAAAACTTCGAGTCGACTGAAACGTCGAGTTAACGAAGTAAAAGTTGAACAAATGACTCAACTTAACACAAAAACTTTGAGTCGACCAAGACATCGAGTTAATGAAGTAGAAGCTCAAAGAACAAGTTGATTAACACAAAAACTTCGAGACGTCGAGTTAACAAAGTAAAAGCTCAACGAACAAGTTGACTTAACACAAGAACTTCGAGTCGACAGACACGTCGAATCAACAAAGTCAAAATTAGAGGAACAAATCAACATGATTCGAGGAACGACATGCAAAAGCAAACTCTTTGCAACACATCAAGAAGGATAACACTGACCCACCATTAGACGAATGATGAGCCAAAACACGTAAGCAACTACAAAGGAATTCAAAGCAAAATCCAAGACAACTACAACTGAACTGAAAAGAAAAAAAAATAACAAAGTTCATTTCATTGATAATACTACTCTATTAGATCCGGAAAAGGAGATGAAGAAGTAGGGGAACAGGGGAAGGCCCCTCTTCAGGAGAGGGAGAAAGCAATGGCTCCTCAACTACTGGAGCAGATTCTTCGACCTCATCGTCTTCGAAAGCTTCACCAAATAAGTGACTGTACCTAGATAAATCCTCGTCGAGCTCTTTGATATAGTCAAAAAGCTCAACCTGTCCATCAACAACTCACTTCCAATCTTCAGTTTCAACAATATGAAGCCAATCCTTTGCGGTGGCAAGTTCATTTTTTGTCGCGGCAAGCTAACTCTCTGCGGTGGTAAGCATAACGAAAGTATCTGCCTTGACATCATCGACCGCAATAGTTATCTGTTTCACCCGCCTATCAGTGATATCACAAATAACGGGTACGAACCCCATCCAACTTGGTTTTCAAAGAATCATGCTTAGCAGCAGATTTATCCCGCATATTTTTCGCTTCAATCAATGACTTTCGAGCAGCCTTTGCAGTTTTCTCTGACTCTGTGCACTGCACTCTCAACACATCGAATTGGGAAAGAACATGAGAAAACACCAGCAACAGTGTCGCCAACCTCCTCTCTAAAGAAGCCACTTGATCACGACCAGCTCGATAGACCGAGCCCATCACTCCTGCATAGGCGAGATGATTCATCACGTCCATTATTTGCTCAAGACCATGATCGAGCTGATCAAATGGATCCAGTACAGGCATCGAAGGCCTTTCCACTAATTGCTTGTACCACTCATTATCAACCTGTATGCACCATCTTGCACGTCAAGCTGAGTGAACCAGCAAAACTTGCCATTCGACTTGATACAGATATCTTTTGAGCCAGGCTCGGTCCAACCAACCTGTGGATGAGGAATACTAGGATCTAGAAGTACTGAAGAACCACCCTTGACAGTCGAAAGGGCGGAAGAAATAGCAGTAACAACGAAAAAATAACTTTTACCCTCCCGTCGAGGAGCAACCATGACAGGAGCAGAACTAGCAGTGACGGCGGGAATATGAGAACCCTGACGGACAAGAGAAGAAATTAAGAACCCGGTCGCCTTGCAGACATCAATAGAAAGAAAATGAGAGTGAACCTTGAAACTCTGACCACCACCAACATCTTTAGACTGTTCCACCGTTAGTTGAAGCTTTTTATCATTGATAATCTGAGGATCATCATTAGACAATTCAGCAACGCTCGAAACACCATTAGCATAAAGAAGTCTCTTTTCATTATCATCCAACGGATGAGTAGTCTCCTTCTCGCTCATCCAACGCCAACCTCAGATCATCAGCTTCTTCGAAAGATCCGCGATCCCCTTTTGCAACATTGTCGTTGGGAAGGACTTGGGTAAGAGGTAGCCTCCGTAACACCCCGAACAAGATTCAGATAGGATGCAATCCAAAAGAACCATGAGTAGAAAGTCGTTTCTCTCTTGGAACTCGACCAAGATCTACCGGCAATTGCCTCGACGGACTCGTGGACCTCGCAAGTTTTCTTTTTCTGGCAGCAGGAACTATGACATTAACAAGAGCATCAAGATCCATAACACGTCTGTCCGAACTCACTTCCCAATCAATGTAAGCATCACTTACGCCAGCACGAGCAACAAATACCTCAACACGAGACTCAATAAATAAGATTCACTCCACTTTATTCATAGTGTACAAACCACTACACTCCAGGATGCCCTCGGAAAGAAATGTTCCACGGGAAACCATTGAAGCTTCGGGAAGTGGTCATTGATCCTCTCCCCTTCAGCAGTCAACTGAAGATTCTTCCGCTTATTGGAAACTTGGAATGATTGAAAAATCAAACGACCTCATAGTTGGAAGTAGCCAGAGTTCACAAAAGCATAAAACCAAGACCTTGACCAATTGCAGATGTCATCATTAAGTTTCTCAAAGCAGACAAGAGAATGGAGGAAGCGGATATCCCTGTTCACCAACAGACCAACCATCAAACACAAAACATCCACAGTCAAAGGAATGTCGGACAGAATAGCCTTCGCGTAAGAAGAAACCATTACCTTCCTACCATTAGGACCCATTTGGGCAGGAGGAATAACCAAGAAGTTCAAATACTCCCATAACAACTCTAGAACTGGGAACCGAAAGACAGAAGAAAACATGCACGAATACAGTACGATGTATCCAGCCTTTGGATTAAGAAAACTATCATCCTATCCAGGCATGATAATCTCGTAGTCGGGCAGCAGATTATAATCAGAACGAAGATTGTCCAGCGTCACCTGAGTAGCTCTATTGGGAGAAAATGAGCCTCACACAGAGCTAGCAACTTACCGCTTAGTTTATCGCCAACGGACATCGTTAAATAACAGAGAAGCAATGAAAATTAAGAAGGCAAAGGAATGAACATACCCTAATTTCAAAGATAACGTAAAAAGGGAAAACAAGTTCGTCACATCTCCTTTTATTGAGCCGAGCAATGAAGGGGCGGCTCATGGGTCAGTGTGCGGGATATGATGGCTACAAGAAATCCCAATAATGTGTGCAAAAATGAACATGCAAGAAAAGAATCGAGACACCAACCCACGAAAAGTTACTGACTGCATTAAATACAAGGCAATGATGGAATTTAAACGTAAATCGTTACGAATTTAGTGGCCACGCCAACATATCCACTAACTAAAGAGGGGAGTAGCTAATGATATATCAAAATAGACCGGTCATCATGGTTGTACACGTGGCAGAGAGGATCCATCACGAGGATATAACGTCAAGTCTATTGGGCCAGCTCATAAAACCCAAAAAGAATAAAGCCAATCATAGAGGCCCAGACAAGGCCCTCCAATGAGAAGACATAAACAAAGCTCAAATTCGGGCCCGAATGAATCAAAGCCCAAATCCAGGCCCAACACGAGGTCTCTCATAAAGAAGAGGAACGTTGCACCAAAAAGAGTCGTGGAGGGAGTGACGCCTCCACGGACGCATCTCCATTAACGAGGAGACTGTTCCGAGAAACATCTCCTTCCGTTGCACCTCACATTCTTAAAGTCATTCAGAGAATTAACTGCGACCATTATAAAAGGTAAAGGGAACATTTGACACAGGTATGCAACTTAACTGAGTTTTGTCCAAATTTACTTCCTTCTTCAAATAGAGTTGCTGACTTAAGCATCGGAGTGCCTTCGGCCACCAAAAAGGTGATCTTTGGAAGTCTAACATTTGTTTTATAGGTCAAACTCACAGGATGACGATTTTTGGATGCATCACACGTCCTGGCCGATCGAAACGTTTTAACAACAACCTCCTCATTTCTGCTTGTGCTTCCAAAGGGATAAGATTCCACCTCCTCACCATTTTTGCATCCATGTAGAGTGTAATTACTTCCATTTGTCTTTTGCTTTTTCGATTCGCCTGACCTCTCTTCGTCTCCCACGAGAAACTTCAACTTTGTAACGCTTAAACTCTTAACCGAAGCCAAATTTTCAAATCTCTTGCACAAAATTGGTCGCTGGCATCAGAAATGAAGGGCTCCTCTAAATTTTGAACAAAGGATTGGAAAGCGAGAAATTTTGACAGATATAATGAGAGATTGTGACTGTTTCGAGGGGGTTGGTGGACAAGATTGAGATTGAAGTTGGAAAATCGAAACAAAGTGAAATGGGAATCCTAATTTTAATTGAAACTTTGAACAAGGTTCGCAAGTGACACATGACGCTTCGTTCCAATGAAGAAGAATGATTGATTTTAATAGGGATGGGCATCCCATCCCGCGATCCCAATCTCGTCCTGGTTCTGTCTCGTCTCGTCTCAATTTTTTTGGGTCTTTATAGGATTAATTAAACCCATCCAAATTCCTTCCGTCCCGATCTAGAGTGAGACGGGATTAGGATGGAGATTTTCAATCTCGTCCTGTCCCGAACTTAGGTTAGAAATTATATTGTCCTGATTTTTAGATCTTCTGCACCATATAGTTTATTAGGAATGAGAACATTAATATTCAAACTTGAAAGTCTAAAATGATTTACATCTGTATGATATTAGTTAATGAGCATAAAAGGCTATTTGACTGCGTTTGTCTATATCTTCTCATTTTTAATTTTATTTTGGTTAAACAACAAAGGGAGGGATATTTGGAATGTAGCCTGCTTGACCCCTTTGTGTGTATGAGAATGCATGTCCAATGACCAACCATAATAGTCATGAAAAACTCTATTTCACATCCGAAATTAAATGTGTTATTTGGTAACCTCTATCTCTTTATTAGTTTACTGACCTAAACTAGCAAGAAGTGTCTGCTATGGCAACACTTACCAAAAGGTGCTATATTCAAGACCTCCTCTTCGATTCACATCGCCATGATGGTATTTGTATAAGAAAAATAAGCACCGCTTCTGCTTCATATTTGTAAGAATGAAAACAACTCTTACCAGTTGTGTAACTTGAGTGGGTTCAACGCCCAAGTTTAACCTGATGTCGAGCTCAATCATGAATCAGACTTGAACGAGCTAGCCTTAATATCCAAGCGCATGGAGGGGTCTTCTATTCTTCCCCAATTTTATTATTTTACAAAGAAGTTATTCACAAGGGCAAATGAATTTTCTTTATTTGTATGATATTAGTTAATTGCATATGAATGTAGAATGGAACAACATCATCATCATCATCATCATCAAAGCCCATTCCCGAGATTTTCGGGGGGCTACATGAATTTTGGTTCTCCAAGCAATGCGATCTTCCCACATTTCCTCACCTAATCCAAGCTCAATGATATCTTCATTCACCGTCTTCATCCAAGTTTTCAACGGTCGTCCCCTCCGTCTACACCCTCCATTAACTTGCCAATCTAAACATTTTCTAATTGGCGCCGTGCTTGGTCTCCTCCGCACATGACCAAACCAAGTTAAACGTCTTTCTCTAATTTTTTCCTCTATGGGCGCTACACCTAAGTATCTCCTAATTCTTTCATTTCTAATTTTATCCTTACGAGTTTTACCACACATCCACCTTAACATACGCATTTCTGCTACTGCCATCCTATGCGTATGTTGTCCCGTAGTAGCCCAACATTCTGAACCGTATAGCATGGCTGATCGAACAATTGTCTTATAGCATTTCCCTTTTAACCTTGCAGGCATCCTTCTATCACACAATACTCCTGACGCCATTCGCCATTTCAACCAACCAGCTTTAACCCTGTGGTCTACATCTGCTCCAATAGCCCCATTCTTTTGAATTATAGACCCTAGATATCGAAAAGCCTCACACTCCGGGACCTCGACACCTTCGATCTCAATTGCATTACTTCTCCCTCTTGGTTCACACCCAAAGTTGCACACTAGATGCTCCGTCTTCGAACGGCTAATTCTAAAACCTTTACTCTCTAAAGCCTCCTGCCACTTAACTAATTTCTGACCTAAACCTGCACTAGTCTCATCCATTAAGACAATATCATCTGCAAATAACATGCACCAAGGTACATCTTCTTGCAGATGTCTCGTCAACTCATCCATGACCAAAGCAAAGAGAATGGAACAACATGTATCAGCAAATATTTTTTATTGTTTGTTGATTTCGTCTCATCCTGAATTCATTTCGGATGGGACGAGGTTGGAATGAGATCTATCCCGTTTCAATCTTGAACGAACGGGATAACATAGGGATGAAGTCAATCCGATCCCATGCCCACCCTTAAATCTTAACACAACCACTACACCTTCTGTGACCGTGTGTGAGAGAGTCCAAAACTTGGTAAACACTTGTATAATTGTCTATTACAACAGTTATGATGAATTAACTTTGTAAAAAGTTAATACTCTTAAACAGTAAAACAATGTTAATAAAACTGACCAACGCAATCATCGTATTAAGGAATTTAATCTCCACCAAATGTCAGCTTAACTAAAAATATGACGGAAAGAATTCAACATTAAGAAATATCTCATGTTTGTCCAAGTGAGTTTTTTTTTTCTAAAATTGATATCTGGTTTAGTAAAGCAGCCATCAGTTTTAATACTAAAAAAGCTTTTGTAGTATGACAGGAGCTCAGCAGTTGAAGAAACATAATTTAATTAGGGCAAACAGAATAGCACATTCGGTTTAGAAGAATATCGAGATGCATTTTTTTCAAATATTAAAAAATATTCAAAATTTTGACAGAGCTTCCCCTTTTTCAATATTTAAACTTGTCGTAAGCATTTGTATCTCACATAATTTGGCATTCACAAAAAATTACTCTAACAACGCAACATATAATCACTGTTTTCAGTATTAAAAGAGGTTTTGTAGTAGAACATGGTTTCAAACAGTCGAAGAGACATGCATACAATATCATTATATCCAAAAAAAATGTACTTTTTTTAATAAAGTTACTTGTCTGACCCTATCATAAGAAATTATACATCACATAAGTGACTATAATGACAATCAATGTCATGAACAATTAAAGAGACTTACAATACCTTCGGCCAAAATAACTTTTGAACAATTAAAACATCAAAATTTCGACAAAATTTCTCTTGTTTTTTTCAATATTGAAACCTGTCTGAACCTGTCATAAAAATTTATAATGGCAATCAATGCCATGAACACCAGATAAATAATATCTCCACACACCAAAGTTATCATTTAATTATCAAAATATTGCAGTATAAAACATTTAAGTACATCAAAACTCTAAATAAACCAATGAAAATCCAATGAGAATAACAAATAAAGCTATATGATGGTTGTCTGTTTCTTCTAACCCTCATGTTGCATTTAAATATGATAATGTGAATAAACCAATATGAATCTACTTGTATAGTACTCGAGGATAGTAAGACGTCTCACAATCACGAATATGCCTCTCAGCACAGAGTACCATAATCTTATCCTGCAAAGGAATAATACATGATATTATATTCAAATAAGTGAACGTAGTGGACATTAAAACTCACCCTTAATTCTGACCAACGAACATATTTCAGTCAACTGCACAAGTTACTTCACATAAAAAGATAGTTAAATGAAATCAGGGTTCATACCCAAAGTATATAACCTTGTATAGAATCCAAAACATTCAAAAATGTTGGTTTTGTATACATCTAACTTTCTTAGCATATTTATCATATATCTATCCTATACATCATCTATTAAAAGTGTAGAGTGTCCAAAAAACACATTATCAAAAGCAAGGTTTCCACCAGTTTTATCCTATATATCTTTGTTTCTATATTATTTAGACCTATACGCATTTCAAGAGCATGGTTTCCACCGATTTTCTTTTCAAAAACATGAGAACAAAAGGAACCCACAATATATAAAAATGGGTTAAACTGCTTATGTACATCAGAATTATGCATCACCAACTAATCTGAACATCTTCTGCATCACATTATCAAATGACTCTGTGTCTATATGCACCAACTTCGAGCAAGGAAAAAATATGACAGAAATCTACAAATTTATCACACGCAATAGTAGCAATTTTTTTAATAAAATAAGTTATTTCCAATCATCTTATAAGTAACTACCTTATTTGCCAATTTCCAATGACGCCCACCATTATACTTCTGTTTTTTAATGGGTTTTTTGAACTCCTCGACAATGATATCCCAATTCTACAAAAATGTTTAATAAATATTAGATTCATATCTTATGGATGCAAAATATAAAAAACATTAGAAACTTTATTAAAGCATGTTTATTGAAACCTGAACAAAGTTCGTGGTTAGTTTTTCCTGGCAGTGATTTTTTGACACTACTACCCTCAACTTACTATTTGACACCGCCACTTAAAAACCATTTGTTTGTTTGTTTTTTTCTATATATATTTTGTCTCAACAGGAAGCGAAAGAGAAGAGAAGCAGAGAAATAAGAAATGACGAGAGAAAGAAGAGAGAGGATAGAAGCAGATGAGGAGAGAAAAAAGAAAGGACGAGATGGAGGTACCGCTTGTTGTTGTGTCGTTGTTGTCTTCATTCCCGTTGAGAAGAATTTAAAGGGGAGAGAAAAAAAATAAAGAAAAAGGAATTGTAGTGGTGGTATCAATGCCTTTCTTATGACCTTTTTTTCTTAGGCAAACATTATTTCACATCACCAAAAGTATTGTTCCACACCACCAATTTAACTTTTTTCTTTCCCACACCACCCCTTTATTTTTCACACCACCACCTCTCTTCCACACCACCAATAAAAATCCAAAATTTAATTTTTTTTTTCTCTCCTTTTTTTCCTCTTCTTTACTTTATCTTCTTATCCTCTCTCCCTCTCTTCTCCATCACACTACCACCACCACCACCACCCCGACACATTTCCCCCTCCTGCCACCACCACCTATCTCCATTTTTTCTCTGTCAAGCACCACTACCACCCGACCGCCTCTCTCTCCCTCTTTGTTCCTGAAAATAGGGTACTATCCCTGACTTTGGTTCAATTTCAACGCTCAATTGAGATTGATTTTCAAGCTCATCAAAACATGAAAATTGTATTACTCTTAGTCATCTAACCAAGACAATTTGAATGAATTAAAAACTTTTTGAATTGAACCATTTATGGTCATTTTACTAAACTCACTCAAAACTTTCAAAAAAAATATATTGTTCTTGATTTCGACCAATTGATACACTCAATTGAGACCGATTCTCAAGCTCATCAAAACATAACAATTGTAGTACTCTGTTAATAAACACAATTTGAATCAGTTTAAAATGTTATGAATGAGCAAGTTATGGTCATTTTACTAAAGTCACGCAAATTTGTCCGGCAAAGAAAATGGGGTAGGGTCCCCGAATTTCGGCTAAATTATACGCTCGATTGAGATCAATTCTGAAGCTCATCAAAACACGAAAATGTGGTACTCTGAGTTATCTAATAAACACAATTTGAATTACTTGAAAATGTTTTGAAATGAGAAAGTTATGGTCATTTTACTAAAGTCACGCATATCTGTCCCGCAAAGAGAATGGGATAGTGTCCCTGACTTTCGGCCAACATATACACTCAATTGAGATCGATTTTCAAGCTCATCAAAACATGAATAATGTAGTATCCTGAGTTATCTAATTAACACAATTTGAATCAATCGAAAAAATTTTGAAATGAGAAAGTTATGACCATTTTACGACAAACACTCAAACTGAAAAAAAAAAAAAAAAAAAAAAAAGTGTTTTCACCAATTTGCGTAGGACAATGTGAGTGAGACTCTGATATGCGCAAAGGGCCATGCGAGTGGAAGTCTCGCATTCACAAGTCTCCCGCTCGCATTGCCCAATACGAATGGGTGAAAACAAACTGTTTTTCTGGATAGTTTGAGTGTTTGTCGTAAAATTGTCATAACTTTCTCATTTCACAACATTTTCAAGTGATTCAAATTGTGTTCATTAGACAACTTAGAGTGCTACAATCTCTGTGGGTTGATGAGCTTGAGAATTGGTATTAATCGAGCGTATATGTTTGCCGAAATTCAGGGACACTATCTCATTTTCTTTGTGGGACAGATTTACACGACTTTAGTAAATGTCCATAACAAATAAGTAGACATCTTCTTTTCTTCTTTTTTTCATCCTAAGGTTGAAGACAAATCTTGGGGAAAGGACCCAGAGTGGGAAAACGAAATGATCTCAAACATTGAGAAATGAAGAGAGCAAGAGATTGGAAACTCGTTGATTAATAAACTATTCCATTATTTGAAGGAGTGAAAAGATGGTTTTGATGAGAGAAACAATGAAAATTGGTTTTCAAAACCAACTGCAAGAATCCTAAACAAAAAAGAAATAAACCCCAAACTTATCAATTACATTTTATACTACTGGGCTAAAGGGATATTTTTATTTTCCTTCTAATTCTGTCAATGTCCAACATTAAAAAAAAAATAAAAAATTTAAAATGCATAGCTGAATAAATAAAATCACGCAATATTAAGGTGCAAAAACAAACAACCTCTATCCATAAACATTTGTTATTGTGGCTAAGGGCATTTGAACATGCCCACACACTAGCTTGGATAATTACCTAAATATTATTAGTATGTGTCAATTTCATTGATCAAGGTTGGCAATTATGTTTTTTCTTTTCCTTTGTGACATTTAATTATTTCATTGCCTCCAGTTTCAGATAATTTATTTGAAATTGAAGTGTCGCAGTTTATTTTAAATATGACACGATAGAATTATCCACTACACGAGTTCGTAAGTTACAGACAGAATACGGCTTGTATTGCAACACACCTGTGATTCTACAAATGAAACCAATTGCATGTTTACCTCATATCCTCACGGGTAAAGAATACAAGCAATTGGTGACCTTGTTGTTGTTGTAGGAAGGTATTAACACTGTTCTTAACAAGAAAAATGCGAAACATGTTAAGAACAGTGTTAATACCTTCCTACAACAACAGCAAGGTCACCCCTGATTGTTCCTGGCTCTGATTTCTGTGGGTCAGTAGCTCCAATAAGTTTGCGACCATATTTTATAACTCCTTCACCTTCCCAGACCTAAAAAACAAAAAACTAGATCAAAGCCTCACAAATGAGGTAGACACTGTAAAAAGTAAAAGGTAAACCTTCATTTTCCTTACCATGGCAAGCACAGGGCCAGAACTAAGGAAGTCACAGAGACCATTAAAGAAAGGCCTTTCCTTGAGATCATGGTAATGTTTCTCGGCAAAACCCTTGGAAGGAACCACCAACTTGATGGCAACTAGCTTAAAGCCTTTACGTTCACATCGTGCTATAATTTCTGAAACTTGTAAAGAAATAAAAAAATGTTAGGAAAGATAAAATTAGAACACAAAAGAAACAATATGAAAGAAAGCCAACTAGCATCAATAATAGAAGAGTAGATCTAAGGTTTCACAGATTGCTGACAAATCATCGACTTTCAGAAATTGTCCATTTTTTTGTTTTTTTTTGTTTCCTTTCTTCTTGCAATAATGAATTGTGAAAATCAGCGAGATATTGCATGGACTTAACAATTCACATGGCACATACCTTCATGCATGATGAAAATTCACATACCACAAACCATAAAAGAGCATTGAAGGTACCAAAACATCATAAGGGTTTTCTTACCAGACCTCTCTGCACACCATCAGGTTTAATTGCAATAAAAGTCTGTTCCATCTGAAGAGAGCAGTGAAGTGTATGTTACAAACAGCTACCCAAAAAAGAAATAAAAGAAAAAGCTGCTCTAAGTTGGGAAGGATGTCATCAATGGTATATGGAGTACCTCTGCAGCATGTGCCTCCTGATCTTGTAGCATGTAAACTAGAAGAAACAAAAATAAAATAAAAACTTGAATAAAGAAAATAGTTGCAGAATGATGATCACTACATGTTAACAATGTCAGTTTCGTTAAGAGAGAGTGAATAATATAAATAGCTTCTCATACATGTAATCTGACATGAAAGACTGCATGCACCGTACATAAATAATTGAAATGGATAAACAAAATGATGCCTGACAATGAAGACAATCTATGAAAAGGCAGGTCTATTTTGAAATATGCAGGAGTTTGCATCTCATTATCCTAGAAAAGGAATGCCAACCATATTTACACAATTTCCCACATTTTAAGACTTGGCAGCTGCACATATCCATTAAGAGTTAAACTTTCACAGTGAAATTACTTTGAAACATAAGTACAGATGAAGGTAAAGAGATTACAGTTGAAGGATCAGTAGGAAGGTTTGATCACTGCAGGAAGCATGTTGGTGGTGAACAGATGGGACAGTTTAGGTACCGAAGTACTGTAGGGAGAAGTCTAGGTAACATTCAATATTAGAATGCATCCCAAGCCTTTTATTTCAACCCAATGCAAATACCACATTAGTTACTGTTGAAGAGGTTGCGAATGCCCTATGCTATATCTTGAGCAAAGGCATGGGTCCTCTTCTTTTGCCCTGAACTTCATCTAGTCACTACCAACATTTCTTCCTACTCAGACCTTTTACTTTGAACCATCATGTCCTTTCATCCAATAGAACTAGGGAAGCATAACTAGAAGATTTCTAAGTATATAAAACACAATGACCTTTAACAAAAAAGTAAACAAACAGTGAAATCATAGAAAATCCATTCTGACATTCATATGGATGTCTTGCGTGAGTCATAATCGAGTGTTCAACCAAGGTTGCAAGAAATTACACACCTAGAACATCCATTATCAAGAGATACCATGCTCTTCTATACTGAAGAATCTCCACAGCAACAGTTTAATTAAGTATGTATACTCCATTTGTTCAGA
The DNA here is from genome assembly GCA_963556465.1 of Berberis vulgaris. Classification (NCBI taxonomy): domain Eukaryota; kingdom Viridiplantae; phylum Streptophyta; class Magnoliopsida; order Ranunculales; family Berberidaceae; genus Berberis; species Berberis vulgaris. Next base: position 54,377,977 of record OY747126.1, read on the forward strand.
GTGTTGGACTGAGAGCTATTAGGATTCCATAGGAGCAACTATTTGGAGGGCACTATGAAATCTAATACAGCACGATAGTTGGAAAGATAAAGATTTGGTAGGCAAACCTGCCGCGGGAAGGGCAAGTGCTCCTGAATACGATCCCCGAGATGCATTCTTTGCGTCCTCCCTTGCATAAAAGGAAGCCAGAGAAGGTGTAATTCCCCTGACTGAGGTGATTGCTGCAGCTGCTACTGCTCTCCCTTATACACAACATAAGATGAATTAGAGATGATTTAACAATTTGCAATGCAACTGTTCTGGGAGTATTAAACAATTGCATAACAGAAGTCAGAAATGATGCTCTTGAAGAATCTTTTGATTCTTTGGTTAATGATAAGTTTAAAGAAACAAAAATACTTGACAAGTGTTAAAATTCCAAACAAAAAGAAAGAAGTCCAAGTATAATTGATCTTTTGTGAAATAGAAATCATCAATTTAGTGCTTCTCATTGAAACCATTATTACATCAAACTTTCTTAAATATGATAGATAGATAGATAAATACATATCCTCAAAGCAACACAGACAAAAAATAAAATAAAAATTATTGGGATAATGAGAGAGAGGGCGAAAACAAATGCCAGTATTGTAATTCATTATCATACAGTGGGTTACAATACGATATAAAATGATGAATTACAGATATCAACAAAATGTGAAAGCATTAATTTGGGTTGGGTTGTTAATTAGAAGTAGGTTGAGCAAATAAAATGTAAGTTCGGGCAATTACAAGATAGATGATCGAAGAGGTGGATGGAAGATGTAATCAATAATCTCCATCTGAGAAGAGACGGGAAACATATATATAAAATAGCTGGAAAAAAAAAACTAGCAGATGAGAAATAAAATTGGGGAAAACGAACGATAGATAGTATAGTATAGTATAGTGAGGGAGAGAAGCGAAACTGACCAGCAAAAAGAGGAGGAGAGGCCTTAGAGGCAGAAATGAGGCATCTCAGGGTCTTGGAAGCGGATCTGTAAAGCTGAGACTTCATCGTTGTTAGATAGATAGAGAGAGCGTGAGCTTATCACTGAATGAATGAAATGAAATGAAATGAAGAATTCGTTGCGTTGTTTTGTTTGGCTTCCGATTGGATGGGAGGGTTGGTTGACGCCTTTATACTCGTTTCTTGGTTGGGTGCGCGTGTCTGAGGATGTGTTTGGTTGCATGAAATCTTATGTTATGAAAATTCATGAAGGGACCCTATATTTTAGGTTAAATTAATATATCACTCTACATCCACCATTTGATTTTGTGATAATGGTGTGAATGAAAGTCCCATGAACATGAGAATCACACCCCAAGGCATGTGATTCTCATATTCATTGGACTTTTATTCCCACCATTGATTACAAAATCAAATGGTGGTCAAATGGTAGATGTGGAGTGATATATCAATTAAGTCTAAAATATAGGGATCCCCTCATAAATTCTCATGGCATAGAATTTCATGCAACCAAACACACCCTTAGGGTTTTGGTTTATCTAGATTTGAATCATTGATGAGATGAGATGAGGTTTAGAAAGCAAACGCTTCTTTCTTAGTGGGGTGGGGTCATATGCAATTGGAAGATAAAAGATTACTAGAATTGAAAGTTGACAAATAGGTTAAGGAATGATATTCATTTCTTTTAATAACATGTTTATCAATATAAAACATATAAAAGAGCAAATAAAATGAAAATTTGTGAAAAAAATTAATAGAATGTACATGTGGCGGAAGAGAAAGTATTGTTTTTTCCTCTTTTTTTTCTAAATGATTATCTAATCTACATAGTTGTAGGATTTTGGTAAACTTTTTTTAAGACAGATTTTGGTAAACTTTATATCATTGAAATGCATTTTTTAAGATTTTTCCAACAAAACCAAAAAAAAATACAAGTGCTAAAATTTTAAAAATATATATTTTTAATAATACACCTAAACGGTCTCTCTTCTACACGAACTCGAGAAATAATAGGTTCAAGCGTCTGCCCAACACTGATCTAGCCCGAGCAGCTTCAAGCCCATACAATGTAGTCTGCCAGACATACCCAAATCATTACAATCTGTTAAGCCCACACGTCTCACAGCTATTTCCAATACCCATAAGTCTTACCAAGGCAAGTATTTAGGAGATCGGCTTCGAACAGGTAAGTCAACAACATTTTGCTTCCAACTAGGAAGCACAAATACCAGAGTATCATTGCACATGGAAACTTCTATCTATGGACAACACTCTGATTAGGAACTATCTCCCGCGTATCTAGGAGCACAAGTCTAACAGAAAAACTTCACTTCACAGCACAACTCCTAATTAAAGAAGGATCTCTACGAAGATCTTCTTCTCTAAACTACGTTACCGATGGCCTGGTCGAACCAAGACTCCAACACTATAAATAAGCCATGAGGTTGGTAAGTTAAGCTACGCTACAAATTCCATGTTTACAGTATTACGTCTTCCTCATATCCTTGTTTGACTTTAGTATCAGAGTGTCATCGCCCATCACAACGGTGGTATGTAGCTCACATGTGTTCCTTGTGCAGGTCAGCAAGTTAACAGGTCAAAGCAAGGAGCGAAAATCGACTACATCATTTTGGCGCCATTTGTGGGGACGACAAAGTTCCTAACCAATCACTAGCATCATCTCTCTTTAGAATACAAGAAAATGGAGACCACCAGATCACGCAACAATGGAAAACAAGACATGTCAAAGCTCATACTGGCGTTATACACCACTCCCAGCGGTGTCGATGACACACGGGCAATAAACTCATACCCCCGCACCAGCAACAACAACGACATACCCCAAGATATATTTGTTGTCGTCACAGATACAGCAAATCACTAAAGCAATGAAGATTCCACTACAAGAAAAATGTTGATTAATAGCATTTCAAAAACGCTATGGTAGGATACCATAGCGTTTTAGTAAACGCTATGTCAGCCGGAGCTATAATAGACCCAGGGGCTATTATAGCGTTTTTAAAACGCTATGGTAAGTTTGGCTTTTATAGCATTTCAGAAACGCTGTGGTAGAGTATACATAGCAATTTTTTTTTTTTTTTTTGTTGCTATCAAATGACTTTTTATTACATCTTATAAGTTTTATTTCTAGAAAATAAAAATTTAAATGTGCCAAACTTAAACATTTCCATGAATGGAGGCAAAGTAATATAATTAATGAGATAATGTATTACAGGATGAACAATATCAGGATGTACATCCTTTTATAAGAGAACCATCATGTTCTAACATAGTAGCAAGTGATTTCTATACTGCAAGTGCACGGCTGAATCTGCAAGTGAATCTAATGCAGCTGCTTGAACATCTTTACCATCATACTGCTTTGAAGATTCTAACTGCCCTAACCCACCATTAGAATGTTGGACCTGACTTTCTTCATTTTCAAATGACTTTATACCTACATATGAGTACAATGTGGATCCCTGAATTGTGTTTCCAGTGACTGCTGTGGACGAACAATTGCATGTATCTACCCCGTCTGGCCAGTTCACTCAAACCAGTTGAACTTGCAGTTGGTGGCCTTCCATTTGAAACGCGCAACCCCCTACCAATCAAAGTTAAAAACGTTCAGTTGAGAGCCCTATACGACAAATAAAAAGAAAATCAACAACAACGTATAGCATACCATGAGGCTGCAGCTGGAAGAGCAGCAGATCTACCAGAGCTACCATTAGGAGGATAACCTTTAGGATGGCTACCGGGATTCTGTAGGAAATAATAACCAAGTCATGACATGAAATAAACTGATTGCAAAACATCAAGTCAACAAGCAAATATTGAGTATCAAAGAAACAGGGGTTCATGTTGTTCCATCAGCTGCACATTGAAATTCAATGTAAAAATAGAATGAAGGTCATACATTTGTGGTTAATTTAGCAATAGGTTTAGCAGAAGGAGCAGAGGGAACAGTGTTGATGACGCCAAAATTACCCATAGGAGGAGGCAATGTATTCCCTGAACGCCGTTGCAAATTATTTGTTGCACCAGTTATTTGTTGAACCCTGTTCCTAGAACGAAAATAAGAGATTATGATTCACATCATCATTTGATGAAACCAATGTAAAGAAAATCGAGGTAGTAGAAGTAACAGAAGTGCAAAATGAAATGGTCTCAGATACAAATACAGCAACAGAGTAAGCTGAAGGAAATTAACACAAAGTTTGTGTATGGATTGTTTTATACCTTGAATATGCTGAAATTATCTCATCTTTAGTAAAACTATCTTCTTGGGTGCCAATTTCATGCAAATATAAACAATCTGGATTGCTGCAGGTCTGGACCAACAGAGATACATTTGAGTTAGCAAAACAATTATCGCACAACTGTTGACATGAAACTCAAAAAATCAAACAACCAAAATACATATCGAACATGAAAGCATACCATATTTCAACCAAGCATGGCAATACTTTGTGGTCCCAAAGCATGCTCTGGAAATGCAATTTAATCAGTAACCAACTGGGACGCTACACTGTTATTCAGGAAATACAGTGATAAAGAAACCATATGCTTACCTCAAAGGTTTACCTTCTAAAATATAGCCGTGCACCAGTTGAATGCATCGAACTTCCTCCTCTTCTTTTGAGTAAGTAATATATCTGCAAATAAAAGGGTGAGGAAACAGGCAACAGGAACATCTGTGTATAATTGAAATTCCTCACTCTTAAAGTAAAACAATTAAAATCACGCAGTCCATTTTTATTACCAAACTCTAGATCAAAAGGCAAACATTTTAGCATGATTAAATCACCATTCAATCGAAGAAGATACAACAGTTAATTGTGAATGCCCCCAAATAATCTCATATTCCTATATAGAAAAATATCCATGCAATCCTAACGAGAAAAGCTTGAAATTCAGTAGAGTAACAGAAGCCAGGTTCAAAAGGGAGGAAAGAAACAAGATAATAAAGTACTTGGGTGGCTTCATAATGTCCAATAGTTATCACATGAATGTAAGTGTCCAAACAATAACATAGTGACTCTTTGACTAATACAAAAATCTCTCAGATGAATTGGCCTTAATAAAGAGTCACGATATTTTTTTGGTGCCTCAACCGCATAGTGAATTATAGGAAATAATATACCAGATGCGAGTCAACTCTATAATACCAACCCCGGCCATAAAAGTGAGAATTCTGATTTGTACGGTAACTTGAACAAAAACATAGTTATTTGTTTAAAATGATATGAGTATAACAATAAGCAATATGTGAGAATGATACTTCCATCTTTGAATTGTCCAATAGTGTGGCATAATAAAAATAAAAATAAAAACTCAAAATGATTACAACTGAACTTACACACTACATGTGTTGTTTGGAGAATGTTGAATAGCGCCGCCGGCAGTCCGAGCAATAGACACTTATCACGACCTGAAACTGTAAACTCTAATCTAAGTTTTCCTGCAACAGAATGCAAATGGTTCGGAAAATAAAGACACGGATATGGATACCAGTGTACATAGTGATACTACAAATCTTAGAAAGCTACTACACAGGTAAAGCATGGATACTGTACATGTTTGTTCCATTCAAACACAGAACATGAACATTAAAAGTCGATGACAACACATCAAATTGTGGCGAATGTTTGAAGCCAGATAATGGTAACTGGTGACAGAGGACAGATGGTTTCACAAGTTTGCAGGGGCACTATCAAGGGGGTTGCACTACATGACCCAAGTTAGAAGTTAGAAAATCTGATGTATTTGATATGAATCCCTGTACGAGAGAGTAGTAATCTCCATAAACACATAACTTGGCTTGTCCAGAGCTGAGCAAAGGTGAGATGTAGCAGTTAGAGTGTTTGACTAGAGCATTCTCAATGTCATGACTGAGGCCATCCACTGCTACCCATAACGATGGAAATGACAACATCAGTGATACATTAGATCAGAGGCAAAAGATAATGGCAACTCCAAAAAATAACTTGCTAGCTCAATTTTAACACAATTAGAGCATAAATGGTTGTTCGAGTGAGTTAAAAGGAAATGTTAGTCAGGAAACTTGCAATAATGCAACTTTAAATACAGCATATTCAATATTTCGTTTCAATAATAATAAACAAGATAGCAACAAAAAGTTGCACCTAACGAGTTTAAACAGATGGCAAGGCATAGTACAGTCATTGATGTTTAAGTTAATTTGTGTAAATCGTCACCCTTTCTTTAGGACGGCAGCAAGCCTGGTATACATCCTAGCCATTGCCTGATATCCCCTAACGTCACCAGAACGCAGAAGATTTCCTGTTTTCAAGTGGAATGGACATGAAAGGGTAAGTTGAGTTACCTTGAATGAACATGAAAGCTCAATACGAGAGAGGGAGGGGTCCAATCGTCACAAAATGGTGCGGTGATTTCGTGTTAAGCTAAAGAACATCAAGCAAACCCACCGCACCCTTTTAATTGAAAAAGAGTAAACGATTTGCTCTGAAACTATCTCAAAATCGATTTCGCTTTCTACAAACAAGTCAAAATTTTACTTCAATCCAACTCTATTGGGCCAAAACCAAGCAAGCCAAAGAGAGAACAAGAGGGAAGTTATCTTGCTTCGTTCTAACTTGGTCAGTCGCCATTGAAGAAATTCGCCATTGAAGAAATGAAACGAAGAGAAAGAGATGAAAGATGGGATTTGGGTGTGTTGAGAGGGGAATCGAAATCGAAATGGAAGAAGAGATTTGATGTTAAACTTGACAATTTTGTCTTAATTTAGGTTTGAGGGAGAGAAGAAAAATGGCGCCATGTCAAATATTTGGCTGAGCGCTCTTTGGCGTTTTATAATCCCGCCACAGCGATAGCGATTTTAGATGCAACTTAACTTTTAATAGCAATTGTGCAAAAAACACTATAATTGAATGCTATAAAAGTGGACTTGTGGTGTAGTGTTCTCGTTCAAAAGAACGTTCTACCCGCCGATGGAAACCAATAACAACACATGCCCCAATCTCCAGATAACAACAGAGAGCAGGCGCAGGAAAGTCAAGCCCCTGTTAGTTCTCATTGGACTAGAGGTGGTGACGCGGTAAACGTATACTTGACCTTCAGGGTAGAAAAACTCGCCCGTAAAACCCCCTCCACAGAGGGGCTCATGACCTAGACGTGCTATACCGCCTTTCTGTTCCACCGTTCGTGGACCGCATTATGGACGAGACCCTTCCAAAAAATTTCACACCTTCAAAGCTTGATTTTATGATGGGACCACCAACCCGTTCGATCACTTACGCCATTACCAGCATGTAATGGCGCTCAAAGAAGGTTCAGAGTCAGTAATGTGCAAAACGTTCCCTACCAGCTTAAAGAAGTCAACACTGACATGGTTCCACAACCTCTCGCCTAAGTCGATCGACTCATTGAAAATACTGGCCAAAGAATTCCTGACGTGCTTTGTCAGAAGCCAGCGGGTCAGGAAAGGCCCACACTACATAGTCTTTCCGAGGTAGAATTCTAATGAAATGCTAAAAGAATATGTCACGCACTTCAATGACGAGCTGATGCTCATTGATGGCTGCAGCGACGACATAGTCGTGACGACTTTTACCGGGGGCCTAAGAAAGGGAAAATTTTACGACTTCCTAACCTTAAAACCCCCTTGGATATGGAAGAACTCTTAAAGGGCGCCCAGAGGTACATCACCCTAGAATAAATGAGAACAACGAAGAAAGAAACTGAAGTAGAGAAGAAACCCTCCATTTCTAGAGAAAAAAAGGGAAGAGGTGACAAGACGAAGAAATGAACAAGTGAAAGCGCCACGACAAAGCAGATCCATGACCCCCCTCAATTCTAGCTTATCAGATGTATTTAACTTCATGAAAAATTGGGAAGATCTAAAGTGGCCCCCAAGACAGCACAAAGACCCCTCCAAACATGACAACAAAAAGTAATGCTCATACCACAAGGAGGGTGTCGACAACACCAAATACTGCAAGAGTCTAAGGTATGAGATCAAATACTGGATTCACAAGGGCAAGCTAAAAGAGTTCCTGGGTTAAGAGAAACGACAAGACCAACCCAGGGAAGACAGTCAAGGAGATTGAGATGGAGACTTTGGGCATAATATATGTCCTTCACGGAGTCGGAGCAGAAGAAGACTAGTCGAACAGGTCCTGCAAACAAACTCTATTGGAGATGCGGACACAGCCCGCAAATGAGGACATATGCATATATTATTCGCAATGTCACTCTTGTCATTTCGGTATCTATTGCAAGGTGGAAAGTGAAGAGGGCTCTGATAAACACAGGAAGCTCCCTCAACATCCTGTTCTACAACGCACTCCGCAGTATGGACCTCAAGGAGAAGAACCTAACGTCCTCCGATTACCCGGTGATTGGATTCAGCGGAAAGAAATGCTTATTGGTTTGGAAGATACGATTAGCAATGGTGGTAGGAAAGCCACAACTAAAAAAGGTCATGTTCTTGGACTTCATGGTGGTAGACGCGCCACTTACTTATAATTGTATCCAGGGATGACTGTGGCTTCACCAGATGGAAGTAGTAGTCTCCATCCTTCACCAGTGCATCAAGTATATTGCTAACCATGTGGAGGGAACAATTCGCGTGGACCAACCTACGACACGAGGCTGCCATTATGCTGCACTGAAGCAGATAAAATATTCCTAGACCCAATTAGAGCCCACAAGACAAGTTGAACAGAAGCCAGGCCCAATAACTGTGGAAAAGTCATTCCACCAACACGGAGACAAAATTCTAACATCGGTGGCTCAACTTAGCGGCGGAGAACATTCAAGCATTGCAGCAACAATCCGCTCTTCAACCCGACAAAACGGAGAGTTCATTGCAGACGAGAGCACAACCCCATGACTACCAAGAGGCGTAGAAGGAGCTTCCCACGCATGGAATACTTTTCAGTAACCTCAACAGCGTCAACGGAACTTGGTAGTTTCCTGAAGGTACTAACGATCCAGGAAGGACCATGTGAATAAACTTCAGGGCTGGGTCGATCTCTCTCCGCCAACAGTCAGTCCATTCAGTTGTTTAGTTTTCTTTCCATAGTTGATGTAGAATTTCAATTCTTATGAGCTTATGTGATTTGCAATCATTTAAGAAATACAAGATAATTACGCAAACACACTCTGTTAATTACTGGAAAGATGTAACGATGATTGCCTAGAGGCGGGTACAAAAGACTACAAGCTACAAACATCTCAATACGATGCAACATACAGTAAAAACTCACTTAAACAATCCGACTCCATAATAAGACTCAGAAGCGAAAGCAAAGGTACCTAAAGTAGATTCCGCTCAACGAATTCTCTGAAGAAGATGTCCCACAAATAATAGCAAATGTGAAAAAGAGGTTGAAAAAACAAGCGCAACTAATTGCTCCACCAGATCACCCTGAAAAAATGGCTCGCAAATGGCAATATGGACCTTACAACGAGTTGTAGACATCTCCAATCCGGCATCCGGCCTCTCGAAGGAAGCTGAAGAGGACAACCAAATATGGCCACAAACAACGAGACAGTTAAGGTCTCACAATATTGCCAAGCGAGGACGCTTCTCCCATGCGCGATACTCGAGGTGACTCAGAGATACCACCCCCGAAAACAGTGACACATTTGTAGGGCTGAACAAAAAATCGATCAAACCGATTAAACCGACCGAACCGATCAAAACCGAACTGATTGGTTCAGTTTAAATTCGGTTTTAAAAAATTCAAAAACGAAGTGGTCGGTTTGATTTTTGGTTTCTATGTAATTTTAACCGACAAAACCAAACCGACCGAATATATAATAAATAATAAATATTTTATATATAAATAATATAATATGTTTAAAATATTCGGTTCGGTTACGGTTTGCATAAATTAGAATCGGTTCGGTTTTCAGATCAGTTTTGTTAATGGTCGGTTCGATTTTGGTTTGAAAATTTTAAAACCGACCTAATTATGTTCGGTTTTCAACCCTACACATCTGCCAATACTTCGATCAACCATAAGCTAGCCGCAGAAAGTGTCTCCCGACAGATAGAATGGCACAAGGTAACATCAAAGCGTTGGTGAATAAACGACAGACCTTGGGAGGAGTTTGTAACTTTTCTTCTCAATATAAGAAGAAATTACAAGGCCTCAACGAACCAACTGGATGCTCACCTAGACCTAGTGACCACGCATAAACGCAAGTCTTATCCTGACTCATCAGTATAAATGTCAGAAGATTCAAAGACTCTAGTGTTGGAATCTCCCTTCAGCCTTTGAAAAACCCAAGACATATTTTTTGAGTAAGAGCATTTGAAGAAGTGCACTCTGTTGAAGATAGTGCCTACAACGATGAAGGAACACCATTAAATAAACATAGCGGTTCACCGAATAGATGCTTCAACATTAACTATCAGCATTGAATACCGCATGGGAAACGAGGAGATAACGGTTCCCAAGGAAACAACACAAGACAACGTTCATCCAATTAATGATGTTGCACACAACCCCATTAATTGGGGGGAGTAACCGATACTCAAATGTCCCGTGATTTATGCCCTACACGTGTCACCATGCAATCTACGTTGTACATGTAACGTCTTGATCCTATGACAAGCCCTAGCTCTTCTTCTACGAGCCCATGGGCTCAGTCCACTATTCAAGCGGTATTCTACCACGTGCTTGACATGAGCAATAGAAACCCTAGTCACTTCTGACAAACGGATCACACCTTCATATCACCAGATGATATAAGGTACTACTTTCTTTTCAAAAGGAAACTAATTTGCACGATGCACTCCGCTTGGGAATGTAGGCTCGCACGCCCATAACAGGCGGAACCACGACATAACCATGCAAGCTTAGCTAGTTTCGACTGATGACGACGACTTTTGACTCATTCCGATGCGTAGTTCGCCCCTGCGGATGTCGATGGCTTAGGAAGTGGGAGTTTAATCAGCGCTCTTACACCTGGTAATGACGACTCGCCAGTTCAGGGGCGACGGTCGCCGAACCCGATCAGGTAAGCCTAGCCAGTGATGACTAACAACGACAACTTCTAGTCAAAACCTAGACTTGTAGCCCGCTGCGCGTTGGTGTAGATGGTTTGGAAGGTGGGAGCCTAGTCAGTTTCGACTGATGTCGACGTTTCACCACGGGACCATTGTTCTTCTGCAAACCATGATTGCTGAATCACCAACTGCCAGACTTGTAGCTCGCTCCACACGGGTGTAGATGGTTTGGAAGGTGGGAGCCTAGTCAATCCCGAACTGATGCTGATGGCTTGCCACTGGACTAATGCTTGTCTACAGACCATGGTCGCCGAAAACTCCCAAATTTGTATCTCGATGCGCACGGGTGTAGATGATTTGGAAGGTGTGAGGTTAGTCAGTTCTGAACTGATGCTGATGGCTTGCCATGGGACCACTACTCTTATTCATACCATGGTCGCCAAATCTCCTCGTCCCAAACTTGTAGCCCGTTCCACGTGGGTGTAGATGGTTTGGAAGGTGGGAGCCTAGTCAGTCCCGAACTGATGTCGATGGCTGGACACATGATCATTGCTTTCCAACATACCATGATTGTCGAATTCTCACATCCCAAACCTATAATCCGCTTCGCGCGGGTATAGATGGTTCGAAAGGTAGGAGCCCAGTCAGCCTCGACTGATGTCATCGACTTGCCAATGACCATCGCTCCCTCTCAAAACAACGGTAGCTGAAATAAACTACAGCTCAAGCAGCGTCATTACACTCACACAAGATGACATTCTATTATCAGAAGTGCCCATTCGAGCCAACTAAAAAATTAACCCGCTGACACATGGACGAGTGCTACACAAAATGTCAGCCCGAGCCCACGAAACCTGACTCGTGACAAGAGTTCTAGCTCTAAAACAACACATGTCCTTGGCTACCACATTTCACTCATGCCAGCATCCACAACCAACAGTCAGATATGCAAGTTAAAGTCTCCAATGGCTTACCTTGAAGATGAGCTACGACTTGGGTAGCATAACCCACAGCCAAACCATCCGCAAAACACCCACTATTGGATTAATCGAGCGATGGTATCTCTAGGACCTCACAGAAGAATAGGTTAGAATCATTCGCGACATAAATGGTCAAACTCTCAACAGCAGAAAGACCACTTGACTTCCTGCTAACCCAACCAGACCTGTGTCAAAGTAAAACAAAAGGCAAAATAGAAAACACGCGATAGGGAGACTGAACATAATGTGGGTACAAAGCATTCTCAAAATAAACTTGTTTTCATTAACAGTTGAAACCAAAAAGTGCAAGTGTACAAAGTGTACTCCTCATCAGGAAAGGGTACAGATACGAGAGAACTAAGCTTAACAAGGGAAGGAGCAGGATGAGTGTCATGATTCGGATTGCCCTTTTATTTTGATGATGTAGAGACTACTCCGAAGACCTCTTATTCTGAAGTCTGATGATGCAGACATCTTCTTATAATAAGAAAGGTCCCATTCTAAATGCTCTTTCTTCATCAGCGCCAACAGTTCTAATCTCCTATGCACGACTTAATGGAATTCACACTTGCCTTACTCCTTGAGAAGTTTTCCTCGCGCACCTTTGCTTCAACAAATTCTCGCTCCTACAGTTCCAGCTTGCCGGTCAGCGCATTAACCTGCGACTGCTCCGTTGCCAGGCTACTATTAACCGCGTTGAGCTCATGTTGCTCCAGACAAAGTTGGTCTCCAACTTTCCTCGCTTCTCGAACATTGAATTCCACATCGGCCTCTAACTGTTGTCTCTGGGCAACCCATTCAACATCCTTCATGGTGTTCTCCTCAGCAAAAGACCGCAACTCAGAGTGCATCATAGTCACAGCTTCCTGTGCAACCTCCAGATCACGGCGGAACTCTTGCCTGAATTTGTCCCTCGCGAACACCACCTTTGCTAGATCAGACTCAACGGCTTCCAGACGAACCCTTCGAGTCTCCGCAACAATGGCTAACTGTTCCAGCCTCCTTTCCTCAATCCGCTTACTCAACAACTCAATCTCGAAAAGTTTATTAGAATACAACTTCTGCATAGTTGAGAAGACACGCTCCATGGTGTACACCTTCTCACGAGCCACCTCAACTTTCGTCCCAGCGACGGCCACCTGGATCAAATGAGACATTCCCAGCGTAAGGTGCTTCAAACCCTTATCCATACGACCTTCCAGCATATCCTCTTCAGGCTTTGGGGCGTGATACATCAACCAGTTGTAACACATGCTTATGTGCTTCTTCGAAACATAGTCAACGTCGACTTCTTGGTGCCAAGCCTGATTGCTCATATTCACTACGTTCATAGAAAATAAACTTATCCGTGCATTTGGATGGAGCTCTCCCGGATGCAGGATCACGCCAACACCGCTTTTGTAGTCACCACCGCACCCATGCCCTCATCAATGGCCTTCCCTTTGTCACCAGCAGCCGACCCTTTATTGTGAGATGACTCATTGGAATCCAAATGAAGAGAAGGAAGAAAATTGTCCAACGAACCCTCCATTATCTTGATATGCGGCCTAAACATGATGGGGAACAATGCAGACTACAAGAGGGATGGCCCGCACTACCTCGACCACTATCGGACAACCCACCAGCAGAACGATTGAACTCTTGGACCTGATGCGAATCCTCATTAGAACCTTTCAGTAAATCTTGATTGGTCAGCACCAGTAGAAGTCGCCATACAGCCATAATCAACTTCTCACTCAAAGCTTCAGCCTGCTTAGTACTCAGCTTCGACGCATCATCAACCCCTGCTAATCGCAAGTGGTTTTTCTCCCAGCCAGATACTTCGGCCTCTGCCTTGGCAGGCTGGTTAGGTTTACGCTCCTCCCCAACTAGATTAGACCATTTGGGAGCCAGCTCAGTCCCAGCACGACACCTCTTTGAACTTACAAAAGAGGCGAGCGTCTCAAAAAGCTCCACCGTGTCGGATAAGATAGAAGCCTTAACTTTGGAAGCCTTTCTCTTCCTGGAAGGGGCTCCATCTTCAAACTTAACCTTTGGCGTTCGGTAAAAGTGGGGGCACGTGCCAGTTGGCCCACAATCCACTGCGACTGAAGTTAGTAGGACATATAACGTCATTTACACTCATCCGCGACATATCGTGGAATGCCTTCATAATGGCTTGCTTCTCCGGAGAAAGGGAAGTAGTAGGGAATCTCCCTACAAAGAAACACATGCGGTGATCAGCATACAATCAATGCAACGAAATCAAAAGATGAAGTTATACTTACAAAGTGGCTTGAATTCCCACTCAAGCGGACGACCCTTGAACTCGAAGTACTTCGAATTTGAAGGAGCCAATAAGCAGTATTTCTACCAAAACTTGAAGTCACCTGGAAACTTTCAAAATCAAGCCGGCGATGTCATCTTGCAAACGACATAATTGTTCAGCCGAGGAGAAGTCACCAACTGGATCACCCGCTGAGTCACAAGGACGCCAACATCCTTCACTCTTATCAAAATAAGAAGGATAATCCTCTACCCATTGGGTACCAACTGGGCAGGAGGGATACCAAGGAAGTCCCATATCTCTTCAAGAACAGGAAAATAGACTCCAGTTTGTAGTATCACGTTGTATAAACAGACAAACCCTTCCAGAGGAAACATCAGCGTCTGATCATCATTCAGAGTATAGAATGGCAGGTCCTTAGGAACCCCAAACGGCTTTCGGATTTCAGCGAGGCCCATTTGAAAATTGACCTATCTTCAAAGAACTGGAGGCCTTTGGCTAGAAGCTCATCATCAAGATGGTTTTGGGGAGCCATAAAAAGGTGAACAAACTTTCAATCAAAAGACGAACATAACGGAGTCTCTAAAAGCAAGAAAATGGAAGAGTCAATCTCTGCAAAAAGAAAGATCTAAATAGGGATTGGTTTCCCGCATCTTTTCCACTGAACTGATGCACACTTAATTAATGAAGCGATTGGCTCAAGCAATGATTCAAACTCAATCATTATGCACGACATATCTTTTCAAGAAATGACTTTGTGAACCGATGCGATGGCCCACTAACTCGTGTCGTTATGATCTCGAGAAACAACAGGACCAAGCATCAGTCCAACACTGATCTGGCCCAAGCAGCTTCAAGCCCGCACAATGCAGTTCGCTAGACAGGCCCAAATCATTACAACCTGCTAAGCCCACACATCTCACAGATATCCCCAATACTCGTAAGCCCTACTAAGGCAACTATCTCGGGGACCACCTTTAGACATGCAAGACAACAACATTTTGCTTCCAACTAGGAAGCAAATACCAGAATATACGTCGCACATGGAAACTTCTATCTATGGACAACACTCTGATTGAGAACTATTTCTCGTGTATCTAAGAGCACAAGTCTAACAGAGAAACTTCCATTCACATCACAACTCTTAATTAGAAAAGGATTTTCACGAAGATCTACTTCCCTAAACTACGCCATCGATGGCCTGGTTGAACTAGGACTCCAACACTATAAATAAGATATGAGGTTGGTGAGCTAAGGTACGCTACAAATTTTCCTATTTATAACATTACGCCTTCCTCAGATCCCAGTCTAACTTTAGCATCGGAGTGTCATCGGCTACCACAGCGGTGGTCCATGGCTCATATGCGTTCCTTGTGCAGGTCAGCAGGTTAGCAGGTCAAGGTCAAAGTAGGAAGTAAAAATCAATTGCATCAATTTTATTATTAAAAAACATCAAATGCATTTCACGTCGTCAATATTTTTCAAATTTTTAAGAGGAATAAAAAAGGTTCTCAAGGCAAATTCAAACAAAAAACTCGAATTTTAAAAAAATCAATGATCAATACAAGCACTAAAAATTTAAAAATGTCTGTATTATTAATAAAAAAAAAACTCCTAATGTATTTCACGTCGTTAGTATCTTTCAATATCATGTCAAGAAAAATATTGAGACGAACATCTTAATGCACATTTAAACAAAAACCTTAAATTTCATGTTTTGGCAAATTCAAAGTTTGGTAGAGAACTCACTCTCGACGTTTGAAATTTTCCCTAACTGACTAAGATTTTGAGTAAGTCTAACCCTAAAGCTTATAGTATATATTTCTTCCTTAAAGTAAGCTTGCACTTCAAAACTAATTGAGTGTAAAAGTGAGGATGGTGTAGGGTTGTTCAGGACAAGATATTTGGCAAAAAAAATTATGTACTTTGCGGGAGTGCCAACATCACGGGTATTATACTAGTATATATTACAATTCAGAATTGTATTTTACTATTCATTGCTGATTGGGACAAAGTCAAATCATAAGGATTGAAGATAAAAGATGGCTAGCATTGAAAGTTGGGAAATGTGTTGAGGATTGAGATAATTTCCTATGATGACATGTTTGTAAATATAAAACAAGTAGAAAGACACATATAAAACATAGAAAGGAAAATATAAAACATGTAGAAGAGCAAAGAGAATGAAAAATTGTTAAAAAAGCTGGTAGAATGTACATGTAACAAAGAGATAAAGTATCGTGTTTTCATTTTTTCAAAATAAAAATATCATAACTATCTACTTAGTTGTTGGATTTCGGTAAACTTGACATCGTTGAAATGCAATTTTGAAAATCTTTCCAATATAACTAATGAACAATACAAACACTTAAATTTCAAAATATGTATTTTTTTATTAAAACAAGTAAATATTTTTAATATTTTCATGCCTAAGTATAATATTTTTCAAAGAAACAGACGAACATTTTAATGAACATTCGAACAATGACACGAACATTAAATCGTTTCTAATTTTAAACGAGTTGACTCTAAAATAATTAGTATTTTGAGGGTCAATAGAACCTCCGTTATTTAATACCCCATAAATTAATAACCTCGGTTAAATATTATTTTTGGCCAATCTAAATTTGGAGATAACGTGCTAAATTAATAATTTACTAAATTTAGAAAATAATACAATATAAAAAAATTAATTTAAGTCCCACTTAATACATAAATTAATAATTTCCTGACATATAGTGTTATGAAAAGCCATTGTTGATTTCTCCGCACCTTTGAGATAGGAAGCCATTGTTGTATGTATGATTGTTGTTTTACTATGACTTTAGTTTATTTTAAATAGATATTTTTGCTTGGTTAAATGTCCATAAAATGAAAAAATGTAGTACATTGAACAATGTACAATCTATTTTTGGGAAAAATAAGTTGATTCATGAATTTTATTTAGTTAAACAAATACATAAAATTGTTAGTTCGTAAAACGTGAAACAAAATACAATATTTAAGAAAATAAGGATTACCTTGACAAATTAATAAGTTATTAATTTATAGTTTATTTAATATTTGTTAAATAGATTGATTTTTCTTGTTTCCAAGGCTATTAATTTATATGGGTTTAACTACACGCATCACATTCAGTGTGCTCCACCATTGGGGTGCTAAGAATGTGTAATGGCAATTGTACTATTTATCTTTTTGATGCATATCCGAAGGTAGATGCCTTGGTGTGGATCTCACAATCTTACTAGGTTTAGTACATCACTTGAGTTAGCATGCACACAATATTTTGTTGATTCACTTGAAATGGAGAACAACCTAAAAACCCCTTGGTTTGGTTTTGATAGAAACACAAGTTGTAAGAGAAATCAAACCAAGGTACTAATTGGGTACTTATAAAAGGATGTAGAAAGATGAAATCAAGTACCAATTAGTTGGATTTGCTTGTGAATAAAAAGTTTTTGGAAAGCCCCAAACATCAAACATCGAGAATATGAACATACATGTTGAGAATAATGACAAGTAGTAAACGCAATCAACGAATTAAGCATGAAAGTAAGTAAATAGAAGCATAAGGAAAAAAAGCAAACCAAACACAAGATATCATAATGACGTTCACTTAAATAAAAAATTGATTGATTTTTATTGGTTACTTCCTCGGCAGAAGGGCAAACACGAGACACGAGTTTTTCTTACTATATTCTCCACGAATCAAAGTATAACACACATCACGAGTTTTTCTTACTATATACTCCTCAACCATAATATAAAACTCGTTCTAACAAGAACACCTCCCTTGAAACTATAGTCCATGACAATTCAAAACTTACAAAGTTCGAAACCTACAATCGGGTAATATTAGCATATATACATTGGAGTTGTTACGAAGAACGTCTACCCTCATCACACCCTACATGCTTAAGTCACACAGAGAATTACTGACGGACATTATCTACGGTAAAGGAAACATTCGACAAAAGGTATGCAAACACAACTGAACTATACTCTGTCCAAATTTAATCTTCTCCCATAGATTAGCTGACTTAAGAATCGGAATGCCTTTGGCCACCAAATAGGTGGTTAGTGGCAGTCTAACCCGGTTTTGCAGGTTAGATCTTTAGGAGGACAGATTAAATACATTGTCAAGATGACTAACAAAGAAATTTTAAAATAAGATAATGATCTAATTCTTTGGATTTTGTATTTATGATGCCACGTATGCTACTCAAAACATCATGTGGGAATAATTAATAATCGGGATAATCATTGAAATAGTGTAGGGCTTGCTAGTTTCATTGTGTCGGTGCATATCTTTCAAATCTCTTAAAGGAAACTATCTTTTATCCTGTTTTTAATTTTTGGCCAAAATTTGACTTTTGAACTTCTAAATTCAAAACATAATGATATTTCTCTAAAGAATCACAATCACACAATAAATCTCATGGGTTCCATAAAAAAATTATAAAAGAAAAGAAAGAGAGTATACGTAACTGCAATTACCATCACATCCACTTTCGCATTAGCTATTAAAACTCCCATTATTCACACTGTTCCCATATGTGCCATTCTTCACATCCTTGTGTTGTTTCTTATCAACCCCGTATTGCTTCTTCTCCATCTATATACTTTTAGAGTCCTAACAAAAATAAATAAATAAATAATCAATAATCAGTTAGACAATCCAAAGAAAATGTTAACTTGAAAATTATACCAATAAAAACAAAGAAGAAATTTTCAATTTAGAGCTCTCTAAAATGTACAAAGACTTGATGAAAAGAAAGTATTTGAAGAAGAAGAGTCAAAGTTGGTCACCTAATTTGTCAAAAGACATATTCGTTTTTATTAGCATATATACATCAAAGTTATTACGAAGAAGAGCTCTCTGAATACTGCTTGTGTTAAAAGGTGTTGACCCATTCTCCCTAACTCTTTGGATAAAAAGGCTAATATTAGCATATATACATTAAAGTTATTATGAAGAACGTCTCCCCTCATCACACCCTACATGCTTAAGTCATGCATAGAATTAATGACATACATTATACAAGGTAAAGAAAACATCCGACAAAATGTATGCAAACACAGCTGAACTATACTCTATCCAAATTTAATCTTCACCCACGGATTAACTGACTTAAGCATCAGAGTGCCTTCAACCACCAAATAAGTGGTTTGTGGCAGCCTAACCTTGTTTTGCAAGTCAGATCTCTAGGAGGACGAATTAAATACATTGTCAAGAAGACTAAACAAGAAATTGTAAAATAAGATAATGACCTAATTGTGTTGAATTATGTATTTATTATGCCACACAGGGTACTCAGAACATCATGTGGGAATGATTAATAACCGGGATAATCTTTCAAATGGAGTAGGGTCTGCTAGTTTGCTCAATCTCAAATCTTACCGCAAGTGCATAGTTATCTATTGAGTTATATAACAAGTATGGGCCGAATCCTACAAGGAGAGCTATAAAATTCGATAAACTAATATTTAAATCTCTTTTGAAATTTAACCTAATTAGAAAAGAAGTAATTGGTGAAGTGTTTGAAATAAAAATACAAAGTAAAACCTAAATATGAGAGTTACTTTGAGTTTACCATCATGAGTAGATGACACCATTATGCCACTCTTAGATTAATCTTTTCTAAATTCATTAACTCATCCTAAGGTAAATTATCATCTCACCTTAGGATGAAAATATGACATTATGAGCAAATTGATTTCAAACTTAAGTTATATTAGTAACTTAAAAATCAAACGTGGATTTAAAAGTATACAAGGAATCCATAATTAAATGAAACACCAAATATCTAGCAAATCACAATGAAACTTAGACTAATAATATGTAAACGGTTTAAGGAGCTTGCTAAAGAAATTGCAAGTATAGAAACTTATCTAATCTTGATATTAAGAAGCAGAATAAGAAAACATGAATTGAATTCATATGATAAAATAGAAAACACCTAGCTTACCTCATAGATTCATGATACAACCAAGCCACAAAACCAATCTAATACACATGTTTTTCTAATACATTAAAATGCTAATAACTAATCTAAAAGAGCCTTCTTGGAGCTATCTTCCCATGGGCTAACCCACACCCTAAGGTAAGATGTTAGCCAAACATGGTAAGCTCTAGGCCAAACTTCACTTATTTATCTCTAAACTACAACTACTTCAACTATTTCTATCTTCAAAGTGTTTCAAAGTGTTCTCCCAAGTGTGTTCATGTGTGGGGTATTTATAGATGAAGAAGGGTGAGACTTATGTGTAGGGATAATAGGGTAGAAAGTGGACAGTTGAAATGAAATAAAATGGAGTTTGTAGATATTCATTGGCTATGATGAAGTTTTCATGTGGATGTCAAAATCTTCAAGTTGATTTCCTCGATATTCGTAGATAATGATACTTTGGGCTTGACTTCATGGGTTTTTGGGCTTGAAAATCTTTGATCTTTGACAATGCATATGTGAACTTCCAATGGACTTTTCTAGTTGTTGATTTTAGCCTTATTGTGTCACTTTGTGTATGATTTGAGATTAGTGCTTGAATTTCTACAAAATACACGTAATGAGATATTTTTATTTGATAATTGGACCTAGCAATTGTATATTTAGGGGCATAAAATGTCTCATTTATATGCTTATCAAATCCCCCCAAACTTACATTTTGCTAGTCCTCGAGCAAAAAAACTAAAACCTAACTCACTTTCGTTGGAATCACGATTGCATTTAACATATGCAACAAGCCTTTAAACCTCTAGGTTTTCCCTAGTAGAAGAGTTCTAGTCTCGTTAGGGTTTCCAGATATGATACCCACAAACATTAGTGATACTCGGGACTAAGACTCAAAATATTTAGTAAAAAAAAAACTTTTTCCTTATTTAACTTCAGAGAGTTCCTACTTGAATGTGTCAGCCTTAAGAGATGTATTTGTGTAACTTATCGATCAGTATTAAGTTGATAAGTGACTTTAGTAAGAACTATTAAAAAGAAATATGGATTTTTCTTTCAAGTTTATATTAAGAGTTTGATCATCTTTTTTTTTTATCCCTCAACCCCTCCCACCCCAAATATCACCGGTTGGGTTCGACCCTATGACCTAATCCCATCCGCCACTGCTCAACTACTGAGCCATACACCTTTGGCTAGTTTGATCATCTTCTTTGTTGCAAATTTCAATGTAAAAAGTGGACCTATCTCTGAATCACATTCTACAAAATTGGCTTCAACTTCAAATCTCACAAGGTAATAATCACTCAGAGATTTGACTATTTTTTCTATCAAATGTATGTGAATAAGATGAAACAATGAATAAGAGATAGTTCACATACAAGACAAAAGATTGGAATTCGAGAATACAATAAATATGATCTCAAGAAGGAATATCATCCGCTGAAAATGTTGATTCATTCACCACAATATTTCTTAATCCACCTCCACACTTCGGCCATATTTTTCTAAGGATCAACTAAGATTTTGACTAGATTTTAATGGGGCTTAGGACAAGGGTAAACAAGAAATGATAAGGATAAACAAAACTTTTGAGAAAGTTAGAGGTATTCTAAAATAGTGTAAGATGACTTCAAAGCTTAACTCAACTCCTTCCTTTGTGAGCATCCAATTTTTTTATTGATTGTAAAGAAGTATTACTTTTTTATTTATTTTTTTTGCACTATATAAAATAACATTGGATCTTGAGGCTCTTTGTAAATTCTTTTGATACTATGGAGTATAATATTCCATGATGAAACATTTTTTTAATAACTCATCGCTAACCTTTCTAAAAAACAAAGGACGTGATAGACATAATTGGGTAATTAGTTGGTTGAATTGGTGGTTAATGGGTTAAACAATAAAATGCTGACATAACAGATTTCAAACTGGTTTTAAGGGTGAACAACAAATTGGGTAGGCTACAAGGCTCAAACTAGACAAGAAAAACATATCCTCATTTTCGTAAATTAATATGGGTTCTATGCCTTGGGGTAAACTTCAGAACATGTTGTAGCGGTATGAGTCAACTTTGATGTTTTGTTATCAGTTTTTGACAGAAACAAAAATTATAGAGATCATGCATAAGATATGGTCGGACTCAAGAAATTAAGAATCAGCGTATAACCCTTAGAAAAAAGAAATGTTAGAAATCTCACAGGGTTCAAGTCTCTAATATTATTCTCATGTTCACTAGATATCTAATTCACTTTTTCAACTTTAAACAAGAACATCGAAGCTAAAACATAACTCTCAATACAAACTACTAACTTTCAAAGTTTCAAATCCTACACTCCGAAGCATTTGCAATTAGATTTACGGAAACTAATCTCATCATAGATAAGTACTCGGGTTACAAAGACCCAATAACAAATTTTTTATTCAGTTGACCTAATATGTATACTAAAATCTTAGTCTAACAATAAATCATAGAATAACAACCTAAAAATATGTGGGTCCTACCAAACATGTGTATATGGGACAATAAAATGCAATTGATTTGACATGACTCCCAATTGAATCAAGGAAAACCTTTCAAGATGAAATTATAATTTTAGCCTAGAAAAGGTTACCTCAAAAGAATGATACAAGTTCACTTTGTCAAAAGGAGCAAAATCAATTTGGTGTTCTAGGAGAGGCCATGGGTTAGGCATGGATAGGTCATCAACTTCTTTAAGTTCATCTCAATTTATTTCACATTTCCCAAAATAATCCTTCAAGATTTTTGGAATATACAATTCAAGTCTAAACTCGGGGAACTTCCTAATATTGGGGAGAATGTTAACAAATTTCTCAGGTTTCATATTTGTATAGGATATGGATGTTCCAACAATGGTCAAAAGAGGAATATCACCACATGGTGGCTTAATTGGATCTTCTTTTGTGTTAATCTCTGCAGTGTGTGTATGATTAATAATGGATGACACAATAACATCAGTAAACAGGGAGTCCGCTAAGCAGTGACTAGACAATTTCACCAGCTCCCCATGTTCATCAATATTAATCCTCTTGAACACAAAACTCATTATTCATCCACAATCATTCTCCATCACATTGTCTCACATGTTTCATCCATTCATCTTGTTATACTTGGGGAGTGTGAGGAGTTGATATAGGTATATCAATGTGGCACAATTCATCAGATCTCTCACTCTCCTCAAATAGATTTTATTTACATTCATCCCTAACATTCATCAACGCATCATTTTGAAGCCTTAAATCCTAAATCTCAACTAAAATTTTGCCAGTGGCCTGCTGACATTATTCTATCTCTCATATGAACTGACTTAAGGATTGCATATATTGATATAGGCATATTCTTGGAATGAATGAAAAATGTAAGTTCTCTCCCATGAGATAATTGGATATGAAGATGATGATGATTGCATATTTTGCATGACGTGGTATGGATTGGTCTCTACCGAAGGAATTGTAGGTCAACGAAGGTAATGCTTGTTGTTATGCACATATTGGGGATCAAAGGATGGTGTGGGCCTAAGAGGTTCATAACCCCAATTGCGTTGATGTTGGTTCCAATGTGGTTGGTTTCCATATCCATTTTGTCAAAAATGATTGGTATAATCAAAACTTGATTCTAAGGGTTGACCTTGGTTTACTAAGGCAAAGTAATTTACCTCGGCATTGTCATTATCTTCCCAATGAAAATCCATAACTGTATAGCTCCTAACATAAAAACACTCATTGACACTAAACTTGAATCAGTCGCGATTGGATTTTTTTTTAAATAACTAAAATCTTATGCAACCTAAGATGATATGACCTAAACTAAATTCAATATGCGAATGTACCTAAAGGGGGATACACAAACAAGGTTCAATCAATTCCTATTCATCCATCTAGCAAGCAACAAGTCGATTATCATCAATTAAGTGCAAGGGACGATTGATTTTTAAAACCCAATCAAATTGAAGTGGAGAATAATTTTGAGCATCTCAAACTCAACTCTCACCCTAGTTAGATTTTCCCATATGTCTTAAAAGTAAGTAAAGGGTATCTTATTACGTAAAACCTCCTTAGAGACCACCACACTAGGCATAGATGCATTCTAGCCAGATTTTACTCTGTTTGGTGTACTAGAACTGGCTAAGCCTTTGAAAGACGTTTTTAAGGTTCAAGATTTCTTACTATTTTTAGCTACAATTTAAATACTTTCAAGAACCCCCGTATTCCTAATCAAAATAAGATTAGACTTGTGAGAAACCCCATCAAAACACCACTCTCTATGCGAAAAGGTCAGAAATGGCAGTGCAGTTACAATGGTCTTTACCGGCTGACTAACTGGCAATAGAGCAACTTTACTTAAAAAGAGTTCAATCACTGTCTATTCCTTTTCTGAGGTCTTATGAACACCGTTTTAATTGGCTCTAGTTATCTAAGTTCATTTTATTAAATTTGGCCAAGTTTGAACGTGAACTGGATTGATGAGGTGGGTGATTAAGTCCCACTCAGTTACAAATAGCCAGGTCCGCTCTTACGTAGTTTAGCACAGTTCAATATCTTGCAAAAATTTTAAACACTCAAAAACATTTAAAAAACACTTCTTGCAAGAGATTCGAAATGGGTTGAGAGAGGTACCGCATTTTGCTTCCGGTTGTATCTTGGACCCTGTTTTAATAATTACAATTTTATATTACAAATTTAAGTCCTCACAATCACTCAAAGAAAACAAAACAAAAAAATGTCCTAATTATGATCCAAGTGTCCTCCATTGTTTACTAAGTTCACCAAAGCTCTTCTCCAAGTGTTCTTTTTGCACAAACCCTAAAAATTATACCATATGAGAATGATTAATGGCTTAAAAAACAAAGTATAGAACCAAAGTTTTGAAAATCATTCAAGTTTTGGCAAAACAATGCATTGCTGAAAATTTTCAGAATTGATAGATCGACTTTGAAAAATCATGCAGAATTCAATACTTATGAAATTCAAATCTACAAATTTCCCTGAATTGCTAACAAACAAAAGTTTTCTTTGAAAAATTTGAAAATTCATTTGGAAGTCAAAAAGTAGTGGAAAGTTGAAGTGAACAAAAAAAAACACAATACATTATCCAGATTGTGTAGATGCTACAAGAATTTGAGAATTCAAATTCTATTTCAACCAGTTATCCAAGTTGAAATCCAAGAGATGATCTAGAAACTAGAAAAGATTTAGAACAATTTAGAATTTGGAAAGACGCAAAACAGAACTCTCAATCAATAGAAACATGTGTCCAAAAAGTAGTCATCTACAACAATCAAATTCCAGCACTGGCTGTCAAACTTCAAAAATTCATTCCTTAGTAACCATTGATCCAATGAAAAAATGGAAAGATGTCTGTGAAAGTTCAAATCATGAATATTTAACAGAAAAATAGAAAAAACAAAACAACAAAGATTACATACTCAAAAAATGCAAACATGAAGATGTTCAGAATTTCCAGACTACAAAATGTTATCAAAACAATGCAAATGAGCCTAAATTGTGAAAATGAACCTAAACTAAACTAGTGATAAACATTAAAAATTGATTTTAAAACTCATTTTCCATTGCTCTCCCAGGCTATAGCGCCAAAAACTTGATCGATCTCAAATCTTTCCGCAAGTGCACGGTTATCTATTGAGTTAGATAACGACAAGGACGGGTCAAATCCCACAAAATGAGCCATAAAATTCGGAAAACTAGTTTTTAAATCTTTTTTGAAACTTAACCTAGTTAGAAAAGAAGTGATTGGTGAAGTGTTTGAAATAAAAATGAAACATAAAACCTAAATTTGAGAGTTAGGGCTTTGAGTTTACCATCATGAGTAGATGGCACCATTAGGCCACTCTTAGATTAATCTTTTCCAAATTCATTAACACATCCTAAGTTAGATTTCCATCTGACCTTAAGATGGAAAATATAGCATTATGAGAAAATTGATTTCAAGATTAAGTTATATTAGTAAACTAAGAATAATATGTGGATTTAAAAGCATACAAGGTGTCCATACTTAAATGAAACACCAAATATCTAGCAAATCATAATGAAACTTAGATTAATAATATATAAACAATGTAAAGAGCTTGTTAGAGAAATTGCAAGTATAAAAACTTATAAAATTTTGAGCTTAAGAAGTAGAAGAAAAAAAACATGAATTGAATTCATATGATGAAATACAAAACACCTAGCTTACCTAATAGATTCATGATACAACCAAGCTACAAGACTAATCTAATTACTTATGCTACTCTAATACATGAAAATGGAAATAACTAATCTAAAAGAGCCTTCTTGGAGCTATCCTTCCGTGGGCTAACCCACACCCTAAGGTGGGATGTTAGCCAAAAATGGAAAACTCTAGGCCAAACTTCACTCATTTCTCTCTAAACTACAACTACTTCAACTATTTCTATCTTCAAAGTGTTCTCCCAAGTGTGGGGTATTTATAGATGATGAAGGTTGGGACGTATATGTAGGGATGATGGGTGGAAGGTGGAGTATTGGAATGAAATAATGTGAAGTGTAAAAGTGATGGAGAAAATATGATAATGTTGGCTAATGTGGAGTGTAAAAGTGATGGAGTACAAATGTGAGAATGGTTAATGTTGGTAGATATTCTTTGGCAATGGTGAAGTTTCCATGTGGATGTTTAAATCTTCAAGTTGATTTCCTCGAGATCCGTAGATAATGACACTTTGGGCTTGACTTCATGGGTCTTTGAGCTTGAAAATCTTTGATCTTTGACAATACATATGTGAACTTCCAATGGGCTTTTCTAGTTGTTGATCTTTGCCTTATTGTGCCACTTTATGTATGATTTGTGATTAGTGCTTTAATTTCTACATAATACATGTAATCAGATATTTTAATTAGATAATTGGACTTAACAATTTGTATATTTAAGGGCATAAAATGTCTCGTTTATATGCTTATCATAGTTTCACTGTGTCGGTGCATATCTTTCAAATCACTGAAAGGATACTGTCTTTTTAATCCTATTTTTAATTTTTGGGCAAAATTTGAGTGTTGAACTTCTTAATTCAAAACATAATGATATTTCTCTAAAGAATCACAATCACACAATAAATATCATGGGTTCCATAAAAAAAATTAAAAAAGAAAAGAAAGAGAGTGTATCCGTAACCACAATTACCATCACACCCACTTTCACATTGGCTACCACAACTCCCATTATTTATAATGTTCCCATACTTGCCATTCTTCTTATCCTCATGTTGTTTCTTATCAACCCCGTATTGCTTCTTCTCCATCTGTATACTTTTACAGTCTTAACAAAAAAAATTAAATAAATATTCAGTCAGACAACCCAGAGAAAATATTAACTTGAAAATTATACCAACAAAAACGAAGAGTAAAATTTTTATTCAGAGCTCTCTGAAATGAATAAAGACTTGAGGAAAAAAAGGTATTTGACGAAGAAGAGTCTAAGTTGGTCACAAACCAAAAGACATGCTTGTTTTTATAGGGTTGAGTACTTGTTTGTGTTACAAGGTGTTGGCCCATTTCCCCTAACTCTTCGGATAAAAAGGCTTATATTGGCATATATATTAGAGTTATTACGAAAAACGTCTCCCCTCATCACACCATACATGCTTAAGTCAAGCAAAGAATTAATGACGAACATAAGGTAAATGGAACATTCGACAAAAGACATGCAAACACAACTAAACTATACTTTGTCCAAATTTAATCTTCTCTCAAAGATTAACTGACTTAAGCATCGGAGTGCTTTCGGCCACCAAATAGGTGGTCTGTGGCACTCTAACCTTGTTTTGTAGGTTAGACCTCTAGGAGGACGAATTAAATACATAGTCAAGAAGACTAATCAAAAAATTGTAAAATAAGATAATGACCTAATTGTTTAGATTATGTATTTATTATGCCACATAGGCTACTCAGACCATCATGTGGGAATGATTAATAACTGGGATAATCATTCAAATTGAGTAGGGCCTGCTAGTTTCACTTTATTGGTGCATATCTTTCAAATCTCTGAAAGGAGACTTTTTTTATATCATGTTTTTAAATTTTTGCCCAAAATTTGGGTGTTGAACTTCTAATTCAAAACACAAATATACTTCTCTAAAGAATCACAATCACAATCACACAATAAATCTCATGGGTTCCATAAAAAAAATTAATAAAGAAAAGAAAGAGAGTGTATACGTAACCACAATTACCATCACATCCACTTTCACATTGGCTACCACAACTTTTATTATTCGCAATGTTCCCATACGTGCCATTTTTTGCATCCTCGTGTTGTTTCTTATCAACCCCATATTGCTTCTTCTCCATTTGTATACTTTTACAGTCCTAACAAAAAACAATTTAATCAATATTCAGTGAGACAACTCAGAGAAAATGTTAACTTGAAAATTATACCAACAAAAACAAAAATGAAACTTTCAATTCAAAGCTCTTTAAAATGAACAAAGACTTGATGAAAAGAAAGTATTTGAAGAAGTAGAGTCTAAGTTGGTCACCTTGTTTGTCAAAAGACATGTTCGTTTTTATATGGTTGAGTACTTGCTTGTGTTAAAAGGTGTTGGCCCATTCTCCTTAACTCTTCGGATAAAAAGGCTAATATTAGCATATATACGTTAGAGTTGTTACGAAGAACATATCCTCTCATCAAGCCCTACATGCTTAAGTCACGCAGAAAATTAATGATGGACCTTATATAATGTAAATAGAACATTCGACAAAAGGTATGCAAACACAATTGAACTATACTCTATCCAAATTTAATCTCCTCCTATAGATTAATTGTCTAAAGCATCAGAGTGCCTTCAACCACCATATAGGTGGTATGTGACAGTCTAACCCTAATTTGCAGGTCAGATCTCTAGTAGGACGGATTAAATACATTGTCAAGAAGACTAACCAAAAAATTGAAAAATATGATAATGACCTAATTGTTTGGATTATGTATTTATTATGCTACATATAGGCTACTCAGAACATCATGTGGCTATCATTAATAATCAGGATAATCATTCAAATGGAGTAGGGCCTGCTAGATTCACTCTATTAGTGCATATCTTTCAAATTTCTGAAAGGAGTCTGTCTTTTTATCCTGTTTTTAATTTTTAGCCAAAATTTGAGTGTTGAACTTCTAAATTCAAAACATAATGGTATTTCTCTAAAGAATCACAATCACAAAATAAATCTCATGGGTTCCATAAGAAAATTAATAAAAAAAAAAGAGAGTAAAAAGAGTGTATATGTAACCACGATTACTATCACATCCACTTTCACATTGGCTACCACAACTCCCATTATTCACAATGTTCCCATACGTGCCACTCTTCACATCCTCGTGTTGTTTCTTATCAACACTGTATTGCTTCTTGTCTATCTGTATACTTTTACAGTCCTAACAAAAAAAAATTAATATTCATTTAGACAACCTAGAGAAAATGTTAACTTGAAAATTATACCAACAAAAACAAAGAAGAAAATTTCGATTCAGAGCTCTCTGAAATGAACAAAGACTTGATGAAAAGAAAGTATTTGAAGAAGAAGAGTCTAAGTTGGTCACCTAGTTTGTCAAAGACATGGTAGTTTTTGTAGGGTTGAGTACTTGCTTGTGTTATAGGTGTTGGCCCATTCTCCCTAACTCTTCGACAAATATTATTTTTTTGAAAAAATGTGGTGGCATAGTCTATTTAGTGTTACTTTCAACTCTATTGCCATTGTTTAGAGTTGTTTCAATAACCAGTCTTGGCGCCAGGAGGATGCGCTGGGAGAGTGTATGGATAAGGGGCTGAAACATCTTATGTTTGGGATGTCACATCTGAGCCAAGAGGTTGTCACTTGGACAGAAGTCGAGGTGGCTCGTGAGAAGGTGTACACCATGGAGTGCATATTCCAAACATGCAAAAGTAGTATTCTGATGCAATCTTTGAGATTGAATCGCTGAAATAATACCTTGAAGAAATGAGGCTGGTACAGTCAACCATTGATGCTGAGACCCAGAGGGTTCGTTTGGAAGTCCTTGAGTCCGATTTAGCAGAGGCGGTGTCTGCAAGGGACAGATCCAGAGAAGAGTTGTACCTAGTCCGCCATGATTTATAAGTTGCAGTTAAGGTGCGCTCTGAGTTGCAGTTTCTTGCTGAGGAGAATACTAGGAAGGAATCTAAGTGAGTTGTTTATAGACAATAGTTAGAGGCTGACAAGGAACTCAACGCTCGAGAAGCAAGGAAAGCTAGGGACTAGCTTCTCCTGGAGCATCATGAACTTAGCGCAGTTAAAAGTAATCTGATTACTGAGCAGTCCCAGACTGACGCACTGACACACAAGCTGAAGCTGCTGGATCCTGAGCTTGCTGAGGCAAAGACGCGCAAGAAAGAGCTTCTCAAGGCACAAGGCACGTTTGAATTTTGCAGGATCGTGCATGGGAGGTTGGAGCTGTTGGCGCTGATGAAATAAGAACATTCGGACAGAGACCTTTCTTATTACAGGAAGGTGGCTTTTGCAAATTTCGGAGAGATCTCTGAGCTGTGATGGGAAGAGGGTGATCCCGATCATGGCGCTCAAGCTGAGGCACGTGCGGACACAACTCCTGCTTCTTCTCCTGTTAAGCATAGTCCCCATATACTTGTACTTCCTTTTGATGAAAAATAAATTTTGTACATCTGCACTTTTTACTTAGATTGTCAATGAAAACATATCTCTTTCAAGTGAACTTTGTACCCGTGTTCTATTCGGTCCCCATGTTGCATGTTTTCCAATTTGCCTTGTCGTTTTATTTTGACGTAGGTCCTGTTGGGTTAGCAGAGAGCCAAGTAGACTATCCGTTGTTGAGAGCTCGACTGTTTATGCCGCGAGTAATTCTGACATGTACTTTCATGAGGTCTCAGAGTTTCTATTTGATCGATCTCAAATCTTACCGCAAGTGCACAGTTATCTATTGAGTTAGCTAACGACAAGTACGAGTCGAATCCCAAAAGGAGAGCTATAAAATTAGGAATACTAATCTTCAAATCTCTTTTGAAACTTAATCTAGTTAGAAAAGAAGTGATTGATGATGTATTTGATATAAAAATGCAAAGTAAAACCTAAATGTGAGAGTTAAGGCCTTGAATTTACCATCATGAGTAGATGACACCATTAGGCCAATCTTAGGTTAATCATTCCAAATTCATTAACACATCCTAAGGTAGATTCTCATCTCACCTTAGGATGGAAAATATGGCTTTATGAGCAAATTGATTTCAAGCTTAAGTATATTAGTAACCTAAGAATCAAATGTAAATTTAAAAGCATACAAGGAATCCATACTTAAATGAAACACCAAATATCTAGCAAATCACAATGAAACTTAGACTAAGAATATGTAAACATTGTAAGAAGCTTGTTAGAGAAATTGCAAGTATAGAAACTTATCTAATCTTAAGCTTAAGAAGTAGAAAAAGAAAGCATGAGTTGAATTCATATAATGAAAAACGAAACATCTAACGTATCTCATAGATTCATGACACATCAAAACTACCAGACCAATCTAACTATACACGATTCTTTAATACATGAAAATAGAAATAACTAATCTTGGAGCTATCCTCCCATGGGCTCATTCACACCCTAAGGTGGGATGTTAGCCAAACATGGTAAGCTCTAGGCCAAACTTCATTTATTTATCTCTAAACTATAACTACTTCAACTATTTCTCTCTCAAAGGTGTTTCAAAAAAGTATTCTCATGTGTGGGGTATTTATGGATGAAGAATGGTGAGACTTATATGTAAAGATAATAGGGTGGAAGGTGGAGTGTTGGAGTGAAATAAAGAAGTGTGTTGGAATGAAATAAGGTGGATTGTAAAAGTGATGAAGTAAATATATGGAAGAGTGTAAAAGTGATGGAGCCCAAATGTGAGCATAGATAGTGGAGTTTGTAGAGATTCTTTCACTATGATGAAGTTTCCATGTGGATGTCCAAATCTTCAAGTTGATATCCTCGAGATCTGTAGATGATGATACTTTGTGGGTTTGACTTCATTTGTCTTGGGCTTGATGATCTTTAGTCTTTGACAATGCACGTATGAACTTTCAATGGGCTTTTTAGTTGTTGAACTTAGCCTTATTGTGCCACTTTGTGTATGATTTGAGTTTAGTGCTTGATTTTCTACAAAAAACACATAATGAGATATTTTTATTAGATATTGGGACATAACAAATATATAATTAGGGGCTTAAAATGTATCATTTATAAGGTTATCAAATCCCTCCAAACCTACATTTTGCTAGTCCTCGAGGAAAAGAAGAATAAAAACAAACTCACTTTCGTAGGAATCACGATTACATTTAGCATATGTAATAAGCCTTTAAACCTCTAGATTTTTCCTAGTGAACGGGTTGTAGTCTTGTGAGGGTTTCCAAAAGTGATACCCACAAACATTAGTGATACTCGGGTCTCGGACTAATTTTTTTTAAAAAAATAACTCTTTTCCTTATTTAACCTCAAAGAATTCCTACTTGAATGCGTAAGGTTTAAGATATATTTTTTTGTAACTTATCGATCAATATTAAGTCAATATGTGACTTCAATAAGCACTATTTCGAAGACATTGGAATTATTCATTCAAGTTTATATTAGGTGTTTGATCATCTTTTTTGTTGCAAATTTTAGTTTTAAAAGTGGACCTATCTCCGGATCACATTCTAGAAAATTCGCTTCAACTTCAAATCTCACAAGGAATACAATCACTTAGAATGAAATCACTTAGAGATTTGGCTATTTTCTCTCAAATGTATGTGAATAAGATGAAACAATGAATAAAAGATAGTTCACCATTGAGAATGTTGACTATCTCAGACAAAGGATAGGAATTCGATAATACAATAAATATGATCTCAAAAGGGATATCATCCACTGAGAAAGTTGACTTCATTCACCACAATACTTCTTAATTCACCCTCCACACTTCGGCCATATTTTCCTAAGGATTAGATAAAGATTTGACTAGGTTGTAATGGGGCTTAGGACAAGGGTAAACAATAAAATGATAAGGATAAACAAAACTTTTGAAAAAGTTAGAGGTCTTCTAAAATAAGTGTAAGATGACTTCAAAACTTGATTCAACTCATTCGTTTGTGAGCATCCAATTTTCTTATTAGTTATAAGGAAGTACTATTCCTTTTTTGTTTTTTTTTTTCTATACAAAATGGCATTGGATCTTGAGGCTCTTTGTAAATTCTTTTGATATTGTGGAGTATAATATTCCATGATGAAACTTTTTTACTTTGATAACTCATCACTAACCTTTCTCAAAAGCAAAGGAAATGGTAAACATAATTGGGTAATTAGTGGGTTGAATTGAAGGTTAGTGGGCTAAACAAGAAAATGCTAACATAATAAGCTTCAAACTGGTTTCAATGGTGAACAACAAAGAGGGTAGGATACAAGGCTCGAATTAGGCAAGAAAAACCTATCTTCATTTCCCTAGGTGAACTTCATAACATACTGTGGTATGATTCAACTTTGATGTTTTATGCTCAGTTTTTGACATAAACAAAAAATATAGAGATCATTCAATAAGATAATGTCGAACTCAAGAAATTCAGAATTAGCGTATAACCCTCAGAAAGAAGAAATGCTCGAAATCTCACAGGGTTTAAGTCTCCACTATTATTTTCATGTTCATCAATAATTAATCCACTTTTTCAACTTTAAACAAGAACATTGAAGCTAAAATTCAACTCTCAATGCAAACTCTTAGAAAAGTGTCAACTTATGAGTAGTACAGACTATCGTCTAATATTGACAAATTACTAAATTTCAAAGTTTCAAATCCTAGACTCATATGCCTTTGCAACTAGGTTTATGAAACCTAATCTCATCATGGATATGTACTCGTGTTACAAAGACTGAAAAACACAAAAAAAAAATTTTGACTCAATAAATTGGACAACCCATTTTCAAATGAGACATAAGTTTTGAAATATCCCCCCCCCCCCCCCCCCCCCCCGCCGTTGAACTTGAACAAAAGAGAGACAATAATAAGTAAAATGGAAAAGGTTTACTATTAAACGACATCAGGGCTCAAATGACTTTTGTTAAGATCCAAAAGTAGGCTCTAACCAAATCATAGTTAAGAGATTTTTTTTTTTTTTTTTAAATTCAGTTGCTTAATATATACACTAAAAATCTTAGTCTAACAACAAATCATACAATAACAACCTAAAAATTTGTGAGTCATACCAAACATGTGTATATGGACAATAAGATGCAATTAATTTGACATGCCCACAAGTGAATCCAACGAAACCTTTCAAGATGAAATTCTAATTTTAGCTCTAAAAATGTTTCCTCAAAAGATTGATAGAGGTTTTGTTTGTCATCGACCTCTTTAAGTTCTTCATAATTTGTTTTACATTTTCCAAAATATTCTTCCAAGATTTTTGAAATATGCAATTCAAGTATAAAATCGGGGAACTTTCTAATGCTGGGAAGAATGTTAACAAGTTTCTCAAGTTTCACTGTGGTATTGGACATGGATGTTTCAACAATGATCAAAAGATCACAAGAGTCACATGACAATTCAATTGGATAATAACTTATGTCAACATCTTGTGTGTACATATGATCTACATCAATAAGCACAGGGTTAGGTATAGAATCACCATGAATAATTTCATATTTAACACAACACTCGTGAGTCACCCACAATCCTTTCTCATTACATTGTCTCAAATGTTTTATCCAATCATCTTGTTCTACTTGGGGAGTTTGAGGGGTTGATATAGGTATATCAGTGTGGCTTAAATCATCAGATCTCTCACTCTCCTCTAATAGATTTTCTTCACATTCATCCCTAACATTCATTAATGCATCATTTTGAAGCCTTAAATTCCAAATCTCAGCCAAAAGTTTGTTAGTAGTCTGCTGACGTTGTTTTGTCTCTTGTATGGGCTGACTCAAGGATTACATATTGATCTAGGCTCTCTTGGAATGAAGATGATGTGGACTGCATATTTTGCACGACGTGTCATGAATTGGTCTCTACCAAAGGCATAGTATGACGACTAAGGTAAGACTCATTGCTGTAATGGAGATCAAAAGATGGTGTGGGCCTAAAATGTTCATAACCCCAATTAGGTTGGTGTTGGTTTGTTTCCATGTCCATTTTGTGAAAAATGATTGGTATAATCAAAATTTGATTCTAAAGGCTGAGCTTGGTTTACTAATGCAAAGTAATTTACCTCGACATTGTCATGATCTTCCCAATGAAAATCCATAATTGTATGGCTCTTAACACAAGAGAAATTCCTTGACACTAAACTTGAATCAATCTGGATTAAATGTTTTTAAAATATGAATAATATCTTATGCAACCTAAGATGATATGACCTAAACTAAATGCAATATGCGATGTACCTAAAAGAGGACACTAATCATGACACAAACAATGCTCAATCAATTCCTATCCATCCATATTTTCCCACGTGTCTTGTAAGTAAGTAAGATGTAGCTTATTATGTAAAACTTTCCTAGACCACCACACTAGACAGAGATGTGTTCTGGCCAGATTTTACTCTGGTTGGTGTACTAGAATTGGCTAAGCCTTTGAAGGGCGTCTTTAAGATCAGAAGATTTCTTACGATTTTCAGCTACAACTTAAATACTTTCAAGAACCCTTGTGTTCCTAATCAACATAAGATTAGACTTGTGAGAAACCACGGTGAAGCACCACTCTCTATGCAAGAAGGTCAGAAATTGTTGTGCAGTCACAATGGTTTTTACCGGCGCAAACCAACTGGCAATAGAACAGTCTTACTTCGAAAGAGTTTAATCACAGTCTATTTCTTTTATGAGGTTCTATGAACACCGTTCTAATTGGCTCTAGTTGTCTGAGTTCATTTTATTAAATTTGGCCAAGTTTGAACGTGAATTGGTGTTATGAGGTGGGTGATCAAGTCCCATTCAGCTGCAAATAGCCATGTCCACTCTTACATAAATTAGCTCAGTTCGAAATCTTGCAAAAATTTAAACACTCAAAAACATTTCAGAAATACTTCTAGCAGGAGATTCAAAGTGGGTTAAGAGAGGTTCTGCACTTTGCTTCCGGTTGTATCTTGGACCCTGATTCATCTATTATAACTTAATAGTACAAATTTAAGTCATCCCAATCACTCAAAAAAAATATATCCTCTTTATGATCCAATTGTCCTCCATTGTTCACTAAGTTCACCAAAGTTCTTCTCCAAGTATCCTTTTTGCACAAACCCTGAAAATTATATCATAGGAGAATGATTAATGGCTTCAAAAACAAAGTATAGAACCAAATTTTTGAAAATCAATCAAGTTTGGCAAAACAGTGCATTGCTGAAAATTTCCAGAACTGATAGATCGATTTTGAAAAATCGTGTAGAGTTCAATACTTGATGAAATTCAAATCTAAAAAATTTCCTGAATTTATAACAAACCAACTTTTTTTTAAGAAATATTCTAAAAATTCATTTGGATGCCAGAAAGTAGTGGAAAGTTGAAGTAAACAAAACACTATCCAGATTGTGTATCTGCTAAAAGAATTCAAATGTTATTTCGACTATTTATCCAAATTGAAATCCAAAAGATGATCTAGAAACTAGACAAGATGTAGAACAATTTAGAATCTGGAAACACTAAAAAAAGAACTCTCAATCACTAGAAACATGTGTCCAAACATCAGTAATTTGCAATAGACAAATTCCAGCACAGGTAGTCCAAGTTCAAAATTTTGTTTCTCACTAACCTTTGATGCAATTAACAAATGGAAAGATGTCCGTAAAAGTTCAGATCATGAATAATTGGAAAAACAATTGAGAAAATTAAAACAACAAACATTATATGCTAAAAAAAATACAAACATGAAGATGTTTAGAATTTCCAAATTACAAGATGTTATCAAAACAATGCAAATGCACCTAAACTATGAAAATGAACTTAAGCTTAACTAGTGATAAGCATTAAAATTTAATTTTAAAACTCATTTTCCATTGCTCTCGTCGGCAATGGCGCCAAAAACATGTTCGTTCTCAAATCTTATCACAAGTGCACGGTTATCTATTGAGTTAGATAACGACAAGTACGGGTCGAATCCCACAAGGAGAGCTATAAAATTTGGAAAACTAATCTTCAAATGTCTTTTGAAACTTAACCTTGTTATAAAAGAAGTTATTGGTGATGTATCTGAAATAAAAATGCAAAGTAAAACCTAAATGTGAGAGTTAGGGCTTTGAGTTTATCATTATAAGTAGATGACACCATTAGGCCATTCTTAGATTAATCATTCCAAATTCATTAACACATCCTAAGGTAGATTCTCATCTCACCTTAGGATGAAAACTATGGCTTTATAAGCAAATTGATTTCAAGCTTAACTATATTAGTAACCTGAGAATCAAATGTAAATTTAGAAGCATATAAAGAATCCATACTTAAATGAAACACCAAATATCTACCAAATCACAATGAAACTTAGACTAAGAATATGTAAACATTGTAAGAAGCTTGTTAGAAAAATTGCAAGTATAGAAACTTATTTAATCTATTCATGTCACAATGAAACTAAAAGACCAATCTAACTACGCATGATTCTATAATACATGAAAATGAAAATAACTAATCTAAAAGAGAGCCCATCTTGGCACTATCCCCCCATGGGCTCATCAACACCCTAAGGTGGGATGTTAGCAAAACATGGTAAGCTCTAGGCCAAACTTCACTTATTTATCTTTAAACTACAACTACTTCAATTATTTCTCTCTCAAAGGTGTTTCAAAAAAGTATTCTCAAAAGTATTTTCATGTGTGGGGTATTTATAGATGAAGAAGGGTGAGACTAATGTGTAAAGATAATAGGGTAGAAGGTGGCGTGTTGGAGTGGAATAAGGAATAGTGTTGGAGTCAAATAAGATGAAATGTAAAAGTGATGAAGTAAATATATGGAAGAGTGTAAAAGTGAAATAAGGTGGAGTGTAAAAGTGATGGAGTCCAAATATGAGCATATATAGTGGAGTTTGTAGATATTATTTGGCCATGATGAAGTTTCCATATGGATGTCCAAATCTTCAAGTTGATATCCTCGAGATTTGTAGATGATGATACTTTGTTGGTTTGACTTCATGGGTCCTGGGCTTGAAGATCTATAGTCTTTGACAATGCATGTGTGAACTTCCAAAGGGCTTTTTAGTTGTTGAACTTAGCCTTATTGTGTCACTTTGTGTATGATTTGAGATTAGTGCTTGATTTTCTACAAAATACACATAATGAAATATTTTTATTAGATATTGAGACATAACAAATATAGAATTAGGGGCCTAAAATGTATCATTTATAAGGCTATCACTGTCGCGTGGTTATGCCCAATAGTGAACATTCTGTGGATGGTTTGGCGTCAGCTTACTTTACCTAGGTTGCAGCTCATTATTGAGGCAATCCGTTAGAGGATCAAGTTATATATTTGACCGTCGGTTGCGGTCGTTGGCATGAGTGAAGTATTGTAGTCGAGCACATGCGTTGTTGTCTATAGTTGAGCTAGAGCGCTTGGCCCTAGTTAAGTTTCATAAGCTCGGTCTGGTTTCCCGTGTAGCATTCGCCCGCGCTTAGCAGACTTGCTTTCGAGTTGGCTCAAGTGGCCATCACTGATAATGGATGTTAGCCTATGCGGACGTGAAGACACTGCTTAAGTTGTAATCAAATTCTTCGACCATGGTTTATGGAAGAGCAGTGATCCTATGGCAAGCCATCGACACCGGTTGGAGCTAACTAGGCTCCCACCTTCCAAACCATCTACACCTGCACGGAGCGAGCTACAGATTTTGGATGAGAAAATTTGGCGACCATGGTCTGTAAAAGAGCAGTTGTCCCGTGGCAAGCCGTCAACATCTGTCGTAATGAACTAGGCTTCAACTTCCAAACCATCTACACCCGTGTTGAGCGAGCTACAGATTTGGGATGAGAAAATTCGGCGACTACAGTCTGTAAAAGAGAAGTGGTCCCATGTCAAGTCGTCGACATCAATCGTAACTAACTAGGCTCCCACCTTCCAAACCATCTACACCTGCGTGGAGCGAGCTACAGATTTGGGATGAGAAAATTCGGCAACTACAGTCTGTAGAAGAGCAGTGTTCCCATGTCAAGTCGTCAACATCAATCGTAACTAACTAGGCTCCCACCTTCAAAACCATCTACACCCACGTGGAGCGGGCTAGAACTACGGTCTGTAGAAGAGCAGTGGTCCCGTGTCAAGTCGTCGACATCAATCGTAACTAACTAGGCTCCCACCTTCCAAACCATCTACACCTGGATGGAGCGGGCTACAGATTTTGGATAAGAAAATTTGGTGACCATGGTCTGTAGAAGAGCAGTGGTCTCGTGGCAAGTCATCAACATCAGTAAAAAATTACTAGGCTCCTACCTACCAAACCATCTACACCCGTGCACATAGAGCTACAGGTTTTGAGAGTTGGAAAATCGGCGACCATGGTAAAAGAACAATTGTCCTGTGGCAAGCCGTCAACATAAGTCAGAACTGACTAGGCTCCCACCTTCCAAACCATCTACACCCGCGTGGAGCGAGCTACAGGTTTGGGAGTTGCAAATTTGGCGACCATGGTCTGTAGAAGAGTAATGGTCTCGTGGCAAGCTGTCGACATTAGTCAAAATTGACTATGCTCCCACCTTCCAAACCATCTACACCCGCACGGAGCGAGCTACAGGTTTGGGAGCTGACCAAAAGGTGTCATCGTCAGTCTCCACTGACTAGGCTTACCTGGTCGGGTTCAGCGAACATCATCCGCGGGGGGTTGACGATCCTTGGTGAGTCATCGTCATCAAGCATGAGAACGCTGACTAGACTCCCACTTCTTAAGCCATTGACATTCGCATGCAGCGAACTAGGCGACAAGGTGAACCAGAAGCCATTATCATCAGTTGAAACTGACTAAGCTTACCATGCTAGGTTGGGGCTCCGCTTGTTACGGGCGTGCGAGCCTACTTTCGAAGTCGGGTTTCATTGTGCAGATTAGTTTTCACTAATTTCAATGAAAGTTTAATAACAAGGTACCTTAAATCAGCTGGTGATATGTAGGTGTGCTCCGTCTGTCAAGAGTGACTAGGGTCTTTACTGCTTGCGATGTATACGTGGTAGAGTGCCACTCGAATAGTGGGTTGAGCTGGTGGGCCCATAGAAGTAAAAACTAGGTTTTGTCGCAGGATTATGGTGCCACGTGTACGGTGTAGATTGCGAGACAATAGATTATCAGTTACTCCCCCCAATTAATGTGGTTGTGTGTAGCATCATTAATTGACTGAACGTGGACCTGTGCGATTTTCATGGGAACCATCGCCTTCTCATTTCTCATGCGGTATTCAATGATGGCATTTAATGCTGATGGGCTTGATTGGTGAGCCACTTTGTCTATATAATGGCGTTTCTTCAACGTTGTAGGAATAATCTTCTACAAAGTACACTATTCAGATCCTCTTACTCAAAGGATATGCTTTGGGTTTTCCAAAGTCTAAATGAAGATCTTCTCCACTGGAGTTTTAGAATGTTCTGACATTTGCGTCGATGAGTCTTGATAAGACTTGCTATTATGCATGGTCAACTGCTCTAGGTGAGTGCCAGATTGGTTCTTTGAGACCTTGTAATTTCTTTACGTATTTGGTAGAAGAAGTACGGACTTCCCCTCAAGGGACTAGTCTGTCTTTTATGCTCCGGTGCTTGGGCACTCTCTCATCCATTAACTATTGTCGTGGAATTGTCCTCGTAGCTAGGTTATAGTTGATGGAAGCGTTGGAGGTCGTGACCCCAGGCATCACACGCTTGAAATACGTCTTCACTTGGCAGCACTGTGAAACCTCGATGATTCCGTTATTCCGGGACATTTTCGTCAGCTTTCTGTCGCTTCCTACGTTCCTCTTCGTGAGGAAGATTGGCAGAGTAAAGAATTAAGGGAATTTTTGCAGCCCTCTTCATGTACTTTGTTTGCCACATCCAAATCGTCTTTCTGGGGTGATTCGATGGAGCATTTAATTGAGTGCGCTCTTACGTCTTTTGTCGCAGATGCTTAACTCTAGCCACCTTATCTTCTAGAGGCGGATTAACAGGTGAGAGTCTCTATCCTTGTCTCAGTGGATAGATGTTTCCATCGGACTTAGATACTCGTATTATGTAATCTTTTATACCCACTATCTGGGCAAATGTTGTAGCGTCTTTCCAGTAATCAATAGAGTGTGTTTGCGTAATTTTCTTTTATTTCTCAAATGATTGCAGATTACATAAGTTCCTAAGAATTAAAACTCTAAACTAACTACTGAAAGAAAACTAAACAAATGGATAGAGTGACTGTTGGCAGAGACAGGTTGATCAGGCCCTAAAGTAAATTTGCATGGCTCTTTCTTGGATCATAAGTACCTTCAGCGAATTGTGAACTTTCACTGACACCGTTGAGGTTACTGAAGAGTAAACCTTGCATGGGAATGTCCTTTCGCACCCACTGACATTTGTGGAGTTGTGCTTCCGTTTGCAATGACATCTCCGCTAGGCCAGACATCTTGTCGGGCTAGAGGGCGGACCGCTCCTATAATGTTGGATTGTCCTTCATTGCTAATTTGAGCCACTGTTGTTGGGTTTTTGTCCTCCTCGTTTTCTATGTCTGACTTTTTCTCAACTTGTTTGGTGGGATCTAGCTGTATTTGAGAACATTCTATCTGCTTTAGCGCAGCATAAGGGCAGCCCCGTGTCGTTGGATGGTCCCCGCGAATTTTCCCCTCTAAGTGGTTGGCGGTATACTTGACGCACCGATGAAAGGTGGAGACCACTGTTTCCATCTGCTTTTACGTCTAATTACTGTGTCTGACTACTGTGGCATCTGAGAATATTTTAACTGCTTTTGCGTACTACTGCTTCCATCGGGTGAAGCCAGGGCCTCCCCAAGATGAGGTTATAGGTAGCTGGTGTGTCTACCACCATGAAGTCTAGGAACAAGATCTTCCTCAGTTGTGGCTTTCCTACCGCCACTGCTGGCCTTATCTTCCTGATCGGGAAGCATTTTTCTTCGCTAAACCTAATCAGCTGGTAGCCAAAAGGTTTCAAGTTCTCTTCCTTGAGGTCCATGCTGTAGAATGCGTTGTAAAATATGATGTTGAGAGAGCTTCCCATGTGCACCAGGCCCTCTTTACTTCCCACCTCGCAATAGAGATCAAAATGACAATGCGTGTCGGGATTGGGCTTAAGCTTTGTACTCACGAGTAATACACGTGTCAGTCCTCGCTGGTGGGCTGTGTCCGCATCTCAAGGAGTGTCCAGTTTTGGGACTTGTTTGACTGTTGTTCTTTCGATCCGACTCCGTGAAGGACATATATAGTGCTCGGAGCCTCATTCTCAATTTTTTGACTGCCTCTCCTCTTTCTCTAGTCTGATCTTGCCTTTTCTCTTAAATTAGAAACTCTTTCAGTTTGCCCTTTCGATTCCAATACTCAATCCCGTACCTTAGACTCTTACAGTCGTCGGTGTCGTGGCCACCCTCCTTGTGGTACGAGCAATACTTGCTGATGCAGTCAATTTTCGCTCCCTGCTTGACCTTGACCTACTAACCTGCATAAGGAATGCACGTGAGCCACAGACCACCGTTGTGGTGGCCGATGGCACTCCAATGCTAAAGTTAGACAGGGAACTGATGAAAGCTTAATGCTGTAAAT
Organism: Berberis vulgaris; assembly: GCA_963556465.1. NCBI lineage: Eukaryota > Viridiplantae > Streptophyta > Magnoliopsida > Ranunculales > Berberidaceae > Berberis > Berberis vulgaris. Next base: position 54,420,898 of record OY747126.1, read on the forward strand.
AGGGAATTTGTAGCGTACCTTAGTTTACCAACCTCAAGTCTTATTTATAGTGCTGGAGTCTTGGTTCGAACAGGCCATTGATGGAGTAGTTTAGGAAAGGAGATCTGCTTGGAGATCCTTCTCTAACTAGGAGCCGTCTTGAAGAGGAAATTTTCTTTGTTAGACTTGTGCTTCGAGATATCAGGAAGATAGTTCTCAATTGGAGTGTTGTCCATAGATTGAAGCTTCCATGTAAGATGTATACTTTGGTATTTGCTTTCTATTTGGAAACAAAGTGCTGCTGGCTTGCCTGTCCGAAGCTGATGCCCGAGATACTTGCCTTAATAGATCTTACGGGTATTGGGAATGGTTGTTGGACGTATGGGCTTAGTATGTTGTAGTGATTTGGTTATGTCTGGCGGATTGCGCTTTGTGGGCTTAATACCATTTGGGCCGGATCACTACTAGATTGACGCTTGGGCCTATTGTTCCTTGAGATCATCATGACATGTGTACGATGTAAAAGAGATGGTGTTTCAGTGTATCATCAGCTGCTCCACCGAGTTAGTGGGCCATTGCATTGGTTCAGTAAGTCATTTCTTAAAAAGATACACCGCTCATGATGATTGAGTCTGAACCGTTACTTGAACGACGCGCTTTATTAATTAAGCGTGTGTTGATTTAGTGGAGAAAAGGCGGAAGTTCAATCCCTAATTACTACAACACAAATGTTCATTAATAGGTTGTAGTGATTTGGTTGTCTGCCGAAGCTATAATAAATACACGGTTATTTATAGCATTTTAGAAATGCTATTGTAAGTAGACTATTTATAGCATTTCTGAAATGCTATTGTATACTGTACAATAGTGTTTATGAAACGCTATTGAATACTATACAATAGCATTTGAAAATCGCTATTGTTTAGGTTGTGATAGAACTTAAAAACGCTATCATATAGTTACCAATAGTGTTTCATAAACGCTATTGTCTTCCCTCACGTAGCATTTAACAAATGCTATTGTATTAGTTTCTATAGCGTTTCTCAAGGCCCTTTTTTTTCTATAGCACTCATCAAGTGCTATCAGATGACTTTTTATAACATCTTATAAGTTTTATTTCTAGAAAATAAAAACTAAATGTGCCAAACACTTTTCCATAAACGACGAGGCACAATAATGTAATTAATAAGATAATGTATTACATCGAGTCACAAAATCTATCAAACAATAAAGATCAGACTACATTTATTTCAGTTGAAGCATGGTAAACAACCAAACATCGACCCAAAAGCCTGTACAAACTCTGCCCAAGACACCATACCAATCAGTGCTCAGCGACAATTTCAGCACTACGCCCTCAGCGCAGCAGCCACCGCCGCCACCGCCAAACAGTCCATAGCGAGCCAATACACCAAGGATAAAAGATTCGATAAGCCAATTGGCAAGTACTTAAGCACTGCTCCACAGCTTGCAAACTGAATTTGCAACTTACAAGCACAAAAATGCAACTTGCAGTCACAATGTTCAACCACATTTCTGCTAATGCTTCTCCCATACGAGAGAACTGGCCTCCCAAGAGTAAGAGTGCTCTTCCTGACTGCCGTTGCACCTTCTCATTGCATGTTTTGCAATCCAAGGTCTCCACAATAGGATCTACAACTTCTTCTCTATACAAGCTTGATTATAAATTGTCTCCCTGAAACATAGTTGTTGTCCATACAAGAACTCTTAGAGAATTTAAAAGGTCTACTGCATAGATATGAGGAAGCAGTTTTTGATAAATACCAGAAGATCAAGTTGTAATAAAATGGATGCCACTAATGGATGCTGTTCAAGTGGAGCGTGCTGGAGGTATACTAACAAGATGTACATGGTATCCAAGAAACCTCCATGATCTTTTAAACCGTTTAAGAATGCGGTGATCTGGATTCTCCTGGTAACATTGGAGATGATTTTAATGAGAAACTCCCCACAAATATACAGTAAAAGCTTTTAACAACATACCTGTTTAGGCAAAGTAACTCAATTAATAATGAAAGAGCACACCAACTGGATTTTGTTTGATTTTCAAGGACAAGGACCTCAAGAATAGAAGAACTAATGGGGACTGCATACCTGCTGCTTGGGGACTGCATTGGACGGCTAACAACATACCTGCTGCTTGGGGACTGTATTGGACGGCTAACAAAGACTGCAACTGGTCACCACCAAACTCCAGAACCCGAAGAACCAATGGAACCCAGTCTACTGATAGCATTTGCTTAGCTTTGGGCTTCAATAGGTAAAGCAGAACCGATGACCTCGGAAACAAACTACTACTACTTAGATGTTTCATGAAGATTTCGAGTTGTGGGTCTGACTTCAGAACTATCTCCTTGTTAGCTTGATTTCTCGATACCAATTTTGCCAAAATTGAGATTACTAACTCTAGAATCTCATCATCATTAGAAGCAAACACGACCTCAAGCATTCCGTCGATCACAGAAATGTTTGACAAAACTGATTCAAGAATAGGATCCCCATGTGAGTCCAAACCAAGCTTTGGCAATCACTCGCACTGAGACACAATTTCATTGCTTGATGGTACAGCTTTTCTATGACTTCAAGTTCTTCACCAGTCAAAGAGACTCAATTTATCAAGAAGAATCTTTGTCTCCATGCGGTCAAAAATAAAATAGCATATACATCCATCACTTCCCGTCTGAGCAAGAAGTGAAACGAGAATCAATCAATTTATTCACTTTTGCTGTAACAAGTAGCAAAGAAACCTAGTAGTTAGCACAGGAAACATCCATAAGGATTACACATTGCCACTATTGAAAATTTAACTTCCAGTGGATAAATGAAGAGGCCATACAACATGCGACACATGAAAGGTCTCAATAATCATTTTTTACTCCATCTTGGAGTTCTTTGATTTATAAATAAAAAAATGTGATACTATACTGGATATCAAATGTTTCAACATCCACCTCCAAGAATGCCACGTCTCTTATGGATACGCCTTGTTAAAGTTCCACCTAGTTATTATTCAGAATGAAAACAACATTATTGAACCACAAGAAACCAGTAGGTATCAGAATAAGTATTGAAGGGTCAATGGCAATACATGTCCATGAGTCCAACCTTATCTGACAAATTCGGGACAGAAATAGCAAAAATTTGTGTCCTGCCGTTGATCCCTTTTCAGACTTCATTCTGATCAGTTGAACCCATAGATAATGAAGTATCCAACAGATGCACCTTCACTGCAGAGTCAAATCCAACAGTGATAAGAAGTGACGATCTTGGATCGTATGCACACCGCCAAATGCCTCTCCCTCTGTACAATTACAAAAGTGAGACAATTGCTTAACTAAACATCTTTTCTACTCAATGGCACATATGACTTCAATCTTGTATTTATGTATAGTATATATACTACTCGCCCTTATCTTATAAAATCTCTAGACGAAGGTTGTCAATGGATCACATTTGAATTAGGTCAGAATATAATAGATTTGATGAGCTAGACGGCCTAGTTGAGGAGCACTGATCAATTGAGGCTCCAATATTCAAGATTAAGATTAATCCTTATATTTGACTGAACCAGGGAACCGACCATAGGAGCGAAGCTATTATTTCAAATAGAAAATTAAATTAAAAAATACTCACATTTAATCTGTCCAGTGTATTCAATTACCATGATACAAGAATTTTGTATTACACTATCAACATAAGATGTGCCATAAATCTAAAACGGGAAATAGTATGTCAGAACGTAATTGTTTTTCAGTCCTGAACAAAATATAATGTCGCCAGTTCAAATCACACTGGGAAAACAAAATATGTCTTGATGGGATTACATTTAATTCCTAATGGTTAATACAAAGGGAAACATTGCAAATGAAATTTACAAAGGAGCTCAGATTCATCATATGAATCAAAACTAGCTAATGATGTTAATGTAATAAGTATCCTTAATAAAAGACTTAACATGTTGAAAATGCATTCATAACTGGAAGCTATGGTCAGAATTGAGTGTTAGCATTTTGAGATCTCAAAGGTCAAGCTACATTCAGATGACTGAACACGAACATACTTCTACTGCATCTACCAATTGCAAGGCTATTCTAGTCATTATGATAGCATGCTATATATAGAACGGATTAACTTTATAAAGGCAGTAAATAAAAACTTACAATGCAATCAAACTCATCTCTCATTTCGATATGTTTTCTTGTGGTTCTCCCAATGTGACGTTTTGAGTCTCAAGCGCTTGATTTTTTGAAGCAAGAGCTAAGGAAGCAACAGCCTGCGGACCTGACGGTTTTTCCTCCTCCTACTTTTTCAGAGCTAGTTTTCTAGATTTCTCTAGAGATTTGTAGAGATCCTCATCTTCATCTCCAAAAGCAGGAGTTTCCTCTTCCTCCACTTTAACTGAAGATATATTTTGATGGAGTGCTTTAGATGCCTCTTCAGCTTTTGCAAAAGTTGTTTGGTATGCATAATTCCTACTTTGTGCCTTAGATCGCTCTTGTTCCTCTTTGGCGATTTGCCTCTTCCCATCTTTCCTAGAACCAAGATCCCCAACACTCAATCCAGCACTGACAACTTCTGCTTCAAGGGCATCTAAATCAAGTTTCCTTTTCTTTCTGAGTACCTTTTTCTTCTTGGGTTTCTTGAATTGAAGCATTTCCTCTTGTGTATAGTAGTTTGATGATACCTTTCCTGATGAATTGAGATCCTCAAACCCACTGGTCGTGGAAAAACCTAATATCCTTTTCCTAAGCTGGAAACAGTAACAGTTTTTCTCTTAGAAATTAATTATTTGTCGCAACAAACTCTCCTATATTCAACATTACATTGGGAAGGAGCTGAGAGTTACCTCTTCTAGCTTCTTCTCTGCTTTGCCAGTAAAACGCCCACTTTCATCTAAAGTCACGACCTGAACAAATAAATAATAAAAGATAAGATGATCTACTATATATGCCTATATATTACAAGGTATTACAAAGATCCAATGCTAGGGCATGGAGCTAACCTCGTCATCAACAGGATCATCACACTATGGAAGGATTGTCTTCTGAGCACCAGACTCATCATTGAACCTGAGAAGAAATAACACAGATGGCAAATATTTTAGTCGTATGAAGCACATCTGTGAGAAAAATACAACAGTAATAAGATCAATCTTACTTGTCATCATATATCCCAATCTTTTTCTTCGCAGCCTTGTAAGCATCATCTCGTTGCTTTTGCTCTCCAATTTCCACATTTTCAAGCATATCAACCTCTGTCAATCAGAATGCCGTTGTAAGATTTTAAGGAATTAGATGTGATAAGCACTGCCTTAAATAAAATTTAAGGCAAACGATAATTACCATCATTGATGTCACCATCAGCTAATATGCTCTGATTTTTTAGAGTCAGAACAACTGCTCCGCCTTCAATGACTTTATCAAGACCGTGAAGTACTTTAACTCCAGTACCACATGCGAAATGCCACTACAACACAAATGTTTTTTAATAGCATTTTTCAATAGCGTTTTTCACAATTATGCTATGAAAAATCACTTTGCAATGAACTTTAAAATTGAAAAACGCTATCTAAATGAACGGCTGGCTTTTTTGGCGCCCCGCGAATTTTTTTCACTTGACCTTTTGCTCTCCTCTTGCTCGCCTCTCTTCCTCTCATCTCTCCTCTCGCCTCTCTTCCACTTCTCTTGCTCGCCTCTCTTCCACTTCTCTTGCTCGCCTCTGCTACATCACCCAATAGTGTGTTTGTCTCTTCTCTCATGTGCAATAATGGAGTTTAGTCGTCTCCACTTCTAAACACCACCATCACTTCCTTCCCCAGAGCGAAACGAAGATGAAGAAGAGATCATCAGAAGCGAAAACGATTGTGAACCTTCTGGCTTCTCCACTCCCTCTCGAAACCTCTCATCTCTCCCGCGACTCTCCTTCAAAGTCGTCGTTCGATTTCAGTGTGAAAGGCTTCAAAACCTTCGCCTTGAAGAAGAAGACCGTGACCACAACGACTGCATCTGTTCTGATCCAACCGAGAACCGCCAGATCTCCTTTCGAGAAAGCACCGACGACGATCTCAAATTTGAAGGATCTCGTCTCCTCTCGATCTGATTTGGTCAAGAGGCATCTCGATCTATCTCACTCTGAAATACTCAAGGAATTCGAAGCCTCTTAGTTTCGTCTCTCCAAGCGATTCAAGGTTATTTTCATGTTTTGATTCTTGATTATGTGTTTCTTTGATGATCAAACCGTGTTTTGTTGAGCTCTGTTACAGTTTCTGCATGGAAAGTTGAATTATGAGCAGTAAGTTTTAATTTCTTTGTGATTTGAGTTTTGTTAGAGTTTGAATGTTCTTGAGCGGTTTGGTTTGAGAATTTTGTTCTATTTGTTTTGTTTAATCGTGCTTTATTGATATTTTTTGTGCTTTGATGTTTGAAAAAATTTTCGATCTTAGATTGATTGATTTCAATGAGAGTTTCTTGAGGGTTTTTTTGAAATTCGTGTGAACAATTGTTTGAAATTTGGATAACTTGTGGTAATGGGCTCAATAGCCGCACCTAATTTTTCTTGGAGGTTAGAGGATCCACACTGGCAGTTGTGAATTTTTGTGGATTGAGTAATTGAAAGATACGTTTGGAAAATAAACTCTATGGTAGTGCTTTGTGATATGTTTTGATCATGTAATTGAGGTCCATGGTTATGTTACAAACCAGGATGATTCCATTCTTAATGGATTCTACCATGGACATATTCCTTGGTGGCAGAGAGTTTATCTTTCAAACCTTATATCTTTGTATTCTCACTTTGAAGCTAGGTCAGTTTCCTTTCTAGTGCATTATAGGGTCAATGATTATGACCTGTACGTTGTACTTCATAGTAGTAGCTGTTTTATAGCTTTTGTTCTTCAACTTGGCTGCATATTCCATATGGAATTTCTAGGTTAATTTTGTAGTCATTTTTTGTCACAGGTATGGTTCAGCAATGTGCCCCAAACACGTCTAGCTGAAGATAAAGGAGGTCAGAATTGGATATACAGGGACAAAGATAAATTTAAGTTTCCTGGAGGTGGAACTCAATTTATACATGGGGCGGATCAATATGTTAAACAAATTTCCGAGGTATGTTATTTTTTATTACACCGCGATTACATAGAAATAAGTTTTAACATAAATCCTTCCATGAATCTGATGATTGGCCTAATCGATTATGTAGATGGTTCCTGATATCACATTTGGTCAACATATCCGAGTTGTATTAGATGTTGGATGTGGAGTTGTGAGCTTTAGTGCATTTTTATTTTCAAAGAATGTAACTACACTTTCCATTGCTCCAAAAGATGTCCATGAGAACCAAATTCAATTTTCTCTTGAGCGTGGCGTGCCTGCTATGGTTGCTGCTTTTGCAACACACTGTTTGTTGTATTCAAGCCAAGCTTTTGACTTGATACATTGTTCAAGATGCAGAATTAATTGGACTCGAGATGGTATGTATCTTGTTATGCACCATACTTCAAGTTGGAGCTAATTGTTTTGACTCAACGGTGTGGCACAATGACCCAATATGGCATTTTTTTCCCCTAAACACAATTTTCATGAAAAAAGAAAATAATGCAGGTGTTAAAACCTTCTAAACTTACGTTTCTTCTTTTATTACCCCTTTAGTTTTCCCATTTTTGAATTGGTTCAACTAAGTAGCTCTTTGATTGTCAGCTGAGCACATAACACATAATCATTTAATCTATGTGCTTGATTGCTGAAATTAAATTTCTTAGTTTTTTAGTACTGATCGGGTTTCTTCTTCCCTTTGCTTGCGGCGAAGATGGTGTATTGCTACTCGAGGTTAATAGGATGCTCAGAGCTGGAGGATACTTTGCTTGGGTAGCACAGCCTGTCTATAAGCATGAAGAGAATCTGCAGGAACAATGGAAAGGTAAGCTATAGTTTAGATTTAATTGTTATTATTTTTTTCAATTTAGTGTTTGTATTGACCAGATTTCACTGCATTTATGTTTTATGATGGATTCAAATTCATTAATGTCATATATTTACCATTCTTTGCCGCATGATTTTTTATTATTATTATACATACTTCTCCATATATTTTAAAGTTAAGAAAGTTATCTCGTTTCTTCATGTATAAATTAATATGAGGATCTGACTTGCTATTTGGCAGCCTTCACCTTTCATAGTGAACCTGGTGCATTTCGTCATCTACTAAATCACTCTGATGTTTGTTTTATCTATGTGCAGAGATGGAGAACCTTACTGACAGTCTTTGTTGGAAACTTGTGAAGAAGGAGGGATATATTGCTATATGGCAGAAGCCTTTGAACAACAACTGCTATCTGAGTCGCAGTGCTGATGCTAAACCTCCACTATGTGACGTGGATGATAATCCTGACGACGTCTGGTATCCCCTTCTTCTACCCCTCTAGGCTCTAAATAGATCTTAAACAAACACTTCTTAATCTCAATTAGTGCCTCTTGTTAAGGGGACATCCCCTTTTAATAAGACGTTCTCTTAATCAAACAAGCATCCCCCAATGCGGTAATGTTAACAATGAATTCCGTGATGTTAAAATATTAGATGATTGGATTTTCACCAAAATTAAACTCGTGTATTATTATTATTTCTTAATGGACCTTCCAAGTAATGTCTCTAACAAGGAAGGGTTAAATCTGACACATTGCACCTTCGGTTTTGGATTAATGATCACTACTCTCAATAGTCCAAATTATGTGATACAAGAAGAACATGACATGAAACACTGGTCAATGGAATTAGTATTGTATTGGAGGGGGTTTTCATGGACAAAAAATTGGTGAAAATTACAATTGGACAACTTGGCTGGCCTTAACAATGCGAGGGAGAGTGACTGATTGATATAAAGGTCTTCTTTCTTCATAAATTATCCTCATTGCCTTTTTTGTCAAATTATATTTGGTCCTTATGTAAACACACAACTATGGAAGATGCTGTGAGTAATTCATTCCAGAATATTTACTTGATTACCTTTTATATATATTTTTACATTATCTATGCTAGATATACACTTTTGAGACTTTTCCTGTTTTAGTCATATTGTTTATTTTTTGTATGTTCATGTGGTTGATGTATTCAGTCTCTAAAATCAATAGATAGTAAGATCCTAGTCGTGACCATAAGTGATTTGTTTATATAGTGTTATAGACGGTTCTTTACGTTTATTGCGAGACTGGCTCTGAGCTAAACATGCATGTTCAAGATCAATCTTAAGCAGATTCTTGTATTTCATATTTCTTCAGTGGTTCCAACTTCATGTGTTCCAGTAGGTTAAATGGTGTTTTTTTACCTATAATAGTTACTTGTCTCGAATAGGTTTACATTGTTGTAGTGTCTATAGGGTTTATTTACTACTTTCAGCGATCAAATGGGTGAAATGATCTGATGGAAGTGCTTAAAACTTTCTGCCTTAAGAATAGGGTGAACTTCATCGCATTGACTGACTAAAAGATGGGTTTTAAAAGAATAATAAAAAATTAATTAACAAATAAGTCTTCTGCAGGAAATCTCCAAAGTGACAGAGGGTACAAAAACAAGTAAAGAGAGATACTCAAACTTGAAATACTATGCATTTCATCTGAAGATAAAGCACTCGACTTGTTCAATATCACAATTAGGCCTTGAAGATAAGATTAGGAATACAATTTACTGTCACATGAACACAGACCTTAAGTTATCTACCATTTTGATCATGATCATGATCATGATCATGTTTCTCGGCTGATTAGAGGCTTTACTCCTGCCGCTATCTCATGTCTTAGTTGCATTTAGAGTGATTGATTGTCATTTTGGATGAGAACTATATATATATTTTTTAACAATTCATCGTCGTACACCCAATTCTTATGTTCTTCCATTTTGAATTTCAAATTGACGTGTTTAAGATGCGAATGGTTTGTGTGCCAGGTCAACCAATTCTTATGTTCTTCCAGTTTCGTATCCTGTCATTACATTTGGTCCATATGCGTCACCGACCACTGTCTTGAAGTCTTTAGCCCATGCAACAGGTGGGTTTTTTTTTAAGAGAATTCAACTTTTCCTCCGTATGTCTCTAATGTTTTCTTTTGGAATAAGTTAACTGAATGGCACTGCATCACTTTACCAGTTTTTGTCGTACAGGTTTTATTGTTTGCTTTTACTAAATGAACTTGAATTCCAAGTATTTTTCTGTCTGTTAACTACTTTTTTCATACTTTCGTTTTGGGCTATTTGCAGATATTCAAACATCAATGTTAACTTAGTGTTTGTTTATTTATTTATTTAAATGATATATTCATAAAAATGGGAGTTTACATTGGTTAGATGATCTCAATTTGACAACAAGGGTCTTTACCTGCTCCTTAGCTTGGGCTAAAAAATCAAAACAAAAAACACAAAATTAGATAATATAAATATTTGAAATACTGCATTGCAGTATATGGCAAGAACAAGATGTGAGTTAGGTTTGTTAGAGCCTATTTCCTAGGTTCAGTTTTGATGATGGCAGAATCATGGAAAGCAGCTTGAAACAGAAACGACGTTAAAATAGAATATATTAGAAGACAAATAATAGTAAGTGTGGGATACTAATTGATTTTGGATATTTATTTCTTATATAAATGTTGGAAACAGTGTAACCAGATTCCTCAGAACATGTCATCTAAGATTTAAGTAGAGACCAGAGAGAACCATGTCATTTTGAGTTAAGTGGGTGTTGACTTCGTATATCATAGATAACTAAGCAAACACTTTGAAGAAGTTATATTACTTGTATGTACAGTACACAGGTTTTCTGTTAAAAAATAAATGTACAAGAAGCCCAAGAGAATAGGGGTGAAGTGTTCAGGTGTGATGCGAAAACCATATTTGCTTAACAATAGGAATTTTGAAACAAAACCAATAAACTGTTTAAATAGGGGTTGCTTTATTCATCTGTTTCCTCTCGACATCCATCGTATTAAGGGGAAAACAACAAATAGGTTTTTGAACCACAGTTCCATTTTATGGAATGAGGGCATCTTGTTTGAACTACATAAGAAATAGAAACTCATTGGGATTCTTCCATCTATTAATTGGTGTATAAATCACGGTTTGCCTAGTTGTAGTCTCCATGTTTTTTTTCTTGTTTGTGGTTTGCTTCCTGAACTTGATGTCTTTAATTTTACGTTCAGGAACTGTATTTATGCCTCCTAAGTGGTCTCTTGGCTATCATCAATGTTGATGGAGCTATGCCTCTGATGTTAGAGTGCTTGAGGTGAGTAATTACATCAATAATGAAATTTCCTTAATCTCTAGAGAAAGTGACTACCTGTTGCTTTATATTTCACTAATTTATATAAAATAAACATATTTCTTGTTTCTCATATAAAAAATTTCTCAATCTGATGGTCTTAAATAATACCAGTTCATATGACTTTGTTAATTGAAAAAAGGAATAAAGAATAATTGTGCATTCTGCGTTGTTTCAGAATAAACTGTGGCTATGGCCTACTATCACCATTTCTTTCTCCTCCACATTTGTTCGTTTATCTGAACATTGTACGAGAATCTGCTTTGTGGCAAAAGGGAGAATACCATTATGTTTTCAGGCTATGTTACTTTCTATTCGATAAAATAGATGAATTTTAACAATTGTTATTCATCATAGTAATGAAATTTAGAAGAGATGAAAGAACTTGATCCATTGGCCACATTGGTATCACCTCTTTCTTCACTTGAAGTTTTCTTTGTGTTTATCATGTCTCCTTCTTCTTTTGAGGAAGAGTACATAGTGTGATGTACAGATTTTATGTATTACGTATATTATGCCTGGCTCCCTGTATGCCGTTTGCAAAGTCCATCTTGGATATTTCAAGAGATTTAAGGGAAAATTTGTCACGACTGAATGCAGGTTCATCCAGATTTTGGAACAGGTGTGTGGTTTTCTCCCCACTAGTTAATACTATTATTTAGGACTTCTTTGTGTGTGTGCCTGTGTGGTGATCAGATTTGTCTATGATAGAGCTAGTATAAATGACTTGACTCATAGATAGTGTGAGGATGATTAATTGACATGTTCATAGATCTAGAACCCCACATTTCAAAGGACCACAAACCTAAAGATCAGTTTGAACTCTTGTTGTTTTTATAATTTCATGAATTGGTATATGTTATCATCACTTTCAACAACACCTTGTCACTATTTGGGCCAAAACCTCCATCTAATCTCATACTAGAATCAATCATTATTTTAGGTGCTTCTGAGATAATTATTGTGAATTTGAATTGATGAACTCTGGGCTGCAAGGAATGGTAATGGTAGTCCTGGTGGCGAGGGAAGCCCAACCGAGGCTGGAGATCGTAAAAGGTTAAGACGCCCTTACCAGTCGAAAGCCTTCAAAGTTGAAATAAGTTTCGCAGCCAAAATACCCATGCGAGCCATTGCCAATGCGCTTCGTGGCCAAGAGTCAGAAAACTCTCAGGAAGCTTTGAGGGTTCTTGATATAATTTTAAGACAGCATGCAACTAAGCAGTAAGTGGAATCTTCTCCCAGATTGTTGGTGCAAATTTCTAATCATACTTGATTGCTAAATCTGTGACATGCTGTATAGGGGATGTCTGCTAGTTCGCCAATCTTTTTTCCATGACAACCCGCGGAATTTTACTGATTTAGGAGGTGGTGTGCTAGGATGTCGGGGTTTTCACAACAACTTTAGAGCTACACAAGGAGGCTTATCTCTGAATATTGGTAACTTATCTTAGTTTGATGTTGCTGTAAATTCCTTCATTTAGTGATTCTTCCAGTTTGCACTTTGATTATATTTTTGGTGGATGATTGCAGATGTCTCCACTACAATGATTATACAGCCTGGACCTGTTGTGGATTTTCTCATTGCTAACCAAAATGTGAGGAATCCGTACGAGATTGATTGGGCAAAGGTAAGTTTATCACTTCCTTCCTTGTGTTTTGATGTTAGAGCTAAACTCATCGATCGAGTGTTTGTTATATGACAGGCCAAACGTGCCCTAAAAAATCTGAGGGTAAAAACAAGTCCTTCAAATGCTGAATATAAGATCACTGGTTTGAGTGAGCATCCATGAAATCAACAACTGTAAGCTTTTTGTTTTTCTTTGTGCTTTGGTTCCCAACCATTAATATTACAATACAGAGTATTGAAATGGCTAGGATTGAAAGTTAGAAAGATATTGAGGGTTGAAATTCATTTTCTATAATGACATATTTGTAAATATAAAACATGTGGAAGGGAAAAAAAATGGTGAAAAAAAAGTTAGTGGAGTGTAGATGTGACGGGGAGAGTAAAAGTATTATTTTTTTTTCTCAAAATGAAAATTATTTATAACTATCCACGTAGTTGTCAGATTTTGGTAAATTTGTGTCGTTGAAATGCATTTTTGAAGATCCTTCCAACAAAACCAATGATTAATACAAACACTTCAAATTTTAAAATATATATTTTATTATTAAACACACAAAAGTATCTTTAATATTTTCAGGCCTTAAGTATTTTTAATATTTTTCAAAAAAATGGATAGACATTTTAATGAACACTCAAACCAAGATCCAGAACATTCAATTGGTTATAATTTTAACCAAGTTTGACTCTAAAAAAAAATTAGTATTTTTACTGTAAAATAGGCTTGCATCTCAAAAAAAATTAGTTTACATTCTAAAATATGATCTTTTTAATGGAATTGATTAAGAGCAATGGTGGAATGACAATGGCACAGGTAATATGCTAAGTATATAATAATTTACTTTGGTTGAGTCATTTCCATTTTATATAATATTTATGTGGTCGAGTGATTTCCACAATGTTATGGTAATTAGTGTTCTCTGTTTTCTAGTTTTTCATTGAAACAAAAAAATGGAAGGGATGCGAATGGAGATGGTGAAGTCCAAACAGCTGAAATAACAGTTTATGATTACTTTGTTAATCATCGCCGTATTGAGCTCCGCTATTCAGCTGAGTTACCTTGCATCAATGTTGGGAAACCAAAGCGTCCAACGTACATTCCCCTGGAGGTGATTAAGCTTCTTGTTTGACTGAACTGATTTTGTGATTGTTGACCTCTAGTGCCTAAACTGAAGCTTGCTTGCTGCAGCTTTGTTCTTTGGTGTCCTTGCAACGCTATACAAAGGCATTGTCCACATTCCAGAGATCTTCCCTAGTTGAGAAATCAAGGCAGAAGCCACAAGAGAGAATGAAAGTTTTGTCTGATGTGGGTGTCTTTGTTTACTTTTTGGTTAATATATTTGCTGTTGTTTTTCTGCAATGTTTTCAGCTGTTCATCAATTTCCTTTTTATTTTTTTGCTGACTTTAAAAAGCAGCAATTACGATGCCTATGGAGGCATTCCGTGACATGCCTAAAATGAGTGTGAAAGAAGTTATCTGACTTTCTAATTCTAGTCGTAGTGGGTTGTGGGCCTACTGGCACGCGGCTCCCACTCTCTTTAGAGAACCAAAGGATAAATCCAAAGGTGGAGCCCTTTCCAAGAAAATGAAGGCCTCTAAAGTTAAGGCTCCCACTCTGCCAGACATAGAAGGGCTTTCTGAGACGTTTGCCTCCTTCATAAGCTCGAAGAGGTCTCGCGCAGGGTCAAGTCGGCTTCCAAATGGCCCGCTCCATTGAGGGATAAGCATGATTTTGACCTGCCAGCAGAGGCGGAGGTTGTAGCATCTGGATGCGTTACAGATGAGTACGGAGCAGGCTGAAGCTTTGAATAAGAAACTGATGCTTATTGCGGTGGCGGCTTCTACTGGTGCTGACCAATCCAAACTTGTTTTACATGAAGGCTCTGAGGAAGATTTACCTATGGTCCCGGAGGTCATTTGTCCTACTGGTGGATCGTCTGATAGTAGCCGTTGCAGCATGGAACGCCCCTCTTGTAGTCCACATTGCCCTCCATCCCCCTTCTAGGTTATACATCAAGGTAATGGAAGGTCTGCTAGACAATTCGCTTCCTACCCTCCCTTGAGATTTCACTGAGTCGACTCACAACAAAGGGTTGGCTGCTGGTAACAAAGGGAAGGCTGTAGATGAGAGCCCAGGTGCGGTGGAGACTACAAAGGGCGGTGCTGGCATAATCTTGTATTAGGGAGATCTTCATCCAGACACGCAAATGAGTTTGTTTGCTTCAGACGTAGTGAAAATGAGCAACTAGGCCTGGCACCATGTGGTTTACATTGATTATACTTCAAGAAAGCATATAAGCAGACATTATAGCTGGCTGGCGAATTGTGCTCCGAAGCTTGAAGAGGATGCGCTGGAAGGGTGTATGGATAAGGGGATGAAACATCTTATGTTGGGGATGTCCCATTTGAGCCAGGTGATCGTGGGATGTAAGTTGAGGTTGCTCGTGAGAGGGTATACACCATGGAGCGTATCTTCTCAACTATGCAGAAGTCGTATTCTAATGCACTTTTCAAGATTGAATCGCTGAGAAAGCAGAATGAAGATAAGAGGCTGGAACAATCTGTCGTTGATGCAGAGACCCAGACAGTTCTTTTGGAAGCCCTTGAGTCTAATTTAGCAGAGTTGGTGTCCGCAAGGGACATATTTAGAGAAGGGTTGAACCTGGTCCACCATGATCTGGAAGTTGCACAGGAAGCTGTGGCTAAAATGCACTATGAGTTGCAGTCTCTTATTGAGAAGATTTTATGAAGGAATCCGAGTTGGTTGTCCAGAGACAACAGTTAGAGGCCGATGTGGAATTCAATGCTTGGGAAGCAAGGAAAGCTACGGACCAACTTCTTCTAGAGCAACATGAACTTAGAGCAGTCAAAAGTAGTCTGATTACTGAGCAATCTCAGACTGATGTGTTGATAGGCAAGCTGGAGCTGCTTGAGCATGAACTTGCTGAAGCAAATACGTGCAAGGAAGAACTTTTCAAGGCGTAAGGCATGTGCGAATTCCGCATGATCCTGCATGGGAGGTTAGAATTGTTGGCGCTGATAAAAAAAGAATGCCCGAAATAGGACTTGTTTATTACAAGGAGGTGTTCTTTGCAGAGTTCGGGGTGATCTCTAAGTTGTTAGAAGAATATGGTGATCTGGATCATGACGCTCAGGCCGAGGCATGCGCGGATGCAAGTCTTGTTTCTCTTCCTGTTAGGCTTAGTTCCCCTGTCATTATACCTCCTTCTGATGAGGAGTAAATTTCGTACATCTGTACCTTTTGTTTCAATTGTTAATGAAAACAGGTTTCTTTTGAGTATGCTTTGTACCTGTATTTTGTTCGGTCTCCCTATTGCACGCTTTCCGTTTGGCCTTGTCGTTTTATTTTGATGTAGGTCCAGCTGGGTTAGCAGGGAGTAGAGTGGTATGTCTGTTGTTGAGAGTTCGATCGTCTATGTCATGAATAACTTTGACCTATTCTTCCGTGAGGTCTCAGAGTTGCTATCACGTGGTTACGTCCAATAATCAACATTCTGAGGATGGTTTCGTAGCGGGTTACACTACCTAGGCTGCAGCTCATCCTTGAGGCAAACCGTTGGAGACTCAAGTTATGTATCTGACCGTCGATTGCGATTATTGGCATGAGTGAACTGTTGTAGCCGAGCACATGCGTTGTAATCTATAGTTGAGCAAAAATGCTCGACCTGAGTCAAGTTTTGTACGCTCGGGCTGGTATCCCGTGTAGCATTTGTCTACGCTTAGCGGGTTGGTTTTTGAGCTGGCTCAAGTGGCCATTGTTGATAAAGGGATGTCATCCTATGTGGGCGTGAAGTCGCTGCTTGAGCTGTAATCGGATTCGACGATCGCTGTCCTGAGAAAGAGCAGTGGTCTTGTGAAATCCTATTGACATCAATCGAAGCTGATTGGGCTCCCACCTTCCAAACCATCTACGCCCGCGCGGAGCGAGTAAGAGGTTTGGGATGAGAGAATTTGTTGATTATGGTCTGTAGGAGAGTAGTGATCCCGTGGCGAACCGTCGACATCAGTCGGAGCTGACTAAGCTCCAAACTTCCAAACCATTTACACTCGCACGGAGCAAGCTACAGGTTTGGGATGAAAGAATTTGGTATTCATGGTCTGTAGGAGAGCACTAATCTCGTGGCGAACTGACTAGGCTCCCACCTTCCAAATCATCTACACTCGCACAGAGCAGGCTACCGGTTTGGGATGAGAAGAGTAGTGGTCCTGTGGCAAACCGTCAGCATCAGTTGGATATTACTAGGCTCCCACCTTCCAAATCATCTACACGTGTGCGCATCGAGCTACAGAGCTGGGAGTTTTCGGCATCCATGGTCTGTAGAAGAGCAATGGTCCTGTGGCAAGCCGTCGTCATCAATCGAAACTGACTAGGCTCCCACTTTCCAAACCATCTACACCCGCACGAAGCGGGACACAGGTCTGGGCATTGCCTAGAAGTTGTCGTCACTGGCTAGGCTTACCTAATTGGTTTCAGCGACCATCGTCTGCAAAGGGGGCGACGGTCTCTGGCGAGTCATCGTCATCGAGCGTAAAAGCGCTGATTAGACTCCCACTTCCTAAGCCATCGACATTCGCGTGTGGCGAACTAAGTGTCGAATTGAACCAGAAGCCGTCATCATCAGTTGAAACTGACTAAGCTTGCCTGGCTAGGTCGGGGCTCCACCTGTTACGAGCGTGCGGACCTGCTTCCGCAGACGGATTGCATTGTGCGGATCAGTTTTCACTATTTAAAAAAATGTACCTTAAATCAGCTGGTGATATGTAGGTGTGCCCCGTGTGTCAAAAGTGACTAGGGCCTCTACTACTTGCGTCAACGCACATGGTAGAGTGTCGCTTCGATAGTGGGCCAAGCCGATAGGCCCATATAAGTGGGTCCTGTTGCAGGATCGTGGTGCCACATATGCATCGTAGATTGCTTGGTGATTCGCGTACGACATAGATTGCGAGATGGTAGAGTATCATTTACTCCCCCTAATTAATGGGGTTGTGTGCAACATCATTAATTGATTGAACCTGGTCCTGTGTAGTTTCGTTGGGAACCGTCACCTCCTCGTTTCCCATACGATTTTCAATGCTGCTATTTAATGTTGTCGCGCCTGTTTGGTGAGCCACTATGTCTATGGCGTTCCTTTACTGTTGTAGGCATTATCTTCTACATAGTGCACCCTTCGGATGCTCTTACTCAAAGAATATGTTTTGGATTTTCTAAAGGCTGAAGGTAGATCTCTTCCATTGGATTCTTCAAATGTTCTGACATTTGCACAGATGAGTCTTGATAAGACTTGCTATTATGCGTGGTCACCTACTCTGGGTGAGCACTCGATTGGTTTGCTGAGACCTTGTAATTTCTTCTCGATTGTGAAGAAGAGTTACAAACTTCCTCTCGAGGGATGAGTCTATCATTTATTTACTGGTGCTTCGGTGGTGCCTTATGCCATCCTGTCTGTTGGGAGACACACCCTGCAGCTTGTTTATGGTTGATCGCTTCCGGGGACCCCAAGTATAACACATGGGAGAAATGTCCCCCCTTGGCAGCACTTCGAGACCTCAACTGCCTTGTTGTTTTTGGACACCCTTGTATGTCCTCTTCAACCTCCTTTGGGAGGTCGAATGCCGAATCGAAGATGTCTACAACTCGTCGCTAGGTCCATATCGCCATTTGCGAATCCTTCTCTCGGGGTGATTCAACAGAGCAATGGACCGAGCTTGTCCTTTTAACCTTCTTTTGTACATTTGCTCTTGCTCGAGGATCATCTTCTTCGGATAAGTCACAAAGCAAAACTCTTAGAGGGCTCCATAGTTTACCTGGGGTACCCTTGCTGTCACTTTTGAGTCATATTATGAAGCCGGACTATTTAAGCGAATCTTTACTGTACACCACATCGGATTCAGATGCTTGTAGTTTGTAATCTTTTGTACCCACCATCTTAGCGATCGCTGTTACATCTCTCTAATAATCAATAGAGTGTGTTTTCGTAATTCTCTTTTATTTCTTACATGAGTGAAAATCATATAAGCTCCTAAGAATTAAAACTCTAAACTGACTACTGAAAGAAAACTAAACAATTGGATAGATTGACTGTTCGCGTAGAGAGGTTGATTCGGCCCTCAAGTAAATTCGCATGGCTCTTGCGTGGATCATATGTACCTTCAGCGAATTGTCAAGTTTCGCCGATGCCGTTGAGGTTACTGAAGAGTAAACCTTGTGTGGGAGGGTCCTTCCGTTCCTACTGACAGTTGTGGGGTTGTGCTCCCATTTGCAATTACCTCTATGCTGGGTCTGACGTACAGTTGGGCTAGAGGGCGGATTGCTCCTGGAATGCTGGAATGCTCTCCATCACTAGGTTGAGCCATTGGTGTTGGGTCTTTCTTCATCTGAGTGGAGTGACTTCTCCATAGTTTTTTAGTCTGGCTTCTGTTCAACTTGTCAGGCGGGCTCCAGTTGAATCTGGGAACATTTTATCTACTTTAGTGCAGCATAGTGGCAACCCCGTTCCGTTGGTTGGTCCCAACGAATTGTTACTTTCGAGTGGTTGGTAGTAAACTTGACGCACTGATGAAGGTGGAAACTACTGCCTCCATTTGATGAAGCCAGGGTCTCCCCAAGATGAGGTTATAGGTTGATGGGGCGTCTACCACCATAAAGTCAAGGAACATGACCTTCCTTAGTTGTGGCTTTCATGCCACCACTGCTGACCTTATCTTTCCGATCATGAAGACTTTTCTCCACTGAACCCAGTCAGCGGGTAGTCAGAAGATGTTAGGTTCTCCTCTTTGAGGTCCAAACTTCAGAATGCATTGTAGAATATGGACGTTGAAAGAGCTTCCCATGTCCACCAGGGCACTCTTCACTTCCCACCTTGCAATAGATACCGAAATGACAAGAGCGTCATTGTGCGGTGCGCGGACGCCTTCGAGATTCTTATCTGTGAAGGTCAAGGTCGAGATGGGGCTCTGCACCAGTGAGTAGTACACGCGACTATCCTCGTTGGTGGGCTATGTCCGTATTTCATGGAGTGTCCACTTATAGGACTTGTTTGACCGTTTTTCTTATGATCCGACTCCATGATGGACAAATATTATGCTCGGAGTCTCCTTCTCGATTTCTTTTGATCGTCTTTCCCCTTTCCCTGGTTCGGTCCTGCCTTTTCTCCGAACCCAGGAATTTTTTCAGCTTGCCCTTGCAAATTCAGTACTCGATCTTGTACCTTAGACTCTTTCAGTCATTGGCGTTGTGGCCACCCTCCTTATGGTATGAGAAATACTTGGTGTTGTAGCGTTTGGAAGGATCTATACGCTGCTTCGAATGCCATTTGAGATCTTTCCAATTTTTCATGGAATTAAGAAAGTTCGATAAGGTAGAGTTGAAGGGGGTTCATGGTTCTAGATCCGACATAGTTGGATGATTTCTCTGGCCTGGCGTGGTTAGAGTCTGACCTGCCGTTGTTGCGCTTCCACTCGTTTATTTCTTCATCTTCCCTCCTATTTGTCTCTAGAAACGGAGGGTTTCTTCTCTACTTTAGTTTTCTTCTTTGTTGTTTTTTATTCCTCCAATGTGATGTACCTCTGGGCATCTTTTAAGTGTTTTGCCATATCCAGGGGTTCCAAAGTAAAAAAGTCATAAAAAATTGCTTCTTTTAGGTCCGCAGTAAAAGCTGTCACAGCGGTATCATCGTTGCAGCCATCAATGAGCGTCAATTCGTCATTGAAGCTCGTGACGTATTCCCTTAGCATTTGGTTTGACTTCTGCCTCAGGGAGAGTATATAGTGCGGGCCTTTCCTAATCTGTTGGCTTCTGAAAAAGCGTCTCAGGAATTATTTGGCCAGTGTCTTGCATGAATCGATTGACTTTGCCGAGAGGTTGTAGAACCACGTCAGCACTAACTTCTTCAGGATGGTAAGGAACATCCTGCACATCATCGACTTGGAACCTTCTTTGAACACCATTACATGTTGATAATGACGCAAGTGATCGAACGGGTCAATGGTCCCGTCATAGAACTCAAGCTTCAAAGGGTTGAACTTTTTTGGCAGAGCCTAATTCATGACGTGATCCATAAACAGGGGAACAGATAGGCGGTACAACACATTTGAATTGTGAGCCCCACGGCGGAGAGGGTTCTGCGGGGCGAGTTTGTCTACCATATGAGTTGGATCTACGTTGACCGCACCACCACCTCTAGTCCAGTAAAACTAGCAGGAGCTTGACTCTCCTATGCTTGCTCTCTGTTGTCGTTTGGAAATTGAGGTCTGTGTTGCTCCTCATTTCCATCGGCAAGTAGAGGGTTCTGCTGAATAAGAATCTCCACTGTTTTAGCGATATGCGGTATTTGTGATGATAGCAAATCCATCATGGGGTCTATCTTTGCTGCTAGCACGCGGGTGTGAGCACGTTGCCCTTGTGTTGTCGACACCACTGGTAGCGATGGTATAAGGCCAGTCTGAGCATTTGACGTGTCCCCTATTCTCCATTGTTGCGGAATTTGGTGGTCACCATTTTATTTGATTATGAAAAAGATGATGTCAGTGCTAGGTTAGGAACTCTGTCATCTCCACGGATGATGCCAAACTAATGCAGTCAATTTTTGCTCCTTGTTTGACCTTGACCTGCTGACCTACACAAGGAACGCACATGAGCCACAGACCACCGTTGTGGTGGCCAATGTCACTCCGATGCTAAAATCAGACAAGGATCTGAGGAAGGCTTAATGTTGTAAACAAGGAATTTGTAGCATACCTTAGCTTACCAACCTCATGTCTTATTTATAGTGTTGTAGTCCTGGTTCGACCATGCCATCGGTGGTGTAGTTTAGGGAAGGAGATAAGCTTGAATTTCGTTATCTAATTAGGAGTCGTCTTGAAGAGGGAAGTTTCCCTATTAAACTTGTGCTCCTAGATACGCGGGAGATAGTTCCCAATTGGAGTGTTATCCATAGATGGAAGTTTTCATGTACGACGTATACTCTATTATTTGCTTCCTAGTTGGAAACAAAGTGTTGTTGGCTTGCCCGTTTGAAGCTTATCCGCGAGATAGTTGCCTTACGTGTATTGGGAACGGTTGTGAGACGTATGGGCTTAGCAGGCTGTAGTAATTTGGGTGTGTCTGGTGGACTGCGTTTCGTGGGCTTAATATCATTTGGGCCGGCTCAGTGCTAGGCTAACGCTTGGGCCAGTTGTTCCTTGATACCATCATGACACGTGTATGGTGTAAAAGATATGATGTTTGGGTGTATCATCACTTGTTTTTGTCGCTTTTGGAGGGGTTTTCGCGTTGTTTCGAGAGCTATTTTATAACCTCCCAATTCTTCATGGATTTAAGGACATCTGAGAAGCTAGAATTGAGAAGGGTTATGGTCATAAGTCCAACATAGTTGGAATATTTATTTAGCTTGGTAAGACCAAAGTCTAACCTACTGTTGCTGCACTTCCGTTTGTTCCTATCTTTGTCTCTTGTCTTTTTCCCTCCCTTCTGTCTCTAGAACTGGATGACTTCTTTTTTGTTTGGGTTTCCTTCTTAGCCGTCCTCATGTCTTCCAAGGTGATGTACATTTGAGCGCTATTCAAGAGTTATTCCATATCCTAAGGGGTTCCAAGGTGAGGATGTCATAAAACATTTCCTTTCTTAGACCCACAGTAAAAGCTGTAACGAGGTATCGTTGTTGCAGCTGTCAATGAGCGTCACCTCATCATTGAAGCACGTGACATATTCCCTTAGTGTTTCATTTGATTTCTGCCTCAAGGAGAGTATATAGTGCGGGCCCTTCCTGATCCGCTGGCTGCCAAGTAAGCATGCTAGGAATGCTTTGGCCAGTGTTTTGAATGAGTCGATTGACTTTTGTGGGAGGCTATGGAACCATGTCAGCGTTGACTTCTTCATGCTGGTAGGGAACGTTCTGCACATCACCGATTCAAAATCTTATTTAAGCGCCATTGCATGTTGATAATGACGCAGGTGATCAAACGGGTCATCGGTCTCGTCATAGAAATCAAGCTTCGGAGGGCTGAACTTCTTTGGCAGAGCTTTGCTCATGATGTGGTCTAGGAACGGGGGAATAGAAAGGCGATACAACACGTCTGGGTCGTGAGCCCCTCGGCGGAGAGGGTTATGCATGGTGGGTATGTCTGCTCTGAAAGTTGGATCTTCGTTGACCACGCCGCCATCTCTAGTCCAATGAGAACTGATGGGGCTTGACTCTCATGTGCCCGCTATCTGTTGTCTTCTAGATATTGAGGTCTATGCTGCTCTTGATCTGCATCAACGGGTGAAGGGTTCTGCTAAGTGAGAATCTCCACTGCTCTAGCGATATGTTATATCTGTGATGATAGCAGATCTATCTTGGGGTCCGTCACCGTTGATGCTGGCGCGGGTGCGAGTTTACTCCTTTTGTGTTGCTGGTACCGTTGGAAACGGTGGTATAACACCAGTCTAAGCATTAGACATGTCACCCTGGTCTCCATCATTGCGGGATCTGGTGGTCACCATCTTCTTGAACTCTAAAGAGATTTAATTCGAAAAGAGATTTAACTATACCTACGTAAAAATATTGAATACTTGTAGGTTAATGAAAAGAGATTTAATTCGAAAAGAGATTTAATTGTACCTACGTGAAAGGATATTGAAGGAAGCATAGAAATTAGTTTGTGAAATATTGTATAACAAAATACTTGTTTAACATAGGAAAAAGACAAATTACTTGCTGCTATCACAACCACAATCTACATAACAACGATGGGT
The DNA here is from genome assembly GCA_963556465.1 of Berberis vulgaris. Classification (NCBI taxonomy): domain Eukaryota; kingdom Viridiplantae; phylum Streptophyta; class Magnoliopsida; order Ranunculales; family Berberidaceae; genus Berberis; species Berberis vulgaris. Next base: position 54,444,578 of record OY747126.1, read on the forward strand.
TTGGGAAGATGAAGATTGGGTCACACATACACTTGAGGTTGCAAATTTGAAAAATACAAATTGAACTTTCTCCTTCTTGACCAGAGGAGCTTCAATATATAGAGGAAGACTATTAGTGCTAAAATTTAGCAAGGAAAAGCCTCAATCACTGATTGTAGAGCAAATGTTTGAGTGAGTTTGTAGCTTTTGAAACCTGCAGCTAGGATAAGTGCCTTCCATTCTTCTTCAGTCCTCTCCTTCCCTCCAGCTTCATCACCTCTCTCAAACTATATAGCACCAGCTACAAGCAATGCTTCTTTGCATCTCTTTAGGATTTCGATGCACTCTTTGTCACCCCAATCATGAAGAATGCACTGATACAAACAACGTGAAAGGCGTCAATTTCATGTTCAGTGCTACTCTTCTCTCTACTACAATTTCAGCAGATCTATATGGTGAGAATGCTAACAAAATACATTCATACATGAAGCAATAATTCTTGTTTGAGAGCCATTAATAAACTTACAGTGTGACTGCCACTGATCTGCAACATTTTGAATTCACAACCACCTATAGTCTGGCAACTCTATGCCGTTGTTTGAAGCTGGTGGTCGCAAAAATAAATAAATAAATAATAAAGAATTGCACTGCAAAAATAACAGCAGTATTACGAAATAGTGTGACCCCTTTGTTTATATACCTGTGAGAGCAACGAATAAAAATGATCAATTCCTTGGATTGGAATACCAGATTGTGACCCCATTGTTTCATCCTTCAAGTCGACAAATACAAATCATAAGTGAACAATCATAAGTGATAGTTACGCGTCAGTAAATATATTAAAAACAAACCTGTGTATTTGGATTTAATGAATGAGGTGTCATATATTCTGAACCTTCAACTCCAATCTGGGAACAACCCTACAAATGACATGTGTACATAAAATTTAATATTCTAGACTTAAGAAATTAAATATTCATAAAACACATATTGCAAAACATACCACATTCTTCTCAATGGTCTGCTCTTTATTTGCTTGTTTTTTTCGTTGTATTTTTTTACAAACTTTTTCAACGGTGGATTGCATCCTTGAATTAGAGCGTCGGCCTTTGCTACGAACCGGTAATGGACTATGAATGTTGATCCCAGAACTAGTGGTATTGGAGCAAAATTCCAAAAACCCATATGAATCAACGCGGTCATCACCATCATCAATTTTAAGTTGCTCCATTTTCAAAGTGATCCATTTATGAACTTGGCATGTCTTCTTTTCATCCTCAGCGGCGTAGTCGGCCATTTCATAGAAGTGACTGCACATCTTGTCAAACCGTTGATTTTCAGGCTTCATTCTTCAATCTGAATAAACAATTTTAACCTTTGTATGAGCCTTTTTTACATCTTTCCTCCACCTCTGAAGAACATATTTATCTGGTATAGCATGAATATCTCTTTCAAACAAGACTTTCAATACATGTTTGCATAAGATCCCCTTGAACTCAAACAATTGGCAATTACACTTGATATTAAAGTCGGCAACGTTTAAATATATTATAAAATTGACTGAGCGTTGTCTACCTCCTATCACCAAGTCTTGTCTAACATTGTATACCTCAAAGCCACTCTCATCTATAACTTCACTACGAATTTTAAAACATATATTCCCTGCTATCTCTTCTTGGAACTCCTTAAATTTATTTGTAGTATAGGCAGTTTGAAAAGTTTTCTCTATTGCATAAGGAGTAATGCAAGGAATATTTCGGTTGAACGATTTAAAGTCCTCTTCAGCTTCCTTTTGAACCTTACTTCGTAGTGCATTCTCATATTGTTCCACGAATTGCTTCAAAGTGGCTTTCGAATTTACATAACCATCCAAAAAAACATTCATACTTTCACTCCTTTGAGTTGAAGACATCCCCGCCCAAAAAGTACATATTTGATATGTTGGCACCCAACGCATTCTTTCAAGATATAATCCTCTCAACCAATCATTTTCTTGCAGACAATATTTCTCAATGAAACCATGCCAGTTTACTTCAAACTCTTCATGAGACAAGGAATCGTAAACTGCTCTTTGCATTGCAAACTTGTTGCATCATATTAATTGCAACCGGACAACTTTTCAGGCAACTTTTTCAAAATATGCCATAAGCACCATCTGTGTCGTGTGTTGGGAAATACAATTTCAATGGCCCTCTTCATTGCTCTATCTTGATAAGTGATTATAGTCGTCGGAGCATTGCCATTCATACACACAAGCCAAGTTTGGAAAAGCCAAACAAACTCTTCAATGGCCTCACTACATATCAATCCACATCCCAAAGAGTTGACTGACCATGATGATTGACCCCAACAAAATGAGCAAATGGCATCTCATACTTATTTGTTAAGTATGTAGTGTTAAAAGTAACATCTCCAAACTCCTTGTAAGTTGCTCTGCTCCATGCATTAGCCCAAAATACATTTCTCAACCTCCCTTTAGTGTCCAAATCCATCATATAAAAGAAATCAGCATTGTTGGCTTGCATTTTTTGGAAGTAGTTATGAATGGCCTCTGCATCCCCCTCCCCAAGTGTCAACCTCCTCATTCTATCTAGATAATTGTAACAATCTTTATGAGAAAATGATAGAATATCATGACCACTAGCTTCAACCACACATGAAGAAAAAATCTTACTTGGCCTAATACCCGCCCTATCATTATAATCCAGCTTCTTCTTCACACACGAGCTCATAACTCTATTTTTCGGATAAAATCTTGATTTTCCGGGGCTCAATTCATGATTGTGATCAAGTGTTACTCTTCTCACTAACACTGTTCCATCAGAGCGTATTTCACCTCTAACTTTAGCCAAACATCCACATTTAGTTGTACCCCGAAATTTGATAACACTTTTTTATTCACTTTTATGCTGCCCAGACCGACCACATGCAAGCGTAATGTATTTAGGTTTTCTATTTTCATCTTTTTCCGTATTCTTTACTTTTACTGGAAATCCTATTTTATTACCATAATCATGATAATAACGTTGGTACTCATTAATGTTGCTGAATTCTATCCCTTCTGTAGGATCCCTTATCTCTTATAAATTTTCTTCCTTCTCCATCAATCAATTATCTTCTATACTATCCATTCCTGAAATATGTGTTATAACATACAACAACTGTTATAACATAAATGCACAGCTAATAGCCCTAGTAATATTACCTTCTATAGTCTATTTAGGGGAACAATGCTGCAACTAAGGATCCACCAGAGTTGTTATACAGGTAGTTCCGGCCAAACAGACTACAATAGAAGTACTATACAATACAAGCTAATGACAATGTATCCCTAAACAGAAACAAACCGACCGCATTAACAATTCACATGGAAATCAAATGAGGTTTCAAAAACATAGGTAATTAACAAAATTAATAAGAACCCATCACAAATTTACATCATAATCTCACTCGCCTAAGTAAAATAGATAATGTCACAAAGATTAAAACAATGGTTCAAACATTAATTAGCAAAATTGACAAACCCCCATTAAAATTTTTACTGAGTAGACGAGAGATGTGTTTGTCTTCTAATGCAACAAGCGAGCTTCTGATCCTTGGATGTGAGACTCTCTGTTGTCGTCAAAGTCGATTTGGGAACTCTTAGAACTAGTTAAGGCTTCTTAAGGTCACGAACAACAGCTAAACCTCTACTGCATACGATAATAACTCGATAAAGGAAGCATTTTTTTTAAGAAGAAAACATTAAAAAAAAAAGATTTAATGGGAAGGATAGAGAATGTGGGATTTGAATTACACTCCAGAGTCTGGGAAGTTTTGACTAGAGAATCAATCATAAATTTGAGAAGCAAAAAGGGGAACAAACTAGGTAAATAAGCAATTATTAAGCTTCAATTTACCTGAGTAGATGAGAGATGCGTTTTGCATTCAGCACATCCCTAGCAGCTCTCTCTTTTGATCTAGCAGCTTCAAATTTTTCACGATACTCACTACAAATAACCTAAAGACAAAAACATTCACAAAATTATGAAATGAACTTCACATAGAAAAAAAATAAATTGTATGACATTAGGCTATACCCTTCTTGATTGAATCGTTGATTTTATGGCGTCTCTGCTTTGAGTCCTCTCGTCAACTTGTTGCTGAGCAAGTTTTATCTGATCCCTGATGTTGTCATCAACATATCTAAGAACCCGTATCAAGAAATAAAATGATCGTTACAGTCATCAAAAAACTAGATCTGTGTCTATACGCCAATGGTGTTATGGTCGAGTGGTTAGGGCTGTGTGGGTTTATCCCCCACGTCCTAGGTTCGAGTCCCGTCGGCGGCATGGTTACTTTTCTATGGTGTTGACCTATAGGTTGCACCCCAGTTCGCTTTCCAAAAAAAAAAAAAGATCTGTGTCTATACTTTGGAGCCAAAAACCAAAAATAGCAAAACCAAATCCTGTCTTGATCGATTCTCCAGTCGAGCTTGGCTCCAAATCATCTTGAGATCGATTCTACTGTCAAAATTTTGAGCCAAAAAACTAGATCTGTGTCTATACTTTGGAGCCAAAAAACCAAAACCAGCCAAAACCAGATCTGTGTCTTGTGTCTATACTTTGGAGCCAAAACCAGGTGCACGTGGCCAACACCCTCCTAAGTGCACGTGCCTAGGAGGGTCCAGGCATTGTTCCAGGCACCAATACAAGGCCGGCTAGAATTTTTGAAGTTCAAAACAACTACTGTCGATGATAAACAAAAATAATTGCAAATTCAAATTCAAATATAGTCCAAAACAAACAAAAAAATTTCCATTATAAGAACCCTTTGTCTTCTCTGTCTATTCAAATTCCTCAAACTGTTGCATAACTTTGTCCATGGTAGTTCCTTGAGTTGAGAGAGATATAGTTAAGGATACGATTGGAGTAGAAGAAGGTAGGATTTGAGCAGGAAAAGTATACTGAGATAACGATGGCAATGAGGTAGGCTTAAACGTCTGGGGTGGCATGCTCATGGTAGCCTGAGTGAAAAGACCTAGAGTCTGTATCGGAGCCATCTAGCCATAGACCCTAGAGGCTGCATCTGAGCAAGCTGTGTCATAAAAGCTATGGATTGGGGACAACTTAGAGCCTATTCATTTGGTTGTAGGAGACGGCCAAGATGATAAATGATTGGGGTGATTAATCGAGGATACGGTAAAATACCTCGGGAATCAGCTGTCTGAATCATATATTGTAGTATCCACCACGAGATGTCAATTTGTTCCCCACAATGGAATCGATAGACCAAGTCTAATATTCCTGCGTGAACTGTGGCATCATGCCCATTGGGAAGAAGATTATTTCCCCAAAAAATGGCAAACAATCATAAGTTCAAGGGGAGAGAGCTACGCCAATTGGCAGTGCCTCCCTCTGCTCTAGTACTGCTGATATCAGCTAGCAAGCTGTGTCACAGTCGGGGGGTAATGGAGTAACAAATCTTATCAAGCATGACTGTAACATGCTCAAAGCCAGTATGAGGCCTCGTGGATCATATTCCAACGAGTCGTACCACTGGTAAAATAGTCGAGAAATCATGCCATCATGTTCAGGAAATAAATAAGTGTGTTCAACTCCATTGGATGGGTGTTCTAGTAGTATCCCTACCTTCGCCAACTAGCATGTCATTTGAAAAGAACTTCAAATTGAAGCTTTTCTCATGTCGTGTATCTCGAGTATGAGAAGGAAAACAAAGCCAACATACAACAGGTGTGCTCATTGATTGACTTGCTTGACTATGCTGAGTTACTATGTCAATTGACTCATTTTCATAGGCTTGGTCAAATTCATCTAAGTCATCAATGTCTTCCATGTTCTCCTGGGTATGCGAGGTCATGGTACTGTCCTCAATTATCTTAACTGTACATGCAGGTTTATACTGTCCTTTGTACCCACAATGAATTCAGAGGTTGTAGAATGGAAAGAGCAGATCATATACCCAGCAGAGATAGATTTCAATTTGTGTGGTGATTCGAATAGTAATAAGGCAAAATCAACATGATTATATGATGCATATGGAAGCGAGCAAGGCTAACCAATGGAAAAGAAAACTTAGCCAGCAGTTCATCATAGATCGGCTGCGGTTTCGAATACTGTAAACACAGTGAAACCAAGGAGTTGCAAAAGAAGTCAGCTCCATTGCTGGTGATCATACATTTCACACTAAAGCGAAAGGAACTCTAAAGTAGTACAACCTGCTTTATTTGGCGACTGTAAAATGATCAAAACTGTTTCCATAGCAACGTGGACTTACAGGGGTACACTATTGTGAAAATGCAACTAAGAAACTACGAGAGATATACTGGCTATACCCCATAAGTTCTATGTAGTTGCTGAACACACATACAGCCCTATACTCTGTTCTGGGATCAGTCCAGTAGAAACTTCCTTGTCTATTTGACACTTAGAGGGTGTTTGTTTTTTTTCAAGTGCTTAGAAGCTAACTTCTAACTGGAGTCAAGAGTTTTGAACGAGTTTCTAAATGAACTGTTTGTTATGCTTCTTAATGGGTTGTTGATTGGAAGCTGTAAAACTAAAAATTGTTGCTTTTAGGTGTTGAATGTGAACTATTTGACCATTTTGCCTCACTGAGCTGAATAAAATTATAGCATAAATATTGTGCTTACCCAATAATTATTCAAATCCTAGATAATTATTCATCACAAGAATATCAAAATATTACCAACTATATTTAAAAAACATCATCAAATTAAATTTCTTACTAATATTTCGTTTGCAATACGATCTCGTAAATTAATCATATCGGTGTGTTCACATAAAGCATAAAAACTACATGTTGCATAATGAAAACTTGAAAATATACACGAAAGAGAGAGTTTGAGAGATGAAGAAAAACTTGAAAATACAGAAAAAGAAAACAAAGATGAATGAGATAATTAAAATAAGTTTCTAACAGTTGAAGAGTCCTTGTGAAAGTAGGTAGAAGAACAATGCTTAGTGAAGAGAATGAAGGTGCATCGTAAAACAATTAGCCCTACCTGTTTTTAAGAAGCTGGGGGCATCAATTGTCATTACAAAATTATTTTAAGGTTATTATTGAAATAATTTTTTCACTCAGCACTCAGTGCTAAGTGATCAGCACCTATCTGTTGCTTACTCCAATCAGAAGTCAGAACTAAAAACAAACGCTCTAAACAAGATAGTCTACTTCTTATTAAGACTTCTGACTCCATTCAGAAGCAAAAACGAACACTCTCTTAGAAAAAAATTGTTCAACAAACAAACTTTCAGGTCATAGACCATATAGAGTCTTGGTGACCTTAAATTGAATTAAAAACATTCAATAAAATCTCCGAGAGTATTAATTTTTTTGTTAAACAATAACCCAAATACTCCAACAAGGTGCAACCAAGAAGATGAGACAAGATACGCTAACCAAGAACTTCGTAGCACAATAAAAAAGATTCAAGAAAAGAGGGAACACTTACATGAGTGTAGTTGATACAAGCAATAGAAGAAGGAGATCAGAGATGGAGCGAAGTCAGAGAAACAATAGTGCAAAACCAAGCCACAAAGGCACTTCAAGCAGGAACAAAATTTTGGTGATTAGGTTGGGCAGATTTATGTATTGCACATTCGTCTCCCTCAAACTTCATTCTGAACCTCGTTCCAACCGAATAATCAGTTTTGATTGACTTCATGTATTGATCATTTGTAATTATGAACTCAAAAGGGCTTGTCCAGATCAAAATACAGTACATAAATTTTAAGTTAAGGGTGTGTTTGGTTACATGGAATTCTAAGGTGGGAATTGGAATCACATTCCATGACATGGGATGTCATGGCATCCCATGCTATGGACTTGACCAACTTTGATGTTTGGTTGTCCATGGGAATTGGATTCCTATTATGAATGTTTGGTTGCCTAAAACTAATCATGGGAATCTTTTTTTTTTTTTTTTAACTATGAAGATCCCACAGTTCTACTTTTATATATAAACTAGAATATGTTTTTGATTTTGCTTCATGCAAAACATACTTATAGTATAATTTTAAACCCGACGTCTGCTTAAATCTTTCAATGAGAAATAGAGGTGGGCACGGTCCAGATCGGTTCCAAATTTTAAGGAACCTAACTCGGACCGTTTAAATTTAATGGATTTGGTCCAGTCCGGATTCCCTCATTTTGAACATTGAGACCGAACCTAACTCGAACCGTTTTGAACGGTCCAATTCCAAAATGAGTATATGAATATATTCTTGGTATTGATTCATATGTCGTTAAAGGTTTCATCTCTTGTTTATACAAGTTTCTTACTGTAACAATACCGAAAATAACAGTAACAATACTCAATGTAACAATACCGAGAATAACAAGAATATATTGTTCCATACTCACTGTAACAATGCCAACTTGGCTAAGAATGTATTGTTACATACTGCAATTTGCTAATGCAATTGCAACTAAAGCATTACCAAGAATATATTGTTACATACTCACTGCAATTTGCTGATATCAACTAAAGCATTGCCAAGAAGTGCACTCACTAACAATATTCACAGTACACTCACTGTAACAATACTTATTGCATTACAATTTACAACATTACAACATTTCCCATCTAGATGATGAAGCTTACCAATGGATTGGCCAGGGAAGGAATCAACAATCTTGACAACGTCTTCCTCAACAACATTGTCAGTCCGGAAGAAACCCTTGCAAACACCAATACGGTCCTCTCTGGTAGGAGCCCAGTAAAACTTCTACATACGACCATCACAGATAAGAGGGGCATACATTGCTTGTTTATCGGTTTCACTCTAGGTGTATCAATTTATCTGAAACTAAACACATCGGTTATTTGAATGCAGGTTGTGTGATCTAAAGATAAAACCCTTAAAAAATTAATATTTATATCCATTTATTTCTTCTGATCTACCAAAGTTAAAGAGTCGAATCAGTGTAGATACCTCTTGGATGACCATTATTGCCTGACAATCATAAGAGAAAAAAAGGGCTCTCCAAGCCTATGAGTTAACTTGCAATTCAAGAACTATCTGATGAAAATAAAAATAGGAATGCTTGCGAGGTCCAAATATAAAGCACACCTGAACAGCTTGGACTTCTTGCATTGCCTCTCAAACAGAATATGAATGGACTAAATTTGGCACAAGCATTGCTGGTGCTTCATTAGAAATAACATCAGGTTTTCTCCTAAGACTTCCTCCAACAGAAATTTCAGTTGAATGAGTGGAACTTTTCCTTCTGTAGAGGGGCCTGGCTGTGAACAAGTATATGGCTACTGTAAAAAATTGGGTAACCCACAAAGACATAACTTTCACAAGTCTAACCATTCATTCATGAATTCAAGAATGAAAAAAGAGTGAAAGAACGATTACTTTGGTAGTACAGTCCCCTCCCTGAAATAAAGCCAATCATTGGTGTACTCGTCAAATTCTGCAACCATAGCGATCACATACGCCGCACCTTTTCGGAAAGACCTTTCCTGCACAAAATTTAACCTAGAAGGTCAATTCAATTCCAACATATCTACTGTAAAATAAAGAAGAATCACACAACACAAGCTAAAGTACCTAACTAAAGCACCAGAGCTGTTCAAGCTCAGCTGCATAAACATAACCACACAACACAAACTAAAGTACCTAACTGAAGCACCAGAGCTGTTCAAGCTCAGCTACATAAACATAACCACACAATTCAAGCTAAAGTACCTAACTACGAACGAATTTCAATCTCAAACAAGCCTCGAGTAGCAAATATAAATCCATACCAAAGCGCCCAAGAGTTTTTCGTAAAGACAAAAGACATAATAACATGTTTATTACAAACCCAGATATTTAGTTTCAAGCAGAAAAGAGCTTGCCTGTCCACAATGGGGACAGAACATGGCAAAATGATTTATTTTAGTTAACTGTGTTTTTTTTTAATTGATACTGTTGAACAAGTCTTGCAATTATCTTGAACTCTATGATCAGGTTATGTGGCTCAATTCAAACTGAAGATTATTTAATTCACAGGCAGCAAGTCCAGTAAAAAATTGCGTGCATTCCCGAGTCCCATGCATATTCACACAAAGATCACATAAACAACAAAATCACACAACATATGGCTCTAGTTATATCCATGCATTCATTTGAAATTCAAGGTTCTCTGCTCGTGGAAAGTTATAATATATGTACAACTTGTAAACATGTTCCACAAACTGATACCACACTCACTGAAAGCCTTTCTAATCCTATTATACACGAGTACTTAAGAGTGACTAAAATGCAACTAAAAAGAATTGCAGCAATTTAGCAGCATAACTAGATCAATCAAACAGTACAGGCCCCCGTATCATCGGTGTTGATTGCATTCCAGCTTTTCCAGCTTCGTCAAAATGCTGTAGAGAAACTATCACAGAATAGACCTGTGGGCTATATCATACACAGAGATGAAAATCTCAGCTGCAATCAATATGATGATGAGCCACTCCAAAAAATCAGATTTGCTCATGATCATCAATCATCATTATAGTCATCATCTCAACACTAATCAAAATTCTGGGACAGGTAGAGAATGGGTGTGTTTGGGTGCATGCTGACTTGTTGCAGGTTGTGAGGATTATTAATGAAGCTGCTATTGCTCATTGGCAAAGTACTAGAGTAATAAAAGAAATTAGACTCTTGGCTAGGAGATTTTATCAGCAGGATTCAAATAGAATTGTTGCAAAATTTATGTTAATAAAGGAACAATCAAACAAAACAATAGCAAGGAAACATAAGACAAATGATACATCTACATACAAAACCAGTGTTCACACCCTCAAACCAACAAAATGCATCATACTATTCCCATATTATTCTTCAAAACTAAAACATACCCTTTACTTCAAATGATCTGATTCACTAACCCATTCAATTCAAACACCACTAATCCTAACTGATCTTCAAAATCCCCAAATTGAACCCAAAATTGAAACTTTTTTCACAAAAAATCAAGCCAAATTGATAGATCGGCAGATGAAGAGGATGAAATATGTACCTGAATGAGTACTCTGTGAGTGCAAAAATTACGAAAAAAATTGAAAGAGGCGTAAACATAGTTTCGCTTCGCTTGAAACGTTCACACGCGCACACAAAACTTCCTACCAAAAACATGAGATAAAGCAACATACAAAACACTAAATGCAAAGAGATCTAAGACGAGAATACAAGGAAATATAATTTACCTTTGATGAGAAGCAAAAGTTGTGTTGGAGGTGGAGATCAGCCAATGAATAAGATGAGAAGAAGAGAAAACAAACGAGTGGGCAGTCGATCAGTGAGGTAGGCGACATAGGAGTCAGATCTGGTTTGGTTTGGCTTGGCAACGAATAGCAAATCGAGTGAGAGCAAGGATCGAAGAGGAAAAGCAGAGAAGGAGATGAAGAACAACAGATCCTTCTCCTTGTCACTCGATAGGGAGAACAAACCCTTGAACTGGCCGATGGGAAGAGCAACAGATCGAGAGGAAGAACAAGCAGATCGAGACCCGTGAATTGTTTTCCCAATATGAGTGAGGCGTCTGATTCCAACCATTGGTGCGAATCTATGGCACGTGATGACATCCCATGCCCACCAGTAAAATCCCAAACAAACAATCAAAATGTTATTCCAAGTGGAAATAGGATTCCTATTCCCACAAAACGTGTGCAACCAAAAACACCCTAAGAGTTTCAAAATTTGTATCATGATGTCCAAGAAAGTGGGCCAGTAATTATACACACTCCACAAGTATAACACTAAAATAAACAAAATTAGAAAAGATATTAAAAGAAATCTATGTTTGTAAACCTGGGCTGATAGTACACAGTGAACATGGTCCCAGTAGATATAGCATGAGAAGTATGGCAAGTTGTATGCTATGACTAGATAGGACAGATGCAGAAGCATTGAAGCAACGGAAGTCTCTTCAACTACTTAACCGAAACTTGTAGACTTGTGTATATAAGTTCTCGTTGTGGATGAGAAAAGAATGACATAAAAGAGAAGAAGAGGTAATGCATTTGAAATGCACCTTGATTCTAAAAGAAAAAGAAGGGAATAAAGGCGGCAGTGAAAAAAGATGAATAGAAATAGATCAAAGATACCCTTTCAATCATTCATTCGTACACTTTTCCTGCAAATCGAGTTTAGGGAGATGGTGAATTCTTCAATCGCCAATAATGAAAATGAAAAACACAAAAATGCTGAGAAAATAAACAAATCATTTGTTACCTTGTCGAATCAATCAATTGGGCTCTTCTCGTGTAATCAATATAATCGTCGATTGGATTTTCCTCTCGAAATCTGCTGAATCAATAAAGTGAAAAAGAGAATGAAAAAAAGAAAAGTTATGAAAATCGAAAATAAACTAAATCATGTTCTCACCTTGCTGAATGAGTCTATTAGTTTCTTTTGTACTTAATAGAATGGATTCAAGGGTTGTAATTGGCCGATTCAATTCATTGCGACTCTGATGGGTGTGTAGTCCTAGACGAAGAAGAAGGAGAGCTTTTGGAAGAAGATGAAGGTTGTGGAAGACGAAGTTGCAATCATCGGAGACGATTCACTCGGAGACGATTCTCTTCTGCAATCTGTGTAAGTGGATACTAGTCTTATTTATTTTTAGTGTTTGATTATGCTTGTTGCTTGTGTGTCAAAACCACTATCTCTGTTGTCACTTTAGTCAATTTGATTTATGAGAGAAATGAGAAACTGAATCATATTACTACAAAGGCACCAGGTTCTCCAGATATGGGCATGGTTGGAACTGAGGTTGAGAAGCCATCGGAATTAGTTAAGGACTGACTAGGCTCTCACCATCCAAATTATCTACACTTGAGTGCACCAAGCTACAAATTTGGGAGTCTTTCGACGGCTACGCTGAAAATCAGCGATCCAATGGAAAACCGTCAAGATCAGTTCGAGACTGACTGGGCTCCCACCTTCTAGACTATCTACACCCTTGTGCTGAGGTTACAAATCTAGGTTGGTGATTTGGCAGTCACGCTGAGGAGCGGTGGTCCCATGGCGAGCCGTTGGAATTAATTCGGGACCGACTGGGTTCCCACCTTCTAGACTATCTACACCCTCGCATTGGGGGCTATAAGTCCAGGGTTTGATTAGAAGCTTTTGTCGCTAGTCGTCACCAGCTAGACTTACCTAATTAGGCTCGGCGATCACTGTCCGCGAAGGGGGCAATGATCCCTGGCAAGTTGTCGTTACCAGGCGTGATAACACTAATTAGACTCTCACTTCCTAAACTGTCACTACACCAAAAATATCCATCAGCAACGGTTTTGAACCGTGGGGGTAACCAATTGTCACGACTTAGAGGCGTGGGCAGTAGAGGCATCGCCAAATCACTATTGACGGCTATAAACCGTGTCAAAACATATTAGCAATGGTTTTATGCTCGAGGACGTGTTATGATTTTCTGCATTTAGCCACGGTTATAAGCCGTGGCAACAATAGTGGCCACGGTTATAAGCTGTTGCAATGTGGCCACGGTTTTAAGCCGTGGCAATCATGATGGCCACGGTTAAAAGTCGTGGCAATGATGATGGCCACGGTTTTAAGCCGTTGCAAGCGTGACGACCACGGTTTTAAGCCGTGGCAATAATTAAGTACCACGGTTTTAAGCCGTAGTCAGTCAAAACAAAATTCAAAAAAATAAAATCTGGTTTTTTACGATGGTTTGAAACCGTTGCAAATTAATATAATCGAAAAAAAATTTAAAATTTTTTTTGCTGCTGCAGCAAAATCACAGCCCCACACCTGCAAAATCGGTCCTTACTAAGATGAATATTTTCTCCAAGTTATAGAGTATATCATAACAAAGCATCCAAATAAAATCAAATCCTTAAAACAGTCAACTCAGACTACTACAAGGCAGCAACCACAACAATCTTTGCAAATGAATACTTTATTAATTCCTAGATTGTAAACATCTTAAGTCATGAACTAGTACACTCAATATTAGAACAGGCAAAAAATGAGGAAATGAAGAAAATATAAGACATGGTATTGTATGAACCTGAAGAATCAAACAACAACGACAAATTGCCTTTTCAGACTCTGTTATGTGCTCAAAGCTTTGCCTTTGCAGTGCCTTGTGCTCGAAGCTTTGCTGGAAATGAAGCTCTCCTCTTGCTGGCCTTCTCATTGCTAGTTTTAACTTCCTTTGAGAACAACTCCTCATTTGTCACATGACCATTTTCTTCCTTCCCAGTGCTCTCCACAGTTGGTGAATCAACAACAGGATGAGCATCATGCAACTCATGAACTATATCATCTGCTACCAATGACTTCAAAGGACTTCCTCCATAAAGATCTTTAGACATTTGTGCATCCACTTCTTTCTTCGTCTTCTCGGAAAGCTCAACCATGCCCATATCTGGAACATGAGGCGCTGGAGAGCTTGATGCCTTGCTGGTGGTGTGTCTCGGCTTCTCAACCTCAGTTCCAACCATGCCCATATCTGGAGAACCTGGTGCCTTTGTAGTAATATGATTCAGTTTCTCATTTCTCTCATAAATCAAATTGACTAAAGTGACAACAGAGATAGTGGTTTTGACACACAAGCAACAAGCATAATCAAACACTAAAAATAAATAAGACTAGTATCCACTTACACAGATTGCAGATTACTGAGATTTCCCATCCATGGTGAGAGGGTCCTAGATAAGCTTTGACTAGGCAGCCCTCTGATAATACAAAACCGAAACAACAAAAATAAATAAAAAATTACTTTCCAAAGAGAATGACTTCTTAAAGAAAATGATTTTGATGGAAAGTATTTTTGGTATTGTTACTAGGAAATCATTTATAGTATACAAGGAAGATAGATAACAAACTAGAGTAACTTACACAGCAACCACGGAGCCTTCAGTGGAGCAGGTAACCATCCTCCAGCTACAAGGGTCCACTGAATTAATATCCCAGCTCTCCAATACATTATATGGATCAGTAGAAATATTGATATTTGTCACAGGATCTTTAAATGATTGATTGGCTTTTGCAGCAACAGTGCATCCCATGGCATGGGCAGAGTAAGAGTGTCCATGCAGAAGTGCCATGAGCTGAAAACATATCAAGTGAGCATATTATATACTTTGAGGCAATCTGGGACAAAGCACATTTGTGTAAATCGAATATACCACAATATCTTATCCTAAAATCAGGTTAAAACACCGTGATATCTACAATATATGCACAAATACCTTGGAGTCACCTTTGAATGCATCAAAAACAACATTTGTCGCCAAAGTGGCAGCCAAGGGTATAACCCCACCAGTCATCAACTTCGCGTAACAAGCTATGTCAGGCAGACAGCCAAGGGTATTACTTCAAACATGTAAACTTAGATAGGCAGAATAAAAAGTAAGCACAGTTGTCCTGCCTGGTTCTATAATTAATGTTCCAATGTGACCTGAACCAGATCCTAATAATGATAAGTGTTGAGATATATATGTTGAATAACTTCTGGCAAGATCTGAACCATCCCGACTTCTATTGAAGAGCTCGTCACGTGACCTGAAGGCTGTAACGAATATAAAGAACAGGTTTCACCATGAGAAAATGAATACAAACTCAACAGCTGGAGGTGAAAAGATTTCAACTCACTCAAATTTTCAGGGCACAGATTTTCAGATTGTAGCACTTCTTTGGATAAGAACCCATACCATGGTTACTGTAGGAATCCTGTATATGATGAGGGAGCCTGTGCTTCCATTGCTCCCAAAGTATCACCATGATAAGATCCATTAAGAACCAAAACCTGAACAAAAGAAACAAGGGTTAGGACAACTAGTTCATCACTTTATCTATCTGCATCACCGACGGAGCAGTCAAGGGACTGTGAAAGACTCAGACACACACACTCAGTCAGATTCAAGACAACCAGCAATATCTTGCAAGGCAAAAACTATTCTCATACTTTTCTTAGAAAAACTATTCTCTTTTGCAGATAGTAAGTAATATGAAATGATGATAATCTTATATGCAGGGTGCATAACTAGGGTGAAAAGTCATTCAGAAATAACGATAATACTATATGCAGGGAGCATAACAGGGGTTGAAAACGAGCAAGAAATTGAATGACTTGTAGCTAATGAGTACCATGGATTGATTTCAGACATCATACACGAAGGAAACAAAATGCCATAAAAACAGGATATCATTAGTCTTACTAACCAGCCAATCTGCCAGACATGTTACGACTTCTTGAAGAAATGGGGCATCAACATCTCAGATATCCCCAATACTGAAGTGCTCTCACATCTAAGAAGTTCTTGAAGCTTGGCATCACAGATTATCATCATCGAATTATGAGGGTCCTAAACCGCAAAAAGGAATTTTTTTTAATATAAATGGTAAATACCTTCTTGAGTATCTGCAAATTAGATTAAACGAACATGTGCTGAACTCAATGGGACAAAATGGTGGGAGCTTTTCATTAAGATCAGAATAGAGAAGGGCACACAAGGGACAAAATGTGGGCTCCAAGACAGCTTTATCAAATATCAGTGATACCACACCCTGCAGAGCGAGTAGATCTGTGAGTTTAGTTGGCAATTTGAAGCCAAAGATCTCGTATATTTGTAATACAAGAGTTACCCGAAATTCGAACCTTTAATATCTCAGGAGTTGTTATGCCAGAATCAATCAATTGTCCCTTCAGAAGATCAAATTTCTCTTGGGTAAGCTTGTTCAATATACTGAAAAGTGGAGAAATTATAAAGTCAGCACACATATGTGACCAAGTAACTTAGTGACTGAAAAAGAAGATAAAACATCCAAAATCAAGGGGACTAAATTTGCCCACCCTCTATCGCTTACCCTTTCACTGTCTTCAAGACACGATCTTTGTTTGATAGAGTTCCCCTTCGAGCTGACCATGGCACCTCAACTTTGATGAGATTAGGGGCAGGTCCAACCTGCTTCAAAAAAGAGAAGGGCACACAGTTAATTAAGGAAACAAGAAAAAGGACTAGTAACAGAAAAAAAATAATTAAGGAAACCAGAAAGCTATGAAACTGAGCACACACAGTTAATTGGTTAACCCTTATGTACTCCCAAACACGTCTAATAGCATCTGATTGGACTATCTCCCTCTCCCCAGTTTCAAGAAAACTAGCAAGTGCCTCAGATATCACCATAGTGGATGAGCCAGCATCTGATTGGACCACCTCCCTCTCCCTCTCCCCAGAAGCGGACTCTACCTCTACCTTTGCCCGTTTAGAATCTGGACCAGGCTCCTCTACAAGCATTAAAGAAACATAAATTGTGTCAATCATCCATATAACTGAAGGATAATGCATCTTCCACAATCCATACGTACTCTTAGGTTCAAGAGGTATGATATGGTTAGCTAGTAGCTTGTTCATCTTGAACATGTCTGTACAGTCAGTCTCTAACACCAAGCGCAGGGGCTCATCGCAAATTATCTTTCTCTTATTGCTTGGATCTTGCAGATTGTTTTTCCTTATGTATGCCCACAATTGCTTCACAATCTGATACAAACATAATAATGCTTTTAGGATCCTCATTCTTCAATATAAAAAATCGGTGATTATAAAGAACATCAAACATAAATATCTGAACCGAAACATAATCCATCTCTGTGACTTCTTCTATGGAAATATCCTCCATGCAGATAATTGTATGGTTGTGATGATAGTCTTATTTGATGTATCATCAAGTACTCCCCCTTAGTTAGTGGGTAAGCTGTCGATATTCTGAATAGGACTAAGCTCGATCAATGAGTGTCATTTTAGTCCACGTGCATGGACCAGGCCTTTGGAGGGTGAGTTGTCAGTGGACTGGGCTCGGTTCGATGTGCGGTACCTTGGTTCCTTAGGTGAACTAGGTCACTTACGCGACAAGTCGTCGTCGCCTTTAGTAAGGCTCGACTCGGCTGCTTGTGCCCCATTTCAGTCTCCATATTAGGACCAGGCTTCATTTGAGTGGTGAGTTGTTCGTGGACTGGGCTCGACCCGTCGTATCGTACCTTGGTTCCTTAGGTGGACTAGATCACTTACACTGTGAGTCGTCATCGCTCTTAGTAGGGTTAGGCTCAGCAACTTGTGCGCCATTTTGGTCTTCGTATTAGGCCCGAGTCTTCCTTTGTAGAAGGAGTTGCGTGTGGAGTGGAGTCTTGTTTAAATAGATTACCTTTATTGATAGTTCTTCTTAAAAAATTCTACATGTAACTCTTGCCACTCAGACTTTCCTACCAGTAAACCCTTGGCCTGTTGGTTCATCTTTTTTTAAGGGGACTCAAGCCGTCATGGTTACTAATTGATAGCTTCATTGCCACGTAATGGCATTTCCCGACAGACGATTGATCTCCCCTTACGATCCCTGTCTCTCCGTTGACAGGGTATTTGAGGCATGGGTACCATGTGAAAACCATTGCTTCCATATGGTAAAGCCAAGACCTTCCCAGAATCACATTGCATGCAGAGGGGGCATATACCACAATGAACTCCGTCATTAGGAGCTTCATTAGTTCCCCTACACCTACGGGTATTCTGATGTTCCTGACCAAGTAGCTTCGAGTGTTGCTGAAGCCAACAATCACCTTGTTGTCCAAGTTTAGCTCTTCCTCTCTCAGCCGCATCTTGCGGAATGCTTCTACGAATGAGATATTGACTAAGCTCCCCGTGTTCACAATCGTGATTACCAGAGCATCGTTATGCGGGGAATAGACTCCTTGCATATCCCCCTTGGTGAACGTTAAGTCTGGGGTCGGGTGCTAGACTGGGCAATATCTGTAGTGGGGACTTATTAGCAGTTCTTAGGTTGCTCGCTTTCTTGACTAGTTGGATTTCTCCGGACCATTGTGTGCATTGTGAAAAACGTAGATAACATCTATAGTATTTTCTTCATCCTCTAGTGTTGTTTCTTCCTTTATTTCCTGGGGCTACGTCTCGTCAGAATTCAAAAATTATCCAAGTCTTCCCCTTCAGATCCAGTACTCGATCTCATTATTGAGATTCTGACAGTCCAGAGTGATGTGATCGTAGTCCTTATGATAAACACAATACTTCCTCTTATCACGCCTTAGAGGATCACTTTTGAGCTTGAGGGGCCACTTGATGTCGTCCCAATTTTTCATGGCGGGGAGGATTTTGGGCAAGCTATAGTTGAGAGGAACGAACTCAGTGTACCTTGAGTCGACGTAGTTGGTAGCCCTGTCGGATTTTGCCTTGTCAGACCCAATTTTGCTGTCACTTTTCGTCCTCTTCTTCAGATCCTCCTCTTCACGCCTTTTCCATCTTCCCTATCCTGGGCCTTGGGGACCTGTTTGGCCTCATTTTGTCTCCTTTCTTAACGGCCAACATCTCCTCGAGTGTGTTATATTTTTGCACACTTTTCAGTAAGTCCGTCATATATCTCGGGGGTTTTAAGGTGACAAAGTTGTAGAACTGACCTTTTATTTTATTCTAATTATTTTATTTTCAATTTTTGTAGGAATTTGAGCTTAAACTATGAAATTACGTTAAAGCGGCAATTCAAAAAACTATTAATTGCCTGATTCAAATGACGGGTGAAATTACAAGTCGCCAAGACAATCATATGCCAAACCAACCCAAATCTACCTGTTTTAACCTAAGCCTAAGCCCAATTAACCCTATTCATCCTCCATATAAATGGCAAACAAGAATATTGTTCCACTTTTTCTCTAATTCACGCTCTTTTTCTCTGAATTGGTAGCCACAACAAAACAGAGCCAACCTTCATAGCACCCCTCCTCTTTCTCACTCGCTAGAAAGAGAAACTTCGCGCCAGCCACACTCTCCATCCACAATTTTTCACCCTCGAGCTAACCTCATAGCCACTTCGCATCATCTCTCTTCTTCCTCTACCCTTTTAGTCACAAACTAGCTACACCATCAATGCACATCACCATCTATCTCTCTGTTTCTTCTGCGACACAGACCAGCTCGCAACCAGTCTCTCCTTCCTCTATTCTTCCACGCCTTCTCTTCTTCACGCCACAGACCACGTCCCAGTCTCCTCTCCCTCATGAGCAACCTCTCTTCACCTTTTTCTGATCGAACAACCACACACCGCCATCTCACACCACAGGCCACCTTGCCAGAGACACCCCATCTTCTTTATGACATCTCTCCCTATTTCCACTCTCTCTCTCGTTTCCCCTTCATCTGTTTCCATTTCTCTCACAGACTCAGTAGGAACGAACCAGGACGAGCTCGTGAGGAAGAAGGGACCGTTGGGAGGAAACCAAATGGTTTTTTAAATAGTTGGCTATTCGCACGCGCCCATTTACTATGTACCACCACATAGCTTAGCATCCATTGAATAGGAGATGTTTGCCTATGCTACCACCATATTCACTACCACCATGGGTTTCTAAGCCTCCTAGCTAAGACGGAGATGATTTCGCCGGCTTAGTAGCATTTCTATTATCTTTTATTATATTTCGATGAACTGTATAATTGAATATTGGATTGACTTGTGAACATGCACATATTACTTTCACCGTGTATGTCATGCATCCATGGTAGTTAGAATTATTTTATGTTATTGTTTGAGCCATATTTGATTCTTATTAGTCAAGCTTGTGATTAGTTGTGCCTTTAGCTGACAATTAATGCTAGGGGTTTGCATATTGGTTAAAGTGAGTCCATCATATTGATATCTGAAACAATAAGAGATTCTCATATCTAATATTGTTCGAATTATAGGAGATAATAATTGAGATTAGTATAATTCTAGAAACACATGTTGGATGATTCGAAAGCCTTAGCATCTCTCTCTTTGATTCTTAAACTCAAAATTTCAGGTGTTTTTCTATTTTTCATTAGTTTAGAAATTTCTTATTGTTGTAACACCATTTTAAATTAGTTTAAATAGATTGTAGTTTTCAACTGTGTATTTAGTATTCGTGGGATCGACCCATATTAGTCATTGTCAACCAGTTAGGCAACCGTGCACTTGCGGTATAACAATCAGGTCAAATTAGCCTATTAATTTAGAATCAAACAACAATAACATTGAATCATTCTAACTACCATGGATGCATGACATACACGTTGAAAGTAATATGTGCATGTTCACAAGTCAATCTAATATTCAATTATACAGTGCATCGAAAAATAATAAAAAATGCTACTAAGCCGGCGGAATCACCTATGCCTTAGCGAGGGTTTATAAATCCATGGTGGCGGTGAATCCGATGGTTACGTGGTGGAACTTCATCTCCTCCTCATGTGGCCTCTCTCTCTCTCACCCATCCTCTGATTTTCATTCTCTCTCAACGAACGCAAACACAGGGAGGAACAACACGAGGAAGAAGAAGAAAAGGGAGGGAAACCAATTGTTTTTTTTTAACATTTGGCTATCGGTGGATCTGACTGAGTCAAAAGTCGTGGTGGTACTGACTAGAAGTCAGGGTGCAAATAGCCAAATGTTTTAAAAAAAATAGTTGGTTTCCCTCCTTTTTCCTCTTCTTCCCTGCGTCTCCGTTCGTTGAGAGAGAATGAAAATCAGAGGATGGGTGTGAGAGAGAGAGGCGAAAAAGATGAAGAACATGGCGGGGGTGTTGTTGGCGAAGAGATAAGCGAAGAGGAGCTCGGTTGCAAGGTGGTGATGGCAGTGTCCGTTTTGGTCTGTGGCAAGAGTTCAAGGTTGTTGTGTATTCTACTACGAAAAGAGATGAAGGTGTTCGTGGTGGAGAGGGAGGTCAGTTGCAAGATGAGATGGAAAATATAGAGATTGTAACAGGGCAAGATTGTGGTGGAGCAGACTGTTTTGTGCTCTGTGGATGGTGGCAAGGTGGAGAGGAAAAAACAGGGAGATAGAGAAAAAAAAGTCAGCGAGGTGGTTGTGGTGTGTCTGTGACGAATAAAACCAGGAAGAGAGGGTGATGAAGGAAGAAAAAATAGGTGACAAATGGACAAGAAAGAGACTGTGATGGCGAGGCTAGCGGCAGTGGTCTGGTGATCTCTCTAGTGAGCGAAAGAGATTACCGACACGAGGGAGATGCAAAGGAAATAAGCATGAAAAAAAGAGGCATCAGAAAAGAGATGCGTCAAAGAGAAAGGAGAAAGAGGAGAAGATGGGTTTTGGCTACCCCCCAAAGCAGAGGGGAAAATAGGGGATATGGTTGCCAGGGATTGTAACTGTACAATCGAAATCTAGGATTTATTTTCACTAATTTATAGATTAGGTATAACTTTCTTTGTTTATGAACAATGTTAGGAGTCGCTTGCGGATTTGTTTTTTTTATAGTTTGAGTTTTAATTACTTTTGCATTTGTTTTGCTGGTGGTCACAGACATCAGAGCTCAAGTGGGAACGAAGTGAAGAGTAGACGTCGTAAAACACAAATAGAAAGGGAAAATAGCAAAGAAAATAAATACAAAAAAATACATATATATTGCATTGTGAATTTTCCTTTTCAGATTGCGATTCGTGTGGATACTCTCAGAAGTCGGCGAGTTGTCAGGTGGACAATGCTTCTGATCGACGAAAACTCAACTTCTAGTCGTCGTCGCAAATAACCCGAAAGAGGTTCACGCCGGAGGTAACTTCTCCCCACATCATATCCACATGATTTTTGTTGTGATCACTTGTGTTTTGGTTGTTTTAGGTAGTAGTGCATGCAAATTTGAATAGTCGCAAGATTAATTTGCAACTTCTATGCCCTTTCCCACAAATAGGTTAACCACCATATATTTTAGGGCTAGGAACCTAAGCCACCAACGTTTAAAATTTGTAAAAGATAATTGTGTAGGACAGGTTTGACGCTCTTAGGGACACTCTTTGGAAGCTTGAAAGCTTAAAGTAGTCAAGTGATGTAACATATCCTATCTGGGAATACTTCTTGAACTAGCATTTCACTTTAAGCTGGAAAGTGAAAAAAGAGGTAGGAGCAATTATGTTGTGGCGGATTGATAGAAATTACCTTGCCTCTTCTATGGTTAGGTAAATTGAATTGAACTTCACCCTACATTAGTAACAAAAATCTAGGGTCGTCTATTTATGTGTCGTTTAGGGTTCCGTTGTTCCTATTTTTTTTAGAGTTAGATATTCTTCAATAGAGGTTAGGCTTGCATTTATAATAAAAAAATTCTTGAGACCAAATAGATGGTTGAGGAGAAGGCCTTTAAGGACTATTTCTCCCCTCTTTCCATCAGTGCTTCGTCTTGCATTGTCCTACCTGAGACAACTGCAAACAGCTCTGAACTCAAACCATCCATTATCCATCTTTTGCCTTCCTTCTATGGTTTTGAAAAAAAAAATCTATATCTTCTTGTCAAAGAACTTCTTGACATCTATGCTACGCTTAAGTACAAAAAGTTTTCAGATGAGTTGTTTCCCTTTTCTCTGAAGGATAAGGCGAAGTCGTGGTTAAATTCATTAGAGACAATATCCATCACAACATGGGATGTGTTGTCAAGAAAGTTTTTGTCAAAGTATTTCCCCTTTCATAAAACGAGTACCCTCCGACAAAATATGTCTAATTTTCAACAAAAAGAGGTGAACACACTACAAGAAAATGGCAATTTAGCGGCGGCTATTTAGTGATGGTCTGGAAAAACCGCCGCTAAATACTTTATTTAACGACGGCTATTCAACCGTCGCAGAATATTATTGTTTAACGACAGTTATAATTAAGTGCGACGTTTTAAACCGTCGTTATAAATAAAACATCAATTTCTTTAAAGCAAACGTGAAAACTCGCTCGCTCGTCCATCCTAATTTCCCGTCCCTCTCCCATCCTAATTTCCTAATTTCCCGTCCCTCCCCCACCTCTCAACCCCTTCACCATATCCTCTCCCCTCCCCAAACCCTAACTCCCCACCGACGAAGTGAAGCTCTGATGACGACCGCCCCTCCTCTCCCCTCCAACATTTCACTCGATTCTTTTCCTCGATCGATAGATCAAATCCGCTTAAATCGATTCGTCTCATCGATGGAGTTCATACTCGAACAAGGCAAGAGCCTGCACGATCTATGCTCCACTCTCATACTAGTAAGCAAACCGATCGATAAACCCTAATAGTCCTTTTTTACTCACATTTGTTGATTTTTTCTCGAAAAGTAATTCAGGGTTTCATCTCTAAGAGAGACCAACAGCACCCATTGAGATATGGGTCACAAAATCAGGGATCTCTCGGGGGAGACCCAAATCCCCTTTGCCCCTTCTGTGAGAGAAGCTCTGCTCTTCACTGCCATGAGCATTATAGAGCTTCCTGTTGAAGTTCAAGTCAAGGACAACTCCATCTATTCTGGCATCTTTCACACTGCTTGTTTTGAGAAGGACAATGGTGAATATCTTAAGATCCAACCCCTTTGTGGTATTTATGGTGCAATTTGAATTTGAATTTTTCTGATTTATGAAATGGGTATTTGAGTTTCTTCATGGATTTTCAATATTTTGTGAATTCATAATGGTTTGGATTATTTTTGAATTGCTTGATGGGTTTTGATTAGAATGCCAGTTCATGTCTGGGTTTTGATTTTTCTATTGAACTGAGATGTGCTTGTTTTGATCTGATGGATTAAGGATTGGATTTGATTCCCTTTTGAGTTTCATAATTTTCATGTTTGTGTAATGAATTTGATTGTCTGGGTTTGCAGATGGATTCATTATTTTGATCTCATAAGCATGGTTTATTGTTCAGGCATTGTTTTGAAAAAAGCAAAGATGACCAAGAAGGGGAAGAAAGATGCCAGCTTGGAGAATGGGGATGTTGTGGATACGCTTGTAGTACATTCAAGCTATCTGGTTCAAGTCATTGCCAAGGCACATTTCTTATATCATGGTTTGCTTTCAGTACTATGTGTTTTGTGATTTAATTTGATGTTCTTATATGCCATTGGTTCCTCTTATAGGGGCATCTACTTTTGGCGGATGGAATTGTTGGCACTGTTTCGAATGAAGATGTTGAAACCGTTAATGGATCTTTTCAGCGTTTAGAGTACTCAAAAAGTGAGATGAACAAGCTTAAATCTAGCCAGGATGCTCCACATAATTTGATTGCTGAGGCTAATCATATTAATGGAACTAGGTAATTATCTTTATTTCATATCGGCTATGCATTAGTCTCAGTTGCTGAACACAGAATTCAAAATATTGTTTTACTCTTCATTAGTGCTAAGGGAACTTCGCTATTACTGTATGAGGGTCGGTATTTATTGAAACAATGGATGACCTGTTTGCGTTGTCACTATTTTGCTGGAAGAGAAGATTGTACAGTTGCAATGGCCGCTTCACTAAAGGAAATGACCGATTAAAAAAATAGAGTGGAAAGGTATACTGCTTTAGTGTTTATAAATAGTGATTAAAGTACCCTATTTTTGTTATGTAATTTTGCAGTTGTGGTGGTGGGGTTGTGGACAGGTTGACCCATTAATTATTAATGTTTGATTAAATTTTTTTCTTCTTCCATACAAGGGTGTTGCTAATTCTAAGAGGTAGTTCCTAATACATATGAGAATCTGTCTGATTTGATTTCGAGTGAGGGTCTTGACCATGACGAAGATGATTTGTGCTTCTTCCACCTAAATAGTCTTCGAATTTTCTGTTGTTATCAACTCAACATAATTAAGAGATGCACAATTTTTCCTGTTGGGTCTCAAAATACTCTTTGAATTATGGGCAAGTTTGCAATAACCAAGAGGATGAATCTAAGTGATACATCATCATTTGTCTAATATATTTTTTTTTTAATGTTATTTAGTAATTAGTTCACTGCTAATATGATGATGGTGTTCGCTGCAGGGTAGTAAGCTGACGAAGAGGGAAATGGAGCCGATGGGAAGTAAGAAAATGAAACAAGAAGTAGAAGAAGAATGCACTCTTGACGGCACCGTGGATCGGCGTGGCCGCCCTGCAATCCGTTCATCAACTGGAAGTTTGTTTGCTGGAATCCTCATATTAGGTACGTAACATCATTCCTCCTTCATCCCTTTTTAGTTTTTGTTGATAGAATCTTATTTTACGAGGAGACTACTTAAAACTATTGATCCACCGTAAGATTATGAGATAAATGATGGAAATGAAAGTCTCTTGAACTCAGTAATCTCATTCCTTACTCCAAAATATGTGATTCTTAACTTTCATTTTCACCGTTGATCACAAAATCTAACGGTGAATCTCCGAGTGTAACCTCAACTAATTTAAAGGTAGGCGGTGATGTTATGGATTCTCACTTGGCAAGTAGGATGTATAGTGGATGTATAGAATAGCTCTCTCACTCTGATAAGCTTATCTGATATGCATATCATCATCGTCATCTATACATCATCGTCATCTTTACATCATCTAGGGAGGAGGAGGTACTCTCCCTCACAGTCACTCCTCCTCCCTAGCTGGCTGGACCAGTCCTCCTTTCTTTAGGAGGTGGTTCATGTACCCCATCTAACATTGATGATGTGTTGGTGTGGTGTAAGATCACTTGTCCTTGTTATAATTAAGGGAAAGGAAGGAAGGGAAAGACAACACGTAAGTAAAGTTATTGTTAAGTCTCCCTGTCTCTCCACTGTCTTCCATTCCCCATGCACATCTATACGTATGTGTGTAAACAAGAACAATATATGTCTGTGTCTGTGTTGAAAACTAAACCATAGTTTTATCTTGTAAGTACTAATTTGCGCCTAGATGATTAATGAATTCCAATCACCTACCTTAGATCAGATCAAATCTAGATATGATCGATCCAGTGTTGGATGAAGTAAGGTTTTGTGGTGATAATATGTAGAAACTAGATTGTATATATATATATGTATATGCACGTACTGATGATCATTAAGTTGGCTCAGTGGATAGATTGATTCTAAAGAAGAAAATATTGAAAACTTTGTACAAAACCAAGTGTTTATGAACATTCTTGATTGCCTATTTGAATGATGATGTTTTTCAATTAATGTTAAGAGTTAGGTTTGCCCGATCAATCAAACAATTACAACCCCACAATATGATTAACCGATGAAACCTTTCCCATTTCAAATTCAGCTCGACCGAAAGTTAATAGCTTGCAAACTCAAAAAAAATGCCCCTTCCTTCGCGATTAATGAAAACGATATAATGAAATTGTGAGGACCACCAGTGCATGTGCATCATGTGCGCGGATCTTATCAATTTATCATCTTAAGGTTACGTATGATATAGCCAGCTGGCTACGTCAATTGCAATTGCTAATTCTAACTTGAAACTAACAAACTAATTAGATCTAACTCAATGGTCTACTGCTAGTTGGAAAATAATCTTGTAAAGTGATTTGCTACGCTAGTAGTTTCTTGATGCACATGCTATAAATTTACTTTCTCATAAATGCCAATCAATTATTTAACCATCCTTATGAGATGATTTACACCTAATAAGGTGCTCAACATGTAATAAAAGTCAAACGTAGAGATGATTTATACCGTAAAAGATGTTGAAATTTTTGTAGGTCAAAGATGATTTTAGTACAAACTAACAAAACCTGTTTGTTAGTTGGGATCAATTAAGACACCCTGCCAATTCCATATTTGTGAAACGTTGGTCACAGATGGTTCACTCCTTCACTTGCTCAAAGATACGAAAAGCTTTATCAAGAATGGTGTCAAATTCTTGAAGGTAAGTTTTCAATTATTTAAACTAACAACTCCTACCATCATTGTTACACTGAGGTCATTAGCTACATTTTAGGATGTTGCAGGCTTTCAACCACATAATAGCATCCTTCTTCCAGCCCTAAAGTATTGTTGGTTATATCAGTAAACACAACTCGCTCTAACTTTGGATATTGTTATGATTAGGGTACTCCAATAAAAACTTAGAAGCTGGTTCTGATGGACGCGTAGCTTCTGTCAGATTTGAAGATGGATCTAATGTAGAAGCTGACACGGTACTTTAAATTTTCATATAAATATAAATATAATTTTAATTTTAATAAGATATGATTTTCATTTTACCTGAGTTCATTCTGAATTACCACTAATTTCAATTATCTCATTTAGTCAGTGAAACATGACACTTTTCCAAATGCAGATTTCTTGTCTGCAGTAGGGTAATAAACTGCTGCATTTCAGTGATGTTTTGCAGCAGATTTTAGATTGCAGCAATTAATTTGTTGAAACTGAGTAATGTAGCGGACTCTGTTTTAGATTTTAGATTTTATATATGCCAGTTACTTGAGTTTTATATATTTCAGAATAGTTTGTTTTTTGAAAGCTAATAATATATCAGGTCTTCGTTGTTGAATTCATACTAAAACTCCTCCAATTATTAGTATTGAGTACTACCGAAATGGAGAAAGAAATAGTATCAGATGAGTTGTCTGAACTCCAAGCAGCAACAAAAAACTTCAGCTCTGGTTCGTAATTTTTCTCCATAGTCCAATTCACTATACTATCCAGTTAGCATTTGAACTACTACCTTACATGCGTGCTAATTGTCTTTACAGAAAATTTGATTGGGCAAGGCGGATATGCTAGAGTTTACAAGGGATGCTTGCACGATGGGCAACTCGTAGCAATCAAAACGCTAACTCGTGGAACAGCTAAAGAGAGGATAGCTGACTTCCTGTCGGAGCTCGGGATTATAGTACATGTCAATCATCCTAATACTGCAAACTTGATAGGGTATGTGATAGAAGGAGGAATGCACCTAGTTCTTCAATTGTCTCCAAATGGGAGCTTGGGATCTCTACTTCATGGTTTGTTCGTCTCCAACTTGACTTGTTATTAATTCAAAGTTTTTAAGATCTTTTTCTTAGTCAGGTTTTTAGATTGCTTAAGCTTTGGTTTCTCAGATTCGAAGGAAAAATTGGAGTGGAGCATTAGGTTTAAGGTGGCTTTAGGAACAGCTGAGGGTCTTTTATATCTTCATGAAAAATATCCGCGTCGTATGATACACCGAGATATCAAGGCTTCTAACATTTTGCTTACAGAGGATTTTGAACCTCAGGTACCTTTTTATATGGGATAATTATGCCCAAAATCTCAATTCTCACAGAAATGTCTGATTTCTGAAATGGTAAAATTTATGAGACCATAAAGAACAATGGTATTTTTTGCTGTCAAAGAGTAATGGTATTTTTTGTTTAATTTTTCAGATTTGTGATTTTGGGCTTGCAAAGTGGCTACCTGAGCAATGGAGTCATCATACTACTTCAAAACTTGAAGGCACATTCGGGTTTGTATATCACAGAAACTCGTAATTGTTTTGCAAAATAAAAATAAAAAATTAACCATTCTGATATATTTTTCGTTCATGACCATGACACCTATCTTTCTCCGGAGTACTTCATGCTTGGCATAGTTGATGAAAAAACCGATGTCTTTGCGTTTGGAGTACTTCTGTTGGAACTCATTAGTGGACGTCGGCCTATTGATACCATGCAGAAAAGCCTTGTGATGTGGGTAAGTTCGTTTCCATGTTATTTTGTGACCTTGTCTTATGTAAACTATGTCAGGCTGTCAACTGAGAATTCAACTATGTTTGTTTGATACTTGTTGCAAGCAATGCCATATCTTAATAAGATCAACCTTAGGGAGCTCGCTGATCCTTCTCTAGCTGATGTGTATGACTTACAACAGATGAATCGGATGGCACTGACAGCTTCTTTGTGCATACAACACTCCTCAATTCTAAGACCCCGTATGAATCAGGTACGTGTTTTCATTTTTTCAATCAGTGATCATTTTCTTAACGAAATACTCCAATTTGTTCATGACTGGAAATAAATTTGTCATTGGGGCAGAGACCTTAAGTCAATTTACTCTGTTGTTTCAGTAAAAAGGCTTGCTCGAAAATCAGGACAAGGAATGGAAGAGCTGAAAGCTGAGGTAGTTTTGGTTGCTAAACTTATGCACAAAATTTTAGTGAGGTTGTTGAGTTTCTGCATACAAGAAGAAAAAATATTGCTTACCTATGAATACCTTTACAATGGAAGCTTGGACAAAATATTGTTTGGTACAATTTGTTCCGCAATTTTTAGAGCATTTCTTACTTTTTATTATTTTGATAACCTCAATTTAATTTAATTTGCAAGTCCAGTGACTAGGTTGCAATCAATTTCAGTTCTCTTTTCTCACCCTAACATTCTACTTGAATAGCTTTGGTTGTTATATTGTTTTTGTTATGTTCTTTGTTTACTTGTTTTGCAGGGCTGCTCCACTATGGGGTGTTATGAAGCACTTGTATCACAAAATTCCAGACATTGCATCGAAGAAATCTCAGAAGTATGGTTACCTGTTAGAGCAAGAGAAGTAAGCAGACTTTGTTTTCTCCTACTTGAAAATGCATGGATATTTCATACTGTCGACCAAATTTGACAAGTAACTGGACTCTCAATTGCATGGTTTTCTGCAGGGCTCTCAATTCATTGCCTGACCTCCCAGATTTCGAGTTGTCATTGAGACCTGAGGACTACAATTTGCCAGAAATGGATCCAGCATGGGATGGCGAATAACAGGAAATCAAAGTTCATACACTTAAAGAGCACCTCAAAGACGGGGAAGGTGGAACAGAAACAAAGTGAGATCGGGTTGGCTTTGTTGTGATTGTAATATTGTTTTTTTGAAAATTTGATTATGTCCATTGACAATTTGTAACAATTTTAATTTGTAATTTTATTCTAGACCATGTATAATATTGATTTTGAAATGAAATTAAAGTTCCTCTTAATGTATGATGATATCATATGAGTTTAGTTTAGTGTCGTTGTTTATATTTGATTTTTGATTTGAGTCTAAAAGTTGTAGTGCATATGTTGGATAAATTACCTGCACCCAATGAAAAGAAAACACTACAGGTTGAAAAATGTGATTTTTATATGGTAAAAAAATTTGAATTATCAAAGGGAATTTAGCGGCGGTTGCAAATCGTCGCTAAAAGGCAAAAAATTGGATTGTTCATTGAATTTTGTCGACGGTTTATAATTGTCGCTAAATTGTATTTAGCGACGTTTATAACGTCGCTACATTAAACCGTCGCTATATAATATTTAGCGACGGCTATGCCAGCGGTTGCTTAAAACCGTCGCTGAATGACCTAGTGACGCCTTTATTAGCGGCGGTTTTGTAACCGTCGCTGTTTTATTTGGCGACAGTCATAACCGTCGTTGTATACCTTTGGCGACCGTCGCTAAAATATAGTTTTCTTGTAGTGACATTTCTATGAATGTTGGGAAAGGTTTAATGAACTCATTGTTAAGTGTCTTCATCACGGATTGAGAAGTGGCGTCTAGTTCAATACTTCCAAGATGGTTTAACCCCTCAAAACCATCGTACGATTGATGTCACTAGTGGTGGGTTACTAATGAAGATGAGCATTAATGAGATTTGTGAGTTCTTTGAAATGTTTTCCTAAAATTCTCAGCAATAGGATTATTCGAGAAAGGATTCTGATAGGCGCAAGGGTGGTATACATGAAATTAGAGACACACCCGTGCACTCTCCTTCTACCTCGAAGCTAGAAGCAGTAATTATGACTATGATTCAGAAAATAGACGCAATTTTGAATATGACTCAACCTGCACCTTCCACGAATGTTTCATTTGAGGTTTGTGATACATGTTCAAGTCCTAGTTATTCCATAGCTGATTGTGTTTTGCAAAATGATTATCCTGCATACTATGCTGAGCAAGTCAATTCTTTTAATGCTATGCGGCGACCTGGTAAGAATCCACAACCTAACTATTACAATCCAGGGTTCACCAAGCATCCAAATCTCTCCTGAACCCATGGCCCACACCAAGGAGGACTTGTTGTTGTCTTTCAGGCTCTTCCCTGTTAGGCCTTAATTTAACCAAGTTCCTCCATCCAACACATCCAGTTTAGAAGACACGGTTAATCATTTTATGCAGCACACAAGTGATACTTGAGCAGAATTCTCAAGCTATAACAGAGTTAAAAGCCACGACTTAATGCCAATCTCAAGCCATCAACAGACTTGAGATAGCTGTGAGTAAGATTGCTCAGTCATCCCCTGATAAAGAGCCATGAAGATTGCCTAGTCAGCATGTTTCGAACCCAAAGGGTCAATTCATAATTGGTAGCACATCTGAGCCCTGTCATGAAGATGTCCAATCTATTACTACCCTTAGGAGTGGAAAACAAGTTGACAATCGGGTCCAAGTGCCTGATTCTAGTGTCATTGCATCTACGTCTATATCAAAGTAGGTTGCATTTATATCTGACAAGGAGGTTGATAAAGCCTCACCTTCAAAAGATGCTTAATAGTAACAAATGTCAACGATGTAATGGAAATTTTTAAACAAGTTCACATAAATATCCCATTGCTTGATGTTATTAAGCAAGTTCCTACATATGCCAAATTTTTTAATGATCTTTGCACACATAAGCAAATGTTGCATGTGCAAAAGAGAGCATTCCTCACCAAGCAAGTTAGCTCAATTATTCAACACAGAACCCCGCCTAAGTATAGACATCCTGGGTGTTCGATTATTTCTTGTGTTATTGATGATCATATGATTGATAAGACATTGCTGGATTTAGGGGCGAGTGTTAATTTATTGTCATACTTCGTTTATGAGCAATTAGGTCTCGACGGGTTAAAGTCGACTAAAATAACACTACAATTGGCAGATAGGTCAATCAGATTTCCTCGCGATGTTATAGAGGAAGTGAACATTAAGGTAGACTTCATAGTTCTTGATACACAACATGTTCACAATCCCTCCAGTCACATTCCAGTTATTTTGGATCGCCCATTGGCAACATCTAATGCTATCATTAACTGTAGGAATGGAATCATGAAATTGTCGTTTGGTAATATGACCGTCGAACTCAATGTTTTTAATGTAAGTCAACGACCTCCTGAGTCCAAGGATGTTTGTTAGGTTAACGTGATTGAGAGCCCCCTTCCTTATCCGTTGGTTCCCAAACAAATATGGTGATAAATGCTTTCACCAAGACCTAAAATTAATTGATAGATCTCGCTGGAGACTGTGGAACCAGGTTATATAGTGCAGCCTTCTTCAGGCTGGTGGGAGAAGTTCTGCACAGGATTGCTTCAGAACTTTCTTTCAGCGCCATTACATGGTAATGTTCCATTATAGAAATCGAGCTTTGGAGATGCGAACTTCTTTGGCAGTGGGTCGTTCATGATCTCCTTCGAGAATGGAGGGACAGTGAGGTCGTACAAAACGTCTTGATTGTTGCCCAGGCGGAGCGGGTTCCTGATCGTGGTTCGGTTTGTCTTCGAATAGTGGTATCCTGCCTGCCAGCTCCTTGTTCCTCTCTAGGGAGGTTCTTGCTTTCCTAGACACGCTCTCGGGCGTTCTTTCTGGCGGTTGATCTTTCCGAATCTCTGCCACTTTCAGGTGGCTGCTGTCGATCCCGAGTAAGCCTTTCCACCACCCGCGCTAGATGATTTATGTGAAGCAGGACCTGGTCTATGCGAAGGTTAGTCGCAGCTACCTCAATGGTTGGGCTGTGCGATTGTTCCACTCCCTCGGTTGGAACGGTTTGGCCCTGTGGTTGGGCTTCTCTGGCCGGAGGATTATCTGGTTCGACATTTTTGTTGAATGTTTGAGATTTGGTGCTGGTGTCCATGTCTTGATGCTCTGGTTAGCTAGAAAAAACTTTATGTCTTCGTTTCAGGGAAAACTTGTAGTAATTTTCCATGGACGGTGTCAAGCTGATGTTTTCAAATTTGTCCTTGTTGATCTCGAGCCCGAAAAAATGAATAGTGGTTAGCCAAAGACCACCCTTGTGATGGCCGAAGAAACTCTGATACTTAAGTCAGATATCGATGCAAGGAAAAGTGAATACTAGATTTAAATTACAAAGTGTATGCGTATCTTTCCTCTTCATTTCCTCACCTTGAGTAGTGCGTGCTCCCACTACAACTGTCCTTGTTATAGAGGGTGTGATGGAGGGAGGAGATCTCACTCAAGATCTTACCTGTGTGCATGACTGAGTCTCTTCAACACTTAGCTCTGTTTAGGACCAAATGCTTAATTGGGCTAAGATCTAATTTGTGCGAGTGGATCTCGGAATAATGACAGCTCTGAGATTCATGTTTGGGCCTTATTGTTCTTGGCCAAGCACTAAGACATGTGCCTCCAGGGCCGACGTGACTTGGGCTTGGGTACTTGACTTACGGGCTGAATAACAGTTTATGAATGAGTCTACTTCAGACAGCGCTGAAGCCTTTCTCGTGCTACGATTAGCTCATGCCACATGTACGGCTGTGGTCGTATGACCGATTTTTGCCTCACCACCTTTGAACGAAAATCCTTTATTTGATGTTTACGCCATAGGCCGAAACAAGAAGTACTACTTGTGTTCAACTTGTTTCTTAACAAGAAGTGATCAAGAAAATATAATTTCAAAGTATTGAAAATTTCAAATTATCAAATTGAGCTAAAATGTGCATAAAGTTTTAGAAAAAAAAAAGGCTTTTTTTCCTAATCCTCATGAGTGGTATATTAAGCCCACCATTTCTTCTACAATTGGCTAGAATTACCTAATTTACATAGATGCGGGGACTTTTCAGAGGAGAAGTGACTCCAGCAAAAGTCTTTGATCCATTAATCAATCTGAACAGCATAACGCATGTTCCCTCAAATGAACAGTGGGGAACATTAAACATCTCATCAACCTAATATTCGGGTTGCCCAAAATCCCCCCCCCCCCCCCCCCCCCCCCAATTTTATTTTATTTACTTTTAAACTAGCATTTTCAAACATTATATAATTATACCTAAGTCATAGTATTACTTATTTTAAGTCCCCAATTATATATAAACTATAAATAGGCCTTATATTATTTTAAACTTTCTATATAATTCATGAATTTAATTTCCCTATTTTTTTATTGTATTTTGGAAAAACTTAAAACATAATATATTGATTTAACCCTTAATATTTAACGATGTGCGAATAGCATGTGTAGTACACTTAAATTGAAAATATTTTTGTTAGACCAATATTCAAATCAACATTCTAAGTTTTACAAATTGATAATTAATCGCTGCACACACCTGGTGCATATTCAAATATGCGATACACAAAATTTAAGCATTAACACTATTTCATTTTTGTGTCAATCAACAACTTGCTCAATGCATATAGATTAAATGCAAATTCGTTGAAGGATAGAAAAATTTTACATTTAGCACACATTGTGGGTACAACAACGCCTCAAGGTAAGAGGTAATTCATCATAATATAAATGGGGGCGGCTGCAACCAATGACTTGATCATGTTGGTTCTCTCAGCTTGGGATTGTAAACTGGACTTCCAAGAAGACGATACATAAAATTAATAGTTGCATCTAGAAAATAAAATAGGAACCTTTAAACCGAGTCAACTTTTCTTGTCGTCGATGAGGCTTATAACTCATAAGTCTTCTTAGAATTTCAGCATGCCTATGATGAATACTGGGAGAGAGAAAAATAGAACATTAATTATGAAAATTGATTGATCCACAAGAAGTTTTACAACAAGGAGCCTTGCTAGAGAGCCAGGCCGACCCATCCATCCATCATCCTAGAGATACCCATCTCTAGGATGATGGATGGATGGGTCGGCCTGGCTCTCTAGAATCAGGGTTACAACAAGATTTCAGAAATTTCAATAATTATTTTTAGCATCGAGAGAGAGTAGACATTACAAAAAAAAATCAACAAGTCAATGCATGTAACAAATGTGAACCCCCAATCCACTTTAATGGCAGTCCACCAGGGGCGGATCTACAGCTTGGGTAAATTGACCCCCTTAGGTTTTAAAAAAATTCTAACAAAGTATATAAATTTTCAATCTTGCCCCCCTTACAAATTCTATGTTGCCCCTCTTATAAATACAACAATCACAATCACATATCACATATCACAATTGAAGAAAACAATTGAGTCGCCGCCTCTAATCTCCACCTCCACACCTTCGGTCCTCAACAATATCTTCTTCTCCATCCCTGTGAAACAAGGTGAGTTTGTTTGATTATGGGTTCTATGAAATCAACAGGACAATTGGACAACAACAATATCACCTTAAGCTTAACATCTCTTCTTACCTTGGGTCTATGTCTCCCTCTTTGGCGATCCAAAATGGAAACAACTAGTAAACTTTGAGCCCTAGACAAGAAAGAAAGGAGAGATGGATGAAACCGACCTCGATCTCTCTCTCTCTGATGAATCAAAAACCTAGATAGAGATCAAAAACTAGATGGATCAGAGAAAGATCAGAAACTCGAGAGAGATAGAGAAAGATCTCAAAGAGAGATCTCGGAGAGAGATCAGAAAGATCTCAGAGAGAGGTTGGAGAGATCTCAGAGAGAGGTCGGAGATATCTCAGAAACTCGATCTCTCTCTGATGAAACCGAGCTCGATCTCTCTTCATCAAACTCGATCTCTATTTATCAAACTCGATCTCCCTTAATCAAACTCGATCTCTTTTCATCAAACTCGATCTCCCTTCATCAAACTCGACCTCCCTGACTCTGAGTCTGATGAAATGAAAACAAACTCTCAGAGGCTCCTGCCTTGTCTTTTAGAAATTCAATTCAATGAAAAGAGAATAAGAGAGATATATCATAGGTGAAATGGGCTTAGCCGGTTGGGTTTTTGATAAAAAGATAAGAGAGAGATAAAGAGATGAAAAGACTTCAAAGAGGTTATTTTATTGCAAAGATTAAGACATCAAGGATATTTTAACCCAATTGTTAGAAAAGAGGAAAGAGAGATGAAAAGACATCAAAATTATTTTATTGCGTTGTCGAATGGCGCAATGAAGGGGGCATTTATCATAACGATCTCCTCTTTCATTGAGATGTGTCATTGGGGGGTGATTCTCGCCATGACTTATCTCCTTTGTAGTAGTCCTTTCATAATTGACATGTGTCCTTGGGGGAGTGATTCCCGCCATGACTTATATCCTTCGTAACGACCCTCTCTTAATTGAGATGCGTCCTTAGGGGAGTAATTCCCGCCATGACTTATACCCTTCGTAACGACCCTCTCTAGTTATGGTGGTTTGCGCCACATGTATGGCCACGATCGGGTGACAATTTGATGTATCATCAAGAAGCAAAACAATATTGGACTAATTTGGAAATATCATTCCAAAGAATGGGCTAACATTGCTTAAAAAATTTAGAGTTTAAACCATCAAGCCAGGTGCTTTATTATTAGTTATTTGCTTCATAGTTTTATGAAGGGCGTTGCTACTTGTACCTAACTATCTGGCTCAGTTGCACCAACTCTTTGTTGCATCGGTAGTTTTGGATGTTTCAACTTTGTTTCAATTATTTTGTATTAGGGTTAACAAAATTGTGGTTGGGTACACCAAACAATTTTTAAAAGTTAAACCTAAAAATAAAGTTGGGAGCATTGAGCCAAAACATTCGGGTAAACGTAGCAACTGCCTTTATAAATTTTCTCTTTGATAGGGAAACCATGTAGTAGAAGTATAAAAGTTAGAGAAATATTCATTTAAGTGTACGGATAAAGGTATTTGATCTATAATCCAATTATTAGAAGATTTTATAAGCTTCTAAATAAAGTTTTTTTTCTCCCTTCTTTCGGTGATGCTTACATGAAAAAAATATTTATTTTTGTAATCGTCTCTAATCCAAGGGAAAGGGAATTTTTGTCTCCAAATCTACTTCCTTCAATAACCATTTTTTAAAAAGATTTTCAAAATCTATACGCTTCCTTTCTCGAATTGAATTGGAGTGATAGAATTAGTGGTAATAATTTCAAATTTCTATTTTCTATTTAATTTTTCTTATATTTACAAGAATGTCCCCAGTATTCCATTTAGAAAGCACTCACTCAGACTATTCAATTTAGAGGAAACCAAATTAAAAGTATTAGGATTGTACCCAGACTTCCAAGTATTTTAAATAAGGGGCATGTATTTTCCATCTCTTAACCATTTAGATTGGTTTAATCACTTAAAGATTTAAGAATTTCTTAGATCTGAGAATTCATTTGAATCTACATTCATATTAGATCTAACAGTTCAAAGTTCAGATCAAAATAGATCTTTATATGATATTCAATGTTCAGTGAAATATATGATTTTTATCAATATTTTACTCAATCACACAACAATGAATAAAAAGTGTACGAAAATAACCAACATACAATATAAGTTGTCCGCTTATAAAGTTTTATCACCAACTCTATATGCTACATTTACAAGAAACAATCTACTATGAAACAATATCATGATTACAATCAAATCTGAATTCTCATTGATTGCACTATTCCCACAAGGTAACAAAGCATAGACCACACCCCCACGATCAATCTCAACTAAAAACCTGGACCTAGAAAGCAGGGTAGTATTATTGGTTACCGGTGTAGGAGTGGTTCCTTCCCGACGAGGTGCCAACATAATCTTCTTCCCTTTAATGCTAAGGGAATATGTATTTTTCCGTCCATCATGAATAACAC
Source organism: Berberis vulgaris (assembly GCA_963556465.1). Classification (NCBI taxonomy): domain Eukaryota; kingdom Viridiplantae; phylum Streptophyta; class Magnoliopsida; order Ranunculales; family Berberidaceae; genus Berberis; species Berberis vulgaris. The sequence continues at coordinate 54,482,956 of OY747126.1, forward strand.
TGCGATCATATTGCCAAGGTCTGCCTAACAATATATGACAAGCATCCATAGATACAACATCACACCAAGCATTATCAAAATATTTCCTGCCAATCGAAAAAGACAATAGGCAACGCCTATCTACTGTTACCTCACTGCCTTTATTCAGCCATGATAATTTGTACAGCTTGGGATGACGATCTGTTTTCAACTGCAATTTCTGGACAACCTCTTCAGACACGACGTTCTCACAAGTGCCACTGTCAATGATCATCTTGCAGACTTTATCTGCGACTGTGCATGTCGTGTGGAAAATATTGGTTCTTAACCAATCGTCCCCTGAATCATCCTTGGGAGTCAGTAGACTCTTACGAACAACCAGAGTCTCATGACCATCTTGATACAACACATCTTCATCTTCATCATCGTCATACACATGCTCTCCAAGTTCCTCAAATTCGTCTACCACGTCTTCCTCAATCAGGAGATTATTGCTCTTCTGAATAGCAGGTTTTCTGCACTCAGTCGCTCTATGTCCCTGTTCACCACATCTAAAACATCTAATAGTAGAGTTACTCTGCGGTGGTGGTTGGGTAGGACGGGATTCTTGAGGGCGAACTGGCCGACTGCTTTGATCACTTCTTATCACAGGCCTCCTGTTCTGCTATTTTTCCACAACAAGTGCACGCTGGTAGGCTTCAGAAACGGTCCACAGTGAGTGAAGGCTGAGGACATCCTGCAGGGGTTGTCGTAATCCCCCCAAATATCGCGCCACCATCTGCTCTTCCGTCTCAGACAAGTCATTACGGGCTACTAATTGATAGAACTCCTCCCTGTAATCATCAATTGATTTCGTGCCTTGCCTTAATGAATGAAGTCGTTGAAATAAAGTTTGATTGTAGCCGAAAGGAAGGAAGTGACCCTTCATCTTTACCCAATCAGTGATTTTGGCCTAGCCCTGCCTGTCGCGTGATCGCTTCAATTGCTCCTACCACGCAGATGCTCTGCCTTTGAGTTTGATGGTAACCAATTTCACTTTGACAGGATATGGAACTTCCTTATACTCAAAGATACACTCTACTTCATTCAACCAATCCACGAATCCTTCGCCCTGTAACGTCCCAGAAAACTCGTGTAGATCTACTTTGAAACCGAGATTTCCATGACGGTCTTTTGGACCACGGCGCTCCCAGAATCGAGCACGATTGTGATACGGGTTTTCGAAACTGAAATCAGAATCGTGATCTTCCATCTCACGATTACCGAATTCATGCGTCGTTAGACGCTGGGTTAGCTCTGCAACTGGCCTCTGTAAATCTTCAATCGTCACTTCTTGAACGCTACGATCACGGTTAGGGGCTTCCTCGTTCGAAATCTGCCCGCGACGACCACGACCACTAGCCATAGAAATTGATAAAATCTCACCCCAAGAAGATGTTGAAGCTCTGATACCAACTGACGCCGGGCAGAATAACGATTATTCTGCAGGCTAATAGCAACAGATAATTGACAGGAAAGAACACAAAAAGATTACCCAAAAACACAGAGAAAATAACTCTACTGTTTAATCAAATTACTCATATAAAAGGTATCTCTAAAATCAGCCCACAAACCGGGCTTTATAATTAAAACTCATCAATATTGGAATTTTACCAAAAATAGCAACACCCCAATAATCGTGCTAAAACAAAATTCGTAATAAAAGAAATATATTGCCAGAAATTTGACCCAAATTGGGTTAAGAATCATTTCCTAAACAATAATTGAATATTACTATAAAGGAAAATAAATTACTAAATTTGTGGATTCGAAAGGGGAAACGGTGGATTTTGGCCTCGAAAAGATGTGCAACGAACGTACCTGTTGACCACGGCATGCGCGTTGAAAAGAACTTTCTGAATTGGGGTCGTTTGCGCGATTCTGATACTCGTAGCCAAAATACTAAAACGCTCCCTAAATTGCCAAATTTGAAATAGAATTATGATTTTCTGCCATTCTTGCGTTGATCTGCTAATTCGAGATATCTTAGTGCTAATAACGTGCTATCTAACAGCTCAGCATCATCTTACTCGGATCCTCTTGCATCAGTATGTTCATGACGCAGCGGGTTGCTAGGTGCGCCCTAACTTGCGAACTCACAAAGAGAAGAAAGGTAAAATTCTCACATAGATAAATAGATACTTAAGTTTTTTTTGATTTGAAACCTTGATGCCTACAGATCCATATTGAGTTGGTATTTATACATGAATTGTTGCAGAAATACAAGGAAAAAAATACATGCTGGTCGTTGACTTTTGACACTCTGTGAGCGGCGCATGGGCGGCTTGGTGCAGTTCCTGCATCAGTTCTCCCCCTCTAGAACACAACTCGTCCTCGAGTTGGAATAAGGCAACGGAGGTGGTCCATGGTACTCATACAGATCTTGAACATTGAAGGTCTTCGAGATCGTATATGCGTCCAGAAGATCAATGACATATGCATTATCATTAATCTTGTGAAGGATTTGAAATGGACCTATCTTCTTTTGTTTAAGCTTGTTGTATTCTCCAGCTGGAAGTCGTTCTTTGCGCAAATGGACCATCACAAGATCCCCTTCATGAAATGATTTGTGTCTCCTGTGTTTGTCAGCGACAGCTTTGTACTTCGCGGCAGATTCTTCCAACTTCTTTTTGACTTCTCCATGAATGTTGGTTACCCTTTCAAACATATGGTCAGCAATGATGCTCATTCCTGGAAGTTTTGGTAAAGGAACCAAGTCTAGAGTATGTAACGGGGGCCTAATGTAAACAACTTCAAAATGAGATTTACCACTTGAACGATTTGGCACGTTGTTGTAGGTGAATTCAGCTTGTGGTAACACATTTTCCCATTGCCTTGGATTTTCCTTAATCAAGCATCGCAGCATATTTCCGAAGGTACGATTTGTAACTTCTGTCTGCCCATCAGTTTGTGGATGACACGTGCTGCTATACTGTAATGATGTGTCAAGCCTTCTCCACAAGGTACGCCAAAAATGGCTGAGAGATTTGCTATCACGATCAGAAACTATGGTCTTTGGTAACCCATGTAGACGAACAACTTCTCGAAAGAATAATTGAGCAATATGGGTAGCATCTGAAGTCTTCTTGCATGGAATAAAATGGGCCATTTTAGAAAAACGATCAATCACAACAAAGATAGAATCTGAACCTCTTTGTGTACGCGGCAATCCCAGGATGAAATCCATTGATAAATCTTCCCAAGGGGCATTAGGAATTGGAAGTGGCGTATAGAGTCCAGTATTTTGAGCTTGTCTTTTGGCAGTCTGACATGTATAGCATCGTTTGACAAACTTTTCCACGTCACGCCTGAAATGTGGCCAGTAGTATCGAGCTTCCACCAGTGAAATGGTCTTATCTCGTCCCATGTGTCCACTGAGTCCTCCACTGTGTAGTTCTTGAATGATGTGCTCCCTAAGGGACCCTCGGGGAATACATAGACGATTTTCAAAGAATAGAAAACCATCATGTATTTGGTGTTTTTCAGTGGTTCCATTAGTGCACTTTTGCCATTCATCTTTGAAGTCGTCATCCTCCGCGTACAAGTCTTTCAAATAATCAAATCCGATGATTTCACCTCGAACAGATGTCAGCAACATGACTCGGCGACTCAATGCATCAGCGACTTTGTTCAACTGTCCTGACTTGTGCCTGAGTGAAAAAGTGAATCTCTGGATGTAGCCAATCCATCGTGCATGCATCCGATTTGCTTTGGAAGAATTGTTGAGATACTTAAGAGCCTGATGGTCCGTGTTGAGGATGAATTCCTTCTGCACTAGGTATGACTCCCATTGCTGCAATGTGCGAACGACCGCATACAACTCTTGATCATATGTCGACCATTTCTTTCTTGAGTCGCTAAGTTTTTCACTAAAAAAAGCTATTGGTTTCATCTCCTGGGATAGAACAGCCCCAATGCCTACCCCTGAAGCATCACAATCGACTTCGAACATCTTCTCAAAGTCGGGAAGTGCAAGAACTGGTGCATTTGTCAATTTTTCCTTTAAAACTGCAAAGTTTTGTTCTGCTTGATCTATCCAAGTGAATTGTTTCTGTTTTAAACAATCCGTGAGGGGTACGGCGATAGTACTGAAATTCTTCACGAACCTCCGGTAAAATGTCGCTAATCCATGGAAACTTTGAACTTCTGTAATTGTTCTCGGTGTTGGCCACTCTCGGATAGCTTTCACCTTTTCCTGATCAACCTTGATTCCATCAGAGCTTACGACAAAGCCCAAGAATATTAAGCTATCTGTCATAAAGCTACACTTTTTCAGATTAGCTTACAACATGTTGGCCCGCAATGCTTCAAAAACCTCCTTCAAATGCTGCAAATGTTCTTCCTCACTACGGCTATAGATAAGGATATCGTCAAAATAGACGACAACGAACTTTCCAATGAAAGGCTGAAGTTCCTGATTCATTAGCCTCATGAAGGTACTCGGGGCATTAGATAACCCAAAGGGCATAACTAGCCATTCGTATAGTCCTTCGTGTGTTTCGAACGCCGTTTTCCATTCATCTCCAGGACGAACACGAATCTGATGATACCCACTTCGTAGATCAATCTTAGAAAATTCTTTTGACCATCCCAATCTATCCAGCATGTCATCCAGTCGAGGAATGGGAAACTGATATCGTACTGTGATTTTGTTAATAGCTCGAGTATCAATTCACATCCTCCAGCTTCCATCTTTCTTCGGTGTTAGGAGTGCAGGTACGGCTACGGGACTCATGCTTTCACGAACCAAGCCCTTCTTAAGAAAATCTTCTACTTATCCTTGCAAAATCTCATATTCTTTGGGACTCATGCGGTAGTGTGGCAAGTTAGGCAAGCTTGCTCCTGGGACAAGATCAATATGGTGCTGAATATCTCTCAATGGTGGAAGTCCAGCAGGTAGTTCGTCGGGAACGATATCGCTGAACTCTGCTAGTAGAGGCTGAACTGGTTCTGGCACGCTTTATGAGGTAGTTGTCTCTTTCGGTACTAAAAGGAGATTGGTCTTGGCCTTCGAACATGTCGGATTGTCTGCCTACCTCATTGGGGCGAGAATAATCTTCACACGGTCCTTGTAGAATGTGTAGGTATTGCTCCTACCATCATGCATCATTTTCAAGTCGAACTGCCACGGTCGACCAAGTAGCATATGACATGCATCTATATCGACAACATCGCACAATACCTCATCTTGGTACTTGCCGATAGAGAAAGGTATGCGACATTGCTCCGTTACTCTTGTTTCACTAACATCTTTGATCCACCCAATACGGTACGGAGATGGATGAGGCTGAGTTGGCAGTTGCAGTTTGCCCACCATAGTTTTGGAAACAATGTTTTCGCTACTGCCACTGTCAATGATAAGATCACATACGCGTTGATTAACAGTGCACCGGGTTTTGAAGATGTTGTGTCGCTGGATGTCCTCATCTTTTTTTGGGTATACATTAGTCGCCTTATTACTAAGGATACACCCTTATCTTCATAAGTGAGTTCTTCTGGTTCTGCTTCCTCCTCAGACTCGTCATCTGGATAATCTTCGCCTCCTTCAACGTCATCATCATGTGTGGCTAAATTGATTGATTTGTTCTGACGACATTGATTAGAATAATGCCCTGTTTGCCCGCAACAGTAACATTTGTGGCCTCTCGGAACGACATAAGGGTTGTTGGAATTGGGCTTGTTTGCTGCCTCCCTTTGTGGTAGTGCTACCGGTTGTTTTTTAGGCTGGTTTGGCTTAGGCGCCTCAACTTGGGGTCTCACCATTGCCTTCCCTTTGCTTAGGTCAGGTCTTTGAGGTGCTGAAGATTGGGACGACACTGGATTGCGTAATCCCCTTTTACCAAGCTGTGTTTCAATCTTCAAGGCAAGTTGAATGGCACTGGAAAGTGTGCTGTGTGACTGTTTGAAGACTTTGTCTTGTATGTTGGCACGAAGTCCATCGACAAATCTGGAAATTTTCTGACTTTCGAATTCTCGAATGTCCACACGAGCAGCAAGCTTGTGAAATTCGGTAACATACTCTGACACAGTCCGATATGCTTGCCGACAATGCTGATAGCGACTAAAGAGTGTTTGCTTGTAATCTGGAGGTATAAGGTGCTCCTTCATCAATTGCTTCATACGCCTCCAAGTTCGGACTTTGTTCTTCCCTTGTCGGATGCGTGTGGTTTGTAGTTGGTCCCACAAAGCTAACGCGCCTCCTTTAAGTCGAAAGGCTACCAACTTGACCTTCATGTATTCTTCAGTCTCCCAATAGTCAAAGAATTTCTCCACTTCAGCTAGCCAATCAAGAAATTCTTCAATCACGAACAGACCATCGAAATATGGAATTTCGATCTTCATACGATAGTTGTCCTGTCGTCTTCCTTGGTCGGACCCAGGAGTGGTTGGTACTTCATCATCACTACTTGTATCCTGTTCTCGATCAAATTCATTTCTGAGCCTGAAATTGTCACGGTGATTATTAGGTTCTCTCCATCGATTGGTTTCGTCTCGTCTCTGTTGTCGAAGATTGTTGTTTCGTCCGCCAATGAGTTGAGTCAAATTCTCGATCATTGCATCTAGATTTTGTAACCTTCTTTCAACTTCTTCCACAGACTCCTTTGTTACAAATCTCTCCACTTGTTGATTTTGCTGGCGGGACTCCATGTCAGATTTTTTATTTTTTTTAACAATTACAAGCACAAAATACAAAGTACATTTTTTTTTTGGCGTGTCCCCGCGCACTATAATTTACTTTCAAAAGAAAAACACGCAAAAAACACTTCCTCTTTTCTTTTCTCACTCCCTTTCTCACCCACTTTTTTTTTTTCACTTGTCCCCAACCTACCCCCTTTACCTCACGCACAAGTGAATTCTTTTTTCACTTTCTCTCCTTTTTCTTTTTTTTTTTCCTTTTCTCTCCTTTATTTATTCTCCTTCCAGGAGGTTCTTCTTCCCTTCAACAACTCTACAAATTTTCTCCTCTACAAATTTTCTCCTCTACAGATCTTCTCCCTTCAAAACTCCCCCTTCTCCACTTTCTTCTACCAGAAGCTCTCTTCTTCTACTCACACTTTCATCTCCTTCTTTTTCCAGAAACCTTTTTTTTTTTTTTTTGTTGAATCGGAGTGGCCTTTGGTGGTGTCGAGGATGGCGAGGGTGCCTTTGGTGGTGCCAAGGGTGCTTTTGGTGGTGCTGAGGGTGCCGAGGGTGGCGAGGGAGCCTTTGGTGGTGCTGAGGGTGGGTTTTGGGTATGGCGGTGTTTGGGTCGTGGCGAGGGTGCCGAGGGTGGCAGATCTGGTTGAGATCAAAGAGATCTCTGATTCTTTTGAATTTACTGGTTAGGTAGTGGTGTGTTTGTTTGGGAAGAAAACGAGATTTTTTTTTTTTTTTTGTACTGAAACTTTTGGATTTAGCACTGGAATTTTGGGTTTTCTGGTCGGTGGTGATGAGGATAGGTTTTGGGTATGGCGGTGTTTGGGTATCGGTCTTGGCTCTGTATTTTTTTTTTTTGGGTTGGGGTTCAGGGTTACTTGATGGCGGTGGTGGCGGATTTTGGGTCGTCGGTGGTTGTGTTGGAGTGGTCAGGAAAGCTTCGCCTGGATCAGAGGAAGGCTCTGATACCAATTGACGCAGCGGGTTGCTAGGTGCGCCCTAACTTGCGAACTCACAAAGAGAAGAAGGGTAAAATTCTCACACAGATAAATAGATACTTAAGGTTTTTTTGATTTGAAACCTTGATGCCTACAGATCCATATTGAGTTGGTATTTATACATGAATTGTTGCAGAAATACAAGGAAAAAATTACATGCGGGTCGTTGACTTTTGACACTCTGTGAGCGGCGCGCGGGCGGAGTTTGGGCGGAGCGGCGCGTGGGCGGCTTGGTGCAGTTCCTGCATCAGTTCATCACCTAGAAAGCAGGGTTTATTTTATTTTATTGTATCCCTCTCTAGTTCTCTGCTTTGTACTTAGCCTGCATGTCAAATATAAGCTTGAAATCTCAAGCTAATTTAGCACTCACAAACAAAAGATATAATGGCTTAAGATTATATTTCCTTTTTGCAAACAAAATGCTAATGAATAGTGTTACTTTTGGTGACTCGTTGGTTGCATTGTTTCATCCTTGGGAAAGTTGGATTGTTTTTTGATGTTTAATACACCAATTCTTTGAAATGAATGAGATTGAATTGATGAGGAGTTCGATAGGGAAGAATGCTGACTATAAGGAATCGATAATTGCTTAATGCTTCTATTTTCAAGAGTAGAACTATTAGTGTGTGTGCAGATCTTCTGAAATGATTTCAACTATTATTTTCCCTAAATACAAAAGTTGAGAGTTGTTATTTGTTTACCAAAGAACCTAAATTAACATCACATGCTATACAACAGTACGTGAAGCTTTAATTTTTCATGGTAAAATATTGATTCCATGATATATGAGATCAAATTTTCCTTTTGCTCATTTTCCACCTCAAAACTGCTCTCTCTCCCCTCTCATCACCTCACCTCTCCTCTCCCCTTCTTAATTTCGTTTGTTGCACGTGCCCCAAAATAATTAAATATGTTGCACTTAGATTGATTTACTTATAGGTAAATTCTGTATGACGATCAGATGTTCAGAAGATTGTAACCCTTTGAATTCAACTGGTGGTGAATTAGTTTAGCAATTATATTCTTTGGAGAAAAGTTCTTCACTGGCCATTCAGACAGAAAGATAAGAATATGAAAGGTTTCATTTGTTAATTTGATATTAAATATTTTGGGGCATATAAAAGATTGTGCTTATATTTATCTTACAAAGAAAGAATCCTGGGAGAAATGAGTTGAAGTTCTACTGTTGAACACAGCTTGTTTGGTGGTTAGATGGAACTCTTTGATAGATGTGAGAATTTAGATAGAGTTGCGTGGTGGCCTATTAATAAATAGGATTATCTAGGTTGTAAGTTATGATAAAAGTTAAGATATGGGATCTGCAAAGCTGAATTACACTCCACCTACAGTAAGTGATGGTAAAACCTTTATTGAAATCGACGAGTCTGAGTTGGACGAGATTAAAGCCAGTGAAGATTAGTTGAGAACTTCATTGAAACTACAATTTGAGCAAGTTCGTGAGACAAAGTCTGGAAACTTGAGGGAACCTTTCAAATGACGCTCTGTACTGAGAATGCATTCCTTTTCGAATTTTAAAACACTGAATACATGGAGAAGGTGGTAGATATGGTTCTTTTGATATAGCCGGTGATCTTTTCATTGTCAGAAAATGAAAGCCATACTTGGGATTCAAGTTAAATCTATACCATTTGGGTAGAATGTTCTGATACATTTAATCCAAGAGGCCCTAGCAAGATAGCCAGTATGGTGGGAAAACCCTTGTATTTAGATAGGCCTACAGATGAGCTAATGCGCATCCTCTGCTAGAGTATGTTTTTAAATTGGTATTTATAGTGAATTTTCTGAGTTTGTTTGAATCAGATTAAGTGGAGAGACGTTGGTTACTGTTGATATGGACTATACATGCCAGCCTGTAAAATGTTTAGAACTTGAGACTTTCGCACATAGCCAAAGTAATTGTCGTAATAATGTGGTGGCCTTGCAAGATCTTGAGGGAATTGGTGTGGAGAAGCAATAGATAGGCTGTTTGCTAGGCAATTGGTCGGGCATCTATTACATGTATCAGTAGAAGAGACAGGGTTTCATGGAATAACAATGTTCAAAAGGATACACAATGGGGTACAAAATGCTCGAGCCTCTAAGTAGGGGCGGATCCAGGATTGCAGACAAAGGGGGTAAAAAAATCATAAATAATTTAATTCTTAAAATAAATAAATATAATTAAAATAAAATTTTAAAAGTATTACAAGAGAAACATACATAATGAGTCAATGTAGATGCACAGTAGATTTAAAACTAGGAAGCTCCTTATCAGACCTATCAGTGACAGCATGAGCAGTAGAACTAAAACTCACATCATTTATTCTTTTAAAGTATCTAATCTATTACTCGTCAGCACAAGTGCACAACTATTTAACGACACAAATACAACAAATAATCCCAATATTCAAATTAAAAAATGTTATCACAGACTCTCAAATTATCAAATTTGTAATGTAAATCAATAATTAACATATGAAAGAGAAGAAACCTCACCAAATACCAAGAACTTGAGATAATGGCATTTTCAGCAAATGAAATTAAATACCCACTTAAGCTTCAACGATCAAATACCCACTTTGTCAAAGCCTAAACAAATAAATAAATTAAATTAAATATCAAATATGAAGCTCTCCTTTACCAAGAAAGATGATAAATCAGATGCTTAAACAAACATGAAATACTCTATCAAAGCTTAAACAAATATAAAACCCGCCAAAAACTTAAACAACTAAACAAATACACACCAATCTAAATATTAAGGTGATTAAACAAATACCCAAAACTTAAACATGAAGGTGATTGACAAAGTATTAATTTTTTTTTTATCTCTCTTTGATTAAAACAAAAACTTTGATTTACCAACAATTACAATAAAATAATTTTGATGTCTTTTCATCTCTCTTTCCTCTTTTCTAACAATTGGATTAAAATATCTTTGATGTCTTAATCTTTGCAATAAAATAACCTCTTTGAAGTCTTTTCATCTCTTTCTCTCTCTCTTCTCGTTTTATCAAAAACTCAACCGGCTAAGCCCATTTCACCTATGATATATCTCTCTTATTCTCTTTTCATTGAATTGAATTTCTAAAAGACAAGGCAGGAGCCTCTGAGAAACTTAGTTTGTTTTCATTTCATCAGAAGAGAGATCAAGTTCCTAAAGCTAAAAGACAAGATGAAGAGGAGAGAAACTCTCTCCGAAATCGAGTTTGTTTTCATTCAGAGAGTTTGTTTTCATTTCATCAGACTCAGAGTCAGGGAGGTCGAGTTTGATGAAGGGAGATCGAGTTTGATGAAAAGAGATCGAGTTTGATTAAGGGAGATCGAGTTTGATAAATAGAGATCGAGTTTGATGAAGAGAGATCGAGCTCGGTTTCATCAGAGAGAGATCGAGTTTCTGAGATATCTCCGACCTCTCTCTGAGATCTCTCCAACCTCTCTCTGAGATCTTTCTGATCTCTCTCCGAGATCTCTCTTTGAGATCTTTCTCTATCTCTCTCGAGTTTCTGATCTTTCTCTGATCCATCTAGTTTTTGATCTCTATCTAGGTTTTTGATTCATCAGAGAGAGAGAGATCGAGGTCGGTTTCATCCATCTCTCCTTTCTTTCTTGTCTAGGGCTCAAAGTTTACTAGTTGTTTCCATTTTGGATCGCCAAAGAGGGAGACATAGACCCAAGGTAAGAAGAGATGTTAAGCTTAAGGTGATATTGTTGTTGTCCAATTGTCCTGTTGATTTCATAGAACCCATAATCAAACAAACTCACCTTGTTTCACAGGGATGGAGAAGAAGATATTGTTGAGGACCGAAGGTGTGGAGGCGGAGATTAGAGGCGGTGACTCAATTGTTTTCTTCAATTGTGATATGTGATTGTGATTGTTGTATTTATAAGAGGTGCAACATAGAATTTGTAAGGGGGGCAAGATTCACTACAACAATTAAGACAATTAAGGCATTTTTCAAGAAAAAATGTCCTTGACAAAACTCAAAATTTTGTTGAAAACTACTTTGATCAAGGAAAAAATTCGTTAGTGGGTTCCTGGAGGCATCCCCGTAGCTAAAGGTATTTGCCAAGGAATTACAGTTTTTGTTGGTAAAAGGGATGCTAAGTCAAGAAAATATTTTGTTGGTAATATTGACAACTACCAAGGAAATTCGTTGGTAAAAATCAAATATCGTTACCAACAAATTGTTTGTTGCAAGAACTATTTTATTTACCTACAAACTTTTTCTCGAAAAATTTTAAAATCATCGAGGAAAATTGTTGTTGGCAAAGGTAACAACCTTTATCATAGAACTTTTTCGTTGGTAAAATGCATGAATATCAACGAAAGTTGTCATCGGTATCGTTACCAATTACCAAGGAAATTATTTTCAATAAAAAAATTATATATTAAAGTTGTCTAAGAGACGACCTAATCTAGGTCCCAAACTCTAAGGACACCACTCTTGATGATAAGACCCCACTATGGAATTTCATATATAATATATTTATTTTTAGGCTCAACGGGAATCGAACTCCTGACCTATAGTAAAATCTGTTGCAATATTTACCAATTGAGCTATTTGAATAATTGTGTTGTGTGAAGCAACTTCATAGCTTATTAAATCAAATTACTCATTTTTTGCAATAAAAAAATCATTGCTACGTATATAATAGAGACCAATATATAATATTTTGTCACTATAAATTAGAACTAAATATTTTCACGATTATAAGATTTATGTTAAATATCTACCACTTTTAGCAATGAAAAAAATTTCACAATAACACCATTATAATTAGCAACAAAATAGTAATAGCATTTCAATGCTATATGTTATTGAAATTGGATATATCCCCAATGAAATAAAATAAATTGTTGTAAATAATAAAATGAGCCTTAATAAGAAAAAATGTTCATGGAAATTTTATCAATATTTAGCAATGAAATAAATTGTTACCATTAATATTATAATTAACAGTAAAATAATGTTGTATTATTAAATAAATTTTATTTGATTTTTCAGATGAAATAATATCAATGCTACTAATAAAAAATTTCAACGAATTGATATTTTTCCACTATAAAGAAGCTAGGAGCTTTAAATTTAACCAAATAAATCGTTGCAATAACGTGGTAATTAACTAGATAAAATTTAGTTTCATTGTTGAAGAGACACAAACAAGTGTTATAGTGCATTTATTAAGAAAATGTTTGTCAATAATATTAATATTTATTAGCAATGAAATAATTTATTGTAAATGACATCATTAAAACTAAAAAACTAAAATTTCGTTGAAATAGAAATATTTTGTTGCTAAATAATATTGGTGGGAAATTGGATTTGGAATGAATATTTTTCGCCACCTCTTTACAAAGAAAAATTGCCAACAAAATAGATTTTATTACAAAAAAAATTTCAATGAAATTTATTTTTGTTAGAAATAGTAACATATTAACAAGGAAAATAAATTTGTTAATAAATAAAACATTTTTTGTAGTGATTATACCAATTTCCAACAAAATAATGATTTGTCGCTATAAAATAGTTAGTGAAATTTAATGAGAAACAAATTTTCATGAAAATAATTATCAGTTTTTACCTAGAAAACAATTTGTTACGAACAATGTTATAATTACCAACAAAATCTTATTTCATAGCTACAAAGATTTCATTAAAAATGATATTATTTCCAACAAAATAAAAAACGTTGCCAATAGTGTGACAATTCTCAATGAAATATTACTTTGTTGCTATAAATTAATAAACGAGCTTTAAAAAAGAAAAAACCTAATGGAAAAAATTATCAATCATTATCAACGAACCGAATCATTACTAATAATGTGATTATTGTCTAGGAAAACATATTTCTTTACTAAAGAGAGATGAATAAGTTTTAATATTCGTTAACAAGGAAAGTGATTTGTTGTTAAAATTAGTCTTCTTTAGCAATAAAATATTTCATTCCAGATGATGTCATATTACCAATGAACAAGTATTTTGTGGCTATAAAAATAACTTCATTGTTAAATCAATTTGGCGTGAAATTGGGTTTGGAGGGAATATTTCCCGCCACCTATTTAACAAGGAATGTTTCCTACAAAATATATTTTGTTGGAAAACAGTAACAAGTTTATGGCTGTTTCAAGGAAATTTTTTATTCATTGACAATGCTACAATATTAACAAAGAAATCAATTTTCGTAGCAATAATTTTGTTGGTAAAAGATAGATTTCTTGTAGTGATTGAAAATTTATATACTTTGTTAGAATTTTTTTAAAACCTAAGGGGGTCATTGACCCCCTTACCCAAGCTGTAGATCCGCCCCTGCCTCTAAGGACATGGTTCTTAACTGATGTCGTTAAGTTTTTTTTAAATGTTGACTCAATTACAATTTCATGATCTAGAAGAGAAACAAATGTATTTGATATAACCGTTTCTTTAGATTCTTCGTGAAAGCTCATAGTTAATAAGTCTCCATGCTTCATATCAGTTGTACCAAACTCAAAGGAAAAGAAAATTTATTAAAAAAAAAGTTGTATTCTTCAACCTTGGCAATATTGGCAGACACCAAAGGCTGGAGAGCAAGGACCAGCCAATTTTCTAATACGTGCATTTGTGGTTGTTGAATTTTGATAGACTCTGGGCATTAGTTTTGGTGTGTTTAATACCAATGAACTTGGTTTGCCATTCTTTTGTGTACAATTCAAAATTTATATCATTCCGTAGGGATAGATTTCTGTAAATGACAAGGCACAACTCATTGATATGGAAAACTTGTGATCGAAAACCAGTGTATATTTACACAGAAACATGCACATGAATAAAACGTTGGGGATTTTTTTTTTTTTTAAAAGTTGAAATCGATGAAGCTGAGTTCTTGGAAGATACTAGTGCCTATATGGATTATGCAGTTGGGAAATTTATTGAAAAGAAACAATGTTATGGGGATGTTTATGAGATGCTGAAAAAAAACTGGAAACTTGAGGGATCGCTTCAGACCACAAGTTAGCTAAGCATCCCCATAATGGGAGCCATTACTTGAAACTCAAGTTACTCAAATGCAATCTATACCCATCTGGATAACTTTGTATAAGGTTCCGATGCAATTGTGGAACCCAAAAGGCCTTACTAAGATAGCAAACCACTGTAATTACATTATCCGGTGAAAAGTTGATTACTATCGATGTGGGGTATGGTAGTATGCCTGCAAAGTGCTTGAAATGTAAAACTTTTGGACATCACTAGTGTGATTGCAGCAAGTAATTAATGGTCATGAGTGGAATATGGTAGCATTCAAGGAGAGGAATTAGTTTAGCTACTAGTCAAAGCTAGTTTGTAATTTTCTCTATAGTCGATCTTAGGAAACCAAATGGTCCATGGATTTAATGGCTTGTGTCACTGAATCTGTTCTGATGAATTGTTGCAAGTGTTTTTATTTATTTATTTATTTAACTCAAGGGCCACAGTATTACTATTCAAATGTGAAGCACTGTCAAAGGTGTGATGGTTCAGTGGTTGAGCAGTGGAGGATGGTATCACTAGGTCACGGGGTCGATCCCAGCTGGCGGCATCTGGGGTGAGAAGGGTTAAGAGATAAAATTAAATTAAATTAAAAAAAAAAAGAATGTGAAGCACTTAATAACAAAACAACAAAGGGCTCTCCAAGAGTAAAGTGGTGGATTGTTCAAAGGTTATTTTGATTTTGGGTCCACTTGATTTATCATAGTAGACTTTGAGATCCATTTTGAAAACTACGAGTCTGGGGTCTAAAATGACATAGTCAACCTAGTTGTCTAACATAGAGTTTTTTTTTTAAAAAGAAAAAATCTTGATGAGCTCCTAATGGACACAATGAACCTTGAAATAATAAGTAAACGTATTTCGAAACGAGATTAATGGTGATGATGAATTTAAAAAAAAAAATTTCATCCCAATGCGTAGCAGAGGCAAAAGTTGAAGGCATAAAATCAGGTGCCCAAGCGACTGGTAATGAAGAAGCTAATGTGCCTAGTTTCACCGATGAACAAAAGGAGTCGATGAAACGAATCGACGTGGGCACAAGTAAGAGTAAGGTTACATGTGCTAGCATGCACGAATCGCTGTGGGCACAAGTGACGCCAACGACGCCCCACCCCGCCCCTTCCATTCTCCCTATGTTCTTTGTGACGCTGACGACCCCCACCCCGCCCCACCCCACCCCTTCCATTCTCCCTATGTTCTTTGTGACGCCAACGACCCCGCCCCACACCTTTCTTCTTTTCTACTCCCCCTTTTTGTTTACTGTGAGACCAACAACCTCCTCTTCCTCGCTGCTTGATCCATTTTCCACCATCGCCACCTGCAACCCCGATCTCTTTTGTCTATTGATAGAAGAATGCTTTTTAAAGTATTTTCTCTAGATGAATTTGTATGTCAAAGTCTAATATTGTATTTTATCATGAAATATTTTTAGAGATACATGAAAATTTTGACCCATTAATTTTTCTCAAGATACATGTTTGTATCTCGAGGTTTATTTGTAGTATTGTTTGAAGGGCATTTTGATAATCAACATGAGCCTTTTGACAGTCTAACGCACGTTGACTGCTAATCCAAGGGGAGATTGCAGTAGTGATTAATGCTGGGGGTAACCTCTAATTAACTATATTTAATAAAGGACAAATCCCAAATAACCCAATTTTTTTTTTGTAAACATATAATTTTACATTTGAAATTAATATTTGCTCCTTAGCTTTATATACCAATTTGATTTGTCCCCCATATATTTATATTTTGTGCTCCTACAAGGTAGCTTGTTCAAATTAAAAAAAAATTATGTTAAAATAATTAATTATTATATTATCATTCACTATACCAAAAATACCCATTAGCAACGGTTTGGAACCGTGGGGGTAACCAGTTGCCACGGCTTAGAGCCGTGGGCTGTAGAGGCGTCGCTAAATCACTATTAACGGCTACAAACCGTTGCAAAAATGTTAGCCACGGTTTTATACTCGAGGACGGTTGATGATTTAGCCATGGTTCTAAATCGTTGCAAAAATTTTAGCCATGGTTTTAAGCCGTGGCTAGGAATAGCCACGGCTTAAAACCGTTGCAAGTTATGGCCACGGTTCTAAGCCGTTGCAATAGTTTTAGCCACGGTTTTAAGCCATGGCAAGTTATGGCCACGGTTCTAAACCGTTGCAATAGTTAACCACGGTTTTAAGCCGTGGCAAATTTTTTTTTTTTTTTTTTTTTTTTGCTATCAAATGACTTTTTATTACATCTTATAGGTAAGTATAATTCTTGCATTAGGTAAGTAAAATTTAATATGACTTTTTATTAAATTTAAAAACAGCATTTACAACCTCTGATCAACAAATTCCAGCAATTGCTTTCAAGCAATTCATTACAACAGCAACATTTACAATTCATTACAGCAGAAATTTAGATCATTCACAATTCATTACAGCACGTGCATCAATTCAGATCATTCACAACCTCTGATCAGCAATTGTTTTTTCAGCAAATTCAATAATGCGCCCTTCTTCGTCAATTTTCATCAGACCAAATGCAATGGCACGTTGTTCATCCATTGGCAGCGCAGCAACAATGATGTCATCATTTGTTTCTCTATGAGCTTGAATAAACTTCACATAGTCCATACGGTATAGATGATCTCTAGCAAGAACCAAAAACTCCATCACATTGTGCTCTTCAAAGAGCCATAAATATTGTCTTACAACATCAGATGTTCCCTATAAATCATTAAAAACATGAATAAGATGGGGCTTCAATCATGAAGGACGTTTCAGATTGAGATTGCGCTCATAATGAAAGTTTAATTGACTGAAGTAAGAAACTCATTATAAATTGTACGTACTTCATAGGAGCCTAACTGAGCAAAACTGCGGAACAGAATGAACAGACTAAAAAGGAAAATGTAGTTGAAGCTCAACAGCCAAGAGATTGACAGACTATACCAAAGCCTAAGGCATTGAACAGCTCCTGAAGTTCCATAGGAACATTTTTAATCTAGTATACCCCTAAATAGGGCAATAAGCACCCTTATTCTGAAAAAGGGTGTGTGTGTTGCTTTTCCTAGTATAGGGAAGTATACTACTGGACAGTCAGTAAACATATGCTATAATAATGAGCTGAAATATTGAGCTGAGTCAGTTTTGCACTATGATGAGAGACGTTTGAAGAAAATGGAACTTGAATATGTAGGAAAAGGTAAACTGGCTAACAGACCAACTAGAAGCATCCGTTAGCCTGTTAAGCAAATTGTTAGGTTGGTCCATGTTAGGTTTGCTACTTCTATTCATGATGAATATGGGGAAGCCACTTGCATACAGGGAGCATGCATCTTTTGAACAAACAATGCTACATCCTTATAACATTTGAAAGGGAAAAAAAAAGTAAAAACAATTCAGACATAATAGCGTGCACATAAAGTATAAAAACAAATAAATTACAAAAGCACATAGCCACAAACTATGAAATCAATATGATTGATTGAAATCAGCATGATCCAAAAAAATACCTTAAAAAGCATATAAGGAGTTCCAGTTTCTATCTGTGCTTTCAAAATCTCAAACCAGAGATTCTGTGCAGATACAACCTTCTTTGTGAGGACATGTGTTTGGTAATAAAAAAAATGATGTGATATAGATGCAAACAACTGTGCTAGAAAATAGAAATGATGTTTCCATTGCTTTACCAGGTGTTCCACCAGAAAGAATGTTGCTTTCTTTTGGTTCAATACCAATAACCTGAAATGTGAAAGAATCAAATGAAATATGAACTATCAGTACCCATGTTAAGTAAATCAAACAGGAAATAAATGTTTAATGCAGTAACATTGTACTTCTACATCCCTCCATGATACCCATGTCATGCAACACATGATGGACAAGGGGATACGCCACCTGTCAGATATGTATGATTTTAGTTTTCTCATGAAAAGAATAGAAAAGGAAAATAACATGTTACCTTTACATTAGGGTTCTTCTTTTTCAGGAACTGACCAACCCCAGAAATAGTACCACCAGTTCCAATCCCTGCAACAAATATGTCCACTTTGCCTCTTGAAGTAGTGACTAGGAGTTGGAACAAACCAGCGCCTCTATAAAGATCTTAAACCTCCTGGGCTTCAGATGTAGCTTTGAGGCTGTGCAGCTGTGCTTTTCCAGTAAAGACCACCTGCAACATTATTTGTTTATTTACTGTATTTTTATTTTCTTACGAGGAAAGGAGCATCGCATATCAGCAAAGAAACAAAGATGAAAGTATGCAACTCCAGGCTAGCTGAAGTTAATCCAAAAACAGCACTTGTGCAGCATAAAAGCACACATAATATCTAAAAATAACACTTGTTAGCCAACATTCCAACAGCCTTTGTCGCAGCAATTATGTTTAAAGACGTGAAAGAACTACATAAGTGTGTTTACATGTGGAATTCCATAATATCGTTAGACATCACAAACATGCACCAATTTGATCATTGTCATAAGATTACTCTCTAAGACTAATGAGACATGCTAGGATATTGAGCCAACTACAGTATAAATAATGACAGCATCAACTCATTGCAGTTACGAGGTTTTCCACTTATTTGCCAAATTAGTTATCAAATGATCTGAAAGACTACGTCTTCAATTCACCTTGTATGTACACTGGCTCAGCTGGAAGCATTGTATGCCCACAACATCAAGGTATGACAACAATGAAGTGAAAATGCAGGAAATGCGATTTTCTTATTCCTATGTATGCATAATAAGAAGTGACTAAAAAGTTGCAATGCCAAAGCAAATTGAAACCTACAAAGGCATAGTCGCAATCACTTGCAGACTTGCTAAAGGACCTGCTAACCAACCCAAACTTGCAGAATACCATCCAGAGATTTTATTGATTGCTTCAGCTGCATCAAAACCAACAGCCTTTGCAACATCAGCTGGCTGAGGAGCAGATACATGCTCAAACTTAACACCGGAGTCTCTTTCAATCCTAGAAATGTTTGATCGCCTCGGATCATATAACATCACAGCAACCCCAGTATTCCCTGAAAAGGAAACAACCAAGTTAGTGGGTCGACATTTTAAAATAAGAAGAATGTAAAGTGTCGAAACATTAAGTATACCTGCTCTGCCCGTGCGTCCAAAACGATGGATGTAGGCTTCCACATCGCGTGGCGGTTCACACTGAAAAATGATATTGTTAAGGGATGAAATTTTTTTTTACAAAAGATCAATATATAACACAATCGTACACACCTGAATGATCAACTGCACATCATTGATGTCCAAACCCCTAGCTGCCACATTTGTGGCCACCCATGTCATGAACTTTCCAGACCTAAATCCAGAAAGTGTGACCTACAAAGAATCACCCAATTATTAAATTGTTTATAAACACTGTTACACATATACCAATAGAAAAATAGTGTGCAAAAGGCCGGGGAGGCATTTCAGACAAGCTAATATCTGTGATAGCATCATCTTTTCGTTGATCGTTCTGGGTGCGGTAATGAGACGACAATGAACCATCACCACGTTGCTGCATTGGGGAAGAAGGCTCGCTCTCCCAATGATCTTGATTGGTGTTGGATCTTCTTGGAGATGTTTGCAGACTAGAGGCTTCACTACGGTAGTAACGTAATAGGTGGATTGGAGAGGTGTCGTGTGTAGGAGTTGTTGGCCTACTTGACATCGGTGTCACAGTTGCTGACCGACGGTTCTGTTTGATTTTCTTCCTAGCTTTATGGTGCCAGCTTCTCAGCGCTGTGGCAACTCTGTCATTGAAGATTGTAGGCTTCATTGTAGAACCCATCTATTTGTACAAATTTTCATTAAAAATGGTGGTTAGAATCTTGAAATGTTCGACAAAAATGAAGGTTTAATTTAGACAGGTATTAATGTGGTCTTTGATTTCTTACCTGCGTGACTAATGCATAGAGAGGAAGAGTTAAGTAGCTACATAGGAATTGTATGAGCACCCTGATGAAAACAATTCCAATGATGGTCTAGTTAGCTAAATTGTGATAGTATATGATTGCAACGACCTACTTGAATATAGTGCTAATTTGGCAAATGTTATTACGTTATATTATAGTTTAGACTCACCCCATTGTGATCCTGATAATAACAGATGCTTACAATCAATGGGATAAAGGGTAGCCACAGATAAGCATACCATTCTGTTCATCACAAAATACACAAGGAACAAAATTAGGCCCATATGATGACAGTGACAAAAGGCCCATAGCAAGTATTTATGCAACTTACCATCGGTGTTGAAGAGCAAGAACAGCACTGCTATGAACCAAATTACTGGACTGATTCCTACAACAACTTTGAAATCTTCTTCAAGTGATCTGTTGATGTATTTCAGAAAATCAAATTTATTCGCGCTTTGGGGGGCCAAATGTGCCTGTCAATCACAAACAACATCTTTTACTCAGTAAATCTATAAAATTCGTACAAGTAACTCACTTTTACGAAGGATAGGACTTACCATTATAAATCCATGTCTCAGAGTCAAATAATCGACCTTGAGGACAGATCGAAAGAACTGTCTAAAGAAGCATGCCTGAAACAATAAGCAACCTGCTGTTAGCTAACTAGATTAATCATTCATGCTTATAATAATTGGACTTATTCATGAAGCATGAAGCAGTCATGGCTATCCAATTTAAGAATGGTCTCCAATTTGTTGATTCACAAGTCAAACTCTGTCTTTTTCAATCTATTCGGAGCGGATTGCAACTTTTTTCAATAATAAATTAGGTGAGTTGTACACTTGATGCGTCAATAATTAAAGCTATAGAAAATTAAGCAGACATTGTAGTCAGCCTACCCAAAATGAATCAAATTTAAACTAGATGTGTCTAATAATATAACCCGGGCGTCACAGATACTTGAACACATTCATATTTAAGTAGGCAAAATTTGTTATATCTTCACAATTCATTTATCTTATGGGATTGAATCAAATCAAGGCACTATACATCATTATACTTTACAGAATTTAATGGAAAATGCATAATAGTGTTGAATTCATAATCAGAGATATTATTTAACAAAAGAAAACATGGTTTGATTCTTACAATCCAAAGGAGAACGGGTGACTTGCTCCAGGAATTCAAGTGCCTTCTCCCGAAGGATGTGTCTCTAGCAAATCTAAACCTCTCCGGATCTGTAGCACAAATATATTTTAGTACATCTTATCTAATACCATTGGAGTAATTCACACATTTATTAATTAGTAGACATTCTTGCATATGTTGCACCTTTTTTTTTTCTATTCAAAACGAATTAATAACTCGACAATTTTGATAAATCTATCAATCTTTGAAACATTCAATTACCATGTGTATACTGATACTCCACTGTTCTTGTTTCTTTTTCCCAGGCTTTCCATTTTTTAATCTGCAATATTCATACAAACCGATTAAAATAATTATACACTTGTCACTTTATCCATTGAGAGAATACGATGGCAGTGTTGAGATTAAGTGATCCTCTAGCTAGCAAGCATAATTTTCGTGTAAGAAAATAGGGAAAATGGAGATGAGCATTTAATATAGGACGTACCTTAAGCCTGCCCAAAGCCATTGTAACAACACAATAGAGGACATGTGAAAGAGCTAACAAGAAGATGAAGATGTGGAGCTCGTGTATTCCATCAGTTGATATAAATGGCACTTTTCCCTGCATCCAAATTAACACACCCTAACCCGTATAGGACTTTCCAATAAAAACAATTAACATATGATCTAGAACAAAAACACAAGAATGACAACTGTAAAATGAGGGATGCATAAAATAGCTAGAAACAGAGGATGAATGCACTAGCTACATAAGGGCATTTCATTGCATATAAGCCAGAGTCCGAATATTTAAGTTGCAACACTATCTGTAAAAGAACCAATGTAAGAGAAACGAGGAAACAGCAATTCAGAAATTCAAACAAACCTGAATGGCCCTGTTGGCATAATAAGCAGTGTTCTAAAAATCGGTCTAGGCGGCCGCCTAGGCGCTAGAAGGTGGAAAACCGCCCAGATTAATGCCTGGGCGGGCAGTCTGGGCGGTTCTGGGCAGTCTGGGCGGGTCTAGGTGGGTCTGGGCGGGGTCTAGGCGAGCTAGGCGGGGTCTAGGCGGTCTGGGAGATTTTTATATTTTTATTTTTATATTTTTATATTTTTATATTTTTTTTATTTTTTAATAAGGTTGATTGTGTTCTTATTTTATTTTTCTTTCCTATTTTTTAGAAATAAACTATTTAATTGTTTTTTATTCAGTATATGTCTAAATGTAGCGAAGGATGATTACTTAATGGAATTCTCAAAGGATCTGCCGGTACCAATTTTACTAATGTAGATTTTATCAAACATAACTGAGGTTATTCATGCAATTTGAAGAAAAATAAAAGAGTACACAAATTCAAATTTATATAAAGTACCCATCATGACCAACTTCAGTCATTTGAGTTTTAATAAATTTTGTTCATGATTGTTAATTTTTCATGTTTTTAAATTTTGCATATGTATATTGACATTAAATTGGATGTAATTGATAAGGTATTATGCTTAACTTTTGTAAATTATTAAAGTTATAATACAAAACCTAAGACCGCCTAGGCCCCTGGGCGCTAGGCACCTGCTTGCCGCCCGCCCAGCGCCTAGCGATTTTTAGAACACTGATAATAAGCACACCATTTTCTTTCAAATTGTTGCAAAGCTTATCAACTGCGATGTTTGAGCCCTCCAAAACATCAAAAAATATTTGCCAGTACAAAAAATGAACATATCACTTTCCATGGACAATGTAATCCGAACAAATTATGAGACGTGCTGATGGAATAGCCCATATTCATTCCACTGGATCATAAATTCAGAAAACTTTAAAAAATAAACTGTAAAGGAAACCTAAAGGAACCTGAAACTCAATTTTACAAGCTTAAAGTCTAGGCTTGTTCCCTTCAAGTTTGGTTTCTGACTTGGTTAGAACAATATATAGAACTTGGCAAAAAAATATCAGATTAGCCAAGACTAACATCAAGTTGCATATAGCAACTCATTTAGTACTTTTAATATGAGAAACAAAGTGACTGTGTTTTACATTTTTTTATATATTGATACTTACTATATTTGTCTCTACGGAATCTGTATCTACTCTTAGCCCTTTGATTTTGTTCACTCCATCTGTAAAAGAAAAGGAAAAAAACACATTTTTCAGTTGCAAAACATAAGTGATGCTGAAATTGGAGGATATGTAAAGGAAATTTACATTCCACAGCAAAAGCGATACCTGAAAATGGAACTTATGATAAGAACTGGCACTAGGTAACTGATGAAACAGAAAATACCTGCTTCCTGATGATGTTAAGGCAGACATATTCAAGCAGTTTGGGTCTTAATAGGTACGCTTTTGAGTATTGTATTTCAGGTGTGAGGTTTGTAAGATTTTAGAATGATTATCGGTATTTATAGAGCATTGAATTAAACGTAGAAAGAATAGTCAGGACAAGCTAACTTGTAAGTAACACGGAATGACATTGGAGTGGAGGGATTCCTCAAACACTCCATTAGTGTCTCATAACCCGAGAGAAGGTGTTAAGTGTCAACAAGTCAATATTACTATATTAGTAACTAGACTAGCAACAAGGATTTGAAATACAGGAAAGCAAATATAATATTATCAATAAGGATTGGTTATCCCGCCTGGAATTCCATTTTCATCATATCCTTTTCTCCTCGGTCTATAATTGTATCAAAGTGATGATAAAAGAGAAAAGTAAAAGAAATTTGTATCAAAAGCGCACCTCATATGGTTCCTGACTTGTCACAAAAAATGTGTCAAAACCAAATACTTGGTCCCTTAAAATGTCAAATGTTTCTTTGGAATCCTGACTGGCTCACCAAGTTGCTATCATTATTTGCAACATATTAAGAAAACAAATATAAAAAATGTGAACAAAGAAAACAACATGAAACCACAAATAAGCATGTGACTAGAGATTTAAAAAGCATGAGATAGCCCAATCTTAGTCACCTTCAGACCTGGCAAAGGAGATCCACTGACAACTTCTACATTGTTTCCCTCCTGTTGCAAACAGAAATATACCATTATTAGGTTCATCATCATCATCATCAAAGCCCATTCCCGAGATTTAATATACCATCTTTAGGTTATGAAAACAAAAATTATTTTGAATACAAACAAAGCATGGTAATGCAAAAAAAAACTAAATCTCAGTGTCCTATCATCTGAAACTGATTTGTTTTCCATGATTTTCAGTTTCAATTCTAAAGTTTATCTGATTACTTAGATAGATAAAATGGGTGCTTTGTTGAATGAAAAGAACTTAGCATAGGTTCCTTTCCACAACACTTGCTCATATTAGTCTAATAAACATGTCAACTGTGGGTCATCCAATGCCTTTAGAACCATCAATGCATTCCATAATGGACTCGTGCAAGTTTTCTGTAGGAACTCATGCAAATCGACTTCTCATATTGGAATTTGCATTATTGGTCTTCATAATGACATGATATGGAGTTGGCATGATTATTGATTCCAATTAACCTTTAGAAAAAATATACTTCTTCATCCTCATATACTTCTTTATATGTGTATAAAGAAAAGTGCAATAAAAATTCATCCGGGAACTCTTTTCAAAAGTTTTTGGCTGGCTTGAGTACACATTTAAGGAAGCCCCATTTGTTCCCTTGATAGGGACCAATGGGGTTTTCATCCATACATCTCTTTGTCTGAATGAAATATTCAAGGCCAAGAATCCCAATTAAACTTTCATTTTTATGGATTTTATGAGACATTTTATTTCCATATGCAAATATCCATAGAACACAACATATTCCATGAAACCATGAAGTTCAACACCACTTACCTATAGTGGCAAGCAGACCTTCTGTTATTTCATGTCCTGTTTGTGCTAGGGAAATTAACTGTCAATTATCACAAAGGTTGATAAATGCCACCTTAAAGTTAAATAAATATGTAGACAAAAAATAAATGAGTGGAAATGTGAACCTGCATTGCGGCAATGAACTCTTTGAAACTGAGAAACCCTTGTCTCTTGGAATCAACAATAGCCCATACCTTTGGAACAACCATTTTTCTAATTGTTATTACAAAAAGTGAACGAATATGGGATAATACTAGCAGAGTCTCTTACTACACAATTGTATTGTATGTAGGCTGAAAAAAAAGTAAATACAATCAAATAAACAATAGCCCAATCATCAGTAACTTTGGCCATAACATGAAACTGATAATATAAAGTTGTTCAAGAATTAACACATGGGTCTGATGAAGTTTGATTTAATCCAATTTTTGATCGTTAATGCAAGTACAACTACAAGATCATAAATCCTATGCTTCTATCTCAAACTCTTCAAGTATTTACCAATAAAAATATCATAATACAGTACAAGAGAAGAGAACCCATTCATGACTACCATCACTTAGATTCTATAATTGTAGCAAAAGCAACATTTTTCCATCATCAACGATAGGGTTTTCCATCTGACTACTTCAGTAACAGTCAATGAAGACAATATAATAAAAGAGAAACCTCCACCATCACTAAGCTGAAACCTAACAACAAATCGAGCATAAGAAGCTCCTATGTAGCTAGATGAGGGGTAAACATCGATAGGTCTCAAATGAACAGAAAACGACACATTTCTGCTCTTGCAGCAAACGAAAAGGTCCATCAAACTTTAACATAGTAATAATGAAACTCTATCTATCAAGCATATTGAATCATCATTTCAGATGTTTCAATTCGATAACAAATACTTAAATCATTAGTATTTAAATACACAAACTTCAAATTTACAGCTAAACTAATCAGAAACTGATAAACAAAACCTAAAACGACAACTTGAGATCAAAAGCCCTAAACGAACAAACCTGCTTGAGTTCAGACCGGGAGAGGTTGGAAAGAGCGAAGAACTTGGTCGCATCGCTCCCCGTAATGTGTCCATCTCCATCTGCAAACAAACACAAATCAATCAAACGAGTTCTACAGACATCTAACCACAACTTGTACCAAGAAACAGAAGAGTAGAGAAGTTGAATGAATGAATGAATGAATGAATGAATGAATGAATGAATGAATGAATGAATGAATGAATGAATGAATGAATGAATGAATGAATGAATGAAGGAACCTGAATAGATTAGCCGCAGGTGCGGAGGATGCGAGAGAAGAATTGGAGAGGAGGTGAAGAGGATTCGAGTGAGGAAAGCTCCTTGAGCTTGCGATTGTGTATGGCGTTGGAGACTTGGCTTTCGTCCAAAACCCTAGCTATCTTCACTGTCAATTCTTGCTGCATCTCCTCTTCTTCCTTCTCGAAACCTGCATCTCCACTGTCAACACAACAACAAGCAGCGAATGTAGCAACAAAGCTAACGATCCGCTCGGCGAAGGAAGTCCGTTGCTGGAAATCGAAGAGAGGAATTAGGGCTTTGGAGAAGGCGGAAAAGAATTGGAGAGGAGGTGAAGAGGAGTCAAGTGAGGAGAGCTCCTTGAGCTTGCTCTTTTTCCCCAATTTTTTTCGCGAAATTTAAAGCGCGAAACTTTTGGAACCAGACCGCGAAACTCTCTCCACACATACGCACGTGCAAAACACATGTGTTTAGGCACGGTTTTAAACCGTTGGCAGTTCAAAACACGTTTGTGCCCACGGTTTTAGCCCGTTGCCCATTATAGCCACGGTTTTTAGCCGTGGCAAATGAACCCACGGTTTTAAACCGTGGCCATGGGGTAGTGATTATAGCCACGGTTTTAAACCGTTGGCAGTTCAAAACACGTTTATACCCACGGTTTTTGGCCGTTGACCACGATATCCACGGTTACTGGCCGTGGCAAATAAAGCAACGGCTTAGAACCGTGGCCATCTACGTGTAGCTAAAAAGGCCTTTTGGTGTAGTGATTAATCACTATGATTCATCACTCCACACCCCTTCAACAAAAATCCTGACTGTTTCACTGTGTGCCAGTTCTCGCCCTTGTCCTTCTTGCGATGTCTATGTACATCAGCATGGCAATGTGTAATCCACGGAGATTCCAGAGAGGTGAGGTGTTGCAGCCACCCTGGAAGCTTTCTCAGATTTTCACAATCCAATACTTTCAAAGATTTAAGCATAGTAAGATGTTGGATCCAATCTGGCAAAGCTATCAACTTATCAAGCTTTCAAGGAATAAACTTCTAATGGAATTGAGATGCTGAAAATTATCCTCCATTGAAAATTCTAATCCTCGACTGTATTGAAGAGACGATTTCTGGATAGATGTTAGGTACTGCAGCCCTTCAGAATTTAAAATCTAATTTTGTAGATTGGGGAAAAAATGCTTATGACTAACCCTGCCTCGTCAAGTTCAGCTCCCCCTGCTTGCTGCAATGGCCTTTACAAATATATTACGAAGATCCTAAACATTACAATGAAGTGCACTCAAGTTAATGGTGAGCCATTGCCAATGAACTTATATGTGCAGATTAATACTGGTACTGGCACTGTTATATTTACTCAGACGTGTAATGTGCAGTCATTTTCTCATCCATGCCTAGTTAATAATGGCATAATCAAAATGATCCTAAGAGCTAGCATTCAAGTCATCACTCCATATGCTTCAAAGCAGTGGATGTAGAATTACTGTATTCGCAAAGATTTTATAGACACTAGGAATTGTATTTCATTTGCTGCAGTGGGGTGCAAAACTGTCTGTGTTTGTTGTTTAATAATCTTTGATGAGGATTTTAACAGCTTTGGTTTGTGGTATTATAGATATCCATTGGATGTGAATGTGGAGAGGGCAGAAGATTTTCTCCCACAAGAAATTACTGCAATTAACACATGATCCTGCTAATTGTAGAAAAAAATACTTCAATTTGTTGTATTTGATTCATCCCCCCAATAGGGGTATATATACAATAAGGTTTCTTGTCTTACAAGAAACAATATTACAGAATATAGAAACTAAGTTACCTAAATATGAATTTAGAATATCCTAATATATATATATATATATATATATATATATATATATATATATATATATGTTTCTATAATCTATAATTAGAATATACAGCTTTCTATACTCCCCCTCAAGTTGGTGCATAGATGTCTATCATGATCAACTTGTTAACTGAGCTGTCAAACACTTTCTGAGATACCCCTTTAGTTAAAACATCAGCTAATTTCTCCTCTGAGGTTACAAATGGAAAGCGAATAACTTTCTTGTCAAGATTCTCTTTAATAAAATGGTGGTCAACCTCCACATGCTTTGTTCGATCATGCTGAACTGGATTATGTGCAATCTGAATGGCAGTTGTATTATCACAATGTAAATCCATAGGCCTTTGTAGCTTGAAACCCAATTCCTTCAGGACATTACGGATCCACAACATTTCACAAACTCCATGTGCCATACCTCGAAATTCAGCTTCAGCAGTTGATCTAGCAACAACTTTCTGTTTTTTACTACGCCAAGTTACAAGGTTCCCACCAACAAAAGTGAAGTACTCTGATGTAGAGCGCCTATTAGTTTTATCACCAGCCCAATCCGCATCTGTGTATCCAACAACTTCCAATTCATTTTTTCAAACAATAATCCCTTACCAGGCCATCTTCAAATATTTCAAGATACGAAAGACTGCATTCATATGCTCTTCACTAGGACAATGCATAAACTGGCTAACAACACTTACAACATATATAAGCAATGTCAGGTCTAGTATGAGAAAGATAAATTAACCTTCCTACAAGACGTTGATACCTCCATTTATCAGTAGGGACTTGATCAAGAAGAATAGCAAGTCCATGATTCATCTCAATGGGTGTCTCTATTGGTTTGCAGTCCAACATCATTGTTTCAGCGAGCAAATCAAGAACATACTTCCTTTGTGAAAGTGAAATCCTTTTCTTCGACCTTGCAACTTCAATACCCAGAAAATACTTCAGTTGCCCGAGATCCTTCATTTCAAATTCCTTCTTCAGATACTTTTGCAAATCATTTATTTCTTTCGGATCATCTCATGTAACGATCATGTCATCAACATACACAATTAAAGCTGTAATCTTACCATTCTTGTGTTTTATAAACAAGGTATGGTCATATTTGCTTTGTTGGTACCCAAAAGCTCTCATGGACTTCGAAAATCTTCCGAACCAAGCTCTTGGAGATTGTTTCAGGCCATACAAAAACTTCTTCAATTTACACACCTTACCAGCGTCTCTTGGGTTATTCTTCACGCCTGGAGGCATATCCATGTACACTTCTCCTCCAAATTTCCATTGAGAAATGCGTTCTTCACATCAAATAGATGCAAGGGCCAAATTTTATTTGCTGCAAGTGAAAGTAAAATTCGGATAGTATTAATCTTCGCCACAGGTGCGAAAGTCTCCTCATAATCAATTCCATGGGGCTGTGTATATCCCTTGGCAACTAATTTTGCTTTGTATCTATCAATAGTTACATCTGCATTAAGCTTCACATTAAACAACTAACGACGTCCTACAATCTTCTTTCCAACAGGCTTGTCTACTACCTCCCAAGTGACATTCTTCTGAAGAGCTTCCAATTCTTCATTCATTGCTGTTGTCCATTTTGGATCCTTCAATACGTCCTGCACGTTACTAGGAATAGATACAGTAGATAATTGATTAATAACAAGTGCATGTGACTCATAAATCCTATGGTTAAACATAAAGTTAGCTATAGGGTATTTAGGTTGGGCTTTGATGTCTGGTTCATATTACTTTTTAGGAACTCCCTTAGTAACCCTTTGTGATTTTCTAGGTTCAACACTTTCTAACATAGAAGACTCATTAGAGTGTAAAGATACCTGAGGTGGATCATTCTGGGCGAGATCTTCAGTTGCTGATGTAGAAGGGGAAATGTTGTGTGTGTGAGTTTCAGATACATTTTGATCATTCTCTTCTGTCTCATGAGGGAACTGATCGCTAGGAACTAAGTGGTCAATTGTCTGCCCATTGGAAGTGTCTATCTCTCAAGACAAGTCATTTGCTGCTGCTGCGGGAACAGTTTCTCCTGTTACAGGAACTTCAAATTGTTCCTCCAAGTGTTCCAATGCTTCAAAGACATCAATAGAACGAAGATTCCTTTCACTATCGCTCTCCCCCTGAAGGGAAGACTGGGAGACTCCCCCTGAGTAATATGGCTCAGATTCATGGAATGAGACATCAAAAGATATATGAATTCTGTCAGTGAGCGGGTCATAACACCTGTACCCCTTTTGGAGATCTTCATAACCCACAAAAATACATTTCGTCGCACGGGGATCAAGCTTGCTCCGGTGTGCTTTTGGTATGTGGACATAGGTTGTGCACCCAAACACTCAGGGCTCCAAATTAGGCATAGATGGGATGGACAAAAGTGTATGAAGCTTCTGATGAGGATTCTTGAACTCAATTACTCGTGAGGGAGTACGGTTGATAATATATACTGCAGATTTCACTGCTTCACCCCAATAGGATCGAGGTACATTCATGCCAAACAGGGAAGTACGAACAACTTCCAACAACTGTCTGTTCTTTCGTTCTGCTAAACCATTCTGTTGAGGAGTATCAGTATTGGAGGTTTGATGACGAATTCCATTTGACCGGCAAAATTCAGATATAGGACCATTGACAAACTCTCCACCATTGTCAGATTGAAACACTCTGATGGATTGTTGGTACTGTGTCGCCACCATTTTGTAAAAATCAGTAAACCTTCCAAATACCTCACTCTTTCGTTTCAGTAATGACACCCAGGTCATCTGAGTGCAATCATCAATAAAAGATACATAATATCGAGCTCCAGACGAAGAAGGAATTTTTGCAGGACCCCAAACATCTGAGTGAATTTTCAGAAAGGGAACAAGACATCTATGAATACTTGGCGAATATGGAATACGGTGGCTCTTGGCCAGTTCACAAATGTCACAATGAAATTCGGAATCACTAACAATCGAAAACAAATGAGGTTGCAACTTCTTAAGATAACGAAAAGACAGATGTCCTAAACAACGATGTCGTAACCTTACTACCTCCTTCGCCTTATCGACCCTAATGACCTGATTAGCTTGCCCCAAAAGATTCTTGCATTTCTCTCCCGTCTCTGTTAGATCCAAGTAGTACAGTTTCCCTTTCTAACACCATAACCAAGAATCTGCCGAGTCAGAATGTCCTGAAACACACAGAAAGATGGATAGAACGTCACAATACATGCAAGTGTTCGAATAATTTGATAGACAGACAAGAGGTTATAAGATAGGGATGGAACAATTAAGACGGATTCAAGAGTTAGGGTATCAGATAACACAATGGAACCTTCGCCGCTAACCAGAGTTTGAGTACCATCCGCAGTACAGACATCATTTTGAGAGGAAGCTCTAAGATTTACCACAAGGCTAGGGTCATTTGTCATATGATCAGATGCACCTGAATCAATTATCCATGTATTATTCAAAATAACTTTATCATTCATACCTGATTGTGCTACATTAGCAAAAGAAGATTACATGGTGTGATCGACTAATGGTTGGGTTGTGAATAGCATAAAAAACCTTTTTTTTTTACTTCAAAACCTAATTTCCCTGCTCTGTTGCTCTGCAAAACCAAAAACCCAATCCAATGGCCTCAGCGATATGATGAAGCGGTGGAAGTCGATGGGGCTCGATCGTAGATCAGTCTCCTCACGATCCGATTCAGACTCCGACAGTGATTCAGTTGGTTGCGATTTGTGAAGAAGAGATTGCTGCAATACCACTCTTCTTTGCTGTGTTGGTCTCTGGTTGGTGTGTGAAAGACGACTATGTGGCTGTCGTGATGGATGTGGCGAAGAGGAGACACTATTGGTTGAGGGCAGAGACAGAGGAGATTCAGATCGAAGAGACGATGGTCTCTGTTAATGGCATGAAGAGTAGTGGCGATGGGGTTTATGATGGCAGAGGCTGCAGGTTTTGATCGAGATCTCCAGTTTGGTGAGTTCGATTGCCTGGAACTTGATTGTCGGCAATTGTAACTTGATTTTGGTCTGCAAGAAATTGATAGTGAATGATTGGAACTTGGTTTTGATTGATTGTGGTTTCGACAATTGATTGAAGGTGGAGCAAATCGACCAACCTGGACGGCGGTCGGTGGTGAGATGGTTTGTTGTGACAGGTTGTGAAGAATTTGATTGGTGATGGAGGGCGATGAAGATGGGGGTCTGTGCGAGATTGGCGTCCTCCGGGATTCGGGATTCAAAAGAAAAAAAATATGCAAAACAAGTTGAAAGGTTTGAACCTGCTCTGATACCATGTAGAAAGAAATACTTCAATTTGTTGTATTTGATTCATCCCCCAATAGGGGTATATATATAATAGGGTTTCTTGTCTTACAAGAAACAATATTACAGAATATAGAAACTAGGTTACCTAAATATGAATTTAGAATATTCTAAATATATATATATGTTTCTATAATCTACAATTAGAATATACAGCTTTCTATACTAATAGCTCCGTGGCGCTGGTGGTATAATCGTGGATTTGAGAGGATGGAGTGGTGGCGTTGGTTTAGTTGTAGGGATGGGAGGGTGGGATGAAAATTTTATTTTTGTTTTATTTAATCATATCATTAGTTTCATTTTGAAATATATGTTTTTATCTCGAGGTTTATTGTGTCCATTAGTCTTGTTTTAAAAAATCTGGACCTTTCATTTTATCAGGGCAAAATGACCATATTAAAAATCTTTGTTAGATCAACCTATGCCATTTTGGACCTCGGACTTTGATAGTTTTCAAAATTGACCCAAAATCCATTGTGATAAATCAAATGGATCCCAAAATCAAAATAACCCTTGTTTTTACTTGATAAATTTTTTGAGAACTTGGTGAATTAAGCCAGCTGGTTGGCTGCATATGGAATTTGGCAATCTTCCTGTTGAGTGTAAGGTCGTCACATCATGACCTATCATATGAAATGGTATTATATGGACGTTTAGAGGAGGTCATGCAACAATGCGACATGGACAAGTGGTTACACTCACATGGCTCTCTCTCCATTAGGGAACATTATATATCAATCCCACTTTCTATCATCTCATAATAATCCAACTTTAAAGAAGAAGAAAAAAAAAAAATCCATCCCTTTTTTTCTACTTTGTCATTCATTTCTTAATACCATTATTAATCGATTTAACTCGTATTTGATTAGCTAAATTAATTAGTTCCAATGAAGTACTTACAGAGAAGCAGCAAGCACCTCCTCCTATCTTCCATTACCTTACGTACCTAATCTTTGCATCCTAGCTAGCTAGTTTTTCATTAATTTCTTCTCCATGTAACTCCTCCTTTACTTGGTCAAATTGGTTAGGAATTTTCATTATGATCACTTGTAACAAAATCCACTATTAAACTCCATCAAGAGTGAAAACTGTGAGATTACAATGCAATTTCCGTCATCATTCAATATGTCAATTAACAATCAGCGCTGCTGCTGCGAAGACTGGAGTTGTAGTGATAGTGAAAAGTGTATAATTTTTCTTGAATCTGATTGCTCATTAACTTATCAGCTACAAAGTAATCAGATTATGAAAAGCATATGATCCCTTTCTTGCATGTGTTTGTTATATATGCACCGGCCCTTTCTTGTTGGATTGGTTTCGGAATAGCTTCATCCCTACCTAGACGACCCAATCATTTAACAGCAAATAACACTGTTCCTTGATAAGTATAATTTTTTTTTTTTTTTGTTTTTGGCTAACTTGGTTCCTAAGACCAAGGAAGTGAAGTTTGTACGGACAAACCTCATGAGGTACATCACAACTGTACACGGAGTTGGGATATTTGGGGCATGATATACTATACATATACAGCTCGCCAATAACATAAAGAATCACTCTCACTACGATGGGGATGTGCCCCCACATACTTAAATTCTTAAATTCACGGACTACGTGGAAGGAAGGAATGAGACGTTGAATAATAGCAAAACTTTTAAGTAATCATTTTGTGTCGGTGGATTCTGAATATTATCTTCTTCTTCTTCTTCTCCATTCAACATGAATATTATAATCTTTTATCTTCCATTTAAATTGAGTTGATGTAAAGCCAGGGTGCTTGAACTCGCTTTCTTCTTCATTAAATTGTGGAACTTTGGTATATGCAGTGAGTGAGGTCCGTATTTACTAGTTTAACTCCAATAATCAAGTATCAACATCCTACACTAACTGAAACAGAGGCAGGCAATTATTGTTCCATTGTATTTTGTGTTAGTTAGTTATGTTGGTGTTAAGAGACCACACCCTGACTTATCTTCTTTACTTTATCAACAATTATTGTGTCCATGGCCTACTTTAATGGAGAAGGGGACTCGATTGTTCTTGATGCATTAGACATGTCAGCATCGGAAGACCCCTCTCAAATTTCATTAAAGGTGCCTTGGTTGAAATGTTGGGAATACGAAAAACAAATTATGAAAAAATATGTTAGGGCGAGTTCGAATTTTTGCAATAACAGTGGAAAATACATGAGTTGGAGAAAATTTTCCAAGTCATGTTTTGCAATCAAACACTTAAAAAGTTAATGCACTTGAGAAATACGTAATTGTTTGTATTTATTGTGGAGCACATCATGACCGCACACATGTTAATGTTAATAGAGAGTTGTTTAATTGTCATCACACGGTTCATATGTTCATTACTTAAGTCATCTGGTTATAGTAGTGATTCCGTTATTATGATTCCACTCAAGGCAATGCTGCAAAATGTTTAGGTAAGTTGGTCTAAATGGTGAAATTAATGGGAAATCGTGTTAGAAAGAATTTTAACTACAATGCAAAGCAAGAGTGGTCAAGACGGATCTAGGTTCACTCGATTATTATTAGAATGTCAATATATTCATTGGTTAGATTAGCAAATATATGTGTGTTGTATTTGTTGTACATTTTTTGATTACCTAGTGATGCAGTTATTTTTCACTATCTGCTTTGACCTAGTCAT
Source organism: Berberis vulgaris (assembly GCA_963556465.1). Taxonomy (NCBI): domain Eukaryota; kingdom Viridiplantae; phylum Streptophyta; class Magnoliopsida; order Ranunculales; family Berberidaceae; genus Berberis; species Berberis vulgaris. Next base: position 54,518,594 of record OY747126.1, read on the forward strand.
GCTGACATGCACAAAGAACACACATGAGCCACACACCACCATTGTGGTGGTTGATGGCACTCCGATGCTAGACAGGGATCTGAAGAATGTGCAATGCTTGAAACAGGAAATTTGTCGCGTACCTTATAGCTTACCAACCTCATGTCTTATTTATAGTGCAAGAGTCCTAGTTCGACCAGACTATCGATGGCGTAGTTTAAGAAAGAGATCTTCGTGAAGATCCTTCTCTAATTAGGAATTGTGTTGTAGAAGAGAATTTCCCTATTAGCCCTGTGTTCATAGATATGCGGGAGATGATTTCCAATCTCAGGGTAATCCGTAAGAGAAAGTTTCCCTGTGTGATATGTACCTAGTACTTGCTTATTAGTTGGAAGCGGAGAGCTATTGTAATTGCCTATCTGAAGGCGATCATCGAGATACTTGCCTTTGCATGGCTTACAGGTATTGAGGATAGCTATGAGACGCATGAGCTTATCAAGCCGTAAGAGTTTGAGTCCGTTTGGCAAACTGCATTGGGCGGGCGTAGAACCGCTTGGGTTGGGTCAGTGTTGGGCTGACGCTCGGGCTCGTAATTCCTCGAGATCATTATGACACGTATATGGCTCGGGGCTGTGACCGTTTTGGTGTATCATCAGCTACTCCCCTCGAGTCAGTGGGCTATCACATCAGTTCGCTAAGTCATCTCTTGAAAAGATACGCCGCTCATGATGATTGAGTTTGAATCGTTACTTGAGCCGCGCGATGCATTTATTGAACGTGCGTTGGTTCAGTGGAAAAGACGTGGGAACCTAATCCGTATTTAGGTCATCCGTTGTGCGGAGACAAACTCTTTTATTTTATTTGCTTTTAAAGATATTTCTCTGTTCATCTTTTGATTGAAAAAAATTGTTCATCTTCTTCATGGTTCAACAAAACCTTATGATGACGCAACCTTGGCCAGGGGCCTTGAGTTTTTTGAAGACATGTTGCTTTCTAAATCTGGCCTTGCTGAAATCCGTACGAAGTTTGGGGTCCCTAAGGACCTGCCATTGTCTGTTCTGATGGGCGACCAGACGCTAATGTCGCTACCGATAGGGTTCATCTACTTGCACCGCGGGATGCTCCAGATCGGAATACGTTTTTCTGTCCTGGATGTGATTTGGGACATCTTGGACTTCCTTGGAATTCCTCTAGCCCAATTGGGGCCTAATGGATACAAGATCATTCTTCTTATTCTGATTAGGGCGAAGGAAGCTGACGTTCGCGTGACTCCACGAGTGATCTAGTTACCGACTTCTCCTCGGTTGAAGAATAACATTGTTTGTAAAATGATGTTGCAGGCTTGCTTTGCGAATCTGCCTAATGACTTCAAGTTCTGACAGAAGTATTGCTTCTTGACCTCTGCGAATTCAAAGTACTTCAAGTTCAAGGGTCGTTCGCTTCAGCGAGAGTTCAAGCCACTTCGTAAGTACAACTTTTTCTTCTGATTCTGTTGCACTCGATTGCATGCTAATCGTCGCTTTTGTTTCTTAGCAGGACGGTTTCCCACTACTCCTTTTATCCTAGAGGAGCAAAACACTATGGAGACATTTCATGACTTGTCAATGCAGAATGTGGTGGACGTCATATGCGTCCCCAACTTCATTCACGGTAGGCTATGGAACAACTGGCATGTGGTCCCCACTATTTAAAGGATGTCGTGAGTTAAGTTTGAAGATGGGGCCCCATCTAGGAGAGGAAGGCCGCTAGGGCCCAAGATCTTGTTTTGTCTAACACGGAGGAGCCGTCTGAGATGGTTGCCTCCTTTGTGAGTCCGAAGAGGTCCCACATTAAACTGGGTCGTCTTCAAAATGATTTGCTCCTGTAAGTGAAGAGTGTGAGTCTGATCGGCCCATCAGGGCGGAGGCCGATGTATCTGGCTGGGAGAAGGACCACCTGCGATTAGCAGGGATTGAAGACATGTCGAATCTCAGTGCCGCGTAGGCAGAAGCTCTGAGTGAGCAGTTAATGCGGGTTGCAATGGCGACTTCTGCTGGTGCCGATTTGCATGGGACCGTTTTGATAGAAGATTCCTGTGAGGATCCGCCTTTGGTTTTTGAGTCCGATCGTCCCATTGGTGGGTTGTCCGATAGCGGCTGTGGTGACACAAGCAAGTTTCTCATAGTCCGCATTGTTCACCGTCTCGTTCCATGCCACATCTCAAGGTATTGAAGGGTCCATTGGATAACTCCCTTCCTTCGGATCTTGTTAAGCCACCTCGCACAAATGGGTTGGCTATTCGTGACAAAGAAAAGACTGCGGAAGAGAGCCTGGGAACAGTGGCGACTGCGAAGGGTGGTGCCGGTGTAATTCCTAATTCGGGAGAGTTCCATCCGATTGCGCGGATAAGCCTGTTTGCACCGGACTTAGTGAGGATGAGCACTTAGGTCTGACACCAGGAGGTTGACGTGGAGTGTGCTTCGGGAAAGCATATAAGCAGGGGTCATAGCTGGCTGATGGATTATGCTCCAAAACCCGAGGTGGATACGCTAGAAAGGCGTATGGATAAGAGTTTAAAGTACCTTATGCTGGGGATGTCTCGTTTGAGCCAGGTGGCCGTTGCTGGGACCAAAGTCGAGGCGGCTCGCGAGAAGGTGTATACCATGAAGCGTGTTTTCTCGCACATGCAAGTATTATGACGCGCTTTATGAAATTGAGCAGCTGAAGAAGCAAGCTGGGGAGAATAGGCTGGAGCAGTCATCCGTGGTTGCTGAGACTCAGAGGGTTTGTCTGGAAGCCCTTGAGTGCAATTTAGCGGAGGCGGTGTCCGCTAGACAGATTCAAGCAGGAGTTGGATCATACCTACTGAGACATGGAGGTTGTGCAGGAAGCTACAGCTGAGGCGCATTTTGAATTGCGGTTTCTTGCTAAAGATAATGCCTTAAAAGAAGGCTGACTGGGCTGCTCAGGAACAATAATTAGAGTTCAATGTGGAGTTCAATGCTTGGGAAGCGAGGAAGGTCGAGGACCAGCTCGAATTAGAGAAGCATGAGCTCAGTGCTGTCAATAGCAGTTTGGACACATAACAATCTCAGGTTGATGCGCTAACTGGCAAGTTGGAGCGTGAACTTGCTGACGAGAAGGCACGCGAGGAAGAGCTTCTATAGGAACAAAGCAAGTGCGAGTTCCATTGGGCTGTACACGGCAGAATGGAGCTGCTGGCGCTGATGAAGGATAAGCATCCAAAATGGGATCTTGGATGTTATAATAAGATGTCGTATGTAGAAGTGTATGTTGCCTTTGAGTCATCGGACGAACAGGGCGGTTCGGACCCTGATGCTCAGGTTGTGGCGCGTATGGTCGCGACTCCTGCTCCCTCCTCCGTTAAGCTTAGCTCTTCCGTTTCTATACCCTCTCCTGATAAGGAGTCAACTTTGTATACTTGTACCCATTTTGCTTTGATTGTTAACGAAAACAGTTTTATCTTAAGTACATTCTATATCTGTTTTGTGCTCGTTGTCAATATTGTGTGTTTTCCGTTTTGCCTTGTCATTTTACTTTGGCATAGGCTGGTTGGATCATTAAGAAGTCGAGTAGTCTGTCTGCAATCGAGAGCTTGACCATTTGCGTTGCGAGTGACTCAAAGTCATTGTTGCATAGCCATATCCATCAGTGGGCATGTCGCGAATAGTTTAGTCGTGGGTTGCATTACCCGAGTTGTATCTCGTCCTTAAGGTAAGCTGCTGGGGGGCTTACCTCGCTTGTTTGATTTTTCGTCTGTAGCTGCTATCATAAGTGAGTTGTGATAGCCGAGCATACGCATTAGAGCATTTGTACCAAGTCAAGCGTTATAAGCTCGGATTGGCATTCTATGTAGCACCCGTTCGCGCATTGGCTGGACGATTTATGTGGGCATAAGTGGCCTTTGCTGGTAATAGAATGCCAACTCGCTTGAGCATGAAGACACTGACTGGGCTGTAATTTATCTTTGTGGCCGCTGTTTCAAAATAGAGTGGTGGTCGCGTGACGAGCTGCTTAGGGCTCCCACTTTCCGAACCATCTAAGTCTGAACAGAGTGGACAACAAGTTCGAGGAATAAGAATTTGGCGATCATGCTGAATAGCAGTGGTATCGTGGTGAGCCATCGACATCAGTATGTGATGGACTAGTCTCCCACCATTCGAACCATCTATACCTGCGCAGTGGGGGTTACAAGTTCTGGACGAAGGGTAGGCTCCCACCTTTTAAACTATCTACACCCGCATACTTGGGGCTACAAGTTCAGGGTTGGTAATTCGGTGGCCGGGCTAAAAAGTAGTAGTCCCACGGCGAGCCTTCGAAATCAGTTTGGGACTGACTAGGCTCTCGCCTTCCAAACCATCTACACCCGCGCAGTGGGGGCTACAGATCTGGGCTTTGATCAGAAGCTTTCGTTGCCAGTCGTCAGCAACTAGACTTACCTGATCGGGTTCGGCAACCATTGATTGCGAAGGGGGCAATGATCCCTAATGAGTCATCGTCACCAAGCATGACAACACTGATTAGACTCCCACTTACTAAACCATCGGGATCCGCGCTAGGCAGACTAGGTGTCGAGATGAACCAAAAGTCGTCATCATCAGCCTCGGCTGACTAAGCTTACCTGGTTGGAGAAAGGTTCCGCCTGCTTGAGGGCGTGCAAACCTTTGTCTACGGGAGTAGTGTTTTATGTAGACAAAATTACCTTAAATCAGTTGGTGATCCGTAGGTATGATTTGTCTATCAGAATTGACTAGGATTTCTAGTGCTCATGTCAGACATGTAGAATACTGTTTAAATAGTAGGCCGAGCCCATGGGCCAGCAGGGAGAGAGCTAGGGTTTCTTGCACGAATTACACTACATGTATGGTGTAGATTGCATGGTAGCACGTGTACGACGTAGACTGCGAGACAATTGAGTGTTGGTCACTCCCCTTCAATTGATGGGGTTGTGTACAACACCATTTAATGAATGAACATGATCTATGCAGTTTCCTTGGGAACCATCTTCTCATCGTTTTCCATACGATATTCAATGTTGACAGTTAATGCTGAAACGCCCGTTTGGTGGACCATTATGTCTATATAATGGTCTTTCTCAATCATTGTATAATGGTGCAACATTATGTCTATATAATTGCTTGAAGAAAATGCTTTGGATTTTCCAAAGACTGAAGGGAGATCTTAATTATTGAAGTCTTCGAATGTTCTGACATTTGCACTGATCGGGCACGATGATTATCGCTGTTATGCGTGGTCATCTGTTTTGGGTGAGCACGTAGTTGATTCGTTGAGATCTCGTAATTTCTTTTCATATTGTGGAGAAAGAGGTAAGGATTTCCTCCCAAGGGAGGAGTTTTCATTTATGCGCTGGTGCCTTGCCGCTGCTCTAGAGCGTTTAATCTCAGAGATAACACCAGCGCCCAACTTCGGAGTGGTTGCCACCACCACTTCTCGATTAACCCCGTTGTCTGACTTTGCGTTGGAATTCGAGATCTCGAGACAAAGAGAAATTGGACATGGTCCACTGGACTGGGCCATTGACTTCTAGACACCCCTCTCGTCTCTACAGCGGGAAGGTCCACTCGACCTGTGTCAACCTAATACTTGTCCAAAGTTCACCCAATCTGCTAGATCGAGCGTGTGAGTTGTCTGTATCTGGTTGTGGCTTGTCGCGGGGCCCCTGGTTGGCGATTTTGTACCACCTCAGACAATATTTGAGGATTGCGTCCACATGAGCTGTGCTGTTTTTTGCAGACATCGTGCATCGAAGAGTTCGCATTGCCTACTTTAGGTATGGTTGCCCTCTTTGACGTTGGACTGTTTAAGAGAATCATTACTCCATGTCGCATCGAATTCAGATGCTTGTAGTATGTAGTCTTTTGTATCGCCGTCTGAACGTCTGTTGTTACATCTTCCCAGTAATCAATAGAGTGTGTTTGCGCAATTCTTTATTTATTTCTTGAATGTTGGCAAATCACATAAGTTTTTAAGAACTAAAACTCTACATTGACTATGGAAAGGGAAATAAACAACTGAAATAACTAACTGTTGATGGAGAGAAATTGATCCTGGCCCTGAAGTGAATTTGTATGGCTCTTGTAGATCGTTGGTGCTTTCAGCGGATTGTTGAGCTTCGCTGATGTCATAAAGGCTACTAAAAAGTAAACCTTGTGGGGGGGGGGGGGGTTAATCTCCACGCCGATGGAATGTCAGGGGTTGTACTCCGGCTTGCTTTGATCTCCCTGTTCTGCTGGGTTGGAAAGAAAATTGCTCTTATACCTCTTGAGTGTCCCGTTTCTCAGGAGCGAGCCACTGTTGTTGGGATCTTGTGCGAGTGGAGTGATGCGTCTGCAGTCACTAGGCCTAGCACTGGTTTAGATTGCATTGTGGGATCCGGTTGAATCTAGGAACATTTTATTTGCTTCAGTGCAACATAATTGCAGCCTCGTGTCGTACGTTGGTCTCCAAGTATTGTTCCTTCAGAGTGGTTAGCGGTGTACTTAACACACTGATGAAGAGTGGAGACTATTACTTCCATCTGGTGGAGCCATGGTCTTCCCAAGATAAGGTTGTAGGTAGACGGTGCGTCCGCTACCATGAAGTCCAGAAACATGACCTTTCTCAATTGCGGCTTTCCTACCACTACTGCTAACCTTATCTTCCCGATCAGGAAGCATTTCTCTCCGCTGAATCCAATCACCAGATACTCTTAAGACGTCAGGTTTTCCTCCTTGAGGTCCATACTGCGAAACGCATTGTAGAACAAGACGTTGAGTGAGCTCCTCGTATCCACCAGAGCTCTCTTTACCTCCCACCTTGCAATGGAGACTAAGATGACTAGGGCATCATTGTGCGGCGTTCAGACTCCTTTGAGGTCCTTGTCCATAAAGGCAAAGGTGGGAATGGAACTTTGAACCCTCGAGTAGCAAATGCATTTGTCCTCATCCGCGGGTTATGTCCGCATCTCCAGTAGAGTCCGCTTGCGGAACCTGTGTTTGGTCTTCATCTGATCCAACCCCATGAAGGACATAGATTATGCCTGGAGTCTCATTTTCTATTTCCTTGACTAACTCCCCCTGTCCCTGGATTGTTCTGGTCGCTTTTCAGAGTTCAGAAACTCCTTTAGCTTGCCTCTGCGAATCCAGTACTCAATCTCATACCTCAGACTCTTGAAGTCATTGGTATCATGGCCACCGTCCTTGTGGTATGAGTAGTACTTGTCACACTTGGAGGATATCCGCGCTACTTTGAGGGCCACTTTAGATCATCCCAGTTTTTCATGGAGTCCAGTACGTCCGAGAGGCTGAAATTAAGGGGTGTCACGGCTCTGAATCCAACGTAGTTGGATGCTTTCTCTGGCCTAGCCCGACCAGGGTCTGACCCGTTGTCATTACAATTTCTCTTGCTCCTTTCTTCATCCTTGCGTCTCCTTCCCTTTTCCCTGTCCTTAAGAGCGAGGGGCTTCTTTTCACCTTCGATTTTCCTCTTAACGGTCCTCAACTCCGCGCTCTTGGGGAGATGCGTCATGTTTAAAGAAGGTTCCAAGGTGAGGTCTTCATAGAGTTTTCCCTCCTTTAAGTCCGGTAAAAGCCGTCACGGCTATGTCGTCGCTGCAACCGTCAATGAGCGTCAACTCATCGTTGAAGCGCGTGATATACTCTCTAAGTGTCTCATTGGATCTCTATTTCAAATAGAGTATGTAGTGTGAGCCTTTTTAGAGACGTTGACTTCCGACGAAACGTGTCAGGAACTCCTTCGCTAGTGTCTTGAAGGAGTCGATCGACCTCGGCGAGAGGCTGTGGAATCACATTTGTGCTGACTTCTTCAGACTAGTAGGAAATTTTTGCACATCACAGACTCGGATCCTTCTTTGAGGGCCATTACATGTTGGTAATGGTGTAGGTGGTCAAATGGGTCGGTGGTCCCGTTGTAGAAGTAGAGCTTTGGAGGCGTGAACTTCTTCAGAAGGGCCTCGTTCATAATATGATCCACGAATGGAGGAACAGAGAGACGATACAACACATCTGGGTCATGTGTTCCTCTACGGAGGGGGCTCTGAGGGTCGAGCCTCTCTACTCTGGTGGTCGGCTCCGCGTTAACCATGCCAGCTCCTCTAGTCCAATGAGAACTAGCAGGGGTTTGACTCTCATGTGCTTGCTCTCTATCGTCTTCCAAAGAAGAAGGCCCATGTTGCTCCTGATCTCCATTAGCGGGCGGAGGGTTTTGTCGTGCGAGTGCCTCCACCGCTTTGGCGATATGCTATTATTGAGATGACACCATATCTATTCTAGGGTTCGGCATTGTTGTTGCTGGCGCGGGGGCGTGAGTTCGCTGCCCGTGCGTAACCGAAACCATTGAGAGCGGCGGTATAGCGCCAGCTTGAGCATTTGATGTGTCCCTTTAATCTTCGTTGTTGCGTGATCTAGTGGTCACCAATTCTATGTATTTCGAAAGGAGATGATGCTAGTAAAAGGTTAGGAAATTTGTCGTTCCCACGAACGGTGCCAAACTGATGTAGTCATTTTCCACTCCCTGCTTTGACCTAGTCTTACTAACCTGCACAAGGAACGCACGTGAGCCACGGACCATCTTTGTGATGGCCGATGGAACTCCAATGCTAAAGTCAGACAAGGATTTGAGGAAGGTGTAATGTTGTAAACAGGGAAATGTTGTGTACCTTAGCTTACCAACCTTATGTCTTATTTATAGTGCAGAAGTCCTAGTTCGACCAAGCCATAGATGGCGTAGTTTAAGAAGGAGATCTTCGTGGAGATCCTTCTCTAATTAGGAGTTGTAATGTAGAAGGGAATTTCCCTGTTAGCTCTATGCTCCTAGATACGCGGGAGATAGTTTTCAATCTCAGGGTAATCCGTAAGAGGAAGTTTCCCTGTGTGATATGTACTCTGGTACTTGCTTCCTAGTTGGAAGTGGGGAGCTGCTGTAATTGCCTGTCCGAAACTGATCCTCAAGATACTTGCCTTAGCAGGGTTTACGGGTATTGATGATAGCTGTGAGACGCATGGGCTTAGCAAGCTGTAAAAGTTTGGGTCCGTTTGGCGGACTACATTGGGAGGGCTTAGAACCATTGGGCCGGATCAGTGTTGGGCTAACGCTCGGGCCCGTAATTCCTCGAGATCATCATGACATGTGTATGGCTTAGGGTTGTGATCATTTTGGTATATCATCACCTATAATAGTTTAACATAGTTTTAGTAGAATAGCTTGGCATAATTTTAGTAAAAATAGTTTAGCAAAGTTTTAGTAAAACTCTCTTATATAAAGCTATATCTTTTGATTTAATGAAAATCAATCTTTCGAAGGCAATTCCTTTTTATTTATTTATTTATATGGTATCAGAGCAGGAAAAAATAACCTAACTCTTTGCCTTATTTTGTTTCCTTTTTTATTTTTGCCTTTCAGTATCGTTGTTTCTCTTCGTCATGGTAAATGAACACTCTTCGGATGGAGACAAGATTGATGTCGTCAATCCTTATTATCTGCACCATTCAGATCATCCAGAAATGGTGTTTGTTTCCAAGCCCATCAATGGGGAAAATTTTTTGACTTGGTAAATGACCATCTCTTTGAATGCTATAGATGGTATCATTCCAATGCTACCTGCAACATCAAACCAAATGACTATGCATCATGGAGAAGATGCAATTATACGATCCTATCTTGGATCCTTAATTCACTCATACCGGATCTTGCAGACAACGTCATCTATTCAACCACCTCTCAGGAGGTAAGGGAAGATCTTCAGGATCGTTTTTCTCAAAGAAATGGCCATCGCATTTTTCAGATCGAGAGGGACATCACTTCTCTCACCCCAAGATCAGATGATTGTTGTCGCTTACTACACAAAACTGAAAGGACCATGGGATGAATCGGGCTCTTATAATGACAATGTTTGCTCTTGTGGGGCGAACCATAAGAGACGTAGATTGATGCAATTTCTTATGGGACTCAATGAGCCCTATAGTGCAATCCGAGGACAAATCATATTATTTAATCCATTGCCTGATGTTATAAAGGCTTACTCTTCTATTGTGCAAGAAGAGAAGCACAAGAGCCTGAGAGTTGCACGTGAGACAATAGATGTTGCAACCATGGTTGTTCAAAGGGATGAACCAACAACTTTGGCCATTCGACAAGGACAAAGTTCTTTTTCTCATTCCAACTCGTCACAAAACATTGCATTGCTCTTACTGTAATCAAAACCACCACGAGTGAGATACATGTTGGAAGTTGCATGGGTATCCTAGAACACCCAAAACACAAATCAAACAGGTCCAATCAAGGAGGCAATCGTTTGAAGCACAACAATAGTCATCAGTCTTCGGCCAATAATGTCAATGAGGGTTCAATAATGCAGGAAATGCAATCAGTAATGAATGGGATTTCTGATGTGCAGTTCCAGCAAATATTTTCTATCATGCATGGTAAGGGGACATCAAAGTCGGCCAATCCTAAGGCTAATGCTGCTAGTACTTCTTTAGGTTTGTCACAAGCATTGTTGCGTCACCGTCGATTCATTATCGATAGTGGTACAGTTGATCACATTACTTCATCTCTGAATTTACTTTTCAACTATAGTAAGAATACCCAATTGCCAGCAGTTATTATGCCAAGTGGAAAACAATCACTAATAACATCTACTGGGACTTTACCTTTGAATTTTGTTAGTTTTTTAAAAAATGTGTTGGGCGTGCCATATTTTAAGGTGGACTTGATTTCTGTGAATCAAGTTACAAGAAATCCCAATTGCTCCATAATATTTTCCCCTTATTGGTGTATTTTGCAGGACTTGACTACGATGAAGACGATTGGTTTGGGTAAATAACAATGCAGACTTTATTACCTGGTTGTGTTACCATCAACCGAACAAAGACCTAACATCCAATTCCCAATAGCCATTGCTAGCCATTCATCTTGTTCTCATGTCATCTCCTCCACCGACTTGATGTCTGTGCATTTCCAAAATAGAGTCGACTTCCATGTTCTACTAGTTCAATTTTGTTTGTCAACCCTTTCAAATTACTTCATTGCGACATTTGGGGTCCTTACAAAATTGCTTCTCTTTCTGGAGCTAAATATTTTTTGACTATTGTGGATGACTATTCTAGATTCACATGGGTATTTTTATGTAACACAAAAGTGAAATACAACATTTACTTGCCAATTTCTTCTCTTATGCCCAAACACAATTCAATTCCTCTATAGCCAACATTCAAGCTGATAATGGAGGGGAGTTATATTCTGTCTGAAAAATTTATAAAAAAATGGACCACAACTTATCAACATTCTTGTTTCGGTACCCCTCAACAAAATGGGGCTGTAGAGCGCAAACATCGCCATATTCTTGAGTCAGCTCGAGCCCTTCGCTTTCAAGTTAATATTCGTTTACGTTTTTGGGCAAAATGTGTTTTAACTGTTGTCCATCTCATTAATTGTTTGCCTATGTCACTTTTTTATCGACAAACTCCTTTTGAATGGCTTTATGGCAAGGTCCATTCTTATTATCATCTTAGAGTTTCCTAGTGTCTTGCATACCCTATTGATGTGCATGTTCCTCACAAATTCGCTCCTCGAGGCAAACGTTGTGTTTTTCTTGGTTACCCGGTTGGCCAAAAAACTTACAAGCTCTATGACCTTACCACTCATCAAATCTTCACTACTTGTGACATTGTTTTTCATGAAAAATTTTCCTTATGCTTCTACTTCCCAAAATTCAACAACCGTAATACCTCATTATGTGTTAGATCCTTCTTTTTCAAAGTCGCTTTCAACCGTCCAACCCACACCTCTACCAGATTCACCCCAACCTTATTCCCCGTTTGGTTCCTCCTTCTAAGCTTATGGATCCTCTGTTTCCTTTGGACCCTGTTCAACCCACTCCTAATAGCCCCCTCCCACACCTCCCTTACGCCATTCTCAACGTTCCCATGCTCCTACCTTGGCATCACGTGACTATGTTTGCAAACAAGTGATGTCCCCCAAACTATTGCTGCCTTCGTTGTCTAATCCACAAAAAGATACATGATATCCTCTTTGTAATTCCATCTCTTATCATCGTTACTCACTACACCATCGCTTTTTTGCTGCTACTATCAGTCAGGATATTGAATCAACATCTTATACTGAAACAACTTCTCATTCCCAATGGCAATTGCAATCTGAATTGGCAGCTTTAGAAGTAAACAACAGTTGGTCTCTTACTTCTCTCCCTCTTAGCAAGAATCCTATTGGTTGTCATTGGGTCTATAAAATCAACGTCACACGGATGGTACCATTGAACATTACAAGCTCACTTGGTTGCCAAAGGTTATACACAGCAGGAAGGTATCGATTATCACGACACTTTTTCTCTCACTGCTAAAATCATCAGAATCCATTGTTTATTGGCTCTGGCAGCTACCCATAATTGGTCACTTCACCAGTTTGATGTCAACAATGTTTTCCTTTATGGTGATTTCCATGAAGAAATTTATGTCTTCTTCTGGTTTTTAGCGACGGTGGGAGAACCCGGTGTATCACCTCAATAAGTCATTATGTGGTTTAAAGCAAGCTTCCCGTCAATGGTTTTCCAAATTCTCTACAGGTATCCAAACTGCTGGATTTCTTCAATCCAAAGCAGATTACTCATTATTCACATGTCGAAAAGGCAAATCCTTGACAACTTTGTTGATATATGTTGATGATATTCTTATTACAGGTAATGATCCTCACTGCCATATCTAATCTTAAGCAATTTTTGCATAGTCGTTTCAAAACTAGATTTGGGTGATTTGAAGTATTTTCTAAGCATTGAAGCCTCTCGATCAAAGAGAGGTATTTCCATCTAACAACGGAAATACACTTTGGAAATTTTAATGGATGGTGATTTCTTAGGTGCTAAAAGTGTGAACTTTCCTATGGAGCAAAACATAAAGCTCTCAGATGCAGGTTAGTTGCTTAGAAATCCATCTCAATATCGGCTGTTGACGAATGCCTAATTTATTTGACTTTTACTTATAAGCAAGGAATGAGATTTCGGGGAAATTTTCATTTTTTTTTAAATTACGAAAAAAATATGCGAAGGAAAATTTCGAGGTTTTTTCGTAGATTTTGGGATTTTTCGTAAAAATACAAAAATCAACTACCATAGTTTACATTTTTACTAGAGTTTATCATTTCTTCTAATTATTTATTGAGTTTTAAAACCACCCTCTTGATATTCTAACTATCATTCCTTCTATTTGTATATTATTTTTTGAAACCAATCCCAAATTTTCTATTTGTATATTGATTTCATGTTTGTTTTATTTATTGGTTTGTAGGCTTCAGTTAATGTGCTAATAGATTTATTTACTTGCATCTATTTTTTAACGTATTTCATATACCCTTGAAATTCAGTAATATATATATTTCTTGTATCCTCGAAATTTTTACGTTTTTTCTTTACGCACCTAAATATTTCTTAAAATCAGTAACTTGAAATTAACTCGAAAAACAAAATCACAATCCTTGCTTATTCGGATATCACTTGTTCAATATATGTGTTAAGTAGATTCATGCTTGCACCATGCAAACCGCATATGGAAATTGCCCTACATGTGTTACATCGTTATTTGAAAAATAGTCCAGGAAAGGGTTTGTTTTTCCCTTCTCACAATGACTTATCCTTGCAGTTTTTTTGTGATTCAGATTGGACTAATTGCCCGATGAATCGTAGATCCACCACGGATTATTGTGCTTTTTTGGGACATTCTTTTATTTCATGTGGACAAAGAGGCATAAAACCGTGCCTCTCTCTTCAACAGAAGTTGAATATAGAGCCGTGACAGCTACATGTTGTGATTTATCTTGGTTACGCTCATTGTTGAAAGATTTTTGAATATTGTATCCGAGACCGACATTGTTGTATTGTGATAACAAGGCAGCCTTACACATAGTACGAGATACTATCGTCGCTTGTTGCAACTTGGCATAATCATCTCGTGTCAATTGACAACCAAGGTGCAACAGTGAAGCTTCCATAGAATTGCAACAATGACTACTTGGAATGGTTTCATGACATTAGTCATCATTCCATCCAACCACTGAGGACTAGGAGGACACATCCCTTAAGTAATCAATTGTTCATATCACATAATCGGGTAACCGATCTATACTTTAACAAATTTGCAAACATTTGAAATACAAAATGTATTTGTTTTTTCACTAAGATCAATGTTTTCCATGCAGAACAAATTGATTGTTGAGGCTCTTTAGTTGGTGGAAGCCTCTATTAAACAAAGTGAAAATGTCGATAAGGTTGTGTTGCTCACGATGCAAAAGAAAGTAGGTGACATCCTAAGACAAATGTCTACTCGTGTCACTTTCATAGACAAAGAAGAAGAACAACAGACTGGTCCAAGTGGTGATGGTACTGGTGCTCCAAGTGGCGGTAGTGGTGGTAGAGGAAGGGATGATGGTGGTGCTAGTGCTCTGGGTGGTGGTAGAGGAAAGAGGGATGGTAGGGCTGGTGCTGGTTTTTGTGGTAAAAGAAGGGGTGAAAGTGGTGGTGGGAGAGGAACGGGTGGTGGCACTCCAGGAAGGGGTAGTGGTAACGGTGACATTGAAGAAATCTTGGTTGGTGGAGGAAGTGAGTAAATAACCAAGAAGATGCATGACAATATCACTTCAGCTCAACCTCGGAAAAAGACTAGGAGGATGTGATGAATTTTGATTGTTGTAAACTTTGTAGTTAATGAAATGTAATGATTTTACATTTATGAAAATGAATTATGATTTCCCAATACATGAATTATTTCTAGTTTTGATAGGTTGCCCAGTAGCAGAATAGTAACGAGATAATAAAGTGTGAACACAATTATGATAAAGGACAATATTTATGGATGATTTATGTCACTGTACTGGTTACAAAGTAAACTGTATTTCAATGAAAATAATAAATTTTATCAGTCAACAGTCAACACTGAAAATTGGACAAAAAGTCAATATTCAATTAAAGCAAATATTTCTGACTGCAAACGCATGAACCACTATGAAAATTAATTTCACAATCGCAGAAGCCGCTGCGAAGATGACAACGACTACTGCATAGGGGTTTGTGTTACTGACCTAACTCACTTTTGCAGTGGATCCTACAATTCAAAAATAAGTACTCACAAAACATTACATGACCAATGTGTCTAATTTCTTTCCATTTGCACATTACCTCACAAATAGAAAAATCAAACTCGTAAGGTCTTATGCGATAAAACTAAAATCACACTCTGTCTATTTTTTTGGACTTTTTTTTTTTATTATTTTGACTCGTAGGATTAAAAAAAAAAAAAAAGACAAACTTCAATTCTCATGGTTTAGATACAATTTGGTATATTTGATTTATTTATGTCAAATCGCAGAGGATTGTGCAAGTAGGCAACTCCAACTCACGTGATCCTCTGTGATTAGACATATATCACACTTACTGGTCACATAATCATCTACGATTATATATTTTAGAATCGCTACAGCCGCTGTGAAGTTGAATCAGGTATGTAACGCATAATGTTATGCCGTTGAGGTGGACATCTTCACAGTGGCTTTTGCGCATGTAATTTTAATTTTTGCAGTGGTTCCTACATTTGTAGTCAGAAATATTTGTTTTCATTGAATTTTGACTCCGTGTGTCCAATTTTTCAGGTTGATTGACCAAAGTTATCATGTTTAATTGATTATCAATTAACTTTGTAACCATCATCATGATATAAATCATCTATACAACTAGTCATCCTTAAAATGCAAACAAAAAAGTTATCATAAAATGTAAAATATAATTTGTGACATTTAATGATCACAAAGGTACAAGTCATCCATAAATACAAAAAGGTGACTTCTTTTACAAGTAGATCATTGTAATACATGTCATTTACAAAATGTGCAAAAAGTTACACAATGTGGATCAATCCATTATGTGAACGAACTCTTTTGACTTCTTCTTATATTTGGATTCATTGTACTTCTTCACCATTGTGTCACGAAGCTGGCCATCAAACAAACTTTTCCATGATACTACTTCTGAAAACATGCAAGAGGGCCAAGTCGACACTGTCAAAGGCAATGGTTGTCTTGGTGTCATATGGATTAAGATGAAGTGGGGACTTTGGGCAAAGTGTGCCATGAAAAATACTCGTATATTGTTCAAGTTTGACAGCGGCTGAACATATGAAAAACATGTAGCGATTTGATTCTCATAAACACAAACACACAACATAATGGTTTGCCGCGAGCTCTAGCATATCTGGTTGAATCAACCAGTTTCGGCATGTAATGTGTACAATGCCTTCTGGAAGTGTCAATGCATCATTCACGATCTTAACCCCACCTTCGTTCCACATTTGAAGCCACAACTCATGGTTAGCTTCTAGCTTCATTAGTAGCTAATTTCAAACTTGCTTCCAACCACTATTCTCATCGTAACTTAGGAATTTGCTTATGTATCTGAATCCACAATGTCTATAGGCGAGTACATTCTGAATTTTTTCAACATAATCCTGAATCCACAAAGTAATTTGCTTCATAAACGTAGTTTTCCACTTCTTTGCCTTCTGCTTTGGCTTAGAAACTATTTCTTGACTTCTAAGTTTCTCTTGTGTCTTTGTGTACGCATGACCTGACGTGTCCCTTTTAGTAGACTTTTCATGCTTGGACAATTTCTTTTATTTAAATCTCCCCTTGGCCTTTATAGGTTCGAACAGTTCAAACATGACATTTGAACCAGAACAACTCAACTCTAAAAGCTTCCTCTTCAATACCAACTGTTGATTAGGAGTGGGTTAAAATAAACGTTTCCTTGACGGCGTTGACCACTGGGTCTATAATCACATCCGCACATGCACGAAAAGGTGTTTTGCCAAGTTGCATCCAATGCTTGTCTAATATAGACAATGGAAGTTGTCCAGTAGGAGTAAGATATTGTGTCATTTAATGATCAAAAGTCAATCCATTGGTAGTTTGAATTACATATCGACACTTGACTGGGTCGTAGCCCACAAATTTGGCTTCAGACCTACTAATTTCTGATAGCATCAAATCAAGAGCCTTGTGTGACAAGGACCCATGAAGTTTTCCAAATAAATGTGACATAAGCTCTTTCTTGACCTTCGTCAGACTTTTTTTCTGAAGGATGTTTCAATCTCTATTAGTTGGCCTTTGATCATGTCATGCATTTTTTTCCATACATTATAAAATGCGCCTTGGAAAGTTTTCAACATTTTCTTTAACCTGGAATATGCGCTTCAATACGACCGGTTGTCCAATGGCAAAAATGCATGAACGTGTCGATCCATGCATTCATAGAGTACTCCTTATGCGGATACCAAGCTATCTACAAATAGTCCAAACACTTCGTTATCTTATCTCGAACTCAACAATGCCTTCGTTTCATTTTTGCTTTGTAGTTGATCTATACAAATCCGAGAAAGATTTTATAAATTCATTCCACACCTCATTATCCTTAAAGTGTTTTTTTGCAATTCTTCTCGACATTTGTATTACGTGTCACTTGCACTACAATCTTCTTACTTCGGAGAAGACTCGCTCAGTGACTTTGATCAGACCAAGCTCTCTGTCAGTCACAAACAACATTGGCAAGTTGTCTAGTTCAAACATCCCCAATAGTTTTTCCAATGCCCAGGTGTATGATTCTTCATTTTCAGAAGACATAAAATAACAACCAACATTGAAAGTCTTGTTGGTCAACGTGACACCCACAACCTCAAATAATGACATCCGATAGCGATTGGTTTTGTAGGTGCAGTCCATAAGCATCACCGATGGGAAACACTTCACTATTTGAATAAACTCGGGTTGCGTCCATAAAATATTTGTGATTCTATTCTTACATCGACTACATGTCACTCAATATAACCATTCTTACTCAATAAGTGCATTGTGTGTTGCAAAGTTGTCTTGCCCTTCAGTTGGAGTGTCTTTATTTAATTAATGACACTGTAATTAGTCTTCAAATATGAAATTTTTTTGGGAAACATCTCTTTCAATTCGAACAATATGTAGCAAGGAGCTACACTCGATGTTGACATGCTCTGTAACATTTATCTGTTTCGTTCAGTCTGCCAGCAAAGGAATGGCCAACAAGAGATTTTTTGGTCATGGATAATTGTGGATTTCACATGTCACTTGTGGTTTCCAAAATTGTTACTGTGGCATCCATCTCAATTGAAATGGGCACCTACACTTCTTTGTACTGTTTGATCGACCAACCTCCAATTTTTGCCTTTGATTTTTCTTGAGCTTCCCTCCCCTCTCACATTCAAAGTGGATCATTCTTTTATGTCTGTGATTAACGAATTTCGATTTTGTGATAATCAGAACCATGTTATTATCCCTACCATCACCTTAGCACCAAGCTATCAAGGATGACCTCAATGGGAATATCTACAAAGCATAATGCATAATCATGTTAGGAACACTAATAAACTTGTTACTAAAATCAATGAACTTGTGAAACGGGATTTGACAAGAATGACATGCCTACAAGAACTAACCTTACCTCTTCCATAATAAATAAGTCACAATCATCGACTACCTCTTCCAGTGCTATTTCATCATTGGTGTCAACATCATCATCCTTCTACATTAAATAATTAAAAAATTGTTATTCTAATCATATATTAAGAAAGGCAATGAAGAAATGATTAAGGTAGTAGTTACCTCTAGAAGGTAGGTCTCTTCCAAATACGCTTTAAGTATCTCCGGGTTGTCAAAGATTATTTGAAGGTATCTCGAAATCTATTGGATCGACGATAATATCCAATGTACAAAATAATAACAATCAATACCAACAACAACGATCAAACTAACTTCAGCCGATTCGCCTCATTCGAGGCTAACCTCCTCATAGATCGATCGAAAATGCTCCTTTTCAAATAATAAATCATATTGTTGGAGAACATCGTCGACCATAGCGGAAACACTATCATGCAGCCTTTTTTTTATACCGATCACATCCTCGAGTGCACTCACGATCATGAATTGGAAGGTGTGGCACAACTGAACACAACGTACCATGAAGGGAGAGCAGTCAATCCAAAGGAGTTCCATCTTACTAGATTTGCCTGCCTTGTCTCTCCCAATACCAAGATCTGCCTACCTAGAAACTTCTAATCCGTGGCATATGATGTAAGAGAAATCATACGGGGCATTCGACTAGATGATCTGATTGTGAAAAAAGAAGTTCATACTTTGTTAGCTGTATTTACGCCATTTTTCAGAATTCCAATTGACATGATTCCTTCGTTGAATGATTGAAGTCTCCTTTAGGCTCAGCCGAAGAGATCGAAGTGAAGTCATCAATTCAACCATTCACATCGAAGAACTTTCGAATCACTTGCTGGTGCTTTAGTTGATCCTAGTGAGGAAGGAACGCTATTTTTCTTCCAAAATACTCGGGTTTTAGCACTTTTCCACTTTTTGCTTTACCATTATTAAGGAAAAATCCATTGCAAGGAAAATCTCGGGTTTCCTGTGGTAACAATACGCATAAAGTAAAGAAAGAGTGCACGACCTCTCCCCTTTGTGGAAAATGAGGAGGTTATTCACGAAATAGATGTGTGTGATGCTTTCTTTCTGACATCTTCAATGGAACCAAAACTTCCCTTCATTAACCATGCCATTAAGCATTCTTGAAAAAGCCTCCATTACTAGTAAGAAGATATAGGGTGACAAAAGATCACCTTAGCCCCCTTTCCCCGGGGAAGAAACCATTTAGCTCACCATTAATACTAATGGAAAACCTAGTTGTAGAAATACACTCCCTGATCCATGCCTGCCTTAGATGCTGTTATTGGATCTAGAAAAAGTGGGTATATATTTTGATCCCGATCTGGTCTACTGGTGCAACGTCCGCTTAGTCAACTCATGGTAGTGCTACTGATTAAAAATGATATTACAATAATCACAACAACAAAAAAATACCCATGCAAGCTTATCTCAAGTTGAAAGTGTACATTTCGTGGAGTGTGTTGTTCTTCCTCGTGAAAATGTCAATCTTCTTCATTTACTCCTATAAATGGAGTACAATACGGACTCTCAACACCACCATTATCATCTTCAAGCCTACCAACATCATTTTCACTAAATTTATCCATTTCTAGATACAAGACGATGAAGACGTAGAAGAGAGGGAGAGACGCTGGCGTTTGGGGTCGTCCAACGAGCTTGGGGGGAGAGAGGCCCTGAGAGCTGGGTTTATTTCCTCGAGCGGATCAGCCAAACCCTTCCAAGAAGTGGAAGAGAAGCAGAGAGATGATGAAGAAGTATAAAAGAGAAAGAGAGAGGATGAAGATGTAGTAGAGGTGTGACTGGCATTCGTTGTTCCGATGAAATTGGGAAAGGAAGGGACGATGCGAGTGGGATTCCTGTCGTCACTGGATTTGGGAGAAAAAACGTACTTTTGGATTTATATAGTGGTTTTGTCCTTTAGCAGATTTTAAAAAAAAAAATTGTGGGAGGTGGTGTCCTTCAGCAAAACCAGTGGTGTCATTTAGCAAATGCATTTTGTCTATGGCATGCTTTAGTTGAGAAGGAAATTTGATTGTTCATGATGCATAGACATGTCATCATCGAAAGACCCCTCAAATTTAATTAAAGTTGTTTTCGTTGAAAAGTTGGGAATAAGAAAACCAAATTATGAAATAATACGGAACGGCAAATTCGAATTTTTGTAATAACAGTGGAAAAATACACAAGTTGGAAAAACTTTTCCAAGTCAAATTTTGCAGTCAAACACTTGAAAAGTTAATGCACTTGAGAAAAGTTGTAATTGTTTGTATTCATTGTGGAGCACATCATGACCGTACACATGTTAAGAGAGAGTTGTTTAATTGCCATCACGCGTTTCATATGTTAATTACTTGTCATCTGATTATAATGGTGATTCCGTCATTATGATTCCACTGAAGGCGGTGCTGCAAATGGTTTAGGTAAGTCAGTCACAATGGTGAAATTAATGGGCAATCACGATGGAAGAATTTTAACTATAATACAAAACAAGAGCGGTCGAGATGGTCAAGGTTCACCCAATTATCCAATATGAGATAACCAATTAATACTCGAGGTAGGTTTAGGAAATTGAATTGTTGATCGAAAATATCAGTTCATGTTGCTTAAATGATCAAGACTTTAGTTTTAATGGTAAATTTTCTACGAAGTCTATCAATGAATTATTCTGGATGCATGAGGTATAATGACGCATTATGAAAGGTGTATGCAATGGTTACTAGAAATGGTTACTAGCTCTTTCCAAAATTTAACTTTTGTGTGAAAAAATTATTTGAGGGGTTCTTTCCGTGGTCAGGTGTATGCAATGGTTACTAGAAAACCAAATTTGGTGGTTCGTGATAGATAATAGTACAACAGGGGGGCTTGGGAAGGTAGATGACGCATTATGAAAGGTATGGCTCCCACTAGCTTCTTCCAAATTTCAATTTTTGTGAGAAAAATGATTATAAGGGCTCTTCAAGGTGGACAGGCACATGCAATGGTTACTAGAAAACAAAAATTGAATGGTTTGTTGATGATTAATAATGCCAAGGGTGTGGTAACTAGAGATGAAAATGGTAATTGCCTTTGGGCTAAACAATGTGGCCAAATCACAGGTAGTGTTTGAAGTGTTACGTGTGGAGTGTAATATCCAGAATGCCATTGTTAGGTTCAGGGGAGAAGATGATGAAGCCCCTCGACACCAACACACAACGTGCACATGAGATTGTTGTCCAATGGACATGTCTCAAGCAACGATATTGTTCTCATGCAACTTAAACACCAACAACTCGAGTGTGGGTGTTTTATGGGCTCTACCGCCCCCAAAAAAGTCATTTTGCTAGAATTGTGCCACGTTATAGGACTAATTTGCACAAAATGAGCCATATCTCCAACAGTCTCTATCTTACTAAGATTTGACCCTATCTAGATAACCTCCACCTCAACATGTTATCCCGCATTTCAATTAATTCGACAAGCCCAAGGCTGAACCATCGACTCTGATAAAAATTATGGGTTAGAGGGTGAGATGGTAAATCCCCCGCACTATCTCACAACGTGCACACAAGATTACTGGCCAATGAACATGTTTCAAGTAATGATAATATCCAAACTTAAACACCCATGGCTCCCAAGTGTGGGGGTTTTTACCCCCCCCCCCCCCCCCCCCCAAAGCCTCGTTTTTAAGAGACATGTCCCATCCTTATTAGCTTAACTCGTTGTGACTCCATAGCCCATGTGGGACTAATTTGTCTACTCAAACTAAATGGCATCTCCAACAGTCGTAATTCAAACAAACTTTAAAAATTCCAAAGGAACGGTTCTATGATTCTTTCAAATTTCCATAGTTTCTAGAAAATGTTTAGCGAGTGATCAGATTGACACCAATACAAATTCATTGAATATCCAAATTAATGTGCGGAGAAGTAAATGGGTGGTGGATGCTCTAGCAAGTCTGGTACTAGTGAAATAAGTTCGCTTCAATCAAAAGCATTATGAGGTTGGACAAAAATAAAACAACTTATTTTCATTTATGTAAACATGTCTCTTTCATTGTTAATTAGCATTGATGAAGTCGATTCCAGCTCTATTTCCTTGCCTTTACCTAGACTTGCACAAGTAGCACACGTGAGTTAAAGATCATCGTGTGGCGGCCGATGACACTCTGATGCTTAAGTTAGATAAGGCTTAGGAAAGGCTTAAAGCTTTAAATTATGTTTCTGTAGTGTACCTTAGTTCATCGACCTTATCTCCCTTTTTTAGTATGAGAGTCATTGTCTGGTTAAGCCTTAGGTGGCGTGGTTTAAGGAAAGAGATCTTGCTGGGGATCCCTTCCTAGTTGGGAGTTGTCCATGTATGGTAGTTTCCCTACACGACTTGTGCTCCTAGATCTGCGAGAAATGTTTCTTTTTCTGAGTGTTGTTCATGCAAGGAAGTTTCATTGCCCGACTTATACTCTAGTATTTGTTTCCTAGTCAAAATCGATGTATTGCTGGCATGTCTGTCTTGGGTCGATTCCCCATATACTTGTCTTATCAGAGCTTACGAGTATCGGACTTGACCACGTGATGCATGGGCTTATTAAGGTGTTACAAGTTGGGTCCAACATTTTGGAATCTGCCAATGGTGGGCTTAATATCGTCTGGGCCTCGCTAGATTTGAGCATGCAATCGAGCCTGCTTTGTTCTATTGACGAGATTATCATGACATGTGTACGGTGCTGATCAGAGGACGATTTAATGTATCATCAAACACCATAAATGTAAAGTTGTAATCTATCATGACCCTTTTATTATTTGTATTCAAATCTTTAAAAGTTTTTTTAATAAAAACTTAGTCAACAAACGAGTTTTTCTTCTTCATTAAAGACTATCAAACTTATTTGTTGAGGCCAACATCTTGCATTTGTCATTATTAAGGTGCTCATGCGGTTAGAAGTCAAACGAAGTCTATTTGATCACTCAAATTCTCGTATTCTCAAAATGCACTAAAATTGACCTCTAATTGAGTTTACAACGTACAAACGAATTTTCCTTCTTAGTTAAGCACAACCAAACTTATTTGTCAAATCTTCCCCATCACCGGGTTGAAAAATGAGCCAAGCTCTTGGTCTGAACAGGATGAAACGATAAACGGGGTCACCATTTAAGCTGCTGCAACCAGTAAGCCAGAGAGTTCGTGCACAGTAATTGACCAACCCTTGCATTCTTTGTCGGGTCTCTCTCGCTCGCTTCTGAGTGAACTCATCCAACTCCTTGAACTGCTTGTTTAAGATTGTAGAGATTTGTTCACACAAACAAAGTGAAACAAATTCAATAAATCGACCATCAAACCCTTCAATTGTCAAACCCATTACATCTCATCTCATCCCCCCCCTTCAATTTAATTGAACACCAAATCATATCAGAACCCACCGCTCACCATGGAAGGCCATGCCTCTTTCATTTGTTCGGATGGATGGGGAATTTTGGAGGATAGCTGATCAAATTGGCAGAAGAGATGGGGGCAAGAAAAGATAAAGTTTGGTCAGAGGTGGTGTACGGATTATTCAAAGAGAGATGAAGATCAGAGGAGAACTGTATTCCTACTTTTATTCAAAGAGAGATGACGCCTTGAGGCAGCAACTTCACTGTTCCTGAGCCCTATTTTCATTAGAAAATAGATGGTAGGCAAGGGCGCAGTCATAGTTGGGCTCACTCGGGCTATAGCCCGGGTGCAAGAATTTCTGAAAAAAAAATGAAAAAATTATTATCCGAAAAAAATTGATATTGTATATTAATTACATTAAATATATGATAGTTTTGTTGTGGCTCAACTGTAAGGCCTCGTTTGGTTCCTCGATGAAATGTGAATGGTAATGGTAATGGTAATGGTAATGGTAATGGTAATGGTAATGGAAATGTGTATGTTTGGTGTACCTATTAATCACAATGGTAATAGCATATGACATTGTTTGGTATGTGAATATATGGTAGGAATGGAATGAGAATAAATTGTATCTTTACCGATATGCCCTTGGTCATTATAACAATGAATTTTATGCCATTTACTATATTATATAAAGGAAATTATATACAAATTAAAATTTGGAACACCATAAATAGAAATGCAACTGTATTACATAATAATTCCAACAAATAATAAAAACAATGGTATATACAGAATAGGGTTTTGTTGAGCAATGAGGGTAAAAAAGTCTTTTCAAGTTGCATTGACCATTACAATGGGGAATGTAATCTCCATTCATAGGGGTTGGAGTCGGAATGGTTATTACATTGAAATCTGTAATACTCATTCTCATTACATCACTTTTTTGCCCAACCAAACATTGGTTTGCATTGGACCATTGTATTGACCATTACAATTACAATGGTCAATGCCCAACCAAACACGCCCTAAGCAATTTGTCACATTCTTATATCAACCCGGGTTCCTCCCTTTTTTTCGTTAGTATTTTTTTTATATACATGACTATATGAATATGTGGAGATATATGCAACATATTGCATAGTCATAATATTTTATCGTACTTAAAACTAGTTGTAGTTTAAAGAAGAAAATTTGCTATATGGATAGGAATTAAAGTTTCCATCTATCCTTCATTTTTATTACAGTCCCTCTTTTGAAGTTCAATTATTATTATTATTATTATTATTGATGCAGTCAAGTTTCGCTCCCTGCTTGATCTTGACCTGCACAAGGAATGCACGAGAGCCATGGACCATCGTTGTGGTGGCCGATGACACTTCGATACTAAAGTCAGATAAGGATCTGATGAAGGCTTAAAGTTGTAAATAGGGAATTTGTAGCATACATTTGTTCACCAACCTCGTGTCTTATTTATAGTGCTGGAGAGATGGTTCGACCAGGCCATCGGTGGCGTAGTTTAGGGAAAGAGATATTCTTGGAGATCATTTTCTAATTAGGAGTCGTCTTGAGGAGGAAAGTTCCATGTTAGACCTATGCTTCTAGATACGCGGAAGATAGTTCCCAATTGAAGTGTTTTTCATAGGTGGAAGTTTTCACGTATGACCTATACTCTAGTATTTGCTTCCTGGTTGGAGACAAAGTAATGTTGCCTTGCCCGTCCGAAGCTAATCCTCAAAATACTTGCCTAGATAGGTCTTATGGGTACTGGGGATGGCTGTGAGACGTATGGGCTTAGCAAGATGCAATATTCAGGTTTGTCTGGCGTACTGCACTTCACAGACTTGATGCCATTTGGGTCGGATCAATGCTAGACTGTCGCTTTGGCCTATTGTTCCTAGAGATCATCATGACACGTGTACGATATGGATGAAAAGACATTCGATGTATCGGCTGCTCCCTTTGAGTTAGTCGGGTGTTTACACTACTAAAAAAATCCCTTTTTGCGACGACTCGTAGCACGACGAGGGAAGTTTTGTCGCTCAAAATTATCATGGCGCGACGACATATTTAATTTCGTCACGCAATTACAAAAAATAGCTAACTACTTAACGCGACGAACTGTTTTGTCGGGTCAAAACTTCTTTCGCGACGAAGTTAAAACCTTCGTCGCATACCTAATATACGACAACGTGTCGTCGCTTAAAACCAAATATTTTGTCACCCTAAAATACCTAGGGCTACGTGTCGACCACTTTGAACGACCAACTTGAATATCCTCGAGCGACACACTATTTGGTCGAATGAAAATATCTTACTCGACGACCTGGAAACAGTCGTCGCATCAAATATCTTACGCGACGAACTGGAAACCTTCGTCGCATCAAATGTCTTACGCGACGCACAGGAAACCTTCGTCTACAAATATCTTACGCGACGAACAGGAAGCCTTCGTCGCCTAAAAGTTAAGCCACAAAGTATTGTCGCTTAAACCGAAATAATTTTGTCGCCCTAAAATACCTATTGCTATGTGTCGGCCACTTTGAACGACCAACTTGAACATCCTAGGGCGACAAACGTTGTCGTCGCCTAAAAATATCTTATGCGACGAACTGGAAACCTTCATCGCATAAAGTATTCACAACCAAGATTCGGCTCGTCAAGCGAGCAGGTTCATCTCCTAAAACATCCCAGGGCGATGAACGGTGTCGTCGCACAAGCTCTGACCTATTCATCTTCTCCACGAATTAGAATAATCAGATCTGTGTTTTTCAGTATTTTCTCCTCTCATTTTATTCTTTTTCTCTGCTCGATTGATTTCTCTCACTATATACTCCAAGCTTCCAGCACTTAATTAGGCTTCGTCTTCTCTTTGCATCGTCGGGGCCGGCCACACCTCCAATTGTCTCTCTCTTTCACTTGGAGAACAGTGAGGAAATTGCGTTTTTTTTTTTTTTTTTGAAATTTCATGAAATTAGGTTGCTATCATGTGGATTTTTGGGAGTGTCTCACATTGTTTTTCGAGTGCATACTAGATATTTATTAATTAATAATATCTACATCGTCCACTTGAAGAATTATAATTGAGATGTTGCTGAAAATTTTTCCACATTGAAACCTAATCGCATTAGTGTCGTTAACTCTCTTGAATTCTCATGTTTTGTTTATAAACTGAAAACTGGCGTAATGGAAAGACAGTGGATACAAAATCAGGACAAATGATGTGATGAATATTTAAATGGGATCGAGAGCTTCATTGAGTTTGCAAGGGCACATGTCACTGGTACAACAAATCATATCAAGTGTCCGTGTCAATGTTGTAACAATTGTTTGTGGCAGACATTCAATATGGTTCGATATCATTTGGCGAGGTATGGGATGATTCAGAATTATACGAGGTGGATTTATCATGGGGAGGAACGAGAATTTGGTTCGACTTCATCGAATTCCCAACTACTTGTGCCGCACATTGAAGAAACGTCCATGAATAATAATGACCAAGTTATGGGTATAATAAATGACGCTTATCCATATGCATCGATGAACGAAGATGGCATTGATGATATGGTAGGAGATACCGTACCTCCCAACATGCTGCAAAGTGAAGAGTTAGAAAACTATGAAAGACTGTTGAAACAAGCCCAACAAGCATTATACCCCGGTTGCACAAAGTTCTCCCTGCTTACTGCCATTGTGGAGTTGATGCATTGCAAAGTGAAACATCATATGTCGAATAAGTGTTTTTCTCATTTAATGGGAATTATGAAGCGGATGCTTCCGAAGGAAAACGTTTTGCCTGAGGATTATCGTAACGCGCAGAAATTGTTGAATGGTCTTGGTTTGGGGTATCAAAAGATTCATGCTTGCAAATACAACTGTGCATTATTTTATAAGAAAATTGAAGGGATGGATGCATGCCCTGTGTGCAATGAGCCAAGATATAAGCCTAATTCTGGTAATAAAACGAAGAAAATTCCACAAAAGGTTTTGCGTTATCTTCCACTGAAGCCCAGATTGCAGCGACTGTACATGTCGACGCACACTGCGAGTCATATGAGATGGCACAAGGAAGGAAGGGTTGATGATGATTTTTTGAGACATCCTGCTGATGGAGAGGCTTGGAAAGCATTCGATACTATGTATCCCAATTTTGCAGAAGACCCGCGCAATGTCAGATTGGGGCTTGCAACTGATGGATTTAATCTGTTCGGGAATATGAGCTCTACTCACAGCACCTGGCCTGTCGTTGTTGTTCCTTATAACTTGCCCCCTTGGATGAGTATGAAAAAAATTTTACAATGATGACTTTATTAATTCCCGATCATCCCGGAAAGGACATTGATGTTTATTTGCGGCCATTGGTTGATGAGTTAAAAGACTTATGGGAAAATGGTGTACGTATATTTGATAAGTCTACCAACACAATGTTTATGTTGAGAGCAGCAGTGATGTGGACTATACATGATTTTCCCGCTTATGAAAATATTTCAGGTTGGAGTACTCAGGGCTATAAGGCATGTCTGATATGCAACGATGATGTAACGTCTGATTGGCACGTGGGAAAGGTTTGTTATATGAGTCACCGTAGATGGTTTCCCCAGGATCACGAGTTGCGAACAAATAAGGTGGACTTTGATGGGAAAATGGAGAATGACACTAGACCTAGAGAATGGTCGGGGGATGAAATTTTGGCTAAGTTAAATAGCTTGAAACTTGGTCAGATTGGCAAACATCCCGATAATCGTGATACTAATTTTTTTATCTAGATGATCCTAAAGCCGAAGGTGGATGGAAAGTAGTCCAGACGATCCAACACAGAAGTATATGGGACATTCCTGAAAAGGCTTCTGATGACCACAGTGATGACGACACCGCTGATCAAGAGAATTCATCTTCAAGCATTCCCATTATCCAACAGCCATTTGAGTTATTTGTCGAACTTCCTCCGATTGATGACGAATATGATGTTGAGGTATCACCTGCAAAAGATGGAGTTTTTGGAGAATCTGAGGCAACCATGTCAGATGAATTTGAAGAAGAAGTCGAAAGTGATTACTCTACTGATTCATATTAAATACATTTGAAGGAATATAATTTGTTAGGTCGTTTACAAGATGTTAATAATATTATGTATTTTGTTAGTTCATTTAATTAAATTTGTTAATGTACTATGAATTTTTTACCATAAATTTGTTAAATGAATGTCGAAGTTCAATTAATTAATTAAATAATGATATAAAAATATTTCTCTAAAATAAACAAATGTGATGTTTGTGCGACGAAATTAGAATATTTTGTCTCACAAAATGCTCCCCCCTTAAATATTTTTGGCGGCAAAAAAATTGGGGTGAAATATTTCGCACGAAATTAAAATATTGCTGGCGGCAAAAAAATTGGGGGTGAAATTTTGAGTACTGGTGCGACAAATTCTCTGATATATAGCGATGAAAGCTTCGTCGCGCAAACTCAAGCCCATTTTATCAAAACTCAAACCCACGTCTCTTCTCACTCTGTCGTCCCCAAATCACAGCAGATGCAACATCTTTGAGTTCATATGAGTTCGTGATTGCTTCTCTGAGTTCACCGCCCCACCACCGGATGCATCTCCCTTCCCCTTCCTCTCTCTTGCCACCAAAAGCTGCCCACCACCACCTTCCTCTCTCGGCCGAATAGCCCCCAAGTCACACCGAGCCACTAAACAGGTCACAAGACCGACCAGGCTCCCTCAAAATTTTGGAGGTGGAGATGGTTTTCATCAACAATTAACATGGACTACACAGTTCTCCCTCTTCAGTCGCACTTCATCTTCTTCACCACACCGTTTTACTCACTCTACACTTGCAGAACAGAAAGGTTCCTCTACGTGGTCAGGGTTTCATGTCTCTAACCTGATATTCTCTTTCATTCATTCGTGATCCCTCTCTTCAATCTTTTCGTCTAGATCTCACTTTCAATCAAAATCGAAGGTAAGGATCTTCTCTACAACTTCCATCCTTTCTCTTTCTTTAGATTTCAAAATCTATCGATTTCAATTACAATTGCACTCTTGCTTTCACTTTGAATGATAAAACAGGCAATTGCATAGAGACCCAAATGTCTTGTTTGCTGGATATAAGCTTCCTCACCCTCTTCAATACAAAGTCATTGTCAGGGTCAGTGTTCTATTTATTTTCTACTTCACTAGCATGTCTTGTGTGTAATCCTGTTTTTCTTTCATTGCGGGTTCATTATTAATTTTTTGTTTTCTGTTAAAAGTTAAAGTTGATTTGATGCTTTATTATCATCAATAATGTTGTCGTTATTAATCTTGATTTGGTTTATGATTGAGTTTGCACTACAACACAAATACTCAATAATAGCATTCACGGATAGCGTTTTTTATAACAATGCTATAAAAAGTCAATTTTCAATGACTTTGCAAATAAAAAAAACTATAGTCAATGGCGGGCATTGGCGGGCATTTTGGCGCTCCCAAATTTTTTTGGTTTTTCGCTACTTTATCTCTTCTCTCCCCCCATTCACAACAGAACTCGCCTCGCCTCTCATCTCCTTCGTGCTCGCCTCTCTGCTCGCCTCCCATCTCCTTCTAGCTTGCCTTTCTCTGCTCGATCTCTTGCTCACCTCTCATCTCCTTCGATCAGCTCTCTCTCTCTGCGTCTCTCTTCGAGCAGCTCCCGAGGCAGATTTGGGAATAATGGAATCGGAGGTAAACATGGAAGTGTTGGGTTTGGAGTTGTAGGTGGCAGTGTTGGATTTGGGGTAGTGGGTGGTAAAATAGGTGTTTCTGGAGTGGGAAGAAGGGGTGCTTTGCTAGAACCCAAGTCCTCACTAGGTTTCTGGTTGCAGAGCTCTGGCTGTTTGAGTGGCTTGAAGACGAAAAACCCAGCTGAGAATATATTATTATGCGTTCCTTCCTTTTTAGACTTCAGATGGAGTGACGATGAAGTCGCAGATGAAGCCACTGAACAGAATGGCTCACTGCTGCTGATTAACTTCACCGAACATCCCTTGATTGTCTTGACATGTTTGCTAACTGCAAGAGGTAGATTAACTTTGAACACCCCGCGCTCATTTGTCTTCACTTCTTTGTAGAACCCTGTTTTCGAAGCATCACCCCCACACTTCACCGCAACAGTAGCACCTGCAGAAATGAATTTAGGAAATATTATGGAATTGAAGTATGAAAATTAACTGCGAGTTGAGACATGAACCTGATATGAAGTGGTTGTTGGTAGAGAAATCTTGTTGGAAGTATGTGTCACAGTAAACGGTTCCAATGACAACTGCAGAAGGGAGTTGCTTATGATGTCTAGCTTCTGACAGATTAAGGAAGAAGAAACTGAGAGTGAATATGAGTAACCAGTAAATTGTTCTAGGCATCTCCTGCTGTTTTGAAGGTAATTGTGTTTTTGGTTTGATTTTCTTAATGGGTTTTGGTTTGTTTGTGTTAATTGTGAATTTGCATGTTGGATTTTGGTTGTTTTTGTTGAATTTTGATATCTGGGGGTGTTGGTTTGTTGGGTGATTATGTGAATGGGGGTTGATTAGGTGGATTTTGGCGTGGGTTTGGTTGATTGTATTTGTTTTGAATGACTTTGAGAAGGAATGAAGTTTAAGAAGCAAAACCGACTAAATGGGGTGGAGGTTCTAATTTAGATGATGTGTTTGAGGTCTGTCCTCTGTGGGATTTGAATTGGTGGTTCTGCATAATTAGTTCTCATTTCTGATTGCATGTTGTTCGGCTCTGATTGCTTGGTGTTTGAGTTTTGTCCTCTCTGTGGGGTTTGAAATTAGTGGTTCTTGCAGGGTTAGCAACAACAAGGTTAGCTTCTACCTCCATCTCTTCAACAACAAGAAGGTTAGTCCTAGATGCAAAGGATCGTGGATGTTTCTTTAATGCTGAAAATGACAATAGATTAGTGGATGGAATTGCAGGTGCCATGATTGAGCTTGAACAACTCAATGGTGAATTGGTTTTCTTATTGTGGGAGTATCTTCAGGGACGAGCTCTATCCAATGCTATAGGAAATCTCAACATTCGAGATGCGTATGCTGATTCTTTAAACAAATTGGGACATCAGCTTGAAAACATCACTCACCAGGTACATTCAAAACCCATAGCATAGGATTCCATGCAACCAAACATACCCTTAGTTCCTTACTTTCCATGTATTTTCTTATGAAAATTATGAACAGTTCAATAGCAATTTATAATGTAGATTCCATGTACTACGCAAACTGAAACTTTTCTCCAATTGAAATCATGCTGAATTGGAGCCAAATCTATGTTAAATAGGATGTGGAGAATCACAGGTTTTGTGTTATGTTAATGTTGACAAACACTTGTACTTCTCTTTATCCGTTTCCTCATACTGGAATTATGAACAAACATGACTTGTTTCTATTGCTAATTGAAGTGTAAGGTCAATATTAATATAATGGTTAATGCCTTATAGGAGAAAGATGTTGCGCTCGGAAATGGTGGCGGGTTGGGAAGGTTAGCATCATGTTTTCTTGAGTCCATGGCAACATTAAACTTGCCTGCATGGGGTTATGGTTTGCGGTACAGATATGGACTTTTTAAGCAATATCCTTCACCGCTTCTTGTTTATGATTATTTGATATTGGGAGTGTTTTGACTCCATACTATAGTGAGGAGACAGTCTACTCGAAAACTGACCTTGAACTTGAGAATGAAGATGGTATATCAATCATATTTTACCTGCAAAAAATCTTTCCAGGTTTGCTTTTTTTTTTTTTTTTTTCAATATCACCATGGTTTAACTTCTTAAGTATCATGTAAATGCCTATAATATGATTGGCGGTGTTAATTTTTATTGTTTGGCTGTTAGATGAATGGAACAACTTCAAGGAGAGGATCAATTGTAAAAGAGAAAGTGAGGTTTGGGAAAACGAAGAGAATGTCTTACAACTTCACCATTGGGTCTCCTTGAGAGGACAAACACTGCCGAACAGGTAGAATATGCACTTAAATCTTTCTTTTGATTTCTTCTGATTCTTACCAATGAACTTAACTGGTCTTGCAGTCAGAGGAATGATGTACTACCGTAGGGCCTTGAAGCTTCAAGCTTTTCTTGATATGGCTTCTGAAAATGGTAAGAGCATGAAAACGTTTTTTACTAGGTATGACTGGCTAAGGTATGGGCACTTCTATGGAGCAAGCTACAAATATCTGACACAATATCCTTCACCGCTTCTTGTTTATGATTAAAATTTTCTCTAAAGAGTACTTATTTGCAAGAGACATTTCTCTAAAGAACACTTATTTGCAAGATACATTGTAGGGATCATGTGTCTATTAGTAATCAATTCTACTATTAGTAATCAATTCTACTATTAGTTTTATTGAGGAAAATAATGCCAGGAATGCTGCAGCAGCACTTATGGCCCGTTTAGCTCCAAAGACAAAGGTATGAGTGCATTTTATGGATTTCACTTGTAAACAACAATAATTTCATTTGATAAAGTAGGGAACTTTTACAAATATTCATGAATTTTTAGATTGCATTTACTATGCTTCGTAAGTTTAAATCAATGGATTCACTAGTCAGAAATAAGAAGTTCTAGCAATTCCTCTGAATCCTTAAGGATATGTAATTCTTAACAAAATTCATTGCATTTTCAACGCCTGGGATAATATGATTGTTTACCATGGGGTGTTTGTTTTTTGTATGAAATTGCTTGTTTCTAAAAGCTTGGACATATTTAGTTCTCTTGTATTCTTGGTTCAACACAAACTAACATATTTGTTTTCTACCTGATGGAAATACAAAATTGTGTGGGAAGCAATCTGTGATTGTTTATCATAAATGTTTTACTTGTCTACTTGTCACTACTTTCTATTCTTGTTTTCTGAAAAACAAGATAGTGGCGGATTACAAAGGCCAGCCTTAATTGCTACCTATTAATTGAAACCTAGTTTATGTGCTAACCTATTGTACCCTTCTAATCGGTCGCATTCTACAAAAGAATTATAGAAGAAAACATTAAAAAAAACCTAACTATTTAGAAGGTCCGTAAGTTTTCCATGTTGTTGAGGCCTGTCTTAAGATTGCCTTTTCATTGTTATTCATGTCAAGGCTAGGTGGGTGCTGCATAAGTTCATTAAGTTAATCTTTGCTGTAATGAATATGTGCAAAGTCCATACTGTGCCTTAAGCACCCATGGATGCACATCCATGGCTGTCTTAATTCTTGCATCTCAGAACAATCATGTATTTGCACACTCATAACCAAGCAAAACTTTGATACCCTAGTGGGATGTTCTGGTGTATCGTGTTATATAAGATTAGTGTGGTTCCACTGTTGAGATGGTAAAAAGTACTTCCAACCATTTTTTGCAATGCAGGTTCTCAGAGATGGGCAGTGGCAAGAAAAAGATGCAGCTATTCTGGTGCCAGGAGATATAATCAACATAAAATTTGGTGATATCGTCCCTGCAGATGCTCGCTTGCTTGAAGGAGATCCTCTTAAAATTGATAAGGCAATTTCTTTTGAAAACACTTGAGAAAATCCTATGTTTCTTTCGCACTTTTCAGCAGTTACATTTAATATTCTTGGTTACCAGGAAAATTTTCAACCAAAACTAATTAGCTTTTATGACCTTTCTATTGAATACTTAAGTGACCATGTTTGAGAACTGTTGTTGATTTAATTTTTTCTGATGCAGTCAGTTCTCACTGGAGAGTCCCTTCCTATCTATCACCAAGTGTTATGAAAACAAGGTGCAATGTCCTTGTTGTTTTCATGATAAACTTACTCTGAGCTCCCAAGAACTTTTTTCCCCGTTTTTTATCACATACTTTATGTCAGAGAGAAAAAAGCTTAAAATTTCTTAGCAAAAAACTAGCTACACTAATTAACTCCTCATTAATTACATCTTAATTGAGAGTATAAACACTCTGAAAAGAATTGAAAAAGAGTAGAGCTGGTTGAGTTGTGTTGTGTTGGCTGGCATGTATATACTATGTTTTGTTTGGCAAAGTTAAAGAGAAAATCCAGATTGTGAACTAAGTAGTACAAGTTGCCTTGCCTAGCTCCAAAATTGGATGTTTGTAAACGTTAGGTTTTTCATCGACAACCTAATCGATAACTACAAATACTGATCCTCTGCATTTCCAATCTCTCATTTGTCTCAACTTGTGCTTACTTAAGCTAATTTTTTTTGTTTGTTTCATGTCCATGCTGATCTGCAGTTGAGAGATGTTAATGCTACGGTTACCAAGTGTGAGTTATCAACTTTAGCTACTTCATGAAGAAAGGAAACAAAAAATGGATGATTTACTAAGGAAAAAACTTGTTTTCTTTTTTATAGTGGCAGACAAAGTTTTGGTCATTTCAAATCACGGAGCAAGTGGAGTATATCCACTTTGCAGCAATCTTGCTTATTAGCAAGCAATCGATGATGGTGTTGACATCATAGACTGCACAGTACAAATGATCCAAGATGGAGTTCCCTTCTTCATGCAATCTTTAGACCTCATGGCGAGTACTAATGCTATGACTGCTTTCATGTCAAGTGCTAGAGTGATCCTTGAAATCCATCCAGTAAATGGGATTTTTACATTTGACTTGAAATGGAGCGAGATTCAAACCGTAAAGCGTAAGTTTTCTTACCATTGGCTGTCTTAATTGTCTAGCATATTATACTTATATTCTTATTGAAACTCTTTTTATACTACCAAACGAATTGCATATAAATGCATCAATGTCATGTCTACTTTTTCTTTCAAGGAAGGATGTTATAAGCTACTTAAACATTCATTTGATGAAACTTTTGATTGAAGAAAGCATATGATGTATAGCATTAATATTCATCCAACAGTGTACACCATGATCCTACCATGTCATTTACTTGCAAGGGAATTTTAGTTTTTTGATCAATAATTATATTCATTTTGGGTTGACAGACCATGGGTAGAGAAGCAAAAGACCATGGGTAGATAGTTATTTTAGTATCTTTATTACATCTGTTGATCTGACTTTCAGTTTTCCTGGTTGCTTCCTTTCTAATTTTTTATTTTCTTGGGCTTATCGACTTTTTCATGTGCAGATTGCTACTCTTATTGTGGTCTATGCTGATTGGGATCAGAAGGTATGGTTCTATTTTCTTCTTTTACTTTGGGTCATTATTTTTCCTAGATATTTATTGTTTTGACATACATTATTTTGATTTTTATCGGTGTTACATTTGAATGACATTGATTTTTACCAATCCAAAAGCACCTTGTATGGTCATCTCTCCAGCATTGATTTTTTCTGATGCAGTCAGTTATCACTGGAGATTCCATTCCTGTCACAAAGAGGACAGGAGATGAAGTCTTTTTCTGGTTCAACCTGCAAGCAAGGAGAAATCGAAGCAGTTGTGATAGCAACAGGGGCTTACTCTTTCTTTGGGAGGCATGGTAAATCATCTACGAACACGCACTGTCAGAACAGCAGCAGCAGGAAACAGAGAGCACTCTGTTTTGCAGCAGAGAGCACTCTGCCACAATCCAGAGACATCGTGCAATGCATCGAAATGTGCAGCCCTGAATTCACTGTTTCAGCAGAGTTTCAGGCCTGATCGCTGCTACCACAGTCTCGCAGAGATCGCCAAAACGAGGCAAGGAAACTAGCAGAGAGCGCACCTAAAAACTGGAACAGAGAGCAGATTGCATACTCTGTCCCAGTTCCAGCAACCGTCCAGTTCCAGCGCCGTTCCAGCCATTGCAGAGCATGCCACCTGCAGTCCCCATTCCTTCGCATTAAATCCAATGCAACAGTTTGGATTCTAGCCGGGAAGAAGAGTTGGGTAGAACCATGAATAATACTCAAGTATTCTGATAATGAGTTGCACAGTGTCAAACAAATTTTTTTTCAATGGCAAATATGGTTGGTGATATCTTTTTTGGTAACTCTGTTTGTGTCTTTCCCTTTTGCTTATGATAGCTTTATATTGTTGCATGCAGCATGTTGTCTCAGGTTTGTCTCAGGTCTGAACATGTTGTTTTAGTAACTCTGTTGTGTGGAGCCTGCTGCCTACTGCAGTTGTTGCTTTGATGAATGCAAGTGTTATAGTGGCTTTGCATTTGAAATAAAAATAAAAACTATTATGGTATCCTTCAGCATTTGAAATTATCATTTGAAAGTTAAAAAAAAAAAAAAAAAAAAAAAAAAAAAAAAAAAAAAATTTGCTATGTATACTACCATAGCGTTTTAAAAACGCTATGGTAGAGTCTACCATAGCGGTTTTAGAGTCTACTATAGCGTTTTTAAAACGCTATGGTAGAGTCTACCATAGCGGTTTCAGAGTCTACCATAGCGTTTTTAAAACGCTATGGAAGAGGTTACCATAGCGGTTTTGAAACGCTATAAAAGCCAAACTTACCATAGCGTTTTAAAACCGCTATAATATCTCCTGGGTCTATTATAGCGCCGACTGTCATAGCGGTTTTTAAACGCTATTGATCACAATTTTTCTTGTAGTGTTGATTGGTGTGTAATGGGTATTTGTAGATTCACACCACCAGCCAATCCTCGCCAATGCAAGCATACAACCAGGCCATCAACGACTTAGACAAGGAGCTTAGTCATCTGAAAAGTGCCTTTGAGGTCTGATTCCCATATTTTATTTCTTAAATCATAATGATCCTTTCAGTTGAATAGAAATACACTATCTAATATGATGGGTTGCACATGTATAACGTTGGTTTATTCGAAGGATGATGATCTGTTTACAATTGAGATTGGGAGGAGGGGGTGGATAAATAAGTTTATATATAGGCTGGAAGTAACATGATATTTGACAAATGATTCCTCCATTAAAATTGTTTTTCCTTTAGTTTGGTATGTTGAACAATTTGAAGTTTATTTGCAGTCTTCCAAGCGATTGGGTTTTGTGATTTTGTCCACATTAGCTCCAACCAGATCTAATAGTTTTGGTTGTATTATGATATTTTTAATTTGTACTATCTCTGACCTCTTGCTTTTTATTTCAAGCTCAAGGCCTATTTGAGCTATTGCTACCTCTGGGGTGTTTGTAATGTGTGATCAAATTATTGTGATGAATTTATGCATACAAGTGTGTAAGAAAAGGAGTGCAACAAATGAGAAAAAAGAAAGGTGGTAGTTGGGACTTTGTGTAGTCTTTGAAGAGTTGGGGTTACCTAAGGGGGAAATGGAGCTTCCTCACTGGTAATTTTGGATGAGAAGAATATTGGTTTGGATCTGTTACTAGCTACGAGTGTTCTGTTTGTTTTTTTGTTGTACCTCTTGGGGCTTAGTTATTTTATCTTAAGGTTTCTCAACCTCTTTTTAAGGAGCCATTTTTAAAGGTTTCTGTCAGTTTATGGGGTTTCATTTTGTCTCTTATCCTTTTCAATGAAATCTTACCCCAATTGATTACTGTGCTGGCTGTTCTTGCTTATTTTCATCTAGGGTGGGGTGAGACATGGACCAGTGAGTTTGGGTTGTTCTTAAATTTAGAAATGAAATCAGTTTCCTTTCAGTATTGAAAAGATTGACGCAAGCATTCAGGTTACATGTCTAGTTTTCCTATCTCTGTGAAGAACCTTCCTTTAATGGCTCTTTCAGATGTGATGATACTTGGAAATGGATGTGGTCCTAGAGTGGTTCATTTACAGTTTTCTCGTTTGACTGTCATTCAGGTTCTGAATCTAGTTTTCCTATCTCTACTATGGAAAAAGGTAATTCCTGTGTAGTGGCTAGTGATACCTTTTTTTTATGGGAATGATAGGATGTGGGATGTGTAATGTGTGAAAAAGGGGTTGGAGTCTTGTGAGTCTTGTGATCATTATTTTCTTCATTGGCGCCTTGGTTCCTTGTGCATTCACTTCTTGTTTGTGGGCTTGGCTTGGGTGCTTTCAAATTCCGCTGCTGGTGTCTATTTACTTTGTCTTCATGTTACTTTGTAATTGTTGTGTTGTGTTTTTATTATTTTGGTTCATATGGCTTCTTTGATTATAAGAAAACGTAGGTTCGTAATTGTTGCTGATAGTAGTTCGGTCGCCGCTCCTCCGCCCAACGTAGCTCATTCCGCCATTAATGCTCCCGCTACAAGGGTTGCTTCTATCAGTACTCCACCAGCACATGGATCAAATGTTCCGGTAGTTGATCAATCTTCATCGTCTGGATTAGTTCCTCAAGTTCTCACTCGACGAAGCGCCAGATGAACAAACCGTCGATCAACGGCTCCTGAGATTGCACTCGAGACTGTAACCATGATCAGGGATGTAAACCCATCCCCCCAAGGAGATGGAGAGCTCCCTAGAGGTAATAAACTTAAGTTTTCCTCATCATATTCGGCAAATTGATTTTTTTTTTTTACAACAGCAAAGAAAATGAGGGGGCCCTGTAGACAACTAAAATCCCAAAGGATCACACGAACCACTAACACACGCATTCCCGTAGTGTGGGATCCTAGTCATCGTCGCTCGCAATCGGCGAAGATTAATAGCTTGTTGGTGCATGACATCGGTGCAATCATTCGCAACCATTGTCCGATGACATCCTCATCTTGGAGTGAGGTCAAGCCCGAGACGCAGGCCGAGGTGTTGGACGCGCTCACAGTAA
This sequence comes from Berberis vulgaris, assembly GCA_963556465.1. Taxonomy (NCBI): domain Eukaryota; kingdom Viridiplantae; phylum Streptophyta; class Magnoliopsida; order Ranunculales; family Berberidaceae; genus Berberis; species Berberis vulgaris. Next base: position 54,558,064 of record OY747126.1, read on the forward strand.
GTTTTAGCCATTCATCTCAACCTTTAATAATTAAAATCTTTATAATGTAGAAAGTGTTAAAGATTTTGCATGTTTATGCTTGTATTTTTACATGATTTGGTATAACTTATCGCTTTGGGCCTTAATATTTTCTAATAAATATTATTTAAAATTTCAAGTTAACTTTGAGTTTGACATGAATGATCCAAACATTCATGAATATATCACCGGTACGTGCGTGGATCGATACAGGAATTGGAAGCATGATTTCCACCGATACTTCCAAACATTTTCTGATGTGGATAGTGCTAAGGCACAACCCCCAATCGAATTGGAGCATAGGCCTGATGAGTGGGTGTGGTTGTGCGATCATTTTCGAACTCCCACATTTCTGGTAAGCATTAACGTTTTATTTAATTAAAATAAACATATTTATTTTTATATATGTAATAATGCATATGTTTAATATATATTTTGAATAATTATACAGAAAAGATCTGAGGCGAACCGACGTCAAAAGAAAATTTTACATCACTCTGGTTCATTGCCTTTCTCTTACAGGGTGGAGGAACGACGTCTAGTAAGTGAACTCATATGTTTCATTTCATTATTTTATTTTTAGTCAATACATTCAATTAAATGTTTATATTACAATGTTTTGTAGGAGGGTTCAAAATTCCCAGAAATCGACATGTTCAAGGATGTTTATGCACTACCTGGCAATGAGGTGGCCGTGAAGTTGCATGTAAGTTTTATTCTTTGCATGTTGTCACTTCTGTTGTTTTAAAAGTTATTAATTTTTGATAATTTTTTTAATCAAGGAAACGATGGTGGAGAGGCGGGATGCCTACATGGAGCGAGTGGCCTCGCAGCATCCTCCGGAAACTCCGTTAGAATAGCTCACAATGGACGATCCTGATGCAGGATTACATATTTTGACGGAGACATTGGAATTGCTAGGTCCAAGACCCGGAAAGATTGTTCGGGGGATGGGAAAAGCTAAAGTTCGTGAGTTCAACACCTCATCTTCAGCTTCGCAGCGGTCAGTCGGAATCGTTTCATCATTACAGTCAAAAGTGGAGGAATTACAGAATGAGTTAAATGCTGCCAAAGCGCGTGAGGCGGAGAGGGAGGCCCGGGAGGGGGAACGACAAGCACAAGAGGCAACTAGGTGGAGTATGTTATTAGGGGCTCTCCAGCAGTCGGGGATTAATTTGTCGAGCCTCCCGCTACTGTCAACAAACCATCATCAGCCACCACATCCCTAAAAAATGTACTGATGTGTTTTTTTTAACTTGTAACTATACAGTACGGTTTAAAATTTTTAATTTGTAATGGATACATTATGATTTTAGATTATTAATTTGTAAAGTTAATAGTATTTAAATAAATTAGCAAAACCTTTCTATGCGTGAGACATTTCAATTAATAAATATTTCAAATTTAATTAAAATAAATATTTGAATTAAAAGATTTCAAAATTATTAAACAGAACTTTAAGCGACAAAAATTTTCGTCGCATAAGAATAGATCAAGCGTGTTTGAATCGACGGAACCTGTGTGACAACATTACAGTGATGAATATTGTTGTCGCGTAAATAATATCATGCGCGATGAAAGGTTCGTCACCATTGAGTTAAGCCGACAAAGTCTAACGCGACGAAAGGGATCGTCACGATTGAGTTATGCCGACAAAGTTTAATGCGACAAAATGGTTAATCGCGTAAGTATATATTGCACGAAAAACAATTCTATTTCTTGCGAGAAAATTAGCGTCGCGCAAAAAGGATTTTGTAGCGACGTAGATTTATTTTTGTCGCGCAAAGGCTTGCGAGACAGAGTTGTGGTGTCGTCACGCAAAAAAGATTATGTAGCGACGAAGATTTATTTTCGTCGCGCAAAGGCTTGCGAGAGCTATGGCGACAACCTTTGCGCGACTAATATTTTGTCGCCCAATATTTATGGCGACGAAATGTTGTCTATAGCGACAATTTTGACTACGTCCCTAAAGGCCTTTTTTTGTAGTGTTAGTCGGTCCACTAAATCTTTGAAAAGTAACTGTATCGTTGCAATGATTGAACCCGAAGCATCGTCTAGAGCGGCACATAACATTAATGAATGCGTGACTGCTCAAGGAGAAGAAGTACAATTTCATATTCTTTATAAACAACCATTGCTCCAATGAAGAGTTCTTTCACTTTTTCTGAGGCGACAACTTGTTTCTGCTTTGTGTTTTCTTTTGTGCGAGTGTCCTTTACAAAAATTGATTTGCACTTTCCTTCAATGGTAGCTAACGTCGAACTTATTCCCACGCAGGAGTTGTCTTACACTTGCCACAAGCTCTTCGAAGATAGCTCGATTGATGAAATCGAGTTAATTAGGCTTCGGGGTCTGTATCACATTCCCGAAGATTTGGAGTTTTTCCCCATGTTCATGGTTCAGACTCCGGCTACACCCTCACGGGGGTATATGGGATTTCATCGAGGTTTGTTTGAATCCAAATTATGATTCCCAGTACCAGACGACATTTGGCGTTTCTTCTTTTCTTCGCTTGACTCCGGCGATATTTTAACGTCTGACCACCACTCGATTGGATTCTAGAGGTATTTGTGTGTTGAGCACTCCTGGTTACTTGCATCCTGTAGCGGATGATATTGAGCCTTGGCAGAATTATTGATTTCTGGCTTCAGCGAATTCTCCATACTTTAGGTTGGGAGGACGTCGGGTCCCCAGATTCTTCAAGTTCGATCTTAGTAAGTTCTTTATCATTGTCTTACCATCTCAAATTTTGAATGAGATGTTATACGGCTACAACTCGAGTTAGAAGTTTCTGAGGGACCTCGCCGCATTCGTGAAACAGAACGCTTATTGACTTGAGAACGTTTGCACTATGTCGGATTAGTAGGCGCAGTGGATTTTGGGGCTTTGGGATGAAAGTTGCAGGTGTCGTCGGAGGTCATTTGGGGCAGGCTAGAACTTCTAGAGCTTATTAGAGAAGAACGCCCTGGTCTTGACCTCAATTTTGTCTATTATAGAAATGCTACTTTCGGAACTATCATGTTGGAAGAAAGTCCTGGCTCTTCGGGACAGGTTGTTGAGGAAGCCTTTTTGTCCCCTGCTATTCCAAAATAGTTGTAATGTATTTCTCATAACAAAAACAAAACTTTTAATGAAAGTCACATTTTGTAACTTTGCTTGTTTGGCTTGTATTGTCGTGCCATTATGTCTTCCTTAGAAACTTTTGACCCATGCTGCAGGTCGTGAAATCAGTATTTTTAGGCCCTTCGTGCTGGCAGATTGTCTGTGCTGCCAGTTGAGTTGCATCGAAACTGACTGTGTTGGGCAACCTTTGTCTATAGTTCAGTTGCAATGGTCCCTGGCGAGTCACCGCCACGAGTCGTGGATCCGCCGAATATACTCTGACTCCCTAAGCCATCGTTTTCTGTTCACAGTGGACTAGGCCTTAGGATGCTCCAGAAGTCGTCGTTATTAGTAGGAACTGACTAAGCTTACTTGGTGAGGTTTGGAGATCATTATCTGTTGGCGGGTCATCGTCATCAGACGTAACAATGCTTACTGAGCTGTAATCAAATTCAGCGACCATGGTTTGTAGAACAGCAGTGGTCCCGTGGCAAGCCATCGACATAAATCAAAACTGACTAGGCTTTCACCTTCCAAATCATCCACACCCGCGCAAAGTGAGTTATAGATTTGGGAGTTGAAAATTTGATGACCATGGTCTGTAGAAGAGCAGTGGTCCCATGGCAAGTCATCAACATCAGTCAGAACTGACTAGGCTTCCACCTTCCAAATCATCTACACCCGGGCAGAGCGAGCTACAGATTTGGGCGTTGACCAGAAGTTGTCGTCGTCAGTCGTCACAGACTAGGCTTACCTGATCGAGTTCGACGATCATTGTCTGTAGAAGAGTAATGATCCATTTGCGAGTCATCATCATCAGGCAAGAAAGTGCTGACTAGACTCCCAATTCCTAGGCCATCGTCATCCGTGCGCAGCAGACTAGGCTTCGGGAGAACCAAAAGTCGTCGTCATCAGTCGCGAACTGACTAAGCTTACCTGATCAGGTTCGGCGATCATTATCTATAGAAGAGTAAAGATCCCTTGGTGAGTCATCATCATCAGGCATGGGAGTGCTGACTAGACTCCCACTTCCTAGGCCATCGTCATCCGCAATCAGTAGACTAGGCGTCGGGAGCACCAGAAGACATTGTCATCAGTTGTGAACTGATTATGCTTACCTAGTTAGGTTCGACGATCATTGTCTGTAAAAGAGCAATGATCCCTTGGCGAGTCCTCGTCATCAGACGTGAGAGTGTTGGCTAGACTCCCACTTCCTAGGCCATCGTCATCCACTCGTAGCGGACCAGGCGTCAGGAACACCAGAAGTCATTGTCGTCAGTCGCGAACTGACTAAGCTTACCTAGTCAGGTTCAACGATCATTGTTTGTAGAAGAGCAATGATCCCTAGGTGAGTTGTCATCATCAGGCGCGAGAGCGCTGACTAGACTCCCACTTCCTAGGCCATCGTCATTCCCGCGCAATAGACTAGCATCGTGAGCACTAGAAGCAGTCGTCATCAGTCGTGTACTGACTAAGCTTACCTGGTCAGGTTCTGCGATCATTGTTTGTAGATGAGCAATGATCCCTTGGCGAGTCATTGTCATCAGACTTGAGAGCGCTGACTAGACTCCCACTTCCTAGGCCAACGTCATTCGCGTGTAGCTGACTAGGCATCAAGAGGACTAGAAGTCATCGCTATAAGTCGTGAACTGACTAAGCTTACCTGGTTAGGTTTGGCGATCATTGTCTATAGAAGAGCAATGATCCCTTGGTAATTCATCGTCGTCAGGCGTGAAAATGCTGACTAGATTCCCACTTCCTAGGCCATCGTCATCCGTGCACAGCGGACTAAGTGTCGGGAAGGATCTTTCAGATTTGGCCGTGGCGGGATGATTGGGACGTTGCGTTGGTTTTAGTGAATAGTAGTGGCAGTTCAGTAAAAGCAATTTTTTATTGATAATATTTTTTGAGGTGTTCTACATTCCACGGTCGTTTAAGTCCGTCTTCGTTTACGTCTTCCAACCAGTATGTAGTCAGCCTATTGACCTGTAGGGCCCTTCTCAATTTGGGTTTCGCTTTCCTACACCCGCTTATTTGGTGTTCTGTTGGGTTTTTCTGAGTACCCAGTCTCCCACTCTGAATTTGTATGGCTTAACCTTCTTGTTGTAGTATTGTGCTACTCGTTGCTGGTAGGCAGCTATTATGACGAAAACTTGATCCTGTTTTTCCTTGAGGAGGTCTAGTCTGACGCGCAATGCTTCGTTATTATCATCTGCTCTGAACTCCTCCATTCGAAAGGTAGGCTTCAAGTTCAATCGGAACCATGGATTCTGACCCATAGGCTAGGGCAAATAGTGTTTCTCCGGTCGGGGTTCATTTGGTTCCAGTACGCCTAAATTATTCTTGGTAGCTCTGAAACCCATTTTCGATGAGAGAGTCCTTGAGCACCGAATGATGGAAGACAAACCTGACTCTCGAGAGAAAGTCTTAATTATTTTTCGCAATGTAAGAATATATTAAAAGATCTCATGAGATCAATCTGGTGCCCACCCATATCAGGCGCCATCGCATAACAGCAAGTCTTATCAAGACTCATCGGCGCAATGTCTGAACATTTGAAGACTCCAGTGGAGGAGATCTTCATTCGGCCTTTGGAAAATCCAAAACAAACTCTCTGGTAAGATGCATTTGATTAACATGCTCTACTATTTTCATTTTAGTGCTTGAACTCATAATAGCCAGCCCAAATATAGGCGAAATGGTTTACGAAAAGCCGTCAACAAGCAGTTACTTCAGGATTAAATGCAGTACGGGAAATCAAGAAAATGATGGTTCCAATAGCAACTGCACAAGTCCAAATCTTTTGAATTAATGACCCTGCAGGCAACCCCATTAACTGGGGGGAGTAATAGATACTGAATCGTCTTGCAGAATGCGTCGTATCCCTAGCACGCTGATTCATAAAGATTTTTTCTAAATGGGCCCCTCAACCAATGGGCCAAAGCTTATGCCCTATCAGATCGGGCCCAACACATAGAAAGGAACAAATAGCAAAGGCCTTGAGCGACCATAAAATAAGGAGTGCGCCTACAGAGTGTTATCATAAACCCCAAGGCATCAACCCCACTGTTATTCTGTTGTTCATTAAGCCGGTCAATTTATTATTAGTCTGATCAATCAGTCCGACACTGGAATCAGATCGCCAGGCGAGTTGAGTAAGTCAGGACACCCAAGTCAGACTTACACGCCCAAAATTCTACATGTGAGCTAAGTAGTCAGGACATTCAAGTCAGACTTACACGCCTAGAATCTGACAGACGAGTTAAGTAAGTCAGGACCCTCAAGTCAGACTTACACACCCAAAATCTCACAGGAGAGTTAAGTAAGTCAGGATTTCCAAGTCAAACTTACATGCCCAGAATCTCATAGGCGAGTTAAGTAAGTCAGAACCCCCAAGTCAGACTTACACGCCTAAAATCTTACAGTCAAGTTAAGTAAGTCAGGACCCCCAAGTCAGACTTACACGCCCATAATCTTACAGACGAGTTAAGTAAGTCAAGACTCCCAAGTCAAACTTACATGCCTTGAATTCTACATGTTTGCTAAGTAAATCAGGACACCCAAGTCAGACTTACACACCCAGAATCTTATTCTAACCAAAGCTTAGTCGGTTTCGACTTATGACAATTGCTTCTGGTACGCTCTAACGCTCAGTTCGTTAAGTTAAACGGGTGTCAACGGTTTAGAGAGTGGCAGCTTAGTCAAAACTTTGATGCCCGATCGAGACAGCTTGTTAGGGATCATTGTCCAAATAGGGGCAATAGAGACTGAACCCGACCAAAACTTAGTCAGTGGCGACCGACAACGTTAGCTTTTGGTTTGCTCGAAGCTTAGTCAACAAATAACAGATTTCGACGGCCTCGAAATTGGGAGTCTAGTCAGCGCTCTCGATGCCCGATTAAGATGGCTTGCCAGGGGTCACTACTCGTACGCAGACAGTGACCGCCGAACCTCAGCCAAAACTTAGTTAGTGGCCGCTGATGACGAAGGTTTTGGTTTGTTTGAAGCCTAGTTCGCTGCGCACGGATTTTGACGACCTAGAAAATGGGAGCTTAGTCAATGATCATGTAGTCTGGTGAAAACGCTTGCCAGGGATCATTGGCCAACTACAGACAATGATCGCCGAGCCCTCGCCAAAAGTGTAGTCAGAATAATTGATGATGATAATTGTTGGCTCGCTCAAATTCCTAGTCCGCCATGAACAGATCAAGATGGGTTGGAAAGTGGGATCTTAGTTAGTGCTCATGTAGCCTGGTGAAGACGGCTATCCAAGGATTACCATGGTCGTCGAAACCTAACCCCAGTTTTGTAAGACATAATTGGCGATAACAACCCTAGTCCAATTAAGCCTATTTTACAAATAACAAATAAAGACGAGTCAAACGTCCACTCAAAAATCTTAAAAATCGACCCAGACAACTCGCAAAGACTACTATCCAAAACACTTATAATAAAAAACAACTGTTGGTCCAACAAACAACCAAGCCACCAGACAGAGGGTGTATTACACTTTCTGATCTCTAAAACGGAGTCTGACTAGAACTGCAGCACAAGAAGTCAGAGCTCCCAACAACAAATCAAACAGAAGCTTCCTAGCCCAGCAAAGTTCCTCGTCTGACAATTAATATCGAAATAAGACAAAACGGGTAAAAGTTAGCAGGAAAAGCAAAGAAAGACAATAAAGTGCAAAATACTATTCATTTGCAAACTCGAGTACAGGATTTTCGCCCCTCATCAAGAGGAGAGTCAGATACAACAGAACTAGACTTAGCAGGGGAAGAATGGGAGACACATCTGTTGGTTCTGTCTCTCGACCCCCCTCATCAGGGCCGCCTTCCTCTTCAGACGAATTGGAGGTCGCTCCATACTCTGCAGATGCAATATCTTTATATTAGGAGAGATCCCAGTCGGTGTGCTCCTCCTTCATCAGATGCAACAACTCTAGCTTTCCATGCACGACTTTGCTGAATTCAAATGTGCCTTGATCCATGAGAAGCTTCTATTCGCGCCCTCTTGAATCAGTGAGCTCCTGCTTCAACTGATCCAACTCGCTTGATAGGATTTCAGTCTTGGACTGCTCAACATCCAGGTTATCATTGGCGATACTCAAATCACTCTGCGCCAAAAGAGCTGCTTTCTAGCAGTCTGTGCACTCTTGGCATGAAACTCAGCATTGGCCTCCAACTGCTGACATCGAATAGTCCACTCGAACTTCTTCTTAATCCTCTCAGCATGCAGAACCTACAGTTCAGCTTGTACTCCACCCATAGAATCACGGGCAAGCTGCAAGTCACGTCGGACAATGTTCAATTCTTTTTCGAACCGATCCCTCGCGGACACTACCCACGCCATGTCGGACTCAAGCGCTTCCAAGTGAGCCTTCTGAGCCTCCGACCCAATAGACTTGGACTCACTCCAGTATCTGAGAAAGCTTCGAGTTGCTTCCTCAAAGACTGAATCTCATGAAGAGCGTTAGAGTAGGATTTTTGCAAGTTTGCGAAGACTCGCTCCATGGTATACACCCTCTCACGAGTGACCTCAACTTTAATTCCAGATGTGGCCACTTGATTCAGATATAACATCCCCATCACAAAGTGTTTCTACCCTTTATCCAAACACTCTCCTAGCATATCTCCCACTGGTTTCGGAGCACAGTTTTCCAGCCAATCATTCCACCTGCTGATATGTTTTCGCGCAGCGTAAAAAATGTCAACCTCCAGATGCCAAGCTTGGTTGTTCATCCTTATTACATAGGGGGCAAACAGACTGATCCGAGCATCCGAATGAAGATCATTCAGAACCGGAATCACCTCAGCACCACCCTTAGCCGTTTTCACTGCATCAGGGCCCTCATCAACAATTTTGCTTTTGTCTGCAACATCCGACTCTCTTTCACATGTCGGTCCAGCATCAGTTGAAGGAGAAGAGGGAAGCAAATTATTCCTTGGACCCGTCGTCAGTTGAATATGAGGATGGGAACGAAATGGAACACAGTATGGGCGACAAGAAGGAGAACTTTCACCATGACACCGACAATCAGACGACTCTTCAACGGGTTCATGATCCAGAGAGAGGCGGAGCTCGAAGTCATTTATTGAAAAAGGACTACCGTTCGAAGCTTCCACGCCCGCCTGCAACATCATCTTATTCATAAACTCCGCCTGCTTGGTGCTCAGTTGGTAACATCTTCCATGCCCACCATTTGCAGATATTCTCTCTCCAAGTCAGGAAGAAAGACAGGGGCAACGACTTGAGCATCACGCCCTTCAAAAATAGCGGTCTCATCAGGCTCTTGCCCGATAGCATCACATCCTTCGGACGAGGCCAGGCGCTTGTTAATGGACCTAGAAAAAGCACGAGATCTTTTCTAATGCACAGGAGAAGGAAACACTTCATCTATTTTTGCCCTCTTTGAAGCGTTGAGAGCCTTGATCTTGAGAAGCTTCCTCTTCCGCGAAATAGACGCACCTTCAGGCTTTGGCTTCTTCACCCGATACATAGTGGGAGTCACGTGCCAATAAGCCCACAGACCGCTAAGCCCAACATTAGAAAGCTTGACTACATCCCCTACCTCCAGATGAGGCATGTCGTGAAACATATCAAAAATTGTTTTAACTTCAGCAGAAAGAGGCGAAACTGAGGATCTCCCTGCAAAAATCACAATAGGTCAATCTAATATGTAGTTAACACAAGCAAGACTAGATAATGAATCAACTTACTCAGTGGTCTAAATTCACGCTCGACAGGACGACTAGCAAACTCAAAATACATCGAGTCCGCCAGAGCCATGAAGTAGAACTTCTGTTGTGATTTAAAATCATCAGGTAGTTTGCGAAAGCAGTTCGGGGACCTCAGCATACACATAAAGTGCTCGTTTATCCAAGGAGAAGTGAGCAATTGCATCACACTCGAAGACATTCAGACACCAATGTCCTTAGCTCTAATCAAAATGACAATCAAAGTCCTATACCCTTTCGGCACAAGTTAAGCGGGTGCAATGCCGAGGTACTTTAGGAACTCTCATATCTCTTTGATGACAGGAAAACGGACACCCGATCATACCTTAGTGAAGACAGATAAAACAATCAGGAGGGTACAATGGCGTTAGATCAACGCTCAGAGTGTAGAGCACCAGATCATCAGGAATCTCATACGTCTTATGGAGAACTTCTAGATCAAACTCAGAGAGCAACATCTCCTAAAAAAACTTATGGTCTTTGGCGAACAATTCATCAGAAAATTGATCTAGTCTGCCATAAAAGAAAGTACAAGCTTTCAAATACGAAGGTTGAACAAAGTCAAAAGCGCAACAAACAACGCGACAAAGTAGAATCTCTTAGATAGAAAGAGTAAATGAGTTATACTCCAGAGGCAAGAGATCTATATAGAAAGCTGAGCTCTTGCCTTTCCCGCTTTCAAGCTGGCGCACGCCTAATTAATGCAATTCGCCACTTGAGGAAATACTCAATCATCATGACTACACAGCTACTTTATGAAATGACCTAGTGGACCAATAAGACGTCCCACTAACTCAGGGGGAGTAGCTGATAATACATCAAATCGTCATCTGATCAACACCATACAAGTGTCATGACAATCTCGTCAACAGAACGAAGCATGCCTGATTGCATGCTCAATCCAGCGAGGGCCAAACAGTAGCAAGCCCATCATTGACAGAATCCAAACAGTCGGGTCCGGGTTGCAATGAGCCGGTAAGCCCAAATGTCATGCGATCGGGCCCGATACTCGTAAGACCTCTAAGGTAAGTATCTGAGAGATCTACCCAAGAAAGGCATATCAACAACACATTGGATCCGACTAGGAAACATATAATAGAGTGTAAGTCGGGCAAGGAAACTTCCTTGCATGGACAACACTCAGAAAGGAAAACCTCTTATGCAGATCTAGGAGCACGAGTCGTGTAAGGAAACTATCCCACATGGACATGTCCCAATTAGGAAATGATCTCCACAACAAGATCATTTTACCTAAACTACACCACCAAAGGCCTAGCCGAACAAAGGCTTATTCACTATAAAAGAGACATAAGGTCGATGAACTAGAGGTACGTAATATAACACAGTTTACAGTTTTAAGTATCTCCTAAGCCTTATCTAACTTAAGCATCGGAGTGTCATCAGCCACCACATGGTGGCCCTTGTCCTATTCATAATGCAAGAGTCCTTGTTCGGCTAGGCCTTAGGTGGCGTAGTTTAGGGAAAATGATTTTGCTGGAAATCTTTTTCTTGTTTAGAGTCGTCTATGTAGAAGAATTTCTTACAAGACTTGTGCTCCTAGATCTGCGGAATTTTTTTTCATTTTGAGGTGATGTCCATGCAAGGGAGTTTCAATGAATAACTTATACTCTGGTATTTTCTTCATAGTCGGAACCAATGTATTGCTAGCATGCCCGTCTTAGATTGATCCCCCAAATATTTTCCTGATTAGGCCTTACGGGTATTGAGCTTAACCATGTGACGTATGGGCTTAGTAGGGCGTTACAATTTGGATTCAACCTCCTGGATACTACCAAAATGAGCTTGGTGTTGTCTGAGGTTTGCCAAATTGAGTGGGCAATCATGCTCGCTTTGCTCTGCTAACGCGATTATCATGACACATATACAACGCAATTAAAAGACGATTTGATGTATCATCAATTATTATTATTACTATTGTAGTGGCTCCTTCAAAGTTCAAGCTCTATTATTATTTTCTTTTAAATCCATGACTATGTGAATACTTGGGGATATATATGCAGCATATTGCATATTTATAATATTTTATATAACATGTTGTGGTACTTAAAAACTAGTCATTAAAAAAATGTTATATATATAGGAATTAAAGTTTCTATTTTATAACCTAGGTCAAGTCAAATTGTTGGTTCCGCCCCTATGGTAGGTAGCATTTGTTTGAGACCAGTAACTCCTTGTTGACAAGATTTGAAGTTGAGATTTTAGGGTACATACATTTCATTTGTTGGCTTGCCCTTAACGTTGGCCCTTTAATGAAATGATTCAACGAAAACTAGATGTTTAGCCAGATTCGATGTCTAGTCTAGACTTGACTTGAGTTGTATGCATCACTAGAGTATGCCACATGCCGTTGACATTCCGCATAATTTTATGTTTGCTAAATATTTTGTAATAAACACCTTCGTCACTATTACAATTTCAGTTCTCAATCAATATTGAAGTGTAAACCTATTGTAAGGTAAATATTTATATTATAAATTTTAGGGTTAGACTCGGTCAAATTTGAATCAGTTAAGGGCAAAATTTAAACGCCAAGAATGAGTTCTGCCCCAGTATTTGAATTCGCCAAAACATGAAATTTAGGGTTTTTGTTTAAATGTACATTAAGATAACCGACTCATTTTTTTTCTGGTGTGATTGGCCCGTCTCGTTGCTTTGAAAAATACTAAAGAAGTGAAATACATTATACGTTTTTTTAATTATAGATTATCATCATCATCATCATTAAAGTCCATTCTCGATATTTTTGGAGTCGGCTACATGGATTTTGATTCTCTAAGCATGCGGTCACATATCCTCGCATAATCCAAGCTCAAGGATGTCTTTTTTAATTATAGAATATATATTTATTAAATTTTAGCGGTTGTATTGATCATTGATTTTGTTGAAAATATCGTCAAAAATGCATTTTAACAATACTAAATTTACTGAAATTCGATAATGATGTAGATAGTTATGACAATTTTTATTTTGCTAAAAGGAAAACATAATGTTTTTTCTCTCCGTCACAGGTAGATTCCACCAACTTTTTTAAAAAAAATTTCATTATTTTTCCCCTTATACATGTTTTATATTTACAAATATGTCATAATGAGAAATGAATCTCAATTCTCAAATTCATTACATTTTCTAACTTTCAATCCTAACCATCTTTTATTTCTAATCGTTTCGATTTGAATTTATCTTAATGAGCATCACGACTCTAAATTATAATAGAGAAGATTGCCTAACTTTTAGTCATGTTACTTGGCAATAGAACGGTATCTACACACTATCCATCCACAAACACCATTGGCTAGCTAATGAACGTGGCATAGCAGTAGTGCGTGTGAACCGACCAAAAGACAACTACTTTCTTCATGAGCATTTTAGTCATTTCAACCATCAAATTATTGCTACTTTTGTATACAACTATAACAAATGCTAACATTATTAATTAATTGCGAAAACATAAAGTTTTTTATTCTTCTTCTTTAAATGGCCCCGGGCACCGACCATACCATGACGACTTGACGGTCCCCATATTATTACTTTCAAACAAATGATCAAACTCCAATCAATCCCCTCATCACCCCTCCTTTTTGTCTCACTCAGCCTCTTGGCCTCCTCTTCTCTTTCTCTCTCAACTTTTTCTAAATGGTGAGGGAATCTGCGAGGAAACGGGCGAGAGAGGGGTGTGACCCTTCTTCTCTCTCTCGTTCATTCATTTTTTCTCGCTCACTAATCAGTGCTTCTCCAATGCAATCCAAGCTACACTAGATTAAGAGGAGGACAGCTCATAACATGGAAATGGACGACTTCACACCAAACACCCCAACTATTTTTTCCTTCCTTTTCATCACCCGGCCCTCCTCTTACTGTACGTCCTCTCTCCTTTTATCTCTTTCTTTCTTTCTCCATCTCCTATATACATTCTTTCCTTTTTCTTCCTTCTTTTCTCTCCATTACTTCTTATACTTGGTACTACCACTTCCTAGCCTAACCTACCTCAGACTAAGACTCAGACCATGGATTACGGAAGGCTCGGACCAAACGAGTCATTTCGCTCGGCCTCAACGTCCGAAGACAAAACAATTGATCCAATTCCGAATCAAAACAAGCGCAAGAAACTCATCATTCTTTCTATTCTGTCAGTTTTTCTCCTACTAGGCTGCGCTGTCTCCGCAGGGCTGCTAGTACATCTCCGAACCAAAGAAGGCGGCGATGTTGGGAAGAGCAATAGAATGCCCTCCCAAGCCATCTCCAAAATGTGTAGCAAAACTCGGTACCCGGATCTCTGTGTTAACTCTCTCATGGACTTCCCTGGATCGGTTTCCGCCAATGAACGAGACCTTGTCCACTTGTCATTCAATATGACGCTCAGTAAGGTGGCCAAGGCCCTATCAGGAGCAACTGAGATCTCCAATCTTGCCATGAACACACGTGTACGGTCAGCATACGAGGACTGCCTCGAGATGCTCCAAGACTCCGTCGATCAGCTCCAGCTCTCCTTGTCCTCCATAGCTGCTGGAGATGGCAATTCCGGGTCTACAACTGGGGACGTGAAGACGTGGCTCAGTGCCGCGCTGACGAACCAGGGCACGTGCGCGGACGGGTTCGAGGACGTGGATGGTGGTGACACTGTCAAGAATCAAATGGGTGGACAAGTGAAGGACTTGAGTGAGTTGGTGAGTAATTGTTTGGCAATTTTTTCCAGTTCCAGTTCCAGTTCCAGTGATGACGATGATTTCTCGGGTATTCCGATACAAAATCGGAGGAGGCGGAGATTATTGTTGGATAGTGGTTTCGCGGATGGCTTTCCAAAATGGATGACAAGGAAGGAAAGGAGGCTGCTGGAGATGCCCATATCGGTAATTCGTGCAGACATCGTGGTGTCGAAAGATGGGAGTGGGACGTATAAAACTATCACTGACGCGATTAAAGCAGCTCCTCAGAAGAGCACTCGACGAACTATTATTTATGTCAAGGCTGGAAGGTATTATTATTATTATTATTATTATTTTCCATACCTATACTCTCTCTCTTCTTTTATACCCTCATTATTTTTCCCTTCCCACGATATAGCCTCTGACATACACACATTAAGGCAACTTCTGGCCTTAAAAAGCTACCACTGGGATGAACAACATCGACTAATCCTTTTTCCCAAAGATAGCATCTTTTATGGTGGGATGTCCCTCAAATAAGTGATTTTAACCTCTTTCACCCTCATGTCACATCCAACTTTGTATATTGACATGTGCAAATGTCGTCGTCTTGTTATATATATATTAAACACCTCCGGAATTAATGTTTTTAGTGACCAATACATTGCCGTGGCATGTGCACTGTCACATTCCTCTATTTAATGACCACATTCTCAAAGACAGCAATGGTAATAATAATAGCTTTTTAGTAAAAACATAAATTTATGAGTCGAAGAGGAAAGGATGAACTACGCAACTACTTAACTATGTTGTGAAATGAATTGTGATATCCAGGTACGAAGAGAAGCTCATAAAAGTGGGGAGGAAAAAGACCAACCTAATGTTTATAGGTGATGGAAAGGGCAAAACTGTCATCACAGGTGGTAAAAGCGTTGCCGATGGACTTACAACATTTCACACTGCCTCTTTCGGTAAGCGCACCCCTATCAATGTCACCAAGTTTCTTTACTAAAAGAAAAGGATATAGGTTCTAAAGTTTAAAGCATTAAAAATTTATACACTTTATAGTTATGGCAAAATGAGATCTTGTTAGTGGTTTAGAGAGTGATTACAATACTTTAATCCCTAATTGACTTTAACAAATCTTTCAAGTTTAGGTTTTCCCATAATTTGATGAGTTTGTCTAGGCAGCCAGGTTTTAAAGTTATTTTTTTGTCAGGTTTTGGTTCTTTTATACTTTTATCAACTCTCTTTAAAACACAATCATAAATATTATTTATAGAAGGAGTAGAAGTGTAAAAAACCCAAAACCTGATTAAAAAGTGGCTATAAAGCCCAATTACCTAAAATTGAGGCAATTTGATGAACAAGTCTAGGGATCCAGACTAAGCGCAGGCTCTCTACCCTTCATCATCTTAGAGATGAGGGATTATGAGCATCTCTATGATGATGGAGGGTAGAGAGTCTGACGCAACCCTGGCGCTCCTGACCTGGCTCTCTAGAATTTTGGCAATTTAATAGAGCCTGTTGTTTTTGTCAAGAAAAAATATATATAATTGAATTCAGTAGATCGAGAGTACAAGACCTTATTGTTGAGGCATTATGGTTGGGCTGGGTCCCTGGCCAGGCCAGGCGATCATCGGTACCTAGTGGGATTTGTCCAAGAATTTTTGTCTGCGTAAATTTAGTTACTCGTGAATATTAATGTATATGTAACTTGCAGCTGCAACTGGGACAGGATTTATCGCACGAGACATTACATTCGAGAACTATGCAGGTGCAGCAAAGCACCAAGCAGTGGCCCTCCGTGTTGGGGCTGATCATGGGGTGGTGTACCGATGTAGCATCAGTGGATACCAAGACTCCTTGTATGTACATTCCCAACGTCAATTCTTCCGTGAGTGTGATATATATGGCACTGTCGATTTCATTTTTGGTAATGCAGCAGTTGTTCTCCAAGCTTGTAACATTTATTCACGGAAGCCCATGGCCCAACAAAAGAACACCATAACAGCCCAAAACAGAAAGGACCCTAATCAGAATACAGGTATCTCCATCCACAATTGTCGAATACTGGCAACGCCAGATCTCGAAGCTGCCAAAGGCACCTTCCAATCGTACCTAGGCCGTCCATGGAAAATGTACTCTAGAGTAGTGTACATGTTATCATACATGGGTGACCACATTGACCCACATGGTTGGCTAGAATGGGATGCTACATTTGCACTTGATACATTGTACTATGGAGAGTACTTGAATTATGGACCTGGTGCCGCGCTGGGCCAGCGAGTCAAATGGCCTGGATACCGTGTCATCAAATCCTCGTCTGAAGCTAGCAAGTTCACGGTGGCACAATTTATATACGGAACATCCTGGCTGCCTTCCACAGGCGTTGCTTTTTTAGGAGGGCTAAATGTTTAAATTACACGATATAGGGAGGATTATACTACAATATTGTTTGGACTTTCTTGATTAGTTTTTATTTCTAATAAGTACAACTTTTGAAATTTTATTTATTTCAAAAGAGAAATAAATAAATGGGAGTCCAAGAATCGTGTGACCGATTTTGGTATTCCACTCTAATTGTAAAAATCTTACATCTTAGCATTTGTAGAGATTTATATGATCTTAAGAGCAATAGCCCATTATGTGTTTACTTCATCCTTGTTCATTTTTAAACAAGTTGATTGTTACTGTAAAGAAAAAGCCCAAAAGGTGAGACTTCTAAAAAGATAGAGCAGATATCATTTCAATGTCTCCCTTTCAATATCGATACATTTTACATTGTAATTTCACCGCAAAGCAGACATGATTGAAGACCTTTTGTCAAATAGAAAAAAGGCTTTATATTAAAGATAAAACAATTGTTGACATCACAACACTAACCTGATAAATCGCCTAAAACCATGTAAAAATATATCAAATAAAGAAAATTGTTAACCCTACAAAAATAAATAGATGTATGAGTTCACCCTTAACAAAACAGTAATCATCTTGTTCAAAAGTCCTTATCCATCAGGTTTTATCAAATATATAAATTACCTTGAGAAAACTAGCCTTGGGGAATTAGAAAATTTTGACGCTTATGTCCCTTGAAAGAATGAATGAACACAAATGGTCAAAAAAGAATCCAGTGTATTTTTCGCACATTTTTTTGTTTTTTGCATTGTGTAAGACAATTCAGGGTATTGTATGGTTAAATCTCCTTGGATATCTGATGCAAGACAAGAAACAATGGTTTAGTATGTAAACAATGCATTAGTTCAATGCTTCAATGACAGGATATTGATCATTGTTTATTGCATTGTGTGTTGGCAGGTTGGTTCAATGGTTAATCATTGTTTTTTGGCAGGTTGTTCATTTCATTGACGGATCTATGTGTTTTAGGTTGTTAATTGTATTGATCACTGTTAGTTCAACAATTTGATCATTGTTTTTGGGTTATCCAACAGGTTATTTATTTCAATTTTTTGATTTTCATGATGGTCGGATTGATCATTGTCTAGCAGTTTTTGTGATTTTCATGATAATTGCCTTAACATCCATTGCATTGCAAGGTATTGTGCATTTTTTTTTGTTAAAGACAAATGCATAAAAGAACTAGGAAATTACATTAAGAGTTTGGCCTGCTAAGGCTGCCAACTGATGAGCCTCGATATTGAGGTCTCTATTAATATATTTACAATGCCAATTAGAAAGCAAAAGAATAAGAAGCTTAAGATTACAAAAAAGGGGACGCCAAACCCAATCCAAGTCAAAAGTCGGGCTAGTATCATCCGAGAACAGCGTCGTCAAAATATTAATAGAATATCCGAGAATAAAACCAGTCTTCCAACGTTGGGCCTGGATAAGCAAAAGGGTCGTTTCGCCTCCAAAAAGCTCTGCCATGGTATTATCCAATACTTTTTCGCGAATCAGGCTAGAAACATAAGCAAGAACATTTCCTTTCAGATCCACAACAATGACTCTAATCTCCTTGTTTGGCATAATCAAAGAAGCAAATATCAAAGTTAACAATCATCGTCTCAGGATTCATAGGTAGAAAGGAATCAATGTGAGCAAGAAGGCAGAGAGTGAACCAGTGGGTTTTGGTAAACTCAAGTTGGGCTTGGATAAGGTTCGCCCTGCCTGCTATAGGTGCTGAAGGGGGACCTAAAGATGGAAGAGAAAAAGATGACTGAGCAAGATTGTTACTATCCCTGTCAGCTGAATCAAAGATAAGGGCCACTAAATCCAAATTAAGATAAGATGAATCTGAATTGGCTTTGAACCATTGAGAGGACCAGGGGGACCAAGTTTTATTTAGTATACTAATAAACTTTGTAGTGTGGAACTTGGTCATGTTAAAGATCATGTCATTGCGAAACCTCCAGATAAAAAGAAGAATAGCCGTGAATTGATAAAGGATCAGTTCGTTTGATTCAACATGAGATTTTGCTGTCTTCTACATAAACTGAAAGATGCCAGGGATCGAGGGAGGAAGACAGGTGGGTTTTGCCAATCAATAGGAAGAAAAGAGAGTAACCAGAGACGGCTGGAAAGAGGCAAGTGGTCATTCTAAGACAAATGTTGGTAATATCCAGCACTACCGGGGAGGGGAAAAAAAGGATCTAAGGAGTTGCTCATTCTAGTGGATCAAATTAGAAAGAGACATTGTCCACAAATCTGAGATAGTGGAAGGTCGAGCAGGATCAGAGTGATCAAAGACACAATCATCTAGCAAAAGATCAGATTTTACCCAGGCATCATGCTAGAGATTAATCTGATCACCTGAGAGCACTTGCAAAACATCAACCTTTTCATCTTAGAAAAGACTTTGAAAGTACCACGCCAGCCAAAGGATGCCTGGAAAGGAGGCTTGATCAGTTGAAACAGACTCTTAGAATTGTAGTACACATATCTGAGCAGTCTGGACTTCTGAGAGTCAAATGCGGAAAATACATTACACACATTCTTAGCCATAAAGCCAAGATTCTTGTTCCTTGAAGAAAGAATATTAAGACCACCAAAATTTCGAGGTTTGGTAATTCTATCCCAAGTGCAAAGGTGTTTGGCTTTACCGAGCTCAGAACCATTTCACCAAAAATTACGGGCAAGAATATCAATCTGGGTGGAGATACTCGAAGGGATAAGAAAGGTCTGCATAGTAAAAATTGGAATGGAGTTGAGAATT
Organism: Berberis vulgaris; assembly: GCA_963556465.1. Lineage (NCBI taxonomy): Eukaryota > Viridiplantae > Streptophyta > Magnoliopsida > Ranunculales > Berberidaceae > Berberis > Berberis vulgaris. Next base: position 54,577,758 of record OY747126.1, read on the forward strand.
GCTTTAATCATCACAGTTCGACCAACCTAAGAAAGGACTTTGGATTTTCAAGCCGATAATCTAGTAGAAATCTCATCAATCAAGAATTGGAAGTCTGAGGCTTTGTGTTTAGATAACAATAGTAGGGAACCCAAATACTTGTATTTCAAGTTACAACATTTTGGGCCTAAAACCCTATTGATCATTTTAGCATGCTTGGGATGGACATTGGAGCTATAAAGATAGATGATTTGTCAAAATTAATAGCTTGGCTTGAAGCCTGACAATACTGATGTAGTATGTCTTTGACTGAGTGAGCTTTAGCTAAAAAGGCGCGACAGAATAACATAATATTATCAGCGTAAGGGAGGTGGCTGATGGAAGGGGAATGACGCTTGAGTTTGATGCCTTTGAGAATACCATTCTCTTCTGCATGGGAAAGCATGTGAGAGAGAGCTTCAACAACTAGAATAAAAAGATAAGGGAAAGAGGATCCCCTTGCCGAATACCTCTAGAAGGCAACAATGTAGAAAGAGGGGAGTCGTTCAGGATCACCTGGAGGGACGAGGTGAAAATGCATTGTTATATAAGTTCAATCCATCTCTCCGAAAAACCCAATTGTCTAAAGATGTGGAGTAAAAAAAGACCATTCAACTCTGTCACAAGCCTTAGCCATATCAATCTTGATAGCCATATCAATCTTGATAGCCATATCAATCTTGATAGCCATCCAACCGAAGGATTAGCGACAAAAGTGTTGCATTTAAAAGAAAGTCTCGTGGGCCAAGCTAATGTTGTTGGTAATAGACCAATCTTTAAGAAAAGCCCCTTGATTTGTGGAAATGATGTTATCGAGCAACGACTTAAGCCTATTAGCAAGGATCTTGGAGATGATCTTATAAATGACATTACACAATCCTATGGGGCAGAACTTGTCAGGAGTGGTCAGATTCCTAACCTTGAGAATGAGAGCAATGAAGGTTTCATTGAGTTTAGGGTCCATCCGTCTGGTTGCAAAGAATTGTTGGACCACCTCAATAATATGTCGTTTGACAATGTCCCAGTAGAATTAAAAAAAAAGACATGGAAGCCATCAGGGCCCCGAGTTTTATAACTTCCCATGGAAAACATTGTGTTCTTGATAGTGTATTCACTGGGGATACACAGAAGCGCCTCATTGTAAGTAGGGGAAATGACCGAGTGAAAAAGGTGCAGAATGCTTGGGTCATGGATAGGTTGGGACGAGTGAAAAATATTGGTGAAATAGCCAGTTAGGACTTGGCCAATACCAGAACGATTTGAGTGCCAAACATTGGCCGAGTCCCTAAGGTGCAGGATGTGGTTAGTCTTATGACGCAACAAAGTAGACAAATGAAAGAACTTTGTGTTTCTATCATCATCTGCAAGCCAAGACGCACCATATTTATTGTGCCAAAAAAGTTCCTCATGCTCTAGTAACTCAGTCAAGCGGGATTGTAAAATGGAGCCTGGGCATTTGTCTGGGAGGGATGTTCATTCTGAAGCTTATCAAGAGCTTCCTTGGTCTCCTGGATGCACATTTGGATATTACCAAAATCAGACTTATTCCATCTAGAAAGAGCATGACTGAGTTTCTTGATTTTAGAAAGAAAACCATGAGTCGGGGATCCAGATATATGGTGCGTCCAAGTGGTAGAGACTAAATGCCAACAATGAGGATCTCTGGTCCACATATGAAAGAATTTGAAATGTCTGGGGCTAGGATTGGAATGAGTGACTAGCTGAGCGGAAATAGCCCGATGATCTGAAAAAGGGGCATGGATGGAGTGGCAGGTGACTGAAGGAAACATGTCCATCCACTCAATATTGACTAGGATCCTATCCAGCTGTTCCAAGTAAACTGAGAACCTTTCATAGGGAGGTCCATAAGGTGATAAGTGACCACAAAATTCCTGAAGGGACTGAGAGAGGCGAGAGTAGGATGATTGCCTCCCAATTTCTCCTTGGGATCATAAATTGCATTGAGATCTCCGATGATGATACCCAAGAAAGGTTGTAGCTCATAAACCTGTAGCATAGTATTCCAGAAATGAACCCACCGAGCCGGGTTCGGTTCTCCGTAGACAAAAAGAGTCGACAAATCATTAATAACACAATAATCTGAGAAAATACAATTAAAATAATATTTACAAAAAGAAAGAACAGTAAGTTGGATACCTTCCTTCCAGAAAAGAGTTATTATTCCAGATTGTCCTTGCGCTGGAACTGAAACTTCATGGCGGAAACCCAGTCGTTGGCGAATACGTTCCATCCTGGCAAAAATGTTTTTAGTTTCGGAAAGGAAAATGATATCTACATTGGACTTATGGGAGATGGTCTTTATATTTTGGAACGCTTCGGGAGACCCCGCGCCTCTAACATTCCAAAAGAGAATCATGTTAATGGAGGCGACCCTTCAGAGGTGGTCAAAATTGTTTGAAGCACCGACAGAATCGAAAGCGCCCCTTGTCTCAAAAAGAGGAGGACAAGTTATTCACATTACCCGAGTAGAAGTAGCTAAATCATGAGTGGGAAAAGGTACACTGTCATTCGACTATGCCACATGAGCATACACAGTGGTTGTGGGAACATGGCAAGAAAGTATGTTGATAGTGAGATCAGAAGAGGCAGTCACCAGAGAGAAAGGATTCCAATTTTCACCTTGGACTTGTGTTGCAGCAACCATATCAGCTCTAGAGCATTCATTGATACTCATTTTTTGTCGGCTTCTGTCTGCCTAGGTCTCCGACCAGGACCCAGTCTTTTTTTTTCCCAATTGTAATGCCATTTCCCTTCTGGCTTTGGCTATATTGCTAGCCTTAATTTGTTGTTATGGATTCTGGCAATTGATAGAAGAATTATGGAATCAGTGTTGTTAATCACTGGAGCAGATGGGCGTGGTCCTTTTTTTTTGCAGAAAACACTGGGTTGCAAGGAATAGTGTGAGGTGTTATCTCCAGAGAAGGAGAATCTGACCGAGATGCCAATGTTTGCTGACCTGAGAGACTGGAACCAAAGAGTTTTCCTCTTGAGTTGCACTATTAGTTGTAGGATCTGCATTGTCTGGCGAATTAGGATTGATTGTAGAACATGTGGTTTGCGATGGTGTATATTACAGAGGAGACTTGTGAGGTGGAAACACCAGACACTGTGGAGCTTGAAGAAGTTAAGAGAGTCGTGGAGACCTTGTGTTGTTGGCTGGGATTTTGAGTATGAGTAATAGCAGCTGGGTTGGTTGAGGAAGAAACTAAAAAATGTTGTTGCTCCGAGGCCCAAACAAGCATTAAAGGTCCTTCACCTCAAGAGCCCAGGCCCACTTGCTGAAACTGAGAATAGCAAGAGGTTCATGGCCAAAAGCCTTTGGAATGGGCCAGAAGTAGGCCCAAAATAATTTTCACCAGATCCTAAAGATGCAGTCTAAGAGGTCTGTTTCGAAACAACTGAAGTAAGATAACCAAAAGAATCTGACCTTCTTGGTAAGAGGAGATAAAAAGTTGGTCTTGGGTCCCACCATTTGTATCAAACTGTTGAGGTTGCTTCCCTTTTCGAGCCCCATTTCTACAGTGCCTGGTATTGTGCCTGGTGGTACCAGGCACTTTAGATGTGCATGGAGATAGGTTTTATTTCCTATCTCCATGCACATCTACGGTGCCTAGTACCACCAGGCACAATACCAAGCACCGTAGAAGAGTTCCTTTTCGAGTGTACTGTTGCCGAGGAGAGAGAGGCGAAGAACTTGCATTAAGAGATGAAGAAAAGTGAACTTCATCTTCGCCCATACGTTGACCCGAAGATTGCCTCGAGATGGGTACAAACTCCTATCTTCCTTGAGTAACCACTGTTCTGTCTTCTCCCTCCTAAATAGTAGAAGCACCGACTAGCAATGCCGGTCTCTGTCCCCTAGGGCCAAGCCCGCCACACTTGGCAATCGAAGCCTATGAGTGACGGAATCTCTGTGATTTCAATGGAGTTGGCGGACCAACAACTTGTTCAACCCATGTTCTAATGCGTGACCTTCGAGTGAATGGCAAGGAGATGGATGATGGTGTTCGACCGGGTTCAAGATGTTGGATCATCTCAAATTAGAGGGGACAATTTTTGCCAAAAACGTGTCCAATATAGCCACAACAGAAACAAAACATGGGCGGGTCTTCATAACAAAAATGAACAAGAAACTGCCTACCATTTTTTACACCAAAATCTGTTTCCATAGAGTAAGGAAGAGCCTTGGTTATGTTGATCCACACTTTGAAGCGAATGTAATGGATTTGTGGATTCCCTATAGATTCAGAGTCTATTTCCATGGGTTTGCCAAGCCTGGATGTCAATATTTGGACATCCGAGTAATCAACGTTTTGATAATCAGCCTGCTAAGGTTTGCTAATCACCAACCAGCCAAAACGAACCCAGGGCCCTGAGAGGAGAACTTTCATCTGATCTTCAACACCAGTGAATTACACTAAGTAATAGGTATTGTCTAAGACTCTAAGTCCCCTCTCCAGTCCAAATTTTCAACGTAAAATTTGTGTGTCATCTCCCACTAAGAAGCCATTCTACTGGCAAAAACCTCCTGGCGGAGTCGTTGGTAGTAACAATACTTTGCCGCAATTTGTAGTTGCGCATCATCCCTATGACGATCATTTTTCTTAGTGAATGATGGTGTAGGTAAGGTGAGATGTCGTTTGAGGTTTGTTTCAAGAAAATGCATGGTGTGTGATGGTGGTGAGCAAGAATGTTGAGGTTGAGTGTAGTGGTAGAAATAGGTTGAGAGTGTGGTTGTTAAGATGTGTTTTGGGCTAGAGAAGATTGAGATTGGGAGTAGGTTTTAGAAGACGGGGTTTGGGACTGAGAAAATTGTATACGTGGAGTGGGAATCATTACAAGGAAAGAATGAATGGGGTTGGATGAGAGTGGTGCTAGAGATGAACCTGAGAAATCCATTAAAATTGCATGAAACCAAAAGTGTGTTTGTAAAATAGAGATAGATAGGATAGGTGTGCGAGTTGTAGAAGGTATAGAGTTTAGTGAGGAGATTGTGTTAGAGTTTGAGGATATTGGTGTAATCAATTGAAGATTTGGGGAGTAATTAGTGGTGGCTGAACAAAGGGGAGGTTGGTTCATGTTAGCAAATGTGATGTGAATTGAGGCGGTAGAAAGAATAGAAAAGATTGGGGAAAAAGCTCGAGACAAGAAGATTAATTACAAGTAATGATGGATTTTGGGAAGAGGATGAACCATACAACGCCAAGACCTACAAGAAAACCACAAGAGAAAATACAACATCCAACACAAAAAACAAAACCAGAGGAAAAACATCAACTGGAAGCGGGGGAGAAGGGTTGAAAGAACGAAATAAGAAGGAATAGCAAGGGGAAACAGGGGATGAAAGAAGAACACCACAATCAGAAGATAGAACACAGTTCTCTGATATTTGGAACTGAGAAGCTTTCATTTCAATGTATTGATCAATGTCATTGCATTGCCTTGGCATCCATAGCATTCCCATTGCATTACAAGGTATTTAGCGTTGTCATTGCATTGGCATCCATTGCATTCCAAGTTGCATTACATTTGATGCAGTTGATTTTTGCTCCCTGCTTTGACCTTGACTTGCGAACCTGCTGACCTACACAAGGAACACAGTGAGCCACTGACCACTGTTGTCGTGGCCGATGACACTTCGATTCTAAATTTAGACATGGATCAGAGAAAGGCGTAATGTTGTAAACTGGGAATTTGTAGCATACCTTAGCTTACATACCTCATGTCGCTGGAGTCCTGGTTCGACCAGGCCATCGATGGTGTAGTTTAGAGAAGAAGATCTTCATGGAGATCCTTCTCTAATTCGGAGTTGTGTTGAGAATGGGAGTTTCCCTGTTAGCCTTATGCTCTTAGATACGCGGGAGATAGTTCCCATTTTGAGAGTAGTTAATAGATAGAAGTCTCCATGTGTGATATATACTCTAGAATTTGCTTCCTAGTTGAAAGCAAAGTGTTGTTGTCTTGCCTGTCTGAAGATGATCCTCGAGATACTTGCCTTAGTAGGGCTTATGGGTATTGAGGATAGTTATGAGACGCATGGGATTAGCAGGCTGTAATTGTTTTGGGTCTGTCTGGCGAACTGCAATGTACGGACTTAGAACCGCTTAGGTTGGATCAGTGTTTTGGTGTATCATCAGCTACCCCCCCCCCCCCCGAGTTAGTAGGCCATCATGTCAGTCCACTAAGTCACTTCTTGAAAGATACGCCGCTCATGATGATCGAGTTTGAATCGTTTGCTTGAGCCGCGCACTTCATTAATTAAGTGTGTGTTTAGTTAGAAAATAGGTGGGAAACCGATCCTTATTAAGATCCTTCTTTCTGCGGAAATTGACTCTTCCATTTTCTTGTTTTTCGAGATTTTGTTTTGTTCATCTTTTGATTGAAAGCTTGTTCATCTTTGTCATGCCTCACCAAGACCATCTTGATGACGAAACTTTGGCCAGGGGCCTCGAGTTTTTTGAAGATAAGTTGCTTTATGAGTTGGGCCTTGGTGACATCCGAAATTCGCTCAAGATCCCCGAGGATCTTCCATTGTACGTTTTGCAAGATGATCATATGCCAATGCTCCCTCCAAAAAAGTTCATTTGTTTGCACCGGGGAATACTTCAGATCGAAGTCCGTTTTCCTGTTTTTGATAAGATTTGGGGCTTCTTGGATTTCCTTGGCATCCCTCCTGCCCAGTTAGTAACCAATGGGTACAAGATCATCCTTCTTATTTTGATCAGAGCGAAGGATGTTGGTGTCCACGTGATCCGCAAGTGATTCAGTTGTTGACTTCTCCTCGACTAAATGATCACGCCGTTTGTAAGATGACATCACCGGCCTGCTTCGGGAAGTTGCCAGATGACTTCAAGTTCTGGCAAAAATACTGCTTTTTGGCTCATTCAGACTCGAAGTATTTCAAGTACAAAGGTCGTCCGCTTGAGTGGGAGTTCAGGCCACTTCGTAAGTATAACTTCATCTTTTGAATTTGTTGCGGTGATTGTACGCTAATCATTGCATTCGTTTCTTTGCAGGGAGGTTCCGTACTACTCCTTTTTCCCTAGAGGAGCGGAAACTATGAAGACATTCCATGACCTATCGAAGATGAGTGTGGAGGAAGTTTATTTTGAGTACACTTTATGCCCGTATTTTGTTTGGTCTCCCTGTCTCGCGCTTTCCATTATGTCTTTTCATTTTAACCTGACACAAGTTTGGTTGGGTCAACAAGAAGCCAAATGGTTTGTCTAATGCTGAGAGTTCGACCACTCATGTCATAGATGGCTCTGACCTGTTCTTTCATGAGGTCTTAGAGTTGTTATCGTTCGGTTACATCTAATAGTGGGTGTTCTTTGGATGTTTTAGCAATGGGCTATACTTCCCAGGCTGTAGCTCATCCTTAAGGCAAGTCATTGGGGACTTAATTAGTGTATCCGATTGTCGATTGTGGTTGCTAGCATGAGTGAACTGTGGTACTCAAGTACATGCGTTGTCTCAGAGCTAGAGCGCTTGTCTCGATTCAAGTTCTGTGAGCTCGGACTGACACTTCATGTAACGTTCGTCCGCATGTCAGCAAGTAGTCGTTGCTGGTAATGGAATGTCAGCCTATGTGAGCGTGTAGATGCTGCCTGAGCCGTGATTTTAGTTCGACAGCCGTTGTATAGAGGGGCAGCGTTGGCCGAGTTGCTAGCCGTTGACATCAGTCGAGGCTGACTGGGCTCCCACTTTCTGAATTATCTAGATCCGTGCAGAAGGGATTACAGGTTTGGGATGTGGGAATTCGATGATCATGGTCTGTTGAAGAGCAATGATCCCATGGCGAGCCGTTGACATCAGTTCGGGACTGACTAGGCTCCCACCTTCCAAACTATCTACACCCGCACGGAGCGAGCTAGAAGTTTGGGTCGAGGTGATTCGGTGACCATGGTCTGTAAAAGAGCAGTGATCCCGTAGCATCCATCAGAATCAATTCGGGATTGATTAGGCTCCCACCTTCCAAAACATCTACACTCGTGTGCATCGAGATACAAATTTGGGGGTTTTCAAAGACCATAGTCTATAAAAGAGCAGTGGTCCCGTGGCAAGCTGTCGGAATCAACTTAGGACTGACTAGGCTCCCACCTTCCAAACCATCTACACCTGTGCAGTGGGGGCTACAAGTCTGAGGTTAATAAATTGACGACCATAGTCTGTAAAAGAGCAGTGGTCCCGTGGCGAACCGTGGACATCAGTCGGAACTAACTAGGCTCCCACCATCCAAACCATCTATAACCGCATAGTGGGGGCTACAGGTCTGGGCTTTGATCAGAAGTTGTCATTGCCAGTCGTCACCAGCTAGGCTTACCTGATCGGGTTTCTGTGACTGTTGTCCGCGAAGGGGGCAACAGCCCCTGGCGAGCCGTCGTCACCAGGTGTAATAGCGCCGATTAGACTCCCACTTCGTAAACCATCGACATCCGCACTGGGCGGACTAGGTGTCGGGATGAACCGAAAGCAGTCGTCGTTAGCCAAAGCTGACTAAGCTTGCTCGACTAGGTGGGGGCTTTGCCTGTTGTGGGAGTGCGATCCTACATCCACGAGCGGAGTGCATCGTGCAGATGAGTTTTGAAGAGACAAAAGTACCTTAAATCTGCTGGTGATATGCATGTGTGATCCGCGTGTAAAAAATGATTAGGGTTTCTAATGTTCGTGTCAGGCACGTGGTAGAATATTGCTTGAATAGTGGGCCGAGCCCATGGGTCCGTAGAGTGAAAGCTAGGGTTTATCGTATGATCAATACGCTAAGTGTACAACGTAGATTGCATGGTAACACACGTACGGCGTAGATCGCGAGACGGTTGAGTGTCGGTTACTCCCCCTAAATAATGGGGTTGTGTGTAGCCTCATTGATTGGACGAATGTGGTCTTGTGCAGTTTCCTTGGGAACTGTCATCTCCTTGTTTCCTATACGGTATTCAATGCTGACAATTAATGCTGAAGCCCCAGTTTGGTGAACCACTATGTCTATATAATGGTGTTTCTTTATCGTTGTAGGCATTACCTTCTACAGAGCGTACCCCCTGTAATGTTCTTACTTGAAGAACATGGTTTGGGTTTTCCAAAGGCTGAAGGGAGATCACCAACGTTGAAGTCTCGAATGTTCTGACATTGGCACCTATGAGTCGCGATAAGAATTTTTGTTATGCGTTGTCACCTGCTCTGGGTGAGTACCCAATTGGTTTGTTGAGATCCCGTAATTTCTTCTCATATTTCGAAGAAGAAGTACAGACTCCCTCCCAAGGGATGAGTCTGTCGTTTATGTGCTGGTGCCCTGTCGCTACTCCGAAACGCTTAATTTCAGAGATAACACCAGCAGCCATCTTAGGAGCGGTCCCCTCTATCACTTCTCGATTAACTCTGTTGCCTTGCGTTGGAATTTGGGATCTCGAGCTGGGATGGAGTTGGATATGGCCTATTGGAGTGGGCCATTGACTTCTGGATGCCCCTCTCATCCCTTCAGCAGGAGGGTGCACTCGATCTGTTTCAACCTGATACTTGTCCCAAGTTCGTCTGGTCGAGTAGATCGAGCGTGTAAGTTGGCCGTAGCTTTGGCTGGTGTTTCGCGGGGTCCCGGTTGCTGGTTTTGTACCACCTCATGCCATATTTGAGGGTTGTGTCCACAAAGGCCCTGAATTGGACGTGTTATTTCATCCTGCTCTTGCTCATGCCAGTCCTTCATCCTGCTATTGCTCATGGATAACGTTCATCAGAGAGTTCGCAGAGCCTACTTTGAGTACCTTAGTTGTCTTCTAGAGTCAGACTATTTAAGAGAGTCTTTACTTTATGTTGCATCAGATTCGGATGCTTGTAGTATGTAGACTTTTGTATTCGTCTCAGGGCGCTCGTTGTTACATCTTTCCAGTAATCAATAGAGTGTGTTTGTGTAATCTTTTTTATTTCTTAAATGATTGCAAATCACATAAGTTTCTAAGAACTAAAACTCTACATTGATTATGGAAAGGAAAATAAACAACTGAAATAGACTAATTGTTGGTCGAGAGAGGTTGATTTAGCCCTGAAGTCAATTCACATGACCCTTGCTTGATCGTCGATACCTTCAGTGAACTGCCACGTTTCGTTGATGTCGCTGAGGTTACTGAAGAGTAAACCTTGCGTGGGAGTTTATTTTCGCGCCGACCATTTTTCGGGGGGCATAACTCCCGTCTGCATCGACCTCTCCACTTTGTTGGGTCGAAGAGCATATCACTCTTGTACTGCTTGAATGTCCCCCAATACTGAGTTGAGCCACTGTTGCAAGGATCCTGTTACTATGTGAGTGGAGCGACCTGTCCACAGTCTATGGGTCTGGCTTTAGTTCAAGTTATCTTGTGGGCTCCAGTTGGATTTGGGAACATTTTATCTTCTTCAGTGCAGCATAATGGCAACCACGTGTCGTTGGTTGGTCCCCACGTACTGTTCCTTCTGAGTGGTTAGCGGTGTACTTAACGCACTGGTGAAGGGTGGAACATCTGGTGGAGCCATGGTCTTCCTATGATAAGGTCGTAGGTAGACGATGCATCTACGACCATGAAGTCCAAGAACATGACTTTTCTCGGTTGTTGCTCTTCTGCCACAACTGCTAACCTTATCTTCCAGATCGGGAAGCATTTCTCTCCATTGAATCCAATCAATGGATAGTCTGAGGACGTCAAGCTCTCCTCCTTGAGGTCCATACTGCGGAATGCGTTGTAAGACATGACGTTGAGGGAGCTTCCCATATCTACCAGGGCCCTCTTCACCCCCCACCTTGCAATGGAGATCGATATGACGAGAATGTCATTGTCCGGTTCGCGGATGCCTTCAAGGTCCTTGTTTGTAAAGGTTAAGGTGAGGATGGGGCCTTGCACCCTCAAGTAGTAAGCGAACATGTCCTCATCTGCAGACTGCGTTTGCATCTCTAGTAGAGTTTGCTTGCGGGATCTGTTTGATTGGTCTTCATCCGATCCGACTCCATGAAGGACATAGATTATGTGAAGCTTCCTTCTCGATCTCCTTAACTGTCTCCCCCCGTCCCTAGGTCATTATGGTCACTTCTAAGAACCCATGAATTTCTTTAGCTTGCCTCTGTGGACCCAGTACTCGATCTTGTACCTTAGACTCTTGCACTCGTTGGTGTCATGGACACCCTCCTTATGGTATGAGCAAAACTTGTTGTTGTCACGTTTGGAGGGGTCTCCATGCTGCTTTGGGGGACCAGTTTAGATTTTCTCAATTTTTCATGAAATTCAGGACGTCCGATAGGCTCGAATTGAGGGGGTCATGGATCTGGATCCAACATAGTTGGAAGCTTTCTCTGGCCTGGCCCGACTAGGGTCTGACATGTTGTTGTTGCGCTTTTGCTTGCTCCTTTCTTCATCCTCTCGTCTCCTTCCCGTCCTTAGGAACGTAGGGCTTATTCTCAACTTATGTTTCCTTCTTCTAAGGTGATGTATCTCTGAGTGCTCTTAAGGAATTTCGTCATATCCAAAGGGGGTTCCAAGGTGAGGAAGTCATAGAGTTTTCCCTCTTTTAAGCTTGCGGTAAAATTCGTCACAGCTATGTCGTCGTTGCAGTCATCAATGAACTTCAACTCGTCGTTGAGGCACATGACATACTCTCTGAGTGTCTTATTGGATCTTTGCTTCAGAGAGAGTAAGTTGTATAGGAATTTCCGGAGACGCTGATTTCCGACAAAGTGCATCAGGAACTCTTTCGCAAACGTCTTGAATGAGTCGATCAACTTTTGCGGGAGGCTGTGGAACCATGTTAGTGTTGACTTCTTCAGGCTGGTAGGTAAAGTTCTGCACATCACCGACTCGGATTCTTCTTTGAGTGTCATTACATGCTGGTAATGGCGTAGGTGATCGAATGGGTCGATGGTCCCATCGTAGAAGTCGAGCTTTGGAGGCGTGAACTTCTTTAGAAGAACCTCATTCATGATACGGTCCACGAATAGTGGAACACAGAGATGATATAGCATGTCTGGGTCGTGTGCCCCTCTGCGGAGGGGGTTCTATGGGGCGAGTCTGTCTGCCTTGAAAGTCAGTTTTGCGTTAGCAGCACCACCTCCTTTGGTCCAATGAGAACTAGTAGGGGCGTGACTCTCCTGTGCTTGCTCTCCGTTGTCTTTTGAAGATGGAGGCATGTGTTGCTCCTAATCTCCATTAGCCGGTAGAGGGTTTTATTGTCTGAGAGCCTCCACTGCTTTGGCAATTTGTTGTATTTGAGACGACAACAAATCTATCCTAGGGTCCATCGTTACTATTGCTGGCGCAAAGGTGTGAGTCTGTTGCCCGTGTGTTACCGGCACCGCTGAGAATGACAATATAGCACCGGTCTGAGCATTTGTTGTGTCCTTTTGTTCTCCATTGTTGCATGATCTGGTGGTCACCATCTCTTTGTATTCTGAAGAGAGGTGATGCTAGTGAGAGGTTAAGAATTTTGTCGTTCCCATAGACGACGCCAAACTGATGCAGTAAATTTTCGCTCCCTGCATTTACCTTGACCTGCAAACCTGCCCAAGGAATGTACATGAGCCACAGACCACTATTGTTGAGGCCAATTGCACACTGATGCTAAAGTCAGACAGGGACCTGAAGAAAGCTTAATGTTGTAAATAGGGAATTTGTAGCGTACCTTAGCTTACCAACCTCATGTCTTATTTATAGTGTTGGAGTCCTGGTTCGACCAGGCCATCGATGACGTAGTTTCGGAAAGAAGATCTTCGTGGATATCCTTTTCTAATTAAGAGTCTTGCTGAGAAGGGGAGTTTCCTTGTTAGCCTTGTGCTCCTAGATACGCAGGAGATAGTTTTCGTTCCGAGAGTAGTTCATAGATAGAAGTCTCTATGTGTGATATATACTATGGAATTTGATTCCTAGTTGGAAGCAAAGTGTTGTTGTCTTGCCTGTCTGAAGCTGATCATCAAGATATTTGCCTTAGCAAGGCTTATGGGTATTGAGGATAGTTGTGAGACGCGTGGGCTTAGCAGGCTGTAATGGTTTCGGGTTCGTCTGGCGGACTGCAATGTGCGGGCTTGGAACCGATTGGGCCGGATCAGTGTTGGGCTGACACTTGGGCCTACTATTTTTCAAGATCATCATGGCGTGTACGGTATAAAAGAGAGGGACCGCTTTGGTGTATCATCAACATTTGTGTTGCATTTTAATTTGTGAAGTTTTATCGAGCTGGCAATTCAAACAACAAACATTTGTAGGATAAACTCCATTAGATTATTATTGAACTTCGTTAAATAGAAATCAAATTTCATTACATACATAAACTCCAATTCTTACTACTATTACATTATTTGCCGATAAATTCAAATCTTTTTTAATTACAAGCTTACTATTGAACTCATCACAAAAGTATTTAATTCAATTTCCATTTCAACCTTGACCTTTACACGTACATTTGCATTTGTTGTCGGAGTTGCCTTCCCTGCTTTCAAATAATATAACCAGTCGAATCTACCATATTTATTGCACATGTAGAACCTCTTACCTAGACTCCATGGTTTGGTGGATTTCAATAGTTTCCTTGGTGTTGAGCATCCTTTTGGGCACGTGGTACTTTTCCAAGGACATTCCTTGTACCAGTGACTATCTAAATCACACAGAAAACATACATTCGAGATGTCACTCGAAGTAGACCCTCCTCCAACATTGATAGATTTTCCTTTACGATCAATGCTAATTTCCTCAACCTCTTTCATCGCATCTTCCAACAACTTAAACTTGGCACAAAATGGGAATTGACATTGTAAGTACTTCTTACCTAATGTTAGTCGTTCGTTCAAAATCGTCAACCTCATCAATCCAGGGCATCAATTTGCCCCACACACTGTATACCCAAGGGCAAGTAGAAGAAGTGTGACCTTCTGGGTCAAACATTTGACAAATATCCTGGCCATTCACAAACAATGCAAGTTAATTAAACAATAATTTTTACACATAATTCTTTTACAAAAAATAAAAAATAAAATATACAATTCTTTTTTTACCCTCACATAATTTCTAAATTTCCCATTTTTGTAACCATTTTCCCAAACTGATTTTCGCATAGTTCAATCAACAGTGAAGTGAAATACACAAAATACAACATTCACTTACTTCTCCACCAACATCTACGTGTCCACATGCCATGCTTTGATGTTCCTCAGCTCCAATAACAGTCTCCCTCTTCAACCGGTTGTGGTTCTTTCTCTCAACTCAACAAATTGCAAGTAAACCATGGTTCGTTTGGATAAGAGGGAAAGAGAAAAGTAAACACGTGTTTGGCATGTGCTAGTGAGAGGTAAAAGAGGAATTTAAAAAAATTTAATGTTTTCTGCTAGTCAACCAACTGAGTTGACTTAATGGTCAATAGCCAAAATGGGTGTTAGACTGAATTTAAGTAATCAGTGGCACCCAACTAGGATTACACTAATGGGGGCTAAAAGGTAAATAACCATTTAAAATCAATAAATAATTAGAATAAATGATAATTATAAAAAAAAAACCTCGAAATTTATGAAAAAACTTTGAAAATTTTCAAAAAAATGTAATTTTTGATAGCTGCCTTTTGTATTTTTACGAGAAAACAAAATTTACGAAAAACCTCAAAATTTTTCGAAAAAAACTCTCAAAAAAATGTAATTATTTCTTTCACCCTTTTTCTTTTCGTAATTTCAAAAAAATGAAATTTTGCGAGATTTGGCGAAATCTCATTCCTTGCTTGTGAGCAATAAAATACACAAGGCATGGTCTCTAGAAGGAAGCAGATAAAGGCTTTAATTGATAACAAGAACCTTGTCGATCAAAGTCCTTTATACCCTCCATCCACTCTGATTGGTCAATCAACGCAAGCCTACAATTAAGTTCTTTTTTGCTTTCAAATTCTAAAACCAACCACACATTTACAGTAACACACACTATTTAACACAACATATTATACTGCCTCACACCACCACCCCCTACTTTTCTCTCCCATACCACCAATTAAAAAAAAACACTCAGCACAATCTCTCTACTTTGTCTTCTCTGAAAAAAGAACTCTCACCTCTCTCCCTCTATCTTCTCCATCAAACGCCACCACCCCGCCGACAACACCAAAATGCCACCACGCGTCGCCACCGCCTCATTATTTTCCCTCTTCTTCTCTTATTTGTTTTTTCTCCATCGCCCTCATAGAAGCACATGCGAATGGATAACCCATTTTCTAGATACCTCTGCACGTCAAATAACCCTTCAATTTGTGGTCTAAAAGTTAAATTGGTCATAATACTTGAGTGCAAAGTTAAATAACCCTTAATTTTAACATGCATCTAGATGCAAAATAAATAAGTATTTTTACTAATTGTTTAAGATGGACAGTTAATTTTATTTCGAGACGAGTGTTTAAAATTTAAGCCATATCTTTTTATTTCAATATGGCTACTCATTTAAAAATAAACTAAAACACTTGTTTTTAAATTTGTCCATTTATTTTATTGTGAGGTGTGTGTTTTAAAAAATATGTAAATTATTTATTAAAAAAATCGACTGTTAATTTATACCTTGAGATGTGATTTAGGATCTCTAGGAAATGAGAGGGATAGTCTATTTTTGCATAAATTTTAGGGAGCAATATGAAAATTTGCATTACAGATTAGAAGATCGAGCATAGTGGTATTTTCACCGTCTTTGTCAAAATTATTATTTATTCATAATTGAAAATTGAGGTCTAAAAAAATATGGTTTGACAAATTGGGGTCAAAATGTTAAATTGGCCATAATTTTGGTGGCAAAAGTTAAATAACCCTAAATATTAACCCAGGTTCGTAATCTTAAATTCATAAAATAACAAAATATATATTTATTCGAGATAAAACTAAAAATACAAAAGAATACCCTGAAATTTCTAATTGATAATAAAAAAACATGGATTGTGTGATTGACATGAGCCAATAATTTTTTTTACAAGATCCCCAACAACACAAAACAAATTCACTACAAGTAATAGTTGGATCACCAAAATAAGGATCTTCTTCCAACATCGATTTCTCAAACCGAGGTTGCCTAAGCACACTCTATTTGATGAATCTAGGTATTTTTTTTCCAAGTGAGCCCCTATATTGCTTTTCTGTAGAGCAAATCAATGATCCTCCTTCCACGCTTAAAATCTCAAACCCAGACTTCCTAAACTACAGTTGGTTTGGTGAACCAATGCAGGCTTGCAATTGAATGTACATAGCAACCCTCGTTCACCAAACATAAGATTTCCTTCTACTCTCAAACCAACCTCATGCTCACAATAATTGGACCCTTTCAATCGAGGAATATCACCAATTGAACCCTTTTCGTTGCCTTCGTACAATTCGAGAGATAGAAACAAATAGTTTAGCAATATTGAGGAATGAAAGTAAAATTAGAAAACTTGATTAACACGGAAAGATTGACAAAATCTGTTAATAACGTAACTCATGGTTTGAGAAAACCAAAATTTGAATTGGATTTGGACAAAGTCTTAGCAACTTAGACACTATTACATGCTTATTTAGCCGGCTAAAGCTTCCTTGGTGCAAGAATAACCCCCCTCCCTTCTCCCTTTTCTGTCCTCTTGTATGAATATGATACTTGTTGAAGACCTACCAAAACCAAATGAAACTTTAATAAATAAATAAATAAATCAAAATTATAACTTTCCTTAAAAGAGTGGTCGAAATTGAGGCATTGTATTGCATCATATACTTCAAAACCCCACTTCTTCTTCTGCTTGGTTGACCAAGGTCAACCAAGGATGTGCATACTAGCATTTATCGCTAAAGCGCCTTTGATATGTGTCATGCAAATCACTCGCATTGGCGGAGTTGTCAACTGAAGATTTATTAGGAGGTGGTCCACTCCTTAATAGCAACTGACTTTTTGAAATCGAGGCCCAAGATGGGGCACAAAATCGTGGTTTTTAAGTGGAGACAATATCATTGCTATTTATAGTGGATCCAGGTGTGTGCATGTGTTATGTGCACACCAACAAGTGGTATTAGAGTTAATGGTTCGGCTGACACTTGGTGAGACGAAGTTGCTTTGAGAGCACATCATTAATGTGTAGTAGGCTAGGAAGCGAGCTTGTGCAACATCACAGTGTGTAATCAACGGATTTGAATACTTGGCAAGACGAAGGTGCTTGGAGAACACATCATTCATGTGGAGTAGGCACCGAGAAGCGAGCTTGTGCAACATTATTGTGCTCGGTCCTCGAATATGAATGAGATGCGGGTGGAACCAAAGGGAGTTCCTGACATGGTGGAGCCAAGGAGAGTTCCTTACAGTCCAAACGGGGTGGAATTAGTGTCATAGTTGCAACTAGGTGGAGCTAACAACTCTGGATGTCGAGTATGTACACCAAGTGCTACTCTACATGGTACACACAATGACTGCCAAGTCGCTCAAGAAAAGGTGTACTTCGAGATATTACAAACCGTAGGCGATGGTAAGAACTAGTAAAACCAAACCATGGGTGGGATCAGAATTCCCTATTTTTTGCACATAATTATACAACTCCATTATAGAGCCAGGAAACAAAATGGATAAGGATAAATAACACTGACATCTTATCTCCCATTTTAGGGTCATTGAATGTTGCACGAATTGACGTGTTTAATTAATAAAGTTCAAACTCATCCAAATGTAATATCCATCTCACTTTCGCAACGAAAACTACCAATTATTTCAATATGCTTTATTGATTTGTTTTGTTCTGAAAAACAATTCTGATGTGATATTGAGCAAATTACAAACCATGAGCAAGTACGTTGCCACATATTAACTTCCATGTAAGCGAACATATGCATGTGTTTGCTTGCTTGTATGTCTTTTTCCCTCATAAGATATATTGTATATCAGTTGAGTTAGTAGAGGTGTGGCGGATGGAATCACACATCACTCGGTTGGCGGCATGAGGTGGGCAAGGGTGGGCAAGGGTTAAGGATTAAAAAAAAAAAAAAAATATATATATATATATATATATATATATATATATATTTTTTGGTATATAGAAAATTAACATTTAGGCCTAGAGCTAGCATTTTCACATGAACCTGCCAACCCAACACGAAATCGGCCTGGAACGAGTCAGGTTAGGGTCGATATTTTTAGTTTCAGGTTGACCAGCTAACCCTTTTATTTTAGCTGGTGGGTTTTTAGTTTCACCCTCCAACCCATTTCAATCCGTTTGACCCACCAAGTTTTTACCTTTGCCAATATATATATTTTAGAGCTTAAGTTGAATTTGGAGAACTAAGACATTCATTGTTTAGTTGGCTATTCTGTTTCGGGTATATTGACATTATTGTTAAATTACTCTTATAAATTCATTAAATAAGTATAAATTAAAAGCTAGAAAAGAAATGTTGTGCCATGTCAACCTCCCAAACCAATAAATAGGTCAAATGGGTCGGTCTGGTCAACCTATTAACTAGCAATAGGGTGTCAACGCACTTTATGTGCGCGGATATTCAACACTTTTTCACATGTAAGCGCTTATTTATAAGTTATAAATAATTGAAAGGCTTTAAATAAATTATGTTAAGGGCTTAGGTGTAATTAATTAATATTGAGAGGGGATGAGTTTGATTATAGTAATCTGAATTTGGGAAGGCAAACTGAAGAAAGTGTAATAGTATTTTTTTAATTAAAAGACACAAATACCCCTGAAACTATTCATTGGTCTTTGGTTTTATATGTAATTATTATGAATAGGGGAGGGCAAATTTTGAAAGTAAAGTTAGAGTTGAAGACATATATTTTTTTTTTATTGAAGAGGAGACTTGCACAAAAATCAGATTCCAGGAAGTATCTGCACAGCGTGCAAAAACAATGCAAAAGACCCTAACATTCTCAAATGAAGATGCTGACGGGGTTAATTTCCCATACAGTGATGCTTTAGTGATTTTGGTCATGATAGCTAAATGGAAAATCAAAAGAGTGTTGATCGACACCGGCAGCTCGGCCAACCTCTTATACCTAACAACTTTCTTAATGATGCAGTTCACCACTGAGATGCTCTCACCAAGCGATCAGTCTATGGTAGGTTTCAATGGGAAACAATGTAACCCACTTGGAATGATTCAATTACCAGTTGAAGCGGGAGAGCCAGTGAAGTAGCGAGTATTAATGAGAGACTTTCTCATCGTTGATGCTTCTGCTGTGTACAACATGCTACTCGGAAGACCGTGGATACACAATATGGGCGCAATATCCTCCACTATGCACCAATGCGTGAAGTACCATACCGACAATGGCATTGGAAGAATAAAAGGAGACCAACCAGCAGCCCGGGAGTGTCATTTTGCTGCTATGAAGACTCCCCATAAATAGCAATTACCACAATGACTAGAAGAGTCTTCACAACAACTTGATGAAACAAGTTCGAATTCTCCAAAGGGCAATATGGCTCCAACCAGTCCACGAGATCGACCCAACACTGGGCAACCGGAAGAGGAAACGGTCGAGTCTACTTTGACAACGAAGCAGAAAATGCAGCCTGGATCGGCACAAAGATCCAACTTGAACTCGCGAAGGAGCTAATCCAACTGTTGAAAGATAACCAAGATGTTTTTGCATGGACAATGAAGGACATGGTGGGAATAGATCCATCCATCATCTCCCACAAATCACAGGAGAAACATTGTATCTGTACCTATCTGTGTCCAACCACGCAGTGAGTTCAACATTGATACGAGAAGAAAAAGGGGTGCAAAAACCAGTGTACTACATCAAGAAAACACTCGCAGATGCAGATATTAACTATCCTGCCCTAGAGAAACTGGTGCTCACTCTAATCGTGTCGTCAAGAAAATTGCGACCATACTTTTAAGCACACCCGATCACGGTTATGACCGAACAACCATTTCGGTCAGTATTACACAAACTGGACCTATCGGGAAGAATGGTGAAGTGTTCGATAGAGCTCAGACAATTTGACATCAACTATGCCCCAAGAACGGTTATCAAAGCTCAGACATTAATGAATTTCATCGTCGAGTTCACATGAAGCAACAACAACCACGAGGATAAGGAAAAGAGAACTGAACGGCTATAATCGATCTCTGAAGGATTATTCATCCGTTGTGATGGGGCGTCCAACGAGGTAGGAAGCGGAGCCGGATTAGTCTTGTACAACTTGGAAGGCATCGCATTAGAAAAGGCGATAAAATTAAGTTTTAAAGCCTCCAATAATGAAGCTGAGTATGAAGCTGTGATAGTAGGGCTGCAGTTACCAAAACACCCGGGAATAAAGGAGATTAGTGTTTTTACTGATTTTAGGTTAGTGGTCAATCAATTAAACAACAAGTTCCAAGTAAAAAACACTCGAATGAAAGCCTACCACTAGAAAACTATAGAGCTAATAGATGGCTTCTGAAATGCTACAATTCGACAATGCGCACGAACGAAAAACAAAAGAGCAGACGAGCTAGCAAAAGAAGCCTCAACAACGAAGGATAATGAAAACCACTCGTCATGACACAAGGAAGCTTCGTCCTCAAAAATCAATTAGAAGAAGCATGCGCTGTAAACCAATTGGACGACTCCAATCCTGGCTTATATTTTAAACTGGGAACTCCCAACAGATAAGATGGAAGTCACAATGATCAATGAAAAATTATATAGGAGGTCTGACATGAGTCCATTACTAAGGTGCCTTACACCAGGAGATGTCGAATACGTCCTGCAGGAAGTACACCACGACACATGCGGAAATCACCCAGGAAGAAGAACATTGGCCCACAAAGTTCTCACATTAGGTTGTTATTGGCCAACGATGCAAGCGGATACTCAGAAGCTAGTTCATAAATGCGACAAGTGCCAAAGATTCGCCCCATACACACACATACCGGGACAAAATCTGATCCCAATGAGAAGCCCATGGTCATTCGCACAATGGGGAATTGACTCATAGGACCACTACCAATGTCTGATAAAAAGAAGTTTTCTTCATTGCAGTAGACTACTTCACCGAATGGGTAGAAGTAGAGCCCCTCACAATGATAGGGGAAGCACAAGTCGGGAAATTTCTCTGGAGAGACATCATATGCAAATTTGGGATCCCAAGAGTAATCGTCACGGACAATGGGAGATAGTTTGAAGGCAAAAAGGTTAGGGAGTTGTGTGAGAACCTGAATATCTAGCAACATTTCTCCGCGCCAGCTTATCCGCAAGCAAACGGGCAAGCCGAGGCCACTAACAGGACAATCTTGGAGGCAATCAAAAGAAGACTCGAGACAACAAAAAGATTATGAGCATTCGAGTTACCTGGTGTCATTTGGGCGTACAGAACAACAAAACAAACTTTGACAGGAGAAACACCTTTCGCCCTCGCTTACGGGTCAGAAACAATGATACCCGTAGAGATTGGAATGCTAACATTCCGAACTGAAAAGTTTCGCGCTGAAGACAATGTCCAAGCATTAAGACTCGGGCTGGATCTCCTCAAAGAAAAACGAGAAGCAGCCTCGAATAAAACGACAACCTATCAACAACGCATGACAGGGTATTACAACAAGAAGGTGCGAATTCGAACTTTTAACGTTAGAGACTAGGTGTTATGAAAAATTCAACTAAACACGAAAGAGTCCGGTGCGGGCAAGCTGAACCCGAATTGGGAAGGAACATACAAGGTAACAAAAATCAATAGACCAGGAACATACTAGTTGGCAGACAAATAAGGTGAAATGATATCTCAACCATGGAATGTAGAGCACTTTAAAAGATATTATCAGTAAAGTCTTTGCTCTCAATTTCGAAACAACAAGAATTTAATCATAACAAAAGGTCAGATTAATAATCGTCTCGAGAAAACACTCAACATGGCTAGGGTATTGAGCAAATACATATGTTGGACGAACGAGTCAGACATAAAATAAAAAACTTTTGTCTTGATCAACCACGAAGTAATAAAGTACCAGGACATACGAGCTAGACTTTTACGTCGACTGTAATGTGCGACATCGTAATCCGAGTGAGAAACAAGATTTCATAAACTACAGCTTTTATATGACTAGAACGTCGGGAATCGAAGCCACCCATAAAAACCCGGATAAACAAAGTCAGAAATCTCTCAGAAATGTCATACATAAAAGCTAACAAGGTAGACATACGGACACAAAAATGCGGAACAATAAATTTTCCATTTATCTTCTAAAAAAGGAGATTACAAAAAAGAAGAAAAGAACAACTAAGAAGGAGAATCAGTGTCGTGAACAACGTCTTCAGGCAACATAGGATCAGTAGGCTCCTCGACATCTAGATTACCCATTGAATCCCGAACAACTTCCTCGACATCATCAAATTCCTGCTCAACGAAGCAACGGTATGGGGACATACTGCCGTCGGTCAGAATAACGATTATTCTGCAGGCTAATAGCAACAGATAATTGACAGGGAAGAATACAAGATGATAGCCCAAAACACAGATAAATAGCTCTAATGTTTAATCAATGGTATCTCTAAAATCAGCTCATAAGCCGAGCTTTATAGCTAAAACTCATCAATATTGGAATTTTACCAAAAATGGAAACATCCCAATAATCATGCTAAAACAAAATACGTAATAAAAGAAATAAACTGCCAGAAATCTGGCCCAAATTGGGTTCAGAATCACTTCCTAAACAATAATTGAAATATTACTATATTTCAAAAGGGAAAATGGTGAAATTTGACCTCAAAAAGATGTGCAACAAGCATAGATGGTTGACCACGACGTGCGCGTTGAAAATATATTTCCGAATTGGGGTCGTTTGCGAGATTCTGATACTCGTAGCCAAAGTTATGGCCAAAATACTAAAACGCACCCAAAACTGCCAAATTAGAAATAAAATCATGATTTCCTGCCATCCTTGCGCTGATCTGCTAATTCAAGATATCTTAGTGCTAATAACATGCTATCTGACAGCTCAACATCATCTTACTCGGATCCTCCTGCATCAGTCACCCCGGGTTGGAAAGAACTCGTCATCGAGTTCACAATAGTTTCATTGGAATCCGCAAAACAAGGACTCAGGTGTTTTACATTAAAAACATCAGAAGTCCTCAAATGACTGGGGATGCGCAGTCTGTAGGCATTATCATTGATCTTCTTCAAGATCTCACAGGGTCCAATCTTTCGCTCCTTAAGCTTATTATACTCTCCAACAGGAAAACGATCACGGGTTAATACTGCGCAAACAAAATCACCAACATCAAAAAGTACCTGACGACGGTGACTGTCGGCTTGAACCTTGTACTTGGAATTACTCTCGTGAATGGCCAGTTTCACTTGCTCATGGATACCCCGAAGATGTTCTGCCATCGCATCTGCCTTGGGACTCAAACGACCCACACGTGGAATAGGGGCTAAGTCGAGCACCCCGGATGGATTTTGGCCATAGACAATCTCAAATGGGCTCATTCCTGTGGTTTTGTTCTTCGACCTGTTATAGGCAAATTGTACTTGAGGTAACGCCAAATCCCACTGTTTTGGTTTAGTGCCTGCCAAACTCCTCAAAATGTTCCCCAAACTGCGGTTTACCACCTCGGTCTGTCCATCCGTCTGGGGGTGGTAGGCGCTGCTAAAATTCAAGTTCGTCCCCAGTTTCTCCCATAAACTCCGCCAGAAATGACTCATGAACTTGGTGTCACGATCTGAAGTAATCGATCGGGGAACACCATGTAAACGCACAATCTCCCTGAAATAAAGATGGGCGATCTGGGCAGCATCCATTGTTTTTTTGCAAGCTACAAAATGGGCCATCTTGGAAAACCTATCAACCACAACCAAAATAGAATCTCAGGCCTGTTGAGTACGGGGTAAGCCCAACACAAAGTCCATATTGACATCAAACAAAGGGGCCTCAGGTACAGGTAAAGGTGTGTACAGGCCCGCATTGGTGAGAACTCCCTTGGACCGCTGACACACATAACAACACTCCACATAATGAGCCACATCACTGGTCAATTTGGGCCAATAATAGGAAGAAGAGATCAAGGCCAACGTCTTATCTCGCCCAAAGTGACCCTCATTATGAAGTTCACGAATAATCTGCTACCTTAGTGAACAATCTGGAATGCACAACTATAATCCACGAAACATATAACCATTATGAAAAATAAAGTCATGTCGTTGACCATCAGTTACCTCCTGAATTATCCTTCCGAAGGAAGGATTTGCGGCATACATATCGAGAAAGCCTCAAATCCTGCAACTCTAGTGCTCATGGTGGTGAGGAGTAACGTACAACGGCTCAGTGCATCTGCGACATGGTTCAGACTCCCTGCTTGGTGCCTCAGCTCAAACGTGAACTCCTTCAAGTACGCCACCGACTTGGCATGCCGTCGAGAATAAACTCCCTCTGTACTAGGTAGTGAGACCAATGCTTCAGAGACTGAACTATGGAATAAAACTCCAGATCATAGGTGGAATAATTCTTCTTTGATCTTGATAGCTTCTCACTGAAAAATGCTATTGGGCGCCCTTCCTGACTCAGAACACCACCAATGCCAACCCAGATGCATCACAATTTACCTCAAACACCTTTTCAAAATTCGGAAGTGCCAAAACTGGTGCTTCTGTCATCTTCTACTTGACCAGTTGCAAACTGGCCTCCTTTTCCTCGGACCACTGGAAATCACGTCCCTTAAGGCACTCTGTGATAGGAGCAATCAGAATAATGAAGTTTCTGATGAACCGACGGTAGAAGGACGCCAATCCATGGAAACTTCTGACATCGTGTAAGGTCTTTGGTTTGGGTCACTCCAAGACCGCATCTATTTTCGACTGATCTACATGAACACCATCAGTAGACACAACAAAACCAAGAAAAGTAACAGAAGTAGTGAAGAAAGAACACTTCTTCTGATTGACGAACAGGTGCTCCATCTTCAACTTATCAAAAACAACACGAAGGTGATCAAAATGTGACGCCCATGTCAGACTATAAATGAGGATGTCGTCGAAGTAAACTACAACGAATTTCCCCATGAAAGGCCATAAAACCCGATGCATAAATCTCAGAAATGTACTGGGCGCATTGGACAGGCCAAAAGGCATGACCATCCACTCATACAACCCATGATGCGTCTTAAACGATGTCTTCCATTCATCTCTAGGCCTTATTTTGATCTGGTGGTATCCGCTTTTAAGGTCAATTTTTGAGAAAACCTTAGATCCGGATAGCTGGTCTAACATATCATCCAGGCAGGGAATTGGAAACATGTATTTCACTGTAATCCTACTGATTGCCCTGCTATCAACACACATACGCCAAGAGCCATCTTTTTTTGGCACTAGCAGAGCAGGTACTGCACATGGGCTCATACTCTCAAGGATGTAGCCCATTTCCAACAACTCTACCACCTGTCGCTACAACTCTTAAGATTCCTTAGGAATGAGGCAATAAGCCGACCGATTAGGCAAACAAGACTTTGGAACAAGGTCGATCTGATGCTGAATATCCCGCATAGGCAGCATCCTAGGAGGAAGATCCTCTGGCATCAGGTTAGAAAACTCTGCAAGAAGTTGCTGCACCTCTGTTGGAAAATCTGAATTCACATTGACTGCACTATTCCCACAAGGTAACAAAGCATAGACCACATCTCCACGATCAATCTCAACTAAAAACCTGGACCTAGAAAGCAGGTTAGTATTATTGATTACCGGGGTAGGAGTGGTTCCTTCCCGACGAGGTGCCAACACAATCTTCTTCACCTTAATGCTAAGGGAATATGTATTTTTTCGCCCATCATGAATAACACTGCGATCATACTGCCAAGGTCTGCCAAACAATACATGACAAGCATCCATAGATACAACATCACACCAAGAATTATCAAAATATTTCCTGCTAATCGAAAAAGACACTAGGCATCGCCTATCTACTTTTACCCCACTGCCTTTATTCAGCTATGATAATTTGTACGGCTTGGGATGATGATCTGTCTTCAATTGCAATTTCTGGACAGCCTCTGCAGACACGACGTTCTCACAACTACCACTGTCAATGATCATCTTGCAGACTTTATCTACAACTGTGCATGTCGTGTGGAAACTATTGGTTCTTAACCAATCGTCCCCTAAATCATCCTTGGGAGTCAGTAGACTCTTACGAACAACCAGAGTCTCATGACCATCTCTATACAACACATTTCCATCTTCATCATCGTCATACATAGGCTCTCCAAGTTCCTCAAATTCGTCTACCACGTCTTCCTCAATCAGGAGATTGTTGCCCTTTTGAATAGCAGGCTTCCTGCACTCAGTCGCACTATGTCCATGTTCACCACATCTAAAACATCTAATAGTAGAGTTACTCTGCGGTGGCGGTTGGGTAGGACGGAATTCTTGAGGGTGAACTGGCCGACTGCTTTGATCACTTCTGATCATAGGCCTCCTGTTCTGATATTTTTCCACAGCAAGTGCACGTTGGTAGGCTTCAGAAATGGTCCACAGTGAGTGAAGGCTGAGGACATCCTGCATGGGTTGTCGTAATCCCCCCAAATACCGTTCCACCATTTGCTCTTCCGTCTCAGATAAGCCATTACGGGCTAATAATTGATAGAACTTCTCCATGTAATTATCAATTAATTTCGTGCCTTGCCTCAATGAATGAATTCATTGAAACAAAGTTTGAGTGTAGCCGAAAGGAAGGAAGTGACCCTTCATCTTTTCCCAATCAGTGATTTTGGTCTGGCCCTGTCTGTCGCGTGATCGCTTCAACTACTCCCACCACACAGATACTCTGCCTTTAAGTTTGATGGCAACCAATTTCACTTTGACATGATCTGGAACTTTCTTATACTAAAAAATACGCTCTACTTCATTCAACCAATCCACGAATCCTTCGGCCTGTAACGTCCTTGAAAACTCGGGTAGATCTACTTTGAAACCGAGATTTTCATGAGGATCCTCCCGACCACGGAGCTCCCAGAATCGAGCACGATTTTGATTCGGGTTTTCAAAACTGGAATCAGAATCGTGATCTTCCATCTCACGATTATCGAATTTTTGCACCGTTAGACGCTGGGTTAGCTCTGCAACTTGCCTCTGGAAATCCTCAATCATCACATCCTGAACGCTACGATCACGGTGAGGGGCTTCCTCGTTCGGAACCTGCCCGCGACGACCATGACCTCCAGCCATAGAAACTGATAAAATCTCACTCCAAGAAGATGCTAAAGCTCTGATACCAATTGACGCCAGGCAGAATAGCGATTATTCTGCAGGCTTATCGTAACAGATAATTGACAGGGAAGAACACAAGATGATAGCCCAAAACACAAAGAAATAGCTCTAATGTTTAATCAAATTACTCAAATCAAAGGTATCTCTAAAATCAGCTAAAACTCATCCAAGATACGTAATAAAACAAAAATATTGGAATTTTACCAAAAATGGAAACACCCCAATAATCATGCTAAAACAAAATACGTAATAAAAGAAATAAACTGCCAGAAATCTGGCCCATATTGGGTTCAGAATCACTTCCTAAACAATAATTGAAATATTACTATAAAGGGAAATAAACTACTAAATTTG
This sequence comes from Berberis vulgaris, assembly GCA_963556465.1. Classification (NCBI taxonomy): domain Eukaryota; kingdom Viridiplantae; phylum Streptophyta; class Magnoliopsida; order Ranunculales; family Berberidaceae; genus Berberis; species Berberis vulgaris. The sequence goes on from OY747126.1 coordinate 54,605,322, forward strand.
TGGATTCAGAAGGGAAAACGGTGGAATTTGGCCTTGAAAACATGTGAAAAAAGCGTAGCTGGTTGACCATGACGTTTGCGTTGAAAACTGCTTTTCGAATTGGGGTCGTTTGCACGATTCTGATACTCGTAGCCAAAGTTATGGACAAAATACTAAAACGCACCCAAAACTGCCAAATTAGAAATAGAATCATGATTTCCTGCCATCCTTGCGCTGATCTGCTAATTCAAGATATCTTAGTGCTAATAACGTGCTATCTGACAGCTCAACATCATCTGACTCGGATCCTTCTGCATCATATACCCAAACCTTGCGTTTCCCGAAAATTAAAGAAATTGTGGTGACCCTCGACAACATCCAAACGAGAATGCCTTTCCGTCGAACAACACTTTCTCGGCAACATCCAAACGAGAACGCAATCTACCTAACTCCACCTAGGATGTCTCGAAGACGGAAGCGTACGCATCATGTGTAGCCTTAAGTTCCCTCAACAACATCCACGCATAATCTGCGACCCTCTCGTGCTCCGTGCACTGCGCCTTCAACAAATCCAGTCGATGGAAAACATGGGAAAGAACCAAAATGTGTCTTGATAGTTTCTGCTCAACGTGCGCAGCCTAGTCAAGAGACGCCTTACAATCAGACCCCATGACAACCACATAACTAAGATGTGTCTTCCCCTCCATAAGATGTTGAAGGCCATCATTAATATGACGACGTGGTTGTCGCACGGGCATAGGAGTTTTGTTAGCCAACCGCCCGTGACAACCACCAATGAGATTGCAAGCAATATCATGCACATCAGCCTCGGAAGACCAAAAGGTCTCACCAAGGACAATAGAAGTGGGGCGAGGCGCCAAAGAAGCAGCAGAAGATCCCAAAGTCCTAGCCACGACAGAAGAGACAATAAGCTTGTGATCTCGAGCCCGGGCAACAGCTTGATCCTCTACCGACAGATCATACTCGAAGTCATCCAAGATCTTAGTACCCTTCGGATTCTTCGACAGCCAAACACCTAGCTAAAGCATTTTGTTCTCAATAACACGCGAATCATCAATCGAGAGGCCGATAGAGTCCGGCAAGCCATAAGAAGCAACAAGTTTTTTCTCATGGCCATCTAGAGGACGAGAAACTTCCTTCTTACTTATCTCGAGAACTCAGTTTACCTCCTTGTTCTCACAGGTAGAAGAATAATCCCTTGAACCACGACCTCTTTTCTGGAGAGAGGCAAGATTAGAGGGGGTCTCGACGGATTCAAGGACGGAGAAAGCAAGTTTTTTCCTCTTCGAGACACGACGAGAACTGACGACCGACATCTTGGAGGGGCTAGGAGGCCTAGGAACTTTCATTTTCTTAACAATTGAAACCTAAAGCAGAGACAAAAGCGGGGACTCCTACATCACCAGAGCGTGCAACAATAACCTCTGAAGCAAGGCATACCCTACCCGGTGAAAGCAGACCATCATAGACAGTGGCATCGTAGTGAGGAAACCTTCCACTGATACTCGTGGAAGATCACAAAACCGACGGCAAAACTCTTGTTCTTTCAAAGACAGTGACAACTCAACCTTCTTAGGCTTCTGGGGCGATCGCAGAATCTGATTCTCGCAGAACCTAAAGTGGTTGGAAGAAATAGAGGCATAGAACTAGGATTTTGACCAGCCTAGATGCTCCTTTCGCAGGTCCTCAAAGCAGGGAGGAGAACGCAGGCGAAGGGTATAATTAGGATCCATGCTAAACCCTACCAGAGAGCAAACCCCTAACATTCATAGGGATACGAACTGAGGCAGCCCTCGCTAAAGTTGAAATCATTATTTTCCAACCATTAGGGATCAGGTTAGCCGGAACAATACCAACCAAAAGTACTCCCAGACAATAGTAGGAGTCGAAAGCCTGAAACCAAAATGGAACATACCAGGATACAAATCAATGTATCCATGCCTAGGATGACAAGGATTGTCACCCTCTCTAGGGAGAACAATTTCCAAATCGTTTGGCAATGAGTAGTCATGAGAGATGCTGTCCAGAATCGCGTGCGTCACCCTCTTGGGCATACAGAAAGCTTCGCAAACATCAAGAGAATTGCCACCCAAAACCATGAAGTTAGGCATGACTACAGAACGAATGCAAGGAATCAAAAGGTTAACAATCAGAAAATAAGAAGATGCAAAAGGAAGCAGAGCATACACAAAGCTTCTCCTTTTTATAGGAATGGACAATGAAATGACCACTCTTGGAGAACATTCCAAGTATGAAAACCGCATGAAATCCCAGAAATCGTGCCAAAACATAGGCGGATGGAACATCAGAGAGAAAATAACAACGATAGATAGCAAAAGCACTAACCAAGCCGTAATGTTGCAATCAAAAAGCAAAACCGCCACACAGTTAGTGGATACATGAACATACTCACTAACTAGGGGGAGTAACTGATGATACATCAAAATAGACAGATCATCACGATCGTACACGTGGCGTAACGGCCTATCATGAGAATATGCATCGCCCAATCTATTAGGCAAGCTCATAAAGTCTAGGAAGAATGATGCCAATTATAGAGGCCCAGACAAAGCCCACCACTGAGGAGATATAAACAAGGCCCGAATCCAAGCCCAAACGAATCAGAGTTCGAGTCCAGGCCGATATGAGTTCTCTCATAAAGAAGAGGAACGTTGCACCAAAAAAGAGTCGTGGAGGGAGTTATGCCTCCACGAACGCATCTCCATCAAGGAAGAGACTGTTACAAGAAACATCTTCTTCCGTTGCGCCTCACATGCTTAAGTCACACAGAGAGTTAATCACGGGCATTATAAAAGTTAAAGAGAATATTCGCCACAGGTATGTAACTTTGGCTGAGTTTTGTCTAGATTTACATTTTTTTCCACCAGAGTTACTGGCTTAAGCATCGGAGTACCTTCGGCTACAAAAAAGGTGGTCCTTGGCAGCCTAACAATTGTTTTGCAGGTCAAACTCATAAGATGATGATTTTTGGACGCATCAATAGTAATAAAAAAAGAGAAAAAAAATGAAGTGGAGAGAAAACTAAAAGGTTTTAGTTTAGGACATCTTCTAACCTCAAATTCTCATATATTTCTCTCTGGCCTGCTCCCATTGTCTCACTGTCCAAACACTAAAAGATGCTAGAATGATTAAGCCCGCCACAATCTTGTCTATAAATTGCTTAGTACACTGCATTAACCATTTCTCATCTCATTCCCTAAAGTCCACTTACATAATACATACTTGCTACTTCAGATAAACTCAGCAAGTAGAGCATGTGGATCACATGATGTGGACTCTTACTTGGGTGTCCGAAAATGACTAATAGCTCATTATACAAAAACATGTTTCCATGAAATAATAGTGCCAATGAAGTCCATTTTGGGTCCAAATTGACGATGTGAGATTTATAGATATTGATTTTATAATGCCACATCACCAAAAAGAATAAATTTCCCAAAATAAAATGTCTAAGTATACAATTATGGTATTCCTTTATAGCATGGCAAAAACTCACGCATAGTAATCGCAGAAAGTGTTTGAGAAACTTGATTAGGTTCATCATAGCAGCTTCATTTTCTTCCTCCCAAGTGACAAGTCCTTCATGTCTTTACTTGCAGATGTAGATGACTATAGGTTCAGCTTCTCAGTAAATTATTCGGAACTTTCATTTCAGACAAGAAGAGAGTTTCTATTTCATCTTTATGTAGCAGCCATTTCTGAATCTTCAACTTTAGAGTTCAATATGAAGATGGGAAACGCCATGGTTATGTCCCTGAAGGATGATATCCGTGTTTCAAACAATTAGTGATTTTAACATTTAAACAAACATATAGTAGAACAAAAATAATTACTAAAAAGTTTGCCGGGGAAACGGACAAGCATAACTAACGATGATTGAGATGATACAGTATATTAGAATGAACTTTAACAGCACAAGGAATGACGAATCTTATCCTAATGTAGCAATGTGGATCTACAAATGAAATAATATTGTAAATATTATTGCTGGAAAAGTTAATAATATTATAGTGTATAAGTGTGTCCTATATCGTGTTTTTTTTGGTTGAAAGTGTCTATGATAGATCAGGCGCAACATATAAGATCATGTAAATAGATTAATCAATATTTAAAACGAAAGAAATTGAAACACTAGTATATTCATGCCAAGAACCCTAGTTTCTTGAAGTTACAATCCGAACTAACTGAAAATAAACCCTATTATCTTCTTAAATATCTCTAACTACTGGGCTAAACAATATTTCCTATATTATTAAGTATGCCTAACATACTAATATATTCTAAACATCATCATCCTCCTCCAGTTGCAAAGAACTCGACCTTGAGTTCACACACACATGTAGTCAACAACTATGGATCCATAGAAGACGAAAGCTGATAAGATACCCACGAGTTGTCGAAAGCAGGTCGTGCTTTCCATTATACTAAAAATCGGTTGGGTACATCGCCGAAAGGATTAACAACTGAGCACTGGAGAATGTTCTCCACACAATCTATCACATGAGGTGGAGGTAGGAAACCCATCATTGGGAGTGAGATCAACAACGTTAACTGTACAGTGCATCTGAAAACTCTCTAAAAAATCGACCTCATAAGCATTATTACCAATCCGCCGCCCATTAGGAAAAAGGGCCAATGCGCCGTAACATGAGTTTTGAGACCTTTCTCGTCTGCCGTTGAGCCTTCATAAAGACCATAACTAAAATCACCTCGTTCAAAAGAAGTAAATCGCTTGTGGTAGTCCACAACGCCCTTTGGTTTATTATACATGTAAGTCAAATGGTTGTGAACCTACTGGTGAATCAAACTCATCTGCCCAGCTTTAACAGTTATGTCACTACTCACTGACCCCATACTAATCACATGTGCCAAATCAACGGGAACGAAATGTGAAAAGCCCTGCACAACCTGAAAAGGCGAATGTCCTGTACTTCTATTCTCCTTATTATTAGATACAAATATACATAATCTACATGAGGCAAAATAGAAGGCCAAGACGTACTATGTTTAGCCACCAAACAACTCGCAATAAGTCATCCAAGCTTCTATTAACGACCTTTGTTTGTCCATCAGGCTGCATATGAAATAAAGTAGAAAACTTTAAAGCAATGCATACGCTACCACAAAGTCTTCCAAAACTGTCATGTAAACTTTGTATCATGATGAGACACAATGCTTCAAGGGACACCATGAAGCTGAACCACTTGCCAAAAATATAAATTAGCAACATGCGGGGGCATCATCAACTTTTCGACAAAAGATAAAATTAACAATTTTGGAAAAACGGTCAACCACCACCAAACTAAATTGTAATCCTGTGACGCCAGAAACTCTCAAACAAAATCCATGGAAACATCCAACCACAACCTTTCTGGAATGGGCAAAGTAGAATACAAACCGGTGTTCGTTAGTCATCCCTTAGTAGTTTGGCACACATAACATTTGCATATAAATATATTAATATCAAGTCGCATAGTGGGCCAAAAGTAGCTTTTCTGTAATAATAACGTCTTACTTATGCCATAATGACCACCTAACCCACCACTATGCAGCTCAGCAATCACCTTCTCCCATATAGAAGAGACGTGATACAAAACACCTTACTACTAAATAAGAAACTATCATGTAGATGAAAATCACTTGACTGATAATCGCAACCTGACAAGCAAGATGCACATGCCAAAGAAAGGATCATATCCATACAATGTGGGCAATGCATCAAACCCATCAAAAGAAGTATGTAAAACAACCAGGCAATCTGCACGGCGGCTTAGAACATCGACCACCCTTTTATGAGACCCTTAGCATGTTTTAGAGTGAAGGTGAAGTTTGAATTTCGTTGACCCACTTACTAATCCTGCTAATGATGTGTCTTTGTGAATTAAGGAAACAAAGAGTTTTATGATCAGAATAAATCATAAACTCGTGATAGAGGAGATAATGTTTCTAATAACGCAAGGCTTGGATTACAACAAATAACTCAACATCATACGTAGAATAATTCAACTGGGCCTTCTGCATTTTGCCACTATAAATGCCACTGGTCGCCTCGCCTGTGATAACACCCCCACACACCTGTCTTACATGCAACACTAGATAATTCAAAGATCTTCCCCAAATCTGTTAGCGCTAGAACTGGAGCAGTGATCATCTTACTCTTAATAGCATAAAAAACAACTCGATAGTCAGCAGTCCAAGAAAACGTACATCTTTAATAAACTCAATTAGTGGTATCCTAATATAGCTAAAACTCTCAATAACATGCCTATAAAAACTGACCAACTCATGAAAACCGCGTACCTAGGAAGAACACGTGGGTGTAGGCCAATTTTGAATAGCAACCACCTTAGATTGATCAATAGACATCCCACATAATTTCCAATAGAAGGTTACCAAAGAGACCATGAAAGACATTTATTTAAATTAAAATAAAATTTAGGCCCCTACTAAATAATACCACTACTTCTACTGATAAACACCACTAACCCAATTTTTTTTTTTTTTTTTTGGATGTGCTGAAGGACACCACCATTATAAAGCCTCTCTCACTCAATGTTCATATTCTTCTTTTGTATCTTTTTATCTTCTCCTTCTCCCTCTGTTCTCCATCACGAACAACACAACCACCTCTCCCACCACTGCTAGCACAACTACCTCGCCCGCCACTGCCAACCTCTTTTCTCCCCTCTCATTCTTTCTCTCTCTCTTACACTCTCTCTCCTCTTCGTCTTTTCTTTTCTTCTGTTCTTTTCATCTTCCTCTTCTTCTCCCCTTCTTTCCTTTTCTTCTTCATCTTCTCTTCTCATATCTGGATTTCAAATGGCCCCTAATTGGACATGAAAAACCCTAGTTTTTAGATGATATATAGATTAGATAGATAACCTTAACTCTTATTAAGATTTGCCATTAATAGGAGTTGAGTCATTTACCGTCAACTGTCTATCCTCCCTAAACTTAACTCTCTTGTCTCTTTTTATAGCCCCATAAAACAATGACTATAGCTTACATTTATCAACAATTAAGGAAAACAAACTGAAATGAGCATCTTATTTGGAGAAATTTTGGGTAACATATTGTGGTAACGACTAGGTTGTGGCAAGGTTATCAAGGATATTCGTGTAGTTTCAGTGACGCTTTTGGTGGCCACAGATCATGCAGACTCTAGTAGCAATGGTCATGCAACTTTACTTCGAGGAGTAAAATTCACACAAAAATATCATAACGCGCTCATACTCATAGAGTTGCTTGTTGCTTCCGCTTGAGGATCACTTCTTAGCTTAGTTAGCTCTCTGTTTTGTAGCTACTACCAATATGCTATGTGCATGATTAATTTTATTGAAATAGTCCATCATACAGTAAGTATAGGGAATGGGCTTTGATGATGATGATGATGAGTCCATCATATAGTTGCCTTGCTGCTTCCCCTTGCTAAAAACAAAGAAGCTTGTAGCTAGAAAGACACAGAAGCTTCCCATTGGTGAACTTTTTGCATGCATAGTATATAAAAACACAACAAAAACTCGTCATTTGCATACTGAGCACTTCCATTTGCAGTTTCATGCGAGCTCCTGACTCACTTTCGCATATTAAAATGCGAATATAATAAAAAACAATTCGCAGCGGCTCATGCACTCTTGTCCAAAATCGCCTAGAAAGACTATGACACAATGGAACGTGCAAGTCCAATACACATCCTCACAGGAGCCGCTACATTTGGGTAAAAACCAGACTCAGTCCATTTTTTTTATTTTATTTTTGTTTGAACCAAAATTTAAAATTTTGTAATTTCAATGGTTTAGGTACACTCTTAAGAGATAAAATCTATTGTCAAAACAAAATTTTGAAATTCCCTTCAAGCATCAATATTTCTTGTCCAAAATGTGGTTTGACAATAAATTTTATTTGTTAAGAGTGTATTTAAACTATAGAAATTGCAAAAATTTAAACTTTGGGTCAAAGAAAGAAATTAAAAAATGGACAGAATCTGGTTTTTACCCAAACGTAGTGGCTCCTGCGAGGATGTGTCTTAGACTCGCACGTTTCGCTGCGTTTGGGAAAAAACTTGACTTTGTTTCAAACAAATGAAAAATTTCTGCAATTATTAAGATCACATTCACAACCATTTACTGCGAATATGATTATTGAGCTTGCATGTGCCGCTGCATTTGGGTATCTCAAGGAATAATTGGTCGTTATCCTCCTATTATTTCCATTTTTTCCTTTATCGATGAGATTCAAGCAGCCATTTAGGAAGTGCTAATGCACACATGGAAAAGCTACCACTACAACACAAGTGATTAACAATAGCACAAGTCCATAGCAAAACCAATGTAAAATTGAGAAGATAGCGTTTTGATTACAGTGAAACAGAGCGGGAGATCGAAAAATTTGGCCGCGCGTTTTTGATCGATTTCATCTCCTCCCTTGCGACTCTCCCTCTCCCTCACAAGAACTCCCTCACAGACGCACCTCTCCTTCGCGACCAAGGCTTTCATCTCCTCCCTCGCGACTCTCCCTCGCAACGCACCTCTCCCTCACAAACGCAGCTCTCCCACCTCGACTCTCCTCTCGCCGTCACATCGCCTGGCCTGATCTCTCTCGCTCTTCTCTCGCCATCACCTGATATCTCTCGCTCTCTGCTGCATCGCCTGAGCTCTCGCTCTCTGTCACTTCGTCGCTTCGCCCCCACTTCACTCTGCCTCTGCTAGTCACTACTCCTTCACTATTTCGTCCTCTTCATTTTGCACAAATTAGGGTTTCTTATTGAAGGTAAGTTGGATTCTGTGATTGCATTTCATTTTGTAGTTTGTTCAATAATTTATTGAGATGTTGATTGTTTGGAATCAAGAGCAGTTTTGTAGTTTGCATTTATTGAGATTTTGTAGTTTGTTCAATAATTTTTTGGAATCAAAAGCAGTGAATGGGCTATGGTAATACACTGGATGGAAATTTCAAACTCATTTATGCAATACCCGATAAACTGGTGATTGATTGGTCTAAAATCTTGTATGTCAAAGTTTTTTGTTGCTAGTTGGTCGAGGTCAACTTAGACACTAAATTTGAATCTGAACATGGTATACGTTCTTCAGGTCTTACTCATCTATATTTGTTGTTTTTCAGGTCACTGCAGTTGCATATGTTGGGCGCAGGTGTTTGCGATTAATTTCTTGTTTAACAACTTCATACAGTAAGCTTCTCATTACCATCTCTAGTTTGATTATTCTTCAGGTTCCTTGAGTTGAACAAGGTTGTAGATGGATATTTGGTTTGTTTTCAGCACTACCATTCTGCTACCTTCCCTTGCCAGCACTACCATTTACTGCGTAATATTTTCATGTGTGAATAGTTATACAACAGAGTAGATACAGAACAGATTTTAAAGAGATAAGCTGTTTAATCCTAAAGAGTTGTTGAAAGGTTAAGAGTTTTGGACTCATCATCAGTGTTTATCATTCTTTTATTTCTTTCCAAATACTTACTATCACACTCTTGATCATTACTATGCTATGCATGTTTCTTTCTTTCACTTTTCTTGGGTTTTAAGTCTTTGATTTGGGTAATGCATCTGCAGCTCATATGGGGTGATGCAGTTGGAACCATTTTGATTCTCACTGACATGCCATGGAATAGGAACTCTGCATGACATGTTGCACTTTGCTGATGATAGCAGCAAGACACTTACCTGGAATGCCCGTTTCAAGGTAGCACTGGGCACAGCTAGAGCTTTAGAGTAAGTCTCCTGTGATCTTTTTGGAGCTTGAATTTCTTTGTTTGTTCTTAAGATATGAAGTGGATCGAATCCTGGTGTTTTACTGGTTTTTACATTGTCTGAGTTGTTTCTCCAATTCCTTCCAATGATAAATACTCAAATACATTGTCTGACATAACAACAGAGCAGCGTGTGAATCAGTTGTTCCTCTACTACTTGCAGGTATCCAGCATGCAATACTAGTTGGTGATGAATGTCAATTGCCTGCAATGATCAAAAGCCAGGTTTGTTTATCTTCTTATTGTCTGTATTCTCTTAGCTTTGCATGCTTGATCACAATTTGTTGTATTGTTACAATATTTTTTTCTGCTTAATAGATTTGTATGGAAGCTGACTTAGGAATCCGTATGTTTGAGAGATTGGTGTTGCTGGGTCAGAGGAAGCACCTCCTTGGGACAAAATACAATTGACAGAGTTTTGAAGATATTCAGAACTGTGCATTCCCACAGAAGGTATGTGTCAGTTCCCACAGAACTGTTTGGTGCTTGTTGATAACTTATAGGAATCTTCACAATTTGTAGTTTAGAGCTTTCTGCTTCTATATTCTTAATATTGTAAAAGATTCATGTAGATATATCCATGCTTCTAAAAGTGGGTATCAGGATGCGCAACCTTCCTGCCAAGCTTCAGTGGTTTATGCAAACTTGTGCCTAACTACTGGCATCGAAAGCTTGACACTACTAATTCCTAGTGCCTTAAAAAGGGGGTCTTTTGAAAAGAAAAATGGTGAATGATTTTCTCCCACCAACTTAAGTCCAGGGTTACTGGTTACCAAGCCTGTGTACTATGTTTGTGTGAACATAAAAATAAAGGAGGCTTTAATATCGAAATAGGCACGTTAGATTTTGGTCCTAGGCTCCTAGCTAGTGTAATAAAGGGTTAGGTTTCGAATAAAATAATAAATAAGTTCATTTGGAGGTTTGGAGCTACCCGATTTATGGGAAGGGCGAGGGGAGGGTAGAGGCATTAGCAATCATAACATGAGCCTTTACAAAATTATCAGCAACATCTTGGGCAATAGTGAAAACATCTCTTCAAAGAAAGTCACAAGGATTAATTTTTATTTTTTTATTTTTTTGGATCAGTTGGCAACCCCATGCTCCAAATATCCGTAGCCATGAATATCAATTTCCTGCAAGTTACTCCTTGTGAACAAAACTTTAACTCTTCACACTTGTTGATTCAGTGATCATCATAAGTTTCTGCCTAAGTTTTTGCCTGAAAATGGCTAAGGGCAATGGTTATCATGAGATACATCATCTCTAGGACCTTCACCATATCGTGTCTTCTTTATATTTATATTTTTTTATTTTTATGAATCTGAAATGTATCTTAGGCAGTCAAAGGAGATTTTGATCTGTCTGGTAGCATATGCTGCTTGTGAGCAAGTTTGATTTTGTTGTGATTTAGCCATCAAGCTAACGACTATCTCTAAAAAAATAAATAGGATATGCATGTGTACCTGTGAAAGCTTATATTGCTGCCATTGTGTCTGTTCCCTGCATTACTTGTACATTTTGTCTAAGAAGATGATTGACCACTTGTTAGTTTAAGTGGCCAGATTGGATAATAAAGAGTTTCTATGACATACAAATGTGGGCCTAATACTAACAAGCATTTACTCTTCTGTAGGAACTCTGTACTTGAGTGAGAAAGAATAGCAGAACACATGAAAGCTTTGCAGGAACTGGTTCCTAGCTCCAATAAGGTAGTTTTCTCTTTTGTAGTCATTTTACCCCCTTTAACAAGCTTAGGTTGCAGCCTTGCAGGTGCCTTGTTTTTTGAATAATACTGCTGCCATTGTGTCTGTTCCCTGCATTACTTACTTTTTTTTTCCTGTCATTAACAAGGCTTAATATTTGTTACATCTTTGTGCTTTGGCTGGTAACACGTACTTCAGGAAATGCTCCTCTTACTGCTGTACAAATGCTTATTAGATCATAAGTTCTGAAAATGTTGCTGCTAGGAACCATTGTTATTCAGAACTACAATGCGCTCTTCAAGAGATCTAAGGTGAGTGCACTGCATAATTCATCTTTTGACTTGTTTCTGTTCATTATTATATGTCTCTCAATGAGAATTAACACTGGAAAAATTTTAATACTTTGCACTGGCATGTTGATCAAACTTGTTGCTAATGAACTATTCAGCAATTTTATATGAAAACCAAAAACAGATCAAGTTTGATCAGTTTGTTGCACAAGGCAAAGTCCTCCACAATTATGCGTCCATTCTTGAGCTGCTACTGCAATTGAGGCAGTGTTGCAATCATCCATATCTAGTCGTGAGGTAAATGCAAGTCTATCTTTGTTGTATCATTTATTTTTTTGCATCTAGGATGTTTCTTCATCACGTGTTGTGTAACTGGCAGCCGAGGTGATACCCAGCAGTATGCAGATATGACTGCTTCTAGAATAAAAATTGCTGGCAGATTTAAACCTTGTGCTCACATAGGCTGTTTCGACCTCGAATCTTTTGTGGAGCTTAACCAAAGGTCTCGGAAGGCAAGTGTATAATATATCTGTACCATCAATTAGTTGTCTTGTTGAGCCTGCTTTTATTTTATTTTATTTTATTTTTATTTATATATATTAAGAAGAAGATTGTTGTGTACTTTGGATGCAGTGGCAGTGCCCGATATGCGTCAAAAACTATTCCTTGGAGAATATCATAGCGTTTTTAAAACTGTCCCATCTGTTCACTACCAACTTGCTTCCTGCAGTGATCAAAACTTCCAACTGATCCTTTAAATGTATCTCTTTATCTACATCTGGACTTCTGTTTGAAAGTAATTTCACTGTGAAAGTTTAACTATTAATGGATTTGGGAAGCTGCTAAGTCTTAAAATGTGTGAAATTGTGTCAATATGGTTGCCATTCCTTCTCTATGATAATGAGATGCAAACCCCAGCATATTTCAAAACAGGCCTACCTTTTCGTAGATTTTCTTCATTGTTAGGCATCATTTTGCTTGTCCATTTCAATTATTTAGTAGGGTACTTGTAGTCTTTTCATTGTGTATCAGAAGCTATTTATATTCTTCACTGGTTTCTCTCTTAACAAAACTGGCATCTTTAACATGTACTTATCAGCATTCTGCAATTATTTTTATTCTTCAAGATTTGATTTTGTTTTTGTTTCCTCTAGTTTATATGCTACAAGATCAAGAGGCACATGCTGCAGAGGTACTCCAAATACCATTGATGACATCATTTCCAACTTAGAGCAGCTTGTTCTATTATTTCTTTTTTATTTTTTTATCGTTGTTTGTAACATACACTTCACTGCTCGCTTCAGATGGAACAGACTTTTATTGCAATTCAACCTGATGGTGTGCAGAGAGGTCTGGTCAGAAAATCCTTCTGATGTTTTAGTACCTTCAGTGCACTTTTATTGTTTTGTAGTATGATATTGTTTTGTAGTATGTGAATTTCATCAAGCATAACGGTGTGTGTAATGGGAATTGTTAAATCCATGCAAGCAAAAGTCTTCAAAACTCATGTCCTGCTGATTTGCACAACTCAGTATTGCAAATAAGAAAGGGGAAAAAATGCACATCTGAAAGACTCTGATTTTCAGCAATCCGTGAAAATCTTGGATCTGCGTTCTTTATTGTGGACGCTAGTTGGTTTTCTTTCATATTGTTTCATTTTGTCTTAGAACTTTCCCTTTCCTAACAGTTTTCTTTTCCTTACAGGTTTCAGAAATTATAGCACGATTTGAACGCAAAGGCTTTAAGCTAGTTGCCATCAAGTTGGTGGTTCCTTCCAAGGGGTTTGCCGAGAAACATTACCATGATCTCAAGGAAAGGCCTTTCTTTAATGGTCTCTGTGATTTCCTTAGTTCTGGCCCTGTGCTTGCCATGGTGAGGAAAATGAAGGGCTTTACCTTTTTTTCTTTTAGTTTCTACCCCATTTGTGAGTCTTTAAACAAATTTTTGTTTTTTAGGTCTGGGAAGGTGAAGGAGTGATAAAATATGGTCGCAAACTTATTGGAGCTACTGACCCACAGAAATCAGAGCCAGGAACAATCAGGGGTGACCTCGCTGTTGTTGTAGGAAGGTATTATCACTGTCTTAACATGTTTCACATGGTTCTTGTTAGAATAGCATTCGTCTTTTTCTGTTTTCTATAGAACCATACTGCCTATTCTTTTGAATAATGCCTCGTCTCTTCTGAAGAACAAGGATTTTAGTAATAAAATGTGGTAACCCAGGTGAATCTAGGGGAAATGCATCCTGGAACTGTGGTCACTATCTCGTTTCATCCAAGTCAAATAAAAAGGGCATAGAACTAGTTATGTAGAAACTGGTAGGCAATGGAAAATAGGGAGTTGCTTGCATTCATCTAATGTGCAAATTGTTTTGATTTGGATAGAAGTGGCTGGTCCAATTATGCTTTCTGGAAAAAACTATACTTTGTGGGTTCCCTTGAAACCCCTGCCTTGTACGAGAATCTGCTTTGTGGCAAAAGGGAGAATACCATTATGTTTTCAGGCTATGTTACTTTCTATTCGATAAAATAGATGAATTTTAACAATTGTTATTCATCATAGTAATGAAATTTAGAAGAGATGAAAGAACTTGATCCATTGGCCACATTGGTATCACCTCTTTCTTCACTTGAAGTTTTCTTTGTGTTTATCATGTCTCCTTCTTCTTTTGAGGAAGAGTACATAGTGTGATGTACACATTTTATGTATTACGTATATTATGCCTGGCTCCCTGTATGCCGTTTGCAGAGTCCATCTTGGATATTTCAGGAGATTTAAGGGAAAATTTGTCACGACTGAATGCAGGTTCATCCAGATTTTGGAACAGATGTGTGGTTTTCTCCCCACTAGTTAATACTATTATTTAGGACTTCTTTGTGTGTGTGCCTGTGTGGTGATCAGATTTGTCTATGATCCCCAATTCTAGCTGGCCTGGGAAAAGGGGCGAGGGCCTGGGGGGTACAATTTTGACCCCCTCTTTAACCACTTTTTTGGAAAAAATGTGTTAAAGAGTGGGGGGGGCAAAAGTGTATTTTCGCCCCCCAGGCAGCAACCTCGCCCCTTGACCCAGACCAGCAAGAATTACTCGTCTATGATAGAGCTAGTATATATGACTTGACTCATAGATAGTGTGAGGATGATTTTGTCATAAAATGTTGTACTCCCACCCCACCCCACACTTAGGTAGGAAAATCATTTGTGTACCAGTTCTTCCTTGAAGAAATTGAATCTTTGTTTATATATACATGCTCATTATCCTCGTCGTCTTGTTTTAAACAGATTCTTTTTCTCAATCTCCTTAGTTTTTAATGCTTTGTTTTGCTTAAAATCCATATACAGATCAAGCATTGTTTGTCTATGGCTTTGCATTTTGTTTATTAGTTTTGTTTGCTCATTATTGGGTCGTAGATCTACTTCTCTATATGCTTACAAGTAAGTTTAGCTTGATGGGGTTCAGTAGTTATTGATTATTTCAGTGAAGATTCTGTGTTTGTTGAAACTTCCCAATGGATTTTGTTTGATTATTTAGACACCCAATGGATTTTATGTGAATATTTAGACAATTAGGCAACCCATTTGGAGATTTTCATTGTTTCTATTGTATTACTTGTTTTTCAAGGTGGTAGGTTCACACTGAATTTCAATACATCCAGAATGTTAGCAGATTGAGACCCTGAGTCTTCTTCAAAATACCCATTTATAGTTTAGAACAGGTTTTCGAAATACCCATTAAGATTTTGAGGTATTTCTCGAATATCCATTAAGGTCTTGAGGCATTTTCAAATACCCATCATGATTTGGAGTTGATTTTCTCAATTTGATACTTGTAAGCACCCATTTCTCACATTTTATGTTTTTCTTTCACCCAACAGATCACTAAGCAAGGATGAGAGGAGGTTTGTTGCAGCTTGGACAGTCCATCACACGCCGTGCTAGTCAGGCTGATAAGAAAGCTGTGGGGCGTCGATTCTTTGCTTCTGAAGCATCGCTTAAGAAGACTGCTCTCTTCGAGTTCCATCAGGAAAATGGAGGAAAGATGGTTCCATTAGCAGGATGGTCAATGCCAATCCAGTACAAGGATTTGGAGCACATTGAGAACCATATGAAGCCATTCAAGGCCAAGGGTGGGGATGTCTCCTGGAAAATCCACGACAATAGATCTCTTCTCGCTGTGCAGGTGCGATTTCTGCATTATTCTCATGTTCCTTGGTTCGGCTCAGTATCTTTATTTTGTCAAAATATATTATGTCTTTCACTTAATACGATTTTGAAGCTTCTCTTAGATTGGTCTCACTGTCTTGTGTTTACCATGGTAAATATGCAGCTTTGACCTCTTTGTTTTAGTAATGTGTTTCTTTGATCCAATAGTTTTCATGTTTGAGTTTAGATTGCAAATAAAGGTGCTTCCATAAAGCTCAAACACTTATCAGAATTAGTGGTTTCCTCACGAAATTATTTTTTTGATCCTGTCTTGGATAATCTCACAGTATAAAAATTTGAAATTTTTTGGGTTTGGGCTCTATTACATTGTTGCAATCGTGTTTTGTGTGTACCTCTCATACTAAGCAACTTGCTTTCATTTCTAAAAGGATACACTCTTGTTTGTGCCATCAGACAAAGAAAAGGCCATTACAAATGCAATCATGCAATTCAGCTCTAAGTTGCACGATGTCAATTCCTCCTTTATTCTTGTTACGTGCTTATATGTTAGTTTTCTTCAGTTTGAAAACCCTGAATATGTTTAATTTTATGGTTTAGGGCCCCCTTGCAGCATCCTCTGTTCAACCTTTGACAGATGTTGATCTTAGCAAGGTATACTTTGGGGACTTCAAGATGATGAATATAAATGGTGCCCCGTGCTATCTGACAAGAACTGGGTATGTCCGATTCCTGGTTCCTATTATTATTTCACAATTAAGAGTCTGCAATTTAGCTTTTAACTTTTGAGCTGTAACATTATTCTTGTTTGTATAGTAACAAAGTAAAAAAGAAACCTTAAAACAAAATATCTTTATTGTCTCCCTAATAAGATGAACTTGTTGGGGTACTATATGAATAGCCTGCAGAAGAGTTAGAAGTGAAAACTAGAGAAAGGCCTGAGGAGTTCGACTAACCTCATAGGAATTAACTGAACTTAGTTATTGGAATGAATTTATCTATTTGATCTAATCTTTCTTGCCAGTTCCGCTTCACCAGTCCTATTGAAAATATGAAACATCAAAACAAGTAAAAGAAACCAGATTGAAATGCACATTTATGTGAAAAAACAGAATTGAAAGAAGAAACAAATAACATGCAGCCGTACCAAAGCCAGAATCTCAGAATTATGACTAAGATCTTCAAAAAAAAAAAAAAGGAACATTCAATGAAATCTCATTTGAAAAATTCATTTTGGGATTCGTATTTTAAAGAAGTTTATGTTAAACAAATGCATGCCAATAATGCTTCTATCGCATATCTAGAGTTCTAAAATCCACCTCTAACATGGCATAAGAGAAATTTATAATCTGTAAGGAGTTTTAAGAAATTCCATTATTATTCTTTACATGTTATTTTCTTCTGTTTGTAATGGGCTGGATAAAATAAAGACAGTTTTGTGGTAACCATTTTTTTCCACTTTGTGGTTTCTAACTTAAACGCCCTTCTTGCTGCTTTTGGCAGTGACAATTGCCTGCCTTTGATTGTTTCCTTTGCCGTCAGAGAGGATTTCATATTTGCTTTTTCAGGTACACTGGGGAAGATGGCTTTGAAATCTCTGTACCTTCAGACCATGCAGTGGATCTTGCAAAAGCAATCCTGAATGCATCTGATGAAAGATTAGGTTAACAGGGTTAGGAGCTCGAGACAGTCTGAGACTTGAAGCAGGCTTGTGTTTGTATGGCAATGATTTGGAACAGCACCTGACACCTGTAGAGGCAGGACTTACATGGGCTATAGGAAAGAGAAGAAGAGCAGAAGCTGACTTTCTTGGTGCTGAAACAATCCTTAAGCAAATCAAGGAGGGTCCACTAGTCAAACGTTGTGGTTTTATATCTACTGGTCCACCTCCGAGAAGCCACTGTGAGATCAAGGATGGCGAAGTAAACCTTGGAGAGGTGACCAGCGGAGGTTTCAGCCGATGCTTGCAGAAGAATATAGGAATGGGTTATGTAACTTCAAAATTCAGTAAGGCAGGTACAGAGTTCAAGATCTTGATTCGAGGCAAAATGTATGATGCAACTGTGACCAAAATGCCATTTGTTCCCGCAAAATACTACAAGCCATTTGAAGATGACTGGTTCTGTTGAGGTGGTTAAGGTGTCTTTACTATTAATTTGATAGATTTTGTGACTCGATGTAATACGTATACTCTACCATAGCATTTCAGAAACGTTATGGTAGACTCTACCATAACGTTTTTTAAACGCTATAAAAGGACAACTTACTATAATAGACCCTGGGTCTATTATAGTTCCGGCAGACATAGCGTTTTCTAAAACGCTATGGTAGCCTACCATAGCATTTTTGAAACGCAGACCTTTTTTCTTGTAGTGTACCATGGTTGCATAATCACAAGACAATTACATGGGATGAAAAATAAAATTGCTTGAGAAGACATGTCAATTTAGTTGAGCATTATAAAAGGAAAGTAGTCTATTAGTATTCTGTTGGAATAATACATGTGTTGGCACACATATGTGTTTAATGTGTATTGCTATCTTAAAGTATAGCCCAAATAAATTATGATATAATATGGTTAATTGGGTTAAGGTATTAAAATGTCATGGGCTTAATGTGTAGATACACTTAAGCAATTTCTAATTTGATGAGGGACAAAATTAGAAATTGGTAAGTTGGAATAACTGATAACCCATCAGTTATAACTTCTGGGTTATGATCCTCAGTTGAGCGTGTGTTTTCTTTCTTATGCAATTCCCTTTTACAGAAAGATATACATAAAACATACATTATCAACTGGAAGATCAAGACTCATCCCTTCCTTGAAGTGTTATCATGGATCAAGGTACGCTTCCATTTTGTTCTTATTGGTCTATTCTCATTGATTCAATATGGAGCATAAAACTGTATCTGTAGAAAATTAATCTTATAGGTGGTATCAGAGCCAGGTTCCGATCTTGGGACCTGTGGGATAAGATTAATTTTTTATAGATACAATTGTATACTCCATATTGAATTAATGAGAAGAGAACAACAAGAACAAAGCGGAAACGTACCTTGATCCATGATAGCACTTCAAGGAAGGGATGAGTCTTGATATTCCAGTTGATAACGTATGTTTTCTGTATATCTATCTATAGAAGGGAATTTAATAAGAAACAAAACACACGCTCAACTGGGGACCATAACCCAGAAGTTATAACTGATGGGTTATCAGTTATTCCAACTTACCAATTTCTAATTTGGTCTCTCATCAAATTAGAAATTGCTTAAGTGTGTCTACACATTAAGCCCATGACAGTTTAATACTTAGTCAAATTAACCATATTAGATCATAATTTATTTGGGCTATACACATATGTGTGCCCACACATGTTGGATTTTTCCAACAATCTCACACTTGGGCCACATATGGTACCTTCAAAAAATGTGTATAAACCTAATAAGCTTAAAATTTTCTATCACATATGAAGGTATTTCCAAACAATCTTGTCCATTGACTATACATGTATAGGATTAAAAAAACTTTCATCACATTTAGCGCAACTAAATTCATCAATAGTCACGTATACCCATAATATCAAATGACATAGATCAATCATGGATGCGTAGCATGGAAATTACATGTAACGTGATCTAAACATGCCTATTTCCAACTGGTCATACTTTAAACTTTATTGAGATCGAACTTTGACACAATAAACCAGAGTGTGAATAAACTGAATACTTTATTTCTGCAAAAATATCCAAATACACAAAATATGTCCAAAATCCAATATAGAGCAATCAAATATACAAACTCCCACTAAACCAAAATATCCTCAAATGATATAACACCCATATGAGCAGTGTGCTCATGAAAGACCTTGGGTGCTAATCCCTTAGTAAGTGGATCCACAATCATAGAGTTTGTCCCAATGTGCTCTATGAAAATTTGCTTATTCTATACACTCTCTTTCACAAAAGGAACTTTATGTTAATATGATCTGATCTAGATGAGCTCCTGTTGTTGTTGGCATATAGAACTCCTGAGTTATTGTCACAATATACCTTTAGTGATCTTTCAATACTACTCAGAATGTGCAGCCCAGTGACAAAATTTCACAGCCATAATCCATGATTGGATGCCTCAAAACATGCTACATATTCTGCTTCCATAGAGGAAGAAGATATTAGTGTATGCTTAGCACTCCTCCAGCTAACAGATAAATGTAGCCTGATATGGATTTCCTACTATCTTGGCATCCAACAAAATCAGAATTAGAATACCCTGTGATCTACAACTGGTCAAATTTCTTGAAGTAGCAGACATAATAGTTGTAACGACCCGATCCGTACAGTAACGATATTGTCCGCTCTGAGCCCAACCGGCCCGCACGGCTTTAAAATGCGTTGTTACTATGAGGATCCAACCTCGCACATAAGTAGCACATCCCCCTCTCGCACCCAGGCGATGTGGGACTATCTCCCCCTTTTGTAGCTTGCCAACCTTCTTGGGCTTGGGTCTATTGAGCTCAAACCCTCACCCTCCCTCTCAGGTCCGCCCACACAAGGGTCTCCACGACCCATATGAGAAGTGTGCTCATGAAATACCTTGGGTGGTAATCCCTTAGTAAGCGGATCCGCAATCATGGAGTTTGTCCCAATGTGCTCTATGGAAATCTGTTTATTCTGTACACTCTCTTTTTCACAACTAGGAACTTTATGTCAATATGATCTGATCTTGATGAGCTCTTGTTGTTGTTGGCATATAGAACTATTGAGTTATTGTCACAATATAACTTTAGTGGTCTTTCAATACTACTCAAAATGCGCAGCCTAGTGACAAAATTTTGCAACCATAATCCATGATTGGATGCCTCAAAACATGCTACATATTCAGCTTCCATAGTGGAAGAAGCTATGAGTGTCTGCTTGGCATTCCTCCAGGAAATAGCCCTTCTAGCTAACAGATAAATGTAGCCTGGTGTGGATTTTCTACTATCTTGGCATCCAGCAAAATCAGAATCAGAATACCCTATGATCTCCAACTGGTAAGATTTCTTGTATGTGAGCATGTAATCCTTAGTTCTCTGTAAATATCTCATAACCCGTTTGGTTGCTTTATAGTGATCCATCACAGGGTTGTCTAAATATCTGCCTAGCATTCCAACAATAAATGTTATATCTGGACGTGTACAAACCAGAGCGTACATTAGACTCCCAACAGCTGATGCATAGGGAATCTCTTGCATTTCTTTAACTCCAAGTTTATTCCTAGGGCATTGTTTAAGACTGAATTTGTCTCCTTTAGCTATAGGGGTGTCTTCTGGTTTACAATTTTGCATGCCAAATCTTTTAAGCACATTTTCTATATAGCTTTTTTGCGATAATCCAAGAATAAACCGAGAGGGATCTCGGTGTATCTGAATCCCTAAAACAAAAGAAGCTTCACCAAGATCTTTCATTTCAAATTTCTTTGATAGAAATCTCTTAGTTTCGTGCAACATGTCTTTGTTATTAGTGGCAAGCAGTATATCATCAACATACAAAACCAAGAAGATATGCTTACTCTCACTGAACTTATGATACACACAATTATCAACTGCATTTATCTCAAAACCAAATGAGATAATTACTTGATGAAATTTGTGTTACCATTGACATGAAGCTTGTTTGAGCCAATAGATGGAGTTCTTTAGTTTGCAAACCATATTCTTCGGGTCTCCAAACACAAATTTTTCTGGTTGCACCATATAAATTATTTCATCATTGTCACCATTGAGAAACATTGTCTTAACATCCATCTGATGTAGCTCAAGGTCAAAGTGTGCAACAAGTGCCATGATTGTCCTAAACGAGTATTTCTTTGAAACCGGAGAGAAAGTCTCTTTATAGTCGATGCCTTTCTTTTGAGTGAAGCCTTTAGCTACAAGACGAGCCTTATATTTCTCCACATTACCTTTTGAATCCCTTTTGGTTTTGAATATCCATTTTCAACCAATGGGCTTTGTATTTTTAGGTAATGGGACAAGATCCCAAACTTGATTGTCTTGCATAGACTTGTACTCCTCATTCATAGCATCTATTTACTTTTGAGAGTTAGAATTCTGCATGGCTTGATGGCAGTTGATTGGATCATTTTCCACCAATCCATCATTTTCCTCATGTTCTTGGAAAAAAACTATGTAATCATCCGGAATAGCATTTCTCATTTCTCTCGTGGATCTCCTTAATGGCATTTGTCCTTGAGATTGTTGACTTTGTTCCTCTGGAACATTTACTTCAATTTGAAAGGGGAGTTGTTCAACATTGTCTTGTTTAGGTTCCAGATCTGCTTCTTGATCAATGACAGGTACAGAAACATGTACATTGTCAAAAACACTAGTAGGAGTCGAAATCGATTCTTCCTCAAAGACAATGTCTCTTACCTTATTTCTCCCCTCAAACTCAACATCCTAAAAAAATGTCGCAATTCCCGTTTAAAAAATAGACCTAATTGTGGGATCATAAAATTTATAGCCCCTAGATCGCTCTGAATAACCAATAAAGTAGCTGCTTATTGTCTTGCAGTCCAATTTGTTTTCATTTGGCCTAGCCTCAGATGGACATCTTCAAATGTGAAAGTGTTTTAAACTAGGCTTTCGATCTGTCCAAAGTTCATAAGGAATCTTGGCAGCTGTTGTCTTTATTGCTTCTCCCCAGAGTGATTCTGGTAAGATAGAATTACTAATCATACTCCTTACCATATCCTTAAGAGTTATGTTTCGTCTTTTAGCGACATCATTCATGCTAGGTAAACCTGACATGGTGTACTGTGGGACGATTCCACGTTCCTCTAGGATTTTAGCAAATGGCCCTGGACGTTATTTTCCTGAACCGTCATATCTGCCGTAGTACTCTCCACCACGATCAGATCTAACGCACTTAATTTTCTTACTGAGTTGGTTTTCAACTTCAGTTTTGAAAGACTTGAATACATCGAGTGATTCTGATTTCTCATGAATGAGATAAAGGTACCCATAACGTGAGTAGTCGTCTATGAATGATATAAAGTATTGTTCACCATTCCATGAAGCCTTAGGGAATGGTCCACATATATTTGTATGTATCAATTCTAAGACGTCTGAAGATCTATTAGCACCTAATATCTTTTGTTTGGTTTGTTTTCCCTTGATGCACTCAACAAAGACATCTAAGTCTGAAAAGTCAAGTGAATCCAAAATGCCTTTTGACACAAGTCGTGCAATTCTAGATTTGGATATATGACCCAAACGCTTGTGCCATAATTTTGCTGAATTTTCTTTGTTTAGCTTGCGTTTAGTACCCCGTGAATCCACATGCAAGGTTTCATTATATGATGCAATAGTATGAAGCAAATATAGGTTATCAAACATACTTAATGAACCAGTACCAACAATATTTGAATTCAATGAAAAACTAAACTGATTGTTTCCAAATGAACAATTATAACTAGATTTGTCCAATAAAGAAACAGAAACCAAATTCCGTCTAAAGGACGGTACAACAAAAGTGTCTTTCAAATCCAAATAAAAAACCAGTTCTCAACAATAACCTAAAATGCCCTATTGCCTCAACATCCACCAATTTTCCATCGCCCACAAAAATGTATATTTCAACATCATTTGACTTTCAGTAGCTCAGGCAACCCTGCATAGAAACACTTATGTGAGTGGTAGCACCAGAATCTGACCACCAAGTGCTTCTAGATACTGAAGCTAAATTAACTTCGGAACAGACCAAAGTAAAGAACGTACCTTTCTTGGCACGCCAAGCATGATACTGACTACATTATTTCTTTACATGTCCTAGCTTTCCACAAAAGAAACATCCTTGATTTTCCTTAGGTTTCTTTTGCTCTGGATCCTTAGCAGTTTCATTTTTCTTTCTTTTCTTGCCCTTATCCTTAGAGGTACTTGCTAGATTAATACTTTCAAATTTCTCTTGCTTCAACCTTTCCTCTTCTTGCACACAATATGAAATGAGCTCGTTAAGAGTCAATTTCTCCTTTTGACAGTTATAACTGACTGAAATGTGCAGGAAGAGATATCAATACTAAATGCATGAGCAAGTCGTCAGACAACTCGAGCTTTAGTGCCTTAAGTTTGGTAGCAATGTTACCCCCTTATGTTTCCCTTGCCTTTGTACTTCATTGAAATCAAGCTAGCTAAAAGCGTGCTTGTTTCAGCCTTATCGTTTTTTGCAAAACGTTTTTCAATTTCAGCAAGGAAATCACTAGTCTTAGTTACCCCCTTTAGATATTGTGCCTTTAAAGGCTTCTGGAATGTCGCGCTTAATGATCATTAGACTCATGTGATTAGAGCATTCCCACTTCTCAAAGTTCTTCCTTTCTTCAGAAGAACTTTCAGCCGTAAGAGTAGCGGGTTGCTCTATCCTTAGTGCAAGGTCTAGATCCATGCAGCCAAGAACGATTAAGACGTTCTCTTTCCAATCCTTGAATTTTGTCCCATTAAGCATGAGAATACTGTTTGCATGGGCAGATATTGAAGTAGCAGACATAATAGCTCTACAGAAAATTAACCTAATGAGCATGTTTTGAGGCATCCAATCATGGATTATGGTTGCAAAATTTTGTCACCGGGCTGCGCATTCTGAGTAGTATTGAAAGACCACTAAAGTTATATTGTGACAATAACTCAGCAGTTCTATATGCCAACAACAACAGGAGCTCATCTAGATCAGATCATATTGACATAAAGTTCCTAGTTGTAAAAGAGAGAGTACATAATAAACTGATTTCCATAGAGCACATTGGGACAAACTCCATGATTGCGGATCCGCTTACTAAGGGATTACCACCCAAGGTCTTTCATGAGCACACTGCTCATATGGGTGTTATATCATTTGAGGATATTTTGGTTTAGTGGGAGTTTGTATATTTGATTGCTCTATATTGGATTTTGCACTTTTGTGTATTTGGGTATTTTCTGCAGAAATAAAGTATTCAGTTTATTCACACTCTGGTTTATTGTGTTAAAGTTCGATCTCAATAAAGTTTAAAGTAGGACCAGTTGGAAATAGGCATGTTTAGATCACGTTACATGTAATTTCCATGTTACGCATCCATGATTGATCTATATCATTTGATTGTATGAGTATACGTGACTATGATGAATTTAGTTGCGCTAAATGTGACGAAAGTTCCTTTAATCCTATACCTGTATAGTCAATGGACGAGATTGTTTGGAAATACCTTCATATGTGATAGCAAATTTCAAGCTCATTAGGTTATACACATTTTTTTAAGGTAACATATGTGGCCCAAGTGGGAGATTGTTAGAAAAATCCAACATGTGTAGGCACACATATGTGTTTAATGTGTATAACCCAAATAAATTATGATCTAATATGGTTAATTGGGCTAAGGTATTAAAATGTCATGGGCTTAATGTGTAGATACACTTAAGCAATTTCTAATTTGACGAGGGACCAAATTAGAAATTGGTGAGTTGGAATAACTGATAACCCATCAGTTATAACTTCTGGGTTATGGTCCTCAGTTGAGCGTGTGTATTGTTTCTTTTGAAATTCCCTTCTACAGAGAGATATACAGAAAACATACGTTATCAATTGGAAGATCAAGACTCATCCCTTCCTTGAAGTGTTATCATGGATCAAGGTATGCTTCCATTTTGTTCTTGTTGTTCTCTTCTCATTAATTCAATATGGAGCATACAACTGTATCTGTAGAAAATTAATCTTATATATTCATCACCAATTCAAGAGAAAGAGAGACGATGAAGAAAAAATGGCCAATGTTCAAAGAAGAAAACTCAGACGAAGAATGGGATGAAATGGGGGATCCGGAAGACGACTTTTTCTGGTATGAGGACCCCCAATCGTCACCGTCTTCAGATGATGAGGAAGAATAGTCAGAGGAGGAAGAGGACAGTGAATCATGATCATTCTCTGATGAGGACGATGATGATGTTGATGGTGGAAATTCATTAGTGGACTACTACTCCTCCAACGAAGAAAACCACCAACATCACTTCGTGAAGGACTTTGTTGAGTGCCTCCTAGACAATTAATGTATTTTTTGTATTTTGTTTTGTAATATTTAAAAACATTAATGCAAGTATTAATGTTTGTTTTTGTGTTTTTGTATTGTAATATTTTTTTGTATTTCTAACGAAGAGAAAAAGAAGAGAAGAAGAGGTCCTTGATGGACAAGAGGGGGAGAGAGAGAAAGAGGGATAGAGGAGGAAAGAGGTTAGGATTTTTTTTCTTCTTTATATTGGTAGTGTCATTTAGAAAGGTGGTGGCGTCCTTCAGAAATTTGGGGGTTGGTGGTGTCCATCAGTAGGAGTGGAGGTGTTATTTAGCAGGGGCCTAAAATTTATGGTATCTCATAGCCTCCAAAATATTCTTTACATGATGCAATTGTTCGTGTTTTGTGTGATTAAAAATAAGAATATCATCAGAATAAACAACGACAAATTTGTTAATACAAGCTGTCGAATGTGTGTTATTACCCACATAAATGTTGAAGTGGTGTTGGACATCCCAAACAGTATGACCAACCATTCATATAATCCCTCATTCGACTTAAAGGTCGTCTTCCATTAATCTCCAAGTCGCATACGAATCTAATGGTACCCACTCTTAAGATGTAGCCTGGTAAATACCATGGTGTCTTCCAAATTATCAAGCATGTCTTCTATATAAGGATTTGGAAAATGGTACTTGACTGTGATCGTTATTGAAACTATAACTGTTCATGTATCCAATCGATCATCGCTGAAAACTTCCACGATTTCCCTAACTACAAATGACAAATATTCTTCGGGATAACAACACACCAAACCTGGTCCTAATACTGCCCAATAGAAAAATGATGTAGCACATGTAAAATTTTATTTGACTAATTTATTCAATTCCAAAGTTTTTGGATTAAATACGGTAGTTATAATTTATTGGAATTTGAATTTAACAATTTTTAAAATTAATTTCTTGAATTTTCAAAATGGGGTATCCTCATATTATCGTGGGGGGAAATAGCCACCAACATGATAAATTAAAACTTCCCTCCTCTTTTCTTCTTCATTTTTCTTTCTCCTATGCATTTTCACTCTATAATTCCTCTTTTTCTGAGGAGAACGTAGATGGTGGATGACCGTCTCCTTCTTCTACCTATCTATTTATTCTTCCTTCAGTCTCCTTCCAATCGTTATCCTGCACACACACAAATAGATAGGGTTGAGGAGCTCGATCAGAGCTGTTAGAGGCTGAGCAAGCAGCTTCGCTCTGATCAAGCTTGTGAGTAGAGAAGATTGTGTCATTTGGAGCCGTAAACCTCACATACAGAGGTGGGTGGGGTTTGGTCAGAATTTTCAGAGAAAGAATGTGTGTGAACTTGGCATGGAGGTTCACCATCACGGATGCATGCAGTGCTCGCGCAGACAAACTGCGATTTGCTGATTAGTGACACTTTTCCTGCCAATCTTCGGCTTATAGCTCTGGTTGGAGCCGACCAGGCTTGTGTAGAAGGGTATTCAAAGAGTTTTCGCTAAAAATTTGGCTTCGCCAGAGCTATCGTAAAAAATTCTCAACGGTAAGCGTTTTTTCCAATCCTTCATCGGATTGTTTCTTCCTTCTTTCGCAACCTCTGAACAGTTTGCTCACCGTTTGGACTGAGTTTTGGTGTTTGGAATGATTTCGTCGGAATTTGGGTTTTCTTTCGGGTGACCTGCTGGAGTCCGACCTATTTTGAGAAGCTTCCAAAATTGCCAAGTCGTTGTCCGCGGACTAGGCACTTTGTCAGGTTGGAAGTGGGTTCCACAAACCCATTCAACAGATGAGCGACAACATCCTCTTTTAAATTTTTATATAACGGTCTTTTTGAGTATGTGAATATTTGTTTACAAAATAAGATTGGAAATGATATGTTGTAATGCCATGGTGTGTGGAACTCTATTGTGTTAGAGAATGACTGTTAGCATGGTTGCATGAATGCTGAAATTATAACATAGATTATTAGGGGTGGGCAATGTCGGTTCGGTTCGATTTTGAGCCCAAACCGATTTAATTCGGTTTGCCCAAAACCCAAACTGAAATCGAATTTTGTATTTGTAAACCGATGAATTCGGTTGAACCGAATTTCGGATCGGTTCGGTTCGGTTGGACCGAAATTTCAGGCTCAAGCATTTGAAAGACTTTCATTAAAACATGTCCAATTTTTTTACAGGTCCAATTTTTTTATAGACTCAATTTTTAGCCCAAAATTGAAAACTTTGAGAGAATGGGGTGATTTAGTGCAACAGGGTGTATTGCAATGCATTTGTTGCACTAATCAAGTATTGACACCTACTTTTTATTTATATATATTTAATTAATCGGTCGGTTCGGTTATAAATCGGTCGGTTCAAAATCGTAAACCAATTTTGAACCGTTTATAATCGGTTCGGTTCGGTTTAAATTATTTTCTTTCTACTCATATTTCGGTTCGGTTACCGAACCGAATTTGAAAATTGGTTCGGTCGGTTAACCGAATTTAAATCGGTTTTTGCCCACCCCTATAGATTATGATTTACTGACTTGAGTTGTTGAATAGCATATAAAAGTGTTTGCATAATTAAGCACCAATGGTATGTATTTGGGAAGTCACGTGGAATTAAGCTAGACAATACTTTTCCCACTTTGGTATACTGACATGTTTATGAGATTGATATTATGATGTTGGTGTTGTTGAGCACTTGATTATACTCGTTTGGAAAGAAGAAACTACACAAACCTTGAAAAGGGAGTAACACTTGACCTTGAGAAACATGGCAATCGTTCTAAAGAAGGAACTGTACCAAACCTAGGAAAGGGAGTAGCACATGGCCTTGAAAACATGGTGTTATTCCCATATCCAAAAGAGGAACTCTTGCAGTAGTTCATCGCTCCCTAGTCACTAGTGCATTGCAGGTGACACCTAGTAGATGAGGATGGGTTGAGATGACTAGTATGGCCGTGAGGATGTTTAGGCTTTTATTAAGGATTGTTGAGTCCTTGAATACCTGAGTTGGCTCAAAGTGGGCGAGCAACGGGGGCTACGACCGAAACTATTTGGATGTTAGGGAAATGAGTATTGTTTAGGCACATTTGAATATTGCATCTCATGTACATATATACATTATGACTGAGCATTCAGAATGGAAAGTGGTGATGCATCATTAATTTATTTTTATTTTTTTTGCACTGTTTTAGTTAACAATATGCATTTATTTGGGAATCGATGATTTGGTTTTTCTCATTCTAGCTAGTTTTAACCCGTTTGCTTGTTTGGTGGCAAATGTGTGTACCCCTACCTAAGTGCAGGTGATGTTGGTGGTTGCGATGCTGGAAGCGCAAGTGTCGTGTTGTCGTCATCACGGTTGTACAACTAAAAGGTTGGTTAAACTCTCAGGTTTTTGGTTTTTTGATGTATTTTGTAATTCGACGTGACTTAGATGGGTTTGTAAGGACTAATCCAATAGCCTAGATATTGTTGTTCTTTCCTCGATATAGTGATGTTTGGATTAGTTTATTTTGTCGTGTGCTAGCAGGTGTAACCAATGGCAAGTAAAGTAAATAGAAAGATTTTTTTTTAGTTGCATCGCATATCAATTTATGAGATATTTTATTGTCTTGGGAATCTGGACATGACAGTTTTTTTATCAAAGCCATAATTACACTAAGCAGTAATACTTAGCTTGCCTTCGGATGTGGGATTGGGGAATAGTCAGAAGTGTTATGGTATTGTTTATTCCGTGTTGACCCGAGTTTTTCCTTTGAAGGTAATGGTGCATAGAAGTCAACCATGGACAATGCCTCTTGTTGGACTTGCTGGAGATGCGCCCAGAGTGGCAGTTGACCCTCCTCATCATTGCGATGAGAGACTGCGTGTGTACCAGTTGGATGAGGCAACTTTAGCTGACTTCGTTCAAGCATTAAGGGCCCACAGTGTCAGGACACTTTTGCTCTCAGTGTTGTCACAATATGTCATTTAACACAATCGTATCCAGTTATAACGTTTTTGGCAAGCTATCAATGAGGATTTTTGGTGTAGTGTATCTTTAATGCCTCAATATATTGAACCAAATGATGATATGAAAGTGCATCATCTTCTTGTATCTGTCAGAGCACTCTTCTTCGCTCTATAAGCTTTGGGATAAGTCAAAACCATACCATAGTCCTTACGAAAATGGTCACATATATCACTTAGATCAAGTGATTGTTTATCCTTAACAACACCCACAATCAAGTCCTTGACAAAGCCAACATGAATCTGAGGACTTCGAATATCTCTACAACAAACACCACAAGTATGCTCCTGAACGATGTTCTTGATGATAAAAACCCCAGGACCTTACAATTAAGAGATGCGTGTATCCTTAACTAGTCTCCACTTTCCACTTGCAACAAGTTGTGACACTTTCTTTGTTATTCTTAACAAACCTGAACTTATATCCAGTTTCAACCACATATTTCCTAAGTGCAACCAAAAATCAAGTGCACCTCTAGGAAAATGCGGCCTAACTCTATCAAACACTCAACTTGAAAGGCCTATTATCTTCTAAATGTCTACCAACATGCTCATATGACAATGTACTACCATAACTCGATGATGCCATTGTAGAACAAGTTCGATTCAAATCCCCCTTATAAAAATTTCCAGTATGTTAATACATTTTAAGTACAAAATCCATTGCCAGCCTGCAAATCCCTACTACTTTCCAACACAACCTCCTTCGAGTCCCTTAAAATATAGATCTCAAAAGAAGACACAATCCATTCTTTCCACCTTTCACTTATAACTTTCTTCAATTCATTTATGGTGGAATCTATAAGCATACAAGACATTAAATCCATTGATGCACAAGAAGAAAAACAATGTGTCCTTCCTTATTATCTATAAAACAACACACCTAAATTAAAAAATAGAAATTATAGACAATACATGGACTGCTCATATTGTTTCTTTCAGAAATGCATATCTGTTACACAAATGCACAAATTCGAAAATGAAAGAACATCAGAAAACACAAAAGAATACTATAGATTATTTCACAAATGCACGTCTATTTAACAAATGCAAAAATTCAAACATGAAAGAACATTAAAAAAAAAAACCAATTATAAATCACAATGACTTGTACCAAATACAACAAAAAATAATAATAAAATCTCTATATCAAAAGTACAAAAAACTAAAAAAAAATCGAAATGCTTGATGACTAACGAAAATCACACTCTTTGCAAACGAATGTTCATCAAAACACAAAACTTCAGCAGCAATCAAAGCATATGCAACTCACAACATTTTGAGTGCAACAAACAAGCTGAACGTATTACACTTCGTTTTCTTCAAATAGCAACAAAATCAAACTCAAAAACCATAAAAAAAATCAACCGAGAAATCAGTAAAAAATACCACAAAACAAAATCAACTTTGTGAAAAGAAAGAGATGAAATCGAATTTCAAACTACCCTAATAACATTGCAAAGGTTCAAAACCTAGTTCAAGAATTTGAAAACCCTAAATGGAAAATGAGATCAAAGAAGTAGAGATTAAAGCAAAAAAAACATATAAAAAATAGTTTCTAAACAAAGCAGAAACCCTATTTTAAAGGAGGAAGACAATCTTGTTGTTAGGATAAAAAATGTAAAGGAGTATAAATGAAAATTCAAAAATTATTTTTGATAGGGTCTTCATAACTGACATCACACGCGCAGGTGTTAAGTACTGATTATATAAAGATTTTTTCGGTACTAAATTAATGGCCCAGTTAGGTTTTGAATACCAAATTGTGCTTTTCTATATAAATTTTGATACTACACCATGGTTGAGAGCATCTCATGATTCACGTGCTCATTGACCAACTGAAAAGGAGTGGAGGTTGATATGGTGATGTTATTTGGTTTGTTACTGAGTGGTGATTCAATGAGGTTAACTTCACATGACTCAGTGAGGTCAACACTATCCGCCATTGGATCTAAGAGATTGATCTCCGCAAATTTCACTTTTTAATGATGAATATATATAGTTAAAAGATTCTCTCATTCCAAATAGCTAAATTACTACAAAAAGGGAAAAGGAAAACTAGTTACATTAGGTCTCTCTTCCCCTTGAACCTCCCTTCACACAAGGACTCTTCCACTTTCATCAACTAAATACTCTTTTCTACAAACTTTACAAACTCTTTGCAAACTTTACAAAACTCCTACAAAAAAAGTACGAGGGAAACAAAAAATATATATATAAAAAGTTGTAACCTATTTTAGTTAGCGATCATTGTAATTAATACCTTGCATGACTTGCCATGCCTAATTTTAAAATTTGACATTTTTTTCCCATTCGAGGCTGCACAATTAAAAAAAAAATGAAAAAAAGACTTTTAAGGCCTAATTTCCATGAAATAGACCATTTAGATATCATAGTTGATGTAATGGCTAATTTTTGTCTACTTTTATACTTTTATAACTAACAATGACACTTGTATTAACTCAGGTTAACTCATAAAGTTATAAGACATCTTTAACATTCCTAAACAAATAGAAAACCTATTTTTATACTTTTATGACTAACAAAGACTTTTTAATTAATTATTCTAATTGTGACCAACTAATTGTTGTGCATCTTCATTAATAGCATTTTTCAACAACACTTTTTTAAATTATGTTATGAAAAACCAATTTTTAATCAAAAATGCTAGGAAACTATGTTTTTGCAACCAAGGTGACGTGGCGTGATCTCAAAAGAATGATGAAATCTCCAAAGATTTTATGTGTATCTCGATGTTGTAAAAAACTTCTCTAACGATGCCACATCATCCTGAATGCAAAACATGATTACAAAATCTGGTTCCCTAGCGCCCCCCCCCCACCCCCCCCCCACCGCTTTTCGCAGGCGAAACCAAGCATCTGGAGGAGCCGTCCACTTTTCTATTCGCATTAACTGGGCCAGACCTTTGCTTTGCGCATTTCACTTCTATTTACACGGTGAGAGTTGGACAATTCTTGCCTCTCTTGGATGAATTTTATAACCTTTATGTGTTTATATAGGTTTTGATTAACTCCTTAACACTTTGTTTTGTTGATTTCTAATCTAACAATCGTGGATAAATTATATTTTTCAGACTAGTGACTCTCTTGAGAGGACCTTGACAAAGAAAGAGGCAAACTCTTGTGCAAAGACATAAATTGAAAGTTTGAAACAAAGGTAATGGTTCATTCATCTCATGGTTGCTATCAACAAATCCTCAACGGATATGGAATTACCACCAAAGAATGATTCTTTCCATAGTTGTTTGCAGATTGGCTTCTATATGTGTGTGTTAGTTAACCACTAGATCTACTGTTCTATATTAAGCCACAGTTTGCAATTGTTGTTAGCCATTAACCATCAAAGTTTGTGAAACTTTGTCAAATATATTTAGATAATTGTCACTGGATCCTTACCTCATCTTAATCCATGTTTAGAAGCATATCTTTATATTACTTTAGAAATCTAAGAAATTGTGCTGAAAAAAGTGTCATTAAAAAATTGTGAGGACACCCACTTTATGGAGCAGCTTGATAAGAATAGCCGAATCCCCAAAAAAGAAAACCTATCCTCCATTATTTTGAAAGAACACTCCTCTCTATGGGTAACAATTTCTACAGGAATGCTCGACTTGCAATGCACAACTAATTGGAATGCTTAACTGACAGTTATTTTGCTTGATCAAGTAACACCCTCATAACTGGTGGGTCATATTGTTAGATGAGGTTATATACTTTATTCACCGTTTTTCGTCGTCTCGTTCTTTTAGTTATTTTCGTTAGCTTTCATTTAGCTAACACTGCACATTATTGCTTTCATTTAGGAAATTGTAAGAGAATAGATACTATCAGACAACATGAATTGCTTACCCACTTGCTTTTTCATTAGCCTAGAGGAGAAGAAGTGCTATTATTGTTGGATGTTGTTATAAGCCAATAGGATATGCCAAGAATTAGTATTTTTTATTTATTTATTTGTTTGTTTCTAATAGATGTTGATGATAAAAGTATAATATATACAAATGCTAAGGTCCATATTCATACAAATATAATTGTTTTTTTCTTGTTATTTTGTTTGTTAAACCAACATTTCATTCAAACCCGGGTTTATTCTTCTTACATACATAGATTACTAAAAATACCATACAACTAAACATACTTACATCCCACCGTTTTTTGTTGTTTTCCCTATTTGGATGGATATATGACAAATGCTATGATGTATATAATGATTATTCTAAAATTTTAGATATTCAATTCGTGCATTTAAAAAAAGTATTTCACTTAATTATTTTGATATCTGCCATATTTCAACAGTTTTCGGATGTCTATTACATATGTTTTCAAGGTCTCCAACTAAAATTTGCAAGACAAAAATTTTCTTAATGCAATGACTCGTATGTTCGGTCGATTGAGTTGCGATTCTTGACATTTGTGAGCGAAGTATCTGTTGAAATTTGTGTGTTTCTTGACCGATTTGGTTTCTAGGTATTTCTTGATCTTGACTGTTGTTTAGCTGTATTGGTTGAATGTGTTACTTCATCATCAGTTCTTGTGTGTTTTCTCATTATAGGTCGAAGGTTTTCTCATGACTTGTGTTTTCTCATTTCTAGGTAAGGTTTTCACATCCAAGATTTACAGGAGAAAACTTGGAGAAGAACAAGTTGAAAACCCAAGAAATCAAAGGTAAGGTTTAAACCCTAGTTTGCATTGTGCAAATCAAGATGTTGTAGTTTTTTGTTCGACACTGATATGGTTTTGTTATGCTTCAAGAAGTTCAGTGACTGTAAGGCAATATTATTAGTGCACAAATGATGTACATTTGGACTAGTATGCTTCAGTCACTTCTTTAAAGTTAATAACTATTTTCTGACTCAATTTAAAGCAAAACCGCGTAGTGTCCACTGGTACAAACTGGTATTTGTGTATATAAATAAGTTCAAATAAGATACTTGACCGAGCTTTACTTTTTTATAAGCAAAAAAAGAGGCGCCCCTTATATAAATAGGTTCTTCATTCAAAATGTTGTTCCCGTTTTTGTTGTTTTATTCTATTGTGTGTAGTTGATGCTTATACTATTTGTTTACTCATTTCTTCAAATTTCTCATAACTTTCATTATATGTATGCATAGTTGACGAATTTGAGATCCAAACACTGCTTCTCGTCCTTATCTTTTTCGTAGGTTTTGGTTGTTCTAGTTCCAGTTGGTTTTTTGGTCTTTCCGTTCTCATTTTCTAGTTTTACATTAGTCAATGTAAATATACACTTGTTTCTTGTCCATGCCTAGTAACAAAGATCGATGGGTTACCAAAATTTGTTGAAAGGCCACATCTACGCTGTAAAGTGGCTGAAATTTTAACAATTTAGCATCGTGCAACAAATCTAAACATGCTCTTTGCAAATAAGGCCTCAACACATGTTGATGTGTTAAAATGGATTTTTAGTTTATGTTTGACTAGGTTGTTAATGGGATGATCTGGATGTTTGTTCTGTTTTTGATCCCATACCTGATCATGACCCCACCACCTTAGTTACCCTAACTTTTACTCTAGGTAGAAGTCCTTGATCACCTCTTGAATTTGTGAAGATGGATAAAGATTGGGTGTATCTGAATAGGTAATGTAACCATAAAACATAATGTGACATTTAAAAATTAATTACTCTAGGTGAGTCTTAGTGAATTTTTTTTTTTTTTTTTTTATTAATTATAGGGGCTCCCACGAGTATATGCGAGGAGCATGGAATTTTGTGAAAATGGTGGAAAAGAATTCAGAAAATGTAGATAAAGTTCTATTCCCTTGCAAAGATTGTCGAAACTTAAGCCATCATTGTTACTATGAAATATTTGAGCATTTGGTGATTGTAGGGATGGATCCTACATACACAAATTTGTATCACCATGGGGAACCATATTTTACATGTGAGCAAGATGAAGACATTGATATGTCTGAAGCGTATAACTTATATAAAGCAGATTTCTAAAAATCGCTAGGCGAGCGGCGAGCAGGTGCCTAGCGCCCAGGGGCCTAGGTGGTCTTAGGTTTTTTATTATAACTTTAATAATTTACAAAAGTTAAGCATAATACATTATCAATTACATCCAATTTAATGCCAATATACATATGCAAAATTTAAAAACATGAAAAACTAACAATCATGAACAAAATTTATTAAAACTCAAATGAATGAAGTTGGTCATGATGGGTACTTTATATAAAATTGAATTTGTGGACAAATATCCAAAATTACTTTTTTAGTTTTTCTTCAAATTGCATGAATAACCTCAGTCATGTTTGATAAAATCTACATTAGTAAAATTGGTACCGGCAGATCCTTTGAGAATTCCATTAAGTAATCATCATTTGCTACATTTAGACATATACTGAATAAAAAACAATTAAATAATTTATTTCTAAAAAAGAGGAAAGAAAAATAATATAAGAACACAATCAGCCTTATTAAAAATAAAAAATAAAAAAAAAAATAAAAAAAATAAAAAAAATAAAAAAAATAAAAAAAATAAAAAAATAAAAAAAATAAAAAATAAAATAAAAAAATCGCTCAGACCGCCTAGGCCGCCCAGACTGCCCAGAACCACCCAGACTGCTCGCCCAGCCATTAATCTGGGCGATTTTCCACCTTCTAGCGTCTAGGCCGATTTTTAGAACATTGATATAAAGTAGCCAACTTTCATGAAGATTATGTTGAGCCTATTGAAGAAATGCGAGAAAGGGATTTCAATGAGAAGTTAGCAGATGCAGAAACTCCTTTGTACCCAAATTGTAAGAAATACACAAAGTTGTCGGCGATTGTAATTTTGTTTAAACACAAAACAGTGAGTGGATGTCCGGATAAAAGGTTTGATAAACTTCTAGAAATTCTTAATGGTATGTTGTCAGAGGACAATGTACTTTTGAAGTCCTTGTACCAGGAAAAAAAATTTCTAAGGATGTTCGACCTAGGGTATGATAAGATCCATGCTTGCGAAAATGATTGTTGCCTTTATAGGAAAGAGTACAAGAATTTGGAAAATTGCCCAAAATGTGGTCTTTCAATATGGAAGGTAAATCGACGTACAAAGAACCCCAAAAAAGGTATTTCCGCTAAACTTTTGAGATATTTTCCTATCATTCCTAGATTTAAGAGGATGTTTAGGTCAAGGGAAATGGTTGAACAATTATGGTGGCATATAAATCATAGAAGCAATGATGGGAAGATGCGCCACCCAGTGGATTCAGTAAGTTAGGACTTGATTAATGATAAATGGCCATCATTTTCAGGCGATCCGCGTAATCCAAGGCTTGGATTGGCGACTGATGGTTTTAATCCCTTCTCCAATTTGAGTTGCAAACATAGCACTTGTTCAGTTATGCTTGTTACATACAACTTGCATGAAAAGTGATAATATTATGTTAACATTACTGATTCCAGGATACCCAGGAAATGATATTGATATATTTTTATAGCCCCTTATAGAAGACTTACAACTTTTATGGGGCAATGGGGTAAGTTGTTATGATGTCTTTAGTAAAACAATCTTCAATCTGAGAGCAATCTTGATGTGGACCATACACGATCTTTCAGCCTATGGGAATATTGCAGGGTGCACCACACATGGCAAAATGGCATGCCCGATATGTGGCAAGGATACAACCATACTTGGTTGAAATGCAATAGAAAATTTTCATTCATGGGTCATAGAAAATTTGTTCCACCAACACATTCATTTCGTAAAAGGAAATCATGGTTTGATGAAAGCAAGGAACATGGAAGAAATCCTAGAATACATGCAGAAGCATTTCCATTGCTCTCAAAGATTTTGCGAATAATTTTGGAAAAGATGATACGAGAAAGCGAAAGAGAAATGTCGAAGATGACAATGGTGAATTAAAAATGTGGAAGAAAAGGTTAATAC
This sequence comes from Berberis vulgaris, assembly GCA_963556465.1. NCBI lineage: Eukaryota > Viridiplantae > Streptophyta > Magnoliopsida > Ranunculales > Berberidaceae > Berberis > Berberis vulgaris. The sequence continues at coordinate 54,643,205 of OY747126.1, forward strand.
TTTTCAACCTGCCATATTGGGAGGTAAGTGTTTTTGTATCAATATTGTTTTTTTAGAAAAATATATAACTAGTTTGTTAATTAACTTGTATATTTTTGTTATTACTTTTTGGAATTGCCACTACGTCATAATATGGATATGATGCACATGGAGAAAAATGTTTCTGAAAGCTTAGCAGACACATTATTGCATAGTGTGAAATCAAAAGATGGAGTCAAGGCTCGTAATGATTTGGAAGATATTGGAATTAGGAAGGACTTACATGCAGAAAAACGAGGAACCAAGTTTTATCTTCCTTCAGCTCCATATACATTATCCAAGGCTGAAAAGAAATTATTCCTAAAGAGGTTATTTGACTTAAAGTTGCCGTATGGGCATGCCTCAAATGTTGGCAACTGTATATCAGTGAAGCAATACCAAATGACAGGCCTCAAGTCCCATGATTACCATGTTCTTATGCAACAATTAATACCACTAGCTTTAAGAGGGTTGCTACCAAAAGGGCCAAAGAGTGCGATAGCTCAAAGAACATTTGCAAGCTGCTGGATTGGTGTGGGTCGGGAGAAACAATAGTTGAAGGACGATGGTTCTCAAGTGATCCGAAGCAACTTATTCATCACTCCTTTAGGACCTAATGCCATATGTGTTCCGATAGATATTGCAAGGAAACCAAATGCAAGTTTATGGAGGACTTAATCTGAAATGAGTTCTATTGAGGAAGCAATTGGTAGTTGAGTAGCATGGCTCGCTGACAAAGTTGTTAGGCCATGATTAATAGTTTGCTGTTAGGTAAGCTTTTATACATATTCTTTTCTAGTTATTTAATTATTTTTACATAATATTGGCGTCTTTATATGTAGGCGGCAACTTTGTTTAGTGTAGTTGTCAAAAAATGCATATAACTCCACATATTTTATCCAGATTAGTGGCAATTAGCATAGCTTTGATTTTACTCAGAACACACCTAGGTTTTCTAGGACTGATTTCAGATTAGTTAGAAGTAGAGCCTGCAGGCAACATGGTTGGATGGCTGTTTCAGAGCAACATGAATTTTTAGCAATAGACCTAGATGTAAATGAATCTGACCAGCTATTTTAAAGCAGCATTTTCGTTATGCCATGTCAGTAGATACAAGATGCACATAACAATATGAAGTTTTAGTATTTATTTTTATTTTTTGGAGTATGGGCACAAATAAAAAGAATAACAGTCAAAGTTTAAGGCATAAACTATGTAACTTCATGGCTTCTAGCATTATAAGGGGTTGAACCTAGCAGATATTTATTGCTCATACATAACTAGCTCCCTTGTCTGCTTCTAGCATTATAAGTGTATAAATTTATACAAATCTATCCCCGCTTAATACTCCTTGAAAAGGTTCCTTGAAAAGCTAGCGACACAACATGCACATGCTTCTTCAAGGGTTAAAATAGTTTTCATGTAAAGATTAGAATTTGCTACATCCTTCTACTACTTCATATGTTTATCACGAAACTTATAACCTTTCTTGTACAGATCGTGCTGGAAAGATGTGAAACTATTGAAATATTTTGCACTGTAAATTCTTACTTTGACTTCTCTTCAGTGCATATCTTGCTATATAAAGCTCTAGACTTCTGTAGTAAACAAAAACCTCAGTTTCATTCATTTGCTGCCAAATTTTCTTTATTCTATTCTGGTATGTCAAATGGTTGGAGAATGCTTGACAATGAAGAAACTTTTCAAATTTTGTTGGCTGGAACTACATTATGTTGCTGCTTTACTGCATCCATTACCCAGTAGCAGTCCCATGTATTTGTATCTGCATATCAGTTTAATCGCTGGAAGTTTTCTTAGGCATGGATAGAAAAATTGTTATCAGTTCTTATGTGTATCAAACAGTGTTTTGCGGGTTTTCGGGTGAAATTCTTATGCTAATAATGCTTTATAAAAGTTGTTTTCAGTTCTTATGTATATCAAAGAATTGTTCGTCATTTTTTAAATTTGTGGCCATATACGATGTTTTACGGGTGAGATTCTTACACTACTACAAAAATGGGCAATTCTGGCGGATGATACATGACACTAAAGGCATACTCCCGGCGGATTAAGGGTATCCGCCAGGCAAAGGAAAATCTTGACACCTTTATCCGCCAGGATAGTGTTTCTGGCATTTATATTCTCCACGAAAATATAAAAAGGGAAATTCCCCCGCCCAAATGGCCATTAAAATCAATAAAATTTTTGCTGGCGGTTATAAATCCTAAACTGGGGTTTATATTCGCCACGACAATATAAAGAGGGAAATTTTTCCGCCCAAATGTTCATTAAAAATCAATAAAATTGTGCCGGCGGTTATAAATCCTAAACTGGAGTTTATATCCGCCATGAGCGTCTAAAGTGGGATAAGGAGGGAAATTCCCCCGCTCAAATGCTCATTAAAAATTAATAAAATTTGTGCATGCAGTTGTGGGGTTCATTACGGCATTTGTATGGGCTACCGACCTAATTTATTCGCCCCTTTAGTATATGTTTTTTTTTTTGTTAAAGCCCTCTTTAGTTTTTTTATTTTTTATTTTTTATTTCTTAAACTTAAACCCTATTTAGTATACAAGAGAAAGAGAGCTTTTCATCTCCCTCTCTTCATTACGTTTCCTCTCTTAAACAAAACTTCAACAGAGCTTCTCCTCTCTTCATTACGTTTCCTTCCCCTCGTTAGCAAAGTTTTTCATCTCCGCCATTCTCCTTCTGACGTTCATTGTCGACGACGATTGTTGCCGACTAATTTCCTGCCGACGACATTGGTGAGTACTTGTGTTCCCTTACCCATCGTTTTGTATGTTTTCACAACGGAAAATTTTCACCTGATAGTTTGCTCTTAACAATCTCCTATGCACTCTGTTTCGAAGCATAGGATGATGGTTTTTTGCTCTTAACAATCTCCTATGCACTCTGTTTCAAAGGATGATGGTTTTTTGCTCTTAACAATCTCCTATTCACTCTGTTTCAAAGCATAGGATGATGGTTTTTTGTTCACCTGATAGTTTGCACACCAACCGTTTGATTAAATGCTTAATAAAAGAAAAAATAAATTTTTTTAACGAAAATGTGCATTGAACATCTGATGCTATTGCTAATTAATCTCCTTGATTGCAGTACTGTTCAAATTATTAGGAAGATCCACAGTAGGCTTAGTTGAATCCCCTTTAATTGAAAATGAAATCCTTGGAAGATTGGATCAGGCGGTAAAGCATGTGATGAGGATTGATATCTCCAAACTTCTGTGGAAATTTCTAATTAGTTTCAGTTAGCTGGGATAATATATAGTCATGCAACCAAAGATCATTCGCCAAAAGATTAAATAACTAAAAAATCAATCTCAGGAAATCTTATATACACATCAGATGATCTGACAAGCCAATCTGTTTGAATTAATGTTTTTGATAAATACAGTAGGCATTTCTTTACAAGTCTACTTGATCCTCTACAACTTACCCATGCCAAAATTTATCTGAATAAGTTGTTAATATCTTCTCCTCCTCCTAATACATATATGTATCCTGCCAAACTTTTTTGCAAAAAAAAAAACAAGAATACATAAATATAAATGGTAAAATCTTTAACAAAATATATACAGATATACTGTTGTTATATAACCCACTTAAAATAGTGATTCTAACACCAATAATTGTACCTGCTTAATCAGCATCATTGACTCCATAGCCATATGGTATCACCACTAATCAGAACCCTTGATTGCATCTCAAGGGTGACAATTGACTTGTCAAAAAGGTATAGGTCAATATCTTAATCAAAATCTGATACGTTGCAACGCCCCTGCCAAACGTTTGTTTGGATAACCTTCAAGCTTAAACCTTGTGTATATTACTTTTATTATATTTACCTTTGGGTCTTGATCAATCTCCATGGTGCAATAGAAATTAGGCGGTAGTAAGACAAAGAAGTGGTTGAATTAGACAGCAAAATGGATTGTCTAGTTTAGTTTTGAATTAGTCAGAATCATTGTGAAGGAGACAAAACTGAATTCTTCCAATTAATTAAAAGTGATGAGGAAGCCAAATCTACTTCATTGTAGAAGGTGCTAATTGTTTGAATTCTCTTGTTTATATTGCCATCATCCCTACAATATAATGATGCAGCATAATTTGCTCATGCCATGCTTTTTCACCTAAAAAAACTAAAACTCAATTAGTTTTTCTTCCAAAGTAGGGCAGACATGGTTGCTCAAATATATAACAAGGAAAAAAAACCAATAGTTCACTAGCTTAAAAAAAAGCTACTTTGCAGTTTTAGAGATTGTTGCAGTGTTCATGGTTGCAGTGTTGCTACTTTGCAATTTTAGAGATTGTTTCATAGTTATAAAAACCAATACTTCACTAGCTTGTTCTTTTCTGATTGTCTCATGCTTGCAGCATCGCTACTTCACTATATGCTACCTTGAAGATTGTGTGTGGTTCTCGCATCATTAGTTGTTTTCTTGTCAAGCATTTCATGATTTTGAATTGCATGTTTGTTGTGATAGAGATTATGTGTGGCAGAGGCATCATCAAGGTTCATGTTCACAGTTTCTTCTTAGAAGTTCCTGTTTTGAGCTGTAATCAATTTTTTCTATGAACATTTTTCTTGAGGGGGAAATCTATACAGACAGCCAACTGGTTTAATTGTATTCAGTATCAGCTACATCTAAACACACATCAACTGAAACTATAGTAGCCATATGTCTTCTGCATTGTATTAAAAAGATCTAGTATAGATGGACCTATATGTTTATCAGGATTTTCATTGAAAAATAAGTATAGCATTTAAGTATAGATGGATCGAGCATTTTTTTATTTCTGGCAGAGCCCACGAATAGCAGACAATACTGCATTCTTTCTTGAAAAAATAAGTCAATAACTGCATGTTAACTATGAATTTTTCTAGTCTTTCACTGTTATAGGAAAATTCATTCATTTTTTTTTTCATATTTTTAGGAAAAATCGGTAAAGAATAAAGTAGTTCGTGCTAAGCAAACGATGGGCCATACATCTGGATCAAAGTCCTATGCACGTGCCCGAAAAGATTATGTATGTATATATTTTTTTTCATTTTATTATTTCTCAATTTTAATAAATGTACAAAAATATGATCTAATGATTTTTTGGTTCTTCAATTCATATGTAGAAGAAGCTGCATGGAGAATTTCCTGATCCTCTTTCATTTTTTCGTTTCACCCACACAAGAAAATATAATTCTTGGATTGATGAGCCATCGCAAGATAAAGGGGTAACTGTTTTTAATTAATATTTTGATTCTCTGTTAGTTTATATTATATTTTAATTTTCTTAATTATTAATAGTTCCAAGTATTTTTGCTAGGTTTCCATGGATAATTCCCTTCAATCTCGAATTGAGGATGGAATGGAAGACTCAAAAGAGCTCCGCGCACAAGTTTATACGGAACAAATGGGTCCAGAGACCCGAAATAGAGTTTGGGGCTATGGGAATGGTGTGACTCCTGATTTGGTGCCTTATGCCTTGGGTAGTGCTAGTAGTTCATCAAGGAGAGGATCAAAGACTAGAGAAGCCTTCTTAGAGTCTCAGTGCCTAGAAATGAAGACCAAGTATGAGGCTATGTAGATGGAACTGGAAGAGTTACGGGCTCAACAACAACAACAGTATCAGCAGATGATGATGATGTTCATGCATGTTATGCAGTCGCGGGGAACCATGGAGAGCTCTCAACCATCACACCAGTAAGGACAAAGTCAACAATTTCAACCTCCTTATCCTATGAATCTGATGCATCCTATTGGACATATGTCTTTCGTGCCACCCTCACAACATTTTTCTGATGACTCTCATCATTCTAACGGTGTTCCATTAGGTGGATTCAGCGGACTGCTTTCTGGTAATATGTCTAATGCAGATATAGTTAGGCTTATTAGAACATTTGGAGGATCAGGGACACATTTGGGTTCAAATTCAGGTAGTTGATTGGACTGTCTGCTTATCTTTACTAGCGGATGTACGATGTGTATTTTTGTTTATGGCGGAGATGTATGACACATAATTGGGACGTCAAATATATGACATTTTGTTTTATATTAATATTATTTTGAGATCAGGTGTAAATTTTTTTTAAATGTTTACAAAACCTATTGGCAAATAATATTAAAGTCTTGGCGGATAACGAACAAAATTTCATGGCGGTTATGAACTCATTCGTTGTGGATAATATTAATGCCTGGTGGATAATATTAAATTACAGGCGGATACAGGTGTCGCCCAATATGGATTCCTGACGGTTAAAAACCCATTCCTGACGTATACAAGTGTCGCCATTCTGGAGTCCTAGCATTTATAAATCTGTACCCGGCGTATTTATGTGTCGTCCGTTCTAAAGTCCTAGCGTTTAACAATTTGTAGCCGGCGTATTTATGTACCACCTATTCTGAAGTCCCGGCGTTTAACAATTTGTAGCCGGCGTATGTATGTGTCGCCCAATCAATTACTCTGTCAAATATAAGTGCCACGAAAAAAATGTAATGTCATTTATATCAACCATTATGTTATGCTGGCGGATATTTTTTTTGTTTTTTTTTAAATTCAAAATTAATCCCGACGGATTAAGGGACTTATCCGCCGAGACAATCCCTTTCCCAACGCTAGTTTTGCCGGCGGATATTATATCCGTCATTGTAACATTTGCCTGACGCATATAGTTTTTTTTTGGGCCGGGAGTATGCCTTTAGTGTCATATATTTATCCGCCATAATTGCCCATTTTTGTAGTAGTGTTATGCTAATGCTTTGTATATATATGTCTGCCCAAGGTCTTTTTATATGCCAATATATTTTGATTGTTTCAGCTACTGTTTCATTTTATGATGTTCTTATACTTTATTCCTTTCCTTCTAGAATGCACTATAGAATGCACTAAGGTGGCAATGTCAGTTCTTCTGTATTTTATGATGTTCTTGTATTTTATGATGTTTCATTCTAGCAAGATTTATAACCTCTGGATATATCTCTATGTTTATTTGGCAGGATGAAGAAGAAGATGAGGAATGATGCAGAAGAAAATGACTTGAAAAAGGACTGGAAAAATGAGTTTATGTACTTTGAATAAATGACTTCATGCTATGTTTAAATGTTTTATAATAACTAATGAGATTTATTTAGTTTACCATGTATTGAACTAGTATGATTATGCTATAAATGAGGATTTTTTTACATTGTCGGATTATATTTACAGTTGCACTTTCAATAGCAGGTACAACATTGCAAATGATACTAGCTAAAAACAAATTGGTAAAAATAAATGTCATACACTTTTAATAGCACTTTTAAAGTGTCGCGGTTACTAATTTTACAACATTTTAAAAACAGTGTATAAAATTATGTAACATTTAATAAACGTTATAAAACATGTTAAAACTGTATTATAAAAAACGTTGTATAAATCTATGTAACAACATTTAATAAACGCTATGGAAAATGTGACAACATCGTTTAATATTATACATGTTATATGCGCTATTGAAAGTGTTATAACAATGTCTAAAAACGCTATTAAAAGTGCACTTTTAATAGTGCTCCAAAAATGATATCATAGAAGCTCCAAAAATGCTATCATAGAAGCCAGACTTTTTAATAAATAAAGAAGGTTGTCATAGCATATCATTTAACGCTATCATATCCTATTATAACGTTTTTGACATGCTATAAATGAGGATTTTTGTTGTAGTGCAAATAAGTTGATGATTTTCAGCCTTTTATTTCTACTATTTATTTATTAATTTAGTTAGTTATTATTATTATTATTATTATTATTATTATTATTATTATTATTTTGTGTGGGGATAGAGGCGATGATTTCAGTTCTAAGAAGATAATAGTCTTTACCTTTTAACTCGTTCATTAATAGCTTCAAAACTTAAACAGTCAAATTTTTTTAAATATAAAGTCATCAATTTGTTATTGAACGTAGCAAACCACAAGACTTCAATAATCATTGGATCTGTTTGGTTTAGGCTATATAAGTTGACGATTTCTGTCAATTTACATTTTCAAAACACATTTGATAGAGCCAGAAATACCACAAACTTGTTATATTTATTATTATTAATCTTGTTGTGGAATAATTTCAACTATAAAAAGATCAGAGTGTTTACCTCTTAACTAAGATTTTTAATAGTCCCAAAACTTGAACTGTAAGAAAAAATCAAGAAAATTAGTTTTCATGATTAATACTCAAGTTTTTGTTATCTTACAAAACACACACACACACACATTTTAAAATAAATTTTAATAATGGTTGAAGAATGAAATTGGGTAAGATCAATCTAAGAGCATCTCCAATCATTCCCCTAAAATAGCCAAAAGATTTCATATATAAAATCCTCCCTCCAATCATCCCCCTAAACAATCCCCTATAATAACTCCATCTTCAACTTCCCCCTAAATTTAGGGGGAAATTAACCATCCCCTATATCTCATATAATATAAAATATTTCCAATATTTAATTTTCTAAATTAAAATCAAATCAAAAGTAAAAAATATTTAAATAATAGTATAATTAAAAAAATAATTATTAGTACTAATTTAAATAATGATAATTAATTATTAACAAATATTAATAGTATAATTACATTTTTTTAATACTAATTATTAATTCTAATTAAAAAATTATAAAAGTATTAATAGTAATTATTAATACTCAGCTAAATTCACATTTGCGACCGCTGTTTCAAAGGGGGAGCGGTGGTCGCGTGGCGAGTTGCTTGGGGCTCCCACTTTCTGAACCATATATGCCCGAGCAATGTGGGCTACAGGTTCGGGGAGCGAAAGTTTGGCAACTATATGCTGAAAAGCAGTAGCCCCGTGGTGAGTAGTCGACATCAGTTAAGGACTGACTGGTCTCCCACTTTCGAACAATCTACACCCGCCCCGCGCAGTGGGGGTACAAGTTCTAGTAAAAAGGGTTCGACAACCAGTTTGAAAACAGTGGTCCCATGGTAAGCCATCGAGATCAGTTCGGGACTTACTAGGCTCCCACCTTCCAAATCATTTACACCTGTGCGCATTAAGCTACAAATTTGAGAGTTTTTTGCGGTCACACTGAAAAACAGTGGTCCCATGGCAAGCTGTCGGAATCAGTTCGCGATTGACTAGGCTCCCACCTTCTAGACTTTCTACACCCGCGCAATGGGGGCTACAAGTCCAGGGTTGGTAATTTGGCGGACATGCTGAAAAGCAGTGGTCCCATGGTGAGCCGTCGGAATCTGTTCAGGACTGACTAGGCTCCCATCTTCTAAACTATCTACATTTGCGAAGTGGGGGCTACAAGTCCAGGGTTGGTAATTTGGCGGCCACGCGGAAAAGCAGTGGTCCCATGGCGAGCCGTCGAAATTAGTTCGAAACTGACTAGGCTCTCACCTTCCAAACCATCTACACCCGCGCAATGGGAATTACAGGTCTGGGCTTTGATCAGAAGCTTTCGTTGTCGGTCGTCACCAGCTAGGCTTACCTGATTGGGTTCGGTGATCATTGACCATGAAGGGGGCATTGATCCCTGGCAATTTGTCGTCACCAGGTGTGATAGCACTAATTAGACTCTCACTTCCTAGACCATCGAGATCCGTGTTGAGCGGACTAGGTGTCGGGATATACCGGAAGCCGTCATCATTAGCTTTGGCTGACTAAGCTTACCTGATTGGAGAAGGGTTCGGCCCATTTGACGGCGTGCAAACCCATATCCGCTAGTGTCACGCACTATGTGGACGACATTGTCTTAAAACAAACAGCGATTCGTAGGTACGGTTCGTGCATCAATGTTGCTTAGGATTTGCGCTCGTGCCTAGCATGTAGTAGAATACTGTTTGAATGGTGGGCCGAGTGGATCGAGCCTTTGGGCTCGCAAAGGAAGAGTTAGGGTTTCCTATACGATTGCACTACGTTAAAGGCATAGATCGCGCGTAGGCTGAGGGATGGTTGAGTACTCCTCTTGAATTAATGGGTTTGCGTGCAACACCATTAATTGGGCGAACGTGGTCTGCGCACTTTCCTTGGGAATTGTTGTTTCATCATTTCCCAGACGGTTACGCCACTTTTTGATTAGTTATGTCGCTTAGCCTTGTGCTGGAACTCGGCATCTGGGTCGAGGCAAAGCTGGACATGGCCTATCGGAATTGGCCATTGATTCCCAAATAATCTTGTTTTCCATGCGTGGGAAGGTATATGCGATCTGAGCTCATCTAATACTTGTCCCAAGTTCACAGAGTGTGTGAGTTGGGCTTGCAATTTTCGCCGATGCTCCCGGTTGCCCATTTTGTATCATCTCAGACCATATTTGAGGGGTATGTCTATGGAAGCATTTGAACATGATGCTTTCTTACTGATCTTGCTCAGTTTAGTCTTCTTTGGATGCCTCTCGTAGTAGAATTGTCTAAACGAGCATTTTACTTCGTGTTGCACTGTATTCAGATGCTTTTAGTATGTAGTCTTTTGCATCCGCCTCAAAGCGCTTGTTGTTACATCTTTCCAATAATCAATAGAGTTTGTTTTCGTAATTCTTCATTTATTTATTAAATGATTGCAAATCACATAAGTTTTTAAGAACTAAAACTCTACATTGATAATGGAAAGGGAAACAATCGACTGAAAGTAAACTAACTGTTGACGGAGAGAAATTGATCTTGGCCTTGAAGTGAATTCGGTTTGCTCTTGTGCATCGTTCAGCGGATTGTCGAGACGATTCAAATGTCACTGAAGAGAAAACCTTGTAGAGGAGTCAATCTCCGTTTCACTAGGCGGAGGAGCTTATTGCTCTCGCATTGTTTGAAGGCGATGCCTCTGCTGTCGTTTAGTCCAGCACTGGTTTGGGGTGCCCCGCAGTATGTAGCTAGATCTGGGAACATTCTATTTTTTCAGTGTGGTGTAATGGCAGCCTCATGTCGTAGGCTGGTCTTCGCATATTGTCCATATTGTCCCTTCTGAGTGGTTAGCAGTGTACTTAACACATTGGTGAAGGGTGGAGACTACTGCCAGCATCTTGTGCAGCCATGGTCTTTCCAAGATAATGTTGTAGGTCGACGATGCATTTACGACCATGAAGTCTAGAAACAAGACCTTTCTTAGTTGTGGCTCTCCTGCCACTATTGCCAACCTTATCTTCCCATTTATGAAGCACTTCTCTTCGCTGAATCCAATCAGTGGGTAGTTTGAGGATGTAAAGTTTTCCTCCTTGATGTCCATAATGTGGAACACGTTGTAGAACAGGACGTTGAGTGAGCTTCCTGTGTCCACCAGAGCTCTCTTTACTTCCCACCTCGCGATAGAGACCGAGATGACTAGGGCATCGTTATGCGGCGCTCGGACTCCTTCAAGGTCTTTGTCAATAAAGATCAAGGTGGGAATGAGGCTCTGTACCTGTGAGCAGCAGATGTGTTTGTCCTCGTCCGCAGGTTGCGTTCGCATCTCCAGTAGAGTCCGTTTACGAGACCTGTACGACTGGTCTTCATTTGGTCTGACTCCATGAAGGACATATATTATCCTTGGAGTCTCATTCGATATTTCTTTAACTGACTCCCCCTGTCCATGGTTTTTTCTGGTCGCTTCTCAGAGTTTGTGAATTCTTTTAGTTTGATGCGGACCTAGTACTACACTTCATACCTCAGGCTTTTGTAGTCATTGGTATCGTAGCCACCCTCCTTGTGGTACGCGCAATACTCGCCATTGTCACACTTAGAGTGGCCTCCGAGGTGCTTGGGGGGCCACTTTCAGATCCTCTCAGTTTTTCATGGAGATTAGCACGTCTAACAAGTTAGCATTTAGGGTGTCACGACTCTGGATTCAACATAGTTGGATGATTTCTCCGGCCTGGATCGACAGGGGTCTAGCCTATTGTCATTGTGCTTCCTCTTGTTCTGTTCTTTGTCCTCGCGTTTATTTCCCTCATTCTTTTCCTTAGGAGCGGAGGGCTTATTCTCACCATCGATTTCCCTTTTCACGGTTCTTAGCTCCTCCCAGTTAATATGCTTCTAATCATTCTTGAGGAACTCTATCATGTCCAGAGTGGGCTCCAAGGTGAGGTTTTTGTAGAGCTTTCATTTCCTGAGGTCCGCAGTGAAGGCTGTCACGGTCGTGTCGTCGCTGCATCCATCGATGAGAGTCAACTCGTTGTTGAATCGCGTGACATACTCTCTGGGAGTCTCGTGGGACCTCTGCTTTAGAGAGTGTATGTAATGTGGGCCTTTTCGGATACGCTAGCTCCCTACAAAACGTGTCAGGAACTTCTTTTTGCTAGTATTTTGAAGGAGTCGATCGACTTTGGCGGAAGGCTGTGGAACCATGTCAGTGCTGAGCTTTTCAGACTAGTGGGAAAAATTGTGCACATGACGGACTCAGATCTTTTTTTAGGGCCATTACGTATTGGTAATGGCGCAGATGGTCATAAGGATCGGTGGTTCCATCATAGGAGTCGAGCTTCGGAGGAGTGAACTTCCTCTAAAGGGTCTCATTCATGATCCAGTCAACAAATGGTGGGACGGAGAGGTGGTACAGTACATCTGGGTCGTGCACCCCTCTGCGGAGAGGGTTCCGAGGGCCGAATCTCTCTGCCCTAGTAGCGGGTTCATCGCTATCCATACATCCTCCCCTAGTCCAGTGAGAACTAGCGAGGGATTGGCTTTCCTGTGCTTGCTCCCAGCCATTTTTTGGAGACGGAGGCCCGTGATGCTCCTGGTCTCCATTGGCAGGTGATGGATTTTGTCGCGTGAGGGCCTCCACCGCTTTGGCTATCTGCTGTATTTGAGATGCCAGCCTATCGATTTAGGGGTCTACAATTGTTGTCTTCGGCGCAAGGGCTTGAGTCTGTAGCCCGTGCATGACTGGATTCGTTGAAAGTAGCAGTGTTGTGCCAACTAGGGGTGGGCATCCCATCCCGCGATCCCGTTCCCGTCCCGATCCCGTCCCGTCCCGTCCCGTCCCGTCCCGTCCCGATTTTTTCGGGTCTTAATGGGATTGAATAATTTCATCCCGATCCCGTCCCGTCCCGATCTAGAATGGGATGGGATGGGATGAAGATTTTCAATCCCGTCCCGTCCCGAACTAATTTTTTAATATTAATTATTAATATTTTTATTTACTTATTTATTTATTTATTTTATGAACATTTGCATAAAATGTTCAGGCTTCCAGCTGCAGCAGGCCTTCCAGCAGTCCAGGCTTCTATTTGATATGTCCATATTAGCACGCTGATCTCGTCCCGTCCCGTCCCGAACCCGTTTGGGATGGGACGAGGTCGGGATGAGGTTTTTCCCATCCCGTCCCGTCCCGATCCCGTATGAACGGGATGGGATAGGGATGGGCATATCTCGTCCCATCTCGTCCCGTGCCCACCCCTAGTGCCAACCAGAGCGTTTGATGAATCCTCTGTTCTTCATTGTTGCGTGACCTAGTGGTCACCATCTCTCTAGATTTTAAAAGGAGATGACGCTAATGAAAAGTTAAGAACTTTGTCGTCCCCACTGACGGTGCCAAACTGATGCAGTCAATTTTCACTCCCTTCTTTGACCTAATCCTGCTGACCTGCTGACCTACACAATTAACGCACATAAGCCTCGGTCCACCGTTGTAGTGGCCGATGGCACTCCGATGCTAAAGTCAGACAAGGATCTGAGGAAGGTGTAATGTTGTAACAAAGAATTTGTAGTGTACCTTAACTTACCAACCTCATGTCTTATTTATAGTGCAAGGAGTCCTGGTTCTACCAGGTCATCGATGGCGTTGTTTAGGAAGGAGATTTTCGTGGAGATCCTTCTCTAATTAGGAGTCGTGCTGTAGAAGGGAAGTTTTTTGTTAACTTTGTGCTCCTAGATACGCGGGAGATAGTTTCCAATCCGAGAGCATTCCGTATAAGGAAGATTTCCTGTGTGTGATATACTATGGTATTTGATTCCTAGTTGGAAGCAAAGAGCTACGGTAGTTGCCTGCCCGAAGTTGATCCTTGAGGTACTTGCCCTAGTAAGACTTACGGGTATTGAGGATAGATGTGAGATGTGTGACCCTAGCATGTTGTGAGAGTTCGGGTCCGTCTGGCAGACTGAATTGGGCGGGTTTAAAACCGCTTGGGCCGGATCAGTGTTGGGCTGCTGCTAGGGCCCGTAATTCCTCGAGATCGTCATGACATGTATACGACTCGGGGATGTGATCGATTTTATGTATCATCACATCCAATCATATTCTTTGAACCATTGTTGAAGGAAAATAAGATTATAGAAGACTGGAGGTGCTTGGTCATCATTAATATAGGTTATTAAGTTGTTTTTTGCTATTTAAAAGTAAAACAACAATTTTTTTGCATTATAAATTTTCCTTAACATATTTAAGAAGTTTTTTTTTGTTCGTGTTCCCTTTAGATGCTAAGAAGGGGCGAATCCTCGCTTTTACCTTGCCTCAAGGAAAAATTATCAATATCTTGTAAAGTACATCTAAGGGTGTGTTTGGTTGGATGAAATCCTATGTCATGAGAATCCATGAGAAGACACCTACATTCAAGGCTAAATTGATGTATCACTCGACATCCACTAATATATTTTGTGACCAATGATAGGAATGAAAGTCCTATGAACATGAGAATCACTTAATTAAGTGATTCTCATGTTCAAGGAATAAAAAAATCTAATGGTGGATGCGGAGTGATACATCAATTTAGCCTTAAATATAAGTGTCCCCTCATGAATTTTCATGACATAGGATTTCATGCAACCAAACACACCATAAATGACAAATTGACATGTACAAATTGCACAGTGGTATTGTTAAAAAAAATTGTATCCAACGTTGTGAGTTATATTAATATCTTGTGACGATGAAGACCTTTAAGTTTCATGTTTGTATGTTTGATTGGGAGAATCTGTTTCCTGTAGTTTCACTCATGCTATGTTGCATCTTTCTCTTTGACTCCCTCAGTCACTAGTTCCTCTCTTTCTCTGCTCTTACTGTAAAGTTTTTGTTTGATTCATCAGATTAATAAATAAAATCATCCTAGATAATAATAAGCTTCAAGCTTAGCTTGTTATTCTTGGCCTCCTTCACATCGATTCATGTTCCCTTTGATCTAATTTTCCTTATGGGGTCCTCAACTTTGCCTTTCCCTCTCAAAAGTATTTTCTGATATGCCTTTATATATATTTGTTTTGCTCGATTTAGCAAAGTTGTTGCTTGAGTCCATAATGTTAGTTAAGAAAAGGGAAGGTAGGGTATAGACACCTCATCCCTCGTTTTCTGAAGGTTGGTTCTCAATGAAAATGTTGTCTTTTATCCAAAGACAAGGATTCTTGGAGAATGTAGCTTCCAAAATGTGATTTCCAAGGGGCATAGAGTTTACTGGATTACAGAGATTGCTATTTGATAATAAAATGAACAAAGTTGTAATATCCACGAGGTTGGCTATGAGGCCGTTCATTCTCGTTTTTTCATTGAGCGTGTCATGATCGATTCTCCATTGCTTTACACCTAATCAATTGATCTCACACTGTACAATCTCCAAACCCTCAATCTCAATCCTTATCTGCCACCCTTTGTAATAGCCTTTTCATCCACCGAAGCCTAACCTTGTCTGATCCACCTAAAAAGTGGGTCGAACCACAGTGTGTCCATTTGTTTGACACAGTTGTTAACTAATGTGCCGAAGATAATGCAGCAACGTAAGAATTAGAACTATGTGGTATATGAAATGATCGTCGACATGCAAGAACATTGTTGTTTGAGGCTATGAGTTCTAACATGCTCCAATGTGGATTATTTTTTTTTACTTCTCTTATAAATGAGCAAGTCTAGGGAACCATGTTTGGTGGCTACTTTTGATTATTTTTTTTTTTTTTTTACACTTTTTACCTCTTCTCTCAAAACACAACCACAAACACCATTCATAAAAGGGGTAAAAGTGTCAAAAAACCCCAAAGTGGCCACCAAACATGGGTCCCTAGAATTGTTGTATATAAATTGTTTTACATGAATTGGTTCTAGATCCATTTGTCCTCAATATATGTCTATAACATTTTCAAGTTCTCCACCATACATTAAAAAAAATGCTGACAAGAGCCAAAATTGTAGGAACAATTTTGAGAGATGAAACAGGGAACAAGTTCCTATTGCCCTAGAATACGTGATAGACACATTTAATACACACTCTTAGTGGGGAGATGAGAGTGAAATGGCGTAAGAGGGTCAAACATAGATTTATCTCAACCCACACTGCCCACCCACTCCGAGCCAACTCTGAGATATCTCATATCAAAGCGCGTTTCGAGGACTCAAACAGTTCTGAATAAAAGCTCAAACATCGATATCCTCACGGTCATATTAGTCATCTACACTCATCCTCGTCTACTAGGCATCACTTGTAATGCACTAGTGACTAGAGAGCGATAAACTACTACGGGAGTTTCTATTTTGGATGTAGGGATAACACTACGTTCTCAAGGCCATGTTCTACTCCCTTTACAAGATTTGGCGTAGTTCCTTCTTTCAAATGGGTGCCATGTTTTTCAAGGTCAAGTGCTATTCCATTTTCTAGGTTTAGCGTAGTTCCTTCTTTCAAAACGAGTATAATCAATTGCTCAACAACACCAACATCATAATATCAATCTCGTAAACATGTCAATATACCTAGGAAAAATATTCTCTAGCTAAATTTCAAATTTTCAAATACATGCCATGGATGCTTAAGTATGCAACCGTTTTCATATGCTATTCAACATCTCAAAACAACAAATCATAGTCTATTTTACAATTTCATCATTCATGCAACTATGCAAACGAACATTCTCTAACACAATACACTTCCACACACGATGGCATTACAACATATTATTTTCAAATCTTATTTTGTAAACAAACTAGGTTAATTCTCGTGCCGTTGGCACGATAAAAGATTAACATGATAAATAGAGTTTATTCTACGTTAAATATCAAGATAAATAATTATCAAATGTTGGGTATGAGAATCAAACTCTTGCACTGTTATTGGGGATTGATTGAAGGTAAGACATAAAGACTAACTTTAAGTCTCAACCATTAAATGAAATGAATCCCAACCATGAGTCGTGTTTGTCTAGAAACTCATCTCTTAGTGCTTTAAGTTTTATGTGATTCATTAGCTTCTTATATTTGGGTAAATCTCAGCCGTTTATTATCTCCAATTTCAAATTATCATTCGGATTTGTAATATAGACTAGGGTATTCCCCGTGTCTTCAACACTCAAACTCAATCTGAGCCTTTAGATGTGTAATGGTTAGAGTTAGTTGGGGCATAAAAGTTAAAAACACCATTTCTCCAACCTTCTAAAACTTAGATTTTTCAAAATATGGAGTTCATGGTTTTTGTTTGAATGTGTTTTAATATTGAAATACTTATGACATGAAGTGCATTAGATTACAGATACTTTTTTTGGAAAAATGCATAATTAAAACTTTAAGCGTTTGTATTAATGATTGGTCTCATTGAAAAATCTTCAAAAATGAATTTCAACCATAAAAGTTTACTAAATCTGACAACTTAGTAGATGGTTACGGCGATTTGCATATAAAAAACACAAAATTTATCTTTCTGCTACATATACATTCCACTAACCTTTTCACCTTTTTGTTCATTTTCTTTGCCCTTCTACTTGCAACTTATTTTAAAATATGTCATTGTTGATAATGAATTTCCACCGTCAATATCTTCTCGAACTTTCAATCTTGATCGTCTTTTATCTCCAACCCCAAACACAATTCTGAATTGTAATATAGATGTTCACATACTGAGAAGTACCATTGTATCAAATTTAAAAAGAGGACGTTCTCGCACACCAGCTGAATGGGTTTTCAGAACCCACTTCCAACCAGACGAAGCGCCTAATCCGTGGAACAATGACTTGGCAACTAAGGAAGCTTCCAAAACTTGCCCAACTCCGGCAGGCCACCCGAAATAAAACCCAAATTCCAACAAAATCGTTCCAAATCCCAAAACTACAAAATAGTCCAAACAGTGAGCAAACAATTCGAAGGTTACAAAAGAAGGAAGAAACAGTCTGGCGAAGGACTAGAAAATCACTTACCAGTGAGACATTTCCGAAGATCACTCCCACAGAGCCAAAATTTTGACGAAAACTCTTCAAAAACCCATCTACACAAGCCTAATATGCTCCGACTAGGGCTAAAGGCAGGAGGCTGGCTGGAACAGTGTCATAGATCAGCGAATTACAACTTGACCGTGATAACGGCGCGAATCCGCGCCGGTGAACATCCTTGCCAAGTTCGCACACCATGTTTATCTAAAAAATTTGACCAAACCCCCACCCACCTCTACATGTGGGGTATACAGGCTCCAAATGGCACTATCATCTCCACCAATGAGCTTGATAGGAGCGGACCTGTTCGCTCGGTCTCCAATAGCTCTGATAAAGCTCCTCACCCTTATTTCTATGTTTGTGTGTAGGGTAATGTAAAAGGCGAGTGAGGGACGGAAGAAGAGAGAGACATGAAGAAAAGGAAGGAAAAGTTAGGTGGAGGAGGAAGAAAAATGAAGAAGATTAGAGAACGAAGAGAGAAGTTTTCTTTTATAATGTGGGTGGCTATTTGCCCCCATAGCAATTCTGAGGGCACTACACATAGAAAATTAAAGAAATAAATTTTAAATTTTTTTAAATTTAAAGTCCAATAAATTATAACCACTTATTTAATCCAAAAACTCTAGATTTAAGTAAATTAGTCAAATAAAATTTTACGCGTGACATCATACACACCTCAAAATAAATTCTTCTTCGAGATTGCCTAGGGAAGAGCTCTGGATAGGACTGTTGCATCTTATCTTCAAGCTACCATGTAACATCACCGTTTCATGCACTCCACTAAAATTTCACCAAGTTTTC
Organism: Berberis vulgaris; assembly: GCA_963556465.1. Classification (NCBI taxonomy): domain Eukaryota; kingdom Viridiplantae; phylum Streptophyta; class Magnoliopsida; order Ranunculales; family Berberidaceae; genus Berberis; species Berberis vulgaris. Next base: position 54,662,106 of record OY747126.1, read on the forward strand.
TACTATGTTTCGCAACTGTCGAACGTCACGGTCCAAGATAGCAATGGGTCCCACCGGATAGAGCAAATCCTCCTTACCTCCACTTCCAAAGGTTGTACTTGTGAAGTTGGGTTTACCAAACATTTACGCAACATCAAAACATGAAACACGTTATGAATAGCCTAGATACTAGCTGAAAAGCCAATCGATAGACCACTAGGCCCACTCTCTCTGTAACCTCATAAGGACCAACATACCATGGAGCCAGTTTCACATTATTCCTAAATGGAAAAACTCCTTGCATAGGGAAAACTTTCAAAAACACCCGATCACCAACTGCAAACTCAAGATCCTTACGCCTCCTATCGGCATAACTCTTCTGCCGACTCTATGTTATCTAAAAAAGGTCTCTAATCAATACCACCTTCTCTGTGGTCTCTCAAACCATGTCCGACCCGATGATAGCAACATCACCAACCTCTGCCCATCATACAGGGGATCTGCCAGGCTTACTGTATAATGCCTCAAATAGTGTCATCCCAATATTCGCCTAATAGCAATTATTATAAGCAAACTCAACCAGTGATTGATGGTCTTTCCAATTGCTTTCGAAGTCCATAACACAAGCTCTCAACATGTCCTCCAAGATCTAGTTTACCTTCTCTGACTAACCATCTATTAAGGATGATAAGTCGTACTCATATCCATCATAGTGCCCACAACATTTTGAAAACTCTACTAAAAATGAGCAGTGAACAAGGGGTCTCTATCTAACACAATCGACACTGGGTATCCATGAAGTCTGACTACCTCTTTGATAAACAAGTGAGCCAAACTATCTGAAGTCCAACTAGCACAAATGGAAGGAAATGAACACTTTTAGTCAAACATCCACAATAAGTCAAATAGCCTCATGTCCTCTCCTCGACCGAGGAAGTCCATCGATAAAATCCATTGTCACATGTTTCCACTTCCAGGTCAAAATCTTCAATGGTTGCAACAACCCCGAAGGTCTCTGATGTTCGGCCTTGATTTGCTGACAAGTCAAGCATTTTGCCACAGACTGCCCAATATTTCGCCTCATACCATGCCACCAAAATGATCGTCTTAGATCTCTGTACATCTCAAAATCACGCTAAGAAAATCAAACCACCATTGTTGCCTCATATTCAACTCCTAAAAAAGTTAGTACTTAAGGCTTTTATGGTCTGTACATAACTCAAACCTCTCCCTATACAGATAGTGTCTCCAGATCCTCAGAGCGAATACAAATGCCGCTAACTCCAGATCATGAGTGGGATACCTCCTTTCATGCTGCTTCAACTGTCGAGAAGCATATGCTACCGCCTGTTTGTCTTGCATAAGAATACACCCACACCACGCCCAGAAGCATTTGAGTAGACCGCCAACTTAAACCAGGCACCAGAATAGTCAACACGGGAGCCGAAGTCACCAAACAAACTGGGTTTTTCTTCTGAGCTAACCGAGTCAAAGGTGCAGAAATTAAGGAAAACTTCTCGATAAATCGTCGGCAATACCCAGCCAACCCCAGAAAACTTAGAATCTCAGTAACACTAGTCGGTCTCTTCCAAGACCTAACTGCCTCCACCTTCTCCAGATCCATCGCTATTCCATGACTAGATACGACATGCCCAAGGAAACAAACTTTTGATTCGCAGAAATGACACATAATTTTGCACACAATTTTTGATCCCTCAAAGTTTGTAAAATCATGTGAAGATGTTCCTTATGTTTCTCCAAGTTCCTAGAATACATGAAGATGTCATCAATGAGCACGATCACAAATTGGTCCAAAAATGGACCAAAAAACCCGATTCATCATATCCATAAAGAATGTGGAGGGCGTTCGTTAATCCAAATGGCATTACTGGAAATTCATACAAGCTATACCTCGTCTGAAATGCTGCCAAAGGTATACTCTGATCCTCAACCTTCATCTGGTGGTATCATGTTTGAAGGTCAAGCTGTGAAAGCACTGCAGCACCCCTCAATTGGTCCAATAGGTCATCAATCCTCGGAAGGGGATACTTTTTCTTGATAGTTACTTGGTTCAAATATTTGTAATCAATGCACATCCTTAACGATCCATCCTTCTTGGAGGCAAAGATTGCAAGAGCACCCCAAGATGAGTTACTAGGTCGAATGAACCTACAAGGATATACACACCGCAAAAGAATTAAAGTCATTCCTCGAGTAATTAACGCTAAAATGTCCAATCATATCAAAATCACCATACTCACCCCTTCTGCAATATCTCATCCAATTGTACTTTCATTTCCTCCAACTGCTTCAATGCGAGTATATAAGCGGATTTAGTAATATGAGTTGTACCTGAAAGCAAGTCAATCTGAAACTCTACCTCACCATGAGGAGGAAGACCGAGAATCTCCTGAAATACATTGGGAAGATCTTGAACTACAGCTACATCACAGATGTCCTGTTTGAGGACCTCTATGGAACAAAGGTAACAAAACATGACATGACTCTCATCAGAGTCACAAGGGTGAGTAACAGGCGACATGTTAGGAAGAGAAATAGCGACAGTCTGTTTAACATAGTCCAAAGATACATAATGGTTGGTCATCCAATCCATGCTGAGAATGAGATGGAACTCCTGAAATCCCATTACGACAAAGTCAAACGTAAATGTATGATCCACAGAAAAACTCAAAACCTAGGCATAAGTCATACAACAATGCATAACCTCCTAGTAGGGACTCAGCTCGAAGCAATGAAGGTAAGGATGTGGTGGCTAGATGCTCTAACAACAAGCTACCTAGAGATAAAAAAATCTAGACGCACCAGTGTCAAATAACACTCTCAAATTAGAAAATAGGGTATGAGCTATACCTGCGATGATATCACGACAATTAACATAATCTTCTTTTAGTCATACTAGTCAGGTATCAACCTAATTACCACAATAAACATGCTAAAAGAAAAAATAATGGATGCAGTCGATTTTCGCTCCCTGTTTGACCTTGACCCGTTGACTTGCACAAGGAACGCATGTGAACCATGGACCACCATTGTGGTGGCCGATTGCACTCCGATGACAAAGTCAGACAGGGATCTGAGGAAGGTTTAAAGCTGTAAATAGGGGATTTGTAGCATCCCTTTGTTCACCAACCTCATGTCTTATTTATAGTGTTGGAGTCCTGATTCGACCAGGTCATCGGTGGCGTAGTTTTGGAAAAGAGATCTTCCTGGAGATCCTTCTATAATTGGGAGTCATCTTCTAGAGGGAAGTTTCCCTGTTAGACATGTGCTCCTAGATATGCAGGAGGTAGTTACTCATTGGATTGTTGTCCATATGTGGAAGTTTTCACGTACGACGTATACTCTAGTATTTGCTTCTTAGTTAGAGACAAAGTACAACTGTCTTGCCCATCCGAAAATGATCCCCGAGATACTTGTCTTAACAGGTCTTACGGGTATAGAGGATAGTTGCGAAACGTGTGGGCTTAGCAGGCTATAGCTATATGGGTCCGTCTGGCGGACTGCATTGTGCGGGCTTGATGCTGCTTGGGTTAGATCAGTGCTAGGCTGATGCTTGGGCTTGTTATTCCTAGATGTCATCATGACACGTGTACGGTGTAGAAGAGATGACGTTTCGGTTATCATCAGTTGTTCCCCCCGAGTTAGTGGGCCATCGTATCGGTCTAATATGTCACTTTTCAAAAAGATACGCCGCTCATGATGATTGAGCCTGAACCGTTACTTGAGCGGTGCACTTCATTCATAGGCGTGTGTCAGACCAGTGAAAAAAGGTGGGAAATCAATATCTATTTAGATCTCCCTTTCTGCAGAGATTGACTCTATTACTTCTTCATTTTTAGAAACTCCGCTCTGTTAAGCTTTTAATTAAAGCTTGTTCACTTCTTACATGGCTCACAAAAATAAACTTGACGATGAGCTTCTTGCTAGGGGCCTTCAGTTTTTTGAAGATAAGTCAGCTTCTGAATCGAGCCTAGCTGATATTCGGAAGACATATGGGGTCCTTGAAGACCCGCCATTCTACACCTTGAGTGCTGATAAGATACCAATGTTTCCTTCGGAAGGATTCGTTTGCTTGCACCATAGCATGCTTAAGACGGGTGTCTATTTTCCTGTGATCGATGAGATTTGGAGCTTTCTGGAATTTTTTTGTATCCCTCCTACCCAGTTGGTACCGAAAGGGTACAGGATTGTTTTCCTTATATTGATCAGGGCAAAGGACACTGGTCTTCGTGTGACTCTGAGGGTGATTAAGTTATTGACTTATCCTCGACTAAATGATCATGTTGTGCGTAAGATGAAGTCACCGGCTTGCTTCAGGAAACTGCCTGATGACTTCAAGTTCTAGCAGAAACACTGCTTCTTGGCTCTTTCAGATCCTAAGTATTTTGAGTTCAATGGTCATCCTCTTGAGCGGGAGTTCAGGCCACTTCGTAAGTATAATTTTGTCCTTTGATTCCGTTGTGTTGTTTGTATGTTGATCATTGCATGTGTTCTCTGCAGGGAGGTTCACCACTACTCCTTTTTCCTCGAATGAGGAAGTTACAATGAAGGCATTCCGTGGCATGCCTCGAATAAGAGTGGAGGATGTTATTTGCACTTCCAATTTTAGTTCACTACACCAAAAGGCCTATTTAGCTACAGGGAGATGGCCACGGTTCTAAACCGTTGGTTTATTTCCCCCCTCATTCACAGCAGATCGAATGCTCTCCCCTGACCTCTCCTCCTCTTTGCCCCCTCTTTTTCTCTCTTCTTCCTTGGCGCAATGTTTCCCTCTTCACAAATCTCTCTCAAAAGCTCCTCTCTTCTTCATCTTTCATGGCACTTCAAGCATGATTTCTTCAAGCATAATAGTCTATTGTTCTCATCTCTTCCTCTCCCCATTTGCAAAGTTGAAAAGTTAGGGTTTCCTCTCCCCATTTGCAAAGTTGAAAAGTTAGGGTTTCCTCTCCCAATCTCTTCCTCTCACCATTTGCCTGATTTGTTGTTGTTGTTGCAGACATCGAGGATGAGATCCAATCCAGCATCCGTTCGTTGCAGCTCGACTCAGCAGGTAAGAATTTGCTGAATCTCATCCTTTACCGTTCGTTCGTTCGTTCGTTCATTCTCTATCACTACTGTATTCGATGATGCACTAAACGTAAGGTTTCGGTTGAGTTTTGTAGAAGAGAACAACGGTGTGGTTTCGATGGATGAAGTGAAATCTGAACAAGTTAAGTCGAAAGAAGTCGTAAAATCTGAACAAGTTAAGTCGAAAGAAGTCGTAAAATCTGAACAACGGTTAAGACTCTTCCACCATCAGAGTCACTTCCAAGGAGTGAACTAGTTGGTGGGTATATCTTTGTTTGCAATAATGATACCATGCAAGAGAACTTGAAGAGGCAACTCTTTGGTAAGTTTTCCCCCAATTTCCTTTGCTTTTTGTTGTTCAAGTTCAATTTTTTTTTTTTTAATTTATTGATCTTTGTTAATTGATTTGAGTGATCATTTGAATTTAATTTGATGTTTTGATCCATGGGTATTGATGGGTTTTATTGAATTTTGGAAATTGGGTTTTATTGATTAATGGGTAAGCATGATTTGTGGATACATCTGATCTAATATTGTGTTGTTTGTGATTTTGATTTTTCAGGGCTCCCTCCAAGGTACAGGGATTCAGCGAGGCAAATAACACCAGCATTGCCTCTTTTCCTTTACAACTACTCCACTCACCAACTCCATGGAATTTTTTAGGTTTGTGGTCTCTTTCCTTGTTTGTATGTTTTCTACTTTGTGAATTGATGTAGATACTAGATACTAAAGTTTAGTGTTGAAGTGAAGTACATATTTGTGGTTTAGTGGAAATTTTTCACTTCAAGGGATAATTTGATTGATTTATCATTGTTGCCCTTGTTTAATGATACTACGAATGAAGAAATTTAAGATATGTGAGGTATATTGCCTAATATACATATTTGAAGCATGCTTAGATCAATAAAGGATGTTGGATGTCAAGGTTAGTAGAATGATACTACAAGCCTTTTTCTCATTCATTCATAGTTGTTTCCCCTGCAAAAGGAATCATTCAGATCTATTTTTTAACCTGCAAATTTTTTTGGGGGCACAAAACATCTAGGTTTAGATAAGCACTTCTGATCTGAAGGGTATTTTCACAATTGAAACCTTGTATGTGTTCTTGGCAGCTAGCCTACATTCTTCATATGCAGTGAGAACCTTGGAACTGTTCAACTTCCATTTGGGATCCCAGATCACAAAAGCACTAATTAGTAATTACACTCTACTTCCCTGAGAATTGAATTCCAAGCAAACCAAATTTACCTTAATACCTTGTTTTCTTAGGGAATTAATACTTTGACTTTTATATTCCTCTAGTTTGTTTAGATAATCTTTTTCTTTTCGCTGGTGTGTAAGGTCAATTGCTGATAAATTCCATGTTCAACCTGTACTTATTTTCAGTCAGAAAACAATTCATCTGAAAAAGTTCTGAAAGGAAAAGAAGAAAGTTATAGGTCCTCTGTTGATAAAAATCAATCTGGGGAGGGAGTTACCCAATATGAAGAAGCCCCCATCAGCCCAGTGAAGCTTAACCAACTTGTAATTGACTTTCCATCTCAACTTTTACATATATCAAATTGCTAATAATGCACTTGACTACTTTGTTAGCATAAATTTGACACTTTTTCACTGACTTTTGAAATGATTCAAAAATCTTCTGTTATTGGATTAAGGTAACTCATCTTGGAATCTTCTGTTATTTGAATTATAATGTCTGCATGATGTTGTGATCTCATAGGAATTTTGGGTTGGAAATGAAGAACTTGTTCATATCTATGAGAAAAGGCTGGGGGATGCTAGTTATATTAATTTCAAGCTTGCACGGACAAATAATCGTGGGGATGGTACGTTTATTACATATACTTGTGTAGATAATAATTTGACACATTTGATTGAGCGACGTTCTAATTTTAATGGGTGAGCGGGCCTGACATTTTGCATTGTCGCAAGACACACGTGTCTGCATCCTTGTTATGCAACTAGCTAGCCTCCCCACCACACACACTCACACGCAGTCTTCTCAAGAATCTTTTTGTTTTTTTTGTTTTTTTTTTTTGTTTTTTTGCATTTGTAGACTGTTCTGGTGGAGCCAACAAGTGGAAACACAGGCATTGGTTTTGCCTTTATTGCTGCGGCGAAGGGATATAAGCTCATCTTAACGATGCCTGCCTCTATGAGTATGGAAAGAAGAGTTCTTTTTAAGGCATTTGGAGCAGAGCTTGTTCTTACTGACGCATCAAAGGGTATGAAGGGTGTTGTTCAGAAGGCTCAAGACATATTGGAGAGCACACCCAATGCATACATGCTTCAACAATTTGACAATCCTGCAAATCCAAAGGTTTGGCATTTATCAACCTGTTTCTCACTTTCTCTACAGAGTATTTCTTTCCCTTGCAATTGAGATGTTGTATACAGCTAACCTTCCAGAGTTAGGATACAGCTTCTTAATTCATGGAGGCAGGATTTCCTACCTATAAAGTGGTACATCAGTTTGACACCAACTGTTGAAGGGTGGCTCCCCACATCTTTAGGCCAGAAATATTTGGATGCTTGGATGGTAAAAAAGTAGAATAGATTTCATAAGCTGATCCTATTGGATATACATATTCTTCTAGAAGAATACGGTATCTTCTGTATAGATGCTTTAAAATTAGCTATAGGTCTGGTGGTTTTGTTCCAGCAGAAATTGAACTTTGACAATGGAGTTGGGACATTATTAACTTGTCATTTCTCCTCAATGAAATTTTACCTTAAAAAATAAAATAAAAGTCCATGTAGCTGGGATTGATTTATTGCACACCTGATCTTTAGTTGTGTAGTGCGGAAAAATCAATTTCTCGCACAACCATGTTTAGTTGTTAGCTTATCATATTAAAGGAGGATTGTTCTATTTTTAATTTCTTAGATTGAAGGTACTGTGCTTTGTGCATATCCATTTTTTTTTCTTTTTTTGAGATTCAAAATTTATTGATTGCAAGTTCACTTTGAGACAACTGGTCCAGAGATCTGGAAAGATACAAGAGGCAAAGTGGACATATTTGTTGCAGGGATTGGAACTGGTGGTACTATTTCTGGGGTTGGTCGGTTCCTGAAAAAGAAGAACCCTAATGTAAAGGTAACATGTTCTTTTCCTTTTCTATTCTTTTCATGAGAAAACTAAAATCATACATATCTGACAGGTGGCGTATCCCCTTGTCCATCATGTGTTGCATGACATGGGTATCATGGAGGGATGTAGAAGTACAATGTTACTACATTAAACATTTGTTTCATGTCTGATTTACTTAACATGGGTACTGATAGTTCATATTTCATTTGATTCTTTCACATTTTAGGTTATTGGTATTGAACCAAAAGAAAGCAACATTCTTTCTGGTGGAACACCTGGTAAAGCAATGGAAACATCATTTCTATTTTCTAGCACAGTTGTTTGCATCTATATCACATCATTTTTTTTATTGCCAAACACAGGTCCTGACAAAATTCAAGGGATTGGAGCTGGATTTGTACCTAGGAATTTGGACCTTCAAGTAGTTGACGAAGTCTTAGAGGTTAGAACATGTTATGCCTAAACCTTGAGTTTTGATTTTTAAACATCTATCTCACACTCTGCTAAGTAGTATTGTGTCTTCTGAGAGTGTTGCCTCTTGATAAAATTGATGATGTTTCACAATTATTAGTCTGTTTGTCTACACAGTAGTGGCTCAGTCTTCATGAAGGTTGGGAATCTTAGAAAAGGAAGTCTCACTTGGTGAGTCATTGCAGTTTTTCCTTGAGTCAGGAAACACTGATAGTAATAGTTGTAGTTGAAGAAATGTCTTTCCACTACAGCAGATAACTGGAATATCAAAAGCACTTTAAAGCATCGTATGACGTGAAATAGGGAGAACAAGCAACTAAGATGTAAACTTTACAAAATCTGCCACCACCATATGTTTATTCATCATCAACAATTACGTCAGTCCCTCTGATTGTGGACTTCATTGCTTCCGCGAAGGTTCACATCATCAACCTTATGCAGAAAAAACATGGATAGTACCTGGGGAAATCACTATAATAATGAAGCTCGCTCAAAAACTACAATCCCTTTCATCTTCCATAAACTTTCTAATGCTCTTTGTTGATAAACCTTTATTTGCTAATATTCAAGGCTCTGAGAGCTTCTAGAACTTGATTATGGTCTTTGAGGATTGTGTGGTTAAAGGTTTTGTAATAGGTTGTCGTAAAATATAAAACTTGAGCATCTAGAAAGGTAAGATTAGTATGTTTCTGAAATTTGGACTTCTTTTATCCTAAAAACAGATCCAATGGAAGACTAACGTTACAAGTTAAAAGAAAAATCTAGAGAAAAGGATAACTTTGGCCTGAAATTGGAGTATCGGACTAATTTTAGTTGTTCTCTAGGCAGCACTTAAAGGGTTACCACTTAACTTTTAGTCTAAAATAGAATAAACTTGGACTAAACAATTGGAGATAATTATAATCGGTCAAAACTTCTCAATCCAAGATTTAGACTTCTGCTGGAGTGGCTTAAGTTCAAAGCTCCATTTTTCATTGGAGATGTTGTACAAGGTAAAAGTCAGATCTCTACCACCATACCCCACATGTGTCGCTCCCATGATGTAAAACTGTTTGCAGTGATCTAGTCTCCCACCGTAGATTGAATCCCTTTGGATTTCATCAAAGCAAGTTGAACAGTAGGAGCTTTTGTTCTTAGTATGATCTTAGCAAAACATAACTTTTCTGATACAGGTAAGCTACCACTTTCCAGAGGGGCATAATGCCATGCAATTGTTGTGCTAGTTTATTCTTTGGCCACTACTACTGTTTTATACATCAAATATTTCTAAATGGTATTTTTCTACTGATTTAAAAATTTTACTGTTAATTTTGTTTTCATAACACATTTACTTTGGTATTTTTATTGTTGGAGACATTTTTTGCATGGAAGGTCAGATTTCATTGCAGATAGTATCTACGCGTTTTTTTCTTATTATTCTTCTATATTTACCCTTTCTGGTGGACGGGGGTTCATTTAACAATCTGATGACGTTTCTGAACAGGAATGCGAGGCTGAGGCTTAAGCTTCAGTGTACAGATGATTCTGCTATTTGAATTTGCATCTGATCTTCATAAACATAAAATGTAAAAAAAGAAAAAGAAAGTGTTCTGAGAATTTATAGATGTTCTATTGGTTCATAAATCACATTCATGTTAATGCCTTTCTTTCACCCATTGGACAAGCAAAAATATCTATATTATCTTCACTCTACAACTAATTACCACCAGCACTAATAATGAGTACCATATTGTAATGTCCTACACAATGCCTGTTATATGAGTGGAACAAAAACTGTTTGCAGTGTGCTGCTTCATTAGCACTGCATCTCTCTTTGAAAGTAGCGTATTGGGTCCTTTTCTCTCTCGTTATTGATATATTTTGATGTGACAGGTATCTATATTTCTTCAATCATGAAATCAAAATTCTTCCATAAGATGTTTTAATCTACAATAAGGGTTAAACTTCAGTCACCATCACTTATGGCATCTGCAGCTCTATGATGAATTGATAGAGACAGTGAAACAAAATACAGATGATGCATATTGTTGTTCCTACTGTTCTTAATTTATTCAAATAATAAATTTTGCTTCACTTTGAAAATAATCTTTTGATGTTATTGGTTTTTTGCAGGAAAAATGGCTTCCAACTTTAAGAAATCTTGTTTCTCATATCAATGACACTTTCAGTCACAACTTCCAAGAGATGGTTGTTGCGGGAGAAGTTTCTTTGGGTATCAAATCACATTTCCGTAAATGTTAACAAGTTTTGATTAAGAATAATCCCATTCATTTTTTTTTCCTTCCTGCTCATGTGTTTCAGATGAGAATGACATGGACTTTGATAAATATGGGATCCTTATCAAAGTCAAATTCAGGTATTATGATGGGAAGATGCCATGTTATGACCATTCTTCAACTTCAATATTATTCTATTACACGGGGCTGAAAATGTCGATGAGCTGATTTTATTTTTTTTGTAAGGATGAAAACTGTTGCACGTAGGCCCTATGACCATTGAGTGTAAAAAATGTCAAAATGACCTGTGCTGCTTCAATATCAGCATCTGGTTTTGCATTTGAACACCAAATGCTTTTATGAACTGATCTCTTACCACTGATTTGTTTTAGAAGCTAGTTATTTTCATTTGGAAATATAAATGGCTCCACTTGTAAATGATGACTGGTATTATTACTTTCAGGGAAGCAGGACAGCTTCAAGTTCTAAGTGCTCATCATCAGTCTGGAGGGGTATCACAGTGCACTTGTTAATATTTCTTATAAATTCAACCTGACGTATCTTTCATTTTTCTCACTGCAACTTTAACTTTCCATTTCTAGGAACGTTCAGTTTCAACCATTCTCTATCTAGTCTCTCTGCAAGACCTAACTAACTGCCCATTTAGAGTGGTTGATGAGATCAATCAAGGTTAGTTGGTAGCATTCTATGTTTATCACAAATTTTGTTGCAGAAATATATATCACATTTTCAACTTTGTGATAATTCGATATTTCATAACTCAGGAATGGACCCTATAAATGAAAGGAAAATGTTCCAGCAACTAGTGCGTGCTGCTAGCCAGCCCAATACACCACAGTGAGTTTCACCTACTTGTCCTGTTGTCCGTTTTAGTTGGATAACTTTTAATTACTGCTCTCAGCTCTCTGGTTCCTTAAACATGGGATCATTAGTTAACAGGGTGCTTTTGCAAATTTACTGCACTAACTGCCTAGAGAATGCCCTGTCCCAATTGAGTTTGTTGTCCACTTTCATCAACTTAAATTAACCAATAGGCATGTACTGCTGGTGCTAAGCTCAAGTGTCACCATTATTCGTGTAAATCCCGATTTTCCATTTAGGGCTGAACAATGCAGAATTGTTGCTGCTGACAAGAATATGACAACTTGTTTTGATTGCATTACTTCAAATTATCTAGTAAAGTCTTGGCTTGAAGGCTTGAAGTTTTTCCTGCCTAATTGATTTACACTTGCAAAGTCTCAGCTAATACTAGTAAACTGCATAGGTTCATTATTTTTAGATTTGATGCTCTGGAATGCTCTTAATCAGAAACTTAACAGAAATGGGGTATTGGGATAGTATTCCAAATTTTATTAAGAAGCAAAGTAAATGATTCTCGGTTGCTTATTTTTCTCTGCTATGAAAATGTTCAAGGACCGCTTATATATTTATATATGAACGAAATGATTCCATGGCAATTTACTTTTGCAGGATGGGACAAGAACTTTGGCTTCCAGCTATACATGAGTGATCCCAGTGGAAACTATGGTGGGTGGAAGGCTGCGCTATAGGAGCAAACAACCAAGTAGCACAGTCCATGCTGAAGCAAGACTACAAGGACGAGATCACCCGGGAGGAAGCCATCACTCTTGCACTAAAGGTTCTCAGCAAAACCATGGACATCACTAACCTCACTTCAGATAAACTTGAATTGGCTGAAGTTTTCCTTGCACCATCTGGTCAAGTGAAGTACCAGGTATGTTCACCTGAGACCGTGAGCAAGTTACTGGTTGAGTCTCCCAACCTGCTACAGATGATTCTTAGTCATTTTCATGGTTTGTGTTGATGGATTCAGTAACATTAAGTGTCTGTCTTTAAAGCTCCATAAGCTACTCTGACTATATGGATTCTGTGTAAGTGATGAATTATGATAATCACATGGAGTGGTATCTCTTTGTTTTGCCTGCCTATGCTAGAACAGTTTACTGGTTACGGAACGGTGATTCCTGATGATTAAGGTCAATTTTTATTTTACTTGAATCATAAGGAGTTTTATCCTTGCGTTTGTGGCATGCACCTGATTATTTTGCCATTACATACTTGTAACATTTAAGAGCTGCCATTTGGTGCAGCTTAAATTAAGTGGGTTTTTGCTGTAGTTGTTGTTATTGAGCTTATTAGAGGTACGAAAATCAGAGAAACAAAATTTTGCAGGTGTGATTTTGCTGTAGCAGCAAAAAAAATGTAATTTTTTTTTCGATTATATTAATTTGCAACGGTTTCAAACCCTCGCAACAAATCAGATTTCTTTTTTTTTTGAATTTTGTTTTGACTGGCCACAGCTTAAAACCGTGGTACTTAATTATTGCCACGGCTTAAAACCGTGGCCAGCTTGCAACGGCTTAAAACCGTAGCCATCCTTGCCACGGCTTAAAATCGTGGCCAGCTTGCAACCACTTAAAACCATGGCCATCATGCTTGCAACGGCTTAAAACCGTGGTCATCATGCTTGCAACGGCTTAAAACCGTGGCTAAATCATCAAGCGTCCCGAACATAAAATCGTTGCTAACATGTGTTGCCACGGTTTATAGCCGTCAATGATGATTTCGCGACGCCTCTACTGCCCACGGCTCTAAGACGTGACAATTGGTTACCCCCACGGTCCCAAACTATTGCTGATGGGTAGTTTTTGTGTAGTGGTTGCAGTGGTTTATGGGCCCACTGGTTTGTGGCTCCCATTCTTTTCAGAGTGTCGACGGTTCAGTCAAAAGGTGGAACTCTTTCCAAGAAGAGAAAGGCCTCTAACGTTAAGGTTCCTAGCCGGACAGACAGAGAGGGGCTTTATGAGACGCTAGCTTCCTTCATAGGCTTGAAGAGGTCTCGCACTAGGGCTGAGCATGCTTCCAAATGGTCAGCTCTATTTAGGGAGGAGTGTGATTCTGACCTGTCTGCCGAGGCGGAGGTTGTAGCATCTGATTTGGAGAAGGACCTCCGGCGGATAGCAAGGGTTTATGATGTGTCGAAGTTGAGTACCAAGCAGGCTGAAGCTTTGAATAAGAAGCTAATATTGGCCGTTGTGATGGTTTCTACTAATACTAACCAATCCAGGCATGTTCTGCTGGAAGGTCTTGATAAATATTTGTGTGTGGTCTCCGAGGTCAATCGTTCTGTTGGTGGATCGTCTGACAGTGGCCATTGCAGCGTGGGCCTTCCTTCTTGCAGTCTTCATTGCCCTCCATCTCGCTCTAGGCAGTATTTCAAGATAATGGAAGGTCCGATAGACAATTTGTTTCCTTCTCTCTATTCGAATTCTACTGGACTAACTCACAACAGAAGGCCGACTACCAGTGACAAGGGGAAAGCGGTAGATGAGGGCCCAGGTGTGGTGAAGACTGCAAAGGGCGGTACTGATGTAATTTCTTATCCGAGAGAGCTTCATCAAAACACGAGGATAAGTCTATTTGCTCAGGAAGTTGTAAAAATAAGCAACCAGACCTAGCACTAGGAGGTTGATATTAATTACGCCTCGAGGAAGCATATAAGCAGACGCTACAGCTTGCTGATGAACCGCGCTTTAAAGCCAGAGAAGGACGCGCTGGGAGAGCATATGGATAAGGGGCCGAAACATCTTATGTTGGGGATGTCGCATCTAAGCCAAGTGGTCGCCGCTAGGACGAAAGTTGAGGCGGTCTACAAGAGGATGTATACCATGGAGCGCGTCTTCTTTAATATCCAGAAGTTGTATTCTGATGCACTCTTTGAGACTGAATCGCTAAAAAAGTGGCTTGAAGAAAGGATGTTTGGACAATCAGCTGCTGATGCCGAGGCCAAGAGGGTTCATTTGGAAGCCCTTGAGTCCGATTTAGAAGAGGCGATGTCCGCAAGGGACAAATCCAGAGAAGAGTTGAACTTGGTCTGCCATGATTTAGAAGTTGTACAAGAAGCTGCAGCTAAGGTTCGCTCTGAGTTGCAGTTTCTTGCTGTGGAGAATACCAAGAACGAATCTGAGTGGGTTGTCCAGAAACAGCAGTTAGAGACTTGCTGAAGTAAAGGTGCGGAAATAAGGGCTTTTCAAGGTGCAAGGCACATTTGAATTCCGCAAGATCGTGCACGAGAGGTTAAAGCTGTTGGCACTGATGAAAGAATAGCATCAGGAATGAGACCTTTCTTATTACAGGAAGGTGTCTTTTGCAAATTTTTGAGAGATCTCTGAGCTGTCAGAGGAAGAGGGCGATCTGGATCATGGCGCTCAAGTTGCACGCATAAACGCAACTCTCGCTTCTTCTCCGGTTAAGCTTAGTTCCCATGTACTCGTACCTTCTCCTGATGAGGAGTAAATTTTGTACATCTGCATTTTTTGTTTAGATTGTTAATGAAAACGGATCTCTTTCAAGTGAACTTCGTACCCTTGTTCTATTTGGTCCCCATGTTGTATGTTTTCCATTTTGCCTTGTCATTTTATTTTGACGTGGGTCTTGTTGGGTTAGCAGGGAGCCAAGTGGTATGTCCCCTGTTGAGAGCTTGATCGTTTATGCCGCGAGTAATTCTAACCTATATTCCATGAGGTCTCAGAGTTGTTATCGCGTGGTTATGCTCAATAGTAAACATTTTGCGGATGGTTTGGCATTCGATTACTTTACCCAGGCTGCATCTCATCCTTGAGGTAAGCCATTAGAAGCTTAAGTTATATATTTGACCATCGGTTGCGGTTGGCATGAGTGAACTGTTGTAGTCGAGCACAAGCGTTTTCATCTGTAGTTGAGCAAGAGCACTTGACCCTTGTTAGGTTTCATAAGCTCGGGCTTGTTTGTCATGTAGTATTCATCCGCACTTAGCGGATTAGTTTTCGATTTGGCTCAAGCGGTCGTTGATGATAATGGGATGTCACTCTGTGCATTCGTGAAGATGTTGGTTGAACTGTAATCAAATTTGGCGATCATGGTTTGTGGAAGAGCAGTGGTCTCGTGGCGAGTAGGGGTGGGCACAGTCCAGATCAGTTCCAAATTTGGAGGAACCTAACTCGAACCGTTTAAAATTAACGGATCCGGTCCGGATCCCCTCATTTTGAACATTGGAACCGAACCTAACTCAAACCGTTTGGAACGGTCCGTTTCCTATGGTTCCAAACGGTTCCAAATCTAAGTTGATTATGTTTTACTCAAATATAAGTTGATTATGTCTTACACAAGTTGCAAACAGCAACAACTGCTGCTTACACAAGCTGCAAGCACAACAACAACTGCTGCTTACACATGGTGCTTAAATTTTAAAATCCTTACTATGATTTTCTTCTTCTTCAGAATTTCCAGCCAAGTTATTCACAAAGCATATGAATTTTATAGTTGAACCAAGTTCACAAATCATATTGCTGACAGTCAATATAAACAATGTAGAATGTTAAATTCAATAGATTGCTCCATATTCGAATTCACACTACCAAAGTTACCACAGATGGGAAATAAAATCAAGAAAACCAATTGAGCGAAACAATCCAAATGAAAAATTTTCTTGCAATTCAAATCTATATAAGACAATTATAAACTGAATGCACCAATTTAAAGCTAATCAACCAAGAATGACTAAGAATTAGAAAAGAAAAATTTTATCAATTTTAAATTCTCACTCCAAGTAACCATCTTTAAATGAAATTCAACTGGAGGAACTAATTCACAATCGAGCTCTGATCTGTAATTTAGGTTTCACCATAGCCGATGGCCTTCTTGCCGTAATACAGTCAAATCTATATGAACGACATTATTTGCAAACTAATCTTAAACAAACTTCTCTAATCAACTTATTAATCAAAACATGAAAACTTCAAAGCGAAATAAACAGAATCAACGCAGTGCAGAAACAAATCTGATATACAGTTGAACAATCAAACTAAACGAGAAACCTAAAAGAACCAAACAACGCGATGGTGATGATTATACATGAGTGAAACATGAAGGAGAAGTGAGAGAGACTGAAGATCCCGCAAAGGCCGCCATTGAAAATTGAAGAGAGGGATCTAAGATTCTTCTTGGAGAAAGAAGACATAGGTGGAGAGCACGAAGAGCGTGAGAGGGAGAGTGAGCGAGAGCGAGAGAGATGTTTTTATAGATGAGGATCTCTCTTTGGGCTCTCTCGTGTTTTATATTGGGATCTCCCTCCCTTATTTGATTTGAAACGGGTACAACCCGGACCGTTTCTTTTTAAATAATAGGAACCGGATCCGGACCGTATCTAAAAACACAAAATTAAAATCCGGACCGTTTAGAGAAAAACGGTCCGGTTCGGTTTGAATCCGCAGATCCTCGACCCATTTGCCCACTCCTAGTGGCGAGCCATCGACATCCATCGGTAGCTAACTAGGCTCTTACCTTCCATATCATCTACACCCGCGCGAAGCGAGCTACAGATTTGGGATGAGAAAATTCGTGGACCATGATCTATGGAAGAGCAGTGGTCCCTTGGCAAGCCATCAACATTAGTCGGAGCTGATTAGTCTCCCACCTTTCAAATCATCTACACCCACGCGGAGCGGGCTACAGATTTGGGATGAAAAAATTCGGCAACCATTGTCTGTATAAGAGCAGTGGTCCCGTGGCCAGTCGTCGACATCAATCTCAGCTGACTAGGCTCCCACTTTCTAAATCATTTACACCCACACAGGGCGGGCTACAGAGTTGGGATGAGAAAATTCGGCGACCATGGTCGATAGAAGAATAGTGGTCCCGTGGCAAGCCATCAACATCAGTCGGAGCTTACTAGGCTCCCACCTTCCAAACCATCTATACCTGCATGGAGCGGGCTACAGATTTGGGATGAGAAAATTCGGCGACCATGGTTTGTTGACGAGCTGTGGTCCCATTGCAAGTCGTCAACATCAGTCGAAACTAACTAGGCTCCCACCTTTTAAACCATCTACACCTGTGCACAGCGAGCTACAGGTTTGGGAGTTGAAAATTTAGCGACTATGGTTTGTAGAATAGTAGTGGTCCCGTGGCAAATAGTCGACATTAGTCGAAACTTACTAGGCTCCCATCTTTCAAATCATCTACACCCTAGCGGAGCGAGCTAAAGATTTGGGAGCTGACTAGAAGTTGTCGTCACTGACTAGGCTTACCTGATTAGGTTCAGCGATCAATGTTCATGGAGGGGGCGACGATCCCTAGCGAGTCATCGTCATCAGGCGTGAGAGCACTGACTAGACTCTCACTTCCTAAGCCATCGATATTCGCGCGCAACAAATTAGGAGTCAAGGTGAATCAGAAGTCACCGTCATCAGTCGAAATTGATTAAGCTTACTTGGCTAGGTTGGGGCTTTGTTTGTTACGGGCAGGCGAGCCTACTTCCGAAATTGGATTGTATTGTGCGGATTAGTTTTCACTAATTTCAATTAAAGTTATTTAAAGAGAGGTACCTTAAATCAGTTGATGATATGTAGGTGTGCTCTGTGTCAAGAGTGACTAGGGCCTCTATTGCTTGCATCAGTGCATGTGGTAGAGTGCTACTCGGATGGTGGGCCGAGCTGGTGGGCCCGTATAAGAAAAAACTAGGTCCTGTGGTAGGATCATGGTGCCACATGTACGGCGTAGATTACGAGATAGTGGAATGTCAGTTACTCCCCCAATTAATGAGGTATGTGCAGCGTCATTAATTAATTGAACGTGGACCTATGTGGTTTCAATGGGAACAGTCGCCTCCTCGTTAACTCTCCAAGAATTTTAATTGCGCTTATATTCATCATCGTAGGAATTGGATTCAAGCTTTCCCCAGCCTCTTTTCATCAATGGACTCCTAACGTATACAAAAGGAGTCCCATACGGTATTCAATGTTGTTATGTAATGCTGACGCGCCTTTTTGTTGAGCCGCTTCGTTTATATAATGGTGTTTCTTCACCATTGTAGGCATTATCTTCTACATAGTGCATTCTTCGGATGCTTTTACTCAAAGAATATGTTTTGGGTTTTCCAAAGGCTGAAAGAATACCTCCTCCACTAGAGTCTTCAAATGTTATGACATTTGCGCCGATGAATCTTGATAAGACTTGCTATTATGCGTGGTCACCCGCTCTGGATGAGCACCAAATTAGTTCATTGAGACCTTGTAATTTCTTTTAGTATTGAAAAGAAGTAGTACGGACATCCCCTCAAGGCACTAGTTTGTCTTTTATGTGTCGGTGCTCCGTTGGAGTTTCGAATAGCATAATTTCTTAGATAACACCACCAGCCAACTTTGGAGCGGTTACTTTCCTCCCTCCTCAGCTAGCCTTTACACGTTGTGTTGCGCTGGAACTCGGAGTTGCAGGGTGGAGTGAAGTTGGACATGGCCTATCGGAGTGGGTTATTGACTCCCAGACGCCCCTCTCATCCCTAAACAGGAGGGTGCACTTGATCTGTTTCACCCTGATACTTGTCCCAAGTTTGGCTGATTGGGTAGATTCAGTGTGTGAGTTGGATGTAGTTTCAGCCGACTTGTCACGGGGCTTCCGATTGGTGATTTTGTACCACCTCAGGTCATCCTTGCAAAGTGGGTCTGATGATGTATTGAATTGAGTGCGCTATTTCATACTTTTTTTTGTACATTTTCTCTTGCTCGTAACTCATCTTCTCCAGAGAAATCGCAGAGCGAAACTCTTACCGGGCACCGTAGTTTACCCTGGATACCTTTGCTGTCACTTCTGAGCCCTCTTCTAAAGTCGGATTGTTTAAGCGAATTTTTATTGTACATCGCATCAGATTCAGATGCTTGTAGTTTGTAATCTTTTGTACCCGTTATTTGGGCAAATGTTGTAGCATCTTTCCAGTAATCAATACAGTGTGTTTGTGTTTGCATAATTATCTTTTATTTCTCAAATAAGTTCAAATCACATAAGTTCCTAAGAATTAAAACTCTAAACTGACTAATTTAAGAAAGCTAAAAAACTGGATAGATTGACTGTTGGTGGAGAGGGGTTGATTCGGCCCTGAAGTAAATTCACATGGCCCTTGCTTGGATCGTAAGTACTTTCAGTGAATTGTCAAGTTTCGTCGACGTCGTTGAGGTTACTAAAGAGTAACCCTTGTGTGGGAGGGTCCTTCCGCACCCGCTGACAGTTGTGGGGTTGTGCTCCCGTTTACAATGACCTCTTCGCTAGGCCAGACGTTCTGTTGGGCTAGAAGGTGAATTGCCCCTGTAATGCTGGACTGTCCTCCGTCGCTAAGTTGAGCCATTGCTGCTAGGTCTTTGTCCCCATCTGGGAATAACGACTCCTCCCCAGTTTCTGCGTCTGGCTTCTGCTCAAATTGTTTGGTTATTAAAGAGTAACCCTTGGGTGGGAGGGTCCTTCCGCACCCGCTGACAGTTGTGGGGTTGTGTTCTCATTTGCAATGACCTCTCCTCTAGGCCAGATGTTCCGCCAGGCTAGAGGGTGAATCGCCTCTGTAATGCTGGACGGTCCTCCATCGCTAAGTTGAGCCACTGCTGCTGGGTCTTTGTCCCTATGTGGGAAGAGCGACTCCTCCTCAGTTTATGCGTCTGGCTTCTACTCAACTTGTTTGGTGGGCTCCAGCTGCATCTGAAAACATTCAATCTGATTTACCGCAGCATAATGGCAGTCCCGTGCCGTGGATTGGTCCCCGTGAATTCTCCCCTGTGAGTGTTTGGCGGTATACTTGATGTATCGATGAAGGGTGGAAACCACTGCTTCCATTTGGTGAAGCCAGGACCTCCCCAGGATGAGGTATAGGTAGACGGTGCGTCTACCACCATGAAGTGCAGGAACAAGACCTTCCTAAGTTGTGGCTTTCCTGCACCACTTCTAGTTTTATCTTCCTGATTGAAAAACATTTTTCTCCACTAAACTCGATCAGCGGGTAGTCGGAAGGCGTTAAGTTATCTTCCTTGAGGTCCATACTGTGGAATGCGTTGTAGAATAGGACATTGAGGGAGCTTTCTGTGTCCACCAAGGCCCTATTTACTTCCCAACTTGCAATAGAGACTGAAATGACAAGAGCGTCATTGTGCAGTGTGTGGACGCCTTTGAGGTTCTTATCTGTGAAATTCAAGGTCGGGATTGGGCTCTGTACTCGCGAGTAATACACACGTCGATCCTCGTTGGTGGGCTGTGTTTGCATCTCAAGGAGTGTCAGCTTTCGGGACTTGTTTGTCTGTCTTTCTTCTGATCCGACACTGTGAAGGACATATATAATGCCCGGAGACTCCTTTTCGATTTCTTTAACCGCCTCTCCTCTTTCCCAGATTCGATCTTGCCTTTTCCCGAACCCAGGAACTCCTTCAGCTTGCCCTTTCGAATCCAATACTCGATCTCGTACCTTAGACTCTTGCAGTCGTTGGTGTCGTGGCCACCCTCCTTGTGGTACGAGCAATACTTGATGTTGTCGGATTTGGAGAGGTCTCCGCGCTGCTTTGGGAGCATTTTAGATCCTCCCAATTCTTCATGTAATTGAGGACGTCTGACAAGCTAGAGTTGAGAAGGGTTATGGTCCTGGATCTGACATAGTTGAAAGATTTCTCTAGCCTGGCACGGCTAGAGTCCGACCTGTTGTCGCTGAGCTTCCGTTTGTTCCTATCTTCATCTTCTTGTCTCTTTTCCTCTCTTCTGTCTCTAGAACAGGAAGGTTTCTTTTCTGTTTGGGTTTCCTTTTTAGCCGTTTTCATTTCTTCCAAGATGATGTACCTCTTAGCACTTTTCAAGAGTTCTACCATATCCAAGGGGGGTTCCAAGGTGAAGAAGTCGTAAAACTTTCGCTCTCTTAGACCCGTCGTAAAATTCGTAACGGAGGTATCGTCGCTGCAGCCATGAATGAACGTCAGCTCGTCATTGAAGCACGTTACATTTTCCCTTAGTTTTTCATTTGATTTTTGCCTCAGGGAGAGTATATAGTACGGGCCCTTCCTGATCCGCTGGCTGCAAACAAAGCGTATCAGGAATGCTTTGACCAGTGTCTTGAATGAGTCGATTGACTTTGGCGGGAAGCTATGGAACCATGTCAGCGCTGACTTTTTCAGGCTGGTAGGGAATGTTCTGCACATCACCGATTCAGAACCTTCTTTGAGCGCCATTACATGTTGATAATGATGCAAGTGATCATACGAGTCACCGGTCCCGTCATATAACTCAAGCTTCAAAGGGCTGGACTTTTTGGCAGAGCTTCGTTTATGATGTTGTCCACGAACTGGGGAACAGAAAGGCATTACTGCGCTTTTGGGTTGTGAACCCCTCGGCAGAGGGGGTTCTGCATGGCGGGTCTATTTTTCCTGAAAGTTGGATCTCAGTTGACCGTGCCGCCACCTCTAGTCTAGTGAGAATAGGCAGGGGTTTCACTCTTTTGTGCCTGCTCTCTGTAGTCATATGGAGATTGAGGTTTGTGTTGTTCCTAATCTGAATCGACGGGTGGAGGGTTTAGTTGAATGAGGATCTCCACTGCTTTAGTGATCTATTGTATCTGTGATGATAGCAGATCCATCCTTGGGTCCATCACCATTGTTGTTGGCGTGGGGGTGTGAGTCTGTTCCACTTGTGTTGCCGATACTGCTGGAAGCGTTGGTATAACGCCAGTCTAAGCGTTTGGCGTGTCCCCCTGGTGTCCATTGTTGTGGGATCTGGTGGTCACCATCTTCCTAAACTTTGAAGAGAGATGATGTCAATGATTGGCTAGGAACTCTGTCGTTCCCACAGACGGTGTCAAACTGATGCAGTCGATTTTGCCTCTTTGACCTTGACCTGCACAAGGAATGCACGTGAGCCATGGACCACCGCCGTGGTGGCAGATGGCATCTGATGCTAAGGTCAGACAGGGGTTTGAGGAAGGCTTAAAGTTGTAAACAGAGGATTTGTAGTGTCCCTTTGTTCACCAACCTCATGTCTTATTTATAGTACTGGAGTCTTGGTTCAACCAAGACATCGGTGGCGTAGTTTAGGGAAAGAGATCCTGGAGATCCTTCTCTAATTAGGAGTCATTTTATAGAGGGAAGTTTCCATGTTAGACCTGTGTTCCTAGATACGCGAAAGATAGTTACCCGTTAGAGTGTTGTCTATATGTGGAAGTTTTTCACATATAACGTATACTCTAGTATTTGCTTCCTAGTTGGAGACAAAGAATTGTTGTCTTGCCCGTCCGAAGTTGATCCTCGAGATACTTGCCTTAACAAGTCTTACTGGTATTGGGGATGGCTGCGAGACGTGTAAGCTTAGCAGGCTGTAGTGATTTGGGTTCGTCTGGCGGCTGCACTGCACGGGCTTGATGTCGCTTGGGCTAGATCAGTACTAGACTGATGCTTGGGCTTATTATTGAGATCATCATGACACGTATACAGTGTAGAAGAGAGGACGTTTCAGTGTATCATCAATAATTACATAACATATTTAAGGTACTTGAGTAAACAAAGCTTACCCTCGACTGGGAATGGCAGCATACACACGTGTTGGTTGCGGCTGGGCAGGGACACCTTTAACTCCACAAGGAATCGGTTGAAAATGAGGAGCGGGCAGAATGAGCAGATTTGGACATTGACGAGCAAGATGGCTTGGATGGCCACAAGTGAAACATTAATGGGTCGAAGCCTCTTGAACACTCGTTAGTGGCAAAAGCATCAGATGTTGCATCGCTATCTGCCACTGATCTCGCTGACCTGAACTCTCAGCATGATGAGCCTGACCCCGAGGCCTTTGCACTCCTCTGGGACCACCTCGCCTTGAATTTCTGTTATTCCTACCTCTAACAAGTCCACCACGACCTGGGTATCATTGCTGACTCGATAGTTGTTGATGCCGCTGAGGTCTCCGTGTCTCACAAGGCCTATCTCTCTTTCCTTGAGCAAATCTCTAGCCACTACCACTGGCTCCAGTATCTCGGTCTCCTTTCATGTTATAATTGCTTCCTCCTAGAACGGTGCCATATCCGTTAATACCTCAAACGACTCTCTGATAGATGGTGTCACAAACATCTTCAGGTGTGGGCTCAACCCCTTGACAAACCTCTCGTTCTTCTTACATAAAAATCATTCATATATTTTGTAATCATCTTGGATCCCTGGTCCAAATGCAAGAACCGTTCCATCAACAACAACTTCTAAGACTGTGGAATGTACTTCTCAAATTCCTCCCTGAACTCTATCCAGGTCATCTCCGAAACATTTTTGCTCAGCCGGACATAATTCCACCAAAATCTAGCACCACCATTTAATTAATGCTCTGTGTCTCCTTCTTTTCCACTTCCTTCATCTCCATCCTGGATAACATAGTCTCAATCTTATGTATCCAACGATCTACTTCCATAACTCCTCGAGACCCACATCAAATCTCTCGCCGCCCAGATCTATGAAAGACTTTTGTTCTTAACTATGTTGGTATCATTTGCAATGTTGTACCTACTATTGAAAGTTCAACAGTAAATAGAATCCGACCGTGTAAGCAAATTCTCATTTATAGCATAATCATACTTGTTTAATACATGGTAAACTAAATAAATCTCATTAGTTATTACAAAACATTTAAACATAGCCTGAAGTCATTTCTTCAAAGTAAACTCATTGTTCCAGTCAGTTTCTTCTTCTTCATCCTTCTTCATCCTGCCAAATAAGCATAAAGATATATCAAGGTTTATTCCTAATAAGCAAGAGGTTATAAATCTTGCTAGAATAAAGTGATTGTGTTTGCATACACTTCCTACCAAATAACATGAAGATATATCAATATTTACATAAGCATGAAAGTGGCTGTGTTGCATAAAGAAGACACGCTTCCTGCATGACACGCTTCCTACAAGGTAACATGCAGATATATTAATGTTTACATAAGCAAGAAAGTGACTGCGTTGCATAAAGAAAAAAAAGTGCAAAAAAGGATCCCTCAGCTATATGGCAAAACACTTCCTGCCAGATAACATGAAATAGTAACTTTTAGGAATTCGGATTATACCCAAAACAATCATCAAACTTAGACACTATGGATACACTCGTGAATCAAACCTAACCACATCCTATATTCACGTGAATGGATTATGTTCTGGTTAGAACCGACTTCATCATCAAATTGCATTATTATGATGACTATATATCATGGATTCACTACAAGAAAAATGTTGATTAATAGCGTTTCAAAAACGCTATGGTAGGATACCATAGCGTTTTAGTAAACGCTATGTCTGCCGGAGCTATAATAGACCCAGGGGCTATTATAGCGGTTTTAAAACACTATGGTAGAGTATGCATAGTAAATTTTATTTATTTATTTATTTATTTTTGCTATCAAATGACTTTTTATTACATCTTATAAGTTTTATTTCTAGAAAATAAATATTTTAATGTGCCAAACTTAAACATTTCCATGAATGGAGGCAAAGTAATATTGTAATTAATAAGATAATGTATTACA
This sequence comes from Berberis vulgaris, assembly GCA_963556465.1. NCBI lineage: Eukaryota > Viridiplantae > Streptophyta > Magnoliopsida > Ranunculales > Berberidaceae > Berberis > Berberis vulgaris. The sequence continues at coordinate 54,687,318 of OY747126.1, forward strand.
TCGAGTCACAAAATCTATCAAATAATAAAGATCAGACTACATTTTTTTTTGAAAGGCAAGATCAAACTACATTTATTTCAGCTGAATGATAAAGATAATGTATTACATCGAGTTACAATCCTTTCCAATTTCCAACTTCATTGCTTTGGTTCTCCCCTTCAATATTTGTTGATGTTGGTTCAAGGATGTACCTCTTGATGTTGTTTCTTCAAAAGAAAAGGCTTTGGCGCGCAACAACATCCATGGTACAGCGACAAGGGCCAGCAATAGTAACACCAATTGTACGTAAAGAATAAGTGATTTACAGACTTGGACACAAATCAAACAGATCCAGGCCTGTAAAGCTTGGATTGGATGATATTGTCAATTGTTCCTGCAGTATCACCAATCTTAAAAGCTCCGACTTGAATGCCTCCAATAGTAGCAGGGCCAATAACAACCTGAAAATGGCAGAGTGCAACTATCAACGCAGCAAATGAGTTCTGAAATAACAATGCCACTTTCTCAAATAAGACTATGAATTTTGCAAAATATTGCATGTTTTGCAATCTGAAAATATTGCATGTTTTGCCAACTATGAAGCCTATTTCGCATTGTATTGCAAATTATTATTTTTCCCATTTTATTTTTACCCAAAAACAAAATAAGGAAACAAAAGAACTGCCACACGAAAACTGTAACAAAATCAAGTCACTTATAGTGACACTGACATGGTTCACGTGCTCGGACATGTCAATGGTTTCCATCTTATGGAAAAGATCATAAGTAACATTAAATGGCTAACTAAATAAAATGGCTATATATCTTTCCAATTTACTACTGGACAGTCAGTAAACATGCAAACCATCTTGCAGAATATAGCACTTGCATTCTGAATCGACAAGATAAATCTTATCAGCCAAGCCAGTTAAAGTTAGAATTTCCAAATAAAGCTCATATTGACAAAAATTGATTAGCAATGAACAACATGCCACGCACAAATACCAAAGGTATCAGTAAAAATAAAAGGTAAAATCATTTTTTTAGTAATAATACAAATGATGGAAACAACATATCCATTAAGATTAAAAGACCACTAAATATTGGGAAATAGTAGTATATGTCACTTAAACCAAATTCTTGTGTGAATAAAAAACTTAAAAATGGATTTAGTGGTTGTCCAAATATATCATGGTAGAAAGGAAACAAATAGCACTAAGAGATTTTTGTACACTATCAGTAATATGACTATGTAATGTTAATTATCATCAAATATCTTTAGAACTACCTTCCTGTATTGCCTGTAAGCCATTTGACTTGTCAACTCTTGTCCATTTTTAGTCACAAAAACTTGCCAATTAGATAAACATGTTAGAATAAAGAACAAGCTGACAATCAAGCGGCCTGCATCAAGTAGCACAGCAAATACAAAGTATGCTTACGAAAAACTTTACAAAAGCTACAATAAAAAATTGGTAGTTTGGTACATAACTTACCCTATCCCTAATATACTCAAAACAATTATAAAGAACTCAGTCATTCTACAATACACATATAAAGGCCAGTGAATGCCTTGGCTTCCCCATACAGAAAACCAAAAACAAACTGACAAAATCCTCTTTCTACTCTAGGACCTCCAAATCACACCCTAGAATAGGGTGCCTATTAAGGTGTTTGGACCCTAATTGCTCCTGATTATAAAGCAAAATTCTACTCAAATATGAGGATTGAGCAAATTCTGCACATTGTGTGGCCAATCATGCTGCAGACTTGGCATTATTTCTGTTAATCAATCACAATCAGCTGTATAAGTCCTGCATTTTAGTTTCAAGCCAAAATGACAAAAACATCTATAGGTCCTGCATTTTAGTTTGAAGCCAATTAATGCTTTTTTTCCAAATTCACATACGGCGCAAACTTCCATCAGCTACCACCCAGGCATCAAGGACTAAACGATAAGCCTGATTACGAGGGAACTTTTGTCATATTCCCCATCCATCGCTGCATTAGAAGTTCAATATGTCCTGTGCTTGGCCAGGTGCATCCATCTTTCACACTTCATCCTCTAAATAGTTTCCAATCCAAGCTTAGGCCCCAAGTTATGTCAGTCTTGTTGAATCCATTAGATTGGGTGAGTAGCACAAAAGGGTCGTGTCAAAATACACATATAGCAAAGCTTAAATAAAAATTATGTTGGTAACACTCTTTATTTGTAGATAAATATTGCCACTTAGAATTACTTGAGCAAAGGTGTCCAAAGATGTGGCCAAGTGTCCAATACATAATATATGAGACTTTGGACACGGGATTTCTTTATGAGAGTGAAGTGTCCTTATCCATATGACGAAAGTGATAGTGTAGCATGTGGGTACTGACAAAAGATAAATATTGTTGTATGTAATTGCTTAAAAGGATAGTTGAGATTGATAGGTTAAGTTGCCCTGAGATCTCAACCAAATACCCGGCCCCTCTCTACCCACGCTTATGCATCATCGTCGATCTAGAATTCAGCCCAAGTCTGGTCTGACATTAAAAAGTTTACATGCTAGGAGGCCTAGTGTTCAGGTTCATTAGAAAAATTTTGATCAGTAAAACAAGAATACTCTTGTATAATGTGGTTAAAGAATTCATAAGATAAATGAATATAAGTAATAATCAAAACTGGTTTCAACTGTGTATTTGATAAAGAGACAGAACAAAAAGTGAGCTCAATATGATTAAATGTAAATGGATTACCTTTCTTCCATCTTGACCCGTATACCAGTTCCCAGTAGAATTTCCACCTGCGGAAACTCGCCTTTTGCCAGCATTTTTGGGGATGCTGGTACAGCTTTTGGGGTTCACCCAACTAGCAGAAACTTGTTACAGCTCTTTCATATTTGACTGCTTCTGATTCTTTCTCCCCCTTCTCGAGCTTCCTTCAGGGACCTGGTCAGCAGAAGTAGGATTTCTTTGGCCAAATTGACACATGAAATAAATTTGTGCATATTCCTATCACAATTTATCTTAAGTTTGTTGAAATTTAACTACAAAATTTGAACAGGTGTGAGATGATTTACATGTAATCTATGTCAACAGCATCGGACTGAATGTTTCCTCTGTTATTCACATCATCTAAAGGGAAGAAATCCGGTAAGCGCTGGCGTACTAATCTCTGGATCCTCGGATCATCATGGTAAAAGTACTTATAAGCAGGAAGAATTGGATTGGGCCGGTTCCCATGCAGCTCAACATTTTCGCTTATGCTACTTTTCTGATAGCAACCTTTGGAGTTAATAACACATATATCGTCCTCCTTGCTTTGATCTACATTGTTATCTTTCGCAGAACTGAAGTACTCTTCACAGAACTCATCTAGAGCTGGCGTTGGTATATTGAAGCTCGTTTTTGGAATGAAATCTTTCCATAAATCCTAGATGATGGACAGTGTTTGCATTCTATTACAACATATGCATACAGAGTACCTGATTAATATTTTGTGCTTTAAGCTTCCCCACAACAAGATGCTCTAGAACCATTTTTTTCTTGGTCATTTGCATCATCCTTATAACCATTGGTTAGTTAGAGAGACACAGCCAGAATAGGCAGGCAAGAATGCAGGGGATGAAGAGAACGAACCTTGATACCTGGAGTATGACAGAAGAAAGCCTCAGGAGACTGAGAATGATAATGCCCGCCATGGCCTACAGCTCCATAAGGCGATCTTATCGTCAAACCTGAAAAGCACATTTGAAATATCACCATGAGAATATAAAAAACCAACCAAAATGTTGTAGACAGAAGTTGAACCTCCACAATTGAATTGATTCCCACTACGATATCTGAATTTGGCGGCTTCATTGACAATCTATAGCAACAACAACAAAAAAAAAAAAAAAAAAAAAGAAGAAAAGACTTCAGGTAAAAGAAGTTGTAGAACTACTTTGTAAGTATTTAAGTGCAGACAATAAGCTTGCCTGATCGAAAGCAGGAAAAATATAATCTGCAAACTGAATCTCTGCAATAGCTCGGTTCCCCTGTCTCATTAAGTAAACCCAATAGTCTAAATCAGTGTAAAGGAAAAAAGTGAAAATGCAATTATAAGTAGAAAGATGAAACACACCATTGCTGCTAGACCAATACCAAATCCAACCAAACCCTGCAAATCATAAAACTTGAGTTTAAAATTTCTTACATGAAATTCATATGCAATGTCTATGGGATCGAGATCAACAGAGGGAAGCGCCGACTTCCAGAGTGTTCGCTACTGTTAATCAATTCTATGTACATACTGACAGTTAATGTAGTTATAAAGAGTACCTAGCAAATCAGCTCCATACTCTAGAAGTGATGTAAAAATGAAATGCATAAACTACCAAAATTAATAGATAAGCAAGGCACCTGTTCGCATAGAGGGGTATTAAAAACCCTTTGTTTGCCAAATCGATCAGCCAATCCTGTAGTGCACCGGAAAACTCCTCCAAATTTCACATCCTCTCCAAATACATATGCAATGCAAGTAAAAGCTAAATATGAAAGGGGAAATGGGAGTCTTTAACTTCATGTTCGATGCCATAACTATCAAAGTCAGTACCTAAACATTGTTAAAACAAGATATGTTTTCTTAAGCAGAAATAAAACATCTGATTCATGTAAGCAGAAAGGCTTCTCATCCTTGGCTGGAAAAACAAGTGGCCATGAAAAAGGGATTAAAAGAAATGAGAGCAGGTCCTAGACTCATGGAAACACTTTTTTCTTCTATATTTTACATCTGAGTTCCATCGAACAATATGCTATTGCTAGAGCATGGAAGGATTGAAATTTAGATCAAAACAGTATGTGAGGATGATATGAACTGACTAAACAAGAATTATCGACTTATCTGAATCTTTATTTCGATATGTGTTAGCGAATTAATGTATTATACTAAACGATGTACTGAAATAGATCAATGTCACACACAATGGTAGTAGTACATCTCATGTTACACCATGTTAATTTAACTTGACTATTATGTGTTTTATAGAGTGGGATCATCTGATCTATAACATGTTTTTCATTTTTCAACATTTTTATTAATATAAAGGTTCATCGCTCCTTAAACCGCTCGCTTACATTCTGCGAAAATAAAATAAAAAAATCTAGAGCAAATAATAGTACTTTGCACAACCCAACAACCTTCAAGATTAGTTCCTATTTCCCTCAACTCATTAAGTCTATTTTGAGACTTTAATAAGTGGTTGTGTTGTTGCTATGGTGGTACAGGTTGGTGAATGACAGGATGTGAGGTGGGAAACATGCAGTAAATGCACATTCAGTTCCCATCTCTGAAATTGATTCTTCAAAGCGTGAACGGTCATCGTTATGGCGAAACTACTATATTTGATTCTTCTTCAAACTTGGACCTTCCTCTATCCAGACTAAGAGTACAAAAATTTGCCATATTTAACTAATGCAAGTTTAAGAAGGACCCCATGATGGAGCCACAAATCTAAAAACCCATCTCCATGCTTTTATGTTTCATTTTAAGAAGGCCCCAACCCATGTTTGGGGCCAGAAAAGATTTAAAAAAAAAAACAAAAAAACAAAAGCAATCTCCATGCTTTGATGTTCATTCAAGATCTTTTTATGCTTTTATGTTCATGCCAAAGCTTATTTGAGTCATTTTATACTCGACTAGACCCGAGTTGAATCATCGGTACAATCTCAAGATAGACAATCAAACACTTGAAGATAAGCCAATATGTTTAATCTCTACAAGTTGAATGACAGGATATGCATTTGGTTCCTGTCTTCTGAAATGAATCTTCAAAGCTTGAATTGTCATCAGGGTGCTCTACTATATTTTCTGTCTTCTTCAAACTTAGACCTTCTACTAACCAGACTAAGTGTGCGCATTTTCCAAATTTAACTTGACCTTCTATTAATAAGCACTTTTGTTGTAGTGTGATTTCATTAATCCATCATTCAAAATATATACTCTCATAATAAATAATGAAAACTAACTTGAATTTCATAAAATTGTATACCTTTTGTCCATGTTTAGGGCTGGGGTCTGTGGCCATTGTTGTTGTTGATGTAGCTGAAAATTTGATTGACAACCACTGCAATCTCATCAGCTGATCCAAATTGACACCCATCTTCTATCTGCCAATGCCACCCAACAACAACTTAAAATTGTTAATGAATGTGCAATACCAATATATTGAATAAAGGGAATTGGGTGTACCAAAATTACTAATTACGTACCTTGAGATTAAAAGAGTAGAGTAGAGAGTTGATATCAAAGGAATTAACATTAACGTGTAAGACGGTTAATCCAATTCCTTCAAAGGCTGCAATAACTCTCAGAAGTTGCCCTTGCCTTCTTGGACATACAATCTTGAGATTGCAACAGTTGCTCCAATTCCTTGACAAAATCTATGGCCCCGCCGATAATTGAAGCTTGGTCTCCCTAATCAATCAATGTCCAACACTTGCATAAAATTAAAATACCATACATTACAAATATTGAACACAAGGAAAATGATTTAATTCATAAGAAGTAAAATAGACAGTTCACCTTGTGAACAAAGGCAGTAGGCATGAGAGATCTAAGGGCATTGAGGTGGTCATTCATTTGTTTTCTCCGATTTCGTTCCACAGTAATGTGTGTCATTCTTTGGCTCTCCATCTGCTCCTTGTTCTTCTTGCTAGCTCTCACCGTTATCGTCTCCGTTGTTGTTCGTTCTCTCTTCTTCCTAATTTTATCTTCCTTAGGAGGCCAAATTGTATTATTGCGCATTTGAGGTAAGAGTTGTTCTTCTGCTGCAGAGCCTGAACCATTCAAAGTGTTATAATAATCTTCATATAATGGTGTTTGCATCCTCTTCAGCTCCAGGGCCTGCAATTTTAATATTTGGAAAGCAACAATCAAAGAACTGAAATTAGAAAATGACTCCCGATCATTTTCGCATGTCATGAAAAAAGATTGATAATCGTAAAAGTGATACCTTCTCATCAATGAAGGCTCTAATTTTCAACTCTGTAACTTCATCATCATCTTCAGACACTGATTGCCCACAGGGAAAGGTGAAGTCTTTTTCATCCTTCCTGGATGTTCTACAGGAACCACCAGCCCCATCAACTATATGGTCAGCTTCGAAGTTCATTCATCGTCGTTCAGGTTCTGGACTTTCATCAAACTTGCACTGCCAGTCAGAGGGCTCACACATAGGATTGAAACTCTAAATTCAAGTAAACAAATTCCCAGGTAGTTAGCAACTAAACCTCATTTCTCAACCTAAAGACTACCATGTCAATGATGGAAACACAATTTGCTGAATACCTTGTTAAAATCATTAGACATTAAGCCAGAATTGAACTTTACTGATGCACGAAATCTTGAGAATTGAGAATTGCAAGGTTGACTGCATCAAAATTATGAAAAATTAATATTCAGCTCAAATTACCCCTAGCAATTCAGATGCAGCTGACCTCAACAATGAAGGGATCAGGTAACAGCAGTGATATGCATTTTGCATGCATGATGTTATAATGTCTAGAATTGACATTTTATCTCAAAGAGACTAGAGTCCCAGTGAAAAAACTTTAAGAACATAATAATTTCAACATACACATTTCAGATTTACGGTAAGCATGCAGAAGGAGCAACATACACATTTCTAAATAATGAGAAAAGATTTGATATCACCGCTCACATCTGTACAAGTAGTCACTTAATACCATCTATATTGAGAAGCTTGCACTAGTTGATCTTATTTCGTTCCAAAACCAGGATAGTGTGTTTTAGTTAGATTTTAGTTGGCTTCTTTGATGGTTGAAACAAGATACATGTTACCAAAATCAAAGAAGTAATTCTATTCAGCATCAGCTTCATCTACAAAGAACACAGTTTGGTACAATTGACCAGTTGACCTTGGGAAACCTATTTAAAACTGTTTTTCATGTGACATAGATCTCTATAAGATTGAAAAGCTGAAAGAAATTTCTCTGAAGAGCCATTGCTAGGCTGTGTCACCCAAATTCGACCTGACAGATCATGCACTACTAGAAGCTTTCATTGACTTGATATCAAGCTTATTGCAACTAGAATTTTGTTCATCATGATTAATATGGAAGCATAATCAAGTTCTTGAAATTTTCAGATTTCCTCACCACCATACACATTTTCAGTGATTAATATAGAAGGATTATTGTGAGTGGCAGAGGAGTGGTGTGTATGAGGAACATCAGTGTCTAAATTTTTTTATGAGTGCAAAGCGTAATCTCTCATGTGCTCAAAGTTTTGTTTATAGTGGACTAGTCTCTCCCATTGATGCAGCATAGTGTGTGAATTTGCAACACTGTGAATATATATTTTAGATAAACAACATAATGCAATTATTTCATCATTCGACGAAATAAGTAAATTATATGCAAAATGTTTTGACTTGTTTAATCTCATAAAAGACAAAACCCCAAATTAATATGTATTCATGCTATTGTACATTAAAACACAAAACCATGGCTCTGTTCACTTATTTATCAATGGTTACTAGCTTATCAAATATGTAAGGAAAACGTTAATGGAGTCAACAAGAAGAAAATAGATATCCACATTCAAAACTTGAACAATTTTCAAAATCCTTTCGGGACCTCTTAAAAACACAAAACCCACTCGGTTGCTATCAAAGGTATTTTGGTTTTGTCAAAACAAGTAGGAGATCTGAACCATGCCCAAAATTAGACAAAAATCAAAAGTGGACAGGATGAACTGCAGAAAAGTATCAGTTTTGGAGACATTGGAATTGCAATTTTGAAAGCAGAAAAGTATCAGTTTTGAATGAATGGACAATAAAGAAACGGAACACACCTTCACTTCTGATTTTCGAAGATTTTCCCTGGAGATGAAAGCTCCCTCAAGGTATCATTTCCACAGATGGATATCCTGTAGTCTGCTCCGTCAATCCTGAACATTTCCCTCAAATTTCTGCAACAACAACAGCGTAAGTAAGATGGTGATGTTGCAAGTGCAACTATTGTAAAACAACAAAACAAAAATCTGGTGAAAATCTAATGAATCAATGACAGACACACATAATCTAATGAATCTGGTGAAAATCTAATGAATCAATGACAGACACGCTTCAATGGCGATTTCGAGTGGAGAAGCCAAATTGGTAGAGAATAAGAGATGGTGAGAGGAAGAGATGGGGAGAGGAAACCCTAACTTTTCAACTTTGCAAATGGGGAGAGGAACAGATGGAGATGCAGCCGCTGTGGTCACGGTCTTCTTCTTCAATGCGGAGGTTTTGAAGCCTTTCACACTGAAATCGAACGACGGCTTCGAAGGAGAGTCGCGGGAGAGATGAGAGGTTTCGAGAGGGAGTGGAGAAGCCAGAAGGTTCACAGTCGACAGTCGTTTTCGTTGCTGATGATCTCTTCTTCATCTTCGTTTCGCTCTGGGGAAGGAAGTGGTGGTGGTGTTTAGAAGTGGAGACGACTAAACTCCATTATTGCACATGAGAGAAGTGACAAACACACTATTGGGTGATGTAGGAGAGGCGAGCAAGAGGAGAGAAAAAGGCCTGAGTGGAAAAAATTTGGGGGGCGCTAAAAGCCCGCCGTTCATTTAGATAGCGTTTTTCATTTTGAAAGTCCATTACAAATTGATTTTTCACAGCATAATTGTGAAAAACGCTATTGGGAAGTGCTATTAAAGAGCATTTGTGATTAGTAGTATATCGTAAACTTGGATACATACATTGGACTACAGTTCAAAGATAAAGTTCAAGCAGAGAAGAAATGTACTTATAGTGATCTCACATACATGGATGGCCAATTCTATGCTATATCTAGCAATGGTAGAATCATAGTACTGTGTGATGTTGGTGGTGGTGCTTCTCCAACTCTGAGAGCAAAATAAATCAGTTCACCTGAATCAGTTGGCGAGGGTACACATTACCTAGTAGAATTATGTGGAGAGCTGTTGTTAATTTACAACAGAAAGCCTGGTTTCTATGAGATTTAACACGAGACATTGGAGAAAACATCATGATCATAGGCTTCAACATCACCCCTTTTAATTGCCCTGATCATTAAACCTTACATCCCAACAACAGCCACATAAAATCAGGGGTCCCTACTAGATTAAGCATGCGGTTCCAAGAAGAAAATCAAGACAATTCAAAATCAAGACAATGATGCAAGAGAAGAAAATCAGGGGCCCCTGCTAGATTGAGTAATTCAAAAGAACACGGGCTAAAATCAAGACAATTCAAAATGCAAGGGAAGAAATGAGGCATGTGGGTATTGATAAGCACCCAAAACATCAATTTATACATTCCTAAATATACAATTGTTAAGTTCAATTATCCAATAAAAATATCTCATTACGTGTATTTTGTGCAATTTGTAGGAATTCAAACACAAATCTCAAATCATGCATAAAGTGGCAAAATAAAGCTAAATTCAACAACTAGAAGGCCCAATGAGAATTCAAATGCATTCATAAAGACTAAAAAATTCCAATCCCAAAACCCATGAAGTCCTCACAAAGCATCAACAACTATGGATATCGAGGAAATTGATGGAGTTTTTATTAACCTAAATTAATAAGCTAATAAACCCTACTTGTAATATCGCAAGTGCACGGCTGTCTAACTGGTAGACAGTGGCAAATACGAGTCGATCCCACGAGGACTGACGAGACAGTCGAAATCTAAGACTTATTTGAACTAATTTAGAGTTAGGGGTTACAGCAGATGAAAATTACTAAATTAAGAAAATGAAATTGACAACTAAAATTAAACTGATAAGATGATAGAGAGAGGACCAAGACATCGAATCCACCACAGGTTCTTCAAGATTTGTGTAATCCAAATTATTGTTTTCAAGAATTAACATGACTAACCTAAAGATTAATCTAAGGTCGCAACTGATTTCAGCAAAGGTATAAACCCCTAGCATTGCGTGTCTTCTTACGGCACACACAATCACAGGTTTATTTTAACTAATTCTAAATCCCTAGCATTGCATGTCTTTTTACGGCACACACAATCACAGATTCAGATTAATTGATTTAAAGCAAGCTTTGAATATCAATAAAGGGTACTTCTAACTACCGACTAGTCTAGATAATTAATCCGGATATAATCGGTGAAAGCAAATTATTGAAACTCAAAAATCAATTGTGTTTACGTTCAAGTATATATAGAAAACAATAAATTCAAATACAAAAAACTCTAGGAAACCCTGTGGTTTCATATTCGCCTCTACGCGGGGTCTTGAAGATCATGGTGGATGGCGTCACAGCACTGGTGTAGATGGATTTCGTCTCAGCACGAACACGAATCCCGAGAAAAGACTGTTGATGGACTGTGGTGGCTCAGAGCAAACATCAGGGTGCCAATAGCGGAATTGTTTGAAAAACAGTTGTTTACCGCCAAAAATCACGCGTTCCTCTGGTCTTCGTCTCCAACGAGTCGCGCTCCTCGCGAGCTCTTTCTTCCTCCGAATAGCTCTGGTACCTGCAACAGAGAGAGAGATATGGAAGAACAGAGAGAGAGACGCGAAATAAAACAAACAAAGAGGGAGAGAAATAGGGGCAGTGCTCCCTGTTTCTGCTCCTATAGCAATGGTGGTGCATGGTCTGGTTGTGATGAAGGAGCGAAAAGAGAGAGGTGGAGGAGGAAGAGACCATGGAGAATAGAGGAACAGAGATGATGGTGGTGTGTGTGGGTTGTTAGTCGGCTGCGAAAGAGGAAAACAGGGACGTCCTCCCTGTTTCTTCTCTGTTTTGTGCGCGAGGTGGTGATGGTGGGGGCGTCTGATGGTGGTGCTCGGCGGTGTGGATGTTGGACTGTGGCGAGGTGAAGAGAGAGACACAAAAACAGGGGAAGAAGAGAGGAACAGGGGGTCGTGGGCGGTGTTGTTACGGTGGTTTGCGACAGGGACAGGGGCGGTGGTTGTGCGTGGTTGTGTTGACGCAGGAGTTGATGATGTCTATGATGGACAGGGTGTGGCGTCTCCCTAGTGAGCGAGGAAGAGCGAGTGAGGGAGGAAGGCGAGGATTATCGGCAGGGTGGCTGGAAAAGAGAATAGGAAAACACACGTCGGAAAAAAAAGAGGGCAAGAGAAGAGAAGAAAAAAAACCTAAATAGGGTTCTCCTATTTCCTTGTTAGGTTGGGCTTGGGTTTTTAGGTTAGCTTTTTGGGCTTGAGCTTAGGTTAAATTAGGTGGACCTAGGTTTATTTGGGTTAGGTTTAGATATGTGACACTCTACTTTGTGCCACCACTAGAATCAACCAATTTATTATTCCTTAAATTGTCGCCTTAATGCGATTTCTTCGTTTACGCTCAAATTCCTACAAAGACATGAAAACGAAATAATTAGAATAAAAGATAATAATCGAAACACTAACATATATAAATTAAGGGCTATATTATGTAATAATTACGTGTATTTTGTGCAATTTGTAGGAATTCAAACACAAATCTCAAATCATGCATAAAGTGGCACAATAAGGCTAAATTCAACAACTAAAAGGCCCAATGAGAATTCAAATGCATTCATAAGGACTAAAAAATTTCAATCCCAAAACCCATGAAGTCCCCACAAAGCAACAACTATGGATATCGAGGAAATCAACATGAAGATTTGAACGTACACATGGCCAACTTTATCATAAAAAAATTTCTACAAGACATGTTTCCTTATTCAACTCCAACATCTTTCCTTGTTTCACTCAACTATGTTTCCTTGTTTCATTCAACCATGTTTCCTTGTTTCACTCAACCATGTTTCACTTAAACCCCATACACAGAGTTCATAAAAGGTTAGTTTTTCTTAAAGAGTTTTTTTTGTTGCAATTCTTGGCTTTAGATTTTTGCTTGGTAGAGAAGTGCATGTACTACTTTCCAACATTTTATTTTTTCCATTGAAGAAGTAAGTTCTATCTTTGTCTTTTTTTCTCAATTGTTTCTCTTTCTCCTTTAACTTTTAGTTTATTCTCTCTATTCATGGAGAGCTAATATCCCCTCTCAAGGGGAAGAGATTGAGCCCCATGAAGATATAATGATAGTTAGATTGTGTTTCCTTCAGGAAGTATAGTAGAACAATGAATTGTAATAGAAGTACTTCGAAAGAAGGCTTCATTTGTTAAATGGATAATGATTTTGATTCGAAAGAATAAATTATTTCGATATCTTTTAGGATTTTTTCGATGAAAAACATAATCAAAGTCCAATGATGTTTTAGAAATAAAACAATGGATTTGGTTAAAGTTTGAGGAAAATGAAAAGACTTTTACTTCTTTAATCCCACAACTCAAGTCGTGTAGGTTGAAAAACCATGTAATTTGAGTATTTTGGGAGAAAATGAAATTACATTTTATAATCATTATGTTGGAATGAGATGATTTCCGTACCCTTGAAATTTCTTTATATTCATTTTTGTTACAAGTTATTATTTTGTTTTGGAATCATATCATCTTTCAACATCTCATCATAATTATTTTGTTATTTTCTCTATTCTTTAAATTGACATTCAAATATCGTTTTCTAATTCAAGTGAAGTAGTCGATAACCCCTACTTCCACTATGCATTATTGAAGTGTATTGTAGGTTGAAGGAAAAAAATAAACAAAAAGATAAATATTTCTTTGATTGATGTCGAAAATCATGCAACGACATTAATGTCGGTTTTTTCTATCAATTAAATGGCGTTGTTGCACATCATTTGGTGAGTGAAGACATTCTTGAAGATACAACTTTGGAGACAATAGAAAAGATTTTTAATTTCTTTAATTTTTTTTTCCCTTTTCTTTAATTTTTTTTCTCATCTTTGTTTTTTGTATAATTTTCAGCATATAACGAAAATAACACAGCATCAGACAGCTCAAACAATGTTCGTTTAACGTGAAAATTTTACAGCAAATTCTGTGACACTCCCTTGTGTTTCTATTATTTTTTTCAGATTGAGGTCGGTTGCCTCTTGAACAAATTCGTTTGGAAAAGTGGGTGATAAAGCTGCGAAAATGCCTAAAACTTGCTAGAAGACCTTTTTTTATTTTTTATTTGTAGTTTCTACTGAGAAGAGAGTTTATTCTTTAATAATTTTTTTAATATGCCTCAAATGGTCGAATGCAACTTGTAATAGTTAGGCATTATTTTAGCATTAGGTTGATTGTTATTTTAGGTTAGAGTTAATTCACTTTCAAAAAAAAAAAATTTGACTTCTTGACCAAGACATTAAACACATTTGCATTTGTAATTGTTTGATTGAGTTTTATGTATTTAGATAGCAATTGAAGTCAAAAATAAAATTAAAAAAATGTTCTTTGAAAAGGGCTAATTTTTTTTTATAGTGGACAACCAGTGGCGTTGTGGGGGAAAGAGAAATTGCTTGTACCTAGGAGGAGTAACTTTCAAATAACACTTCCCTCTACCCCCACGGTGGAGATCTTGTGTATGAGCTCACAAGTTAGTAAGTTTTTCTTTCGGACACATTGTTTTAGTGGCTTGGGTGTTGAGTGAAAATCGATTAGACATTGCTTGGTGTTTATTTATGTTTATGCATCTTAATGAACTGTGTGTTTGCTTACGTTAATGAACTACTATAAACAGAGAGGACTGACCTAACCTTGTTTTTGAAATTGGTGGGATTTCATTACCCACCTTATCACTCTAGCTGTGTGAAACCAAGGCACATAATAAAATCAACTAAGGTTAGAGCCAACTAGAACAGTGTTTATAGGACAACTAAGACCAAGGTTAATCTTGAATTTTTGGGTTGACCAAAGCTAAACATGACGTTGGGTTTAATCATTCAATGAACTCTAGGTGGCCGCTGCCACATGGGTAACTCACCCGGTACGCTGAGTCACTAGTAAGCTGCGGACAGGAGAAAGACGTGGTGCAACTAACAGTTTTGGTTAGGAACACACACCCTAAGTACGTATTTGACACGCATCATTCTCATATCAATCGGTTTACATAGCGGTAGCACAGGTACAGTTCTTAATTAGACCACATGATCTCCTGTCACTTGTGCAATAATTCGGATTCTTGTAAGTTTAATTCTGACCTCCTGATTTTGGACTTTATACTGTTGGATACAAGATTTTAGGATCATTCGTTAGCACCCTATCTAATCAGGCAATAATAGATAACAACATGACGCCCGCTAGTTTCAATCAATCTTGTCCCTCACAGATTAACAAGATAAAATCCCATTAAAACGTTGTTTCTTAATATTTGGCATTTGTGTGGTTCAGAAGTAATTGTTGCTTTTCTATGTCTTCTTAGCAATCGTCTAGGGATACTCGATCATTTGTTTTGTCACTGTTATCTTTCCATCTCATTTTTTTCCTTTTATGAACGTTTTGGAACGACCCAGCGAACGCTTGGTTTGTACCCAAATTTTTTCTAGCCACCCTAATCCACTTTTTGCCTCTTCACCACACTCATCTCCACCTACCTCCCCTCACTCTCAAATCAACATTGAAATGGCAGAACGACCAATTTGGGAATACAATGTTCCCCTTACTGCTAATGTGCACAAATGCAGTGAGTTGCCCCCTATCACGACAACTAAATTTGAGATCTGACCAACTATTATTAATATGTTACCAAAGCTTCATGGGCACGATCGAGAAAGCCCATATGTATATCTTGGAAAGTTTCTTGAAGTTTGTAGTACTTTTAAGAACCAAAATATAGATGAGGAAAATGTTAGACTTCGTTTGTTTCCTTTCTCTCTTGAGGATTGGGCCACCTCGTGGCTAAATTCCCTCCCTGCAAATTCCATCCAATTATGATAGGATTTAGTTAGAAAGATTCTAGCAAAGTACCTCCCCATGAGAAATACCCTAGAAATTAGAAGAGAATTTGAGGAGTTTACTCTAACACATGATGAACTTTTTTTGTGAAGCATGAGACCGCTTTCAAGATTTACTCATCAAGCGCCCCCATCGTGGCTTTGAAAAACGAGTGCTAGTGCAGAGTTTCTATAATTGATTGATTGTCGAATCTAGAAATATGATCGAATCCATACACCAAGGGAAATTCGTGCGTAAATTTGGTACTAATGCTTATACCTTTCTAAGTGAACTAGCTGATGATTCTCGACAATGGACTGCCCATAGAGAGTTGAAACCTAATTCTTCTAGAAAAATCACGTCTATTTGTACCAAAGGAAGATTCCGAACCAGACATCAAAACCTTCCACAAGGACTTTGCTAAGGAAATTAAATCTATTGTGACGAAGTCTGGCTCTGAAGCCAAATAGCAAACTTCTAAGCCTTGTGCCTTTTGCCTCAAAGGAGATCATATAGATTCTGATTGTCCTTTAACTTCAGGTGGCAATGAACCTCCAGAGGAGGTGTGTGTATGTAACAGTGAACGTAAATCAAACACATTCAGTCAAACATACACATTTGCAAATCGGCATCACTTTGACCTTTCCTATGATGGTGATTTTTATGAGCAACCAACCAAAAGTTGAGAGAATCCTTCTAGGTTTCAACACCCTAGGCAACCTAGTGAACAAGCCCACAACTCACGCACCTATCCTAGACAGGTTCAACATGGACCTCAAACTAACCAGCGACAACAAAATCAATATCCACCATAGGGTGGACCTTTTTCATACTAGCAAAATCAGCCTGTGAACCTTTCTATGGTACATGTCCCTCATAATTCTTATGGTCAACCTCAACTTAGCAACTCCCGGGACTTGGTACCTCAAACTCAATATGTTGCTCCTTTACCACCTCCAAAACCATCATTGGTGGATATGATGCACCAATTAATGGCAACCAATGCTACTACTTCCCAAGCTATCCACCAGCTTCAACAACACTTGCAACATTTGATTGTGGGAAGGGAAAAAGGAACATTCCCCAGTCAACCCATCCCTAATCCAAAAAGTGCTCCCCAAGCCCATGTTAATGAAATTGGAAATAGTGTTGATTCACGTGGATAAGTTAAAGTTCTCACCACCCTTCGTTATGGCCGAGCAATTGATAATGACATAGAACAACCCAAGACAACTGATGTGATTTCCAAATAGAGTGTTCCTAAACCAATTGAAAATGCTAAAGGCTCTTCTCAAACTAGTCTAAACTCACCCTCTCAGCTTCCTATAGAGCCAAGAAAGTATATACCTAAGGCACCATTTCCAAAGCCCTTTTAAGTAACAAAAAAGAGAAGTAGTTTCAAGAAATATTAGAGATTTTTAAAGGAGTACACATGAACATCCCTCTTTTGTCTGTTATCCAACAAGTACCAATCTATGCAAAAAATAATTCATGGACATGTGTACTAAAAAGATAGAAATGAAGGTACCTAAAACTGCATGCCTTGCAAGCGATGTCACATCACTTATTCAACAACTGGAGTAGTTAAGTACGGGGATCCAGGAACCCCTATTGTAACATGTTCATTACCTATTGTAACATGTTCATTGGGAAAGACTTTGAAAGTCGTGCCTTGATCCACTTAAGAGGGAGTGTGGATCTCTTACCTTATCATGTATATTTAGAACTTGGGTTGAAGAAGATGCAACCAACAAAGATAGTTCTTAAGCTAGCAGATGAGTCAAAATGATACCCTAGAGAAGTAGTTATGGATGTGATTGTCCAAGTTATAGATATCTATTATCTAGTTGATTTCATCATGCTAGACACTAGCCCGAGTCCAAATAATCAAATTCCTGTCATCTTAGGGCGACCCTTCTTAGCAACTGCGGAGGCCAACATCAATTGTAGAAGTAGTAGCATGTCTGTTTCCTTTAGGAACCTTAAAGCTGAATTGAATATTTTTAAGGCCTTGTAAAGGAGATATTTTTTTTTTTTTTAAATTTGGGTCGTTGACCATTTTTATTTATTTATTAATCCATGCCCGAAGGCTACATGTCTGACCCTATAGGGTTAACCATACCAGGCCCGAAGGCTACAATATTATTGCCACTTAAAATCCCCGTCGCCTCCATCTCGCAGAGAGACTTGCTTTCGCTCTGGTCCATCACCTCCACCTTGCATGAAGACTCGCTTTCGCTTCGCTCCGGTCTAGTCCATCTAAGTAGTTGCATTCAATACCCGAAGGCTTATCAACGGCGGAGCAAATGTGCTCGTAATAATCGGGCGAAAACTCACAAAATCCTAATTGGTGAGTCTCGAACCTGCGACCTCTCACAAGGAGAGTGGATGTCCGACCAACTGAGCTACAATTGGTGGACAATGAGAGATGGTCTCGATATGATTGAGGAAGAAGAATAAGAAGTGTGTATGTATTTTGAGTCTATGACTCAATCGTCACCAGATGATGTATTGATTCATTGTCTTTCACACTTTGGTATGAACCTAGATATGGGCGAGGCTAATAAAGAGTCAACAGTATGTTGGATAATGTGCCCATAATGCATATCCCAAATCTGAGCCATTATCATTTTATCAATATGAGGAAGAGTTGTATTTCTCATCTTCCTTCATAGAAACAATCACAAGAGAGTGACTCATTCACAAGCACTCAGAAATAACTAGAACTTAAGCCTTTTCCAAATGAATTGCAAACGTATTTACAAAAAAACCATCTCAATTCATACATTTCTCGGTCCTGAGGAGAGTTATCCAGTGATTATTGCCTCAAATCTCACTGAGGAACATAGTGACAAGTTGTTGGAAGTCCTTAAAGCTCACAAGTCAGTCGTTGTTTGGAATATTCATGACATTAAGGGTGTTGACCCTATTGTCAGTGAGCATCATATTTATTTAGAAGATGAAACCAAAACCTCCAGAGAGCCCCAGCGACGACTAAATCCCATTTTGAAAGATGTCATAAATGAAGAAGTGTTGAAACTCCTGGATGCAAACATCATCTATGCTATTATGATAGCCAATGGTTAGCCCAATCCATGTGGTTCCTAAGAAGTCAGGAATTACAATCTTCAAAAATGAAAACAATGAACTTTGTGCCACAAAGAGTGAAAAAGGGATGGAGAGTATGCATTGATTATCGTAAGCTGAATTTTAATACTCGAAAGGATTACTTTCCCCTTTCCTTTATTGATCAGATGCTTGAGAGGCTAACGGGTCATCCTTACTATTGTTTTTTGGATGGATATTCTGGATACAATCAAATCCCTATTGCACAGAAAGATCAAGAAAAAACCACATTCACTTGCCCTTTTGGTACCTACGGTTATCGTCGCATGCCTTTTGGGCTATGCAACGCACCCGCGACATTTCAAAGATGCATGTCTAGCATATTTAGTGATATGGTGGAAAACTTTCCTGAGATCTTTATGGATGATTTTTCAGTATTCGGCTCATTTTTTACCAATGCCTACATCACCTCTCTATTGTCTTAGAGCGTTGCGAAGAAAAATGTCTTATTCTAAATTGGGAAAAGTGTCACTTCATGGTGAAGAAGAGCATTGTTCTTGGCACGTTGCCTCTCCAAAATGCATTGAAGTGGACAAAGCTAAGATTGATGTCATTTCATCTCTTCCAATTCCAAAATTTGTTAAAGATGTGCAATCTTTCTTAAAACATGCTGGATTTTATCGCCGCTTCATTAAAGATTTCTCAAAGATTGCATGCCCTTTGAGCAGTCTCATAGCCAAGGATGTTCCCTTTTCTTTTTGACAACAAGTGCATAACTACGTTTCTGCATCTTAAATCTAAACTAGTCTCAGTTTCTATCATCCGAGCTCCTGCGTTCAGATTATGTGTGAAGCCTCTGACTACTCTATAGGTGCAGTTTTGGGTCAGAAAGTTAACAAACTTCCTCATGTCATCTACTATGCTAGCAAAACTCTGAATGAGGCTCGACTCAATTACTCGACCATGGAGAAAGAGATGTTAGCCATTGTTTATGCATTAGATAAATTTTGTTCCTATCTCATTGGAGCTAAAGTCATTGTGTACATTGAGCATGAAGTCCTTAGATACCTTTTCAATAAGAAGGACACCAAACATCGTCTGGTCCGATATGTCCTTTTGCTTCAAGAATTTGACCTTGAAATACGAGATAAGTCAGGTACAGAAATTGTGATCGTCAACCACTTGTCTAGGCTAACATCACAGTCATCTACTAGTATCTTGCCCATTCAAGAGAACTTCCCAAATGAACAACTTCTCTTGGTAGAGCAAGAGCTTCCTTGTCAATTTTTTAGCAACTAAGGAGCTCCCTTCACACTGGTCTAAGCTAGATCGTAACAAGTTTTTGTCTAGGGTCAAGTATTATTCTTGGGATGAGCCATATTTGTACAAATATTGCTTGACCAACTTATCAGAAGATGTGTTCCAGAAGTTGAACAGTTGAGCATTCTTTCCTTTTGTCATGATCAAGCTTGTGGTGGGCATTTCAGTTCTAAGAAAACCGCGGAGAATGTTCTCCAGTCAGGTTTTTATTGGCTTACCCTTTTTGAGATGCCCATGAGTATTGTAAAGCCTGTCTTCGATGTCAACAACTTGGGTGGATAACTCGTCGAGACATGATGCCTCTGAATCCTATTCTAGTGGTTGAAGTTTTTGATATTTGGGGCATCGATTTTATGGGACCGTTTCCATCCTCCCATGGGTATCAATACATCCTTCTTGCAGTGGATTACGTTTCTAAATTAATAGAGACCATCGCCACTAAGTCCATTGATCACAAAATTGTTGTTTCATTCATAAGGAAGTTTATCTTTAGTAGATTTGGCACCCCCAAGGGTTAGGGTGGGCATTTAGGACCGAAAACCCGGACCGATCAGGTCGGTTCGGATCGGTTTTAATTAATTAAAAAGATTTCGGTTGTAAAAGCCCGGCCCAGCCCGAAGTTTCTAGTTCGGTCGGGCCTCGGTTTTCATTTCTGAAGCCCGTCGGGTAACCGGCCCAGCCCGACTCCTCGACTCCCTCCACGTGTGCCTTTATTCTCCTCTTCCTGCTTTTCTTCTTTTGCCTTTTCTTCTTCTTTTCTTCTTTTCTATTTCTTCTTTTCTTCTTTATTATCTTCTTCTTGCTTTCCTTCTTTTCTTCTTTTCTTCTTTAAACCAAGGGGCAGAGAGCAGGGCGAGAGCAGAGAGAAAGTAGACGTCTGCGGTATTTGGCGGTCTGATGATGCGGTGTTTGAGGAAGCAAATGATTCAAAAAAGGGTTCAGGAGGAGGAGGAAGATAATGGTAGGTGCGGTTGAGTTCCTCCGCCATTCATGTCGCTGGAGAGGACCATCACCACGATCTATGGACGAGTAAAGAGTGGCGAAAATCAGTGGATTTCTACTCTGCGGTGTTTCAAGATCTGATTTCAGAAGGGATCTTAATTTCAAGATCTTATTTCAGAAGGGATCTTGATTTCGTCGAATTCTAAGATGTGTTTTCAAGATCTGATTTCAAAGTTTGGTTCTAAGATGCGTTTGTTCTAAGATCTGATGATAAACTAGTCAGGTAAATATTCCTTGCTTTTTGACTTGTGAGTTCTCATTCACCAGTGTTATTCTTTAATGCACCAGCGTTTTCCATTTATCCAAAAAAAAAAAGCGAAAAAAGAAGCACATGACAAAATGTTAGTTGCTCTGGAAATTGGACATTCTTCTTGATGTTATGCATTCTAATCTTCTTAGCATTGTCATGTATCTTTTCTATGCAATATTCAGTTTTTGGTTCCATATTGACAATTGGGGGCAATGATCGGTGCAATTACAAGTGGGCCAATAGTTGATTTCATAGGTCGAAAGAGGGTAAGAAAAACTATATTCCTTTGAGAATATTGGATTTTTTGTGTTCTTAGATACTCTCAAGTCATTGCTTCTTTCTTTGAAATGGAGCACAGGCAATGAGAATGTCACAGGATGGCTTGCCATATACTTTAGCTACTTCATGAAGAAAGGAAACAAAAGTGGTACGGTTGATACGTCAGATTGATCGGAAAACAAAATCAGTAAGATGTCCTCTTGAATACATTACTTTAATAACATTCCACTATGAAGAAAAGGAATAAAATTGATGCACAATAGTCCGTAATAGCTTAAGAAGGAGAACTGTAATTAGGAATAATTATTTCTAAAAGTGTTAATACAATTTCTAACGCCATTTGTGCTCTCTCCAGCTTTGTTCAAATTCTTTGCCTTTCTATTTTTTAAATTTCCTTCTTGATGCTATGATTTGTCAATCCAGATTTTAATAATATACACATATTTCATTTTCTTGCAGCTTGTATATATACCAGTCTATGTTCTTGTTTCAATCTTATCTACTACAAGGTATATCTGAAAGGGAAGGCAAAGAGCTTCCGATTTTCGGTGTTTGATATCATCTACGTATGAGTTTATTCACTCATTTTCATTCTTTGTTTCTTAAGCCTTGATCACAATTGGAACTTTAAGTATTTGAATTGGCAGAATTATTTTTACTACAAACAATATTTGTTCTTAGCTCCTTGTAAGCACATAAATCAGATTGTTTCTAATTATCACATAAATGAGTTGCAGGTACGGAACTTCTTGCATTATCTAGGCCGTTTTATAGCAGACTTTCCAATCGAGTTCATCCGGGTATGGCAGATCAGTTTAGTAACACTTTCAATTGTACCCTTGATTGCCATCGCTGGTGGAATGTATGCATATATAGCAACTGGTCTAATTGCCAAAGTCAGGAGGTCGTATGTGAATGCTGGCGAAATGCAGAAGAGGTTATTGTTAACTTTTTTGTAATCTAATTTCTAGTCCCATTCTGTCAAGATTTGATTGAATCAACTCATGCTAAATCTCTAGCCTCAGCTACTATCAGGTGATTGGGAATGTGCGAATAGTCCATGCATTTGTAGGAGAAGAGAATGTTGTACAATCATGTAAGGCGGCTCTTTCTAAGACGTACAAGTATGGAAAGAGGGGAGGACTAGCCAAGGGGTCTAGGACTTGGATCTATGCACCTCGTACTCTTTTTTTCATGGGCATTACTCGTTTGGTTTACTAGCATCATTGTCCATAAGAAGATAGCTAATGGTGGAGACTCTTTCACTACCATGCTTAATGTTGTCATTGCTGGCCTGTAAGTCTAATCTCCTTTACCACACCAAAGTCAATAATCATCTCTTGTTTTGTTTTCGATATAATATATACACTAAAACTTAATGCATGGTTGATGCAATACTTGAATATTGATAACTTTGATTATGAGATCAGGTTTGTGAAGCCACACTGAAAGATGGTTCAAATCTGAATTCTTCATATTAGTAATTTGAACTTATACGTACAGTTTTGCAAGTTGAGTAAACTAATTTTTCTTACATTGTTTGCAGGGTGCTATTAACATTTTATAGCATAGTAGAGACTGGGGTACTTGTCATAGATTTTTCTTCTGTTGACAGGAACATTAACGTTTTTATAGCTACCTTTGTAGTCCTTATGCTAGATGTGATGTACAATGTAGGAGAGAAGTAATAAACTTGGTTTCTGTATTCTAATGAAGCTATAGTAGTTGCCAAAGGAGTTGATTTTTTGATGACTTGATTTGAGGCTGTCTAGGATCTATGTACGATTGGATCATGCAGCTAGTTTACTTTATTAAACTTGCAAGTTATGCATCTTTTACTTGTTAAAGATGAATGATGAAGTTGAATCTTTGCTTGGATGTGCTAGAGCAAGTGCCTAGTATAAAGTACTATTTTTATAGCATGCTTCAGGTTTGCTCGCTTCACCAATGAAAAGTGAACAGGCTTTTCTCATATCTGAATTGTACATTATTATTTCCTGATCAAAATTATAGGTTTCGCAGAACAGGTGGATGGAGAAATTCAAATATACATATCACCGAATTCTGGTTTGGTTGGATTGGACCATCAGCTATACCGGTAATTGAATTGCCCTGCTGATATAGGTTCTTAATGTAATAATTTATATTTCTTTATAACAACTAAAGTGCTGCCAATGTTATTATACAGGGTGCCACAGTGTGGAGTATTCTTTTAGGAACTTCTTGTGCAAAGTTCGATGGTGGAAAACCATTATCTGGAGAAGTCGTCATTGGTGGGGCAGCAATTGGGATTTGATCTAGGGGATTTGCTGTAGGTGAAGGTGGTGAAATCAGACTAGCTGATGCAGGTGCAACCTTAGGACTAGGAGATGCAACTTCACTTTTAGGACTAGGTGGTGCAGATGCACCCTGGGAACTCGAAGGAGGGCAGATAGATGAAGGATTTGTTAGGTTGTGCTCAGGTTCTATCAGCACTCCTTTTATGCCATGGCATCTGATTGAAGACCCTAAAATGCAGATGTTTGGGCTAATGATCTGCACATCATTAAGGTAAATGCTTATGCTACTGCTGTTGTTGTTAACTCTGAGCATGAAGTCTGGTTCTGATGTTGGGATCATGGACCCAGTTGGGAGAAGTTTCGGGTGATCATAGCGCAAAGTTGAAGGAATTGAATGTCTCGGTAAGACAATGGAATATAAAATTATACATGTATTTAAAAAATTGTCATTGTACTTAATATATTTTGATAGATTTTGTGACTCAATGTAATACATTACCTCATTAATTACATTACTTTGCCTCCGTTCATGGAAATGTTTAAGTGTTTGGCACATTTAGATTTTTATTTTCTAGAAATAAAACTTATAAGATGTAATAAAAAGTCATTTGATAGCAAAAAAAAAATGTTATAAATAGTATACTTACAATAGTGTTTTTAAAACGCTATAATAGACTTACTATAGCGTTTCAGAAACGCTATAAATACTATAAATAGTGAATTTACAATAGCATTTTTAAAACGCTATAATAGACTTGCTATAGCGTTTCAGAAACGATATAAATAATGTTACTATAGTGTTTCTAAAACGCTATAGTAGTCAACTTACAATAGCGTTTTAACAACGCTATAATAGACCTACCATAGTGTTTCTGAAACGCTATCGTAGTCAACTTACAATAGCGTTTTAAAACGCTATAATAGACCATGTGTCTATTATAGCTCCGACAGACACAGCGTTTGCTAAAATGCTATGGTAGCCTACCATAGCGTTTTTGAAACGCTATTAATGACAGTATTTCTTGTAGTGTCAATATTCCTTCCATGAGACTATTATTCTCTTTCATGTCCGTTTATCCTTATAAGCATGCGAGAAGTCTGAGTTTTCGCATTTACTCTTTCTCACATGCAAGAGAGAAAATATCTTACCCAAACTCAGAGTGATCATTTCAGAAAGATTAACTAGTGAGTTTGAAGTAAAAAACGGTTATTCCAAAAGTGGTTTAGGATGTACGTTACTTTGACACGAAAAGTTGCATTTGTTGGTTATTCACGCACACTTTGTTCCAAAGTTGTTTACTTGTAATGTGCATTTTAGTAACTAGTTACATATGTCTCTCGTCTTCTATGTGGTTGAATAATAAGGATATTCTCTGAGAAAAATAGGGCACACATCAATTTTGTTTCAAATAAAAAAAAATGTTTGTCGGTGTCATCCTGGATAACCATCAGGAAGCTAAAACTCATCCTTTAGTGTCATGCTAGAGGTTCAAGACGTTGTTGCATATTGTAAATGCAATCGATTCGTAACAGTAAAAATGGCATTGATTTCTTTGAGAAGTTTATGACAAATAAAAATATTTTGTTTTATGTTCTTATTTTTTTTTTTTTGTTCTTTGCTAGAGGACTAGCAAAAGGTTGTTTGGAGGTGGTGTGATAAGCATCCAAAACATCGATTTTTACACTCCTAAATATACAATTGTTAAGTCCAGTTATCCAATAAAAATATCTCATTACGTGTATTTTGTGCATTTTATAGGAACTCAAGCACAAATCTCAAATCACGCATAAAGTGGCATAATAAAGCTAAATTCAACAACTAGAAGGCCCAATGAGAGTTCAAATGCATTCATAAGAACTAAAGAATTTTAATCCCAAAACCCATGAAGTCAAAGCCCAAAAAACATCAACTACGAATCTCGAGAAAATCAACATGAATATTTAGACATCCACATAGTCAACTTTATCATTAAAATATGTCTACAAGACATGTTTCTTTATTCAACTCTAACAAGGAAAACCTTTCCTTGTTTCACTCAATCACGTTTCTTTGTTTCATTCAACAATGTTTCCATGTTTTCTTGTTTCACTCAAACCCTTTTTACCTATAAAAACCCCATACATGGAGTTCATAAGAGGATAGTTTTTCTTAGAGAGTTTTTTTTGTTGTAGTTTTTTACTTTAGATTTTTGCTTGACAGAGAAATTGTATGCACTATTTTCCAACATTTTAATTTTTAATTTTTTCATAATGCCATGATGCATATAGCTTTATGCCATAATGCATATAGCTCCACTGTTGTGAGTATTCATGAACGTAAACAACGAAACAATCCTAAAATGTTTATACAACATTTGTAGCTTCACATTACTGGATTATAATGGCAAAATGTGTTTAGGGATGGCAACAGGGCGGATTGGGACTGATTTGAACAAATCCATCCCCGCCCCGTCAAGATTAACGGATCCCCAAATCCGCCCCATCAATCCGTTTATACATTTACTTAAAAACCACCTCCGCCCCGCGCGAATTGGCGGATATCCGCCCCGCGCAAATATCTATTAAAAAAAATTCTCTGATAACATATCAATCCTAAAAATTACTTCATTCATACACAAATATACACGGTAAGAATCACACATAAATTATAACAGATCTCAGATACAAAAAATTACAAAAAAAAATTTGATCAAACATACAGAAAATTACAAAAAAAAAATTCAGATTTAAACATACAAAAAAATATAATAAAAATTCAAATCTCAGATTATACAAAATATTACAAAAAAAAATAAATTCGATCAAACAAATCTCAGAGATTTGATCTCGGATCTCTGATCTCAGAGATTTGATCTCGGATCTCTGAGATCTGATCTCAGAAATATGAGATGAGATCTGATCAAAAATCTGGGAAGGCGGGGAAGGGAGGGGAGAAGAAGGCGGGGAAGGGAGGGGAGAGGGAGGCGGCCGGGATGGGGTTGTTCTTTCGAAGCAGAGCAGAGAGATGGAGAGGAGACACCCTTCGAGACTTCGAGTGTCCGTGAGAAGGAAACGACCCAGGGTCCGTGAGAAGGAGAAGGAGACACCGGCCTTCGCTGAAGGGGACGACCGGCCTTCGCTGAAGGGGACGACCGGCTTCGCTGAAGGAGACGACCGACTTCGCTAAAGGAGACGACCGACTTCGCTAAAGGAAACGACCGGCCTCCACTGTTTGAAGGAGACGACCAAGGAGAGGAGACTTTGCTCTGTCGTCTGTGAGTTCGTTGTGAGTGAGAATTGAGAAAGGGGAGATTGATTATGTGAGATGGTGAGATGAGAGTGAAAGAATACGGTTTAATCCCTTTATATAGTTGAAGGGTAGTTTTGTAATTTTACCAATTAAACGGATATCCATGGGGCGGATAGGGCTAAATCTGTAACCGCCCCAAAATCCAAGGATCATTTACCAAATCTGCCCCAAACAGGGCGAGTGGGGCGAATATCCGAAAAAATCCGCCCCACTGCCATCCCTAAATGTGTCTCAAAAAAAGAGGAAAGACAACACAGACGAACTTCAATCCAAAATCTATTATCAAACAATACACGATTTACTACTAGCAAATGTTACATAAATTTTACTGCCATAAGTAACAAGCTAGTTATGCATGCCTACACAACGAGATTCCAACTAAACTTCCAGATTTGCATTAACAAATACGGATAACAAGTGAAGTATATAGAACTTACAAATAGCAAAACCAACAAGATCATAGCTACTAAGTTGCTCTTCCATTCTGATAACAACAACAAACTAGCAACCCTACAAATTTTATAACAAAGACCTGTCATTACATTTCCAGATTAATGGCAGAAGATAAAAGAAGTTATTACCTCTACAAAATGAAGAGATGAGAATAGGACATGTATGATTCATCGTGTAAACTACACAACAAGATATCCTATTAGAAACTCAGCAAATACTAAAACTTTTTCACCTAACAAATTTTTTATTGAATAAATGGGTCAAGGCGACCATAATTCCCACCACCAACATAACGACAGAAATTAGAAGTCAATTTCACTCAAACTCAACCAAAACCATACCATAAAGTTTAAATCTTGAAATAAATACATGAAACCCAAATTAATATGCCAAACCCCATTAAACATAAGTAATCAACTTGTGGCTCCTTGTAAACTTATTTCAATGGTGGGATATTCACCTTGGCTTCTCCCTTGCAACAATAACATTAAAGATGTGTTTTGGTATCTCCACATTGTAATTGATTGAAAAAGAAATTATTTACCATATTAAAACTTGGTAACTTCACCAGGTCCTTAGTAAGCATAGTCCCAATCTTTCCCGCTACAACCTGGCAATCTGCTACATATATATTAAAGACCCTAACAAAATACAAAATATTGCATATGATCAAATCAAGAAAGTTGCGGAGTCTGGATCCAATGAGGTTTGGTGACCAATAGATGGACCTGATCACCAAGAAATAAAAAACCACTTCATTTTCAAAATAGTTGGATCTTAAACAAAATGGAGGATGTGGAGTGGAACAAAGAGATATGGACAAAATCTAATAAGGAAAAAAAATTTGGTAAACTCATCTTCTCTATTATTTGATTTTTTTTTTTTTTTTTTTTGAAGGCGAGCAGGGTTTTTTATAGGATCCCAGAACCCATTAAAGACCAGAACTGGTCAACATACCATAAATTGGTAAAGATGCCGCAAGCTGGGTTTGAACCCATGACCAATTGGTACCATCCGCCAAGCTCCAACCGTTGAGCTGTCATGCCATTGGCTCTATTATTTGATTTCATATCTTTGATCCCCAAAATAATAAATCGAGATCTAACAACACAACAAATATAAGAAAGGAAGATTCAATAGGACATGTATGACCATGTTACCAGCATTTCCATTGTTAGTAAGCAACAACTCTGAGTTTTTCTGCTGCCCCATCACCTGCTTCCGAGCAATAATCAACTCCCTCAGTTCAATTTCCATATGCTACAACTTGTCTCTTCTTAGTTATACAAACGTTCCAACTACTACACTAATGTATAAGTATCCAAGCTTTCATCAACCGTAAAGGATTACAAATCCAGATCAAAACCTCCTCCTCCCACATCCTGCACCTTCACACAAGACAAAATTCAACATCATATTCCACCAAAACATCTAAAAAAAAGTCTTTAAAACAAAACTTGCCTTGTTCTCTCTCCTCGTTTTTCCCTAAACAAAAGAAATTATACCCCTCGAATCAATAGGAAAATGATTCATCCAGGTTACTTATTCAAGGACGAAAAACAATGACCCTCCCTTTTTTTATGTTTTCTTAAGTTAGCCTCTAATCTTTCAATAGACACGGATTCTTTCATCACTAAAAGGGAGAGCATTCATATGAATATTAAACCAGTAAAATAAAAACAAGTATACCCTGAAGCAAAAAAGAAAAAGAAAAACAAGTACACCCTGAAGCAAAAAAAAATATTTTGTCAAAGCAAAAACATCAATTTACATTTCTTTCATAGCACAGAGCCAAACTTTCACAATGTTTTGAAAACCACGCCTTGTAGCACCAACATTTCCTTATTGGACTAGAACGTAACTGTGCCATTGTACATCTTCAACTGAAGCAGTTCTAACTAGGAGCCTAGGATAAGTGCATATCCTCCCATCAATCTCTTATATATCTCAATTTGTTTCAACTTTCAATTACAAACATAACATTTCATGCATTCTCTACAAAATGCACCAAAGAACACCGAACTTGAGTTTCACCTCCTAATAAGTCACCCAAATCCTTGCCCACTTGACAATACAGATCAAAATCAGTTAAGCTAGATCCATGAATACCATATCAAATTGAACCCAAAAAATTGATATTTAAAGTAATGCAGTACATGTCCAACCCCCAGTCTCTAACATGCAAATTTCCATTTAAACTCAACAATAATTCAGAAAAGTAGCAAAATTTCTACATGTAGTTGAACAAATCAGGATAATTTCACATCAATTATCAAACGTACAAATGGATAAAACAGATTGAAACACAGAGTCATGAACAAACAAAAAACAGATTGGAGAAGAAAAAAATAGAATAAACGATGGGGATGGGTTAACGAGCAGAACTAGGTGTATCCGAGTGTGAAGAAACATAACATCGGACGTCTGGGCCTGCGAAGTACTTAAGCGTCATTGAAAATATGACCATCGTTAGAGGAAGTGAGATTCGATAGAAGACCCACATTCAAATTACCCTAGCAAACAATCAACAACACTCACATTCAATTACCCGTACATCTAAAACCTTGAAAAGGTTCAATTCAAGGTTTTACCTCTTTGTGTTGTTTAAAACTGGAACATGAGGAGGCGATTCGTTCCTCGTTGGAGAAGAAGGCAATGGGGTTGGAAGTGAATCGAAATCAATTTGGCAGTGAATCAAAATCAATTTGGAGATGCTAAAGTCTTCCATCTCTAACGAAATTCGAGTTTAGGGGGAAATTCGACCTCGTTTATATAGAAAACAAAAGACGAAGAAGAAAGGAGAAGTAACAGACCTGAAAACAACTACAACAACAAGCAACTTCTCTCAGCTGCAACAGATTTGATTACAGAACAGCACCACCACTTCTTGCGTTTTCCTCTTCTATTTTCTTTGCTTTTTCCTCTTCTCTCTTCTCTTTGCTTATGAATATGGGTCGATTAGGGCTTAGGTTGGGGACGTGGAGGTGATGGAGGGGCTCCATGAACTGAGTTTTGCGCGAGAGGCGAGATATTATTTGGGGTTTCGCTGGCTGATGGTGTTTCCAGTTCGAAGAAGAAAAGGGGGCGATACTCATTCAGAGGACGCGCTCTAAAAAAGCATGTCATAATTTTTCCAAATTATTTCAAAACAACTTGTTTCGTGACGTGCATTTTACGTATTTATGACGACGTGCATATTAAGCAAGTCGTAAACTTAAGTCCTCTAAGTCTAAACCCCTATTTGTTGTTGTTGTGTAAGTCTCATTTTCTCCATTGGGGTGATTAGAGTTAGCAGAACTGATAATCTATGGACAACAATAAATTCTTATGTAAAAACCAAGACACCAATATTATGTAAAAACAACTAAATAACTAGAAAAGAATGTGTATAAAAGCTTTCTTTGCCAGCAAGCTATTAATCATGACCTAATAACTGTGTCAGCGGGCCATACTACTCGACTTCCAATTGCTTCTTCAATAGAATCCATTTCAGATGAAGGCCTCCATAAACTTACATTTGGTTTCCTTGCAATATCTATCCAAACATATATGTCATTAGGTACTAAAGAAGTATGATGATTAAGTTGTTTCGGATCACTTGAGAAACATTATCCTTTTGTTTCTCACGACCCACACCAATCCAGCAACTTGCGGATGTTAACCTTTGAGCTAGTACCCACATTCTAATAAACCAAGTAAAAAGAATTAAAATACTATTAGGTACAAGTTTACATTAATTTTTTTTTTTAAATTAAAATACAGATCATAAAACATTTTAAATATTTCTCACATTTGGTATTGGTATTGGCATATTGTTATGTCTCTCATTTTCCAAACCTATGCTAATAATAACTTTGTCAGTAGGCCATGCAATTCTATTACCAATAGCTTCTTCAATAGAAACCATATCAGGTGTTGGCCTCCACAAAAATGCTTCAAGTTTTCTTGCTAAATTTACCAAAACTTTCGAAGCATTAGGTCCAAGAAGAATATCACTCGTGCCATGGAAACACAAGATTGTCTTGTAATTAGAATGTTCTCCTTGACCATAAGGTACTAACCAACTGTTTACAATAAAGACCATCATACAAGTATGATTTACAGAGATATTAATGGTGACAACAGCTGATCAATTTGAAACAATAAGCTTTACTACCAAACGGTGAACAAGAAACAAAATCAACCTCATCGAACGAACCAAATTAACCATATACAATCAACTCCATTGTAGCCATTGTTCTGTGCACATAACTAGACAATCAATTGTCTCATTGTTACTAGTTTTCCATTCTCACAGATGTTTCATTTTACAGGATTGGTAATGCACCCTTTTTTTGGCAATTGATGCTTGGGCTCACTGGGTATTTGGAACAGAATTGAAGCAGTGAAACATGCTATGAAATAGTGTACCATGAAAGGGCAAGACAAACATGGCACATTTCTTAGACTCACTGAACAATTTATTCTTTGGTTTTATTAAAAATTTTACTTCACACTTGTCCCCTACTATGACGAATTCTTGGGTCCTCGATCAGGTTGGTACCATGACTAAGAAATTTCGTTAGACCAACTAATGCTTATGATTTAAAAAATATAAAAGTGTAAATAAATAAGATACATATAATAAACAACATGAAAATCACACTATAAAATTGCATTGCACATCTGATATCTCCGGTTGGAGATGATGGTTAGGGCGATATCATTTCCAATATTAGCTAGTTTGCCCAAAAGAAGAACAAATGCTCGACTTTTTATTGAGATGCTAATATTGGATTGAAGTAAATGGCAATCTAGCTTAGAATGGACTGAACTTGTTAAGCTCCCGATTTTCCTTCCATGCTTGACTCAAGAACTATGTAAATATTTATGGGTGAACTAGTAAACCATAATAACTAAAAATGCCATATTATAACAAAAAATCAGAACAATTAAATCTTGAGATTCAAACAACTAAAACAAATCTAGCTCACTACTACTTTTTGTTTTTTCCTTACAACTCAACAACAACAGATCTATCAAAAATTGAAAAAAAAAAAACTACTACAATATCTTCATTTTGCAAAAGGCAAACTAGGGTTTAAACCTTACCTTCGATTTCTAGGGTTTTCAAATTGTTCTCTCCAAGTTTTCTCCTGTAAATTTTGGATGTGAAAACCTTACCTAGAAATGAGAAAACCTTCAACAGATCATGAGAAAACACACAAGAAGTGATGATGAAGTAACCCTTACCTAGAAATGAGTTTGAGCATAGAGAGTCACGGATAGGCGAGCAAGAAGGAGAGGGAAAATTCTTATAATCGAAGATAGGCGAGCAAAAGGATAGGGAGAGAGGGGCGAGCAGAGCGCCGACACCGACAACCTTATCTTAGGGGGGTGTATTGTATCTGGATTTTGTG
Source organism: Berberis vulgaris (assembly GCA_963556465.1). NCBI lineage: Eukaryota > Viridiplantae > Streptophyta > Magnoliopsida > Ranunculales > Berberidaceae > Berberis > Berberis vulgaris. The sequence goes on from OY747126.1 coordinate 54,720,414, forward strand.
GGCAATTTAATAAATTCCATGGATTCTGAAAATCCAAGTGTATTCAATTTGGATTTTAAAAAGTCCACAAAAGTCTAGGGGTATTCAATCAGGATTTTAAAAAGTCTTTCTGAAATCCACAAAATCTAGGGGTATTCAATATGGATTTCAGAAAGTCCACAAAAGTTTTAGGGTATTCAAAATATCATTCATATTTATGGATTTGGAAAATCATGGATTCTCATGGACTTTGTAGTGTTAGGTATAAATAACAAAGTTCAATAGTTTGTCAGCCTCCATATCAAAGATTTCAACGTGAAGAAAAGTCTCCCAAAGTTCTTCCTTATGCCAGCCGCGAAGAGGTTGGTTCCCATCCTCTTGTTTTCTCGATTCTTTTTCTATCTTTGCATAAACACAAGAGAGAGAGAGAGAGAGAGAGATGACGATGACTGACCTGCCTTTACGTTTATACAAAATACACAACACTCCACCAAAAGCTCTCTCTTTTATCACATCTTCTTCTTCTTCTCTGTAAATGAACGATTTTCATGGCTTTCTTACAAACTCCATCATCTATCGTTGAACCCATGTTACCCCTTGTGTTCCTTTCCTGTTCCCTCTTGTCTATGTGCTTTCTCTTTGTGTTACTATACAAGATATTCAAGAAAGTCAAGGGAGACGAAGATGAATCAACCCATAACCCATTTTCAATCTGCAGATGTTCCCTTTCATCTACAATAAACAAAATCCATCAAAGCAATAAGGCCCACCAGCTGTTTGTAGAATTTCTTACCTCAAATTCGCTTAAATTGGCCTCTCTGTGTGCCCCCATTTGTTCTGATTTCAATGAGGGGGGTAATGGGGTGGTTTGTAATGAGGGTGTCTCTGATGGGTCGGAGTTGGATAAGGACGGTGGGGATGATGATTGTAGAAAGAGTGAGGAGCTTGGTGGGAAGAAAAAAAAGAAAAAGGGTAAGAAGAAGAGGCATGTTGATGATGGCGGCTATGACCCCAGCGTTGAGATTAGTAATGCGACAGCTTCACAACATGATAAGCATCAGTGTATTGATTGTTCTTATCCGTTTACGTCTTCGTCAAGTATTACACAGCGGAAGATCAAGCAGCAGTATGATCAGCTTATGAAGTCAAATGACTCCAAGTGTATTCAATTTGGATTTGGTGAAATTGTCACCAGTTTTAAAACAATTTGTGGCATAATGGAGAAGAGAGAATCAACGAACAGCGAATGTTGGATTGCTATTCAAGAGAGCCCAAGATTGAATAATGGTGCTCAGTTTTTTGCGCTTAGTTTTCTTAACACTAAAACAAAGCAAGACACCTTCTTGAAGATGAGTCCAGACCAAAGACTTGACTGGATCACTTGGGCACAAAGGGATACATAAAGCTAATAAGCTATAGGCCATTTGGATTTTAAGTCATGTAGTTTGATACTTTTTTATATGCATAAGGCTAAATACTGTGTGTTTATGTCATTTTGCAAGTGTTGATTTTTAATTTGGTTGTGTTGAATGATTTGATTTTGTTGAATGTTGGATTGCGATTTCATGTCATTACCTGCCTGGTTATCTTTTTTTTTTGTCAGATACATGTCTTGTTCTCTAATGTCTAATATGTTTGGTTTGTTAGAGGATATGTCATTACCAACTTCTTTTTTATCTTGCAAATAATTAGAAATCTGTAAAAGTCGTTCATACAAAGTCCATGGATTTTCATAAATCTCTAGAAAGTCTGTAGCAAAAGTCTATGGATTTAAGAAATCAGCAGAAGTCCGTGGACAATTTAAAGAGTCTGTGGACAATTTAAAGAGTCCGTGGACTTTTCAAATTATTTATCAATTCCATAAGGGAGATAATGGCGAGCAGTGTAGGGGAGAGCTTTGCAGTCTCATGTATTTAGGTTTGGAGTGAAATTTGGGGGAAAAGAGAGATAAGGTCGAGTAAAAAAAAATTTTGGAGGCGCCAAAAAGCCCGCCCAAATTAGACATTGTTTTTTTATTTTTAAAGGCTATTAAAATTTGACTTTTCATAGCAAAATTGTAAAAAGTGCTATTGGAAAATGCTATCAATGAGGATGTGCGGTGTAGTGATAACCAAACCCAGGAGGCATGGAATGAGTTTTCGCGAAATCTCACAGAAATTTTTTATTTTTTCAATTACTAAAAGAAAAAATTGTGAAATATAAATTTACATTTTTCAAGATTTTTTCAAAAAAAATTCGTAAAATTCAAATTTTTTTCTCCAAAAACACATAACTTAGTGACCAAATTTAGGAGTTTTTTGTAAATTTTGAGTTTTTTAATTATCATTTCTTCTAATTATTTATTATTTTAAAAAAAAACCCTTGATTTTTTAATTATATATTGATTTCATGTTTCATTTCTTGGTATTTAGACTTTATTTAATGTGTTTAATAGATTTTTTTTTTTTTTTTTTGCATTTTTTCACATATTTCATATACCCTCGAAATGCATTATATATTTCATGTATCTTCAAAATTTTTACATTTTTTCTTTACACATCGAAATATTTCTGAAAATAAGGAAAACGAAATTAACCTGAAAAAATCAATACTAGAAATTAATGAAATAAATACCTGAGCAACATGAGAAATCCATGTTGTGAATTACTGATCTTTGTGCAGAAATGGATAAAAAGTTTATGGAAATGGAAATTGATGCTAGGAAACTAGAGTGGACAAGGTTAGGAACTCGTGTGTTTGAAGTACACTCAGAAAAACAACAGAATTGATTTGTCAAACTGTACTTGGCAAATATATGGTTTTTTGTGTGGTGAATGCTTTATGTGTCATTCTTAGTAACCCAAGATTTAAGACATACAACTGAATTGAACAGTACTTCTATATATCATATTATCATTTGGCTTTTGTGTTTCGATTGAACGATGTTGGTGGGTGACTTGGATGGTAAGAGTATTGAAGAATGTGAAGTTTTACCTCTTGACACCAAGACACCTTTTGGACAACCAAAGACAAATAGGATAGAAAGTACTTGTGCAAGGCAGAAAAGCCTATAAAATGTAGCTAATGTAATAAATATGGTAGACATAATAGAAAAACTCGTGCTACAAGTATATAGTTAGCCACATAGATACTTGGTTTGTGAGAAAGACATTATGTGCCTACACGACACTGGGATTCAGTTGAAACAAGTAGAGGAGGTTCATGTGCACTATGCACATGACCCCCTCATGTGCATCAATTAGAGCCGTTAAATTACGGTTCTCCTCTATTTCTTTCTCTCCATTAAATTACTATCTCTCTCTCTCCATTAAATTACTCTCTCTCTCCATTAAATTACAAATTAAATCACTATCTCTCTCTCCACACATTAAATTACAAATTAAAGCACACATCACTTATCTCTCTCTCTCCAATAAATTATTATAAATTTAATCACACATCACTTATCTCTCTCTCCACTAAATTATTACAAATTAAACCACATTTTAACTTATTTTTTCACCAAAATCTACACAATTCAACACACATCTCGAGAAAAATTAAATGGTCCAAATTTAATATTACACTAATCTCGAGAAAAATATAATGGACCAAATTTAATGGAACACATATATTAAGGTAAATCTAACGGCTCAAATTTAATAATACAAACATCTCGGTCCAAATTTAATAGTACATACATGTCAAATTTAATTATGCACTCATCTCGAGAAAAATATACGATTCAGCACGTACCTCAAGAAAATCTAACGATTATGCACACATCTTGAGAAAAATAGATGGTTCAGCGCTCATTTCGATGAAAAATAAACGATCCAAATTTAATAGAACACACATCTCTAGGTAAATATAACGATCCAAATTTAATAATACACTCATCTCGAGAAAAATCTAACGGTCCGAATTTAATGAAACACACGTAACAGAAGAAAATAAATAACAGAAGATAAATAAATAACAGAAGATAAAAAACAGAAGAAGATAAATAACATAAGATGATTACATTAATAGAAGAAGATAAATAAATAAATAAATAAAAACCCCAAGTGGATCATTTAGTTGTTGCCTCTGCCATTTTCGATGTAGTTATTTTAGGGTAGTTTATGAATCATCATTAACTCTCTTCTCCTCCTTATTGGCCAAGTTTACATTGCCATTATCACCAGCGTCATCATATCCAGATTCAGATGACGATTGTTTCATTGTTGCTTGATTATGTCTTACTTTTTCATCATCATCATCCATGTCTTCTTCAATTTCATCATCAGTACCTTCTTCACTTTCAATATCAGTGTCCTCTTCTAGTTCAGAATCAGGATCCTCGTCTTACCCTTTGCGTTTCTTCCATAATCAATGTCTTCTGTGTTACGCGCAACGCTGCTCTGATACCAATTTGTTACGCGCGGAAGCGTTACAAATGTCAAAATGCGAAGCTACAAACAAAATACTAACAAATACTGGAGATAATCAATTTACGTGGTTCGGCAAACTTACCTACGTCCACGACAAATAACAACTTTACTGGTGAGATCGAAAGATTACAAACGGAGAAAGCTCCAAAACGTCAAGGACGTTACAAATACAAGGTGTTTCAGTGACACCACACAGATACGCTGGTTGCGTATAACACAAAACCAAAACAAAAACAAAACTCTCTCCTCACACCTCCCTATCTTCCTCACTCACAATAGAAATACATAGAGATCTCACATCTTTGGAGGATTCAGATCTCACAAACAGGAAGGATTCTTGAAGAAGGGAAGCTCCTCCTTATATAGGGTTCATAGGCGGTGGTGGAAGGCGGTGGAGATCCTTCCACCACCTTCTTCTTCCCTCCTCCAACTGTTCCAACCAAACAACTTCAGATCCAGCAAGATCCAGCTAATTTCCAGAAGATTCCAACTTGTTTTTCAACAATCCAGCTTGTTCTTCAACAATTTCGGCTGCCGACATGCCAATTTCAGGTATGTTCTTCAACTTTCTTCTCTGTATTTCAACATTTTGTCCTCAGGTTCCTCTTCTTTCTTTTTTCTTCTTTTTTCATCTTTATGTTTTTCAATTAATGCATTGCAGATTCTGGACTAAGTAATTTCAATTATGTTTTTAAAGATAGATGATTGTAGTTCTATTCATAGTCAGTGTAATTTAAATTTATTGATTTTGAGATATAAGAGTTTTCATTAAAGATATAAATATTGCATAAATCACAGATAAAAGTAGATGAGAAAAAGAAAAAAAATCACAGAGATACTATATGACGATGGAATTATAACAGCAATGGCATTCTCTAGCTTTTATAGTTGAATTTAGGGTTAATGCAGTTATTACAATTCCAACTAATCAACATCTTTCCAACAAACATTTTCACTTGTGAATTGCACTATTACACTTGTATAATGAATTGTGTAATTAATTAAAGTAAAGAGAGTATTTCTCAGGTCCATCTTCATTTCCCAAAAGAATTGTGTTAGTGAATGTAGTTGCATATCTAGATAAAGTTTAATTGTGGAAATTTGCTATGGTGAATAAGGGTAGTATTATTTACTAACTCAAGGGTTTGCGACTTAGCAAATTAAACAATTTTTCCCTTATTTATTTATATTCATTCGACACTTGCAGTTTTGATGACATTTATTGCAAAAAGTTCTTCTTTTTTTTAAAAAAAAAAACTCGGTTCATTTTTTTACCAAGACCATGTTATCGATGTTGACAACAAACATTACAATCTCCATATCCTTTAAAAAGAGAATTATGGGTACAATTTCTATTGTTCTATATTGCTAAATTTAGCACAAGCGGACCTTCAACAGTTCGAGTTGCAACATTCAGAGTTACGATGAAACTTCAACGTACAATTTTTTTTTTAAGGAACTCTAGTCTTTCAAGAGTCTCTTCCTCAAGCTAGTAAGCCGATGTGTTTTATAATAATAACACTCTTTCCATTCTCCATATCATTTTCAAATATAATTAAGTTATATTTTGCCACGTTCTACTCTAATTAAATTATAATACCATATGGTATACATACATTTTGTCTAAGTGCATAATAATGGACGTATAATACATATAGTACCTATTACCAAAGGATAATCATATTAAACAATGAGAAACTGATAAATTAACGTTCCCATCTTCAATTACAACTTATTTACCATTGACTAATCAAAATCATATAAATAAACCAAATCTTGAAACATTTTCAAGTCTACATATACATAAACCCCCCCTTCTTTTCACATTTAGTGCTTCCCTATAAAACCATAGCCTATCTGAGTCACAGCTACATGAATTTTATTCACCTTTTCGTCTATTTTCATTCATGTATTGATTGAAATGAAAAGAAACAATTTTTGTCATTGCAAACTCTGCATTCTATTCGTCACAAACCTGTTTGAAATTATAAAGATCGGGCTTTTCTAGATGAGATGTGATCTACTGCATTATGCGATTAAATAGTGTTTTCCATAAGTTAATTGGTGAATTACCGTAAAAAAAATGACACAAATGGTTAAGGGGTATTGTAATTTAAATGTTTTTTGTTACATGATAAGCTGACAAAAATATATATATATATATAGTGAGTTGAACTAATTTTCAAATCTCCCTATTACTTTCCATTACCATTTTCAAGAGCTTGTCGTTTATTTTCATGGCTAGTCTCAACTTCCATTTGTTTTCTCTTCGTATGCTTGTGTGGTATGGTTTCAACAACCATTTTACTATTGATATTGCAGAGCTAAAACCTACAAGTCAAAGATTTGACATTGGATAAGGGAAAAAGTTGTAACAGTGATAGTAATGCACACATTTTCATATCTGCATAAAATCACATTTTTAAAAACATATATGTACGAAGGATCATTTAATAATTACCCATTTTCACATAAATAATATATATAATTACCCATTTATACATTACTCAGAGTGGGTTATCAATTAGATGTGTAGCAATTATTTATTTGATTTTTATGTACATAATTCCTTTGTGTGAGTGAACTTTGTTTTTCCGATATCACATACACAGTTGCTTTGACAATTATAACAAACATAATTAATTCATATTAGAAAATTCTATAGAAAGCTGTGGATTCTAATTATAGATTATAGAAACATGAATATATTTAGGATATTCTAATTTCATATTTAGGTAACCTAGAATATTTTTTGTAAGATTGTTTCTATATTCTGTAAGATTGTTTCTTGTAAGACAAGAAAACTCTATTGTATATATACCCCTATTGTGAGATGAATAAAATACACAAATTGAAGTATTTCTTTCTACATGGTATCAGAGCTATGGTGAACTAAACCCTAGCCCCCACGAGTTCTTCTTCTTTGACCGACGAAAAGGGTTTCAAAAGAAGAAGGGGCTGCCATCACGATCTCAATAAGCAATCTTCTTCTTAACTGCTACTGTGATCATTGCTGGGAATCATCATCTTTGCGTGAAGGAGTACAATCTCAATTGATAAAAATCGTTCTATTGATGTCTATGAAGAATTGGAACACTTGGAGGAATAATTTGAAGTTCCTGTAACAACAGAAACTGTTCCCGCAATAGCAACAAATGACTTTTCTCGAGAGATACACTTCCAATGGGCAGACAATTGACCACTTGGTTCCTAGCGATCAATTCCCTCATGAGACAGAAGAGAATGATCAAAATGTATCTGAAACTCACACACACGATATTCCCCCTTCTACATCAGCAACTGAAGATCTCGCCCAGAATGATCCACCTCAGGTACCTTTAACCTCTAATGAGTCTTCTATTTAGAAAGTGTTGAACCTAGGAAATCACAAAGGGTTACTAAGGGAGTTCCTAAAAAGCAATATGAACCCGACATCAAAGCCCAAGCTAAATACCCTATAGCTAACTTTATGTCTAACCATAGGCTTTCTGAGCACATGCACTTGTTATTAATCAATTATCTACTGTATCTATTCCTAGTAACGTGCATGATGCATTGAAGGATCCAAAATGGACAACAGCAATGAATGAAGAATTGGAAGCTCTTCAGAAGAATGTCACTTGGGAGGTAGTAGACAAGCCTGTTGAAAAGAAGATTGTAGGATGTCGTTGGGTGTTTAATGTGAAGCTTAATGCAGATGGAACTATTGATAGATACAAAGCAAGATTAGTTGCCAAGGGATATACACAGCGCCATGGAATTGATTATGAGGAGACTTTCGCACCTGTGGCGAAGATTAATATTATCCGAATTTTAATTTCACTTGCAGCAAATAAAGATTGGCCCTTGCACCAACTTGATGTGAAGAATGTATTTCTCAATGGAAATTTGGAGGAAGAAGTGTACATGGATATGACTCCAGGCGTAAAGAATAACCCAAGAGACGCTGGTAAGGTGTGTAAATTGAAGAAGTCTTTATATGGCCTGAAACAGTCTCCAAGAGCTTGGTTCGAAAGATTTTCGAAGTCCATGAGAGCTTTTGGGTACAAACAGAGCAACTCTGACCATACCTTGATTATCAAACACAAGAATGGTAAGATTACAACTCTAATTGTGTATGTTGATGACATGATCGTTACAGGAGATGATCCGAAAAAAATAAATGATTTGCAAAAGTATCTGTCGAAGGAATTTGAAATGAAGGATCTCGGCAACTGAAGTATTTTCTGGGTATTGAAGTTGCAAGGTCGAAGAAAGGGATTTCAATTTCACAAAGGAAGTATGTTCTTGATTTGCTCACTGAAACGGAGATGTTGGACTGCAAACCCATAGAGACACCCATTGAGATGAATCATGGACTTGCTATTCTTCTTGATCAAATCCCTACTGATAAAGGGAGGTATCAACGTCTTGTTGGAAGGTTAATTTATCTTTCTCATACTAGACCTGACATTGCTTATGTTGTGAGTGTTGTTAGCCAGTTTATGCATTGTCCTAGTGAAGAGCATATGAATGCAGTCTTTCGTATCTTGAAATATCTGAAGATGGCGCCTAGTAAGGGATTATTGTTTAAAAAAAATGATGAATTGGAAGTTGTTGGATACACAGATGCGGATTAGGCTGGTGATAAAATTGATAAACGCTCTACATCAGAGTACTTCACTTTTGTTGGTGGGAACCTTGTAACTTGGCATAGTAAAAAATAGAAAGTTGTTGCTAGATCAAGTACAGAAGCTGAATTTCGAGGTATGGCACATGGAGTTTGTGAAATGTTGTGGATTGATATTCACATAATTATTACATAATATATCCCTTAATTTATATATGTTAGTGTTTCAATTATTATATTTTATAATAATTATTTCGTTTTCATGTCTTTGTAGGAATTTGAGCGTGAACGATGAAATCGTATTAAGGCGACAATTTAAGGAATTACAATTGGTCGATTCTAGCGGTGGTACAAAGTAGAGGGACACATATCTAAACTTAATAAACCTAGGTCCACCTAACTTAACCTAAGCTCAAACCCAAAATGCTAACCTAAAAACCCAAGCCCAAGATAATAGGAAAACCCTATTTAGCTCCCCCATCTTAAAGAAAGGTCCTCTCTCCTTCTTCGAGGTGCATTCTCCCTTCCTCTCTTTTTCAGCCACCACACGAATCCACCCTGCCGGCAATCCTCGCTCGATAGGAGAGCCGGCAGTGCGATAATCCCGCCATCACCCTTCATCTCGTCATATCTCTCTCGTTCTCCCAGCCAAACCTCTTCCTTCATCCCACTGAAACGGGGGCGTGACAACCCTGTTTCACGTCATCACGCCACACAGCCACCGTCACTAACCACCGTGAAACAGGGGCGTGACAACCCTGTTTCACGTTACAAACCTCGCCTCGCCACCAAAACAGACCACCACCCTCCTCGTCCTCCACCATCAGCCGCCACCTCCTCTCTCTGTTCCATCATTCACGAACCGCCGCCATCCACCATCAGACGCATCACCACCGCGACAGGAGCAGGGTGCTCCCTGTTTCTCCTCCTTCACGAACCGCCGCCACCCCTGTTTCTCCCCTCTCTCGACCTCCTTCCTGTTTCCCTCTCTATTTCTCACTGTTTCTCTCTCTCTCTCTCACGACCACCGTTGCAACCAGACCAAGCAACCACCTCCATCACCGCCGCGAAACAGAGCTCGCGACAGAGCACCGTCCCTGTTTATTTTTCTCTCGTCGTTTCCTCTTCTCGTTCTTCCCTCACCCTTTGTCTGTCTCTTGCAGGTAACGGATCCAGTAGGAGGAGCGAGGAGCGAAGCAGCAGACGCGGCACAGAGCGCTGTCGCGCTGGAGACGAAGCTCTGAAGAGCGCTGCTTTTCGGGCGGGAGAAAACTGATTTGAAAATTAGTTTTCGTTATTTGCACCCCGGTGTTCACTCTGAGCCACCACAGTCCATCAACAACCCTTTTCTCAGGATTCGCGTCGGTGCAGAGATGATTTCCACCTCCATTGGTGTTGTGACCACCGCTACCATGATCAACTAAACCCTTCGCCAAGGCTAAGATGAAACCACAGAGTTTCCTAGAGTTTGTTGTATTTAAATTTATTGTTTTCTTTATGCTTGAACGTTAAACACATTTGATTTCTGAGTCTCAATAATTTGCTTTCACCGATTATATCCTGATTAATTATCTAGACTAGTCGGTAGTTAGTAGTACCCTTTGTTGACATTCAAAGCCTGATTTAATCAATTAATCTGAATCTGTGATTGTGTGTGCCGTAAGAAGACACGCAATGCTAGGGGTTAGGATTAGTTAAAATAAACTTGTGATTGTGTGTGCCGTAAGAAGACACACAATGCTAGGGGTTTATACCTTTGCTGAAATCAATTGCGAACTTAGATTAATCTTTAGGTTAGTCATGTTAATTCTTGAAAACAATAGTTTGGATTACACAAATCTCAAAAAACCTGTGGTGGATTCAATGCCTTGGTTTCCCTTCTCATATTCTTTAAAACTTTTTATTTTGTTTTTTTAATTTGATTTTTAGTTTAGATATTTTAATTGCTGTAACCCCATTTAAATTAGTTTAAATCAACTCTAAAAATTTAATTGCAACCACAGTCCTTGTGGGATCGACCTGTACTTGCCCTTGTCTACGACACTGTGCACTTGCAGTTATTACAAGTGAGTTAAATTAACCTATTTATTTAGGTTAGTTAAATCTGCATCAAGTTTTTGGCGCCGTTGCCGGGGACTGTAACGGTGTAATTGAATTCAAGAGTTTATTTTCACTAATTTGTAGTTTAGGTTAAAAAAAAAAAAAAAAAAAAGATTAGGTCAGATATAGATTGCTTTTGCTTTTGCTTTTAGGATAGGCTTGATTTTATTTTTTTTAGTTGTTTCTTTTAAGTCTAAGAAGTTTTGATACTTGTTTTTTTTTTTTTTTTTTTTTTTTTTTTTTTTTTTTTTTTTTTTGCAGGTATTAACAGGTAGGAAGCATATATTACAGGTTGCATAAAAGATTTTAAAAAAAATACAAAAAAACAAAACAAAACAAAAAGCACAAGGTTTGAATTGTTTACAGGTTGCTATCCGTAATGTCCTGAAGGAATTGGGTTTCAAGCTACAAAGGCCTATGAATTTACATTGTGATAATACAGTTTCCATTCATATTGCACATAATCCAGTTCAGCATGATCGAACAAAACATGTGGAGGTTGACCGCCATTTTATTAAAGAGAATCTTGACAGGAAAGTTATTCGCTTTCCATTTGTAACCTCAGAGGGGCAATTAGCTGATGTTCTTACTAAAGGGGTATCTCAGAAAGTGTTTGACAACTCAGTTGACAAGTTGGGCATGATAGACATCTATGCACCAACTTGAGGGGGAGTATAGAAAGTTGTAGATTCTAATTATAGATTATAGAAACATGAATATATTTAGGATATTCTAATTTCATATTTAGGTAACCTAGAATATTTTCTGTAAGATTGTTTCTATATTCTGTAAGATTGTTTTTTTGTAAGACAAGAAACCTTATTGTATATATACCCCTATTGTGAGATGAATAAAATACACAAATTGAAGTATTTCTTTCTACAAATTCAATACAAAAGATCATAGAAATCAACCCTGAATCGTTTCCATCATTATGTGAAGTATCTGAATAAGGTCTATCCCTACAAGTCTATACATATTCATATAAGTAGCTAGCATATTCTTTCAGTGTATCACGGAAAATTGAATCTTGACCAAAATATCTATTGTAAACTCCATTACTCCATCTAAAGTTTTACTAGTATTGTGACTCTTCTTGACAGCTCTTAGATAATCGTTTAAACAAGCAGATTACTCAAATCTTATCCCATTAAAATCCCAGTATCTTTTACAAATGAGTTTGATTATGATATTATCTTCAAGGGATACTTTCTGATAGATCATAATGAGTGCTCAAGAGGAAGTTTTTCCCAAGACGTGATTGAAAAAAAAACTAATGAATTATATAATTAATGACAATAATAATCTTATTAGAAGAAAAAAAAATAGCAAATACTCATTGTAAAAGAAAAAAAACTTGAACGAACAAACAAGTCCAAGTTGTGTCTCTAAATCTCAACTTCTATCCTTTTATAGCCAAATAGGGACACAAAAAGAAATTGTAATTAAATGTGACTATACATTTTTCAACAAACCTTATTGTCAGGCCAAAACTTCAACCCGACCTTCCCCGATATGGTTTGACGGAGATCTACGGGTTGATTTATTATTGTTGGATCAACTTTGTAACACCCGTAAATCTCCTTAGCTAATTGATTTAACATTTGAAATTTTGGATTAATTACAATGTGTTATATTTATTTGAATTCAAATTTCATTCTTAAATTTTTTTGTAATTTTTGAGGTGGTGTGCCCTCAGATTTCTCGTGGGGGCGAATAGCCACCCAAGTATAAAACAAATTTTCCCGTTCACTTCTTAAACCTCATTTTTCACCCTGCGCACAGAGCCCTATTATGTGATTTCTTCTTCGTTTGCGACCCGTCTTCGGCCACTGCTTTCTCTGCCCCAAATTCCTCATCTCTTCTTCCTTTATCCTCCTTTTCCTTCTCCTTTGTTTTCCCGCATAAAAAATAAAGTGATAGATTGAAAAGCTCGATCGGAACTGTTGGAAGTCAAAAGAACAACCTCGCTCCGATCAAACCTTTTGGTGAAGTCATTAGGGGCATTTGGAGGCCGGAAAGCCCACATGCAAAGGCGGGTAAGTGTTTGGCAAGAAAATTCAAAAAAACAACATGTGTGAGATTGACAGAGAGGTTCACCGGCATGATTCCAAGCAATGAGTTTTGATCCACTGTCCTGTGACGTTATCCCAGCCAGTCTCCGGCTTATGGCCTTGTTCGGAGAGTTTTCGCCTAAATTTTGCTTCGTCGGAGTGATCATCGAACTAGTAAGTGGTTTTCTGGCCAAGAGCCTGACTATTCTTTTCCTTTTTTGTGATTTTCAAATAGGTTGCTTACCGTTTGGGGTATTATTACAGTCTTGGGTGCCTGGAGTAGTTTTACCAGAATTTCTGTCGAAGTCCGGGCCAATTTTGGGAAGCTTTTCCGGAGTCGCAAATTCGTTGTTGTGCGAATTGGGAGCAAGAATTAGGCCAGTAGGATCTGGGTTCGGAAATCCATTTCTAGTCAGTTGAGTGAGAACAATCCTTTAATTTGGTGTAACGATATTTAAATAATATGACTGTTTTTAGAATAATTTTGCGTGAGCGAATGTTCCCCTGTAAGTTTGATATAATGTTATTTTTTATGTATGGATGTCATTCAAAATATTGTCGCGGGAGCGAGATAATAAATTGTGGTTGTGTAAATGGTTTTCTTAAAATTCATGGGAATGAAATGATAGGGTCGCACAATCAGTCTTTTGTGACAATGTGTATGTCCTAGAGGTGGTACCCTGCATGGTAACATACATGCCAGGAGTGGTATCGTTGTGTGTATAGAGGCATGTCAGGGTGAGACATGTTCGACATGGAGGTACAATTGTTGAAAAATATGTGGTTTTGAGCTCATACTGCATCTCATGTGCATTTTCTCATGCCTGAATAGTTAAATGAAAAGTGTTGGTGCATCGTACAATTATTTTATATTATGCTTTAATTTGGGAACATATGTTTTGGTTCTCCTCATACCAGCTAGTACTGACACGTTTGTTGTTGTGTGGCTAATATGTGTACCCCAACTTGGGTGCAGGTGGTGATGTTATTGGTGGCGGTGCTGCAGGAGACGTCGAGTGATCGAGTGGTTGTCTGTGGTTGGACAGTTGAGAGGTAGGTTTAACTCTCAGTTTTAGGATTTGCTTTAAATTTAATTTTGTTGCGTGCTAGCAAGGATAGCCATTAGCAAGTAAAAATTATAGGAAATAAGAAGAAAATGATTTTAGGGTTTTGCTTTCGCGACTCAGTTATCGAGGCATTTAGATGTCTTGAAAATTGAGGCATGACAGTTTGGTATCAATGACGTAGTTAGAATAAGCAACAATGCTTAGCTTGCCTTTAGACGTGGGATTGGGTAGAGAAGTTAGAAGTGGTAGTCTATTATTTAGTCTTTGTGTGGACCCAAATTTTTCTTTAAGAGGTGATGGCGCGTAGAGGACGTCCACCGATGCCTTGGACAGAGTTGAGGGAGGAATTTGAGATTAAGTATGAGAAGTTTGTCAAAGGACTGAGTCCATCTCTGCAGAGGTTTGCAACATCCTCTTATAGGGAGTCGTCTCTAATACTAATGGTTAAGATATTTCTTCAGGGTGAGGCATATGTAACTTGGAGAGATACTGGGAATGTTGAGGGTTAGTTTAATTATTCCTTTGAACTCGTTATATTATGATGCCATGGGATTGTTTTGCAATAATATATCTTGGTGGTTATACTCAGGATATCGTAGGAGTGTGGATTTGCCTATTTTATAGTGTCAGCAGTTTTGTGATGATTGTTACTTTGACTATGTGGGAAATCCCTAAGTGTGACAGTAGTGGTGTAGTTGTGATTTGGGGTTCTCCTGATGATTTCATTATAGTTCTCGATTTTCTAATAATCCAAAAGTACTAGTTCAGTTTATATGGCTAAGTAGATTATTAGAAGAGGGAAAGTACTTTTGGATTGAGACGTTGCGGATGAGTGAGTATGACAATGACATTGCTTCGAACGAACTTTATAGTGTTGGTTGTTGAAGGAATTCAGTGAACAACATTGTTACTGTCATTAATGGGTTCTCAGGATCACGGTGTTTGAGGTGAACATTTGCAGAGGATGGATTATAGATAGTTCTTTTGAGGTGTGTATGACTTTTTGTATTTGGCCAAAAAGTTCTTCTTGGGGCGCTTTTGCCAGTTCTGTGATTTGTGTTGTTTGCTTTGGTGGTTGATTTTTTATTGTTTTTTGTTCAGTTTATTGGTTGGATTGAAATCTAGGAAAAATGGGTTAGAGCTTTATTGGGGAAATTAAAATGGAAAGGTTTTTGGTTCTGTGTTTGTTAATCCATGAGTTTGAGTTTTGAAAATGTTGTTGATGAAGGATAGTAATTATGTTTTGTATCTAACTCATGATTTAGCCATGAGGTGTTGCCGGTGAAGCAATCAAAGGAAGATTTTTCTTTGGAGAAACTACTTTTCTCGTCATGGGTAAATTTGATAGATCTTAATGCGTTGAGCTGTGTGAATAATTCATGTTTTCAGTTTTTAGTGGGTTATAATTTCTTGATACGTTTACAAGATAAAACTTTTGGTTGGCCTGGTAAAAGTTCATACTTGAAATATTGAGGGAAAATGCATTTTGAGTATAGGACTCGTAGGGAGTTATCATTCAAACTAAGGGAAATTGCTCATCTTCGTGAGCTGAAATGAGTGGAGTTTAGGATTGTTTTAACCAGGTATAGTAGGCAGATTATGTTGAATTTAACAAGTTGTTTCACCTGGGGTTGGATGGCATAATCACTTGAGTTTAGGGATTGTTTTTATAGAGTTTTGATACTTTGATTGTTGCAATTTGATGGACCTAATATGTCAACCTATTTGTGATTACCTTGCATTTTATTTGCTACTTTGTCATATAGGTTGTGTTGGTATAACTGCAACTTTTGGTGGTGACCATTTTGAACTCCTTTGTTGCATGTGGTTTTCCTTCTAAAACTTGAAAAATAGATTGCTCGATGATTTTTGAAAACCTCTTAGTGGACTTGAGCTATGTCTCGTTGTGGTGTCACACGTGAGATGTTGATTAGGGATTTAATTCAGCATATGAAAACGGTTTTGGATGATTTTGTGAAGCTTATAACCTCAACTAAGTTAGTGTTTGTTTAATGCAAAAATTAGACTACAGGCAGCCTGTTTCAGTTATGTTTTTGCTTTGAATTTCGACCTCTTTTGGGCGCTTAAGTTCAGTGGATAATTCAAGCCAATTCACATTAGCTACTTAGGTGTGATGTGAATGAGCTTCGAGAATACAACATCAAATTTGGAAGTTATGCATGTTTGACAAAAATGATCTAATGACTACCTTTAGGACTTTTATTTAGGATTTGCATCCTTATTGGGAGGATTTTCATTTGGAGCTTAAATGCACAAATTGGTGTACTTTTTAACTCCTACTAAAGGGAAACTTAGTGGATCTGGAAGGAACAAGATGCTTGATATCAAATGGAAACCTAGTGAAATGAGGAAATAATGATGCCATCCTTATTGTATATTGCCACCTTGCCAAGTATCCATTTTGTTATGTGGTCTGTAGCCACAAGTACATTTTCTATATGAAACTAAACAATGTGTGAGATAATACAACACTCTATGGGGCTACAGACTGAATTTATTTATGAGTTGTGATTTTATTGAGGTTTTTATATGGACTAAAACTCGTTTGGGTATTTATCCATTATGGTGGTGTTAAATTGCCAAGTAGGTAATTGTTTTGCACATTATTGAAAATTGTTCTATTGATGAGAATGATTTGTGTTCAACTAAATGAGGATGCATTTTTTTATGTGAAACACCCACTTTTCCTTTTGTTAAGTTCTACACTGAAGTTGATGTTGAAAAGAAAGGTACTCTGCACTAGCAGAAGTAGAGGTTATGAATGATTATAATGGATTGTGTGTACTCCAGAGACGAGGCATGTGAACTTGTAAAATGAAGATGTCATCTTGTGTATTAGAATTTTGGGGGTGAGCAGAATTATGACATGCAAAGTATCTTTTGGTCACTTGAAGGACCATTAACTTCATCATCAATGAAATTATCTTTGACGTGGTTGCCAGATTTTGAATGTTTAATCCACTTAGTAGTTTTGCTTGCGATTATGGAGGTTTGATCTGCATGAATGCCTAAGACGAGGAAGGCATAGGCTCAATGGGAAGAAACGAAGATATACCATTTACAGAGAAGCATGTAGCCTTTGTGGATAGAAATGAGAAGCGGTTGTGACACAAAATCCTTAGATTTGTTAAGGTTCAGTAGAGTAATCAGGAGGTGATGCAACTTGGGAATTAGAATATCGGTTTCGGCAGTAACATCCCCATCTTTTCCATAGTTTAGTTTTTGCTAAGTTTAATCTCGAGGACGAGATTTCTTTGAGGTGATGTAACACCTGTAAATTTCCTTGGCTAAATTTTTTAACTTTGGAATTTTGGATTAACTACATGTATGTGTTAAATTTCCTTTTGGCTAATTTATTTCCATGGCTAAATTTCCTTGGTTGTTAGTAAGTTTGAAGTTCCTATGTTTTATGAATGTCATTCGAAGTATTTTATGAATGTTATTCGAAATATTATGATGGTAATCTAGTTATATGGATGCAAATTTGAATGTTGGTTTATTGCGTAATATTCGAAATGATATGTTGTAATGCCACATAGTATGGAAATCTACCATGTTAGATACTGATATATCGCATAATTGCGTGATTGTTGAAAAACTAATAAGAATCATGATTTCTGCTTTGAGTTGTGAAATGGCATATGAAAACGAAATTATAATTTAGCATCCATGGCATGTGATAGAGAAGTAATGTGATCATTTTAGTTATGGTGTTTACCAATTTATTTCAGTAATTGACTTGCATCATTTTAAACTATATATTTACCACAACTCTAGCCAGATGGATATGCATACTGTGTTTGGTGCATATCAGGTGGATATACATATTATAGTGGGTGCATATCAGGAAAATGTGCATAGTGTATTTGGTGCATTGGACATGCATACTGTGTTTGGTATATGTCAGATTGATATGCATACTGTGGTTGGTGCATATCACCCGTTCAACACTAGGAAATACGCAAAACCTTGTAGGTAGTAGCACATTGGCCTAGAGAACGAGGTTTGTTTTTAATCAGATTGATAGTTCCCCGATGCGCGCAATACTTTGTGATTGGACAACACGATCAGTCTTCCGTGACAACGTGTATCTCCTAGAGGTGGCATCGCACTTGGAACATACATGTCAGGAGTGGTATAGGTGTATGTATAGAGGTATGTCAGAGTGAGACATCTTCAGCATGGAGGTCCGACTGTCGAAAATATATGATTTTGTGCTCATATTGAATCTCATGTGCATTTTCTCATGCTTGAGTAGTTAAATGAAAAGTGGTGGTGCATCATAAGTCCTTATCATTTGTTTATCTCTCTTATTAGATATTATGCCTGAATTTGGGAACATATGTTTTGGTTCTCCTCATACCAGCTAGTGTTGACTCGTTTACGTGTTGTGTGGCAAATGAGTGTACCCCTACCTGGGTGCAAGTGGTGGTGGTGCTACAGGAGGTGTCGGTTGATCGAGTGGTTGTCTAAATGGTTGGACAGCTGAGAGGTAGGCTTAACTGTCAGGTTTAGGATTTGATTTAAATTCTATTTTGTTGCGTGCTAGCAAGAGTAACCATTGGCAAGTAAATTAAGTGGAAAGATAAGAGTAAATTAGAAGAAAAAAAATTTATGGTTGGAGTCGCAACTCGGTTTTCAAGGCATTTTGGTGTATTTGGAATCGGGCTTGACAAACTCTGCTGCTCGTAAATGTACTGGATCTGGCCAAATAGGGGGTGTACTTGCAAAATCATTCCGATGCTCAAGTCACAAATCAGAGAAGTTGCAGATACTAGGGTCAGAATATGTACCTATAATTGTAGGCAATTTTTTGTATATATAGACTGGATCGTACCAGTTAGAATTAGGATTCCTAGAGTCATGTTTCTTGCGCAAAATACAATTTGTACGAATATCTAATACATTTATGATTCAATTAGCATATTTTAGGAATAAACTGTATCATAGCATGTTTAAGGATAAACTATCATATCCCTAAGTAATTTGACCCTAATCAATTTGGATTCTGCAGAGTCATGAATGACTATTTATCCTTGTTTATATGAATTGTGACAAGTGTAGCTACCCAACTGTAGTGGTGGGTCTCCTAAACAAAATATATGGTGCAAATATAGTTACCAATATCCATGCCATTGGGGTGCTCTGAATGAAATCTGGTCGTAAAAATTTGATCAGGATTAGAACTCCTAGAGTCATGTTTCCTGCGAGAAATACAATTCCTACAAAGACCTAATACAGTTCTTATTCAATTTGCATATTTCAGGAATAAATTGTATCATAGCATGTTTAAGGAAAAAACTATTTTATCCCTAAAGTAATTTGACTCTTATCAATTTGGACGCTGCAGAGCCATGAATGACTGCTTATCCTAGTTTATAGGAATTGTGACAAGTGTAGCTACCCAATTGTAGTAGTGGGTGTCGTAATTGAAATATGTGGTGCAAATATAATGACCAATATCCATGTCATTGGGGTGGTTTGAATGAAAATTGGGTCATACCAATTTGACCAGGATTAGAACTCTTGGAGTCACGTAACCTGCACAAAATACAATTCCTACAAAGACACATAACTAGTGTTTAAAATCGCTAGGCGATAGGCATGCGACAAGCAGAGGACTAGCGCCTATAGGACTAGGTAGAGCCTAGGCCGGGGCTGAGGCGGTTATTTATTTATTATAATTTATCAATTATAAAAGTTAAGCAAAATAACATATAAATTAATTCCAATTCAATGTCAAGATACATATGCAAAAAGTATAATAAAAAACAAAAATCAGAGTCTTATTTTCTTTTTTTTTTTTTTGAACTGGAAATAAAATTAAAATTAAAAAACCCGCCCAGGTGACTGATTTTTAGAACACAACCTAAAACAATTATTATTCAATTAGCATATTTTAGGAATAAAATGTATCATAGCATGTTTTAATAAAAAAATATCTTATCCCTCAAGTAATTTGACTCTGCAAACTCTTTTAATTATCTTATTCTTATATGAACTATGACAAGTTTCGCTACCCAACTGTAGTAGGTGCCTTAGGGGCGCAAATATAATGAATAAGATCTTTTCCATAAGGGTGTTCTGAACGAATTATGGGTCGTACCATTTTGACATGATTACAATTTTTGAAGTCATATTCCCTGCACAAAGAATGTTTTAAGAATAAATTGTATTACAATATCTTTAAAGTATAAACTATCTTACCCCTCAATTAATTTTACTCTAAAATCAATTTGAGCTCTATAGTCTTGTATGACTACTTACCCTAGTCTTATATGAACTCTGACAAGCCTGGCTACCCAAATGTAGTGGGTATCCTAACCGAAATATGGGGTGCAAATATAATGACTAACATCTATGCCATTGAGGTGCTATTAACAATTCTGGTAATTGCCCTACCCGCGGTAACTCAAAAACATATTAAGGTTTCAATAGTACTATTTATGAACGTTGTTGTGTGAATCCTGTGGCAAAAGCCTCAACACATTTCTCGAGGAATTTTAGGTATAATTGCATGGTAGCACATAAAGAATATTCGTGGTTTATATAACCAAGGTAGTCACAGTGTGAAGCGAAGCCGAAGCGAATCCGATGGCTTGGCTCTTTTAAAAAAGCAAAGCGTAAAGCCACCGCTTTACGCAAGTGAAGCAACCCTTAAAAGACAATTCATATTATATTTTTTTTAAATGCATAATGGAAGTATGTGCTCTGAAAAATTAAAACCATGATTTTCTTAATTCTATATTAATTACATGGTGTTAATGTTAATTGAATCTAAAATTTTAATTTATTTCTTTTTTTTATGAATTTCTAGGTACGTGCCCTCAGAAATGTAGTGGGTGCGAATAGCCACCCAAGTTTAAAACAACCCTCCCTCTGCCTGTAGTGTTCATCGTCTTTCTCCTCCCCTATGTATTGTTTATCGTCTTCCTCCGCCTGCATCCGAGAAATCCATTGCGTTTCTCCATCTAAAATCATCTTTTATCTTCTTCTTTTCTCTTCATATTCCTTCCCTCTCCCTTTTCGTTATTTTTTTAGATCAAAATCAGAGAAAATCAGTAAGATAATTGTGTACTGTTCATCGTCTTCCTCCTCCCCCTCTACCGTGGCCTAGTAATCCAGATAGTTTTTCACCTAAAATCTTCTTCATATCTATTCATATTCCTTCCCTCTCCCTTTCTATTCTTTTTTTTTTGAACCAAAATAAAAGAAAATCATTAAGATAATTGCATACTGTTCATCGTCTTCCTCTTCCCCCTCCGCATGTGTCCGAGCAATCCGGTTGTTTCTTCATCTAAATTTTTTTCCAATTTTCTTCCATTCTATTCCTATTCCTTTCCTCCCCCTTTCTGTTATTTTTTCCGACCAAAATCAGAGAAAATTAGTAAGATACTTGCGTACTATTCATCATTTTCCTCCTCCCCCTCCGCCTGCATCCGAGCAATCTGGTTGGTTTGTTCACCTAAAATATTCTCATATCTTCTTCCTTTCTATTCCTATTTCTCCCCTCTCCCTTTTTATTTTGTTTTTCCTTCCAAAATCAGAGAAAATTAGTCAGATAATTGTGTATTGTTCATCATCTTCCTCCTCCCCCTTCTGCATGCGGCCGAGCAATTTGACTGGTTTCTTCGCCAAAACATTCTCATATCTTCTTCCTTTTTATTCCTCTTCCGTCCCTCTCCCTTTTCGTTATTTTTCTGACCAAAATCAAAGAAAATTAGTAAGAGAATTTCCCAAAAATAAAATAAAATTGGAGACGCTTTGTAACATGAAGCCACCGCTTTGGGCGCTTCAAAAAAAACACAAAAAACCATGGCTTTTTGTGGCTTCAGAGTAGTGGTCTGGCTTTGCCCCGAAGCGAAGCGAGATGTCATGGCTTGGCCTGGCTTTTGGCTTTAAACGGTGAAAAGTCATGGCTTTGTCTACTCTGTATATAACTATGATGTATCAAGTTGGCACAAATTTTGCGGTGGTACCCTAACTCAAATATTGAAGCAGTATCCATTGTAGCAATTCTTATGGCTAATTGATGCCATGTTTCCTGAAAATATTTGGTACTAACACTTGCATATTCCAATAAAGTATTTTCAGTTATAAATTGAAGCATTACGTTTGTTGATGG
Source organism: Berberis vulgaris (assembly GCA_963556465.1). NCBI lineage: Eukaryota > Viridiplantae > Streptophyta > Magnoliopsida > Ranunculales > Berberidaceae > Berberis > Berberis vulgaris. The sequence continues at coordinate 54,742,781 of OY747126.1, forward strand.
TAGTGGCCATGTTTATTGATAATGGGTAGCTAATTAGTAGCAATAAGAACATTTTTTCAGTTTTGAAATGAACCATCACATTTGTTGATTGTAGTGGCTAGTTGTAGTTATATGGTAGTTAATTACAAGAATTTAAACCATGGATCACATACGCGGAGCCAAATACATAGGAAGGGGGGCAGTTGTCCCCACCCACAAAATAGAGAATGGTGGATCCCTGAAAAGATCACTTAAGTATTGCCCCCCTCAAAATTGGGCATATTATGACTAAGCAAAATTTTGCTCCCTCAAACTTACAATATTAAATTTTAGCCCCCTAGAAAACTAAACATACTATTATCAAATCCCAAATGGCTCCCTCAAATTATTATCGGAAAAAAACTCCCTCATACATTAATTATAGTTTTATAGTTCATCATTTCTTCTAGGTTTATATCCATCTGTTTTACCTATAAAATTAATTTCTACCATGTAATTTCAATAGTTTTTCTTATATTTCTCTATTTTTTAATGTCTTTTGTTTCCTCTAATTTTTGTTATTATATACAAAGACAAATTAGGTATGTATATTAAGGTACAAATTTGTAGAAGTTACATGCAATTTTTCATCGGAGACCAGTTCTTATGAGGTGTATTTGAAAGATGTCTCATCATTTTTATCAAATAAAAAGCTTAAGTTTCTTATTTCAAAAATCAAAATTTGTGTGCATATATAATTTAAAATTTTATCGGCTCAACAAAATATGATATATTTTGCTCCCTCTAGATGAAAATTTTGGCTCCGCCACTGATCACATTGCAAATATATCATTACAAATCCCACACGTGTGCCCAAAACCTTAACATTGCAAACATGGATCAGAAATAGTTATAGGCATCTAGGAATGGTGAAGCTAAGTTAACAGTTTTCCTTCTCATTGATGACAATTTTTGTATTTATTATACTGTACGGTCTGCGCCAGCAGAGATACAACACACTCTGCACATTTGACTGTTCAAAATTATACATAGTTCCGGATTACAAAAAAAAATATATGTCCATTTAGCAAGGTTCCCCCAGTGGAAATAAGAGACTTGTACTTTGGGTGTGCTCCAATGCACAGAGTTCTTTATCATAATAGGTAATCTGTGTGTTTAACTTAGTACTGTCACACATATTGTGGTTCATGTACAAAAAAGAAACATAAAAATATAAGAGAAAAGAAAATGATCAAATCGTCATTTATATAATAGATTAAGTTTACAAATTTTCTCAACACTCAAACAAGATATGGGTTACATTGTCTAGCATCTCATTTTTTAGTCAGCATACTCTAGCCCAGTAAAACATTGAATCCACTCATCAATTGTATTACTAACATCGAAATTCCACATAAAATAGTGTTCTAACACTACAACACAAATGCTCTTTAATAGCATTTGTTAATAGCGTTTTTGCCAAAAATGCTATCTAAAGTCAAACTTTAATGACTTCAAAAATGAAAAACGCTGTAAAAAACGCGTGGGCTTGTTGGCGCTTTCTCAAAATTGTGACTTAAGCGCGATCTTTTCTCTCCCTCTCGGCCAAAACCAGAAACAACCCTTCTTGTCCCTCATCTCTCTGCTCGCCCCGCTCTCTTGCTCGCCTGTTCTTCAACTCTCATCTGTTTTTCTCTGCAATTACAATTGAAGAAAATGGTGAACATCTCTGCGGAGCTTGACGGTCTCACCAATCTCGAACCACAAGGAGGCTGCGATGATCCCGACTTCGCTTACTACTTCAAGGTATCTTTCCATTCTTCCGTCCAATTTCCAACACAAATCCTTCTCCATTCTCTCGTTTTCGTCTAGGGTTTATTCTTTACTTTACTTGATGTTTGTTTGCTAACTTGCCTGTTGAAATCTCTCTTTCTCTCAGATGAAATGCTCCAACTGTGGCGAAGTGAGCCAATAGAACACCTGTGTCATGTTGTCTGAAACGCTTCCTCTCCCTAACGGCCGCGGCGAGACCAATCTCGTCCAGAAAGTATGTCCCTGTGTCTCTCTTCCTTCATCTATTTCAGTGTTTTAAGTGTTCTTGATTCATTGTTCTAGAAATTTCTGTGGTTTTGCTTTTTCTATTTAACAGCTCAATCACTGATTTCATCACTTTGAATTAACTAGTGCAATGTCTGATGAAATTACTGTATGGATTCTTTTTACGAAATTAATTGACAGAAAACTATTCTAATAAAGAGGATGCTAATTGTGATTAAAAGAGACATATAATGGCTAAATCACAGATGATTTAGGGTTTCGTGAACTTTCCATCAATACTTTACTTTTCCTGATTGACGTTGAGATGGGTGTTTCCGAACGCCTTTCAACCTTTGATGAAAGAGGGGAGCAAGAGATGTTTAACTCACTGATTGCTTATGAATGGTTTGTTTGTGGGATTCATATATATACTTGACATGCTACTTTGTTATATATTTGATTATAAGATGATGTACATGAAAATCATAATTACCATATGTTTGAAGTAAACATAGACCAAATATTTTTAGGTCAAACAGTTGTCTGGTTTTGTTGACATGGAGAGAATTATAGGTTTTATATATTCAACTAAGTCATTTGATTTTCTTTGGTTAATTCATATTACCTCGATCATCCCTTTGTTTCTTCTTGATTCTTTTCAATCAAGTCTTCATTGGGTTCTGAATTTATATATTTATAGTTTTTCCTGTCTAAATTCACATTTGGATTCTATCAGTATTTGCTTAATTACTAAATGCTGAAGGTGGTAGAGCAACAGCCAAAAGAACATTTTTTTTTTTTTTTTGAAAGTTGAGCCGGGTTTGTATAGGATCCCGTAACCTATCCCCGAGGTGCCACCTATAGGTCAACATCACCCCGAAAGAAACGATGCCGCCGGAGGGTCTCGAAGCAAGGACTTGGGGATGAATCCCACAAGGCCTTAACCACTCAACCATAACCCCTTTGGCCCAAAAGAACATGTTGTTGATGAGCAAACATCTAAGGAAAGTACGCAAATTGCGATATTAGAACCTAAGCAAAGTGAAGAGGTCGTAGTAAAGGGTTCATGATTTTTTTTCGTGGATACTTAGTTATAACATTAATGGAAAATGAAAAACTTTGAAATTTATGTGAGAAAGGTTGATGCTAAGCATGAAGTATCCGTGGATCCAATATGTCCTGCATTAGAATTTTTTTTGAAAATGAAGCTCCTTGTTACATAATTATGAATAGTGTACTATGTATCTGGTGAGCTTTTTCTTTTCATGGCATCTGTTTGGTGAATAAACGTTTCCTGTGCAGGCAGTCTCATACATCAGGACCTTGTACGCCTTCACAAATGAAACATTGGCCAAGTATTCTTATGCAACTTCCCTTCAGGAAACTCTACGGTATGGTATACTGATAAGTCTTGTTCAAGGTCTTGGACTTGGATTTACGTATGGACTTGCAATATGTTCATGTGCTCTCCAACTTTGGGTTGGAAGGTTCTTGGTTTCACATGGAAAAGCCCATGGTGGTGAGATTATAACAGCTCTGTTTGCTATTATTTTGAGTGGCCTGTAAGTATCTCATTTCTTGTTCTTGAAAATCATATACACATGCATGCACAAAGACGCGTACTTATTCTCCATGCTTATAATCTGGAATTTCAACCTCCATTTGCAGTGGATTGAATCAAGCAGCAACAAACATCTATTCATTTGAGCAAGGAAGAATTGCTGCTTATAGACTTTTTGACATTATAAGCCGATCAACCTCATTTGTTAATCAAGATGGAAACACCTTGATTAATGTGCAAGGAAACATTGAATTCCGAAATGTTTACTTTAGCTATCTTTCTCGACCTGAAATTCCTATCTTAAGTGGGTTTTACCTGACTGTACCTGCTAGAAAAACTATTGCATTGGTTGGAAGGAACGGTTCAGGAAAAAGCAGTATTATTCCTCTCATGGAGAGATTTTACGATCCTACGTTAGGTATTACACACTCTAGCACACTCTGTTTCCTTATCAATTTCATTTTACACAAAATGTTTTACTAAGAGTATGACCCTGCACAGGGGAGGTTCTTTTGGATGGAGAGAATATAAAAAGCCTGAAACTAGAATGGTTAAGAAGCCAAATTGGACTGGTCACCCAGGAACCTGCATTGCTAAGCTTAAGCATTCGAGATAACATTGCTTATGGGCGGTCTGATGCTACCTTTGATCAAATTGAAGAGGCTGCTAAAATAGCGCATGCACATACATTCATCAGCTCATTTGAGAAAGGATATGAAGCACAAGTAGAGAAGACGGGATCAACTTAAGTTTATTATATATGGTGAGCTTTTAGTTTAGCCATTTCTTCTAAATTTTGTATTGCAGGTGGGCAGGGCTAGTGTGGAATTGACAGAAGAACAAAAGATAAAACTTTCTGTTGCTAGAGCCGTACTTTCAAATCCAGCTATTCTGCTGCTGGATGAGGTCACTGGTGGTCTTGATTTTGAAGCAGAAAGGGAGGTTCAGGAGGCTCTTGATATCCTTATGTTGCTCTTGATATCCTTATGTTGGGCCGATCAACCATAATAATAGCTCGCCGGCTTAGTCTTATAAGAAATGTTGATTATATAGCTGTCATGGAGGAGGGCCAACTTGTTGAAATGGGTACACATGATGAATTGTTAACCCTGGATGGTCTATATGCAGAACGTCTTAGATGTGAAGAAGCAGCAAAACTTCCGAAGAGGTATGTTGTTCATCAAGTTCAGTATTTGATGTTTGTCATCATCTGAAACCATTTGGTTATCAGTAGGAGTTGGTGATGTCTTTGTTTAGACGAGAAATGATACTCCCTTCTCGTGCCTTATACCAAGAAAACCAAAAGAAAACCAAATGAATAGAGACTTGGGATCTCTGGGAGAGAAGCTGCATTTATTTATTATTGTGCTGGAAATAAAGCGAGCCAGTAGATAAAAATAATCGGGTTTATAGGAATTTTTTCGAGTTGAGTAGTTTTAAATTTTGGATTTTGGAAAATTAAGATATGCCTTTCAGGAAGGGTTATTTGTAGTTGTGCATGGTGGAGGTAGAATGTTAAGGTAAATGTAAAACATCTTGCCTTGCACGCTATTACCTTTAGAGATATTTTGATGTAATCTTCTAGGTCAAACAAACCGCTTAACCAGATGTTGCAAATGATACCTTACTTTTTCTAAGAAGTAACCTTGTTTAAACAGTTTGTCATTTTGACATACGTTGTTTCTTTGGATGTGGCCATTGTAGACTATATCCCTGTTCTTCTGTTTAGAACAGTGAGCTGCATAGTTTTCTGAATACTCTATTTAGATTTGTAAAACGTATTGTTTGTCCCGGCTTTCAATATTTATTCAAGACACTGCTGCTGTTGTTGTTGTCGTGCTTATTGGGATGATACTGGAATGGCGTCTAGCACTTGTGGGTTTGGGAACCCTGCCCATTCTTATTGTTTCAGCTATAGCACAGGTTTCACCTCATGCCTTTATTATTGTCTATGAAGAATCAACTATTTGCATGTTTTTATTCAGTTGTTCTCTACTATTTACTCGTAAGTCCTCTCACATACCAATTAAATGTTTGATTCATCGTTTAAACACCAGCATTACTGGTTTTATAAATTTCCGTTTTTACGTATTTGAAGAAGCATTTCATGATTCCAGTGTGAATAAATTTTAGATTATCTCATTTACTGTCACATGGCAACGAGTCAATAAGAGTCAATGGTGAATCATAACTTTGCTCATACATGATTTGTTTTTGCTTCTACAACCCTTTAATATGCCCTCTTCCTTCTTTCTTTTATTGTCGAAATCCTGGTGATACAAAATATGATTATACTTTAACTGACCATCAGTGAATTGTATCTATTGATTATATCCACTGCTCAATCATTAATGTCAGTAAGTATACATTTTGTAGAAACTGTGGCTTGCTGGGTTTTCAAGAGGCATCCAAGAAATGCACAGGAAGGCATCTTTGGTTCTTGAGGATGCAGTTAGAAACATATATACGGTTGTGGCATTTTGTGAGGTAATGGAACTATATAGATGGCAGCTAATAAAGATATTCAAGAAGAGTTTCTGCCACGGATTGTCCATTGGTTTTGCTTTTGGGTTTTCTCAGTTTCTGCTTTTTGCCTGTAATGCTCTCCTTTTATGATACACTATGAAAAATTTGGAAGATCTGACTCAAGCATAGGATGCCAGCAAGGAGACTTTGTAGGATCCCAGGTTCATTTAAACATGACATTGGGGCCAAACAGAACACCAGAGGACTTCACAAACTGCAAGTCACATGGCGTCAGTTTTGCAGAGAAACATAGTAGGCTGGTAGCAGGTCCGTCATGAGCCTTTCTCAATTTTAATTTATTTTTTCCCAAGTACTTATAAAGCTCTCATCTTGTAAATGCTATTTTCCTATGTCAAGAGGTTAAAAAAACAACAGAATGAAAATTGTGTTTTATTTAACTGTTTGTAGATTGTAGTTTGTAGTTTGTAGCTTGTGTCCTGATACAATTATACCTTGATTGAATCAGTGCAAGAATGATAACCACGTCTAAACTCTCGTGCGCTTGTAACAATACTGAAAAAAATCAAAGAAATGTTAAATTAGAACTTTTAAACCGTTATCAAAGCATACCTTCACATTTATTCCCTGGTATACAGAATGAACATCATCCTAAACATGTCAATCTTTGCCTTCCCAACTTCATATCATAGACATGCAACTTAGGAGTATTTTTTCCATAAAAATACTCGAGCATATTTTCTAAATGTCTTATGTTCTCTTAACAGAGTACATACCTAACCTAGGAGCAATTCATATTTGATGCATTTTATCTTCAGAAAATTTGTGATAGCAAATGTGTTTCATTAGACTATATGTATTCTACTAGTGCTTGTCCTAAGCAAATGCCATGCTTGTATGTAGGAGGTTAGGATGTGTTTTTGTGTGCGAATATTAGCATATGTGTGCATAATCATGATTTTAAGTAATATCATTCTCATTGTACCTTTGTTGGCAGCTACTTCATTCAGCAACTCGCGGCTGCAACCTCTTGCCTACTTATTAGAAATTACACCGCAAAATCTCCACGTGGGTTTTCCTTCTATCCTAAGTCTTCTGACAGGTTTGATACTCACCGCAAAATCTCCACGTGGGTTTTCCTTCTCCAAATGGCTACCATGATCTAAAAAGTTAGTGTGTAAATTTCAAGGTCAAGATATAATCTAAAATATTACAGTGTATAAATTTAAAAGACAAGTATATTTTCATATAAAAAAAACATGTGTAGAGTATGAAACGGCAATGAATATTTCTTGAAGTGATATTATAATTAGTATATATTGCTAATGAAGTAATAAATTATGGTGTCGGCTAGTACCTAAGAGGATCTGAAGTTGAAATAGACCGAATATCCCAGTTTTGACCAACCTTTGAGAAACCAAAAAATAAAAAACATCATGACGGACAGCTTGAATTTAAGTCTGAAGTCGAAAAACAGTTTTGACAGATTTCTAGCATTTAAGTCTATTGTTTACAAGCTACTCATTAATCTTCAGGCTGCGAGGCAGCTTGAATTTTTGAAAGGGCGGAATGATTCTGGTCCCAAGACGGACTTGTTGGCTGATGTTGATGCTTTAGCAATTGCTCAACATCATGACGCTGTTACTGGTACACAAAGGCAGCATGTTGATTTTTTTTTTACTTCATGCTACTATGTTAGAACATGATGGTTCTCTTATAAAAGGATGTACATCCTGATATTGTTCATATTGTCACAGGTTCGCTTGGATAAAGCTTTGGAAGAAGATGCACCATTTGATGTTTGCAGCTGCCAGGTGAATTATTTAGTCGTGGTTGTAGCTATTTAATGAAAGAATTGTACATCCACATCACTTGCTTGCTGCTTAAAGGCTGATACGAAAGAATTGGGGCACTTGGTAGATTGCGAAACCCTGTCCAAGTAAAGTAAATGTTGTCCCCAACTCTTAGAAACAGGTGCTTTTGTAAAGGGTATAACATACACCCAAATCAAGAGTCCATGCACCCTAACTTGGCAGTATCAATTTCAATATTTATTTCTATTTTTATTTTCACACATGGGCCAAATTGGTCACACGGTTCTACATGTATGTATCCAGATACTTTGCAGTTCATACTTTCTTCCTGTTGTGTGCATTGTATGCTCTTGTCATCTGCCATTATGGGTCATGAGCAAAAGAATTTTGTTTACCTGATGCAAAAGTTTTTTCATAAACAACCCCAACTGCAAATCAGGTCTGCCATTTCCCTTAACCATCTCAAAAGTTATATTTACGTTGAACCAGAAAACGAAGCACATGAGAGGTAATTAATTTATTATTTGATCACTCTGCTTCTTTCAGTCATATTTTCATGATTTGATTTTCTAAAAAAATCACTTTTGATATATTTGTATATATGTCCTTAATTTTTCTCAGGCCTGCAAAGTTTTGCACGATATATTCCTTAACTGCAACCGATTGACATTTCCAAGGATTCATTCGTCTGCATGAAGATCGGAATCTACAAAGGAGATCTTGCCAAGGTATTGTTCTACTTCATGTTTTTTTTTTCTTTTTCTATTTGTGATTCACGCTCAGGCATTTTTTTTCTTTTTCTTCTGTTCACAGAATTTGTCTTGTCTTGTTTTCTTTTGTTTGTTCAGGTTGTTGCTATTGACAGATTGGCACGAAAAGTCACTGTAAAGCTCATCCCAAGGATTGATTTGCAAGCTCTTGCTAATAAACAGGCATGGTTGGTTTTCATTATCCTTTTAGTAAATCTTCTATTGATCAATCAAAATTTTGGGTGTTTCAGGATGGAAGGGATATCCAAAGAGGACCTTTGTACCCCTCCAGGTTTTTTTTAGCGTGGATGAAGCAAGGTATGCTATTTTCTTGTACTACTATCATTGGAAAAACACATGTCATGTGAATTCATTAGTAATGTGGTTCATGTACAGGGGACTGAACTGAGCATAAGAGATCCAAGCATGAACATCAAGAGTCCATCGGTCGCATGGTGTTTAAAGATGGATTTTTTTTCAAGACCGTATCTATGAAGGCGATTACCATGCAGTACATATAACCCAGCTTGGTTGAGCTTGACACTTTTGGGAAGCCAGAGAAAGACAATGATATTGCTAGTTTCTCTAATTTAACAGCTAACACAAAGGGTGGCATTTCATGAAAGGTGATGCAGTCATTGTCACTAGGGGAGACCTAAAAAACCTGATTGGATGGGTAGAAACAGTAAAAGAAGAGTGTGTTTATATCTGGCCTAAAAGGAAGGACATCAAAGTAAGATTATCAACCAAATCCTTTTTCTCTGACTTTTAATGTGTACACAACAGAACCCATCATATATAAATAATGTATACTGCTATCCTTTGCAGGAAACTCTTGAAGTACTAGAGAAGGATGCTTGCAAGTACTTCAAACCTTGGGATCCTGTAAAGGTTGTCTCTGGTGATCAGGAAGTTGGGAATGGTATGGTTGTGAAGGTGGAGGGTCACGTTCTTTATATTGTATCTGATACAACAAAAGAGGATGTGAGTGGCATATCTTACAATTTTGGATGTTGGAATCCCTGAAATTTAGGAGGGTTAATTTCCTTGTTCGCTTGGGTTCACTAATTTATTTGACTTTTGTTGTCAGATATGTGTCTTTGCCGACAATGTGGTTGAAAGTTTGGTAGTAACAACTAGTGTTTCAAGAATTGGAGATTATGAGTTATACGACCTTGTCTTGCTTGAGTAAGTTGTTTTTTCTTCAATTCACGTCCTATACTCTTTGTAGTTAGAGTGTTAGTGTAAATATATGTGTTTTTCTGTTAAGATGACTTGGTTTTTTTATTTATTGTTAAAAAAAAAATTGTAGTAACATGAGCTTTGGTACTATAATACGTGTAGATAGTGAGGTTTTCCAGGTAAATGACATTTAAATAATTGGTTTGATCATAATGTTTTTTTCTTCTCTGAATTTATCCCTAACGTATTTCCCATTGCTTAAGGGAGTTCCTGACAGACCTGAGGTTGACTTAACAGAGAGATTAAAAGCAAGATTATGAGGAAGACTGATTCACAAGATCAGAATAAGAATGTAGTTTATGTAAAGGATGTTGTGAGGATTGTTGACGGTCCATGCAATGTGAGATGCTCCCCATGTGAGATGGCTCTCTCTTGACAAAGTACATACTTCATCATTATTAGAATTTATCTAAATGGATTGAACAATGGTCACACCCCAGCAGGCTTTCTCCTTACATGTCTGCAACAACTTTGTTATAGAAAGCTGCAGAGATGGGTTCTAAACTAAGTGATAGTTCAATATCTCCTCAGAAGATTCATGGGCTACTCATCCAGCGCATTGAGCTCAAATGGGTCACTACACGAGGCCCCTTCCACAGTTAATCAAGCAACGACTACTGGCTCACATGTGGCAAATTAGAATTTTTTTAGTAAGAATGTTTAAGTTTAAGCGTAATACATTATCTTATTAAGAGAGTTAAGAAATGTTTAAGTGTAATACATTATCCTTATTATTTGATAGATTTTGTGACTCAATGTAATATATTATCTTATTAATTACATTACTTTGCCTCCATTCATGGAAATGTTTAAGTTTGGCACATTTAAATTTTTATTTCTAGAAATAAAACTTATAAGATGTAATAAAAAGTCATTTGATAGAAAAAAAAAATTGCTATGTATACTCTACTATAGCGTTTTTAAAGCGCTATAAAAGGCTAACTTACTATAGCGTTTTTAAAACTCTATAGCTCCGGCAGACATAGCGTTGGTATCCTACCATAGCGTTTTTGAAACGCTATTAATGGGCTTTTTTCTTGTAGTGTAAAAATCGCTAGGCGGACAATTTTTTGTATTATAAATTATAATTTATAAAAGTTAAAGCATAATAACATGTAAATTACTTCAAATTCAATGCCAAGATACATATGGAAAATGTATTAAGAAAATAGTCTTAACTTTAAAATATTTTTTGAACTAAAAAAAAAAATTCAAAAACCCGACACTGCCCTAAAACAATACTGAAAAATCTCATCAGAGTTGTTGCAGTTTTGCGAACCCTATGCGTCTTATGCAGATAATACAAAATTTTTCACACAAAAAAGTTGTTTTGCAGACAATTTTTTTTTTACAAACAAGGCTCATGTATATGCTATCCAGTAGTTCGACTCTCTTATGAGTGTCATAGAAGTTAAATCGGAAGTTCTTCCCAACGGATATATGAAGAAAAATAACACACGCTTACACAAAGAATAAGAATCACTGATCTTATAAAAAGAAGAAAATCACTAGTTGCAGGTAATAGATAATATAACTCACCAAGCAAGAAATCTTGGAGAAGCTTTGAAAAAGCAAGCAGAAAGATCAGGTTGTCTTTGTTGATCTTAAAACTGGTAACTTTTATAGGCAAAATAGGTACTACAAATGAAGAGACATCATCAAATAAATGCATGTAACTGCAAAGAGTAAGTCTAGGCAGTCAGGGCTATCAGTCATTTTTTTATCAGGGTTTGGCTCTTTTACACTTTTTTCAATTTTCTTTAAAATACAACCACAAACATCATTTATAGAAAGGGTAAAAGTGTAAAAGAACTCAGCACTAACAAAAAAAATGGCTGGTAACTTAGAATTTTTGAACTGTAAATATTGAAGTAATACACATGTCCTCAATAACTATTTTCACATTTGTTGATGTAGTGGGCAATTAATTAGATGATAGGTCCTTTTTGGAAAAGCAATCCATATACTTAGAACATTGTTCCAAATGGAGATGAATCACCATGTCTATGGTGATCGAGATTAAATATAACAAAAAAAAATCCGTTTCATTCATATATACAATTTCCCCATCAAGGAAACAGAAACAAAAACAAAAAATTAAGAGAAACAAGAAA